>OX454422.1:8784102-11727396 GCA_949715475.1 Microchrysa polita | reverse complement strand
GAGCCGACATGCAGCGTGCTGTGTCTAAAACATTTGGTACATCTGTGATAGCATCAGAGAAACCGCTGTATGTCGGCTCATCGCTCGCTACGCTCCCACCTTGCCTTTAGTATGTCCTTAGCACATTGACATGCAGCGCGTTGCGTCTAATACATTTGGTACATCTGTGATAGCATCAGAGAAATCGCTGCATGTCGCCTCACCGCTCGCTACGCTCGCACTTCGTATGTCCTTTGCAGACTCACAAAGGCGAGCGGTTAGCCGACATGCAGGTTGTTGCGTCTAATATATTTGGTATATATGTGATAGTATCATAGAAACCGCTGCAAGTCGGCTCACCGCTCGCTACGCTCGCACCTCGCCTTTAGTAGGTCCTTTGCTGACTGCCAAAGGCGAGGTGCGAGCGTAGCGAGCGGTGAGCCGATATACAGCGTGTTGCGTCTATTCTTAATGGTGAAAATGAGAAAATAATTTTTTTTTTCATTTTTTTTTTCTTTGGCCGTTTGCATTTTGTTTTTCGCACCGAAAACGTCTCGTACGAAATCTTGTCGAGAAAACGAGTAGTCATACTGAAAACGTGTATTGGGCGTGCGAGGTCATTTAGGATATCGCAACCAAAGCAGAACAACAACAACAGCGACATCGACCAGAAGGCATAAAATAACGAGCACCGAAGAACGCCGGGAGGAGGAGGAGAGGTCCAAACAACAACAACAACAAAAGCCCCCAAAGTACACACAATGCAACATATTAAGCCTACTAACAAAAGCAACAACTAACCAAAAAAAAACGGCTGAAAAACCCTCCTAAAGAGGATCTCGACTCTCCAAGTAATAACGACAACAAAAGAAGAAAAAAAAACGTCTTCATATGGAATATAACGAGGATGCCCCTCCCCCCGTCGCGTCGCTTCCGCGCCGCCACCTGTCTCTCATCCAGTTGTGATCATGTAGATATACGAAACAAGAAAATGCCAAAAAAAAACGCTCAGAAACAAAACACAAAAAAAAAATGTCTCAAGCAGACTAACAAGACCGCAGAGCTCCTCACACATCGGGGCATCATAAACCCGGCACCGCACGAGCACCAACAACAATCGAAAGATTTTAAACAACCTGTGATCATCTTGATTAGCACATTTATTATCATACCTTTTATACATCTAACACCTCGTTCGTTACCGAGATGAGTTGATGCGAGCCGTATGGCCGTAGAAGCTGGTTAGCACTCAGCCATGGACCGCAGGCTCAGAGGTCCATTCAGATAAGTTCTATCTCTCTCTCTGTCTCCTTCTCGTTTCACCAGAACCAGTAACCAGATTTCCAGATTTCCGTTCTATCATCGTCTTAACCGGCTCCGCGTGTCGAGACCATACAAACGCCCGAAATTACACCACCGGTCCTAGCTGAGTGCTCTGTGGGTCGTCGCGCGTATAAAGATAAGTCCCGAGAAAAGCAAGAGATAAATCGCTTATGTGAACCGCGACGGTTGATTGAACATTCGTGCGCAACATTTCTAGACCTAAGAGCGAGAAGAACCGCGAAAGACCGGTCCACAGATCTGCTGGGTTTTGATGGTTCTTCTACGGTGCTGCCGATGCTTCTGCTAGTTCTTTTACATGATCATCGGATCTTCTGGTTTTTTGTTGGTTTCCTTGTTGTGGCTTCTTGGGTTGAATCTTTTTATCTCCGCACCTTGGCTGTTTGTTTGGTTTTGGTTCATTGCGCGCATTTGGATGATTCAATAGTGGATCAGGCAAGGTCCCTGCGCGTGTAAACCGGTTACTTGTTCTGTGCTTGTGCTTTCAATAGCTCGTTCGTCCATCATCTCAACGAGGATCCAGTTCGTGCGGAGGCCTTCTTCACATTGTTCTTGTTGTGTTAACAATATTCTGGTTGCCTGCCGTGCGCACAAGATCCATAATGTCTTCAACGACGCCTTGATTTGGTTGGGTTGGTTTTTTGTTGTTGTTGATGAGCTATGTGTGATTATCTCTTTTACCTGCGAGCACACATACACATAGACGGGGCTCAAGTACACGAACCAGCCCCCATTACGCTTCGGCTCAAGTTGTGCAGTGTGCAGCACATCGGGACTAATCGACCGATCATCATCATCTTCATCATTCGATTCATCTTCACCTTGTTCAGGCTCGTTCTTTGTGTGTGCTGCTAATCATCATTATCATCGGGCATGATGAAAATTGTGATGATGATGATGGTCGATGATCATCACTGATATTATATCGTGAAAATTTTCATCGTTATCTTGTTTCGAGTCGTGTGCATGAGAGTGCGACGATGAGCGAGCAATCTTCACGCAATTGCACGAATTAGGGGTGCGGGTTCCCCGGGGAATGCTGGTTTTGAGGCGCTGACTATGGTTGACTGCGGGTTAGGCTTTATTAGGTCCCTACACGAGTTGATTTCAAATCATTACAATATTGATGGTGTTAGCGAAAATTTTGAGTTTTTTTGACGGTGTGGTTTGGGGTTGCGCTCAATTCGCTGTCTTTTTGATGACCCCGTGAGAAGGACCTGCTGCTATGGAGGACATTTTCCAGGACCTGGCTAATATCGGCAACGACATCCAGAGGACCACAAGGAACTTGGCGAAGTTTGGGATTGAGAGCCGAACTAGGAGAAACTACAAAATGCGTCGGAAACATTTAGGGAACCATTGGGCAAGGTTCCAAGTGAACCACATGTTCCTGCAAGCCGAGACTGAGGAGCAACAGGACGAAGAGTACCACCAAAACAAGTACTTTGAAGAAATCAAGGCACCTTGGCCCATGCCTTTGCCAGGATAGAGGAGTGGTTGCTGGAAATCGCCGACCAACAAGGAGAGGGATCTGAGAGCAGAAGGCTCCTCAAGACCAAGGGAAACCAGCGGTACGTGATGATGTTGGCAGTCACGGCCAGCTCACTGGTACGCGATGATGACCCTCGGAACAGAAGCACCAATCCACCAGTAGGCGATGACGGCGTACAGGACAGACTTGTCAAGGCGGCTCAAGTTAAGCCTTCTATCCGCTGCCAGGAAATTATGTTGAAGACACTGGATCATTCCTTCTACGACGAACTGCGACTAGGTTGGAAAGGGACCAACCCAAGAAGTTCGTCGAAGTACAGCTGAAGGCGTTGAATAAGCAATGCCACGCTATCAATCATCTGCACATGAAGTCTCTAAGAGCAGGTCATAAACCGTAAGGAGACGTTTACCTACGACTTGTACATGAGGCGGACAGAAATTTCCAGCTTCCAGATTTCAGAGTTGTATGACTCCTTAGGCCTCATCAAGTCCAGTAATTGTCCTATCGAAAGTCTTCATGCAGCAACTGTGGCAACAAAAATTTGATTGGGATATCCCGCTTCCAGAGGAGTTAAATGGCAAATGGGTGATGGGTACCGAAGCCAACTAACCTCATTGCAATGTAAGAATACCCAGAACGCGCAACGTGCAACGAGTGGAGGGAGCCAGCTTGCGTGGACGACTGAGAGCCCGATGCGAGCATTTTGTGTGTGAGGACGCCCACCAGATGCTGGGCTTTTGGAACTGGAGGACAAGGTTGCGTGACCGCGACAATTGGAGGTCTTCAATCTAGGCAGCCAAGGCCCGACGTCGGGCTATCGTGCCATAAAGAAGAAGAAGAATACCCAGACGAGTCGGAACTTTCAAAAACACGCCGTTGTGTGTGTGGGGAGCCTTACCTTACCTACTTTCTGTCGGATAGGGAAATTGCCGCTCAGCGGTGCCCCTTGGCTTGTATCTCGACACCCCGTGCTAACAGATATGGGACCTCTGCTCCGGAATCGCAGGCACCTTGCACACCCACGTAGAACTGGTAGCCTAACTATTCGGGTAGAGCGGGATAGTCATTTCCCGTAGGTCCCCACTGGTATCGACGTATAGTGGAGGTCCCCGCTGCCCCCGAGATAAGGCCAGACAGTATAGCCCAGAAAGCAAAACGACATTGCTGAAAGCAATACCAGACAGACCAGTGCTGGACTGTTATACAATGTCCAGAGGCAAGCACCTGAAACGGCGACTAAATGCCTCCTTAGCGAAAGCCTTCAGGGCCAGGACATATTCTCGTCTAAAGAGACAGCGGGAGACATCCAGAGAACCATCCTCGATAGTGACACCGAGTGTGCCAAAATTCCAGATATCCGCGTACGCCGGGCAATAGCATAGTAGTGACTTCATGTCACACATGTACATGCAGCATCCTCATCTAAATTGAGCGAATGAAGCCATGCATTGAGCGATCCGTGGCCAGTGATGAGGAATCCTAGACTTAGAGTGACGTCTAAGTCAGCATTTGCTCTCACGTCACTAACCTGCCTAACGTATTCGCAGGTAGTTCTCCCATGCAACGCTGTTTCCCATCTAGATTGCCATATAGAGATAAAACACTCCTCCAGGAGGCAAGCAGTTTCTCGCCGACCTCCAACAGCGACACTATCAGGGGATCACGAAAGCCCTCGTTGTATGTAAAACGCCGTTTCACGATGCAATCTCTCCAAGTCAAGAGGTGGAGTACCCATCAGCACTTGGAGAGCCACGGTAGATACCGTCTTACATACTCTGAAACATTTATCCAGCGGGACACGTTGACATGTTTCACACAAACCCCTACCACCAGCGGTAGAGGCGTTGTCCATAAGAGCTGCGGATCCATATGCTGCACAGCCAACAAACAAGTATTCGTAGATCCTCTAGATTGCGCCGCTACCGAGACTCCAATCCTTCCTAACCACGCGTGTCAACGAGTTACAAATATCCACAAACTTTTCAGTTACAGCTGTGAAGTGGGACCTTAACTTCATCCTCTCCCCCCATAGTTATAGTACTTGACCTGGATCGCCTCGTACTTGAGTCTAACTTCCTTCATCCGAACCACTGGAAGACGACTACGGTCGAAACTGCCCTTAAGCAGCATTGTGACCGTCTTAGAGGACGAAACTTCAACTCCCATATGAGATCCCCATTGATGGACAACGTTCATGTATGACGATCCCAGACGCTCTAGCGCAGCCTCAACAAGAATAAGTAAATCGTCGGCATAAGCGCAGCACTTGCACAGCCGGTCGAGAGACATAAGCAGGCCATCCATAACTAGGTTCCATAGAAAAGAACCTAGGATGGAGCCCTGCGGACAGGCACGTGATGCGCGTTTGCGTACCACGTCATAGGCACCGAAAACAAAGAACTCTCTGTCGGAGAAGTGGCACCTCCAAAGAGACAACTCCGGACAGTCAACTGCCTCGAGCATCCCACAGCAAGTTGTCAAAAGCAGCCTTGAAGTCAATAAAGAGTCCAAGGACATATTGAGACGAGCTGTGGGATACTGACTCGCCACGCATCGTCATTCCATCTGCCTGCATGAAAGCAATCTGTGAATAAGCACTCAAGATATTCCGGGACGGCATGCAGATGATTTTCTCCTTCCTAGATTAGCAATGCAAGCCGCTATTTCCCCAGTCTTAAGAACAGGAATCTCTTCCGGTTCAGGAGACTGATCCAGCGGCGCATTACAAGGCGGAGCAGCAGGAAAGAAATTATCGAGTATGACACTCACAGATTCCTTCCAGGACCGCGTACGTCTACCCTCAACATCGAGGGCGAAATATTCGCAGGCCGACTTTTTACCCCGATAGACCCTATAGGCGTTACCCCAAGGATCGTTGGAAGACGCACTGACGAAGCGTTGACAATGATCAGTTTTACACTTTGCCATCAAATCGCGATATGCGAAGATAGCCGGCCGGTGGGCGGTACTATAGTCGGGCAGATCAATATGATGGCGTGCTCTGGCTCGTTGTAAGCGCCTTCGAAGGCGAGCTACCTTACGCTTATTGACGCTTAAGTCCCTAGCCCAATTACACCCAATTTGAGACCAACGCCCAAACATAGGATTTTTCACCACCATATCCCGCGAGCCACCACATGAGACTCCCGATCCACCACCACATCCACCCGAACGACCCTCAGCATCATTGAAGGTCATACGAAATACATTGAAAACTCGGGTCACAAACAATAACCAAATACACTTGAACGACCACGGTCATAGAAAACATAAAAACGCTTTGCCTCTGGTCACCGCTTCCTATACGCTCGCATCGTGCATGAGCTGCGCTAAAAGCTGCGAGGCGCAAGGGTAGCGAGCCGTGAGTCGTAAGCGGTGAGCCGCGATACAACAAATTTTAATTAATGATTTCTGAGCCGGTGGGGAAAATTAGGCAAAACATAATGGAGACACTGCACAATGACGTCAGCAGGCCGATATTTGTGTATCGCCTCAACGGTTCAATACACTCGCGAGAGCGAACCACACCAAAGAGCGAGGTTCGAGTACAGAGCAAACGGTGAGTCGATATATTCTCAGAACAAAAGTGCCGTCTCTGAGTAAAAAAAAAAAAAAAAAAACAGAGCACAACTTGCAAGCATACCCGCGCGGCTTATCACAATCTTATTCAGAAATATAAAGAAACAAAAATTTGTTTGCGTGTTTTATTTTTTTTTTTTCTCTCCCACTCTCTCTCTCTCTCTCTCTTTGATTATTATCAGCCGATTTAGTTGAGAGTATAATACCCAATCCAAGAATCCCTATAAATATAATTTTTCTTCCAGTTTAGTATTCTCCTTTTCCTGCTCCGCCTTTCTTCTGCATTAACTTCTTTCGCCTCGCCTCGCCCCCCTTCCCGTTATACGTAATCCCCAAACAAAATTTTCACGAAAAAAAGCTGCAAAATTCTCTAAATCGCGTAATCTCTATAAAATTCCCGAAAACGAAAAAAAAACAAGTTGTATCGAAACATTCAATCCTCTCCCTCTCCCCCCCCCCCCTCTCCTCCTCCTCCACCTCCAAAAAAAAAAACAACCTTCAAATCGGCCTACTATAAAAGAAAACAGGATAAGAACACTAAATCCGACATTGTGGGATAAGAAAACTAAGCAAGAAAAACGAAGTAAGAAAGTGAAAATCCTCCTCGTATGGATGCCGTTAAGCCGACGGTATTGTGTTGACAAAGAGGGCAAGAGCTACACACGAAAAAAAAAATTGTGTGTGGGGGAGCCATACAATTACAACAACAACAACAACTATGGCGATGCTCAACAAAAAAGAACAAAGTTCAGCATGTCATGTGGTGAGCAATGATGAAAAGTTGGCGCAAAGGTAGAGTTTGGTAAGTTTCCGGGGACTAGGTTGGTCGAGAATTTTGGGCTGTTTTTCGGGAGTCTGTTATTTTTGAGCTAAAGTGATTTCTAAGTTTTCTTTCGTTGGCAAAATAGAAAAATAGCCTTAATGTGGCGACAATTTGACAAAGATGCGAATCATATCTTAATGGGACTGCAGCTATAAGAGCTTGAGCCAATTTCAAATTGCTTAGGCGGCTTGAAATTGTGTTTAAGCTTTTAAGAAGCTTTTATGACTTTGAGAAGCTTTTAACGAGCTTTTAGGCCTTTAAGAAGCTTTAAACAGTGGAAACACGCAATTGCAAATTGCAATTTTAGCTATTGGCAAAATTGGCAAAAAATGCTAACCGAACGCCAATTTTCGAATAATTGTGTGCCATTTCTGCGCGTGTCACCGCACTCCGTTGGTGTTGACTTTTGCAGTTCAGCGTGCACAGTTTATCATTAGCAGAGGCCGGCATGACTGCATAAAACATATCGATTGGAAATAGGTGTAAGTGTAGCCTTCAAAACGACTATGTAATGCCGGAGTTACTCCGAACCTCGGAAACAATGGGATAATACATCCCCAAAATATCGCAATTCACAAAATTCCCATAATCAGAACTAGCTAAGCATGCAACTACAATTACTTCTTCTATTCTATCCCATACCTAAACATCACAATTATGAAGGTATTTTTATGGTTTTGAATTTTGGGGATTTTTTTGGGGATTTTCAGGTCACCTGCGAAATACAGGATCATATGGGTTTCCGCACTGTTATCGCACATTCAGCTTATGATATTTGATCATGTGACGGACTAGATAGATGATCTCACTCAGATGCCAAACTAGTATCCATTTATGGGGATTACAAAAAAAACTCGGCAGATTTGATCCTGAAGATCGGCCAGTTGCACGACTCAATCATTTATTTGATTTTCAGAACTGCGAGTTTGGGGAATTTCTATATGATCGGAAAGCATTCTGAATTTGGGGGTTTAATGTGTAGACGATTTCTGCATTTTGGGGTTTTAATGCTTTCGTGGTAATTTTCAGACCAGCAGCGTTCCCAAAAACACGGGAAACCTTGTACTTTGCTTAAGATTATTATCGGTAGTTGGTCCTTCTTTTTTTTTTTTTTTTAGAATTAGACAGGGGATCGCAAAAGTTTGGCGCCATGACGAACCCCTCTTTTCGAGACATACTCATAATTTCATGGTACGTAAAACTTTTACAGACTGCAAACTGTGCATTGAAAATTTCGCGCTACTCTGTACCGGCCTGCCTCTATATGCTGCATTTATGCTTCTTCACGGTTGATTTGTATTCTTTTAGCGTGCATTTTAGTACTTTTCGCATGCAGATGTAGTAATAAGAAAAAAGGATAGCAAGAAGCATAGAATAGTGCACGAGGGACCCAAAAGCGGTCCTATACGTACACTGTGTGTGTGTGTGTGTATGTGTGAATGCAAAACGATCAGATGAAAGAAATAAGAAAAGCAAAAGACGAAGAACATTCAACAAGAAACACAACACACAGAGCCTAATGGCCGATACACAACACAACAGTCTACCCCGAGACGAGATAACAAGATATGCTTGGGACCGGCGAAAAAAAAAACCACGAAGAAATAAAATAAAGTCTGCAGCAGCATCAGCAGCAACAACAGTACCGCGGACGCGAAGAACAGCAACAATGAGCCAAGCGAAGAAAAAGATAAACAGAAAAAAGCAAGATGAACATGAAAATCTTATGGGCGCTGCCTGCCTATACGAATATGCGCCCCTGAAGAGGGGGAGCGTACAGTACGTGAACGTGTCTACTCCGCCCGGGGGGCAACAAATCATGTTGATAATAACGATGATGCGATCTCACATATGAATGATGATTCATAATTAGAATATGGTGTGGCGTACACACCGCACGGTTTATAGGATGATTTCATATTATAGGTGCAAAGTAGAGTTACGACATGGCATGACCGTCACACTATTATGTTGTGTCTGTATATGGTGTTTGGACTCTATGGAACCGCACACACCGGTCTTACGCATCTAATTCGTATCGAGCTGTCTCTAGCATAAAGTGCAGAAGCACACAAACACATTCAGCTGAGTGTGAACCATTCGTAAGAAAAACAATAGAATTCAATTCAAAAACTCCCCAAAAAAAAACAGAATCCCCAAATTAAACAAACAAATTAATTAAGTTCGAAAAGAACCGAATCGCTAAAACGACAGAATCCACAAAAACACGTGCCATTCAGTGTTTGGGGATTCTGGCATTTTGGCGATTTGATACTTCTCAGAATTGCAAACCCCTAATCCCCAAATTGAAATTTCGAAAACATTCAAATCGTCAAAATGACTGAAATCTCAAAAACACGCGCCATTCAGTGTTTGGGGATTCGGACAATTCAGAGATTCGATTCTTTTCGAAATTTTAATTTGGGGATTCTGTTTTTTTTTTATTTTTTGGGATTTGTATTTTTCTTGTGCATCTTCGTGCGATTGTTTTTGCGTTTTCTACAAATTGCCAGTACGCCTTATTAGGGTGAGGTCCATGAGTGACATCGACCTCGTACCTGGTCGATGTCATAGACCTTCCCGTAATAAGGCCTACTACCGATTTGTATAAAACGAAAAAACAATCGCACGGAAATGCACAAGAAGAAAACAAATCCCCCAAAACAAACCGAATCCCCAAATTCAAATTATTAGTTTTTTTTTAGATAACATTCACCGTCTATGAGTCATATGTGTACATGGCAGTCTGCGTCGCATCAGACAAACAGAATATCTGTGTTGCATGGGACACAGATTTTTGGTGAGTTGTGACACTATACGGACCCGAACAGAACAGGAAGTCCCCTTGGTGGGAAACCGAATAAAGAGTAGCGGGCACTGACTATCCCGTGCAATACAGTAATGTAAGGTTGTGCTTACGGATTTATGATGGATTCTCTCCCTCTACTTTTGGAGGGCCAGTCATTTTAAGCCAAGCTCGCGTCGTCGTAGCGTTTCTCCTAGCTGAGGAGAAGCGTATAAAGCCTTGAAGTTGGTGGCTTTGCAGAACCTGAGACTCGAAGGAGCTTGTTAGGGAGACTGGCGTTGTGCACAATGCGAACGCGCCAATACCTATCTTGTGTATGGATTCATATTCGGTCCGGGTCAAATTGCCCTGTGTCCAGTAAAGTGAAGGACACCCATCCCAATGTAAAAAGCAGCAGTTGAAAAGTTTTTACTAACTGGTGTACCTCGGGGATGGGTGTGCCCAGGAGACCAAGGTCCCTACCCATCATAGGTGTTGACTTCGAGGTGGCTGGAGGCTTTTACAGGAGTTGCGGCCCCGCGGTTGAGTGTCCAAAGGCAAGTACATGCACTGGACAAAAAAATACACAGACAGTCCGATGGACTGGGACTGGTAAGGGCGTAAATCTGAGGCACTACCCTTGCGGTATGGTTCCGGTAGATGGCTCCACTTGTGCCTGGCTGACAGTCTACTGCGATTCTAAGGCACCCGTGAGGGGAGCATCGTGTGAGTTGCACACTAGAGCCGGGAGAGAGAAAGACAGTATGCCTTAAAACTTGGCAAGTTGAGCACTGATTGACGTCACAAAATCAATCCGTTTTGTCCTTTCCACGATAAACCGTCTCACGGTAGCAACAAACGTTAAACTCCCCTTCGGACATCTGACAGCTGGCTGACGCCGCATAGGAGCCTATATTCCAGGGTTTTGGTAAGGGTAGCGCGTCATTAGAGGGTTTGAGCCGTTCAGAAGGGCCCTTTTGATATGCTTGACATGGCAGGGCATTTATTTGTACAAAGTCGTTCGGGCTTTGAGTTCTGAATTTCCACATCGACGGATGTCAGCTGTTATCAAACCAAGTACGTTACGCCGGTAAATTTTTGGTTTTTTTTTATGCATATTGTCAAGAATGGTACGGCATAATGGCCGTTTCGTCGTCATTCCTGGTTCTTCAGCGATTGGATACGAAATCCCCACTCACGAAATCCACAATCCGAAAATCCCTAATTCAACCTACAATTTCTAAATACCCGCGATAATCCAATTACCCAAACAAACACAAAATCTCCAAAACAAAAACAGCAAAAATATTCATACATAGTCCCCACAAGGAATTTTATTTTTACAAACTATGTATTTGAAGATTATGATTATGGGGATTGAATTTTTGGAGATTTTTCTACGTTTGAGAGGATTTCGTATCGAAACTAGGTGTTTGAGGATTTTTCTCTTGGAGATTGTTAATTATGCCGATTATGTATTTGGAAATGATGATTATGGGGATTGATTTTTTTGGGGATTTTTCTTCGATTAAGAGGATTTCGTATTGTTCCGCCTTTTGAAATACAGCAAACTGTAAAAATGCTTGACACAAATTGACAAATCGTATAAACATCTAGTCTCTATGTTTGGAGATTATGCATTTGGGGATTTTTTTTTTTGTGAAATTGTAACTAAGGGGATTATCTATTTGGTGATTATGATCGGGACAAGGTGTGTGGTGATTCCTTTTTTGACGAATTCTTATTATGGGGAATATGGGTATTTGAAGATTATGATTGTATAGGGATTTCGGTTTTTGGCGATTTTCCTTCATTTGGGAGGATTTCGTATCGTTCCCGCCCTTTCAATTACCTATAACGGTAAAAATGCGTGACGCATGCGACGACAGGATTTATGTATTTGGAAATTATGATTATGGGAACTTCGGTTTTTGGGGATTTTTCTGTATTTGTGAAAATTGCATATTGGTCGCCCTTTTAAGTACATCACACTGTAAAAATTTGTAACGCAAATTGACAAATCGTATAGTTAGGGACTAAATGTTTGGGGAATATGCATTTGGGGATTTTTCTTTTTGTGGAATTTTAACTATGTGGATTATAAATTTGGAGATTATGACAAGGGAAATGACAAGGGACAAGGTGTGTGAGGATACGTTTTGAAGATTACGACTATGGGATGGGGATTTCGCTGTTTGGGGATTTTTCTTCGATTGAGAGGATTTCGTATTGTTTCCCCTTTTCAATTAAATATTACTGTAAAAATACCTGACGCATGCGACGAAAGGCCGATAGGATCTACATAGATTCGATACCGGCAAGTTTCAGGCACATATATCATACGCCCACCTAAATGGCATCATTGGATCGCAATAGATTTCTTTGTCGTTTTTGCTTATTTTGAATTTTATGTTTTGTTGTTTTTTTTTCAGTGTATGTGAGTGTGATTAGCTTTAGGCAAAATATTTTTTTTCTCCTGTCCGGTGGATAGTTAACACGTTGACGACACGAAGGTTGATGCGAGGCATGTCCTGCATGTGCGGGATTATCCTAATTTATTAGGCATATTTCTGCAGGTAAATTGGGCATTCTTTGTTCATCCATTATCTTATCGCACAAGATTTTCGAGAGATGCACACACACACGAGCATCATTATATGAATTCATTCCATCGCGCGACTATATCAGGCAAGTTGTTGCTGATGCTGCTGAAGAGCTGCGCTTGTACGCAAAACATTAGCCATTCGGGGAAATTGCTGTCTATGATTTGTGCACATAAAGGTATGATAATCACGTAAATATGTTTGTAGAAATGCACAAAACTCAAATGCGTATACGTTTTAGGTTATAGCTCAGATAGGAAGGAAATGGGGGATGGGGGATTCGCTGTGAATCGGGCAGAAATTTGAAGAACTCCCCGTTAATCGTAATCCATACAGCTCTGATGTGCATAGTGTCATTTAATACCCGGAGATCTGATACCCGATGCCTATTAGTTTGACGATGTATACAGACGATCCCCCAAATTAACCCCCATCAGAAAATCCTCAAAAACCATAATTCCGATAATCACAAATTTGTATTTGGGTATTACGCACCATTTTTGGTGATTTGGATTCCTGGACTATGGTTTTTTATGGTTTTTTGGATTTTACTTTTGGGGGGATTTTGTGGGTGGCGATTTCCTATCCAACCATACTACTCCGAAGCCGCTATTCCAAAAACCTATAGTCTTGGACACACCAGAAGACTTTACTGCAACAAAAAAAATCACAAACTCCTTCTTACTATAATTCCAAACAGAATTTGGGTGGAGGGGATTAGATACGCAATCCCCAAAATAAAAAATCCGCTTAATTAATATTCGAAGCTGAATATTTATTTTTTGGGGATTTTATATGCAGTTGGATTTGTTTCATACGAATCTTATCCGTCGTCATTGGTGCGCCTCAAGGATCTATTCTTGGGCCGCTACTGTTTAATGTATTTTTGAACGATAATCAGTTCTAGAAATGACTGCGCCTCACTCGTCAGTTTAATCGGCACAGGCCTGAGATTCTGTGTAGGTGTACTCCCAGCATTTATTTTAGTACCTATTCATGAGGTTTCTTTCTCGATGTATCCTTCTCCCTCTCTGTTTAATCCCCGGGACAAAACCAATAACAACTATCCAATCGCATCTCTCACATATAAGCCCCATTATTCGTGATTTTTTGCCAACAAAAAAAAAATAGGCAAAAACGAAAAGGTGAATAATTGAAAGAATAAAAATAAATGCTTTGCCAAAAACATACCCTGTGGCTCCTCTGACTCTGCTTGTTTTTCGTATCCGCGCTACGAAAAAAAAAAATCCCCCAAAAAAAAAAAACCGCCACGGACGAGCCGAACCAGACCATCATCATTATTATTCCGCCACAGGTCCCTGTTGTAACGAAAGACTGTGTTTTGCGTTAACGAGGTATCCACTTAGCATTTGGCTAAGAAGGTCTTTTCAGTTTGAATGTTTTCTTGTTTCAGGTTGCAGGTTTTTCTGTGTTTCTTTTTTTGTTTCTCGTAATTTTCATCTCCTCTGTATGGGCTCTGGTTTCTTGATACCATCGCGCGCGATCTTCGTATAGCAACTCCGCGCGCGCGCGCGCGCACAGTCAACCAAACACAAAGCACAATGAACAGAGAACAAACCAAAAAAAAAAAAACGACGGCGCGGATTCAAAATCAGAATAGGAACAAAATAAGACAACAATATCTCGCGAAGAATCACCAGAAGCACACACACCGTGTACAAGAGAAGCAAATCACCTCATCCTGGCCAAAAAGTGGTACCAAGTAGAACTTGACCATAGAATACAGCACAGCAGAAAAAAAAGAAGAAGAAAACCCAAGACAAGACATCCAAAGAAGGCAAAGTACACAACAAACAAGTCTTTGCAATCCTAACAAGTACTCGAGGCTCGTTTGTGAAGAAAACAAAACAAAAAAAAAAAACGGAGAGAAGAACTGAAGCCGAGTTAAGAGAGTACACGATCAGCCTCCTAAATAGGAGACTCTGTGAGACGCAGGAGTCCCAAGAGGTTCCTCTTCTGAACCGGGAGACAAAAACAACACACAATGATGAACAATCTTGAAAACAAACAAATATATCCAAGGCAAGCAAAGTCTCTATAGTGAAACCCATGAAAGAAAAAAACGAGCCAAGAAAACGAAAAACCCAAACAATGATCATCATACCTTCTGCTTGATGGGTTGGGTACCTATAAGGTACCTGGCGATTAGATAGTTATGTATTCTTGAAATTTTTCTGAATAAGATCGTGCGCGAGTGCTGCGATCGACTTCATGTAAATACGCGCGCAATCGTTCACACACAAGATAGCAAAGAAGCAAGAAGAAACAGAGAAAGAAAGAGAGACCAAGGCCTGATACCTCTTTCCGAAACAAGCATACCACAATTACTGGCCCCCCGCCGGTGCGACCGTAACAAAACACATAAATAGCCAAGTGTTACAATTATTATCATTGAAAAATCGATTTTCTTATCACGGCCGTATTTTCGAACAAAAATGTAGAATTAAGGGCTAATTGATGTGATTTCTAGATAGCTATATATGCGAGGTATTAGGTCCCGGCAAGGAACCTTAAGGCCCCCCGCCCTCCGTTAATATCTTGGCGCAGAATGACGTGATGAGCAAATGTATGAGTCGAACGGACTTGATTAGATACATACCAAAATCACATCAGGTGTTTCGGGCCGATTTATTCAAAATCTGAAGAAATTTGAACTCGCCGAGCTTGATTAGGAGCCGGACAAAAAAAAAAAGGCGAGGTGGAAGTGCATCGGGGGTTCTAAGATAAAAAAAAAATCGAACTGCATCTCCAGCCGATATCCAGCATCTCTCCTCACGCCATCACAGATGTACCCGCGGCTTGGTATTTTTTAATTAGGGGTTTGGGGGATTTTTTTGTCGCGACCCAATTGTATCAAACCTTTGTCGCGTGACTTGAATACAAAATCCCCAATCAGAAAATACCCAAAACTCATAATCCCCAAATAGAAAAAACCCCCCACAATACGAATGCCGCGGCATACACTTATGGAGATTGTATGCAAATATTCTACGCATTCCTTAAACGTACCGTGATGTTGTGAGATTAAGATTTAAGCCGGCCATATATGACTTCGGGGATTTTGTGTTGGGGGATTGGAGTTGGAGATTTTGACAATATGGAGATGTTTTTAGCGATTGTTTAGTCGGGACTTTATTTCGTATCATTTGATTATATTCCGGGGGATTTCGTATAGGTCCCGTCGTTGCCTTCACAACAGTCTTGTACTTTCAGGGGATTTTTCGGCTTATAACGGTACAATGATTTTTTTCGTTCAAACCCAATCAACCGGCTTCTCGATAAAGATTTCTCAAAGTCTGTTCACTAGACAATTTCAAAACTCCGAAACCAAATATCCAAACGCTTCCAGGACAACCCCATCCGACCGCATAATTTGTCCAGGCCAGACACCCAAACACACACATCCTGTAGGTATCACAGGACACGACGAGGACAACTGATGTCGTTCTATGCACACAGGATACACAGAAAAAAAGTCCGAGAAGATTAAGATTGTATATCGTTGATAAAAAAAAATACTAAAAACCCCATTGCAACAGCTACAACAACAACGAAAAAAGGATTCAAACAATTTTTTTTCGGTCGTCTTGCAGGACCTTGTGTGCCTTTCTACTGTTGACACAACATACAGATCCGACGACACATATCTATGATTTCGTATCGTATGTGCTGTGTGTGCGTTGCTTATTTATTCAGGAATCATCCGTCTTGGCGCGTTGCGATATTCTCTAGGACGAAGAAAGAAAAAAAGGACGACGAGAGAAAAGTCATTTGTCCGAACAGACACACATATGGTGTCGTTCTTGGATCATCATAACGTGCATCCTCCGTGTGTCGTCTCATCGTCCTTGTCCGTTCGATTTATTTTATGTGCGGTCGTCCTGGCGACGACTACCGACTGCGGACATTGCACAAATATTTATCTTTTGGACATTATACAGATATCCTTAGGGACGAAATTCTTCCGTATAGAGACGCATGCTTTGCAATTCATTTGTTGGGTCTGTTACGGCCTGTTGCGGTTCAATCGAATGTCGATATTTATTCAACCGTCTACGACGAAGAACTCTCCTGCGAATAATGGCAGTCACTATTATCCTTCGAGTCCTTTTTTTTAGTTTTCTTCCAGCATTGATTCTGTCCTAATCGGGGGCCTTAATACGAATCACAAATACACACAATGGACGCATCGACCATTTTGTGTTTGTCTCCCAGGACTTAGAGAAAGGACTTTACTTTCTTCCGCCTCCCCCCGCCAAATGGTTTCAAGACATCTTGAGACTGTCTATATCCTGTCGCTGACCAATTGTTGCGACCAACACGATTTATTATTATATCAAGAAACAGAGAAGCAACAAGTGACGGCCACGGCCACCACAATATCTATTTTTGGAGGGTTCCAGGATACACAAACGACCCAGCACACACGCATACAGTTCCTTCGTAAAAGATATCGCCGGAAATTGAAGAGTCCTCACGCAGCTACGCACAAAACACACAACAATATCATCAGACAAACAGACCAATAAATGGACTGTGTAACATGCGAATAATAGAATCGAATTAAATCAATTATCCTTGTTATCATCAACGGCGGAATCCGGAAGAGGGAAAGGCTCTCGATATTGGGAAAATGTTGTTAGGTCAAGATGAACACCTTTGCTAAATTTATAAAGGATTTTTCTATGGTCGATGACAACAGGTGAGTGTGAGTGGGTGCCTTTTGGTTTTGTAGTGATACAGAAGAGGGTGGCGCGATACTGGAGCAGGGATCTGTAGGGTAATTTGATTTGTCCAGATACACTCGCACTGATTTGCTGCAAAGTATACAAGTGTCGCGTCTAATAGATTGATGCATCTGTGATGACATCAGAGAAGACGCTGTAGGTTGGCTCACCGCTAGCTACGCTCGCACATCCCGAAAATGTTGGCGAATTCGCTAGTGCGCGATAGACAGAGCTAGGTCTGGTCGAAGCGAAGGGCGAGTCACAGGATTTAAGTAAACTTAAGGACCAGCGAAAGGTCTAAATTTTATGAATTGCCTTCCATTGGCAATTATCCTATTTTGGAACAGCACGACATCCCCAAAATGTTGGCGACTTCCGTGATGCGCGACAGACAGAGCGAAGCGATGGGCGAGCCACCGGATTTAAGTAGACGTAAGGACGAACGAGAGGTCTTAATCATAGAAATTGCGGTGAGCCAATGCAAGGCGATTCGTAAGATTTAGAAATCTCACTCGTCCTTAGGTTTACTTAAATTCTGTGTCTCGCCCTTCGCTTCGCTCAGACATCACTCTGTCTATCGCGCATTAGGGAATTTGACGGCATTGGCTCACCGTAACATTTGCCCATCTGGCTCGTCCTTAGGTTTACTTAAATCCTGTGGCTCAGACCTCGCTCTGTCTGTCGTGCATTAGAAAATTCGCCAACATTTTTGGGATGTAGTGCTGTTCCAAAGTAGGATAATTGCCAATGGAAGGCAATTCATAAAATTTAGACCTTTCGCTGGTCCTTAAGTTTACTTAAATCCTGTGACTCGCCCTTCGCTTCGACCAGACCTAGCTCTGTCTATCGCGCATTAGCGAATTCGCCAACATTTTCGGGATGTAGTGCTGTTCCAAAGTAAGAAAAGGCAAGGCAATTCGAAAGATTTAGAAATCTCGCTCGTCCGTAGGTTTACTTAAATTCTGTCGCTCGCCCTTCGCTTCGCTCAGACCTCGCTCTGTCTGTCGCGCATTACAGAATTCGCCAGCATTTTTGGGATATAGTGCTGTACCAAAATAGGATAAGGCGAGGTGCGAGCGAAGCGAGCGGTGAGCCAATGGAAGGCAATTCATAAAATTTAGACCTCTCGCTGGTCCTTAGGTTTACTTAAATTCTGTGGATTGCCCTTCGCTTCGCTCAGACCTCGCTCTGTCTATCGCGCATTAGACAATTTGCCAAAATTTTCGGGATGTAGTGTTGTTCCAAAATAGGATAAGGCAAAATGCGAGCGAAGTGAGCCAATGCAAGGCAATTCGTAAGATTTAGAAATCTCGCTCGTCCTTATGATTATTTAAATTCTGTGGCTCGCCCTTCACTTCGACCAGACCTAGCTCTGTGTATCGCACATTAGCGAATTCGCCAACATTTTCGGGATGTAGTGCTGTTCCAAAGTAGGAAAAGGCGAGGTGCGAGCGAAGCGAGCGGTGAGCCAATGCAAGGCAATTCGAAAGATTTAGAAATCTCGCTCGTCCTTAGGTTTACTTAAATTCTGTGGCTCGCCCTTCGCTTCGCTCAGACCTCGCTCTGTCTATCGCGCATTAGACAATTCGCCAAAATTTTCGGGATGTAGTGTTGTTCCAAAATAGGATAAGGCGAGGTGCGAGCGAAGCGAGCGGTGAGCGAATGCAACGCAATTCGTAAGAGTTAGAAATCTCGCTCGTCCTTAGGTTAACTTAAATTCTGTGGCTCGCCCTCGCTTCGCACAGATATAACATTTTTGGGATGTAGTTCTGTTCGAAAGTAGGATAAGGCGAGGTGCGAGCGAAGCGAGCGGTGAGCCAATGCAAAGCGATTCGTAGGATTTAGACGTCTGGCTGGTCCATCCGCTTCGGTCACACCTCGCACTGTCTGTCGCGCATTAAAGAATTCACCAGCATTTTCGGGATGTAGAGCTGTTCCAAAATAAGATAAGGCGAGGTGCGAGCGAAGCGAGCGGTGAGGCAATAGAAGGCAATTCATAAGATTTAGAGCTCTCGCTTGTCCATAGGTTTACTTAAATCCTGTGGCTCGCCCTTTGCTTCGCCCAGACCTCGCTCTGTCTGTCGTGCATTAGATAATTCGCCAACATTTTCGGGATATAGTGCTGTTCCAAAATATGATAAGGCGAGGTGCGAGCGAAGCGAGCGGTGAGCCAATGCAAGGCAATTCGAAAGATTTAGAAATCTTGCTCGTCCTTAGGTTTACTTAAATTCTGTGGCTCGCCCTTCGCTTCGCTCAGACCTCGCTCTGTCTATCGCGCATTAGACAATTCGCCAAAATTTTCGGGATGTGGTGTTGTTCCAAAATAGGATAAGGCGAGGTGCGAGCGAAGCGAGCCGTGAGCCAATGCAACGCAATTCGTAAGAGTTAGAAATCTGGCTCGTACTTAGGTTAACTTAAATTCTGTGGCTCGCCCTTCGCTTCGCACAGACATCACTCTGTCTATCGCGCATTAGAGAATTCATCAGCATTTTTGGGATGTAGTTCTGTTCCAAAGTAGGATAAGGCGAGGTGCAAGCGAAGCGAGCGGTGAGCAAATGGAAGGCAATTCAAGAGAATTACACCTCTAGCTCGTCCTTAGGTTTACCTTAATCCTTTGCCTGGGGCTTCGCTTTGCTCAAATCTCGCTCTGTCTGTCGCGCATTAGAGAATTTGCCAGCATTTTCGGGATATAGTTCTTTTCCAAAATAGGATAAGGCGATGTGCGAGCGAAGCGAGCGGTGAGCCAATGGAAGGCAATTCGTGAGAATTACACCTCTAGCTCATCCTTAGGTTTACTTAAATTATGTGGCTCGCCCTTTGCTTCGTTCAGACCTTGCTCTGTCTGTCGTGCATTAGATAATTCGCCGCCATTTAGTGCTGTTCCAAAATATGATAAGGCGAGGTGCGAGCGAAGCAAGCGGTGAGCAAATGGAAGGCAATTCGAGAGAATTACACCTCTAGCTCGTCCTAAGGTTTACCTTAATCCTTTGCCTGGCGCTTCGCTTTGCTCAAATCTCGCTCTGTCTGTCGCGCATTAGAGAATTTGCCAGCATTTTCGGGGATATAGCTCTTTTCCAAAATAGGATAAGGCGAGGTGCGAGCGAAACGAGCGGTGCGGTAATGGAAGGCAATTCATAAGATTTAGACCTCTCGCTCGTCCTTAGGTTTACTTAAAACCTGCAGCTCGCCCTTCGCTCCGCCCAGACCTCGTTCTGTCTGTCGTGCCATTCGTAGTTTGTCGACATTTTGGCGACTTAGCTCTGTTGTGAAAAAGGATAAGGCACGTGCGAGCGTATTTGTGTTTTAGCGGGGAATTTTAAGTGTTGAGACCTCTGACCTCGGAATTTCATTTTCACGCGCGGCCTTAAACAACACACATTGACCTCGTACGCTCTTTTTTGCGTCTTCTGTCTTTCTTGTGATACCGAAGAAGATATCCAAAAATATCTTTAGATTTTTTTCTTTGTGTATTTTTTTACATTTATAGGTACACAGATGATGCGTATGCTATGTACACGAGTTAAGCGTGTTTTTTTAGGGGAGTTCTAAACGCACCAAACATCTCATTTGTCAAAGAGCATCTGGAAGCGTGTGCGGCACATCATAACTTTGGCTGTTCGGATCTAATGAAAGAGGGCACGCAAGGCAACTTATAGTGCATCTAAGGCTCGGTGAAGATCCTTCCGCGTGTTTTGTCGCCGTCTCTGTGTGTGTGTATGAGTGTGGCGATGACCATATCCAGAGAGATCAATGATCCTACAGCACAAATACACACCGCGATGCAACTCGGCGATGTGTTATTTTCATCGGAAAACCATAA
Organism: Microchrysa polita; assembly: GCA_949715475.1. NCBI lineage: Eukaryota > Metazoa > Arthropoda > Insecta > Diptera > Stratiomyidae > Microchrysa > Microchrysa polita. The sequence goes on along the minus strand of OX454422.1, from coordinate 11,706,226 downwards.
ACACCTCTTTAATGCGTATCCGGTGGTGCGCGCGGTGGTTGATGTCGTCTCATGGCCTACCAGTCGTGTAAAGATACGCTATCCAGAGATAAACGGTTTATACACCACACCAACTCTAAAATATGACACCCATATTGTGTGTGCCTATTCTAAACAAACGTCGAAGATATACGAGACAAATGCGCGCACTTCTTTGACTTCTATATGGCGGTGGTGTGGTGCGTGTGCTGCGCGCGTATAGGACGCAATATGGGAATTATACATTAAAAAAAAAATCAAATAAAAGACAAGAGTTATACGGTCGTGATTATAGGAAAACAAATTTCCTCGTCGCCGGAGAGGGAGAGATGTGTGAAGCGGGCCTTAAAAAAATAATGTCTAGAAATCGAATTCCAGGTGCGAACATATCACTTGAAGATGCGCGTTCGCGCAATATTTCGCCCTATGCCCGTCGCGCACAAGAAGAAGGCAGGAGGGACAAACACGTCTTGACTCCCGCAGCACGCACTATCTAAACACACCCATGTCCAGGCCAGAGACGAGGCGAAGAAGTAGCTAGGCCTAGGCAAGCACCCCAATCGATCATGATAGATAGATGATAGTGTTGGAACGGATACGTAGGTCTACGATCGGACTTCCCCCATTGCCGTGCCTGTTTGCTATCATCGATCCGCACAATTTCAATTAAAAAGAAAAATTCAAAATAAGAAAAACACATACACAATGCACCCCATATGGATAGTCTTGGCAGTCTCATCTTTTAGTGGATAGCACACAGCCATCGTATGGTGTACTCGCATACGCACCACAAGTTGCATTCCATATACATCTCAGCAGCGCAGTGATACCAACCTTATTGTTTAGATTACACACACGATTCTTAGACCGGAAAGAAGAAGAAGAAGAAGACGACGACGACCACGACAAAACGTGCATAATGCAGCCGGACTTAGGATCGGCGCACAAGAAATCAAAATCGTGCGCGCAATGTTGTCATACAAAGTAATGCCCAAAATCTGCGCCAAAATTTTCCAAATTTTTGACGAATCCATAAAATGAGTGTCGGTACAATGAAATTGATGTGAACGAAGAATTTTCGCTCAATTTATTGAAAACATCGGGCGGGGATCAATCGACAAATCCCCAATTTTCAGAGGAGTTCTGTAAAAAAATAAAATTCCAAAAATTTTGAATAATCTCCACAATTTTGACAAATCTCCAAATTAGAGGAAATCGTCAAAATAAAATTTCTTAAAATATTTGGGCATTTTTTTGGTTTGGGGATTCGACACACAAAATCCTCAAGCACACGCAACCCCAAATTCGAAAATCCTTAATATGAAAATCAAGAAACACGTGTCATCCCCAAAAACGGAATATTTCTTCACTATCAAAAAAGAAAAATAAAACACAAAAAATCATGGTCGTCTTTACGATGTAACATACCTAACGGTATCTGGTAGGGGTAGTCACGTATAAGTAAAGAAAGAGTGGCGATTTTACTGGGAATGGGTCAACAGGCGAAAACAAAGTCAAAGTCAATTTGGATGCATAGATTTGCGCCGCTTCCGTAACATTGACCAATTTAAAATCCCCAAAAATATATAAAAATCCCCACTCTTGTGATCTGCCCCAACAAGAGGTTTCTAGCCCTGGACTTAACTTTTCAACTATGTATTTGAGTCCTAATCAGAACTATAAACAAAAACCCAACACCTCAATCCCCATTACGGCCGCCTTTCGTATCCCCACATTTGTGATCTAGCCCCAATCAGGACTTAACTTTTCAACCATACTTGAGTCATCAACCGAGTCGAAACAAATCCCAACACCTCAATCCCCACAACGTCACTTTCCTCTTCGAATCCCCAAAAAAAACATAATCTCGCCATTTGGACGTAACTTTTCAACTATAGTGAATATAGTCGAGTCGTAAACCGAATCAAACCCATCCCTACACCTCAATCCCCACCAAGCGGGAGTCGTCATTAGCTTCAAATCTCCCAAATCTCCAAAAAAACATAGTCCCCGCATTTGTGATCTATCCCCAAACCAGAGGCCAACATCAGAGCCAAACCCTACACCTCAATCCCCACTCCCCCGCGACTTCCGTCCCTTCGAATCCCCAAAACCCTATAACGTTGCCTGGAATGAAAATCATTTAATTTTTCCGCGTTTATTATTATTATTTCTGTTTTTGCGAAATTTTTTATCTTTTCTATTTTTTTGGGGTTTGTTTGATAACAATATTTTTCTTGTGTCATTTGTGCGAAGCGTTTTGTGAATATTTTTTTTTCGTTGTATTTTCTGCGCTCGCGAACGTTCTACACTCGACCATATCTAATCGCTTGCACGCACAACAAGCGAATCGAAACGAACGATATGAGAGATTGGTGCTGGCTGATGACGATGATGATGATGATGGACGACGAAGACGAAGACATGGCATGGTATGGCATTTGATTTTATTGTTTCGCGGCGCACAATAGTGTATGGTGGATAAAAATTAAGTGAACCTTAACAATGTGTGCGGCAATAAAAATTATGAATTGGTCGTTTGTGGAAGAAGTAGCAAATCGAATTGGCTAAGGAGCATATCATTAGCAAACCAAGAAATTGATGGAAATTGTCACATACGCACACACCAGTGTTATTCTAATCGGTGATGATGACGATATCTTATACGACACAGCCATGGGGCATTTTTATCTAAATATTGATAAAATATCGTTTTGTTCTAGTAATTAACTGATAAATGAGGAGGTGGAATGGAAGGCAGCTGATAATGCTGGAAGGAGGTGGGGGCGGGGGCTGTTTTTGTAACTTTGGAGGCTTCTGAATAACGCCTGGTAATGTGAACACACACAGGCACAAAAACGCAGACCCATGGTTTTAGATGGCCCTTTTGTGTTTTTTTTTTAATTTGGGGATTCAATTTAGGGATTCTCTTTTCAGATGGTTTAAGTGTGGGGATTCCGTTTTTGAAGTTTTCCAATGGAGGGATTCTGTTTTTGTGAGTATTTCAAGTTTGGGGATTCTTTTTTTAAAGTCTGTAATTTTGGCGGTTCTGCTTTTCATTATTGTTAATTTAGATGACACTCCTGGGGGTGCATGTGTGGTTTTTTTCAATTTAGGTATTCGATTTGGGGGTTCTGCTTTCAGGTGGTTTCAGTTTGGGGATGCCATTTTTGAAGTTTTCGAATTGGGGATTCTGTTTTTGTGAGTATTTTAAGTTTGGGGATTCTCTTTATGAAGTCTACAATTTTGAACGGTTCTGCTTTTCATGATTGTTTATTTAGGAAGCCGAAGGGATTGTAATTTTGGCGGATTCTGAATAACGCCTGGTAATGTAGACACACACACACACATAAAAGCGAACGGGTCTGGTTCTTTTCGATTTGGGGATTCTGTTTTCGGATTGATTTGAGTTTGGGGATTCAATTGCCAAATGGTTTCGTGAAAGTGCCCGCTTTGCTTGATTCTGAACTGGGAATCGAATTTTCTAACGGAATTGCTGGCATCTGCTCTACGACTACTGCCCAAGCCTCGAGTGAACGTTTCTGTGCTAATGTGAGACCAGATGTCCCTCAAGCCGCCGGTTGCTTCACCAGTGGCGATTCTACGTAGGGGTATTGGGGGCTCCAATCCCCTCCGAAATTTTTTGATGTAAGTACCTTTAGTGAATACTGTGTGTGTGAGTGTGTATTGGCTTCCTTGTACTTGATGGTTGCAATCTCACTTTAGTAAAAAAAAAATCGAAATATCGTTACGGATATCAACTTTCAGAAAAAAAACAGTCAAGCGAGTCAACCAACTCTAATGAATTATTAGGTAGTGTGACGAAAAATGCCTTAGTTGCAATACGTCAGGGACGTAGGCAGGGGAGGGGGTCTAGACCCCTGGTGACCATTTTAATTTCAAGGATACTGAAATCACGCGCCTTTATCGACAAATGAAATTAATTTGACTATTTTCATTTTACATGCAAACATTTGAGATTTATCGGAGAGAGAGAGAGAGAGAGACAAAGCTCTATTTGATGGTCGGTATACCTTAAGTAGAGGTGACAATTTTACACATTGTTGTGTCTCCATTTTTAGTATTAACGAATCCGTTTTAGATTCTGAAGCTTCTGGATTATTATGCTCGAAGCAAATAGCCAACTAAACGATCCACCCCTTCCACTGGCAGATAAGAAACACACCAAACTTCAGTTTCTGGTCTGTTATATGATTCGCTTGCAGTAAACTTTTGAATAACACGACCATTTCGATTTTCCAAATCGAAATATTCTGCACGCTGAAAATTCAGAATTATAATGTAAGCTTGGCGAGCTTTAAGCTTTCCGCGGCACGAGTCCTGAGGTTTAAAGTGATAAGTTTCTTCTCAATTATGGCTGGGATTATTCGAATTTCGTAGTATATTTCTTGCAGTATTCAGGCCAATTTCTTACATGATGATTTAATTTGTAAATCATTCTAGATTGATAAATGTGGCTTTAAACAAACAGAAGCGATATATTGTGCCTTTGCCCATGCTATCGGTCAGATGAATTCGTCTAACAGACTTTGATTTTACTGATCTGGAAGGCGATGTTCTCTTCTCAATGGCGAATTTACACTTTTTCCGTCGGTAAGTTACTGACATTTTGCCGCCTCTACTAGGCTCCATCAAGCGTTGATAAAGGGACCCAAACCAGAGCCAAGGAGTTTTCGCCTTTCGTTGTTTTACCTTCAAATGAAGTTGTGCAGAAAATAAATATTTATGAATACTCAAGACGAATTTCCAATTATTTGCAAGATACCATTTGTACGTGTTAATTCAAGCTTTCTCCTTCGTGGATCCTGAGTGTTCTTCAGTCTTTAGCATACATACAGCGGAAAGCGGAGTTGGCGCGTCTCTTTGAAAAGGTATTTGCCATTTAGGTGGTGCGATAAAAACAAAATTGTTTCTCTAATCAACGGAGATAGATTGAATGATGGAAGTCCGGCAACTGAAATTGATATTGTTGGTGCAACCCTTATGCTGAAATTACGCAAGCTCAAAAGCACAATTAGGACAAGCCTCTGCCGCTGGAGATGATAAACAAATGGGTCAAATACAAATCTAGCCAGCGTGTACGGCCATCGAAACCATTTTTACAGAGTGGAGTCGATTATGCGAGAGACAATTTTTAAGGGTTTCAAGGGTCAACGGGCGTGGTCGGAAGACTTGTATGCTTTTCTACCCGCGCTGTTAGTTTGGAATTGATAATGAATCTGTACAGCGAAGCGTAGCGCATTCATTTCCGAAATTGAGTGACAGGGCTGGTGGTTTGAAATGCCATTCGAGTCCTTATGGTGACTGATCAAATCAATGTTGTTGGCGCTATCAAGTTGTCGCAAATGTTGAGTGAGTTCCTTTTGTGCACGGACGAATTTGCCTGAATTTTCACTGTAATGGTCTTGACTTCTTCTACGCCAACTCACAAAACGATGAAGTCCTCGTTTTGCGAGTTGGCGTGGAAGAAGTCAAGACCATTACAGCGAAAATGCAGGCAAATTCATCAGTGCATAAAAGCAACTCACCCAACATTTGCGACAACTTCATAGCGCGGGCAACATTGATTTGTTCAATCACCATAAGGACTCGAATGGCATTTCAAACCACCAGCCCTGTCACTCAATTTCGGAAGCCTCTGACAGGCTGGCGCTAAAAGGCATTCAAATACAATTTTCTCCCTCGAAGAAATGCTGACACACTATTAGCGCAGATAGAGGCCTTGCTTAACTCCAGGCCCTTGGCACGACGCCACTGATCGATGAACCTACAGAGACAGCTGTACTGACTTCTCTTCTCCATTTCTATCGCCGAGCAGGCTTGAAATTCCGATCAACTACCGACTAAATTGTTGGCAACACATGAACGAAAACTGTTGGAAACAATCGAGCATACATTGCGATGCCATTGCGTAACAAGTGACAAAACAAAAGGAACAATATGGAAGTCAAAAACATCTGGTGATTACCGAGGAGGATAATCTTCCACCACAAGGCTGGCTGGTTAGCCGCATAACCGACTCTCATCCAATTTCGGGGGCTCTGCTCTGCAGGATTTTAAACCTAGGAACCCGGTTTTTCAACGTTTTGAGGATTATGAGGATTTGCTTCTATGGGGGATTCGATTTATGAGGAAAAGCCAAAATCTCCAAAATGCAATTTGTCCTAATTCAAAACTCCTAAAAACAGAAAGTTTTCATTAATCGAAACCCCCACAAAACAAGAGAATCCTGACACATTCAAAATATGATCTGATCCGAAAACTGAAAATCCTAAGAGAAACGATAATTGGGGAAAAAAACGGAATCCCCAAATCGAAACAATCTGTAAAAACAGCGATTTCTCAAATTCGAAAAGTAGAATCTTCAAAACAGAATTTCCGAATTTGAATTTGGGGAATCGCCTTTTTTAGGGTTTTTTGGGGATTCCGTTTTTTTTTGAAATTTCGAATCCCTAAATATGGCTTTTTTAGGATCTTCAATTTTGGAATAACAGCAAATTTTTGAATGTGTCAGGACTCGCTGGTTTTGTGGGGGATTCGAACTTGTGCATTTCGATTTTCGTTAATTTCGAATCCCCAAATATTCCTTCATAAGAATTTTTCGTCGAAGACCGACGAATGGATTGGTATTGCCATGTTCAAAGGCGTCCGCCTGAGAACCCCGCAAAGAGAGCGATATCAATGGAAGTTCCACTTGATGGACCCAAGGCCAGAGGCAGACCGAAGAACACCTGGATGTGTCAAATGAAAAAGCAACAACAACGCATTGGTCTCGGCGATGACACGATCCAAGATAGAGCTGCCTGTAGAAATATGCTGAGAAATTATCGCCAAAACGGGCGATGTGCCTACACCGCAGGTCGAGCAACGCGGAACCATGGAGCGGTATAAAGAACGAGGCAAGGAAGAAGAAGAAGAATTTTTCAATTTTGTGAATAAGGAATCTCCAAAATGTGCTGAAATCCTCAGTAGGGGATTTCGCGAAATCCACTATATTATTGCAAAACATTAATTTGCAGTAAGTTTGAATTTTGCGGACCCTCATCCGGAGGATTTCAACACATTTTGGAGATTCCCTATTGTTTGGGATTTCAAATGTCAGGCTGCGAGTTTTAGGGTGAGCATTTCGATTTTTGTCGTCGGAGTTTCGTAGTTAATCCACAAGAATTAAATACACCAACACGGGGGTAGATTCAATACAGGTTCCCGAGTTGGGGGATTCTGTTTGTTTGTTGTTTTTTTTTCAGAATTTTTAATTTGCCGATTCCGTTTTTGCAGATGAAATCGAAAAAGGAAAAAAACAAAAATCAGCTGCTGATGATTTTGATATTTTGTTGTTGTTTGTTTTGTCGGACTCTGCTTTTGTGGAATTTTCAATTTTTGATGATTTTAAATTTGGAGATTCGTCGGATTTCTTGGGGGATTTGAAATTTTGCGGTTCTGTTTATTTGATGGTCTTTGGAACTCAGCGAACTGCTGTTTTGTCGATTATTTTAGGGGAACTTTCGATTTTGAGTGACGGTATTTCGTATCAAACCCTAGAATTAGAAACTAACGGTAAGATCAACGCAATAAGAGTTTTTTTTAAGTACATACGTATGAACCATTTGGGGCAAACCAGTCGTTGTCTTGTTGTTGTTTTTTCACTGTCAGACTCAATGACTATGAGCCACATGTGCACACAGCATTCCTTCCCGTTCATGTCTATGAGTCACATGTGACTCATGTGAGTGTATGGATTTTCTGGCGGTAATGTCTATGAAAATCGGTGTTAAAAAACTACCTCATGTATATAAACAGTCCAGACTCATCGAAACGAACGCAGCTGTGCCCCCAAAAAAAAACAAGTTCAAAGTATAACAAAGATGACAAACTCCCGGGACCAATAATAATTACCCAACTATATCCTAATCACCCGCCAGAACCACGAGAGAGAAAAACCCCTTTCATCCGGTGTTCTCTTCCTGTTTCTGTTCAATTGTCGTGCCCCTCTCGGTCAACGTCCTTGGGTCCTGTAAATTGGACGAGAGACAAAAATCTCAGTATGTCCTGTGTGTGTGTCGTCTTATCGATGGCATTTCATCGCCCGGTTTTGAAGTGAGTGCTCGTGACTCTCTATCGTGCTGTCGTCGTCGTCGATGTCCTCTCGTAAATGCACATGTTCGATGACGAGATCCTGAAACTATATTTATCCTTCCTCATGTCGACCCCTATAATGCAATATTATGTCGCATTGTTCGGGTTTTGTTTTCATTATCTTTTGCAACAAATCAAATCAATTACACACATTCTAAATGCATATACGCCCGGGAAAACAGGAACAAATTACACACCGAACAACAGGACCTGACCCCCTGTCTACATATATATGAGAGCGCTCCGCGAGCAAGGATAATGCACGAATGATGACGGATGTCCCGAAAGTGATCACCATCTTATTATGTCGCATGAGCTCAATGTCCTGCCAGCAGCACCCCTTGGCCATATTTCAATTGAAACCTCACTTGAAATTGGTGTGTAGTCGATATATAGCCATATCATTATCAATCGCGCGCAAAAGGATGAGCCCTTTTCGCCGAGGGCTCTGTCAATTGACAAAACGGTACAACATGTCATCATACACGGCAATTTACAGTGTGCGCACCCCTTTTTCGTCGTTCCGGACGAACGGACATACACACACAGGATACAAGCGAAATCAAGGACAGCAATAGCACAAGCAGCAGCGGCGGCGGCGGTGTCTTTTGTTGTATCAAATGAGAGAGGCGGATAACTATAACATTATCCCCCTAGAGTCCTTGTGTGCATGCCTCTCGATCCATTTCAATCCCATCTACCATCATCATCATCATCATCGACTTACAATCTATCTAAAAGAAATTACCGACAAATATTTGATGTAATCACATGTACAAAAGGACACACACTCTAAATGGAGAACGGCGCTGGCGGGGACCAAAAAGTGTATTAAGAGATCCTTTTTAGTGATGGCATGGCAAGGTCGGGTCTTCGCGGGAAAAATGCATACGGAGGGTCGTCGGCCGTCTTCATTAATGAAACATTTTAGGGATTTTTTTAAAGGACCCCTTTGTGCAGTGAGACACACAAATAACATGTCATGTCGCACTCGCCGGCGCTCGGATCTGTTTTTTGCGAGAATTCCTGCGTCGCTTGATATTATCGAGTAATCGAAATTCGATTGAATGGCAAGATACGGTTGCACTGTATCGTTGCACTGTAATCATCTCAAAAGGATAAAATTAAAAACTTGTTTCGAGTCCTCAGTATATGACCCGGAGCTGGTTTTCTTTCTTCTTATGATGCTCCTGCAGTTGAGAGATTTTTTCGCAGCGAATTTTAAACTTAGACGAATGGAGAAAATATCCCCCCAAAAATTTTGAAAAAACACACAACTACACAAGCATTAAATTTTCTACCTTCTTAAATCACACACAGCATGTGCAACAAGTATTTTTGAGATTCGAGTTTTGGAGATTGGAATTTTGAAGATTGGAGGTTTGTCAATAGTAGGCTGTTTTTTTTTTTGCGATTCATTTACGTCGCTGGGGATTTTTTTTCTACCAATTTTTTTTATGAGAATGTATTTTAAATTTTGGCGATTCTGTTTATTTTGGGTTCCGAAATTTGGGGATTCTACTTTTTCGTGGGTTTTGAACTTAAGAATGCTCTTTCAAAGTTTAAATATTTGGTGATTCTGATTTTTGGTTGGTTAACATTTTGGGGATTCCATTTTTTGATAGTTTTATATTTTGGGGATTCTGTTTTTTTTTCTTTGTAGGGACTCAATGTTGGAGTGCTTTAAATTCGAGTTTTTAATCGTCTTTTTTTTTCTGGGGGATTTTTTTCGAATATGAAAATTTTGCGATTGGGGATTTACCGTGCCAATTTTGGAGATTTTAGCTCGCGAAATACAGTTTCATTATTCAAATAATTCCCACACATATGTTTAACGAGACAAACTTTCTGAAAAAAATTTCATCGCAGCAAGAGGATAAGGCACATTTCGATCAGAGCCCATTATATCATAATCCCTCGCGTCTGGCAAACATTTTACGGTAAGGAAGAGCAGTGATAAAAATCAGCAAGAAAATAATAAAATAAATGCAAAAAAAACTTACCATTGAAACAGGCAATCCACCGGCCGCTCCATTTGTATAGGAATACGGTGAAACTAGATAACCCATATTAAAACTAGAAGCTGCATGCGGCTCTACTTTACCTGTTGATTGTTTGAAGAGAGAGAGAGAGAAAAACAAATTAAAATTAGAACGAGAAACCCTTAACATATTAGTGAAAATCCCATTGTTAAAGTCCGTCCTGATCGATTGAAAAAAGAAATTTAAACGGTTTGTGACGGCTCGCACCTCGCCCTTCGTACGGCCCTGCGAAATATTATAAAAATGTGAGGTGCAAGCGGTAAGCCTATGCATAGAGTCTTTGAATATTCCAAGAGTATCCTGCTGCTGAAGAAGCATCTCAACGCTTTGTGTCGGCTCACCGCTCGCTACGCGACCACCTCGCCTTTAGTACGGCCCTGTGGAACACTGGAAAAAGGCGAGATGTAAGCATAGCCAGTGGCGAGCGAAGACAAAGTGTTTCAGCTTTGTTTAGACGCTGCCAAGACAGCAGACTAATAGGCTTTTTGCGTGGGCTCACCGCTCACCTTTTAAAATATTCCACAGGGCTGTACTAAAGGCGAGGTGTGAGCGTAGCGAGCGGTGAGCCGATGCAAAGAGTGCTTGAATATTCTAATGGTAGTCTGCTGTTTAGGAAGCGTCTGTAAACGCTTTGTATCTCTTACTACGGTCCTGCAGAAAAGTGTAAAAAGGCGAGGTGCGAGCGTACCGAGCAGTGAGCCGATACAAAAGTGGTTTGAATGTTCTCGAGGTAGGCAGATGTCTAAGAAGTGTCTGTAAACGCTTTGTGTTGGCTCACCGCTCGCTACGCTCGCACCTTGCATTTAGTACGGTCCTGCGAAAAGTGTAAATTGGCGAGGTGCAAGCGTAGGGAGCGGTGAGCCGATGCAAAGAGTGGTTAAATATTCTAGAGGTAGTCTGCTGTCTAGGAGCGCCTGTAAATGCTTTGTGTCGGCTCACCGCTCGCTATTCTCGCACCTCGCCTTTACTACGGTCCTGCGGAAAAGTGGAAAAAGGCGAGGTGCAAGCGTAGCGAGCGGTGAGCCGACACAAAAGTTGTTTGAATGTTCTAGAGGTGTTCTGCTGTCTAGAAAGCACCTGTAAACGCTTTGTGTCGGCTCACCGCTCGCTACGCTCGCACCTCGCCTTTAGTACGGTCCTGCGAAAAATGTAAATTGGCGAGGTGCAAGCGTAGGGAGCGGTGAGCCGATGCAAAGAGTGGTTAAATATTCTAGAGGTAGTCTGCTGTCTAGGAGCGCCTGTAAATGCTTTGTGTCGGCTCACCGCTCGCTATTCTCGCACCTCGCCTTTACTACGGTCCTGCGGAAAAGTGGAAAAAGGCGAGGTGCAAGCGTAGCGAGCGGTGAGCCGACACAAAAGTTGTTTGAATGTTCTAGAGGTGTTCTGCTGTCTAGAAAGCACCTGTAAACGCTTTGTGTCGGCTCACCGCTCGCTACGCTCGCACCTCGCCTTTAGTACGGTCCTGCGAAAAATGTAAATTGGCGAGGTGCAAGCGTAGGGAGCGGTGAGCCGATGCAAAGAGTGGTTAAATATTCTAGAGGTAGTCTGCTGTCTAGGAGCGCCTGTAAATGCTTTGTGTCGGCTCACCGCTCGCTATTCTCGCACCTCGCCTTTACTACGGTCCTGCGGAAAAGTGGAAAAAGGCGAGGTGCGAGCGTAGCGAGCGGTGAGCCGACACAAAAGTTGTTTGAATATTCTAGAGGTAGTCTGCTGTCTAGGAAGCGCCTGTAAACATTTTGTGTCGGCTCACCGCTCGCTAGGCTCGCACCTCGCCTCGCCTACAGTCCTGCGGAAAAGTGGAAAAAGGCGACGTGCGATCGTACCGAGCAGTGAGCCGATACAAAAGTTGTTTGAATGTTCTAGAGGTAGGCAGATGTCTAAGAAGTGTCTGTAAACGCTTTGTGTCGGCTCACCGTTCGCTACGCTCGCACCTTGCCTTTAGTACGGTCCTGCAAAAAGTATAAAAAGGCGAGGTGCGAGCTTAGCGAGCGGTGAGCCGATGCAAAGAGTGTTTCAATACTCTAGAGGTGGTCTGCTGTCTAGGAAGCGCCTGTAAACGCTTTGTGTCGGCTCACCGCTCGCTACTCTCGCACCTCGCCTTTACTGCGGTCCTGCTGAAAAGTGTAAAAAGGCGAGGTGCGAGCGTAGCGAGCGGTGAGCCGACACAAAAGTTGTTTGAATGTTCTAGAGGTGTTCTGCTGTCTAGGAAGAACTTGTAAATTCTTTGTGTTGGCTCAACGCTCGCTACGCTCGAACCTCGCAACGCTCGAACCTCGCAACGCTCGAACCTCGCAATGCTCGAACCTTGCAACGCTCGAACCTCGCAACGCTCGAACCTGACAACTCTCGAACCTGGCAACGCTCGAGCCTGGCAACGCTCGAACCTGGCATTTACTACGGTCCTGCGGAAAAGTGTAAAATGGCGAAGTGCGAGCGTAGCGAGCGGTGAGCCCATGCAAAGAGTGGCTGAATATTCTATAAGTAGTCTGCTGTTTAGGAAGCGCCTGTAAACGCTTTGTGTCGGCTCACCGCTCGCTACGCTCGCACCTCGCACGTACTAAAACCCTGCAAAATATTGTGAAAAGGCGAGGTGCGATCAAAGAGTGTTTCAATATTCTAAAAGTAATCTGCTGTCAACGAAGCGCCTGAAAAAGGGCCGAAAACAAATTTGAAGCGCTTGGGCCACCAAGCGCCCCATCCTCAACCCTTCCTCCGATTCAGAGCGGACTAACAATGAGATCTGCGAGAATAATGGAAAACCAAAAATTACTGAAATGATCTATACTTACCGAAGACAGGACTATGGTCCGGTTTCGATGATCCTTTGCCGCTTTTCTCCTGCAGAAATAAATAAACACAGAGAGAAAAAATTAAATGAAATTATTGAAAGAGTTTTTCTTCTATAAATCAGAGAGTCTATCGCGATCAAGAGAAAAGTTGTTGCTCACTAACGAAAATATGCCAACCACCAAAATCAAAACACATAGATCAAGCTGCACATGCTTTATACACGCGCGTTTTAAGGTCAACCTTAAAACCCTCTCTAAGTATTACAAGCCGGGAACCACTGAGAGAAACTGGCGAAATTAGCCCATTTTTGCCTAGGTAAAAAGAAAAACGTCAAAATGGTGGACAAATGTACGGGAAAATTGAGTGGTCCGGAATTCAAACACGCGAAAAGCCGCGAATCTGATCTCCGCTCTTTATCCGCAAAATTGAAGCACATGATCCCCATATTGTGGCGTACACTGGATGTGCTCATTATAACATCACTCTCTCTCCCTCTGTTTTACACTCCGCGGCTTTTTTATACACTCCCCAGTGTATAAAAAGGCCGGGGCGACTGTTCTACATTCGACCGCAAGTCGCAGACGTGTTAGATCTTAACACGTTCACTGTCTATGAGTCACATGTGTAAACAGTGTTCCTCCCGGTTCATGTCTATGAGTCACATGTGACTCATAGATATATGGTCTCATGACTCATAATGAATAGTGGCATCGACTACACACGGTAATCGTCAACGCACCATGCTCCACTAGACGTTAGGGCAAATCAAGAACAACATGAAGTGTATAGTAATGTCGGCCAATACCCGACAGACAGTGAACGTGTTTATGACGAAATTTGAGGATTTCAGAAATAACATGGCGCTGGGTATTGAATATTTTGTAATTGGAAGCGATACGAAATGTTGTGCACTTAATCAATAAAAATCCCTCCTTATGCATAATCTGCGTTGACACAATGGTTTGCAATCTGGAAATCACCAAAAATACTTGTACATCCCCAAAAATATCAAATTGCCAAAAATAGCAAAGCCACAAAAATAGCAAATCCCCCAAAAATATGAAATCCCCCAAAAAATAGCAAATCCCCCAAAAAAACACCAAATCCCCAAAAATATGAAATCCCCAAAAAATAGCAAATCCCCCAAAAAACACCAAATCCCCAAAAATATCAAATCTCCCAAAATATCAAATCCCCAAAAATATCAAATCCCCAAAAATACCCAATCCTCACTATATAATTTCAGAAAAACTGCACAACATTTTTAGGATTGAATCGCGGAATTATTCAATTACCGATATGTTTTCGCGGATTTTATTTTTGAAATTCGAATTTTGGAGATTTTGTTGGTATTTCATCCGGAACATTCCCCTTTCGTGCATTTTCCCCACCCTAAAGCAGCTTACAGCCAACAACTTTCTCTCTCTTTCTCTCCTCAACCAAAAGAAAAAACAAAAAGAAAAACAAAATGGAGGACAATCTCAATTTTCATACATACCTCACTCTCGGTCAAATCTATTAAACTAGATTTCTCCTCCAGTAAATTTTCCGATGAGATTTTCTCATCCTCCCGATCGCCTTCATCTTTGAAGATTTTCACCTCATCGGTACTACCCAAATCATCACCCGATGATCCAGTATGTCCGCTATGAGATTGGTGACTATTATGTGGCATTGTTTTAGCATTTATTACTGTTAATGTTTTTTGTGTTATTGTGGCTAGATATTATATCACCGGAAGGGGGGGAGGAAAATCAACTGGTGCTGCTGCTGTTGTTGCGGTGCAGACGAGCGCGCGATAAAGCTGATTTTCGCTGCGCGTTAGTTGTATAAGGGCCGTGCGTGGTTTTTAAGTTTCCGATCAGTTATTATACTAGCTGTAAGTGTGTGGCGGAGGAATCGCGTCGTATTTCCCCTATTCTGTAGGTATCAAAGGTGATTTTGTTATTTTGACAGTGTGTTTCACTGAAAATTTGACACGACGTTTTTTTTTCTTGTTTTGGCAAATACGTTTTTGAAATTCGAGGCAATGTCTCTAGACCATTCTTGTGGTAAATTTTAAGTTTTTAGTTTTTTTTTTTCGGTTATACACAACGCATCTGACAGCAGATCAGGATCACAGATGTCAAAGATTTTTGTTTTGTTAATTCTATTAATTTCTATTTTTATTGATTATCTATTGTAACAAATTTCCCGGCATAAATGTAGTTGATTATTTCTGGTGTTCTGAATTCTGTAATTTAGTTGAGTGTTGGCTGAATTGGAGCGACAGAGAGAGGTATCGTATAGGGGGTGTATAACGGTATTTTTCTATGTAGTTTAGCTATTTAGATTTCGTTGTAAATTATTTTTACTTTTTTTTTCTGGTTTTGTGTGTTTCAGATCTATTTATTTTTGCACGCACTTTTTTTTTTGTTATTTTAGTGTTAAGAGTTTGTTTGTTTCTTTTTTGGAATTTTTGGCAATATGTTTTGAATATTTTTGATGCATAAATTTGTCGTCGGTTTTTTTTTATTATTTGTCCACAGGCAAAGAGGGTGGTGGGGGCGTTGGAATTGGTTTTTTTTAGGTTGTACTTATTAATTAGATAATTTTGTTTTATATATTTTTTTGAGTTTTTATTACATTGCACACTCGTATCACACATTCGCGTCACGCTCTGTTGTTTAACGTTGTTTTTGTTTATAATTAATTTAATTTTGTTTTGTTTTTAAATAAGATTTAATCCTCATTACACACGTTGCGTTTTTTAATTATTTTTTATTTTACTTTTTTTTAATTTTGTTTCGTTATAAAAATAGAAAAAATTGCAGATTTATACGATTTCTTTTAAGGGCGTCTATATACCTATTTTTATGTATATATTTGTATATGGCTATGAATTTCTCCTGTTTTTAATTGGTTATTACTATTTTTTACAATATATTTATATTTAATTGCATTTCTTCAATTTTGTTTTTATATATTTAATTATATATATACGTATAATACAATTGCGTGGGGGAGGAATTTACACTATTTTTAAAAATATCTCTTCTCTCTTTTCTTTCTCTCACTGTTAAAGAAAACTGAGAAAAGCTGACATCCGCGTTACCGTTATCTATCTTACGTACGAATATATCACACTTTTATGTTTTTGTTGTATAACAGTTTGTTTTTTCTTTTTATTTCAATTTTTGTCTCTCTCTCTTGATTTATTCTTTTTGTCGTATCCTGCGTCTTGGGTGACTTTTAATTAATTATTTCTCTTTTCCGTTATATTGCTTTATAATTTTCTATGTAACGGTCACTTTTTAACCGTTATACTGCCCTGTCCACGGTGGTGTTATTGTTGCACATGTGGTGTGAGAGAGTGAGCTTCGATTCGATTGGATCCTGATACGGACGACGCAACGATCGCAATGGACCAGCAAAATCCTGCAGACGAGAAGAGTGAAAGAGAAAAAAATTGACAGATAAGAATAAATGAAAAATAATAAAAATAAATGAAAAATTTGTGTTTTTTTTCGGATGGAAATTGAATAAGAAAAATTCAAGAAAAAAAAAGTGACACATTGGTGTAGCTGGTGATGGTCACCCTGTAAGATATGCCGACCGACCGGACTGATTGGTGTTTGCCTAACCGTACAAATGATCGTGGGGACATAGGCGCCATGGGAGAATTGGCGAAACGTTATTTGTTCGTTGAATTCCCCAACATTTGGACGTTTTATACCGCGCGGTTTGGCAAACCTTGATCAGTCTGGAGGTCGGCATGATACCGTAATTACGAAAAGTGTTTGCAGCGTCTCTCCGCGATAGACGCGCTGGAAACTTCACCTTTGTGAAGGCTTAATTGTGCAAGCCAGTTGTTGTGGAGTTCTTCGTTGAGACAAGGTGAATAGGCATAACCTATAGGTTGGGTGTACCGGTGAATTGTGAACCACGTCCACGAATTTATGCAACCCGTGCGCATTGGGTGAAGATTTCTAGGGACGCAAATGGACATACATATATACGGGAGCATCCCCGCATACCAGGCGCTATGTAGGCTTATCACATCAAGCGGGGCTCTGATGTGATCCTGATCCACCTCTCCCCTGGCTACTCGTCGGATTCAAATGAGCAATCATTAATAGAACAACAACACAAAAGTAAATTAAACACCGATCTGACTATGACAGTGTCAGACTCAGATCTAGAGGCAGTTGTTCCAGCGAAATTATATATCTATCGGATGTGGATGAAACGCACAAATCACAGAATGTAGCATACGCTGCACTAAAGCGGAAGCAATAGGGATCGCGACCAGAAAAAATAGGAAGCTCAAACCTGGAATTCTACGCTAATATTCACAAGGAGGTCTCCGGATCAGCTTTGTAGAAGAGTTGGAAGGGCGACGGCCTGCAATAGGTACGTGTAAGGTTTCTCTCCCAAGGACAAGGCTTTCGAAAAGGCAAGGGTTCTTGCAATTAATGCGAATCGCAAGCCGACAACGTTCAGAGGCCTCACCGCTCGTACCTCACTTTAGTAAGCCTGTGAAGGACACACTAAAGGCGAGGGGCAAGCGTAGATGGCGGTAACCAATGTACAGCGTCTCCTCTGATGCCGTCAAGAAGTACCAAATGTATTAGGCAGCGTAGCGAGCGGTCAACCAATATACAGCGTCTCCTCTGATGCCGTCAAGAAGTACCAAATGTATTAGACGCGACACGCTGTGTTCAGGCTCACCGCTCGCTACGCTCCCACCTCGCCTTTAGTATGTAATTCGTAGACTTACTAAGGCCAGGTGCGAGCGGTGAGTGGATAAAAGTGCCGCGTCTAATACATTTGGAACATCTGTGATGACCTTAGACGAGACGCTGTATATCGCCTCAACGCTCGCTACGCTCGCACCTTGCCTTTAGTGTGTCCTTTGCAGACTTACTAAGCTGAGATGCGAGCGTAGCGAGCGGTGAGGCGAAACACAGCGTTTCGTCTGATACCATCACAGATATACGAAATGTATTAGACGCGACATGCTATATATCGGCTCACCGCTCGTTACATTCGCACCTCGCCTTGGATGTCCTTTCCACACTTACTAAGGCGAGGTGCGAGCGTAGCGAGCGGTAATCTGACGCACAGCGTTTCCTCTGATTCCCATTTGATGTATCGAAATATATTTGATGTGCGAACTGTAGTAAACACGACACGCTTTATATCGGCTCACCGCTCGCTATATGCTTGCCTTTCGTGTGTCCTTCGCTGATTAACTAAGGCGAGGTGCGAGCGTGGCGAGGTACAAGGGTAGGTAGCGGTGAGCCGACATACAGCGTTTCGTCTGATATCATCACAGATAAACGAAATCTATTAGACGCGACACGCTGTATATCGGCTCACTGCTCGCTACGCTCGCACCTCGCCTTTAGTTTGTAATTCAAACACTTACTAAGTGGAGGTGAGAGTGCAGCGACCGGTGATTGGATAAAAGTGTTGCATCTAATAAATAAATTTGGAACATGTATGATTAGCCTTGGACAAGAAGCTGTATATGGGCTCAACGCTCGCTACGCTCGCACCCCGCCTTGGATGTCCTTTCTACACTTAATAAGGCGAGGTACGAGCGTAGGTAGCGGTGAGCCGAAATACAGCGTTTCATCTGATACCATCACAGATAAACGAAATGAATTAGACGCGACACGCTGTATATCGGCTCACCGCTCGCTACGCTCGCACCTCGCCTTTAGTTTGTAATTCAAACACTTACTAAGTGGAGGTGAGAGTGCAGCGACCGGTGATTGGATAAAAGTGTTGCATCTAATAAATAAATTTGGAACATGTATGATTAGCCTTGGACAAGAAGCTGTATATGGGCTCAACGCTCGCTACGCTCGCACCCCGCCTTGGATGTCCTTTCTACACTTAATAAGGCGAGGTACGAGCGTAGGTAGCGGTGAGCCGAAATACAGCGTTTCATCTGATACCATCACAGATAAACGAAATGAATTAGACGCGACACGCTGTATATCGGCTCACCGCTCGCTACGCTCGCACCTCGCCTTTAGTTTGTAATTCAAACACTTACTAAGTGGAGGTGAGAGTGCAGCGACCGGTGATTGGATAAAAGTGTTGCATCTAATAAATAAATTTGGAACATGTATGATTAGCCTTGGACAAGAAGCTGTATATGGGCTCAACGCTCGCTACGCTCGCACCCCGCCTTGGATGTCCTTTCTACACTTAATAAGGCGAGGTACGAGCGTAGGTAGCGGTGAGCCGAAATACAGCGTTTCATCTGATACCATCCCAGATAAACGAAATGAATTAGACGCGACACGCTGTATGAGCCGAAATACAGCGTTTCATCTGATACCATCCCAGATAAACGAAATGAATTAGACGCGACACGCTGTATATCGGCTCACCGCTCGCTACGCTCGCACCTCGCCTTTAGTTTGTAATTCAAACACTTACTAAGTGGAGGTGAGAGTGCAGCGACCGGTGATTGGATAAAAGTGTTGCATCTAATAAATAAATTTGGAACATGTATGATTAGCCTTGGACAAGAAGCTGTATATGGGCTCAACGCTCGCTACGCTCGCACCCCGCCTTGGATGTCCTTTCTACACTTAATAAGGCGAGGTACGAGCGTAGGTAGCGGTGAGCCGAAATACAGCGTTTCATCTGATACCATCCCAGATAAACGAAATGAATTAGACGCGACACGCTGTATATCGGCTCACCGCTCGCTACGCTCGCACCTCGCCTTTAGTTTGTAATTCAAACACTTACTAAGTGGAGGTGAGAGTGCAGCGACCGGTGATTGGATAAAAGTGTTGCATCTAATAAATAAATTTGGAACATGTATGATTAGCCTTGGACAAGAAGCTGTATATGGGCTCAACGCTCGCTACGCTCGCACCCCGCCTTGGATGTCCTTTCTACACTTAATAAGGCGAGGTACGAGCGTAGGTAGCGGTGAGCCGAAATACAGCGTTTCATCTGATACCATCCCAGATAAACGAAATGAATTAGACGCGACACGCTGTATATCGGCTCACCGCTCGCTACGCTCGCACCTCGCCTTTAGTTTGTAATTCAAACACTTACTAAGTGGAGGTGAGAGTGCAGCGACCGGTGATTGGATAAAAGTGTTGCATCTAATAAATAAATTTGGAACATGTATGATTAGCCTTGGACAAGAAGCTGTATATGGGCTCAACGCTCGCTACGCTCGCACCCCGCCTTGGATGTCCTTTCTACACTTAATAAGGCGAGGTACGAGCGTAGGTAGCGGTGAGCCGAAATACAGCGTTTCATCTGATACCATCACAGATAAACGAAATGAATTAGACGCGACACGCTATATGTCAGCTCACCGCTCGCTACGCTCGCACCTCGCCTTTAGTTTGTAATTCAAACACTTACTAAGTGGAGGTGAGAGCGCAGCGACCGGTGATTAGAAACAAGTGTTGCATCTAATAAATAAATTTGGAACATGTATGATTAGCCTTAGACAAGAAGCTGTATATCGGCTCAACGCTCGCTACGCTCGCACCTCGCCTTTACTGTCACCTTCGCAGACTTACTTAGGCGAGGTGCGAGTGTAGCGAGCGGTGAGCCGACACACCACGTTTCCTCTGATACCATTTGATGTATCGGAATGTATTTGATGTGCGAAATGTATTAGACGCGACACGCTGTATATCGGCTCACCGCTCGCTACGCTCGCACCTCGCTTTTATGTATGTCCTTCGCAGACTTAATAAGGCGAGGTGCGAGCATAGCGTAGTAGTATGTAATTGGTGTATGTATGATGGCCTTAGACAAGAAGCTGTATGTGGGCTCACCGCTCGCTACGCTCGCACCTCGCCTTTAGTATGCCCTTCGAAGACTTACTAAGGCTTGGTGCGAGCGGTGAGTTGATACAAGTTTCGCGTCTAATACATTTGAAACATCTATGAGGGCCTTAGACGAGACGTTGCATATCGGCTCGCATCTCGCCTTTAGTGTATCCTTTACAGATTCAATAAGGCAAAGTGCAAGCGTAGCGAGCGGTGACTCGACATGCAGCGTTTCCTCTCATGCCACAGGTGTACCAAATGTATTAGACGCGACAAATCAAACTACCGTGCCCTCAACCCCTACCCTACCCTACACAACGCTAAAAGGCAATTCTGGACAAACTTCGGTGACAGAGTCAACAGTACTACCAAAGCAGCTAGGCTGCACAAAGGACTATGACCAAAAATGATCGCAGGTCCATCAGCACTCTCAAAGGGTAGGATGGTGTCATCAAGAGGGACGCCGAAAACACTGAGCTACTCATTTGCCCGGCTGCAGACTACATTATAACCTGAGTGATGATCTGGGCTACATAGCAGAGCAAAGAGGCCTGACTGAGCAGCAGCAAAAGATATCTTCACATATGACAGGATAATGTGGGCACTAGCGATTTTTGACCATTTTCAAATCGCCCAGTGGATGGATGGAAACTTTCCGACACTTGTGCAAAGAGGGTAAAAGGAACTGCGATTCTGTTCGTGGTTAGCATTTATAGAAGTAGGGAGTGGGAGTGTGACTAGTGGGATATACTCATCAGCCTGGAGATTCCAAAGTAGGTAGACGACCGATGGATGATCCCAAATCGTACTGCCCTATCACTCTTGATTCTTGACAAGAATATTGGAAAAGTCAGTGTGGTCTCAGAGAAAGCAATTAAGGCCTTATGGATCTACAAAAAAAAATTATGCAAAAGCATAGTACTCTGTGTATACAAGAGCGTCTGCCAGTCCCTTCTTTGGTCCAGAACCATACTGCGGCATACCAGTTTGCACGTACAACATCAAGAACCTTGTGGAACACCAGACACTTGAACGAAGCAGATCTCTCTGTTTTTTTTTTGTGGCAGTACATACGCATCAGCAGATAGTGGAGAGTCAACAAAATCAGGCTTGCGCAGCCCTGCCGACATCCTTAGAGTCATTCGGAGCTTGAGTCAGACATGAGAACGGAACAATCAAGTCTTTAGTAGACGTGCAGAGGCACATGCCCGCTCCACACATCGCCTACTATAAAATCCTTTCCGCCATACATTTATGCGTATGAGTCATATATGACTCATAGACGTGATCGAGGAGGAATGCTGCACAGAGACATGTGACTTATGTGACTTATGTGATGTGTCACGGAAAACTCGACTCGACTGAGATAGGCTCTGACAAGATTCGGACCGATTTTCGCTGCTGTTGTGACACAGACACTGAAGAGAATTCTATTAAGGCATCAGCCCGCCTTAGCATGTCATAGACATGTGGCAAATTAGGGTGTATCAGGAGGCAAGATCACCCTACTGGATGAATGATATTCACAACAAAATGGCCAACTGTTCCTGCGTGGAGTCTATACCAACCATTGTCTGTGTGATGTTTCGCTTTAAGCTATAAGGTTCAAGACAGCTGCCATTTTCGATTCGAGATTGTAAGAGCAGACGCACAAGGCAGAACAATGCAGTGTCGCATCCAGCGGGTTACTCTCTTGCATCTTTTAGGCAAATAAAAATCATTTTTCTAGTAGTAACCATTAACACGTTCACTGTCTGGCCGGTTTTCCTCTGTGGGTCTTTCGAGAAAATCGTTTCTTTTTGCTTTCTTTCATAAGTCACATGTGACTCATAGATGTGACTTGGATCTGTTAAGGCAGAGATGTGTAAAAGCCCCGTTTTCGCGCTAGGGGTGCGAGTTGAGTCAGCTTGTTGTAACATTCAGAGAATATCTTATGAGTCATATGTGACTCATAGATGTGAACATGATCTGTGATCAAGAGATGCGAATTGAGTCAGCTCACTTCAACGTCCAAAGTAAAAATTCGTTGTTTCGGGTGCCCACTCAGGGTGTACTGTGTACCTAAAAATTTTGGTTGATCAAATCACAAATATCGGCTCTACATTGCTCGTGGTGACTCGCGACCTACCGGAAGTTGCAATAGATCGAAAAAGCGTCTGTACTCGTAGCTAACTGGGCACGATGATGGCAGTACACTTTAGTACGCAAAATGGCTGACAGGATCAGTGATCAACACTCAACACTTTGAATCAACAAAAAAATAATCTCATACGGACCATGGCAGACACCTACCGTATTTGTATCAAATGGCTTACCAATGTAACTCATGTACGAGGAGGAATATAAGCGTATGATGCCACATAGGTCTTTTACTTTTGTTGCATGTTTCTAGGAGATCACAGCTCAGTCAATTATTGAAGATGTGAAGATAGAGCGTTGGGACCCTGGATTTTAACAATGATTAACAAGCAAGACCCTTCTTTCTCTCTGTCTGAGGTTCTTGTATTCTAATGAGTTTTATTGGTTCCTTCGATAGTGTTTCACACTTTTTAACACGTTCAATGTCTTTCAGTCACATGTGCACACATCCTTCCTCCCTGTTCCACGTCCTATGAGACACATGTGACTCATAAATGTATGGATTTTTGAATACGAGACATGGCGGTGATGTCAATGAAAAGCGGTCAGACAGCGAACGTGTTGAAATACCTGGATATCTAAATTTTATTAATTGAAATCAAATTTGGGCAATTAGCGCAGTTTTGGGGAGTAAACTCAAAGCAAAGGCACAAGTCTGAGGTA
The DNA here is from genome assembly GCA_949715475.1 of Microchrysa polita. NCBI lineage: Eukaryota > Metazoa > Arthropoda > Insecta > Diptera > Stratiomyidae > Microchrysa > Microchrysa polita. Next base: position 11,682,612 of record OX454422.1, on the reverse strand, counting down.
GAACTAGGCCATAATACCGGCTGTGCGCAGTTTTGGGGATTTTTTTTTCTAGGTTAGGACTTAGAGCTTATTTACGTCAACGATTCGGTGATGTGGTTTCAATTGACATTGTGCAGTCCTTGTGGATTTTGCAAGGAGAACAATTCGAAGGACATATTGACGGAGAGGGATAGCAAAAATATTTCAAATCGTTCCAAATAAAACTAAATCCTTCCAAGAGCCAAAAATCCATCACCCGCGGATATGTCAAAATTAATCATCAGTCGATTGTCGCCACTCTCATAACATGATCAACAGGTTCACACAAGTTCCGTATAATTCGTTCCGTTGTTTGGCGTAACACGCATGTAGGCATACATGACTACCGAATTTAAGCTGTGCATAAACACCCGTTGCATATCCACCCCGACAAAAGAAAAAACTTGCCAATTTATCCGCTAATCCGCTATGGTGTGACGGTTTTTTTTAAGGCGCCTCGCCTTCCTCTAGGGATCTACCGATGTAGGCTTCTCTCTCTCTCTCTGTCTTTCTCTTTCGTATCTCAATCGCATTCCCGGGAGCGACAGGACCTTCTTTTATTACCTTTCAGTTTCTATTACTCGATAAAATTCCACAAAAACTGTGTTTTGCGTGTCATAAAAACACTTTCACATCATATACGCCCCTATTGTACGGCTGATTCTTTCTTCGAAGGTCCTGTCTCGCGAAATAGATCGCATGGTCCTCTCCTGTGTTTGTTCAGGACCCGAAAAACCGAAGACAATAGCACACTTCCATTTGTCGCCAATGATCCTGTGTATATTTACACGACTTGCAATTATATTATGTGTGCATAGAGATCACATCTTACACGCCATGTCCTTTTCGTCCTTGGTATGGGTAGGATTTTGCCGCGACGGGATGCATATAGTTGAGACCTGCTCAATAGAGATATATGTGAGAATTTTTCGATGAGATTAGCATCTCTCAAGTGTGTACACGGACGGACGGACGGGCGGACCCCGTTGATGCGGCCGTTACGCTGCAAGGGCTCTCGTTAATTTTATTGTGTATATTGACCGAGACCCGTAATGAGTGTGTGTTGTGTGAGGAGATCGTTCATCGTGCAGGTAAGGAGGTAAGGAAATTTATTGGGACAAGGGAGACATGCATGCGAGATGATGCATAACATGACCAGAAGACCACTGAGAGGTACTCGGGATCTTCGGGTCTATACGCACAGGTAGAAACCCCGTGTAAACGACACGGACGTCGTTAAGATTGTTTTCTTTTCATTTTGTATTTATTTATTTTCTTCGTCTTTTTGTCTGATTTGGGGTTTTTTCCTTTTTTTTTGAATGATTGGAATTCCTAGAAATTTGATTCGATTGGAAACGAACGAAAAAAAAAAGAAAACATGAAAACATAAATATCTCACTCAATTGACAGAGAGAAATTATCGGAATGGGATACGAAGGTTAGGTTAGGAATTGCGTTGTGTTGCACATGATGCAAGGCACGCACACGGTGTGCGGTCTTCTCCAAGAAATATAGCCACATAGGCCGCAGCAGCAACAATAAGAAATGTTTTCGTTGATGCCGTGGAAATCGAAATAAATCAAATGGATTGAGATTTGGGACGTTTTTTCGGGCTTTACAACATAACGAAACGGGCGTAATGTGCTGAGAAAGAGAGAGAGACAGAGAGAAAGAAATTCAAAAGGTGATAATTGGCTTTAGGATGGAGGAGAATTACCAAGCAAGAGTCTCTTCAATCTTCTTATTAATTAATAAGAAATTTGCGCAGTTTTTGTGTGACCATCGACGAAAACTACTAGAACTGCGCAGTTTTTTGCGCAGTTAATTTTTTCTAATGTTCTGAACATATTTTGTGTGACCATTTCGATTCCAATCGGCGAGAACTGCTAGATTTGCGCAGTTTTTTGGGGAGTTTGTTTTTTCTGAGGCTCTTAACATCTTTTGTGTTGTCAGTTCGTTTCCAATCGACGTGGACTGCTAGAACTGGGCAGTTTTTCCCAATGTTCTAAACATCTTTGGTGTGGCCATTTCGATTTTAATCGACGATGACTGTGCAGTTTTTTTTTTCGGCAGTCTATTTTTTAGAATTTTCTAAGCATATTTTGTGTGACCATTTCATTTCCAATTGGCGAGAACTACTGATGATGCGCAGTTTCATTTTCGAATGTTCTGAACATCTTTTGAGTCGTCATGTCGTTTCTAATCGGCGAGAACTACTAGAGCTGCGCATTTGTTTTGGGGAGTTTTTTTTTCTCCGAATAGAGGTTGCTCTCAAGTACGAGAAATATGCGGCTTGCGCAAGCGCTTTCAACGACCTAGAGTGCGCCGACATGATGTCGACGCGTCTGTCCATAAACTCGCATTTTCACTAAGGCTAGGTACGAGAACTGCGACACATGATGGCAAAATGCAAAATTAAGAAAATTGGAAACTTTTCGTCGCGGAGATTAACCGCTAATTCTGGGAGAATGGCGTACAAAATATGACCTCCGGATACTGCGAGTGACAGTCGTCTTGTGCGAACATGTTTTTAAATTTTTACAGTTTTTTGAGGAGTTTTTTTCATGAGTCAAATGCGCATACAGCATTTTTTCCCCGTTAACGTCTATGAGTCACATGTGACTCATACTCATATATGTATGGATTTTCGGATGCCAGATGACAATCCTTGAGGGGAATGGCGTACAAAGTGTTTATAGGCCTAAAAGCTCCCGCTGTGAAGTATCTGCTTCATTTCTGCAGCTGAGTCTCGCGAAACTGCGCTAGTAACAGTTATCGCGAAGTGGAAGCAATTCCTTCTCTCGAAACATGGGAAATCGGGTCTAGCTTGGCTCAGAACGAGCAGAAAAGCATCAGGATTGGATGCAATGACCGACAGGCCGTTCCAGACTATATCAGCTGTCTACTGAGTGATTGCTTCAGAACGGGAATATTCCCCACGTGCAGGAAAATGGCTCGAATGGTCATATTGCTAAAAGGCTCTGACGAGAATTCGAAAAGACCTTCGCTCCTACCGTGGAATCAGTCTTTTTCCAGAGTGCTTGGAAAAGTGCTTGAGAAGATACTAGTTTGGAGGTTAGAGGATCGTCACGGAGGTTAAGTGTCAGACAGCCAGAGTATGGATTGCGAGCTGGAAGATCTACCGAGGATACGTGTCTTTTTGACAAAATAGGGGGCGGTATCTGACAGCAGTGCAAAAGTCGTGCTTGGAATTTTTATAGACTTCAAGGTGGGTGCATTTGACCACCTGCTGTGGCAAGCTCGAAAAAATTGGTTGTCCAGAAATTGCTCTCTGCCGGAGTTATTTCTCGGAGAGAGTCGGAGAGAGTCCCCTTTGTTCAGATGATGTTCGTGAGGTGGTTGAAAAGCGTGCGTGCCGTGGTTGTCCTCAAGGATCCATCGCACGTCCATTTCTATGGAACCTGATGGCGGGCGAGCTATTGATGGTTCTGAGTTCTTTGTGCAAATATTGTGCGTATGTGGACGACCTCTTCATCATTGTGGAGGAGGACTCTCGTCGTAAGTTTGAAGAAAAGGGAACCTCATTAATGGGCGGGGTACATGAGTGACGATCCCGGGTGGGAGTAGAAGTTTAAGCCTCGAAAACTTGTCACAATGCAGCTTAAGGGTAAGTATTGTCACAGTCATCTCCCAATTGTTAAAATGAGCGCGAAGTTAGCCTCAGGTGCCGGAAAGAGGTCAGATATCTGAGGATAACGGTTGGCGAACATTTAAACTTGCGTTAGTGTACCGCATTCTTCGTGTGGAATGGGGGGGGGGGTCTATGAGAGCCTCTGGATAGTTGTGGGGTACGTGATGGATCGTGGCGCAAAGCGCTCGAGTGCTGAAGTTGGTGCCAGTAAAGGGTTAGTATCTGCTAAAGTTGACGAGATTGTCAAATTAAAGGAGGCTAGAGCCGATATTGAGTCGGCCCTAATAAGGGCGAATGGCAGCATGGACGTGGTTATGCAGGTAAGTAGCATAATTGCTGGAGTTGAAATTAGTGTTACGCGCCTGACTCTGACGACTGCTAGCCTGAAGGGACAAAACGAGACCCTGAAGAGCCTCGTACACCGGCCACCCGTAGTAGGAACACCGGCGGCCTCGGCTGCCGTGATGGCGCAACTTGTTAGGATCAAAGAGAGTGTGAGGCCTGCACCTGGCAAATGCTGTTGCTTTAGTTGGAATTAACCCTGTGGCCAAGAAGTTGGCCGAAACGTGGTCGGCTGTTGTTGCTGGGTTTATATTGGATACCCAGCAAGTTGAGAAGATTGTGCGACACGTGATCGCGCCAGAACTGGGTGTGAGGGTGCATCAAATTGAACCTTTAAAGTTCGTGTCCCCTTCGAGTAAGAGAGGAAAAAAGTACGGGAGAACGGCGAATTTGCGGAGTGTGGACTGAGGTAAGCTTGGCCCCCAATGTGTTCAGAAAGTCGGCAGACACTCTGATGACTGACATCTATGAAAGCAACCACTCTGAGCAGTTTACTTGGTAGCACTACGACAGATGTGGTTCTGGAAGGGACGTCAGCAATCGTGAAGGCGATGATCGAGCGGGAAAGTATGTACGTGAAGTATTTCTCGTACCGCGTGCCCTTCGGGAGCCGTTCCCGACTTGCTGGAGGTGTGTTAATTTTGACCACTTGGTACAGAATTGTAAACCAAAGGACGTTGTATGTAGCCGCTGTGCCTAATCCTGCTCAAATGGGCCACATTGCCGTAACTGAGAGCTAAAACGTTTACCAGCTCACAATGTCTTAAAGCCGCCGTTGTGCCCCGTTTATATCCGATCTAGCCAATTCGAGGCCCGTCTGGTAAGTCTCCATGACAGGCAGGGACGTAACACCCCCTCGAACATCTGTGGAATGGGGGCTAGGAAGGTGTGCAGTCCGTGTAACTTACGACCGTGGCAGGCAAATCCAAACGTGAAATCGCGGAACTACTGGAAAACTGAGCCTTATCTAGATGGCAAACACGTTCACTGTCTATGTGTCACATGTGCAAACAATGTTTTTCTTCGTTCACGCTATTGAGTCACATGTGCCTCATTCTCATAAATGTATGAATTTTCGGACACCAGACGTGATGATAATGTCGGTAAGAACTGGTCAGGCAGTGAATGTGTTATTATGAACGCCGTGAATGAGTTTTTTAGCAGTTTTGGGGAGTTTTGCGCAGTTTTAAGCACTTTTGGGCCGTTTTTCTATGCTAATTCAACCCGCTCCGAGTTTCCATCAATGAAATTTTAATGGTTAAGTCGGTAAGAACTGATCAGACAGTGAACGTATTCAAACGAACGCTTTGAATGAGTTTTGATGAATTTTGGCCAGTTTAGAGCATTTTTGGGCATTTTTGGGCAGTTTTCCTATGTTCATTCGACCCACACTGAATCTTCATCAATGAAATTTTCATGGTAATGTCGGTGAAAACTGGTCAGACAGTGAACGTGTTAATGCGAACGCCTTGAATGAGTTTTGGGCAGTTTTTAGCATTTTTGGACAATTTTGAGCACTTTTTAGCAGTTTTTTTCACGTTATTTCAACCCGCTCCAAATTGCCATAACAGACATTTTCATTATAATGTCGGTAAAAACTGATCAGACAGTGAACGTGCTCATATGAACGCTTTGAATAAGTTTTGAGCAGCTTTGGGCAGTTTTGAGCATTTTTGGGAAATTTTGGGCAGTTTTCTCATATTAATTCAATCGGCCCCGAATTGCCATCAAAGAAATTTTCATGGTAATGTCAGTGAGAACTGGTCAAACTGTGGACGTGTTATTACGAACGCTTTGAATGAGTTTTGAGCATTTTTGGGCACTTTTGGATAGTTTTGGGCAGTTTTTTTCACGTTATTTGAACCCGCTCCAAATTGCCATAACAGGCATTTTCATGGTAATGTCGGTAAAAACTGATCAGACAGTGAACGTGCTCATATGAACGCTTTAAATGAGTTTTGAGCAGTTTTGGGCAGTTTTGAGCATTTTTGGGCAATTACGGGCACTTTTGGGCAGTTTTCTCATATTAATTCAATCCGCGCCGAATTGCCATCAAAGAAATTTTCATGGTAATGTCAGTGAGAACTGGTCAGACTGTGGACGTGTTATTACGAACGCTTTGAATGAGTTTTGGGGCACTTTGAGCATTTTTGGGCACTTTTGGATAGTTTTGGGCAGTTTTGAGCAGTTTTAGGCAGTTTTCCCATGTTAATTCAATTCACTCTGATATACCATCAACGAAATTTCCATGACAGTGTCGGTGAGCACTAGTCAGACAGTGAACGCGTGTCAATATGAACGCTTTGAACGAGTTTTGACCACTTTTGAGCCTTTTTGGGCACTTTTCCTATGCTAATTCAACCCACCAACCCCTCCACACTGCCATCAAACAAAATTTTCTCATTTTTATCGCCTACAAATTAATGTGTAGCGGTAACGATATTATAAATGTTCATACCGATATACCACACCTATTACCGAGTTTTTCCGCGTCGCGGAGCACACAGCCCTTATCTTATCAACGGGGTCGCGCAGCCAACAACATACACAATTGAAACCGAGAAAAAAACCACCGAAACGAAGAAATGAACTATCCATACACACGGCGGTTGTCGTCATCGCACATATTACTAGATGCACTTGAATGTGTATGGATGTGTGTGTGGGTACGTCTATAGTGTGATTCCCATGTTGTGTGTTCAGTACAAACACAAAAAAAAAAGAAAACGAAAAAACGTCGACAAGACCAAGAGGTACAAAAAAAGCACACAGAAATAGAAAAATATTTATCATATCATATCGATAGATAGATAGGTGCAGATAGTTAAGATATTTTACGTGTTTATGTTCTGCGCTCTTTTTTTTGTGGTTGTACTATCGAAGATAGGGAAGATAGGCATCTAAACGAGAGAGTGTCATATCGAGGAGGGCAAGAAGGGGACCCAATATATGAAATGCATGTCGTGCGCGGCCCAAAAAACATAAACTCAATTAAAAGAAAATTTCAAGCAAGTACGATAAGAGATTTTGGAGAAGCATTCCTTCACCGTCAAACTAGGAGCGCCTAGAATAAAATATCAAAATTTGATTTATCCCTGTTCTAGGCTTATTACCGAAAAAAAAAATGTCAAACGGAGAACGATCCGAACACCAGGTCATGTGTTTTCACCATTGTTTTGTCGATCCCATATTTATGGCTACATTTTGACCAGGTATAAGAAAACGACCGATCGAATCCTGGAATTCGAGGAAAAAATCTCTCATCATCGTCACCGTCCTGTCGTCCTCGTCCGCACGTCACACGATTGTAATATATGTAGAACAAGACGATCCTAGATATGAGAAAACCAACAAAAAAAAAAAAAAGAGGCCTGCGCGGAGAGGTACGAATGAGCACAATTTTCTGTGTTCGGCGATTTTACCAAATTTCTCGGTTTCTAGACGTTCTATTTGAAAGAGCAAATAGCGTAGACAATTTGAAGTCGCTTTCCAAGTCAATTGTTGGGCAATTTTGAGTTTTATCCGACGGCCCAAAACTGCCCAAAACGACTCAGCTTATTTTAGTTACAGCATTTTGTCAACACGAACGATTTATTTGAAAAGCGGATACTGTTGAAACTTTCCAAGTTAATAGTTGTGCAATTTTGAGTTTGAGTCAGACTGCCCAAAACTGCCCAAAACGACTCAGCTGATTTTGTCTAGAATATTTTTGCAACACGGAAGTTGTGTTTGAAAGAGCAGATAATGTAGAATCTTCAAAGTTGCTTTCCTAGTCAATAGTCGGGCAAGTTTTAGTTTTATCAGTTTTATCAAAAGTGCCCAAACGACTCAGCTGATTTTGTGTAGGGCATTTTTGCAGCCCGGACGTTTTATTTGAAAGACCAGATAATACAGAAACTTTCAAGTCACTTTACAAGTCAATTGTTGGGAAATTTTGAGATTTATCAGACTGCCCAAAAGTGCCCAAAACGACTCCGCTCATTTTCTCCAGAATATTTTTGCAACACGGTCGTTTTTTTTAAAGCGAAAATAATACAGTAACTTTGAAGTCGCTTTCCATTTCCAAGTAAATTTTGTGCATTTTGGAATTTTAGCAGACTGCCCAAAAGTGCCCAAAATGACTCGGCTCATTTTGTCTAGGCCATTTTTGCAACACGGACGATTTTTTTAACGGGCAAATACTGTAAGGCCCGACGTCGGGCTATCGTGCTATAAAGAAGAAGAAGAAATACTGTAAAAAATTTAATATCGCTTCCCAAGTATCAATAGTCGAGGAAATTTCGATTTTGAGTTTGAGTCAGACTGCCCAAAAGTGCCCAAAAATTCCGAAACGTCTCAGCTCATTTTGTCTAGGGCATTTTTGCAGCACGGACGTTTTATATGAAATATCAGATAGTACAGAAACTTTGAAGTCGCTTTCCAAGTCAAAAGTTGTGCAAGTTTGCGTTTTATCACACTGCCCAAAACGACTCAGCTCATTTTTCCAAGGGTATTTTTGCAACACGGACGTCTCTTTTGAAAGAGCAGATAACACAGAAACTTTAAAGTCGCTTTACAAGTCAATAGACGGGCAATTTCGGCTTTAATCAGACTGCCCAAAAGTGCCAAAAACTGCCCAAAAGTGCCAAAAACTGCCCAAAAGTGCCAAAAACTGCCCAAAACGACTAGAACATTTTTCCAACATTCCAGCGACTGAAAGCTTTTTTTTTGCAACACAAAGACGACGACGCAAGATGTTCGCGTCAACGCATTTCAATCATCGCGCGTCATAACTAACGATAGAGTTCAAGCATTTTCAAGCTGCTCATTTTTTTTTTTGTTGGGTTCCGTCTTGTTTAATAAGAAACAAGATACAAATTGTGTTTAACGATATACACACTTCTTTTGCTTATTTGCATTCTGGGCTCCATAAATCATGAGATCAAGAGACGACTATACGAAATATTTCAAGCCAATACCCCTGACGTCGTCGTCGCCCCGGGCCGGTCGCCTCAAGGGAGCTGCCAATGGAGGGGGGGACCTCAATGAATAATTATTATTATCCAAATTCTTCTTTTCAGGCACACATCAACACACAAGTGGAATTTCAAGATTGTCCAGCATCAAAAGTAGCAGTAAGAATCGCTGACAGAGCGGATATGCCTTGCCGTGCCATATTGCTCATCATAGAGCTCCTTCACCATTCGCAATTTTGGCGGCTTATCGCCTGGAGGACAGACACAACTATTTCCGCGACTGATCGATGATTCGGATTGTGGTGTTATTTAAATTTAAGATAAAACCAAAATCATTGTAATTTCTGGCCATACTTATCGTACAGGTCGAATAGGAAACGCAATCGAATCATCAGAACAACAAACATAAAAAAAAAAAACAAAAAAAAACGGCCAAATCGGCGTGAAACAAGCGCATGCAGAAAAAAGAGGCTGAAAGAACAAAAAGCATAAGCACAAGAAAAAAACGCGACGACGACGACGAAGAAATGCCCAACCATAAAAGAAACACCATCGCGCGATATTAAAACAATTTTTTTGTCATTTTTTTTCGCGTTTTTAATATCATTTCGATTATAATCATCTCGCGCGAGTGAGGCGTTTGTGTTTTTCTATTTTATCTATATTTCAAGTGGTCTGAATAAATTTTAGATATATGAGTATGTACACACAACACACCAGAGGCCCGGCCCGTTTAGCAAAACGACCGACCACTCTGGAAATCTGGTCGGCTCGCTGGCTGACTGACTGGACTAGCTTTTATAGGCATCACATGTGAGATCTTATGTTGACTTGACTGTAAGGTTAGTGTGAGCGCGAGCCGCGCGTTATGCTGTGATATTCATTAAAATGCTAATCGAAAAATGAAACACTCATAAATTTTTATTACACGACAAATATCACACACAAAAGATTTGCAAGACGATTTGTATGTAGACGAAACTGTGTAAAACAAGAGTGTTAACGCGATTTGTTTCTTTTGTAGTCAGTTGTCGGGATAATTTGTTCGATTTTTTCTTGTTGTTAATTGTTAAGGTCTACAGTCATTTGTCTGGTAGTTTATAGCCGTCGAAAACTGAAGCAGAAAGCCGGAAAATCAATTAAATTAGCAAAAATCATAAACTGCCCAAAACTCCGCAAAACTCCCCAAAACTCGTCAAAACAATCAAACGACCCGAAACTATCGTAAGACGTTCAAAAATTTGATGGTAAAATCTACAAAACAAAATTCACAATTGATTTGGAGTAAAATGCGATAAATTCAATGTTACGATGGGTGCGCAAAAAAATTTATAAAATTCGTCAAATTTAGTCAAATCGGTAAATTTTATGAAAACTCCTCAAATGGCTGATACTCGCTAGTTTTTGGTGGAAAATAGTTCACGATTTTCACGTTCACTGTCCGAGCGGTTTTCGCGCAAGATTATGGCAACGAAAATCCATACATGTATGAGTCACATGTGACTCATAGACGTCAACGGGGAAGAATTCTGTGTACACATGTGACTGATAGACACAGTGAACGTGTTCAATATACGGCAACAAGTCAAAAACTTCATCAATAGACACTAGAAGCACATGTGACTCATAGACGAGAACGGCGAAGAATGATGTGTGCACATGTGACTGATAGACACAGTGAACATGTTAAATAGACGAAAACAAGAGTCAAAAACTCGTTCAATATGCACTAGAAGCACATGTGAATCATAGACGTGAGTGGCGAAGAATGCTGTGTGCACATGTGACTCATAGAGACATCGAACGTGTTCAATAGACGAAAACAAGTCGACAATTTCATCAATAGCCACTAGAAGCAAAAATCCACGGAATTCAATTGCTTTTGAGGACAGATTTATGCGGGGGTCACCAGGAAGCACATGTGACTCATAGACGAGAACGGCGAAGAATGATGTGTGCACATGTGACTGATAGACACAGTGAACATGTTTAATAGACGAAAACGAGAGTCAAAAACTCGTTCAATAAGCACTAGAAGCACATGTGACTCATAGACGTGAGTGGCGAAGAATGCTGTGTGCACATGTGACTCATAGAGACATCGAACGTGTTCAAAAGACGAAAACAAGTCGACAATTTCATCAATAGCCACTAGAAGCAAAAATCCACGGAATTCAATTGCTTTTGAGGACATATTTATGCGGGGGTCACCAGGCGACAAAGTTTTTAGATGAAAGCTTAAAGGTGATTCGTACAACTCGGCATCATGGCACTACGCTTAAGTGAAACAAGTCAGTGGCAAATCGTGGAGTACGATTCTACAAAATTTTAACCTCCCGTCTGAGACTGACTACACGAGTCCCAAGTACGTTTTTGACAAAAACTATGTTTGTCTGATTCCGTCGAGGGATCACTGGAATAACAATACACCCCTGGCTACGGGGTCGTTGGTTTTTTACACTGATGGTTCTAAGACGGATGAAAGAGTCGGTATTGGAGTCTACTCGGACGGACTGGACATTAACTTGACACACTGTCTACCTGGCCACTGTAGTGTCCTTCAAGCGGAAATTGCTGCAATTATGGAAGTCCTAACCAGGTTGGAAAATTATATAGTCGCGATGAGGCGGCAATCCGATCACTCGAATCTGTCCTGACTACATCCAAAACTGTTGATAGTTGCCACTCAGCTCTAAGCGCGATGGGCTAATTTTTCAACATCGTTCTCTGCTGGATACCCAGTCACAGTGGATTTGAAGGGAACTTTAATGCGGGCCGTCTCGCTCGTAATGCGACTTCTATAACCTTAGACGCAAACCGAAACAAGCTGAAAGCCCCAATCGCTTCTTGTAAACTGGCGAAACAAAAAAACCGCGATGCACAGAGCTAATGCAAGATGGTCTAGCGGTACTACATGTACTACAACAAGATTGATTTGGCCACGACTTGACGCAGCCAGGTTTATTATTCTATACTGTCAATAGACAGGCAAGGTTTTCGGGACCATAACGGGACACTGGCCTATCGGATAGCACGCCAGCAGGCTCAAAATTCCCCATAATGGCTTCTGTCGCAGTTGCGATGACGAGGAAATTGTACATCATTTTCGCTGTCATTGCCCGGCCCTGGCCGAGAAACGTAGACGTTTTCTTGGCTCAATGTATTTTCACGATAAAGATGATCTGCGTGATGTGAGCCCACTATTGCTCAAGAAATATATGACCAGCACAGGCTGGTTCTCGGCTTAGGTGTCAACTGTAAGGACGTTTCAATCGGTGGTATCACAATGGACCTATTTTTGGCGACCCCTATATACCTAACCTAACCTAAGCATGTGGTTTACAATCACTGGCGTTCATTATCAAACAGAGCCGTACAACCATTCTATTGTGATTATCACGTTCACTGTCTATGAGTCACATGTGACTCATAAGTGTATGAATTTTCAGCACTCAGGCTCAGGTAATATCGGAGCAAAACCGGTCAGACAGTGAACATGTTACGGATGAGAAATAAAGATCCTCACGTTCACTGCCACCATTTCTCCCCTGTTAACGTATATGAGTCACATGTGACTCATAAGTGTATAGATTTGCAGATGTCAGACATGAATTGTGATGGTGGTAATATCGAACGAAAACCGGTCAAACAATGAACGTGTTATGGATCAGAAATGGAAAAATATGAAACTGCCCAAAAACTCCCCAAAACTGCTCAAAACAACAAAACATCGCCAAAATACCATCCAAATATCCTGGAATTTTCGCGAAAATCTACAGAACAAATGACGCAACAATTGATGCAAGTGATTTCAGCATAAATTTGACGAGTTTGCAGATAAATTGATAAATTTCAGCCAAACTTGAGCCTGATGAAAACTTCTCAAGTTGGCTAGTAGTGCGGTTGATTTTTTTTTGGCTCCGCAGTCTCAAACGCAATTTTTATTTTTTCAACACAATCGAGACAATAATTATCGATTGACCATCACAAAACTAAAAGAAGCGGACATATATCCACCACATATGTATGTCCAGCTAGATATCAACAGATCGATCGATTCGTGTTGTTGTCATCGATCGATTCATAGCCCTCGCGCGCGGGCAAACACTGCGAAAAAACCCATCAATCAAGTCGAAAATAATGCCAAACTGACACAAGAAGAAAAAAAAAACGTGAACGATGCAAAAAAACCTCTTATAGAGCGTGAAATTTGAATAAATTGAATATACAAAATTTATTAGATTTTTTGTATATAGAAAAATTATGAAAATTTCCCAATCATCATTTTTTGGGGAGTTGTTTTTCGAGATTTCTTGTTTTTCTGTTTTTTTTTTCTTTGTGGTCTTGTGTGAAGCTCTCAGTCTGAATCTCAGGGTTTTTTTCGCAATTTTAATTTATTAATTTTAAATTTAATCAATAAATAAATTTGAACCGAATATACATACAACAATGAAACACATTCAAATCATGCAAAAAATGGTGTTTTGCTGTTGTTTGTATCGCGACAAAATTTCAGACAGGTTTGAAGAAGCGCAGGAAGAAATAAGAGCGAGAGGGACAGACAGAGAGAGAGAGAGAGAGGGCAGTCTGAATTTCGCAAAAAAAATGCCTTGGACTATCACTCACACATAACGACAGTTTTTTTGACGACTAATGACATTTATAACCAAAAAAAAAACCAAGAAACAACAAAAACAAAAAAAAATCTACTTGACGTACATAAATCAACGAATTAAACGTCATGGGTGTAGAAGAGAGAAACAAAAATTGCAAATTGTTGCCAGGCGGACGTATTACAGAAGAAGAATTTTATTAGTTGTGATTTTTTCCGCTAGGAGGCCTACACAGGTCAGTATACGTTTTTATGTTGCCGATCAGCGTCACTCAAAAGACGTTTCGGTGGAATTAAGTTAAAAAAAAAAAACAAAAAACAAACCAAAAATTAGGCAATACACGATCTGGCCGCAGAAATAACCTCAAAATTAGCGCTAAAACGTCTGACAACCGTTGATGCGCCAGAGTGGCATAAGTGTGTAAGGATGATGAAGGATACCTACTCGTTAAATATGATTTCTGAACAACCAAACTTAATTCACGACTCTCAACGATGTGTGCGTGCTGAAAAGCCGATATTTATCTTCGCACACACAAAAAAAGTACCGTTATGTACCGTGGCTCCGTCTTGGTTTCGACAAGATTTCTAATTTTCTAACCACTGTAGGATCTCTTCATTTCTAAAAACGAATGGTGAGTACGTTCATTTGCTTGAAATTCAATTCAAAGCTTTTTTTTTTGTTTTAGCTTAAATGCAATTCCCCAAGCACGCAGTTCTTTACACCACCAGACCTTAACCTAAAGATCCTAAAAGTACTCACTGCGGCATGGCAGGACGGTTCGCTGAAGAGATTAGATTTTAAGGAATGTGAGAAGTAATAACGGTACAGTAAAAAATGGCAGTTAACTATGCCATTAGCCTTTATTAGCTGCCTGTAGAAATGGGCTGAGACGTGAACGGGCGATGTGCCTACACCGCAGGCGAAGTGACGCGACGCCATGGACGACGGTATAAATAACGAGGCAAGGAGGAAGAAAATCTCTAAATTCAATCTAAATATTTTTTTAAGTTTCGTTACCGTTACATGAATATGCGAAGAGAAAATCAAATCCGTTTTCGTAAATAGCACGCAAAGCATCAGCTGCATCTCTGTTGAAAGCCGTGCTGTGTTTTACGCCCCTCCGCCCGGGGGCCAGCTCTTTCAATTTAGACATAACGGTATATGTACCGTTATGTCAACCGCAAAAAAAAACAAACAACTGAACTTATGTAGGGCATGCAGTGTGGAAGGCAGCATACATCTGACATCTGTTCAAGCACAGTTTCAGCTGTTTTCTCACAGCTATACACCCTCCCTATCCTCGTCGGGCTAGCTATTTTAATGTAGACATAACGGTAAATGTACCGTTGTGTAGACTGACAAGAACAACGGAACGTATGCAGTTTGGAAGACAACATACATCTGAAATCTGTTGAAGTACAGTTCCAGCTGTTTTCTTTCGCCCCAACCCCCCTCCTTCCTAAACCAGCTGTTTTAATGTTGACATAACGGTATACATACGGTATATATATATACCGTTATGTGGACCGTCCAGAAAACGAACAACTGTACTTATGTAGGGCATGCAGTGTGGAAGATAACATTCATGCCGGCTGTCAATCATGACAACTAGCAAGCAAAAATCTTGAAAGCATCAGACGAAAGACGCTAAACTAACTGTATTGGTAAAATTCCAATGGCTTATATTGCTTTTTGCAGAAGTCTTTACACACATATACAAATATCGACAGAAACAAAATTGAAAATATGGCCTCAAAGGAGCCCGCAAGAAACACAGCCTCTTTTCCAGGCCAGGCTAACTGCGGCGGCGTACGATTCTCCTATAGGTACACTCGACCGACCGGATCAACCGCAATTTGTCAGCAAAAGAAAAAAAATTAAAAAAAAAAATATTTTTAAGTAAAATCCACATACATACATATGACACTCACGCCTCGCCTCGCCTCGTCACGCTTCTCCTCACTTTCGCGCGTCCGAACAAAATAAATTTCGAGAGAGCGTATCGAGCAATTTGTCTGTCTCTGTCTCTCTCTCTCGCTCTTCCTATGTAGTAGGCGTATGTGTATGAACCGAACAACAAAACTCAGTATAAAAGAGGGGAAAAGTTGTCCAAATAGTGTGTGTGTCTTGTGCAAAACAGCTTTAAATTGCGTCTAATTGAATTCCGCAAAAAATGAAAATTAATAGAAAAACAAAATTCAATAAAAATTTAAATCTTAACTATTTTGCGTACAGGACATTTCACTGAATCAAATTTTTATCAACTTTTCACACCATACGCCGTTTTACGTTTGTTTCGACATCTGTGCATACACATACCTCGCGATAGGCGTAGATAATTGCAATTTTGGGGAGTCCGAGCAGGAGAGAGAGAGAGACAAACAAAGAGGTGTGAAGTGTCAGCAGGGATTATAATGTCGATAAAAAGAGAGAGAGAGAGATGAAGATGGAGAGAAGAAAATTCTGAATTACCTATATCCCAAAACCGGGCTAACCTAACTAGAATTCTAAATTTGACATCCATCATCCCGGATAAGTGCGATTTCACGGACAACGGGTCTGTATAGCGCGAGTTAGGTTGGTTACCATAGTTTCGACGAGACAAAAAACAAATAAAATCACTCTAGAGAAAAAGATTAAAAGCTGCCAAAAACAAAACAACCTTAGACCGCTCTCGAACTGAGTTCGTAGTTCGCCGAACCGCACCACGAACAAAACGAACAAAAGATTCAAGCTGTGGACAACACACACACTCCTGATGAAAGAAAAAACACAGTCAATGAGATTGGATTTCAATTTTGTTATAAATAATTTTTTCAATCCCCCTCCCCCATCGCCTCTGCACCTCTATACTAGGCGTGTATTGTTGTCCCCACATCTTTGATCTTTTGTACCGACGAAACAAAAACAAAAACGCAACGCGCACTTCTAGCATAGCAAAATTTCGGAACTTATCACTCGAGAGAAAACGATGTAAATCAGCCGCGAAAAACAAAAATTACGACACAAACCACACTTGAGTTTAGAGTTCGCCGAACCGCGCGCCGCGCTTTGTTCAAAAGATCAACGTTGTGGGTGATACACATGTCTGATTGGACGGACGACACAGTCGTTGGGGGATTTCAATTTTTTTTTTCGTTGAATTCCCTCCAGATGCAACGAAGGCGTGTGTTGTTGTCCTCACATCTTTGATCTTTTGTACCGTGCGCGCGGCAAACGTTTCAGTGATCACACGGTATTTGTACGGCCTGTATGGAGAGTAGAATGTTACCGATTTCGACGAAACACAAACAAAAAAAAAACGCGACGCGTGCTTCTAACATAGCAAAAATTCTGAAATTATCACTCGAGAGAAAATGATGAAAATCAGCTACGAAAAAAATAAACAATGCTTGACCGCAACCGCGCACTAAGCTCGGAGTTCGCCAAACCGCGTAGAAAAGATCAGAAGTTGTGGACACGACACAGTCGATGGGGAATTTCAATTTTCTTTTATTTGTTCCTGGAATTCCCCCAATCACCTTTGCGGTCCTACTAGGCGTGTGTTGTTCGGCGAACAACGAACTCAGTGTGGTTGGTTGGTGGTTCGTGACCTAACATTATTACTTTCTTTTCAATTGCGGGCGCGCGGTTCAGCGATCAGTGTGCTTGTACGCGGTCTTCGAAAATATTCACCACATAACTAGCGTCAGAAAAATCAGCAAAGTCGCGATCGTTTTTTTTTTTTGGTTTCTCTTTTGGTTTTTAGTAGTTTGATAGAAAAAAAAGCCCACGTCAAATAGCACAGAAAATCTTTAAAAAAAACTTTGAAATCGCGCGAAACAAGAAAAAAATGTATGACAATGTCAACGGTAACGATATAACGGTAAAATGCAGAAAGTTATGCGTCACTATAATCGCATCATAGGGAGAAAATTTCCGTAACACGTTCACTGTCTGGCCGCTTTTCGTCGACACTACCATCATTCGAGAATTCATACATTTATGAGTCACATGTGACTCATAGTCATGAACGGGGAAAAATACCGTGTTGTACATGTGACTCACAGACGTCGATTGTCTGTCAGCTACATGTGCACACCGCATTTTTGCCTGTTCATGACTATGAGTCACATGTGTCTCACAAAAGCATGGATTCTCGGATGATCCTAACGCTTCGATCAGCTGATTTTCATAAGACACGAAACGTATGTTTTTTTTGTGTTTGTGTTTTGTCTCGAGTGACTTGTTTTGTCATAAAAAGAAAGGATGCGCACAAGGATGATTTAAAAACAAAAAAAAAATCTTCAAAACTGCCGTTTTCCATCTCTCTCCCTCTCTCAATATTCATAGTTTTCAAATTCGAAATATCTCGAATCTCTCGTCTCGCTCCCTCTCTCTCTCTTTTCTTATAGTCCCTAAATAAACATAACGGTACAAAAAGAAAATGTGTAATAAAAGAGATAAAACATTTACCGAAGAAAGAAAAGTGAAAAAATGTATCACCCAAAAAACAAATGCCTTTCCTTATTGTATTATTTAGCAGCACCCGATTCGATTCGGCGGCGGTGGCGGCGTCGTGCACTCGGACAGGATCGCAGCAGTGGTGTTTTAAATTTTTTTTTTGTTCACTGTTCACTCACACTTGACACACATACAGGAAATATTCACAATAAGGATTTGATTTTTTCCCGTTGGTTGTGAATGAACCCAATCACATAAATTGCACAGAAAATAGATTCACTCACTCTTGACACGGGGCGGCCGGCCAGGGGTGTATAGTTGAGTTGTGGAGCGAGCGGCGCGTGTGGGGAAGGGGCGGCGGCGGCCCAATTGGACATTTATATATTTATAACGGTAAAAATTGTTGTACACGCACAAAACTCACTCACTTTGGATTTTTTTCTTCTTCTATTCAACACACGCACTTTTCATTTTACATAGAGGGCACAACACTATTTTCCTTTTTTTTTTTGCTTTTTTTTTAATGATTTCTGATGATGTTGTTGCTCAGTTGTTGCTTTCTTTTAAATTTTCGCGACATTTTTCATTTCACTCTTTTCTGGATGGCGGGCGGCCGGCGGGGGGAGGAGGGACAAAAAAACACAACAATTTTTGGCACATTTGTTGTTGTTGTTGTTGTTATCGTTGTATCGTGTGGTAAATAGATATTGAGGGCGCGCGAAGGATGCAAACATAGACACACAGAGAGACAGAGATCCACAGCTGTAACAGAGAAAAAAGGATTAAAATTACCGTTAGGTTTTCATAGGCTTTGATGGTGCTCAATCAAATTGTTGTTGTTGTTGTTGTGAATGATGGTGCGCACACAATTCGCGCGGCGGCCGGCGTGACAATGAGAGACGGAGGGGAAGGGGATTGTTATTATTATTTTTTAAATTTTGTACCGTTATGCAGCCAAATAGATCACTCACAATTACGCGCGAAAAAAAAACAGTTATTTGTCGTGGTTTTTTTTTCAAATAATTTTGCACTTTGTTTTAATCATTTTTTCACTGAAAACGAAACGGACCTAATAACGCGCGAAGGACTTGAAATTATCCTTTTTCCGTTTTCGGCCGAAGAGCAACTATTGCACTTGGAAAAATAGGCACAAATGCCGGCTCACTCTGTTTTCGTATTTTTTTTTTTCAAATATGTATTCGCGGCACCGGTTTTTTACATTTTTTTTTTTTTGAAAAATCTTATAAATCCCGGCTACTACAAGGACGAATGATGATGACGACTTTTTTTTTGGGTGCGTATATTTACATCGCGCATTAACCGTCGGCAATCAATTTTGATTCAAATCATCCACCCGAAATACATACAATTCGCGCGCTTCATTAACACACAATTCACGACGTGCAAGCTATTTTATTTGGATCCTTTCGTATCCTTTTCACAGTAACAAGCCACCACACGAATATTTTTATTTATTAATATGCGCACACGACGCGACTAGGTAGCAATACGGTGCCAGGACCACTAATCGCCGGAAAAATGCGCGCACATGTACGTTGAATGGATAACGTTTTCAAAACAACGATCGAACGAACAAACGGCACCACCGCGGGACGAATATGCGATGCCTGGCCTGGCCTGCTCTAGAGATTTATCTGCACGATGATATGCCGGCGGTGTCGGCGGCGATGGTGCGGTGGTGTATCTCTACCAATGTATATCTATCTTTCTCGCGTTCTGAGATTTTTGTTAGTTAGTTTTGTTTTTTTTTTTTTTTGTTCCGGAACTCTTACACACGCATTTGAAAGAGACAGAGAGAGTGAGAGAAAAAAAACCAGAAAAGCAAACAAACAGAAAGAACCTGCCATCATCCGTTCCGTGGTCTGAGTCGTTGTCGTCGTCTTCGTCCAAGAAGCACAAGAAGACCTTACCATACCATACCACTACACAACCACCCACACACAACCACGAAAAAAAAATAACGCACGTCCGTACATTGTGTATAGTGCATCAGCGCACCGAGCATTTTTATGTTACTTTTACTACCCCTATTTGCAGCTGATGATAAAACTGCAGGCTGCCTGCCTGCTAGAAGTAAGTCGTGAAAGGGATCCTTTTTGGGCCGTCTCACACGACACGACAACAATAAATCTATCGTCCACGGTATTCGACGCGCAAACCTCGCGGATACTCGAAATTTATGAATTAAAAAAAAAAGATAATTTCGAAAATTCCAACACACGAAACAATAATAATAAAATCTGAAACAAACAAACGAACAAGATGTGTGAACATGTGCTCGCACAGCAGCAACAGTAGAGAAACATGAAAAATGTTTGTCGTGTTTTTCGGATGAAAACAAAAATTGTCTTGTCGTCGTCGTCGGCGATTCAACGGAAATGCAGATGACTCTATCGCGCCGGAATTTCAATTTAGCGCTACAAATTACCATTCGCGGTAAATCCTTATTCGGATGCACGGCGGATAGTGCAGTCATATTAGCATTTCAAATAGAAAAAAATAGAGTAAGGCTAATTTATGTTGTTTTTAAATCAGTGGGCTCCCAGGAATCTAAAACTGATTTTGCTAAAAAAAAAATTTTGATCGGAAAGGTCCCAAAAAGGACAAAAAAGGATACTCTTTAATCCTTGACCGGAGGTCGGCATGCGGGGTATCATATCAAAGGGGACGTCGAGTACATGACATATCCGGTGTTTGTTACTTGTTCCAAGGAACCTCAAAGGAGAAAATTGGGTTAAATTTAAAAATTTTTTGTTTCCCTGTATCTTTGTAAAGCCGTAATTTTCCATTTAAGCCCGACTTATTCCATTTAGTGTCCTTGAGACAGGAAACAAGCGCCGAATATGCAATGCTCGACATCCTCTTTGATATGAACACCCCACATGCCCACGTTCGATCAAGGTGTGAAGTTAGTGTCCTTCTATGTCCTTTTTCAGAGCTTTCCGATCAACTTTTTTCTTAGCAGATTTAATGGAAGAATCTCCAGCTATTATAGATTCTGAAAAGTGATAAAAGTAGGGACAACTTGAATTATTCTCGTAGTTATGGCTTTGGAAAGATACACGGGAAACTCAAAAATTTTCCATTTAACCTCGATTTATTCCTTTGACGGTCCTTGAAACAGGAAACAAACACCGGATATGTAATGTACTCGACGTCCCCTTTGATATGATACCCCGCATGCCGACCTCCGGCCAAGGATTAAAGAGTACCCTTTTTTGTCCTTTTTGGGACCTTTCCGATCAAATTTTTTTTAGCAAAACCAGTTGTAGATTCCTGGGAGCTCACTGATTCAAAAACAACAAAAATTAGCCTTACTCTTTTTTTTCTATTTGGAGGCCTGAATTGGGATATTTTGACTGCACTAGGAGGAGATTTCGAAAATGGCCAAAATGAGAATTGAATTGAAAATTTGTCGGGGGCGTCCCGGGGAGAAATTCGCGATGTGCTCACTAAAGGGCGGAATTCGCTTCATCTTATTGTAAGAGAATCCTTACGGTAAGGTTACCAGACTCCCGAATACCTAATGCTGTACAGGGACGTAGCCAGGATTTTGTTTCGGGAGGGGTCCGACACTCAGTGTCCGAAATTTTGGCGTTATTAGAAATACATTTTTTCTAAACTGTGGAAACTAGTTTCGGTGTTGGCCTGGCCCGTTGCCTCCTGTCCGGCTGTTTCTGTGTCGAATCCATCGCTTTATCGCTTGACGAGCGTGGAAGAGCACGATGGCAAGCATGCGTAGGTACTTCATAGCCCCGCTATCATCAGAAGCAGACAGTGTCTACAAACATAGGCCTCTCTGGTATCAGTACGAAGCAGCAGCCCTAAGGTTGCTTAACAAATTCGTGATATACGACATTTTTCACTTTATAAGGTTTAACGAAACTCTATTGCGCATATGCATAAAGTTACCTTACCTAAAAATTAAAGCATTACAAGTAATGTAGTTCCGAGGTGATTTCAGATTGCAAAGTGTGGTGGAGAACATTTTTTTTTTGTTTCTTATGTTTTTTGGGGTGCTGAGCTCGAATCCGGAGCTTCCCACCAAAATTTCGTTGCGGAACAGGATCAAAACCGCGAAAAAACCCAAAATTTTCGGGATTTTCCGGTTTTTTTGTTTATAACTCCGAAAGTCTACATTTCTCCGAAAACCTGTCCATGAAAATATTAGAGAAAACATAACTGCGGGTCCAACGCGCCATTAATCATTAAAATGTGTTAAGCGGTATTGCTACAATTGATAGTCATTTTTTTGGCGTTTTTTGCAATTTTGACCCTGTTTTGCAACGAAATTTTGGTGGGAACTTACAGATTCAGGTTTTGCACTCCAAAATACACAATGTACACGATAAATACAACTTTTACGACCAAAAATGAAAAACCGTTCAATCTCAAAATTTTTTTCATAAAATGGAACTATGTTAAAAATGGCAAATTTAAATTATCCACTGTAGTAATACCGCTCAACAGATTTTTAATATTTATGTCTCTTTGGACGCGCAATTATGTGCTCTCTAAAATATTCATGGAGAGTTTTTCGCAGAAATAAATAGTTGCAGAATTAGGGGGCGAATAACGGAAAAACATCCAAAATTTTAGGGTTTTTCACGATTTTGACCCTGTTCCGCAACGAAATTTTGGTGGGAAGCTCCGGATTCGTGCTCAGCACCCCAAAAAACATAAGAAACAAAAAAAAATTTGTCTCCACAACATTTTGCAATTTGATGTACTAGTTTTATCACGTAGTAACTACACTAAAACAGCAGTCAAGAACTATGCAAGTATGCTTGGGCTCGCGTAGCGACTTCATTATTACAGGGAAAATATTTTATTTCAAATTTTCAAGACTTACAAAATTTTCCAAAGTTTCCATAATGAATGACTATCGCCAGGGCCGGATTTAGCCTGTATGACGCTCCTGGGCTGTAGCCGCCCTCCGCCACTGCTTTTAATTTCCTAGTTTACAATTTCCTCCATTCTATCTTTCGTAAGAAGCTTCAATTATACGCGGATTTTTGAAGGTTTGATTTTTGATTTTTTTTGCGTTTTCCGTTACATAATTCAATTAACCCGCTTTTTAGGGTTTTTTAGAAAATTTTTTTCAAAAAACCCTTATGAAATCGATTTTGTCCGTCCGTCCATCTGTCCGTCTGTCCGTCTGTCCGTCTGTTCACTAAATAACTCGTGAACGGCTCAATCGATTGTCATGAAATTTGGTAAGAATGTGTAAAATGGTTACAGTCTTTGGCCCATATACCTTAGAAGTTGGTAGGAAGAAGACAACAGGGTGTCCCGAACGTTTGAAAAAAGTCGACTTTTTTGTTTTTATCGGAGATTGACGTATGGGTATTTAAATCAAAGATCTAAACGAGTACACCTCATATCAGTTAAAATTTTCCAGTTTCGAGTAACGGTAAAAAAGTTATTGGCGTTTAAAGTTAAACTTCCTATTCGAGCTCCGTTTTTCTAAACCATTATGGGGATCGATATGAAACTTTGCACAGAGATTGGTCAGTAGGGCCTTATATACGTTAAATATTAAGACTGTTGACTTTTGCAAAGGAAAAGTAAATAACAGTAAATTTGTAAAATTTCAATTTGTTCGTGTGTAGCCCCTCTTAGGTTTCCAAATATGAAAATTCTGCTAAGGGTTTTTAGAAAATTACATATAAAATATGTCTACGAATTTTCATTCGAATAACTGTATCCAAACCGGAAATATAGCCAAATAAGTATTCAGTAAGGGCCTTTCACAATGCAAGCCTCTTAAGCATTTCTTCAATGCATATCTTTTAACTTGATGAAACAATGAACATGAAATTTGGTGGAAATGCATAGAATGGTAATAGTGTTTGCCACAAATATTTTTGAAGTTAGTAGGACTAAGTTAACAGGGTGCCCCTGAATAACTGCAAAAGTATACTTGTTCAATACTCATAGGAAAGCTTGCGTTGGCTCTTATGTCAGGGGACACAATGGAATCCTTACGTTTGCCTGAGTTTCTTTTTGCTCAAAGGCCATCAGAAATCTTAAATCAAAAAATGCCTGTAGACTTGCCTTGGAGTACTTCTATACAAACTGGGTAAATAGTAAATCTATTTTTGGATTGGTCTAATTAAAGGTGGAACAGAATGGAACGCGTTTATTTAGACCAATCCAAAAATAGATTTACAGGAAGCATTTCATTAATGTTGTGCACAATACTTATTTATTGCTTATAAAATATATGTACAAAAAATATTCACTATGCATTAAAATTCTAAAAAACCCTCGTATTGCGGGCGCAGCCCTCTGTACGCCGGTATTTTTTTTTTTTTTGTAAAAAACATATGTTACAAAAAATCTAAAATGCAAGCACCTAATTTATTTAGCTTTCAGTGGACCTGTCCAGATTGTTTCAGTTTTCGTATGCATCATCCATTTGGCAATTGAAACTTGGCATGTTTGCGATATTGAAAAGAGGATTTCAATCTTGACAGTGATTACCAATGTTGAATATGTCAAAATCGAGGAGGAATGGATGGAAAATTGCAACCCACTTACGTCGGGTTTCCTATCGTCTTTACTTCCAACATTTCTATAAATTGCTGTGTGTTACACTGAAAAAAAAGGTACCCTGAAGCAATGAATTTTTTCATTAAACTAATGAATATTTACACCGATATCCCACCGAAGACGGCTTTCATCAGTCTAATGAATCTGATTTTATCAAAACAGCGAACAAAAATTTCATTAAAACTATGAACTAATTCATAAAATTAACAACTTGTTCATTGATATATTTACTGAGTTCATAAATTAAAAAAAAAAATCTGGCGCAGGCCGGCATCCAGCTTCATACACTCCCAATCAATAGGATAGTTTCACTTGAAAAATGGCTGTATCTCGGTAAGTGATAACGGTATTTTCTTCAAACTTGGTGACAATATTAACAGTGTTCTTTGAATAACAGGATGTCTCAAATCCGGAGTCCCGTTAGGATTTTCTTACCAGAATTCTTAAAAACAGTACAAATGGTGAAGTCAATAGGATATTTCCAGTGGAAATAAATCGTCAAATAACGGTAAGAAAGGATAATTTTACTTTGGAAAATGAAGCTGGTAATAAGAAGAAGAATAATTTGAGCTCAAAAGCTTAATCTGTGATAGAATTGTATAGGTTTTAACGGTAAATTAAGTTGATTTCGTCCCGAGCTCCTCTAAACGTACGCCAAAGAGCTTCAGTGTTCTTAAACTATCGTCTAGTGATATAGATCTTCCTCGTCATTCATTTCCACACTTTTATTGATGATATTTAGATGTAGGAAGTATGAAAGTCTTTCCATAACCTTGATTAGTTGGTCTTCAAATCAATTTTCATCAGCCTTGCTTCATAATTGGAGTCATTATCTTGCTAAAATCTTATAGGAATGGCATGGAAAATGTCGGAAGGTTTAGGCAATACATTAGGAAGAATATCTTTAAAAGCCTGGGTACTCTGAGTACCCGTAATTTAAGAAAGCTCAGTAGTTCCATACCAAGATATTCAACCCCAATGGAGAAACTGTATGGATTGGACAAACGCGTTATTTTACTGATGGAAAGATTAAATCTCGTCGGTTCAGATGGATTTAGGTATTATTTCCGCACGATTTGAGCCAGAAGGAATTAATTTTGTAGACGCATTACTCAGAGTAAGAAATGTCGAAGTATGGGGTAGAATGTCTCTGTGTGGAATTATTGAGATTGTGGAAATTAGCGGTATTCACAACGTCCAGGCTTACAGAAAAAATCTGGGCAATATAGTTCTTAAAATTACCGACATTTTTCATTCAACTTCTTTGAGATTTTAACAAGATAATGGCGTCAGTCAAGGAGCAAGACTGATAAAAGATTTGTTTCAAGGTTTGGGAAAGACCTCCATACTTCCTAGATCTAAATACCATCAAAAATGTGTGGGGATGAATGACAACGAAGATCTATACCGTTAGACAATAGTTTAAGAACACTGAAGCTCTTCTGCGAACGTTTAGAAGCGTTTTGGGCGAAATTAATTTAATTTACCGTTAAAACATATACAATTCTATCCCAGATTATTTTTTGAGCTCTAGTTACTTAAATAAAGTTCTTCTTATTACCAGCTTCATTTTTCAAAGTGAAATTATCCTTTCTTACCGTTATTTGATGTTTTATTTCCACTGGAACTATCCTATTGACTTCACCATTTGTACTGTTTTTAAGAATTCTCGTAAGAAAATCCTAACGGGACTTGAGACATCCTGTTATTCAAAGAACAGGCAGGCTACTGTAAATATTGTCACCAAGTTTGAAGAAAATACCGTTATCACTTACCGAAATACAGCCATTTTACAAGTGGAACTATCCTATTGATTGGGAGTGTAAGTGTTGGCGACATTCATTTTACATTTTACCTCTGCTCTGAAAAGCCATTAAAAACTACCTACCTACTTACAGTTGGGAATCAATCCCGGGACCCTATGGTATGAAGACAGACGCCTTACCTACTACACCACGCAGACTATACGTGACGAAAGTTTATAAAATATACATAAAGTGATAGTGAGATCAATACAGTAGATATCGTTTATAACGACATTGGCTATAACGACGCATCGGCTATAACGACGGAAATTCCAGGTCCCGAGATCTAAGAGGCTCGTTCGATACAATTTTTGATGGAAATAGCGACCACCGCTATAACGACTGATCGGTTATAACGACTGAATTTTTCCGGCTCGAGAGGCAAAATGATCGGATAAAACAACGAACGCTCGTCACATGTCATTTTTTTTATGCGAAATGATTGCTTTTTCGGCATGCAAAGATCAAGTTTGAAAATTAACTCTTCCGTATGAAAATTACCAAAATTTTTGTTTTTGGAATTCCGGAATGACACGACATCGCATCGCAAACACTACTGAAGGTTGTTAAAACGTTGTAAGAAATCGAAAATTCATGTTACGAAATGTCATCTATCTATTCTATCTTTATATATAAAAGAAAGTCGTGTTAGTTACACCATTTATAACTCGAGAACGGCTGAACCGATTCTCATGCTTTTTGGTTCGTTGGATTTGGCTCGGGCCGGAATAACATAATGATTATTGAAACATGCGAAAAATTCACAATGATCCAACATTCACAATAGTTTTTTTTGCTTTTTCTGCCTATATTTCTTGATGGTATCAGTGGATTTCAGAAAATTTTCTCCACAGGATTGGTGTTTACCCCGATTGAAGGAACAACTGTCGATGCATATGAGAAATTCACAATGAGCGGAAGTTTGAAGACAAACATACCTTTTCCTATATTTCTTGAGCTAATTTCGGATTTTTAGTAAGTTTACTACATCAACATGGACTACGCCAGGTTCCAGTCCAAATGCAGCATATTCAGAAAATTCACAATGGGCAACAATTCACAATTTTTTTTCATAGTTTTATCTTTATTTTTCGATCGTTTAGCGAACAGAGTTCCAACCGAATAGCGGAGTAATTATTGAAACACGAAAAATATTCACAATGGCCAAATTATACAGTGCAGTTCATGAATGAATTATTGGATTTTAGTAAATTCATTCCACACCCATACTATACTATCGAAACATGCGAAAGATTCACAATTATATAAACGAATATTTACTTTTGTCTATATATCCTGAAGAAACTTTAAGATTAAAGCAAATTCACAATAAACAGAATTGTAAAAACAGCCCGTTTTCACATAATTTATCCTTTATTCTCTGAACAGATAAGCGGATTTCGGTATATTTGTAATTTCGAATCTGTCTCTACTCCAGACAACAGAATAAAAAAATTCACAATGGACAAAATGTTCAAGACAGCGGATTTTCAAGTTACACCATCATATTGAAGCCTACACCAAATAGTTGAATAGCTACGTAAATTTGCAACAAAAACGTTAAATGAGCCAATTTTGAAGATATCTTTTTTGGACATATGCACCTTTGGCTGCATGTATCTCCTCCACTGGATAGGATCCAAGGCACCAGCTATTGAAATATGCATAAAATTCACATTGCTATCTGTACCATTTTTTTAAAGCTTTCCCCATGGTTTTTCTACCTCCGGAAACCTGAAAACCACTGAAACATGATGAGTCTCCTAAACCTAAACGGACGAGAAAAATGCTTAAAGCAGTTCTTTATTCACTTTGAACGGATTAGGATATCTCAGAAAATTTGATTCACCGTATTTGGAGATTTAGATGCTTCGAAAAAATGGGAAAGACTGGTACTGGAAAAAGGGTATGTTGCTACCCACACTACCTGATACCTATCCATTGAAACGTGGTAGAAATTACGATTACTAACCAAAATTGTGAAAATAATTCCTTCACATATCTTAGTCCGCTTCTAAACAGATAAGTGGATTTCAGTAAGAAAAGTCTCATCGGATATATCTATACCCCGAACAGCCACCTCATCCTAAATTGTCGAAAAATAAAGGGCAGACCATTTTCTTTCATACAATCCACTTCGCCTTTTTCTGTACTTAATGACATTGATCCACAATGGCATAATTCATTTGCGCCTACTTTTGTCAATATCTCTTGAACGGATCTACGTGGTTCGGTAATTTCGACCCCTTAATGGTTTCCACTTAGAATAGCTGTAGCTGAACGGAGGCGGCTGGGACTGTGAAATTTT
This sequence comes from Microchrysa polita, assembly GCA_949715475.1. Taxonomy (NCBI): domain Eukaryota; kingdom Metazoa; phylum Arthropoda; class Insecta; order Diptera; family Stratiomyidae; genus Microchrysa; species Microchrysa polita. The sequence goes on along the minus strand of OX454422.1, from coordinate 11,653,897 downwards.
CATTAAAATTACCTCTGCGACCTAATCTACCACCTTCATCGATTTTTGGTCAAAAAAATAATTTTAAAAATTTCGGAAAATATGACACCGTTTGCCCTTACTCTTTGCTTTGCAGTTTGTCTTGGGTCGCATCTTAGAACGGATGTATCTTCTGAACGGAGGCGGCTGGGACTGTGAAATCTTTATTATTGGATTAGGCTTTCACCGGAATAGCAGCATAACTTTTCAAACTTGCGAAAAATTCACAATGAGCAAAAATTCACAATGAGTTCTTTTTCGCTTACTTTGCCTATATTTCTTGAACGTATCAACGGATTTCAGGTAATTTTTCCCCACCGGATTGGTCTCTCACTGGAGTAACAGAACAAATATTGACACATGTGAAACATTTACAATGGGGAAAATTATGAAGATAGTTCTTTTTACATATTTCCTTGAGTATTTCTGGAACGAATAACTGGATTTCAGTAAATTGATGCCACCGGATCTACATCTACGGATCTATGGGAAAATTTACAATGAGCAACAGTTCACAATGATTTTTTTTCGCAAACTTTTGCATATATTTCTTGAACGTCTAATCGGATTTTTTAAAGATTTTTCGACCGAGTTGGTTTCCTCTATGAATAACTATTGAAACATGCCAACAAAATCACAATGAGCAAAATTCTAATGCCAGTCCTCTTTCACAAAATGTCTTTCTGACATTTTCCCTTCCCAATTGGTTCCACCGACTTCAAGCAGGTATACGACAGTATCGATCGAAGTGTACTGTACAACATTATGCTGAATTTTGGTATACCGGCAAAGTTAGTGCGACTCACAAGGATGACGATGACCAATACCGTCTCGCAGGTCAAAGTGCAGGACCGACTCACTGACCTATTTGTAACTCGTACTGAATTAAGAGTTGTGTGTAGGAGAAGCTTTAATAAAGCTAAGGCCTCGAGGCTCGAGTCGGATTGGCAATCCTATAAGAGACATCACAGTTCTTTTAAAATGGAGCTTAGAAAGGCTAAGCGAAGCGCTTGGAGAAGCTTTTGTGAACAAATAGAGGGGTCTTCCGAGACATCTAGATTCAGGAAAGTCTTGGCGTCTAACCCATCCATGCCAAGCTTTCTCTTAAAAGGATCATGGACGTCTTCTTGTATCGAAACTATCGAGTGTTTGCTTGATACACATTTTCCTGGAAGCTCAGCTGCTGCTTTACCTAACTTCCCCATAAGTCGCACAGAGTCGTGCGACACTTCATCCATTTTTAATCGTGAGAAAATAATGTGGGCGATATCTAGCTTTGATCCCTTTAAATCAGCCGGTCCTGATGGTACTATACCAGCGGACTTGCAACAGTGTCCTGATATTACGTATCCTTGGATTGAGTGCATCCTTAAATCATGTCCGAATCTAGTTCACATTCCTCTTATATGGAGAGAAGTGAGAGTAACTTTTATTCCTAAGACGGGTAGAAGCTCGCATGCAGGTCCAAAGGACCTCCGGCCCATCAGCCTTTCATCGACTTTGCTGAAACTACTAGAGAGATTAATTGATATTCATCTACGGACGACCATTCCATCGAACCTATTATCCATGTCACAACATGCATATTGGAAAGGGAGGTCGGTTGACACAGCTCTACACTCGCTGGTCAGTTATATTGAAGAATCCCTTCATCATAAGGAATATACGATGGTGGTGTTCCTAGATATTGAGGGGGCTTTTAACAATATAAAACCCAGTGCGATTACAGATGCTCTTCGCAATCTACAGGTTGAAGATCCAATCTGCTCCCTCGTGAATATGTTACTCATCTCTAGGCGCATTCACAGTAATTTGGGTACTTCGTCTGTATGTAGATATGTTTCAAGAGGTACCCCACAAGGAGGGGTTCTCTCTCCTTTACTCTGGAATATAGCCATAAATCAATTGCTTCTGAACTTGGAAGAAATCGGATGCAAAGTCACTGCTTACGCTGATGACGTTGCTATTGCTGTTAGGGGGAAGTTCCCTGATATTCTTAGTGGGTTATTAGAGAACGCCCTGACTATCCTAACGGATTGGGCAAATCTGAGTGGCGTCGGAATTAATCCATCTAAAACGGAATTAGTCCTCTTTACGAGAAGACGGACTATTCCTTCTATTAACCTCCCTAGACTGGGAGGCGTTCAACTTGAGTTTTCTGACACGGCGAAGTTTCTGGGTCTGATTTTAGATAAGAAATTAAAATGGAAGCCCAACATCGAAGAAAGGGTGAATAAAGCCACTATAACACTGTATTCGTGCAGGAGAGCTATCGGGAAGACCTGGGGCTTACAGCCAAAGGTCGTATATTGGATGTATACCGTTATTGTGCGGCCTATATTGCTTTACGGAGTTAGTGTGTGGTGGAAGGCACTGAGCACCACTACCTATTATAATTTGCTGGCCAAAGTTCAAAGGTTGGCTTCTCTTCTCATAACGGGAGCTTTTCGAACGACACCTTCATTCGGATTAGATATGGTGCTCGGACTGCTCCCATTAGACGTTTATAGTCAACGGATGGCTGCATACACGGCCTTACGCCTACGTGAAACTGGCCTATGGCGAGCGCTGGATTATGGGCACTCGTCGATACTTCGGAACTTTAACCTGCCCCCATCGACGGATTACATTGTTCCCAATCACTTTTTTGGTAGGAACCATTGCAGCTTGATCCCGTCAAGGGAATCTTGGGATACTGACGGGCAGCTGGTCAGTGGATCTATTACAATCTATACTGATGCCTCCAAGACGGATGCGGGAGTTGGTATGGGAATTCACTCGGATGAATTGGATATCAATTTGTCTTACCGCCTTCCCAATTTCTGTAGCATTCTCCAAGCGGAGGTAACAGCGATATTCGAAGCCCTAACCTGGTTGGGCTGCCACGTCGTCACTGGTAAAGACGTCGTTGTATTCACCGATAGTCAGCCTGCAATTCGATCACTTGATTCAGTGCTAACCACATCAAGAACTATTGAGAATTGCCGCGCATTACTTAGAGAGATGGGTCGCTTCTTCAACATTACTCTATGCTGGATACCGGGCCATAGTGGCTTTGTAGGCAATCGCTACGCAGATGACTTGGCACGATATGCGTCAGCAGGTAACGCTGAAGATAGCCGCGCCAACTTGAAAATACCTATTATCAACTGTGCAGTGATAATAGATGATGCTGCAGAGCACAGGACCAACGCAAGGTGGATTAATGGCTGGACTTGCGCAACGACAAGAATGATCTGGCCAAAACGGGACAACGTCCGTTCTAAGATGCTACTGTCGCTGGATAGAAAGCATATTCGCAACGTGGTATGGGTAGTAACGGGGCATTGCCCTATTGGAGAGCATGCAAGAAGACTCCGAATTCCCCACAACGACTTTTGCAGAAGTTGTGATGACGAAGAAGAGGAAGAGAGTGTGCACCACCTACTTTGTCACTGTCCTGCCCTGTCCGAGAAACGGAGGCGTTTTCTGGGCGCTAGGTATTTTTATGATACCGACGACCTTCGTGATGTGAGCCCGATACTGCTCAATAGATATATTGTTAGTACGGGCTGGTTTCCTGTCATAAGCGGTTAGTAGAGGCACGATTCTCTCGGTGGTATCACAATGGACCAAATTCTGGTCTAAGTGCGCTGGGTGCAGACCTAGCGGCCCCTGAACCTAACCTAACCTAACTCGTACTGGACTCAAGCAGGGCGACGGGCTGGCGCCGACGCTCTTCAACCTGGCTTTGGAGTATGTAATTCGAGCCATGAATACGGACAGCAGCGGAACACTACTCATCAAGTCGACTCAATTAGTAGCGTACGCCGACGATATCAACATCATGTCTCGAAGGTTGGGTGATGCAGAAAGCCTTCTGCATAACCTCAATAACGCCGCAAAGGAAGTTGGACTACATATCAACGAAAGCAAAACAAAGGCCATGATGCAATCGAAAACAAGGACGCCAGCAAACTCAAGCATCACAGTGGGGGACCTTAATATCGAGTATGTAGACAACTTCAACTATCTGGGTTGTAACTTATCAAAGGACGCCAACGAAACCGACGAAATAAAGCGACGGATACAACTAGCCAATAAGACATATTTCTCGGTCCTCCCTATAATTAATTCGAAACTTGCGCACAGGAACACGAAGCTCCGCGTGTACAAAACGATCATCCGACCCGTGCTATGTTATGGCTGCGAAACATGGACCCTTACCCAAGCCTCCGAAATTTTGCTAGACCGATTCGAACGAAAGGTCCTTCGGTGAATTTTCGGGGCCGTTCGCGAGCGAGACCAATGGCGTATCCGATACAACCATGAGTTGTATCAATTGTACGATGAGCTGGAAGTATCGAAAATTGTGAAGCTTCAACGTCTGCAATGGGCGGGGCATGTACAACGGATGGACGACAATCGCATGCCAAAGAAAGTTATGAACGCACAACGAATTGACGGAGCGAGGTTGCGTGGACGACCGAGAGCTCGCTGGGAGAACTCCGTAGGTGAAGACGCCCACCAGCTGCTGGGCTTCCGAAACTGGAGGACAAGGTCACGTAACCGCGACAATTGGAGGTCAACGATTCAGGCGGCCAAGGCCCGACGTCGGGCTATCGTGCCACATTGATGATGAATTGGTTCCACCCCGAGCAAATTATGCAGACAGTGTTTTATCAAATACTACGCCCGGCACTTCTTAAACGAATTACTGGATTTCAGCGAAACGAAGCTACATCATTGGTCTTTACCCAGAATAGTAAAATAACTATTAAGTTATTTTAAGAACTCGCTTTTTTATTAAGTTTTGTTACTCAAAAATGCTCGTAAAACAAACGAACCTTATTCTAGAATAATTTTTGATTCTGTAGTTCCATAAAATTCGCCAATAAACACTCGAATCGTCTTTAAAATATACTTTCAAAAAAAACTAGGGGGCTTCGCCCCCTACTCGCTACGCTCGCCAACCCCCAGGGCCAAGGCTAATTTCGGGCGCGGCCGAAATTCGGATACCCTTCGCTCTCCTTGGGCTAAAAGTTTTTTCGGGCGTACCTATGACTTGTATTTAATCCCCCTGCTCATTCTTTTTCTTCAGTCTTGACAAAAGTTTTGGGCTTGGTTGAAATAAGAGGGCAAATAAAAATATTTAGTGGGAAAATTTTATTGGGGTTGCGGGAGCATGACCCCACAGTACGATTCCATTCGTTTTGAACTTTTTTGATGCTTTGGTAAAGACACATTAATTCAAGGTTTTGTGAAATTGGTGCAAAAAACGTTTCTTAGAAGAACCAAAATGGGGGTTGGGTTTGTATGGCCACCCCATGACCCCATGGTCCGATTTGATCCATTCTGACATATGTTTCGTGTTGTCAATAGAAATATGTACATCTGTGTGAAATTTGGTTGAAATTGCTACACAAATAAAAAAGTTTTTCTTAGAAGAACCTAATTTGGGGAGTTGGGTTTGTATGGCAGCCCCATGACCCCATTGTCCGATTTTACCGATTCAAACATACAAACTGCCTGCAGCAAAAAGAAGCATTTGTGCGAAATTTCAGCTTCATAGCTTTTAAATTGGCCGAGTAAAACGCGTCGCAACAGACAGACAGACAGACGGACAGACGGACATCGCCCAATCGACTCCCCTCGTCATGCTGATCATGTATGTATACTTTTTATATGGTCGGAGATGCTTCCTTCAATGCGTTACAAACTTCATGACAAAGTTAATATACCCTTTCACTCTATGAGCGAAGGGTATAATTAACAGACACACTATCAGCGCCCGCTCTAGGGGGGGGGGGGCGAGCCGGGCGGTCGCCCGGGGCGCCAAATTTTAGGGGCGGCTTTTTGGCTAGAACTCGAAGAAAAAAATAAAAGCCAGAATGAAAAATTCAATATCAATTTTCATTAAGTGGAAACGAAACCTTCAGATGAAATAAATAGTTGAAAGTTGTGTTTTGAAGAAGCAAAGTCCTTGAGAGCCAACAATTGATAGAAGGTGCTGCATTTAGAATCCTAAAATGCTTGCCTAGTAAGAGTTGCGTAATTGTACGTCTGTACTTCCGAAGCTATGCGCTATTCAAGTTCTACTTTAAAACTGCTAATTTCGTCCTCCAATTAAACATTTAGTACCCCTGCTTTTGACCAGCATTAAGGATTATATTTGATATTTCTAGGCATGATCCCTTAGTCTTACCAAAGGGGAGATCCATCTAATTTTTAAATAGAGGACGAAAGTACCTATAGAACGTAATCTTATTATTGAGTTTATATGCGGAACGTCGCACTTCAATTTCCGGAAGTAAGGTCTAAAACTTTATTTTAGTCTATTAAATCGGAGGAGAGCACGTCCCCTAAAAAATATTAATCCTCCGGATAAATTGATATTAAATGAGAAATAATGATTCGTATAAACACTAAACACATAAAAGCGATCAAAACAAAGTCTCCTGAGAGAAATTTCATACCCCTGTAGGAGTTTTGGAAACTTCTATAAACCTTTGGCGGCAATTTGACTTCAATTCACCCGATCTTCTCGTGGATGGATCGACTCAGTTGGTTGCTATTGCATTGATTCATCTAGCATTTAAAGGTCAAATTTCGAACAAAATTGTTTGGGTTTCAGCAACATGAGGGATGGAATCACAGTACACATTACCAGAGCCGCAGTAGCAGTACTTCCTTTTTATCCAACATGCTAAATCAGGACTTAGCTTGATTCCCCCGAGTAGGCTGGATTTCCTAAAGACATAAACATTTTGTCAACATCATGCCCCTAGCCCGGAATTTTTTTAGTGGGTCGGAGGGTATGTCATTCCCTATAAACTGTATGACAACAAAAATATTTTTAGAAAAATGTTTAAACATTTGAGAAAGATAAATCGAAAGCGGTCTTTTGCCTTTTAACGATAAATGGCGTTTGAATACATCACATGACCTTTGTCACAAAACTATCCCTTTCAGATGAAATGTTTTTAAACCGATTAACTTCCCGAAGGAAACTTAGTGTGAGGAGGCCTTTATTCTAACATTAAAACATGGCGGACAGCAAAAACTCTATAAAGTATACATTTAAGCCCAAAAGTCATGAAGTGATGAGACAGGGACAATATAGGCTTTTTGGCGGCGAAATATTTTCTTGAATGAGGTTGGTTGGCCAACATGATCGGAAACATAGGAGGTTAGGATGCTCACAAAGAGAACTTAGGATGTCACTTGGGGCATAATTTAACTTTCGAAAGGCTAGGTCACGCAAACGCGGATAGGATATGGATATGATGATGTTCATGACACCTACATGTGGGTGTTCAAGTTTCGGATATTAAATGCCTAAAACTGCAGTCTTAATAGAATTGTACGGATGATATACATTTAGAATCCTTGTCTCGGAATAACCGAGACCACCAGACTGAAATCTTTCATAAAATTGCGATTGAGACCAGGCGCCAACTGACACCACCAACACGCAGATTTGTAGCACTGCAATTTTCATACGTAGAGCATCGATTTTTTATGAGGTAATACAGCAGTAAGAAAAAAATGTATCCTTGATCAACCGCCAGACAGAGGGAGGGAGGGTCAAGCGCCACTCCCCGCCCTGCCTCCCCAAACTCCTGGGCTACACCTATGATTTTCAAGATGTCGCATTTATGAAAATAAACCACGGACTTTCCACACTGAAGAAGTCCGGCTAACTGAAATTGATCGGCTGCGTAGTCTGCAAGGATGTTATGGGAAACTACTCATCTACTTCAACGACGTACATATTACCTACTATCAATCTGCCTGGTATATCACCAGGGGCGGCAGTTTGTCATCTTGCCCGGGGCGGCGGAAGTCCTAGAGCGGGCGCTGCACACTATGCAGCATACACTAAAAAGAAACTTGTATACCAAATTTCAGCCCGATGGCTTCAAAACTGAGGGACTAGTTTCCGCTGCAACAGACGGACAGACAGACAGACGGACATGGCTCAATCGGTTTCTCTCTCGTCACACTGATCAATAATATTATATACTTTATATAGTCGGAGGTGCTTCCTTCTGTGCGTTGCAAACTTCAGGGCCGGATTTCCCATACGGGCAACCTGGGCAACTGCCCGGGGCGGCAGATTTTGAGGGGCGGCAATTTTTAAAAATATCCCTTGGTTTTAAACTCTGTGAAAGGTGCATTTTGGAAACTCGAAGAGCAGTTGACATAATTAGACAAAAACTTTAATTTCATCTCTCCAATTTATTCAAATTAGATATATATTCCAGGGCGCCCAATCGCACATTCAACTGAAATTGAAATGCGAATCTCCATCTACAAAAGTTGGGAACTAACATGCAAAATTCTTTTAGCATTCATTCCGAGTAGCATTCTGGTGGCACGTAGTTCAGTGAGTCTAGAAGTAGAAAGTAAGTATTTTCGCAAAGCATTGGCTTTAACTTAAACAAGGGAAGCTAGCATATACTTCAGTGCCCATTTTAATAGGAAGCCTTGAGGAGATTTTGGGTGCAATAATCAGAGATCCGGAGCGGCCCAATTTTATCCTCGACATTTGACATATGTCTCTCTTCTTCTTCTTCTTCGTATCCTTTTGTACGCTATGAATTTTTTTTTTTTCATTTTTGATCGTTTGGCTAACGAAATTTAGCGCAAACGTTTGAATATTGTACAAATCTTACATGTAATTAAAAGTGAAAAAAAAACAGGCTAAAATGACAATTCAATACTTTTTATTTGATATATCTCGGAGAGGGTCGAGTTTAAACAAAAAATGTCGATCCACTCCGCTTCGACGAGCAAAAAAACGGTTTTCACTCAGGGAGTTTGTTTCACTTCGACCTTCTCCGCTCGAGATCTCTGTAACAATCAAGAGATTCCTACATTAAATATTGGACATGTAATCAATATATGATTTCCCTACTACAAGACTCGTCAAATATAAGGGTATTTGCCGTTATGTCTTGACTTGTATAAAAAAAAAATTTTTTTAAAGTCCATTGCCAAAAACTCGCTTTCGTACTAAACAACTCTCTGGGATAGACTGATCTAAAACTTGGCAACTCTAGGCGGCCGCCCACACATGGATATTCTCCCATGGATTCTGTGTGTAGCCCAGTGTCCCTAGTTAGTAAAAGCAAGCACACATTTTCGAGTTTTCTATTACTACTTTATTTTCTTCCTGCTTGAAATTAGCCGCGGAGCAACTGGGAGGTGGCCGGAATTTGGTTTCAGGTGGACACCTCCACACTCGGGATATTAGAAGTGATCCATTAGCTACAATTTTCAGTAACATGTTTCTGTCGTGTGTACAGGTTTGAAAAAAATTCACAATTTGTAAGTATAAATTTTCACATTTTCCTTCCGAAACAAAAAACCGAAAACTCCACTGCCAAAAAATCATTCCACATGAAAAATTTTAGTTTTCGAGGTTAGGTTATTCGTTTATGACTTCTAAAACGATCAAAAATGAAAAAAAAAAATCCGAAAGTGGAAAGGTATTTAGAAAACATTCTGAAGAAAATGTACAGTCGATGTAATGGATGCTGAATGTCAATGCTTTTCTAAACAATTTCGGGAAGGGCCCGGACCCCATGGACCTTCACCTGGCCCCATTCCTCGGAAGCACAGCACAGCTAACGTTTTGTCCAGCATGTGTTTTCGACTAACACTACTTTCAAATTTAACCAGTGGCGAAGGGCGGCTATTTGGTTGACTGCCCAGGAGCGCCATAGAGGCTAAATCCGGCCCTGGCAAACTTCATGGCATGATGACGGCCGAACTCACGATGAAATTCAAGTTGTGGATATCATGAAATTTATATAAGACTTCCTACAAATTCCAGTGCATAGGGCTGCACTAAAAAACAATGTTCAAACAATTTAAATTGTGACAATGGACTCGCAACTTATGTTCAAAATTTAAAGCATTCCTTGCCCATGGCAATTTTTGCATCCTTTTTCGGTTTTTGGCCAACATTTTCTCGGGGGCGTCAGCATTAGCAAATCTCGCAAGTGGGGACACGAGCTGAAAAAGATTGGGAACCACTGCAATTCAAGTTAGATTTGTATGAAAACAAAAACGATTGTTAGGAAGCTTAAATTGTCATTATATCATTGACGTCGCTAGAGGGGGCGTTTAAAAAGTTCCTAAATCTTGCCGCCTTTATGGAAATCGGACAGTCACAGGTTCAATCCTTGACAAAAACAAAACAAAAAACCTTCTTCTTGTAAAAATGTTTAGTATACAAACGTCCGTATGGGGTTACAAAGATTCTGCCCAAAAAATTAAAGAGGAAGTCTGTCTCTGTTACAGCTATAAAAACACACCAATACCAGACATAGGCATAGACATAGAAGACCACAGGACATGAATGTCCTATCACATTCAAAACACAATCTCTCCGGCAGGTGAATGGATCACATCGCGTGCGAAGCTCTACCGGCAAATACGCGCGCCGGTTCCGTTTGTTTAGACAAGAAAAACTATTTTGGGAGGAAAAAGGCGCGGGACATGCGAGTATTGTACGGAGAGTATGGTGCATGGAATTTTCAGCCCCAAACAGGGTTGCCAGATATTTTCAGAAAAAATCGCCAAATTTCAGTTTTTTTATAGCCCAAAGTAGCCCAACAAATTTTATTGCCAAAATAAAACGTAATAAGCTAATCTTTGTACATAAATAATTTCATTAAATGCAAAAATACACTTGGGATTTATGTCTGTAAAGTTAACGCAACCACTTTTAAATTTCGATGATCGCTATAGTGCATTAAATGTCGCGAATTTGCCGTAATTCAATGGCAAAAGCAAAAAATATGCCGAGCACCTCTTTCCCTTAAAAACAACCCCTAAGTGTTTTTCAAACCCGAAAGAGCGTATGAAGCCTTAAAACCCAAGTTCATCGCATCGCAATGAAACAGATGCATTTGCATGCTCCAGAAGTTACCTAATATATCTGCACTCTTACAAAACTTTCCACGCCCCTCAAAAACTACCCCAAAGTCCGCTTTAGTCCCCATACACAGTTTAAAAATTCCAGTTATAAGTATCGTCGTAAAACAAAATGTAAAGTTATAACACAGTTTAATAATAAATAATGTTTTTTATTGATTTTACAGAGTTAAAAACAAAAACAGACTGTTTATTATTTATTGAGTAATCGTGTTTAGAACGGAAGCATTTGGGGTGGGTCGATTTTTTTGCTCCCAAGTGTATAAATAAAGTCTCTTTCGAATGGGAAAAGTAATTGGAAATGCCCTTTTCACGATCACCTTACATAATGTGGCAGAAATAAAATAAAAAAAGATAATTTACTTAAATGTGGAAATATTTTTTGAACGTCGGCTGTTTTAATTTAACCCTTGGTTTGCATGGTGGTGAAAACTACCTTAAAGTGTATGGTGGAGTCCCAGGGACTCCTTACTTCAATCTTAATAAAAGTAAAACCAATGTTGTTTTCGTAAAATTATCTATAAATATAGTTAATATTGTCCATCAACAATAGATTTTAACTCACATTAGGAACTTTTAATGAGTTTATTTTCTAGAACTTCCAGTTAAATTTACAGTCTCAAAAATCGCATAAAAGAATGCTCACTCCTTAAAAATAGTAAAATTTAAACTTTCAATAAAAATAATTCCCATTTTTTACTAATTTTGAATAGATAAACATATCCAATTATAAAATAAACATAAATCTTCTCAAATAGCATCTAAATAAAAAAAACGTGCATTGCTTCAATTCAGATAATGTTCTGTGAATTTTCTTCATACTTTTTTGATTATGACGGGAATATTGGTTTGTAATAAGAGTTGCGAATATAAATTGTCTTCCTCCATTATTTGTTTCAGCACGAGAAACAGTATATTCTCTGATTCCGAGGAATTTATCACAACTCCATTATCAATTTCATCAGTTAGAAGGTTTACCTTTAGGGTTTCTAATGCTGTGAGCCTGTTGTTCATAACTAACCAGTGTGCAATCCAAATAATGATTTCTTCCAACCACAGGAACACTAGCAGGATTTTACTCCAAAACAATGATATGGGTAATATTACATCGGTTAGAAGCCATGAAAATAGCTTATTACATTAAAAAAGCTTGATAGAGTACAATACAAAAATCGACAATTGCTCTCATTTAATAACACAAAGTGCATGGTGGAGTCCCACGGACTCCTTCTACCGTTATTACTCACCGAAGCAAATAGCGCAAGCACACGTCGTCTTCTGTCCAAGTCCACCGCGCTACTAGAGGAAGGTACTAAAACGCACTGAAACGTATTTGCCTTATTATAAAAGTTATTGATAAAAGTAATCTGAGGAGGAATCCCTGGGACTCACCATGCAAATTAAGGGTTAAAAAACTTTCAGCCAAGATGGGCCAGTGTCATATGGAATTGCTTCTTCAATTGTGTCTGACCCATTTAATGTTAATAATAAACTGAATCATTTTCAGAGAATGTTCTGCTTTTTTTAATTCTAATGGATCAGTACCCTTCAAAAATCTACTTTGTCTTGGAAAAATAATATTTAAAACAAAAGTAAGTACCTGGCGCGTATTTTATGTAGCCCAAAAAATCGCGCGGCGACTTTTGAGAATTTTGGTCGCCAATTGAGAAAAAAGATAGCCCAATTGGCGAGAAGGAGCCCAATCTGGCAACCCTGGCCCCAAATACCGGCACTCACGACGACCCTATAGCACAACAGTCTCTCTCTAGATAGATGGTACGAGATACGCATGGTGTCCATATGTACAAATATATATCTCACCTCACACTATGCATGCAAAATTGAAATTATCTAGTTAATCACCACACGAATCTGAATCTGAATCCGAATCCAAACAATCTGCGCGTATAAATTCGCGTGACACACACAATAATATTCCACGCGCGAATATTTCTCATGTACTCGCGACAGAGATGTCTTTTGATTATCTTTTCCGGGATTCTCTCAATTTGTAATAAAACAAAAAACAAGAAACAAAAAAACAAAAATCATAGACAACTCGCACACAATAACTTTGACGGATGACTATTATCGTTGCGATCGCGCTGCTAGATCTATCTCGTGCGCGCGCGATATTTTTCGCGATTTTCGCGACCTCGCGCGCGGCGCCGTCTTGTTACATACACACGCACGTTTTATTTATTATTCGCGCTTTTATCTTTATCTTTTCGAATATGGCTTATGGTTAGATAAATAAACTTTGAAACAATTTTCATTTGTGTCGTCTCATTACTTGGCGAATTTTTTTTTTTTGTATTGTTAGGAGACGACGACATAGGCGACTGACGACAGGGCGAGGGCGGCGAACAAATAACCCACGCACACACACTCACTCACACACGATTTTATGCACTTGATTCACGCTGCACGCAAAATGTGCACACACTGCACGCGAAATGTGCACGCACACGCATAGTGGACACACTTGCCGTTTTTTTTTATTTTTGAAATACCTAAATCAAACGCGCAAAATAAGAAATTGTGCACGCACCAAAAACAACAACAAAACCATTTTTTTTTCTTTTATGTTTAAGACAAGACCGCAACCATCAAGATACGAACAAGATTTTTAAACATTTTTCTTGTTTTTTTGTTTTGTATGTAAATAAATTGAATGCGTTACCGCGTAACAGCCAACGAACAAATTTTGTGTGTTTTCTTCTTCTTCGTCGTCGTGTGGTTGTTGTTGTTGCCGTTTGTCTTGTGTTTTCTTCTATTTATCACACACGGGTGCGGACAACGAACGCGAAGGACCATGCGATGACTGCTGATACCTCATCAACCATTACCATACCGAGACCCGAGAACTATTTAGGCACAACAGGAAAAATATCTCTACACACACACACACACGCACAATCCGCAGGCGATTCGTGTGCAATTCTCGCGTCGTAGTACTCTCTGTGTGTACTGTTCTCTGTTACTGTGTGTACTATCGTCTCGCTGGCTGATGGTGTGTCTTTGTGTAGTCCACCACGAACGGTCCACCACATAATAGGCCGCGAGTATCGCAGTCAGCCTTAGCGCTCAGCAGCAGTGTGAGTACACAGCAAGGCAAAGCTTTAAAAAACGCGAGACGACGACGACGACGCGAGACCGATAACCCGCGAAAGCAGCGAAAAAAAAATGTTATCAAGCCGCGAGACGAAGAAGAAGAAGTAGAGGTGCACAACACTCGTAAGAGTGGAGCAAGAACTACACAGCAGCAGTAGCCAATGAAGAAAAAAAAATCCTCCAACAACAAAAAGATTAAAATGAAAAAAAAAATGTTTGAGAACATTCTCATTCTGAAAAGCTAGATAGATTTATGTGTATATAAAGATGCTTATGTGTAGCTACATATGTACACGAAGACGTGCAGAAAGGCTGGCCCACATGAAACGCGTGCGTGCATCGTGTAATAAGCATATTCACTCGCAGTCACACGAACACGGGGGTAGAATTTGAGTGGACATGTGTGTGTGTGGGTGAGTGCATATTTCAGATACAGATACAGAGCCGAAAGCATGTTGGAGGAGTCATGGAAGAGAGATATTTCTCAGTATGCCTCCCTGGATCGCACAAGACACTGGCTCTCGTCATAATGTTGTAAACATACCACTTTGTGCGATAACTTGAGAAGCACCATAGCGGCGCACCGGCTCTGAAGAAGGCACTAACTAGGTGCCAGTGGCGTAGCACTTAGCGTTTTGTGCGATCCATATTGTGTTATTGTGTCGGCTCACTGTGCTCGCTACGCTCGTAACTTGCCTTTATGTCTCGAGCTGCAGATCTGCAAAAAAAGCGAGTGTAGCGAGCGATGCGATGTGCGAGCGGTGAGGTGATACAATGCGTTCAAAATTTTTGGGTGAATCGTTTCGATTTTTAGGGTTTTTTAGAATTTTTTCAAAAAACCCTTATGATAACGATTTTGTCCGTCCGTCCGTCTGTCTGTTCACTAAATAACTCGCGAACGGCTCAGCCGATTGTCATGAAATTTGGTAGAAATGTGTAGAATGGTTACAGTCTTTGGCACAAATACCTTAGAAGTTGGTAGGAAGAAGATAACAGGGTTTCCCGAAGGTTTGAAAAATTTTTTTAGTTTTTATCGGAGATTGACGTATGGGTATTTAAATCAAATATCTAAACGAGTACACCTCATATCAGTTACAATTTTACAGTTTCGAGTAACGGTAAAAAAGTTATTGGCGTTTAAAGTTAAACTTCTTTTTCGAGCTCCGTTTTTCTAAACCGTTATAGGGATCGATATGAAACTTTGCACAAAGATTGGTCAGTGGGGTCTTATATACGTTAAATATTAAGACTGTTGACTTTTGCAAAGGAAAAGTAAATAACAGTGAATTTGTAAAATTTCAATTTGTTCGTGTGTAGCCCCTCTTAGGTTTCCAAATATGAAAATTCTGCTAAGGGTTTTTAGAAAATTACATATAGAATATGTCTACGAATTTTCATTCGAATAACTGTATCCAAACCGGAAATATAGCCAAATAAGTATTTAGTAAGGGCATTTCACAATGCAAGCCTCTTAAGCATTTCTTCAATGCATATCTTTTAACTTGATGAAACAATGAGCATGAAATTTGGTGGAAATGCATAGAATGGTAATAGTGTTTGCCACAAATATTTTTTTAAGTTTGTAGGACCAAGTTAACAGGGTATTACAGCCCCTTGAACTGTGACTACTTTTTACTTAACTTTGGGGGCTCCTGGGGGACAAAGCGGGTCAGATAGGAAATGGTACCCATAATAATGTTGTTGCCCCAACTCTCATTTATGAATTTCTTTCGCAGTATTTTGTTATATTTTTAACGTGAACAATTTTAAATGTCAAAAACCTCCGGGCAAACATATTTGCCTATAGTCGTTAAAGGGAAAACGGGAAAAGTGGGTGTCCCTTTAAAGGGACACTATGCACTAAAGGGTTAACACAAAAGAACCTTAATTTTCATTCAATTGTGACGGGTATTCAAATTTCGGCCGCACTCGAAATTAGCCTCGGTCTCGTTTTAATAAAAAAAAACATCGATTCTATCAGTATTTCCAGGCACGGATTACCCATGGGCATCCTGGGCAAGGGCCCATGGCGGAAGATTTTTAAAGGCGGCAATTTTTGAAACTTTCCGTTGGCTTAAAATTCTGTGAATTACATTGTAATGTAAATAATACTCGTTCATATAAAAATTTCAGTTATCCTATGAACTACACTTCACTGCACACACTTCACGCAAAATTCTGCTAATCTCACTCCAAATAGCCTACTGGTGGAGGGTAGTTCGCTTAAGCTAAGATTAGAAACAATTTTTGTATCGCATTGGCTTCAATTAAACAAGGGTAGGAATCTAACATATGCGAGGATGTTTTGGGTGAAGCAATCAAGGAGCTCCAGAATCTACATTAAATGCTGGACATGTTGCCAAAGGACAAATAATTCGCAAAAAGAGGGGAGCAAGGGAATCATAGTTCGATTTTCCAAAAAAATGCTTAGAAGGGCGTCTCGTGTTGCACTTTTTGCTGAATATTTTCTAGGGAGGAGGGACACTTTGGATGTTTTGTGGTGCAATTTCGGCATTCTTGATAATGGACTCGTTACATGCGAGACCCGAGACGGCGGCCGGCCTAATCTAAGGACGAAACTTATCTCTCCACACACTCTCTGTTTTGATATCCCTATTGTATTGATCCTTTGAAAAATTAAAAATTGTTCTGACGTATACATATTTTTTGTTTGTATCCAGATATTACGCTTCAATCCTAATTTAAAGATTTCATACAAAGTCTGAAATTGTTTTCAATTTTTGTATAACGAGAAATGCTGACAGCATTTGCCTTCATAAACAAAATAATTTTTACGAAGACTACATTGTCAAAAATTAGCGTTCGTGCTAAACTAGTTTCTGAGTTAGTTGATCAATTAGAATAGGCAACCCTAGTAAAAGCAAGTTCATATTTTCGCGTTTTCTGTTACTACTTTAGTTTTCCCCACTTGAAATTGGCTAGGATGTAACCAGCAATTCGTTTCGGGAGGGGTCCTCTCGATATTATATGCTATATTGACTATCAAATTTTTAAGTAGGTAATATGTATGTATCCATCTTGTGAAAAGGTTTAGAAGAAATTTTAAAAATGTTGACGTTTAAATTGTTGAATTTGTAATTTTTTCTGCAGAGAAAAATATACAATACCTACCAACGATGCCAAAAATCATTTAAAATAATTAAAATCAGTAAGCTAGACTTTTGCTAAATAATATCACCGAGTCCTTGCATTTCGTCAAGTTGTCAATTGAAATTTTAACTCTTTTTGAAACAATTTAAAAATCATGAAATTGTCTTACCTTACAGTGACGGAGGGCGGAGATAGAGGCGCCACAGAGACTAAGCCCCGCCCTGAGTACTGCTCAATAGTGCATTAAAAGCGGGACACTATGATGAATAAGAACCTACCCTTCAAACCGACGCTCCAACCAAGGAATTATTAGATCGCTTTTTTTATATTTATCATGACATAAAAATAAAAGAATACTCAGGACCCACGAAGTGGAAAGCACTAATCTATTAAAGTGTAAAGGAGAAATTTGAGAATAAATGAAGGTCAATCAATGAAGTTCGTCCTGGAGTATTAATTCTCGACTCAAAAAACAATAGTGTTCCGCACATTTTTGCACCACTTGATTGGGTAGGAAACGATGAAAAAGCTAAACGCCTTGACCCTTGATTCAGGTAACGTCCCTTCAGCAATATTCTCGTAGAGCTTGGTAGGGGCGGCAAAATGTCAACAGCCTACTAGCGGTAAATGTGTAAATCCGCCACTGCCTGTAGGGTTGTGCACAAAACTAAAACTTGTTCTGGAAACTGAAACTTGTTCTCGAAAAGAAAATTAACATTAGCGTTAAACATGAGTTTATGCTCTAAATCATCATGTATCGATAAGGTGAACGCATCACCTGTGATTGTGTGCGCTGATTTTTGCGAGAAACCATATCACAGCAAATGTGTTGGTATTCCCGGACCGGTTGCAGACTGCATACGCAGGGCCGATTCTGGCGTTCATTGGTTCTGCAGCTCTTGTAGAACGAACTCAATGTCCACATACGCTTCCAAAATGCTTACGACGAGGAAAGTGCTTGGTGGCGTAACAGCCGATTTCCAAGCAAACTTATCAAAACTTTTGGGAGCGCTCAATGAGGTAACTAAACTTAGTTCATCTTCCACAACGGACACTGCCGACGACAACGACGTATCTTCTGAGCCTGTGGGTGTCACTACACGTCAGCAAAAGGCTCAAAAGAAAAAGGAGGATAAACGGACAAAGCCTCCTCAATCAATCGAGCCCGTCATAGTGGGACCGCCGGAACGTCAACTTCAACTGCTGATTCCGAATTATCATCAGCAGGCTCAACAACAGTCGCCGCAAATTACACTGGCCCACCAGTTGCCGGTGACTTCCGCGAATGATTTTCATATCATTCAATCTTCGCTACAATTTCCACTGCAAAGCCGCAAACCAGTTTAATAAGTGGCTTTGAACAAATCCATCAACTATCTGATGTGTCAAATTATGCCTCAACCACATCTGGCATGTCCATCACCTGTAATATATACAAATGCCTCAACATCAGGTATCCAACAGCAACAACGGATTCCGTCTCCAAACCTTTTGTTACCAAATCCGTTCTCACCAATTCCACCGTCTAGCAGTGGCGTAGATAGCTTTTCGGAGAGGAGGGGGATCATTTTGCAAGATTACTTATACTTTTATGGTTTTCAAATGTTGAATTTCAGAATAACAATTTTTGTATTCATTACATGTCAAATTAGCAGTTTTTTTGCTAAGTCCTGAAAATATTGCATCGATAATTTTGACTTTTTAACTACGGTGAGTGAATCCACAGTATATCAGTATCAGTGCTGGTATATATTCAGTAAGAACAGTGGTTCCTAAACTTTTCGGAGTCATGCAACACCTAGCATCGCTTTTCTGGCTGGAACACCTCAAAGCAGGGATTTAAATAAATCATATAGTTATTATGTCTAGAAGAGAGAAATTGTTAAGACGAAAGCTCGTTGGGAAGGCCTAGTATATGTGGACAAAGTACAGCTTTTGTGTTTTTAAATTGAAATTTTCCGATAACTCAGAAATTTGTGAGTAGATATTTCTAAAATTTTCAAACTTGTAGGACACCGTAGCAGCTACCTATGTATTTGCTATAAATTTAGAGTCCCTAGCTATCAGCGAATTGTTTGAAAAGGATATTAAAAATATGATTAGAACTTAAAATTTGGACTATCGTAGACATTTTTTTATTAATACAATATTAATCCTCTAATTTAGCCATGATTTAAACCCCAAAAACCTCGTCAAACACTTTGGACATGCTTTATTTTCTGGTACACACTACATACTTCCTTTTCCATTTCATATAGTAGAAAGTTCAACGTTGAGTCTCTGATGCTGGTTAAGTATTTTACAGTTAAGTTTCCGGTACAGTGTAGCAGAGTTTTAAAACTTACAAAATTTTTTTCATATGTATTGTTTGCCTTTTTGTTGTCAAAAGCTCTTTCTAAATTTTTCCTATTTTTTGGATATTTTCGCGAAATCCCTGAGAGATCTTCAGGGAACCCAAGAGTACCGCAAAACTCCGTTTGTTTGTTTGTTAATTTGTTTTCGAATTACTGCCTGCATAAGACTACATATCTTTCAATTTTGGAAATTTCTAGAATTTGTTTATAGAAAATTTAGTTAAAAACATAATTCTGGTTATAGCTTTGAAAGTTCTTCCTATTAAATTCTATAAAATTGCGAACAACTAGAGAAAGCCAAGGCTTGCGTTGCCCTGCTATATACGAGTACGATAAAACCTTTCGTAAAATTTTAACTTAAGAAAAACAGGAAATATAATGTTGATCAACTCAAACAATAGAGGATGCTCAAAAATTGGAAGCAGTTTTGCTTCGTTTTCTCTTTATTTGCATTAGCTTTTCACTCTCCTGAATAAATCTGTATAATCTTTGCATTGTATATTTCCCCATTGGAAGTTGCGCTTCTGTGGAAGAGCACTCCGTGTTCCACATTATTTTCAAATTTTTGAACCAAACATTAAGATTTTCCGGTAAAAAATGTTCAATCAGTGCTTACATTTAATTTTTCTAGTAGCACTTCTAGATTACTACAGTAGGGCTTGCCTGTGCAAGCTCCCGATCAAATGTGAAAAAGTAGGTGAACATAAAGCCCTATGCTGTAGTGTTTCTATTCTACGGGTGGGCTTCTATAATACAATTAAAATTTGAGGAAGTAACTAAATTTTTTATTGTAGTTCTGAAAATGCTTTAAGGTTTTTATTAAACACTACACACGTTGAATAATTCCAAAAAAGTTTACTTTTGCTTTGTTTTAAGTAATAATAAAAATGTGTGACCGAAGGGGGGACTGATCCCCTTGATGCCCCCCTTATCTACGCCACTGCCGCCTAGGACCGATAATGCTTTAGTTGGACAGCTCGGTCTGTTGCGTGTGTGCTGGCCTCCAAAAGAATTGTTCGTTTCGAGGCTAGCCTCTGATACTTCGGAAGCCGATATCAAACATTATGTTGTTGATCAATTGGGCTTCGAACCTGCGTCGTTGACTTGCAGAAAACTCACGAAGGACAACATTCCAAATAGAATTGTGTCATCATTTAAGTTGACATTTGCGGAAGACATCGATGAAATTTCAAATCGAACATTTTGGCCCGAGGGTATCCTAATAAAGGAATTCACTAAGCGAAATTTTCGTCGTCAACAGCCAAACAAGATCCTAAAATAATGAATCTTTCTCTGTACTATCAAAATGTACGAGGATTAAGGTCTAAACTCCATAACACAAGAATATTATCTTTAGCTTCCAATTTTGATTTTATATGCTTTACCGAAACGTGGTTATGTGATTCAATAAACTGCGCGTAGGTTTTGAAGGGCTACAATGTTCTTCGTTGTGACCGTAACTTTGATCTGATGGGTAAATCTCGCGGTGGCCGTTCACTAATTGCTGTTCGTTGTATCTTTCACTGCCAACTTGTAGCTACCACTAACGCTTTTTGTTTTGATTGTGTAACTGTTAAAGTTCAATCGAAGAGTTCTTCGCTTCTGCTATCCTGTGTTTACGTACCTCCTACTTCTGTTCTGACTGATTATGAAAACCTCTTTTCTCATCTTTCAGACATTGTTAATCTGTTCCACCCTAGCTGCAGTGTAATCATTTGCGGGGACTTTAACTTGCCTAATTTAAGTTGGCCTGATTTTCCTGGGCTTCCTTTGTCTTCATCTTCTCCTATGTTTTTGTCAGTTTCTTCGTTCATGGAGTTTTCTAGTTTACTCCAATTCAGTACTACTAAGAATTTCATGGATCGTAATCTTGACCTTGTTTTTAGCAATCTTCCGCCATCGTGCTTGACCTCGTCCAAGGCTTCTGAAGTGATTGTTTCATGTGACCCTTACCATCCAGCACTCTTACAGGATATAAGAATTAATTTTCCTTGCGCTCCCAAATTTAATCCTACTACAAGATTCAATTTTCCTAAAGCCGTCTATGAAGGAATTATTGCCAGGTTGTCTGACGTGGATTGGTCGCTAGTACTGGGGAGTTTGAGCTGTGACTTCGCACTGTCTGTTTTTTATGATATTCTTTTCAATGTATGATCGGAATGTGTTCCAATTTACACTAAAAAACCTCGCAAGGGTCCTATTTGGATAACAAGATCAATCCAAAGATTGATACAGGAGAAGAACCGAGTGCGTATTCGTTACAAACGGTTCAAACGCTCATCCGATCTTCTCCTTTTTAGAAGACTTCGGTCTGAAACAAAAAAAAGCTATTGAAACTTTTTTTTTTTGAGGTGGGGAAATCTTTTATAGATACTGCCATTGCAGTTATGCTGGACTCCTTTATACCAGCTAAAACCAGACCACCTTTCACGCCACGACCTCTGCGGGAACGGCTAATAAGCCTTATTACCGATTTGCAGACTTTCGTCTAGCTTCTTCTCTCTGAAGGTCTTTGTGGGTGTTACAAACAAACTCACTCACTGCATCCCAATTGGATTGGCACTTTAGCATATTGTCGACCACATTTTCTGGGGTTAGTATTTCTCATTCAGGTGCTTGCGTCCTGTTTCAAACCTAGGACATTCAAAGACCACATGTCTTACGTCTTCTACAACTCCCTTGCACCTGGGGCAATCAGAAGAGTTGTCCAGTCTGAATCGATACAAGTACTGTCGGTATCGCCCGTGACCCGTGAGGAATTGAGTTAAAAAGTAGTTCACTTCTCCATGTTTGCGTTCAACCCAATTTGCGATGTTAGGGATGAGACAGTGTGTCCACCTGCCGGTTGCAGCCGCGTCCCATCGCATTTGCCACTGCCTCATGCTTTCCTGCCTTTCCAAGCTTTTACGAAGTTTTAACTACGCAGGGCTTTCATGACGACGACCAGAGTAAAGTCTGCTTGTCTCCTCGACCAGAATTTCCATTGGAATCATGCCAGCAACGACGTAAACTGCTTCATGCGAAGTGGTTCTGTATGCCGAGCATACTCTCAATGCGCACCTACGGTACACTGAGTTTAATTTCCGGGCATTCCCAGAGGAGTCTAGGGAGTTAGCCCAGACCGAAGAGGCGTATAATAGTATTGATGAAACAACCCCAGCCAACAGCCGTCTCCTGCTAGATCTTGGACCGCCTATGTTGGGCATAATCCTTGACAAAGCTACAGTAGCTATCGCCGCTTTTTCGGTTACAAATTTCAGATGCTCTCCGAATTTTAGTTTAGAATCGATCATTGCTCCCAAATACCTAATAGCCATTTTTGGAGTTATGGTTTCGTTTCCTACTCTAATATTCAGAGAGTACCTTCTTCTTCGCTTGCTGATAAAAACAGCTTCCGTTTTTTGTTCAGCAAGCTCCAGGCCAACTGCTAGTAACCAGAGCTTTATGGACGTAATCGCCTCGCTGGCGTAGACCTCGATGCATTCTGTTTTTTTTTTGCAACAACCACTACTGCGATGTCGTCTGCAAACCCCACTACAGTCACTCCTCTAGGCATTGGCAATTCCAGGATACCATTGTACATAATGAGCCATAGCAGCGGACCGAGGACTGACCCCTGAGGAACTCCTGCTGTAACCCTATACTCCTTGGGCCCGTCGTCCGTATCGTATTGGAGGACTCGGTTTGATAGGTAACTCCTGATTATAACTGCGAGATAGTCTGGTACATCTGCTCTTTGCAAGGAGGCGTGAATGCTAGCCCAGTTTGCGGAATTGAATGCGTTCTTGACATCCAGCGTCATTACCAAACAGCATGTGTCATTTTGAAGCGATTCCCTTGCTAAGCTAGTAACCCTCCCAATTGCATCGACTGTTGAACGCGCCCGTCTAAAGCCATACTGGTGGTCCGACAAGCTCCCTTTTTCTTCGACAACCGAAAGAAGTCGGCTTATTCGGTTTCGGGAGGAGCACCAGCTGTTGCCGTTTCCACAGCATTGGAAAGGTACCTTCGGCCAAGCACGCATCGAATACTTCGATGAACTTTTGAGGAATCACCCGGATTGCCACTTTCAACGCCTTATTAGGGACTCCATCCGGTCCTGGAGCCTTACTTTCTTCCAATCTTGAAGACGCTTGCAAAAGTTCTTCCTGTGTTATCGCGGGAACTTGGGCCTGATCTACTGAACCTCGATCCACGGGCTGGTTCTCACGCTGAGGAAACAGAACCGAGACAATATTTCGTGGACACTTTATTTGTGGTGCTTTTGGCCCTATTTTCTTCATCACCACCCTATAGCCCGTTCCCCACGGGTTTATGTCTGCATCGTCGCAGAGTTGCCTGAAGCAGTTTTTCTTGCTTTTTTGAATAGCCAGCTTTAGCGATCTTCGGGCACTTTTATAACTCTCTAGGAGGACGTCATGGGTGATTCCTTGAGTCGCTCGTTGGCACAGACGTCGCGCCTTCAGACAATTTCGCCTGAGGCTCGCGATTTCGTCGGTCCACCAGAAATTTTCATTCCTTTGCCTTGCTGAGCTTTTCCGGGGCATAGAGGCGTCGCAAGCTGATGTCAACTGCTTCATGATCTGAGCTGACCTCTGATCCACTGAACCGAAAAGGGCCTCATCAAATCTCTTTGTGGACCATCCAAGAGTGCGTGTTTTGTACTTTGTTCGGTGCACTCTGCCAGCAACAGCAAACACAATTGCGTGGTGATCGCTATGAGTATAGAGCTCACTAACTTGCCACTCCATAGTCGGCGCCAATGAGCTACTGACAAATGTGAGATCAATTATGGAGCCCACATTTCCCCTTGTGAAGGTATTAGTGGCCCCTGAATTCATGAGGACGATATCCAGTCGTGAAAACGCGTCCAGAAGTGCACGACCACGTCTGTTTGTCGTCCGGCTACCCCATTCGGTTGCCCACGCGTTGAAGTCTCCCCCAATTATCACCGGACTTCTTGTACTTGCGTCATTCACCAGCCCGTCAAGAAATTCCTCAAACTCAACATCGTTCCACCGTTGTGGAGCATAGCAACTGTACACATATGTGCCATTGATCTGAGCTCTTACGACCCCTCTCAATTCTCCCGCCATCCCTTGCTGGAACGGATAGTCTCCGCACGTCCAGATGGCCACTTGACCATCCTTATCTGCGGCCCAAATTGATGTCTGCCAATTCTTATACTGGGCACAGATAATGGCGACATCAATTTTTTCCTCTTTTACGGTTTGCAGCAGAAGATCTTGCGCTGCCCGACAATGGTTTAGATTTAGCTGCAGAAATCTCATATAGGGATTTGCTTTAGTGCCTCCCGATATAGTGGACACTTGACTCCTCCCGTTTGGTGGTTCCAGTTCCCTTTCTCTGCCTCCTTACACAATATACAATTGGGGTCACCGCCACAGGATGCCGCCTTGTGGCCCTCTTTCCCACACCTAAAGCAGGTTTTTGACCTATCGTGCACGCTGCTGCAGTCCTTTGCGAAGTGGCCAAATGCGAAGCACTTGTAGCATCTCTTGGGAACTAATTGAGGTCTTAGTCGACAGCTCGTCCAGCCTACCTTAAGCATTCCCCCTGCCAGGGCTTTGTTCGCGTCATCAGTAGGCATGTGTATGACCGCAATTTGAGTGCCGCCGTACCCCCTTCGGAGAGATTTTACCGCATCAATCTGGAGGTTCACATCTAACCGTTTCCGGAATGCCTCGCAGATGTCCTCCTTTGTCGTTACTTCGTCAAGGTCCAGAACCTCTAGCCTCGTCTCCTGCCTAAAGGTTTTAACGCCTGTTGGGTTAATTCCTAACAGCTTTGTAATCGTGGCCTTGTATTCTTCCACCAGGCCACCCCCTCGTGTTCGAAGTTGGAACAGCAAGTCCCCGTTTCGCGTCCGACGAATGCGGGACACATTTTCGCCCATATCGCTCAGCCCCGGCTCAGACTTTACTCTTTTTAGAATGTCCGCGTAAGTCATGTCTGCTGGCTGGGAGATAACCATCGCGTCGGGTCTTGAAACTTCCAGGACTGCATACATTGACAGCATTGAAAATAGTATCGAGAACAATAATTGCACACTTTAATAGCACTTCCTTCCCACTAATTACTCCTGATTCGGTCAGTCAATTAATTATGTCCTTGGGCAATAAATCGTCCTGTGGACCTGATGGTTTTTCGAACACTTTTTTGAAGAAGGTTAGGATTGGGATTTCTAGTCCGCTTTCAATAATATTCAATAAAAGTATTCGAGAGTGTATCTTCCCAAGTCAATGGAAGACTTCCTTTATAGTACCAATTCCAAAAACGGGGGACCTTAATCTTGCATCAAACTATAGACCGGTCGCGCTGTTATCATCTTGTTCAAAACTGTTAGAACGTATTGTGTACAATTATTATATTGATGACAATTTTCGTCAACTAATATGCTCTTGTCAACGTGGTTTCCGTAAGAAAAAATCCACGGCCACAAATCTGACTGAATTTGTCGATTTCGTCGCAAACACTTTTCACAAGCCTCTAGAGGTCCATACAATATATACGGATTTTTCTAAGGCCTTCGATACGGTTAACCATGTTCTGCTACTAAACAAACTTCGTGGACTTAGCTTTCCTCCTTGGCTTATTTCCTAGGTGTCATCATACCTCGTCAACAGAACCTCTAAAGTAATTTTTAATAACGTTACTTCTTCTGAATTTTCAGCAACATCGGGAGTACCTCAAGGGTCTATCCTGGGACCTCTCTTTTTTTCATTTTTTGTGAATGACCTACCGGCTGTTCTTAGAAACCGATGTCTTTTGTACGCAGATGACTGCAAAATATTCACCACTGTTTCACGCCTAGAAGACTGCCTTTCGTTGCAGGCCGATCTGGATTTATTATCTTCCTGGTGTACCTCCAATGATATTTTTCTTAATGCATCAAAGTGTTCGGTAATGGTCTACTCATTGAAGATTTCTCCAACATCATATTCATATTCAGTCAACAATCTGGCTTTAAAAAATGTTGACTCGATCACAGACTTAGGAGTTGCCTTTAATTCTAAGCTTCATTTCAACGATCACTATGAAAATATAATAAAAAGGGGCTCGAAGCTCTCAGGCTTTGTTCTTCGTTGCACTAGTGAGTTTCGTTCTGTAAACAGTGCTGTAAGATTATTTGTTTCGCTTGTTCGTAGCGTTTTAGAATACGCTTCAATTGTTTGGTCCCCGACTGCAGGTGGGTCCACTGACACCTTAGACCGGGTTCAACGAAGATTTACAAAATCATTATTTTTTAAGTTTAATCTTCCTTACCTTCCTTACCCAGAAAAACTTAATTACCTTAAGATTCTTTCCCTAGAGAAGCGAAGAACTTTTCTTGAACAATGTTTTTTATACAAGATTTGCCGCGGATATCTGCATTCTAGTTTGGCAGATAGAATTAATTACAGAATTCCATCATATCACATACGATCAGTTCAGTATTTTCGAAATAAATAAATATTATAAAAGACAAAACCGGGTTAAAGCTGGTCGCCTGGATCGACGAAACAAGCTGGAAGGCGCTGGCGGCCAAACTGGAGGTCTAAACAAGATAACCTTCAAAACGATATCTAAGCGGCCTCATGATGCTGAAGGTGGTTCAGATCAATCTTCAGCAGAGTTAAGTCGCAACCGCAGCACTAAGCTGTCTCATCGCAGCCGAGGGTCTGGATATAGTCCTTATCCAAAAACCTTGGCTGCATAAGGGCAAAGTAGTCGGCTTAGGAACCACCGAAGGTAAGATAATATACGATATAGCTTCTGGCAATGCCAGGACCTGCATCTATGATAAGCCAAACGTTAACATACTGCCACTGCACAGCCATATTTCCAAAGACCTAGTAGCGGTGAAAACAACACAAAATGGAAGTAGTAATCGGGAGCTCATCCTCGCTGCCGCATACTTTCCATACGATTCACAGACGCCTCCACCACCTCAAGAGCGGGACGAACTGATAATTAGCAGCTATCAACCAACCATCGCTGAAATCGACAAAGACGATAAGCCAACTGAATTTTATCGGATCCCGAGAAAAACAGACTGGGACCTCTACGGAGAGCGCCTGTCTACCAATCTGAATGAAATTCCCAGACACATTAAAACTACACTCTGTGTGAAGGCTGCAGCGAATCAACTGCAAGCCGTAATAAAGACCTCCTTCGAAGAGAGTTGCAGGTTAACGAGACGACATACCAATGCGAAGTGCAAATGGTGGAACTCAAACCTGAACATCCTCCGTAGAAAGACACATAAGCTTTTCAACGTAGCGGAAAGAACTGGGGATTGGGACACATACCGCTGCATCATAACCCAGTATAGCAAAAAAACAAGGAAAGCCAAGAGGGAATCCTGGAGGAAGTTCTGCGAAGAAATAGAAAATCTGCATGAAGGAGCGAGACTTCAGCTGATTCTAGCCAACGATCCAACAAACCCCATCGGGACACTTAAAAACTCCGATGGAAACCAAAAAAAAAAAACAGGTAAGGAGACCCTGGAAGTCCTTCTAGTGTCTCACTTTCCTGGATCAACCATAACAACGGTACACACAGACCGGTTGGATGACAACTCCCTTTTTCTCAGGGCAAACAAAAACGACTGGCGGCTTGCGAACCAAATATTAACCTACAATAAGGTAAAATGGGCGATCAACTCTTTCGAACCCTACAAATCACCAGGGCCAGACGGTGTCTACCCAGCCCTGCTTCAGCAGGGTCTTATGACCCTGGCTCCGCTTTAACTAAAAATATTTAGAGTCAGCATTGCATTGGCGTGCTATGTGGCCGTGATCGTTCGGTCGCCACTCTATGAAATAGACACTCATAGAGAAACGAGTTTCCAAACTCGGCACGACTCGTCGCAAGTTTATTATTGAAAAGAAGACGATAAGAAATATTCTTATCGTAGAATAATAAACTAACGATGCGACTAGAAAGTGGTATGGCTGACAACCGAATTCAGTAGTCTTTGTAACGTTGATAACTACACGCGGTAGTCATCAACGCACCATGCTCCACTAGGAGATAGCCTTGGCGTACATTCCAATCGCTTGGAAGCAGGTAAACGTAGCAGTTCTGGCAAAGCCGGGGTGTGACCAAACCCTAGTGAATAATCGTAATAGACCAATAAGTCTAGCCTTCTTTCTACTTAAGTAATTTGCAAAGCTCGTCGATAAACATATCAGGGACAGGTGCTTGTCGCTTTTCCCTTTGCACCCAAACCATAAGCAATGTCACGACAACGGGTCTGTATGGACAGTTACGATCATATAGTTTCGACGAAAAAACCAACGTTAGGCAGCAACCGCACTGAACAGCGTGCCGCGCGCCTCACCGCGTACAGAAGATCAAAGTTGTGAGGAGGAACGACACAGTCGATGATGGGGGGATTTCAATTTTTGTGATTGTTGTCCGTTGAATCCCCCGGCAATCCCTCCTGCCATCTACCCCTCTATTAGGCTTGAATTGTTGTCCGAATGTTTCATCTTTTCCAACGGCGCGGCGCGGCCGGCGCACGGTTTGGCGAACTTCAAACTCAGTCTGGTTGAGGAGATGTGACATTTTTCTTTCTTTTGTATCGCACGCACGATTCAGCGGCGATCAACGCGGTTGTGCGGCCTTAGAGAATATTTACCGTAATTAGTCAGCAAATCAGCTAAATTTTGTTCGTTCGACTCTCAGATATTTTTTTCTTTTTATTTCACAAAATACCAAAAAAAAACGGAAAAAACCCTAAAAAGCACAAACAAATTTAGAACTTCAAAATCGCACGAAACCCGAAAAAAGTGTGACAAAGTCAACGTAACGACATAACGGTAAAATGCATAGAATTGCGCCACTATCATCGCATCATAGAAAGTACATATTTTCTTTAAAGCTGCGATCAGCTGATTTTCTTGAGACATGAGACATGCGTAACGAGTTTTATGGGTTGCTTTGCGTTTTGTTCCGAGTGTTTTTGTATTTGTCTTAAGAAAAAAGGATGCACAAGGACGATTAAAACAAAATAGAAAATCTTCAAAACGGCCGA
Organism: Microchrysa polita; assembly: GCA_949715475.1. NCBI lineage: Eukaryota > Metazoa > Arthropoda > Insecta > Diptera > Stratiomyidae > Microchrysa > Microchrysa polita. Next base: position 11,624,332 of record OX454422.1, on the reverse strand, counting down.
TGTCCTGTCAGTGTGTGTGTGTGTGTGTGTCTTTCTCTCTCTCTCTCTCTCTCTCTCAATGTTCACATTAAAGTAAATTGTTTCAAATTCGAAATATCTCGAATCGTCTTTCTTTCCATCTCTCTTCTTAGTCCCTAGAAAAATATATATAACGGTAAAAAACATGTAATAAAATAGATAAACCTTTCCCGGAGGAAAAAAGTCAAAAATTTATCACAAACAAAAATGCCTTTCCTTGTATTTCCTTGCATAGAAGCTCGCTTCGATTCGGCGTCATGCATTCGGACACGATCAGTGGTGTTTCAACTTTTTTGGTTGCGGACTTTGTCACAAACAGCAAACTGCACACATGAAATATTCACAATTAGGAAACGTTGGTTGAATTCACACATTCTTGGTGTATAGTCGAGTTTCAGAGCGAGGGGAGGGCGAGAGGTTTAACATTTTTATTTGCTTGCGCCTTAGGCAACATTCTGCGAAATCTACACCAAATAAATTGAGAGTTTGAATCGTGTAAATTCCAAAAGTTTTGTCATCTCGGTAATTTAGTTTTCTTCAAAAATGGTGGAAAGATTTTTTTTCCCCACTAACACAACGATTTGAAATCTATTTATCTGCAAAAACCGACTAAAGTTAACGGTATTATAAAACAGTATAGATCTCGTTATCGATGTCACCGTTCAAAATAAACCGAGATCTTGATGACAGAAAAGCTAAAGCTCTAAAGCTTTGGATATCAGCAGCGCAGAAAATGAAACATAACGGTATCCAGTAATATTCGGAGTTATATATCTGGTTATCTTCTTTTGCGCTTAGAAATTCTACCGCAGCCCTATGACCTAGTGTTCCGATCCCATTTGTTCCTGGATAAGAGGTTTAACTAGGAACACGCTTGCATGCAGTTTGGTTAAGATTGCTTCAAAAAGAAAAAAAAACGTTTCTGTTTAAAGAACTAAATTTAAAGTTGGTTTTTATGGCAGCCCCATGACGCCATGTTCCGATTCCATGCGTTCCACACAGCGTACACTAGAAAGAAACTTGTATACAAAATTACAGCCCAATAGCTTCCAAACAGAGGGACAAGTTGCTTAGAAACAGGCGGACAGACAGACAGACAGGCAGACGGGCATCGTCCAATCGATTTCTCATGTCACACTGATCAATGGAATGTTTTTTTCCGCGGAAATGGAAATACAAAATGTTACATAATAAAGGGAGGCAACAAGAAGGCCTTCATACCTACCTCAACGATCATCAGAGGGTCTTACTGCAGACTGTTTTCCCTACCGGGAGCCGCCTCGCCTGGATCGTGACAGAGGGGTAATGTCGGAAGAAGCACCGGGGCTGATACACAGTATACAGAACAGAAGCCCGGCAGCCGGTTTATTGTCACATTTATATTGTCCGCGTCTTCTCGACCGATTTTTACATTCATTAGTGCGCTTCAAAAATGAACCCACCACACACACACACACACACACAAATGCAAAAAACTCAGCCTCGTTTCCCCATGGGAAATTTTAGTTATTATATGCAAATTACAAGAGAGTATATGCGCATTTTTGTATTCATATGAATTGCCGATCCCCAGACGGACTTATTTGGGTGGCGAGGGGGTCGAGGTGATACTTTCTCCGAGGTAAATTTTTAACCATATCGTTGTCCTGTCGTCGTCTCACAGGACTCATGACAACCGGCACCAACGTGCAGTCTCTTCTTCTCTCATCCCGCGCGACCGATTACACGATATCGTCGTCTCTTGGTCACACGCATCCTTTCATACTTGAGCTTACTCCTTTTCCACCACCCCACAAAACGGCTGATATGCACGTCTTTTCATTTTAAAATTTCATCAGTCAGAAACAAACATACGTACAATACCCAGTCGCCTCCTCCTCCTACTACCCGGGGGCGGTAGAAAAAGGATATACGGCATGCAGGGGAGTCTATGCGATGTTTTGACTTCTTTTTAAGTTTTTTTGCTTCTACTCGTTTCTCCGAGTTTGCGCATACACTTGACAGGGACGCGGCATCATATCATGTTAATGTATCACCCCCTCCCCTTAATATGGGGTCGTCATACACAAAAACACAAAATCCCACCCCATTCTAGTGAACGATGCGATGTTATAGGGCGATAGCTGTGACAAGGAAACACACGCAGCACACACAAAAAAAGGACGATCCCCTAGTCGAAAGGGTGTTTGCGCGCGCTACGGGCGCAATATATTCGCTTGTCGTACACCCTCCTCCGTTACAAAGGGCTCCGCGCGTCAAACCAATCAGATTATTGCAAAAGGAATCCTCCGTCCCATTCCCCCATATACAGAAACAACAAACAAACAAACAAAAAAACGACGCCTTCGGCCGGAGTGTCCTTTTTGTGTACTTCGTGCAGTGCAGAAATGTTGTGTAAAAGGAGGAATTGTGTGTTGTAGTTTTTATCCAGGACACGATGATGATGATGAAGTTGAGCTCGTCCTCCCGCCGTTGTTGTATGAAAAGCATTTTCCGCATTCATCGTGCATCAGTCCTGATTCAGGGCCTGCTTGTATGTATGCGTGCGTGCTCCCCTTTTGTTTTCAGAGGCTACTTTTTTTCAACAGGTCACGTGATTAAAAATCCACACACTCATTCAGCAAGTGCAGTGCCGCGCGAAACGGTGCAACTAGGCGATGAGTGTGTAGTTGTTGGGTGGCGCAGTAAGTATAAATGCGTTGCAGAGAGGCCCATCCATATACCATTGTCCTTCCGAGCCTATAGTCGCGGTCTATTGTGAATGCAACGAGGCCATAGAGGCGAACGGCGAGCGGGAGTGATGCGGATTGTAAATGAGCACACAACAGGGCAACATCATCTTGAGCCATCAATAGAGTGCTATGGAAAACTGGTGCACTCATTCGCACAGTTATTCCACCGTCAGCGCCGAGAGCTGAAATGAAAATAAAACAACAAAAAAATGCACAAGTGGAAATGCAAACAAATAAGGACATCCATCGACGGTATAGTTGTATGTATGTCCTTGGATAATGCTTGAATATATATCCCGGACACATTGTGAAGTCAGGCGAACTAAAAAAGCAAAAAAAAACACCCACGAGCATCCCGGCACAGCAGCACAGTTAAAAACTCAGCCGGGGAGACTATACGTACACTCCGCCCCCCCCCTCTCTCCGCCACATGCCTTCGTCTAATCACATTTATCGCACATATCGTTAAGGACGAAAGCCGGCGAAGAAACCCGTTTCGAACGCATATAGTGTCGTCTACTTAGTATGCTTCGGCTAGAAGTTAACACAACAACAGCCTGTCTGTATGGGGGTTGTTTTGTGTTTTTTGTATTCGGCAATAGTTTACACAAATGCAGTGGCGCGCGCGAATGCATTTGCGACACAGGGAGGGGGAAGCCGGGGGGGGGGAGAAACGACTGTAAACCGGGAGATATGCATTATACGTGAGGCCTCCAAACACAATAGCATGTTTTGTGCTTGCAACTCAATTGTTTTTGTGTCAATTCCATTTTCCATTGATATTTGTGTAGAATTGCGAGAGCGCGAGCGAAGGGCATCCATCCACATATCCATCGTATTATTTCGGCCCGATCCTCGGCCCTCTCCCTGGCGGCTCTCGGCCTGACATTTTTCCATTCGTATTGCACACAATATCACTACTTCATTCAATAGAACAAATCCCGCCGTCACGATGTTTTATTGTGTTTTGTCTGCACTTTGGACAACTGGGCCGTTGTTCTCGCGTATTCGCATCACAAGTCCTCTCTTCAGAGAGAGAGGGAGAGAGAGAGAGAGACATATTTTTTCCAACTAACAATAGGACTCCTCCGGAACTGTCATCATCACACATCATCAGCGTAAAAACAACTAGACACTCTATCTAGGCTCCAACAATTATTCTTATTATTTTTCTGTTGTTCTGCATTTAAGTTTGGTTCGTTGCTATTGTCATTCATACAGTTGTCCTTACGACTATAATGTCTGTGCGAAAGCAAAAACACAAATCTCAAGCGCTATATCGCATCCTTACACATATCCTTTCGAAATCGCCTATTGTTCCCATAGAGATTTTAAATTTTTTTTGTTTGCCGATTTAATTATTATTTTTATATTATAGTGAGAACAAAAGATGCTACGCGCTCACCCGTTGCTTTTGTATTTCTTCGATTTATGAAGGACACATAAGAGACGTTTTTTTTTTTGGGGCTGAACGGTGGAGTGAACTTATGTGACGTGAAGAACCGCACAGTGGCTTTTTTTCTTCTAGCGAAGCAAGAAAGCCATTGGGGGGGGGGCAATAATCAGTTGTCTGTCATGACAACATACTGTCACTGGCCTAAACGACAGTTTCAGATTCCTTGGTACATCCAAAAGAAAAAAATCACATCCCCCAAAGTTGGATAAGAATGTAACGGAGGTTTCTCCAGCACAAAGCCCAAACCCAGGCACGAACGAAAGCAATTGGAGACGGGTAGAGCCGGAGAAACGGAGAGAAAAAAAGAAAAACGTTAGGCAAAAAAAATCGAAAACAAGACCCGACGCGATGGTTATCTCCCAGCCAGCAGACATGACTTACGCGGACATTCTAAAAAGAGTAAAGTCTGAGCCGGGGCTGAGCGATATGGGCGAAAATGTGTCCCGCATTCGTCGGACGCGAAACGGGGACTTGCTGTTCCAACTTCGAACACGAGGGGGTGGCCTGGTGGAAGAATACAAGGCCACAATTTCAAAGCTGTTAGGAATTGACCCAACAGGCGTTAAAAGCTTTAGGCAGGAGACGAGGCTAGAGGTCCTGGACCTTGACGAAGTAACGACAAAGGAGGACATCTGCGAGGCATTCCGGAAACGGTTAGATGTGAACCTCCAGATTGATGCGGTAAAATCTCTCCGAAGGGGGTACGGCGGCACTCAAATTGCGGTCATACACATGCCTACTGATGACGCGAACAAAGCCCTGGAGGGGGGAAAGCTTAAGGTAGACTGGACGAGCTGTCGACTAAGACCTCAATTAGTTCCTAAGAGATGCTACAAGTGCTTCGCATTTGGCCACTTCGCAAAGGACTGCAGCAGCGTGCACGATAGGTCAAAAACCTGCTTTTGGTGTGGGAAAGAGGGCCACAAGGCGGCATCCTGTGACGATGACCCCAATTGTATATTGTGTAAGGAGGCAGAGAAAGGGAACTGGAACCACCAAACGGGAGGAGTCAAGTGTCCACTATATCGGGAGGCACTAAAGCAAATCCCTATATGAGATTTCTGCAGCTAAATCTAAACCATTGTCGGGCAGCGCAAGATCTTCTGCTGCAAACCGTAAAAGAGGAAAAAATTGATGTCGCCATTAGCTGTGACCAGTATAAGAATTGGCAGACATCAATTTGGGCCGCAGATAAGGATGGTCAAGTGGCCATCTGGACGTGCGGAGACTATCCGTTCCAGCAAGGGATGGCGGGAGAATTGAGAGGGGTCGTAAGAGCTCAGATCAATGGCACATATGTGTACAGTTGCTATGCTCCACCACGGTGGAACGATGTTGAGTTTGAGGAATTTCTTGACGGGCTGGTGAATGACGCAAGTACAAGAAGTCCGGTGATAATTGGGGGAGACTTCAACGCGTGGGCAACCGAATGGGGTAGCCGGACGACAAACAGACGTGGTCGTGCACTTCTGGACGCGTTTTCACGACTGGATATCGTCCTCATGAATTCAGGGGCCACTAATACCTTCACAAGGGGAAATGTGGGCTCCATAATTGATCTCACATTTGTCAGTAGCTCATTGGCGCCGACTATGGAGTGGCAAGTTAGTGAGCTCTATACTCATAGCGATCACCACGCAATTGTGTTTGCTGTTGCTGGCAGAGTGCACCGAACAAAGTACAAAACACGCACTCTTGGATGGTCCACAAAGAGATTTGATGAGGCACTTTTCGAAGAGGTACTGCTTCAAAGTGGCCCCATAGGAGGTTCAGTGGATCAGAGGTCAGCTCAGATCATGAAGCAGTTGACATCAGCTTGCGACGCCTCTATGCCCCGGAAAAGCTCAGCAAGGCAAAGGAATGAAAATTTCTGGTGGACCGACGAAATCGCGAGCCTCAGGCGAAATTGCCTGAAGGCGCGACGTCTGTGCCAACGAGCGACTCAAGGAATCACCCATGACGTCCTCCTAGAGAGTTATAAAAGTGCCCGAAGATCGCTAAAGCTGGCTATTCAAAAAAGCAAGAAAAACTGTTTCAGGAAACTCTGCGACGATGCAGACATAAACCCGTGGGGAACGACCTATAGGGTGGTGATGAAGAAAATAGGGCCAAAAGCACCACAAATAAAGTGTCCACAAAATATTGTCTCGGTTCTGTTTCCTCAGCGTGAGAACCAGCCCGTGGATCGAGGTTCAGTAGATCAGGCCCAAGTTCCCGCGATAACACAGGAAGAACTTTTGCAAGCGTCTTCAAGATTGGAAGAAAGTAAGGCTCCAGGACCGGATGGAGTCCCTAATAAGGCGTTGAAAGTGGCAATCCGGGTGATTCCTCAAAAGTTCATCGAATTATTCGATGCGTGCTTAGCCGAAGGTACCTTTCCAATGCTGCGGAAACGGCAACAGCTGGTACTCCTCCCGAAACCGAATAAGCCGGCTGGGGAGCCGAGCTCATATCGGCCAATTTGCCTGCTCGACACGGTGGGGAAACTGTTTGAAAGGATCATCTTCAACAGACTTCTTTCGGTTGTCGAAGAAAAAAGGAGCTTGTCGGACCACCAGTATGGCTTTAGACGGGCGCGTTCAACAGTCGATGCTATTGGGAGGGTTACTAGCTTAGCAAGGGAATCGCTTCAAAATGACACATGCTGTTTGGTAGTGACGCTGGATGTCAAGAACGCATTCAATTCCGCGAACTGGGCTAGCATTCACGCCTCCTTGCAAAGAGCAGATGTACCAGACTACCTCGCAGTTCTAATCAGGAGTTACCTATCAAACCGAGTCCTCCAATACGATACGGATGACGGGCCCAAGGAGTATAGGGTTACAACAGGAGTTCCTCAGGGGTCACTCCTCGGTCCGCTGCTGTGGCTCATTATGTACAATGGTATCCTGGAATTGCCAATGCCTAGAGGAGTGACTGTAGTGGGGTTTGCAGACGACATCGCAGTAGTGGTTGTCGCAAAAAAAACCAGAATGCATCGAGGTCTACGCCAGCGAGGCGATTACGTACATAAAGCTCTGGTTACTAGCAGTTGGCCTGGAGCTTGCTGAACAAAAAACAGAAGCTGTTTTTATCAGCAAGCGAAGAAGAAGGTACTCTCTGAATATTAGAGTAGGGAATGCCCGGAAATTAAACTCAGTGTACCGTAGGTGCGCATTGAGAGTATGCTCGGCATACAGAACCACTTCGCATGAAGCAGTTTACGTCGTTGCTGGCATGATTCCAATGAAAATTCTGGTCGAGGAGACAAGCAGACTTTACTCTGGTCGTCGTCATGAAAGCCCTGCGTAGTTAAAACTTCGTAAAAGCTTGGAAAGGCAGGAAAGCATGAGGCAGTGGCAAATGCGATGGGACGCGGCTGCAACCGGCAGGTGGACACACTGTCTAATCCCTAACATCGCAAATTGGGTTGAACGCAAACATGGAGAAGTGAACTACTTTTTAACTCAATTCCTCACGGGTCACGGGGGATACCGACAGTACTTGTATCGATTCAGACTGGACAACTCTCCTGATTGCCCCAGGTGCAAGGGAGTTGTAGAAGACGTAAGACATGTGTTCTTTGAATGTCCTAGGTTTGAAACAGGACGCAAGCACCTGAATGAGAAATACTAACCCCAGAAAATGTGGTCGACAATATGCTAAAGTGCCAATCCAATTGGGATGCAGTGAGTGAGTTTGTTTGTAACACCCACAAAGACCTTCAGAGAGAAGAAGCTAGACGAAAGTCTGCAAATCGGTAATAAGGCCTAAGTTCCTAACCTCTGCGAAGTAATACTAAAAGGTGGTCCCGCAGAGGTCGTGGCGAGAAAGGTGGTATGGTTTTAGCTGGTATAAAGGAGTCCAGCATAACTGCAATGGCAGTATCTATAAAAGATTTCCCCCTTCCTCGCTTAAGTCTGCCGGAGAGGAAAATTTTTTGTTTATTACAAATATCTTTGAAGTGTTCTTGCACCAATTGTAGAGTTTTATGGGGGACTGTCAAACCTTCCGATTTTTGATACCTATGGTGTTTGTTTTTGATGGCCTATGCCCCGCACGGGGTCAACAAGGAACCAGAGAGAGAGAGAATGTTTTAGTAAAATATTTAAAAGCGTTTTCATTAGCGTAGCCCAGGTGAGATTTCAGCGTACATTAAATGCTGGCACTTCTGAAGTAAAGCCACATTGAGTATATCATCAATCACTAAGCAACCCTGCCCGACCTAAGACTTCCGCTAAGAACTTCAAATAGTCTTCCGAAAACTTAACTTTGTGCAGTGAATTGATTCCACCGGATTGGTCTACACTAAGCTGACCAGACGTACAGCATTTTGATGTACAGTACAGCATTGGGAAATGTACAGCAAAATGTACAGCATTCCCCATGCCACACAAGGAAACCTTTTATTTTTTCTGGGTAGAGATGGGAATCTTTTTAGATATTGCATGCCGCGTAGCCGAAAACCTCCGGCATGCCATTATGTCGGATTTCTACCGACTAATCCTACACCTCTTTTTCACCGCTTGACCCCGCGGGACAACCTTTCAGCATTACTTCACAGGGCCTATTCCGGCTAATCAGCCATCACCGGGTACCAGACTTCCGTCTGCGTTCCTCTCTCTGTAGCTCCATGTGAATGGCACTAACAGCCCTGCATACTGAATCCCAGTTATCCGCCGATAGTAGCATTAGAGCCACTAGATTCTGGGGGCTTATGTTGTCTCCCAGTTCTGCTTCTAGTTGGCTGCGGATATATCCAAATCTGGAGCAATCAAACACAACGTGTTTGGCATCTACCGCAACTCCTTTGCAACTCGGGCATTCTGGCGAATCGTCCAGCTTAAACCGATGCAAATACTGTCGGTACCCTCCGCGACCTGTTAAAAATTGGGTCATGTAAAAATGCACGTCTCCGTGTTTTCGATTAGCCCATATGGCTATGTCCGGAATAAGGGTATGTGTCCATCGGCCAGTAAATGCCTAGAATAAAATGATGTATGAAAGATATGATCGTAAGACTTTGCGCCAATTTTTAAAAGAATCGTACAAGCACCTCACCTTGGCTGAAGTTGGAGAAAATTGAGATGGAAAAAAAGATTGTTTTTGGGTCAAATCACGCAAATTTGACTTTGAAGCTCTGTAAAAACCAAACCTCTTATCCGATTTTAGTGTGGTTAGTTTTATTTTATAGGTAAATTTATTGGCTGTAATAATCATTTTATTTCATTATTCAAGCTGGTCCAGCTTTGGAGATATTAGGCTTTAAGGCGTGCAAGAAAATGATTTTTTCAAAAATCTTTAAATGCCTGTGGCAGCTAAAGGGTTAAGCTGAGGGGGTATGTTCCATACATCTTTTTTTTGCTGGAAATCAACTGAGCAATCATAATCCGGTGCGTTGATGCGTTATTTTCCGGACACCCTGTATAATGATAGATGTTACCACTCTTGACAGTAGCAGCCTCCTACTTGTTCTCGGACCATGTTTGGCATCATTCGTGCTAGTGCTGCGGTGGCAGTCGCCGCCTTGTCACCTGCATACCTTATGTGCTCTCCAAAGCTTAGCCTCGAGTCAATCATGATTCCCAAATACCTAACGGCTTGCTTAGAGGCTATGTCATACTCTCCGACTCGGATCTTGAGGGAACACTTTTTTCTCCGCTTGCTAATTAGAACTGCTTCCGTTTTCTGATCAGCGAGCTCTAATCCAACGGTTTGAAGCCACAGCTTGATGGTTGTAATCGCCTCGCCCGTGTATATCTCGACCAACTCCGGGTCGTCAGCAAAGCCTACCACTGTCACACCTTTTGGCATAGCAAGCTCAAAAATAGCATTATACATGATGTTCCACAGAAGTGGACCAAGAACGGATCCCTGTGGCACCCCTGCTGTGACCACGTATTCCTTGCGTCCCGCACTAGTGTCATAGCTTAAGACGCGTTGCGAGAGGTAGCTCCTTATTATAATAGCTAAATAGTCGGGAACAAACATTCTTTGTAGAGCTGCATGGATGCAAACCCAGCTCGCAGAATTGAATGCATTTTTAATGTCTAGAGTTACAACAGCGCAACAAGTGCTGTTACGTGATGACTCCCTTGCAATAGCAGTTACCATGGTAATTGCGTCCACCGTAGATCGTGCTCGTCTGAAACCGTATTGGCGGTCCGATAAACGCCCCTGTGCTTCCACTACATCCGATAATCGGTTATATATGATTCGCTCGAGCACTTTTCCCGTTGTGTCTAGCAAACAAATAGGGCGGTACGAGTTAGGCTCATCAGCAGGCTTATTGGGCTTTGGAATAAGCACCAATTTTTGTCTTTTCCATGGTTGTGGGAAAGTCCGTTCGTCGATAAACTTTGCTGGCGTCGTCAGAATGGCCGCCTTCAACGCCCTATTAGGGACACCATCAGGACCTGGTGCTTTGCCGTCCTCAAGCCTTGATGCTGCTTTTAAAAGTTCTAACTCTGTAATCGGTGGAATTATATTGATATTCGATGTAAGTCCTTGTGTCGCTGGTTCCAAGTCATGTTGCGGAAACAAAGTGGAGACAATATCTTCGAGCAGAACCAGACATTTGAGTTGGGGAGCTCTCTGTCCAATCTTCTTCATGACCACTCTATACGCCGTTCCCCAAGGATTTGCGTCGGCGTCCTCACAAAGCTGTCTGAAGCAATTTTGTTTGTTAGTTTTAATAGCATTTTTGAGTGATCTACGGACTGCTTTAAAAGCCACGAGTAGAACATTCGTCGTTGATCAGATGGAGCGTTGACAAAGGCGTCGAGCTTTTAAGCATTCACGTCTCTTATTGGCAATCTCCTCGGTCCACCAGTAGTTCTCTCGGCGATTAGTGTTCGAACTTTTTCTTGGCATGGAGGCATCGCATGCTGTTGATAGTTGGTCGATCAATTGCAATGCTTTCTCTTCGGCTGAACCGTTAGTTGTACCTAAACTGGATAGGGTTTCTATGAACGAATCTTCATCGAAGCGTCTGGTAGACCATCCGTCAGTTGGAGCTGTCGTTGTACTCATGTGTGATCTATCCGCTATCGAGAATAGAATTGCCTGGTGGTCGCTGTGCGTATAGTGCTCACTAACTTGCCACTCCGTGGTTGTGACTAAAGAACTGCTTACGAATGTAAGGTCGATAATGGACCCCGTATTTCCCCTCCTCAAGGTGTTAACGTTCCCTGAGTTTATTAGAACGATATCGAGCCGGGAGAAAGCGTCTAAAAGTGTCCGCCCCCGCTTATTTGTTTCGCGGCTGCCCCATTCCCGAGCCCACGTGTTAACCCGCAATTATCACGGGTGTGTGAGTACTTGCGTCGTGCACAAGTGCGTCCAAAAAACACTCGAACTCTGTGTCACTCCACCGTGGCGGAGCATAGCAGCTATACACGTAAACGCCGTTGATCCTAGCTGTGATCACGCTATTTAACTCTCCCGATACACCCTGCTGGAACGCATAACGTCCACAAGTCCGAATTGCTACCTCGTTGTCCTTGTCTGCGATCCAGACCGAGCTACGTAGATTTTTATATTGGTCGCAGATAATCGCAACGTCTACCTCCTTTTCTTTTACCGTCTGTGACAACAGGTCTTGAGCTGCCTGGCAGTGATTCCAGTTAAGCTGCAAGAACCTCATTTAGGGATCATTTTGATGGCCTCCTGATATACTGGGCATTTGACGCATCCAGTTTGGTGCTTGTAGTTGGCCCTAGCTGCCTCTTTGCAGAAAATGCATTTGGGCTCCTTGTCGCAAGAATGCCGCTTTGTGGCCATCCTCACCACACTTGAAGCACATGTTCGACCGATCTTGCTGGCTATTACAGTCCGTCGCAACGTGGCCAAATGCCAGACACTTAAAGCATCTCTTCGGAGAGATTTGCCATTTTACCCTACAGATCGTCCATCCCACCTTCAATTTGCCCACTTCTACAACTTTGTTGGCCACATCTGTAGGCAAGCATATAGTTGCTTTTTGCGTGCCACCGTATGCCTTCCTCAACGACTTCACGGCGTCGAGAGGAATCTCCACTTCCAATTTCTCTACGAACGCCGCCCGTACGTCATCCCTTGTTGTGACCTCATCAAGAGATCAAGAACCTCTATCCTCGTCTCCTGCCGCAAGGCTCTGACTCTAGATGGATTCAATTCCAACAGATCCCTTACAATTGCCTTGTATCCATCCACTGAATCACCGCCGCGGGTTTTCAGTTGGAACAAGAGTTCCCCGTTTCTTGTTTGACGGATTCGTGAAACGCTATCTCCCATTTCTTTCAGTCGTGGTTCCGACTTCACCCTCTTTAGGATATCGGCGTTTGTCATTGCTTCCGACTGGGAAATGATCATCGCGTCAGGTCTTGTCCTTATCTTCTTGAATTTTACTTTGTTTTTCTTTTCCCGTTTTGTTTCTACCCTGGTCCATGGTATCGGTTTTCTTGAAGAGGGGGCTTTCCTGATTGAACCAACTCCTCCTGTTGTTCCACTATGTTCTTTTTTGGAGACTGCGCTTTCTTCGTTTTTGATGTTTGAAGAGATGCAGTCTCCTCCATGTCCCGCCTGCGCTTCAACCGCTCTGGAACTGGCATCTTAGGAGCTCGAAGTGAAGTCTGGACTTCTTTATCGGTTTGGAGCTTTTTGGCCTTTGTGCCATATATTTGGTCCTTGGCTCCTCTACACATGACGCGTAGGTTCCTGAGCTTCTCCTTTACAGCGCCGTGTATATTGGGTTTCGACTCTACGAACTCCATGGTTTCGATGATCAGCTCGCCCAGTTTTGCGAACATGTCTATTGGCTTCTCTTCCGTTGTGTCGCTTTTCGTAACAACGACTAGAGGCTGTTGTTGTGGAGACCTCGAGAGTTTAGAACTTTTCCTGAACGGATTTGCTCCTGTTGGCGTACCCACCACCTCATCTACACCTACATCCGATTCTAAGGCTGCGTCTTTCGGATGGGTATTCACGTTTATGGTATCTACACACCTGTAGCTTTGTATGCTACGGCAGCCAGTTGCGCCACTGCTGTAACACACAATGAAACCTAATTCACTACATAATAAGCTACTCGATGAGTCTTTGATCAGTTATGTCTGCTTTTAAGGTGTAAAGTTTGACCCCTGTATCCTGTGCAGTCGCAATTTAGCGAGATAAATCTTCTCAGTACCGTATAGCCATGTGGGGCCATGGTGCGTTAACGCAGCCGTTTATAGGCAATTTAAAGTCAACGTTAACATTGCATATCATTTCGGACGGAAATTTTGGACCACGCCGAGATTCGATCTCCGGACCTCTAGATTACTATAGCATGCGACTCAACCAAGTGAGCCACAGAGCGTGATAAATGCACTTTTATTTTTCGCCAATTTTTCACTTTCGATAACTCGGGAGCCCTTCATGATCTCTCTGAAAAATTTGCACAATTGTAGAGGTACTTGGCTGGCACTCATATTTTCGCGTTCGGAAACTACAGCTGCCTAAATCGCACTTCTGTGTTTTCTAATCGATAATTATCCATAACTTGGAAATTCTTGAGTGGAATTTTGAAATTTGTCAAACTTGTAGGGCACGGCACTGGTGAACATTTCAAGGCTGTAAATGACACCGTTCAAAAGTTACAACCGTCAAAAGATGAGATTTTAATTTATTTTCCCTATGACAAAACGATAGAAAAATCAGCCACTGTACTCCATCCGATTCCTTTATTAACCTCTAGAGGAAAATCCATACTAAAGAAAGAACTCGGCATGGGTTTTTAGTTTTTAGATAAAGTGTTTTCCCACACTTCCTTAGAGTCAATTTAAAACGGCGTTAAGAGCCAGGGGACCGGCATGGCAAAGCATGACATCAACCATGGAGAAATGCATACTCTGCTCCAGAAATATTGTAACCAGGTTTAGATAATATTTAGACCGCTGCCTCGTCCTTAGGCTTCCTTTAATTCTGTGCCTCGCCGTTTGCTCCGCTCAGACCTCGCGCTGTCTGTCGCGCATTACAGAATTGGCCAACATTTTTGCGATGCAGTGCTGTTGCGAAATAGGATAAGGCGCAGTGCAGACGCAGCGAGCGTTGAGCCAATGAAAAGCAATTTGTAGGATTTAGATCACTGGCTCGTCCATACATTTACTCAAATCCTGTGGCTCGCCCTTGGCTTCGCTCAGAACTCACTATGTCTGTCGCTCTTTTCATAATTCGTCAGCATCCCTGCGACCAGCACAGGTAGGAAGTGGATAAGGCAAGGTGCGATCGCAGCGGTAAGCCAATAGAAGGCAATTGGTAACATTTAGCTCGTCCTTAGGATTGCTCAGATACTATAGTTCGCCCGTCGCTTCGATCAGAGCTCACTATGTTAGTCGCGCTTTTCATAATTCGCCAGCATTTTTGATACGCAGCGCTGCTGGGAAATAGGATAAGGCGAGCGCAACGAGCGGTGAGCTTGCGGAAGGCAATTGGTAGGATTTAGATCTCTGCAACTCGCTGTGCTTAGACCCCTCTCTCTGTCTCTCCCGCATCAGAGAATTTGCCAAAAAATTTTCCGAAGTAGATCTCGGACCTGGAACCTATAGAAGTATGTACGAATTCCGCAAGTATGTGTACAGCATTGGGCCTGCGGGAGTCTGGTCACCTTAGTCTACACCCAGATCAACTATTAACTAATATGCAAAAAAAAAAGATTCACAATGAGCACAGTTATGAAAACGGTAATTTTTCAAATACTTTTGAACTATAGTGAACAAAGTCGCGGATTTGAGTAAATATGCACCACCGAATTGGATTGCTCTGCTATTCGGATAGCGGAAAAAGTATTAAAACATGCAACAAAATTCACAATGTACAAAATTATGAAGACAATTCCTTTTTGCATAATTTGCATTTATCTCTTTATCTTATAACGGATAAGCGGATGCCGGTAAATTTGCTACGTCGTCGGCCGCATTGGTCTCTACTCTAAATAACAGAATTTTAAAATTCACAATGAGAAAAATTTTCAAGGCAGATGTTTTTCTGATCCTTTGGCCACCATTTTGGAACTGTTTAGTGTATTTCGGTAAATTAGTCTCTACCTTAATAGCTACGTACGTAAGCCTGCAACAAATTAAAAATGAGCAAATTTTGATTTTTTTTTGACAGACTTCTGTCTGAATTGCGTGGACATGTTAGCGGATTTTCGAAGATTTTCCCGAATGAAAACTTCGGAAAAAATTCACAATGAGCAAAATTATGAAGATAGTCCGTTTCCACATATTTTCCTTCTGTATTTGTTGAACGAGTTGCAGGATTTCAGTAAATTGATTCCATCGGATTCGTCTACAACCAGAAAAATTAAAAAAACTATTGAAATATGCAAAACATTCACAATAAGCAAAACTAACTTGATCAAAGTGATTATTCCCATATCTTAAAAAAAAACTAAATCATGCTACGATAGGAACCGTGGTCGTTTAGGGGATAATGATTTTATGATATTTGTTTGAATTGCCCTGCCTCACAATTCACAATGAGCATAACATTCATAATGAGAGTTTGCCCGAATTATCGAAAATGAACGATTGGCAAACATAAAAGTGCGATTATCTAGCTAAATATCGATCGTACAGGAGTCAAACTTAACACCTTAAATTACATATTTCGACGGTTGTAACTTGTGAACCTTGACAACAGCTAGAGCTTTGACATTTTCACCAAATATGGGCAGTGGGGTGCTCCACAAGTCTACAAAATATCAAATTTATTCCAAACATTTTATGGACGATCTTCAATTAGAAAAGACCAAAGTGCGATTTGGGCCGTTGCGTTGTAACCGTCGAACGCTGATAGGTAGGGTTTTAAAGTATGGAGGATATGTGAGTGCCAACAAGCTCAACAAGTGTTTGAACTTCAGAACAATCGACCAAGGAGTTCCCGTGTTATCGAAAATAAACGCTTGTCAAATGAAAGTGCGATTATCTGGGTTAAAACAGACAATACTGATGAGAGGCCTTACCGAGGAGCTTAGTAGTAATTCAGGTTTCTCCTGTGGCATTGTAAATGCTCTACATTTTGCTGTACGTTTACTAATGCTGTTGTCAGTAACTTAAATTCTGAGCTCTGGGCTATTTGTTGGCTGCTTATTTCGGAGAGCTCCAAAAACAAGTTGGCAATACTAAACCAATTATTAACACTCCGTCAGGTGAGCGCGGTCTGAAAGGCCAGTAAAACACGATTTTCTCTGCTGCTCTGAGAGGCCCACAATTTTCCCATGAACATGTAGACAGTTGCGTGGTAAGGCCCCTCTGCCTTGACGGTTCGCTTGCGCCTATTATCGCACCACAATCTAGAATATGTGATAGCGCTGCGACGAAGATGATTTTTGTTACATTTAATTTTGGGGCATCAAAACCATTACCACAATACGTAAGGGAATTACATGAATCCCCGTTGTAGTTTTATGAGAGTTTTAGTGAATTTCTTTAATTGTGGCCCCATAGCAATAGCTGTAAAAGCTTCCTGTGCTTGTGGCGATCAGAGCTCAGCTGCCACACCCCGTTGCCCAAATATTTCGCAACGGAATATATTATAAAACCACGCCGAATTTCCTCTGCAGAAATACGAAAGAGGTCGTTGGTCGTATGGTACGAAGACGAAGATTCCTTTTCTATTTTTTTCACACAATTTTTGTACTTTTTTGGCTCGCGTTTTGCCGCCCCCTAGACGCCCCCTCCCCTTCGTCCGGCACTGGGAGCTACTGAACCGATCTTATCAGAAGAAACATACCCCATTTACGCTTTATTCCTCTTCCCATTTCCGACTCAAACAAATTCTCACCAAACTCTACGTAATCCTTAAACCCGACAGTATTCAAAGCTCTGACAACAAGTGGATAGAATGCGGGACCATCGTTATAGTATTGGGGCCAATTTGTAACAGTCTCTGCCATCTACAAGATATCGGATAAATATTCTTACTGGTCCTTACTCGCAATTTGGAATTTAATTGTAGATGGTTGTCTCAAGTTATCATTTCTACTGTTCGTCATTGTTATGTTTCAACTCTATCAAAGAAAACTGAGGTAACTGCCCAATGATAGTCCCTCCCTGATGCACAACGTGTAAAAAATAACTGACAAATCTTACTACTCTTATTAAAATCCGCTTGCAAAATTTTCTCATCATATTGAATTGAACTCCTTGTCTTCAAGGCTGCTTTCAAATCGAACAGGACACATATTCGCTGCTTGCTTGTAGAGGGCCTCCTGTCGACTAGGGAGACAGCGCGACAACAAAATGTCCTTTTATCCAAAACACAAACCAGCAGTGTTTTGCACAAGTCCTTTTTTTTTGTATCCTAGCACCCGAACTGCATTATCGACAAAGGATTGGAAAAGCTCTTGGCTCCTGGATGACTAATGGTTGTGAACGACGCTATAGACAAAGACATTTTGCATTTTCCAGTATCGTGAAAGTTGAGGGATTTTGAGAAAGAAGTATGTTATTAAGGTCGCCATAGACTAGACGATTAATTGAACAATCAAAGCTCATTTCTGTAGAGAAAGTACATTTTCTCTTTTGAATTTGGTAATGGAACCTAAAAATTGAGCTTTCTCCACAGAAATGAGCTTTGGTTGGCTAGTATATGCCAAGTCTTAGGCTGGTTCAACGCTGTACAATTTCCACTGGACCGGAACGGTAAGCTTTTACAGTCGGCTGAAGACAAACATTAAGCTTTACACATTGTCCGTACATGGATGTTATCCGTATGACAAACTTTTTGGTATTTGAAGTAAAATACTATTTTTTAATGCTTTCTATTTATTTTACGGATGATAATTACAAGGGATGACACGCGACTGACAACGAGCGACTACACAAGTCAAAAGCGTGTCGTACAAGTACGACAAGTACGAGCACTGATCCTAACAACTAAGAGGATTGCCCCGTAGAAACGATAAATGATTGAATTTTTCATATCAGACTGGATCTGACAGGTGGGGACAATTCGTCTTTTTTACCTTTGTGTTGCACTGAAACTGCGATATGACTATTACATTTTATAGATACACTTCCTGACTTCCTCCAGCAACAATCTTTCCCCCCACTTACTTCGTAAAAACTTCACAATAACACTTGACAGATGGGGACAACTGCTTTTTAAAATCGTGCCATGCAGTTTGTATGGGTGACAGCTGATTTAGCATTCCTTTTTATTTCTCTATTCCATGAGTACGAGTCAAGTGTAGATATTCGTTGGTGTAGCATTTTGTACGACATGAGTCAAGTGTGTGTACTCATTATTGTAACATTCCTCTCCCCCTTGAAGAAGTCCGCAAATCTTGCGGGTAGCACACCGAGGTTGAATCTTGTTGAACGACGTAATTCAGGTTGATCCGATGCGTGATCAGCTTCGCAGTGGGTCGCATCGCCATGATCTTCGTCGTCTTCGCAATGGATAACAGCTGGACCTTCGGCGGTATTGCCCTCTTCCGGAACATCAAATGGAACGATTACTGGCGCGGCCTCGCCTTCTGGGGTTTCGAGAAGACCAAAATTGTCGATGAGCTCATTTTTGGTATGACGATACTTGAGTTGGTTGGCGTGAGCCTTCACTTCCCGAGAGGTGTCATCGAGCTTGATGAAGTATAGTTGACTTTGCCGCATCGTCGGATGACCGTTGCAGCTGTCCAAGTCCATTTCTCGGTTGATTGGTGGAGCTGATTGTAAACTTTGTCACCAGCTACGAATTCGCGCCGCAAACACACCGTGATGTAAATTGTTCCTTGAAGCTGTCGGTCGTCCGGGTGGCATGATATGGTCGAGGTGAGACATCATTTTCCGATTTGCCATGAGTTCATGCGGAGATTTCATCCCTAGGGCATATGATGGTGTGCTGCGGTAGCCTCGGAGGAACTCGCGGAGTTTCTGGTCAGTATTTCCTTCGGCCTTCTTTAGTCCTGTCTTCAGCATATCCACGAACCGCTCGGCTTGGCCCTTTGACTGAGGACTATGCGGGGCAGTCCTGATGTGCTCAATTCCGTGGAGCTGGCAGTAGTGTTGGAACTCCGACGATATGAATTGGGCGCCGTTGTCACTTACAATTGTCGGGCAGATCCCGTGAAGCGCTCGCAAGTCCTCTAAGAACTCAAGTGTCTTTGCTGTTGGAATGCTTGTCATCTTGCAAACTTCAGGCCATCTGCTGAAAGCTTCTACGACAATCAAGTAATAGAAATTGTTGATGGGCCCAGCGAAATCGAGATGGATACGTTTCCAGGGGCCGCTTGGGTGAGGCCATGCTCGAAGCGTACACTTGGGTGGAGACTTCGCAGTAACTGCACATTTCTCGCAGTGCTTCACGAAATTTTCTATATCACGGGCGATACCAGGCCAGTAAAGTCGATTACGGGTGAGAAGTTGCATACGTGATGTGCCTGGGTGCCCATCATGAAGCTCTTCAAGTATTTTCTTGCAAAATTGTTGAGGTATAAAAATTCGATCGCGCGCAAAAATGCAGTCTTCAAATCAGCTCATCTCGTTGATCGAAAAATGCTGCCACCTCTTGATCGATGATTTGATTCTTTTTCTTCGGCCATCCGGTGCGCAAGTACTGAGATCCCTGCTGAATTGTGGAACTGTTGCGAGATGCCTGCTGGATATCAGTGAACTTCACAGGGAGCTGTTTTGCTGTGTCTGTTGCGAAACATGAGGAAGCGGTCGTCGTCGAAGATAGCAGAAATGATCGTGTCCTCATTTGGCTTCGGGTGCAATGCAATGAGGCGAGCGATGAAATCGGCATAACCAAAACTTTCGGTATTCACGTAGCGAACGTTGAAATCGTAGGCGAGCAGAGTGAGGGCGTAACGCTGCAATCGGCTGGCTGTGTGGACTGGTATGCAATTTTTCGATCCGAAGATGGCCAATAGGGGGCTTGTGATCAGTCTGGAGCTCCAACTGTCTGCCATAAATGTATTTATGGAACCTCTTTACTGCGAAATCGAGGGCGAGGGCTTCACGTTGGACCTGAGGGTAACCTCGCTGTGCACTCTTTAGTGAAGTTGCTGCATGTAAGATCGGACGAAGGGTACCATCTTTGAACTCGTGCATTAATACGGCACCTACGCCATAACTGGAAGCGTCTGCGGCAACCACAATTTTTTTTATTGGGATCGTAATGTGTTAAAACCAGATCGGACATCAGCATTTTTCGGAGCTTCTGGAACGCTTGCTCATGCTTCTCCTCCCAAACGAACTTGGCGTCCTTTCTAAGAAGCTCATCAAGTGGGCCACGAAGGTCATTCATGCCTGCGATGAATTTGCCGTAGTAGTTAATTACACTAAGAAATACTCGTGTTGAGTGGACATCTGTTGGTCGAGGCGAATTCTGAAGTGTCCTAATGTTGTCGGGATCGGGGCGTATTCCTTTTGCATCAACAAGATATCCACAGAATGAAATCAAAGTCCGTGCGAAAGAACACTTTTCGATACAGAGCCTGAGGCCGTAGTCCTGAAACCGGCGAAGTGCTTCGTTGAGTTGCTCATTGTGGTCTTTCAGATTAACGCCGCTAATGATAACATCGTCGATGTAAGAAAAGGTGCCAGAGGCTTAACCAATAGGGGGCCGAAGGAGGATCACACCTGCTATGGAGAAGTCCATAGCGAATAGTGTACTACGGGGATGGGTGTGCCCAGGGGACCATGGTCCTTGCCCATCAAGGTGTTGGACTCGTAGTGGCTGGAGGTTGTTACCCAAGTCATCCAGCAAGTGATGCAATCCCGGGGTTGGATTCCGGATGGTGTGTGCATGCGCCTGATGGAGAAATCTCCGTCTGACAACAACACCTTGTCAGTAAAAAAGCCGAAGGTCCAAACATTTTAGCGGGACCGGGAGATAAAGGCCGAAAGGCTAGGTGCTCCCCTGACGGTATACCTGTAGATGGTTAGCTTGTCAGTCCAGCGCCCCGCAGGGGGGTCGGTGTCCTTGTGACACTCAGCCAAGGAAGGCTGTTTGTAGTGGGACAAAGATCTTTGGTCAGCTACGACACCACGGACCTAGTAGCGCAAGGGGGCCCCTGGTACAGTTGATACGCCATGGCGAGGATCTGTACAAAGACCATTCGGGCGGTAACGGTCCCGTGCTCCTGAGTTATGTACGGGTGGCTCTCGGCGTGCCTACCTCCCCCCATAGATTGCGGGAGGGAAGCACAAAATGCCAAGCACGATTGTGATGTCCTCTGGTGGGGGAGTGCATCTTATGGAAATCGTGTGAGCTTCGGGGTTGACGGCTTCGCATAACCCGAGTCCTGAAGGGGCTAGTTAGAGAGAACGGCCTTGGTGGTAAATGCCTACGCGCCTATATCTAACTAGTTTGTGGATTGATGACCACACTGCCCGAGTCGCATTGCTGACTAGTAAACTGAAGGGGCCACCTGGATGTGAAAAGCAGCGCTACGTGTCTACACAGGCTCGTAGTCACAGTTCCAACGAGCCTGGGATGTGCATGTCCGAATTCGACGTAAGGCTTAACTTAACCAATAGGGGGCCGAAGGAGGATCACACCTGCTATAGAGAAGTCGGCATGTTCTGCTATCCGCTCTCATAGGGGGAACTTTTGTGTTTCCGATATTTTCCGCTATATGTCCGCTATATGGCTGACGGTAAGATAAGTGTCGCTAGTGTCGATAACAAGAACAAGAAAATTCTTCTTGCGAAGCTGATAGCGTAATGTTCCGAGAAGTCTATAGCGAATAGTGAACTACGGGGATGGGTGTGCCCAGGGGACCATGGTCCTTGCCCATCAAGGTGTTGGACTCGTAGTGGCTGGAGGTTGTTACCCAAGTCATCCAGCTAGTGATGCAACCCCGGGGTTGGGTTCCTGATGGTGTGTGCATACGCCGGATGGAGAAATCCCCATCTGACAACAACACCTTGTCAGTAAAAAGCCGAAAGTCCAAACATTTTAGCGGGACCGGGAGATAAAGGCCGAAAGGCTAGGTGCTCCCCTGACGGTATACCTCGTAGATGGTTTGCTTGCCAGTCCAGCGAGCATAATGTCCATCAACTGTTGAAAACAGCCTGGCGCTGTCTTTACTCCCGGTTACAGGCGATTTACAGTGAAAAGGCGACAATGCGTCAAGCTCCAGCTGAAGAAACGCATCCGAAAGGTCTATTTCACTGAAGATGGTTTTATCAGCTAGTCTGGCGAAAATCGATTCCGGAGTTGGAAGCGGATATTTGTTCGGCTCCAGAATTTCGTTGAGGCCAGTCGAGTAATCGCCGCATATGCGAGTCTTGCCGTTGTGCTTGCGAACGGCAACGATAGGTGCGGCTGATGAATTCAACAGGGCTGATGACACCGATATGCTGGAGCCGTTTAAGTTCATCGGCGATCATTGGTGCAGCAGCGAATGGTACCGGTCCAGCCTTGCCGAACACAGGCTTAGCTCCCTGTTTGAGAGTGACGGTGATTTACGTTTTGGTAAATTTACCGAGTGCGTCAGCGAATAGCTGAGGAAATTTCGCCTTAACTTCTGCCGCAATGCTGTGTTCGGTATCGATGTGAATAGTGTTACATGTCAGCGAAGAAATTGGAACAACCCACAATGCCAGCGGTTGAAAGAAATCGATGCCCAAAAGGTTGAGTCGTGCGGATACATGACATTTCCCGAAAGCTTTGCGGTTGTTTAGTTTTACAATGCTTTCGAAATATCCCGAGACATCCAATGTGTGGCCAGATGCGCTGGTTGGTGGCATTTCGCATTTGAGCTGTGGTTTGCCCAGCTTCTTCCAGTTATCATGTGAAATGATTGTGATATCTGATGCACAGTCCAGTTGGAGCTTAACCTTTGTGTTATTTATTTTGTGTAAGGGCAAACTTGCGTTCAGCTTTCGGAAATGATCGGGGGCCTTTTATTTGATTGACTCGACCTGGATCCAAGTAGCGACGCTCGCTGTTCGCCTTCCGCTTCTCCTTGAATTCGGTTGCACTAGAGCAAAATCCCGTCTTGTGACCCATTTGCTTACAGTCCTTACACGTTTTGTAGGTAAAGTCGCAGTCTATTACAAAGTGACTGCCCGGGCAGTATGGGCAAGGCTGACGTGGTGCCCGCAATTGTTGTAAGGACTTCAAGGTGGACGCGCTGCTCAAGTTTGCTGATTTCTGATTTTTCGGCTTGCTCCATGGTTTCTTTGCTTGGACCATCTTAACCTCACAGTTTGGCGATATTTCTCCAACGATACCTTTATCGTTTTTAAGACAGATCATACGTTCAGCTTCATTGACAAGAATCTGCAGGTCAAGCTTAACAATGGCTGCTGCTTCCTCCGCTGTTGACGCTTCCATTTTGACATACTGGTTGTCCACTTTTGCGAGGAGCTTTTCGAGGGTCAAGGAGTCCTGAGCGCTCTTGAGGCCGCCTATGAAGAGCAAAACTTTAAAGTTGTCGGCTGTGCAGCTCCCAATGTCGAATTTTTCAGCATGTTTGTTGATTCTCGCGGCAAAAGTTGCGAAGTCTTCAGAGTCCAGTTTCGATAACCCAAAACATTTGTACCGGAGAGCAAATTTTGTTTCCTTCAGACCGAACATGCGCGTCAGGCGCTTAACTACGTCCGGCAGTTGCAGCTCCGTCGGTTTCCGTGGCAAGATTGAGTCGGCGAAACGCTGGTAATACGGCTTGCGAGAGTTTTCCAATTAAAAGCTGAATTTTCTGTGCATCGTTGAAATTCGCTGCGCTGTCGAGCGTGGCAGAGTAGCGATCATACCACGACTTAAAAGTGAGGTTACTATCGGGTCAAGTGTAGATATTCGTTGGTGTAGCATTTTGTACGACATGAGTCAAGTGTGTGTACTCGTTGTTGTAACAGTATTTTAAAGACGATATTCATTATCTAATCGATTGTACAATAAAGCTCCTTTTTGGGTTCCACTACCAAATTCACCAGAGAAAATGAGCTTTCTCTACAGAAAATGAGCTTTATTGTACAATCGATTGGATAATGTATGCCGACTCTTAGCAACAACACCGCAGTTAGGTAAAAATCGCTGCAATATGGAACTTACCAGTTCCTATGTTCTAAGCGTAGAAGAGGCGCCATTTTTATTTAACCCTCAGGTGACCGATAAATTGTTCCAACGATTAAAATCCAACCAACTCCTCCAGGGAACTTAATTGGATGTGAACCTATAATGAGCTCTTACGAAGCTCATATGCCATTTCTTGTATTTTTAAAAGGTCATCCATTTTCTAATCACAGGATGATAAAAATGTAAATTTTCTTTTTCAGGGATTCTGAAAACCTTTATAAAATCAATGTTGTCAGTCTGTCTGCCTTTTTAGTAAATATTGCGTGCCACTAACTGTAATTCGATCGACATTTTTGGAGATTTAATGGAAATCTACAGAATTAGCTCGAAACATTAACATTTCAGAAAGTAGGACCAAAATAACTGGGTGTCCCCGAAAGAGTCAAAAAATACTTTTTTATTTTACGTCGAAGAGGGGCATGTGGGTACTCATATTAAAGGGCTCAGCGAGAGAATTTCATATCAAATAATTTTTTGTTTCTAGTCTGACTGGTGTTGTGGTTAGTGCGCATAACTTCGTTGCATAGGGTCGTGAGTTCGAATCTCACCGTGAACCTCAGCTTATTTCAGAAATTGTATGTCACTACCACATCTGCGGTCTTGGTCCAATGTTGGACTGTCGCGGCTGTATTTTTTTTTAATTTTGATTTTCTCCGATTCAGACTATTTAAAAATCTTTACGGGATATTGCCAAACCATGTTTTATTCGTTTCAAAATATTTCAATTAAAGAAAACTCAAAAGAGCCACAAAAAATCGTTCTTATACCATTACTATGAATAACAAACGCGCTAAAAACGTCACAGAGGTCCTCAACGACCTTGTCCGGCCGCCTAACAGTTAATTTTCATTGGATGTATTTTACGTCCACCGCGTAACATCACGGCACGTGTCAATCGGGCCGCTTCGCGAGCTTGTACAACAATTTCGCGACGCGCAATGTCCTTTTTACGATGATGCGAACGATAGTGTTCCACCAGACATTCGAAACGAGTTTGTAGAACGAGCGCCTCCTTGGACTTGATACGTTCGTTGGCCACACGAATGCGTACGGCTCGTTCAATTTGACGACAGCTAGCCGCTGGCTGTTGATCTAATTCGTAGAGGAGATTCTGCAAAAAAAAAAGGAAAACCGAAAGCGAACTGTAACATGAGTGGGATCGCATCGAATGGGGTTCTTTGCAGGGCAGCTTTGGAGAGAAACAGAGAAAGTAACGGTTTCATATCATATTCGCGGAGTTGAACCTTTCAACGTGTTTCTGCACTCATTGAACAAAACCCATCCTTCATCTCACATCTCAGAACGAGTAGTAGAGCGGAAACTAACCGATCAATTATTTTTCTTCTCCTTCTCAGCACACTCACCATTAAACACTGCTGAATTTTCTGCAACTTGTCGATCATACTGCGATCCTCATCCTGCGGAATGTTCATTGGCTTGCGATTCAGTGCCAAACGATCCTCCATGACGGGAACGATTCCCTGAAGTAGGGGCTGTATCGGACTAGAACAATATAACAGAAATACCGATTTTACACAATTTCAAAAATTTAACACGTTCACTCTGTATATCAGCCACGTTCCCTGCCTGACCGGTTTTCGCCGATATTTATTTTTATGTGTCACATGTGACTCATAGAAGTGAACGGAATGGAACGCTGTGAGTAAATGTGACACAGTGTATACATCGTTGATTCCCGTTTACGTCTATGAGTCAGATGTGACTCATAAGACTCCCAGACGTGATGGTGAACGTCTATGAGTCAGATGATTGCTAAACGTGAACGGAAATCTGTGTACACTGTGTCTCATCTGTTCACAGCGTTCCATTCCGTTCACGTCTATGAGTCACATGTGACTCGTAAATAAATATCACCGAAAATCGGTCAGACAGGCAATCTTTGAGATTTTTCCTCGATAGCTTTCATCGAGAATAAAGATTGATAAACACGATTCGATCGAATTGTCCCATCTAAATTCAGCCTCTTACTCTTTGCATTCGTCCCGTCCGAAATCGGCCAAAATTTGTTCCGTATTTCCGGCCAAAAAATGTGTACGATCCAGCACGAAATCAATGTCCTTCTCAAACCATTTTTGCATAGACAAACGTTTCTGGTGGTGTTTCATCTGAAAACAAAAAAAAAATGCCGCTGAAATGAACGCTGATAATAGCCGCGAGCGGCCGCTTAACATACAAACTTATCATAAATCATTTCCATGAAATGATGTAACAGGGCAACACGTGTCAAATGTTGATTATAGTTGGCAATCTTTCGTCTTAACGTCTGGTAACTCTGTAAATGTAAAAGTATTTACAGTTATATCAGAGATTTTTCTTAATTCAAGTTTCTCGCTTAACTCTTTGCCAAACGGCTGCATTCATATAGGCCCGTTCGCGCAAATACGGTCGTATCAGCTCGTCGACAAACTGTTTCAATTGAGCTGTCTCCGCGTCGCCATGTTGCATCGGCATCGTATCAAGAAATGACTGTTGATTGAACTGACAAATGCCGTCACACGAGCCGCTAACACTGTCGAAATATTCCTAATTCGAAGAAGAAGAAGAAGAAAAAGAAGAGATCAGTGTGACGTGGCAATATGGAGTACGGAATAACGCCTAGGACTTACAATCAATTTCAGCAAATATCGAAAACGTTGATAAATTGTAAAGACTCTCGTGTAGATTTTTTCGTGCTCTTTCGCCAACTTGTCGCGAGCATTGGAGCAGCGTTTGTCCGAACGTAACGCGTCAAGTGCATTGTATTTCTCTTGCATAACGTCAAATGCGTCACGTTTCATTTTGACAAGTTGTCTGTAAGAAAACTGCACGCCCACACATGTGTGTGGCCGTTCATATGTAAACATGCTGCATAAGTGATTGTGGATCCAGGGAATGGCGCCACATATTCAAAAAGTATTCAAATATGGCTCTGAATTGGTTGATAAAATACGATCGCAGAGCGATCAGCGCCAAAGTCGCGTCTAGCATCACAAACCTTAAAGGTTAATTTTCCTCGGCACCATCCCAGCGGCTCTAGCGACAGCGACTCGCTCATTTTATATAAAAACTTATTCTTCTCTCATTCTAAAAATGAGTTTTTAGATGGAATGAGCCAGTCACCTTCGCTAGAGCCGCTGAGGTTGCGCCGAAGAAAATAAACCTTATTGCTGCGCCCCCTATCGCCGCCAGACACTTGCGAAAATAGAGCTTTAATCGCAACGCTTCGCATCGCAATCTTTGTGAAGTGTGGACTGTGCGAATGTCTGCGCAGATTCTTAGCGTACGTATAGCGCCGGTCTGTACAGTTGGCACTACACAGTTAATCCATTTCTTACCTTGAAAAAGTTTACAATACTCTCATAAATCCGTTGATTGAAGACAATACGACGTTTCTCTTCCAGCGCGAGCTCTTGATTCGTGTAAAAGAAAAACTTGGTTCGTGTTATTTCGCGCAATTTCAATATATTTCTATAGTTGTGGAGGAGAAAAACAGGCTGAATAAAAAGTAGGCAAGTTCTCAGACATAGGTACTCACGTTTTCACCAAATATCTTCGATATCCTTGTCGCGTAACGGCATCTCGAATGTAAAATGGATCAATGTTGGATGCATTGCATGGAATTGGTGGGTGACAAATTTCACCGCACTGCAAACAACAGTTTGAGAGGAGAAGCAATGAGCAAGATTAATACCGCCTTCAGTAGATGACATAAGTTCATTAAAAAGAAAGTATCCCACAATCCAAGGATATGGTGAACTAGTCTACTTTTCCCATCCCATCCTTACGTTGTCGAAATTTTCCACGGTCAGAGAGGTACTCGGAACCAACATGATTTTTGGATTTTCCTTATGGTGACTCGTTGATAGCACTCTTCCTGCTGATGTTTCCTTCAATTTTTCAGTTTTATATTCGAAACGGTCCTTTTTACGGCTAGCCATATTCCGTCCGGAAATACACGGCGACGATATCGAAACAATAAAACAATTAAACAAGCGAACAAACACAAACAGTCCCAACAAGAAGGATTGAAACTTGAGCGAAAGTTGTTTGATCGATATACACAATACATAATACAATCTGTTGACAATTTCAGGGACAACTCTATTGCGTAAGGTAACGTGTGGAATTTGTGTGTTCTTCTTCTTCTTTTAGCGGTACAGAAAGGTGTGAACCGCTGTGTATCTATATGGTTGGTTGGTAAAAGTGGTGGCCATGGGCGAGACTTGCCCAGAGCCCAAAAAAAAAACTCGATGGGGGTGGTAGATTAGGTCGCGGAGGTAATTTTAATGAAACATTCTCAGTCCCAGCCGCCTCCGTTCAGAAGATACAGCCGTTCTAAGATCCGACCCCAGACAAACTGCAATGCAAAGAGGGGAGTAAGGGCAAACGGGGTCATATTTTCCGAAATTTTTAAAATTATTTTTTTGACCAAATTTCGATGGGGGTGGTAGATTAGGTCGCGGAGGTCATTTTAATGAAACATTCTCAGTCCCAGCCGCCTCCGTTCAGAAGATACAGCCGTTCTAAGATCCGACCCCAGACAAACTGCAATGCAAAGAGGGGAGTAAGGGCAAACGGGGTCATATTTTCCGAAATTTTTAAAATTATTTTTTTGACCAAATTTCGATGGGGGGTGGTAGATTAGGTCGCGGAGGTCATTTTAATGAAACATTCTCAGTCCCAGCCGCCTCCGATCAGAAGATACAGCCATTCTAAGATCCGACCCCAGACAAACTGCAATGCAAAGAGGGGAGTAAGGGCAAACGGGGTCATATTTTCCGAAATTTTTAAAATTATTTTTTTGACCAAATTTCGATGGGGGGTGGTAGATTAGGTCGCGGAGGTAATTTTAATGAAACATTCTCAGTCCCAGCCGCCTCCGTTCAGAAGATACAGCCGTTCTAAGATCCGACCCCAGACAAACTGCAATGCAAAGAGGGGAGTAAGGGCAAACGGGGTCATATTTTCCGAAATTTTTAAAATTATTTTTTTGACCAAATTTCGATGGGGGGTGGTAGATTAGGTCGCGGAGGTAATTTTAATGAAACATTCTCAGTCCCAGCCGCCTCCGTTCAGAAGATACAGCCGTTCTAAGATCCGACCCCAGACAAACTGCAATGCAAAGAGGGGAGTAAGGGCAAACGGGGTCATATTTTCCGAAATTTTTAAAATTATTTTTTTGACCAAATTTCGATGGGGGTGGTAGATTAGGTCGCGGAGGTCATTTTAATGAAACATTCTCAGTCCCAGCCGCCTCCGTTCAGAAGATACAGCCGTTCTAAGATCCGACCCCAGACAAACTGCAATGCAAAGAGGGGAGTAAGGGCAAACGGGGTCATATTTTCCGAAATTTTTAAAATTATTTTTTTGACCAAATTTCGATGGGGGTGGTAGATTAGGTCGCGGAGGTCATTTTAATGAAACATTCTCAGTCCCAGCCGCCTCCGTTCAGAAGATACAGCCCTTCTAAGATCCGACCCCAGACAAACTGCAATGCAAAGAGGGGAGTAAGGGCAAACGGGGTCATATTTTCCGAAATTTTTAAAATTATTTTTTTGACCAAATTTCGATGGGGGGTGGTAGATTAGGTCGCGGAGGTCATTTTAATGAAACATTCTCAGTCCCAGCCGCCTCCGTTCAGAAGATACAGCCGTTCTAAGATCCGACCCCAGACAAACTGCAATGCAAAGAGGGGAGTAAGGGCAAACGGGGTCATATTTTCCGAAATTTTTAAAATTATTTTTTTGACCAAATTTCGATGGGGGTGGTAGATTAGGTCGCGGAGGTCATTTTAATGAAACATTCTCAGTCCCAGCCGCCTCCGTTCAGAAGATACAGCCGTTCTAAGATCCGACCCCAGACAAACTGCAATGCAAAGAGGGGAGTAAGGGCAAACGGGGTCATATTTTCCGAAATTTTTAAAATTATTTTTTTGACCAAATTTCGATGGGGGTGGTAGATTAGGTCGCGGAGGTCATTTTAATGAAACATTCTCAGTCCCAGCCGCCTCCGTTCAGAAGATACAGCCCTTCTAAGATCCGACCCCAGACAAACTGCAATGCAAAGAGGGGAGTAAGGGCAAACGGGGTCATATTTTCCGAAATTTTTAAAATTATTTTTTTGACCAAATTTCGATGGGGGGTGGTAGATTAGGTCGCGGAGGTCATTTTAATGAAACATTCTCAGTCCCAGCCGCCTCCGTTCAGAAGATACAGCCGTTCTAAGATCCGACCCCAGACAAACTGCAATGCAAAGAGGGGAGTAAGGGCAAACGGGGTCATATTTTCCGAAATTTTTAAAATTATTTTTTTGACCAAATTTCGATGGGGGTGGTAGATTAGGTCGCGGAGGTCATTTTAATGAAACATTCTCAGTCCCAGCCGCCTCCGTTCAGAAGATACAGCCGTTCTAAGATCCGACCCCAGACAAACTGCAATGCAAAGAGGGGAGTAAGGGCAAACGGGGTCATATTTTCCGAAATTTTTAAAATTATTTTTTTGACCAAATTTCGATGGGGGTGGTAGATTAGGTCGCGGAGGTCATTTTAATGAAACATTCTCAGTCCCAGCCGCCTCCGTTCAGAAGATACAGCCCTTCTAAGATCCGACCCCAGACAAACTGCAATGCAAAGAGGGGAGTAAGGGCAAACGGGGTCATATTTTCCGAAATTTTTAAAATTATTTTTTTGACCAAATTTCGATGGGGGGTGGTAGATTAGGTCGCGGAGGTCATTTTAATGAAACATTCTCAGTCCCAGCCGCCTCCGTTCAGAAGATACAGCCGTTCGAAGATCCGACCCCAGACAAACTGCAATGCAAAGAGGGGAGTAAGGGCAAACGGGGTCATATTTTCCGAAATTTTTAAAATTATTTTTTTGACCAAATTTCGATGGGGGGTGGTAGATTAGGTCGCGGAGGTCATTTTAATGAAACATTCTCAGTCCCAGCCGCCTCCGTTCAGAAGATACAGCCGTTCTAAGATCCGACCCCAGACAAACTGCAATGCAAAGAGGGGAGTAAGGGCAAACGGGGTCATATTTTCCGAAATTTTTAAAATTATTTTTTTGACCAAATTTCGATGGGGGTGGTAGATTAGGTCGCGGAGGTCATTTTAATGAAACATTCTCAGTCCCAGCCGCCTCCGTTCAGAAGATACAGCCGTTCTAAGATCCGACCCCAGACAAACTGCGATGCAAAGAAGGGAGTAAGGGCAAACGGGGTCATATTTTCCGAAATTTTTAAAATTATTTTTTTGACCAAATTTCGATGGGGGGTGGTAGATTAGGTCGCGGAGGTCATTTTAATGAAACATTCTCAGTCCCAGCCGCCTCCGATCAGAAGATACAGCCATTCTAAGATCCGACCCCAGACAAACTGCAATGCAAAGAGGGGAGTAAGGGCAAACGGGGTCATATTTTCCGAAATTTTTAAAATTATTTTTTTGACCAAATTTCGATGGGGGGTGGTAGATTAGGTCGCGGAGGTCATTTTAATGAAACATTCTCAGTCCCAGCCGCCTCCGTTCAGAAGATACAGCCGTTCTAAGATCCGACCCCAGACAAACTGCAATGCAAAGAGGGGAGTAAGGGCAAACGGGGTCATATTTTCCGAAATTTTTAAAATTATTTTTTTGACCAAATTTCGATGGGGGTGGTAGATTAGGTCGCGGAGGTCATTTTAATGAAACATTCTCAGTCCCAGCCGCCTCCGTTCAGAAGATACAGCCGTTCTAAGATCCGACCCCAGACAAACTGCAATGCAAAGAGGGGAGTAAGGGCAAACGGGGTCATATTTTCCGAAATTTTTAAAATTATTTTTTTGACCAAATTTCGATGGGGGTGGTAGATTAGGTCGCGGAGGTCATTTTAATGAAACATTCTCAGTCCCAGCCGCCTCCGTTCAGAAGATACAGCCCTTCTAAGATCCGACCCCAGACAAACTGCAATGCAAAGAGGGGAGTAAGGGCAAACGGGGTCATATTTTCCGAAATTTTTAAAATTATTTTTTTGACCAAATTTCGATGGGGGGTGGTAGATTAGGTCGCGGAGGTCATTTTAATGAAACATTCTCAGTCCCAGCCGCCTCCGTTCAGAAGATACAGCCGTTCTAAGATCCGACCCCAGACAAACTGCAATGCAAAGAGGGGAGTAAGGGCAAACGGGGTCATATTTTCCGAAATTTTTAAAATTATTTTTTTGACCAAATTTCGATGGGGGTGGTAGATTAGGTCGCGGAGGTCATTTTAATGAAACATTCTCAGTCCCAGCCGCCTCCGTTCAGAAGATACAGCCGTTCTAAGATCCGACCCCAGACAAACTGCAATGCAAAGAGGGGAGTAAGGGCAAACGGGGTCATATTTTCCGAAATTTTTAAAATTATTTTTTTGACCAAATTTCGATGGGGGTGGTAGATTAGGTCGCGGAGGTCATTTTAATGAAACATTCTCAGTCCCAGCCGCCTCCGTTCAGAAGATACAGCCCTTCTAAGATCCGACCCCAGACAAACTGCAATGCAAAGAGGGGAGTAAGGGCAAACGGGGTCATATTTTCCGAAATTTTTAAAATTATTTTTTTGACCAAATTTCGATGGGGGGTGGTAGATTAGGTCGCGGAGGTCATTTTAATGAAACATTCTCAGTCCCAGCCGCCTCCGTTCAGAAGATACAGCCGTTCTAAGATCCGACCCCAGACAAACTGCAATGCAAAGAGGGGAGTAAGGGCAAACGGGGTCATATTTTCCGAAATTTTTAAAATTATTTTTTTGACCAAATTTCGATGGGGGTGGTAGATTAGGTCGCGGAGGTCATTTTAATGAAACATTCTCAGTCCCAGCCGCCTCCGTTCAGAAGATACAGCCGTTCTAAGATCCGACCCCAGACAAACTGCAATGCAAAGAGGGGAGTAAGGGCAAACGGGGTCATATTTTCCGAAATTTTTAAAATTATTTTTTTGACCAAATTTCGATGGGGGGTGGTAGATTAGGTCGCGGAGGTCATTTTAATGAAACATTCTCAGTCCCAGCCGCCTCCGTTCAGAAGATACAGCCGTTCTAAGATCCGACCCCAGACAAACTGCAATGCAAAGAGGGGAGTAAGGGCAAACGGGGTCATATTTTCCGAAATTTTTAAAATTATTTTTTTGACCAAATTTCGATGGGGGTGGTAGATTAGGTCGCGGAGGTCATTTTAATGAAACATTCTCAGTCCCAGCCGCCTCCGTTCAGAAGATACAGCCGTTCTAAGATCCGACCCCAGACAAACTGCAATGCAAAGAGGGGAGTAAGGGCAAACGGGGTCATATTTTCCGAAATTTTTAAAATTATTTTTTTGACCAAATTTCGATGGGGGTGGTAGATTAGGTCGCGGAGGTCATTTTAATGAAACATTCTCAGTCCCAGCCGCCTCCGTTCAGAAGATACAGCCCTTCTAAGATCCGACCCCAGACAAACTGCAATGCAAAGAGGGGAGTAAGGGCAAACGGGGTCATATTTTCCGAAATTTTTAAAATTATTTTTTTGACCAAATTTCGATGGGGGGTGGTAGATTAGGTCGCGGAGGTCATTTTAATGAAACATTCTCAGTCCCAGCCGCCTCCGTTCAGAAGATACAGCCGTTCTAAGATCCGACCCCAGACAAACTGCAATGCAAAGAGGGGAGTAAGGGCAAACGGGGTCATATTTTCCGAAATTTTTAAAATTATTTTTTTGACCAAATTTCGATGGGGGTGGTAGATTAGGTCGCGGAGGTCATTTTAATGAAACATTCTCAGTCCCAGCCGCCTCCGTTCAGAAGATACAGCCGTTCTAAGATCCGACCCCAGACAAACTGCAATGCAAAGAGGGGAGTAAGGGCAAACGGGGTCATATTTTCCGAAATTTTTAAAATTATTTTTTTGACCAAATTTCGATGGGGGTGGTAGATTAGGTCGCGGAGGTCATTTTAATGAAACATTCTCAGTCCCAGCCGCCTCCGTTCAGAAGATACAGCCCTTCTAAGATCCGACCCCAGACAAACTGCAATGCAAAGAGGGGAGTAAGGGCAAACGGGGTCATATTTTCCGAAATTTTTAAAATTATTTTTTTGACCAAATTTCGATGGGGGGTGGTAGATTAGGTCGCGGAGGTCATTTTAATGAAACATTCTCAGTCCCAGCCGCCTCCGTTCAGAAGATACAGCCGTTCGAAGATCCGACCCCAGACAAACTGCAATGCAAAGAGGGGAGTAAGGGCAAACGGGGTCATATTTTCCGAAATTTTTAAAATTATTTTTTTGACCAAATTTCGATGGGGGGTGGTAGATTAGGTCGCGGAGGTCATTTTAATGAAACATTCTCAGTCCCAGCCGCCTCCGTTCAGAAGATACAGCCCTTCTAAGATCCGACCCCAGACAAACTGCAATGCAAAGAGGGGAGTAAGGGCAAACGGGGTCATATTTTCCGAAATTTTTAAAATTATTTTTTTGACCAAATTTCGATGGGGGGTGGTAGATTAGGTCGCGGAGGTCATTTTAATGAAAATTTCACAGTCCCAGCCGCCTCCGTTCAGAAGATACAGCCGTACTAAGATCCGACCCCAGACAAACTGCAATGCAAAGAGGGGAGTAAGGGCAAACGGGGTCATATTTTCCGAAATTTTTAAAATTATTTTTTTTGACCAAATTTCGATGGGGGGTGGTAGATCAGGTCACGGAGGTCATTTTAATGAAAATTTCACAGTCCCAGCCGCCTCCGTTCAGAAGATACAGCCGTACTAAGATCCGACCCCAGACAAACTGCAATGCAAAGAGGGGAGTAAGGGCAAACGGGGTCATATTTTCCGAAATTTTTAAAATTATTTTTT
Source organism: Microchrysa polita (assembly GCA_949715475.1). Taxonomy (NCBI): domain Eukaryota; kingdom Metazoa; phylum Arthropoda; class Insecta; order Diptera; family Stratiomyidae; genus Microchrysa; species Microchrysa polita. The sequence continues at coordinate 11,589,263 of OX454422.1, read as the reverse complement.
TGACCAAAACTCGATGGGGGGTGGTAGATTAGGTCGCGGAGGTCATTTTAATGAAAATTTCACAGTCCCAGCCGCCTCCGTTCAGAAGATACAGCCGTACTAAGATCCGACCCCAGACAAACTGCAATGCAAAGAGGGGAGTAAGGGCAAACGGGGTCATATTTTCCGAAATTTTTAAAATTATTTTTTTGACCAAAACTCGATGGGGGGTGGTAGATTAGGTCGCGGAGGTCATTTTAATGAAAATTTCACAGTCCCAGCCGCCTCCGTTCAGAAGATACAGCCGTACTAAGATCCGACCCCAGACAAACTGCAATGCAAAGAGGGGAGTAAGGGCAAACGGGGTCATATTTTCCGAAATTTTTAAAATTATTTTTCTGACCAAAACTCGATGGGTGGTGGTAGATTAGGTCGCGGAGGTCATTTTAATGAAACATTCTCATTCGCAGCCGCCTTGGTTCAGAAGATACAGCCGTTCTAAGATCCGACCCCAGACAAACTGCAATGCAAAAAGGGGAGTAAGGGCAAACGGGGTCATATTTTCCGAAATTTTTAAAATTATTTTTTTGACCAAAACTCGATGGGTGGTGGTAGATTAGGTCGCGGAGGTCATTTTAATGAAACATTCTCAGTCGCAGCCGCCTTGGTTCAGAAGATACAGCCGTTCTAAGATCCGACCCCAGGCAAACTGCAATGCAAAGAGGGGAGTAAGGGCAAACGGGGTCATATTTTCCGAAATTTTTAAAATTATTTTTTTGACCAAAACTCGATGGGTGGTGGTAGATTAGGTCGCGGAGGTCATTTTAATGAAAATTTCACAGTCCCAGCCGCCTCCGTTCAGAAGATACAGCCGTACTAAGATCCGACCCCAGACAAACTGGAATGCAAAGAGGGGAGTAAGGGCAAACGGGGTCATATTTTCCGAAATTTTTAAAATTATTTTTTTGACCAAAACTCGATGGGTCGTGGTAGATTAGGTCGCGGAGGTCATTTTAATGAAACATTCTCAGTCGCAGCCGCCTTGGTTCAGAAGATACAGCCGTTCTAAGATCCGACCCCAGGCAAACTGCAATGCAAAGAGGGGAGTAAGGGCAAACGGGGTCATATTTTCCGAAATTTTTAAAATTATTTTTTTGACCAAAACTCGATGGGGGGTGGTAGATTAGGTCGCGGAGGTCATTTTAATGAAAATTTCACAGTCCCAGCCGCCTCCGTTCAGAAGATACAGCCGTTCTAAGATCCGACCCCAGACAAACTGCAATGCAAAGAGGGGCGTAAGGGCAAACGGGGTCATATTTTCCGAAATTTTTAAAATTATTTTTTTGACCAAATTTCGATGGGGGGTGGTAGATTAGGTCGCGGAGGTCATTTTAATGAAAATTTCACAGTCCCAGCCGCCTCCGTTCAGAAGATACAGCCGTACTAAGATCCGACCCCAGACAAACTGCAATGCAAAGAGGGGAGTAAGGGCAAACGGGGTCATATTTTCCGAAATTTTTAAAATTATTTTTTTGACCAAAACTCGATGGGGGGTGGTAGATTAGGTCGCGGAGGTCATTTTAATGAAAATTTCACAGTCCCAGCCGCCTCCGTTCAGAAGATACAGCCGTTCTAAGATCCGACCCCAGACAAACTGCAATGCAAAGAGGGGAGTAAGGGCAAACGGGGTCATATTTTCCGAAATTTTTAAAATTATTTTTTTGACCAAATTTCGATGGGGGGTGGTAGATTAGGTCGCGGAGGTCATTTTAATGAAAATTTCACAGTCCCAGCCGCCTCCGTTCAGAAGATACAGCCGTACTAAGATCCGACCCCAGACAAACTGCAATGCAAAGAGGGGAGTAAGGGCAAACGGGGTCATATTTTCCGAAATTTTTAAAATTATTTTTTTGACCAAAACTCGATGGGGGGTGGTAGATTAGGTCGCGGAGGTCATTTTAATGAAACATTCTCAGTCGCAGCCGCCTTGGTTCAGAAGATACAGCCGTTCTAAGATCCGACCCCAGGCAAACTGCAATGCAAAGAGGGGAGTAAGGGCAAACGGGGTCATATTTTCCGAAATTTTTAAAATTATTTTTTTGACCAAAACTCGATGGGTGGTGGTAGATTAGGTCGCGGAGGTCATTTTAATGAAAATTTCACAGTCCCAGCCGCCTCCGTTCAGAAGATACAGCCGTACTAAGATCCGACCCCAGACAAACTGGAATGCAAAGAGGGGAGTAAGGGCAAACGGGGTCATATTTTCCGAAATTTTTAAAATTATTTTTTTGACCAAAACTCGATGGGTCGTGGTAGATTAGGTCGCGGAGGTCATTTTAATGAAACATTCTCAGTCGCAGCCGCCTTGGTTCAGAAGATACAGCCGTTCTAAGATCCGACCCCAGGCAAACTGCAATGCAAAGAGGGGAGTAAGGGCAAACGGGGTCATATTTTCCGAAATTTTTAAAATTATTTTTTTGACCAAAACTCAATGGGGGGTGATAGATTAGGTCGCGGAGGTCATTTTAATGAAAATTTCACAGTCCCAGCCGCCTCCGTTCAGAAGATACAGCCGTTCTAAGATCCGACCCCAGACAAACTGCAATGCAAAGAGGGGAGTAAGGGCAAACGGGGTCATATTTTCCGAAATTTTTAAAATTATTTTTTTGACCAAATTTCGATGGGGGGTGGTAGATTAGGTCGCGGAGGTCATTTTAATGAAAATTTCACAGTCCCAGCCGCCTCCGTTCAGAAGATACAGCCGTACTAAGATCCGACCCCAGACAAACTGCAATGCAAAGAGGGGAGTAAGGGCAAACGGGGTCATATTTTCCGAAATTTTTAAAATTATTTTTTTGACCAAAACTCGATGGGGGTGGTAGATTAGGTCGCGGAGGTCATTTTAATGAAAATTTCACAGTCCCAGCCGCCTCCGTTCAGAAGATACAGCCGTTCTAAGATCCGACCCCAGACAAACTGCAATGCAAAGAGGGGAGTAAGGGCAAACGGGGTCATATTTTCCGAAATTTTTAAAAGTATTTTTTTGACCAAATTTCGATGGGGGGTGGTAGATTAGGTCGCGGAGGTCATTTTAATGAAACATTCTCAGTCGCAGCCGCCTTGGTTCAGAAGATACAGCCGTTCTAAGATCCGACCCCAGACAAACTGCAATGCAAAGAGGGGAGTAAGGGCAAACGGGGTCATATTTTCCGAAATTTTTAAAATTATTTTTTTGACCAAATTTCGATGGGGGTGGTAGATTAGGTCACGGAGGTCATTTTAATGAAAATTTCACAGTCCCAGCCGCCTCCGTTCAGAAGATACAGCCGTACTAAGATCCGACCCCAGACAAACTGGAATGCAAAGAGGGGAGTAAGGGCAAACGGGGTCATATTTTCCGAAATTTTTAAAATTATTTTTTTGACCAAATTTTGATGGGGGGTGGTAGATTAGGTCGCGGAGGTCATTTTAATGAAAATTTCACAGTCCCAGCCGCCTCCGTTCAGAAGATACAGCCGTACTAAGATCCGACCCCAGACAAACTGGAATGCAAAGAGGGGAGTAAGGGCAAACGGGGTCATATTTTCCGAAATTTTTAAAATTATTTTTTTGACCAAAACTCGATGGGTGGCGGTAGATTAGGTCGCGGAGGTCATTTTAATGAAAATTTCACAGTCCCAGCCGCCTCCGTTCAGAAGATACAGCCGTACTAAAATCCGACCCCAGACAAACTGCAATGCAAAGAGGGGAGTAAGGGCAAACGGGGTCATATTTTCCGAAATTTTTAAAATTATTTTTTTGACCAAATTTCGATGGGGGGTGGTAGATTAGGTCACGGAGGTCATTTTAATGAAAATTTCACAGTCCCAGCCGCCTCCGTTCAGAAGATACAGCCGTACTAAGATCCGACCCCAGACAAACTGCAATGCAAAGAGGGGAGTAAGGGCAAACGGGGTCATATTTTCCGAAATTTTTAAAATTATTTTTTTGACCAAAACTCGATGGGTGGCGGTAGATTAGGTCGCGGAGGTCATTTTAATGAAAATTTCACAGTCCCAGCCGCCTCCGTTCAGAAGATACAGCCGTACTAAGATCCGACCCCAGACAAACTGGAATGCAAAGAGGGGAGTAAGGGCAAACGGGGTCATATTTTCCGAAATTTTTAAAATTATTTTTTTGACCAAAACTCGATGGGGGGTGGTAGATTAGGTCGCGGAGGTCATTTTAATGAAACATTCTCAGTCGCAGCCGCCTTGGTTCAGAAGATACAGCCGTTCTAAGATCCGACCCCAGGCAAACTGCAATGCAAAGAGGGGAGTAAGGGCAAACGGGGTCATATTTTCCGAAATTTTTAAAATTATTTTTTTGACCAAAACTCGATGGGGGGTGGTAGATTAGGTCGCGGAGGTCATTTCACAGTCCCAGCCGCCTTGGTTCAGAAGATACAGCCGTTCTAAGATCCGACCCCAGACAAACTGCAATGCAAAGAGGGGAGTAAGGGCAAACGGGGTCATATTTTCCGAAATTTTTAAAATTATTTTTTTTGACCAAATTTCGATGGGGGGTGGTAGATCAGGTCACGGAGGTCATTTTAATGAAAATTTCACAGTCCCAGCCGCCTCCGTTCAGAAGATACAGCCGTACTAAGATCCGACCCCAGACAAACTGGAATGCAAAGAGGGGAGTAAGGGCAAACGGGGTCATATTTTCCGAAATTTTTAAAATTATTTTTTTGACCAAAACTCGATGGGGGTGGTAGATTAGGTCGCGGAGGTCATTTCACAGTCCCAGCCGCCTTGGTTCAGAAGATACAGCCGTTCTAAGATCCGACCCCAGACAAACTGCAATGCAAAGAGGGGAGTAAGGGCAAACGGGGTCATATTTTCCGAAATTTTTAAAATTATTTTTTTGACCAAATTTCGATGGGGGTGGTAGATTAGGTCACGGAGGTCATTTTAATGAAAATTTCACAGTCCCAGCCGCCTCCGTTCAGAAGATACAGCCGTACTAAGATCCGACCCCAGACAAACTGCAATGCAAAGAGGGGAGTAAGGGCAAACGGGGTCATATTTTCCGAAATTTTTAAAATTATTTTTTTGACCAAATTTTGATGGGGGGTGGTAGATTAGGTCGCGGAGGTCATTTTAATGAAAATTTCACAGTCCCAGCCGCCTCCGTTCAGAAGATACAGCCGTACTAAGATCCGACCCCAGACAAACTGCAATGCAAAGAGGGGAGTAAGGGCAAACGGGGTCATATTTTCCGAAATTTTTAAAATTATTTTTTTGACCAAAACTCGATTGGGGGTGGTAGATTAGGTCGCGGAGGTCATTTTAATGAAAATTTCACAGTCCCAGCCGCCTCCGTTCAGAAGATACAGCCGTACTAAGATCCGACCCCAGACAAACTGGAATGCAAAGAGGGGAGTAAGGGCAAACGGGGTCATATTTTCCGAAATTTTTAAAATTATTTTTTTGACCAAATTTCGATGGGTGGTGGTAGATTAGGTCGCGGAGGTCATTTTAATGAAAATTTCACAGTCCCAGCCGCCTCCGTTCAGAAGATACAGCCGTACTAAGATCCGACCCCAGACAAACTGGAATGCAAAGAGGGGAGTAAGGGCAAACGGGGTCATATTTTCCGAAATTTTTAAAATTATTTTTTTGACCAAATTTTGATGGGGGGTGGTAGATTAGGTCGCGGAGGTCATTTTAATGAAAATTTCACAGTCCCAGCCGCCTCCGTTCAGAAGATACAGCCGTACTAAGATCCGACCCCAGACAAACTGCAATGCAAAGAGGGGAGTAAGGGCAAACGGGGTCATATTTTCCGAAATTTTTAAAATTATTTTTTTGACCAAAACTCGATTGGGGGTGGTTGATTAGGTCGCGGAGGTCATTTTAATGAAAATTTCACAGTCCCAGCCGCCTCCGTTCAGAAGATACAGCCGTACTAAGATCCGACCCCAGACAAACTGGAATGCAAAGAGGGGAGTAAGGGCAAACGGGGTCATATTTTCCGAAATTTTTAAAATTATTTTTTTGACCAAAACTCGATTGGGGGTGGTAGATTAGGTCGCGGAGGTCATTTTAATGAAAATTTCACAGTCCCAGCCGCCTCCGTTCAGAAGATACAGCCGTACTAAGATCCGACCCCAGACAAACTGGAATGCAAAGAGGGGAGTAAGGGCAAACGGGGTCATATTTTCCGAAATTTTTAAAATTATTTTTTTGACCAAAACTCGATTGGGGGTGGTAGATTAGGTCGCGGAGGTCATTTTAATGAAAATTTCACAGTCCCAGCCGCCTCCGTTCAGAAGATACAGCCGTACTAAGATCCGACCCCAGACAAACTGCAATGCAAAGAGGGGAGTAAGGGCAAACGGGGTCATATTTTCCGAAATTTTTAAAATTATTTTTTTGACCAAAACTCGATTGGGGGTGGTAGATTAGGTCGCGGAGGTCATTTTAATGAAAATTTCACAGTCCCAGCCGCCTCCGTTCAGAAGATACAGCCGTACTAAGATCCGACCCCAGACAAACTGCAATGCAAAGAGGGGAGTAAGGGCAAACGGGGTCATATTTTCCGAAATTTTTAAAATTATTTTTTTGACCAAAACTCGATTGGGGGTGGTTGATTAGGTCGCGGAGGTCATTTTAATGAAAATTTCACAGTCCCAGCCGCCTCCGTTCAGAAGATACAGCCGTACTAAGATCCGACCCCAGACAAACTGGAATGCAAAGAGGGGAGTAAGGGCAAACGGGGTCATATTTTCCGAAATTTTTAAAATTATTTTTTTGACCAAAACTCGATTGGGGGTGGTAGATTAGGTCGCGGAGGTCATTTTAATGAAAATTTCACAGTCCCAGCCGCCTCCGTTCAGAAGATACAGCCGTACTAAGATCCGACCCCAGACAAACTGGAATGCAAAGAGGGGAGTAAGGGCAAACGGGGTCATATTTTCCGAAATTTTTAAAATTATTTTTTTGACCAAAACTCGATTGGGGGTGGTAGATTAGGTCGCGGAGGTCATTTTAATGAAAATTTCACAGTCCCAGCCGCCTCCGTTCAGAAGATACAGCCGTACTAAGATCCGACCCCAGACAAACTGGAATGCAAAGAGGGGAGTAAGGGCAAACGGGGTCATATTTTCCGAAATTTTTAAAATTATTTTTTTGACCAAAACTCGATTGGGGGTGGTAGATTAGGTCGCGGAGGTCATTTTAATGAAAATTTCACAGTCCCAGCCGCCTCCGTTCAGAAGATACAGCCGTACTAAGATCCGACCCCAGACAAACTGCAATGCAAAGAGGGGAGTAAGGGCAAACGGGGTCATATTTTCCGAAATTTTTAAAATTATTTTTTTGACCAAAACTCGATTGGGGGTGGTAGATTAGGTCGCGGAGGTCATTTTAATGAAAATTTCACAGTCCCAGCCGCCTCCGTTCAGAAGATACAGCCGTACTAAGATCCGACCCCAGACAAACTGGAATGCAAAGAGGGGAGTAAGGGCAAACGGGGTCATATTTGCCGAAATTTTTAAAATTATTTTTTTGACCAAAACTCGATTGGGGGTGGTAGATTAGGTCGCGGAGGTCATTTTAATGAAAATTTCACAGTCCCAGCCGCCTCCGTTCAGAAGATACAGCCGTACTAAAATCCGACCCCAGACAAACTGCAATGCAAAGAGGGGAGTAAGGGCAAACGGGGTCATATTTTCCGAAATTTTTAAAATTATTTTTTTGACCAAATTTCGATGGGGGGTGGTAGATTAGGTCACGGAGGTCATTTTAATGAAAATTTCACAGTCCCAGCCGCCTCCGTTCAGAAGATACAGCCGTACTAAGATCCGACCCCAGACAAACTGCAATGCAAAGAGGGGAGTAAGGGCAAACGGGGTCATATTTTCCGAAATTTTTAAAATTATTTTTTTGACCAAAACTCGATGGGTGGCGGTAGATTAGGTCGCGGAGGTCATTTTAATGAAAATTTCACAGTCCCAGCCGCCTCCGTTCAGAAGATACAGCCGTACTAAGATCCGACCCCAGACAAACTGGAATGCAAAGAGGGGAGTAAGGGCAAACGGGGTCATATTTTCCGAAATTTTTAAAATTATTTTTTTGACCAAAACTCGATGGGGGGTGGTAGATTAGGTCGCGGAGGTCATTTTAATGAAACATTCTCAGTCGCAGCCGCCTTGGTTCAGAAGATACAGCCGTTCTAAGATCCGACCCCAGGCAAACTGCAATGCAAAGAGGGGAGTAAGGGCAAACGGGGTCATATTTTCCGAAATTTTTAAAATTATTTTTTTGACCAAAACTCGATGGGGGGTGGTAGATTAGGTCGCGGAGGTCATTTCACAGTCCCAGCCGCCTTGGTTCAGAAGATACAGCCGTTCTAAGATCCGACCCCAGACAAACTGCAATGCAAAGAGGGGAGTAAGGGCAAACGGGGTCATATTTTCCGAAATTTTTAAAATTATTTTTTTTGACCAAATTTCGATGGGGGGTGGTAGATCAGGTCACGGAGGTCATTTTAATGAAAATTTCACAGTCCCAGCCGCCTCCGTTCAGAAGATACAGCCGTACTAAGATCCGACCCCAGACAAACTGGAATGCAAAGAGGGGAGTAAGGGCAAACGGGGTCATATTTTCCGAAATTTTTAAAATTATTTTTTTGACCAAAACTCGATGGGGGGTGGTAGATTAGGTCGCGGAGGTCATTTCACAGTCCCAGCCGCCTTGGTTCAGAAGATACAGCCGTTCTAAGATCCGACCCCAGACAAACTGCAATGCAAAGAGGGGAGTAAGGGCAAACGGGGTCATATTTTCCGAAATTTTTAAAATTATTTTTTTGACCAAATTTCGATGGGGGTGGTAGATTAGGTCACGGAGGTCATTTTAATGAAAATTTCACAGTCCCAGCCGCCTCCGTTCAGAAGATACAGCCGTACTAAGATCCGACCCCAGACAAACTGCAATGCAAAGAGGGGAGTAAGGGCAAACGGGGTCATATTTTCCGAAATTTTTAAAATTATTTTTTTGACCAAATTTCAATGGGGGGTGGTAGATTAGGTCACGGAGGTCATTTTAATGAAAATTTCACAGTCCCAGCCGCCTCCGTTCAGAAGATACAGCCGTACTAAGATCCGACCGCAGACAAACTGCAATGCAAAGAGGGGAGTAAGGGCAAACGGGGTCATATTTTCCGAAATTTTTAAAATTATTTTTTTGACCAAAACTCGATGGGTGGCGGTAGATTAGGTCGCGGAGGTCATTTTAATGAAAATTTCACAGTCCCAGCCGCCTCCGTTCAGAAGATACAGCCGTACTAAGATCCGACCCCAGACAAACTGGAATGCAAAGAGGGGAGTAAGGGCAAACGGGGTCATATTTTCCGAAATTTTTAAAATTATTTTTTTGACCAAATTTCGATGGGTGGTGGTAGATTAGGTCGCGGAGGTCATTTTAATGAAAATTTCACAGTCCCAGCCGCCTCCGTTCAGAAGATACAGCCGTACTAAGATCCGACCCCAGACAAACTGCAATGCAAAGAGGGGAGTAAGGGCAAACGGGGTCATATTTTCCGAAATTTTTAAAATTATTTTTTTGACCAAAACTCGATGGGGGGTGGTAGATTAGGTCGCGGAGGTCATTTTAATGAAACATTCTCAGTCGCAGCCGCCTTGGTTCAGAAGATACAGCCGTTCTAAGATCCGACCCCAGGCAAACTGCAATGCAAAGAGGGGAGTAAGGGCAAACGGGGTCATATTTTCCGAAATTTTTAAAATTATTTTTTTGACCAAAACTCGATGGGGGGTGGTAGATTAGGTCGCGGAGGTCATTTCACAGTCCCAGCCGCCTTGGTTCAGAAGATACAGCCGTTCTAAGATCCGACCCCAGACAAACTGCAATGCAAAGAGGGGAGTAAGGGCAAACGGGGTCATATTTTCCGAAATTTTTAAAATTATTTTTTTGACCAAATTTTGATGGGGGGTGGTAGATTAGGTCGCGGAGGTCATTTTAATGAAAATTTCACAGTCCCAGCCGCCTCCGTTCAGAAGATACAGCCGTACTAAGATCCGACCCCAGACAAACTGCAATGCAAAGAGGGGAGTAAGGGCAAACGGGGTCATATTTTCCGAAATTTTTAAAATTATTTTTTTTTGACCAAATTTCGATGGGGGGTGGTAGATCAGGTCACGGAGGTCATTTTAATGAAAATTTCACAGTCCCAGCCGCCTCCGTTCAGAAGATACAGCCGTACTAAGATCCGACCCCAGACAAACTGCAATGCAAAGAGGGGAGTAAGGGCAAACGGGGTCATATTTTCCGAAATTTTTAAAATTATTTTTTTGACCAAAACTCGATGGGGGGTGGTAGATTAGGTCGCGGAGGTCATTTTAATGAAACATTCTCAGTCGCAGCCGCCTTGGTTCAGAAGATACAGCCGTTCTAAGATCCGACCCCAGGCAAACTGCAATGCAAAGAGGGGAGTAAGGGCAAACGGGGTCATATTTTCCGAAATTTTTAAAATTATTTTTTTGACCAAAACTCGATGGGGGGTGGTAGATTAGGTCGCGGAGGTCATTTCACAGTCCCAGCCGCCTTGGTTCAGAAGATACAGCCGTTCTAAGATCCGACCCCAGACAAACTGCAATGCAAAGAGGGGAGTAAGGGCAAACGGGGTCATATTTTCCGAAATTTTTAAAATTATTTTTTTGACCAAAACTCGATGGGGGGTGGTAGATTAGGTCGCGGAGGTCATTTTAATGAAAATTTCACAGTCCCAGCCGCCTTGGTTCAGAAGATACAGCCGTTCTAAGATCTGACCCCAGACAAACTGCAATGCAAAGAGGGGAGTAAGGGCAAACGGGGTCATATTTTCCGAAATTTTTAAAATTATTTTTTTGACCAAAACTCGATGGGGGGTGGTAGATTAGGTCGCGGAGGTCATTTTAATGAAAATTTCACAGTCCCAGCCGCCTTGGTTCAGAAGATACAGCCGTTCTAAGATCTGACCCCAGACAAACTGCAATGCAAAGAGGGGAGTAAGGGCAAACGGGGTCATATTTTCCGAAATTTTTAAAATTATTTTTTTGACCAAATTTCGATGGGGGGTGGTAGATCAGGTCACGGAGGTCATTTTAATGAAAATTTCACAGTCCCAGCCGCCTCCGTTCAGAAGATACAGCCGTACTAAGATCCGACCCCAGACAAACTGCAATGCAAAGAGGGGAGTAAGGGCAAACGGGGTCATATTTTCCGAAATTTTTAAAATTATTTTTTTGACCAAAACTCGATGGGGGGTGGTAGATTAGGTCGCGGAGGTCATTTTAATGAAACATTCTCAGTCGCAGCCGCCTTGGTTCAGAAGATACAGCCGTTCTAAGATCCGACCCCAGGCAAACTGCAATGCAAAGAGGGGAGTAAGGGCAAACGGGGTCATATTTTCCGAAATTTTTAAAATTATTTTTTTGACCAAAACTCGATGGGGGGTGGTAGATTAGGTCGCGGAGGTCATATCACAGTCCCAGCCGCCTTGGTTCAGAAGATACAGCCGTTCTAAGATCCGACCCCAGACAAACTGCAATGCAAAGAGGGGAGTAAGGGCAAACGGGGTCATATTTTCCGAAATTTTTAAAATTATTTTTTTGACCAAAACTCGATGGGGGGTGGTAGATTAGGTCGCGGAGGTCATTTTAATGAAAATTTCACAGTCCCAGCCGCCTTGGTTCAGAAGATACAGCCGTTCTAAGATCTGACCCCAGACAAACTGCAATGCAAAGAGGGGAGTAAGGGCAAACGGGGTCATATTTTCCGAAATTTTTAAAATTATTTTTTTGACCAAAACTCGATGGGGGGTGGTAGATTAGGTCGCGGAGGTCATTTTAATGAAAATTTCACAGTCCCAGCCGCCTTGGTTCAGAAGATACAGCCGTTCTAAGATCTGACCCCAGACAAACTGCAATGCAAAGAGGGGAGTAAGGGCAAACGGGGTCATATTTTCCGAAATTTTTAAAATTATTTTTTTGACCAAATTTCGATGGGGGGTGGTAGATCAGGTCACGGAGGTCATTTTAATGAAAATTTCACAGTCCCAGCCGCCTCCGTTCAGAAGATACAGCCGTACTAAGATCCGACCCCAGACAAACTGCAATGCAAAGAGGGGAGTAAGGGCAAACGGGGTCATATTTTCCGAAATTTTTAAAATTATTTTTTTGACCAAAACTCGATGGGGGGTGGTAGATTAGGTCGCGGAGGTCATTTTAATGAAAATTTCACAGTCCCAGCCGCCTTGGTTCAGAAGATACAGCCGTTCTAAGATCTGACCCCAGACAAACTGCAATGCAAAGAGGGGAGTAAGGGCAAACGGGGTCATATTTTCCGAAATTTTTAAAATTATTTTTTTGACCAAATTTCGATGGGGGGTGGTAGATCAGGTCACGGAGGTCATTTTAATGAAAATTTCACAGTCCCAGCCGCCTCCGTTCAGAAGATACAGCCGTACTAAGATCCGACCCCAGACAAACTGCAATGCAAAGAGGGGAATAAGGGCAAACGGGGTCATATTTTCCGAAATTTTTAAAATTATTTTTTTGACCAAAACTCGATGGGGGGTGGTAGATTAGGTCGCGGAGGTCATTTTAATGAAACATTCTCAGTCGCAGCCGCCTTGGTTCAGAAGATACAGCCGTTCTAAGATCCGACCCCAGGCAAACTGCAATGCAAAGAGGGGAGTAAGGGCAAACGGGGTCATATTTTCCGAAATTTTTAAAATTATTTTTTTGACCAAAACTCGATGGGGGGTGGTAGATTAGGTCGCGGAGGTCATTTCACAGTCCCAGCCGCCTTGGTTCAGAAGATACAGCCGTTCTAAGATCCGACCCCAGACAAACTGCAATGCAAAGAGGGGAGTAAGGGCAAACGGGGTCATATTTTCCGAAATTTTTAAAATTATTTTTTTGACCAAAACTCGATGGGGGGTGGTAGATTAGGTCGCGGAGGTCATTTTAATGAAAATTTCACAGTCCCAGCCGCCTTGGTTCAGAAGATACAGCCGTTCTAAGATCTGACCCCAGACAAACTGCAATGCAAAGAGGGGAGTAAGGGCAAACGGGGTCATATTTTCCGAAATTTTTAAAATTATTTTTTTGACCAAAACTCGATGGGGGGTGGTAGATTAGGTCGCGGAGGTCATTTTAATGAAAATTTCACAGTCCCAGCCGCCTTGGTTCAGAAGATACAGCCGTTCTAAGATCTGACCCCAGACAAACTGCAATGCAAAGAGGGGAGTAAGGGCAAACGGGGTCATATTTTCCGAAATTTTTAAAATTATTTTTTTGACCAAATTTCGATGGGGGGTGGTAGATCAGGTCACGGAGGTCATTTTAATGAAAATTTCACAGTCCCAGCCGCCTCCGTTCAGAAGATACAGCCGTACTAAGATCCGACCCCAGACAAACTGCAATGCAAAGAGGGGAGTAAGGGCAAACGGGGTCATATTTTCCGAAATTTTTAAAATTATTTTTTTGACCAAATTTCGATGGGGGGTGGTAGATTAGGTCGCGGAGGTCATTTTAATGAAAATTTCACAGTCCCAGCCGCCTTGGTTCAGAAGATACAGCCGTTCTAAGATCTGACCCCAGACAAACTGCAATGCAAAGAGGGGAGTAAGGGCAAACGGGGTCATATTTTCCGAAATTTTTAAAATTATTTTTTTGACCAAATTTCGATGGGGGGTGGTAGATCAGGTCACGGAGGTCATTTTAATGAAAATTTCACAGTCCCAGCCGCCTCCGTTCAGAAGATACAGCCGTACTAAGATCCGACCCCAGACAAACTGCAATGCAAAGAGGGGAGTAAGGGCAAACGGGGTCATATTTTCCGAAATTTTTAAAATTATTTTTTTGACCAAAACTCGATGGGGGGTGGTAGATTAGGTCGCGGAGGTCATTTTAATGAAAATTTCACAGTCCCAGCCGCCTCCGTTCAGAAGATACAGCCGTTCTAAGATCCGACCCCAGACAAACTGCAATGCAAAGAGGGGAGTAAGGGCAAACGGGGTCATATTTTCCGAAATTTTTAAAATTATTTTTTTGACCAAATTTCGATGGGGGGTGGTAGATTAGGTCGCGGAGGTCATTTTAATGAAAATTTCACAGTCCCAGCCGCCTCCGTTCAGAAGATACAGCCGTACTAAGATCCGACCCCAGACAAACTGGAATGCAAAGAGGGGAGTAAGGGCAAACGGGGTCATATTTTCCGAAATTTTTAAAATTATTTTTTTGACCAAATTTCGATGGGGGGTGGTAGATTAGGTCGCGGAGGTCATTTTAATGAAAATTTCACAGTCCCAGCCGCCTCCGTTCAGAAGATACAGCCGTACTAAGATCCGACCCCAGACAAACTGGAATGCAAAGAGGGGAGTAAGGGCAAACGGGGTCATATTTTCCGAAATTTTTAAAATTATTTTTTTGACCAAAACTCGATGGGTGGTGGTAGATTAGGTCGCGGAGGTCATTTTAATGAAACATTCTCAGTCGCAGCCGCCTTGGTTCAGAAGATACAGCCGTTCTAAGATCCGACCCCAGGCAAACTGCAATGCAAAGAGGGGAGTAAGGGCAAACGGGGTCATATTTTCCGAAATTTTTAAAATTATTTTTTTGACCAAAACTCGATGGGTGGTGGTAGATTAGGTCGCGGAGGTCATTTTAATGAAACATTCTCAGTCGCAGCCGCCTTGGTTCAGAAGATACAGCCGTTCTAAGATCCGACCCCAGGCAAACTGCAATGCAAAGAGGGGAGTAAGGGCAAACGGGGTCATATTTTCCGAAATTTTTAAAATTATTTTTTTGACCAAAACTCGATGGGTGGTGGTAGATTAGGTCGCGGAGGTCATTTTAATGAAACATTCTCAGTCGCAGCCGCCTTGGTTCAGAAGATACAGCCGTTCTAAGATCCGACCCCAGGCAAACTGCAATGCAAAGAGGGGAGTAAGGGCAAACGGGGTCATATTTTCCGAAATTTTTAAAATTATTTTTTTGACCAAAACTCGATGGGTGGTGGTAGATTAGGTCGCGGAGGTCATTTTAATGAAACATTCTCAGTCGCAGCCACCTTGGTTCAGAAGATACAGCCGTTCTAAGATCCGACCCCAGGCAAACTGGAATGCAAAGAGGGGACTAAGGGCAAACGGGGTCATATTTTCCGAAATTTTTAAAATTATTTTTTTGACCAAATTTCGATGGGGGGTGGTAGATCAGGTCACGGAGGTCATTTTAATGAAAATTTCACAGTCCCAGCCGCCTCCGTTCAGAAGATACAGCCGTACTAAGATCCGACCCCAGACAAACTGCAATGCAAAGAGGGGAGTAAGGGCAAACGGGGTCATATTTTCCGAAATTTTTAAAATTATTTTTTTGACCAAAACTCGATGGGGGGTGGTAGATTAGGTCGCGGAGGTCATTTTAATGAAAATTTCACAGTCCCAGCCGCCTCCGTTCAGAAGATACAGCCGTTCTAAGATCCGACCCCAGACAAACTGCAATGCAAAGAGGGGAGTAAGGGCAAACGGGGTCATATTTTCCGAAATTTTTAAAATTATTTTTTTGACCAAATTTCGATGGGGGGTGGTAGATTAGGTCGCGGAGGTCATTTTAATGAAAATTTCACAGTCCCAGCCGCCTCCGTTCAGAAGATACAGCCGTACTAAGATCCGACCCCAGACAAACTGGAATGCAAAGAGGGGAGTAAGGGCAAACGGGGTCATATTTTCCGAAATTTTTAAAATTATTTTTTTGACCAAAACTCGATGGGTGGTGGTAGATTAGGTCGCGGAGGTCATTTTAATGAAACATTCTCAGTCGCAGCCGCCTTGGTTCAGAAGATACAGCCGTTCTAAGATCCGACCCCAGGCAAACTGCAATGCAAAGAGGGGAGTAAGGGCAAACGGGGTCATATTTTCCGAAATTTTTAAAATTATTTTTTTGACCAAAACTCGATGGGTGGTGGTAGATTAGGTCGCGGAGGTCATTTTAATGAAACATTCTCAGTCGCAGCCGCCTTGGTTCAGAAGATACAGCCGTTCTAAGATCCGACCCCAGGCAAACTGCAATGCAAAGAGGGGAGTAAGGGCAAACGGGGTCATATTTTCCGAAATTTTTAAAATTATTTTTTTGACCAAAACTCGGTGGGTGGTGGTAGATTAGGTCGCGGAGGTCATTTTAATGAAACATTCTCAGTCGCAGCCGCCTTGGTTCAGAAGATACAGCCGTTCTAAGATCCGACCCCAGGCAAACTGCAATGCAAAGAGGGGAGTAAGGGCAAACCGGGTCACATTTTCCGAAATTTTTAAAATTATTTTTTTGACCAAATTTCGATGGGGGGTGGTAGATCAGGTCACGGAGGTCATTTTAATGAAAATTTCACAGTCCCAGCCGCCTCCGTTCAGAAGATACAGCCGTACTAAGATCCGACCCCAGACAAACTGCAATGCAAAGAGGGGAGTAAGGGCAAACGGGGTCATATTTTCCGAAATTTTTAAAATTATTTTTCTGACCAAAACTCGATGGGTGGTGGTAGATTAGGTCGCGGAGGTCATTTTAATGAAACATTCTCAGTCGCAGCCGCCTCTGTTCAGAAGATACAGCCGTTCTAAGATCCGACCCCAGGCAAACTGGAATGCAAAGAGGGGAGTAAGGGCAAACGGGGTCATATTTTCCGAAATTTTTAAAATTATTTTTTTGACCAAAACTCGATGGGGGGTGGTAGATTAGGTCGCGGAGGTCATTTTAATGAAAATTTCACAGTCCCAGCCGCCTTGGTTCAGAAGATACAGCCGTTCTAAGATCTGACCCCAGACAAACTGCAATGCAAAGAGGGGAGTAAGGGCAAACGGGGTCATATTTTCCGAAATTTTTAAAATTATTTTTTTGACCAAATTTCGATGGGGGGTGGTAGATCAGGTCACGGAGGTCATTTTAATGAAAATTTCACAGTCCCAGCCGCCTCCGTTCAGAAGATACAGCCGTACTAAGATCCGACCCCAGACAAACTGCAATGCAAAGAGGGGAGTAAGGGCAAACGGGGTCATATTTTCCGAAATTTTTAAAATTATTTTTTTGACCAAAACTCGATGGGGGGTGGTAGATTAGGTCGCGGAGGTCATTTTAATGAAAATTTCACAGTCCCAGCCGCCTCCGTTCAGAAGATACAGCCGTTCTAAGATCCGACCCCAGACAAACTGCAATGCAAAGAGGGGAGTAAGGGCAAACGGGGTCATATTTTCCGAAATTTTTAAAATTATTTTTTTGACCAAATTTCGATGGGGGGTGGTAGATTAGGTCGCGGAGGTCATTTTAATGAAAATTTCACAGTCCCAGCCGCCTCCGTTCAGAAGATACAGCCGTACTAAGATCCGACCCCAGACAAACTGGAATGCAAAGAGGGGAGTAAGGGCAAACGGGGTCATATTTTCCGAAATTTTTAAAATTATTTTTTTGACCAAAACTCGATGGGGGGTGGTAGATTAGGTCGCGGAGGTCATTTTAATGAAACATTCTCAGTCGCAGCCGCCTTGGTTCAGAAGATACAGCCGTTCTAAGATCCGACCCCAGGCAAACTGGAATGCAAAGAGGGGAGTAAGGGCAAACGGGGTCATATTTTCCGAAATTTTTAAAATTATTTTTCTGACCAAAACTCGATGGGTGGTGGTAGATTAGGTCGCGGAGGTCATTTTAATGAAACATTCTCAGTCGCAGCCGCCTCTGTTCAGAAGATACAGCCGTTCTAAGATCCGACCCCAGGCAAACTGGAATGCAAAGAGGGGAGTAAGGGCAAACGGGGTCATATTTTCCGAAATTTTTAAAATTATTTTTTTGACCAAAACTCGATGGGGGGTGGTAGATTAGGTCGCGGAGGTCATTTTAATGAAAATTTCACAGTCCCAGCCGCCTTGGTTCAGAAGATACAGCCGTTCTAAGATCTGACCCCAGACAAACTGCAATGCAAAGAGGGGAGTAAGGGCAAACGGGGTCATATTTTCCGAAATTTTTAAAATTATTTTTTTGACCAAATTTCGATGGGGGGTGGTAGATCAGGTCACGGAGGTCATTTTAATGAAAATTTCACAGTCCCAGCCGCCTCCGTTCAGAAGATACAGCCGTACTAAGATCCGACCCCAGACAAACTGCAATGCAAAGAGGGGAGTAAGGGCAAACGGGGTCATATTTTCCGAAATTTTTAAAATTATTTTTTTGACCAAAACTCGATGGGGGGTGGTAGATTAGGTCGCGGAGGTCATTTTAATGAAAATTTCACAGTCCCAGCCGCCTCCGTTCAGAAGATACAGCCGTTCTAAGATCCGACCCCAGACAAACTGCAATGCAAAGAGGGGAGTAAGGGCAAACGGGGTCATATTTTCCGAAATTTTTAAAATTATTTTTTTGACCAAATTTCGATGGGGGGTGGTAGATTAGGTCGCGGAGGTCATTTTAATGAAAATTTCACAGTCCCAGCCGCCTCCGTTCAGAAGATACAGCCGTACTAAGATCCGACCCCAGACAAACTGGAATGCAAAGAGGGGAGTAAGGGCAAACGGGGTCATATTTTCCGAAATTTTTAAAATTATTTTTTTGACCAAAACTCGATGGGGGGTGGTAGATTAGGTCGCGGAGGTCATTTTAATGAAACATTCTCAGTCGCAGCCGCCTTGGTTCAGAAGATACAGCCGTTCTAAGATCCGACCCCAGGCAAACTGGAATGCAAAGAGGGGAGTAAGGGCAAACGGGGTCATATTTTCCGAAATTTTTAAAATTATTTTTCTGACCAAAACTCGATGGGTGGTGGTAGATTAGGTCGCGGAGGTCATTTTAATGAAACATTCTCAGTCGCAGCCGCCTCTGTTCAGAAGATACAGCCGTTCTAAGATCCGACCCCAGGCAAACTGGAATGCAAAGAGGGGAGTAAGGGCAAACGGGGTCATATTTTCCGAAATTTTTAAAATTATTTTTTTGACCAAAACTCGATGGGGGGTGGTAGATTAGGTCGCGGAGGTCATTTTAATGAAAATTTCACAGTCCCAGCCGCCTTGGTTCAGAAGATACAGCCGTTCTAAGATCTGACCCCAGACAAACTGCAATGCAAAGAGGGGAGTAAGGGCAAACGGGGTCATATTTTCCGAAATTTTTAAAATTATTTTTTTGACCAAATTTCGATGGGGGGTGGTAGATCAGGTCACGGAGGTCATTTTAATGAAAATTTCACAGTCCCAGCCGCCTCCGTTCAGAAGATACAGCCGTACTAAGATCCGACCCCAGACAAACTGCAATGCAAAGAGGGGAGTAAGGGCAAACGGGGTCATATTTTCCGAAATTTTTAAAATTATTTTTTTGACCAAAACTCGATGGGGGGTGGTAGATTAGGTCGCGGAGGTCATTTTAATGAAACATTCTCAGTCGCAGCCACCTTGGTTCAGAAGATACAGCCGTTCTAAGATCTGACCCCAGACAAACTGCAATGCAAAGAGGGGAGTAAGGGCAAACGGGGTCATATTTTCCGAAATTTTTAAAATTATTTTTTTGACCAAATTTCGATGGGGGGTGGTAGATCAGGTCACGGAGGTCATTTTAATGAAAATTTCACAGTCCCAGCCGCCTCCGTTCAGAAGATACAGCCGTACTAAGATCCGACCCCAGACAAACTGCAATGCAAAGAGGGGAGTAAGGGCAAACGGGGTCATATTTTCCGAAATTTTTAAAATTATTTTTTTGACCAAAACTCGATGGGGGGTGGTAGATTAGGTCGCGGAGGTCATTTTAATGAAAATTTCACAGTCCCAGCCGCCTCCGTTCAGAAGATACAGCCGTTCTAAGATCCGACCCCAGACAAACTGCAATGCAAAGAGGGGAGTAAGGGCAAACGGGGTCATATTTTCCGAAATTTTTAAAATTATTTTTTTGACCAAATTTCGATGGGGGGTGGTAGATTAAGTCGCGGAGGTCATTTTAATGAAAATTTCACAGTCCCAGCCGCCTCCGTTCAGAAGATACAGCCGTACTAAGATCCGACCCCAGACAAACTGGAATGCAAAGAGGGGAGTAAGGGCAAACGGGGTCATATTTTCCGAAATTTTTAAAATTATTTTTTTGACCAAAACTCGATGGGTGGTGGTAGATTAGGTCGCGGAGGTCATTTTAATGAAACATTCTCAGTCGCAGCCGCCTTGGTTCAGAAGATACAGCCGTTCTAAGATCCGACCCCAGGCAAACTGCAATGCAAAGAGGGGAGTAAGGGCAAACGGGGTCATATTTTCCGAAATTTTTAAAATTATTTTTTTGACCAAAACTCGATGGGTGGTGGTAGATTAGGTCGCGGAGGTCATTTTAATGAAACATTCTCAGTCGCAGCCGCCTTGGTTCAGAAGATGCAGCCGTTCTAAGATCCGACCCCAGGCAAACTGCAATGCAAAGAGGGGAGTAAGGGCAAACGGGGTCATATTTTCCGAAATTTTTAAAATTATTTTTTTGACCAAAACTCGGTGGGTGGTGGTAGATTAGGTCGCGGAGGTCATTTTAATGAAACATTCTCAGTCGCAGCCGCCTTGGTTCAGAAGATACAGCCGTTCTAAGATCCGACCCCAGGCAAACTGCAATGCAAAGAGGGGAGTAAGGGCAAACCGGGTCACATTTTCCGAAATTTTTAAAATTATTTTTTTGACCAAATTTCGATGGGGGGTGGTAGATCAGGTCACGGAGGTCATTTTAATGAAAATTTCACAGTCCCAGCCGCCTCCGTTCAGAAGATACAGCCGTACTAAGATCCGACCCCAGACAAACTGGAATGCAAAGAGGGGAGTAAGGGCAAACGGGGCATATTTTCCGAAATTTTTAAAATTATTTTTTTGACCAAAACTCGATGGGGGGTGGTAGATTAGGTCGCGGAGGTCATTTGAATGAAACATTCTCAGTCGCAGCCACCTTGGTTCAGAAGATACAGCCGTTCTAAGATCCGACCCCAGGCAAACTGCAATGCAAAGAGGGGAGTAAGGGCAAACGGGGTCATATTTTCCGAAATTTTTAAAATTATTTTTCTGACCAAAACTCGATGGGTGGTGGTAGATTAGGTCGCGGAGGTCATTTTAATGAAACATTCTCAGTCGCAGCCGCCTCTGTTCAGAAGATACAGCCGTTCTAAGATCCGACCCCAGGCAAACTGGAATGCAAAGAGGGGAGTAAGGGCAAACGGGGTCATATTTTCCGAAATTTTTAAAATTATTTTTTTGACCAAAACTCGATGGGGGGTGGTAGATTAGGTCGCGGAGGTCATTTTAATGAAAATTTCACAGTCCCAGCCGCCTCCGTTCAGAAGATACAGCCGTACTAAGATCCGACCCCAGACAAACTGGAATGCAAAGAGGGGAGTAAGGGCAAACGGGGTCATATTTTCCGAAATTTTTAAAATTATTTTTTTGACCAAAACTCGATGGGGGGGTGGTAGATTAGGTCGCGGAGGTCATTTTAATGAAAATTTCACAGTCCCAGCCGCCTCCGTTCAGAAGATACAGCCGTACTAAGATCCGACCCCAGACAAACTGCAATGCAAAGAGGGGAGTAAGGGCAAACGGGGTCATATTTTCCGAAATTTTTAAAATTATTTTTCTGACCAAAACTCGATGGGTTGTGGTAGATTAGGTCGCGGAGGTCATTTTAATGAAACATTCTCAGTCGCAGCCGCCTTGGTTCAGAAGATACAGCCGTTCTAAGATCCGACCCCAGACAAACTGCAATGCAAAGAGGGGAGTAAGGGCAAACGGGGTCATATTTTCCGAAATTTTTAAAATTATTTTTTTGACCAAATTTTGATGGGGGGTGGTAGATTAGGTCGCGGAGGTCATTTTAATGAAAATTTCACAGTCCCAGCCGCCTCCGTTCAGAAGATACAGCCGTTCTAAGATCTGACCCCAGACAAACTGCAATGCAAAGAGGGGAGTAAGGGCAAACGGGGTCATATTTTCCGAAATTTTTAAAATCATTTTTTGACCAAATTTCGATGGGGGGTGGTAGATTAGGACGCGGAGGTCATTTTAATGAAAATTTCACAGTCCCAGCCGCCTCCGTTCAGAAGATACAGCCGTACTAAGATCCGACCCCAGACAAACTGCAATGCAAAGAGGGGAGTAAGGGCAAACGGGGTCATATTTTCCGAAATTTTTAAAATTATTTTTTTGACCAAAACTCGATGGGTGGTGGTAGATCAGGTCACGGAGGTCATTTTAATGAAACATTCTCAATCGCAGCCGCCTTGGTTCAGAAGATACAGCCGTTCTAAGATCCGACCCCAGGCAAACTGCAATGCAAAGAGGGGAGTAAGGGCAAACGGGGTCATATTTTCCGAAATTTTTAAAATTATTTTTTTGACCAAATTTCGATGGGGGGTGGTAGATTAGGTCGCGGAGGTCATTTTAATGAAACATTCTCAGTCGCAGCCGCCTTGGTTCAGAAGATATAGCCGTTCTAAGATCCGACCCCAGACAAACTGCAATGCAAAGAGGGGAGTAAGGGCAAACGGGGTCATATTTTCCGAAATTTTTAAAATTATTTTTTTGACCAAATTTCGATGGGGGGTGGTAGATTAGGTCGCCGAGGTCATTTTAATGAAACATTCTCAGTCGCAGCCGCCTTGGTTCAGAAGATATAGCCGTTCTAAGATCCGACCCCAGACAAACTGCAATGCAAAGAGGGGAGTAAGGGCAAACGGGGTCATATTTTCCGAAATTTTTAAAATTATTTTTTTGACCAAATTTCGATGGGGGGTGGTAGATTAGGTCGCGGAGGTCATTTTAATGAAACATTCTCAGTCGCAGCCGCCTTGGTTCAGAAGATATAGCCGTTCTAAGATCCGACCCCAGACAAAGAGGGGAGTAAGGGCAAACGGGGTCATATTTTCCGAAATTTTTAAAATTATTTTTTTGACCAAATTTCGATGGGGGGTGGTAGATTAGGTCGCGGAGGTCATTTTAATGAAACATTCTCAGTCGCAGCCGCCTTGGTTCAGAAGATACAGCCGTACTAAGATCCGACCCCAGACAAACTGCAATGCAAAGAGGGGAGTAAGGGCAAACGGGGTCATATTTTCCGAAATTTTTAAAATTATTTTTTTGACCAAATTTCGATGGGGGGTGGTAGATTAGGTCGCGGAGGTCATTTTAATGAAACATTCTCAGTCGCAGCCGCCTTGGTTCAGAAGATACAGCCGTTCTAAGATCCGACCCCAGGCAAACTGCAATGCAAAGAGGGGAGTAAGGGCAAACGGGGTCATATTTTCCGAAATTTTTAAAATTATTTTTTTGACCAAAACTCGATGGGTGGTGGTAGATTAGGTCGCGGAGGTCATTTTAATGAAACATTCTCAGTCGCAGCCGCCTTGGTTCAGAAGATACAGCCGTTCTAAGATCCGACCCCAGGCAAACTGCAATGCAAAGAGGGGAGTAAGGGCAAACCGGGTCACATTTTCCGAAATTTTTAAAATTATTTTTTTGACCAAATTTCGATGGGGGGTGGTAGATCAGGTCACGGAGGTCATTTTAATGAAAATTTCACAGTCCCAGCCGCCTCCGTTCAGAAGATACAGCCGTACTAAGATCCGATGGTTCAGAAGATACAGCCGTTCTAAGATCCGACCCCAGGCAAACTGCAATGCAAAGAGGGGAGTAAGGGCAAACCGGGTCACATTTTCCGAAATTTTTAAAATTATTTTTTTGACCAAATTTCGATGGGGGGTGGTAGATCAGGTCACGGAGGTCATTTTAATGAAACATTCTCAGTCGCAGCCACCTTGGTTCAGAAGATACAGCCGTTCTAAGATCCGACCCCAGGCAAACTGGAATGCAAAGAGGGGAGTAAGGGCAAACGGGGTCATATTTTCCGAAATTTTTAAAATTATTTTTTTGACCAAAACTCGATGGGGGGTGGTAGATTACGTCGCGGAGGTCATTTTAATGAAAATTTCACAGTCCCAGCCGCCTCCGTTCAGAAGATACAGCCGTACTAAGATCCGACCCCAGACAAACTGCAATGCAAAGAGGGGAGTAAGGGCAAACGGGGTCATATTTTCCGAAATTTTTAAAATTATTTTTTTTGACCAAATTTCGATGGGGGGTGGTAGATCAGGTCACGGAGGTCATTTTAATGAAAATTTTACAGTCCCAGCCGCCTCCGTTCAGAAGATACAGCCGTACTAAGATCCGACCCCAGACAAACTGGAATGCAAAGAGGGGAGTAAGGGCAAACGGGGTCATATTTTCCGAACTTTTTAAAATTATTTTTTTGACCAAAACTCGATGGGTGGTGGTAGATTAGGTCGCGGAGGTCATTTTAATGAAACATTCTCAGTCGCAGCCGCCTTGGTTCAGAAGATATAGCCGTTCTAAGATCCGACCCCAGACAAACTGCAATGCAAAGAGGGGAGTAAGGGCAAACGGGGTCATATTTTCCGAAATTTTTAAAATTATTTTTTTGACCAAATTTCGATGGGGGGTGGTAGATTAGGTCGCGGAGGTCATTTTAATGAAACATTCTCAGTCGCAGCCGCCTTGGTTCAGAAGATATAGCCGTTCTAAGATCCGACCCCAGACAAACTGCAATGCAAAGAGGGGAGTAAGGGCAAATGGGGTCATATTTTCCGAAATTTTTAAAATTATTTTTTTGACCAAAACTCGATGGGGGGTGGTAGATTAGGTCGCGGAGGTCATTTTAATGAAACATTCTCAGTCGCAGCCGCCTTGGTTCAGAAGATACAGCCGTACTAAGATCCGACCCCAGACAAACTGCAATGCAAAGAGGGGAGTAAGGGCAAACGGGGTCATATTTTCCGAAATTTTTAAAATTATTTTTTTGACCAAATTTCGATGGGGGGTGGTAGATTAGGTCGCGGAGGTCATTTTAATGAAACATTCTCAGTCGCAGCCGCCTTGGTTCAGAAGATACAGCCGTACTAAGATCCGACCCCAGACAAACTGCAATGCAAAGAGGGGAGTAAGGGCAAACGGGGTCATATTTTCCGAAATTTTTAAAATTATTTTTTTGACCAAATTTCGATGGGGGGTGGTAGATTAGGTCGCGGAGGTCATTTTAATGAAACATTCTCAGTCGCAGCCGCCTTGGTTCAGAAGATATAGCCGTTCTAAGATCCGACCCCAGACAAACTGCAATGCAAAGAGTAAGGGAGTAAGGGCAAACGGGGTCATTTTTTCCGAAATTTTTAAAATTATTTTTTTGACCAAATTTCGATGGGGGGTGGTAGATTAGGTCGCGGAGGTCATTTTAATGAAAATTTTACAGTCCCAGCCGCCTCCGTTCAGAAGATACAGCCGTACTAAGATCCGACCCCAGACAAACTGCAATGCAAAGAGGGGAGTAAGGGCAAACGGGGTCATATTTTCCGAAATTTTTAAAATTATTTTTTTGACCAAAACTCGATGGGGGGTGGTAGATTAGGTCGCGGAGGTCATTTTAATGAAACATTCTCAGTCCCAGCCGCCTCCGTTCAGAAGATACAGCCGTTCTAAGATCCGACCCCAGACAAACTGCAATGCAAAGAGGGGAGTAAGGGCAAACGGGGTCATATTTTCCGAAATTTTTAAAATTATTTTTTTGACCAAATTTCGATGGGGGGTGGTAGATTAGGTCGCGGAGGTCATTTTAATGAAAATTTCACAGTCCCAGCCGCCTCCGTTCAGAAGATACAGCCGTACTAAGATCCGACCCCAGACAAACTGCAATGCAAAGAGGGGAGTAAGGGCAAACGGGGTCATATTTTCCGAAATTTTTAAAATTATTTTTTTGACCAAATTTCGATGGGGTGTGGTAGATTAGGTCACGGAGGTCATTTTAATGAAAATTTCACAGTCCCAGCCGCCTCCGTTCAGAAGATACAGCCGTACTAAGATCCGACCCCAGACAAACTGGAATGCAAAGAGGGGAGTAAGGGCAAACGGGGTCATATTTTCCGAAATTTTTAAAATTATTTTTTTGACCAAATTTCGATGGGGGGTGGTAGATTAGGTCGCGGAGGTCATTTTAATGAAAATTTCACAGTCGCAGCCGCCTTGGTTCAGAAGATACAGCCGTTCTAAGATCCGACCCCAGACAAACTGCAATGCAAAGAGGGGAGTAAGGGCAAACGGGGTCATATTTTCCGAAATTTTTAAAATTATTTTTTTGACCAAATTTCGATGGGGGGTGGTAGATTAGGTCGCGGAGGTCATTTTAATGAAACATTCTCAGTCCCAGCCGCCTCCGTTCAGAAGATACAGCCGTTCTAAGATCCGACCCCAGACAAACTGCAATGCAAAGAGGGGAGTAAGGGCAAACGGGGTCATATTTTCCGAAATTTAAAATTATTTTTTTGACCAAATTTCGATGGGGGTGGTAGATTAGGTCGCGGAGGTCATTTTAATGAAACATTCTCAGTCCCAGCCGCCTCCGTTCAGAAGATACAGCCGTTCTAAGATCCGACCCCAGACAAACTGCAATGCAAAGAGGGGAGTAAGGGCAAACGGGGTCATATTTTCCGAAATTTTTAAAATTATTTTTTTGACCAAATTTCGATGGGGGGTGGTAGATTAGGTCGCGGAGGTCATTTTAATGAAAATTTTACAGTCCCAGCCGCCTCCGTTCAGAAGATACAGCCGTTCTAAGATCCGACCCCAGACAAACTGCAATGCAAAGAGGGGAGTAAGGGCAAACGGGGTCATATTTTCCGAAATTTTTAAAATTATTTTTTGACCAAATTTCGATGGGGTGTGGTAGATTAGGTCACGGAGGTCATTTTAATGAAAATTTCACAGTCCCAGCCGCCTCCGTTCAGAAGATACAGCCGTACTAAGATCCGACCCCAGACAAACTGGAATGCAAAGAGGGGAGTAAGGGCAAACGGGGTCATATTTTCCGAAATTTTTAAAATTATTTTTTTGACCAAATTTCGATGGGGGGTGGTAGATTAGGTCGCGGAGGTCATTTTAATGAAAATTTCACAGTCGCAGCCGCCTTGGTTCAGAAGATACAGCCGTTCTAAGATCCGACCCCAGACAAACTGCAATGCAAAGAGGGGAGTAAGGGCAAACGGGGTCATATTTTCCGAAATTTTTAAAATTATTTTTTTGACCAAATTTCGATGGGGGGTGGTAGATTAGGTCGCGGAGGTCATTTTAATGAAACATTCTCAGTCCCAGCCGCCTCCGTTCAGAAGATACAGCCGTTCTAAGATCCGACCCCAGACAAACTGCAATGCAAAGAGGGGAGTAAGGGCAAACGGGGTCATATTTTCCGAAATTTAAAATTATTTTTTTGACCAAATTTCGATGGGGGTGGTAGATTAGGTCGCGGAGGTCATTTTAATGAAACATTCTCAGTCCCAGCCGCCTCCGTTCAGAAGATACAGCCGTTCTAAGATCCGACCCCAGACAAACTGCAATGCAAAGAGGGGAGTAAGGGCAAACGGGGTCATATTTTCCGAAATTTTTAAAATTATTTTTTTGACCAAATTTCGATGGGGGGTGGTAGATTAGGTCGCGGAGGTCATTTTAATGAAAATTTTACAGTCCCAGCCGCCTCCGTTCAGAAGATACAGCCGTTCTAAGATCCGACCCCAGACAAACTGCAATGCAAAGAGGGGAGTAAGGGCAAACGGGGTCATATTTTCCGAAATTTTTAAAATTATTTTTTGACCAAATTTCGATGGGGTGTGGTAGATTAGGTCACGGAGGTCATTTTAATGAAAATTTCACAGTCCCAGCCGCCTCCGTTCAGAAGATACAGCCGTACTAAGATCCGACCCCAGACAAACTGGAATGCAAAGAGGGGAGTAAGGGCAAACGGGGTCATATTTTCCGAAATTTTTAAAATTATTTTTTTGACCAAATTTCGATGGGGGGTGGTAGATTAGGTCGCGGAGGTCATTTTAATGAAACATTCTCAGTCCCAGCCGCCTCCGTTCAGAAGATACAGCCGTTCTAAGATCCGACCCCAGACAAACTGCAATGCAAAGAGGGGAGTAAGGGCAAACGGGGTCATATTTTCCGAAATTTTTAAAATTATTTTTTTGACCAAATTTCGATGGGGGGTGGTAGATTAGGTCGCGGAGGTCATTTTAATGAAAATTTTACAGTCCCAGCCGCCTCCGTTCAGAAGATACAGCCGTTCTAAGATCCGACCCCAGACAAACTGCAATGCAAAGAGGGGAGTAAGGGCAAACGGGGTCATATTTTCCGAAATTTTTAAAATTATTTTTTTGACCAAATTTCGATGGGGTGTGGTAGATTAGGTCACGGAGGTCATTTTAATGAAAATTTCACAGTCCCAGCCGCCTCCGTTCAGAAGATACAGCCGTACTAAGATCCGACCCCAGACAAACTGGAATGCAAAGAGGGGAGTAAGGGCAAACGGGGTCATATTTTCCGAAATTTTTAAAATTATTTTTTTGACCAAATTTCGATGGGGGGTGGTAGATTAGGTCGCGGAGGTCATTTTAATGAAAATTTTACAGTCCCAGCCGCCTCCGTTCAGAAGATACAGCCGTTCTAAGATCCGACCCCAGACAAACTGCAATGCAAAGAGGGGAGTAAGGGCAAACGGGGTCATATTTTCCGAAATTTTTAAAATTAGTTTTTTGACCAAATTTCGATGGGGGGTGGTAGATTAGGTCGCGGAGGTCATTTTAATGAAAATTTCACAGTCGCAGGCGCCTTGGTTCAGAAGATACAGCCGTTCTAAGATCCGACCCCAGACAAACTGCAATGCAAAGAGGGGAGTAAGGGCAAACGGGGTCATATTTTCCGAAATTTTTAAAATTATTTTTTTGACCAAATTTCGATGGGGGGTGGTAGATTAGGTCGCGGAGGTCATTTTAATGAAACATTCTCAGTCGCAGCCGCCTTGGTTCAGAAGATACAGCCGTTCTAAGATCCGACCCCAGACAAACTGCAATGCAAAGAGGGGAGTAAGGGCAAACGGGGTCATATTTTCCGAAATTTTTAAAATTATTTTTTTGACCAAATTTCGATGGGGGGTGGTAGATTAGGTCGCGGAGGTCATTTTAATGAAAATTTTACAGTCCCAGCCGCCTCCGTTCAGAAGATACAGCCGTTCTAAGATCCGACCCCAGACAAACTGCAATGCAAAGAGGGGAGTAAGGGCAAACGGGGTCATATTTTCCGAAATTTTTAAAATTATTTTTTTGACCAAATTTCGATGGGGTGTGGTAGATTAGGTCACGGAGGTCATTTTAATGAAAATTTCACAGTCCCAGCCGCCTCCGTTCAGAAGATACAGCCGTACTAAGATCCGACCCCAGACAAACTGGAATGCAAAGAGGGGAGTAAGGGCAAACGGGGTCATATTTTCCGAAATTTTTAAAATTATTTTTTTGACCAAATTTCGATGGGGGGTGGTAGATTAGGTCGCGGAGGTCATTTTAATGAAAATTTCACAGTCGCAGGCGCCTTGGTTCAGAAGATACAGCCGTTCTAAGATCCGACCCCAGACAAACTGCAATGCAAAGAGGGGAGTAAGGGCAAACGGGGTCATATTTTCCGAAATTTTTAAAATTATTTTTTTGACCAAATTTCGATGGGGGGTGGTAGATTAGGTCGCGGAGGTCATTTTAATGAAACATTCTCAGTCGCAGCCGCCTTGGTTCAGAAGATACAGCCGTTCTAAGATCCGACCCCAGACAAACTGCAATGCAAAGAGGGGAGTAAGGGCAAACGGGGTCATATTTTCCGAAATTTTTAAAATTATTTTCTTGACCAAATTTCGATGGGGGGTGGTAGATTAGGTCGCGGAGGTCATTTTAATGAAACATTCTCAGTCGCAGCCGCCTTGGTTCAGAAGATACAGCCGTTCTAAGATCCGACCCCAGACAAACTGCAATGCAAAGAGGGGAGTAAGGGCAAACGGGGTCATATTTTCCGAAATTTTTAAAATTATTTTTTTGACCAAATTTCGATGGGGTGTGGTAGATTAGGTCACGGAGGTCATTTTAATGAAAATTTCACAGTCCCAGCCGCCTCCGTTCAGAAGATACAGCCGTACTAAGATCCGACCCCAGACAAACTGGAATGCAAAGAGGGGAGTAAGGGCAAACGGGGTCATATTTTCCGAAATTTTTAAAATTATTTTTTTGACCAAATTTCGATGGGGGGTGGTAGATTAGGTCGCGGAGGTCATTTTAATGAAAATTTCACAGTCGCAGGCGCCTTGGTTCAGAAGATACAGCCGTTCTAAGATCCGACCCCAGACAAACTGCAATGCAAAGAGGGGAGTAAGGGCAAACGGGGTCATATTTTCCGAAATTTTTAAAATTATTTTTTGACCAAATTTCGATGGGGGGTGGTAGATTAGGTCGCGGAGGTCATTTTAATGAAACATTCTCAGTCGCAGCCGCCTTGGTTCAGAAGATACAGCCGTTCTAAGATCCGACCCCAGACAAACTGCAATGCAAAGAGGGGAGTAAGGGCAAACGGGGTCATATTTTCCGAAATTTTTAAAATTATTTTTTTGACCAAATTTCGATGGGGGGTGGTAGATTAGGTCGCGGAGGTCATTTTAATGAAACATTCTCAGTCGCAGCCGCCTTGGTTCAGAAGATACAGCCGTTCTAAGATCCGACCCCAGACAAACTGCAATGCAAAGAGGGGCAAACGGGGTCATATTTTCCGAAATTTTTAAAATTATTTTTTTGATCAAATTTCGATGGGGGGTGGTAGATTAGGTCGCGGAGGTCATTTTAATGAAAATTTCACAGTCCCAGCCGCCTCCGTTCAGAAGATACAGCCGTACTAAGATCCGACCCCAGACAAACTGCAATGCAAAGAGGGGAGTAAGGGCAAACGGGGTCATATTTTCCGAAATTTTTAAAATTATTTTTTTGACCAAATTTCGATGGGGGGTGGTAGATTAGGTCGCGGAGGTCATTTTAATGAAACATTCTCAGTCGCAGCCGCCTTGGTTCAGAAGATACAGCCGTTCTAAGATCCGACCCCAGGCAAACTGCAATGCAAAGAGGGGAGTAAGGGCAAACCGGGTCACATTTTCCGAAATTTTTAAAATTATTTTTTTGACCAAATTTCGATGGGGGGTGGTAGATCAGGTCACGGAGGTCATTTTAATGAAAATTTCACAGTCCCAGCCGCCTCCGTTCAGAAGATACAGCCGTACTAAGATCCGACCCCAGACAAACTGGAATGCAAAGAGGGGAGTAAGGGCAAACGGGGTCATATTTTCCGAAATTTTTAAAATTATTTTTTTGACCAAATTTCGATGGGGGGTGGTAGATTAGGTCGCGGAGGTCATTTTAATGAAACATTCTCAGTCGCAGCCGCCTTGGTTCAGAAGATACAGCCGTTCTAAGATCCGACCCCAGACAAACTGCAATGCAAAGAGTAAGGACAAACGGGGTCATATTTTCCGAAATTTTTAAAATTATTTTTTTGACCAAATTTCGATGGGGTGTGGTAGATTAGGTCACGGAGGTCATTTTAATGAAACTTTCACAGTCCCAGCCGCCTCCGTTCAGAAGATACAGCCGTTCTAAGATCCGACCCCAGACAAACTGCAATGCAAAGAGTAAGGACAAACGGGGTCATATTTTCCGAAATTTTTAAAATTATTTTTTTGACCAAAACTCGATGGGGGGTGGTAGATTAGGTCGCGGAGGTCATTTTAATGAAACATTCTCAGTCCCAGCCGCCTCCGTTCAGAAGATACAGCCGTTCTAAGATCCGACCCCAGACAAACTGCAATGCAAAGAGGGGAGTAAGGGCAAACGGGGTCATATTTTCCGAAATTTTCAAAATTATTTTTTTGACCAAATTTCGATGGGGGGTGGTAGATTAGGTCGCGGAGGTCATTTTAATGAAACATTCTCAGTCCCAGCCGCCTCCGTTCAGAAGATACAGCCGTTCTAAGATCCGACCCCAGACAAACTGCAATGCAAAGAGGGGAGTAAGGGCAAACGGGGTCATATTTTCCGAAATTTTTAAAATTATTTTTTTGACCAAAACTCGATGGGGGGTGGTAGATTAGGTCGCGGAGGTCATTTTAATGAAACTTTCACAGTCCCAGCCGCCTCCGTTCAGAAGATACAGCCGTTCTAAGATCCGACCCCAGACAAACTGCTTATGCAAAGAGGGGAGTAAGGGCAAACGGGGTCATATTTTCCGAAATTTTTAAAATTATTTTTTTGACCAGATTTCGATGGGGGGGTGGTAGATTAGGGCGCGGAGGTCATTCTAATGAAACATTCTCAGTCGCAGCCGCCTCCGTTCAGAAGATACAGCCGCTCTAAGATCCCACCCCAGACAAATTGCAATGCAAAGAGGGGTAAGGGTAAGGGTAAGGGCAAACGGGGTCATATTTTCCGAAATTTTTAAAATTATTTTTTGACCAAATTTCGATGGGGGGTGGTAGATTAGGGCGCGGAGGTCATTTTAATGAAACATTCTCAGTCCCAGCCGCCTCCGTTCAGAAGATACAGCCGTTCTAAGATCCGACCCCAGACAAATTGCAATGCAAAGAGGGGTAAGGGTAAGGGTAAGGGCAAACGGGGTCATATTTTCCGAAATTTTTAAAATTATTTTTTGACCAAATTTCGATGGGGGGTGGTAGATTAGGGCGCGGAGGTCATTTTAATGAAACATTCTCAGTCCCAGCCGCCTCCGTTCAGAAGATACAGCCGTTCTAAGATCCGACCCCAGACAAATTGCAATGCAAATAGGGGTAAGGGTAAGGGTAAGGGCAAACGGGGTCATATTTTCCGAAATTTTTAAAATTATTTTTTTGACCAAATTTCGATGGGGGGTGGTAGATTAGGTCGCGGAGGTCATTTTAATGAAACTTTCTCAGTCCCAGCCGCCTCCATTCAGAAGATACAGCCGTTCTAAGATCCGACCCCAGACAAATTGCAATGCAAAGAGGGGAGTGAGGGAAGCTTTTGCTTCTTGAGTATTATAAATCAGAAACCGTGAATGGAACGAGAAGTCGTTACAATTTGAATTAACTCGTCGTTTAGCTTTTCTCCTGTGCGAGAGATGCGCCTCTTTCGGGTAACGCCGGTGTCGTACACAGATCGCGAAGCTCGTTTCTGGTAGACCGGCCATCTGGTGCCTATCATTTGATCCAGAACGAATTCAGTCGAGACACACAATATTCGTGCAAAATTCGAGTCAAAAATTTTCGGAAAGCTCTGAAAGCAACAACAACATAGCCTTCAATAAGACCAGCCATCTGGTGTCGATCATTTGAACGAGATCAAGTTCAGTGGAGAAACACAATCTTCGTTCAAAGTTCGAGATAGAAAGCTTTCGCAAAGCTCTGATAGCAACAACAATACAGCCGTGTAGCGGAATTATGATATTTCACTTGCGGATTATCAATGGGAAAGAATCACCACTACATAATTACAAAACACTCTGATAAAAATATAACAAAACTTTATTTCACACGCAACGATGTGCTTGCTTCGGCGTCAGTACAAGAAGTGAGAAAATAACAGTTTATAGAAATTCATATTTTTGACAGCTGCAGTTTTCTTCATGATGCAACTGGCGCTACTGGTGGTGAGCTCGATAACTAATGTGTACTCCACAATACTCCCCTTTTAAGTGATGTTCGTATTTTCGAATGACACTGACTTCCGGGTAACTGCTTTCGTTCGTGGACCAGGATATGTCTTCAGGCGTCCACTTATTGTCGTATGCGAAATTGATTGTGGACTGACGAAAGTTGAAGGGTCTACCACTTCCGGCAGATCGGGGTTGAGCAAGTGAGCGGGTTTAAGCCGCTCTGTTGAAACCGTTGCCTCCTTGTTGTCGATCCTGAGCTTGAAGACTCGATCACTGATGCGCTCGATAACTTCATATGGGCCGGCGTATGGCCGCTGCAATGATCTCTTGGCCTCCTGTCGAACAAAGACGTGCGAACAAGTAAAAAGGTCTTTGTAAACAAATGAAGAATCGATGCGATGATGGTTAACCGGTGTTGGTCGAATTCGTTGCATCTGCTCACGGAGTTGTTCAACAAATATGTGTGAATTGGGTTCAACGTCTTCGCTGATGAAAAATTCGCCTGGTACTCGCAAAGCGGTACCGTATACCAACTCTGCAGGTGAACAATTTAGGTCTTCTTTCATTGTTGTACGCAAACCCAAAAGTACGGTAGGAAGTGCTGAAGTCCACTGCTTGCTGTTGTGACACATGAGAGCTGCTTTTAAAGTGC
Source organism: Microchrysa polita (assembly GCA_949715475.1). Lineage (NCBI taxonomy): Eukaryota > Metazoa > Arthropoda > Insecta > Diptera > Stratiomyidae > Microchrysa > Microchrysa polita. Next base: position 11,555,011 of record OX454422.1, on the reverse strand, counting down.
GATGTAAGCGCTCCACCATGCCGTTCGCTGCAGGATGATATGCTGTCGTCCTTGATCGATTGCATCCAACGAGACGAAGAAGCGCTTTCATGAGTGCTGATTCCAGTTGCGAGCCACGATCGGTGGTGATGGTTACCGGGGCTCCGAATCGACTTATCCAATGCGAATACAACATAGAAGCAATCGTGTCTGCTGATGCGTCCATCATTGGGATGACCTCGGGCCATCGCGTAAATCGATCAATAATCGTAAGAGCGTAGGTGTATCCTTGAGATGAAGGCAGGGGTCCAACAATGTCTAAATGCACATGTTGAAATCTTGCGTCGGGTGCCACGAATTGTTGAGGTGTGTTTTTGACATGCCTACTAACCTTCGAAGCTTGGCATGCCATACATGTTCTAACCCATCTGGCGATGTCCTGTCTCAAGTTAGGCCACACGTATTTTCGCCGGATCATTTTGCTTGTTATTCGACCGCTTGGATGGCTAAGACCATGTATCTGGTCAAATACTCGACGTCGGAGAATTCGTGGAATATAGGGTCGCTTATCACCTGATGAGATATCACAATATATGATTTTGTCTTCTTCGATTCGAACTGCTTGTAGTTTTAGAGAAGAACTCGAATGTAAGATTTGCTGCAATTCGTCGTCGGCTTGCTGGGCTTCCACAATATCAGCGGAAGTGATGGAACTGGGTTTAGCTAAAGCGTCGATGTTGTCTATACGCGACAATGCATCTGCTATGATGTTTCGCGATCCGTCAATATGCACGATATTTGTCGAAAATTGAGCGATGAATTCCAACTGACGAGCCTGTCTGGGAGGTGCCTTATTCGTACGTTGATCGAAAGCAAAAATAAGTGGTTTATGGTCAGTACGTATCGTAAAAACGCGGCCTTCAAGCATGAAACGGAAATGCTTAATTCCTTCGCATATCGCCAGGAGTTCCCTATCGTAGGTACTTCGATTTTGTTGCGATGCACTAAGCTTTTTGGAGAAAAAACCTAGCGGTCTCCAATGTCCGTCTTGAAATTGCTCGATAACTGCACCAATGGCTGTACTAGATGCGTCTGTCGATAACGTAAGTGGTGCTTCCGGTTTAGGATGCGCTAACAAAGTTGCGTTAGCAATCAGCTGCTTACTTCGTTCAAATGCTTCGACTGCTTGTGTTGACCATGCAACTGGTCTTTTATCTCGCTTCCTCCCATCCATTGTGAGTAAATTTAATGGAGCAAGCACTTCTGCGGCGTTAGGCAGGAATCTTCGATAAAAATTGATTATGCCTAAGTATCTGCGAAGCTCCTCGATGCTCGTCGGGCGTTTAAAATTTCTGATGACATCGACTTTAGTTGGAACAGGTCTGCAACCTTCGCTATTGATTAAATATCCAAGATATTCCACTTCTTTGGCTCCCCACACGCACTTGGATGAGTTGACCTTGATGCCATATGCTGCTAGACGATCGAAAATTTGTTGCAGGTGGTCAAGATGTTCCTTGTCGTTCGCGGATGCAACGATAATATCGTCTAAATACGCATAACAGAATGTCAAACCTCGAAGTACAGTGTCCAAAAATCTTTGGAACGTCTGTGCCGCGTTGCAGAGTCCGAAAGTCATTCTGCAAAATTCGAAAGCTCCAAAAGGTGTGCATATAGCTGTCTTGGGGATATCGTCAGGATGTATTGGAACTTGATGGTACGCGCGTTCCAAATCGATTTTACTGAATATCTTCTTGCCATATAAAACGCATGAACAATCCTGGATATGAGCTATTGGATATTTATCGGGAATAGTTACAGAATTGAGGCGTCTGTAATCGCCGCAGGGCCTCCATCCCCCATCCTTTTTAGGGACTAAATGGAGTGCGCTTGACCAAGGGCTATTGGATGGTCTACAAATTCCTTTTGCAACCATGTAGTCGAATTCTTTTTTGGCAATCGCATATTTTTCAGGTGGCAGTCGACGTGGACGATCCGAAATGGGGTAGCCTTTAGTTTCTATTCTGTGTACTATATCATGTGGATGCGTCTCGACGAAATTAGAAGAAGATGTTAATTGCGGGAATTGCAGAAGCAACTGTGAGAATTTATTGCTTTCTCGTATCGTTGAGACGCTAACAGGCTTTTCCGTTGACAATTTAGCAATGGCGTATAATTGTGTAGTACCATCGACTAATCTTTTTCGTTTGACGTCTACCAGTAAATTGAACTTTTGCAAAAAATCTGCGCCGATTATGGGATGTGAAACGTCGGCCACATGAAAATACCAGGCCATTGGTCGGCGTAAACCAAAATCTAAATTAATCAATTTCTCACCATATGTATTGATAATGGCATTGTTTGCGGCATATAATTTGAAATTAGATGGCTTTTTTTGTTCGTTGATTGTAGTTCGAGGTATTACTGATACTCCTGCACCAGTATCAATTAAAAATTTTATGCCGGTACTTTTACAACGAAGAATGAGTCTGTGCGGTTCGGGGTTGTCGTCACCTATTACAGAACTAGGCGACGACGATCCTAGTTTTCCGATTTGTAGAAGTTGCATGGCGCCTGGCATTTACGTGCCTTTTCGCCAAAGCGTTTGTGGTAGAAACACAGATTATGTTTGCTGCTTTTTGGGGATCTATCCCGCTTACGTGAGTTTGATCTATCGCGACTTCTGCCGCGTAAAGTGCGCTCCAGTTTATCAAAACGTTCAGTTAGCGCGTGTAAAGCATTTGAATCAACGGTTGCCCCACTTTCATTCTGAGAAACTGCAGATACTGCTGGCCATGCATTGCACTCTGCTAAAATTTTGTCGGCCATCTCAGCCAAAATAGAAGTATCTGTCTTGTCGGTTACGATGAGGATAGCTCTGACGCGAGCGGGGAGTCTACGCAACCAAAGACTCTTGATGGCATCATTAGAGAGCTGATCGCCCGCCATCGACTTCATCTCCCGATAAAGATATGAGGGCTTTTTGTCGCCTAATTCAAGTTCGGTCAAGACTTTGGTCAATTTACTTTCATTTGATTCTGTGAAACGAGCGATGAGCTGGCGTTTCAATTCGCCGTAGCGGTCAGTACTCGGCGGTTGCTCTACAATGTCTGCGACATGATCTAAGACAGAAGATTCAAGCGATGCCACTACCATATTAAATTTGCTTGTATCCGTCACAATGCGGCTGTTAGTAAACTGCGCCTCGACCTGTGCGAACCACAGTGACGGGCGTCTCTGCCAGAACGGAGGTAGTCGGACGTTTGCGACCGCATCCAAATGGGATGTAAATGGGGGTAATAATTCACGGGGTATTGTTGTCCCAGCAGGAATCTTGGGCGAGTCGGCGGGCGTGTATTGGCCTTTGGGTTCCGTCATGGCTGATTAATATTGGTTAAAAGTACTTACAGTTTTTCTCTTCTGACTTTGCGTATGTGTCGTTTACGTTGTACGTATTAGCTGCCAGATATGATGTGTATGACGGCAATTACTTCAATGCTGTTGACGTACACAGTTGAGACTATTGGGCTGATGACGATAAAAACAGTTCGAGCCGAGATGTGCGTACAAAACAGAAGAAACAAAATGCTACGTTGCTTGCCACGTTGTGATGCGCTGCGCGACAGAAATGAATGTGCTCATCTACGATTGGCTACGATGTTAATTATGCGACGCGACACGTACTGTTGTTGGGTTGCCGTGCGTTGCAAAACGATGCTTTAACAGGAACGAACATGTAATGTGGTCTTCCGTGTGTGTAATCACAAAATATGACGCGTTGATTTGTTGAAACACAATGATGATTAACTGCGCATCTACACTTTGTCTGAACTCCGACTGGGGTGATGAGATTTGTGTGCTCCGTCTCGGGCGTTGTGTATCTGGCGTTCGGGCTGCGAGTGTTTTGACTCGGACGCTTTGTCTGGCGCGTTCTGCTATGGGGTCACCAATTTATGTAGCGGAATTATGATATTTCACTTGCGGATTATCAATGGGAAAGAATCACCACTACATAATTACAAAACACTCTGATAAAAATATAACAAAACTTTATTTCACACGCAACGATGTGCTTGCTTCGGCGTCAGTACAAGAAGTGAGAAAATAACAGTTTATAGAAATTCATATTTTTGACAGCTGCAGTTTTCTTCATGATGCAACTGGCGCTACTGGTGGTGAGCTCGATAACTAATGTGTACTCCACAGCCGTCGATGAGACCAGCCATCTGGTGTCGATCATTTGAACAAGATCGATTACTGTGGAGACACACAACATTGGCTGATTTCAGATTGTAAGACGGAACCGGACGGGTAAACTTGCAAGACAAGAGAGCTTTTGTAGTGGCCAGTAGACAAGCATTGTGCATTTCACATTGTAAGAACGCGTCTTACGAAAGAAAAAAATCGTGACACGATTGTTTTTCTTTCATAGGAATCGTACGATCGATAAGACGATTGCATCTACCAATAGTTCAGGCGTTCTGCAAAGACAATTGCGCTAATTGTCTTTGCAGAACGCCTGTTTGTTTGCATTTTAATCTTGTCGACTCGTCACTTCATTGTACACTAACTTTGGAGCGTGCATGGCAACATTTATACATACTTGCTGTGTGATTATTGTTCGCCGGTCCGTGTTTTGATCGGATAGGTTCTTGTCGTGCAAGTTTACCCGTCCGGTCGTTTTCTTACAATTTGAATTCAGCCATTCGTTCAAAGTTGCAGACGAAAAGCTTTTGCAAAGCTCTGATAGTAGCAACAACACGGCCGTCGTTTAGACCAGCCATCCGGTGTCGATCATTTGAACGAGATCAAGTTCAGTGGAGACACACAATCTTCGTTCAAAGTTCGAGTGGAAAAGTTTTCGCAAAGCTCTGATAACAACAACAACACGCCCGTCGATTAGCACATGTGGGAAACAATAGGTATCCACGTTCACGTGTAGCTTTACGACAGTGACCATTTGATACGCTCAAATGTCCACTTTGCCGTAAACGATGAATGGCGAGGAATACGTAAACAATCTTCTGATAACATTCAGCCACCACTTGCAGAAATGCATAAAAATCGATTTCTGTAAACTAATAGAATGCAGTTTGGTGTGTGATTTTTATGACCGTCTTTTGTTTTGTTTTAACTTTTTCTTATTTTAAAGAAAAGTGTATGTAAATCGCGATCCGATATTTCTAATATTTTTATGATTTCAGTTATGTCTCGTCCCATAAAGAAAAACATATTTCAGCCGTTCGCGTCAAATTAACAATTCAAAATTGAATCATGATCTCAGTTGCATTTTGTGGTGCGACAGTGCATTATCGTTGGAAGTCCAGTACAATTCAGTGGGCCTCTGTTGCTTTTGGATTCATTTTAAAAGGAATTTCCGGTAAGTGCATTTGTGTAATTCATAATTAGGATTTTAGGGATGTTCATAGATGCTAGATTAAGTGTACTTTTGGGACGTGGGTTCGAGACCCGCCACAGTCGAGTACACATTTCTTTTTTTCTATGACTTTCATTATCACGTTCAATGTTGAACTGCCGCGGCGGTTATTTTTTTGCATTCTTAGATCAATTTCAAATTTAATTTAACTAGGCTCTGTTCTAGTTTTAGAGTTACCGTATGGCTAGAACAATGGATTACAACTTCATCAAGCTCTTTAGGAGCAAAAGCATGCAAGAAGCAGTGACTTTTCGACCAACTAGTCGTGAAGAATTGGACTTGTCTCTTGGAGAATATCTCAAGATATCGCCAAGTTTTGACGATAAGTGTCTATGGGCGGCTAGATTTGCCCTCTCCATGTCCGATATGGAACCCGATATGGAGCCAGAACCGGAACCGGAACCGACACCACAATCGGTAAGTAATATTAATCAAATGTGGAGTGAGAATTTATTTCTATGAAGGCTCGTCAAATCGCGGGAGGTTGTCTGTACGCATATAGAGGTGAGAGAGAGAGAGAGAGAGAGACTAAATGAAAATCATTGCCCAAATTTCCCTAATGACACTTAACACAAATTTAATTTCTAGTCTGGCGAACAAGGACAAGATCATAACTACGACCGCGATCCGACCGCTTTAAACCTGGTGTGCCACTACTGCAATGCTACTTTCAAATCCTACACGCCTTATATACGTCATGTTGTCGAATCCCGTTGGGCTTTGCCCTATCCAATATGCAATGATTCAATGCGTCCACGCGCACGCGGTATGTTTACGAATGCAATTTTAGCAAATTCAGTTTATTGAGGGTAATCTTCATAATTTTGATTTTTTCAGACGTTAATTCAACTGTACGCCATACGCGTTCAGCAAAACGTTAGGACCTTTACGGTGAGTACACGTTACATATTTCCCGTAAATTTCATAACCCTAAAAATTAAATTCCTATTGCTATTGACCCTGTATTTATCGCCTGGGAATAGTTTCAGACACCTCTATTTCGACTATAACCCACACCACTTGTGGTACTTCCCCTGCGAAAGCATCTCTTGGTATTACGAGGAACCTTTGATAAGTTTCCACTGTATGACCTTGATACAGTGCACTCACACGGCTGGCTTTAAAAGAGGGAGAGGGGGCTGTAAGGGCTTACCCGCAGGCGCCCTCCCTTCATTTTGGGGTCCCCGGAATTGCGGAAATAATTTTCAATTGTTAGATTTTAATTAGTTATTAATATTTTTTGCTTTAGCAACAACAACGCATTGGTCTTGGCGATGACACGATTCAAGATAAAGCTGCCTGTAGAAATATGCTGAGATGTTACCGCCAAAACGGGCGATGTGCCTACACCGCAGGTCGAGCAAAGCGAAACCATGGAGCGGTTTAAAGAACGAGGCAAGGAAGAAGAAGTTATTAATATTTTGCAATGGCAGCAATGCAATTGGCAGCAAAATTCAATTACTGCCAACATGACTTCACCAATTAAAAATGCATTGGACCGTTGTTGCTGCTTTCGCTGCGTTGCTGCATCATATCTATTTCCACCATTACTCAGCCATCAAGTAACCATATTTGAAAAGCCTGTATTAATGGAAGGCTCCTCCAATGTCTTCTTACACTGTCCAATCGATCGTACGACAAACGGTCATTTTCTTAGCTTGCATTATCAACGTCTCTTTGATATCGAAAGCTCGACCAAACGCTTTTGCTTGAAGTACCGGAAATCTTGTCAGTAGTGAACCTCAAACTGTGCTCTTCCGTGCAGTGTAACTTGAAAGAAGCTTTGGCTTGTTGTGTGCTATCTCATAAAGGGTCCCATAGGCTGAATTCAAATTGTAAGAGACGAAACCGGACGGGTAAACTTGCAAGACAAGAACCATCGTTCTTACAATCTGAAATGCATAATGCTTGTCTGCTGGCTACTACAAAAGCTGCCGTCCGTTTGTTTGTGCTAATAAACGGACGGCGAGAGCTTTTGTAGTGGTCAGCAGACAAGCATTATGCATTTCAGATTGTAAGAACGATGGTTCTTGTCTTGCAAGTTTACCCGTCCGGTTTTGTCTTACAATTTGAATTCACCCATAGACTCAGCGGTTTATCGGCCAATCAAAGCTCATTTCTGTGGAGAAAGCACATTTTCTGTGGAAAAAGCTCATTTTCTTTTGCGAATTCGGTGGTGGAACCTCATAAATGTGCTTTCTCCACAGAAATGAGCTTTGATCGGCCGATAAATCGCTGAGTCTATGCTATGGGGCCCTTAAGGAACACTTTTTTTGCTTCCAATGGGTGGTTTCACATTGTAAGACGAAACCGGACGGCTAACAAACGAACGGCGAGAGCTTTTGTAGTGGCCAGCAGACAAGCATTGTGCATTTCACATTGTAAGAACGCGTCTTACGAAAGAAAAAAATCGTGACACGACTGTTTTTCTTTCGTAAGAATTGTACGACCGATAAGACGATCGCATCTACCGATAGTTCAGGCGTTCTGCGACGACAATTAGCGCGTGTTTTACTTGCATTTTAATCTTGTCGCTTCGTCACTTTATTGTACACTAACTTTGGAGCGTGCATGGCAACATTTATACATACTTGCTGTCTGATTATTGTTCGCCCGTCCGTGTTTTTATCGGATAGTGTGAAATGATCATACGATGGTTGTTGTCGTGCAAATTTACCCCTACCGTCATTTTCTTACAATCTGAAACGGCCCAATACTTTCCGCGGCTCGTTCTGCTGTCCGTTTACACGTTCACGTTCCGCTATGTGTCTGCTTTATGGCGGACGTTAAGACAAGTGTCGCTAGTGTCGATAAGAAGAGCCAGAAAATTCTTCTTACGAGAGCTGATAGCGTAATGTTCCAAAATGTGGTCAAAATAATAGTTTCGGTGTATTAAGAGCATTCGGTGGCTCATTGGTAGAGATGTGACCCTTCATCTCAGCTGCCCAAATAGCCATTGTACAAATATGGGGATCAATAGCGATCAAGCCCAAACAGATGACTCAGTGACTTTTTTTCAATGAAAATCAGAATAATCACACTGTTTCATAGTTCAGAAACGGACTCCCAAATTCTTTCAATCATTTTGAAACGTTTCTCTGAAATCATAAAACTAAATTCTGTCAGTTCCTGTTCGTTTAATCTATATCGACTCGGACCTCGTGAGCTTTTACTGACAGATTTAAAGCGGAATGAAATTCAGACGAGTATTCATTGATGTTCTCTCGCTCTCGACTCTCCGTCTCGAATACCAGATATTTTTGGCCTAAAACGCCAACCTCCTTGATCTCTTTATCACTTTCCACCCATCCAAAATACTCAGTCTCTCTTTCGGCTCTTCTGGGTAGCTCAGATCCCCTCGTGATATCCATGAACTTTCCTACCAGCTCTCTGCCTAAAAGATTATTGTGGCATTATGGTAAGGCAAACTCATCATCAATGTGGCACGATAGCCCGACGTCGGGCCTTGGCCGCCTGAATCGTTGACCTCCAATTGTCGCGGTTACGTGACCTTGTTCTCCAGTTTCGGAAGCCCAGCAGCTAGTGGGCGTCTTCACCTACGGAGTTCTCCCAGCGAGCTCTCGGTCGTCCACGCAACCTCGCTCCGTCAATTCTTTGTGCGTTCATCACTTTCTTTGGTATACGATTATCGTCCATCCGTTGTACATGCCCCGCCCATTGCAAACGTCGAAGCTTCACGATTTTCGTTATTTCCAGCTCATCGTACAATTGATACAACTCATGGTTGTACCGGATACGCCATTGATCTCGCTCGCGAACGGCCCCTAAAATTCGCCGAAGGACCTTTCGTTTGAATCGGTCTAGCAAAATTTCGGAGGCTTGGGTGAGGATCCATGTGTCGCAGCCATCCATTACATAGCACGGGTCGGATGATCGTTTTGTACACGCAGAGGAGGACCGAGAAATATGTCTTATTGGCTAGTTGTATCCGTCGCTTAATTTCGTCGGCTCGGGATGCGCGTTGTGTGTATTGGCGATAGGCTTCATTTTTCGCCTCAATCGAGGCCCTGCATTCGTCGTCGAACCAGTCTGCTCTTATGCGCCGGCCTTTATACCCCACGACCTTTTCTGCGACCCCCTTGATGCTGTCTTTGAGCTCCTCCCAGAACTCATGGATGCCTAGAATATTGATGTTATCAAGTATGGGCGACAGTTTTTCCTCAAGTGCTGTAGTATACGCAGCCGCCGTGGCATCATCAATCAAATTGTCAACCTCGAAGATCTTGGCAGGGTTGATTCTCGTTAGGTGCACCGAAGAGATTCTGCACCTGTAGGTCGTCTTCACCAAATAGTGATCGGTGTCGCAGTTGGCTCCTCGATAGGATCGAACATCTAGGACATTAGAAGCCCTTCTCTTGCTGATCAGTACGTGGTCGATCTGGTTCACGGTGTATTCATCTGGAGACTTCCAGGTCTGCTTATGGATTCGTCGATGAGGGAAGCATTCATCTGCCGCTCGCGAAGTCGATAAGTCGCTGACCGTTGTTGTTGTTGTTTTCGTCGTGGAGGCTATGACCTCCAGTAGTTCCTCTATGCCAGCTTTCGTTTCCGACTTTGGCGTTAAAGTCTCCTAGCAGCAGCTTGACATCGTTTGATGGAAGTGAGTCGAAGAGTGTCGTTGTAGAACTCGTCCTTAATCGCGTCTTCTTTTACTTCTGTAGGGGCATGCGCATTAATGAGCCAGAGATTAGCGAAACGGGTCTTAATGCGGATCGCACATAGCCGCTCGTTGATGGGTTTTAAAGCGATAACGTGGTCCTTGAGCTGCTTATTTACGATGAAAGCTACTCCAAACTCCTTGTTGCCCTCCTCTTTACCACTCGTAAAAGTAGTGTGCGAATTGAAGTCGTTAATCTCGCATTTGAGCCATTTAGTTTCCTGGATTGCAACTATGCTCAGCTTGTATTGTTCTACCTGATCCAGGAGGGCCCTTAAGGCCCCCGGTCTATTCAGGGAGCGAACATTCCAGGATCCGAAAGAGTAATCAGTTGTTCCTTTGCGGGGTTGTCGTTGTTTTGTATCCGTCCAATCTGAGACTTTTGTTTCAGGTTTCTTGACTTGAAGTTTTTCTTAGGATGAGTTGTCGGCACATCGCTAAACCATGATAGGGTTTAATCGTTGAGTAAAGGCCATCATGGGCATGCCTTGAAGAACGAAGATGCTGCTTTAGTGGTTGATTTAGACGTTTTCTGTCACCTATCACGTTAAGTAACCTGAGACGCTGCAGATATAAATACAGCACTAAACGAGAATAATTTCATCAACTAACAACAATTGAATTGTAGTCTGACTGGTCTAGCGGTTAGTGCGCGCACCTTCGGTGCACAGGGTCATGAGTTCGAATCTCACCGTGGATCATGGTGTTTTTCAAACTCACGAGCTTGTGACGAACTATGATCTCACTCAGATGTTAAACGAGTACCCATTTATGGGGATAAATAGAACGGCTGAGCGTGATGCTGATCTCATTACTTCAACAAAATGCAGATAAGATCTTGGAAATAGGATGTCACTAGCACATCCTGCGGCCTTAGTTCAATGTTGGATTGTCGCGCCTGTTATTTATTTTAAATAGCCACAGTAGTGGAAAGATGACACCACCCTGAGGTGTTCCTCTGCACACGAATTTAGTCAGATTACTGCTTCCTAAGTCCCCATGGATTATTCTGGTCGTTAGTAGTTTCCACGACCCAAGCCGTGGCTCAACTCCTAAGTCTGCGAGGGCCTCATGAATAGATTCAATGCGAACATTATTGAATGCACCCTCTATCTCTAAATACACGTTATCCGCTTTCTTAGGGATAACGTGTATTTAGGCTGTGTTCGATGATACGGACCACTTCGTGGAGAGCCGTTTCTGTGGACTTTCCCTTCACGTATGCATGCTGGGACTTCGAAAGTGCTGAGTTCTCGAGACTTTGTCGGATGTGTAAGTCTATTAAGCGCTCTAAAGTTTTGAGTACGAAGAAGGATAAATTAATCGGCCTGAAATCCTTCGCGGTCTCATGTCCTCGTTTGCCTACCTTCGGTATGAAAACGACTCTACTCTAACCCGTCGCCACGACTGGGGGACGTGGTTGAGTAGCAGAAGACTTCTGAAAAGTATCAACAGCCGTGGAACTACCAGATCTTGCGTTTTTCGAAGCATAATCGGTAGTATGCCATCTGGTCCTCACTCAGATGTTAAACGAGTACCCATTTATGGGGATAAATAGAACGGCTGAGCGTGATGCTGATCTCATTACCTCAACAAAATGCAGATAAGATCTTGGAAATAGGATGTCACTAGCACATCCTGCAGCCTTTGTCGAATGCTGGATTGTCGCGCCTGTTATTTTTTTTTTTAAGAACGTTTGGAATGTACACTCCCAATCAATAGGATAGTTCCACTTGAAAAATGACTGTATCTCGGTAAGTGATAACGGTATTTTCTTCAAACTTGGTGACAATATTTACAGTAGCCTGCCTGTTCTTTAAATAGCAGAATGTCTCAAATCTGAAGTCCCGTTAGGATTTTCTTTCGAGAATTCTTAAAAACAGTACAAATGGTGAAGTCAATTGGATAGTTCCAGTGGAAATAAAACATGAAATAACGGTACGAAGGGATAATTTTACTTTGAAAAATGAAGCTGGTAATAAGAAGAACTTTATTTAAATAATTTGAGCTCAAAAACTTAATCTGGGATAGAATTGTATAGGTTTTAACGGTAAATTAAGTTGATTTCGTTCCGAGCTCCTCTAAACGTACGCCAAAGAGCTTCAGTGTTCTTAAACTATCGTTTAACGGTATAGATCTTCCTCGTCATTCATTCTCACACTTTTTTGATGATATTTAGATCTTATAAGTAGGAAGGTCTTTCCATAACCTTGATTAGTTGGTCTTGAAATCAATCTTTTATCAGCCTTGCTTCATAGTTGGGGTCATTATTTTGTTAAAATCTTTTAGGAATGGAATGGAAAATGTCAGAAGTTTTAGGCAATACATTAGGAAGAATATCTTTAAAAGCCTGGGGTACTCTGAGTACCCCTAATTTAAGAAAGCTGAGTAGTTTCACACCAAGATATTCAACCCGAATGGAAAAACTGTATGGATTGGACAAACGCGTTATTTTTACTGACGGAAAAGATTAAATCTCGTCGGTTCAGATGGATTTAGGTATTATTTCCACGATTTGAGCTAGAAAAAATTAATTTTGTAGACGCATCACTCAGAGTAAGAAATGTCGAAGTATGCGGTTGAATGGCTCTGTGTGGAATTATTGAGCTTGTGGAAATTAGCGGTATTCACAACGTCCAGGCTTCCAAAAATATTCTGGATAATATAGTTCTTAAAATTACCGACATTTTCCATTCATTTTCTTTGAGATTTTATCAAGAGAATGGCGTCAATCATGGAGCAAGACTGATAAAAGATTGGTTTTAAGACTAACTAATCGAGGTTTGAGGAAGACCTCCATACTTCCTTGATTTAAATACCATCAAAAATGTGTGGGGATGAATGACAACGAAGATCTACACCGTTAGACAGTAGTTTAAGAACACTGAAGCTCTTCTGCGAACGTTTTGAGAAGTTTGGAGGGAAATTAATTTAATTTACCGTTAAAACCTATACAATTCTATCCCAGAATCACTTTTTGAGCTCTAATTTCATAAATAAAGTTCTACTTATTACCAGCTAAATTTTTCAAAATGAAATTATCCTTTCTTACCGTTATTTGATGTTTTATTTCCACTGGAACTATCCTATTGACTTCACCATTTGTACTGTTTTTAAGAATTCTCGTAAGAAAATCCTAACGGGATTCCGGATTTGAGACTTTCTGCTATGCAAAGAACAAGCAGGCTACTGAAAATATTGTCACCAAGTTTGAAGAAAATACCGTTATCACTTACCGAAATACAGCCATTTTACAAGTGGAACTATCCTATTGATTGGGAGTGTATGCACAGATATTTCTAAATATGCCCATGGTGTACCATATATGGTACGTTGCAAAATTGGTGCAAACAATACTTTTGGTGACTTTTTTTGGTCAAAATCTCACAAGAATCTCAAGAACACAATTCAATTTACTCACCAGTATTTTTCCATTTCCAAATGCATAACGGTAAATTTCGCCAAATTTTTTTAACTCTAAAGAATAGCTTTCACAGTTCCACAAAAAATAACGTTCGTCCACTTAAACGACGCACAGACAATTCAAACAAAGCTCCGGGAAGCCAAAATTGAATTTATGTGAAAGCTTGTTTTGTCTACTTTGGGAAAAAGTAAAAAAAAAATCAAAAAAATTTATTAATCGCCACACTTTTGAAGGAATCTAGCCATGTACCTAATATCTAGAAAGCCCATGACACTCACAGGTATTCGTTATTCGTTTATGCACGAATATCGGGCCTTGAGATGAGGAAGCCGTCTGCACGGTATCTGAAGATAATTGATGGCAACCATTTCGCTACAAGCGGTAAAATAATTTTTAAAATTATTAGGTATGTTTTTTTGGTTATCCCGTGTAGGTTTGGGTAACGAAACTTCATATAAAAAAAATGACAGGTGGATCAGCTGGCATTTTTTTTTTATATGGAGTTTCGTTACCCAAACCTGCACGGGATAACCAAAAAAAAACACACCTATTGTATTAATTCTGGTTCCCAATTTCGTGGGTGCGAGTATTAACTAATTGTGGAAATCTTGACGTATCGTTCCATTCTGTACACCAACTGCAGTTCATGTCTGTAGTATTTTGGCAAGGCAACTTACCAGGTCTATTGGAACTACGCGGAACTTTGTCTGTTATTTTCGTATTTTTTCCCAAATGCATGCTACAAATCCCTCCGAAATTTTGTGATCAGGGGCGGCGGCGGCCCAAAGCCACATGAATGATTTCTCGAACCACAAAAACACTTTCCGAAGTCAAACAAATTTTAAATTTATTGTTCCTCTTTCACCAAGTCCTGGCATGGCTGCGCTAATTGCTGTAACTGTAGCCGCGGTTTGTAGTTCGACCCACCCTTCTCCTAGCCAAGTATCATTATGGGCAAAACGATTCTTTCTGATTCCCTCTTTCCATTTTCGATAACTCAGGAAGTCTTTCCGATCTATCTGAAATTTTAGACACTTGTTGGAGCTCTCATTTGGTTTACACGCGGTCCTATCTATCCGCCTTTGGAAGTTACGGCTGCCCAAATTTTGAGTTTTCTAATTGAAAATTGCCTATTACTTGGAAATGCGTGAACGAAAAATTTGTAAATTAACTAAACTTGTAGAGCACCGTACTGCTCACATTTGGTGAAAATTTAAAGGCTGACGCGGCTTGATCAAGGCTAAGAAGCTACGCCCGTCGAAACATGCAATTTAGGGAGTAAAGTTTGATTCATGTGCAATCGATATTTAACGAGATAACAACTCTACAATCGTTTATTTTTGATAAATCGCAAACCGATCAAAATTTCTAAAATTTGGCACACCTGTAGAGCTATTTGGCGCACATTTCCTCCAAGTTTCAGCCTACCTATCCGCGTTCCGTTCGAAAATTAGAGCTGTCCAAACCGCATTTTTGTGTTTTCAAATCGATAATTGCCCATAACGTTTTTTGATGTGAATTTAGAAATTAGGCAGACTTGTAGAACATCGCACTGTCCATATTTTGGTGAACATTTCAAGGCTCTAGCTAAGCAAGGTTCTATGAAGCTCTATCGATCCGATTTCCCTATCCGATATCAGTCCAAAGAAAGGACTCTGCAAGGGTTTTAGATAAAATTTTGCCCACAATCGAATCCTTAAAAATTTACAAGCACAGCGGACCGGTATGGCATCACTAATATAACCAGAGAAACACATATTCTCCTCCAGAAATAGTATAGCTGATGACTTGCCTAAAAACCGAATTCCGCAAGTATGTGTACAGCATTGGGTCTTCCGGAGTCTAGTCATCTTAATATACACGGTCATTGGGGCGGGCGGTGGTACAGAAGCCACATTTGCTTTGAAATGAGTCCTCACAGCAAATCGGAGTGATTTTCACTCCGAATCGGTGTCGAATAGTGTCCATCCGAAACGGATAATATTGGCATAAAACTCGAAGCAAGGTATTGCTAAAGACTCCGACGAATGTAATGATTTTATCCTTATGGTGTAATAATTTGAACTCAAAAGAATACTTTCATTAAAACCAAAAGAAGTGATTGTCGATATTTTTGGAATAAAAAAAAAATACCGGCGTACAGAGGGCTGCGCCAGCAATACGAGGGTTTTTTAGAATTTTGATGCATAGTGAATATTTTTTGTACCTATATTTTCTAAGCAATAGATAAGAATTGTGCACACCATTAATGAAATGCATCCTGTAAATCTATTTTTGGATTGGTCTAATTAAAGGTGGAACAGAATGAAAGGCGCTAGCCTTTCATTCTGGAACGCGATTTACTATTTACCCAGATTTACTATTTACCCAGTTGATATAAAAGTAATCCAAGGCAAATCTACAGGCATTTTTCGATTTAAGATTTCTGATGGCCTTTGAGCAAAAAGAAACTAAGGCAAACGTAAGGATGGCTTGGCTTTATATATGAACTGAATTATTAGCTGTAAATCTACTGTTACTGTTTTTTTTATCAAGGAAAAGCATCTTATATAAAATGATTCCATTGTGTCCCCTGACATAAGAGCCCATGGAAGCTTTCCTATGAGTATTGAACAAGTATTCTTTTGCAGCTATTCAAGGACACCCTGTATCTTGGTCCTACAAACTTCAAAAATATTTATGCAAACACTATTACCATGCATTGCATTTCCACCAAATCTCATGTTCATTGTTTCATCAAGTTTAAAGATATCCAGTGAAGAAATGCTTAAGAGGCTTCCCTTGCATTGTGAAAGGCCCTTACTAAATACAGGGTGGCTGATGAATATTGCTACATTAAGAGACTCAAATAACTTTTTATTAAATCCATGTAATTCATTTTTTCTTTATTCATTTCAAAAATTAAACATTTTTATTAAGTTATTTTAATTGGTTTTGAATATTATTGAATTTAAATGGCCTCCACGCTCAGTGATGCATGTGTCGTACATCTTATCAAAAAGTTGTTCATTACTCTGCCTGTAGGGTAGCAGCGGGAATTTTCTCAATTATCGTTCGAATTGATAGTTTTAAATCGTTCAAATTTGTTGGTTTTGTCTTGTAAACTTATTGTTTGGAATAACCCCATAAGAAAAAATCAGATGCAGTAAGGTCAGGAGACCTTGCGGGCCTTGTCCGAATGTGGCAAGAATCTCCACATTCCGTTGGCCCTCAGCTCTTTTGCTGCAATTCTATCAACTGACCTGGCTATGTGTGCAGTTGAAAGGAATTTTCTTTCGCCATAGTTCTGGATAGAAGAACTCTCTCAACATCTTTAAGTAACGGGCTCCAGTGACCGTAACAGTAACATCGTCTTCTTCAAGAAAATATGGGCCGACAATGCACTTTCATGAAACCGCACACCACACTGTGATCCCGATGATAAAAGCTTCTTTCGACTGTTCCACGGTCGGCAAAGCTATTCATGGGCCTCATTATTGTCCATCTGCTAGGAAGCGTGCCACGGAATGGGCGGCCATATTCCCTTTGGACGAGTATTACGGACTTCATCGCGTGAAATATCCCAATCCTAGATAATCTTAAATTTTAAACATCGATTTATAACAAAAGAAAGAAATGAAGCAGATTACTCAAACAGAAAAAAATTTATTATGATTTATTTTGGTAGCAGCTTTCATCAGCCACCCTGTACTTACTTAGCTATATTTCCGGTTTGAATACAGTTACTCGAATGAAAATTCGTAGACATATTCCCTATTTAATTTTCTGAAAACCCTTAGCAGAATTTTCATATTTGAAAACCTAAGATGGGCTACACACGAACAAATTGAAATTTTACAAATTTACTGTTATTTATTTTTCCTTAGCAAAAGTCAACAGTCTTAATATTTAACGTATATAAGGCCATACTGACCAATATTTGTGCAAAGTTTCATATCGATCCCCATAACGGTCTAGAAAAACGGAGGTCGAAAAGGAAGTTTAACTTTAAACGCCAATAACTTTTTTACCGTTACTCAAAACTGGAAATTTTAAATGATATAAGATGTACTCGTTTAGATCTTTGATTTAAATACCCATACGTCAATCTTCGATAAAAACTAAAAAAGTCCACTTTTTTCAAACGTTCGGGACACCCTGTTATCTTCTTCCTACCAACTTCTAAGGTATTTGTGCCAAAGACTGTAATCATTCTACACATTCCTATCAAATTTCATGACAATCGGTTGAGCCGTTCGCGGGTTATTTAGTGAACAGACGGACAGACGGACGGATGGACGGACGGACAAAATCGATTTCATAAGGGTTTTTTGAAAAAATATTTTCTAAAAAACCCTAAAAACAATTTTCACAGGGAAGGAACATGTAACGCATAAATGAGATTTGTACAACCCCTCTATAGGTAATATTTACCTCTTTACACTCTAACATACATAATAAATGTACCTACCTGCAGTGGGATTCGATCCCAGGACCTTATGATTTGTAGACGAACGCCCTACCTACTAAGCCAACCAGACTAACTGATGGAGTTTGTAATTTATACAACATGTGTGGCTTCGCTCTGCCACCAAATTCACTCCGATCGGTGGATACACAAAATACCAAAATCGGATGAAATTAGCCCCAGAACAATAACTTGATTGAACATGTTACGGAATTGATCCGATAGGTGTAATACTCAATACCAAATAGGATATTCTTTGCAATGTGTCCGAAAAAGGTTTTAATTTAGAAGTTTCGTCCGTGTCGGATTCTTTTCTAATAAAACCCCTGATGGCGGTGTTATTTTGAGCAAGTTTACTCCGAAATAATTTTTCTTTTTTATCCTATCGGATTTTGTTGCTCGAATACCCGGCATTTTTTTTGCTGTGACCAAGATTTCTCTATTGCATTTAATATTAAGTACACACGTTTTTAAAATTGAATGATTTAAATTAGAGCACACTTAAATTAAAATATTCAATAACGTGTCGCTATATTCAATTGTCTATAGCAAGTTACAAACTTAGGCCACCCACACACGAAGCGTCCCAATCCATTTTTTTGAATTCTTCGTTCTGTCAAATGCATGCATTTCCTTCGTTTCTAACAGAACGGAAATTCAAAAAAATGGATTTGAATTGACCGTGTGTGTGCGGCAAATCTTCAAATCATAAGTTCGCGGGATCGAGTACCATTGTAGCGCAGGTAATTTACTATGCTTAAATATCACCAACACCTATAAAGGTGGCATTAATAAACGTTACAATATTATATTCTCAAAGAAAGAATGTCACAGTCATTTCCCAAATTTGTATGGTAAATTACTGTAACTGGTGACTGAAAAGTTTGGTTCGACCTTCAAGAGTGTTTTCGATTGATTACACCATATACAAATAATACATATATGTCCAAAGCTCACTCAAAATCGGGTACACATTTTTTTGGCCATGTAGTCTGATCTGCACCCAATGTCACAAATCCGACCATACAGATACACGTATACAGGCTATTAAAGCTATTTGCTCTTTTGCTACACAGTTCATGTTGAAGAGAGTTTAGATACTCTGCCAGAGCAGGTTTTCGTGCATTTGTCGACTTCATGAGTGTATCTTCTTCCACTGTCCCATGCCATGGGTCGGTGTGGCTTACGCAAAAGTATCTGCGCCTGCGAAAACTGCGTATTGAAAAAACATGAAAGATGATTTGATGACAATGCATTTCTTGAGGTTGCGGAACAGGTTGCCATGCGTTCATTGACCTTTGCATTTCGTAAGGTGCATGCCGCGCTGTTAATGCAATGTAGTGGTAGCATGCGGTAGAGTGAGTGGATTTAGTGCAGGACAAGGCAACACAACTTCCATAGATATTTCAAAAAAGATATATTTCTATACAGAACATCAACTGAAAATTTGTATGCAAGTTGTTCTGTCCTGTTCTGTACTCGATTCAATTGGAGGGATATGAGTACGAGAGTGAGTTGTAGAGTATTGATAAAAAAATACGATATTTGATCAGCAAAAATCCTATATCGCTGTATTTTTGCAGGATGGTTGGTGATGCTGATGGCGTCCTGATTATGGAAAAAAAGTCCCCAACGATTGGAGGGCAACCTTGAAAAAAGGGGATAAGGGAGTATTTTTTTACTTTTTAGCAAACATTTCAAAACCGACCAAATATACAGAAAAATGGTCTGAGAACGAAAAAAAAATACATAAAATTACCCTTGTAATTGTATTGTATATAATACATTAGGATTTTAGTGAAAAATTTGGCGCTAGACTAAAAAATAAATTAGAATATTTTCATTTTAGACTCTTTTAAAAACCTCCATAGCTCTGAAAACGCAAGTACCCCTCCTCCCTTTTCAAGGCGGCAAACCTCTAATCTATTGGAACTTTTTTCCCATAATCAGAAGGCCATCCTTAAAAATTCTGCAAAAATCCATGGATGTAAGATTTTTGTCGTTCGATGACCATATTTTTTTTCTTCGGCTATAATAAAATCATATTGATTTAATTGTTTGAAACAAATGAGAATGCCCACTTTTGTATGAAAGTTGGTTAACGAAATTTGTATCAGAAGTCTCAAAACGCAAAAGTCTCTATTAGAGAGCAACGAATATATGAGTTTCAATTTTGGATCGATTTTGATATAATTTGAATAAATTTTACCAAATTGCAGATCTTTAGGGGCAGTTTTAGTTGAATTGAATTGAAATAGAGCTAAAATTAACCACAGTTTTCTGTTTTTAAGGCATTAAAACTGTAAGAAATACGGAAGATAGAATAAAATGATGTAAGAAAGAAATGATCTTTGGACTATTCACCAATTTTGTGAAGAATCGTACGAACACCTCACCTTGGCAGAAGTTGCAGAAAATTGAGATGGAAAAATATTTTGTTTTTGGGTCAAATCACACAAATTTGACTTTGAAGTTCTGTAAAAACCAAACCTCTTATCCGATTTTAGTGCGGTTAATTTTATTTTTTGGATAAATTTGTTGGCTTTAATAATCATTTTGTTTTGCTATTATAGCTAGTATAGCTTTTGAGATAATGACGTTTTAGTCGTCAAAGAAAATTTTTTTTTTTTAAATTTTCAAATGCCTGTGGCAGCTAAAGGGTTAAGCTTTTTTTTACTAAAAATCAATGAGGAATCACAATCCGGTGCGTTTATGCGGCAGACACCCTGTATATTTTCCTAACTTACGACTAATGAAAAAAAAACTATCGGAAAATTGGTTTTGATACCGAAATTTATACTTTTAGGCCCGTATTTATAAACATAGCTTAACTCAAGGCGACCAGTAGTTTATATTACAAGTCAATTAAGTCATTTAAGGCGAAACTCAAGGAGACCTTAAGCTGTTAACACAATTGTAATATAATAATAACTCAAGGTAGTTAACTAGCTACATTGACTTCAAGTGAGGTGGACTATTGCAAAATTTCAAAGTTTCCTTGAAATCCCCTTAAGTCAAGGATGCATTGACTCGAGAAATTAAATTATTTCAATGAAAAACTACTGGAAATGGCATTTATATTTGAAGGTAAGGTATGTTTAAAAATACGGTTAGTTTTTAGTTTTAGTTAGTTTTGGCTAATTTTTGCTATGATTGTTGCCACGGCCGGTCAAGAAACAATACTATGTATACTATAAATTAAAAAATCTACAGCTGTCTAGACGGGAATGCATAAATGCAAATTTAGAGAAAGTATTGAATAAATTGGTCGCAGCATGCAGGAAGAGCTTCTTACAAAAATCATATGTGCAAAATTTGAACTTCCTTTATTCTGTCAGAAGTTATGGAGTGAGTAAAATGCCCGAACTGAATAACAAAGAAGGTATTTTTTCAGAAACTCCATGTCTATGACCCTAAAACTCATACCTACTTTATATTAATTATTATCGTCTCCATTAGACTTTTCTTTTTGACACCAAAGCCTTCATAGCCTGCTAAATACATATCTCCCTTTTCTGATTATATAAAAAATATTGATATGTATGTGCTAATATTTTTGTAATTTCTGATTATTTACTTTTTATTTTAATAGTTTATTGAACAGAGTTAAATGTAATAATTAATGCATATTTCACTAAAATAAGGTAAATTTAAGAATAGACTTCTCCTCACGCAGTGTATAAAAAGAGGAGAAGGCAGACAATTTTTCTGTATCTCTTACCTTTTTTGAAATAATCGCAAAAAAACGAAAAGAGTCCCCCTTTCCCCCTTTTTTTAAGGTTGCGGATCACTAATCGGCTGGGACTTTTATTGCCATAATCTGGGGACCATCTCCAACCATAATTCAAAAAAAAATCCATCTAGGATTTTTGCCGACCAAATATGCCATTTTTCTTAGACTTGTCGCATCGCTTGGGTTGCTTGGAATTGACTCTCAAATATCATATTTAAATATCGGCTCAGATAATCTGAACCTCAAAATATAGATACACACGCCACAGACGAATTATAAATTTCGTAGGCGCATGCACAACGTGTACTCGTGTCGTTTCCTTCGCGCCGCGCCGCGGTGCCATACATCGCACACCACACAAGAAGCGGGCGGGACGTGGCAGTGAATGAATTTCATAATCATTTCTGTGTTCATAACATAACATATTGTCCGCAACGGCAAATTGCTCTCTTCCTCGGACCCACTCGGTCCACTTGTCATGCGTCACGGAGTACGGAGATATCCATCTCCATCACACACCACGGAAGTCGCAGGCAATGGCAAGCGATGAGTGATTCTTAAAAGATACTATAAAAAGAGTCTCTTGACTCTCTTGAACTGGAAAACGTTCTCTCAAATTGACACGCACACAGGCTCATGCGATTCGCTTGAAAGCTCTAGGAAATTTCAGATACATTTTCATAGGAACAACATTTTGTACCAATTTGGACATATATGTCTTATTTGTATATGATTACACTCTGTTTTTCCCCAGTGTAAGAGGGCCCACTCAAGAAGTTGGCGGGTGGGCCCTGAGTGAAGTTGTTCCGCCACTGTTTGTGATGTTAGTTTGGGTGAGAAATCAAAAGCAAAATGTCTTAATTTCGAGCTCGCATACATGTAATCCGTACTCGTAGCAATCTAACTGACAGTGTGCAAGAGCAAGGAATACAACATTACATAGATGATAAGAAGATGTCGTTCCTGCTACTTTGGCGATGTGCTTCTTCTTTCACAAAAATTATCAGTTTAATAATTTCCAAATTTTATTATTTATTTATTTATTTAATTTCAAACGGACAAAATGTCCTTGGAAAACAATATTATACAGGATGATAATGGTAGACTTAAAACTAAACTAAACTATTACAATATAAATTCAATATGTACACTGCGTTTCACTTGAATAGCACACTCTATACATTAGATTTATTTTCTCAATATCTTTAAAAAAAATGAAGACAACAGATATTTTGTATTTTTTATTTGCCATTTGATTAATTAGCTATAATTTGAAATAAAAAGAATTCGAATTTTTCCAACATGTAATCTTAGAAAGAAAAAAAATGTAAAACACCAATGAAAAAACACAGGAATTCTGTTTCACTTGAATAGCACACTTTTTTTTAAACCTATTTTAATTAACTTTTTATGCAGTGAGGATAACTTATTATTGTTCAGAATACAAGTTGAGATCAATTTGAATTAAAATCAGCAATTTTAGTAATGGGTTGAGCCTCCCCCGTTTGAAATAACCTCCTAGATCCTATTAGGCAAATAATCGTACAAACTTTTGATGTAAGCAAGGGAAATGGTAGCCCATGATGGCAGAATGGCTTCAATTATTTCAGTCTTTGTTGAAAATTATTTACCAGACTCATAAACTTTTCTAACCAGCCATCTCCAAACATTTTCTATTATGTTTAGATCCGGGGAGTATGGTGGCCAGTTCAAAAGAGTAACATTTTTGGACTCGATAAACGACTTTACGGCACGGGCAGTGTGTATTGGTTCATTGTCTGGTTGTAAAGTCCACGGCAATGGTCCAAAGAGACTTTCGAATGTCGGAAAAGCCTTTTCTAAAACACCTTGATACGACTTAGCATTCATAGTGGTGTCTAAGAATTGGAGTTCACAAGTGCCGTAGTAGGATTTGGCTCCCCAAACCATAACGCCGCAAACTTGACTGTGCAAACGATCCAACTGGTGAGTCTCCTTCCTTAAATCATAAAAATAACAGTTATATCCATCGGGCCCTTCCAAATTAAATTTCTTCTCATCAGAAAAAACAACGCGATATCACTCTTTGGTCCATGACATGTTGGTACGCGAAAAAGTCAACCGAGCTTGTTTATGAGGGGGTTAAGAGGTGTTTTTTTTAATTTTAGACGCTTTAGGTCTTCAGCTTTTGAATTAGCACGCCATACAGTTGTTTTACTCGCACTGAGACCAACTTTTAACCGAATTTTGTCCACAGAATCATATGTGAAATCGATGTTTCACGCAAAATAGATCGCTTATCTGCATAAGAGCGTACACAGCTCACTCGACCTTTCATATTTTTCCATAATTTTCACAATTTTTAATTAAATTGTAAATCACGTTTCTGCCTTTTCTTTTCCAATTTTTTTCGATATTTTAGTCACTGAAAAGTCACAATCCCTGTAATTTTTTATTTTAACTTATTCTTCGCTTGTTAAGGCTTTACCACGACCCAAAATTTTTTAAAATCAACGAATCGTATTTAAATTACTCAAAACGACTATAGATTGTGATATTGTGACCACGTGCACCACGTATTTGAAGCTTAAACCCAACTGTGCTATTCTAGTGAAACAAAAAATCTGCTCGCTTTTGAAGCAAATTGGTGAAAAAAGGTAACGGTAAATTTGGAGAGTATAATTTTTCTTTTGGGGAACCCACACCAACAAGACAAAAAAAAAGTACTAGCAAAGTCATAAGAATATTGATATATAAGCAAATTACAATGAAAAAACGGAATGTGCTATTCAAGTGAAACGCAGTGTATGTATATGTACTTAACATTAAAATTATTAAATTTGGAATTCAGTTTAACAAAGAATAAAATAGACAAACTCAGATGTTTCGAATTTCATTCTACTCAAATAAATCTAAAATAAAAGTTTTTAGCTGTTGGCGGTTTAAGTTAAAAATATCGAGGTGATTAGAAACTAAATTTCCAACAGATTTGAAACGTTCTACAGGTGAATTGGAAATGAAATTGGATCTATTAGTACCTAAATAAAACAGTTCATGACGTCTTGTGTTTCTTGCTGGAATTTTTAAAGAAATGTCTTGCAGAATATCAGGCAAATCCAAAATTCCATTAACAATATTATATAAAAAATTGGCATCAAAATATAATCTACGGGTTTCAAGAGAATTCATCTTTAATAAGGATAGGATAGCGGGGTAATCAATGTTCTCAAATGATAAATAAAGTTTTCTTGACACATGTCTTAAAAATAAATGCTGTACCTTTTCTATAGTGTGTGAATGAGTCTTATAGTATGGATTCCACAAAATAGTGAGATACTCCAATTTGCTCCTAACTAATGCAAAGTATAAAGTTTTGATTGCATGAATGTTACGGAAATCGTTAGTATTTCTAATGACAAATCCCAGCATTCTACGAGCTTGATCCGAAATATAATTTATATGATGCGAAAAGTTCAAAGATGCATCGAAGTAGATGCCAAGATCTTTGACTAAATTAACAGTGATAAGAGGAACATTATTAATTGAGTATTCTGGGTTAGAACATGAGTTACTACGATGGAAAATAATAAATTGACATTTTGTTAAATTAAGTTCCAAATTATTTTGGGTACAGTAAGTGCAAAACCTTTCCAAATTATTTTGTAGTATATTTATGTCATCGGGAGAGGCAACTGCTTTAAAAATTTTGCAATCGTCTGCAAAAAGTAAAAATTCAACATTATTTAAGACTAAATTAATATCATTAATATACAAAAGAAATAGAAGAGGTCCCAAGTGAGAACCTTGTGGAACTCCTGAACTAGGTGAAAAAGGTTTAGACAGATGATTTTCTATATTAACTATAAGAGAACGATCTCTAATATAATCGTTGATCCAATTCAACAGGGGTCCACAAAAACCGAATTGCCTTAATTTTTTCACAAGAAGATTAAAATTGATTCTATCAAATGCTTTTACGAAATCTGTATATATTGAATGCACTTCTAATGATTTTTTAAAAGAATTATAAATGAAATTAACGTAAGAAACAAGATTAGTTGCAGTTGACTTTTTGGCACAAAAACCATGTTGGTTGGGTATAATTAGTGGACGTACTAATGGCGTAATATAATCTGTAATAATGCTCTCAAATAATTTCGGGATACACGAAAGAATGCATATTGGCCTGTAGTTTCTTATATTTTCCCGGTTACCTGTTTTGAAAATAGGAATAACGAAGCTCGATTTCCACTGCAAAGGGAACTGACCTGATTTTAACGATAGATTGAAAAGGAATTGAAGAGGTTGTACTATACTTAACGCACAATTTTTAAGAAAAACTGGTGGTATTCCGTCGGGTCCAGGGCTCTTTGAGTCATCCAATTCAAGAAGTTTTTTTTCAAAAGAAAATCTGATTCGATTGATAATTCGGATAAACAAAACGAATTGTTGAGCATTGGAGGATCTGTTATACAATCATCTGTGGAATATACTTTGGAAAAGTGTTCAGCAAATAGGTTCGCTAAATTACCTGCATCAGAGCTAATTTTATCATCTAAGAACATTGTATAAGGTAAACCGCTTTCCGATTTTCTGCAATTAATATGTCTCCAGAAATATTTTAAATTATTTGGTATTTGGGCTTCTAGGCTGTAAATATATCGCTGATAATCAATTTTAGATATTTTTTTACATCTAGATCTTAAATCCGAGAATTCATTATAATAGCGTAAATCGCCTGTTTTTTTAAAATGTGCATGAACAACTTTTTTATCTCTTATAATATTCTTGAGTTCAACTGAAAACCATTTTGGAAAACAATCGTTATTTACATGTATACGGGGAACATATGTAGTTATTAAATTGTTAATAGAGTCGTAAAATGAATCTACTGCATCCTTAAGTGATTTGTGTTCGAGAATAGACCAATCAAAGGAATTTAATACAACATTTAGATTTACAAAATCTGCGCATTTAAATTTTAAAAAACTGGATGGTGAGGAATTATTACTTAATTTAGAGAATGACAATTTAACAAAAATATCAAGAGCCGGGTGGTAAACATCAATGGGAATCAAAGGATGATTACAATTATTAACAATAACATGATCAATATTAGATAAAATGAGATCAAGAATTTTATTAGTTTGATTTTTGATCAAATTATTTTGATTCAAATTCAAAAAAGAAAAAATATCAACTAAGTCGAAGCTCTTAGGATTAGAGTTGCAAATGGCCCAAGAAGGCGAGTCCCATAAAATGTCACTCAAATTGTAATCGCCCGTCACTATGAAATTAGCTTTCGAGTGAATTTCCGACAAATGTAAAAGATCTTCAGCATGCTTACGATATTTGTCGGGCAAAGCATCTGGCGGTAGATAAACAGTGCTTACAATTGTACGAACAGGTTTAGTATTGATAGCCACAAATAATTGTTCAATATCGTTGTTATGACATTTTAAAATGTTTGATTTTAATTTTTTATTGACCGCAATAAGAACTCCACCACCTTTTTGTTTAACAGATGTTAGAATGTTACGATCAAGACGATGAATCGAATATTTGTTTAAACCAAGTTCAGCAGAGTAAAGATTCGGTGAAAGCCAAGTTTCCGTAAATATAATAATATCATAAGAGGCCGTGGATAATGCTATTCGTAAATCGTGTAATTTCGTTCGTAAACCGCGGGTATTTTGATAATAAATAGAGAGTGTTAGTTTTTTGCTGAATGATTTTTTACTATGCGGGGTGTTCCATTGACGTACTTTATCGTGGCATTGGAGTCCACTTTTTGAGTTTCAATGAGCTGTAATCGAAGCGATTTCAAATATTCTCTTTGTCGCAATGTTTGATCTGATACGATCTTGATATTGCTGTCACTCAAATATTTTTTGCAAGCTGGATAATTTTTCTTCTTGACAATTTCGAGAGCTATGGAAGGACTTTTAGTAATTACCTTCATAAGTCTGGGTTCGCCAGGAACGCCTTTACCAATTCTAAACATTTTTAGCTCGGACGGCTGCATACATACTGGTGAAACAATTTTGTTTATTACTTCCAGACATTTTTGACTATCGACATCACTGTTGACCTCCGGAATACCGATAACGATAACATTTGACTGTCGCTTATTTCGATCCTCGATTTCGGATATAATATCTTCCATGTTTGTGGGCGTTGTTTGGCGCTGTTGTAAAATGCTGATCTCTTGCTTCAGATCAGAAATTAAATTCTTCAATGAAGTGACACTATCAGCAAGTGATTCAACCTGATTGTGTTTGCTGGTACAAGGGGTGCAAACAAAAAGCGACTTCTGCGTTTTCACAGCATTTGTCTGCGTCCTAGTCAGATCGGCACAAGTGGAGTGTTCGGGCTTATGGCAAAAAGTGCAAACGAAATGATCTTCACCGGATTTCAGTTGGAGGTTGCACAAAGAGCACTCAATTTATGAACCAGAGCTGATCACTGGTCAAAGATTGAGGTTAATTAGTGTCTCTCAGGAAAACTGAAAACTACTCCCTGGTGTTTCTTGAATTTTGCACTAGCTTCAGATTGAGATCCGCAGTTAATTTTGAATTATGTCTTTCAGTAATTTTACATGGAAAGAAAGAATGAACCTGATTTGTAACTAAAATCTCCATTAGGATCGCCAAAGTACTATAAAGCTTTGCAGCGCTTTAAACGCTTTCCTTACAGCCGCATAGAGCGCTGAAGTTGCTTAGCAATCGAACTTTACAGAAGAAATCTCCATTACAAATTAAACAGAACGGAAAATCTAATACTTATTCAGCACCGTCAACTTTATTCATAAGACCCCTTCTAAATTTTTTCTTGCATACGCCCCTGAATGAGACACACAGAAAATTTGTGAAAAGAGCTGGCTGCTCCTCTAATTTCAACACTAAGTTCATCCTTTTTTTCTGTTTGTAGCATTCACGCGAATCCACACTTTTCTTTTCATTCTCCTGCCGGCCACTTTTCGTCTTCTTAAACAACAAAAGTATTTTTAAATAGCAAGCAAGAGTCTAAATTACACCTTGAAGCAAAATAAATGCTTTTCTATTGAACAAAAATTTATTTGATTAATACTTTGTCGTTACTCTCCATAAAAAGATGAAGAAATTTTTCTTTCAGGAACTGATAGCAGTTCAAGCTAATTTTTAAACTTATTTTCCCGCTTCTTTTCATATGCATTCGACAAGCCGTTCCATTCATTCATCTTCTACAGTTCTAATTGCACCTTTGCACTAACCTACACTGTGCAATTGCACTTCGGCGACTAGCTCGTGTATTTTCGCCGACGATTCGGTTCAAAATACTTGTCAGATGTGATTTGTCGTCTTGGTCTTGTCTCTTGTTCTCAACTCGACGATTTCATGTTTTCTTCGCGACTTGGCGGCGCGGCTGCTGTTTTCTGGTGGCATATCCCTCGACAATTTTCCTTCAATTCTGTGTAAATGTTCTAAGAAACAGAAAAACGTGTGCAGCCCGGCATATATTCGTCAATTTCGCGTGAGAGTCGTGTTCTATTGAAATTTTTGTCTATTTGATCCGCGCGCGCGGCACGTCTCATAAGAAAAACAAAAACATCGTGCGACCGCGGCACGAGCATCCAGACATCAAGTCAAAGAAGTCGTCGCGTAGTGAACAGAACACGGCACAAGCCATTTTGGTGTTTTTGTCTGTCTGTGCGCGCTGATAGTAAATCAAAAGCCGGGAAATACGTGTCCTGGAATTTGCTCAAATCTCGTGCTCGGGTAATGTCATGAAATTTTGAACCGTGCACGAGGCGGCTCCCGTGCGACGCAGTCGTCTCAACAAGATCGCCGCTTGTTGTTGGTTACGTTCCGTGTCCATCCCGGAATATCCCTGAGCGTGCGTTCAAGAAAATTATTTTTAGCCGCCAGAGCAATATGGTGTTGTGTCAAAGTGAATTTGCCGGCGGCCGATTCGCGAGTGTCATAAAATAGAAAAGGAGGCGAAGGCACTCGCGCCAGTGTGTGTAATGTCACAAGGGACAGGGACAATCAGCATCGTCATAACAGAAAACATGTCAACAGGAGACTCGGGATTTGGACGATCTATTGCCGCCCCCGGACTCCCGCATTTCTTATAGTACTTAGAGACATCCCGACACCATCCCCCTCCATCGCTGGGCTCTGGAACGTGTTGGCGCACTGTGTACGTAAGAATTATGTTTTGTTTATGTTGTTTGTTACAGGCGGGAAGGCAAGGACCCAGAAGGGTCGTAAATTTTAGTGGATAAATACAGACGCACGGAAGCCTTCTATTGGAGTTTAGAAAATATTTTAGTGGATTTGGAGCATATTATTATTGATCAAAGGATTTGATATCTGCAGACAGTCAATATCAAAACGGTTTGGACAAATTCCCCTTTCGCCGGTTGTGCTGCAAACCTCCAAAAACGCTGGTTGCTCCAAGGATATGACCATTCAAACGTCATTGACTTGCCTATCCGGTCGTACGTTCTATGGTTGTATGAACAAAAATTCCTTGTCCGACCACACACCTTAATGCTAGTAAAGAAAAAGCATCCTAGCTTACAGTAACTGCGTCAAAACTAAATCCAAAAGGGCTCTTGGGATAACACTTAAAGCTATCACCAGCTCGGGCCTCGTCCGGCAGTGAATCTAGGAATTCTTGTTCAGCTCGTCCCCACCCAAGATGTCGAAATCGATCAGCTTTTCCAGTACCTAAACTGCCCAAAACCTTACCTAGCGTACAGTAGACTCACGTAAACGTGAACTGCGTCAAACGTGAACACCCGCTTCTGTTCACAGAAGATAGTCTTTTTTGATCCTTATAGGCCGCAACTCTAGAAACTGAAATAAGCCGAAAAACGAAGTTTTTTTTTTTTTAACCCACAAGTTCCACTTATTTCAGTAAATCTTTAATTTTTATTATTACTAGGGGGCTTCGCCCCCTGCTCGCTATGCTCACCCAACCAACCGTTCGCTCTGCGCGCTCCGCTGATTAATGGCGAGGTCCCCCCTCATATTGATAATTTAGCTTCCTGTCAAAACGCAGGTATACGATCAACTCCGCCAACAAAACAATAAGTTCAGGACGTAATTATTGCACTAAAACGTGGCAAGGCTGCTGGGCTCGAAGGCATTCCAGCCGAACTTTACCAAGCAACACAGGGCTTAATAGCGGAGTTGTTGCACCCTCTCATTGGTAGAGCGTGGGTCGTGGGATATCTAGGGACGCGGGTGCGTCCCGCCCGCCAAAGAAAGAGGTAAAAATTTGAACAAATGCAAAGTAAGAAGCGACCAAGACTATGTTTACACGGCGGAACAAGTACGGGTTTTCGAACCTCTGTAGCTCGGACTCTGGTTGGCCCTGAGTGTTCAAATTTGGTGGCGTTGTCACTCGCGCCGTCTTACGAAGTGTAGCAAATTTCATGAAGATACGATGAAAAATACCGGAGTTATAAGAGTTCGAAAATCGCATTTTTTCGAAAATCTTGTTCTCGTTGTTCTTGTTGTTCATTAACAGGGCTACAGCCTTGTAGAGAGCATCTCGGGATCCGCTCTCTTTTCCCATAGATAGAGTATGTCGCGAGGGTGTGCATAGGCTATCATTTGCTCCGATCCGTGCAGTAGAAAAAAGATACAGGAAAAAATGTGAAACTGGATAGTTTCTGGCTTGTCTTTTCATATGTTGCAAAAGTCGGGAATGGCCACGAAAAATGCTTGGAATAGAATCGTAAAATATTGTGATTTGGTAGAATTGTTTAGAACAATCCCTTGTATATGTGCTCCAAAGTTTTCAAGGGTAGAGCATCTGGAAGAGTAGGGGCAAGAGGTAAAAGTTCCTGTTTTGGTTCGTTTTATATACGAGCACGTATACATTCGATATTAATATAATATTGCATGAGCATATAGTGCGGTGCATACATTGCGATCTTATTTGTAAGTACCACTCGGTTTGAACCTGCAGTGGTGGTGAAACCTGGATGTAAGGACATTCTTGCGTCTGCAGTAACGGTGTCTTAACTCTTTCTTCTTCTTTATGGCACGATAGCCCGACGTCGGGCCTTGGCCGCCTGGATTGAAAACCGCCAATTGTCGCGGTCACGCGACCTTGTCCTCCAGTTCCGAAAGCCTAGCATCTGGTGGGCGTCCTCACATACAGAATGCTCCCATCGGGCTCTCGGTCGTCCACGCAATCTGGCTCCGTCCACTCGATGCGCGTTCATCACCTTTTTGGGCATGCGATCGTCGTTCATCCTTTGTGCATGTCCCGCCCATTGCAATCGCTGCAATTTCACGATATTCGACACCTGTAGCTCATCATACAGCTGATACAACTCAAGGTTGTACCGGATGCGCCATTCACCTCGTTCACGAACGGCCCCGAAGATTCTTCGGAGAACCTTTCGCTCGAATGTGTCCAACAGGTTTTCAGAGTTTTGGGTTAGGGTCCATGCCTCGCAGCCATAGCACAGGTCGGATTATGGTTTTATACACGTCGAGCTTCGTCTTCCTGTGCACCAGCTTCGAATTCATAATTTGGAGGACCGCAAAGTAACACTTATTAGCTAGTTGTATCCGTCGCTTTATCTCATCTGTTTCGTTGGCGTCTTTTGACAAATTGCAACCCAGGTAAGTGAAGTTGTCTACATATTCTATATTGAGGTCCCCCACTGTGATGCTTGAATTTACTGGCGTTCTAGTTTTGGATTGCATCATGACCTTGGTTTTAGATTCGTTGATATGTAGTCCAACTTCTTTGGCGGCGTTATTGAGATTATGCAGAAGGCTTTCTGCATCACCCAATCTTCGAGACATGATGTTGATGTCGTCGGCGTAGGCTACTAGTTGAGTTGATTTAATGAGTAGCGTTCCGCTGGTGTCCAGATTCATGGCTCGAATCACATACTCCAGAGCCAGGTTGAAGAGCGTCGGCGCCAGCCCGTCGC
This sequence comes from Microchrysa polita, assembly GCA_949715475.1. NCBI lineage: Eukaryota > Metazoa > Arthropoda > Insecta > Diptera > Stratiomyidae > Microchrysa > Microchrysa polita. The sequence goes on along the minus strand of OX454422.1, from coordinate 11,522,389 downwards.
CTTGCTTGAGTCCAGTACGAGTTTCAAATAGGTCAGTGAGTATGTTCTGAACTCTGACCTGCGAGACGGTATTAGTCATCGTCATCCTTATGAGTCGCACTAGCTTAGCCGGTATTCCAAAATGCAGCAAAATGTTGTATAGTACGCTTTGATCGATACTGTCGTATGCCTGCTTGAAGTCGACAAATATTTGGTATACGTCGATGTTGTATTCCCAGCACTTCTGGAGTAAAAGCTTCACTGTAAAAAGTTGATCTGTTGTCGAACGACCAGGTCTAAAGCCGCCTTGGTACTCGCCAATGATTTCTTCTGCGTACGGATTAATTCTATTTTCCAGAATCTTAGATAAAATCTTATAAGTCGTACAAACTAATGAGATGCCTCTGTAGCTCTCACATTTCAACTTATCCCCTTTTTTGTGGATTGGGCAAATGATACTTTTACGCCAATCTTCCGGGACTATTTCGACGTTCCATACTTTAACGATAAGTGTGTGTATAGCCTTAACAAGACTCTCTCCCCCATATTTCAGCAGTTCAGCTGAAATCTCGTCAGCGCCCGGAGCTTTATTATGTTTTAGTGCTTGCATGGCGAGATCAACTTCTTCTACTGTTGGGGGTTGAACGGGAGCCATCAGCTCCGGAGCTCCTTGTGTGGGGTTGTTCGGTTGAACATTGAGGAGCTCTTCAAAATGTGAGGCCCAGCGTTTATCAACGCTATCGGTGTCGCTAATGATATTGCCATCCTTATCCTTACAGAGGCTGGTCCTGGGTTGGTATTCACTTTTAATTGAATTAATCAGCTTGTACGCTTGTCTACTGTTCCTACTAGCTAGTCTTTGGTTTATTTGCATCAACTGCTCGTCAAGATGATTACGTTTCCTACGCCTAATTACCCTATTGGAAAATCGTCGAAGCTCGTCATATTTTGTTTTTTTTTTTGGCTCTAGTTGCGCGTTAAGTCCATTGGCGATATGCCTCGTTTTTAGCATCAACCGCATTTTGACATTCTTCATCAAACCAATCATTTCGGGCTCGCCGGGCTTTGTATCCCACAACCTCCTCTGCGACCCCTTTGATGGTGTCTTTGAGTGTATCCCAGATCTCAAGGGCGCCTTTGTTGCTGATGTTATTTAGCAAGGTCGTCAGCTTCTCCTCAAGGGTAGTCGTATAAGTGACCATCGCAAATTTTTTTGCCGGGTTGAACCTCGAATGATGCACCGAAGAAATTCTGCACCTATAAGTCGCCTTCACCATATAGTGGTCAGAGTCAATGTTTGCTCCACGATAGGACCGAACATCCATTATGCTCGATGCCCATCTCTTGCAGACAAGGACGTGGTCAATTTGGTTGACGGTATGTTGATCTGGAGATCTCAAAGTCTGCCTGTGAATGCGACGATGCGGAAAACAGGTAGAGCTAATGACCATATTTCTGCTGGTCGCGAAGTCTATTAGTCGTTGGCCATTGTCGTTACAGTCTTCATGGAGGCTGTACCCTCCAGTAATCCCCCTATGCCAACTTTCGTTTCCGACTTTGGAGTTAAAATCCCCTAGCAGCAATTTGATATCGTTTGATTGAAGTGAATCGAAGAGATTTTCTAGGCGGTGATAGAACTCGTCTTTAACCGCGTCTTCACTGACTTCGGTGGGGGCATGCGCGTTTATGAGCCAGAGATTGAAGAACCGGGTTTGAAGTCGATAACATGCGGCTTAAGTTGATTGTTTACAATGAACGCCACTCCAAACTCCCTGTGGCCCGAAGGTTTTCCACTTGTGAAAATTGTGTACGAATTTTGGCCATCAATCTCGCTACTAAGTCATTTTGTTTCCTGGAGTGCAACAATGCTCAGCTTATATTTTTCGACCTGATCCAAGAGGGCCCTTAAGGCCCCTGGCCTATTCAGGGAGCGTACATTCCAGGTTCCGAAAGAGCAATCAGTTGTTCGTTTGCGATGTCGTCGTTGGGTTGTATCCGTCCAATCTGAGGCTTTCATTCCAGGTTTCTTGACGTATAATTTTTTCCAAGGATGGGTTGTCGGCCCATCGCTTAACCATGATAGTATTCGTAAAACGAAAGAGGTCCATCATGGAGAGGCCTCGGAGGTGCTGCTTCGGTGATTGACTGTTCGGTTTTTGTCACCCTATTACATTTAGTAACCTGAGACGCTGAAGTTAATACAGCACTCAGGCGCAGCGGTTACTCGGATAATGCGGGAAAGTAACGCCCCGTAGAGAAACATAGGAATTGGCCGGAGCCGCTCACCCTATGAAGCTCCTCCTGCATAGCTAAGGGTCCGCAGTTATGCCACAACTGAAAACCCTTTGGTAGGCCCAATTTGAAACTTAGGAAGTATGGATGTAATGTATATCACAATAGGGTGACATATAGGGTTCAAGTTATTGTTAGGTGGCAGTTAGTTTTATTATTATGGTTAAATTTAGGGACAAGGCCTGCGTTAAGGTTGAGTTTAAGGCTTATACCAAGGTAAAGGTAAGGTTAAAGTTGGGGCTATCATTAAGTTTAATGTGATGTATAAAGATATTAAGGCTACCAAGGTTACTAAGGGCTTCCAAGGTCACCAAAGTTATCATGTGTCCTATGGTCACTAGGGTTACCAAGGCGACTAAGGGATCTAAGGTTACTAAGAGGGTCATTATTATTATTATTCTCAAACAAATTCGTGATTAAAGGGCAGTGAATATCGTCTTAACTTCAATAAATTGAACGCATTCAATATCATTTATTGATATGTTGTCTATTTTGTAAATTAAAAACTGCAAAAAAATATGATATCTCACAAAAACAACTCTGTTGTAAAAGGTTTCTGCCAAAGAAAAAGTCGTCAGCCGCAAAAAGGATTGATATAAATACAATCCCGCCAATGTACATAATTCATACTCGCATCTTGTCTCAAGGATATGGATATTCAAAAGTGATTGAATTCGTTAATAGCTTCCACCAAACCTACGCGGTGCGTAGTTTCCGCCAAACCTGCGCGGGAGCGGTACGCGTTACACACAACACACACCACCCAAATTGGCAAAATCAGCGTGGTCTACCACGGCGAAAATTATTTCGTAGATTCTGACGGGTACCGCACCGCGTAGGTTTGGTGGAAGCTATTAACGAATTCAATCACTTTTGAATATCCATATCCTTGAGACAAGATGCGAGTATGAATTATGTACATTGGCGGGATTGTATTTATATCAATCCTTTTTGCGGCTGACGACTTTTTCTTTGGCGGAAACCTTTTACAACAGAGTTGTTTTTGTGAGATATAATCTTTTCCCACTGAATGGAAGGATGGTTTGATTGTCAAACTTATTTGTATTGTATTTGTGTGCTTCCTGCTATTGCCAACACAAGAGCTAGGATAATCTTGGAGAGAATCAACATCCACTTAGAAAGCAAAATTGATGAAAAGCAGGCTGAGTTTCGATCTGGGTTTTCTTGCATGAACCACATCAACACCTTGCGGATTGTAATTGAGCAATGCGTCGAATACAAGTCTCCGTTGCACATACTCTTTCTTGATTTTGATAAGGCTTTCGACAGTGTGAACCGAGAATGTATCTGGGCGACTTTACGCAAGAGGGGTGTCCTAGAGGAAATAGTGGCTATAATTAGGGCCACATACGTCGAGGCAAAATGTCATGTACTCCATAAAGGTAAGGTGTCTGAGGATTTTGAAGTTCATAGCGGTGTCAGGCAGGGTTGCATCCTATCACCCATCCTGTTTCTTTTGGCGATTGGTGATGTGCTCCATGTAGCTATGCCAGAAGAACGTAACCGTGGCATTCAGTGGTCTCTGAAATCCCACCTACAGCATTTGGACTATGCTGATGACATTTGCCTACTCTCGCATAAGATCATGGATCCGAGTGAAATGGCTCTGGATTTGGAGTCGGGATTAAGGATTAATATCAGCAAGACCAAAATCATTAGCCTGACTGGGAACCCCACTCTCCCCATAAGTATCAATGGACAACTTGTTGAACAGGTAAACGAATTTGTCTATTTAGGTAGCACTGTTGCTACTGATAGTGGCACAGATTAAGACGTCGTTCGCCACATTAACCGTGCCAAGTGTTCCTTCGGCATGTTGTCCAAACTCTGGCAAAGCAGTTATCTCAGTGTTAAAGCCAAACTGGACTGTTTCGCTCCCTGATACTTTCAGTGCTCCTATACGGGAGCAGCACTTGGAAAGTTTACGCTGCCGTTACCAAGAAGCTGCAAACTCTCGTCAACATTTGTATTCGCCGAATCTTTAGAATTTTTTGGCCCGAATGAATTTCGAATGAAGATCTACTTCGGCGTACGGGTCAAAACCTATCGACGAATTGATTCGCAGATGAAAGTAGCAGTGGATTGGTCATACATTGCGGAAGTGCGATAACTGCATTGCTGGTCGCGCTATGCGATGGAACCCCTTATCACAACATGGACGACAAAGGGGTCGCCCTAAAATCACGTGGCGCAGATCTGTGGATAAGAACTGGGGCCATACACGTTACATGGCCAGAAACCATCGCGTAGATGGCGAGTAGGTGTAGTAGACGCGCTATGCCCCACAAGGGGTTAATGCAACTTAGTAATTAATAGAAAATGGAGCCACTCATTTTTTTAAATTTCCGCACAAAATTTAAATTTATTAGAATTCGTTCTAATAAAAATAAAAGTAAAAAAAAACCACTAAAACGGCCCCTTGAAAAATACACTGTTGTTCGACTCTCTTGATTCGACTACTCTCCCCACTGCCCTACCCACCACAGTCAATTTCCATTACATTTGGCTCCTATTCGGTGTTAAAATCATTGTTTCGTGCGGCACAAATGACAAAGCTGGACGCACTTTTATTCTTGTTTCTTTGCGTCAATCTGCTTTCATGTTGCGTCCGGCATCTTTGCCATTCTAATTATGCATTTTGAAACTGGTAAAAAACATACAAAATTGTTGTGAACAACTGCATAACATAAACCCCCGTTAAGTTGAACGGTCGCGGCTTTGATTAATTCACGTTTTCGCGAGTCTGCGGCTAAATTTTTAATTAAAATTACTTTCGCTTCTGAGCTTCCGCTGATAATGATACTCTACTATCAGTTCGGTCTTCGCTCTGCAGCAAATGAACGTGTGCAACAAGTCTTTGATGTTGATTTTTCAACGAGAGATTTTCCGCCTTTAAAACTTTTATATCGGCTCCTGTCGACTCAAATTTGGTGATAGCGTCGTCAAACTTGTTGGACATGAACTGCAAACATTTTTCCAGTGAGTTCACCTTTTCCACCGCTTTAACATTTTGTAAACCACTTTTAGTTATCAGATTTTTAAAATACGAATTTACAACGGTCACCTTTCCAAATGCCTTTTTTGTACCTTATTTTTCGGCTTCGGCTGGACAAGCGTTACAGCATTCAGAATTTTACACAGGAGACACTCATTTTAGTTATAGTGCTCGACAAAATTATTAAATGGATAGGTGGGATTGACGTACGTCCATTTGTTGCGAACCACAGCTCAATGTCAAGCTGCCGGCACTGCAACAAAAAAAAAGCTTTTGCGAAAGTATCGAAGGATCATCTGAGACTTCAAGATTTAGGAAAATGATGGCATCTAATCATCATCGATGCCCAGTTTCCTTGCAGCAATGATTAGATATTACCTATCCTTGGATAGAGAGCATACTAACAGCATGTCTCCGTCTAGTTTATATTCGCTTATGGAGAGAGGTGCGGGTTACATTTTTTCCAAAAACGGGCTGAAGCTCACACGCACGACCTTATGACCTAAGGCCCATCAGTTTCTCTTCAACAATGCTCAAACTACTTGAACGACTTGTGGATAAATGAATGAATTTTAAAATTCAAATTACAATATTTATTGTGGATGTAAATATCATGGGAAAGTTAACGATTAACCTCTTCCGTGGCTGTCTGTCAATTTCTTTATGCTTGGGACAGGGGCGTACGCAGAAAATATTTTGAGAGGGGTTTTAGGAAAAAGGTTGACGTTGGCCTGATGGTCCAAACAATTGCTAAGTGAGTGAGTTACCAATGCACCATAATTTTATTTTTTTGCTAACTTTTAAGGATAATCAAATCCAATTCAGTTGTTAGTAAATAAAAAAATCATGTCCTCGTTCATAAAAAACGCCGACTTGCCTTGATTTACTCTGAAAACGACGTCCACGTTCCGATTGACTCGAAATCAAAGCACAGTGGTCACTAACTATTTTTTAATCGAATTAATATTCTGTTACATTCGTTTATCAAGCATCTCCACCGTTGCATTGTAACCCCTACAAAACTGGAAGTGCCTTGCCAAGCTCTTGAGTGTGTAGCCACTGCTTAAGCTCCCACTTTTTTCAATTATGTCAAAAGACAAAACAAACTTAATTGCAAAAAAGAATTAAAATTAATTTAGAAAAAAAAACGCTCTTGAGTTAACGGTGGTAAATGTTCAAGTAGCTGAAATCTTTAGTTTTTTAGTATACTATCAACTCAAACGAAAATGCAATACTTTCAAAGGTACGCACTCTCCAAAGCCTCCCGCGGACCACTTGAGGGTCTCTCGGGGACCACATTCGGTCCGCGGACCACCTGTTGTTGGGAAACAGTGCTCTAGAGGCACCCCACAGGGTGGTATTTTATCTCTCTTACTGTGGAACATAGCAATCAATCAATTGCTTCTGGATCTTGAGAGGTCTGGATGTAAGGTCACTGCATATGCTGACGATGTGGCTATCGCTGTTACAGGTAAGTCCTCGGAAGTCCTTAGTGGACTACTTGAACATGCCCTATCTTCATACCCTATACCCATAAGATGGTATAAGGTATATTGTTTTTGTTACGCCGATATTATGTAACACCTCAAAGGAGCCACCGGAGGTATGGCAAAGTATATATATAAATGATTAGGGTCGGTCCCTGAATCGAATAAGCCATGTCTGTCTGCCTGTCTGTCTATCTGTCCGTGTGTCTGTCTGTTAGCACGATAACTCCCGAAATAATGAAGCTAGCGTTTTGAAATTTTGGTCAAATGTTTGTTTTGCTAAAATCTTGGACGGTATTGAATATGGGCCAAATCGGAACACGGGTTCCCCTACCTCCCATACAAACTACCCCTCCTTGATATTTTAATTCGGCCATAACTTTCGGTAGAATATAGCTATCGACTTGAAACTTTGATTTGACATATACTTTGAGTTAATGGAAAGTGGAGTAGGTCCGACTACCCCTATCCCTACTTCCCCTACAAAATTATATTCAGCCATATCTTTTGATAGAATATCACGAAAAACTTCAAATTAGTATCAAATGGTAGACGTTGGAGGCCTTGACAATGTAATAAAGATGTGTCAGGTCCGACCCATCTACCCCCCCCCCCCCCCTACAAAAAATATGAAATTGAATATTTTGGGTTTTGCGTGGTATAGGGGTATACACTCATCGTGCTATTCGCACGATTAGAACTCGGTCTCGTTTTTAACTGAATGGGCCAGTGACGTGGTACTTAATCCAGCTAAAACAGAGCTTGTCCTTTTCACTAGGAGACATACTCTTCCTTCTATTGACCCACCTACGTAATCAAGCGTTCGCCACTTATTAGTAAAGCGTTGTTACCAGCCAGCTTTTGATGGAACAAATCCAGTAGCAGCAGGTTAAGCAGTGGAAGCTTTGCTGGAGGCCTAACATTCAGGAACGAGTGAATAAATTAACTATAGCACTCTATACGTGTAAGAAAGCCGTAGGAAAAACCTGGGGCGTGCAGCCAAAAGCTTTACATTGGATCTACACTGCTGTTGTCCGTCCTATCCTATTCTATTATACGGTGTATGTGTATGGCGGGCGGCACTCAGCAATACATCCCATAATAACTTGCTTGCGAAGGTACAAAGAATGGCTTCTCTTGTCATAACTGGAGCTTTTTGTACCACCCCCTCAGCCGGACTGGATACGCTGCTAGACCTGCTGCCACTGGATTTGTTCGGTCAAAAGCTGGCTGCTAACACCGCTTTACGTTTGCGGGAAACTAATTAGTGGCGAACGCTTGAATACGGGCATTCGCTATACTAAGTAATTTTAACCTACCTTTGGAGACTGACTACACTACTCCTAAATACGCTTTTGGTAAGAACCATTACAGCTTGATTCCGTCGAGGGATTACTGGGATAACAACATGCCTCCGGACGTTGATGGCTCCAAGTCAGACCAAGGAGTGGGCATTAGCATCCACTCGGATGTACTTGGTGTTAACTTGTCACTTTGTCTGCCTAATTACTGTAGCATCCTGAGAGCGGAGATTTCGGCGATTACGGAATCCTTAACATAGTCAGGTAATCATGTCGCCACTGAGAGTGATTTCACTATTTACACTGACAGCCAGGCTGCAATTCGATTTCTCGAATCAGTCTTGACAACATCTAAAGCTGTCGAAATGTGCCGCTCGGCTCTTACAGAGATGGCTCGTTTTTTCAATATTACCCTCTGCTGGATACCTAGTCATAGTGGATTTGCGGGAAACTGTAATGCAGATCGCCTCGCCCGTAATGCGACAAATAGGAATTTAGAGGACCATCATAGTAACCTAAAAACGCCGATTTCCTCCTGCAGAGTAGAAGGCAGTAGAAGCGGCTGTTTTGCTCAGGGCTAGTGCGAGATGGACTCACGGCAGCAATTGCGCGACAACTAGGTTGATTTGGCCACGGCTTGACTCGGCCCGATCAACCATATTATTGTCACTGGACAGGAAACATATTGGTGGGAGTGCTGGGTGCTAAAACAGAGGCACTGTCCTATTGGAGAGCATACAGTAACGACTACTGCAGAAGTTGTGGTGACGAAGAAGAGGAAGAAAGCGTGTATCACTTTCTCTGTCAGTGTCCGGCCCTGGCCGAAGCACGGAGACGTTTTCTTGGTTCTAGGTTTTTCTATGATATGGACGATCTTCGGGATGTGAGCTCAATATTGCTCAATAAGTATATTGACAGAACGGGCTGGTTTTACAGCATGACTTAGTACGTACTTTTCTTCACCCATGGAGTATCACAATGGACCAATCTTTCGGTCTGAGTGCGCTAGATATCAATCTGGTGGCCCCTGCACCTTACCTAACCTGACGTACGTCCACTCATTTCCAAAGGTCCACTTAGACTTAGATGTGCACATTTCAGCAATTGAATATTGACTTATTCGTCTCGTTAACCATTGAATTTTCCGTGTCTCATTCCAGGACAGCACGTCACACGTATTTCATACTCCATCAACGAACCATCAACACAATCATGAATTCCCATATTTCTAAGCAACAGTATTACTTCTTAGTTCAACTAGTGATAGTCCTAATTCTAAGCTCAATAGCGGCTAAGCCGACGGAACAACAGTCGCCGGCCGTCCACGAACAGTCCGCATTTGCACCACACGAAATTCAACCAGAACAGCAACATCAGCGTCAGAATTTTATCTCATCCGGACTGTTGGCCAACGGTTATGTTCCTATAATAATAAGCAAATCAACAGCGGTCGCCACCACAACGACTGGTGGCGGACCACCTAGCATAAGCAGCCCTAGACTAGATCAGCAACATCACAAAGAAATCCTCCATCCATCATCAAACCCACCGTCAACGAATACATTGCAACAGAATGTATCGGAAACGCCTCAAGTGCCTTTATTGGAACGTAATGTTACTGTAACATTGTTAAGTTCATCATCCAATTCATCATCACGTGCGAGTGGAACGCCGCCGGGGAATGGCGCCGCGGGCGTTGTTTTCGTCGTCAATCAAACGTCCAAATTGAACTATGGCAGTGCCATTGCGTCATCATCGTCCTCGGCGTCTTCATCGTTCACATCATTTCATCAAAGTGGTGCCAGCAGTAGTAGTAGCACCAGCAGCAGCAGCATTTTCAACGTAATCGATGTCGTCAACAGTCTGGACATACGCTTGAAACACATACGTAACATTGAACTGGGCGTGACATATGTTCAGGAAATTTTCGATACGTTGGGCTTTACGACGGATACGGATGCTGCCCGGGTGTACGATCTTGCCGAGCTGACCGTTGCCTCCCTTGCCGTGCATATTCGCCACAAATTGGACGTAGTTCATGAAATTTTAGATAATTTGAGTGATTTTATCGCAATGAATGTGACCGCATTGGAGCTCGGAAAACGGCAACGAAATGGCAATGACACGTCGTCGTCGACCACACAAACGCGAGCCAATCTTTTTCTCAACACGCTCATACAGCCGTGTCCGTTTGACGACTTCTCGCTGGAACAAAACTACAATAAGAAACAAATACAAATTTTAAATTACCTGAAAATAAGTGGCTTTCAGAATGACTTGAATTTTACTATTAATTCGCAAATTGTTAATGCCTTGCGACGGGCAATTCTGTTCAATGGAACGCTGCTTACGGCGGCGGAAAATCAAAATCAACGAAATGAATCGTCGTCAACAACATCTTCGCCAATGTCGTCGTCGTCGTCACCGATCAGTGGTAAATTCGCGGCACAGTCGTCGCGACAGTGGACGGATGCCGTCGATACGGACGATGATGAACAGGATGACGACGATGCGGAGGAGTCGGAGTCGCCACAATATTCAAGCAAATCGTCCAATTTCAAACATGTCTTTTTCCTATCGCGTGACGATCATGCGTCGGATCACAATTGTCAGTACTATTTCAACGATATGAATTTCCGACACTTGTACACGGACGCCATTCGATCGAAGCATGTCTTTCTGGTGATCGATCGCGGCCATTCGATGAGTCGCGAACAGTTGGATTTGTCCAAGCAGTTTGGTAAGTATTTGAAGCATGTCCCAAGCCTTTCATAATTCTTTTCAAATTTTTCTTCCAGTGACCAACATTATCCAAATACTCTCGGATCGCGACACAATCACCGTTGTCCTGGTCGATAGCGACATTGAAACAATCCAGCTGTCTGCCATCGATGACGCAACTGCGAATGCGACCATTGAATCCGATTGGCGATCAACTTTTCGCTATAACGCAACCATGGACAACAAAGATGAACTAATGCGTCGCGTAGGACTGTTGACACCATCCAAAACCACGACAAATCATTCATTAGCTTTCAATCATTCATTTGAATTGCTGGAAAAACAGAATGTAACCGCCACCACCATTCCGCTGACATTCGTTTACGTGACACGCGGACTGTTGAGTCAATTTACCGAGCCCGAAACCGTTCTCAAGACAATAGCCCGCGGGCAAGAACGTTTGTCGTCGCCCGTTGTGATCAATACGTGTGCCGTCATACTGGGTAAGTTAGTCGAATCGCATATTGAGAGTACGCGAACGTAGCACTGTGAATTTGAAGAGAGAGAGCATCCAATTCGCAAATGTCTCTGGTCTGTCGCGATGCAATACCAACAGGAGACGGTGCACAACCGCATGAATTACGTCTGCGTGTGTCCAATATGCGATACGCATCCTGTGATTATCACAATTACCATTCGCATGTCTAACCTCTTCGCTATCTCTCTTTCAGACGAAAAGCGCGTAATGTACGAAAAACAATTCCTACGCGACATTGCCCAGCAAAATTACTCGCGCTACAACATAAACACTTCATCGTGGTATCACGCCGATCGACATAACATACGCGGAAATATGTACGTTATAACAAAACGTCATCCGGAGCTGATTGTCAAAACAAGTACGTCCATCTTTAGTGCGTCATTTCAGCCGAACTTTGTATCGAATTCGATTCAATATCATTTACCCGTCCTCGACTACAATACGAAAGGTAAGAATCGGTTGGTCGATTGTCCGAATTGATCATTTAATGCCCCTCCCGCACTTTCTGTTTCAGATATGATCGTTTCCATCACAAAACCAATTGCGCCGTACGGTGTTGCTGGCGTTAATATGTATCTAAACGATTTGACCGAAGAGATTACGTATTATCGCAAACCGGGCGATTCGTATGCCTTTCTGACCGACATCAATGGTTGGGTGCTGAATCATCCGGCCTATTCGCGACCGGTAGCGACGTTGAAAAATCCCTATCCAGTGGATATTGGTGTTCTCGAGCCGGCAATGAATGGGCCGGTCGTTGAAGCCCCCGAAGTGGAAAGTTTACGTAGCATGTACCTGAAAGAGCCGAGCGGAAGTTTAACTGTGAAAATCGTCAATGATAGTGGACATAAAAAGGTAAGACTGGACGTAGCGTCTCAGGAGATATTTTTTCTCTCTTTAATCGAAGGGGGTTTTAGCAGCTCTTGGCCGTTGTGTGAACGAGTAGCTCTGGGACGATTTACATGGAAGAACCGGCTGCCGTAGGAGCATTTTTGTAGACAACTCAAACATCCATGGTCACAGTGGGATTCGAACTGACGCTCCGGCCACTCAGAGATAAGAGAGTCATCTCTACCACTGAGCCACTGAATGACCCTGGACGGAAGTGACAGTTGGCATTATAGTTTGCCATTGGTTTATCGCTTGACTGTCATCTTTCTCTTTCCAATGACTGGGGACTGGAAAAATATTCCTTAACGTTAGCCGGCCCACGCTTTCCATTGACTTGGCATTGGCCAGCCCTGGGGATACAGATTTCTATGTTTTGCACTGCATCTCGTCCGCACCTCGCCTTTTCCCGTTTTCTAAACGCCGGGGAAGTTCAAATGGGGGCTCATGTTAAGGGTGAGATGAGAGAGAAGCACTCGGTGAGCAACAACCTTAGGCTCCAGAGTGAGTACCGGTAACCCTGGAAATCTAGTCCAGTTGACGAAAAGGACTAAGCTCGTGCACTTCTTGCCTTTGGTAATTTTCCTATTAGTTGCTGTGCCGTATCAGTTTTTTTAGCTTTGTGGTCCAATAAATTTGTCGAATTTTAGCCATCACCCCTCCTATGGTACTATGGTTGCTGCCACCCTTTGTTTAATGTGTTTGTTACACCACACTCTAGTTACCCTTCTGGCTATCATTTCGATATTGGTCCTCTCCTATCTGGAGAGCATAGGATCATTCTTGGTGACTATAATGCGTACCATGAGCTCTGGCATTCCGACCTCAACAGCAATGCCAGGGGTATAGCTATCGCCGAATCTCTTGACGCTTCAGTTTTCTGTTCACTCAATGAATTAATCATTATAAAGCATTGACAAACCAGCAAACCTGACCAAGTCTGAGAAGCGAACGTTTATCAATCACATACTGGTCGGCGCAGTTCATCGAGCTACCTACTCCAACTAGCGTTCACAAGGCCGAACGAAATATTAGGAACGTAATTGCCAAGGCAGCGACAAGTTATATTCCTGCAGGACGTATCCCGAAAGTTCGACCCAACTTCCCTACCAATGCCGCCAGATTAGCCGATGAACGAGATAACCCTGGTGATCCCAGAATTCAAGAGCTCTCAACTCCGACATCAATTGACAAGTGAAAGACTATCGGAAGGTGAAATGGAATGAGCACCTCAGTGAAGGTGTCAGCAAACTATGGTCTACTGTCCGCGCCCTATCCAATCTTAGGATAGGAAAGGGAAATAATGGCATACAATTTGGCCGCAAAAAAAACAGCAATCCTTTTCACTACGCGAGCCTGTTCACTAGGCAATTAATTGAACATCCCAAGACTGACGGGCTCAAGCGTGAAATTTGCAGACGGATTCGCAGTAGAAATGTTGAAACTTTACCATTGTACGCTGCGGCCCAGGTTCGGAATGTCATTCAGAATGCTCTAAAAACTGCAAGGCTGAAACATCCCGACCTTCCAGCCAGTGAGTATCTCACGGCAGCCTTTAACTTGTCGATCTCTACGCTTGTCATCCTTAAATCTGGAAAACAGGGCGGATTGTCCCCTGTCTCAAGCCAGGGGAGATTCGCCAGTCTCGGCGAATCCTATCGAGCCATATCGATACCGTCATCTGTCGCAAAGACGCTGGAGGCCCTTATCCACCCCACTCTTGTAGCTCATGACCACATATTTTATGTGATACAAACTGATCCAAAATGCAGGTCTTCCAAAATGCTGCTCTACGCACAGCCACAGGTTGCCTCCTGATGTCTGCCCAGGATCACTTACATCAGGAGACACTATTGATGGCAATACGGGACCACAATATCCTACTCTCAAAACAGTATCTTGTTGGTTGCTACCGTGAGGATCATTCCAACCACAGTTTCATTGACCGAATTCCTCCACCACGACATTTTAGGCGTGGTTAACGAGACCTAGAGAGAGAGGTCCAGGGATACAAGCGGGACACTTACGATGAAGACATACCGAACCGCCATCGCAGCGATTCCAACCGACGAGGTGAGTCGGTTTATTACGAATTTTGGTACGAATAGCGTCCTCTCGGCGCTCCCACCACCAATTTCACCTGAGGAGATTAGGCTCCCGAGAGCCACCAGAGTGACTTTAGCCCAAATTCGGTCAGGTTTCTGCTCACGCCTCAATTCGTATCCATTTCATATAGACCCGAGCATTCAAAACGTATGCCCAAATTGCGCTGATACGCCTCTTGATGTAGGCAGATTTCATTCAATGCCCAACTGCACCCACTGATCTTACCACTTTATCACTGTGGGAAAACCCTATCGCAGCAGCCACGTTCCTGTCCCTCGGAGACGTCGGACGAGGACGACGGCGAACCATAAATCGAATCCATATAGATGCACAGCGGCTCATATCGTTCTGTACCCCTAAAAAAGAAGAAGATACTCGTTCGGGAAGGCCACAAAATGCTGTCATCTCGTTGAGCATCTTCAGAACAAGTCGTGTGCCTTCGTAGTCTGGATCGCCTAGAGGAATACAAATTTGGTAAAGTGGCCACTCGCCGGTACAAAATCCCGCTGCGACTTCACGGAAACGGACCCAAAATGGTCGATATGTATCGTTCGGAATGGAATCGGAGTGATTTCGGCCGCGTGAAATTCGCCTTCAGGCTTACCACCTGCTTGCTTAAAATAGCCATACTCCGGGCATACACGAATGTAGTCTTTTACGAGCATGCGCCGTTGTCGCGGAAACCACAACATCTGGACAAGACATCTCGCTCAAGGGTTTTCTGTTCGCCGAAATGACCCATCTCGTCGTGAAAGGGTCTCATAATTCGACATCAAACCGCTTTAGGTACCACAAACTTTTTGTCCGCACCCATATGTCTGTACAGGCATTTATTTTTGAGGACGTAATCTGTTTACAACTGCACTTCACAAGATCGCTCGCTCTGTAAGTCAGCATTTATGTCCTTTACTTCTGGATTTTGCAGTTGCATTCCTAGCAACTGGTCTTGTTGGCATACCTCTAGTTTCCAGGTCTTGTCAGCTACATGTGACGGTTCTACGGGTGCGCCAACATGGGCTCGACTCAAGGAGTCGATGTGCTGCATCTTGTTTCCCTGACGATGAACAATTATGAAGTTGTACTCTTGAAGCTTCGGCCACCATCTGGCAATCCGTGGCATTAATCGAATCTGCCTATGTGGTGCATATTGATTGTAGATGGGCGTGAACCCGAAGGGGTTCGCAGCACTGAAGCCAACCGTGAAGAGCTTTCCAAGCAAGGACATCCATCCTGCGTCTACCTCGCAGTTGCCATTAAGAGATGATGCCTCCCTTTGGAACCCCACCTTGGGATGCGACTCTAGCTGGTCGACTTGTCGAGTACCACATACTTCCTCGAGTCCAACGCCATGATGGGCAGAGACCATGGTCCCCAGGGCGCACCCATCCCCGAGGTACACTATTCGCTAAAGATTTCTTAATAGCAGGTGTGATCCTCCTTTGGCCTCCTTTCGGTTAGAGCTAACGAATTCGGCTGGCCAGCCGCAGGATCGTTATGCCTGTTTACTGTTGCTAACCATTCACTTCAGAGTGGCCCCATCCGCTTACTAGGTAGCAATTTGACTCAGGCCGTGTAGTCATCAATCCACAAACTAGTTAAGTATAGGCGGATTGGCCATTCTCCTTAACTAGCCCCTTCGTAGATTGGGTTATGCGAAGCCGCCAGCTCCGAGGCGAGCGACACGTACGCTTATGGTGGGTTCCTCCTCCTTCCTGAATCGCTCGACTGCCTCAACGATCGCTAGCACCTCGAATTCGTGGCTGTGAAACTTAGATTAGACTCCTGTTAACGATTCATGGAGTACTTCGCATATTCCGCTAGCGCAGGCGTCAGTATTCATGACTACGTGCAACATCGTAAACATCCAAGATCGGCTTGCTAATTAATGCGTCCCTCAGTTTTTCGAACGATTCCTACTGTCGCCCATTCGAATTCCTTTGCACGGAACAGTCGTTAGCGGGCTGGCAATGATGGCAAAGTTCTTCATACCCGGCTAAACCGAGGAATCGTCGAACTTCGTTTCGATTTTCGGTTGGAACTGGAAAATCACGAATGCATTTCGTTTTCGTGTCTCCTGGAGCGATTCCTTTACCCGATATTTCATCACCGAGAAACGTAAGCTTGATGGACAGAAAATTGCATTTATTTAACCGTAAGGTCATACCTGCTTCACCCAATACTTGTAGGAACTCTTTCCGGATCTCAAGAGCGTCGTTGACCGTATCTGCAGCTATGATCACTTCATCAACTATCTGATCACTTCTCTCTCCATGCGCTTGATAATGGTAGACATGATTCTGTTAAAGATGGCTGGGGCATACACCATCCCGAAAGGCATGACGTTAAATTGATATTGTCCATCTTCTGTGGGAAGGCGGTTTACTTCTTAGATGACGCGACGATGGGTACTTGATAGTAACCTGCCATCAAGTCCAATGTTATAATGTAGCGTCGCCCTGGTAATGACAAGAGCTGTTCGTCAACCGAAGGCAACGCAAATGGTTTCTTTACGGTGACGTTTTTGAGAGCGCAATAATCCACGCAGAGTCGTTCGTTGCCATCTTACGGCTGACTGACCACTTCGACTGTTTCGCCCTTACACGCAGTTTGCAGTCGATTGATTAATTACTTCATTACTTGGCACACGCGGCGCATTTCCCTTGTCGTTAGCGAGGAAATTTCGACGGTTATCATTTCGCACATACAACACGAATTTCTCGGGTACATTGGCCCGAGACGAGATCTGAACGTAGACTGACTCTCCTCAGGTCAGAGTCTACCCTCCTCTCTCGGTACGTGACACTACTACTCGAATAGACCTGGGCAACCAGAACATTTGTCCGAGCTGCGGTGGTGCGGAAGTGGACCACATGTTTCAATGCCCCGCTCCACTCACTGACCTCACTTCGAGGGCTTGAAGCAATTTACAGCGGTTCACACCTTTCTGCATCGCTCCAACATCAAGCTTGTGTCCATTAGGAGCGAGTTGCGAATGAAGTGATCGGCAAGTCGAGGTAAAAACACTTTGAAAACCCAGAAGCTAAAATTTCTGCCACTTCCCTTGTAATACTCTCCATTTTGCGCTAAATCCTTAAATGTACGCTTGAGATACGCACCTCCTCCTACACTTGCACTTTACACTAATTTCGTCTGATTTCAAATTCTCTTTTCCTTCAGGTCAAATACAGCTGGCAACGTATTTACAATGCCTACATTGTCTGCGTGGTTACAACACGACCCGGATCGGACGACACCGGCCCAGACTTTACCGCCCAATGGAAACTGACGCAACAACATTCGCATTTGAGTGGCGGTCCCACATCCGGAACGAGTCATCGTTTCGAACGCTATCAAATGTACAATGTGGATCCGGTGCCCAGTTCGGAACTGCTCTATCATCGTATCGACCTAATTCCGCCACCCAAATCGCCTGTTTGTCGTCATTTTCGTCAAATTGCCACACTCGGTATGCTCCGATTCATAGTTTGATCCTCTCTTGGTCTAATGCTTCTTCTGATTTTCAGATACCGGCACCATTTTCCTGTCCGCGTCCGCCTTCAAATCGCCGTTTGTCTACTTCAAAAACAATCGTGGCGAAATGAATGATCGTCGACGACGCACACACAATGCACAAAGCATAATGGCCTACATCAAGGACATCACGAATCTGTTGGCCAATCCGGGCTTGCAACCGCAAATACGTCGCGATGTTTCGGCACTGTTTCACGTGATGGCGTATCTGAAGAAACGCCACCTGGACAGCGGTGCACTCAAGAAGTTCATCATACGACGCTATGTCGCGACAATGAATGGCGTTTTGCAAGTCTATCCGGGCTGCATACTGGGCTCCGACTTGGAACCGTCACGACGTCCGTGGTTTCGCAAGGCGGTACGCTATCCCGGGCGGATAGTCACAACCGAACCGTATTTGGATGCGGGCGGTGCCGGCTATATTGTCACAATATCGCACACAATTTTCGAAGGCAAGGCCAATGCACTGCACAATGTGGAAAAGGACACACCGCTGGCGGTTGTTGCACTCGACGTGCCATTCGCCTTTTTCTATCGCATGCTTTTGGAGTCGACGGCCGTGTGTTCCGAGTCGTTTATCAAGTGTCTGTTGATGGAGGATCGTGGCTATCTGTTGGCACATCCGAGCATTATGGATCCGTCGACACCGACCATGAACGCACGACGTCCGCTCGAACATATCACGCATAAGGAGTCGTTTGTGGCCAACGATATGCTGAATCATAAGACGCTGGTGCGCAAGAAGGCGTGTGCCACGTTTCAGAATCGCATCGTGCAGCGCTACTATGATTTCAACACGTCGCTGGTCAATGTGTTGACCAACAATGTCGTGCATGGCGATCGGACGAAATATCAAATCACGGCCATACCGGGAACAAATTTGTTTGCTGTCATACTGAATTCGACATGTGACGGCGGGGCGTTTTGTCCGTGCAGTACTGTGGATCGGATTTGTTTGAATTGTAATCGAATGGATCAGGCCGATTGCGAGTGTCCGTGTGAATGTCCGTTGCGAGTGAATCGAGCGGCACAGGTGAGATCGTCATCGTCGTCGTCGAGCAGCAACACAACAAACTTGGACTACTGCGAGCCGGAAATCGAAGGACTGGCAATCGTCAATTCGCTGAGCTACGACTGGAATCTGGTCGTCAAGCCGTGCACCAACATCAAATGTGAATTGTACACGACACATGCCGAATGTTTGGGCGTGATGGGATGCGAATGGTGTCAGCTCGATGTCGATTTGAATCCGTTTCCAACGCCATTTTGCACGGCTCAGAATTCATGCTTCAACGGAGTGTTGGGCGCGGCAACGCCATACGGTGACGGTGATCTCGGCCCGGCAATTATTGAACCAACATCGGCACCAGCCTATTCAGCTATTGGGCCGGCCGGCGGAACAGTGATTGCGTTGTGCGTAATGGTCGGCATTGCCGTCTATTGCTATCGTCTGAACATGGACAATAGTCTGGCGGATGATCATCATTTGTACGGTGGCGATTCGATGCACGATGATAATTACGACGTGCCCCGCACGCGACTCTACGTGCACGAAGCATCGCCGCATGACGATACGGACTTGAGTGGGGGCGGTATGATGTTGCGCAATTTATTGCCACCATTGGCCAATGCCAATGATATATCGCCATATCATATGTCGACGGGAGGCGGAGGCTATCGTCGTCCGCCGCATGGCGAGTCGGATCACGGCTATTCGACAATGACGCCACACGAAGATTCCGAGAATTTGTGCCTTAATTTGATCGAGCCGCTTATAAATAATCAAAAACGTTTTTCCATGTCGGCCGACACAATGTCGATCAATACGTCCGTATCGAGTCCAACCAATCGACCAATGATGCCGATGCAGGCGACGTGCAATGACGGGCAGAGCGATGATCACGACGTTCGGCTCAAGGGTGAAACGATAACTACGCCAAAAAGGATAGTGGAGGGTCAGACAATTATTCCGGAGTTGATGCAACATAATCGCATTCTGGCACCGGTCACCGTGCATCGACACATGGAGGCGTCGTAATGTGCGGTGAAGTGAATCAAAATCAATCTCGTCGTCGTCTTCCGCCACCTTTTTAATTTTGTATGCATGCGCAGCTCTGCATTTTTTATTTTTGTATATATGTCAAAATAAATTTATGTTTTATTTTTTTAAGAAAACATTTTTCTGTTTTATTTTTGTTTTAGTGCAATTACCTAGCCAATATCCAATGTTGCAATGGGAACTTTGACAAATTCTTACGCCTAAAAAAAATGAAAAACAAACCTTAATCTTGGCAATTAAATATGTACCGAACGAGACAGGCTTTCAGGAGCAATGTAAAGTAGAAGATGTGGTTTTGCAGGGACGCAAGCCCAAAGCACGGTCAC
This sequence comes from Microchrysa polita, assembly GCA_949715475.1. Taxonomy (NCBI): domain Eukaryota; kingdom Metazoa; phylum Arthropoda; class Insecta; order Diptera; family Stratiomyidae; genus Microchrysa; species Microchrysa polita. Next base: position 11,502,142 of record OX454422.1, on the reverse strand, counting down.
GAATTGCGCCCCTGAACGGTCAAGGCTTGCACCCCAGCACGATCGAGCCTTACGCCCCTGCAAAATCACATTTTCTACTTAACATTGCTCCTGAAAGCCTGTCTCGGTCGGTACATATTTAATAACCAGGATTACACCATCTGTATCTCCAAAATGAAATTTACTGTCCTCATATCTTTCTTTCCGAACAAATGTTAAATAAAATCCCACACGGTGTTCATCTCTCCGACTCGGTATCAATACAATTACACGACGCCCTTTTGTTCATTCTCTGGCTTGCAACAGTTTTGCGTTTTGTATTATAATTTGTCCTGATCTCTTTTTAAGCACACACCCACACTGAAAACATATACGATGAATTGTATACACACCACTAGTTGCCTTTTTTATGGATGCCTTGTTTTTGCTTTTCGGTTTTTTTTCTTTTGTTTGTTTTTCATATGCACACCAATGCAACTATTTAAAAAATAAATAGAAAAGAAAAAAGTATATGAACAGAGTTAAAACAAAAAAAGGAGTAACCAACTCTAAACACATACAAAACGACTATTTACAAGAGAACTTCCTTTTTATATAAATATATATAACAATATGTCAGTTTTATGATATATTTTGGATAATCTGTATATATTGATAAAGTTTAAAATTAAAGCAAAAATTGTATATGTTGACTGCTAGTAATTGTTTATGAATTTGGGTCTTTCGTTTTTCCTCCTTTCAGGAAGACAATGAATTTATACACACACACGATGTGAAGGCATCTGTTGTTATTGTTGTTGTAGTAGCGGCACAAATGGGGAAACATTCAATGTGTGGGGCATTCGGTGGCTCAGTGGCAGAGATGTCTATCTCTGAGTTGCCGGTGCGTGGGTTCGAATCCCATTGTGACCCATGGATGTTTGTGTTGTCCATAAAAATGCTCCTACGGCAGCCGGTTCTTCGATGTAAATCGTCCCGGAGCTACCCGTTGTTAAAACGGCCAAGAGCTGCCAAGACCCCCTTCGATTCAAGAGAAAAAAAATCTCTTGAATCGCTACAACAACAACAACAACAAACATTCAATGTAAGTTGCACATTGTCACTCGAAGATGGTGGGCATTCCATCCTCGAGGTCTAGATTTAAGAAAAAAGCTGCTTCGATGGGTTGTGCCCATAGCGCAAGTGGTGTGAGATGTGTCGGAGCAGCTGAACAATCGAGAATATGGTCCACGTCATGAGTTGAGTCGCGGGCACCAGCCGGATCGAAGTTGAGCTAGGGTGGTACGGGTTGATCTTGGTAGTGACTCATCATCTGGAGATATGGCAGGATGTTTAGTGCCAAGTACACGGTTGTTCGCGAGACTTTGAGTGGCTTTATGAACTTCGGATGTGTGTAAATCTGCAATGGCCGCCTTGTAGTCGGAGTCATCGAAAGGAACTTTTTTAACGCTGGACGTCACGCTCTTTGTCCCTGATCGAACGTCTGATTCGACGTGGCGGTGGTGTTTTGTCCATGAGTAGGTTGTTGTTCTTCTTCTTCAGCAAAACGTAGCTCTCAATGCGCTCTACATCGACTTTTTCAAAACCCATTTTCGGAAATTTTCATTTGAAATCACAAAATTGCCATTATCTCGCTTAATATTGATCGTAGAGGCATCAAACTTGGTACCTGTTGGGTCATGTTTGGAGGGCTGTATCTTTTGAACGGTGATAGCTAGGACTCTGGTTCTTTCAGCAAACCGTAGCTCTCAATGCGCTCTACATCGACTTTTCCGAAACCCATTTTCGGAAATTTTCATTTGAAATCACAAAATTGCCATTATCTCGCTTAATATTGATCGTAGAGGCATCAAACTTGGTACCTGTTGGGTCATGTTTGGAGGGCTGTATCTTTTGAACGGTGATAGCTAGGACTCTGGTTCTTTCAGCAAACCGTAGCTCTCAATGCGCTCTACATCGACTTTTCCGAAACCCATTTTCGGAAATTTTCATTTGAAATCACAAAATTGCCATTATCTCGCTTAATATTGATCGTAGAGGCATCAAACTTGGTACCTGTTGGGTCATGTTTGGAGGGCTGTATCTTTTGAACGGTGATAGCTAGGACTCTGGTTCTTTCAGCAAACCGTAGCTCTCAATGCGCTCTACATCGACTTTTCCGAAACCCATTTTCGGAAATTTTCATTTGAAATCACAAAATTGCCATTATCTCGCTTAATATTGATCGTAGAGGCATCAAACTTGGTACCTGTTGGGTCATGTTTGGAGGGCTGTATCTTTTGAACGGTGATAGCTAGGACTCTGGTTCTTTCAGCAAACCGTAGCTCTCAATGCGCTCTACATCGACTTTTCCGAAACCCATTTTCGGAAATTTTCATTTGAAATCACAAAATTGCCATTATCTCGCTTAATATTGATCGTAGAGGCATCAAACTTGGTACCTGTTGGGTCATGTTTGGAGGGCTGTATCTTTTGAACGGTGATAGCTAGGACTCTGGTTCTTTCAGCAAACCGTAGCTCTCAATGCGCTCTACATCGACTTTTCCGAAACCCATTTTCGGAAATTTTCATTTGAAATCACAAAATTGCCATTATCTCGCTTAATATTGATCGTAGAGGCATCAAACTTGGTACCTGTTGGGTCATGTTTGGAGGGCTGTATCTTTTGAACGGTGATAGCTAGGACTCTGGTTCTTTCAGCAAAACGTAGCTCTCAATGCGCTCTACATCGACTTTTTCAAAACCCATTTTCGGAAATTTTCATTTGAAATCACAAAATTGCAATTATCTTGCTAAATATTGAGCGTAGATGGTTCAAAGTTGGCACATATTGGGTCAGCTTTCGGAGGCTGTATCTTTTGAACGGTGATAGCTAGGACTCTGCTTCTTTCAGCAAAACGTAGCTCTCAATGCGCTCTACATCGACTTCTTCAAAACCCGATTTCAAAAATTTTCATTTGAAATCACAAAATTGCCATTATCTCGCTTAATATTGATCGTAGAGGCATCAAACTTGGTACCTGTTGGGTCATGTTTGGAGGGCTGTATCTTTTGAACGGTGATAGCTAGGACTCTGGTTCTTTCAGCAAAACGTAGCTCTCAATGCGCTCTACATCGACTTTTTCAAAACCCGATTTCAAAAATTTTCATTTGAAATCACAAAATTGCCATTATCTCGCTTAATATTGATCGTAGAGGCATCAAACTTGGTACCTGTTGGGTCATGTTTGGAGGGCTGTATCTTTTGAACGGTGATAGCTAGGACTCTGGTTCTTTCAGCAAAACGTAGCTCTCAATGCGCTCTACATCGACTTTTTCAAAACCCGATTTCAAAAATTTTCATTTGAAATCACAAAATTGCCATTATCTCGCTTAATATTGATCGTAGAGGCATCAAACTTGGTACCTGTTGGGTCATGTTTGGAGGGCTGTATCTTTTGAACGGTGATAGCTAGGACTCTGGTTCTTTCAGCAAACCGTAGCTCTCAATGCGCTCTACATCGACTTTTCCGAAACCCATTTTCGGAAATTTTCATTTGAAATCACAAAATTGCCATTATCTCGCTTAATATTGATCGTAGAGGCATCAAACTTGGTACCTGTTGGGTCATGTTTGGAGGGCTGTATCTTTTGAACGGTGATAGCTAGGACTCTGGTTCTTTCAGCAAACCGTAGCTCTCAATGCGCTCTACATCGACTTTTCCGAAACCCATTTTCGGAAATTTTCATTTGAAATCACAAAATTGCCATTATCTCGCTTAATATTGATCGTAGAGGCATCAAACTTGGTACCTGTTGGGTCATGTTTGGAGGGCTGTATCTTTTGAACGGTGATAGCTAGGACTCTGGTTCTTTCAGCAAAACGTAGCTCTCAATGCGCTCTACATCGACTTTTTCAAAACCCGATTTCAAAAATTTTCATTTGAAATCACAAAATTGCCATTATCTCGCTTAATATTGATCGTAGAGGCATCAAACTTGGTACCTGTTGGGTCATGTTTGGAGGGCTGTATCTTTTGAACGGTGATAGCTAGGACTCTGGTTCTTTCAGCAAACCGTAGCTCTCAATGCGCTCTACATCGACTTTTCCGAAACCCATTTTCGGAAATTTTCATTTGAAATCACAAAATTGCCATTATCTCGCTTAATATTGATCGTAGAGGCATCAAACTTGGTACCTGTTGGGTCATGTTTGGAGGGCTGTATCTTTTGAACGGTGATAGCTAGGACTCTGGTTCTTTCAGCAAAACGTAGCTCTCAATGCGCTCTACATCGACTTTTTCAAAACCCGGTTTCGAAAATTTTCATTTGAAATCACAAAATTGCAATTATCTTGCTAAATATTGAGCGTAGATGGTTCAAAGTTGGCACATATTGGCTCAGCTTTCGGAGGCTGTATCTTTAGAACGGTGATAGCTAGGACTCTGGTTTTTGCGGCAAAACGTAGCTCTTAATGCGCTCTACATCGACTTTTTCAAAACCCGATTTCGAAAATGTTCATTTGAAATCATAAAATTGCAATTATCTCGCTAAATATTGAGCGCAGATGGGTCAAAAATGGCACATATTGGGTCAGCTTTGGGAGGCTGTATCTTTTGAACGGTGATAGCTAGGACTCTGGATCTTTCAGCAAACCGTAGCTCTCAATGCGCTCTACATCGACTTTTTCAAAACCCATTTTCGGAAATTTTCATTTGAAATCACAAAATTGCCATTATCTCGCTTAATAGTGATCGTAGAGGCATCAAACTTGGTACCTGTTGGGTCAGGTTTCTAGGGCTGTATCTTTTGAACGGTGATGGCTAGGACTCTGGTTCTTTCAGCAAAACGTAGCTCTCAATGCGCTCTACATCGACTTTTTCAAAACCCATTTTCGGAAATTTTCATTTGAAATCACAAAATTGCCATTATCTCGCTTAATATTGATCGTAGAGGCATCAAACTTGGTACCTGTTGGGTCAGGTTTCTAGGGCTGTATCTTTTGAACGGTGATGGCTAGGACTCTGGTTCTTTCAGCAAAACGTAGCTCTCAATGCGCTCTACATCGACTTTTTCAAAACCCATTTTCGTAAATTTTCATTTGAAATCACAAAATTGCCATTATCTCGCTTAATATTGATCGTAGAGGCATCAAACTTGGTACCTGATGGGTCATGTTTGGAGGGCTGTATCTTTTGAACGGTGATAGCTAGGACTCTGGTTCTTTCAGCAAAACGTAGCTCTCAATGCGCTCTACATCGACTTTTTCAAAACCCATTTTCGGAAATTTCCATTGGAAATCACAAAATTGCCATTATCTCGCTTAATATTGATCGTAGAGGCATCAAACTTGGTACCTGATGGGTCATGTTTGGAGGGCTGTATCTTTTGAACGGTGATAGCTAGGACTCTGGTTCTTTCAGCAAAACGTAGCTCTCAATGCGCTCTACATCGACTTTTTCAAAACCCATTTTCGGAAATTTTCATTTGAAATCACAAAATTGCCATTATCTCGCTTAATATTGATCGTAGCGGCATCAAACTTGGTACCGAATGCGTCATGTTTGGAGGGCTGTTTCTTTTGAACGGTGATGGCTAGGACTCTGGTTCTTTCAGCAAAACGTAGCTCTCAATGCGCTCTACATCGACTTTTTCAAAACCCATTTTCGGAAATTTCCATTGGAAATCACAAAATTGCCATTATCTCGCTTAATATTGATCGTAGAGGCATCAAACTTGGTACCTGTTGGGTCAGCTTTGGGAGGCTGTATCTTTTGAACGGTGATAGCTAGGACTCTGGTTTTTGCGGCAAAACGTAGCTCTCAATACGCTCGACATCGACTTTTTCGCGACATTCTATTAAAAGATATGGCAGAATATTGCTTTGTAGGGGATGTAGGGGTAGTCTGACCGTCTCAACTTTTCACCAACCTCAAGCATATGTCACAATGAGGCATTGATGAAAATGTCGAAAATGTGGCCGAATTAAACTATCCCGGAGGGGTTATTTGTTTGGGACGTAGGGGAACCCTTGGTCCGATTGGGCCCATTTTCAATACCATCCAAGCTTTTATCAAAATAATCATCTGGCAAAAATTTCAAAACGCTAGCTTCATTATTTCGGGAGTTATCGTGCGAACTGACAGACACACGGACGGACAGACACACAGACAGGCGGACGGACATGACTTATTCGAATCAGGGACCGACCCTGATCATTTATTTGTATACTTACCATACCTCCGGTGGCTCCTTTGAGGTGTTACATAAATCGTCGTAACAAAAACAATATACCCTATACCATCTTATGGGTATAGGGTATAAAAATACTTTTATAAAAAATTTCTTCTCAGAAAATAGCTCCCTTGAAAGTTTGCTCATTTTAATTTTTTTTTTTCAAGTTACCATAGCTATTTAACTATTCTGTGTGGAGACCAATCCGGTGGAGGAAATTTACCGAAATTCACTAAACCATACCAAAAATGTTGGCCAAAGGATCAGGAAAGCAGCTGCTTTGAACATTTTTCCCATTGCGAATTTTGTTATTCTGTTATTTGGAGTATTGACCGATGCGTCGTAATAAATTTACCGGAATCCGCTTATCAGGACTAAATGCAAAATTATGTGAAAAAAATACCGGCGTACAGAGGGCTGCGCCCGCAATACGAGGGTTTTTTAGAATTTTAATGCATAGTGAATATTTTTTGTACATATATTTTATAAGCAATAAATAAGTATTGTGCACAACATTAATGAAATGCTTCCTGTAAATCTATTTTTGGATTGGTCTAAATAAACGCGTTCCAGAATGAAAGGCTAGCGCCTTTCATTCTGATCCACCTTTAATTAGACCAATCCAAAAATAGATTTACTATTTACCCAGTTGATATAAAAGTACTCCAAGGCAAATCTACAGGCATTTTTCGATTTAATATTTCTGATGGCCTTTGAGCAAAAAGAAACTAAGGCGAACGTAAGGACAGCTTGGCTTTATATATGAACTGAATTATTAGCTGTAGGAAAAGGAAAAGCAACTTATATGAAATGATTCCATTGTGTCCCCTGACATAAGAGCCCACGCAAGCTTTCCTATGAGTATCGAACAAGTATTCTTGTGCAGCTATTCAGGGACACCCTGTATCTTGGTCCTACAAACTTCAAAAATATTTGTGGCAAACACTATTACCATTCTATGCATTTCCACCAAATTTCATGTTCATTGTTTCATTAGGCATTGAAGAAATGCTTCAGAGGCTTCCCTTTCATTGTGAAAGGCCCTTACTAAATACTTACTTGGCTATATTTCCGGTTTGGATACAGTTCTTCGAATGAAAATTTGTAGACATATTCCCTATGTAATTTTCTAAAAACCCTTAGCAGAATTTTCATATTTCAAAACCTAAGATGGGCTACATACGAACAAATTGAAATTTTACAAATTTACTGTTATTTATTTTTCCTTACCAAAAGTCAACAGTCTTAATATTTAACGTATATAAGGCCATACTGACCAATATTTGTGCAAAGTTCCATATCGATCCTTATAACGGTTTAGAAAAACGGAGGTCGAAAAGGAAGTTTAACTTTAAACGCCAATAACTTTTTTACCGTTACTCCAAACTGAAAAATTTTAACTGATATGAGATGTAATCGTTTAGATCTTTGATTTAAATACCCATACGTCAATCTCCGATAAAAACTAAAAAAGTCGACTTTTTTAAAACGTTCGGGACACCCTTTTATCTTCTTCCTACCAACTTCTAAGGTATTTGTGCCAAAGACTGTAACTATTCTGCACATTCCTACCAAATTTCATGACAATCGGTTGAGCCGTTCGCGAGTTATTTAGTGAACAGACGGACAGACGGACGGACGGGCAAAATCGATTTCATAAGGGTTTTTTCAAAAAATATTTTCTAAAAAACCCTAAAAAATGAAGACTTTGCTTTGAACGTAGAGGCCAAAATAGCAATGCTTTAAAATTCTGCGACTGGTGAGTTGTAAATGTTTCATAAAACCCCTTTTACGTTTACGAAAAAAAATAGGAATTGCTGCCACTGTCAGCTAGCTCTTTCTAAGAAATACGTTTTTAATTTACCCTGTAAGCAATTACTGTATTAATTCTGGTTCCCAATTTCGTGGGTGCGAGTTTTAACTAATTGTAAAAATCTTGACTTATCGTTCCATTCTATACACCAACTGCGGTGCATGTCTGTAGTATTTATGGCATGGCAACTTACCCGTTTGGAGGAGAAGAGCCCCAGCGGGAGAAATATTGAGTTATTCAATTTTCGGAAATGTCACATTGGAATCTTTGCATCAGGACCTCTAAGCGTCTATAGCTCAGTCGGTAGAGTTGCTGACCTTGTGACTGAAGGTCCGAGGTTCGAATCCCGATTGGGACGAAACTTTTTCCCTCATTTTCCTCAATTTTTGGTATTTTTTCCCAAAGTTTTGTGGTTTTGTACAGATAGACACACTCATCAGGTCTTGTGTCTGTTGTCTATCTGTGCACAAGACGACCACTTGAATTTTAGCGGGAGAATAAATAAATAAATTGAATGAATAAATTGAATAACTCGATATTTCTCCCGCTGGGGCTCTTCTCCTCCGAACAGACAAAGTTCCGCGTAGTTCCCATAGAGCGGGTAAGTTGCCATGCCATAAATTCTACAGACATGCACCGCAGTTGGTGTATAGAATGGAACGATAAGTCAAGATTTTCACAATTAGTTACCCTGTAAGATTTTTAATTTTTTTGTCATCATCATTAGTTAAATTACAGCAAATTGTGATTATTTTGTCGAGCTTTCGCTGAAAGAAATATTTAATTGTCGGACTATTTGCGCTTCAAAATAAATCCCTAATTCCTGATCTGTTTTATGTGTTTGGCACATAAAAAAATCGTGTATCAATGCTCTTCCCTCGGATGCGACTTGACCGATTTTTTTACGAAATTCCAACTCCATTTCTGCGGGTTTTACTCTTTAAGAATTTTATGCTCATATCGGTTGACATTTCGCAGTGCTTGTGGTAGGCAGCCTAAGCTTCAGAATTTTAAAAACAGCCATTTTTGAAATACTACTCATTACTTGAATTTTTCAATCGAAAAAAATAAAGATAGGAGCACTTTCTGAGTGGTGGCCCCCGAAAAAAAAAGGTTCCATGGTGTGTTGGCCCCTGGAAAGTGGTGGCCCAGGGCGACTGCCCAGTTCGCCTACCCCTAGGGCCGGCCCTGACTATAGCGTTACAAGTATAGCCATACCATATTAGTTGTTAGTTACCACTAGTTTCCATTTATGCTACGTAAATTAGATAGTTTGTATGGAGCACTGATGAATGCACAACACGCTCAAGTGCACTAAAAAATTCTGCATTATCGATATGCACTTATCCGTATTTTACTGTACATAATCGTCCATCTGAGCAAGCCATCCGTCGAATTGTGAATAGATTTCGTACCACATACTCTCTAAGGGCCGTATGTACAATCATGGTTTAACTCACCGTTTAGTTAACTGTGGTTTAATGTTAAACTCCGTTTAAATAACTGGGGAAAAATACACTACGCGATAATTGAAATTCCTGGCTAAGCAGCAATTTAATTTTTAAAAAAATCGTTAGTTTCTATTAGCAACTGGATATTTCCGGATAGTAGCTATTAATATATTTAATTTTAAAATAAAATGGCCCGAATGAAAATTCATGGTTTAGCTGACTGTTGTCGGTTTAGCTAAACTCCGTTTAAGGAAATTGACAAACAGTTTAACGTGAAAAATTAAACGGTCGTCGTTGGCCGTTTAACTCATGGGTTTTAGCCAAAGAAAAATAAACAGAAATAAAGTCATCGGGTTGCAAAGATAATGAATTTCTGAATTTTTGGCTGACGCTCTAATTATGGAAAAAAAAGTTCTGACCGGTAGGGGGTCCGCAATATGGGGAAAAGAGAGAAAGGTTGTAAGTTTTGAAATTATTTCAAAATCATTTAATTTTCTTTACATTGATGTATTTTAAATAGTTCCCACTTTCTCTTTGAAAGTTATGTGCTCAGGGGTGTCCAACTTATTTTTAACCAGGGTTACACTATTGGCTTGCGATGGCAGGCCAAACATTTTTTTTCGAGAAGACATCAATTATTTCATGTTTTTTTATTTGAAGCGCACATGAGAAACATTTTTGACGTTTCAAACATTCACTGCTACGTGAACAACATATAATGGCCCGATCTAGGCACATCTGAGTCAATTTTCCAAATTCGTCTCCTTCGCAAATATCTTTGATTTGATTAATCTTAAATTTTATTGATATTTGTAAAAGTCGACAAATTCAAAACTTGACAGGATGCCGTAGGACCATTTTATAAGACTTTGCAATACATGAGACTTTGCGGCGATATAGTGAGTGATCATATTAATATGATATGATTTATTTTTTACCAAACCGCATTACGGGAGCTAAGAACTCCATAATTGGCTGATGAGGTGGCTACCCGAAGTTGGGTTAGTTTTGAATAGAGAAATAGAAAGTAAGGACCCGACAACCGACATAATCCATCCCACTTTCATAAGGTTTATCTGCTCAGTTGAAAGTAGCATATCAAAAATAGCAGCCATTTTTTATACTGTTATATGCGATAATAGGTAATATTTATTTATTTAGAACAGAAGCTCTGTTCCTTATAATTAACTTGATGTAGACATATTCAGATCAGGGTTAGATTTTGCGGAACTACGGAGGTGAGGGCTTGTTCGGCAGAAAAACTGGAATCCAGATTCGATCCATGAGCTTTATCGGACGTATGTATAACTTCAGCCATACAAAACCTAACATAAAAGTTTGTGGAAATTTTTGCTACCGGCGCGTATGACCGAATATTTGACAAGCCTGTGCTTGGGAGGTCGCCAATGTACTTGCCACCAAAATCAGCTCAATCAGATAGAAACTAAGGTCTCTTCCTTCCATACATCATTATGCATCACGACATGATATTCCACAGTACGCGTAGATTAATAAAACGCACTGAAAGAACTCCTGATGGGTTGTTATGTACGGGAGGTATTCTTAGTTAATCATTTTGGTCGAGCCGTGAAATCAAACTCTTTATTTCGTCTTAGTCGAAAGAAAAGAAAATGCAGCAAGAAATCTGAACAAAAGTTGGCAATTTTCAATATTAGTAGATACCAACATGAAATTGGAGCAATGAAAAATGAACAGGTCATAATTATAAAAATAATATTAACCTAAAAAAGTATTTCATACTACTATTTGTTTAGTTTCGCCTTCTAATTAAAATACGAAGCAGAAAATATTTATATTTTGCTTTGCCTATTAATTTATATTGTTTCGTCTACAAGTTTCCATGGAAATATTGCTTGTTTACGATTGAGCGAGCTGATTGTTCAACCAATCAGCCACTACCTCGCTCACTGAAATCGTTAAACTGCGTTTAACTTGTGTGTGCTGACTGCTGATTGGTTGAACAATTTTAAACTGTAGTCAACTTCCATGGTAACCTTAATATTGTTTACGATTGAGCGAGTTCTATTTTGCAAATTTCAACGCTTACTGCCAGGGATTTGGAGCGGAGCGGAGCGGAGCGATGGAGCGGAGCGGAGCGACCTTAAATTTCGGAGCGAAAGAGCGGAGCGTGGAGCGAGTTTTTGCAGGCTGGAGCGGAGCGAATTTTGCTTTGAAGATCGCTCCGCTCCGATGTAAAAAATCAAAAAATTCCGAGAAAAAAAAAGGATTTTTTCCGACGAAATTTTTCATTTTATGGAACGAATTGATGATTTTGGGCTATTTAAAGGCGAAGAATTCGCTGAGAGACTTGCAAAATTTCGTATTATTGTGAAATTCATTGTGATAAAAGAGGTTTTGCGTTTAGTCATAATCATCACTCGTCATTATTAAGAAATTCAAGATCATCCAGGACAGAAAAGTCCTGTCCTGTACTCGATAAATGAAACGCCCTTTTTAATTTAAATTAGTTATTAGGTGCGTTTTATTGGATGGAGTACAGGACAGCGCAGCTTCCATAACCATTTGAGAAATCTCGTTCTATACGGGATGTCCGGAAACTATCGCATAAAAGCACCCAAATACAATACAAATATGATTCCTCGTGATATTTCCAGCAAAAAGGAGTATAAAAAAATTATTAACTCTTCAGCTTCCACAGACATTTAAAGATTTTTCAAAAATTTAACATTTTACATATACATATTTTCTTTCGGTTGGGCCCAACAATTTTTCCTAAGAATAAACCCCATAAAAATTGGATAAGCAGTTTAGTTTTTACAGTTTTACACAGCTTCAAAGACAAAATTTTGTGATCTTACTGCATATACATTTTTTTCCCACGGAGGTGTTAGTGGTAGCATTTTTGGAAAATCTTTAAATGCTAAGGAGTTAAGAATTCAGCACCTATTTTGCTGGAAATGACATTAATAATCAGTCTTGACTCGGTAATCCGGATCTCCTTTAATCCGGATATCACGCTAATCCGGACGACTAAATATTTCCACAATGTTTTCTATAGTCCGGATTTCGGCAGCAATGTTGACTCTAAAATCCGGATATTTGAGATTTTCAGTGTGAAATGGTAGATTTGGTCTCGTACTTTTTTACGGGACTGTTTAGCAATTGACATGATGCTGGCTAATTTCTAACAAATAAAACATTTATCGACTTTTGTTCCGCCTTTTTATTTGTTTGGATTGTTTTTCCTAGAAAAAAGTGATTGCGCTAATCCGGATGTTCCAATGATCCGGATTACCCCTTGCAATAATTGATCCGGATTACGATATTGGTGCTATCCTGTTCTGTACTTGATCGAATAAAACGCACCTGTTAAGTAATATTCTATAATACGTGAGTAGATATACGTTAAATTGAATAATTCGCGGAAAATAATAAATATTTACTAAGAACAATGAAGTTTTGTTGTATTTTTGTAATGGAGCGGAGCGGAGCGAAAAAATTTTAGTCGGAGCGGAGCGCTGGAGCGGAGCGGTTTCAAATTGGTCGGAGCGGAGCGGAGCGAAAAAATGTGTCGCTCCAAATCCCTGCTTACTGCTATTTAACTCATGAAATAATAAAAAAGAAGGAAGCGCACATAAACTTCTGAAATTGTACCCAAGACGGCTGGAAGTATTTTCTCTGAAAAGATACGAATTTCACAAAAGTCAATTACTTTTAATACTTTTAATTTGCGTGAGACAGATTCAAAATTTTCATAAGTGATTTTGATGCTGTCCCAAATGTCTTCACCAGAACACCGCGTAATCATTATTTCGTGATTTGTGGTGTAGCTGACAGCCAGTTTACGCTACAGTCGAACTTGGCATAAACGAACACCGCATTGGGGAATGGAATATTAAGTCACCGACCGTGCTCTTAAATATACATATATATTTACAGTTCCGAAAGGTTCGCTAATTGATTTTTTTTTTCAAAAAATGTTTTGCTCTTGTAAAAGGCAGATTATTATCTCACTAAAATATAAAAAAATACAGATATTATCAGTGGACGAGAGGAGTCGATTGGGTTGCCGATGTTCGTATGCGACGTTTTTTACTGGTCCAGTTTTAAACCTATGAAGCTTCCAAGTTATGTAAGAACAGAAGGAAAAGAAACTAAGGTGGAGCTGAAATCGCACCCAAAAAGCTAAGTTACAAAAATGATGTTCCGAATCGGAACACAAGTAATAGGAAAGGCCGAATGAAATCTAAATTTTGCCCCGCCAGAAAGTGGATTTGGTTCCTTTTTTTTTGAGTTAGCATAGCATATGACTATTACTTTTTCTTCAATTAACCTTAAAATGCTTTCTTTGAAATACAATTCTTCTTAAAATTTAAAAGTAAATTTTTGCCAGCTTGTTTAGTGTATACGTTTGCAGCTATGAGAGTGTCAGGCTTCAAAACTTAATTTTCCTTGGATGCTATGTAAAAAAAAACGTTAGTGAAAATAAAAGTTTCCTTTTATGAGAAATGTTTGGGTTGTAGAAGTGTCCGTTAAGGCAAGTACGACTGTATTCGTACACATATTTCCATGGCAACTTGGTTGTTTACAATTGAGAGAAATTTAGTTAAACGACTGTTTCACACTGTTGACGAAATTGATTGAAATCTAAATTTAATTAACAGTTGTCTGTAACTTTGTAACTTTAATAGTTGAAGTGTACTCTATAATACATTTTGAATTTAGTGACATACGATTCAAACCCATCTACTACGGTTTTGACTGATTTAATTTAGACCAAATATGATTTCATTTTAGTGTGAACCAGCAATAAGGATAATTCGTAGTTTAAACGGCTGTTTAACTTTTTGCACACATTTTTCAACCGTCGACGGTTTAACTGACAACCATTAGTTAAACCATGATTGTACATCCGGCCCTAAATGATGCAATAACACCAACACGTCGAAGAAACCATCAAAAAATCAACCAGTCATTAAAATCAAAATTTGGTGATAAGTTGATTTCAAGAAATGGGCCTGTCAATAGGCCTTCAAGGTCATGCGATTTAACACCTCTCGATTATTTCCTGTGGGGTTACGTTAAATCAAGGGGTTATTCTGATAAACCAGCAACAATTCTCAGTACGATATTGCCTTGGAGGTCAACATTGTTCGCGTTATTGGTGAAATATGGCCAGAAGTACTCGAAAAATTGGTCCAGAATTGGACGTCAAGAATGCGCTTCGTCAAGAACAGTCGCGGTGGCTATTTGCTTGAAATCGTTTTGTCATGCATTTATCATTGCAATAAAAACCAAAAAATTTACTAAAAGTTAATATTTTGTGTTTTTTTTTTTAATTTGAAGTTCTATCATTCTTAAAAAACACCCTCTACTTTCTACTGAACCGCGGGCAACATAATTTTCATACACTGTTGCCAAATCATCATTATTTCTACTGTAGTAGGCCGTCCACTTACGCGCATGTGAACATGATTGCCTGGTTCGCATTTGCAGCATTGTATGATAACCGTCTGAAATGTTTGTTTAACATGACAGACGACACCGTACACCGTACGTCCACAGCTGGAGGTGAAGTTGCCAAATGGGGATAAATTGCCAAATTTATATGAAAACCAGCAACGTGCTGTGTACTAGGTACCAGAGGTTACCATTTTCGTATGCAAACATGCCTACACAATTGCTACAGGTGACCAATGTCATCGAGAGATGTTCACAGTGAAAAAAATTAATTTGAGCACAGTTGCAACGAAACAACCAAACTAAATAGTATTAAGCTTTGGCCGTACAAAATATATCCTTATCTTTAAGTTAATTAGGACGAAATGTCTGTTGTAGGTCCTGGAAGATAAAAAAAAAAATAAAAATGGTTATCAAATTGAAATCCTTTTCGGTGGATATCCACAAAGGGCATTTTTTGCAGAGAGAGGTTAAATAGTCAAGATGAATGTCGAACAAAATGCTTATATTGTTTCTTCACTATATTTTAATTTTACTGTGTTTTCATTATACACTCGGTCGCAAAACTATCGACTCAACCTAAAAGCGCGTGTTTTTCGAAAAGTATAGTAGTTATCCATAAAGCTTAACGCCTCAGCTTTACGATGGTACCATGTACTAACAGGTAGCTAAAGTTTCAAACTTTTAAACGACATACGACTTTTATGAATAACTATCATACTTTCCAAAAAACACGTACAAATATACGCGCTTTCAGGTTGAGTCGATAGTTTTGCGGCCGAGTGTATTTCGTTTAATTTCGCTGTTTGCAACGGCCCACGCAGCTTACCGTTCCGACTGTGCCACTCTTTTGTAAAAAAAAAATACCGGCGTAAAGAGGGTTGCGCGCGCAATACGAGAGTTTTTTAGAATTTTAATGCATAGTGAATATTTTTTGTACATATATTTTATAAGCAATAAATAAGAATTCTGCACAACATTAATGAAATGCATCCTGTTAATCTGTTTTTGGATTGGTCTAAATAAATGCGTTCCAGAATGAAAGGCTAGCGAGAAAATCGATTTCATAAGAGTTAAAAAAAAATTCTAAAAAACCGTGAAAATCAAAACTAACTTACCTTTTTTATTCCTCCGTGATATCGCTCTCTTAAATTCGTTTCTCTATGAATCTATGTGACAGAGTTCGGCATTGCAAATGATCTAAGGATAGTTGCTATGTTGGTTACGAAAATCAGAAATATGCCATTCCAATACAAATACATACTTACGGCCAATAATTATTGGTAAATATTTCGGATTTACGTAACGAATGTAGTATTGATGCTAATATCATTTGCGCTGCCGTGCTCTGTGATCATTTGAAGAAAAAAATAGAGCAATAATCTTAATTAAAAAAAATACCGGCGTACAGAGGGCGCCCGCAATACGAGGGTTTTTTTAGAATTTTGATTCATAGTGAATATTTTGTGTACATATATTTTATAAGCAATAGATAATAATTGTGCACAGCATCAACGAAATGCTTCCTGTAAATCTTTTTTTGGATTGGTCTAAATAAACGCGTTCCAGAATGAAAGGCTAGCGCCTTTCATTTTGTTCCACCTTTAATTAGACCAATCCAAAAATAGATTTACTATTTACCCAGTTGATATAAAAGTACTCCAAGGCAAATCTACAGGCATTTTTCAATTTAAGATTTCTGATGGCCTTTGAGCAAAAAGAAACTCAGGCATACGTAAGGATGGCTTGGCTTTATATATGAACTGAATTATTAGCTGTAAATCTACTGTTACTGTTTTTTAATCAAGGAAAAGCAGCTTATATGAAATGATTCCATTGCGTACCCTGACATAAGAGCCCACGTAAGCTTTCCTATGAGTATTGAACAAGTATTCTTGTGCAGCTATTCAGGAACACCCTGTATCTTGGTCCAACAAACTTCAAAATTATTTGTGGCAAACACTATTACCATTCTATGCATTTCCACCAAATTTCATGTTCATTGTTTCATCAAGTTAAAAGATATGCATTGAAGAAATGCTTAAGAGGCTTCCCTTGCATTGTGAAAGGCCCTTACTAAATACTTACTTGGCTATATTTCCGGTTTGGATACAGTTATTTGAATGAAAATTTGTAGACATATTTCCTGTGTAATTTTCTAAAAACCCTTAGCAGAATTTTCGGTACATTACGCTTTTAGGTCCCCAAGGGAAGTTTTTGATGTTTCCGATATTTTCCGCTATGTGTCCGCTATATGGCGGACGGTAAGATAAGTGTCGCTAGTGTCGATAAGAAGAACAAGAAAAATTTCCCTTGGGGACCTGAAAGCGTAATATACCGAATTTTGGTACATTACGCTTTCAGGTCCCCAAGGGAAATTTTTGATGGTTCCGATATTTTCCGCCATAAAGCGGACACATAGCTTTATGGCGGACGGTGTCGCTAGTGTCGATAAGAAGAACAAGAAAAATTTCCCTTGGGGACCTAAAAGCGTAATATACCCGAATTTTCATATTTGAAAACCTAAGATGGGCTACATACGAACAAATTGAAATTTTACAAATTTACTGTTATTTATTTTTCCTTAGCAAAAGTCAACAGTCTTAATATTTAACGTATATAAGGCCATACTGAACAATATTTGTGCAAAGTTTCATATCGATCCCTATAACGGTTTAGAAAAACGGATGTCGAAAAGGAAGTTTAACTTTAAACGCCAATAAATTTTTTACCGTTACTCCAAACTGAAAAATTTTAACTGATATGAGATGTAATCGTTTAGATCTTTAATTTAAATACCCATACGTCAATCTCCGATAAAAACTAAAAAAGTCGACTTTTTTCAAACGTTCGGGACACCCTGTTATCTTCTTCCTACCAACTTCTAAGGTATTTGTGCCAAAGACTGTAACTATTCTACACATTCCTACCAAATTTCATGACAATCGGTTTAGCCGTTCGCGAGTTATTTAGTGAACAGACGGACAGACGGACGGACGGACAAAATCGATTTCATAAGGGTTTTTTGAAAAAATATTTTCTAAAAAACCCTAAAAATCATCATCATAATCAATTTTTAACGCACAATAGATTGCGGCTCATAATCATATTTTTTGCTGTGTGATTTTTATTCACCAATTTTACTGTTCTGCATTTAACAAAAAAGTGAAGTTTTTTTTTCATTAAATTTTACACGAAACATCACAACTCTGTAGAAATAATTTTTTTACTTACTGTCCACATCTCTCTGTAACAAAAAAATGTACGTGCATTATGATGATGGTTGTCATTGTAGGCATGGATGTGTGCATGGGAAGATGGTCGCCTGGTACACAGCTTTTGCATGTTTTCCAATGAGGATGATTGATTTTGCAACAAGCATGCTTTTGTGGGACCATGATGCTGGTGGACGTTGTCTGTCGTCATGCGCTCCGATGGACAAAATCAGCAGGAGGTTTCATATATGCTGCAGACGCAAACCAGGCGATCATGTTCGCATGCGCGTATGTGCACGGTAGAAGTAGAGTAGCTTGATAATTTTGCAACAGTGTATGAAAATTATGTCACCCCCGCGGACTCCAATGAAATGAATACTTCCTATTGGTCAGGCGATTCTGTTGAAAGTATTAAGCAAAATACACGCATGTGAATATGATTGCCTGGTACGTACAAATCGTTTGCATTTGTATGTTGCCTGGTCAGCAGGGACGTAGCCAGGCATTTGTTTCGGGAGGGGTCCAACGCCCTAAGTTTCAACATTGTTAAAAATTAGAATTTCATTGCTGATTAAGCAAACTAGTATTTCGTTTGACATAACTATCCGAAGGCAAAGAAAAGCTAGAGCAGGGAAAGCATGTCGATGTCGCCTCCATTTTTTGACGTATATACCTACCAACGAGCAGGACCCGTCGTCTTTTTTCCGACCTTTGAGTGGTTCAGAAGAAATTAAAACTTATTTGATTTCTTTTTACAGAGACACACAACTTAAAAAACTTTTTTTTTACATGTATATGTCTTTGCGGAGGCTACCTGAGAAATACTGGGTGTCGTTCCGTGAAAAAGCGTCACGAAAAACTGTTACGAAAACGTTTAACGCTTAAAATCGACCTTTCCGTAGTTGATCTTCACCAATATATACATTATCCTTTGATCGCTCTGACTCAGAATCGACAATCACGATTTCGATAAATTGCGGGAATAGCGGTAAATTCGCTATTGAAGCGAACGAAAATTCATCCTTCAATTGGTTCTCCTGGCTCTCCCCGTGGACTGATGTCGACGAAACTCGGATGGGAGTTAAGTGGTGCGATCCTTAATATTTTGGTGCCAGCACTTCTTATGAGGAAGATGTCCTTGGACACAAAATGTCCTTTTTCTGTGGGAATGCATTATAGACGCTATGTATAAGGGTATGAATATCAAAATACAGGATCCGTTGCGACGAGTCTAATCAAATCACGACAAGTTGATGTTGAGTTTTGTTAAAGGATATTACCACCAAAAAGGACATTTTTCTAATATAGGAAACAGAGTATTGGCATTATGGGTGTCGCTCGAAGGGTGATATTTGAACCATGGTCCAAACCGTCGTCAATACCTTCCAAAAAGTCAACAACCACCACCAAACCGCCTTGACCACACTGCGCCTTACCAGTACGAATAACTTTAGTGCGTTCGTAATATGGTGCGCGTATAGTGACCGCTACAATCATCATCATCTGGTCTATAGTCATCCTCATCACACGGTGCTTGCAGGCAGAACATAATTGCCATTGTCGTCGTCATCGCCAACATAGTAAAACACGTGTGATTATTTTAAGGAAATTAGGATGTGTACGCTGGGTTGTTCCGTGACAAATTGTGACATTGTAAAACATAGCGAAAACCTAACGAAGCTTTAAGTCAACCTTTCAGTGGGTTGATCATTGCTAAATTTGGTATATATTTTCCTTTGATCGCCCTTAGAGTAGGTACTAACATCGCCATTTCACGTGAAATCCATGCAAATACTGTCAAAATTTTGATGGTCGTGAAATCGAACTCGCTTGATGGTATTGACTTCACTCGAAAGTCTCCACACCGGTTTTTGACATTTCGCCAGCGAAAATAATGCAGTTGCACTTTATTTCAGGCCTCCAATTAGAAAAAAATAGAGTATGGCTATTTTTTGTGGTTTTTAAATCATCGAGCTCCCAGGAATCTAAAACTCATTTTCCTAAAAAAATTTTAATCGGAAAGGTCCCAAAAAGGACAAAAAAGGATACTCTTTAATCCTTGGCCGGGAGTCATGCATGTGGGGTATCACATCAAAGGGGACGTCGAGTATATTACATATCCGGTGTTCGTTTCCTGTTTCAAGGACCCTCAACGGAATAAATCGAGATCAAATCGAAAATTATTGTGGTTTCCGTGGATCTTTCCAAAGCCATAACTACGAGAATAATCCAAGTTGTCACTACGTTTCTCACATTTCCGAATTTATGATTACCATTAAATTTACTAAGAAAAAAATTACCGGAAAGCTCTGAAAAAGGACATTAAATGACACTAATTACAAACCTTGATAGAAAGTGAGCATGCGGGGTGTCATGTCAAAGAGGACGTCGAGTGCATTGCATATCCGGTGTTTGTTTCCTGTTTCAAGGACACTAAATGGAAAAATTCGACCTAAAACGAAAAATTACGGCTTTGGAAAGATACATATACGAGAAACATGAAAATTGTCCATTGGATCCCAATTTTCTCCTGTGAGGGTCCTTGAAACAAGTAATAAACGCCAGATATGGAATGTACTCGACGTCCTCTTTGATATGACACCCCGCATGCCTACGTTCGATCAAGGTTTGTAATTAGTGTCCTTTTTGAGAGCTTTCCGATCATTTTTTTTCTTGGCAAATTTAATGGTAGAATCTTTAGCTATTATAGATTCGGAAAAATGAGAAACGTAGTGACAATTTGAATTACTCTCGTAATTAGGGCTTCGGAAAGATACACGGGAAACACAATAATTCTCCATTTAATCTCGATTTATTCCGTTGAGGGCACTTGAAACATGGAACAAACACCGGAATGTATTTATTTATTTATTTATTTATTTATTTATTTATTCAAGATACCCAAACAGGAAAATATAATCCATAAACGGTACAATATAATAAATTCACATTGAAGAGTTTGAATTCAGATATTGATCAATGAAAAAAAAAAAAAAAGATTAAGGAAAAGCAATTAAGTAAATTAACAAACAATAGTGTAACAACGTGATGAATTAATATAGAATGAAAAAAGCAAAAATAAAATATTTAAAAGAAAAGAATTAAAATTTAAAATTCACCAAAAATGTCAGTTGCTAACAGTTTATTGTGTAATACATTTTTAAAACAGAAAAGCGAAGTAGCCAAAGGACCGAGTTGCAATCTATCGTAATTGCGCATGGAACGAATAAGAGGTGAATTCATGAAAACTGAAAGTTCGGCTGTTGGTGGGTCAAAAACTAGTGTTGAGCGCGTATTATATGACTGGACACGGAAAATTATATGCTCAGACAGCGATGATTTTAGTAGGCCACGACATAGTTTAAAAAGGATGCACTCGTCTAGGAATACTCTCCGCTTTTGAAGGGATAACAAGTTCAAGCAACCAAGACGTTCAGCATATGGTAGATAAGGTTGATTGAACTTGTATATTAGAGCCCTTGTGAATTTGCGTTGGACGGATTCCAAGGCAGTAGTATATGTGGAAGTTGTGGGAGACCATATAAATGAAGCATACTCTAGACAGCTACGTACTAAAGAAACAAACAGTTTAATGGAAGAATTAATAGAATTAAAGTCGCTGGAGCAACGCAAAACAAAACCTGCGAGCTTAGATGCTTTCTTAATTGTAGCGAAAAAGTGTTCATTGAATTTCAGTCGACTCTCAAAAATTACTCCAAGATCACTGAAAAGAGAGACGAAAGATAGGTCAGTTGTGTCGATATTGTAGGGAAAAGACAAAGGCATGGGTTTTAGTGAATATATCATCGCACTGCATTTTGAAATGTTAAGTTCAAGATGATTGGAGCCGCACCAAGCTGATAGTGTGTTAATATCTGATTGCAATGATAAACAATCATCGGGGCCAGAAATTGAAGCAAAAAGCTTGCAATCATCAGCATATAACAAACAATGGTTATTCATAAGAGCAGGTAACTCATTTATGAAAAAACTGAAAAGCAGGGGCCCCAAAATAGAGCCTTGAGGAACTCCAGACGAGGGACAGAACGGCGGAGAAAGTGAGTTATTAAATACTACACGAGAAGATCGTCCGAGAAGATAAGAAGAAAGCCACGATACGAGATAATACGGGAAATTAAGTGATAGTAATTTATCAAGTAATATCCCATGGTCGACCGTATCGAAAGCCTTAGAGAAATCCGTATAGATTACATGAACATCTAAATGCTTGTCAAACGATCTTGCGATGAAGTCTGTTATTTCTGCCAAGTTAGTGACTGTAGATTTTTGCTTGCAGAAACCATGTTGATTGGGGCAAATCAGATACCCAAAAGATTCGTAAATGAATTCAAATATAAGACGTTCGAGGAGCTTGGAACAGCTTGATAGAAGTGAGATGGGCCTATAATTAGAGACCACATTACAATCACCTTTTTTAGGTAAGGGTACAATATACGACTGTTTCCATTCAGAAGGAAATGTACTTTCTTGCAGACTTTTATTGAATATTATGGCAAGGGGAATAGAAATCGCCTTTTTAGTTTTCTTAAGAAAATCGTTGGAAATTCCATCTGGACCTGATGATGAGCTGCGTTTAAGAGAAGAGATGACGGACTCGACACAAGCTGGATCTATCGGCGAGAGACTTGACATAATATTTGGTGGCACATCATTTACAAGCCTGGAAGTGCTTGATTGGCGAAAAGTACTGGAAAAGAAAGATGCAAAAAGCTTTGCAATTTCATCTGGAGAGTTGGCAGTCAAATCTCCATAGGAAATAGAAGCAGGGATGGAACTGGACGAACGCATATTCTTTACATACGACCAAAATAACTGGTTTTCATTGTTTCTGACACTGTTTTCAATAGAATCAAGGTACGCAGCTCTAGCAGAACGGATGAGTCGTTTAGCTTCAGTACGTAGCAGACGAAAAAGTATGAGATCTGACTGACGCCTAAAACGTTTATATTTGGAATGAATGCGGTTCTTTCTATTTATGATCTTATGTATTTTTGGAGTAAACCAAATTGGACCTTTGCGATGTTTCGGGATGTAGAGAGGAACAAACTCGCTGATAAGACACTGCAAAATGCTGTAAAATGTAGTCACAGCAAGATTACAGTCTAGCCCCTGCAAAACACTCAGCCAGTCAGTTTGACTTATATAATGAATAATGGCACTATAATTGGCTTTGCGAAAGTTGTAATGGGGGTTCTTAGCACGAGCCTGAGTTTTTTGGAGAGAAATTGTAACATCGAATTCAAAGGGCGGATGGTAAGGATCAATGCAAACATATTCGGAAGTAGGAAGGCAGGATGATATACAGTCAGCAGAAATATTGCTGAAGACAAGATCGAGTGTACGATGCATGAAGTTTCGATTCGTATTAAATTGTGACAGACTACAGAACTCCATGAAAGAGGTAAGCGATAGAAACATCGACGGAGTGGAAGAAGATGTGGGAAGTCCCGATTCATTTGGCCAGTTGAGACTGGGGAGATTGAAGTCTCCACATATAATTATAGGAGAATTAGGATGGAGGATATTTATAATATCCGATAAGTAGGTAAACAGTTTCTCAAAGACAACTAAAGAGGAATTGCAAGGAACGTAGATACAAGAAATAAGCAGTAGAGTACTACTAGAAGAGCGCAATTTGATTGTTACACAGTCGAATTCATAATTGGAAGATGTCGAAATTATAGCTCGTTCGTAATCGAGATCGCGCCGTATTGCAATAAGGACACCACCTCCAAGAGACATTCCAGACATTTCATTATTACGGTCACAGCGAAAAATGTCATAGCCTTCAATGAGTTCGCCATCATAAAAAGAAGAGTTTAACCAAGTTTCGGTTAGGCAAATGACATCGTGCTGGTTAGACAGAGCAGAGAGATTTAAATCTTGCAACTTGGTTCTTAGGCCACGAACATTTTGGTAGTAAAAAGAAAAATTTGAAGAAATGGCAAACGTTTTTATTTCGGTAATCGGGCGATACGACGTCGTTGAAAATTTCGCTTCACAAAGTCCTTGAGTAGCACCCCAGGCGGCCAGAAGGATTGTTCGCAAGGAGCTAGTAGGTCGTTTGGTAAAGTAACTTTAAAAGAAGATACGACCTTGTTTGGAATATTTTCCTTAGTTAACTTCGAACAGATGAGAACGGATGGTCTGTAACCGAGCTTTCCGATAACATAGTTAATTATTTCCGTCTCAGTGG
Organism: Microchrysa polita; assembly: GCA_949715475.1. Lineage (NCBI taxonomy): Eukaryota > Metazoa > Arthropoda > Insecta > Diptera > Stratiomyidae > Microchrysa > Microchrysa polita. The sequence goes on along the minus strand of OX454422.1, from coordinate 11,477,812 downwards.
TGTCGTAAGTCAACCTAGAGATAAAAATTTGCTTAGGTGGAGAGCAAACTCGTAATGTGTCAACCTGAACTGGAGGTGGTTGAAGTTCGTTTTGATCATTGTAGATGGTGGGCGTAGTAGGAGGTGAAGTAACACGAGTTACAGGCGCAGAGGATCCAGAAGTGATTCGGTTGGTTGTGATAGAATCACCTTGATGCTGTCTTCGTTTAGACTGCTGTTGCAGCTGAGGTGGAGCCGGCGAAAGAGATGACAGTTGCATTGCATGTTGCGTTGATAATAGTGGCGAATGCAATGGCGACGACTGGTTTTGACTGGTTTTATGTTGTAATCGCGTCATAACACCAATTGAATCCATAATGTTGCTGTTGGAGTCCGTGGGTTGTTCAGCCGGATTCAAAAGTGGAGCGACATCAGCCATGGCCATACTTAGTTTTGACTTACTGGTTTCGAATTCCATTAAAGCACTTGCAAGAACTTGGCTTGCATTCTTCAGCCTGTCAACGTAAGATGCTGTCGACATTGATTTGCAGGAACTGCAGAGCCAATAAACATTTGAGTCAGGGCTGTTGATAGCTTCGCCTACTGAGTTCGTTAAATTGACGCACTTACAATGGTAAGGCTTACCACAGAATCCAGAGCATTTTATGAAGGGCGATTTGTTAGCCTTGTCATTACACAAAGTGGCACGGCATATGACCATGTTGTAGTTTGTTATAGAAGCAAACAAAATACCAGTAGAGATCGACACGCAGAAAAGAACAGTTATGAATGTTTTAAGCACAAAGGCACATTTGTTTGGTATTTATTTTTGTCACAAAATGTTATTTTTGCACTTACACTATACCGCACTGTTCCGAGTACAAAAAGTGTGTGTGTAAAGTAGTATTATAACAATCAAAAGCACGCACCGGATGTCGTATACCACTTAAAGGTTTTTGTATAGGGTTAGTATAACACCAGTATATAAAGACCCAGATGATAAATCAGATGTAGTTGACAGATAGGGAACAGTTTTGCACTAGAGAACATCTGATATAACGGCGATAATTATAACACGATAGAGCGGCGAGGGACGAATCTATTGACAATTGCACAAATGCAAAGTTTGAATGTATGATTTATATGAGAAAAAGGGCTCACAAGCACTGCACTCCGATTGATACGATCACGGAGAAACAAAACAGAAACTCGCGAATAGATTCACAGCCGAACTATGTGAGAAAAATGCGATAATTTGCAATATTAGCAAGCGGTGGCTAGTATAGATGGTATACGCTCTGACAGTTGACAGGTAGTAATAGACTACCCCATGTACTTGACATCCCCTTTGATTTGATACCGCACATGCCGACCTCCGGTCAAGGATTAAAGAGTATCCTTTTTTGTCCTTTTTGGGACCTTTCCGATCAACATTTTTTTTAGCAAAATGAGTTTTAGATTCCTGGGAGTCCACTGATTCAAAAACCACAAGAATTAACCTTGCTCTATTTTTTTCTATTTGAAATGCTAATATGATTGCACTATGATGTAGATGTTGAAGTCTTTGTGGACACGACGGATGTTGAAGTGGACGCGGATGTCGATGTGGACGCGGACGTCGCGCCGGTCCTGCTTAGTCGTTGCGTTATCATATCATATCATATCGACCCAACACACCGTATCTTTATACGGAAGCTGCGTAAGCATTCTAGACCCAAAGGATCGTATTTTGTATTAACTAGACTTTTTTATGCGTTTTGAAGTAACAGAACTTGAGTGGAAGTTCCACTTAATTTAATGCAACCTTTTTTATTCCTACGCTAGAAAACGAAAGATTTTAACGTAATGTGGTGATCTTGGCATCAACATCAAAGTTGTGCTCGCGCCTCCTTTTCCCAGCCGTCACGCCCTCTTAGGAGGCCTGCGAGTATGTAACCAAATTAATGTTCATGCTTACTCCATGAAATTGGTCAAATTCGTTGCTCCTGGAGTGGGCAGATGTTGTTTTTTTTTTATTTGCAAAGCACCAAAGCCCGTGGTTGATAAAACCTTGGGCGGATCATTTTAGCGGCGGAATTTTGAACTGTATTCAACCAAAGTTGTTTCCCATTTTTAGTATAATCTAAATTCGATCCATTTTTTGTCAGCCATATTGAGTAGTTCGGGAATCAAGGAATAATCGAAAAATCGTCGAATTGTAAGAATAAGGAAGATGAAACTTTTAAGATGCGCCAAATTGTTGAAATTAGTTTTATCAATGTTGTAAAATACTGGCAACACTACTTTTGTGATACACTCTGAAATCAATAAAGAGTTCACTTGAATTTTGTACGCGATAAAAGCCAGACGTGTCTTTCCTCTATATCGATAATTATTGGCAACGGTTATGGGCCCAGGCAGCGACAATATAAAAAAGTGATAGTGGTGTTTTGTAAAACTGGTAAAACTCAATCGGAGTGGAAATTACAATCTATCGGTTTTTTTCGCGAGTTGTGCTACCTGCGTTTAATTATGGACGATATTGTGAAAATTGAGAAGCTACAAGGTGCTTCCACGTGGCTGCGTTGGAAATTTCAAGTGAAGATAACGTTAATCGCTTGCGAGGTTTACGAGGTAGTGTCCAGGGAAGTTCCGAGGCCAGAAGCAACAGTTGATGGGTATAACGACAAGATCGCGATTTGGCGGAAAAAGGATGCGAAAGGGCAGCGTGTGATAGTGACGACAGTTGGAAACCAACCCATGCTCCATATTATCAACTGTAAAACGTCTTGTGAAATGTGGAATGTACTTCACGGCATATATGAGCAAAAATCAAGTATGAGTGTGCATTTTTTGAAACAAAAGTTTTACAGTTATGAAAAAGACCCGCAAGATAGTGTTGCCGTTCACATTTCCAAATTAGAAGAGATGGTTCAACAGTTAAGTGACCTGGGCGAACAGATTTCGGACTCCATGCTCATCACGAAAATATTGATGACTCTACCATCTGACTACAACCATTTTCACAGCGCGTGGGAGTCATCAATTGATGAGAACCGAACTCTTGAAAATTTGCGAAATCGTTTAATGATCGAAGAGAATCGATTGTCATCGCAACAAAATGTTGAGTCCACTGAAGCTTTTCTAGCAAAAAAGGAGCAAAAGAAAAAGAGTAAGAACACTCATACCACTCAAAACCGATTCAGATGTTTTCTATGCAAAGAGAAGGGGCATTTCAAAATTGACTGTCCGAATAAGGCGACGATGAAGAACAAAAGAGGCGACGCTTTGATTTGTGGATCTTCAGTTGACGACGACAGTTCATGGTTCCTCGACTCGGGAGCAACGGATCACATGTGCAACATGCGCGAGTGGTTTTACAATTTCTCCTTTTTGGATGGTGTCAAATTGGTCAGAGTGGGAAATGGACAAACCATCAAAGCAGTGGGAAAAGGCCACATCGATATTTTGGCTTTTGACGGTGACAGATGGAATAAAAAGCACCTTGCGAATGTATTGTTTTTGCCTGAGTTACAGATGAACTTGTTTTCGTCGAATCGGAGTTTAGACAAAGGGCATCAGCTCTACTCAAACAAAAACCGCTGTGAGTTGAAAAAGGATGGTCGTGTTTGTGCAGTGGGAGTGCGTAAGACGGCACTGTTTCAAATGTTATTTAAAGTGATCCCCCCACTAAACCAGGAGAAAATATTCGCCGCTGTAACGCATGAATCACTTGTCACTTGGCACGAGAGGCTCGGACATCAAAATTTTCCCCATGTACGCAAAATCTTGCTGAAGAACAACATAAGCTTTGTTGATGGCGACCATCAATGCGAGGCGTGCATTTACGGAAAACAACATCGTGGCAGTTTTGAGAGCAGAAGTGAAAAGTCTTCGACATGCGGGGAAATTATTCACGGAGATCTCTGCGGGCCAATGCAAACGGCTTCTATTGGCGGCTCAAAATATTTCTTGTTACTGAAAGACGACTATTCTCACTACAGGTTCGTATACTTTCTGAAAAACAAATCGGATGCCACTGAGAGCTTGAAAAATTTCGTTGCGCGGTCGCAAAAACAGTTTGGGCATTCAATTCGCGTGTTACGTACGGATAATGGCACCGAGTTTATCAACAGCGAATTAGCAAAATATCTCTCAAGTAATGCTATTCAACATCAACGTACAGTTCCATATACACCTGAGCAAAATGGAACAGCTGAGCGTGAGATGAGAACAATAGTGGAAGCAGCCCGCACAATGTTACATTCGAAAAATCTTGACCTAAGTCTTTGGGCAGAGGCAGTGAATTCAGCTGTGTATATTCTAAATCGATCGGGAACAAGCACAGTGCCAGATCGTTCTCCATATGAATTGTGGCATGGCAAGTTGCCTTATATTACAAACTTCAAAGTATTCGGTTCGGATGTATATGTACATGTTCCTAAACAAAAACGACTCAAATGGGATAAGAAGTCCAGAAAATGTGTTTTTCTTGGATACGACGAAAATATAAAAGGTATTCGAATTTATGACCCTGAAAGAAATACCATCGAAGTAGCCCGGGATGTAATATTTAACGAAGAAGTCCAATTTGATCGTGAAGTGTCAGTTGAAATTGACCAATTGAAGCTTGTCCAAAGTCCCGATATAGTTACGCCTGTTTCTCCCGATGTTCATCAAATTCCATTGAAGTCAGCACCCTCATCAGTAAAAAGTAATCATTCCATTGAGACGGCGGAATGTTGGAAGAATCGCTTACGTCCACGGAAGGAAGCTGCAAATTTCTTTACAGCCGAAGATGAATTTGCACTCGCGGCCATTTATGAGGAACCATCGACTTACGAGGAAGCGGTTAATTCAAATGAACGCGATCACTGGATTAATGCGATGGATGAGGAGTACGAGTCGCTCCTACAAAATGAAACTTGGGAGCTAGTTAATCCAACAGATAATCAACGGATAATCGATAATCGTTGGGTGTATCACAAGAAGTTGAATCCGGACGGCGATATTCAGTGGTATAAAGCACGGCTAGTTATTCGCGGCTTCACACAGGTATATGGTGTTGATTATCAGGAGACTTTTAGCCCTGTGGCGAAGTATACTTCAATTCAGTGGCGTAGATAAGGGGGGATCAAGGGGATCAATCCCCCCTTTGGTCACACATTTTTTTATTATTACTTTAGGTACGTAAAACAAAGTAAAAGTAAACGTTTTGCTAGAATTATTCAGCGTGTGTAGTGTTTCATAAAAACGTGAAACCATTTTCAGAACAGCAATAAAAAATTTAGCACTTCCTGAAATTTCAATAGTATTATAGAAGCGTATCGATAGAATAGAAACACTACAGCACAGGGCCTTACGTTCATCTACTATTTCACATTGGTTCTGTAGCCTCGCATAGGCACAAATTAAAAGATACTGTGGTACACGGGGAGCTCTTCCACAGAAGCGCAATTTCCAATGGGGAAATACAATTGCAGTACATAAGATTGTAAAGGTTTCTTCAGGAGAGTGGAAAACTAATTCGAATGAAGAGAAAACGCTGCAAAACTGCTTCCAATTTTTGAGTATCTGTTATTGAGTTTTTCGAGATTCTTTTGTTCGCAATTTTATTGAATTTAATACGAAAAACTTTCAAAGCCATAATCATGATAATTTGTCTAAATTTTCTATATAAAATTGAAAAAGTTTCCAAAATTGAAAGATAAGACATCATATACAGGCAGTAATTCGAAAACAAGTTAACAAACATCCGAAGTTCCGCGGTACCCTAGGGTTCCGTGAAGGTTTCTCAGGGGTTTCGCAAAATAGGAAAAATGTAGAAACAGCTTTTAACAACAAGAAGCAAACAATCCATAACTATAAGAGCATTATTCAATCGATTGATCAATCAATGCATTTCTGTGGAGGAAGCTCATTTTTTAGGGTCCACTACCGAATCCACTATAGAAAATGGGCTATCTCCACAGAAAATATGCTTTCTCCACAGAAAATACGCTTTCTCCACAGAAGTTAGCTTTGATTCTCCAATTAATCGCACTGTCTATGGCTATGATTTATTTTAATCCCTGTTTTGAGGTGTTTCGGTCAGAAAAGCGGCGATACCTACTGCACAGAAAAAAAACCGTGTGAATTTAACTCCAAAATTGGTCGAATAAGGTCCCTCCGTTTGGATAAAATATTTTTCTTTATCAAAATGGATGAACACAAAAGATTACTTTCAATTACACCAAAAGGAGTAATTCTCGATATTTATGAGATAAAAAAAAAAAACAATTTTCACAGGGAATGAACATATAGCTCATTAATGAGTTTTGTATAACTAGCATTGACCTCTCTATAGGTGTTGGCGACATTTGACATACCTCTTTACGCTCTAAAATGCATAATAAATTACCTACCTACAGTGGGATTCGATCCCGGGACCCTATGATTTGTAGACGTACACGAACACCTTACCTACTGCACCACCCAGGCTATAAGTGATGAAGTTTGTAGTTTATACCATACATTGTGACATCGCTCTACCATTTGTTGTCGACCTACTGCGAGTGGATGTATACCAAAAATAATTGACAATATTTCGTCGGAAAAAAACAGAAAATGTAATTACGTACCGCATTTGGAGCGAATTTAACACCATTTTGTTTAAATTTAAACATCATATAAACAAAAGCTGATATAATTACGAATAAATTGTCTGATTTATCCAAATGGATTTTATTTTCAGTGTTTTATCCTAACGGATAATAGTCCAGTACAATTGGTTCAAAATAGCCCCAAACCTAAACATCCAAAAAGAAAAGAAATTGTTGATGCCAAATTGTTGAATACACTGCCTAATATACGCAGTAAAAAGTTACACTAATTGGCGCCATGGGTTAAGGGGGGAGGGGGTGGCAAAGGGGTGAAAATTCAGTTTCTTGCAAATATCTGGAAACTATGAGTCTGACCTTAAAATGAGCTGAGGACAAAACAAACAACATAAAATTACCTTTGTAATGATATGTAACACTCTAGACATTTTCTCAGAAAATTATACCCTAGACCCAAAAGTATCATAGTGAATTTGGATTTTTCGAGTTTTACATTTCGCACTGTAACTCTTGATAGAATAGACCTACTGTCATAAGATCTTGTCCATATATTGATAACAAAATTTATTTGATTCGTACCAAAAATTGGAGTGCTCCGACCATTGACGCCAACCTCACTCCTCTTAACATTTTTCAAAAAGGCATGCCTGTAGCTTCTTTTTAAACTGAGCCAGGCAGATCAAATTTGGTGGGGTGCCTAGTCTAAGCTCCATTATGCTCCCCACCAAAAATTATTACCATCCGATCAAAACTAAGGGTACCCCTCATACAAAGTGAACGAAAATTCTAACATATTTCACATTTTTTCATTTCTAAATTCTATCTAAAACGGAAAAATAAAATTTATCTCTTAGAACGTCATTATAACAGTTAATTGTAGTCCTCTGAATGTATGTTCAAAATTTTGCATCAAAGCGTACACTACAAGTATCAACAAATTGTGTTTGAAAGTCATTGGTACTAGTTCAAAGGCTAGTTCCGAATAAATCGAGTAACGTGTACTAGCAACCTTCAAACCACATTTTTCGTACTTGTAAGGCACGCTCCGGTACAAACTTTTGAATATACATTTACAAGACTACAATTAACTGTTATAATGACGTCCTAAGAAATAAATTTTATTTTTTCATTTTAGATAGAATTTAGAAGTGAAAAAATGTGATTTTTTTTTTAATTTTGGTTTACTTTGTATGGGGAGTACCCTTAGTTTTGATCGGATGGTAACATTTTTTGGTGGGGAGCATAATGGGGCTTAGACTAGGCACCTCACCAAATTTTATCTGCCTGGCTCAATTTGAAAAGAAGCTACAGGCATGCCTTTTTGAAAAATGCTAGGAGGAGTGAGGGAGGCGTCAATGGTCGGAGCACCTCTATTTTTGGTACAAACCAAATAAATTTTGTTTGTAATAGAATGAACAAGATTTCGTCACCCTAGGTTCTTTCTATCAGGAGTTACAGTCCGAAATGTAAAACTCAAAAAATGTAAATTCTCTATAATACTATTGGGTCTAGCAACAACAACGCATTGGTCTCGGCGATGACACGATCCAAGATAGAGCTGCCTGTAGAAATATGCTGAGAAATTATCGCCAAAACGGGCGATGTGCCTACACCGCAGGTCGAGCAACGCGGAACCATGGAGCGGTATAAAGAACGAGGCAAGGAAGAAGAAAGAAGAAGACTATTGGGTCTAGGGTATAATTTTCCGAAAAAACGTCTAGAGTGTTATATATCATTACAAAGGCAATTTTGTGTAGTTTGTTTCGTCCTCAGAAGATTTTAAGGTCAGATTCATAGTTTTCCAGTTATTTGTAAAAAAGTAAATTTTCACCCCTTTGGGACCCCCTCCCCCCTTAACCCATGGCGCAAATTTGTGCAACTTTTTATTGCGTATATTGGGCAGTGTATTCAACAATTTGGCATCAAAATTTCTTTTTCTTTTGGATGTTTGGGTTTTGAGCTATCTGTACTAGACTAATAAAAGACAAATTTTACACTTGTTAACAGAGTTAAATAATAATTGTAGTTAACCCCCTATGTATCAAAAGAAACTCATTTGACAATTTTCGATTCGCACCGCCTGCTTTTTTAGTGTGTAGGTGTTCCGTGACTCCCACAAGTTAGGGGAACACTGATCTAACCCAATGTAATGTAATGATACTCCAATCACAGTAGCGAAAATTTGTATGAGAATTGAAATACTGTTGATTCATTCACCGTAGTAAAAAAGCAAAAGTTATTGATGCAATATTTTAAGGACTCAGTTTTTTTCGTATGGCCAAATTGATATCTATTTTGCAGCAAAATTTGCTCAAAAAACTGTTAATTTGAAGTGTAATAAATACAGAAATTGTTATTTTGAAATTCAGCATTTGATAACCGTAAAAGTATAAGTAATTTTGCAAAATGATCCCCCTCCTCTTTGAAAAGCTATCTACGCCACTGCTTCAATTCGTGCAATATTATCAATAATTGCACTGGAAAGTATGAATGTGAAGCAGTTTGATGTGAAAACGGCCTTCCTATACGGAGATTTACATGAGAATATATATTCATGCGTCAACCACTTGGATACGATGACAACAGTTAGGCCAGTCAATAAACCGAAAAATAAGGCGTTAGGTCGCAAAAAATTGCTCGGCTCTGGTTTTTTGGGATATTGTTAGGATAGATACCAGAAGTGTACCACCAAGTTTGCAACTTCGAAAAACCTGTGCTAACCCCATGGCCCTCAAAATTTTCGGACTTTTTTCATATTTTTGTTTGTAATTTCTAAAAGGTGCTTCCTACAAGTAAGTTGTCCACTGCACTGTTAAAGCTAAGAAAATCTTCTTTGATTTGAGTGTAACCCCAGCTTTGTAGGCGCAAAGGATCCCAAGATACAGCACTTTAAACATTGTTTTTTGAAAAAAAGTTCGAAATTGTAATTTCAGTCATGTTCCGAGCTGAATATCGGCTTAAATGCGCATTTTACAGAGAAAGTCATGTGACATGAAGTTATAAACCAGTTCCTTAGCTGTATATATGTCGGAACGAATGGAATCAGACCATGGGGTCATAGGGCTGCCCCTGAAAATTGTGTTCTTCTAAGAAAAACTTTTTTCTTTATGTACCAATATTAACCAAACTTCACCCAAGTATGTTGCTGGTTAAGCCTAAAAAAATATCTAGGAACGGATGAAATCGGAACACAACGTTATAGGGCTGTCATACAAACCAACCTCTGGAAATTAGACTCTTCTAAGAAAAACTTTTTTCTTTATGAGCCAATCTCAACCACCCTTCCCCCAAATGTGTTTCTTAGTAAAGCTTTAAAACATATCTAGAAACGGATGAAATCGGAACACTAGGTCATAGGGCTGTCATACAAACCAACCCCTGATAATCAGGTTCTTCTAAGAAAAACTTTTTTCTTTATGAACCAATCTTAACCAAACCTCACCCAAATGTGTTGCTAGTAAAACCTCAAATCATATCTGGGAATGGATGGAATCGGAACATTACTCCTAAAATACAATTTCGGACTTTTTTTTTACAAAAAATCACATTTTTTAAAGTGCTATATCTTGGGATCCTTTGCACCTACAAAGCTGGAGTTACACTCAAATTAAAGAAGATTTTCTTAGCTTTAAAAGTCCAGTGGACGACTTACTTGTAGGAAGCACCTTTTAGAAATTACAAACAAAAATATGAAAAAAGTCCGAAAATTTTGAGGTTTTATGAGGGTCACGGGGTTAGCACAGGTTTTTCGAAGTTGCAAACTTAGTGGTACACTTCTGGTATCTATCCTAACAATATCCCAAAAAACAAGACCCGAGCAATTTTTTGCGACCTAAAATCGGCAATTGACTGGCCTAAGTGGGAAAGTATGCAAAAGTAAAAAAGTCACTTTATGGTCTTAAGCAGGCGTCTCGGAACTGGAATCAAAAATTCAGTGACTTTATACAAAGTTTTGATTTTCAACAAAGTGAAGCAGATCCATGTGTTTTTCTACGTATGAATGGCAGTAAGAAAATAATTTTAGTTATTTATGTCGACGACGGATTGATTGCAGCCAGTAGCGAAGAAAACATTGAACCGATAATCCAAGCGTTGAAGATGGGTTTCGAAATCAAAGGGCTTGATGTCAAATGTTTCCTTGGTTTCCAAATCGAGAAGCAGCCGGATGGACTACATATTCACCAGGCAGCGTTTGCGAAAAGGATACTGGAGAGGTTTCGAATGATGGAGTGCAACCCTGTTTCAACCCCTGCCGATTCATCGAAGATGACATGTGCAAACGATTTGAAGGAAGAGTCTTTTCCGTACAGAGAGGCGGTTGGAAGTTTAATGTTCCTTGCTATTTGTACACGACCCGACATTAGCTTCGCAGTTGGTATGGCGAGTCGTTTCCTCGAGAAGCCAGAGAAGTCACACATTCAAGCTGTTAAACGAATCCTGCGATATGTCATACACTGAGAGAAAAAAACGCACATTCATATTAAAAGCTCCATATTTAAATTGAACGCAGTATTCGTTTGAAAAATCTCGTTTGATTTGAACGAGTTCTCATTTACGCTAAAAGAATTTCTTTTAAAACAAAAGAGTAGCTAAGCCCCAAACGGCGGTCGTTTAAATCAAAAGATTCCGCATTACATAGTAATGTGTATGCATTCCTTTACGTAACAAATACACATACATAAAGGACGCGATGCCAAAATATCATTTGTTTCAACGTAGCACAACAGGTAGTTAATACTTCTGGCCGGTCCGATGAGTCTCACGTGTTCATGTTCATTGTGTACAAATGTGTAGTGTCTAACAACAAACGTGTATGTCATTAGTTAGAATCTTCGTCGATGTTAAGAGTGTTTTCGAGAATGTACTTTTGCATTCATCTGGAGGAATGGACGCTTCCACACGTGCAATTTAAGTTTAGCGGGTGTTAAAATAAAAGTGTTATGTATTAATCATATTAAAATTAGACATAAATAAAAAATAAAGTGTTTTCCTGAAGTTTTCATAAGTTTTATTATTTATTGATTTGTCAACCCAGGTAACAGTGAGTATCTAATCGAATGGAGAATGGACAATCAAACGGAATGTATTATTTTATTTCAGCAGAGTTTGCTTTTAATTCCATGTAAAACTCAACTATTTAGAATGGGGTAATTTCTATGAAATGAAAACGGGATATGTTACTTTCGAAATACATATCGTTTCATTAAAAAGAATGCTTCGTTTAATTTAAATAACAAAAATGTTCAATATAAAAACGAAGACGTTTGATACAATTGCCTTTCATTTATTCAAAATGCGTTACCCGTTTACAATCAAAGAATAAGTGTTTATTTCAATGAAGAATACGTTTAAATCGACTGGCTACTTCTTTTCAGGTAAACGCAAATTCTTTTAATTCAAACGCCTTTTTCAACTCATTATGCTTTTGAAAGAAACGCCACTCGTTAGAATTAAACGCATTTGCTTGTGGAGCCAAATCAAAAGCGGAAATCGTTTGAATTAAATATATTTCGTTCAATATGAGTGAATATTTCTCTGAGTGTAGGGACGCTTCAACTAGGTATTTTTTATTCAAATAATTGTAACTATGCTTTTCGTGGTTTTAGTGATGCAGACTTTGCCGGCGATGTGGAGACACGTAGATCAACTACAGGCTTCGTTTTCATGCTGGGAAGTGGCGTAATCAGTTGGTGTTCCGAAAGGCAAAAGTGCATATCCTTATCAACAACAGAAGCTGAGTATATCGCAGCATCACAAGCAATCAAGGAATTCAAGGCCGGATTTAGCCTCTATGGCGCCCCTGGGCAGTCAACCAAATAGCCGCCCTTCGTCACTGGTTAAATTTGAAAGTAGTGTTAGTCGAAAACACATGCTGGACAAAACGTTAGCTGTGCTGTGGTATGTAAGAAGAAACTTTCATATTTTTACGCGAGTGACCGATGTTATTTTGTTTGCTTGACAATATGGTGCTTCTGAGGAATGGGGCCAGGTGAAGGTCCATGGGGTCCGGGCCCTTCCCGAAATTGTTTAGAAAAACATTGACATTCAGCATCCATTACATCGACTGTACAATTTCTTCAGAATGTTTTCTAAATACCTTTCCACTTTCGGAATTTTTTTTTTTCATTTTTGATCGTTTTAGAAGTCATAAACGAATAACCTAACTTCGAAAACTAAAATTTTTCATGTGGAATGATTTTTTGGCAGTAGAGTTTTCGGTTTTTTGGTTCGGAAGGCAAATGTGAAAATTTAAACTCACAAATTGTGAATTTTTTTTAAACCTGTACACACCACAGAAACATGTTACTGAAAATTGGAGCTAATGGATCACTTCTAATATCCCGAGTGAGGAGGTGTTCACCTGAAACCAAATTCTGGCTACTTCCCAGTTGCTTCGCGGCTAATTTTAAGTAGGAAGAAAATAAAGTAGTAATAGAAAACTCGAAAATGTGTGCTTGCTTTTACTAACTAGGGACACTGGGCCACACACAGAATCCATGGGAGAATATCCATGTGTGGGTGGCCGTCTAGAGTTGCCAAGTTTTAGATCAGTCTATCCCAGAGAGATGTTTAGTACGAAAGCGAGTTTTTGGCTATAGACTTAAAAAAAAAAAATTTATACAAGTATAGGTACCTTGGCAATGGTCAAGACATAACGGCAAATACCCTTACATTTGACGAGTCGTGCAGTAGGGAAATCATGTATTGATTACATGTCCAATATTTAATGTAGGAATCCCTTGATTTTTACAGAGATCTGGAGCGGAGAAGGTCGAAGCGAAACAAACTCCCTGAGTGAAGACCGTTTTTTTGCTCGTCGAAGCGGAGTGGATAGACATTTTTTTAAACTCGACCCGATATATCAAATAAAAAGTATTGAATTGTCATTTTAGCCTGTTTTTTTTTCACTTTTAATTACATGTAAGATTTGTACAATATTCAAACGTTTGCGCTAAATTTCGTTAGCCATAATCTTTATTCATAGCGTACAAAAGGATACTGTCAGAAGAGAGGCATATGTCAAATGTCGAGGATAAAATTGGGCCGCTCCGGATCTCTGATTATGCACCCAAAATCTCCTCAAGGCTTCCTATTAAAATGGGCACTGAAGTATATGCTAGCTTCCCTTGTTTAAGTTGAAGCCAATGCTTTGCGAAAATACTTACTTTCTACTTTCTAGACTCACTGAACTACGCGCCACCAGTATGCTACTCGGAATAAATGCTACAAGAATTTTGAGTGTTAGGTCCCAACTTTTGTAGATGGAGATTCGCATTTCAATTTCAGATGAATGTGCGATTGGGCGCCCTGGAATATATATCTAATTTGAATAAATTGGAGAGATGAAATTAAAGTTTTTGTCTAATTATGTCAACTGCTCTTCGAGTTTCCAAAATGCACCTTGCATAGAGTTTAAAACCAAGGGATATTTTTAAAAATTGCCGCCCCTCAAAATCTGCCGCCCCGGGCAGTTGCCCAGGTTGCCCATATGGGAAATCCGGCCCTGAAGGAATTAATCTGGCTAAAAAGGCTTATAGCATCTCTAGTTCCAAGTTATGATGAAGTCCCAGATTTTTATGTTGACAACGCGAGCGCAATCAGGCTTATCAAAAACCCGAAATTTCATAAGACAACGAAGCATATAGAGATGTCCGCTACCACTTTATAAGGGAGCAATATTATGAGCAAGCCTTCAAGCTGGAGTACATTTCAACGCATGAACAACTTGCGGATATTTTCACTAAGCCACTTAGCCGTGAGAGATTTCAATCTTAGCGGCAGAAATTAAATATTCTATGAATTTGTAAATTGTAACAATATTTTCTTTTAAAATTGTTTTTAAATTTGGTCCAAATTATGTTTTTGAATTGAGTTGGTGTAACGTAATTGAATGAATAGATTTATTTGATACACTCCCAATCAATAGGATAGTTCCACTTGTAAAATGGCTGTATCTCGGTAAGTGTTGAATATGCCACTTCAAAAACTTCCGAAATAATTGATTCCACTCAACGAATTAAAGGATGATGATGATGATGATAATCAATGTATAATACCCAACGAAGTAAAAGGATTGATCCTGTATGCCTTTCAACAAAGTACAAAAATTGTGCAGTGATTTTCAAATTTGACTTTACTCTTCAGAAACGTACAAAGGAATGAATATTATAAAGTACAACGGCAAAAAATTATACAGTTCAAGTTTCAAGGAGATTTCAATGTCAATTCAATTTACGATATTTTTACACAGCTGATCTTGATAAGCAGCATTACCATTTTATGAAGCAGCTGATCTCGCTGAATAAGTAGTATATAATGTACTAAAATTGAGGTTAAGGGTAAACGTCAACAATTTCCATTGTTTACAAATTGGAATTGGATTGGACAAAATTCAGATAAGTATTAATATTCATATAAATTTGAATTGCGATTCTTTGTGATTTCCTTTATCCTTTACAGATGAATCATGATCGCTGCTTGGGAAAAGGATCCGGATGAAGACGTGGTGAACAAGGAGCAATGAAGTCTCAATATGACTTAAATAGCAGCCCGGTGGCATATTGAATGTACGTCTGTAAGTAAATCGTTATTTTATGGAAGTATTTTATTTATATACCAATTTCGTTTCAGATTGCGGTCCGATCCAGAACAGTAAGTGATAACGGTATTTCCTTAAGACTTGGTGACAATTTTTTCAGTATCCTGCTTGTTCTTCGCATAACATAAGGTCTCAAATCCGGAGTCCCGTTAGGATTTTCTTACGATAATTCTTAAAAACAGTACAAATAGTTAAGTCGATAGGATAGTTCCAGTGGAAATAAAACATCAAATAACGGTACGAAAAGATAATTTTACTTTGAAAAATGTAGCTGGTAATAAGCAGAACTTTATTTAAGTAATTTAAGCTCAAAAAGTTAATCTGGGATAGAATTGTAAATTAAATTAGTTTCGCCCCAAGCTCCTCTAAACGTTATCACAAGATCTTGAGTGTACTTAAACTATCGTCTAACGGTATAGATCTTCCTTGTCATTCATCCCCACACATTTTTAATGGTATTTAGATCTAGGAAGTATGGGAGGTCTTTCCAAAACCTTGATTAGTTGGTCTTGAAACCAATCTTTTATCAGTCTTGCTCCATGATTGACGCCATTATCTTGTTAAAATCTCAAAGATGTTGCATGGAAAATGTCGGTAATTTTAAGAATTATATTACCCAGAATATTTTTGTAAGAATGGACGTTGTGAATATCCCTAATTTCTACAAGCTCAATAGTTCCACACCGAGATAGTCAAGCCCATACATCGACGTTTCTTACTCTGAGTGATGTGTCTACAAAATTAATTCATTTTTGCTCAAATCGTGGTAATAATACCTGAATCCATCTGAACCGACGAGATTCAATCTTTTCCGTCAGTAAAAATAACGCGTTTGACCAATCCATACAGTTTCTATATTGGGGTTGAATATCTTGGTATGGAACTATTGAGCTTTTTTAAATTAGAGGTATTCAGAGTACCCAGGCTTTTACAGATATTCTTCCTAATGTGTTGCCTAAAACTTCCGACATTTTTCATGCCATTCCTATAAGATTTTAACAAGATAATGACACCAATTATGATGCAAGGCTGATGAAGGATTGATTTCAAGACCAACTAATCAAGGTTATGGAGAGACCTTCATACTTCCTAGATCTAAATATCATCAAAAATGTGTGGAAATGAATGACAAGGAAGATCTATACCGTTAGATGATAGTTTAAGAACACTGAAGCTCTTTGGCGAACGTTGAGAGGAGCTTTGGACGAAGTCAGCTTAATTTGCCGTTAAAACCTATACAATTCTATCCCCGATTAACTTTTTGAGCTCAAATTACTTAAATAAAGTTCTACTTATTACCAGCTACATTTTTCGAAGTAAAATTATCCTTTCGTACCGTTATTTGATGTTTTATTTCCACTGGAACTATCCTATTGACTTCACCGTTTGTACTGTTTTTAAGAATTCTCATAATAAAATCCTAACGGGACTCCGGATTTGAGACCTTCGATTATTGAAAGAACAAGCAGGCTACTGAAAATATTGACACCAAGTTTGAAGAAAATACCGTTATCACTTACCGAGATACAGCCATTTTTCAAGTGGAACTATCCTATTGATTGGGAGTGTATTTTGAATTGTTAACAAGAAGAGCCAGTATTTTCCCCTTTGAATTCAATGTAACACTTAACGTCCATAATTGAAATTTATTAATAGTTCATCAATAGTACCTACATTGACAAAAAGTGGGAGTGTTGAAATTAGTTTTATCAATGTTGTAAAATACTGAACTGGCAACACTACTTTTGTAATCCTATGTACTTCTCTGAAATCAATAAAGAGTTCACTTGAATTTTGTACGCGATAAAAGCCAGACGTGTCTTTCCTCTATATCGATAATTATTGGCAACACAAATAACTAAGTCAGAATTTTTTTTTTTTTCATTTTTCGCCATCTTTGTAAACAGCCAGTCGTGAGAATTCGAAATGCGTCATAGTTTACCGCCCCGGGTAGCTGCCCAGGTTGCTCATATGGGAAACCCTGTGTAGGCCCATCGAGTCAAGTATGCAGAGAAAAAAGTCTAGGGTGATGTTCCGCTACAAGAAGAAGAAGGGTGATGTTCCTCAGTAGAGGCGAAAGTACCAATTTCCTGTTTCCCAATTTCTAGATCCAGGCGCGCACGCAGGATTTTTTTTTCAGCGGGGGGGGTTTAGGCTGATCAGATATAGGTGTAGCAGTGAAGTGGCTAGAACGCTTATACCAAGCATATGCTCGATATCTGGTGTTTTAACTCTGATCCTTCAAAATAATACCCCGACTGTTCAAAATTGGCAGAAAAATTGGTTTGATTTTGTTTTGTTTATAAGTATCAATTTTAAGGATGTGTATGTCATTAGCCCGCAGATTTTCCTTCTAGATAGCCATCCGGTTCGATTTCCAATAGAAATGAAGCAACAAAATGAATGAATGAAGCTCAAAATGAATGAATGAAGCTAAAAATGTCTTAAAAAAGTTATTTTTTTTTCTTAAAAATAAATGGTAACGTTTTGAGTATAAAATGAGATCGGTTCAAAAAAAAAAAAAAAACTGAGATCACTTTGAGAATAAAGTGATTACAATTTCGATTTGACATGCTGCAGTATTAAAAGTACCATAGTCACCTTAATATGTTCACTATTGATTCGAAATAAAACATTTTTGAATTAAATGTTCATGGAGCCAAATTATATTTGAAAATATTGGAATCGTATTATTTTTGATTTCATAATGATTTTTGTATATAAATACTGCAGTCTACTCTACTTTATCGAAAATATATAAATCAATATTTCACAGTGTAATGTCCATTCTTCTTGAAGATTGCGCCATTGAATTTAAAATTTCGTTGTGGGTGACTTCTATGTCTCTGTGAATATTGAGTAAAGCCAATCCGTTCAATCTATCTTGCCCAGTGCTATTACGTAGATAGGTTTTTAATCTACGTAATGAAGAAAAGGATCTTTCGCTAGAAGCAACCGAAACTGGCAGTGTCGCTCCAATTTTCAGAAACCGGTGGACTGAAGGAAATAACGCTGAGTCACACTCATTTAATGATTCGATGAAATTCCCCGGTTTCTCCATCTCTGACAATCCGGAAAATTTCCTATAAATGAATAGATAATTAAATATTTTTTATTACGGGTTTCCAAACTTCTTTACCTCCGCCACATCTTAATTTCCGCTACAAGGTCATCCGTGGATGTGTCAATACAGCTTGGCCAAGTCTGCTCCAAGACATTGACGGTCATACACACACATTTTCGTGGTAAAATATTTTCTATCTTTGAAAGCAGATCTCCGTGATCAAGGAAACGGACTTCTAGTTGCTTGGAATAATGATCCAAAAACGGTATAAACATTGATCGTCGAAAATATGTTTCTGGATCGCCCCCGTAGTTGTCTCGATATATTTGGTGTGCAACTCGACGAGGAACCTTTATGTCCAAGCCAATCTTTTCCGTCTTTTCCTTAACCTTAGAGAATAGAAATTGGAATTCTATGTCTGCATTTCGTCGAATATTTTCCACTTCCTCGTGCAGGTTGTTAGTGTACTCAACACAACGAGCTAAGTCACAGTCTTCTTTTTGAAGTTGTAGACTCACATTTTTCGCCAAACTAAAAATTGGCTTTAAAACAGCCAACGTGACAAGAAACTCAGTTGTGGATATCGATGACAGAGTGCGGTTTACTGATGTCAGAAAAACTCCTATTTTATCCTTCAATTCTTCGAGAGCCTCGTGGATGTACTCGAACGTATCCCAAAATAAAGCCAATGAATTGCAGTGCTCAACCCATCGTGTTTGGCAAAATTTTAGTAAGCGAGTTTGCTTTGCTGCTGGACATGATTTCTCGATGCATGATTTTAGTGCGAACCCAGCTTTGGTCGACAAACGAAAGAAATTGACCACTTCCTTTATTATTCCGAGGGGGTTTCTTATCTGAGGAATCTCACAAGAATGTGCAATAGCAAGATTCAGACTATGATTGGAGCAATGAACGTATACAGCTTCTGGACAAGTTTGACGAACTATAGCTGCGCATCCATTATATTGTCGGCTCATAGCACGTGCACCATCGCAGCCTGAATAGAATATGATTATCAGTTTTTATTAATTTCGTTTAAATAAAATCCTATTAATATTTTTGCCATTAATTTAAAACATATGTATGATCTTTATAAAATATTTCATAATTACCTTGAGACTTCATCAAGTTAATATCGATGCCGATGTTTCGCAATGTAGACAATAACGTACTTGCCAGTCCCTTTCCCGTAGTATCGCTTACGGGAACAAAGCACAAAAAGTCCTCGCGAAGGCAGTATTTTCCATCTGCTTTGTCAACAAAACGAACACAAACAAAAAATTGTTCAATGCCGGACACATCCTGTGTTTCATCAGCAATAGATGCGAAACAGCCCGAATTATTGATCCGATTAACAATTTTTTTCGTTATTTGTTTCCCACAAATATCAATTATTTCGTTTTGTATTCGCCAGCTTAAATACGTCGAATTGCCTGCCGCTGTGTTTATATGCGAATCAAGCATTTCATCGCCGCTTTCGATGGCAAACCTAAACAAAGCCCTAAAATTGCCATCATTTTCTAGTGGTAGCCAGGGACGTAGCCAGGATTTTGTTTCGGGAGGGGTCCAACGGAATTTTCAGACGCGCGGCAAATTTATTGTTGGAAAAGTGGATACACTAAATATTAGACTGGTATGTTATGAAACGTTGAGAATAGCTCGAACCGCGTAACCTGACTTTTTAGTGTAATTATAACCATCATGAGTGAAAAGGATGTACCAGTGCCTATTGCAGAACGCATCATTATTTGTTGTTTAGTCAAAGCCAATATAAAATCCGCGAAAACTTATTAAAAAGTACTAGAGAAGTTCCAGAATGAGTGCCTCTCTAAAACCCATGTGTATGAGTGTTTTGAAAAATTT
This sequence comes from Microchrysa polita, assembly GCA_949715475.1. Classification (NCBI taxonomy): domain Eukaryota; kingdom Metazoa; phylum Arthropoda; class Insecta; order Diptera; family Stratiomyidae; genus Microchrysa; species Microchrysa polita. The sequence goes on along the minus strand of OX454422.1, from coordinate 11,457,729 downwards.
GAGGGAAAGTAGCCACATGCGCGCCACCTAGTGTCACCGATGAAAACGTAAGCGCCGCCACCGTTGAAAAACTCATTGTGGAAGACCGACGAAGTAGTGTACGCTACATGACTGGGGAGTTGGGCATAAACGTAAGTAGTATGTATTTGGAAAATATTCATGAGCGGCTGGGCTACCGAAAATCTCAGGCAGATGAGTGCTAGGACTTCTGAATATTAAGTATAAATTCAGGCGCTCGGTTGTTTGTACACATCTTCTACAGCATTGAACGAATTGAGAAAGTTCCATTGAAAGTTTCAAAAGCTATGAAGAAGTAAAATTGTTTCTGCGAGAATGGGTCCGTGAAAAGCCGCGAGATTTTACGAAAAAGATATCCAAAAGCTTGCCGGGAGGTGGCGAAAATGCATACAGTGGTGTAGGGGAGACTAATTAGAAAAACTAATTTTTACTATTTGTATCTTTAAAATTGTTTTGCCTCGTTAAAACTTGAGCCTTAACTACATAACTATTACTTGCACAGACTATCAAAGCAGGCGTATATATTCCGTTTTCCAATAAAAGTAACAGATGCAAACTCTCACTTCATTCTTTATCTACGGGCTTCATGTACCTTTATATCTCCGCGATTAGCATAGGCGAGAACTAAGTTTCCTTTGAGTCCAACAATCGCCATGCGCAAAATATTTGGGAGCTTATCCTTCACTCGACCCAAAGGGCCGATAAAATCGCACGTAATTATTAATAAATTCATTATAAAAAAAACACAAGTCATCACGTACCTTCACGATTGATATTAGTCAAAATTTTCAAAGAAACTGTTTCCTTGAAAAAAAAGCTCTGTTTAAAGACTATTTTATCGCATTCTCTATTTTTGTATAGCAATGCTCAGAACCTGCGCAGCGGAAAGTTTAAAGTTCCAAGCTCGAATGAAAACACGTCCACACGTCCAATAAATAAAATCAGAGTGAATAATAATTTTCGACACCGACATTTTTTGCATAGATTCCGCGCAATTTATTTTGAAGTGTTGTGTTCAGAGAAGTGTGTATTGATATTCGGATTTATCTAGTTTTGAAAAGAAAACCTCCTTTAAACCAATTTTCCATAAAAAATATGTTACCACCTGAATATTTTGATATTTTATACTGTAATCACTAAAAATTCCGTTATAATTGAAAACATTTCGGGAGGGGTCCGGACCCCATGGACCCCTCCCCTGGCTACGTGCCTGGTGGTAGCTCCCGTTGAAATTGGCCAAAATCACGATGGCCTCTTAAAGCAATTCCTTGTCTACCGCAAAATACAATCGCACGAATAATTGGCGTCAATTTCTTCCTGTTTAGTAGCTGTTGCTGTTTCCGGGATTCATCGACGTCGCACAATATATTATTTTCTTTATTTTCAAAAATTAATTTGAAATTGTGCGCATCTTGTTCCGCATTTTTGTGGTAGACTTTGCTTTGGTGGTCTCTAAATTTTTCCAAAGCCCTATTCCAATCACGAAGTCCCGTTAAAACTAAAAAGTTTGGAACTTCATGACTTCCTTTACCAACGGAACTTTGAGAGAAGGTAACGCAGACACGACAATAAGCTGCATCTTCACCCTGGGAGTAAGCCAGCCAGTTAAAATACCGAATCCACGTCAATTGAAATTTTAAATGTCTTTTATCCGACACGGGAAATTTTAACGTTGTACTTGGCTCCCATAGGCTTGTCAGTACAGCGTATTTCTCTTCATCATGAAGTGGACGGCGACAAAATATTGAAATATCGTTTGTGGGAACCTAGAACAAAATATATTTAATGACTTGCTACTTAAAATCTTCGGTAAAGTATCAAATTCGAAACACGCATGTTTTAATTTTTTTAATGTTTTCCCGATTAAAAAATACGTGAATCTCATTGCATAATTGGTTACTACCACAATTTATTTTTATACCCTTCGCTTATTAAGCGAAAAGGGTATATTAACTTTGTCATGAAGTTTGTAACGCATTGAAGGAAGCATCTCCGACCATATAAAATATGTATATATATGATCAGCGTGACGAGCTGAGTCGATTGGACGATGTCCGTCTGTCCGTCTGTCCGTCTGTCTGTCTGTCTGTCTGTTGCGACGCGTTTTACTCGGCCAGTTTAAAAGCTATGGATCTGAAATTTTGCACACATGCTTCTTTTTGCTGCAGGCAGTTTGTATGTTTGATTCGCTAAAATCCGACAAGGGGGTCGTGGGGCTGCCATACAAACCTACTCCCCAAAATTAAGTTCTTCTTAGAAAAACTTTTTTATTTATGCACCAATTTCAATCTAATTTCACACAAATGTGCTCTAATTGGTGACACACAACATATGTGAAAATCGACCAGATCGGACAATGGGGTCGTGGGGCTGCCATACAAACCTAGTCCCCCAAATTAGGTTCTTCTAAGAAAAACTTTTTTTATTTTCTCGTCGATTGCAATCAAATTTCGCACAACTATGTTTCTAATGATACCACAAAACATATGTAAAAATGGACCAAATCGAACCATGGGGTCATGGGGCTGTCGTACAAACCTAGCTCCCCAAATTATGTAAGTTCTTTTAAGATTTTTTTTTATTTATACACCAATTTCAACCAAACTTCACACAAATGTGCTTCTATTGATGACACAAAACATATGTATAAATAGATGGAGTCGGACCATGTGGTCATGGGGCTACCATACAAACCTAGCCCCCCAAATAAAATTTTTCTAAGAAAACCTTTCTTATTTCCACACCAATTTCAATCAAACCTCAGAAAATTATATTACTATTGATTCCACATAACAAACATGAAAATAAATGAAATCGGACTATGGGGTCGTGGGGCTGCCATACAAACTTAACCCCCAAAATTAAGTTCTTCTAAAAAATACTTTTTTATTTGTACACAAAGTTCAACCAAACCTCATTGAAATGTATTTTTATTCATGTTACAAAACATATGCAAAAATGAATTAAATCGGACCATTGGGTTCATGAGGCTGACATATAAACCCAACCCCCAAATTAGGTTCTTCGAAGAAAAACTTTTTTATTTGTCCACCAATTTGAACCAAATCTTATAGAAATGTGTTTTAATTGATGCCACAAACATACCTAAAAATTGATGGAAAGGCCATGCGTTCATAGGGCTGCCGTACAACCCCCCTCCCCCTCTTTTTGGTTCTTATAAGATACCCACGTCCCCCGCTTCTTCCAATAAATCTTCGCCACGGCACTTATGTGAAAATTCAAAAGCATGGAAGCGAGGAGGACTGATCACAAGTCATAGGTACGCCCGAAAAAACTTTTAGCCCGAGGGGAGCGAAGGGTATCCAAATTTCGGCCGCGCCCGAAATTAGCCTCGGTCTCGTTTTAATTTACATTCTTCTTAACAAAGTTCAGCATTTTCTGTTTGTTGATGGTTTTCTTCGCTGGAGGTTCACCCTAATCATCCAAAGATTTTTTGGGAGTCGAAGAAGAAATTAAACTTTTCTTAAAAAAACTTGTTATTTTACTCATCGTCAACTTCCAATCAAACGCACGGCTAGGACACGAGTGAGTCAGTTCTCGTTCGAAATTCAATTAAATGTATGTACATACAAAGTACTTTCTCACAGTGTTTCCCGGCTCCCACGCAACTAATGATTTTTATCATGTTGATATTTTTGCTGAGAGGTCGCCGGCAAGAAAAGAAAAGAGCTCAATTCCCGTTATATAATGTTGATTAAATACGGTCGAATTGAAAGAGAGAGAGAGAGTGAACAAAACCCCTTCGTTATTTATTTGTTCCCATACAGGTTCCATGTTTCCCGGAAACGTACATAAATTGTGTTTTTAACTAGAGTGCAAGTATACAGGGTGTCCCGCAACCGGTGGTACATAGGATAATGGGAGATAGTACAGCTCATTTGAGGACAATAAATGTTCTACACGACCCCTCTATCTTTAACCGTTAGAACGTTATAGCATTTTTTGATAAAAGTGTCAGAAACCCCGACTTGCCGAGCAAAATCACTATTTGCCACGCTCCCAAATATTGGATCCGAAATTTGACTTCACTTTCTGAAACTGCACAAAATTCTACATAAAATAACGGTTTTGCCAATTAAATTATTTAAAAAGCTACCCAGATACAACCACTCAAACTTTAAAGAAATTTGGAAATTGATATTTTCTTGTAAATTCAAATTGCAAAATCGTAACGGTACTTTGAACTGACAAATGTGCAAAGTTTACAAAAGTTGCATCATTATGTCAGCTTTCGAACGACATATAAAAAATAGGGTCTTAAGGACTGAAAAATTGAAAATATTACGTGTAAAAGAAAAAAAACGCGAAACTAAAGCAGAACAAATCTAATTAAAATACATACATACTTCAATTATTATTAATGGTTTTCAAAAAATAGTGAAATTAAGGTGTCAACGAACTTTGCCTTGAAGATGTTTCATTCTGGAAAAATGTGAAAATGTACTTGTTGAGAAAACGGTAATATTAACGGTTAATCCTTGTTATTTTAAAGTCATTTGCTTCAGTTCGTTATTCCACCAGTTTAATTCAACTGATTAGCATTGATTATCACACAATTGATCTGTTGCTAGAACGTTAATATAAAAACAGGTATTATTATTAGTAGTATTTATTAAAATCGTTATTAGTGTGATGTTTTATTAGATGGCGACAAAATATTCGGATATCGAGTACGCTGATATGGTGTTGGTGTATGGTATAGCTGGATGTAACGGACGCGAAGCAGTTCGCGAGTATGGTCGTCGCTTCCCCCAAAGACAGGTTCCGGACAGCCGAACGTTTGTTAGGGCGTTTAACACACTGCGACAAACTGGTAGAACACCGAACCATTACACGTTAGAGCGAAGTCAACGTACTACGGCACGGCTGCAAGAAGAAATTCTTCGTCACTTCAGGACGAACTCGGATTCAAGCACGAGAAGGGCGGCTATTCAAATGGGTGTGCCTCGTATGACAATTCACCGAACACTACAAGAGGATAGTCAATATCCATATCATTTAACGGAAGTGCAAGATCTACTGCCTTCCGACTTTGAAAGAAGAAGGACTTTCTGTAGTTGGTTCATACAAAGATTGGCAGCGGATCGGCACTTCCAAAGAAAAATAATATTCAATACCCGCAACACCCATTTCTGGTCTCATCAGAACCCCCGCGAAACTCGTACTTCGAGATACCAGCACGAGTTTAGTGCAAATATCTGGATCGGTGTTCTTGGAGATGAACTACTACCTGAAATTATTCTTCCTCAAAGACTCAATTCATCCGCGTTCCACCAGATTCTCGAAACAGAAGTCGTGCCGAAGGTCGTAGATGAAATTCCATTAGCTAGATTATCAGAAATATGGTGGCAAATGGACGGATGTCCGGCTCACAGCGGAAGAATTGTTACGGAATTTTTGAATAGTGAGTTCCATGAAAAATTAATTGGACGATACGGGCCTGTCGCTTGGCCTCCTAGAAGTCCCGACTTAACGCCGCTTGATTTCCATGTATGGGGTAGACTCAAAAATGAAGTTTACGATGAGCCAATAGTGTCCCGGGAACATCTTTTGCAAAAAATTAAAATGGCTTGCAATAATTTGCGCGAAAAAAGGGAAGAGATGCTTAAGGCGGTCTCTTCTGTTGGTAGAAGGTGCCGAATTTGTGTCCGATATGGAGGAGGACACTTTGAACAGCATTTATAATATAAAAGTTCCTATTCTCAATAATCTTTCTTTTTAGTTTTTATAAAAAAAATATTGTTTACTTAATAAAATGTATACTTTGAATTTCTCTTGAGACCATGTTTTTTTCTGTTAAACACGTAATATTTTCAATTTTTCAGTCCTTAAGACATAATGACATAATGATGCAACTTTTGTAAACTTTGCACATTTGTCAGTTCAAAGTACCGTTACGATTTTGCAATTTGAATTTACAAGAAAATATCAATTTCCAAATTTCTTTAAAGTTTGAGTGGTTGTATCTGGGTAGGTTTTTAAATAATTTAATTGGCAAAACCGTTATTTTATGTAGAATTTTGTGCAGTTTCAGAAAGTGAAGTCAAATTTCGGTTCCAATATTTGGGAGCGTGGCAAATAGTGATTTTGCTCGGCAAGTCGGGGTTTCTGACACTTTTATCAAAAAATGCTATAACGTTCTAACGGTTAAAGATAGAGGGGTCGTGTAGAACATTTATTGTCCTCAAATGAGCTGTACTATCTCCCATTATCCTATGTACCACCGGTTGCGGGGCACCCTGTAGAGTGGTGGGAGGTGGTGCATTTGTAATTGAAATGTTGGGTAATATTAGAGGATATTGTGGTGATGTATGAAATATGAGTGATTTCATGGAGTGCTTTAGTGGAGAAATAGAAGGGTTTGTTCAATATTATTTTTAGGCATTTATTCTGAATTACCTGTAGCTTAGACTGTGTGTGTGTCTTCGCGCACCCATTCCAAATGGGACAACCGTACAGAATCAGCGGTGCCATAACCGACTTGAAGAGTAGTAGCTTGTTGGTAGTAGATAGCTTCGAATTTCTATTAATAAAAGGATAGATACTTCGAATACAATTTAGCGCTTTAGAACAGGTGGAGTCAATGTGAGACTTGAATGTTAGTTTTGCGTCTAATTGAAGGCCTAAATACTTGAGATCTTTTGACCATGAGATCATTGAGTCTAAGATATTAATCTGTGAATCTGGGAAATATCTAGTTGCGCGTCGTTTCGTGAAAAATACAGCTTGGGTTTTATCAGGATTAATTTTAATTTTCCATTTGCTGCAGTAATTGTTAAACATTGCCAATTGGCACTGAATATATTCCACGATTTTCTCTGGATCAGTACTAGTGGAAAGTATAGCTGTGTCGTCCGCGTATGTGGCTATCTCACAGTTAGGATGAGTAGACATGTCTGATGTGTAAATACTAAATAAGGTGGGGCTCAACACAGATCCTTGTGGAACGCCAGCAGGTATAGTAAATTTCTCAGAAACTGATTTTGTCTTAACGCAGTACGTTCTGTTATGAAGAAAAGATTGTACTAATTTGCAGATGTAAGTTGGAAATGAGAATTGCAATAGTTTAAATATAAGGTCTTTGTGCCAGACGGAATCGAATGCCTTTTCGATGTCTAGTGCAATGAGTCCTGTTGAATCTTTGACTGTAAAGCCTTTACGGATGATGTTAACGACTCTGATGAGTTGATGATTCGTTGAAAAACCTGGGCGGAAGCCAAACTGGAAAGGTGGTAAGATGTCCTTAATATTAAAGAAACTGTGTATTCGCTTTAATATAATTTTCTCTAGAACTTTACCTAGCGCTGGAAGTAGACTTATGGGGCGATAATTAAGAGGATGAGTAGGATTTTTGCCTCGTTTGAGTATTTGTATAACAAGTGCGTTTTTCCAAGCGCTAGGAAAGTAACCGAGTTTGAGGCAGCAGTTGTAGATGAAGCAAAGAAATACAGTTGCCTTCTTGGGTAGGTTTTTGAGCGAAATATTCGGAATTTTGTCATCGCCGCAGGCGGATTTTGGTTTGAGCCTTTCTAATATTGCGGAGAGTTCTGAGAGTGTGCAAAAGCAGCGGGGAGTTGCTTCGGAGGGACTGTTTGTAAGAAGGTCAAATGCAGAGTTTACTTCTGCGATGGTTTCCGAGTCGCTCAAGTTGTCAGTTATTGTGTGCGAGCCAAGAAAAGTCTCTCCAAGCAGTTCTGCTTTTTCATTCTCGGAGTAAGCACTAGAACCGTCAGGGAAAAGCAATGGAGGGATAAAAAGGGATTTACGTTGCAGGCACTTTTTTAGTTTCCATAGTTTTTGTGCTCCAGTTTCTAGTGAAGAGAGCATATTGTTCCACCTTGAGTTTCGCAATAAAAAAATGGAAGAACGGATTTCAGAATTAAGATCGTTGATCTCTATACGTAGAAGAGGGTTGCGTGTGCGCTGCCACTGGCGACGGAGGGTATTGCGCAATGTGATAAGTGCTGAAGTGCGCGGGTCTAATGAAGATACTCTATTTAGGATTTGAGTCTCCCGAGGGGTCGATGCGTTTCTCGCATTTAGCAGCATGTTGGTAAATGCGGAAACTAGGTCGTCGATTTGTTCATGTGTGGATATTCTTGAGAGGTCATTTCCGGTTAGTTCAACATCAGAGGAGAGAGTCGTGCGAAAAGTACGCCAACATACTTTCTTGTAATTGAAAAATACATTTTGAGAGTGGGTGATTGCTTCGTCTATGGAGAAGGAGACTGGCAGGTGGATGGAAGATAAGTCATTAATCACAACTGGCTGAGAAATAGGAGTACGACCGTTTGTTATGATGACATCCAGTGTGGATGGTTTACCTCTAGGTGGGTAGCATGTGGGAGAGTCAGGCGGGTGAATGAATACATTATATTGTGCCAATAGGTCGAAGAGGATATTACCGACTTTGTTTGCTTTTAGAGAGTTCCAATGCCGGTGGCGGGCGTTGAGATCGCCGCATACGATAAATTTAGTGTTTAATTTAAAAATAGACTTTAGATCCTCTTTAAAAAGCCGTAGTTTTTCTGCGTTAAGTTTCGTACCGCTAAAATATAGGGCTAGGAAAGTTGTCTGGGTTTGATCAATGGTTATGGCTATTGCTTTAATCACTTTTGTTGAGAGGTTGCTTAAAAGCGTGAACGCGATACCCTTTTTTATGCAAATTGCAACACCTCCACCAACCGTTTATTTTCGATCTTTTCTGACAATGTTATAATTGGGATGTGAGAGCCTGTCGTTTTCCTTCAACGATGTTTCGCTTATAAGAAAAAGGTCGATATCATTGTTAACACAGAAATTAAATGATTCATCAGATTTGTTCCTGATGCTCTGCGCGTTCCAAAGCAAGCAACTTATTTTATTCATGTTTGTATATAAATTTAATAGTGAGTTCTGTTAGAACATTAAATTGATCGTTACGCGTCTTACAGGTGGAGAGCTTCGCAATAAGTTCTTTGGCAAGATTGATCATTTCATTTACTGAGAATAGATCGCTATTCATGGTTGAAGGAGAACTATGACCTAGATGCAAATTGTGGTTATTATTGCCCGGATTGCGGACCACAGAGCTGTACGTAGGTGTAAATTTGGTGTTAGTGGTGTTATTATTAGAAGGAGCTTGAGAACATGCTGGTTGTGGGAAGTTGGACTCGTTGAAATCGGGGGCAGGCGGCGAGCGTTTGGAGATTGCACTGTTCGTGCGATGTCTGGAAGCCAAGTGTCTTATTTGAATGTATTCATTTCTTTTGGGGCAATGCCGATCACTTGCGATGTGGTTTTGATTGCAGTTAATGCACTTAATATTTTTAGGATCTTTCGACGTGCAGACAGACTGGTCATGATCACCGCCACATATGAGGCATTTGGTGGGCAAATGGCAGTGGGATGTACCATGTCCGAAAGCCTGACAGTTGCGGCATTGCGTAATTCCCGAACGGTTCCTTCTCTGATGGCTCCAACGCACTATAGTATTCATAATTGCCTTTATTTCAATAAGTCAGAAAACTTCACTGACCCGCGCGCAAAGTGGATAAGATACGTACACTGTTCATTGTATCGACGGGACTCGGAGGGCAAGAAAAATTTTTTGATGTCAATGCAAGGCAGATTGTGCACATCGCGAAGACATTTGCTGAGGATAGAACACTCCATGTCATGTAAACCGGTAAGAACAAACTTGACTGGTTTTTGGTCCGCACGCGCGAATGTGTAAAAGTGCACTTTCTTATCAATAAGATGACGCTTGAGTAAATCATACGACGAAATGTTTTCTAATATAATTTTTTTCCCGGTACTGATATGCTGGATTTGATATGATTCGATTTTTAGTCCATTAAGCATTGCAACGACTGTATCTCGATCGAGACGCGGGATTACAAACGGTGGAATTTTTACTTGTTTGGGCACTTTTTCGACGTTGATCTTATCGGTGTCATCGTGGGTATCATCCGCGAGGGGAAGGAAGCGATTTGAGAACGCAATTAGTGATTTCGCATCAGTTTTAGGGAGTTTGAGTCTATCCCGGAGGAGTAAATCACAAGGGGATGTCTCCCTTTGCCTTTTGAGTCCACTGCTGGATGGAATATCGAAAGCAAAACACTGCTACACAAAACAGAAAATGCAACTACACAGGGCACTGCAGTAGGTCGATACTCGTAGCGCTCTTCACTCAGTGAAGACACGGTAGAGACTGAATTTCTAGATCTAAAACCCATGCTGTATGGTTGCGCCACCACTGCCCGACGCAAACAGTCTCTCCTGAAAATACCAACTATCTGGCTGAAAGAGAACAAAAGAATGAAAATAAAAAAAAAATGAAATGAAAACACAATTTATCAATTTCTTTTAAATATTTTTTTTTTATTTCTTGATTGATATTTACACATGGAATGTCGTCTTTATATTAATATCGCTTATTTTCCCGGTTTTATTGTTGTTTTTTTTTGTTTTGTGTGTTTTTTATGGTTTTTTTTCATCATCTACCTATATAGTCTCAATTCATATCCATTCTTATGCGCATATATATGCATATATGCACGGATATATATAAGATGTACGTACATTATATACATACATCAATACATACTATATATATACATACATACATATATACGAACATATACCGTATATATAATATAAAACGCTTAGAAAATACTTTTGAAAACCTTAAAAGACAAAAAAAAATACACTATATAATATTTATATATAATATATATATATGTATACATTCATATATATATATATAAGTATTTGCATTTCTTATAAATATACATATATCTAATATATATAATGAATCAATCTAAAATATGCACACTCATGATGATCTGGATTGCATTTTATTCGTAATAATTTTCAATTATTTTATTTTATTAATTTTTTTTGTAATTTTTTGTTTTTAATTTTTAGTTATTATTTTAAATTAATTTGTCAGCATTGGATATTTTTGACAGATAACGTTCGTGTAGCTGCATATGCTAATTCGTGATGTTGGATGTTATTGTTGTTGCTGTTGTAGTTGTGGTTTTGCAACACTTTATTGATGCTCATAAATGATGCTCATGATGGTGATGATGATGATGAAGAAGAAGAAGAAGAAGAAGATATATGACGCAGCAACTGTGTACTATGTATGTGTGTGTACATTTACATAATACAGATAGTTTTCTTTTTGCAAATTTACACTCTCTAGACAATTTTTGTTTTGTTTCTGTTTTTTTTTTAATTGCAATCCGGGCAGTTCGTGCGGCATAACATGTTTTTTTTTCTGTTTTTTTTGTTTTATTTTACGACAGACAACCTTTTTCTGATGTTTGTTTTATTTAAATTTAATTAAGTTTTATATGATGTTTTGTTTTGTTTTTTATGTTTTTCTTTTTTTTTCAATTAAACGAAAGAAACGAAACGGAAATACATATATGCACACAAAAATGCAATGCGACGATATATGTATATGTGTGAGGGAGAAAATATTTAATAATGTAAAAAAAAAATTAACTAAAATCTCTCTGTTTTTCTTATACTCACTCACGCATCATATAAATGTATTATACTGTCCCTGTGTGTGTTTGTTTTTACAATATATATTTGATGCTCTCTCGTTCTTTCATTTTGTATTCTACGAGTACTAACTTAACCTCAAATCAAGACCATACGACTGCATAAGGATATATTTAAAAAAAAGGGAGAGAAAGAAATAGAGAGAGAGAGAGAGAAAGAAGAATCAAATATTGTTTTGATATGCATCATAATTGTTTCTAAAATATTTTTTTTGTTGTTTCAATTTCATAAAAATTTGTTTAAAAACAAATCAACCATATAAATACATGTTCTAAAACAATAGCACTGCCTAATAACGGAAAATATATAATATATATATATAGAGACAATATGTAACAATAATGTATTAAAATTCAATAAAATATTATTATCATATAATAATAGAGTTTCATAGGCAAAAAGAGAGAGAGAGAGATAACGGATTGAAGCAAAACGTCCTAGTTGATGTATATGTATGTGTGTATGTGTTTGGTGTCTTTTTTTTGTTTGTTTTTTTTTGTTTCATTCATATTTGTGTGTATAAAAAAGTGTGTAAGTATATGTTGTTCATTGGGATTCATAATATATGTAATATAATTTCATTAACCTTGACCTTAATAAATATTTTCTGTTTTTTGTTGTATTCAACTACTATTCTAGAAATTTTCTCGTTTTCCCGTTATGTTTTCATTTGATACCAATATTTCCTATTGTGTATGTTCTATGAGTGTGGGCGTGTGTGTACCTTCTAATTTTTTTTTTATTTAATTAAAATAGAAAAATATGAAAGAAAAAACAACAATTTTCTGTTTCGCTGTTTCGAAGTGTTTTCTTCTCTCGAATTATTTTTTTTTAAATTATTTCTTTAATTTTGTTTTTCTAATTTTTTGGGGGTTTTGTTTTTATTTTTGCCAAATTAATTCACATTCATCACCCGACAAAAAAAAACATTTTTCTTTTTTCTTTCGTTTCCTTTCTTTATTTCTCCTTGTTTTATTTGAATTTTTTTTTATATATATCATTTTGTTTAAGTTTCATTTCATTAATCAATATTTAATCATCTTTTTTTTTCTTTTTCTTACATAAAAAAAAAAATCATAATCATAATATAACATATACATATATATGTGTGTGTGTGTGACATTTTTTTATTTCCACAACTGAAAAATAAAAGAAAGAAAAAAACAAATAAATTTCATAATTTCGATATTTTGGTTTGAGTTTGAGAACACAACAAAAAAAAAAGAAAAGGAAGAAGAAGACATAAAAATTATATTTTAAAAAATATGGTTTTCAAGAGCGCTTAGTTGCGAGCTTGCACGAAAGAGGTCGCTATGGTGATGTTATTTGAGTGTGTGAGTGCGTGTTTGTGTATGGGCGAGTATGTATATGTGTGTGTGTGTGTGTGTGTTTGTGTAAGTATAGTAGCGTATGTATGTGTATGTTTAGTGAAATTAACACGCGACAATAAGAACTCTTTTGTTTTGAACGGCGGGCGGGGGGTGGCGAGACGAGGCGGTTTAATATATGACGAAAAAAAATTTTCTAGAACGCCATCTGACGGACATTTAATTATGTTTGTTTGTTTGTTTGTTTTTTTTTTGTCTACATCAGAAAATCAGCATATTACCAGTACGAGATTATAATCTTCTTCTGTCTCTCCGACAATCTGTCTCTGTGGACTCGTCCTCCACGCGATGTCACCAGAAAGCTTGAGAGAGCCGCCCAGAGATACAAACTCGCCGATAGTTTTGAAGACACAGCATACAACATACGCGGCCATCGCAGATATTAACACAACCGTTTTGAATTGGTCACTAGGAAGACTAGGTAGGAATAGAGAAATCTCAAAGCCCCCCCCCCCCCCGTCACTCATGTCACCTGAAAAGACTAGTCAGCGATACTAGCGCAGCTTAGGTCAGGGTGTTGAGCACGCCTCAATTCCTACCTATCTGGAATAGACTCGCGCATCCAAAACATCTGTCCGAGTTGCGGTGGGCACGCCTCATGATGTGGACCATCATGTGCACCTACTAATCTCATTCCAAGGCCGTTATGAGACAACCCCTATTGCAGCTGCTACGTTCTTTTCGCTTGAAACAATATGCGAGAACGTAGGGACCCAACAACTTAGAGCGCATTCACAGAACTGCGCAGTGGTTCACACATTTCTACACAAATACAACAACAACATGTTTGTCGGTTGTTTTTTTTTGGCTTACGCCGATTAGACACAGAGGCAGCAGACGGATTTTGTACAGATTTGAAGGCGATTTAACAAGTCACACGTTCACACAGCTATCCTGCCCGTTCACGTCTATGAGTCACATGTGACTCATGAAAGTAAGGAAGAACAAAAGATGTTCGAAAGGCAGACGTATATTCGCTCATTCTCTATACAAACAGAGCTGCACCAATTCGTTTGTGCTGTTTGGCTCCGTTCGAATGCAGTTCTCATCCTTAAGGTACGCGGTTCGTAGAGACATAACTCATGTGATGATCGCACAGCGATCGTAATTTTCCATCCAATTCCAAACCATATTTGCATATTTTTTCGATGCTACTACTTTTATTGTATCGACTATGACCTAAAGGAACATTTCTGTACCGAAACTATACGCATATAGTGCTCACAACTGGAGGTTTAATGTTTGTGTTCCTAGAGACGACTCATGGGATGATCGCTCAGCGATCGCACTTAAACTATCGGTTCTTAGCATTTTATGCGTATATTTTCTATACCGATATGTTCCTTTAGGCCATAGTTGATACAAGGAATGTCGCCACATTCAAAAAATATGTAAATAGGGCTCGGAATTGGATGTTAAACTACGATCGCTGAGCGAGACGACTCATGCTCTACGAACACAAACCTTAAGCTGCGCGATCGCCGAGCGATCATCACATGAGTCGCCTCTACGAACACAAACATTCACGCAACCACTTTTGTGATAGAAGCATTTGACCCGCAATTGCACCAATTTTTTGATTTTTTTTCGGCTAAAAGTCCTTATTTGGAGAGATTTGAGAAAAAGATTTGCGATGCCGTTTGCGAGCCAGATGTATCAACCAAAGACGATGAGCTGACAGAGTATCAAAAAAAAAAAAAGTCGTAAAGTCGTGCAATATGATTGCAATGAGCGCGCGGCATGTACAACGAATGGAAAATAAATAATTGCATGCCATCGAATGGACCAAGCACGAGATTGCTTGGACGACCGCGAGCTCGCGCTGGGAGTGCCAGTTTCGGGCTTTCGAAACTCTAGGACATGGTTGCGTAATTGGAGCAACGAGCAACATTGATGATGCAAGTTTGCAACCCATAGAACAGCACTGATATAATAAATCACAAAATTCTGTTGATCAGTGGAGGTGTGTGACAGAGTCAAATCATGAGATGAGAGGATGGCATGACATTCTCAATATTTCTCTGTCTCCCTCTTTCTCTCTCGTTACCCTGGCTCCCGCAGGGAAGTCTGCGTTCCATGAGGTACAAAAAGTCTATAGAGCATGAGTTTTGGTGAGTTGTGAGTAGGAAGAACCCTAGTATGGTTGATATGCCATGACGTGTGAATCTGTACAAAGACCTTCGAGCACTGACTCGTGCCGTGCTCTCGAGTCATGCTGGATGGCGTGAGTTATGACGTCTCATCTTCTCCTCCTCTTTCATAAGGTCAGTCATACAAGCCGAGGACGTCTTGCAGCGTCCCCTTGCTAGGGAAGAAAGCCGCTGTATGCGAATGTGTAAAGCCCCGGAGTGTTATGGGTCCGCATAGCCCGAGCCTCGAAAGGGCTATTTAGGGAGAATGACCATGTGCAGAACGCCTGTGCACCTATAACCAACTAGTTTGTGGATTGATGTCAACACGATGTTCCGTGTCGCATTGCTGCCTTGTATACGGTAGGAACCGTGCGGAAGTGCAAAGTAGCGTTACTCGTCTGCCTTAAGCAGGTTCAACGAGACTAGACTGACAAGACAGCTTCGTTAGGCTACGGCATCAAGGCGTTGAACTCAAGTTGATTGTAGTATTAGCCAAATCCACCAAGAGGATTCGGTGGCTCAGTGGTAGAGATGACACTCTATCTCTGAGTTGCCGCAGTGTAGGTTCGAATCTCACTGTGACCATGCATGTTTGAGTTGTCCGCCTCTCGATCCCTTATCCCAATTTCCATTCCGCCAAGGCTATGCTTGCATTTAAGGATTATCCCCTAAAGCCTTGACATTGACATAAAAAAAACTAGAGTCGCAGCATAGAGGAAGGTTCCAAAGTGAGGCATCCCTTTGGAGAATCCCATTCCCATTTTAATTCGGATAAACAGCCATTCCCGCGAGGGACGGAGGTATGACATTTGGCTCAGAAACTCCCAAATGGCACAACGCGCCGGTTTGATTACAGCATAATACTCGTACTGGGCACGCATACTCGCATCGTCACATCCTAGAACAAGTGCAGTTTCAAACGATCTGCGTTACCGAACTGTGTCACACACACAAATTGCTTACCATACCGGTCTAATCTGAAGTCTTTCTCGGCAATAGCCTACACTGGTATCACTGGTGCGGCCGGTAGACTGACCGATCATGTGTGTAGCTGTGGTGTCAATTCACAAAAGCAACAACAACACATCGGTCTCTGGGGGGGGGGGGCGATGAATATATCATCGAGAATAGAGCTTCCTGTGTTGAAATAGGCTGAACGATTACCGCCAGAACGAGTGATATGCCTACACGGCAAACCGAGCAACGCAACGCCATCGCCATGCCATGCAGCGGTATTGTTATTGTTGTAGCGGTGCAGAAGGGTGTGAGTCGCTGTGCATGTCTATGGATGTGCTCTAAGTTTCGTCGTCGTTCTCGCCTATTGTTTCAAGCGACAAGAACGTAGCAGCTACAATAGGGTTGTCCCATAATGCCCTCGGAGTGAGGTGAGTGGGTGCAGCGGGGCATCGAAACAGGTGGTCCTATCGGCGACCATTGGCAGCTTGCTGCCGTCATACGGGTTTTTCAAGCCTCTTCGGGGCGGACCACACCCGTTTCATACCAACGAAACGGCCAAGAGTCGCCAAAAGACCCCTCCATGGCAAGAACCATGAAGGTTCGATGCAGGAGGGATGCATACACATCCGGTATTGATGAGGCATGAAAGAAGAAGACATTGCGATGATGTGATTCCAGTTGTAAAGACTAAAGAGCTGCGATGAAAATCGGTAAGAGAACAACACAAAGAGGAAAAATGGAAACATGGCGGAAAATTAACTGTCCAGGACGAAACTTTATTTCTGAATTTACGAAGCGCAGGAGGAACAATCCCAATCTGCGAACATGCGATGTTGTTGTTGTTGGCATTATGAAAATGTTACTGTGCGTCAAGCTGGAGGTTTAGTAATGACAAAAATTCTATGCAATCGATCCGCCAGTTGAAGGCCTGAGGAGCTGCCTGATCCTCTTCATCCAAGTGGAAAAAAGCTCTTCAATCGCACCACAACAACAACAACATAATCATTTTCGGGAAGCGCTGGGAATTAAACGAACGTCAAATTCCTTGAAACTCCTCCCTCTTTAAGGTACATTTTCCTCGACACGACTGCACGACTGCACGACAGCGACTCGCTCATTCCATATAAAAACTCGTTTTTAAAATGAGAGAGAAACAAGTTTTTATATGGAATTAGCGAGTCGCTGTTATGTGGCCGCGTCGAGGACAACGTACCTTTACGATCAGTGAGCGATTTATCGCATGAGTTGTCTCTACGAAGACAAACCTGTTTTTTAGGCATTGAATGTGTTACCGTTATTACGCTCTTCAAACAGCCAACTTTGTAAAAATCACACGACGCCTCTTGTAGCTGCGATAGATTGACAGTTTGTGTTGCTTGAAGTGACTCTGGCGATGATCGCTGAGCGATTATTGTTCCTGAAGCGTCCGAGAGTGTAATTTGTGCTCCTGGTATCGCATATTCATACAAATTGAAGCATCCTCGTGTTGTATAAAAATGTATGCACATAATGTTCAGAGGAACGCTGTGTGCACATGTGATTTATTAGTGTTAATGCCCATTGTTCGATGGAAATTGCTCCGGAGCTAGTTTTTTCTTACAATGGCCAACCGACATGCTGCCGAAACCTGACCCTTCGTTTCGAGAGAAAACGAAAACAAACTCCCCGTCCTTCTGCCCATTACTAAGATATTAGCTCGCACATCGAGTAAGTTACACTTGTACGCAAGCACTCTCGTTGTGGGTTTAAGGTCGATCCACACTTTTCAGTCATTGCAGTCGCAGTCACGGTCATTGTTTCAAACAAGTTGACAGATTGACAGTTAATGGATTGACTGACAATCTGTCAACTTGTATGGAAAATGACTGTGATCGACCTTTACACACCCGATTTCGATTTTTTCTGCTTTTTCGCGTGCAATCATTATATTTCAATGTTGCACAGACGTAGCACAACGGATGGACGACAATCGCATGCCAAAGAAAGTTATGAACGCACAACGAATTGACGGAGCGAGGTTGCGTGGACGACCGAGAGCTCGCTGGGAGAACTCCGTAGGTGAAGACACCCACCAGCTGCTGGGCTTCCGAAACTGGAGGACAAGGTCACGCAACCGCGACAATTGGAGGTCAACGATTCAGGCGGCCAAGGCCCGACGTCGGGCTATCATGCCACATTGATGATGATGACAGACGTAGCCGTTATTCACTGTGCGTATGTCCCGGTGTCAATTATGTTGAGAGAGACCCCTCTAAAAAGTAGAATCCAAAGCAAATTGTGAAGGGGCCAAATGTTTTTTTTTTTACAAGGAGAAGGAAGCGCTGTGCATCCTACTTGGCAGTGTTGTGCATTTGCCTAAAACGGCGTGAGTTCAGTAAATTTAGTAAGGACCTTTTTTTTTGGGTCTGTTCGGTGAAATGGTTAGTGCGGTCGTCTTTGAAGTACAGTTTCGTGGGTTCTAATTCAGTTTATGTTGTTTTTTTTTTTTTTGTAAATGGCGGCCTATTTGCAGAGCGTGCTGGTGTTCATCTCAACACCTCAACAAAAAATAATAACCAATCAGAGGATCTTAGAAATGGGATGATGTGGCCTAGGTTCAATACTGAAGCCTTGCGGCAATTATGAATTTTTTCCCCTCACCAACATGTATCGCCGCCATTCATTTCCCCGTCCCAGCCACAGCTCACATTGATACAGATTTATTTTCGTTACACGTTCACTGTCCTTTTAACATCGACATTAGAATCACACCACACCACGTCTGCCTTTCAAAGATCTTCATTTGTTGCATGAGTCACATGTGACTCAAGGTTCAAGGTTCACTATCTGACCCTTTTAACATCGACATTAGCACCACCACCACACGTCTGCCTTACGAAAATCGTTGGTTCGTCCTTTTTTTCATGAGTCACATGTGACTCATAGTCTCGGCAAAACGGCGAGCAATGCTTTGTAGAAATGTGACTTATAGACAGTGAACGTGATAAATATTGAGCATGTGAATTTTTGCTTTATGTAAATATATAATGAAAAATTGAGAAAATAAAATATAAAAAACGTAAATTAAATGAACAAAAAAATAGAATAAAATATAAAAACAAACAAATTAAATACAAGAAATAAGTAAAATTTAAATGAGAATACAGACTAGACTCTGTTTTGTGTCTCTTTTTGATTTTCTTTTTTTTTTATGGTATAAAACAAAAACGAAATATAAAGCGAACGTTTCGATTTTCTTTCTCTTCTTCTTATTCTCTTTCTGTTGTTTTCTGTTCTGTTTATTGCTACTTTGTATGTGTGTATGTGTGTGCGTTTGATTGTGTGTCTGTATGTGTGTGTGGAACGGTTATACAGTTTCATTTTTGTTCTCTTTATAATTAAAAAAAAATCATTTTGTTTATTTCGAAAACGCGAAAATGCACGCGTAATTTTTTACGTTCTGTTCTCTGTAATAAAACTAATATGTAATGTATGCATAATAAATTAACAACAATAACAAGGAAACAAAAAGGAAGGAAGAAATAATGTGATGCTGAAGTAATTAACATATATGTATATATGTATGTACACAAAACAGAAAAACAAATATTTATCTTTATCGGGTTTTTTTCATATATATATACAGTAGAACCTCCCTAAGTTGACCACTCTTAATCAATTAGAACACCATATCTCTATTAATCGATCTTTTTTCACCTCAGTTTCTTCAAATGTGAGTCTTAATAGGTTGACCACCTCCGATAATTGTTTTCTCTTAGGTGGACAACTTATGGAGATTTTACTGTAGTTGCGAGAGAGAGAGAGACAGTTTCGACACATCAATGAGTCAAGGTGCGAGTGTATTGGCGCGATTTAATTGTTTGTATGCGTGCCTGTATGTATGTATGTATGTGTTTGCGTTGGCTTCAATATATACGTACGAGACGTCGTGTAATAAGGTTTTTTCTTTCAATCCTATTCTTTTGCTTCTGATTGTTACATATTATAATTTTTTACTTAAAGAGGATTATTTAACGGGACAATACAATAACGAGTGTATGTGTGAGTGTGTGTGTGTGCGAGAGAGATTGAGAGACAGAGACATAGAGACAGAGATCATGTTTGAGACCCTGGAGAGAAAATATTTTAGCCCAAAAAATAAGTTCAGACGAGATGAGAAGCCTGTTTTTTGGAAACACTATTCTAGTCCTGTTTAGTATGTGCTCAGATTTCAGTACCGGTTTCTGCTTTTTGTGAACACCCGGTGCACCGGCACTCGCAAGTTTCTTTTTTCAACACCCCCGTTTTTTTTTCAGTACCGATTTTGTCAACCATGTGCCGGTTTTTATCCAAAACCCGATTTTTCAGGTTTTCTTAGCATGTGTTGAGTACCGTTTTTTTCGGCGTTTTCAGCACCTGTTCAGTAACGTTTTCTTACCACCTGTTCCATATGCGTTTCTTTTTCAGGATGATTCTTAGCACCTGTTTAATGCAAAATGAACTGAATGTCAGGTTTTTTGTCGACCGCATTTTGGCACGGTTATGTTGGCTTTATTTAACACGTTCTCTGTCTTTTAGTCACATGTTCACACAGTGTTCATTCCCGTTCACGTCTATGAGTCAAATGTGACTCATAAATGTATGGATTTTCGGTGGCCAGACGTATGGTGGTAATGTCGACGAAAAACCGTCGGACTGTAAACGTTTTTCATCACAGTTTAAATTCAGAAATGTAATCCCGACTTTATCAGAGAAATACCCGTCCGATCGGCGCGGCCGGCGGCGTAGCAAATACAAAGGTAAGTTTATGTCACGCTGTTTCGGATTTTGACGCCAAAACTAAAAACAATTTATTTTTGGGCGCCTGCCCGAGAAATGATACCCCTCGTTTTTGTCGAGAAACATTCATCGAATCGGCGCGCCAAAAACACTGAGGTAACTATGAGGATCGTTGATTTCAAATTTGAGGTTAAAAACACATTTGTACCCCGATACCATTCAGAGGGCCGGCAATCATTGTTTTCACCTTAAATCTGTGAAATCTGTGACCCAAAAATTACCTTAGTGTTACTACGCCGCGCCGCCGATTCGACGAGTATTTCGCTGAGAAAATGGGGAGAGGGGGGGGGTCATTCTGGGACAGGCTGCAAAAAAAAAATGCTTTTGGAGTTTTTGAGCCAAATGTCGAATCAGCGACCTGAAATTCATTTAGTGTTACTACGCCGATGGTGGAAGTTTTTCAGAGCCCCTTGAAATTGAGTCGCATATTGATGATGCTTGCAAAAGTTAACAACAACCAGCATACAACTAAGGCTTTGCCTTAGCCGATTGTGAATCGAAGGAGAACTTTATCAGGAAACACAACACCGCAATGTGACGTTAGTATCAGCGCGATGAGGTCGTTTGCGGATTCATTTATGGATTTACTGCCGATTATGAGGTCTCGATGGCAGCAATGCAGCTAGTGGTTCGAGCCTCACGTGTGAAGTTTTAAAACGACACGCCTCATAGACGCAGCTTCGGGAAAACTGCGCTAAATGGTAAAAGCAACCAGAAGAAACATAAGCAATAACAAGCGCCCGGACATCGTCAGACAATTTCATCGCACGACATGCTACCACAGCGAGCGGAATTAACGAATCAGAGGACACGTGGCACGTGGTTCATTGATTCGGGTGGATTATTTCACCTGAACAGCAATGGGCATCATTGCTACAACTTTGTGGAAGAGTCCGACTACCCGATATCGTGACGGCGAATAAATTGAGACTTAGAGTGTGCTGAAATGTATGAACGAAATGTATGGACAACGGCGGCGAATACTCGTGTGAGCATGCAAAGATTGTAGAGGGGCGTGAACCCGTAGGGATTCGCAGCACTGAAGCCAGTGGGCCTATTGTGCTATGAGCTCGCAAAATAATGCTGACGTAGCGGGATAATCCAACAGTTGAGCTGCACAAATACTTCTCCTAAATACACACTTCCCACTCATCCCGGGGAAGTGTGCATTTAGCAGAAGTTGGCGGGTCTATTTGAGACTTTCCGTGAAGGAATCGGGCAGGATTTTTGAGTAAACCAACTCCATTTGATTCATCAGTCAACACCCAGGCCCGTTCACACACCATAGGTTACATCGGAGCATCTAACGCGAACTAGCATCTCCGCTGTAATTTTCGGCAAGGACAAAGTAAAGTGAAGACAATCCAATGCGGGAGTTGATGGTGGGTGGCTTGCTCTCTTTTAAAATTGCCTGGAGATTATTCTACCCCATCTAATTGCTCTTTTAAAAGCGAGTTACTATTTCGGCAAAAACATCCCTCTCTCCTGGAGGAGGATGGTCAACGTAACCTTCATCCACGAACAAGACAACAAACTTGCTGAAGATTTACCAAAATCGTACAGGCCCATCAGCCGGAACTCCGTTCTCCTTAAAACGATGCAATGGCTAGTGGAATTACACAGCAGAGCTCCACACCCAATTCGCCTATGCTAAGGGCAAGCGGACTGTCGCCACTATTGAGAAATCGGTTAATGACAAAGATATTGCTTTGTGCGCCTTCTTAGACATCGAGGGTGCCTTTGATAACACACAGGCTACGATACCATAGCCAGAGCACTTGATATATGAAATGAATTGACACCATGCTGAAAGGCAGGTTGATTGAATCCGCACTAGGTGATCATACCATTAGCTCGTTCACTGTTTGTGAGTCACATGTGCACACAGCAGCGTTCCTACCCGTTTACATGAGTCACATGTGACTCATTAATATATGGATTTACAAATGCCAATGGTAATTTCAGATGCTTCGCTTGTGTGGTGGCCCAAAAAGCTGCAAAGCAACGCAATAAAGAGCTGTAATAAGGTTCAGCTGACAGTCGCTGGGTGTTTCAGGTGCTTTTAGTACCACTGCAACCGTAGCCCTGGAGGCTATCTGCGGTATCACGCCCCTGCATATTTGAATATGGACAACAGTAGTCTTAAGCGCCCTTAAAATCCGTATATCGTATTACACTCATATGCACATCCTGCAACATACTCCTGGCCTATCAATTTATAATACCACACGGAAATTTAAGCTTTCGCTTTCATCTGCATAGGATTGGATCATCAAGGGAGAAAGACAGTGTGTCGCCTGTGCCTGGAGGAAAACGAAAGCTTTGTTCACTTGCTATGTTGTTGTAGTAGCGATTCATAAATTTTTTCTCTTCTTGAATCGACGGGGGTGTTGGCAGCTCTCGGCCGTTATAACAAGGGATAGCTCCGGGACGAGTTGCATCCGAAAACCGGCTGCCGTAGGAGCATTTTTATAGACAACACAAACAGCCAAGTGGTCACAGTGGGATTCGAAACCACGCTCTGGCAGCTCAGAGATAAGAGTGTCATTTCTACCATTGAGCCACCGAATGCACTTGCTATCGCTCCGGGTCCCGGAGACTTTCAGGAGATTCTTGGGCGTGATTTACTAAGCTCCACGAGCATCAGGAGGAGGAGCAGTGGTTCTTTAACTTTTTGTACATCGGACATCCTAGAACTCGTTAATCGTCGCAAATTACCAAATCTGCGAAGAGTTATAAAACTCATTATCACATTCACTGTTTATGAGTCCATGTGTACACAGAGCTCCTCCCCGTTAACGTCTATGAGCCACATGTGACTCACAACACAAAGTAAAAGCAAAAGATGTACATACTTGTACCATCAACGTTTTCGTGTTTTCATCAACACCAATTTTATGGTTACGCATGTGACTGCGTAATTGGCGAAAAAGTAAAAATGAATCCAATCTTGCCGCCTTATAGTCCAGTCATATTAGCATTTCAAATAGAAAAAATAGAGTAAGGCTAATTGTTGTTATTTTTGAACCGGTTGGGTCCCAGGAGTCTAAAACTCATTTTGCTAAAAAAAAAAAAAATTTTTTTTGGGAAAGGTCCCAAAAAGGACATAAAAGGACACCATTTAATCCTTGACCGGAGGTCGGCATGCGGGGTATCATATCAAAGCCGAAGTCGAGTGCATTACATATCCGGTGTTTGTTTCCTGTTTTATTGACCCTCAATGGAATAAATCGCGTTTCAATGGCAAATTTTCGCGTTTCCCGTAACTTTCCAAAGCCATAACTACGCGAATATTTCAAGTTGCCAACCAATTTAGAATCTATGATAACTGAAGAAGATTCCACCACTAATTGATTGCTAAGAAAATTTTTGATCGGAAAGCTCTGTAAAAGAACACAAAAGGACACTAATTAATCCACATTTCGATCAAGAAATTTAATGGTAGAATCTTCAGCTATTATAGATTCGATAAAATGGTAAAAGGTAGTGTGACAACTTGAATTATTCGCGTAGTTATGGCTTTGGAAAGATATACCTACAGATGATAAGTTACGGGAAACGCGAAAATTTGCCATTGAAACGCGATTTATTCCATTGAGGGTCAATGAAACAGGAAACAAACACCGGATATGTAATGTACTCGGCGTTCCCTTTGCTATGAAACCCCGCACATGCCCACCGCTGATCAAGGATTAATTATTGTCCTTTTTTATCCTTTTTAGATCAACATTTTTTTTAGCAAAATGAAGTTTGTTGTAGTCTGGCTGGTCTAGCGGTTAGTGCGCGCACCTTCGGTGCACAGGGTCATGAGTTCGAATTTCACCGTGTGCCATGGTGTTTTTCGAACTCACGAGCTTGTGACGGACTATGATCTCACTCAGATGTTAAACGAGTACCCATTTATGGGGATAAGTAACACTGCTGAGCGTGATGCTGATCTCATTACCTCAACAAAAAGCAGATAAGATCTTGGAAATAGGATGTCACTAACACATCCTGCGGCCTTAGTCCAATGCTGGATTGTCGCGCCTGTTTTTTTTTTTTTTTTAAATGAGGTTCAGACACCCTACTGAATTGAAAACAATAAAAATTAGCCTTACTCAATTTTTTCTATTTGGAGGCCTTAATTGGGATATTTTAACTGGACTTATTAAGCTTCGAGAGCTTTTGAGAGGAGCTTTTCGCTTTCTGGTTCCTGAGCATTCGACCCAACATATTTTTTTTTGCCAATAGAAAAAGTCATTGCGTCGGTTTGAAAGAGAAGTATCGTCTATTGAAACAGGGGTCATAAACCGAAAAAAAAAATTGTAAAATTCAAAAACAAAACGACAAACTACTTGATTTGTGCTAAATATTATGTAGAGATGTATATGAGGTTTTTTTTTTGGATAATGTCCCACGTTTTGGTCGGCCAATTCCCAAGGATCGAAAATTCAATTTGTTGGAGCGAAAAAGTTTTGTTTTTTTTGTAAGAAGATCATCGAGAATTATGACTTGAAATTGAAAATAGCAAGCACATGCTATTCATTATCAAACCAAACACAAAATCGTGTTCCTTTTCTAGTTTCAAATACCGTATACAAGTCTAGTGAAAAATCTCCCTAAATTGCAAGCAAAATAACGTGAAACTATACCAAATATCTAAATGAAAACAGTTCGAGCCATTTATCTTGCGTTTCGCGGCTTTCAACTACAGTTAAAAAATTAAAATAAACAATTAAGAAAAACAGTGAAAATCGAGAATCTTCATATCGAATTATGTGACGATATAGCTGCTTCGCGGACACCTGCGGTCTTCTCCACGGACCATTCTTGGTTCGCGGACCACCCGGTTCGGAACCGTTGTCCTAGAGTGTCTCTCTTTTCCCTCTATTTTTATAGTATGCGTGATAGAGATGCCTCTTACACACACATTTTAATGCAAAAAAAAAATTAAAAGGAGGAAGCATTTTTTTTTTTTCAAAACGAAAACCGAAGGAGAAAATTATTGTTTAACATACCGTTATTTTGAGAATAATTTCTTTTGCATTTTTTGTAAAAAGCAATGCGCGCGCTCTTTTTTCGTTTTATTGAATTTTTGTTTTTTGTTTTTTTGTTTCTGTTTTCGTCTTCTTTCGTTTAGTTTTGGTGTGTTGGTTTTTGTTTAAAATCATCTCTTGAAATAAGGTGTGTCGTGTCGTTGTCGCACATGTGTTCATATTTTTCTTCTTTTTGCTCATTTCAAACATAAATTAATTTTTTTTTGGATACATAAATCCACATGCACATCTATCTACAGATATAAATTTTGATCCATTATTATTTTTCCTCCTATGTTATGCAATCTATATATAATAGTCACACGAATTGTTTTCTCTACATGTTTTGTTTTATTTTCTGCTTTTTTTTTCTTTGTGTGTTATAAATAATTTAGTTAAATATAAATACATTTATATACGTTTTAAAAGGTATGTTGTTTTGTCAATTTTTAATTTTTTTTTTTATTTTTTTTTTTTTTGGATTCGATACAATATCCCTGCCCATCATATTCCCGTTGCTCAAAATAAAAAAAAAATCCCGACATTCATTATCCCGCATGCCAGGTTAAAAATCCCGTTCAATGAAAATCCCTCCCCCGCCCAACTTAATATCCCGCGCCATATACCATGCCAAAATACCACTTTAATTGAAAGTCTATGTATGTACGTATAAAAAATTGCAAATAAATATTTGGTCGCGGGATTATTTCACACACTATTCACTAGCGAGATTTTAGAACGGCGAGATTTCGGCGGTGGTGGGATTTTTATTGGGCGGAATTTTGTATAACGGGATAATGTGAAGCGGGATTTTGTTTTTAAAGCACGGGAGATTATGACCTGGCGGGATTTTGTTTTTCGGGATTATGTAGGTATCCCGTTTTTATAGAATTTGCATTAATTTAAAATGAATTAGATCGTTTCTAAAAAAAATTTGATGCATCTTTTTGTGTGGGATAGTGTTTAGTTTTTTCGTTTTTTTCCTTCTATTGCTATTCTCTATATTTAATATATGAATTTTGTTTGTTTGTGTGTGTTTGTCTATATACGTATGTTATCCCGTGTGCTTTATACATTTTTTTATTTTAAATAATGAAAAAAAAAAATATTTACTGGCAGGAAAAAGGGGTTTGTATCTATACGTATTTATTTTATATATATATAATATATATTCGACTATTAATCTATATGTACAACCGTATTTATGTTTGTAGACAAAGTTAAAAAATAAAATACGAAAAGAGGGAAATCTAGAAAAAAAAAAAACTAAAGACAGAAAAGATGATACACGTAAGATTACGAGATCCTAGACGAATTTTGAGAAAAAGAAAGAAACAAAAACAAAGGACATAATTCAGGAAAGGGAGATAACAAATTTTAGCGGCGAACGTTCACACACACACACACACACACACACACACACACAGATCACGGCGGGAAAATGCGCGGGAAAGGAAATACATACATATATTGTCTGTGTGTGTGTGTGTGCGTGTGTGTTGGTGAGAATGCCGTTGTTTCTTTGACATCCCAAGTCAGGATACAATGACATAATCTAACTTCGATACACAAATCTTGATAAAATTTATCCCGGATGACGCGTATTTTTACGTATTCACGGTGTACAACTATGGAAGCACAAGTCTTCGTAGTACGATACATGGCGTTTGTTAGGCGCCGCAATCACAATGTTCGGGGTTCGCCGAACCACCGCACGGTACCAAAAAGATCAAAGTTATGGACAATACACACGAGGCAATGGCGAAATGAAACGTTGAATTTTGCAATTGCCTCTGTCCCTCCCATAGACATGTGTGTTGCCCACAATTTTAACATTTTGTACCGAGCGGTTCGGCGAACCCAGATCATTGTCAGTTCGGCATTACGGATACTCTGAAGTTGCATTTACGTATTCAATCTGTGTAAAGTTTTCCAAAGCAATGTTGCCTTCGCACTATCCATTACATACAGGATAACTCGTGGATCCATAATTTTTATGGAAGTTAGATTATTCCGTCAGGTTCTCGGTGCCAAAGAAACGCAAATGTGGGTCGATGAGAAGACTATATAGTAATAAAATAATATCATGTAAAGTTGTGATGAAATGATAATAATTAACGAGTAGAATTAAAAAAAAAAACATTTTTGTTTTGTAAAATCCTCCCTTAAACAAAAAATAATACTTTTATATTTTTGTCATCCCTACTAGACTAAGTTCGTTTTTTTTTTGTTGTAAAATAGTTTTTGGTTAATTGAAGAGCACTCAGTTTGTGTTGTTGTGTCTGTGTATATGTGTGTGTGTGTATGAATGGTCTAACAATTTTGTATTTGCTACAGTTTGCGCTCGATCATTGCATTTCCGAAAAGCAGACAAGTAAAACAGACAATGAGAGGGCGCGCCTCAAGGTCATAACATTGTGTGTGGTTTGTGTCCTGCAAGCGTTAAACATGTAACAGCAAAGAACAATAATAGCAGCTTTAAAAGCCACGGCGAGTGTAATCAACAATCGTTCTATCGTTCACCTAAGAGCGAGAGTACCGAAACACGGCGAGGACCTGAAGGAAGTAACCGCGAATATCTGCTGTCTAAGAAGCGCGCGTAAACAACATTCAAAAATTTATATTGTGTCGGCTCACCGCTCGCTACGCTCGCATCTCGCCTTAAGTACATACGTTAAACCTATCCAAAGTGCGTCTGAATATTCTGAGGATAGTCTCTGATGTCTAAGAAGGAACTGTAAAAGGTCCCCAAAAAATGTTAAACGCATTGTGTCGACTAACCGCTCGCTACGCTCACACCTCGCCATTTGTACGCTTTTCTGAAAATTTTTTAAAAAGGCGACGTGCAAGTGAAGGTAGCAATGAGTCTATTAAAAGAATGTTCGAATATTCTAAGGGTAGTCTGCTGTGTAAGGCGCGCCTGTAATGGAATCTCAAAAAAATTGAACCGCCTTGTGTTCATCCCTCTGGAAAATTATGTATAAAGAGGCGAGGTGAGAGCGTAGCGAGCGGTGAGCCCACGCAACCAGTGCTCGAATATTCGTAGGGTAGCCTTTGCTGTCTAAGAAGCGCCTGTCAAGGACTCTCAAAAAATTTGAACCGTCTTGTGTCGGCTCACCGCTCGCTGCGCTCGCACCTCGCCTTTAGTACATCCCTCCGGAAAATTAAGAGGCGAGGTGCGAGCATAGCGAGCGGTGAGCCCACGTAAACAGTGCGCGAATATTCGTAGGGTAGCCTTAAGGCCTTAAGGCGAGGTGCGAGCGGTGAGCCCACGTACAGTGCGCGAATATTCGTAGGGTAGCTTTTGCTGTCTAAGAAGCGCCTGTCAAGGACTCTCAAAAAATTTGAACCGTCTTGTATCGGATCACCGCTCGCTGCGCTCGCACGCCTTTATGAAGAGGCGAGGTGTGAGCGTGGCGAGGTGCGAGTGTAGCGAGCGGTGAGCTCACGTAAACAGTGCACGAATATTCGTAAAGTGGCCTTTGCTGTCTAAAAAGCGCCTTTCAAGGACTCTCAAAAAATTTGAACCGTCTTGTGTCGGCTAACCGCTCGCTGCGCTCGCACCTCACCTTTACTACATCCCTCTGGAAAATTATAAAGAGGCGAGGTGCAAGCGGTGAGCAGACGTAAACAGTGCTCGAATATTCGTAGGGTAGCCTTCGGTGTCTAAGAAGCGCCAGTAAGGGACTCTCAAAAAAATTTGAACGTCTTATGTCGGCTCACCGCTCGCTTCGCTCGCAGCGTAAACAGTGCTCGAATATTCGTAGGGTAGCCTTTGCTGTCTAAGAAGCGCCTGTCAAGGACTCTCAAAAAATGTTAACCGTCTTGTGTCGGCTCACCGCTCGCTGCGCTCGCACCTCACCTTTAGTACATCCCTCGGGAAAATTATAAAAAGGCGAGGTGCGAGCCCACGTAAACAGTGCTCGAATATTCGTAGGGTAGCTTTTGCTGTCTAAGAAGCGCCAGTAAGGGACTCTCAAAAAATTTGAACGTCTTGTGTCGGCTCACCGCTCGCTTCGCTCGCACCTTGCCTTTAGTACATCCTTCTGGAAAATTATAAAAAAGCGAGATGCGAGCGCACCGAGTGGCGAGCCCACGTAAACAGTGCTTGAATATTCGTAAGGTAGCCTTTGCTGTCTAAGAAGCGTTAGTAAGGGACTCTCAAAAAATTTGAACCGTCTTGTGTCAGCTCACCGCTCGCTGCGTTAGCACCTCGCCTTTAATACATCTCTCTGGAAAATTATAAAATGGCGAGTGCAGCGAGCGGTGAGCCCATGCAAAGAGTGTTTAAATATTCATAGGGTAGTCTTTGCTGTCTAAGAAGCACCTGTAAGGGACCCTACAAAAATTTGAACCGCCTTGTGTGGGCTCACCGCTCGCTACGCTCGCATCTCGCCTTTAATACATCTCTCTGGAAAATTATAAAATGGCGAGGTGCGAGCACATACAAAGAGTGTGCAAATATTTCAAGGGTAGTCTGCTGTAAAGCACTTTCAAAAAATGTGAAACGCTTTATGGCGGCTCACCGCTCGCTTCGCTCCAACTTTGCCACAAGAGTGTGCTAAAGGCGAGGTGCGAGCGTAGCGAGCGGTGAGCCGACACAGAACCTTGCAATTTCCTTGAAGGCCTTTTACAGGCGCACACACTGCTCGAATATTCGTAGGGTAGCCTTTGCTGTTTAAGAAGCGCCAGTAAGGGACTCTCAAAAAATTTGAACCGTCTTGTGTCGGATCACCGCTCGCACCTCGCCTTCAGTACATCCCTCTGGAAAATTATAAAGAGGCGAGGTGCGAGCGTAGCGAGCGGTGAGCTGACGTAAACAGTGCACGAATATTCGTAGAGTAGCCTTTGCTGTCTAAGGTAAGGGACTCTAAAAAAATTTGAACCGTCTTGTGTCGGCTCACCGCTCGCTGCGCTCGCACCTCGCCTTTAGTACATCCCTCTGCAAAATTATAAAATGGCGAGGTGCGAGCGTAGCGAGCGGTGAGCCCACGTAAACAGTGCTCGAATATTCGTAGGGTAGCTTTTGCTGTCTAAGAAGTGCCAGTAAGGGACTCTCAAAAAATTTGAACGTTCGCACCTTGCTTTTGGTACATCCCTCTAGAAAATTATAAAGAGGCGAGGTGCTAGCACCTCGCCTTTAATACATCGCTCTGGAAAATTATAAAGAGGCGAGGTGCGAGCGTAGCGAGCAGTGAGCCCATGCAAATAGTGTGCAAATATCCTAAGGGTAGTCTGCTGTAAAGCATCCTCAAAAAATGTGAAACGCTTTATGGCGGCTCACCGCTCGCTACGCTCCAACTTTGCCACAACAGTGTACTAAAGGCGAGGTGCGAGCGTAGCGAGCGGTGAGCCCACACAAAGCCTTTCAATTTTCTTGAAGGCCCTTTACAGGCGCTTCTCAGACAGCAAGGACTACCCTCAGAATATTCGAACATGAACACAATTGCATGGATTGAGGGAAATACATGGGATCTTTTTCGCTCGGAATTGACTCGCACCCTCGACGTTCTTTTATTTTCTTACTATATAAGTTAAATCGAATTTTGGCGACCATTTGCCATGTATATATTGTTTGTAGGAAAGCGTGATAACTGACAAAGATATATTTCGACTGATGTGACGTGCATGAATGATAGATGACACATGAGTTTTTTTTTTCTTTGCTGACTGGGAATTTTTTGACAATTCTTCTAGGAAATTTCCAGATTTTGGCGTTTTTTACTGACTGACTGTTTTTTGTCACGCTCTGTTGCTCACTTGGTTTAGTCGCACTCTACTCTCTCTCTCTCTCTCCGGAGATCGAATCTCGGTGTGGACCAAAATTTCCGTACATGTGCGAATAGAAAATATATAGTGCTTGCAACATTATATCTATACACTCCGAAATGATATGCAATGTAACGTTGACTCGAAAGGCTGAGGGCTGAGTGAACGCACCATGCCTTGCCAAGGGGTTAGGGTACAGAGAAGAAGACTGTTTTTATACCCGTCACTAGGTGAAAAGGTATATGTATTAACTTTGTGTTTTTTGATTTGTTTGTTTCGTCTGCAATTCCTATGCAACGGAGTCGCGTGTCGGGGGCAGTCCTAAATGTGTGTCTGTGTATATGCATAATGAGTGCCTTCGTCAGTTTTTTTTTACTTTAATTTTTTTTTTGAGAAGATTATGTACATTTGCTTCTTTTTGCATTCACTTTTATAGATACGTAAGTGTGTACGTTCGGTATTGTGTTTGTTTGTTTTTTTTTTTTTGTTTGTTTTCTTCTAATAATATTATCAATCTTAAAATGATATATAAGTATCTTTAAAAACCCCTATTTTACGTAAAACTACCATTTATACATAATTATTAATATAATATATATAATAGATGTATATATAAATATTTTCATTTCATATATTTACTTATATGTATCGTTTTGTGTGTGTATGTGTTTTTTTTAACTTTATCTCATAATCTTAATGGTTTTTGTTGTTGTTGTTTTCACCTCAGTGTGATACTTTAATACATAATGTAATGTTTCGTGTTTTTTTTTTAATTATTTGTTTATATGTTTAAATTTGTGTTTTGTTTTTAATTTTTTGTTTTTAATTTATATAGTAAATATATTAAAACTTATTAAGCCTTTGGAAAGGGGAGATGTTATGGTATAAAATATTCAGGATGATCAGAATCTTTCTCGAAACGTTTCGCCTCTTCCTGCATGCTTTCCTTTATTTTCAGGATAGCTGCTGACTCAGTTTGATCCTGGAATGTCAAAAAAAAAGAGATCGATGCCAAATGGTTTTACATGGTTTTTTTATGTTGTTGGTTTGTTGGTGTATTTATTTTTATTGTTGTTTAACTTATTCTTATGATTTTTTTTAATTGTACGTTTATAATATAAAGTATAATAATTATAGGCGTCTTTTTTGCACTCCGCTGTAGGTTAGTATAGTGTAACTATATCGGGTTATATTAACAACATAATCCGTATGGGCAATGTTGTTACTATAACCCCAACTAACCTACATCGGCGTGCAAAAAAAAAACACGCCTAATAGTATTTGTTGTGGAGCATATTACATTTTGGAGGAGTCTTATCAGTAAATCTTTCGATAATTTAACCCGATATCGCTAAGATATGAATTTCCGTATGTTGTCGATGGTTTTTCGTCAACCAGGAGAACACCTGAATTTGGATAATGTGACGCTGAATGCCAGCCACACAAATTCGCGGGATTGGTATAGTAAAAACAGAGCCCTGACGTACAAAAAAAAAACACAAATAATTCTTTGGACTTTGCATACATGAGGTTTAAACATCGTTTTGTGTATCCCAGTATGTAGTTGCCATTTGTTTGTATGATAGTTACATTAAAAGGCTGTCATAATACCCGTACGACATATTTAAACCACATCTGGGTCCTTTGCGGTACTACGTGCTTTAAAAATCTTCTCGGGCACCATCCTAAGGATAAGACGAACACTAAGCGTGCACAAGCGTTGATCAATATTAATGTTCTCCACAAAGTCTCTCAAATTGGCAAAGAAGTATATCCCCAGAATGAAACCGGGCCGTCTGCGGCACTGGAGGCCCTCCTAAACTTACCACCACTTGATGTGAAAGTGCAGAGGAGAGCAATGGTCGACGCTTACCGTATTGTAAACATGGGCACCTGGAAGATAACAACATTCCACGGTCATGCTTCCATAATGAAATCACTTCAAAAACATCCCCAGGCGCTGATGCCTTCGGACAGAAAAATTTCTAAATAAGTCTTCGATAAGACGTATCAAGTAATCCCCACTGACAGAGAAGAATGGTCCTTTTAGGGCCACTCTGACTTCGTTGGAGATGACATAATTATCTACACTGATGGATCAGTGATGGATGGCAGGGCTGATTCAGGAATCTTCACGGCTCAACCAAGAATTGAGCTGTATCAGTCTCTTGGGACCATCACATCGATCTTTCAAGCAGAAATTTACGCCATTATAGTGGCAACCCATGAATGTATGCGGTACAACTGGCGCGGCCGCAACATTCGAATCTGCTCTGACAGCCAAACAGCCTTAAAGGCGCTGAAATCTTCAGAAATATCAAGCCAGCTGGAATTGTCATCAAGCGCTTCTTAGGCTCGGGCTACGGCTGGTGTGGGTGCCCGAACACTCAAACAACACTGGGAACGAGATGGCAGATGAACTCGCCCGAGAAGGCTCTAGCTCACACATGCTAGGTCCGGAGCCAGCTTTTGGCAGATAATCATCCCTGATCAATCTTACCCTAAAAAGGGAGTCGGCTGCGATCCATGCCGGAATCTAGAAGAACATAGATTCCTGCCGACAGACTACACGCCTTAATCGCCACACCCATGCGACACGTGGCGTTTTTCCTGCTCAATCTCAGGAAAGGGGACATAAAGACCCTCACAGATCTAGTGACAGGTCATTGCTCTATAAATTACCACCTACACACTGTAGAAACAGCATTGCATTTCATATGCAGCTGTCCTGCCTTTTCAATGTCAAGGATAAGGTATCTTGGCGATTACTTCATCGACGAAAGCGAGGCGTTCTCGCTACGCTTCGCTATATCCTCGTACCGCGTGGTCCGCCCACTAGTTCGGGCGTGGCCATGGGCTGTGTTTTAGTCGGGCAAATCGTGCTGGGAAGCAACCGCATGAAATGGGCCTGCTTACTTCTTTCGAAGATTTCAAAGTTCCGCTCCGATCCGAAAAAAATGTTCCCATAATCGATTTTCTTCTTTCCAATAAGCCTATGACAAACCACAAAAATGGAAAACACGCTCCTTCTCCTCTGCAGCTTCTACAAAGGTCGTTAAACGGAAGGTTGAGCCTCCTGGCTGATAGTGTTCTGTGACAACCAACTTGTTGGGAATTACCCCGAAGGCGTTAAAATCATGTTCATCGGGTGAAACTTGAGGCGGACCCTTCAGAGGGCGGCGATGAAGTCACTTAGAAGGGCGTACGGTGCCACTCAGTGTGTAGTCATAAACATTCATAAAGATGAAGCCGATAAGGTCCTGGAAGGGGTTGCTCAAACTGTCGCTTAAGGACTCTACTGGTCGCTAAGAGACACGCTACTAGTGTTTCGCATTTGGCAAGGGATGTGAGGAGAATGAAAAGGTGTTGTACGGGTAAACGTCAATTTTAGGGTTAGGAAAACATTGTCCGGCAGGAATCTAACTGGATACTTTTATTACTTTCGCCAAATGCGCGGATTTTCCAAACCTTTCTGTGGTGACTGACAAACACTTGTAGTACTGAATTTTAGCTTAATTTGGGTATTTGTTATCAAACAGTAGTAAAGACTAAATAATGAAAGGGACCCTCAGCTAACTTTGGAACCGGGCGCCAAATTTCATCCGCACGACTCTGTTGATGATAGTTTCAAAAGTTGGCAACATTCATATAAGCCCCACAACCAACCCATCATATCATAAAAGCCAAACTTCCGAGGAGTATCATCATCATATAAATTAGCGAGGCAATTCGGCAATAAGCTCGTGAACTTCAACATTATTTGTACAACGATTCTCTTTGCGCGTCGTGAAATTTTTTTTACACCCCCTTGACCGGTAAATTTAGTTTCTGAGCTTTGCGCCCCAGGCGTCTAGTGATGCGTCGGCCCTGACTGTGGGAAGCTTGACATTAGAGGAGCGTGAATACTACCTTGAACCGTCTCTATACCATTTTAAGTAAAATCGAGGACAGGCTAATAGACATAATCTTTCTGGTGAGCTTGCGGAGCTTTTCCCGCGTCTTCAGAATAAACATCACTTTCAGCTCACTCCAGATTCGAGGGATGTAGACCACATCGAGGTAAACCTTAAAAATACTTCCAATCCACTGTGGATATACAATGTCGGATTGCGTGCTGTAAAGCAGCGAAAATTATGCCATCAAGACCAGCCGATTTAGGGCTCTCTTCCACTGCAAGCGTAAACTTGAGCGGCGCGGCGCTCCAGCGGCAAAGCTTTCACAAAATGTGCGAAAAAAAGCTTTTACTAGTAAAAGGTATAAGCACACACAATATTCAGAAAGCTTTTCCATT
The DNA here is from genome assembly GCA_949715475.1 of Microchrysa polita. Classification (NCBI taxonomy): domain Eukaryota; kingdom Metazoa; phylum Arthropoda; class Insecta; order Diptera; family Stratiomyidae; genus Microchrysa; species Microchrysa polita. The sequence goes on along the minus strand of OX454422.1, from coordinate 11,421,758 downwards.
GTATTGAATGGAATTTTTGTTTATTTTGCATAGTTACGCCATATTTTGCTTGGTTACGCCATTAAAATTCGGAAAAGCTTTAAACGCGGGAGCGCCGCGCCGCTCGAAGCAGGTAATGGACGGCAGGCGTTAAAAAGCTCAAAGCTGACGGTGCTTGTAGATTCCGTCAGCAGGAGGTCCGCCGTGTGCCTGCTGGTAGAAGTCCACGAGCCATCGCGCTTTATCAAATAGCTCGGAACCGATTGATGACAGGCATCACTTTTTTTTTTTGAAATTTACTAGAAAGCATTTTTAAAGGTGTACGAATTCAATTCATTTCAAGAAACTTTTGCCCTATTGAAAGCTCTCCTTCTTCCTCTGATCTACCTTTTTCACTGACCTCTGATCTACCTTTTTCACTGACTTTCGTCTCACGAAAGAATTTGGAATTTGAATTTGAGTCTTTCCGTTAGTGAGACATCAAGGTTTTGTTTTCGCATTACCTTACTCCCCCCCACCCTGCACGAAATCCTAGCTACGCCCATGGCAACGTAGGCCTGAGGAGGATTCTGCATATTGCTCATAATAATTTTAAAATCCCTTTAGATCAGCGGTTCTTAGACGGTGGTCCGCTCTAGCTAGGTACAGATATGGCATTTACCAATCCCTTTCCTTGGCTAGAGGAAGTTCCAAGAGGCGGAAAGAGAGATGGATATCGGATACCTCTTACTTCCGAATAGATTTAAGCTTCATACAGAACTGAACAATCGTTGGTGCTTGGTTCGCGCACGGATATTCTGGAGTATAAGAAGCTTAAAAAAAATTTACCTCTGGTGGTTAGGGGTTTGAATCTGAAATGTCAACAATGTCTCGGATAAGGACTGACTCAACGGTTACGACTCTTGTCTGACTCACCGGCCCAAGATTGGATTCTCGAATGCAATCTCTTCGACAATGAAACAAAAGATACCCACGCTTTCAGATAGTGCTCGGAGTTAGCGTGATAAGATGGTGTGGAATAGTGGGAAATTAATTTTTCCTACACGTTAAACCATGACCATCCTCCGTCCCAGCAATCAGAAGTGGATTTGGAACTGAGGCGCCGGAAATGGTAATGAGGCTAGAGTAGGTCTTCTTTTGACAAAATTTCTCATGTCCTGGGAGCCATCAACGACCGAATTCCGACAGCTAGATTTTCACACCACAGGATCTGTTGGTCTTCCGTTGATCGGCAGACACCAAAATCAAATTAACCGGTTGGCCATAAGCATAATTTTTAATAGTTGCCTTCTGGACGTGCGTAATAAGAAAGGAGCCGACATTGAAATGATATTTTAATAGTGCCGCCTAAAAGATCCCGCGAATAGAATCTAGAATCGCCTGAAGAAGCCGCAAGACATATAATAACTTAAATAGACGTAGAGAGTGTCATTAAGGAGGTCGTAACTTCTGCCAACACTCAGTAAACACCCTCACACATCTATGAGTCACATGTGCACACAGCGTTCTCGTCGTTTACGTCTGTGAGTCACATGTGACTCATATTCTTCTATTGAGTGTGAGTGTCATTCAAGAGGAGAAGGTAGAGAGTGGAACGTAACAGGAAATGAATTGCTTTGGAAATGCTCTCCTGGTCAATCTTTCCTCAATTGTTATTCTGTCATAGGTAATGATAATTTTACTGATATCAGCTAATTCGATCAGCAGATATAGACAACAGATGGAGAAAATGGACTGCCTTAACAATTTCACTCCTAGTCAATATGTTGCAGCTTGCAGATGTTTCGATAGGTATTTTGCTTATAAGCGTGGAATTTATTCAAGCTGCTGATTAGAGCGAAAATAGTTCAGGCAAAAGATATAGTTCACGAAAATTCGCTAATCTGTCGGGAAAGTATGGTAAAATACTGTATGCATAAATTTACTCACATTGCAAATTTGCCGCATAGCGTGAGACATAATCGCAAGTCGAGCGACACGACGCCATGAAGCCGGTATAAGGAACGAGGCAAGGAAGAAGAAGAAGAAATTTCCCGCATGTTTCAATAGTTGTTAGTCCGATTCACTAAAACGCGCCAATCCGCCTAGGATATGTGGTCAAAAGTATTGGAAGAAGACCTGTCTTCAAAATTTTGCTCATTGTGAATTTCGTGCATGTTTCTGCTGTTCGGGGTAGAGCTCAATTTGTGTGGGGCTTAGTGAAATCCGTTTATCTGTTTAGGAGATAAATGTATGTGGAAAAGAACTGTTTTTACAATTTTTCTCATTGTCAATTTCTCACATGTGTTAATGGATAGTTATTCTACTATTCTGGGTAGAAGCCGATGATATCCAGTATTTCGTTTAAGTCATTAAGTCACAATTCACAATGAGTTCTTTTTCACAGTACTTCTGGCTGCATTTTTCTTGAGCGTATTAACGGATTTTTGAAAATTTTCGATTCCCAATTGGTTTGCGCCCGCAATGGCAGATTATGTTTTGAAGACTGTGACATATTCACAATGAGCAAAATTATGCAAACACTTTTTTTTTTTCAAATACTTAAAAAAAGTGTTTGCCTAATTATGCTCATTGTGAATTTGTCACAGTTTTCAACACTTAATCGGCTATTTCGGGTGCAAACCAATTGGGGATTGATTTTTTTTTTCGAAAATTCGTTAACACGTCCGAAAAATGCAGCCAGAAGTACTGTGAAAATGAACTCATTGTAAATTGTGACTTATTGTGAATTTTTTTAAAGAAATAAATGATCAGGCCCCTATATTTTTGTTTCCTTTTTTTGATTTTCCCGATATTTCTTCGAGGCAGGGAAATTTTAACAAAAAAAAAATATCATAAAATTGTTAACCGTATAACGATCCCAGTTATTACAGTTTTATTAAAGAAAAATGTGAAATGGGTCAAAAAGGGTCTTCTTAATTTTTCTGACAGTTTCTACAGTTCTAATCGTATTCAGCCAGGGGACAAATATGCTGGAGCAAATTTACTAAAATTCCCAAATACATTCAAAGGGGCCCAAAGGATAGGAAAACTTTGCCCTTTTGCTCATCCGTGCATGTGCGATTTTGCATGCTTCAGTTACAGTTATTCAGCTATTCAGCCGTTCAAGCAAAATCCCAGAGAAATATTTTCAAAAATTTGCTCAACCGTTTAAGAAAAGTGGCTAAAGGATCATTGTGAATTTGACGCGTATTACAATAGTTATGCTGGTGTCTTGGATGGAGACCAATTATTGCGGCAAATTTTTTGAAGTCAACTTATTCGCTAATCGAACTCGGTGTTTGTGGCCATTTCATTAAAAATTTAAACAAATCGTATCATCTTCATCAGAATATTGTAAACATTTATTTATTTTTAACGCCTAATAGTAAGTCGAAAAGCCCAGTATCGAATTTAACGGTTTTGGCTACGACCATTATATTCCCGTTTTTCAGAGTCCCGACGTTCATTATATCGTTCGTTAAAAATTCCGTTCGATTGAAATCCCGCCAACTAAATATCCCGCCATTTCAATAAACCGCTAATTCAAAATACCGCTTTTCAATATCCCGTCATAGAAGGTAAGTATTCTTTCAAAAATCGGGCACGCGTCTATCACATTTACTCCTCACATGAGGATACTTAAGTCTCGGAGACCCAAGGGTTAGGTGACTTAATTTTAAAAAAACAGGTGACCTGGTCTTTCGGCATTGGAGCGGGTTTTCCAGGTAACGGGATTTTATTTTATAATTGCAGAATTTTTAAATGGCGGTCGCGTCTTTCAACGGCTGTAACTTTCGAACGGAGACAGCTAGGACTCTGAAATTTGCAGTAAAAACTCTCCCCAGCCATCCTCTAGGTCGCCCCATTCAAACATTTTCGTTTTCGCCAAAAATAAAAATTTCGAATTTCCGACCCCAATCGTCAATACTCCCCTCTATGGATCGACAGCCGTCTTGGGTCGCGTCTTTCAAAGGCTGTAACTTTCGAACGGAGACAGCTAGGACTCTGAAATTTGCAGTAAAACCTCTCCCCAGCCATCCTCTAGGTAGCCCCATTCAAACATTTTCGTTTTCGCCAAATATAAAAATTTCGAATTTCCGACCCCAATCGTCAATACTCCCCTCTATGGATCGACAGCCGCCTTGGGTCGCGTCTTTCAACGGCTGTAACTTTCGAACGGAGACAGCTAGGACTCTGAAATTTGCAGTAAAAACTCTCCCTAGCCATCCTCTAGGTCGCCCATTCAAACATTTTCGTTTTCGCCAAAAATTTCGAATGTCCGACCCCAATCGTCAATACTCCCCTCTATGGATCGACAGCCGTCTTGGGTCGCGTTTTTCAACGGCTGTAACTTTCGAACGGAGACAGCTAGGACTCTGAAATTTGCAGTAAAAACTCTCCCCAGCCATCCTCTAGGTAGCCCCATTCAAACATTTTCGTTTTCGCCAAATATAAAAATTTCGAATTTCCGACCCCAATCGTCAATACTCCCCTCTATAGATCGACAGACGTCTTGGGTCGCGTCTTTCAACGGCTGTAACTTTCGAACGGAGACAGCTAGGACTCTGAAATTTGTAGTAAAAACTCTCCCCAGCCATCCTCTAGGTCAAACGTTTTCGTTTTCGCCAAAAATAAAAATTTCGAATTTCCGACCCCAATCGTCAATACTCCCCTCTATGGATCGACAGCCGTCTTGGGTCGCGTCTTTCAACGGCTGTAACTTTCGAACGGAGACAGCTAGGACTCTGAAATTTGCAGTGAAAACTCTCCCCAGCCATCCTCTAGGTAGCCCCATTGAAACATTTTCGTTTTCGCCAAAAATAAAAAATAATCATATGTAGAGGGCAGGCTCGTAACATAATTATCCCTAGGTCCACTAGGCAGAAAAAATCCCCCTGATAAAAATCCATCTACTCTTTGTAAAATCTAGCTTTTTGCGTACATAATAACTAAAACGGAAATCGCTTTGGTAGTCACAAAAGCGGTTTTTCGCTTAACAGTGATACTGAATTTGACCAGGCGAATTTTGTATCAAAATTGTATATGCTCCACAACGTCCAATAATAATATGTTCCAACATTTTGCGTATAATTAAATCTTTTTAAATCTAATAATTCAAAGTAAAATAAAAAAAAATTCTTAACAGTAAGACGACTAAAGATTTCTTTTGATTTCTACCGAATTACCGTTATAAGTAAATTCAAAATATATTTTTTTTTTATGTTTTATACGAATCTATAAATATCAGCTATTTAACGGTAATTTTTTGTAATTTTATATGAAAACAAAAAAGGCATAACCAAAATATGCATTTTGATATTTTCATGTTGTTTCCACCATATTCTTGTGTTACAGTAGTTTCGCGCGCTACGTTCCATTGGCTCCTGATCGGAAAGGACAGGCGATTAGCCAAACTTGCATCCACGCCAAAAATTTATACCAGGATTTAATTCATATATACAGGACACGGCCTCCAGTAAAAAATCTAGGAGAGCCATATGCTGTACTATTATGGAGCCAAAGAAGCGCAATTATATCCTTTTTATGTTTGTTTAAAATACCGTTATATATGTATAATATACAATACTGCAAAAAAAAAATCAACATCACATTGAAGAAAGAGTGGAAGGGAGAGGACGGTTGGTTTTTTATGGGTTGTGGATTGTGTATAGACAGAAAGAGAAAGAGAGAGAGAGTAAAAGAGAAGGAAAGAGGGGAAGTGGAAGAAAATCACTATTTTATGAAATTTCGCTTTTCTTTCGTTTTTGTTTATTTTAGTTTTTTAGTAATGTTTTTTCCTACTGTTTTTTTTTTTGTAGTTTACCTTATTCATTTTTGTTTGTTGTTTTTTTGTTTATGGCTTAAGTTAAGTTTGTTTAGAAATATATTTTCTGTTTGGTTTTGTTTTTTTGTTTGTTCGGAAAGTCTATTACAATTTTTTGACGAAATTGGCGAAATGCGTGTGTGATATTTAATGAAGTGGAAAAGACATAAAAAAAATATTTTGTTTTTTTTTTGCCTACATTTAGGGGCGTTAAAAACTTTGGATTTATATCTATCCATCTATATCGTTGGTTTGAGCGATGTGCAAAGAAACAAAAAGGATAATTTCGGAATATTATGAAATTCTAGTAAATTCTATTTTCGTGGTTGGTATGGGGTTTGTTTTATGTGTTTGTGTGTGCGTGTGTGTGTGTAAGGGGGGGTAGGTACATCTATATATATATTTATTTGTATTGATGTGCGTTTATTAAGGAAATCGCGCGTCTTCTTCTTCAGTTTTTTTTTTTTTAATTTGTGTGAGCGCCAACTTTTGTATGGATGTAGATTAATGGTTTTCGGAAATAGGCACGCCGGTATTTTTGTCTTTTTTTTTTTCAATATATGCATTTCAACTTACCTATCAACTATCCTAGCCACTTTTTTACTATACAGGGTGTCCCGCAACTGGTTAGCCATAGACCAATGGTAGACTCTACAAGATGTTTTAGGAAAAATGTCGCGAAAATTATTTCTCTAGCTTTTACCGTTAAGGAGTAATTGCCTTTTTTTGTGATTCTTGTCAAAAAGCACGACTTTTTTTGTAAAAACTCCTATTTTCTAGCTTCTACTTTAGCCAAATCAATATTTTTCATATTCTTCTGGAAGTACACAAAATTTCCAATAAAAGGACATATCGAACGTTTCGAACGGTTTCGTATCTTCCGAGATACGACGTTTTGAATTTTGCGAAAATGTCAATTTCAATTTTTAATGTCAAAATTACACCCGAATTTCGTACATCGGTACATTGTAGTGGCAAATCTGCAAAGTTGACAAAAGTTGGCGTAGTATCTTAGTTTTCGAACGGCATATAAGAATAAAGCACAGAGTCATCCAGCTTGTGAATAATATACACTCCCAATCAATAGGATAGTTCCACTTGTAAAATGGCTGTATTTCGGTAAGTGATAACGGTATTTTCTTCAAACTTGGTGACAATATTTACAGTAGCCTGCCTGTTCTTTGAATAAGAGGATGTCTCAAATCCGGAGTCCCGTTAGGATTTTCTTACGAGAATTCTTAAAAACAGTACAAATGATGAAGTCAATCGGATAGTTCCAGTGGAAATAAAACATCAAATAACGGTAAGAAAGGATAATTTTACTTTAGAAAATGAAGCTGGTAATAAGAAGAACTTTATTTAAGTAATTAGAGCTCAAAAAATTAATCTGGGGTAGAATTGTATATGTTTTAACGGTAAATTAAATTAATTTCGCCCAAAACGCTTCTAACCGTTCGCAGAAGAGCTTCAGTGTTCTTAAACTATTGTCTAATGGTATAGATCTTCGTTGTCATTTATCCCCACACATTTTTGATGGTATTTAGATCTAGGAAGTATGTAGGTCTTTCCCAAACCTTGATTAGTTGGTCTTGAAACAAATCTTTTATCAGTCTTGCTCCTTGACTGACGCCATTATCTTGTTAAAATCTCAAAGAAGTTGAATGGAAAATGTCGGTAATTTTAAGAACTATATTGCCCAGAATTTTTTTGTAAGCCTGGACGTTGTGAATACCGCTAATTTCCACAATCTCAATAATTCCACACAGAGACATTCTACCCCATACTTCGACATTTCTTACTCTGAGTAATGCGTCTACAAAATTAATTCCTTCTTGCTCAAATCGTGGAAATAATACCTAAATCCATCTGAACCGACGAGATTTAATCTTTTCCATCAGTAAAAATAACGCGTTTGTCCAATCTATACAGTTTCTCCATTGGGGTTGAATATCTTGGTATGGAACTACTGAGCTTTCTTAAATTAGGGGTACTCAGAGTACCCAGGCTTTTAAAGATATTCTTCCTAATGTATTGCCTAAAACTTCCGACATTTTCCATGCCATTCCTATACGATTTTAGCAAGATAATGACTCCAATTATGAAGCAAGGCTGATGAAAATTGATTTGAAGACCAACTAATCAAGATTATGGAAAGACCTTCATACTTCCTAGATCTAAATATCATCAATAAAAGTGTGGAAATGAATGACGAGAAAGATCTTTACCGTTAGACGATAGTTTAATAACACTGAAGCTCTTTGGCGTACGTTTAGAGGAGCTCGGGACGAAATCAAGTTAATTTACCGTTAAAACCTATACAATTCTATCCCAGATTAAGTTTTTGAGCTCAAATTATTAAAATAAAGTTCTTCTTATTACCAGCTTCATTCTCCAAAGTAAAATTATCCTTTCGTACCGTTATTTGATGTTTTATTTCCACTGGAACTATCCTATTGACTTCACCATTTGTACTGTTTTTAAGAATTCTCGTAAGAAAATCCTAACGGGACTCTGGATTTGAGACATCCTGTTATTTAAAGAACAGGCAGGCTACTGTAAATATTGGCACCAAGTTTGAAGAAAATACCGTTATCACTTACCGAGATACAGCCATTTTTCAAGTGGAACTATCCTATTGATTGGGAGTGTATGTGTAAAAGGGCAAAATTCAAAACGTCGTATCTCGGAAGATACGAAACCGTTCGAAACGTTCGATATGTCCTTTTATTGGACATTTTGTGTACTTTCAGAAGAATATGAAAAATATTGATTTGGCTAAAGTGGAAGCTAGAAAATAGGAGTTTTTACAAAAAAGTCGTGCTTTTTGACAAGAATCACAAAAAAAGCAATTACTCCTTAACGGTAAAAGCTAGAGAAATAATTTTGGCGACATTTTTCCTAAAACATCCTGTAGAGTCTACCATTTGTCTATGGCTAACCAGTTGCGGGACACCCTGTATATGATAGTCGAACCAATTTTGATGATTGACGAGAACTTTGATTTGTGATATAAGAATGTAAACAATTTATTTAAAATGTAGCATGAATAAGAGAGCGCGTCAAAATATTTATTATGCATAAAACAAAAAGGAGACAAAAAAGGGCTCATCGTCGTCTCGGAGAACAAATCTATTTACAAAAAGACACCAAAATGTAAAGGTGCACCGTAGGGTTCTACTCTTGGTCCACTACTCTTCTTCATTTGCGTATAGTCCAGTACAATTGGTTCAAAATAGCCCCAAACCTAAACATCCAAAAAGAAAAGAAATTTTTGATGCCAAATTGTTGAATACACTGCCTAATATACGCAGTAAAAAGTTACACTAATTTGCGCCATGGGTTAAGGGGGGAGGGGGTGGCAAAGGGGTGAAAATTCAGTTTCTTGCAAATATCTGGAAAACTATGAGTCTGACCTTAAAATGAGCTGAGGACAAAACAAACAACATAAAATTACCTTTGTAATGATATGTAACACTCTAGACATTTTCTCAGAAAATTATACCCTAGACTCAAAAGTATTATAGTGAATTTGGATTTTTCGAGTTTTACATTTCGCACTGTAACTCTTGATAGAATAGACCTACTGTCATAAGATCTTGTCCATATATTGATAACAAAATTTATTTGATTCGTACCAAAAATTGGAGTGCTCCGACCATTGACGCCCCCCTCACTCCTCTTAACATTTTTCAAAAAGGCATGCCTGTAGCTTCTTTTTAAACTGATCCAGGCAGATCAAATTTGGTGGGGTGCCTAGTCTAAGCTCCATTATGCTCCACACCAAAAATTATTACCATCCGATCAAAACTAAGGGTACCCCCCATACAAAGTGAACGAACATTCTAACAAATTTCACATTTTTTCATTTCTAAATTCTATCTAAAACGGAAAAATAAAATTTATCTCTTAGAACGTCATTATAACAGTTAATTGTAGTCCTCAGAATGTATGTTCAAAATTTTGCATCAAAGCGTACACTACAAGTATCAACAAATTGTGTTTGAAAGTCATTGGTACTAGTTCAAAGGCTAGTTCCGAATAAATCGAGTAACGTGTACTAGCAACCTTCAAACCACATTTTTCGTACTTGTAAGGCACGCTCCGGTACAAACTTTTGAATATACATTTACAAGACTACAATTAACTGTTATAATGACGTTCTAAGAAATAAATTTTATTTTTTCATTTTAGATAGAATTTAGAAGTGAAAAAATGTGATTTTTTTTAGAATTTTGGTTTATTATGTATGGGGAGTACCCTTAGTTTTGATCGGATGGTAACAATTTTTGGTGAGGAGCATAATGGGGCTGAGACTAGGCACCTCACCAAATTTTATCTACCTGGCTCAATTTGAAAAGAAGCTACAGGCGTGCCTTTTTGAAAAATGTTAGGAGGAGTGAGGGAGGCGTCAATGGTCGGAGCACCTCAATTTTTGGTACAAACCAAATAAATTTTGTTTGCAATAGAATGAACAAGATTTCGTCACCCTAGGTTCTTTCTATCAAGAGTTACAGTCCGAAATGTAAAACTCAAAAAATGTAAATTCTCTATAATACTATTGGGTCTAGGGTATAATTTTCCGAAAAAATCTCTAGACTGTTATATATCATTACAAAGGCAATTTTATGTAGTTTGTTTCGTCCTCAGAAGATTTTAAGGTCAGATTCATAGTTTTCCAGTTATTTGTAAAAAAGTAAATTTTCACCCCTTTGGGACCCCCTCCCCCCTTAACCCATGGCGCAAATTGGTGTAACTTTTTATTGCGTATATTGGGCAGTCTATTCAACAATTTGGCATCAAAAATTTCTTTTTCTTTTGGATGTTTGGGTTTTAAGCTATCTGTACTAGACTAGTAGAGATGGCTTGGTATACAGCATTGTCCCATTAGGCTATATCCTTCGCTCTTTGTGCATTTTCAGCGGTGATTTTGTTACAATTATTCCGAATTTGTTTTCGTTATTACAGACAATCCCCCTATTTTTTTACCGAAAAGTTCCGAGAGTTCTGTCAATAATGAAAAATTGGTCCGCTATAATATTTTCCTAGTTTGTATGTCCGACGTATACTGGTGCAGCAGGAAGCTGCCTAAATGGCTTTTATTTTTACATACACTTTTGCAACAGTTTTTCTAATATGTTACGGACGGAAATCGATTTTTCCCCCCTTTTTTGACATCATGGTGTTCTCAGTTTTTCTTCTTGTCAAAATTGGAAACTACTTTTGAAATAAAAATTCGTGAAGACGCGATTTTTTCTAAGATGGAAATAGAAAACGATTTTTGTTTTTGTTTTTTTCCGAAGACATAATCGAAGCAACTAGGTGAACGATATTAAAGCAAGCAACAGATTTTGTGCAGATTAAATCTGTTGCATTATTTCAGGTTTTCTTTTCACGGTTTTTATTTAAAACATATTGTTCCAGTTTTCGTATTATAGAACAAAGAACATTATATCGTTCGAAACATTTCAAACAATCATAGTCGCGCGGCGATATTTTTACACGAACAATTACCCCGTTGTTTGCCCTAGGCAACCTAACTGTACTATAACGGTACTTTTTTTTGTTTATTCCGTTGACTCTCCTAGCTGTGCTTTTTTTTTAGTTTATATATCCTCCAACATTTCTCATTCATTATTTTTTGTTGTTTAATTTATGTTTTATATATTCATAGAGGGTGTTTAATTTTCTTCTTTTTTTTTATATATATTTTGAAAAGAAAAACAAACTAACAAAAAAAAAAAGAGAGAGATAGAGAATTAAAATCATAACTAATAAACATCATTATTCATTGTATGTATTGTATGTGTATGATTCAATTGAATGGGAAAATATTTTTTGCCCCCTAATTTTTTTGGTTAAGTGTCAGATGATAATTTATAATCGAAATTTTAAGAAAAACTAATGAAAAATCATATTCATATGATAAGGGGTACTTACATTTTCGCCGGGACCACCGAATCCGCTTAAATTATAATCGCCCATACCGCTACCGGAATCTTCACGTGGCGTGCCCGGACCACCGTTGGCCGGTGAATTTTTCATACCTTCCAGGCCGTCACCGTTAAGTACAGGTCCCATTGTATTTGGTCCCATTGGACCCATAGGACCACCTTCTGGTCCGCCGCCCATTGGAAATTCCTAAGACAACAAAAAAAAAGCAAACAAACACAGAAAATTTTAAGTTTTTCAAATGGGAATGGAATGAAGGAATTCATTTTAGACAGGTGACATATAAAACTAGTATGCATGGGATTTTTTCTACTTACACCTCCCATATTGCCGCCCGAGACAGGTTTCATTAATGTGTACATATTTTCGCCGCCGGAATTGGATGAGTCTGGAAATGGAAATCAAGCAGAAAACATAAAAAATCAAAGTAGATACATGGAAAAACAAATTCTAAATATTCTTGATTGAAATTTGACAATTTCTTTCCAAATTAAAAACGCGAAAACGGCTTATTTTGAACGTGGTCGACTTTTTGAAATCTTTGACTTACTTCGAGGCTAAACGGTTACCCTATACTGAACTGAACTGAATTTTTATTGAGCATATAAACGTTACATGAGATTTCTTATTCTATATACAAGTCAAATGTAGTGGAATATGGTGACTAATTCAAATATGTCACTCTGACATTTATCCAACAACACCTAGCGGTGGATCTTATAAGTATCATATAAGCACAATGAGAAGTGATGACCACAGTTGCTCAGTTGCGGTACTAGGAATTAAAAGAGTGTATAAATAGAATCTTAAAACTAATGACTTACAACTAAGAAACAAAAAGTACGAATTAGCTTATAGTTTCAAAGATATACAAAATTCGGAGGAAAACAAAAAAATTGCAGACGCAAAGGAGAGCGATGCAATATGATGTGTTTTTCGGTTAGTTCTGAAAGAGCAACAGTGTTATAGTATTTTTTTTTTTAATTAGTTTGCGGTTTATGAAAGGAAGGAAAATGCACTCAGTGAAGAATAATAAGGAAATTTGATGAACTTTTTACTTTAGTTTATATCAAAGTAGCCAGATGAATTATGGTGCTTGATTAACATTAAAGGAATAACTACATTAGCTTACTAGCTTTACAAAAAGAACTGAATCAATCAGTGTATTATGGATTATACTTATTAGCTATAAACTTTTGAGGTAACACATTTTTTTTAACTATTCTTACTGACAAGAGAATAAAGAGAAAGAAAAAATTTAATCCTTATTGTGAAATATACATTAACAGTAAAAAGAAAAAAAAACAAAAAAAGATTGAATATATATACAGTATCGAATTGATAGATATTTCAATAGTTAGTGACAGTAATCGTTTTTAAACCTACAGATGTTACGCATTTGGCTAAACAATATGTGAAAAAAAAACTATCATTAATGGTATGGGTTTTAATGTTTGCCCTGAATGGAAGTAGGCTGTTTGGGAATCAGAGTAGTGTTAAAGTGTGTTGAGGGAGGAGCAAGGCCTAATTGACGAGTTAATGAAGATATTATTCCGAGTGAATTATCCCCTCCGAACTCTAGGACATTTTTTAATGTAGAATTTGATTCTTGAATCCAGGCTTGCGTCTTCTTCGAATAAATCAACAAATTGGTTCATAATTAAATTGAGACCCGTTATGAGGGGATCATTGGGTGGGAGATCAAGGTTTCGTTCTGCCAGCATTTTTATAATTGGGTTGTGGTGAAATAACCATCTCTGAGTTCGAGAGTGAGCCAGCGATAGTCCCTATTTCAATAGAGGGGTGATCTTGGCTTTTTTATAAATTAATTTATTTTTGTAGAACCGTTTATCGGGTCTGCGGAATAAGGAGGTACAGTGGCGAAGGACTTTGCGCTCGAATACTTCAAGTTCTGTAGCAACGGTAGGGGATATGGTGGCCCAAGCTGGGTAGGCATAGCATATTATTGGCCTGAGGAGGGTTTTGTATATTAATGTCTTGGTTTGAGGCCACACGGCTCTAGTGGCTAGAACTTTTTTGAGTACTATAGCTACTTTTTTGGCCTTTTGCAGCTGAATTCTAGCGTGTTTATTAAATCGCATGTCGTGTTGCAACTGTATCCCAAGATATCTGATTGTCTTTTTTAAAGGGACAGGAGAACCCTTGATTTTCACTGATAATTTTTTACTTTCGTCAATTACACCGGCTTTACATCTCTTGCCAGTGTTCCTGAAGCAAATTACTTCGGATTTACTGGCGTTTACTCGAAGTGCCCATTTATCAAGAAAAGCGACCCATTTGTTGACCATTGGTTGAAGGAAGGAGGCAGCCCGGGACGGACTGATGTCACTAGCAAAAATGATGGTATCGTCAGCATACATTAGGGCGCCCTTTAAGATGGTTGGGTTGAAAGTGATAGGGATATCATGTAAATATATATTGAATAGAAGAGGCCCCAGGATGGATCCCTGAGGGACTCCAGACTCAATGTTGTATTCAGCCGAATAATTATCATCAATTTTTATTATAAATTTTCTGTGTTCGAGGAAACTAACCACGAGACGCAAGACCGGTGTAGGGCAAGAGAGGTGTAGAAGTTTATATAAGAGGCCAGTGTGCCACACGGTGTCAAAAGCCTTGGACACATCTAGAGAACAGGCTACAGTACATTGTTGCTTACGCAAGTTACCCATGACGTGATCAATCAGTGCTACCACAGCATGCTCCGTAGAATGGTTCGCTTTAAATCCGGATTGATTTGAAGGGATGATGCTGGCGGAGAAGGAGCTGAGTTGTTTAAGTATTATTCGCTCGAAGAGCTTCCCGATGTTGGAAAGTAACGAGATGGGTCTAAACTCATTCACGTCTCCCGAGCATCCTTTCTTAGGAACAGGCTGTATAGTCGCTAATTTCCAGCAGCTAGGGAAGTACCCGTTATTTGTACAGTGGTTGAAGAGTAAGGCGAGATGTTTTGCACTGCTAGCCGCAGATTTTTTTAGAACGAAGTTGCATATTGTATCAGGACCAGCTGACTTCTTGTTATTAACGTCCACCAGCGTCTCGAGGACCTCTCCTATGGAGGTGAAAGCAGAAGCGAAGTGACAGACGCTAGGGTTAGAAGCATTATTGCCAGGTGAAAATTGAGTGAGGTAGGATCCCTCGAGGCCCCTTTTGTAGGTATCGACTACACAGTGGGCTTCCTCGGCCCAAACAGGATCATCAGGGGGCTTCTCGGAGAAAACTTCAGAAAAATGAGAAGAGAAAGCATCGATCTTCTGCGCAAACGAATTGTATTCAATGTTGTTTGAAACAATAGTAGATTTGGAAATATTAAACCCGGAGTTTTTCCTGTTAGAAATCCTGTTTATATCTTTGAAACAAACGGGCCCTGGCTTGATGTTTCTGAGGAACCGGCGGTACTCCTGATTTAAATCAGTATTAATTTTTTGATCAATGATTGAAGAAAGTCTGGAAATTTCAGACGAGATAGCATTATACTGGTCATTGGTCCTGTTGAGCATTCTGTGGAAAATGCGCTTCCGTTTTTGGAGGAGCTTCTTCCTCTCCCTGAAGAGCGCCATTGTGTTTTCTGATAAGCAGCCATACTTGTAATATTGCCTGTTTTTAGAACGGGGGGCATGTTTGTCCAGGGTTGAGACGAATGCTTCGTTGATCTGCTGTATTTGTATGTCAATCTCACCATTGGAAACAACATTGTTCGTTGGCAGAGCAATGGGTAGGGTTCTTTTAAGATCCTCACAAAATCTATCCCATTTTATGACATTATAGCGTCTTGAACCTGCAGGGTGTGTACACGTGGATTGCAGAGGACCTGAGTTAAGGGAGAGTAGCACAGCCAAGTGATCCGAGAGGGCTGGAAGGGTATCACATCGATAATTAGAATCTAGAAGCGCGGATGAAACCAGAAACACGTCCAGAAAGGAGGAGCCTCTGGGAAACGATGGTGAGTCGGCCGTAATTAAAACAGAGCCTAAATCGGAGTGAATAGACATTCAGGCAGCCAATGCTGATCCGTTGAGATTGCTGGCAGAGTCACCCCAATCCGGGTTACGGGCATTGAGGTCCCCACCGAGGACAAAAGCATCATAGTTAGCAGCTACATTGAAGAAGGCGTCAAGTTCGCTGTGGATTCTACCACCAAGACTGCAGGGAACGTAAATGGCACCAATTAGTACTTTTAATGTCCGACTTGAAGAAGGCGTCAAGTTCGCTGTGGATTCTACCACCAAGACTGCAGGGAACGTAAATGGCACCAATTAGTACTTTTAATGTCCGACTTGAAGGAGTCACAAAATTAAATGCGACAGCCGTAATTGAGGCGTATGAGGAAGCGATCGGGATGGGCTTGCAGTTTAGGCTTCTACGATAACAAATGGCTGTTCCCCTGCCAGAATCGTTACGAGTGATTTTAAAGCTTTTAAAAAAGAGATTGTGTCCAGAAGAGAGTTCAGCCAGTCTCGTTTCCGTGATGACGGCGAAATGTGGGAAATATTCAAGAAGCATGTCCTGTAGTGCTAAACGTTTTCCGTGTGAGAGAAGAGAGTTGACGTTGACATTAAGAAAACAGAGCCTACTCATTAGTGAAATTAAGTAGGAAAGAAATGTAAGCCATTTTTTTGTCCACTGGACTAAGACCACGCGAGGATTTCCAAAAGGCTGAAATTTTAGCCGAAAGTTCAAGGAACGATAGGCCAAATAATTGGACAATTTCCTGTTGGAAATCGTTGAAAATGGAATTTGAGTGGTTCGGAAGAGTTGGATTAGCCGGAAGGTTTAATTTGGCTACATCAGAGTACAGCGGGCCTCTATCTCTAGAAGTGGGGGGAACCCGATTATTATCAATCCGGTAGACGGGGGGTTGAATGTTATGCCCTTTCGCCCTTAGTCTGGCTTTTTGAGATCTCTCTTTGAATAATAGACGGGACGGACACTTAGAGTAACTGGCCGGGTGGCCCAGTTCACCACACCCAGCACACTTAAGAGGGCGAGTGACATCATTGTCTAGTTGGAACGGGGATCTGGGGCATTCTTTCGACGGGTGATCGCCCGCACATTTGACGCAAATCTGTGTAGAGATACAATTTATCGAGATGTGGCCAAATTTTTGGCAATTGTAGCATTGCACGATTTCATTTCGGTTAGGTTTCTCCCATGTAACTCTTTGGCAGAGGAGATACGAGATGTTCGTCACTGCCAACAGTGTTTCATGATTTTCCGCGGTTACTCGATATAAGTTCAAATCGATCTCATTAGCCCTAGACCATGCTGTGGAGTGTTTGGACTCATTAATTTTTGCAGGAGCAATTTTTAAATTAATTTCATCAGCGATCTCATCAACCTCAAAGGAATAAAGGCCGCGAAGGATAGCGGAGTACTTTCGATTTTGTTTAAGGGAAAAGGAGTGGCCTTCCAGTTTAGCTAGGCGCCCTGCCTCTATTATTTTTTGATGTGTTACTGGGTTATCTACCTTAACCCGGTGACTACCATCCGAGAGGTTCACGATGTCAATTTTGCACTTGCTATCGAAGGAGCGGATGAGGAGCAAAAGGTCTTTAACAGAGATTTTATGAAGCGTAATAGGTGGGCAGTAATTTATTTTAGGTGGTGTTTTTGACATTATAGTTCTGTGACCAGTTTTGTTCAGATCATTAGTGGCCAGCGTGGCAAAACGATTGTCATTACTTGTCTTACTGTTAATACTACTTACATTATTAGTGATCTTTCTTTTCTTAAAAGTAAGATGGCCTCTGGCCGGTTGGAAATCTTGTGCTTTTCCTGTAATGCCTACGATTATCGGAGAACCGGTGGAAGTGCCCTTGTTGAGATGTAGAAGCAAGTTTGCCGCATCCGCATCGGATGCGATCTCCATATCAGTTGCGTCACAGTCCCTTCTGAGCGAAGGGGTGTGAGCGTTGATGAGAGAGCTGGTCGTGGTAGGCTTGTTGACATCTGTATGGCTGCCGTGAAAACCCGGCAGAAACGAGTCACTCTTGGTATGGTCGTCTGAAATTGTAAGTGCGGAGGCTCTTTGGCTCTTATTGTCGGCCATGTTGGGGATGAAAGCAAGGTGGTCGGAAAAGTGGGCAACCTTATCCATAGAAGTCGTCAAATTGCTGCGGGAAGCGCATAGCGCTTTGTTGCAACGATGAATTGTATCCGAATACTGATGAAAATTTGCTGTATTGGAGGATGATGAACCGTTCACGATAGCTAAAGATGTAGCACTAGCGAGATTTTCTTTTAAACAAGCACACTTTGGCGAATTCGGAGGGTCATGAACATTGGCGTCACTGTCGGAGGCCAGAGAGTCCGTGTCGCTGAATATCGTGGATACGACCTGTTTGCCACAAATATTTTTTGTAATACACTTTTTACCTACATATTTTTTTCTATCAACAGACCTGCATCGTGTTGCGGAAACGTTTTGCGGTTTCTGTCCATTGGTGCAGCGCACTAAACTATTGTACAAACTAGCGCGAAGTTTTTTCCTTCGGGTAATTTTTCCACCACCGGAACCGTTATTCGTCTCGTCAGCCAATGTGCTGACCGGGGGAGAACCCCGACACACACGCGTGATGTTTAGAAATTAAAACACAAGCGGCAGAAATTTTGGCAAAACAACACGGGTATGCACAAAGTGCAGCTTTGAATAAAGTCTGGGGCTGTAAAAACAGCGTAATAGCAAAGATTTCGATAGATTTCGAATTGCGACTTAAGAACACCGGAAAAAAACGTGTGTCCACACTCGCGGCTCCACGGTTACCCTATATGACCTGCAGTCAACACTGCCAAGCCAGTGCTCACAATCGAATCCGATTTATCCGTGAGATACGTCACGTCATGACGCGACGCGAAATTCACAAAATAGTGTTATGAATTGAAATTTAATTACAAACATGGTAACACTTTTCTATGTAGAACTACCGTATGAACTGAATAAAGATCTTTCTATTCTATCCGTCACGTCAAAGAGAACAGTCGTGTTTTATATCCGTACTTTATTTTCAGCCGAAACCCATTAAATCCTAACAAATAGGGCGTGACACCAATCGCCTCATGTGTAAGCGTACGCAGGGCACAGCCTATCGTAGACAAATTCTTGTACCAGGATCGGTGGTTATCCGATACGTACTATCGTAGCATACATTTAATATTTTGGTTTGCCCTTTCCGCCGGAGGGGCTTGTGCGTGATACAGCGCTGTGAAACTTCTTCTTCTTCTTGTAGCGGTGGAATCTCGCCGCCTGACTCCCATACACTTCTAAAAGTTCTCCAAATTTAGCGCTGCGAAACTGCGCAGCCTTGCCACAAACGCCGAACATCAAGAACACATATGTTTCTCCAACAATCGGTTGGGCTCGATGGCGGTGGCAGATAGAACCGGAAAGCATATTTACAAACCCGTACGCAGTACGAGGCATCAATGCCTCCAACTCAACACGGATTTGTAAGCAAAGATAACTTGTACTTTTGTACGAGTTTCGTAAATACGCAACCGGGAATACGAGTGAAAACTTTGTAAAGTAATCCACCACTGTTAGGATGTGCGTGAACCCTCGAGAAGAATGAGGCAACGATTCGATCAAATCGACACGTACCATTTCCTAAGGTTATGTAGCCTCGCCCACTCTCGATACTATCTCCATATATCGGGCGGCATAACAGCCTGGCATACTTTATATCTATTTGCATACTTTCGGACGTCAGCCGCCATTTTTGGCCAGAAAAAATCATCTCATCTCGCCAATATGTAGGCAATCCGCCAACTCGAATATTAACAAGGATCTATCTTCACCTTTTCTATCGTCTAATTATACACTCAGAGAAAAAAACGCACATTCATATTAAAAGCTCCACATTTAAATTGAACGCAGTATTCGTTTGAAAAATATCGTTTGATTTGAACGAGTTCTCATTTACGCTAAGAGAATTTCTTTTAAAACAAAAGAGCAGCTAAACCGCAAACGACGGTCGTTCAAATCAAAAGATTCCGCATTTAATAGTAATGTGTATACATTCCTTTACGTAACAAATACACATACCTAAAGGACGCGATGCCAAAATGTCATTTGTTTCAACGTAGCACAACAGGTAGTTAAATACTTCCGGCCGGTCCGATGAGTCTCGCGTGTTCATTCCAAACAAATGGGTAGTGTCTAACAACAAACGCGTATTAGAATCTTCGTCGATGTTAAGAGTGTTTTCGATAATTTACTTTTGCATTCATCTGGAGGAATGGACGCTTGCACACGTGCAATTTAAGTTTAGCGGGTGTTAGAATAAAAGTGTAATGTATTAACCATATTAAAATTAGACCTAAATAAAAAATAAAGTGTTTTTCTAAAGTTTTCATAAGTTTTATTCTTTATTGATTTGTCAACCCAGGTAACAGTAAGTATCTAATCGAATGGAGAATTGACAATCAAACGGAATGTATTATTTTATTTCAGCAGAGTTTGCTTTTAATTCCATGTAAAACTCAATTATTTTGAATGAGGTAATTTCTATGAAATGAAAACGCGATGCGTTACTTTCGAAATACATACCGTTTCATTAGAAAGAATGCTTCGTTTATTTTAAATAACAAAAATGTTCAATATAAAAACGAAGACGTTTGATACAATTGCCTTTCATTTATTTAAAATGTTTTACCCGTTTACAATAAAAGAATAAGTGTTTATTTCAATGAAAAATACGTTTAAATCGACTGGCTCCTTCTTTCCAGGTAAACGTAAATTCTTTTAATTCAAACGCTTTTTTACAACTCATTATGCTTTTGAAAGAAACGCCACTCGTTAGAATTAAACGCATTTGCGTGTGGAGCCAAATCAAAAGCGCAAATCGTTTGAATTAAATATATTTCGTTCAATATTAGTGAATATTTCTCTGAGTGTACCAACGGACCTGACTTCTTCATGACTGATTCTACAACAGAAGATTCAACTCTAGGGTTTCACCTCGATTGTGCACTGGGTACTGGATGGTCTTTGCCATTGCGATTTACGAACGAAATGGGCGGCTCTCGTTAACGGTCCAATCGGGTCTTTCAGAATGTTCAACCAGACCGGACCCCGCAAGGGAGTCGGTGTCCTTGTGACACTGTTCTTTGGTGAGTTGCCTCACCACGAACCTGAGCAGTGCAGGGAGGCCCCTGGTATGGTTGATACGCCATGGCGTGGATCTCTACAAAGACCTTTGGGCGTTCACGCTCCCCAGCTCCCTAGTCATGTATGGGTGGCACAGCATGGCTGACTTTCCCTATTCCTTCGGAAAGTCAGCCATACAAGTTCACACGACGCAGTGCATCCTCGTAGGGGAGAAACACGTTATAAGCGTACGTGTCTCGCCTCGGAGTTGGCGGCTTCGTATAACCCACGCCACGAAGGAGCTAGATAGGGAGAATGGTCAATCCTAGCTAGTTTGTGGATTGATGACCGCACGGCCTGAGTCAAATTGCCGCCTAGTAAGCGGATGGGGCCACTCAGAAGTGAACCGTTAGCGCAACAAGTCTGCTTTAAGCAGACGAGTAGTAGTAAACAGGCATAACGATCCTGCGGCTGGCAAGCCGAATTCGTTAGGTCTAACCGAAAGGGGGCCAAAGGAAGATCACACCTGCTGTTGAGAAATCTTAAGCGAATAGTGTACCTCGGGGATGGGCGTGCACAGGGGACCATGGTCCCTACCCATCTTGTCGTTGGTCTCGAGGGGGTTTGAGGTGATAGACAAGTCGACCAGCTAGAGTCGCATCCCAAGGTGGGGTTCCAAAGAGAGGCATCCCGGCGGAGAACACCCTTCCGGCTTTAAGCCCGGATAAATATTGTCGTCCCGCAATGGAGGGAGGTTACGGCCACCGTGCTCAGGTACTCCTAACGGCAACTGCGAGGTAGACGCAGGATCGCGTGTTCAACCAGACCAGTGAGTGGTGATCTGCGTTGCCACGCTAAATTTCGTCCCTTCTATGTACGGTATTAGCTTCTTCACGGCCCACACCACCACCATTCCCTCACGGTAATGGAGTACTTTTGCTCAGTCGTAAAAAAGAGAATAAATCGCGCCAGTACCAAGATACCATACCCAAGAATTGGCTTACTTCATTGACTTAATTTTTTTCTCTTTTCTCTTCATGGTTTCTAATGTCACACGTTAGAGACCAAAAAGTTGCTACCAGCTCGCAGAAGGTCTCCTCAAGAGCCTTGGTATCTGGTAGCAAGGATGACCCGTCAAGGGCATCCTCTTCGTCTGCAGAGGCCCTACGCCATGCACCGGAAGACCCGTCAAGGGCTTCCTCTTCGTCGGCGGATGCCTTACGCCATACACCGAAAGCCTCGTCAAGAGCTTTCTCGAGTAAGGCTTCGTCAATGCCTGGTTCGCTGATTAAGTCAGGTACCAGCAAACAAGAGGGCTTGAAGCACAACGCCCTATCGAGAGCTCAATCGCGAGCCCTAAGTAGTGCTTTTCGGGTACGCGAATTCATCTCCAAGGTAGATGAATCGCAAAGGTCCGAGAAGCAGAAAGCGTCATTCGCATGGGCGCTAGGTGTTATCGCCGACACATCTGACGCTAACAAACATGTCGTCAAGCGGCAACGGTCAACGGAGGATGAGGCGGACAATAGTAAGCGGCTAAAAGTCGCTAGGCTTAGCGATCCAGCGATCTCATACGCCGACGCGGCGAAAAGCTGGATCGAGTTGGCTATTGTCGACCGAAATGACGCGGATGGTGGGATTTCGGTTGATAAGTGGAGAATGGTCGAGGGTATTCTCACCATTAACTTCAAAGCTGCAATGGCAGCTTTTCCGGGACCCCTTCCAGTTTGTGAGGATGGAGGCTGGTATCAAGGTCGCGTGAAGCTCATGTTCAAATTCGCTATTGGCAAGGCAGGCGAACTATGGCCAGGGGCCAGGTTGGAGGTTGTGGCCAAAGAGGACATTCCCACGCGCCCACGTGCTCGTGTGTGGCTGCCACCTTTTGTGTCCGATACGGATCAAATCTTGAGCATTATTCAAATGTGCAATCCAGAAATCCCAACGGACGATTGGCGAATCGTTAAGTTGGACGACGCTGTCAACGATCGCAGGTGTGCGATTTTGCTCATTAATAAGCTATCACTGGCCTCACTAATCAAGTCGGGTGGAGTTGTGAGTTTTGGCTTCATTAAGCTAAAACTCAGAGTTTACAAGGGCGACATTAAAAAGGCCTGCAATACGGTGCCTGCCCACAATGAAGAGGCGCTGCTGATGCCCTTCCGGATGGTCTGCCTACGACCGATTCTGAGTCTGTGGACGAGGTTGCGGAAGACGATTGCGTCTCCCTATGCTCAGATCTGGCTGCCCTCGACACTGCGTCTCAACCATCCCCAACATTGAACTCGATCGGATCTGATACGGATGGAGAGGGGAACATTACGGTGATTGAGAAGTTGTAATGGTGAGGTTCCTTCAGATTAACCTTCACCACGCAAAGGCAGCATCAGCTGCTCTTATCTGTCGTCTATCGCATGGTTTAGACGACATCGTGCTTATTCAAGAACCTTGGGTAGCAGACGATCTCATTAAGGGTCTGAAGTGCTCAGATTTTGATATTTTTTACGTTACAGGACAGGGTTTACCACGATCCTGTATTCTTATCAGGAAAACCATCAAGGCGTTCCTGGTGCCTAAATATAGCGACAGAGATTTTGTGTTAGTCTGTCTAGAGTTGCAGGCTAAGGTGCTTTGGGTTGCTTCGGCATATATGCCACACGATGGCACTCTGCCTTCCCCAAACCTAAAGGAAGCTGTTCAGTGGCGGATTTACACATTTACCGCTAGTAGGCTGTTGACATTTTGCCGCCCCTACCAAGCTCTACGAGAATATTGCTGAAGCGACATTACCAGAATCAAGGGTCAAGGCGTTTAGCTTTTTTATTGTTTCCCACCCAATCAAGTTGTGCAAAAATGTGCGGAACACTATTGTTTTCTTGAGTCGAGAATTAATACTCCAGGACGAACTTCTTTGATTAACCTTCATTTATTCTCAAAATTTTCCTTTACACTTTAATAGATTAGTGCTTTCCACTTCGTGGGTCCTGAGTATTCTTCTATTTTTATGTGATAGATAAATATAAAGAAAAAGCGGTCTAATAATTCCTTGGTTGGACCGTCGGGTTGAAGGGTATGTTCTTATTCTTCATAGTGTCCCGCTTTTAATGCACAATTGAGCAATACTCAGAGCGGGACTTAGTCTCTGTGGCGCCTGTGGGCCGACGACATATCTCCGCCCTCCGTCACTGTAAGCTAAGACAATTTCATGATTTTTAAATTATTTCAAAAAGAGTTAAAATTCCAATTTACAACTTGGCGAAATGCAAGGACTCGTTGATGTTATTTAGCAAAAGTTTTGCTTACTGATTTTAATTATTTTAAATGATTTTTGGCATCGTTGGTATTGTATATTTTTCTCCGCAGCAAAAATTAGAAATTCAACAATTTAAACGTCAAAATTTTTAAAATTTCTTTTAAACCTTTTCACAAGATGGATACATACATATTACCTACTTATAATATCGAGAGGACCCCTCCCGAAACCAATTCCTGGTTACATCCCAGCCAATTTCAAGTGGGGAAAACTAAAGTAGTAACAGAAAACGCGAAAATATAAACTTGCTTTTACTAGGGTTGCCTATTTGAATTGATCAACTAATCCAGAAACTAGTTTAGAACGAATGCTAATTTTTGACAATGTAGTCCTTGTAAAAATTGTTTTGTTTATGAAGGCATTTCTCGTTATACAAAAATTGAAAACTGTTTCAGACTTTGTACGAAATCTTTAAATTTGGATTGAAGCATAATATCTGGATCCAAACAAAGATTATGTATACGTCCGAACAATTTTTAATTTTTCAAATGATCAATACAATAGGGATATCAAAACAGAGAGGGTGTGGAGAGATAAGTTGCTTGCTTAGATTAGGCCGGCTCGGATCCCGCATATAACGAGTCTGTCCGTCTTTAAAAATTCCGAAATTGCACCGCAAAACATCCAAAGCGTCTCTCATTTTCAGAAAATTTACATTGTTTGCGCTTCCATTTTTTTTTGCATTTGGTCATCTTTGAACGGCTGTAACTTTTGAACGCGGACAGCTATGGAATATTCAGCAAAAAGTGCACCAAAATACGCCCTTCGACGCATTTTTTGGAAAATCGAACTATGATTCTAGCTCCCTTCTTTTTACGAATTATTTGTCCTTTGGCTTTGGGTCTCATGAAAAATTGAAACCGTTTGTGCTTGGGCCTCCTTTGCGAAATTTGTTATCCTAAGGTCGCATCTTAAAACGTAACTTTTAAAACACGACTCTGACATTTCTAGCAAAATGTGCGCCCAAATATGCTCTACATCAGCATCCTGATCCTTTCTATCCATTTTTTTTTGTGGGAAATCGATCCCGTTTGCACTTGGTCCTCCTTTGCGATTTGTTTGCCCTTGTGAAGCGACTGTATCTTTTGAAGAACTGCTAGGACCTTCTGAAATAGGAAGAAACCTTATGTTTAGAGTCGATTTGCGCTCTCCGGCGGATCCTACTGACCAAAGACATTATTCATTTTTTTTTATCTGGTGGGATTTAAAGAGGCTTGCTGTCGGGAAATAGGAAATAGTAAAGTACTCGTATATTAAAAACATGTCCAGCATTTAATGTAGATTCTGGAGTTTGATTGCTTCACCCAAAACATCCATCCATGAATGAGTATTATTTACATTACAATGTAAGTGTGCGATTGGGCACCTTGGAATACGCCTAGGTAACTAGAAAAAGATTAGGAAAAGAGCGTTAAAATGTTGTCTAATTATGACTGCTCTTTGAGTTTCACAAAATTAATCATTCACAGAATTTTAAGCCAACGGAAAGTTTCGAAAATTGCCGCCCTTAACAATCTTTCGCCCATATGGGAAATCCGTGCCTGGAAATACTGATAGAATCGATTATGTTTTTTTTTTTATTAAAAAAAGATGTCAGATAAATAAAAATAAAGGAAAAAAATGAATTTCAGTCTGCAAGCAATTGACTAAAAACGGCTTTTCGCAGATTCGTTTTCAATAATAAAACGTTCCTAGTGTTTGAAGCTCTGACATAACGGTGACAAACACACTTCACACACTGCTCCCAAAACGTATCTCATGGAAAGGATAAATTCTATATCTGGCGTTATAATTCGTATTTGGAATTCAGTTTTCCACGGTATTAAATGTTTACAATGTGTTTAACTAAAAAAAATATTTGCTCCAAATTTGCCGCCCCCGTAAAATCTGCCGCCCTAGGCTCCAGCCTACTCAGCCTACTGGTAAATCCGCCACTGAAGCTGTTGCGTCAGCAACGTCTTCTAATACTAGTGTAATCCTGGGGTGCGATTCGAATTCGCATAATGTAGTCTGGGGAAGCTCGGACACCAACGAACGAGGTGAATTACTCCTTGAATATCTTTTGGGAACGAATCTTCTTATTTGCAATGTAGGACGCGAGCCTATTTTCGTTACAAGAAACAGGAACGAGGTGTTGGATATCACTCTGGCATCAGAGGATATCCTGCATTTAATAAACGACTGGAGAGTATCGGCGGAACATTCTTTATCCGATCACCGATATCTACAGTTCAGTCTTGCTGCGCGCCCTGAGGCGTCTCCAGTCATCCTAAACCGGAGGAGGACTAACTGGCAGAGATTTCGAGACTCTCTGCTCGCAGGACTACCTTCGCTTCCAAATATTCCAAGCAATGGACAAGATCTGGACAATATGGTAAACCTCTTTACTGATGTTATAAAAACTGCGACCACCGCTTCGTGCCCAGCCGGTTCACGGTCGGGCAAGCAAAAACCTGCTTGGTGGAACTCTGAGATCTCCGAGCTAAGAGCTACGTGTAGAAGTAGTTTCAATAGAGCTAAAGCCTCAAGGCTTGAATCGGATTGGAACTCATACAAAAGGCATCTCAGCTCTTTCAAAAAAGAGTTAAGAGGAGCTAAGCGTAAAGCCTGGAGAAGTTTTTGCGAAAACATTGAAGGGTCTTCCGAAACATCTAGATTCAGGAAAGTCTTGGCGTTTAACCCATCTAGTCCAAGCTTTCTTCAAAAAGAAGACGGCTCTTGGACGTCATCAAGCATTGAAACCATCGAATGTCTGTTTGACACACATTTCCCCGGCAGTTCAACGGCTGCTTTACCTGATCTACTTACAGTTCGCATAGAGCCTTGCGATACGGAATCCATACTCAGTCATGAGAAGGTTATGTGGGCCATAAACAGTTTTGAGCCCTTTAAATCGCCTGGGCCAGATGGCATTATTCCTGCGGACCAGCAACAATGCGCAGACATCACTTATCCGTGGATAGAGCGCATACTTACAGCGTGCCTAAAGTTGGTACATATTCCACACAGCTGGAGAGAGGTGAGAGTTACTTTTATTCCTAAAACAGGTAGAAGCTCGCATGCGAGTCCAAAGGACCTCCGGCCCATTAGCCTTTCATCGACTATGCTAAAACTATTAGAACGACTAATTGATGTTCACATACGAACGATCGTCCCTGCTAATCTACTATCCATGTCACAACATGCATATTGGAAAGGGAGATCGGTTGATACAGCTCTACATTCGCTGGTCAGTTATATTGAAGCATCTCTTCATAATAAGGAATATACTATGGTGGCGTTCCTTGACATTGAGGGAGCCTTCAACAATATTAAACCCAGAGCAATAACAGATGCTCTCATGAGCCTACAGGTCGAAGGTTCAATTTGTACCCTTGTTAATAGGCTACTCACTTCTAGGCGTATTCATAGTAGGTTCGTAGGGTTCGTCTTCTGCTAGTAGATATGTTTGCAGGGGCACTCCACAGGGAGGTATTCTGTCTCCTCTACTTTGGAACGTAGCGATTAATCAATTGCTCTTGAATTTGGAAAGAATCGGATGTAAAGTCATCGCTTATGCTGATATTGCTATCGCCGTTAGAGGCAAGTTTCCTGACACACTTAGCGGACTTTTGGAGAACGCCCTTGTTATCCTAACAGACTGGGCAAGTCTCAGCGGGGTTGGGATTAATCCAGCAAAAACGGAGTTAGTCCTGTTCACAAGAAGGCGTGTGATCCCCACTTTTAACCTCCCTAAGCTAGGAGGCATTCAACTTGGTTTCTCCGACAAGGCTAAATTTCTTGGCCTTATCTTGGACAAGAAATTAAAATGGAAACCTAACATCGAGGAAAGGGTGAACAAAGCTACTGTGGCACTGTATTCGTGCAGGAAAGCCATCGGGAAAACCTGGGGCCTTCAACCAAAAGTTGTATATTGGATGTATACAGCTATTGTGCGGCCTATTCTGCTTTATGGCGTTAGTGTATGGTGGACCGCACTTAGCACAACTGCCTATCATAATTTACTTGTTAAAGTGCAAAGGTTGGCTTCTCGTCTGATTACAGGAGCTCTTCGTACAACACCTTCATTCGGACTAGACATGATTTTGGGACTGCTGCCATTGGACATATACGCCCAACGGTCAGCAGCTTACACGGCCTTACGCCTTCGTGAAACCGGTCTGCGGCGTACGCTGGATTATGGTCACTCAACGATACTTGGTAATTTCAGCCTGCCACTGGCTACTGATTACACTGTTCCCAAATACTTTTTTGGTAGGAACTATTCTACCTTAATCCCGCCTAGGGAAAGCTGGAGCAACGAAACGACCCAGTCCATCAGGTCCTTTTCCATCTACACTGATGGTTCCAAGACGGACGCTGGAGTCGGCATTGGAATTTACTCGGAGGAACTCGACATCAGCTTGTCTTTTTGCCTCCCTAATTTTTGTAGCGTCCTCCAAGCAGAAATCACTGCAATCTCGGAAGCGCTTTTATGGCTAGGTAGGCACGTTGTCACTGGTAAGGATGTCACTATATACACTGATAGTCAGGCTGCAATTCGATCACTTGAATCAGCATTTACAACATCTAAAACTATTGAAGAGTGCCGCTATGCACTCAGAGAAATGGGTCATTTCTTCAACATTACACTATGCTGGATACCAGGACATAATGGCTTTGCTGGTAATTGCTGCGCAGACGATTTGGCTCGGAATGCGGTAGCAAGTATCGTTGAAGGCGACCACGAGAATATTAAAACACCTATTGCCGTCTGTGCATCGATAATTGGAGCCGCTTCTGAACGTAGGACCAACGCGAGATGGGCCTGCGGATATACTTGTGCTACGACGAGGATGATCTGGCCTATACTAGATATATCCCGTTCCGCCATATTACTGTCGCTAGACAGGAAATATATACGCAACATAGTGGGTGCTATTACGGGGCACTGCCCTATTGGGGAGCACGCCAGGAGACTCCGAATTCCATACAACGACTTCTGCAGAAGTTGTGATGATGAAGAGGAGGAAGAGAGTGTGCATCACTTTCTTTATGAATGTCCGGCCTTATCCGAGAGAAGGAGGCGTGCACTGGGTTCGAGGTATCTTTACGATACAGATGATCTTCGAGATGTGAGCCCTACTTTGCTTAACAAATACATTGTTAGCACTGGCTGGTTTTAAACGGAACGTAGGAACTACGGTGGTATCACAATGGACCAATTTTTGGTCTAAGTGCGCATGGCGCTAGTCAGGCGGCCCCTTTACCTAACCTACTTCATTGAAATTCGTGGAGCGAGGAATTTTCATTTTCCGGGTCCACACTGTACCCATTCCTCTCCATCACATATCACGCGGATACTTAATTTTGGCGCGGAAAAACTCACACTTATTCCGCGACACTTTCAATCCAGCCAGGTGCAATCTGCTGAAAACCTCCTCTAGGATTTCAAGGTGTTTGTTAAAGTATTGTGTGATCACTACTATGTCGTGAAGATAAGTGAAGACATAAGGCTCCAAGTCAGGTCCCAAGACCCGATCTATTAAACGCTGCCTCGTCGCTGGGGCGGGCGTTGTCATGTCCAAACGGCATTCTATGGAACTGAAATAATCCTCGATTCGGGATCCGTGAATGCCGTAAACTTTTTAGATCTGCCAGTATGCTTCAACGTTTGCAATGGGCGGGGCATGTACAACGGATGGACGATAATCGCATGCCAATGAAAGTGATGAACGCACAACGAATTGACGGAGCGAGGGTGCGTGGACGACCGACAGCTCGCTGGGAGAACTCCAGCTGCTGAGCTTCCGAAACTGGAAGACAAGGTCAGGCGGCCAAAGACCGACGTCGGGCGATCGTACCACATTGATGATGATTGATGAGTATGCTGACTTGATGTCAACCGAGAATAATAAAAACCTTCCGTTCCTCATCTGCTTCAATGTGGATGAAACGTATGGAAGTGGATACGCATAGATAAGGAGCTCAGTATGCTTGAATTGGGTATTGTTGGTCTTCAATCCAAGCTTACGTAAGTCCACAAAAGCGCTAACTCCTGTCTTTCTTCTTCACCAAAAGGATTGGAGACCAACAACAATACCCAATTAAAGCATCTCATTGAGATCCCCATTTATGTAGGCTTAGACCGCGAAAGAGACGCGATAATATCGTTGTTTGATGGGTTGCTCTAGGTTGGTTTGATGATATGCTCCATCAAATTGGTGCATTCAACTTCCTCCGCCATCACGGCGAGCACCTTTGTAAGCACCTCTTGCAATTTGGCGTCTTCTTCCCTAGCCAACGCGGGGTCAAGGTTGCAATTTATCCTCTGAGCTGGTTTCTAACGCACTCTGCACTGCTCATCTCTTAAATTTACTACAACCCCAAATTGACGAATAAAGTCATCACCTAATAACAGTGGGTGTGGAAGTGAAGGAGCAACTATAGTCCAATCAATCAGGCCCCAAAATAGAAAAAAAAAATAGAGTAAAGCAAATTTTGGTTGTTTCCGATTCAGTGGGGTGCCAGGAGTCTAAAAGTCATTTTGCTAAGAAAAATTTTGATCGGAAAGGTCCCAAAAAGGACAAAAAGGGACACTTATTAATCCTTGATCAGAAGTGGGCACGCGGGGTGTCATATCAAAGGGGAAGCCGATTGCATTACATAGCCGGTGTTTGTTTCCTGTTGCAAGGACCCTCAACGGAATAAATTGCGTTTGAATGGACATTTTTCGGTATTTCCCGTAACTTATCATCTGTGTATCTTTCTCAAGTCATAACTACGCGAATAATTCAAGTAACAAACGCCAGATATGGAATGTACTTGACATCCCCTTTGATATGACACCCCGCATGCCCACGTTCGATCAAGGATGAATTAGTGTCCTTTTATGTCCTTTTTCAGAGCGCTTTCCAAACAATTTTTTTCTAAGCAAATTTAATGGTTAAATCTTCAGCTATTATAGATTTAAAAATATGAACTTGAATTATTCGCGTAGTTATGACTTAGATACAAATGATGAGTTATGGGAAACACGACAATTTTCCATTCAAACGCGATTAATTCGGTTAAGGGTCCTTGAAACAGGAAACAAACACCGGATATGTAATGCACTCGACTTCCTCTTTGATATGATACCCCGCATGCCAAGCTCCAGTGCAGGATTAAATAGTGTCCTTTTTTTGTCCTTTTTGGGACCTTTTCCATCAACAATTTTTTTTTCAGCAAAATGGGTTTTATGAACCCCACTGATTCAAATACTACGAAAATTAGCCTTACTCTTTTTTTTTCTATTTAAAATGCTAATATGACTGGACTACAAAGACCTTAAGCTAATTCACTTGCGTTGTCAAAAGAAGTGGTACCCGATACCCGACCCTGCATTATTCGCCAATCGGATTGTAATTTGTGCTACGGAAATAAGTTTCACTCCCATTTCTTGTAGGACTTGCCATCCGTCTCGCCCTATTATGGAATATGACGTACCGGAGTCTATTAATCCAAGAAATGACTTCCCGTGGATATCAATGTTTAAATGTGGACGATTATCCCCCTGCCTGTCATCAAACACATAATCCACTCTTGTGGCACCACCTGATATGCTCAGTTGGCCGAGTTCGTTCCCTACGGTTTGGTTGCTAGGCGGTCTCCATTACACAATTGGAACACACTGACCTTACAGCTCCTGAATTCCCACTTCCCACATTCGAAACATTTCCGAGGGTTCTTGCAGAAACGAGATAAATGACAACATTCCATCAATTCTGTCTGCCTCGGTATATCAATCGCTACTCCCACCCCATCTGCTCCATCGGGACCTAAGTACGCCACCAGGTTTGGCTTCGTCCATTTACTTGTTCTCCTGGAAGGAGACGGAGTGAAGGCTGCTGCTGCAGTCTCCAGTCTGTAGTCTCGTTGATGAAAATATTGAAAAGAAGTGGAGCCAAGCTAGAACCTTGGGGAACACCGGAGCAAGGACAGAAAGGGGATGAAAGACAATTTTTGAATATAGGACGAGATTCGCGGTTAGATAGCAGGTAGGTTCGAAAATAATGAAGACAAGGGAGGGTATAGAAATGTATGAGCTAGGCATTTGAATATTTTGGGGAAGGATATAGGACGGAAGTTGGACACTGTTGGGAAATTCGTAGATTTAGGAATAGGCAAAATATTGGCAGTTTTCCCCAAAAAGATGGGAAAATGCACTCGACAGAACTAATATTAAAGGGGCTAGATCAACGAACACTTAGAGGGGATGATAGGGACATTAGAAATAGGCTGGGGAGACCCTCAGGACACAGAGCGTTGATGTAGATTGGGTGAAAATAGAGGATAAATAGTTTGGAAAAAGATCAGCAGCTTGCTGGGGGGTATTTGATGCTACTGTATCATCTGAATGGACTTCAATCAGCGAAATATTGGGCGATTTCATAGAACAAATATACGACCAAAATGAATGAGGAAGTAGCATTTGGAGAGTCGACGAAAGAACCGCGGATGATGCGCATACGATTGACGTTGCCGTAACTGCCCTGCACGTAAGTTCGGCGAGAAAATTGACGATGATAACGCAACTGAATGAGGCGAAAGCAAACCAGTTGTCGATGAAGAGACAGTGAAGATGAGAAAATATTGAATACCATTCGGGGTCTACGCCACCAATATAAGATGTAGTAACTGTAGAGGCTGCTGATGAAGTGAATCATACGGAGGAACTTGTAGTTGAAGTAGTGGTCGAGCTACCAATAAGCCTGAGGTACTAGGCTCAAGTGCTTGAGGAGGCAACGACAGATTCACTTCGGATTAACTTTTTTAGATCAGCTACGTTCAGGAGACCAAATGCCTCATGCCAGTCTTCCGAAACGCCACTTTTCGCTTCCGCGCACTGTGCAACGTTGTCGCAACCTTCATTCGGTTCATTTATGTAGTACAAATTCGATTTTCGATACTGCACCACTTTGTCTGAAGCCTAAGTTCGAGTTCGTTGTCTGTTATTTTCACAGAGAAAACGTTATTTTCGATATTGACATTAATTTTAATCTCAGACGGCTGGAACGTAAAGTGTTTTTATCTAGACTCGTTTTCAGCAATACTTTCCGCGGCTGACGATTTAAGCCGCGATTTATCGTTTGTAAGGTAAGTAATAATAATAATGTTTAAGTATTCTATTGGCAAGGCGGGAGAGGTTTGGCCTGGTGCTAAGCTGGAAGTCGTGACCAAGGACAAAATTCCATCGCGACCTAGGGCTCGTACATGCAATGTAGATATTCCAACCGACAATTGGCGAATCATAAAGTTGGAGGAGCCGGTGGATAATCGCAGCTGTGCGGTTCTACTTATCAACAAGGAGTCTTTGGCCCCGTTAAGCAAGTCAGGCGGAGCTGTTAGGTTCGGCTTCATCAAATTAAAACTTCGCGTGTATAAGAGCGACATCAAAAGGGCCCTCGAGCCTGCACCTGTCATCACTCAATCAAGGGATGAAGGGACGGTTGCGGCTGACGGTCCGGCTCTCGCAGAGTTAAGGTCGGCAGATCAAATCGCGGATGATGACCGCTTATCGCTCTGCTCGGACCTGGCCGCTCTGGATACTACCTCTCAGCCGTCTCCGATGCTAGAATCCCTTGGTTCCGACACGGATGAGGAGACGGACGTCACCGTGGTTGAGAGAGAAGCCTCATGCTAAGATTTCTTCAAATTAATCTTCACCACTCTTATTCTTCGTTTATCACGAACAAAAGAAGATATTGTTTTGGTTCAGGAACCCTGGGTGAGAGATGGCCTCGTTAAGGGTCTGAGGTGTCCTGACTATACAATTTTCTGCGTTACGGGACGGGATAGACCCCGATCCTGCATTCTTGTTAGTAAGACCGTCAAGGCTTTCTTACTACCGAACTTCAGTAACAGTGACTGTGTTTTAGTCTGCTTGGAACTACGGGGTAGGGTATACTGGGTCGCATCGGCATACATGCCTCATGATGCCGATCACTTACCTGCCTCTAATTTAAAAGAAGCCATAGCGGCAGCAAAGGCGTCGGAAACTGATATGATTCTAGGATGCGACTCTAATGCACACCATATCATTTGGGGTAGCTCTGAAACCAATGAGCGGGGCGAACTGCTTCTCGAATTATATATGGGAACCAATCTCTTCGTATGTAATGTAGGCTGTGAGCCGACTTTTATAACAATTAATAGGCAGGAAGTCTTGGACATCACTCTAGCATCAGAGAATGTCTTATTTCTTATCAAAGACTGGATGGTGTCGTCAGACCACTCCTTGTCTGATCATCGATATTTACAGTTTAGCCTTGCTGAACGTCCTGATGCAGTTCATCACATTGTGGATCGCAGAAGGACCGACTGGCCCAGATTTCGTATTGCCCTTACCGAAGGGCTTCCATCATTACCGACTCTGCCCCACAACAAGCAACAGCTCGATGATCTGGTAAATACTTTTACGGCGTCTATTGAGGCAGCGATTTCTGAGTCGTGCCCTGCCATCTCATATTCTGCCAAGAAAAAACCCTCATGGTGCAGTCCCAAGATTTCCGAATTGAGATCAGTGAGCAGGATAAATTTCAATAAGGCTAAAGCTTCTAGGACGGAGTCGGATTGTATCTCCTACAAAAAACATCTCAGTTCCTTCAAAAAAGAGGTAAGAGCGTCCAATCGCAATGCGTGGCAAAGCTTTTGCGAGAGTTTCGAAGGGTCATCGGAGACTTCAAGATTTAGGAAAATGATGGCATCTAATCCATCGATGCCCAGTTTCCTTCAACAGGAAGACGGATCGTGGACGTCTTCCAACACTGAGACGATTGAGTGTTTGCTTGACTCTCATTTCCCGGGAAGCTCGGTAACTGCACCACCTGAATTCCCTTTTAGTCACACAGCACCGTGTGATAGTGATTCGATCTTATCTCGGGAGAAGATATTGTGGGCCATATCTAGTTTTAAGCCGTTTAAATCTGCGGGACCTGATGGCATTATCCCTGCAGACTTGCAGCAATGCTTAGACATTACCTATCCTTGGATAGAGAGCATACTAACAGCATGTCTCCGTCTAGTTTATATTCCTCGCGTATGGAGAGAGGTGCGGGTCACGTTTATTCCAAAAACCGGCAGAAGCTCACACGCCCGACCTAATGACCTAAGGCCCATTAGTCTCTCTTCAACTTTGCTCAAACTACTTGAACGACTTGTGGATACACATCTACGAATGACTATTCCGCCACATCTCCTTTCAACGGCACAACATGCCTACTGGAAAGGGAAGGTCAGTGGATACGGCTCTGCACTCTCTAGTCAGATACATTGAAAAATCTATTCATCAGAAGGAATACACGATGGCTGTGTTCCTAGACATTGAGGGCGCCTTCAATAACATTAAACCTAGGGCGATTACCGACGCACTTCGAAGCCTTCATGTCGACGAGCCTTTCTGCATACTTGGTGAATGCGCTGTTGACATCGAGGCGCATTATTACAACCATAGGCTCAACGTCTTTATACAGGTATGTTTCTAGAGGCACCCCACAGGGTGGTATTTTATCTCCCTTACTGTGGAACAAAGCAATCAATCAATTGCTTCTGGATCTTGAGAGGTCTGGATGTAAGGTCACTGCATATGCTGACGATGTGGCTATCGCTGTTATAGGTAAGTTCCCGGAAGTCCTTAGTGGACTACTTGAACACGGCCTATCTTTTGTAACTAAATGGGCCAACCTCAGTGGCGTGGGACTTAATCCTGCTAAAACAGAGCTTGTGCTCTTCCTTAGGAGACATACTCTTCCTTCTTTCGACCCACCTACACTACGGAATAGTCCATTAATTTTTGCTGAAAAGGCTAAATTTCTTGGCATCTTGTTAGAACGGAAGCTTTGCTGGAGGCCTAACATTCAGGAACGAGTGAATAAAGCAACTATAGCACTCTATACATGTAGGAAAGCCGTAGGGAAAATCTGGGGCTTGCAGCCAAAAGCTCTACATTGGATCTACACTGCTGTTGTTCGTCCTATTCTATTATACTGTGTATGTGTATGGTGGACGGCGCTCAGCAAGACAGCCTATAATAACTTGTTGGCGAAGGTACAAAGAATGGCTTCTCTTGTCATAACTGGAGCCTTTCGTACCACCCCCTCAGCCGGACTGGATACGCTACTTGACCTGCTGCCACTGGATTTGTTCGGTCAAAAGCTGGCTGCTAACACTGCTTTACGTCTGCGGGAAACTAATCAGTGGCGAACGCTTGATTATGGGCATTCGCTTATACTAAGTAATTTCAACCTACCTTTGGAAACTGACTATACTACTCCTAACTACGCTTTTGGTAAGAGCCATTACAGTTTGATTCCGTCGAGGCATTACTGGGACAACAACATGCCTCGGGACGTTGAGTCATTTGCTATCTACACTGATGGCTCCAAGTCACACGAAGGAGTGGGTATTGGCATCCACTCGGATGTTCTTGATGTTAACCTGTCATTTCGTCTGCCTAATTACTGTAGCGTCCTGCAGGCGGAGATTTCGGCGATTATGGAATCCTTAACATGGCTAGGTAATCATGTCGTCACTGCAAGGGATTTCACTATTTACACTGACAGCCAGGCTGCAATTCGATCTCTCGAATCGGTCCTGACAACATCTAAAGCTGTCGAAACCTGCCGCTCGGCTCTTACAGAGATGGGTCGTTTTTTCAATATTACCCTCTGTTGGATACCTAGTCATAGTGAATTCGCGGGGAACTGTAATGCGGATCGCCTCGCCCGTAATGCGACAAATATGAATTTAGAGGACCATCATAGTAACCTAAAAACGCCGATTTCCTCCTGCAGAGTGGCAGTAGAAGCGGCTGTTTTGCTCAGGGCTAGTGCCAGATGGACTCACGGCAGCACTTGCACGACAACTAGGTTGATTTGGCCACGGCTTGACTCGGCCCGATCAACAATATTATTGTCACTGGACAGGAAACACATTGGTGGGGTGCTCGGTGCTATAACGGGGCACTGTCCTATTGGGGAGCACGCAAGGAGACTCCGCATTTCCCATAATGACTACTGCAGAAGTTGTGATGACGAACAAGAGGAAGAAAGCGTGCATCACTTTCTCTGTCAGTGTCCGGCCTTGGCCGAAGTACGAAGACGTATTCTTGGTTCTAGGTTTTTCTATGATATGGACGATCTTCGGGATGTGAGCCCAATATTGCTCAATAAGTACATATATTGCCAGAACGGGCTGGTTTTACAGCATGACTTAGTACGTACTTTTCTTCTTCCACGGGGTATCACAATGGACCAATCTTTCGGTCTAAGTGCACTAGATGTCAATTCTAGTGGCTCCTGCACCTAACCTAACCTAAATAATAAAAAAAAAAATACAAAATTACCTTGAGGTGATGGCATTATCGGTGTTCCAGGTCCAGGCGGTCCGCTTGATCCGGGCGGTCCGCCATAATTTCCCGGTGATGATGATGAATAGTTCATAGGCTACACAACAGATGCGAGAAACAAGCAAAACAAAAACAAAAATCCGATTACACAATTTTCCATATAACTGTGTGTTTGCTTAATGCACTTACCGTTGATGTATTCGGTTGCCATTGTGGTCGTCCGCCCGTCATACCCATACCGGGTGGCATGCCTGGTCCGCCACCGCCCAAACTACTATTTGGCGGTGGTCCGCGCATACTCGGTCCATACGAACCGGGACCCATTGGGCCCATACTGGGACCTCGAGGCGGATTCATACGTGGATTGATTGGACCCATGCCCGGTGGTCCGCCTGTGTGTTTGCATTAAAAAAGAAAAGAAATACCGTTAGAATGTACCGTTATAATAAAAAAAAATTGTGTGCGATTTATGACTTGGTTTTGTGAGTGTGTAGAAGTGTGTGTGTGCAAAATATTATACAATGAATAGAACAAGTGTTGCGACACGGCAACAATAAAGAAGAATATAGTGATGTTAATACACATCCGACACAAAACATTTATTCATAATATGTAATGTATCTATAAATATTATATATATAAAAAAATGATATCTAAACATATTTTTCGACATAAAGAAATAAATATATAAGAGCGAGAGAAAGATATTCGAGATTAAAAAAGTGAATGAAAAAAAAACATAGCAAACGCACAGAGAGGCGGTGAAGAAGAGCGCGCTCTTGAATCGATGCGATAAATATTATTTACACGAATTGGGCGGGGTTATTGACAATATTATATATATATATATAATTAAATTTACATGTAAATCTATATTTATGAATTGTATGTGAGGTGGCGTATATAACTATAGTACTATGACAATAGACAAAAAAAAATGACACGAGATTTTCGCTTTTTTATTATTAGGTTAATCACTTTTTTGACATAAATACATATAAAATGGCGTCGGCAATGGCGGCGACTGCGGTCCAATTTATGCTATGAATATTATTGTGCAATATATGCATTGAAAATGTTATGGAAAAAAATTGCAAAATTATAATAAAAATCGTAAATGGACCGCTTAATACCTAAATCGATTTTAATATTTTGCTGTATATATGTACACATTGAACTTATGTATATATGACATAACGCTTGTGGCACAACTTTATTAGGGAGGATTATGTAAGTTTCTTGCGCACCGCCACCGCATGCAACGTACACACGTAAACAACGTCCCCACCGGCATGCACCGTACAAGCATAACGATCAACAGCATGCGATAGACATTCTCACTCAGTACGCTCCTCGTACAGTACAGTATAAAAGGCAAGCCAGACAACGAGTCATTAGCATTCATCATTCTAGTCTTGGCATCGAAGCATCCCCGCGCAACTGGAACCCGGGAACAAGACTCGAATCGCCGAATGCACGATCAGCATTGAATGCGTACAAGGCTGGACCATTTGGATACAGCGTGTTATGAATGTTATTATTTTTGTATCATTGAAGAAAATTGAAATTTGAGAGAATCAAGATCAAAGCAATCTGCTAGCTTCATTGTTTTCACTAAAAGGACACTTCACGAAAGAATATACGTAGCCATATAAGAATCAATCGGTTACGCTACCGCTTTTTCAAGTGTGATGCCAAACATGTGTACGACAATCAAACTAAAAACTTTTCGGCACCATATTTTCATTACACAGCTTTCGCCTTCCAGTCGTGTGTAACTGTTCTGGAATTTTCACCGATTTTCAACCTTGCGCAAGGTGTTGTAAGTGTAATTCTTGGAATTTCTCTGATTTTTCTAGTACGGACCGTGATTTTAGGTATAGAAACACCAAATATGGTGTCTTCGTTTCTAGTATGTTATGTTATGCCGAACCGAAATGCTCCCAACAGTCGGCTCCATTTTTCAGTTCAGTAGAAAAAGATACCCCATCCTTAAATTATACGAATTTTCTAGAAAGGTTATTGACAATACTTATTCCTACGCAAAGAATATATGTGTGTGTGTATATGTATTTGAGTGTGTATCATCATGATAAACATAAAAGTTGCGTTAGAAACAAAACAAAAAATACAGTTACAAACAAATTACAACTAATATGTGAAATAATATATATATATATATTAGTGTAAGCCTTTCAAAAGTGACAGTGAGAGAGAAAGAGAAACAAATATATTGTAAATGTGAATAATGAAAACACAGACATATACAAATCTAGGAAAACGCGGAGAAACATATATATGTTTAAAAACGAACAGACAGAAAGGACTGAAAAGCTAATATGCATATTTGGCTAACATGACTCTCCACTATTATAGCATTTCCACCTGAAATTAACGATATTGCCGACTAACTTTCGAGCATGTCGAATTAAAGGTTTTCCAATTCAAAACAACAATTTTCCAAATCAAAATAACGGTCTTCCAAATCAAAACAACGATTTTCCAAATCAATGAAATCCTATAGAATTAATTTAATTTCTGCCGTACAAGAAATGATTTACATAAAATGGAAATTGATTTATTTAATCCCGAAAATCGTTAGATTTATGTGCAAATGCTATTTAATAATTAATTATTATGTGTGCTTGTGTACATATATATATGTGTTTTTTTTTAAGATTTTAGTTTTCGTTTCATATTTTTTCTATTTTTCTTTTCGTTCTTTCTTTTTTCTTCAAGTGCCTACCTTGCCACGCTACAAATTCGCCAGCTTCACCTGTTTGAGAATAGGAATAAATAAATATGTAATATATATAATATAAATAATTTTTGTATAAAAAACATTTATTTATATATATATATACATATTATATAGATCCTTTTGGTGGATTTTGCTTTTTTTTTTCTTTTTATATGGCAAAATGACAAAATTAAATATTAAAAATGTATACAGAAAAAAGGACATTTGTCATCGTTTACAGAGTCAAATTTTTATATATTATCATTAATGGGTTTTTATTTAAACACAAAGAGATCAGTTTATCATCTATACTCGTATAACCTCCATTGAGGAGGATACCTACATACTCTTGAAAATCAAAATTCCGCCATTTCATAATCTCGCTTTATATACATTATAAATATTATAATATTTGTTTAATTCTCAAGATGATAGTTGAACAAGTCACAGAAAGACTATGTTATGTTCCTTTCCTATTTTCTTTTCTCAATAGTTTTTCTTTTATATATTATCTTATGTCAAATAAAAAATAAAGTTGTGTTTTGCATTATAAACGCGTTTTTCACAAGCCAGAGAACAAAGATCTAACAGTGGCGACGAAGATGGGATACAGTGACGCCCAAGGACCCGAAATAAAGTCGAACTGAAAAAAAAACCAGCGAGGAACAATGCCGCTCACAGCCGAGGAAATCGAAGAATTCTCCGCCATTTTTGCCGGCGCGTTGAGGAATATCATGCCACCGCAAGCACCCGTATCTTCAGCTCCTGCACAACAAATAGTTTCCCGACCCCCGCCATTTTCCATGACCGAGTTTCGTGTATCAGATTCAACGTCCGTAGAGGACTATTTCAAACGGTTCGATTGGAGCCTACAACTTAGCAAGATACCCGAGAACGAACACCACAATTATGCCCGTGTCCACATGGGACCGGAATTGAACAATGCGCTGAAAATTCTTGCTAGCCCGAAAACGCCCGAATCTTTAGCTTATTCTGAAAAAAAAATCTACGCTTATAGGTCATTACGACCGAGCAAAGAACAAATATGCAGAGAGTATCAAGTTTCGTCAAATCATTCAAAATTCTGAGGATTCTATTGCCGATTTTACTCTTCGTCTCAAGCAAGGGTCAACTCATTGTGAATACGGGAACTTTCTGGATCGAATGCTCACTGAACAACTGTTACATGGCCTGCACTCGCGAGAAATCTGTGATGAAATTATCTCGAGAAAACCAGACACATTTTCAGCAACTTACGACATTGCTCAAGAGCGCGAGGCCACGCGTAGCACCGGAGTCGAGGTTAAAACCGCAGGAGCATCACCGGCACCAGAAACAGCGAACAAACTTGGCTATGGCCCCCCTCAATTGAGACGTAACCAAAATGATAAAAACCGCCGTCAGGGGTCAACAGATACAGTGAATGCTCACAACAATTCGCGAAATCAGAATAGGTGCAATGGGTGCGGAGGTAACCACTATCGTGCAAGCTGCCCACATGTAAACACTGTCTGTAACACGTGTCACAAGAAAGGCCACTTATCCAGAGTCTGTCGTAGCAAGGTATCACAGGTCACAGAAGAGGAGGGCGCTTCATTTTCGACAGCTGCATCAATCGACGAAATTCAACTTTTCGAAAAAATAGATTTTTTTTTTTTTTTAAATTGTTTGTTTTTAGCAATCTGTCTTTATTTATTTAATAGACATTAAGCTCCCGTTAAACTTGTTGATTATAGCGTGTATGGTATACTCCCCGTGGAGTATCCATTTAATTATTTTTTCATATTATTTTTTTAATATTATTAGAAATTCAATATTGTTAATTTATGTGATTAAAAGAAATTGTTCATGTTCGATTTATACGGTACTTTAGGCTAATTTGTATGGTGGTCGTCTCGTATGAGGTCCTGTGGGACTCTTCTTCTTAATCTCTCATAGCGTACTTCGGAGTTCATCAGGTTTCTAGCTAGGGTATTACGGTGGCGGGAAATACGGTTGGCATAATGTTTGATGACGCTTTTTATTTCATCTTTGATTAGTGGAACGTCTAGGTCACGATGTAGCTGCTTATTTGTCACATACCATGGTGCATCAGTCGTCATTCGAAGGATTTTGGATTGGAAACGTTGCAATATGTCAGTGTTTGAGTTTGCGGCAGTACCCCATAACTGACATCCGTATGTCCACACCGGCTTTAGGATGCATTTATATATAAGCAGTTTGTTAGATATAGAAAGCTTCGATTTTTGGTGCATAAGCCAGTATATTTTTTGAAGTTTGAGATCGAGCGATTTTCGTTTTTTCTCTATGTGTTGCTTCCATGTTAATCGTCTATCAAGATGCATTCCGAGGTATTTTGCTTCATTTGCTTGTGGTAGCTCAGTATCATTCAGACTTACTGGTGGACATGTTTCACTCCTTGTCGTAAAGGTTACTTGAGTTGATTTTGATCCATTTATTTGAATTCGCCAACATTTCGTCCATTGAAACACTTGGTTTAGAGCCTTTTGGAGCTTCACTGATGCCTTAATGGGGTCACAGTCTGTGGCGAGCAGCGCAGTGTCATCTGCAAAGGTTCCAACGATAACTGCTTCATGGATTGGGAGATCCGATGTAAATATCAAATACAGTAGAGGTCCCAATATACTGCCTTGTGGAACCCCGGCTTCAATACCTCTAAGGTTCGTGACAGAGTCTCCTTGCTTTACGAAAAAGTTACGGTCATTAAGGTAATCCTGTATAAAGAGGTAATAATTGATTGGGAGCTTTGATTTAATTTTGTACAGCAGTCTGTCATGCCATACGCGATCAAATGCTTGAGAAATATCGATAAACGCAGCAGTACAGTACTCCTTGTTATCAAACGCCGAGTCGATACGATTCACTAGCCTGTGTATTTGTTCGATGGTGCTATGGCCTTGCCTAAATCCAAATTGGTGGTTTGGGATTATTGAGTGCTGGTCAATGATGGGCATTAGGCGTTTTAGGAATAGTTTCTCCATTATTTTCGAAAGTATTGGTAACAGACTGATAGGGCGATACGAAGATACATCGGATGAACATTTTCCTGGCTTAAAGATCATGCTTATTTGTGATGTTTTCCATTGGCGCGGAGTAAAGTGCTTGCGCATGATAGCATTATATAGGTTCCGCAGATATATAATGGCCTTTTCAGGTAATTCGCTGAGTAGTTTTGCAGTGATAAGGTCGTAGCCAGGAGCTTTGGAGATTTTTAAACTTTTTATAATAGTTTTTAACTCTTGTTTGGTGATTTTCGTCAAAGGTAGATCTAGTTGGTGTATTTCTCTTTTGCTCACGCTTATTGCCTCAGCTATATCGTCAGGTATATCATCGAAGTTGGGTTTGAACACATCGGCCAAGTGGGTCGCAAATGTTTCTGCCTTCTCATCATCGTTTCTAGCCCAGTTGTTGTTGTGCTTCCTAATAGGTGGATGTGGTTCGCATGGTTGGTTCATTTTTTTAGTGGCTTTCCACAGTGAGTAATCAGATGCAGCTGTCGAGTCCAATTTGCTCACGTAATTCTCAACATTGTTGTTTTCGTGCTTGTATAGCAAAGCTTTTAGCTCCTTACAAAGTTTGTTAAGCTTTGCCTTGTCAGAGGGATATCGGGTTTGTTGCCACCTTTTCCGCGCTTGTCTTTTTTCTATGATTTTCGATTGGATTTGAGAAGGAAGGTTATGTACATCTGAAGGACTGAAGGTTCTTGTTGATTTCCATGCAGCCTGCTGTACGCAACTGTTAAAG
The DNA here is from genome assembly GCA_949715475.1 of Microchrysa polita. Taxonomy (NCBI): domain Eukaryota; kingdom Metazoa; phylum Arthropoda; class Insecta; order Diptera; family Stratiomyidae; genus Microchrysa; species Microchrysa polita. The sequence continues at coordinate 11,377,737 of OX454422.1, read as the reverse complement.
AACTCAACAGCTTCTTCGATTTCTACACGTTTTTTGAGAGATACTTGTGTGTTTAAAGTTGAGTTGACTATTTCCCGAAAATTGTTCCAGTTGGTATGTTTGTTATGGAGCCTGCAAGGACCGAGTCTTTTTTGTAGATGTTTAGTCAGCATTATGACGACTGGGGAGTGGTCTGACGATAGCTCTAAGCTTGAATGACAATCAAAGTTGTGTATTGAGACTCCTTTAATGATCGCGAAGTCAATGAGATCTGGGGTTTTTTTAGATCTGTCGGCCAATATGTTGGTTCTCCGGTCGACAATGGGTGCAAGTTTAGGTTTCTTATGGCCGTAAGTAGCTGGCGTCCTTTTGACGTAACTAGACGTGACCCCCAATGAGTGTGTTTCGCGTTATAGTCTCCTCCCGCAATGAACCTATTACCAAGTGAGAGGAAGAATGATTCATAATCAATGCTTTTAATATTGTGCTTTGGAGGACTGTAGACTGCTGATACTGTCAGGGGTCCTAATAGGTCTTCGACAACAATGTTTGTGGCTTGAATATGCTGTGTGCGGAATTGGTTGGTTAGGTGGTGTTTAAGGTTGGTCTTGACTAAGATTGCAGATCCTCCATGTGCAGTACCGTCGGGGTGCATTGTATGGTAGAGGTTATAGCCTGGTATTTTAAAGTAACTTTTCGACGTAAAATGCGTTTCGGATACCAAAAGTATATCGACATTGTATTTGTATAAGAAGGCCTTCACCTCAAGAATGTGCTGTGATAGGCCATTAGCGTTCCAAATTATTATTTTATATTGTGGATGCATACTGTAGCTTTGATCGTTCGCAGATTTTTTCCAAGAGCACGAATCACTCATGGAGTTACCTTGCTAGATACGAGGTTCAAGAGGTGGTTTGTCATCGTCGTCAGCTGCTGCATTATTTGTTGCAGCAGATTTAACATTACAGGAATGCTTTCTTGTTTGTTGGAATGATCATTTACTTCCACATTTTCAATTGGCTTGTTGTTCCCCCTGACTGCTTGAGCGTATGATGTGAATAAGGGTTTGTCTTGTTGTGGAGCAGATTGGGACTGGACTTTAGTAGTAGTTGATGGGGCAGTATTCTTTGGTCTCAGAGGTGGATACTTTTTACTAAACAGATTCTGATAGACGATGCAACCTTTATAGTTTGCTGGATGATTGCCTTGACAATTGGCACATTTCGTGTTATCGATTTTGGTACCTTTAGGACAGCTTGACGAGCGGTGTGTTTCCCCACATTTCACGCATTTGGGTGATCTTCGACAATAAGATTTGGTGTGGCCATATTGTTGGCAGTTCATACAGTGAGGAATTAGATGAAATTAATTCAATGTGCGCGTTTGAAAAAAAAGTTATCACGGTGAAAATTGACGGACGTGACCTGGACATGGAGTTGGATACAGGGGCACCTTGCTCAATCGTGAACGTCAAGACACTACGTGGTATCATTCCCAACTTTAAACTACAAAAAACAGCCAGACAATTTGCGAGCTACACTAAGCACCGCATATATTGTGTCGGTCGACTTCCAGTCACAGTATCTCTGGGCAAAGCCTCACGTAGATTAAACTTATATGTTGTTGATGGAGACTTGGACACCTTATTTGGCAGAGAATGGATAAGTCATTTTGTTCAGGAAATTGACTTTTCGAAGCTTTTCTCCTTAACGGAAAAGTTAGATGCTGTAACTTCCACGACACCGGAGCTCTCCACGGAACAACAAAAGCGTCTTGACCTTGTAATCGCTCGGTACGAAGATATTTTCAGTGAGACCCCTGGAACCTTATCGGGACCACCAGCGTCTGTCCACTTTAAGGCCGGAGCTTCACCAATTTTCGCAAAAGCTAGAGAAATTCCTCTAGCCTTAAGAGAAGCTTACGCACAAGAAATCGACTCCAAAATTGCAGCGGGTCTCTATGAGCGCGTTGAGTTCTCTAAATGGGCTTCAACCACGCATGTCGTAACAAAAAAGAACGGGAAAATTCGTATAACAGGGAATTATAAACCAACCCTAAATCCAAGAATCATAATTGACGAACATCCGAGATACCGAGAGCGGAACACCTTTTTAGTAAAATGGAAGGAGCCACGATTTTCTGCCACCTTGACATAACCGACGCATACTCACACTTACCGGTTGATAAAGAATTCGGGGAGGTGCTAACACTAAACACTCCGACACATGGGCTGATACGCCCTAAACGAGCAGTATATGGCGCTGCTAATATTCCGGTCATCTGGCAACGGCGAATAGAATCCGCTCTACAAGGACTTCATAACACAAGAGTATTTTTCGATGACATTCTATTACATGCAATAAATTTCGAGCAGCTTCTATCAACAATGGAACTAGTTTTCGAACGATTACGAGCATGCGGCCTAAAACTAAATCGCTCCAAATGTGTCTTTGCTACTCCTTCCGTGGAGTTCCTGGGACATCGAATTGACGCCACTGGGATTCACAAATCTGACAAACACGTCGAGGCTGTTAGTAACGCACCTAAACCGCGCACAAAAGAGGAACTTCAACTCTTTCTTTTATCCCAGATCTGGCTACCAGAGATAGACCATTACGGGCTATGATACGTGACGATATCTTTCAATGGAACCCGAAGGCCGAAGAAGCATATGAAGACATCAAGAGACTGCTTACATCACCTCAAGTACTGATGCCATACGATCCACAACTGCCCCTTATTCTGGCAACCGACGCCAGCAAAACGGGATTAGTTGCTGTCCTATCTCACCGGTTAAGTAACGGTCAGGAACGACCAATAGCATACGCTAGCCGCACACTGTCAGCAACGGAGCAACGCTACCTACAAATGGACAAGGAAGCTCTGGCCATTGTTTGGGCTACGCAAAACGGATAACGGATAACGGATCACAAGCCCCTGACCCAGATATTGCACCCGGAAAAATCATTACCTGTCTTGTGCATAAGCCGTATGGCCAATTATGCAGACTTTCTCAGTAATTTTGACTATGAAGTGTCCTTCAGGGACACCAAGGCCAATGCCAACGCGGACTATTGTTCACGACTGCCACTACCCACCACGAGTTTAGTCCACAAAATAGTGGGAGAGAGAAGCAAGGAAGATACACCCGACCCATTCGATCAATTCATCATACGGCAAATCGAACAACTTCCAATCCGTGCTGAACACATCGGCCGAGAAACAAGAGCAGATCCGGAACTTGGAAAAATTCTCCGGCTTTTGGAAGCGAATAAGTGCCTCACCCGCGAAGGATATAAGTCGCCTGAAGCAAACTTCAGAATGGTTTCAGACTGCTACCTACACGAACACAGGGTAGTCATTCCCTCAAAACTTCGTAACGCAATACTCAACGATCTTCATACGGCTCACTTGGGAATCGTGAAGATGAAAGGCTTGGCTCGATCATTCGTATACTGGCCAGGGACCGATGCCGATATTGAACGCACGGCTAAGTCATGCCCTTCTTGCGCCAAGCATGCTCATCACCCTCCCAAATTATCAACGCATCACTGGGAGTACACCAAAGGACCCTGGGAACGCGTACATGTTGATTACGCGGGTCCAATTGCAGGTACCATGATACTCGTCGTTGTCGACGCCTACAGCAAGTGGCTCGAGGTAAGACCTGCAAACAGTGCTACGTCCAGCGCGACTATACAAATATTGGATGAGTTATTCGCCGCCTATGGAGTGCCAACAACCCTTGTGTCGGACAATGGAAGTTCCTTCACGTCAGCTGAATTTAAGGAGTTCCTTCAGAGAAGTGGAATTAAGTATCATAAATTCACTGCACCCTACCACCCGGCAACAAATGGACAAGCTGAGCGAAATATCCAAACGGTAAAAGATGCTCTAAAAGCAATGGACACATCCCAAGGATCAATCCGAACGAATCTGAACACATTCTTGCGCCAATACAGAATTGCTCCGCACGCAACAACTGGCCAACCCCCGGCGATGCTATTCCTAAACAGATTACCCCGCTTCTTGACTTGATCTAGTGAGACCGGATAGTATCTTCACGAAAATGTCCAACAAACAGTCGCAGGTTCTACCACAAAACATTTCGCCGTTTCCAACAGGGACAAGAGGTTTTCTTTCTATCAGGAAACCCTCGTATGGACAAGTGGTTACCTGGCATAGTATCGAACCGTTTAGGAGATTTGCATTATGAGATCGAGTACACTGGAAGGCGCTTTCAAACGACACATCGATCAGATTCGAGGCTACGACGTGCCAGACCCAAATAGGGACAAATCCGAGTTGACTGGAAAGTGGATGCACCCTATTACATCCCGGCCAAATTCAAGCTTCGAATCTCAGTTACCAGAATCAGGATCCGCAGACCTGCCAATCGCTGAAGAGCCCAGGCCAGAGCATGCAAAAGAAGAACAACAATAAGAGATTGCCCCTGTCCAAGCCTCTTGGGACTCAGAATCGACGGTACCACCAGCATCACCTCCTATACCGCGGAGATCGACGAGGCCACGAAGACCACCGATCATCTACTCTCCTTAGAAGACTACAATCGAAAGGAGGGAGGAAATGTTATGTTCCTTTCCTATTTTCTTTTCTCAATAGTTTTTCTTTTATGTATTATCTTATGTCAAATGTCAGTTTCAGTTTTGTTCTATCGGTCTGAAAATAAAGTTGTGTTTTGCATTATAAACGCGTTTTTCACAAAGCCAGAGAACAAAGATCTAACAGACTAGGCCACCTTTTTGTCAACTTAAGTCATCAGGCCATCGTCGGTCTCCGAGACGTAAATATCCCAATGAGAGGAGACACATTATACATATAGATATTAAACGGCTGGATATAAAGCTAACGGGCTTTTATGTAGACGGGATTTCAATTGGGCGGGGTCTATAATTGGCGGGATATTCAAATGGCGAGATAATGAATGTCGGGATTTTGGAAAACGGAAGTATGATGGACGGGATATAGTTGCAAACCCCATAAGCCGTAGACTTTCTCATCGAATTTGCATACAATTTTCTTCTGCAATCGCGCGTTAAACGTGCTGCTCCCTAGGGCGACCTAGGGCGCGCTAACAGCGTACAGAATGAGGCGTAGCATACATTTCAAACCCATATTGGATTCAAGTCGTTAAACATTCAGCGAACTTTCTTCATATCAAATTTATGGCTCCCGATAAAATTCCAAGACCGACGAAAACACCTTGCACCGAGCTCATCGCTCGATCCTTACTTATGAAAAGGCTAAGTGCGGGAGGAACGAACAATGAGCCTATACAAGGCGTGCCAACAAATTGAACTCGCTGAAGTCGTTGTTATCGGTACTTAAGATCCATGTGGCTATGGTTCGATCAAGACTAGAAGAGGTGACTTCTCTGATCGATGGCATTTACATGACGCTAAACAACAACCTCAATCATCACCGGCTAATCATGTGTCAGGGGCAGGATATACTCCACGATTGAAACAGCTCTCTCTTGAGCCAAGTCATCTTAACCAATCGCTTTCTCCATCGCCGCAGAACGAATCTTCACTGCAGCTATACCACCTGTGTCTATATCTGAACTAATTGTGTCTAATCAGTCTGTTGTTCAGCCTCAATCTCAGCCTGTACTAAGAGCTTCCCAACCATCTTCACTTACCCCGTCTGGTCTCTCTTCTCGAGCCAGGCTACGCTCCGCACAAGTAACAATTTCATCCCTATAATACTTCGTGAAATATTCTTTTCTAACGACAATAGGGGCACTTTACAGGGTATAAACACTGAATAATAGTCCAATAATGGCATCTGGCGCCGTTTTTTGATCCAATAGAACCTCATTGTAGCACTGAATTACGCTTCGAGAAAGACATACATCATGTGTTATGTCATCATTTTCTGCATTTTTCTCATTGCAAAAAAAAAAAGAGAAAAAAAATAATTCCCGCAGCCAGCGTCGAACCAGCGACTGTCGTACGCCAGTCCGACGCCCTAACCACTCGGCCAACCTCACATATAGATAACATTGCTCGTAAACACTACAAGTGCTCGACACTTCTTTATCGACCCTTCTCCTATGCACCTTCTTCTTTATATGTCAATTAGTTGAAGCTTATTAAATTCACACATTCTTCAATAAAATACAGACATTTTCTGCCCTGAGATTATCTTAATTGATCCATAAGCTAACAAGGAGTGAGGAAACGTTGGTTTCAAGCAATATTTCAATGAATTCAATTCAAGAAACGTGGTATTCCAGAGCACTTCATAAGTGTCAATTCAGTAAATCATAAAGTCCATCCTTCTATAAAACTACGGTGAACAATTTATTGGATGACCATACGAATGTCACACTATAAAAATGACACCGACTGTGCTATAGAAGAATATAATGCATGTGTGTGAGTTAACTTAGAGAGACCATTGCATGTGTGTGCTGTATCATCCAATAAACACAAGAGTGGAGTATTTAAAGGAGTACTTTCTTCTTCCTTGCCTCGTTCTTTATACCGCTCCATGGTTCCGCGTTGCTCGACCTGCGGTGTAGGCACATCGCCCGTTTTGGCGATAATTTCTCAGCATATTTCTACAGGCAGCTCTATCTTGGATCGTGTCATCGCCGAAACCAATGCGTTGTTGTTGCTTTTTCATTTGACACATCCAGGTGTTCTTTGGTCTGCCTCTGGCCTTGGGTCCATCAAGTGGAACTTCCATTGATATCGCTCTCTTTGCGGGGTTCTCAGGCGGACGCCTTTGAACATGGCAATACCAATCCATTCGTCGGTCTTCGAGCTTTTCGGTGATTGGTTGGTCTATGGACAAGCTGCCTCGGATGTAGCTACTCTTGATGTGGTCCCTTTTGGTTACACCAACTGACATGCGTAACATTTTCATTTCAGTCGCTGTCATTTCTTTCGCGTAACCTTCATACATGGTCCAGCATTCTGATCCATACATGAGTGCGGGACGTACAACCGTTTTGTACAACTTGCCCTTTAGCTTCAGTGGCATTTTCTTATCGCAGAAAACTCCAGAGTTTTCTCGCCACCTCATCCACCCAACCTTTGTGCGATGTTTGATGTCATCATCGCATGTAGCTCCGCTGTTCACCATCGAGCCAAGGTACTTGAACTTGGTACAAGACTTAAGCTGCTCTCCTTTGACGTACATTTCTGGTATCGGTGCATTTGGGTCTGAGAATTGGCAGCATAAGAACTCAGTCTTTGTTATACTTACCCTCAGTCCATGCTCCTCCAGAATGTCACACCATTTTGTAAGCGCAGCTTGCAAGGCAACGATGTTTGGGCTACTGAGGACTATATCATCAGCAAAAAGAAGAGATATTTCTAGGCCGTCGGAGACACGTGTTAATAAGTAGCACATGATGATGTTGAAGAGCAACGGACTCAATACACTGCCCTGGTGTACTCCGACATTCACCGGAAATTCTTCTGATTCACCGGCTGTGCATCTAACCTTAGTCGTAGCTCCATCATACATGTCTCGTATCATCCTGACGTATGCCTCGGGGACATTAAGTGCTCTCAAGGCCAACCATATCAGATCACGAGGTACTCTATCGAATGCCTTCTCCAAATCGATGAACACAAAGTACAAGTCCTTTCGTGCTGCTCTATACTTTTCCATCGCAATACGAATGCACTGAATCGCATCGACTGTAGATCGACCTTCAACAAAGCCGCATTGATTGTCATTCAACCACACAATCTTTCTCAATCGGTTGCAGACAACTCGCTCGTAGATCTTCAGTGTATGAGGTGTTAACTTTATAGCCCTATAGTTGTTGAGTTTGCGTGAGTCTCCCTTGTTCTTATAGAAAGGAAGAAGAAAACTTTCCCTGAAAGCATCAGGCATCGGTTGCCCACCTTTGATTTTGTTGAAGAGAACTGTGAGCCAACTAAGCCCGACGTACGTTTTTAGGTTAACGTTTAGAGACAGTTTTATCGAAGTTTTATACCACCATCATTAAATTCATTCCATAATGATGATATAAGCTTTCCGGAAAATACTTTAAGGATGTTTTATCGGATCAAAATATTACTTTAATCGATGTCACACGATAAATGAATTTCGTGGTACTATATGATTGCTACAGTATGGAGTGCTTCTTTAAAGCAAACGAATTGTTGCTTGAGCGAGTTTGTTCTCCTCCGAGGCAGTTGTTCGTCAGCAGACTTGCCCATGACACGACGCAATCTGAATTGCACAACTATATCGTAGAGAAACTTGGCTTCACTCCTTCGTTATTAATTTGCCATAAACTGACTAAGGAGAACATACCGAATAAGGTTGTGTCCTCTTTCACAATAACACTTCACCAGAAATTATATAATCTCCGCAGAAAGGCTCATTCTGGCCGGAGGGTACCAGAATTTTTGGCGGCGACCCACTTGCCGCACGCTAACATAATTAAAAGCCTTAAATCATCCTTTTACTATCAGAATGTTCGCGGTTTAAGGACCAAGCTTTCTGTGTACTTAACCATTCTGTGTGGTCTGCTCAGCATAACGTTTTATGCTTATCTGAAACAAGGCTTAGTTCCTCTGTCTGTAGTGGAGAGTTTCTTGAAGAGTTCGCTATTTTTTTCGTTGCGATCGCAATTCAGAAGTCTCTGGGATGTTCATTTGTGGCGGCTCTCTTGTTGCGCTCCGACATAACATATTTTCATCACTTCTTTCTACTACAACTGATTAACCTTTTGATTGCGTTACAGTACAAATTATTTTAACTCATCCAGTTGTGCCAAGCGTATAGACCAATAAGTCTAACCTCCTTCCTACTTAAGTCATTGGAAAAGCTCGTCGATAAACATATCAGGGACATGTGCCTGTCGCTTTTCCCGTTGCACCCAAACCAACATACTTATCAGACAGGGAAATCATGTGAATCAGTACTACACCATTTAGTTGGGAAGATTGAGACGACATTAGAAATCAAAGAAATAGGGCTCGCGGCCTTCCTAGATATAGAGGGGGCCTTCGACAACACTTCCTTTGAATCTCTTGTATACGGCGCCTCGAGCCATGGAGTTCAAAACACCCTATGTCGGTGGATAAAATCAATGCTTCAAGGAGGACAAGTACATGCAAAATTATTCGGTTGCCCACAGGGAGGTATACTTTCACCCCTCCCGTGGAACTTTATAATGGATAGCCTACTGGTCCAGCTAAATAACACTGGCTTCTATACACTAGGATATGCTGGTTATGCTGCAGCATCCTGATAAGGGGAAAATTTCCAGGAGTTCTTTCTGAACTCATGCAACAAGCTCTAACCCAAGTGGAGGATTGGTGTAGGAGGGTAGGCCTTTCGGTCAATCCCGCCAAAACAACACTAATAACCTTCAGTCGCAAATACAACTTGGAAGGGCTTAACGCTCCAACATTATTCAACCAACAACTGCAGTTTACCACGGAGGTAAAATATCTGGGAGTCACCCTTGATAACAAACTCACGTGGAACAAGCAGCTGCAAAACACAATTGCAAAAGGCAAACAGACCCTATATGCAGCTAAAAGAGCAATAGGGAAAACGTGGGGGTTAAAACCACGAATAATACACTGGATATACGAAGCTGTGGTCAAACCCCGTCTGACCTATGGCTCGATAGTCTGGTGGACTAAAATCAAGCAAAAAATAGCAGCAGCGAAGTTGGGATCAGTACAGAGACTGGCCTGCGCAAGCATAACCGGCGCCATGCGCAGTGCACCAACTTTAACTCTAGAGAAACTACTAGACCTGCCACCACTGGACCTCACAATCACAGAAGAGGCAAGACTCGCAGCGTACAGACTCCAATCATCGAACATGTGGACACCACAAAGGGTAGGACACTGTACGATTACAGAAACCATTGCAAACCCAATCCTAGATATGGGCAGCGACTATACCCCGGCCATGTACACCTTCGATTCCAATATCCAAACCTCAACGGTTAGGGAAGACTGGAGTAAATGGAACGACCAATCACATCGTGTGGTACACGGATGGTTCGAAAACAGACGAAGGAACAGGGGCAGGAGTTTATACTAAATCCAACAACTATAGTATCTCCAAACCCCTAGGTCAATATACAACTGTCTTCCAGGCAGAACTTATAGCCATAAACCTCTAAATTAGTTTGGAAATGCCAACAAAATCTCAAAAACCTAGCTACCCGAAACAAAGTAACTCTGAAATGGGTGAAAGGACATAATGGGATCTAAGGAAATGAGAAAGCGGATGCCCTTGCAAGAGAGGGTTCCGAACTACCCGTAACTGGTCCCGAACCTGCAATCGGAATCAGTAAATCTACTGCCAGAACCGTTGCTAGACGATGGGGATGGACCGAGGATAAATTCCAAGATCGATGGAGACTTGCTGAAGGGCTCAGGCATAGCAAGCGTATGCTGGAATCTAACTGGCATACTAGCTGCACCGAAGCCCTCAGTCTTAGTAAAACGAACCTCGGGACAGTGACAGGCCTTATAACCGGTCATTGCACCCTACGGAAATATCTGCATACAATAGGGATCTACACACAAAACCCACTATGCCGCCTCTGCAACGAAGATGAGTAATCAGCCTCGCACGTTATTTTCGAATGTCCCGCTCTTATGAGCTGGAGACAAAATTTCTTTTGGCTCAAGCTACCAGAATGGGTGCACCCAAAGTAAACCTGGTTAACTTTCTTCTCAGCCTTTTACGTAGCACAGAGCTTATAACCTGAAACTCTCTCGCTTAGATGGGAAATACAATAAGCCAATAGGCTGCAGTATTAGGCGCAACCAGCCCAACCTATTATAGCGCCCTATCCATCCATCCATCCATCTGCCAAGTGTCTTATTTCATGTGTATAAATATTCCCTGTGATTCGTCTCTTGCCACCTTCGAGAGTCTGTTCTTCTACTTCGCTAACAACGTCAACATTACACAGCCCCAAACTCAACTTACATTATCTGTGGAGATTTTAACCTCCCCAACATCAGTTGGCCGCCTAGTTCTGGTCTTCCTAATGCCTCTTCCTCATCTGCTTTGGCATTAACGCTCTCCTCGTCTATGGAGTTCTGTGATCGTTTGCAGTTCAATATAGTTCGTAGCTATATAAATAGTTCTTAGTAATCTCAGCTATCTCTACTGCTAGTGCATTTGTCCTTTGTGTCCCTCAGTATCATCCTTCCATTGAATTTGAGGCGACAATTCGATTTCAGTACTCCAATCATCATATCATGAATCCTCACTTCAATTTCGCAAAGCTAATTAGGAAGCAACTTTAGAGGCACTTAGTCAAGTTGACTGGTCAGGGATTCTTTTAGGGCTTCATTGTAATCTAGCTGTCGATGCTTTTTACAACATTCTGTAGACTGTCATTGACGAGTATGTACCTCTCCACTCCTCTAGACTAAGCGAGGGTCCTGTTTGGTTTACTCGCGCCATTTTTAAAATTTTAACCCCAAGAAACGGGTGCACTCTAGACTCAAACGTTTTAAATATCACTCGGACCTCTTGATGCGAAACGTCTCATACAAACGGCTCTAACGCTTATTTAGCTAGCATTGAACATAGTGTTAGGAACAATTGAAAGAACGCTGAGAAATAAGATGGTAGGAAATACGACTACAGGATGGATTAGCAGCATGCTTTCCTCCAGAAAAGTCGTCTGGCTCATTAACGAGCTAACTCGCGTGCTGAGGTTACTATAGAGGCTGCCCACAAGGGGGTGTACTTTCGTCCTGTTTGCTGACGAACTTTTGTGAAAGCTCACATCTAATGGCTTCTCCGTGCAGGTATATGCCGACAATGTGGTTATAGTGGTAAAGGGTTTGTTTGAGGAAACACTACCTGACTTACTCGAACCAGCATTAAAAATAGTTCAAGAATAGTGTGATTGGAGCGGGCTCCGAGTAAACCCATCCAAGGCGCTCATCACACCCTTCTCCAGAAACAGAAATCGGGCTGAAATCAGGCGTCCTATAATGTTAAACACCCAACTACCGATTGGGAATCAAATCAAACATCTCGGGCTAATCTTCGACAGTAAACTCTACTGGCAAAGTCATGTCGAAGCGGCTGCTGAAAAAGCCACCGGTACCCTTTGGATATGCATACAATTTGTAGGAAAAGCCTGGGGTATTCAACCATCCATTATGCTCTGGATCTATAGAGCAATAATAATTAGACCAACTACCGAGGGTAAGTCTGTGTTAGGCAAAGTACAAAGACTAGCATGTCTTATTATCACCGGTACACCCCGATCCTGTCCTAGCAGCGCTCTAGAGTTGCTACTTCAACTACATCCTGTCGACATTCACCTCGAAACCGACGCAAAACTAACACTGGCACGACTGGCGATCGATGCCAATCTGGAGCTTACCAAGAAGCAGCTAAAATCTCTCAACAACATCACTGTCGCGAACATGTCCTCCGATCACCTTCCACAGGAGATCTCATGGGGCCGCTTTTTTCAGGCCGAAACATGGAGCAGAGAGGAGTGACACTCTAATTTCGCTAGGCTGCACCCACAGACCATAAAATAGTTTACTCTAAAACAACCGAAGTTTCCGATGGGAGCATTCTGTATGTGAGGACGCCCACCAGATGCTAGGCTTTCGGAATTGGAGGACAAGGTCGCGTGACCGCGACAATTGGAGGTTTTCAATCCAGGCGGCCAAGGTCCGACGTCGGGCTATCGTGCCATAAAGAAGAAGAAGAACCGAAGTTTCAGGAGCAGGTGTAGTTGGCCCAGCGCATAGGATATCTATATCTATGGGACATCACCCCACAGTATTCAAGGCAGAAGTTCACGCTGCGCTGATCTCTGTTTACGTGCTAACTATGTAAATAAACGAATAGCAACCTTCTCAGACAGCCAAGCGGCTATTAAGACACTCACTAAACACACCGTCACGCCAAGACTCGTTCAGTGTTGCCTGAACGATCTGAACAAACTAGGAGCAAATAACAGATTATCACTCTTCTGTTTCCCAGGTCATACAGGCATCACAGGGAACGAACAGGCGGATGAGTTGGTACGCATAGTCGCAGCTACGCACTTCTATGAACCAGAACCCTTTTGTAGCATCTCTACATGTACAGTAAAAAGATTAATCAAAGACGAGGTACGACTTAAGGCTTCTGACCACTGGGGCAAACTACCCGGGCTCAGGCAATCCAAACTGCTCATAGAAGGATACTCCCATAAAAGAGCGGCCGAGCTGCTTCAGCTAAGCAGAAATAAAGTACGTACCATATATGTGGGATTCTTACAGGCCACTCCTGCCTGAGATCACATCTGCGCACACTGAGGCTCCTACAGCAACCTCGGCACGATCAACCTTGATCGTCAGGCATAGTCCTGCCCACAGGAGACTAGGGCGATAGTAAAATAAGCTCACTGGCTTCAGTGCTGCGAATCCTCCTTCGGGTTCACCCCCCCCCCCGGCTTCAGTGCTGCGAATCCCTCCTTCGGGTTCACAACCCCCCCCCCCCCCCCCCCCACTAGCTAATGTAATCAAATCTAATATCCCGTCATTTCAATAACCCGCTATTTGAAAATACCGCCTTTTATAATGATAATGAACGCCCGGATTTCGGAAAATTTTAATATGATGGCCCAACGTATAGCCAACATCATAGGCTGAGATCCACCGTATCACGCCGCTTCATAATCTCATTTCTCTCCAAGTCTACCATAAGGTTTGCATCTACTATGGCTGCCAATAAAATTCCAAAATAGACCAAAACCTGTTGCACCGGCTCATCGTCCTTATCATAAGTCCCAACCCAATTGCGAGACGAACTAGCGATACTAGACGATACAAGGCGTTTGAAACTTTTCTGAAAATGTCTGGTCCACGACGTTAGGTATAAAGACATCTCTAAACGTCGTTCGGACGTTTCGAAAATCGGTTACACATAATTTAAAAGTTCCACCGTCCATCCATTTCCAGAAAAGTTTCAAACGTCTTGTGTCGACCCCCATAGAGACCTCTAGGCTTGATCAAAGGTGCATAGACAACCAAATAGGTTTTCTTCATTACCTTATATACCTATACCTATGTAACGGTACACTTAACGTAGTTTTTGAAGCCATACTAAAGCAAAAATTTCTTGATAGGTGGCAGCAAATTTTCAATGAATTTTACCGTTATGAAATGTTTTTTTTTTAAATTCATTGACCTGTTTGTTTACCTACCCTTTTGATCAAGCTTATAGGTTCGTTTGAAGAGCACATCAACCGGGACTTTTGGCAGTTTTCTTTGGCGCCATATGGAAGACACTTCAAATTAATTACCGATGATTTTCTCATTTAATGTACCGTTATAAAAATATTATTTAAAATCCTACCCAAAAACCTGACAAGTGAAAAGTTTCACAGATCAAACTCCATTTTGACAAACATCCATTTATAGGGACTTTTGGCATTTGAGAGACTACCTTAGATATTGAATTACCGTTATGAACAGATTACCGGGAATTGCAAAAAAAGACGGACATAACCCACCGATGGGGTCTCACGGGACTGCCATAGAAACGCCATCTACCAGTGTGGATCCACAACCTGTGTGTCGAGAGCTCATCGACCAGAGCTATCTGAGATCGGGACCAGAAGCTATATGGTACCTAAAGCCCAATTTAGTAGGAAAGACTCTCCTTAAATGTTAAGCCTGGAGACAGCATCAAAACATTGTACAAGCTCAAAGTCATAACGTACAGCATTAGGAGCGTGCCATAATTGGCGATGTTTAAGAAACCCAGCTGACAAAAAAATCTCCACGTTTCCCCTAGTGGGGCAAGGGTGTTAACACTGTTAACAGATACAGACAATCTACAAGAAGCTATGTAATTTGAACGAAAGCTAGTCAATCTACCAGCTGGTGGCTTGATATGAACAAACAATGGTCAAACAGCAACAAATTGTAACGTAACGTACAATATCCCCGCAGCAAACCGCTTCCGGAGTACGATGTCACAAACCAAGCCACATCTGATGTTGCCAAAGCGCGGGGAATCTCCTCTTGAGACCAGTTTAAACAGGGTCGCTTACATATACGAAGGCACGGACACCAGTGAGCCAAAATTAAGTTTCACAGATGACTACATCGGTAGCATCAATGAAAATAACAACTTTCAGAGGCTGCAGGGAATTGTCGCTCTAAAATTCCGTTTTTCCAAGAGCTACAAGTTGCCTAAAGGAAAGAGAGTAATGGAAACTCAACTCGAATGATATGCAAACCGCGCTCTAATATTATAATTACCATGATATGTCTCTATCTGGGCCTCTACAACCGTCCAGGTTAGGTTCAAGAAAGAGGGCTTCTCAACGAGTCAACAGCGACATGCGATGCGCTTGCAGAGCGGAGTGTTGGGCTGAGTTTGTGCTGCCGGTTGACCCTTGTCCTAGACATCAAGAAGGGATCTCACATGCCGAGGTAAGCGAACACGAAGATAGGGCTTCGGAATTGGAGACATTCGAATGAATAGGCTGGTGGCGGCGAGAGTAGAAGGGCGCGGCTTTCGTCACGCTTCAATTCAAACTTTCTATCGACGGGTTCGTTCAAATTACGCGCTTCCGCAACCCATCTTTCTAATATCAGTGTTCTGCCGTCCCGTGTGGCTTGCAGCCGTACCACGGCATACAACGTACACACCGAGGGGTATGCAGGTGAAGGGCATCCCCAGCTGAAGCCAAAAAAAAAAACGATAAGCGAAATGCCGCCATTCAGGCGCGCCGCTATTTTTAAGCACCCATTTATTCCTTTTTTTTTAGTTTTTTTTTTAACAAGTGTTCAGTACTGTTTTCTTTTCATGATTTTACCACTCTTTCCTCCTGAAATAGCCGTACAAAAGGAGAACTTAGGCGCGATAAATAGAAAGGTGTGTTACGTAGACCACACTGAAACAGTATGCGCCATGTGAGAGATCTAACGAATTCAAATTGATTTTTTTCTATTTATTTTTCTGGATGAGGATAGGTTCGGGAGGTTGAATACGCGTTTCGTACATTGAAGCCATGAAAATTCTGTACACGACAAGGATGCCGTAATAGAACAACTCAGGAAGGATAATGTGCGGCTGTTGGCACTTACTAACACTATGAACCAGATGTCGAGGAGGTTGAAGTATCTTACCAAAATTAATAATTAACTGTCCACCAGGATAGCGGATCTGAAGAAGTTGGGGCTCCAGTTCCGCGGAAACGAAAGACATCCTCCAGCCTTGTCGTCTCTGGTTCGTACAAAAACGGACAGGCGGACAGATTACCCACTATCCCCGACCGAGACAACAGATGAAGTAGAAGTAGGTGAATGACGGACGAGGACTTGATTCCATTGCCCAGCTCAAACTTATCATACCGTGAGCCATCAAAACCTACAGTTCCACCTCAAAGTCTGTATAGGTTACAACAAATCACTCTAGTCAGTGCAAGCCACAGCCCTGCTGTATGTTGACAGTACTGTTAACATTTGAAACCGCGAAAAAGTTAATTTGAGGGGAAATTTCATGTGTAGTTTCCGAAATTGAAAATAATTTTTTTCTTATTTATTGATCAGACGAGTGGTAAATTTTAATTTTACACGTTCACTGTCTATGAGTCACATGTGCACCCAGCATTTCTACCCGTTCACGTCTATGAGTCACATATGACTCATGAAATGTATAGATTTTCGGATGCCAGACGTGTTGGTAAAGTCAATGAAAACCGATCAGACAAAGAACGTGTTCGAATACAATCCGCGATTTTCGTTGACTTTTGCACAAAACATGCCATGATAACGCGATAACGGTAAAAAAAATGCAATTCTATCGATGACGATTTTGCTCAAACAAGAATGCCGTATCAATCCCTGTACATAGTACAAAAAAAAAGAGAAATAATTCCACCATATCTGACAAGGATATTTGAATCGGTGTATTTACTCGTATGGTAGGTATTTCTGATTGATTAAAATTTAACTAAACAAAAACTCGAATCTCCGTCCATTTACTTGAATATTCTCGTAGTACTATCCGAGCCCCCTTAAATACACGCACAATAGATGCGTGCAGCATCGATTCAAGACAAAGCCCCACCTCGGGATTTTATCAGCTAAAATAAAAGTGGTACATGTACTTTTCTATCTCTATTCACGCAATTGATTGTACTATACATAGAATTTCCAACAAAAGGGCAAACAAAGAAAAATTAAAAAAAAAAAAACAAAACCAAAAAATCAATTTGTCTATCCAAAAAATTTGTGTACATACTGTATATATATAGGAAAACAAGAGGATTGTTATAAAAAAAATGCAGGACAAGAATATATTTAATAATTAACATACCTTGTCGTGTCGGATCCATACTACTGGGCATCATAGGCTGTCCGGGAGGCTGTAAAGATTCGGAAAAATTTCAATTAGAACAGTGGAACGACAAAATAAATTATCGCCAACAAACACAGTCATTTCAGTATACGTATACAAGAAAAAAAAAAGGACGAAAATGAAAAACAGACAAACAAAAAAACGAACGAAAATCCAATATAACTTCTAAAGCATAACAACGCGCACACAAACAATGAAATTGATCAAATACTACACTACAACGCATTAACAATAGGACATACGACTACAACTACAAAGCAGCAGCAGCAGAAGCAGCACATAACGGTATACTATGACAGAAAAAGGAAATAAGAAAAAAGCAAAATTTTAGTACATAACAGCAAACATTTTTTTTAGCCCGTTCAATCTTTTATTATGTTCTTTTTTTTGCCATCATATGGAACGGCGGGCAAAAAAGATGGGTTTGAAACGAATTAAAAAATGCAGAAATCATGACTTCCACTATGATATTCAAGTTAAATTTAACAGTGCAACATTGAAGCGCAATTTCAAAGATCTTGACTATGCTTTTCGAAGAGGCGTTGGGATCAACAGCACACTCAGTAGTGTTATTTATCGTTTAACAGCTCTAAGTGCGATCATATATATATATAGTCCGTAACATGATTCGTGAGTTGAAAGAAAACCAACCGAATTCGCCCCCGACTAGACTTGAACCCACAACCCTCTGCACCGAAGATGATCGCACTAACCACTACACCAGCTGGGACTATTCAAGTTAGTAAATTTCTAAATTTTACAGTGCTGTGTTGTTTTGGTTTTTAACTAATTTGAAGATGAAAACGTACAGTAGAGCGGCGCTCAATCGAACATCGCATAATCGTAACCCAAGGCCGCAATCACACTGTCCGGGATTTGCCAAACCGCGCAGTACAAAAGACAACAACGTTGTGGACAACATACGTCTGGCAGAGACAGAGGCAATGGATAAGAATTCAACAAACGATATCGTCTCTTGTCTCTTCCAAGCGTGTGTTGTCCGCAATTTCGATCTTTTGTAACGCACGGTTTGGCAAATCCCGGACAGTGTGGGCGGCCGGCGGCATAACATTAACCTAAATTAGACGGGGACCGCGAGTTCTTATCATGCGAAATTTCAAATGCCAATTTTTATTGTTTTCCGACAACGAAGAGTGCTAGAATGCTAAAACAGTTGAAAAGGATAAAGAGGACATACAAAATTTATCCTTAATCTAAGATAGGCATGTGACGCACCAACCGATTTCGAAGGTATTTGCTGCGATGAAGAGGAAGAGACGACACGGTTATTGGGAAATTTCGTACATATACAAGTTAAACAGAAGAGGCCCTCATATGGAGCCTTGTGGGACCCCAGACTTGATTTTCTTTCGGGTGTGATGTTGCATTGCGGATCTTAACTCGAACGGTTCCGGTTATTTATGAACCTTGGTTTAAACTTCCGGTTCGGGGTAAGGGGCAGTTGTAATTTAGAAGCTGAAAAATGAGTCTGGTGTGTCACACCGAATTGAAGGTTTCGTACTGGTCTAAGGCACATGCCACGGTGTAGTTTTGTAGACGGAAATGTGAGACGACGTGTTGCTCGAATAAGGCTTCATGCACACGACGCGAAAACGGCTCGCAAGCTCGACACATCGAAATGCATTGGCTCTTATGGGAAGCTCACGACAGCGAGAGCCGTGCCGCTGTCAAATCACAACTAGCGAGACGTGTTTTTGACATATCGTGCACCACAATCCGCAAATTCACGGCTCGCGAGCCGTGTTTTGACTGTGCATGGCTTTCGATTGCTGTCGCTCGTCATGAGCTTCCCATAAGAGCCAATGCATTTCGATGTGTCGAGCTTGCGAGCCGTTTTCGCGTCGTGTGCATGAAGCCTTAGGCTAATGCGCGCGGCGTGTACATTCGTGTGGTGGCTTATTTAAAGGCGAATTGATTGTGCGGAATGAGTTTTCGGTTGATGGGGAGAAATGGGGTTATATTCGCAAAAATAACTTGCCTAGGTTGGAGAGCAGCAAGATGAGTCTTAAATCATTTATGACGCCTGTGCCACCTTCCTTTGGAATAGTTACATATAATGTGCGCAATTTTCTAATCATTTTTTGGTTATCGATTTTTGATTTATCGATGATTGAAGTTTGAGATCGAGTCGGACCCACCGACTTTATTCCGTTGAAGAATTTTACTCGATTGCCCAACTTTCGCCGATGACGCTAAATGTACTTCACTGTCGAAGGTCGCGTAAAATTCGTCAACGGAAAAAAGTCGGTGGGACCCGACTCGATCTCACCGCATTGGTTGCCAAAATGTGGTCAATTGAGACTCAGAGCCGTGGTGTCGCGCGACAAAGGCAAAAGCTATGACCCTTCAAGACATTGGATACTTGTATGGACTCTTTTGTTCACTTCATCTTTCCAGCTGTGGTCTTCCGGTGGGCTTTCTAAAAAACATGTTTATCCAAGAAGGCTGCGCAATCCTCCGCTATTTTTTTTTCTAAGTTTGCGTTCCGTTTAGGCACAGACTTGAAAAGTTAAACGTAAAACCTTTCCGCATTCCACCCGACAATTCGTCGATTGTCTTGAAGCAGTCAGGTCGGTAAGAGAAAGCGGGATTTACGTCCTTGTTGCGTCCTTCCTGTAGTTTTCTGGTTCCGACTTTGTCCGGTTGTGTGTCACGCATGCCATCGCAGTTTATTTCAAGGAGTGAGTAAGGCTATAGATGGTCCGAGTATATTGGAAGGTTCTGGCGCGCCAATGTTGCGGATCGACATTTGATGAGGAAATTATGAAGGCAATGATGCGCACCGTGGAAAAGTTGGAGAGACTGAGGTGATAATGGTCGCTCCAAATTAAGGGTTGCCCGTGAGCCACTTTTTCAGGTTCTCGCCGTTACTATTACGGGTAGAGTCCGGCCATTTCTGGACTTCTGCTATTAAAGCTTCCCGTCCCAGGCGCCATTGTTGATTCACCAATGTATGGGCACCTTTATCATGGTCGACATGGAATCTCGTCGTGCTGTTCCAAATTACATCAGCGAAGACACACACCAGGACGTCTGTTGTCGAGTCCACGGCAAGGACAAGTGTCGAGTGGTCCAGTCCGCGGCATGTACGAGTGTCGTGTCCGTGGCATGGACGAGTGTCGAGTGGTCGAGTCCGTAGCAAGGACGAGTGGTATGATGTCGAAGCTGTGGCAAGGACGAGTGCTCTATTGTCGAATTCGTAACGTATGTCGAGTGGTCCAGTCCATGGCAGGGACCAGTGTCGAGTGGTGTGTTGTCGAAGCTGTTGAACGGACGAGTGGTCCAGTCCCCGGCAAGGACAAGTGTCGAGTGGTCCAGTCCGTGGCAAGGACGAGTGTCGAGTGGTCCAGTTCGTGGCAAGGACGAGTGTCGAATGGTCCAGTGCGTGGCAAGGACGAGCGTCGAGGTTGTCGAGTCCGCGGCAAGGATGAGTTTCGAGTGGTCCACTTCGTCCAAGGACGGGTAGTCTGTTGCGGAATCCGTGACAAGGACGAATGGTCTATTGTCAAATTCGTGACGTGTGTCGAATGGTCCAGTGCGTGGCAAGGATCAGTGTCGAGTGATCGAATTTGTGGAAAGGACGAGTGTCGAGTGATCCAGTCAGTGGCATGGACGAGTGTCGCGTTTGTCAAGACCATGGCTAGGACGGGTGGTCTGTTGCGGAATCCGTGGCAAGAACGAGTGGTCTATTGTTGAATTCGTGACGTGTGTCGAATGGTCTAGTGCTGTGGAAAGGGCGAGTGTTGAGTGGTCCGGTCCGTGGCAAGGACCAGTGGAATTCGTGGCAAGGATCAGTGTCGAGTGATCAAGTTCGTGACAAGGACGAGTGTCGACTGGTCCAGTCCGTAGCAAGAACGAGTGTCGAGTCCGTGTCAAGGACGAGTTTCGAAGCTGTCCAGACCGTGGCAAGAACGAGTAGTCTGCTGTCGAGTCCTTTGGATGGACTAGTGTCCAGTTTGTCGAGTCCGTGACAAGGACGAGTGGTTCGTTGTCTAGTCCATGTCAGGACGAGTGGTCTGTTGTCGAATTTGTGGCAAGGACGAGTGTCGAGTGATTCAGTCCGTAGCAACGATAGTCCGTTGGAAGGACAAGTTGTGGAGTAACAGAGTCCGTGGCAAGGACGAGTGGCTGGTGCGAGGCTGCACAAGCCGTTTAGTACATGACGAACGAAGAAGTATCGGATTGAGGATTGACGAAATGTCGGTCTTTTTCACATTTCGTGTCCAACGAGCCTGGGACGCATTGAAATGTGTATAGCGCCCACGCCTTCGTATGAACACATCCACATCAATTATAAAGCCGCACAGTACAGTGGCGGCGCATCTATTTTAGTGAAGTGAAATGTTGAATGTTGCTGGCAAAGTGCATAGAAATTATGCCGTTACATTGAAGTCTTTGAGGACCTTGTCAGGCATTTAAGGATCAAAAGAAATCCAGACGTAATGACTGAAATCTTGTGTGGTTAGAGGGCATGTCCTTGATCTAAAACGGAGTTCTCGTATTCGAGTGCGTTGGGGGAAGTTACATCTTACAAAACATCAATCCTGTCTGTGCTGCTTGTAAACTGCGCTGGAGCATAAGTTCAAATTTTCCTATGATTGAATGTTTGTGCTGTCTTAATGCAAAAAAAAAAGAAAAACATAAAACTGCGAGGCACAAAACTGGATGATTCGTTTTGCGCCGCCACTGTACTGTTCGATTGGCACGTGCGCAACTTGTGCACATGTGTGAACCTGTGCAACGTTGAGAGGTAATCATACAGCAAAACAAAACAAAAAAACATGAAACCCACAACCACGTAAACCAGTGAGAAGCGATATTAAAAAAACAAATTAGAAAAGCGCACATGCACACGCACTTGAGTCGCACATGTGCTAAAATGCTAAGGACATCCAATCCAATACAGTGCACACAAAAAGAAATATTTAACCGCAGCCACAACGCAACAGTAAGTACATAAATATATATTTTATAGGTTAACAATTGTCTACAAAAAGTGGCGTTTTTTTGCACATCCCATATAGTTTAAGGTAAGGAAAACTTCTTATTAAAAAATATGACAGCTGGTGCACCTGTATTTTTTTTAGATGAAGTTTTTGTAACCTAAAACTAAACGGATTGAGCGGAAACAACGCGCACTTAATACATACACAAAAAAAAGAACAAAATTAGATATAAAAGAAGTCACGAGTCATATAGAGGAATAGAGGTAATGGAGCGCGATGGCACACGAATCCAAGCGCGCCTACGATATATACCCTTTCCTCTCGGAAGATTTCCGCAACAACAAACAAACAAAAAATAGGGAAACGATAAACAGTTTAGACATAAGCACACGCACACACACACACACAACACTATTTGAACGACAAACGATTATTTTTTGCAAAAAAATGTGATTTTTGGTTTTTTTTTCTCTACTACACTTTTAGAAAAATTTAAATTTTTGCCTAAAAACAAACAATGAAAGAAATTCTATCTAAATTCTAGTTAACATCGCACCAAATATTTACTTTGTATTTTGTAGACAGGCAAATGTAAAATACTAGAAAAAAACAAAAGTAAAACTTGAAGAATAAAGAGAACCGATTTCAGTTAACAACATTTAATGTAAGGCGGAGTGCAAAAAAACGCGCCTATTAATGCCCAGGTCAAGTACATGCAGATGCATAAAAGTCGATAAGTTTCTTCATTTCTTCAATAACAGAGGTTTCGAAAATTCAATACCAATTATCCAAGTTTCCGCGTTAAATTGAAAATTTGAAACAAATGCAAATAAAAATTACCGTTAGGTTATAGATTCGCCGCCATATTGACATGAAGTGTCAATGATGCTAACTTTGCTTGCCCTCCAATTGGTTTTGAGATCATAAAAATGTAATAAATAACTTGGACGACAGTCTAACATTGGACCCAAAGGCCGCAGACCTGTTTTAGTGACATTTGAAATTTCCATGATCCTAACTGTTTTTTGTTTGTAGACATGTTGGAATCATCAAATAAATGGGAACTCGTTTAATATGTGACTGAAATGACATATTGTTCGGTCACATAAGTAGTCGTGTGAGCTGGAAAACACCATAAACTGAATTCGCTCGCGATGAGACTCGAACCCACGACTCTTGTGTACCGGAAGGTAAGCGTCTACTTTGATAAAAATTGCGGTACGCCCGCGGGACCAACCCCCGGGGGATTTACATAACCAATTTCATGCGGGGCTACGTACTTGACCCTAGACTAAAAACAAACGCGCGCGAAACAATCACAGCGACAAATAACCAACAGAAGGAAACTTATGTTGCTGCTGTGTTTGTTAGAAAAGCACAACAAAACGGACAAACAAACAACAATCTAAAAGAACAGCAACAAAACACACTTGAGATTTGTTTTACTTTTGTTTTTTTTTGTTTAAAGACTTTTTTTCAGTTGTTTTAAATTTTTTGATTGGTTGGTCAACTCACTCCATTAAAATCATTTCCAATTCCTTGCATCCTAACGTTCGGTCGTGGACCTGATGGATATCTAGGCGCGCCCATAAATGGCTGTATAGATAAATTTATTATTTATTATAGATTTTCACAAACAAAAAAAAAATGTTTTTATTATTTATTTTTGAAATGTGTATTATTGACACACACAACAGAAAAGAGACAAAAACAGAGGGAGAGCGCACGATAACAATAAAACAAAATAATAAAAAACGGCAGGAGGGAGAGGCATAACGGCGATAGAAAGAGACAAGGAAGAAAGAGAGAGACAGACACACGGAGGAAAGAGAGAGAAGGAAAAATTTTCTGGTTATTTTTATTGGTTGGGTTAACGAAAAAAAAAAACAAAAATCAACAGACAAATGAGATAAACCGAATTATGTTAGAAAGTTTCACTTAAATTATATCATTTCGGAATATTTGCGCCGTATTTGAATATAATTTAGGCAAAAACAGAAACATAGGGACAAAAGAACGTCAACGAAAGAGCGGCCGGGAGAGGCACGTAGAAACCACTGAAACAATTTCTATTGGCGCGCATTTATGCTAGCAAAAATAAAAAAAGCCGACAAAATCGTAAAATACTCATATGTATAAAACAAATAAACACAACTGAAAAAAAAACAGGAGAAGAAATATTTATTTTAAAGCACCCTCAGAAAAAAGGCGCGCGTATGTGTGTGTACGTGTGTGTGTTTGTTTTGTACAATCAACAAGTTACCAACGAAACGAAAAAAAAAAATTTAATGGCTAAGGGCAACTGAAAATATTATATTAAGGAAAACAAACAATTTTAAAGAAAAGAAAAATGGTTTAGGGCATCTTTTGGAATAGTTGCGGTGCGTATTCGTTCGATGATGGCAACACTAGGGGCTAAGGCTGGATGCAAAATGACACTTAATCTGGCACCGCCTACCGCAACAGTGTACATACACATGTGCAATGTAGCAACGTGCGTACGAAATGATAAAATATGAACGAGAAAATGATCAAAATAAAGAAAAAAATCCGTTGGACCTTCCAAAAATTTGAAACGCTTTGTGTCGGCTCACCGCTCGCTACGCTCGCACCTCGCCTTTAGTACGGGCTGAAAAGCCGAGGTGCGATCGTAGCGAGCGGTGAGCCGGCCCAAAGCGTTTACAATTTTTTGAGGGTTTTTTACAGCCGCTTCTAAGGCGACAGAGACTACCCTCAGAATATTTAAACACTGTTTGCATGCGCTCATGGATCGCTACTCTCGCACCTCACCATTTTTTACAATACTCAAGTGGAGCGCACGAAACAACATTTCAAAATTTCTGAAGGATCTCTACAGTAATCTCAGAATAGTCAAACACACTTTCCATGGGCTCACCGCTCGCTACGCTCGCACCTCGCCTTTATTACGTGCCTCTAGAATATTATGAAAAGGCGGGGTGTGCGCGAGCGCTGAGCCCATCCATGAATATGTCTTTGAATATTCTGAGGGTAGACTCTGCTGCCTTAGAAGCGCATATAAAGGACCCTCTAAAAATTTCAAAAGCTTTGTTTCGGCTCACCGCTCGCTACGCTCGCACCTCGCCTTTAGTGAGCTCCTTTGCAATATTGTCAAAAAGACGAAGTGCGAGCGTAGCGAGCGATGCGCCGACACAACGCGTTTTCAAATTTTTGAGGGCCTCTGCTGTCTAAGAAGCGCTTGTAACGGACCCTAAAAAAATTAAAACGCTTTGTGTCAGCTCACCGATCGCTACGCACGCACCTCGCCTATAGTGCGCTCCTCTGCAATATTGCCAAAAAGGCGAGGTGCGAGCGCAGCGAGCGGTGAGCCCGCACAAAGCATTTGAAAGGGTCCTGTACAGGCGCTCCTTAGTCAGCAGAGGCCCATAAAAAAATTTAAACGCTTTGTGTCGGCTCACAACTCGCTACGCTCGCACCTCTCCTTTAGTGCGCTCATCTGCAATATTGCCAAAAAGGCGAGGTTCGAGCGGTGAGCCGACACAACGCGTTTAAAATTTTTTTGAGGGCGTCTGCTGACTAAGAAGCGCTTGTAAAGGACCCTCAAACAAATTGAAACGCTTTGTGTCAGCTCACTCGCTACGCTCGCACCTCGCCTATAGTGCGCTCCTCTGCAATATTGTCAAAAAGGCGAGGTGCGAGCGGTGAGCCGGCACACAGCATTTGAAATTATTTGAGGGTCCTTTACAGGCGCTGCTTAGTCAGCAGAGGCCCTTAAAAAAAATTGCAAAGCTTTGTGTCGGCTTACCACTCGCTACGCTCGCACCTCTCCTTTAGTACGCTCATCTGCAATATTGCCAAAAAGGCGAGGTTCGAGCGGTGAGCCGACACAACACGTTTAAAAATTTTTTGAGGGCCTCTGCTGACTAAGAAGCGCTTGTCAAGGACCCTCAAGAAATTTTAAACGCCTCGTGTCCACTCACCGCTCGCTACGCTCGCACCTCGCCTTTAGTGCGCTCCTCTGCAATATTGTGAAAAAAGAGAGGTGCGAGCGCAGCGAGCGGTGAACCGACACAAAGCATTTGAAATTATTTGAGGGTTCTTTACAGGCGCTCCTTAGCCAGCAGAGGCCCTTAAAGAAAATTGAAAGGCTTTGTGTCGGCTCGCACCTCGCCTTTATTGCGCTCCTCTGCAGTATTGTGAAAAAGGCGAGGTGCGAGCGCAGCGAGCCGGCACAAAGCATTTGAAATTATTTGAGGGTTCTTTACAGGCGCTCCTTAGTCAGCAGAGGCCCTTAAAAAATTTAAACGCTTTGTTTCGGCTTACCACTCGCTACGCTCGCACCTCTCGTTTAGTGCGCTCTTCTGCAATATTGCCAAAAAGGCGAGGTGCGAGCGGTGAGCCGACACAACGCGTTTCAAATTTTTTTGAGGGCCTCTGCTGTCTAAAAAGCGATTGTAAAGGACCATCAAGAAATTTTAAGCGCCTCGTGTCCGCTCACCGCTCGCTACGCTCGCACCTCGCCTTTAGTGCGCTCCTCTGCAATATTGTGAATAAGGCGAAGTGCGAGCGCAGCGAGCGGTGAGCCGACACAAAGCATTTGAAATTATTTGAGGGTCCTTTACAGGCGCTCCTTAGCCAGCAGAGGCCCTTAAAGAAAATTGAAACGCTTTGTGTCGGCTTACCACTCGCTACGCTCGCACCATCGTTTAGTGCGCTCCTCTGCAATATTGCCAAAAAGGCGAGGTGCGAGCGGTGAGCCGACACATCGCGTTTCAAATTTTTTTGAGGGCTTCTGGCTTCTGCTGTCTAAGAAGCGCTTGTAAAGGACCATCAAGAAATTTTAAGCGCCTCGTGTCCGCTCACCGCTCGCTACGCTCGCACCTCGCTACGCTCGCACCTCGCCTTTAGTGCGCTCCTCTGCAATATTGTGAATAAGGCGAAGTGCGAGCGCAGCGAGCGGTGAGCCGACACAAAGCATTTGAAATTATTTGAGGGTTCTTTACAGGCGCTCCTTAGTCAGCAGAGGCCCTCAAAAAAATTTAAACGCTTTGCGTCGGCTTACCACTCGCTACGCTCGCACCATCGTTTAGTGCGCTCCTCTGCAATATTGCCAAAAAGGCGAGGTGCGAGCGGTGAGCCGACACATCGCGTTTCAAATTTTTTTGAGGGCCTCTGCTGTCTAAGAAGCGCTTGTAAAGGACCATCAAGAAATTTTAAGCGCCTTGTGTCCGCTCACCGCTCGCTACGCTCGCACCTCGCCTTTAGTGCGCTCCTCTGCAATATTGTGAAAAAGGCGAAGTGCGAGCGCAGCGAGCGGTGAGCCGACACAAAGCATTTGAAATTATTTGAGGGTTCTTTACAGGCGCTCCTTAGTCAGCAGAGGCCCTTAAAAAAATTTAAACGCTTTGCGTCGGCTTACCACTCGCTACGCTTGCACCATCGTTTAGTGCGCTCCTCTGCAATATTGCCAAAAAGGCGAGGTGCGAGCGGTGAGCCGACACATCGCGTTTCAAATTTTTTTGATGGCCTCTGCTGTCTAAGAAGCGCTTGTAAAGGATCATCAAGAAATTTTAAACGCCTCGTGTCCGCTCACCGCTCGCTACGCTCGCACCTCGCCTTTAGTGCGCTCCTCTGCAATATTGTGAAAAAGGCGAAGTGCGAGCGCAGCGAGCGGTGAGCCGGCACAAAGCATTTGAAATTATTTGAGGGTTCTTTACAGGCGCTCCTTAGCCAGCAGAGGCCCTTAAAGAAAATTGAAAGGCTTTGTGTCGGCTCGCACCTCGCCTTTATTGCGCTCCTCTGCAGTATTGTGAAAAAGGCGAGGTGCGAGCGCAGCGAGCCGGCACAATGCATTTGAAATTATTTGAGGGTTCTTTACAGGCGCTCCTTAGTCAGCAGAGGCCCTTAAAAAATTTAAACGCTTTGTTTCGGCTTACCACTCGCTACGCTCGCACCTCTCGTTTAGTGCGCTCTTCTGCAATATTGCCAAAAAGGCGAGGTGCGAGCGGTGAGCCGACACAACGCGTTTCAAATTTTTTTGAGGGCCTCTGCTGTCTAAGAAGCGATTGTAAAGGACCATCAAGAAATTTTAAGCGCCTCGTGTCCGCTCACCGCTCGCACCTCGCCTTTAGTGCGCTCCTCTGCAATATTGTGAAAAAGGCGAAGTGCGAGCGCAGCGAGCGGTGAGCCGACACAAAGCATTTGAAATTATTTGAGGGTCCTTTACAGGCGCTCCTTAGCCAGCAGAGGCCCTTAAAAAAAATTAAACGCTTTGTGTCGGCTTACCACTCGCTACGCTCGCACCATCGTTTAGTGCGCTCCTCTGCAATATTGCCAAAAAGGCGAGGTGCGAGCGGTGAGCCGACACATCGCGTTTCAAATTTTTTTGAGGGCTTCTGCTGTCTAAGAAGCGCTTGTAAAGGACCATCAAGAAATTTTAAGCGCCTCGTGTCCGCTCACCGCTCGCTACGCTCGCACCTCGCCTTTAGTGCGCTCCTCTGCAATATTGTGAAAAAGGCGAAGTGCGAGCGCAGCGAGCGGTGAGCCGGCACAAAGCATTTGAAATTATTGAGGGTTCTTTACAGGCGCTCCTTAGTCAGCAGAGGCCCTTAAAAAAATTTAAACGCTTTGCGTCGGCTTACCACTCGCTACGCTCGCACCTCTCGTTTAGTGCGCGCTCCTCTGCAATATTGCCAAAAAGGCGAGGTGCGAGCGGTGAGCCGACACAACGCGTTTCAAATTGTTTTGAGGGCCTCTGCTGTCTAAGAAGCGCTTGTAAAGGACCATCAAGAAATTTTAAACGCCTCGTGTCCGCTCGCCTTTAGTGCGCTCCTCTGCAATATTGTGAAAAAGGCGAGGTGCGAGCGCAGCGAGCGGTGAGCCGGTACAAAGCATTTGAAATTATTTGAGGGTTCTTTACAGGCGCTCCTTAGTCAGCAGAGGCCCTTAAAAAAATTTAAACGCTTTGTGTCGGTTTACCACTCGCTACGCTCGAATCTGAATCGACACAAAGCGTTTAAAATTTTTCGAGGGTCCTTTAAAGGCGTTTCTTAGACAGCAGTCTCACGAAAAAATTTAAAACGTTTTGTATCAATACATCACCTCGTACCTCGCCTTTTCGAAAATATTGTAGAGGAGCGCACCAAGGTGCGAGCGTAACGAGCGGTTAGCCGACACAAAGCGTTTCAATTTTTTTAAGGGCCTCTGCTGACTAAGGAGGGCCTTTAAAGGACCCTAAACAAATTTCAAACGCTCGGAATATTGTAAAAAGGCGAAGTGCGACCGAAGCAAGCGCTAAGCCCACGCGTCTGTGAATATTCTGAGAGCAGTCGCGGCAGTCTAAGAATTCCTGTAAAAGTCCCGCAAAAAATTTGACAAGCTTTGTAGCGGCTCACTGCTCGCTAAGGCTTCATGCACAGGACGCGAAAACGGCTCGCAAGCTCGACACATCGAAATGCATTGGCTCTTATGGGAAGCTCACGACAGCGAGAGCCGTGCCGCTGTCAAATCACAACTAGCGAGACGTGTTTTCACATATCGTGCACCACAATCCGCAAATTCACGGCTCGCGAGCCGTGTTTTGACTGTGCATGGCTCTCGCTTGCTGTCGCTCGTCATGAGCTTCCCATAAGAGCCAATGCATTTCGATGTGTCGAGCTTGCGAGCCGTTTTCGCATCGTGTGCATGAAGCCTAAGCGTGTTGGAATATTCTGACAAAGCATCCACCGCAAGCAGCAATCGGAAAAAGGCTTTCTACGCTAGAATGGCCTCTCACACAAGCTTGTGCAATCATTTCCGTCAACTATCCTGCGCAGTATAAAATACTAAATTCAGAATGCCCTGCTGATTGAAAGATCCCCACACAGAGCGCTCAGAAAATTGAACGGAGATCGGGTGGCTTACGCACATAAGCGTCGAATGTGAAAACGATGCTACGGTGGGAAGGGGGCTTCCCTCCAGGATCACATATCCCTGTAACAAATGTTCAACGTTACCTCCCGACAACCAAAACGATGGTCGGTACATCGAAGACGGGACGAGGTGATCGGCGAGGTGCGCCAGAGTGAGGAGTTGCAGCAATATCCTTCGCCGAGATCATCAAGGTGACGTTATTAGCTATAACTTCAACAGAGTCGGCCACTCGCCATCCTTAGTGAACTAGAGCGCAAGTGAGAGGAGCACACCAGCGTGGCGGGTAATGAATACATCGCCTCTAACAAATTGCCAACCGAAACCATTACAAATCAGCGCGATGAACTCGATTAGAATGATCCTACTGGACAACCATTGCTTCACGGCAATTTCAATCCTATCCGGGCCGGACCACACCCGTTTGTTCTGCAAACGGCCAAGAGTTGCCAAAACGCCTTCCTGGCAAGAGCCTCGAAGGTCTCGATACCACTAAAAGAAGAGGACGACAAGGCCCTGTCCACTTTGTCGGAGACTCTATTTCATATGGAGAAGACTAAAGTAGGAGACCAAGTCTCTGGACTAAAATGAGCCCGAAGAACGCCAATCTTGTAATGAGATGTCTTTCATAGAAACACCGCATGTAGGTACTGTTCAATTAAATTTACCGCCCAGAGAGCCGTGCAACTCGCGGAACAACTGACAAACGCATGCGATGCCTCCACGCAACAAGAAAGAGTTCGGCCAATAAAAGACGAGAAAACTACTGAACATGACTCGTGAAATCCCAAGCATTCGGCGCCAATGCATCTCTGTCAATGTACGACACACACGACGGGGGGCCTATAAAACAGCCCGCAAATCGCTTAAGCTTGCAATAGAAAAAACAGCCAACACGACTGTTTGAAACAGGTCTGTGTCTGTGAGATTCTGAGAGGCAAATCCTGACGCCGATTTGAGACAACATACCCGCGATTATGCAAACCCAACTTTTGAAGGATGTTTCTAGGCTAGAAGATGGTAAAGCGGCCGACCTTAATGGGGCATCGAAAGCGACAATTCTGGCAACCGACGTACGTCCGGAAGGTTTATTGAAAAAACTATTTCCAACACTACGGCTTTAGACGCAACTAGGCAGTAGGCATTCCGCGGGACTCGTGAATGTGCAGCATCAGGTCGGTGTGAATCGTTTTGGAACTTCTCATGACCAAGGCCCTTACCGCTGCCGGGGTCATAAGAAGTTCCAAACGATAGACGCCTACCTGATGATGATGAGCACATTCACTAGTCCGATCTTTAGCGAATTGTTTAAACCGCTCAGAATTTCATTAAAGCATGCCGACCAATGTTAGTTTTAGTCCTCTCCTGCACCGAAATGCAGAGATCTATGCAGTGCGACTGGAAATAATAGAAAAAACAGCAGCAAAGAACCTTATTGTGAACCTCTAAGCAAACAAGCCCCTTAGGCATTGCTGCGAGCACTTTTCAAAAAGACTCTCTCGAGTATCGAATCAACAACACACATCCACGCACTGCATCAACGCACCCACACACACACATACACGCACACACAATAAGGAAATTGGGAAATGGGAACGGGGATTAGGAAAAGGAGTACAGAGAGATAAGAACTAAGAGTAAAAGACAACGAAAAAAAAAGAAAACAAATAAAAGTTGTCTACCATTTTTCTTTCGGTTGTATTTATGTACACACGAAGAGGGTTAAAAATGTCATAAAAATGTGATTAAAATTATCCGCCTCTTTAATGTTGGTTTCTTATGGCAAAATTCAGACATATAGATATGTGTGTATACAAGAAAAACATAAGAAGAACGAAGAAAAAAAAACAAGAAGAAAACTTACAGGAAAGAAATTTGGTGCCATCGGTCCGCCTGGCATCCCTTCATTCGGTGGCATTTGACCGAGCGGACTGGGTGCAGGTCCAGCATTCTAGAATTTTCGTTTTAGAGTGGAATAGATGTAGAGATTTTGGATATTTAGTATTTTGTTTAATTTTAGTTTTTTTTTTTTGTTAAAATGTATTGGACAAAAAGGACCGCAACAGACACGATCGAGCATAATCACAATTAGGTCACATCGGGTCAACTTTGGACGTTCGTGCTAGATTCCTTCTGGCTCGCCAAAAGCTTTGCGTTTACCTCGTTTGACTCTAGACATTTCCGTAACTGTCTGTATCGATATCAAAGGTGTTGAGCGAAATGAAAATTCGGACGAACTTCTCTATCCATTAGTATCGAGCCATGAGTCCTGTGGAATTAGCAAGAGAGTTGCCAGAGGCGTGATGGCAGCTGGTCGTGTCGTGCCTCAGGTTGAGCTACTGGATGGACCTCACTGGTATGGACCTCACTGGTCACTACGACTTGCCAAGAAGCTAGAACGCTCTAAACTGAGATAAGACTACGTCTAGGCTTTCTATCGGGACATTTCGGGCTCCGCTACTATCTCAACTAAATTTGTTTGTCACGGTAGATAGTGTGTCACCTTTGCTTGTAGAAAGACGAAAAATCCACTCGACATCTGCTACGTGAATGCCCGGCGATCAGCAGGTCCAGAAGATCATACCATCGGATGTGACGCACTAAGCTCCGAGCCCTTTAAATAATCTTCTGGCCTTGATGAGGTAATCTTTCGAACAAGAGTGTCCCGTTAAGAGATCAGAATTTTACTTCTACTTGAAATAATCTCCGGTCGGGGAACACTGCAATGAATAGCTTGGATTGCAGGCGATCCCAATACTCCAAGGACTGAAGACGACATTCTCGATTTCGTAGAAGCCTCTTTGTCCTGCAAGTAGAGATACTATACAAAACGCTTCTGATTCACACAAGTTGAAACTGGCTGCAAGGTGCCCCATCTCGTCTGCTTTTTCATTCCCTAAAATACCTTCGGGACCGGAGTAACCCACAAAAGCGATACTTTATTGTTCGAGCGCTCACCTTGCTCAGCACGATACGGCAATCTTGTGTGACCCTACTGGCAACTATTGCATATAGCAATCTGCTGTCATACGGGGAGTTTCAAGCCGCTTTGAGGCGGGCCACATCCGTTTTACCTAAAATTTCCTCCCCCGGGCAAGAGACATGTGAAGGTTCCACAAACTTTTTTAATGTAGGGGGGAGTAGGGAGATGATATACGATCAGCTCTGGTTAAAAAATGAAATTTTAAGGAAATGCCACCAGTTTACGCCCAACATTTTCCAAAAATGGCGGCTGCGTCACTCTCGACAAAATACAGTCAAGTTGCCCTAATCACGTCTGGGACATAGTGCGTCTACTACACCTACTCGTCATCGCGTACGAATCTTATTGGACACAGAGATGTTCCCCCGGAAAAATCCATTCATATGCAGCCTAATTTGTGATTGTGATCGATCGTTGCGTCCGGCTTTATAAATAGGCTCGACTTTAACAATAAAAAGAAAAAAGAAATGCGCGCTCCATTGACACACTTACATGTCCTCCAATTCCATTTACACCGTAACCCGAACTCACGAAACCCTAAAAAGAGAGAGAGAGAGAAAGTATCAATAACAATTCCACAAAACGAAAGAAGAGACAATACGACACCCAACTAAAGGTCAAGTCTCACATATCAGTATCGCCGCCAATTTCCATACAAATATGGTGATTTCCTGTTGCTGTAGTTGTTGTAAATGCATTTTCCAGGTCTTAGGGCCTACCTAGGCAGAATACCGTTTCGATAGGATTATCCCATACCGTAAGAGGTGCGAGTTGCGACAAACCGGGTTCGCTCCGCAAACAGATCATGTGCTTTTGAGATGCTGTTTTCTATCCGAGAAGGTAAGAGCTGAGTCTTTTACACCCTCCCGGAACGTAAATGAGCCAAGGCAGCGCGAGTGGCTCGTGGAAGTTTTGTAACTCGTCGGGAGAAATGGCTGGTGGTTCGATGTCAAGTAACGCCATTTTCAGATGGACTTCTGATAGAATGACGCCTTGCAGGGAACTCGTTTGTATCTTTGGACTTCCCCTGCCTTGTCCCTCCGTGAAGGTGCAATTTGACGTGGTGGTGAGATGATGGTTCGGATGGTCCGTTAGGCTAACATCGAAGATGGTACGGTTTCGCTAGCAGTTCGTTGGGGTCTTCCAGAGTCATCATTTGTGTCTCCTGATGAACATGATCTTGAGACGTTATGAGAGCGAAGACAAACGCCTGGGAAGGACAGAGGCAATGGGCGAAAATTCCCCCATCGCCTCTGTCCCTCCCAGGCGTGTGTTGTCCACAACTTTAATCTTTTGTACCGCGCGGTTCGGCACACCCTGATCTGGGGTCTGGGGCCGGCATTAAGTTGGTGTAATCCATTCAAGAACTTTGACGTGGCCTGGTTGAGTGCAGTGGTGGTGCTATGCATTTAGCAAAAGCCGCGTTGATGACGCGTTCGCGAGATCTATTTGCGTCGTAACTATCGGTAGTATCAACGACTCAAGTATTATGGCCACAGGAGACAGAAGCGTAAACGGACGGTGTGACTCTCCAAAGTTGTGTTCTTTACGCTTTGGAATTTTTAGGTCTCATGGTCTATGACTTGAAGATTTCTAATTTTAATTGTCTACCAGGTTATTTCGCACCTGGCCCTTATAATTTTGCGCTTGAGCGGATATTTAAGAGGCTGTTCGACGAATTGTTTTAGAAATCAGCTAGCGCATTTCCTGTCGTCGTTTACTGTGTAGTGGGGCCAAACTTGAACGCGACCTTGCCTTCCGTTTCACGTTGGTATGGAAGGGTCCCTCATTGTCTTCCAGAGCTTATTACCAGTCTATTAGTAATTTCAATCATGGAATAAAATTTTCAATAAAGCTTTGTGCCACCCTGTATTGTAATTTATCTTGCCACCTTGTCTATTCATTACGACGACGATAATGGCACATGATGAGCGCTACCACAGCCGAGGAGAGAACTATTCGATCGTGACCGCGCTCGCAACGACACGTGAACGAAAGCTATAAAGGGAACCGGGGAACGAGCAATCGGCCTCTTTTTTCTCTTTGGCAGGAACGAGAGTGGGCCTTCCTGAACAACGGCAAGGTGTACTGATCGTCCTGCGACCTGTGAGTATGCAAAGTCGTCTTTCGTCTTACGAGCCACAAGTCCTGCAAAATCGAGATACAAGTCCTGCGAAATCGAGCCACAAGTTCGGCGAAATCGAGCTACAAGTCCTGTTAAATCGAGCTACAAGTGCTGCGAATCGTCCTGCGAGTCACCAGTCCTATGTATGCGAGATCGTCTTGCGTCGTGTGAGCCACAAGTCCTGCGAGGCATGCGTGCGTCCTGCCAGTCACACAACGATAGCGAGTTCAACCCGTAACAAGCTGTGTTGGAGTTTATGTTTTGATGGTGGGAATTCCATTCGCTCCATCTTGTTGAACGATCTCGGCATTTAGTTCACCAATGCGGGGGTCAATGGGGTCTGCACTGCGAAGTTCATCACTTGCCTTGCCAATTGTGCGGCCGATCTTGGACAATTCAGTTTAAGACTAGATAAGCGGCCTGGTCTGGGATAAAGTCTTTGAAAGCTTTCTGTAGAGTCCATCTATGTGTTGTGGCAATGCGTACATCGGTGGGTGGAGGCAGACCAGCAAGGGACTCGCTAGTAAACCTTTTAAAGCCGTCCCAGTCGGCCCCGTTAAAGTTGGCGTATGTTTTCGCCTTGGAAAAGACAATTTAGACGGTATGTCCAGGGTTCAGTTCAGATCCCATTGTAATGACAGGTTCCCAGGCAATGAGTCATTGATGAGTCTAGGACGGGCGATGGATGGATGTCAGGTAAACTCGTGCATGATCCAGTGACATGTGTTGGTTTGGTGGTCGTCATTGGGGGGACAGAAATCCGTCCAGTTGATTTGCGATGGTTTTACTTTTACCTCTTGCATCGTTTTCCAGGGTCGATTGAGTTGAAATCACCGATTAAAAGACGAAAGCCTCGGACGAGTAGGGGACTAATACTGACTTTGTATCTGGAAGGACAGCCGGATACTGGTCAGATGTAGACGTTGAAGTCTATTTCTCAAAAGTCTCAAAGTCAATATTTCATGATGGATATCAATTGTATTTCCGTGTTGTGCTATCAACAACGCTGTATGGTACTGTGTTGTGTACGTATATAAAGAAGGCAAAACCGCCGCCACCTGCGCACTGGCTACTCTGCCGCCTTGGGCTCCGGCAGCTCAGTGGGTATAGACAACACTCTATCTCTGAATTGTCGGAGCGAATGCCAGTGTGACTATGAATGTTTGTGTTGACTTTTCGATGTAAATCGTTACCAAGTTACTCGTTGTTACAAGGGCCAAGAGCTGTCAAACTCCCTGACGATTCAAGAAAAAAAAAAGCGAATCGCTACTACAACAATTCTGGCGTGTTTTAAGATGTTGTAATTCCCGTGGAAGCTTAGCGATGAATTGTGGCTTAGTTTAGTCTCCTGTACGACTGCAATCTGGATGTTATGGCCATGTCCTGCCCAATTCGTAAGCTCCGCAATTTTGTAGTCCATTACAATTTATCTGTACGATTTTGGTGATACTGTTGGTTGAAGTCGATGGCTGCAGGGGATGGAGTCACATTTATTCGTCTAGGAACGGGACGTATAGTCTTAGCCCGAGTGGATGCTAATTGTTGTTGGGAACCGAAATTCAATGATTATGGTGTGGAGGATTCACTCTGTGTTCTCTATTCCTACCGCGGCTAGTCGTTCCAATCATCCGTGCGGCTTGATCTTTTCATCTTGTTTTAGCGGTGACATTAAACCTTCAAAGGTTTTGCTTTGGGTTCTTGACGGTGATTGTCCAACGGATAAGGTTCTGCCGCGTAGACAAAGTCTTTCGTAGAACCCAGAGCTATTTTTAAAATGTACCCAACAGCCACAGCACGTGCTTTGTAAACCCCGACGCATGCATAGTAGTCCAAATCCGATGACCGCAAACACAGCAAATCCATGCAAATAGATAGGCCAGAGCTCCAATCCGTGGATCAAAGTGATTGACATGTAAGCATTTCTCTTCCCCTTCTTGCGTGCAAGGGGATTGTAGCGACTCTTGGCCCTCGCAGTGAAATTGCATGTATCGTTCCGGTACGAAAACCGCGATCGCTGTAGGAACAATGATTTCCGATCCGTGTGTACATGACAAGACTGATATGTGAGAATCACCCTCTAATTCATGTGTCAAATCATGAAGTTCGTGTCGCAACTTACATAGTCATGAAAGGCTTTCGCTTCTGATGAATGATCACATTGGTCGCGACGTTCCGGTGCAGCACAATACAGATCCCAAAAGACACTGTAAAAAGAATTCAATAAAAAATTACCGTTATGTCTCGACGACGATCAGAATAATAAAATGCAAAACTTACCACCACCACGTGTGCAAAAATCCAGGTGGTTCGCCTAATGTGATGTTTTTCTCCCATCGAATCTAAAGGATATAAAGAAGAGGGCAATGAAAACACACACATTGGGACATTTTTGGGACACGCGATAGGCGATATGTGACAGTTACTTTTCAGTTTTTTTTTTATATCGTTCAACGTTAAATTTGGCAAAGCCTACACCCGGCTACGTGTATCCTGTCTTAGATCAACACTGGCTTGAGCGATAGACACAGCAGCTCCAAAACAATATGTACCAAAAAAAAAATGAAAGTAACTGTCACACCTGGCACCACATCCATCCATTTGTAACTGTATCTAGTGAAACGGCTGATATAGTGCACAATACTCACCTCCGAGAGGAATGTCTGTGCTGCTTTTTGTGCTCCAACATGCAGTAAATATTCGTAGACATAGAGGGCGAGTCTGTGTAATAGGATAATTGAAAAGAAAACCATTAGAAAGTGATACTAACTGTAAATCTTAGCTCGCAACCAGACACTGATCGAAGTTTGCAAAATCACGCGCGCAAAAGATTAAAATTGCCTGAACGAGACAGAGGCTGAGATGATGGGGCAATTCAATTTGGTTATCTGTTCGGTAGCCGTACAACTGCCAGCAATTAGGTTGGAACAGTCCATAAGGTACCGATCTTTTGCGCAGGGTTTGGCAAACTCCGCACAACAGTTTGTGGGCCGTTGGCATCAGAACTGGTCGACAATTATTGTCAGTTTCCACAGACAACACCCAACCTGCTTCTAGATACCAAAGGAGCCATTCGCTACTCATTACTTACTTTTCTCTCGCCTGTGCATCCGAGGGCACTGTTGAATTTTTCGATTTACCGTACATCATGGGGCCACGATTTTATGTTTTATTTTTTATATTATTCTGTTCTCGTTAAATATACACACACAATTATAGTACGTTGCGGGGAGAAGATCTCATCCCCGCGAATTTACTGATTTACACACGCGCGGTGGACGTTTTTCTGTTTTGTTTCTTCTATTTAGGCCGGAAAACCAAACCGAAACAAAAACAAAAAATTGTAAAACAACTAAAAACTAGGTCTCTTCAATGAGATCTTTTGATTTTCATTGGATGATGTTGATGTGATGACCCGTGATAAAGTTCGCACAATTTGTGCACACATTGAAACGATTTTTTCTTGTTGTTTGGCTTTTATTTGCGAGGCAAGATGGGGAATGGGAAAATCTGCCAAGTTTTACACAAAAACAATTTTTTTTTCTTGCGCTTCTCGAGATCCTTGTAATACGCGTTAACACAGACACGGTAGTTTAAGAGTTTGTTATTGATTTGTTTTTTTTTATTATTATTTTGATTAAAATTGTTTTAAAAAGGACAAACAAACAAAACAATTATTTAAATTAGATTTAAAATTAATAAATACAATTTACAATTTAAAAACACACGTTAAAAAGTTTTGACAGTTAGCGGTTCATTTGTATAAAATCTATTGCCAGTTTTTATTTGTCAGTTGTCGTTTTGTTAGGCGTTGTTGACATCTGGAAAAGAAGAGAAAAAAAATTTGAGTTAAAATTTAATTAATTGAAACAAATAAGTGTAGATGTATCCGTACATTTTCACCAAAAGTTTATGAGTGGCAATAAACAAAAATCTCTTGCCCATTTTTACAGTTATTGCATATAACCTTCCCTTGAAACCCACACGGTCCTGTTTCTCAGTGCGGGTCAAGCAGACAATTGTAAAATAGCCAAATTCAAAGATTTCACGAACACCCACAAAACCAACACAGCGCATAGTGTAACAACGCTTCAACAAATCAGCTGACAACAACCGACCTCCCGATATCACAACAGCACCCTAATCGCATGCAACGTCACGTAAACAAAACGTCCCCACTAGCGCGTAGCGTACAAAAGCACAACAATCAACAGCATGCACTCAGCAGGCTCGTATTGTATAAAAGGCGAGCCAGACAACGTGTCAGCTGTATTCATCATTCTAGTCTTGGCATCGAAGCATTCACACAACAAGTGCCCCAGCAAAAACTGTTTTGGTGCAACACGGCAGAATGTGCACGTCTAATGGGTGGATTTTTTAGCTTTTGCACATTAAATCGTGGCAAGATTTGCGGTAACTAGGGGGCAGGCAGGAAAATTAATCCGAAAACTATGAAGCGGATGATGTGGTGATGGCGAGTACGATCATCCGGCCAGTTATTGAAATTGCCCCGTTCGTGCTAAATACAAATGAGGCACTTATTTTCAAAACTCGCTCCTTGCATTTTGGAAAATTTCAAGGTAGTTTTGGTTTTTTGCTAATAATTAAAGTCTAAATTTGCCTTTTCTCTAAAAATTTGATATCATAAACTTATTACTGTTATTGCAATATATTGAAAGACAAAACGATTTCAAACATTTTTTCTTGACTTTACAATCAAACTTGAAATTTGGACATTGATATTTTTTTAGAAATGCAAGAAGCGAGTTTTGGAACTCAGTGCCAGAAATGTAGTCTACAAAAACGAAACAAAAAATCCAAACCAACAGTTAACTCAGATTAACCCTCATGGGAAAATCCTCCTTTTGACTAGGAATGCACGCCGAGCCCTAATTTCCGATCGTATCACTACAGCCAGATTCGAATCCATAGAACGCAACATCACAATTATGTAGTGCTACGCACTGACTGAACCTGCATCATTCATCATTCTGCAAAGGACGTTATTTTATCAGCGACTAGGCGACACCTTTCATAGGGCTTCCGGAAGTGCCATTAAAATTATTATGGGGGATCTCAACGCAAAAGTCGGTCCTGATAACATATAGGCTTAGAAAATCTTATGGGCAATCACGGACCTGCCGACAGGAACAATAATGGCGAAATGTTCGTGGAGTTTTGTAATTCTCGACAACATGTCATTGACGGCACCTTGCTCAAGCATAAACCCTGCCATTTAAAAACTTGGATTCCTCCGGAAGACAGAACAGAAAACCAGATTGACCAAATTGCAATTTCAAAAACGTGGAGAAATTACCCATTAGACGGCAGGTCGAAGCGTGATGCTGATGTTGGCCGCGACCACCATCTAGTTATCGCGAATCTTGCCACGATTTAATGTGCAAAAGCTAACAAAATCCACCCGGAGTGTATATATAATGTTGCAAGCACTATATATTTCCTATCCGCACATATACGGAAATTTTGGACCACGCCGAGATTCGATCTCCGGACCTCTAGATTACTAGCATCGTAGAGTGCGACTCAACCAAGTGAGCCACAGAGCGTGCCGTAACTATCTAAGCTAACTTGATTTCTAAATTTATTTACATTTAGATAAATTTCTAGGACGGAACACGTTACAATAGTGGCGAATCAATCGTAGGATGTTTGAATCATGGTAGGAGACCATTTATCAGTGACGCCACTCAAATCAACTCAGAGCTGAAAGCCGTTCATTACAAAAAGGCATGAAGAGAATTGTGAGGCGTGACAAGCGTACTTACATCAACGGTTTACCGAAGGAGGCAGATGATGCGGTTTACCATGGTGACAGCGGTATTCCCTATTCAAGCTTATTAAGCTACTAATTGGCAAATCTTTTACTACAGAACATCCTGTGAAAAATAAAAAAGGGTGGTCTCTGCCTGTTACCGAAGAACAGCAGCCTGCAAGCGTAGCTTCATCGGTTGAAGAAGACATCCCTCCAGTAGCCGGTATTAATTCCAGACCACGATCTAAGACGGAATTAAAGCGGATTATTATCGAATCTACGCCGGAAAGGCCCCGGGGATAGATAGAATTCCGGTTGAATTATTAAAGCGAACTCTGGTGCTACAACGGATATTCTGCTTCCCCTTATCAGAGAGTGTTGGATAACCGAAACTCTTCCAGGCGAATGGAAAAAGACCGTGATTAAGAAAATTCCGAAAAAGAGTAACCTTAAGGATTGTAATAAATGGCGTGGCATTTGCCGACTTTCAGCTGTCCCCAAGTTGATGGCTAAACACATTTTTAACCGGATCAAGGATGAAGTTGATCGCACTTTAAGTAATGAACAGGCTGTATAAACACTCTCCGAAATATTATTGAGCAATCCGCCGAGTGGAGATCCCCATTACACCTCATGTTCATTGATTTCGAGAAAGCGTTCGGTAGTGTTGACCGGGAGAATATCTGGACAGCCCGTTGTAGGAGCGGCATACCAACTAAAATAATTTCAATCATCACGTTTTGCACAAGGATATCCTTTCAGATCCTTTTCAGGTGCACAGTGGAGTGAGACAAGTCGTTATTATGGCAAGAGATTGAGAAGTTCTCCGGGATAGGCATGTCGCTAGTAAAAATGTTATATAGTGTTGGACTTAAGGCCGACCCTTGCGGAACTCCAGCACGAAGCGAGTCAAAAGGCAACTTAGACCGTTTAAATTTACGAAAAAAAGCGATTAGTTAGAGTCCGAAAAATAATTCAATTAAATACAGCGGGAAGCCGTAATATTGCATCTTTAGATAAGACCGTTATGCCAAACACAGTCAAAGGTTTTTTCAATGTCTAAGGTTGACATTCCGATAGAATTTTGCAACTCGAAACTCGATTTAACCGAATAGACTTTATCCTTGCAATGTGATGAATTATTGTAGTGTGGTGTGCCCTGAAATCAAATTGGGCATTAGGGAGAATACCTTTCTCCGACAACACTTCCTCGAAGCGATCTTTAATTAGGCTTATGGGTCGGTAGCTGTTTATTGAGATTTTTGGCTTAGCCGACTTTGGAATGCATATTACGGTGGCTACTTACTCCACGCTAAGAAAGTAAAGGTAAACTTTATACATATTGCATTGAGTTTGTGGCATAAATAAATTAGTGACCTATTGTGCATTCAGTCTGGGCCAGGAGCTTTGGTGGCTTTCAAAAAGCTTATAGCTTTCTTGATGGTCGAAATATATACAAATTGACTGCTGCTGCCATCTGTTCCATTGTTGATTTCATTAACAGTTTCATTAATCAAATCAGTAGTTGCTAGATCGCCTAAATGGTTTGTGCAATGCAAATGCTTCAGACTTCTCCGCATCTGTTCTAAGGATGGAGTTTGATACAGATATTGGTGGAATCGAGTTACTACGTTCGGTCAGCGCTTAAGTAGTATTCCAAAAGGGTTTGCTTCCTCTTTGTAGTGTCGAGCTACGAATGTTCCGAAGTAAATTTCGAATCTTTTGAACCTCGGCATCAATTTGAAATTAATTTAAATCGTTTAAACTCAAATTTATAAAAGGTGTTTCTGGTGCGCTGCACTCATTGTAAATTTACCACATTTATAGCACAATAGGCTTCAGTGCTGCGAAACCCTTCGGGTTCACGCCCCTCTACAATCTACAAATTTGCCACATGTTTCAATATTTGTTGTATTGTTTGGCAGTTCGGGTGGAAACCAATTTGGGCAGTCAAATTTACTAGAATGCACTAATTCGTTCCAGATAAGTATGCGAAGAGGATCTGTCTCTTCATTGAAATTTTATTATTATTGTGAATTTTATTTATTTATTTATTTAACCAAAATATAACCGTATACGATTGAATGTTGATATTCTTTTAAAAGTGTTGTATGCCTAGTACGTCTAATTTGATCATTATACGTAATTTTGATATGGTCAACTCTCTTCAATTCGGCGTTATTAAGATGGTAGAAACGATAAAACTGTACTCTTACGCGAAAAACTCATCACCTGACACTTGCTGACGTTCAGGTGTAGATTATTATACCCTATACCCATAAGATGGTATAGGGTATATTGTTTTTGTTACGCCGATATTATGTAACAGCTCAAAGAAGCCACCGGAGGTATGCAAAGTATACAGGGTGTCCGGAAACTGCCGCATAGACGCACCGGATTGTGATTCCTCGTATGATTTCCAGCAAAAAAGTTGTACGCAATATACCCCCTTAGCTTAACCCTTTAGCTGCCACAGGCATGTGAAGATTTTTGAAAAAAATCATTTTCTTGCACAATTTATAGATCAATATCTCTTAAGCTAGACCAGATAGAATAACGAAACAAAATGATAATTACAGCCAACAAATTTACCAATAAAATAAAACTAACTGCACCAAAATCCGATAAGAGGTTTGGTTTTTACAGAGCTTCAAAGACAAATTTGTGTGATTTGACCCAAAAACAATCTATTTTTTCATCTCAATTTTCTCCAACTTCTGCCAAGGAGAGGTGCTTGTACGATTCTTTTAAAAATTGGCGCATACTCTTACAATCATATCTTTCTTACATCATTTTATTTTAGCATCGTTATTTCTATCAGTTTTAATGTCTTAAAAACAAAAACTCTTATCCGATTTTAGTGCCGTTAGTTTTATTTTTTAGGTAAATTTGTTGGCTGTAATAATCATTTTATTTTGCTATCCTAGCTAGTCTAGCTTTTGAGACATTGAAGTTGCCTGTGGCAGCTAAAGAGTTAAGGTAAAGAAGTATGTTCCGTACAAATTTTTTGCTGGAAATCAGTTGGGGAGTCACAATCCGGTGCTTTCATGCGGCAATTTCCGGACACCCTGTATATGGGTAAATGCACAAGAATGCATAACGGATTATTTACCGTTACCGATAATGTTCTTAATTGAAGTTTGCGCAAGACAAACATTAGTTGTGTCGAATCTATCATTTGAAGCACGAAGTAAATTTTGTGAGTTTGTTTTTTTATGAATGGTATTTTGTAAATCGTGTTTTCAATAATGGCTCCACAAAAAGGACACTGAACTGCAACGGTGAAATTTTAGAACAGTTAAGGAAGAGAGTAAGCGTAACTACGCTTGCGCTTAAATACGAGGTTGCAAAGTCGACTATCTGCAACATCAAAAAAAGTGGCAGCTCAATTTTAGCCGCTATTTCGTCGACATACTCTGGCCCGGAAATAGGAAAACTCTTAGGCAACCTGAGTATCCGAAAACTGAGAAATTGCTATATGGATGGTTCCTTGAAAAAAGACGGGCCGAAACATTCCAATCAGCGGACCTCTTTTAAAAGAAAAGGCCAAGCAGCTGTACCAAAGTTGCGAGGAACGAGAGAGAGGGGACTTTAATGCCAGTGATAGACGGCTTCAACAATTTAAAAAACCCCATGGCATACGCCTTTTGAAGATCGCGGGCGAATCATTATCATCTAACCAGGAGTCGGTTGAGCCGTTCAAAAAGCAACTGGATGCCAAAATGAAAGAACTGCAATTGGGGAATAATCAATTATACAACGTTGATGAAACTGGGTTGTATTGGAAGATGTTGCCGGAGAAAACATTATGTTGGTGCTGATGAACGAAACGCTCCAGAAAGGAAAATGAAAAAACAGAGGATTACCGTATTACTAGGATCAAATGCCTCGGGGACATACAGGCTAAAACCA
The DNA here is from genome assembly GCA_949715475.1 of Microchrysa polita. Lineage (NCBI taxonomy): Eukaryota > Metazoa > Arthropoda > Insecta > Diptera > Stratiomyidae > Microchrysa > Microchrysa polita. Next base: position 11,332,750 of record OX454422.1, on the reverse strand, counting down.
CTTGTCGTCGGACAATCAAAAAACCCACGATGTTTTCGAAATTGCAATCCCCCTGTTGAGTACAAAAGCTCCAAATCGGCTTGGATGGCTGCGGCTATTTTTCACGAATGGTTCCATCATTCATTTGCACAACAGGTAAAAACGTTTTGTAGTTTGTCTAGTTTATTTTTGGAACCATTAACATTTAATGTTTTCTATTCAAGGTGCGACGGTTTTCCGCGGAAAACAATATTTTACCTGAAGCGCTGTTAATCTTCGATAACGCTCCTGGACATCCGCCAGCATCGGAATTAATAAGCGACGATGGAAAAATAATTACAGTGTTTATGCCACCGAATATAACTCCATAGATCCAGCCAATGGATCAAAATCCAATTCGGTTGACAAAGCTGTATTATAAGACAAGTCTCTTGTCTTACATTGTATGGCTGAGGAATCTTCATTTATTGACACATTACAAACCCTCAACTTGAAGAATGCAGTTTGGTGGCTATATGACGCATGGAACAAGGTGGAAAAAGATGTTCTCGTTCTTCTTCTTCTTCTTTTAGCGGTGCAGAAAGGTGTGAAACCTCTGTGCATCTATGTGGGTACGATTTATGGTTCGTCAATGTTTGTGTCCGTGAAACAAGTGACCCACATCATGAGGAGTACCATTGCAGTTTGGACAGATGTTTTGGATGTCCGGGTTTATGCAAAAAAAGGTACGAATTAAGGCGTGAACAAAAGCCCGACCAAAGTTGAGCTAGTGTTACTCTAGTGGCTCTCGGGAGCCTAATCTCCTCAGGCGAAATTGGTGGTGGGCGCTCTGAGAGGACTCTATTCGCACCTAAACTCGCGATAGACCGATTTACTTCTTCAGTGTGGATCGCTGCAATGGCGGCTCGGTATGTAACTTCATCGTAAGGGTCCCGTTTGTATCCGTGAACCTCTCTCTCAAGGTCTCGTAAACCACGCCTGACATGTCGTGGTGGAGAAATTCGGTCCATGAGATGATCCTCACGATAGCAACCAACAAGATACTGTTTTGAGAGTAGGAGATTGTGGTCACGTATTGGCATCAATTTTGTCTCCTGATGTAAGTGATCCTGGGCAGACATCAGAAGGCAACCTGTCGCGATGCGTAGAGCGGCATTTTGGCAGACCTGAACTTTGGACCAGTTTGTGTCACATAAACTATGTGTCCAAACTGGGGCTGTATAATCAGCGGCCGCTCGACCCACCGCTTTATAAGTAGCTAGCATGGTTTCTTTATCTTTGCCCCAGGTGCTACCAGCTAGAGCTTTTAGGATGTTGTTCCTACTGCGCATTTTTTCACAAACTGCAGCTGCATGATTCGCAGATGTCATCAAGTTCTCTAGGTGAAGCCCGAGAATTTTGGGGTTTTTTACAGTAGGAACAGAATTGTTGCCAATACGTATATCAATCTCCCATCTGATGTCCTCCCACCAAGTGGTTAGAAAAGTCGCAGAAGATTTGTAACGCAGAGATGGTGAGGTTTCGGCTTTGGAAAAATGTCTGTAATCGTCCTAGATAGCAATTAATTTGGAGGCGCATTTCATCCTTATCATTCCCTGTGGCGAGTACGGTACAATCGTCAGCATAGGAAATCACCTCGATTCCTTCAGGTGGTGTTGGAAGGCCGGGCATGTAGATGTTAAACAGAGTGAGGGAGAGTACCCCTCCCTGTGGAACACCTAATTTGATTTTCCTAAGCTTAGAACGTTTGCCTCAAAACTCGGTGAAGGGGTGCTTACCAGCTAGATAATTGGCAATCCAACGAATCTCTTGTGCAGGAAGATGCATATTCAACAAGTTTGCTAGAAGCATTGAATGATTGACCTTATCGAATGCACTTGATAGGTCTATTGCCACCAGAATAGTTCTGTGACAACGACTGCGTTGATTTAGCCCATCACGAATGCGTGTAGTGATCGCATCGGGGGCAGTGGTGGTACTATGCATTTTCCTGAAGCCATGCTGATGAGGTTCTAGCTTCGCATGTGCAACAAGATTGGGGTGAATAAGGGCCTCCAGCGTCTTTGCGACAGGAGAAAGTATCGTAACGGGGCGGTAGGATTCCCCGAGATTTGCGCTCTTCCCTGGCTTGAGACAGGGAACAATTCGACCTGTTTTCCAGATTTCAGGGATGGCAAGCGTGGACATCGACAAGTTAAAGGCGGCCGTGAGATACTCAATGGCTGGAAGGTCGAGATGTTTCAACATGGTCATCGAAATGCCATCTGGTCCGAGGGCCTTGGAGTTTTTAGCATTCTCGATGACTTTTTTAACCTGGTCTGTGGTAAAAGATGGTATGGTGTCAACATTCCGGCTGCGAATCCGTCTTCTAATTTTGCGCTTGAGGCCGTCAGACTTGGGATGGTCAATAAATTGTTTATTGAACAGGCTAGCACACTGAAGAGGATCGCAGGTTTTTGTGTTGCCAAATTCAATGGCGTTGTTGCCCTTTTCTTTCCGAGGATTGGAAAGGGCGCGGACGATAGACCATAATTTGCTGACACCTTCGTTGAGGTTACATTCATCGAGGTGCTGATTCCATTTCGCCCTCCTATAGTCTTTAACTTGTCGGTCAATTTCGGAGTTAAGCTCCTGAATTCTGGGATCATCAGGGTGAGCGCTTCTGATCTGATCACGTTCATCGGCTAATCTGGCGGCACTAGTGGGGAAGTTAGGCCGAACTTTCGGGATACGTCCTGCCGGAATAAAACGTGCCGCGGCTGTGGTAATGACGTTCCTAATATTTTTCTCGGCCTCATGAATGGTGATAGGTGATGTTAGCTCGGTGAACTTCGCCGACGAGTAAGCTTTGAAACCATCCCAATCGGCTTTCTTGTGATTGACAAACGTTCGCTTCTCAGACTTAGTCATGTTCGCTGGTTTGTCAATTTTTATAATGATTGGGAGGTGATCTGATCTAAGGGTGGTACGTACTTCCCATCGGGAAGCAGCAATTAGGCTGGCACTGACAATAGTTATGTCAGGAGAACTACTGCAAGTGCCCACGACTCTAGTCGGCGAGTCTTCATTAAGTGAACAGAATTCTGAGGCGTCAAGTGATTCGGCGATAGTTATACCCCTGGCATTGTTGTTGAGGTCCGAATGTCAGAGCTCATGGTGCGCATTGAAGTCGCCAAGGATGACCCTGTGCTCTCCGGAAAGGAGAGGACCAATATCGAAACGATAGCCAGAAGGGCAACTAGAATGAGGTGGTACATATACAGGGTGTCCCGCATTGGGTGGTCAATACTGTAAGGGTTGATAGCGCAACTTGTTTCAGCAAGAAAATTACCAATACAATCGGAATTTTTTTTACCGTTACCTTGTTATCGCTTTTTTTGTTAAAGTCATCAAAAATCGTGACTTGTCACGCAAAATCGTAATTTGCAGCACTCCTGATGACTTAATCCAAGATTTGATTTCAGTTTCAGAAACTACATAAAATTTCACAAAGACTGAAGTTTTTCCTGTTGCCAACATTATCGGCACTTTCAAGATACAGTTACTCAAACTTAATAGAAATTTTAAGTTTGGATTTTTCATCGAAAATTCAAACAGTAATTACATAACGGTGCTTTACACGTACAACTCTGCAAAGTTGATAAAAGTTGCTTCAACATGTTGGCTTTCCAACGGTATATCACTTTTCATATTTACATTGCGGGATTTTAGAATTACACATATTGAATATAAAAAAACAAGGTAATTATTTTCTTATCAGATTATTTGAACTGAAATTTTATTCATTTATTTTTTATATTTAACTGTCGCAATTTTGAAAATTTGTTAAATAAAAATGAAAATAACGTTTTCAATATGAGAAAGAGCCAATAAACTAAAAATGGTAACTAATGATTAAATGGGTCTGTTTCATGAATTGGAATAATACTGCTGGAATTGGCCTCCTCCATTTTGTATGCAGAGTCCACACCTTCGGCGCATGGAAGAAACGCCCCGAAGGATTTCAGGAGGGGTTTTCCTTAATGTTATCACAAGCATCATTAATTCGCTGCAGCAGCTGTTCCCGGGAGGTAATCGACTCGGAATAGAAATTGCTTTTTAAGTTACCCCATAAATAAAAATCTAGGGGAGTAAGGTCGGGACTTGTCGCAGGCCACGCAACTGTCCCAAATCTGCCAATCCACTTTCCGGGAATTGCGTTTTCCAAATATTCTTTGAAAGGTCTCGCATTATGAGCGGGCATCCGTCTATCTGCCATAAATAGCAAATATTAAATTTTAACTGTTATAAGTACCGTTGCATTTGCCAAACAATGTACCAAATTTCAAATATCTTACAGTTCTGGTCAAAATAATGTAGCGAGATTCTATCCCGAATTATAATTGCCTTTGTATGTCTTTTTTCGAGTCAAGGGAAAATTGTTAACGTTTCCACTGAAGCCATGATTTTTACCATTCAATGCGTGTTTACCTAAAATTCTGCAATGTAAATGAGAAAAGTGATATACCGTTGGAAAGCCAACATGTTGAAGCAACTTCAACTTTGCAGAATTGTACGTAGAAAGCACCGTTATGCAATTACTGTTTGAATTTTCGATGAAAAATCTATTTTTAAATTTCTATTAAGTTTGAGTAACTGTATCTTGAAAGTGGCGATAATGTTGGCAACAGGAAAAACTTAAGTTTTTGTGAAATTTTATGTAGTTTCTGAAACTGAAATCAAATCTTGGATTAAGTCATCAGGAGTGCTGCAAATTACGATTTTGCGTGACAAGTCACGATTTTCGATGACTTTCACAAAAAGAGCGATAACAAGGTAACGGTAAAAAAAATTCCGATTGTATTGGGAATTTTCTTGCTGAAACAAGTTGCGCTATCAACCCTTACAGTAATGACCACCCAATGCGGGACACCCTGTATATTAAAAATTTCGATTTTAGTACTCCCTGATGGAACTGAGATGGCTTGAATTTCCGCCGTACCGTCAGCAACTACATCTAATACACAGTAATGTACGGACTTGTGTATTAGGAGGGCAAGTCCACCTCCAGGGTGAGAATCATTCGTGGCGGCCGGTCGATCTTTCCGCAGTATAACATATTCGCTATGGACGCTTAGAGACGAGTTTGCGTGAAGCAACGTCTCTTGGATGGCGGCGATGTTATATATATTATTATCTGTTCAGAGGAGAAAGACAAAAGTATGTGTAAAATACATATTTTCACAATTTTCCTAATTATAATTGTTCGCATGTCTCAATGGAAAATTATTTTACTACATCTTCCCTCTACTGGATAAAGTCTTATGATGTAGAGGTTAACAATACTACCGGCAATTTACCGGCATCCACTTGAGATAAATGGAAATTATGTGGAAAAACTGAACTGACTTCATTATAATTTCGTTTATTGTGAATTTTGTGCATGTGTTTCAATACTTATTCCGCTATCCGAAGTGGATAAGTCCGATCCGGTGGTGGAAATTTACTCGAATCTGGGACTTTGTTCAGGAGATCTAAACAAAAGTATGTATGCAAAATTGTTTTCAGAATTTTTATTATTGTGAATGTTTTGTAAATGTATTTCAATAGTTATTCTGGGTGTAGACCAACACCAATTCGGTGAAATGAATTTACAGAAATCCGATAATTCATTCAAGAAATACAGGGAGAAATATGCGAAAAAGAGAAATCTTTATACATATTTTGTTTATTGTGAATTTTTTTTTGCATGTTTCAATATTATTCTGAAATTCAGGGCGGTGACGAACTCGGCAAGAAAATCTTCCAAAAATCAACTAAGACCCTTCAGAAATATGTATAGACAAAAGTATGCGTAAATTATTGTGAATTTTCCGCATGTTTCAATATTTATAATGCTTCTCCGGCCGGAGCCTATTGTTAAGACTAATCCGGTGGGATAAATTTACTGATGTCCAGTAATTCGCGTGGAAGGATGCCCAATGTGTGTTCTGGGGGAAAGTAGAATGTCGGCCGGAATGAATTAGCAATTACAAATTTGAAGCCCATTTCAGTAAACTTCGACACGCAACAGAAAAGCGCCTGTAGCGGATAATAGTCTTGCAATGATAAACGCGATTAATGATAACATCAAGAACTTTTATTACTTCTTCAGAACGCGTGTACATTGAATGAATACCTGAATGTAAGTGTATGATATATTTCAAGATGGCGGCTCTGGCCAGAACCTGGTGGTGAACATCACAACTATCGACTTCACCACAATACTCCCCTCCGAGTAATGTCTATGTGATTGCAAACGTGACGTGTTTCCTAGCTGACTTCGGCCTTGCGGGCGCATAGGTCTTGGGAGTACCAGCTTCTCTATTGACGACAAACTGGTTGATAATAACGGGTTCGCCGGATAGCTCAGGATTTGGTAGATGGGCCGGCTTCAGACGTTCAGTAGACACGGTTGTTTCCTTGCCGTCGACGTTAATTCGATACACCGAATCGCTTATTCGTTCCAAGATGAGGTGAGGCCCCGAATAAGGCTGCTGAAGGGATCGCTTCACTGGGCCTTGTTTGAGAAAAACGTGCGTACAGGTAGACAATTCTTTAAACACAAACGGAACCGTACTATTGTGATGGGACGCGGGAGTAGCCCGGAGCTGTTGCATTTTCCTCCTTAATTTTTCCACAAAAACTTGAGGATTGATAGTTCGATCGTCATTAATGAAGTATTCCCCAGGTAGTCGAAGGGTAGTGCCGTATACAAGCTCTGCTGCTGAGCAATTGAGATCCTCTTTCAACATAGTCCTCATTCCCAACAACACCGTTGGTAACGCTTCGGTCCACTGTGAATCCTCATGACACATCAGGGACGCCTTGAGGGTACGGTGCATACGCTCCACCCAGTGGCGGCTCGCCCATATGTGCACATGTGCACGTGCACCCCCAGATAAAACTACATGCCATAATGAACTCATCATTTCCCATTTCGCAAAAAAAAAACTTTACTAGCGCACGCGAAATACATACTCTGGGTGTTAAACGTACAACACAATCCACGCATTGAATATGTCGCGACCAGCGTCCAACATCTACCATCCATCCATCTAGCACCCTCGGTGTGGTGCACAAAGTCATATCAACTGGTGCACTCGCTCCAAATTCAGATATGTGAAGGGTTCTCGGGGCAAGGGGATAGTGCAAAATTTACACTGGAGTTTGTGCACGGATAGGCTGTGCACACCACTTGGTGATCAACTGAATTGATGATGAAGAATTTTAGTGCAGTCATATTAGCATTTCAAATAGAAAAAAATAGAGTAAGGCTAATTTTTGTTGTTTTTGAATCAGTGGGCTCCCAGGAATCTACAACTGATTTTGCTAAAAAAAATTTTGATCGGAAAGGTCCCAAAAAGGACAAAAAAGGATACTCTTAAATCCTTGACCGGAGGTCGGCATGCGGGGTATCATATCAAAGGGGACGTCGAGTACATTACATATCCGGTGTTTGTTTCCTGTTTCAAGGACTCTCGACGGAATAAATCGAGCTTAAATGGAAAATTTTCGCGTTTCTTGTGTATCTTTCCAAAGCCATAACTACGAGAATAATTCAAGTTGTCACTACTTTTATCACTTTCCAGAATCTATAATAGCTGCAGATTCTACCATTACATTTGCTAAGAAAAAAGTTGATCGGAAAGCTCTGAAAAAGGACATCAAAGGACACTAATTGCACATCTTAGTCGAACGTGGGCATGTGGGGTGTCATATCAAAGAGGATGACAAGTACATTCCATATCCGGCATTTGTTACTTGTTCCAAGGACCCTCAAAAGAGAAAATTGGGCTCAACTTAAACATTTTTGGGTTTTCCCGTATCTGACCTTTCTAAAGCCGTAATTTTGCATTTAAGCCCGACTTATTCCATTTAGTGTCCTTGAGACAGGAAAGAAGCACCGGATATGCAATGCACTCGATGTCCTCTTTGATATGACACCCCACATGCCTACGTTCTATCAAGGTGTGAAATTAGTGTCCTTTTATGTCCTTTTTCAGAGCTTTCCGATCAACTTTCTTCTTAGCAAACTTAATGGTAGAGTCTCCAGCTATCATAGATTCTAAAAATTGATGGAAGTAGTGACAATTTGAATTATTCTCGTAGTTATGACTGTGGAAAGATACACGGAAAACTCGAAAATTTTTAATTTAAGCTCGATTTATTCCTTTGAGGGTCCTTGAAACAGGAAACAAACACCGGATATGTAATGTACTCGACGTCCCCTTTGATATGATACCCCGCATGCCGACCTCCGGTCAAGGATTTAAAAGTATCCTTTTTTGTCCTTTTTGGGACCTTTCCGATCAATTTTTTTTTTAGCAAAGTCAGTTGTAGATTCCTGGGAGCCCACTGATTCAAAAACAACAAAAATTAGCCTTACTCTATTTTTTTCTATTTGGAGGCCAGATTTGGGATATTTTGACTGCACTATTTAGGATGAGAATTTTCGCTGAAATATAAGAATGTGTAGAGATTTTTCATTGCATTTTAGAAATTTAGTTTTCTTGTCTGTTATGCAAAAATCGCCTAGTGATTCTGTTTAGTTAAAAAAATATAGATCTTTGTTTGCTGGTAAAAATTAGAAGGTAAATAAGGAATTGTTTTTTTTTCGCAAAAACTTGAAGGCAAGCGCACTAATTAAATTGCATAGATTAAAACCGAGAACAAGGATTTAACTAAGATTCCACCAAACGTCTTACTTTAGGGGGGAGGATTAAATTTGAATTTAGGATTTGATTACGTATCAAGATTTAACTGGCTATATTGTAAATCTTCAAAGGGTTTTTAGGGTTTTAGGGCCTGTTAGAAATCCACATAATCAAAAGTTGAATTTTCACTGGGCGATTTTTTTCTTTTGAGTGAGGATTTGAAATCTCTCTCTCTCTCTCTGTTTGTTAATGGGTGAAGCCTTCTTTCGGTTAATGGGTGAAGGCTTTTTTTGCATTGTTTCCGAGGCAGTTGTTCGGCCATAAGCATCTTTATTTTTATCATATGGTTAGAATTTCAAAATCAATACAGAATTTATGTTTTTCGTTGAAAATATTCATTTAGGGGCTGTATTCATAACAACATCATCGAATCTTCGTTTAACTCTGCTACGAGGCAACGTTAAACGTTTCGCACTTGTCCAATATCGTAAATATATCTAGCTTCCATATTCCTATTTTCCAAGAATCTAAAAAAATATACATATTTGTGTTCACAGTCCAAAAATTGTCTCTTCGCTCTACGAGATTGGATAAGGTCAGTGCATCATAGCCATAAAGCTTCCAATCTAATCTATTGTAAAGCCTAATTATTACTGTACGTAAGATCGTTTAGATCGTTTTTAGAGAAGAGAACAGAGTTAATTCCCCCTATTCTCTGGCGGTTGCGGCCCGTGTTCCACCGAGCACTTGAAACACCATACGTTACGCCACTGCGAAAGGCTAATAAAGCCGAAAACGAAATTTTAACCTAAACACTTAAGCCCATATTCACATATTTTTGAAGAATTTGCTCTTGCTCTTGTATGTTTTATGTGAATAGTGAACCCCCAGTTTCGAAGGTCACGAACCGCCACTGGCTCCACCATACCGTTTGAAGCTGGATGATACGCCGTCGTCCTGTGTCGATCGCAGCCAACCAGTTGACGTAATGCTGTGAATAATGAGGCTTCAAATTGAGATCCCCGATCTGTTGTGACAGCAATGGGCGCACCGAAGCGAGCAACCCAACTATTGTAAAATGCGGTACAAATTGTTTCCGAGGACGCATCTGGAATGGGAATCGCCTCCAGCCACCGAGAGAAGCGATCTATCATTGATAAGACGTACGTATGCCCCTGTGAAGGCGGCAAGGGCCCCACCAGATCTAAATGCACATGCTGGAATCGCTTGTCTGGGTTCACGAAATGCTCGGGAATATTTTTTACGTGCCGACTGACTTTGGAACGCTGGCATGGCAAACATATCCTGGTCCAACTAGCGATGTCTTTACCCATGCCGGGCCAAACGTACTTCCTGCGGATTAGTTTGCTTGTAGTTCGAACTCCTGGGTGCGAAAGTCCATGCACCTGTTCAAAAACTGCGCGTCGTAAGGTTTGTGGTATGTAAGGTCTCGTCTGGCCAGTGGCTAATTCGCAATACAAAGTTTCGTTGTCTCCAATGCTTACAGGCTGGAGTTGCAGTGATGTTTCTCCTTGCAGAATGCCTCTCAACTCATTATCAGAAGCTTGTACTCGAGCGATGTCATTAGCAGAAATTGGATTGGTTTTAATGCCAACAACTTCCAACGTCGATAATGTATCCGCCACAATATTTTTGCTACCATCGACGTGTCTTATCCCCGTAGAGAATTGCGCTACATATTCCAAGTATCTCGCTTGAATGGGCGAAGCCTTACCCGATCGTTGCTTAAAGGCGAAGGCGAGCGGTTTGTAATCAGTTTTGATTATGAAGTTGCGACCTTCTAGCATATGACGGAAGAACTTGATTGCTTCATAGACAGCCAGAAAATCGCGATCATAAGTGCTGTAGTTTGCTTGCGCTGAATTGAGCTTTTTCGAAAAAAATGCTAGAGGCTTCCATTCGTTATCAACGTATTGCTCGATAACCGCTCCTATGACGGTATTTGAGGCATCAGTATATAATGCTATTTTTGCGTCTGGAGAAGGATATGAACCAGTAACGTAAAGTTTGCGATAAGTTGTTTACTCTCCTCAAAAGCAGTTACAGCTTCGTTCGTCCAGACGATTGGTCTTTTGTCATTCTTCATTTTTGCTATCACAAATAAGGCTGTTGAGTGGGGCTAATACGTGTGCAGCATTTTTTAAAAATCTTCGATAAAACTTGACGACTCCCAAATATCGGCGGAGTTCCACTATATTTTTAGGTCGTTTGAATTTGCTGATCGCATCTACACGACTTGGCAGAGGCTGCGTACCCTTCTCCGATATTAAATAACCCAGATATTCGATTTCTTTTACTCCGAATGTGCATTTATCGATATTAATTCGGATTCTGTGTTCGCTTAAGCGCTCAAAAATTTGCTATAAATGCTCAGCGTGTTCCTCTGGGTTAGCAGAAGCGACTAAAATATCGTCCAGGTATGCGTAACAGAAATCCAACCCTCGTAGGACTGAATCCAAAAAACGTTGGAACGTTTGGGCCGCGTTACGCAGGCCAAACGTCATGCGACAGAATTCGTATGACCCAAACGGAGTGCATACGGCAGTCTTTGGTATATCGTCTTCGTGTATCGGCACCTGATGGTAGGCTCGCTCTAAATCGATTTTGCTAAATATTGATTTGTCATGCAAGACATGGTTAAAATCTTGAACGTGAGCAATTGGGTATCGGTCGGGTGTTGTAATTGAGTTTAAACGCCGATAATCGCCACATGGTCTCCACTCACCAGATTTTTTCTGGACTAAGTGGAGCGGGCTAGCCCATGGGCTACTTGACGGGCGGCATATTCCATTGCTAACCATGAACTCGAATTCTTTTTTTTTGCAGCAGCGTACTTCTCTGCAGAATGTCGTCTTGGCTTCTCTGCAACTGGTGGGCCACATGTGACTACTCGATGTGTTATAGCATGCGGCCGACCTTGAGTAAAGCTGGTTGAAGCAGTTAATTCGGGGTATTTTTCAAGCAGGCTGAGGAATTGGTTATCATCGCGAAATGCTGTTAGCGACAGGGAACTATTTCTGCTCAATTCTGCACACGTTGAAAGTTGTGTACTGCCATCCACGAGACGCTTTCTTTTAACGTCTACGAGAATGTTGAACTCTCTGAGGAAATCAGCACCTATAATGGGTTTGTTGACGTCTGCTGCATGAAAACACCAACGCATTGGTTTTCGTAGTCCGAAATCAAGGTCTAGTGCGCGTTCCCCGTACGTATTAATGACGGGTTTGACGAAAACTCAAGCAGGCTTTGTCCATATTTCCTGAACGAATTAACCAACAACCCATCTAATTGGAACTGTAAACTTTCGTATTGTGATTCAAACAACACCATTTAACGAAATTAACGGTATATTTCATAATTACTAAATAAATCTTGTTACGGCAGCTTCATATGAAATTTTATGACCACATAAAAACGGCTGCAAAACATAAAATCGCAAAAGAATAAAAAAAAACAAAAATGCATGCAAAATGCGATAGGAATGAAGAACATTCCAAGACGATTGATTTAAGTGCACGGCCGGCGCATATGCATCATTGCCCTCGTCACATTTTGCAGAAACAATGCACCTCGCGCATACACACCCATTGGAAATGAACTTTTTTGTTGTCTTAACGTTTTAACGTCTTTACTTATTCTTACGATTGACTACTTCTGTGTTATACGCTTCATAAAATCCGCGAAGTCTGTATGGACGCGGTCGCGTATATTGGTCATAAAATGTTGAGTTACAGTGTTGAAGGACCTGACTACCATGTGAGAGGTTCATGACACCTGTAGCGCTCATTCATATATTTTCGGGTATGAATAGTCCAGGAAAGTGAAAATCGTGAAGCTTCAACGATTGCATGTATAACGAATGGATGATAATCGCATACCAATTAAGGTGACGTGGACCACCGAGAGCTCGCTGAGAGCATTCAGTAGATAAGGACGCCCACCAGCTGCTGGGCTTCCGACAAGGAAAAGGTCACGTAACCGCGACAATTCAAGATCAACAGATTCAGGCGATCCAAGCCCGATATCGAGCTATCGTGGCACATTGTTGGTGATATGATGATGAATAGTCCAGGAAATGTAGTATTTTAATTCGGGTAAAAAAAATAGGAGTAGAGTTTCGAGATTTAAAAAAACCAACCCAAAAATTCGTCCATCTACGTACGTGTGTCCCGGTGCTCCAAGGCGTGGTGTCATGTTAAGCAACGGCCAAAAGACGGATTTTTCGGAAAATCGAGATAACGGGAACATGTACTGGATAGTGGTGTATGTAGGCATCATATAACGAATCGTATTGATTGGAGCTCCTCTCCTAACGACAACACAAATGAGATAAAATTTTGTTGTGTTCAATTTACTTTTTTTAAAGGTTTTTCGAAAATCACTATAACGGTACATTTTACGAAAAATTCTCAATTTTGAACCCCTGGTGGTGTAAGAAATATTTCCGCAAAAATTTCTCACACGGATATTAGGATGTACTCCTGAAAGCCCACGCGCGCCATTTACCTGTCTGTCTGTCTGTGTCGTACAAAAACGGGATTTTGTTTTTTTTTTTGTTTTTTTCCAGTGTACGTCACTGCTATAACGGTAAAATATACAAAAGAAATTCGTAACTTGAAAATAGATGCAAAACAACAATATCAGAAAATTTCCCATATTGATGCGCGCACCACCCTTTTTTTACCACTTTTTTGTGAACCGTTACCGTTACATATATTTTTGAATGAAATTCTGATGACTCCACCGGACACCGTTAGGAGTGTTCCTCAATCATTGGAGAGGTCTTTTGATAGATTTTAATTAGAACCGCAACCAGCTAGACAAATTTGTCATAAGAGTACATCAAATTTCAGGACCATATCACCATTATATGCAGACTCTTTCTGTTTCGAATTAGGGGAGAGGACTCATACCCAAAGCTCCCAGTTTTCCCCTATAATTTTTGGTCGCCAGATTCATGGCTAAATTAAGGTTTTGTTTTCAAATTTTTTTTTACAAAACTAATTAACTGAAATTGAAAAAACCAATTAAGAACAGAATTCTTTATGCCTTTGCGCCGTAAGCGTGGTTTGAAAATCAATCCGAGGCTGTGTGTGTGTGAGTGTGCTCGTATTTTATGAAGGCGGACACAGCCGCCGCATTGTAGTTGGTTATTGTGGACCGTATGACCGCCTGACGTACTGAGAGCAAATTATCTGGAATCCTGTGCAGTTTTATAGCATCTTCACGCTCAATCACTGAGGTAATTACTTTTGGCCGTTTTATGACGAGACGTTGTTGCAACAACGGATTTGAGAAAAAAAACATTTAATGAAGCAGAAAGTGAAATTACAGTATAACCTCCCTTGACCATCTTTTCTCCGCCCTTGTGCCTTCAACATAATATGTTAAATCAGTCTCTGTAAGTTGACCACACACTCAATCTTGATCAAAAATTGTCCGCCCTTGGGTGGTCAACTTATGGAGGTTTTACTGTACTTCTTTTAAAGCTTTCTGTGTGTAGCTTTTATCTCAGATGTCAGTGGACCGTACTAAACTTGAAAGTGAATTGCTATGGGGTCGTTTCTGTATAGGCCCATATGATCCGCCATGATCACGGCCACAGGGCAGACGCGTGGGTGTTGAGATTGCGAGGACAAGGTGGCGGAAATGGTCGTGGTACAGCTAGAACTCATCAACATCATTATGAGAGGCTAACAGACTAAGGACTTCATCGGTGCATGTGTCATTAAGGCCGCGCGCAGACTAAAGGCGTATTGGAGCGTAGCGTAGCGTAAAACCTGTCGCCCAATACAACGCTTCTATTGGGCGACCGGTTTTACGCTCCAATACGCCTTTAGTCTATTTTTTTATAGAGGTGGGGAAATCTTGCATAGCTACTGCCATTGCAGTTATGCTGGATTCCTACCAGCTAAAACCACACCACCTCTCTCGCCTCAACCCCCGTGGAACCACCTTTCAGTATTACTTCGCGGGCGGGTGGGCTATGGCTAATTAGCCTTCAGACTGATTTGCTGACTTGCGTCTGGCTTCTTCCCTCTGCACGTCCTTGTGGATATTACACACGAACTCCGTCAATGCTTCCCAATTGCGTTCTTTATCCAACATACATATCACCACATTTTGTGGACTTAATACTTGGCCCACCTGCGCATTTAAATGCAGCCGCCCCGTTTGATATCTTGGACACTCAAAAAACACATGCCTTGCGTCCTCTGGTACTCCCTTGCACATAGGGCAATCGGGCGAGTTGTCTAACTTGAAGCGATACAAGTATTGTCGGTATCCTCCGTGACCCGTCAAGAATTGAGTCAAGTAGTGGTTCACTTCTCCGTGTTTGCGCCGAACCCATTTTGCTATATTGGGGATCAGATAGTGCGTCCACCTGCCGGTTGAGGCTTCATCCCATCGCCGTTGCCACTGTCTCAGGCTTTCCTCTCTTTCCAAACTTTTCCGTAACTCTAACTCTGTCGAGCTTTCATTACGGCGACCACGGTAGAGTCTGCTTGTTTCCTCGACAAGAATTCCCATTGGCATCATTCCAGCCACGACGTATGCCGCTTCATGCGAGGTTGTTCGCGGTGTCGACTGAGTTAGCCCAAACGGGTGAGGAGTATAATAGTATGGATGTAACCACCCTAGCCAGGAGCTGTCTTTTGGTAGATCTTGGGCCTCCTATATTGGGCATAATCCTTACTAAAGCTACGGTGGCTACTGCTGCCTTCTCCGTAACGTACCTGATATGTTCTGCAAAATTTAGTTTAGAGTCGATCATGATCCCCAGATACCTAACCGCCGCTTTTGTATTAATGATGTTCCTACCAACTCGAATGTTCAGCGAGCACCTTTTTCTGCGCACGCTGATCAAAACAGCCTCTGGTTTTTTTTCAGCAAGCTCTAGGCCGACTGATAGTAACCAGAGCTTTATGGTCGTAATCGCTTCGCTCGCGTAAGCCTCAACGTACTCCGGCTTCTTTGCTATCACAACCACTGCGATGTCGTCTGCAAACCCCACTACAGTCACTCCTCTAGGCATTTGTTGTTCCAGGATGCCATTGTACATAATTATCCAGAGCAATGGGCCGAGGACTGATCCCTGTGGAACTCCTGCAGTAACCTTATATTCCCGAGGTCCATCACCCGTATCGTATTGGAGAACGCGGTTTGACAGGTAACTCCTGATTATAGTTGCGAGATACTCCGGTACATCTATCCTTTGCAATGCCGCATGAATGGAAGCCCAGTTTGCGGAGTTAAATGCGTTCTTAACATTTAACGTCACAACCAAGCAACAGGCACCACTTTCAAGCGATTTTTTTGCCAAGTCGGTAACAGTCCCAATTGCGTCCACCGTGGAGCGCGCTTTCCTGAAACCATATTGTCTGTCCGACAAGCCCCCTTTTTCTTCTACTACTGCAAGAAGCCTGTTGAAAATTATCCTTTCGAATAGTTTCCCTAGCGAGTCGAGTAGGCAGATTGGCCGATATGAGCTTGGCTCTCCAGCCGGCTTATTCGGTTTTGAAAGGAGCACCAACTTTTGCCGCTTCCATATCATTGGAAAGGTGCCTTCCGCTAAGCAAGTGTCGAAGACTTCGATGAACTTTTGAGGAATGGCACGGATTGCTACATTCAGCACCCCATTTGGGACCCCATCCGGCCCTGGAGCCTTATTCTCCTGCAGTCTCGAGACCGCTTGCCAAAGTTCTTCCTCTGTTATGGCAGGGATGTTAACCGCATGTCCTGAAAGACGTGGACCTATGGGTTGTAGCTCGTCCTGGGGAAACAGAACCGATACAATGTTTCGAAGCATCTCTCGACACTTTATTTGTGGTGCTTTTGGCCCTATTTTCTTCATTACCACCCTATACGCCATTCCCCACGGATTTATGTCTGTATCGTCACAGAGTTGCATGAAACATATTTTTTTGCTCCTTCTGATCGCTAGTTTTAAAGCTTTTCGAGCATTCTTGTAGGATTCTACAAGGGCATCACGAGCAATAGCCTGAGTCGTTCGCTGGCACTTACGTCTCGCTTTTAGACAGTTTCGCCTGAGACCCGCTATTTCTTCTGACCACCAGTAATTTTCGTTCTTTTTTCCAGATGAACGTTTTCGGGGCATAGAGGCGTCACAAGCCTCTGTAAGCTGTTCAGTGATCTGACCTGTTCTCTGCTCCGCATGACCTTCGATAGGCCCACTTTGAAGGAGCACTTCCTTGAAAACTGTTTCGTCAAATCTCTTGGTAGACCACCCAACGAATCGGGTATTGCTCATTGGTCGATGCACCCTGCACCCTACCGCGAACAGAATCGCTTGATGGTCACTAACTTGCCACTCCATCACAGGTGCCAGTGAGCAACTGACGAATGTTAGATCAATGATGGATCCCCCGTTTGCCAATCTTATATGCAACTCATAAAGGACGAATGCCTGCCAGCACACTTGAAGAGGCCATCTTTGAGTGACGCGAGTGGTATTCACAATGCCAATATTAAGGTGTTCCCAATTGAACTTTGGCTGGTCTAGCGGTTAGTTCGCGCAACTTCGGTGCACAGGGTCATGAGTTCGAATCTCATCATCATCTCATCATCATTGCGAATTGTTGTTCATTGTGAATTTGCCGAAAGTTTAAATGGTTGTACTACTAGTCTGGCCCGAGCCTTGTGCAGATCAATCCGGTCGGGTCAACTAACCTAAATGCGATAATTCGTTAAAGAAATACAGAAAGAGATATGTATATGAAAAGGAACTATGTCTGCATAATTTTGTTCATTGTGAATTTTCTGAATTCTGCTGTTTTGGATTGGAAACGAATTCGGACGGAAATTTTTTCGAAAATCCACTAACACACGTCCAAAAAACGCAGACAAAAGTATTTGGAACACAAAAAAAAAACTATTGTGAATTGTTGCTCACTTTAATTTGAATAAGTCACGAATTATCGGATTTAATTAAATCGACCCCACTGAATTGGACTACATAAGGCTCCGGCCAGAATAGCAGTACCTACAGCCATTGAAACATGCGGCAAATTCACAATGAGCAACCATTCACAATGAGTTTTTTTTTTTGCATATTTTTATATAAAATAGATTTTGCTTATTTTTCAATAGTTATTCTGCTTTTCCGGGCAGATGCTAATCAAACGAGCCTAAGATCATGGAAATCCCGTTCAGACGTTTTTGAGTTATAAAGATCAACATGTCGTAAGCTTGCGATCAAAAAACTTTAAAGACTTTCAAACGAACGATGTCCGTATATGATAGGCGGGTGGTCAGTTCGTGCGAAAGCAAGACGAGGTTGCTATCATCACGGGAAGTGCTCGCAGTACCTCTACGCGGTGGCCACTAGTAACTTCACCCCGGTGAAGGCCAAACAGTGAGGGCCGATTGCTCTGGGGTTCCTCATTCAGACAAGGCTCATTTCAGAGCCGGCGAATCTGTAACCTCAGAGCCACTGCCATACATTCGTGCCAATGACTAGCTATAGCTACATTTATTATATGTTTTTAGACTTGGCTCCAGAATGTTAGAGTTGTCCTAAATCCCCGGGGTGTCAACCGACCCGTGCCCATCGGGGGAGGATTTCCAGGGACGCAAATGGACATCTCTAACGGAGCAGCCGGATACAGGGCGACCTCCGGTGTTATCTAGCCTTACCACATCAAGCGGGGCTCTGGTGGAGCGGACTCTCTTTTCCCTAGCTGCTCGTGGGAATCACATGAACTTAAATAACAACAAAAACACAAACAAAAAACCAAACACCGATCCGACTGAGACAGCCTCAGACTCGGATCAAGAGGCCCTCGCCTCAGATTTTGTTCCAGCGGAACTTTACTTGTCGGACGTGGATGAACCACACCGACCTACACGGGTTACTTCCTGCACGGAAGCCGTAGCGGGCTCCATGGAGCGTACCGCAAATGAGGGGAAGCAGAAAGCTGGGCTTCCACCCAAATACTCTACGGGTGGTCTTCGGGATCCTCTTCGTAAAGGACTTGGAGGGGCGGCCTGTAAAAGGTATGTACGCTTCCTCGCACAAGGACATGCTCCCGAAAAAGCCAGGGCACTTGCGATTAACACCAACCGCAATGAAATCATGGCGTCGAGCTACCCGGACGGACAGATCATCCAACATATTGTGAGCATCCCGCCCACCAACGTCTTTCCGGAATTCGGCAGCATCCGTTTCCGCCCGGATTCCTTTTGGTCGAATGCGACAACGAGGTCACTGCCGAATGGCTGTGCAACACAACCCCCACTCTCAACCCTTGGGAAGGAGCCACGCTACGTGCCGTAACTGGAGAGGACATTCCCAGATCAACGATAGCGACGCTCTACCTGCCTCGCACCACGGAGGAGGAGGTGGAGGTTGATTAACGCTGCTACGGAGGGAGACAACCTCACGCTAATCGTGGCAATCGATCCGATGTCCATGGAGAACATCGCTAGGCGCAACTTCCATGTGTCCTATCGCTTCGGGAAGACAAAAGTCCACCCGAAAAACTGGAAGGGCGCCGGCAAGGAAGACAAGTCGAAGTCGGCCAACACCGAAATGGACACTGGCACTACCACCACCGTCAATGAACTGCCCAGCAACACAGCTGAGCCAACAAGCTCTATGGAGGAGGATCAATCTGCACCACGCCAAAAGAGCCTCGGATATAGCTGCAGCGCGGTTTATAAGGGACAGTCTCGACATCGCTCTCATACAGGAACCGTGGCAGCATGATGGGAACGCCAAGGGACTGAGCGTAAGTAATACGAATCTGCTGTATGGCAGGGGCTCTACTCGCCCCAGAGCCTGTGTTGTAGTTAGCAAACGCATTAATTACCTCTGTCTTTCAGAATTTACCAACAGTGACCTAGTGGTCATAGAGATCAGCACTACCAGCGAGGGCAACCACAACCTGGTCGTGGCGTCCGCCTACCTACCTGGAGACACGGACATTCCTGCGGGGGAAATCCAGACATTGGCCTTCCACTGCAGGACCAACGGTAAAGGCCTGTTGCTAGGCTGTGACGCCAACGCCCACCATACACTCTGGGGTAGCACGGACACAAACAGAAGAGGTGAGTACCTACTTGAACTAATTACTTCACTTGACCTATGTATTCTCAACAGAGGATGTCAGCCTACATTTGTAACCAGAGTAAGGCAAGAAGTACTTGACCTTACTCTGTGTAGTAACTCAATAGCGGAACGAATTCGTTCCTGGCATGTGTCGGATGAGCCCTCCTTATCTGATCACATGCACATACGCTTTGACTTAAGCTTTGCGGTTGCTGCAGGAATCGAGCGAAGAGTTCCACAAAATACCAACTGGTCGGGATATACCGAGTCGTTGGGGGAGCATCTGCAGCAAATCGACAAAAGGGTCACAGGGTGGTTGAGTCTAGAAAGACTCGTGGACGAGACCACCAGGGCATTTCTGTCCTCCTATGAAGAAAACTGCCCCGTGCGGGTCTTCAAAGAAAATAAGTGTGTTCCGTGGTGGAATCATGAGATAGCTTGTCTCAGGAAAAAAAGTGAGGAAGCTGTTCAACAGGGCCAAGCGCAACGGGGACTGGGCTCTGTATAGATCCACCCTCACGGAATACAACAAAAAGATCAGGGACGCTAAAAGGCAAAGTTGGGCTAACTTTTGTGACAGCGTCAACAATACCACCAAAGCAGCTAGACTGCACAAAATTATGGCAAAAAAATGGTTGCAGCACTATTGGCACTCTGAAGGGTGCAAATGGGGACATAACGAGGGATGCCGAAAGCACAGGCATGCTGCTTTTAGCAACCCATTTGCCCAGCTGCAGACTGGACTATAACGTGAATGATGGTCACAGTTGCATGAATCCGCCCAATAGGGCAAACAGATCTGCCTGGGCAGCAGCAAAAGATATCTTCACGTATGGCAGGGTTAGGTGGGCAATTGGGACATTCGATCCATTTAAGTCGCCCAGCATGGATGGAATCTTTCCGGCGCTCCTACAAAGAGGCCAAAGCGAGCTGATACCATTCATGGTTAGTATCTATAGAAGTAGTTATGCTTGGAGATCAGTTAGGGTAGTCTTCATCCCCAAAGTGGGTAAAAGACCGGCGGACGATCCTAAGTCGTACCGCCCCATCAGCCTTACGTCCTTTCTCATGAAAGCTATGGAAAAGATACTGGACTCTCACATCAGAGGCACACTTCTTAAGACACGGCCGCTGCACCCAAAACAATACGCCTACCAACCGGGTAAATCCACGGAATCGCCACTTCAGAGCTTGGTAGAAGAGATCGAGGTAGCCATGTCCAATAAGGAAACAGCACTATGTGCATTCCTTGACATAGAAGGCGCCTTCGATAACGCCTCCTTCAAATCCATAGAAACGGCACTACGAGCCAAAGGAGCCGACAATACGATCATTACCTGGGTGCAGCGTATGCTTTCATCAAGAATTATTTTCACCAGTATAGGCAATACTACCCTTTCTGCTTTAGCCACTCGTGGCTGCCCCCAAGGAGGGGTACTATCCCCCTCCTGTGGTGTCTGGTAGTTGATGGATTGATGTGGAGACTTAGCTCAGCTAGGTTCTCCACACAGGGGTATGCGGATGACCTGGTTATCACGGTTAAAGGCAAATTCGAGGAGGTCCTACCAGTCCAGGATTGGTGCACAGCAAACGGGCTGCGCGTCAATCCAACAAAGGCCGCCGTGATACCATTCAGTAAGAAAGGGGAATCTCCAAACACTGGAGTGTCCCTCCATGTATAATGCACGGCTAACAATGCCGGAAACTGTCAAATACTTGGGGGTCACACTTGACAAGAAACTGCTATGGAAAAAACATCTTAGTCTGGTAGCAGAGAAAGCAGTTAAAGCCTTGTGGATCAGCAGAAGCTATGCGGGGAAGGCATGGGGTATTAAGCCTTACATAGTTCTGTGGTGGATCTACAAGACAATTGTTAGACCTATTGTGGAATATGGGGCGGTCGTGTGGTGGAGAAGAGCAACCACCATAGACGGAAGACGGTGTCTCGAGAAAGTTCAGAGGCTGGCCTGTCTTGCTGTCCTTGGGGCCTTCTTTTCGAGCCCCACTGCCGCCCTGGAGGTCCTGCTAAACTTGCCACCTCTCCACATACACATCGAGGCAGTGGCACGGTTAGCTGTCATTAGGCTCGTAGCATGTGATGCGGCGTCTCCACTGAACTCAGTTCAACAAGGATGGTTAAGTAACAGCAGATTACTGGACATGCCATCAGACCATCTGGTCAAAACTCTCCGTTTTGACCCTTCTTATAGTGCAGAGATATGGGAAAGGGTGGACTGGACTGACAGATTCAGATCACTCAACCCTAGCACCATCAAATTTTACACGGACGGCTCCAAGACCGATACAGGATCTGGAGCTGGAATTACTGGCCCACTAATATCTTTATTCCTATGGGAATACATCCGACCGTGTTTCAGCCGGAAGTGCAAGTGTGCAAGATTATGCCTTGACAAAGGTTACACCAACAGGAAAATACCAATATTCACTGACAGCCAAGCAGCAATAAAAGCGCTGACGAGCTGTACTGTCACATCTAAGCTCGTGTGGGTTTGTCAGGAAATCCTCCAACAGGTGGGCAATCTCAACAATCTCACCCTTTTCTGGGTACCTGGGCACTCGGGGTTTTACGGCAATGAGAAGGCCGACGAGCTCGCAAGAAGAGCATCCACCACTCCCTTCTATGGCCCAGAACCTTACTGTGGGTTACCACTCTGTATATGCAGAAATGTGATTAGTGAGTGGGGAAAAAGCCAAAGCCACCACACACTGGGAAGCTCTTCCAGGGCTTAGGCAGTTAAAACTTTTTGTCGCTAACTATTCACCCAATCGTACCCTTGGTCTGATGAAATTGAGCAGAAACAGGGTTAGGATCATATGCGGGCTCCTTACGGAACATTGCCGTTTAAACGGTCATTTAAAGCGCTTGCGCATTGTTACCGACGCCAGCTGTCGCTTCTGTGAGGCTGACGACGAAACTGCTTCTCACATCCTGTGTGAATGTGAGAGGCTAGCAAGGCGCCGATTGGAGTGTTTCGGTATCGCTTTTCCCTTGGAAGAGGATATCACCGCTATAAATATGGCCCAGCTGAATCGATTTATCGAAGTCAGTCGGTTGGACGAGTTCATCTAACTCATAGTAGGGGCAATGGCACAATAGGCCACCGGTCGCAGTGCCTCGGGCAACCCTGTTGCCTGTGCCCTCAATAAATCTAAATCTAATCTAATATGGTAGGCGAATGGAGATCACCTCATGAATTACAGTGACTATCCGAAAAATTGCGCTTGGACACCGGCTCCACGCAGTTAAAATTTTCATCGAGTTTCTCACAAAAGTCAAAGTCATTCTCCCCCCGAGACATGGAAATTTTGGAAAGTGTTTGATCGTTTTGATCATAAAACATTCAATTTGCCACAAAATTTGTGCTTTGGCTAGAGTCCTATTTACCGAAATGATCCGGTACATAGAGGAATTCATGGCGTCCCACAGGGCAGCCATCTAGGACCCGTACTGTTCTTTTATTGTCAATCAATCTACGACCCACGGACATTAGGATTCTTCTGTTTGCTGATGCCATTGCTAAAATAGTTAAAAGCTTTTCACGATTCATTACAACTCCGCCCGATTGCGTGCAGAACCAGATTTGAAATTGATGGATCCGGGGGGAATTTGAGCAAACTCTTGGTCCGATTAGGCCCATTTTCAATACCGTCCAAAATGCATAGCTAGCTTCATCATTTTTAAATAGGTTGGGCATCAACAGGCTCATAAACATTGGTTTATATCGGCTCAACCCTCAATTCAGTATAAAAGAAACATTCAAATTGAATTGAAGGTACCAGAGCCTTCGGTGTCTTCCATCTGATGATCCTCTCAACAGCAACAATCCCAAAAATTGCGTAGCTTCCCATATTGAAATTTGCTTAAACATATCAACAAACCATTTCAAATTGTTCGTTTACAAATCACACACCCAACTTTATGTGCAAATTCATAAACATGGCACACAAGAATTGTCCGCTCTATTCGCATATTCTAATTTTGATATTTTTACGATCGTTTTATTGACAAACATTCTGTGAAATGGCCACTAATCAGCATAAACACATTTTCACGATTCGTTTCACCACCAGGCAATCTCAATGTGTGTGCTCTGTTCGAATCATGAAAGTGTGCCAAAAGATTTGCATTGCGACTGCATGTCGGACCGGTGCTGCGCTGTATAGAAAGAGTCTGTGTATGGGCGCCGGCCGGCCGGCTATAAAACCATACACCAAGTGAACCGTGTGGCTAAAATGAGCTCCAGAGCCAGCAATAATCATTTGCTTCCGAATTCTAGGGCTGCAGATAGAATATTCTGAAAAATTGGCAGTTGAAGTGGGTTGGTATGTACATTGGAATTTCATTTTAAATTTGGAATGCCTCAACGGTCAATATTCGGTCCTGTGCTTTTTTCATTTATGTTGGTCAACGATGTGCCGCGTTGCTTATTCCGTTTCTGCCACCGCGCGGTATGCGGTTGCATTAATTTTATCCCCTAATGATTGCAGTCGGCTTCAATGGGATACTATGGGCATGAATACAATCATTTCGTCAGATGGGGCTGGCTGGTGAAAGTGTGGAGGATCAGGAAGAACTTCTTCTTCATTCTAGTTTATATGATGAAGTTTAGATGGGAACCCGCAAGGGTTCTTCGAGATATAGAGAAATTCGAGCTATTGAGTCTCGACTGTATACCGTAACAAACTCGTAGAAACAACATTTGTTAACTTTGCAGAGTGGACACTAGTTACCATCTACGAGTATACTGTCAGGAGAGTACCTAGCCTTTCGGTCATTATTTCCCGCTCCTTTGGGCGGTTTGGACCTACGGCGTTTTATTGACAACGTCTTATCGTCAAATGGAGATTTCTTCATCCAGCGAATGCGCTCACCTTCAGAAACCCAAACCCGAGGTTGCAACACTAGCTGGTTGACTCGGGTAATAACCTACAGCCACCTCGAGTGCAACACCTTGATGGGCAAGGACCATGGTATCCTGGGCACACGCATCCCTGAGGTACACTGTTCGCTATAGACTTGTCTATAGCAGGTGTGATCCTCCTTCGGCCCCCTATTGGTTAAACCTCACGTAGACATTCAGACGTGCATGTACCAGGCTCGTTGTACCTGTGACTAATCGACTGCTTAAAGCAGACTCGTAGCGCTGCTTTTTACATCCGGGCGGCCCCTTGAGCTTACTAGTCAGCAATGCGATTCGGGCCGTGTAGTCATCAATCCACAAACTAGTTAGATGTAGGCACGTAGGCATACTCCACCAAGGCCGTTCTCCCAACTAGCCCCTTCGAGGCTCGGGTTAAGCGAAGCCGCCATCTCCGAAGCTCGAAGCACGATTAACTGTGATCCCTCCCCACCAAAGAACCACCGTTTATCGTGCTCGGCCTATATATGACTTCCCCTCCGTAAGTTATGCGAGGAGGTCAGTCATGCCAAGAGCTACCCGTACATAACTAGGGAGTTCGGGAACGTTATCGCCCGAATGATCTTTGTACAGATCCACGCCATGGCGTATCAACCATACCAGAGGCCTCCCTGCGCTGCTCAGGTACGTGGTGTCGCAACTCACCAAAAATCTGTGTCGCACTATACACAGCCATTTGCTGTGCCACAGGGACCCAGACCCGCCTGTGGGGTGCAGAGTGGACAGAATAGTCCATGGGGTTTAACGTCCGTACCTGTCGTGGATACTTACCAGACGGGCCGCGAATAGGCCAACGGATTGAATTTGTGACGTCAATCAGTGTAGAGGTAACAGTTAACATACAGCTGGATGCGAGGTCTGCCTCTGCCGTTCTAGGGTCCCGGCGCCCGGTTGAAAAAGCGCAACTCCACGCTATTCGCGATACTACCACTAGGGGGCCAACCTCTTTGTCGCTGCAGAGAGTACTGGAGGCAGTAGTTCCCTGGGTCTTTAGCGACTCCCGTGCACCTACCTATCCTATCCGCTAGTGCAAGACACTATTATTAAGTCCATCGCTCAATCCAACCGACGGCGGTCGGCGGCCCGACGGCTGAACGCCTCCTTAGCGAACGCATTCAGTCGCCGAACTCGTTCTCTTCCCCACAAACACTCCGTGACGTAGACGGCTCCATCGTTGAGAAGTACCTTGGGCAAAGCACCAACACGTGCAGCCAGTCCTTCTCATCCGCACCGCATCGCGGACAGGAGGCATTTCTGGCCAACCCAAGCTGGACAAGCCGTGTCCCGTGATCAGGAAACCTAGACTTAGATTAAAGTATAAGTCTAGGTTTCCTTGGGCAGCACGGACATCCTTGATGTACCCGAATGTCACCCTACCGACGACAGACGGTTCCCATCTAGACAGGACACTTAGTTCTCCCAGACACACTTTGCTCATTCACTAGCGAACACTCAAGCAACATCAGACACCTCCTGATGTGGAAGGCTGTCGAACAACCTCCAGATCAAGAGGGGGAACACCCATCAATACCTGCATGGCGGCAGTCGAAACTGTCCGACACACAGGTATACATGCATACATCACGATACGCTGAAGCGTCTTAAGCTGCCGACTGCCATGGGCAGATGACGCCCAGTCCATCAAGACTCCTGCGCCGAAACTTGCACGCGCAACAAGCAGCGAGCCTTAGACCCAATCCCCAGTCTCTGCGCATAACACGCTTCAGCATACCTACCAAACACAGCAAGCGTGCCTTCAGCCCCTCAAAGTGGGGTTGAAGTGTCAACCGTTCGCCGTAAGACACTCTCAAGTACCGGACCTGCTTCCGATACTTGAGAGAGTCTCTACCAATCCAAACTATCGGGGACCGGCTCGACGAGAATGAGCTTTTCAGTATCATCATCGCCGTTTTCCGGGTTGACACTTCAACGCCCACCCGGGCTCCCCATCCATGGACAATTTCCATGAGTTGAGAGCCCTTCTCAAGTGCCAGCCTCGTCTCACCCTCTACCAGAAGTAGGAGATCATCGGCGTATGCACAGCACTTGCAAACGGGCTGCAGGGATGCCAGCAGGTCATCCATCATATAATTTCATACGAATGGACCAACAATGGAGCCTTGTGGGCATCCCCGCATCGCAGACTTCCTAATGAGGTCATCATTACCCACCACCAAGGACACTCTGTCCGAGAAATAGCTCTTCCATAGAGCTATCTCCGGACAGCCAGCTGCCTTGAGCTTGTGCAAGACGGCACTCCACAGCAGGTTGTCAAACGCCCCCTTGAAATCCACAAAGATTCCAAGGACTCGTTTGGCACCACTGGTCCTGACTGCCCCCTGGACAAACGAAAGCGCGTCTTCAACCGATCTTCCCTTACGAAAGCCGTACTGTCTGTTCGACACCCGATCTCCAATCCTATCCACCAGTATCCATTCCAAGCACTGGAAGGAGACTGATGCCTCGCTAGTGTAGTGAAAAAGTCGGAGTGATTTGTGCGCGTTCGTAATATGGTGCGCGTATAGTGACCGCTACACTAGGATGAAGGATCGGTTCGAACCTTATCAGGGCCTTTCAGCAGTACGACCATCCGCGCGGTTTTCCAACTCCTGGGGAATGTACGGGCTCCGAAGCAAGATTCAAAGAGGCTCTTCATGTAGTCTGGAATGGCCCGCCACATGCTTTTACACATCTGGCCGGTCATTCCATCGATTCCCCGTCGACTTCTTGTACCTGAGTGTAGCAATGCTTGCTACGATTGTTGATAGTTGCAGAGGAGGGATTTCTCCATCGTCTGCAACTCGCTCAGAAAGCAAAGCATCGACAGGATCAGCTGCAGGAAAGAAACTGTCCATGAGAACCTTAATGCTCTCCCTGCATGTGTATGTTGAGCCAGTCTCAGTGATGAGGCTAGACACTTCACAACGTGCCCGTCATTTCCCCCTGGGCTCATCCGAGGAACTGCTGATGAATCGCCTCCAGTCGTTCTCCTTGCACTTCGCCATCATGCAGTGGTACTCACTCCTCGCCCTCCTGAAGGCGACACCATGGATGTCTACCTCAGCACGATGGCAAACTCTGGCTCGCTGAAAACGCTTCCGAAGCCGAGCGGCCGAGCTACCTCGCGCTTCTTGGCATCCAGCTCCCTGGTCCACCATCGGACATGCTTCCGCCTACTCGAGTGAGGAGGCCGAAACAGGTCGTTGTTGCCCTCATTCAGACAGTCATTGACACAAACTCGGATCTTGGTCGGCGCTCAAAAGCCTGCAAGATCGGTGTTTCAAACAGTGCCCAGTTTGCATACCTGGTGTACCATTTAGGTACGACAGGCATGTCAACCCTAGCAGGCACAGTCTCATTGAAACTCATTCACCCTCCACCCTACGACCTGGAAGCGTGGCAAACCAGGGAGCGACACAGCTGAGAAACCTCCAGCCGCTGCTTAAAGCTCCGCCGTATCGCAGAGCCCCACCGACAACCTCCAGTAAGCAGGAAATTGTCGCAGCACCAGCATGCGAGGAGCATGAATGCAAAGAGGACGATGACGTCCCATCACCTCTCACAGAAACCGTGCGATACATATGGAGACTGAGGAAGGGGACACACATCGAGCCCGTGGACTACTCCGATGAATCCGCCTACTAACAGATCACTGGGCGTGCTGTAAGCTAACCTGCAAATTTGGGTTCAACAAACGCTGTTTTTGTTCGTTGAATTTCCCCCATCGTCTCTCTGTCCCGCCCAAACGTGTGTTTGTCACAACTTTGACCTTTGTACCGCGCGATTTGACAAACCCGTAACAACGTCAACGCATAGGGTGCGGCGACCAGTAGAACAATTCACATTTCATGGAAGCAGACGAATTTTCAATAGATTTTTGGCGAACCGGTTTCGGAACACCCTGTATATAGAGACGGAAGAACGCGTCAGGACCCACGAAGCGGAAAGCTCAAAGCTCATATGCAATTTTTTTTAAATACCCCTCCATGGCGTCGCGTCACTCAGCCTACGGTCAAGGCACATCGCCCGTTCGCTAACGGTAATGTCTCAGCCTATTTCTACAGGCAACTCGTATCTTGGATCGTATCATCGCCGAGACCAATGCGTTTTGCTTGCTTCCATTCATTTGACATATCATCGCAGCTGTTCTTGGGTTTGCTTTTGACCTTGGGTCCATCAAGTGGAACTTCCATTGATATCACCTCTGTGCGGGGTTCTCAGGCGGGCGCTTTTGAACATGGCAATGACCAATCCATTTGTCGGTCTTCGAGCTTTTCGGTGATTGGTTGGTCTATGGACAAGCTGCCTCGGATGTAGCTACTTTTGATGTGATCCCTTTTGGTGGTCACACCAACTGTGACAACTGACGTGAGAAATCTTGAAAATTGTCAAAACAAATGTTTTCAAATGTTCGCCGATCAGCTGGGGATGGGCATGCCCTTTCCTTACGATTGTCGATCTCCGGGCCCTTTGCGTCATGTTGCCGGTTGACATAACAACAAAATGCTTCCCAAACAGCAAGCGTGCGGCTGGGGTTCAATTATTTTGGGCAAAATTGGAGTAAATCTGGCACACGCAGTCGAGTCGCGAGGGGGAGTCAAGTACATAGAGCAGTGAGGAGCCCCGCGGTTCACTCGCTCGATAGATAGACAAGACAGAAGAGCTATCCACGTAGTCAAAAGATTTTTTTTTTGTTTGTTTTTTTTTCGTGCGCGCCATCTTTCCATGGCGCGGATTTTTTTTTTATTTTTATTTGTTCCTCTTCTATCTGTGCACACAAGCGCCGCAATTATGTGTATACCGTGTGTACCGGTTTTTCAATGTTTTCAGGTGTATTGTATGTGTACATAAGGTACATAGGGAGAGAGTAATTCCAATATGATTCGATGGATTCGATACACGCACACAGAGCAATAAAGAGAGCAGCAATAATGGTACATAAGCAATTCGTGTTTGTGTGTGTGTGTAAATTGCAAGCAGCAAGCCTGCGCGAGCGTTAGTTGAAATCCGTGCGGTGTACGGTCGTCGAGGGGGGCTCGCGGAACGGAGCGCGGGTTATTATTATTACCACCGAGGAGAGGCACACACACGGCACAACGGCACACAGTCCAGTTCGAAGGCGAAGAAGACAACAAAAATACGAAAAAAATTGAATGTTTGGCTTTGGTGGCCACCCGGCCGATGGACGGTGGAAGATTTGCGGAGGAGACGACGACAGGAGGCATGATACGCGCGGTGAGATGCGTTTTGCTCTTTTTGCTCCTGGCAGATGATGGGCAGCAGCAGAAAACGACGTCAACGTCTAACGGTCGCCCAACTAGAGAAAATGTCAAACTCCCACGAGCAACTCGCTACTTACCGGTGCAAAATGATACGATCTGGCATCACAGAAATTTCCAGTCAAGACTATGCAGGCCCTGGTGCAGAGGGGGGCACGACGATCTTTCTTTTTCCGTTTTTGTCAAAAATCCAATATAGGCACCGCGCGACAATAATACCGTTCCCACCAACCCGCACACACACGCACGCGGCAGGCTATATACACTCGACCCGAAGTGACACAAGTCGGCGTGGCGTCGTCGGGCTATCGCCGGGTACGACGACGTCGTTGTCGTCGTCACTGTCGTGACCGTGCGAAGGGGGGCCGCCGTCCGTCTCTCACGAAACAGGACGTTCACGACGTTTCACTCACAACACACTCGCACGCTTGGCACTAATCCGCGCCCGGCTATCACTCGCATCAATTTCTCACCTCACCGTGACACTTTGCGGCAATTTTTATTCATAATTTCACGTGAAAATGCACACGCACACAAACCGTCGTTCACGCACGCGACGGCACGGACATGCGACACAGACTGTATGTGACCGCGACGTACGCTGGACGCGAAGGGGGAGGAGACGAGTTGGACGAGCGCCGCGAACAGCACACTTGACTTGACGGCACTCTTCAGGAATATTGTATCGGACAGGATCGGTGTATTTCGGCCCGTCGCGAACAGGACACACACACACTCTGAAGACAAGGCCAAGGCGCCACCACCGTGCTAAATTGCGCTCTAAATCCGCGCGCCACAAACACTTTTTCGGGGGAAATTTTCAATGTGAAAAATTGGCGCCGTGAAAGCTTTTTACCCGGTCGTGTAAAAAGAGGACAAACTTTCAAGCACCGCGCGCGCCGAACACACAATCAACGTTCGCGCGAGAACACTGACGATCAGAGCAGACCAGACGGAACGACACGACACAGACAATCGAGACGAGAGACAACAACGTTCGCGTGGCTGCTGCGTGTAACTGCCGTCGGTTGGCTGCTTGCAATTGCACAGAGTGCTCTCTTTGCGCGCGTACAGTCACGGCCGTCAATAATCGACAAATTGTCGTTGTCGTCGTCGTGTCGTACACTTCTCACCTCTCCAATTCACGCATCGTCTCACTCGGACGCAAGGACCTTTCACGAAGCCGACGACACGGGCCTATATACCAATCTCACAACAGTCGCAGTTGTATGTGTGAGAGCCTTTTTCTCACGGTGCAATAATTACCCATACACAGACGGCTCGTCACACGGAGTCGTGAGTGCACATGGAATGGTATATAATATGCGATCGCACGTCTCTGTCACTCATGCATGCGAACCGTGACAAATTGTCTAGCCGCGCGGCTCTCTCTCAGTCTCTCAGTAGTGGGCACGAAGTAAAACGGGAGCGTAGCATATGTAGCATGCTACGGACGGATGCGTATTGCGCAGCAGAGGCGCGCAAGCAACATTGTTGTGCCTTTACGATGGGTCATAAAAAAAACGGCAAACGCGACACGAGAGTGGTGTTGCCGTGTTTGTGAAATTTAAAAATGTTTAAAAATGTTTTCACGATTTTTCGGCAAATTTTGTTAAGAATTGTTGCGCACGCTGGAAAATCGCAATATAATAAAAATGTTTTGGCCTTAATGGAATCTTCTAGCAAATTAACACCATTTGGACAGTGGAATGTCGGAATGTACCTACTTGTTGGAAAGTAGAGACGGGCAAACGTAAAAACGAACGAACGAGTCGAAAATAAAAGAAAATTTTGAGCAGATATCTGCATTTATGTGGCGTGGCAAATTCAAATGATCCGCATTACTTCATTAAAATTTGCCTGCAAATCGAACTTGCGGCGCAATTATTTATTTTCATTTTAATCAGCGCGAGTCACTAGAATGCAGTGGCGTAACTACGGGGGGGGGGGGGGGCTACCAGACCCAGAAATATGGAAAAGTGCGCAAAATCAGAATAAGTGTAGAAAGCAAGCCTCACATTGGAAAATTTTTCTAGAAAATGTCCTTAGGTACTACATTTTCCGACGTGTAAGTCTCAAATTAGCAAAATTCTGTCAAAAACGAAAATCGTCTTAAAAATTCCAATGTATGCATTTTTTTAAGAGACTTGCAAATTTTTATATCAAATATCCTTTTTCGCGAAAATGTTGGGGTAAAAAATTTTGTTAATGCTAAGCAATAGCCTTCGCCGCGACAGACAGGGACTTTGACGTGGTGCGGGGGCTTAACGCTATGCATACTGACGGAACACTGGACAATACCAGGGCACAATACTCATCGACGACATGACAGAGGATTTAACACGCAGCGCACCAGACCAAATATACAAACGAACAGACAAAAGGGGTAGAACAATACCAACCCGCCAAAGCTGAATGCAATGGTTTACCCATAAGCGAAGCAGCCAAAGGTGACGGAAAGTATGTCCCAATCCCGCGACAACACCCTCTCAGGAAAGTGCTTTCTGCAAAAGATCAGAGAGGTCTGACGTGACGATTTGGCGATATGCTTCACCGCTTCCCGAAACCGAGCATAGAATAGTCCTGGGCTTAACGTCCGTTCCAGTCGTGGAGACTTACCAGACGTGCCTCGATTTGGCCGATCGGATTGATTCTTTTGATGTCAATCAGCGCCCCTTGAAGGTAGCAGTCTATAGCAAGCTGGCACTCCAAGCTTGGCAATCATACTGCTGGATGCGAGGCCTGATTAACACCTCTGTGGTTCTATGGGTCCCGGCGCCCAGTTGAATGTCCAACTCCACGCTCTCGATGAAACCACAGCCAGCACGATACTCCCACTAAGGGGCCTACCTCTCAGTCGCTGTGGACAGTACTGAGGCCGTAGCCCTCCGGGGCTTTAAGCGACTCCCGTGCGCCTACCTACCTAATAGTTAGTGAAGACATTAATATGAAGTCCATAATTGAATCCAACCGTCGGCTGTCCGACGGCTGAACGCCTTCTTAGCAAAGGCACACACTCACACACTTCGTGACGTCGACGGCTCAATCATTGAGGAGAAGCCCAAAGTAGTGTAGGTCTCGGACATCCGAATACCTTGGACAAAACACAAGCACATGCAGCCAGTGATTAGATTAATGTCTAAGTCCAATTTTCCTTGGGCAGCGCGGACATCTTTGATGTACCCGAATGTCACTCTGCCGATGACGGACTGTTCCCATCTAGCTTGCCATTTACATAGGACACATTCATCCAGGCGCTCAGCGACAAAACGCTGAGGTCTCCCAGACACACTTTGCTCACTCACAAGAGAACATTCAGGCAACGTCCGACCCCGGAGAGCTATTACAAAGCGTTTAAAACTTTTTTCTGGTCACTTTAATACCTCAGAGAGGACCCTCAGAATATTTGAAAACGATTTGTGTTGGCTCACCATAATCGCTTTGTGTCGATTCACCGCGCTCGATATGCTCGTAAATGCTATAAATTTGCCCTGAGAAAAATTGTCAAAAGGCGAGGTGCGAATGTGGAAGGCTGTTCCACGATCAACAACCTCCAGATCAAGAGGGGGAGCACCCATCAATACCTGCATGGCGGCAGTAGAAACTGTCTGACACATAATGACATCATGATACGCTGAAGCGTTTAAAATTTTTTAAGGGCGTTATCAATACACCAGCAACTACCCTCGAAATTCCAAGTACCCTTTGTGCGGGCTCACCGCTCGCTACGCTCGCACCTCGCCTTTCTACAATATTCCACAGAAACTATTAAAGGCGAGGTGCGAGCGTGGCGAGCGGTGACCCGACACAAAGCGTTTAAAATTGTTTAAGGGCCCATTACAGGCGTTCCCAATACACCAGCAACTACCCTCGGATTTTCAAGTACACTTTGTGCCGGCTCATCGCTCGCTACGCTCGCACCACGCCTTTTTACGATATTGCACAGAAACTATTAAAGGCGAGGTGCGAGCGTAGCGAGCGGTGAGCCGACACAAAGCGTTTCAAATGTTTTAAGGGGCCCTTTACAAGCGTTCCCAATACACCAGCAACTACCCTCGAAATTTCAAGTACCCTTTGTTTTTCTACGATATTCCACAGAAAGTATTAAAGGCGGGTTGCGAACGTAGCGAGCGGTGAGCCAATACAAAGCGTTCCAAATTTTTAAAGGGCCCTTTACAGGCGTTCCCAATACACCAGCGACTACCTTCGGATTTTCAAGTACACTTTGTGCCGGCTCATCGCTCGCACCTCGCCTTTTTACGATATTTCGCAGAAACGTATTAAAGGCGAGGTGCGAACGTAGCGAGCGGTGAGCCGACACAAAGCGTTTAAAATTTTTTAAGGGGCCCTTTACAGGCGTTATCAATACACCAGCAACTACCCTCGAAATTTCAAGTACCCTTTGTGCTATATTATTATTAAAGGCGAGATGCGAGCCGAGACAAAGCGTTTCAAATTTCTTAAGGGCCCTTTACAGACGTTCTTAATACACTAGCGACTACCCTCCGATTTTCAAGTACATACGCGTATGACACGGACGGTTCATTCAGCACGATCATGCTAGCAGGCATTCTGCGAGGGCATCTCCTCTATGCGACACAGAGGACACTTTATTCCCCTGTCAACACGTCAAAAAAACGAGGATCTGTAGCCTCGTCTCCCGACGGAAAGTTTTAACGCCCTTTGGGTTAATTCCTAACAATTTGGTCAAGATGGATTTGTATGCTTCCACCAGGTTATTTACACGTGTGTTTAATTAAAGCAAAATATCTCCCCGTTTCGTGTGTGACGAATACGAGATACATTATCCTACATCTCTTTGAGCTCTGGCTCGGATTTCAATCTTCTCAGAATTTCCCCATTCGTCATCGCTTCCGACTGAGATGTGACCATTGCGTCTGGTCTAGAGTTTTTTTTTTGTCGTACGTTTTTCTTCTTTTCCCTTTAAACTCGCTTCTTTTGTTCTACTTTTGTCTAGGGGCTAGGGTTCGTAGCTGGGTCATCTTGTGTTGCATCATACCTATCTGCTTTCTTGGCGGGTTTGTCCTTCAGAAAGTGTGCCCTTTTTCTCTTAGGAATTTGAAGGGAAATAGACTCGTCTACCTTACGCTTGCGTTTTGGTCGATCCTCTACCGAAGCTCTTGGGGCTTCTGGCGAAGTCTGCACTTCATTATTCTTCTTCTGTTTTTGATTTTCTTCCTCACATTGTTGCTCTCTGGCATTTCTTACTTTTTCCTTTACGGCTACCTGGATATCTGGTCTAAACTCCTCGAATTCCATGAGTTCCGCTACCAACTCACCCAATTTGCTGAACATGTCTATTTCTACCGTGTCGTCTTATCATCGTTCATACAACCTTTTGTCAGGACTGACAGGGGCTGTTGGAGGGGAGACCTTTAGAGCTTTGCGCTACTTCTGAAAGGGCCGTATCCAGATGGAGTGCCCACCATGTGATCTGCACCTACACATAATACACGCCTTAGGAAAAGGAACATGCCGCAGGTTTACACGCCCTCCCACAATCTATTAATCTAATCTATCTATGGGCTATAGAGGGCGATGCTCCGCACCCACTACCGTCAGTATAGGGGAATCCAATTGATCCATTCTGTTAAAGAGCCCTCACCGACATCTGCTGAGCAGAAGCCAAGCCTTACAGTGGTAGCTATACCTGTCTATAGGAGACTTTACCTGGCTCCACGTGAGTCTGTTTGACTTTTTTTTTTAGCAAGATTTAGAGTGGGCGATTGCTCCTCGAAACGACTCCTCTTCACAGGAGGCTGCGCTACGTTATTTGAAAGATCGATTTTGAGGACCTGTTCCCTTTATCATTTACGTTCGCGTGGGCTACTGATGTGCAAACGAACTGAGTAAGAAATAGTTACAAAATCGAAAGTGACGTCGTCAACTTCACACACCTTATTAACCGAAGGTGCTTTAGCGTTGATGATGTCTATTGTACGTTGATGATCATCGGCCGTTTA
Organism: Microchrysa polita; assembly: GCA_949715475.1. Classification (NCBI taxonomy): domain Eukaryota; kingdom Metazoa; phylum Arthropoda; class Insecta; order Diptera; family Stratiomyidae; genus Microchrysa; species Microchrysa polita. The sequence goes on along the minus strand of OX454422.1, from coordinate 11,296,801 downwards.
CTATCCTCTGAGGCTGCAACAAATATTCAATTTGAGGATCTCTTACGTGTCAATCTTCAAAATGTCCAATAATTTCCTCTAGAGCACAAACCACCCCCTCCCCCTCCTTGATTGCCAGCAGCACGATCGATTTTAGATTTTTTACGGACTAATATTTTAATGGGGCCCCCATAAACACAATGCGTTCTTTCTGGGGCCTTTTACAGACCTTTTCTAGGACAGCGAAAACTACCCTTATCAAATTCAAACACATGTGGGCTCCCCGCTCGCTATGCCGTATACCGTCAAAGTGATCTGACGAATTTCTTTCTAGCGTGTTTCCCAACGAATTTTCCGGCCACCTTTTGTACATATACGGTACAGGAATTTGTCCAACTTTACCGAAATCATTGCGAGCTGTCCACCATTGTTCCTCATCTTTGCTAACTACAATTCGAATTTCGCGACACGTTTAAAAGGTAAATCGTCCAGTCCTTGGAAATAAACAAGAAAGAAGGAATGTGAATCGAGATCGTGTAGCACATACATAGGCCAACGACTGTTATCTTTAGATTTTGGTTTCCGACGAAGTTTCAGTTGGAAGTTCTGTGTCGCGAAGGTCCCAAGGCCCATCATCGGAGCAGACTTCTTGCGACATTTTGGGTTGATAGTCGCGATATGCGGAGCAATGTATCATCGACCCAACAACCAGCGCTCGAATGATAGGCTACTGCGGACCAGCCCAAATGGCATCCATTTCGACTGTGGGTGAACAGACGCGCTACCATCAAATGTTAAAAGAGTTTCCGACGCTCACCAGCCAAAATCCCGAGTGTGCTTGACCAGAACACCATGTGCGACACCATATTATAACCGCTGGACCTCCAGTAGCACACCTGAAAAACTGGCGGCAGCGAAAGCACAATTCGACTACTTATTGAAGATAGGACTGTGCCCATAGTCCATCGGATAGTCCGTGGGCGAGCCTCCTGCACTTTGGGGGCCAAAAAGGATGGATCTTCCAGGCCGAGTGGCGATAATCGCCGACTCAATGCATTCACGCAGTCCGATCGGTATCCTATGAGGCAACCGCACGTCATCAAGAATGATCATAGACCAGGGTCCAGACGAAAATACAGAAACTATCGAAATTTTTCTAATGAAGCTCTTCGACAGTCAGCCTTTCTTGAACATACACCTAGTCCCTCATATGGTAGAGACAAGACAGACAGCTTTTGCGAGAAAAACTTTGGCGGAGCTTCCATTACTACAACAGCGGCCTCTTTTCTCTCTCTCTCTCTCTCTCTCTTTCTCTCTGATGAACCTAATTCCCTAATTTAGTTTTTGTGGAAATTGCAACACCGACTCCTTGTCGTGATCGTTTATCGTCCCAGTGCTTTCCCTTGATACCAAGCTAGTCCCGTGCAGCCTCCCCCTCCTTTGAGGATTTTCCTAAATACGCCACTATCAACTAGTGGCATGCAGATGGAAGCATTCCTAAACAGGGAACAATAAAAGTGCAGTACAAATGTATCGCCTATTTGCACTCGAAGACATACAACCTTTCATCGAAAGCTCATAACTTGAAAGCTGAGTATATTGGATTGAACCAAAACATTCGGCTACACGAGAAGTTCTCGTTAGAGCCCATGTTACCAAGGCCGGGTTTCTGATAGCTCTTATTCAGTACCTGTCGGCTGATTAGTCTTATCGCGTAGAGAAGACACACACCATATTTAGAAAGCTTTTCCATTGTATTGAATGGAATTTTTGTTTATTTTGCATAGCTACGCCATATTTTGCTTGTTTAAGCCATCATCTTAGATTGAGAAAATCATTGCGCACTTTCATCCAACAGCGTAAATAAGCAAAAGATAACATAACTATGCAACATTAACAAAAAAATCAATTCAATATAATGGAGAAGCTTTTTGAATATTGTGTGTGTCTTCTCTGGGCGATAAGACTAACCATTCTATAGGATCTACGAGAGAATGGGCCCAAATCTGATTTTGATCAAGTGGATTACAATTCTGGTACCACCGGGGGCAAGCGGTAAAGGTTTGATCGATTCTCTGTTTATTTCTATGGATACACAACTAAGAGCCTCACAGCCTTTTTTTTTTGTGTATAAATTATATGCTGAGGCTCTTTAATTATTTATTTATCCACGCAACGATCGCACCTCGTTTTTAAGGTGTCCTTTTTTGGAAGAATCATCATAGACGACATTCAGAGAATTCTCAAAATGCTTGCATACCTCGCCTGAAGTATTTTTCCGTGTGGTAGCTTATAAGCAAGCGACGTGTAAGCGGTGAGCTGATACAAAGCGTTTGTAATATTTCTAAGGGTAAATTGCAGACACTTCTAATAAATCAGAGACAACGCGCTTTGTATCGGCTCATCGCTCACACACCACGCCTTTATCATTGTCCTTCGGCAAAATTGTGAAGAGGCGAGATGAGAGTGTGGAGCGATCGGTGAGCCGATACAAAGCGTTGTAAGAGCTTTCTGAAGGTAATTTTTGATGATTGGAAAGCCCGTCATCAAAAGGACCCTCAGACAATCATACTTTGCGTAGAAGCTTCCCTGGATAACGTCTTGAGCGAAAAATCCATCCTGCAAATATCGAAACTATACGTCGACAGTGTCGGCAACCCAGTCCGAACTAGCATTTATTTTAGATGTTCCATTTTAGAACCAACACACCTGTAAGCATGTCATTCTCATTATATACCAAAGGCAATGTACAGTGTACATGCATGCATATGCGTTGTATATGTTTACTATTTATCTGTTCCGTTTGTTTACTCTGTTTCTTAGTAGTAAATAAAAACAGTATGGTCCTCACCGTCCTCACTTACCGCACACTCATCATGGCTTCGCGAGCTTTAAGCCATTGACACGAAAAGAAACGAGAAAAAGCTTATCAGCCGACACCACATTCAGTGAACACGAAACACACATCCATCTCTGTCTCCCGTGTGATTGTTTGCATTCATGAGAAACGAGACGCCTACTATACTGGTTCACGTACTCGCTAAAAGCTCATCACACGTCCTTAAGCATGGACACACGCCTAAACGGAAGATAAAGAGATTTTGCACACATTTTGTATAATCATAGGCGCAACAATTTACAAAGCCTCCTAAAGAAAACAGAAAAATTCTTTAGACAATTTCACAGAAGATTAAAACGAGAACGAGGCCTCGGAAGACGACGACGGTTTGGATTTGGATGATGATGGATGCGTCTTATGACGACCAGAACATTGTAAGTAACGCGGATTCATTTGCATCTTTCATTCAGTGGCGTAGATAGCTTTTTGGAGAGAAGGGGGGGGGGGTCATTTTTCAATATCTAGAGACGCGAGAGCGTATCGCCCGCCAAAGGAAAAAGAACGAAAGCGAACAAGTCTATGATTACCGGACACAACTTGTTTTTTTCATTAACAGGGCTACAGCCTTCCAGGCAACAGCCCCCAACAAATTTTTTTACCAAAATATTCCACATATCCTGTTCTAGTGCCTTTCCAAAAAAAAAAATCTTCGATCGGCACAATAACGGGTAAGATATATGCAATAAACGGTGAAATTTTCACCCTGACAGACTTAAGCGAGTAACCCAATTTCCGAATGGAGTCTACAGTTGCAGAGGGACTTGCTTCTACTGTCTCTTCACGTGATGGGTTTTTTATGAAATTCTGAAAGAATGATCCTCTGGTGGTGCTTCTAAAGAATCAATGTCTTCCATTAGGGTCTTGGGTCATTAGGACGTTGGGACATTAGCACAATAGGACTTTCGGATATTGGGACATTAGGCACACTGGGGAGACTGCGACGTGGGGACATTGGGCCACTGGAACATCGGGATATTGGGACATTGGGACATCGGGATATTCGGACATTGGGGCACTGGGATATAAGGACATGTGGACATTAGGGTCTTGAGTCGTTAGGACATTGGGATATTAGGACATTGGCACATTAGGACATTGGGACATTAGGTACACTGGGTAAACTGGGACGTGAGAACATTGGGCCACTGGGACATCGGGATATTGGGACATTGGGACATCGGGATATTAAAACATTGCGACATCGGAACATTGGGATATTGGAACATTGGGATACTGGGACATTAGGGCACTGAGATACAGGGACATGGAGACACTGGGATATTAGGACATTGGGACATTATGACCTTGAGATAAAAGGACAATCGGACATTGGGACACTGGCACATAGGGACATTGGGCCACTGAGACATCGAAATTTGGGACAAATTTACCATCTACGAGGTTTACCGTCAGGGGGAGCACCTAGCCTTTCGGCCTTTATCTCCCGGTCCCTCGAACTGTTTGGACCTTCGGCGTTTCATAGGCAAGATGTTGTTGCCAGAAGGGGATTTCTCCATCCGGCGAATGCACTCACCTTCAGGAACCCAACCCCGGGGTTGCATCACTAGCTGGATGACTTGGGTAACAACCTCCAGCAACTACGAGGCAAACACCTTGATGGGCAAGGACCATGGTCCCCTGGGCACACCCATCCCCGTAGTTCACTATTCGCTATAGACTTCTCTATAGCAGGTGTGATCCTCCTTCGGCCCCTATTGGTTAAGCCTCACGTCAGAATTCAGATGCACTGCTTTTCACTCGTAGCGCTGCTTTTCACATCCAGGTGGCCCCTTCAGTTTACTAGTCAGCAATGCGATTCGGGCAGTTGTGGTCATCAATCCACAAACTAGTTAGATATAGGCGCGTAGGCATTTACCACCAAGGCCGTTCTCCCTATCTAGCCCCTTCAGGGCTCGGGTCACGCGAAGCCGTCAGATGACGCAAGGTTAGCCGACGAACAGGACGATTTAAGACGCGCAAATCCGGCAGACCTCAGAATTCAGGAGCTAAACTCCGAAATAATCGACTAGTTAACACCTATAAAAAAGAGAAATGTAACGAGGATCTAGATAGCTGCAACCTCTCACAAGGTGTCAGCAAACTTTGGCTACGGTCCGCGCCCTGTCTCACCCAACGAAAGACAAGGGCAGTGTAGCCATCAGATTCGGCAAGAAAACCACCGCAAATCCAAAACTCTGCGCGAGCTTGTTAAATAAGCAAATTAATCCAACACCCCAAGACAAAGATGCTCAACTGCAAGACAAAAAGAAGGATTCGCAACCGAACGGTTGACATAATCCCTACCTATACAGCGGACCAAGTTTCAGCAGCTATCAAGAATGCGAAAAAAATCAAAGGCCATTGGACCAGATGGCATTTCAATGGTCATGCTGAAACACCACAATCTTCCGGCCATCGAATATCTAACGATGGCTTTCAACTTGTCGATATCCACGCTTGTCATCCCTGAATTCTGGAAAAAGGGACGAATCATCCCCCTTCTCAAACCCGATAAAAGCGCAAAACTCGCCGAATCCTACCGTCCAATCACAATTCTATCAACCAGAAACAGCCCTGTGACAGAACCGTCCTAGTGGCCCTTGACCTCGCGAGAGCCTTCGACACGGTCATTCACTCTGCGTTGTTGGCCGATCTCCTGAATATGCATATTCCTGCACAAGAGGTCAGGTGGATTGCCAACTATCTAGCTGGGAGGCAATGCTTTACAGAATTTCGGGGCGGTTGTTCAAAGCATAGAAAAATTAAGCAGGGAGTTCCACAGGGTAGCGTACTCTCTCCTAAATTGTTTAACATCTATACCTGACGAACCTTCCAACACCCCCGGAAGGTATCGAACTAATTTCCTATGCAAATGATTGCATCATACTCGCCATGGGGAATGATTTAAATGGCATGTGTGCTCAACTGAATGACTATATTGAGAAACTGGTGGAGTTCTTCAATATCCGCAACCTAGTCATTTCGCCTTCTAAATGTACTGCAATTCTTCTCACCACCTGGACGCAGGAATTTTCGGAGGTGCTTGGGGAGATTAGGTCCGAATAGAGTCCTCTCAGTGCCCCCACCAACCATATCGCCTGAGGAGACTAAGCTCCCGAGAGCCATAAGAGTGACACTAGCCCAGCTTAGGTCGGGTTTTGTTCACGCCTTAATTCGTACCTATCTCGAATAGATCCGAACATCCAGAACGTTTGTCCGAGCTGCGGTAGTGCGCCACATGATGTGGATCACCTGTTTCGATGCCCCGCTGCACCCACTAACCTCTCTCCGAGGGCATTATGGGACAACCCTATTGCAGCTGCTACGTTCTTGTCGCGTGAGATAATAGGCGAGAACGACGACGAAACTTAGAGCACATCCACACCGCACCGCTACAACAACAACAGTAACCGATTATAATTTGCTGGCCAAAGTTGGCTTCTCTTCTCATAACAGGAGCTTTTCGCACAACACCTTCATTCGGATTAGATATGGTGCCGGGACTGCTCCCATTGGACGTTTTTGGTCAACAGATGGCGTCTACGTGAAACTGGCCTATGGCAAGCGCTGGATTATGGGCACTGATCGATACTTCGCAACTTTAACCTGCCCACATCGCCTGACTACATTGTTCCCAATCACTTTTTTGGTGGTAACCATTGTAACTTGATCCCGTCAAGGGAATCTTGGGATAGTAACAGGTACCTCAGTCAGTGGATCCATTGCAATCTATACTGATGGCTCCAAGACGGATGCGGGAGTTGGTATGGGAATTCACTCGGATGAATTGAATATTAATTTGTCTTTCCGCCTCCCTAATTTCTGTAGCGTCCTCCAAGCAGAGGTCAGAGCTATATTAGAAGCTCTAACTTGGTTGGGTTTTCACGTCGTCACTGGTAGGGACGTCATTTTATTTACTGATAGTCAGCCTACAATTCGATCACTAAAATTTGACGAAGGGCTAAATTTTCTAATGCAGTTCTGAAAATGATTTCACGTTTTTATGAAACACTACACACGTTGAATAATCCCAGCAAAAAGTTTACTTTTCCTTTGTTTTACGTACCTAAAGTAATAATAAAAGAAAAGTGTTACCTAAATGTAAGCTTTCCCTTATCTACGCCACTGCTTTCATTAATGAAAATTTGCGGAGTATATTGTTGTGTGAATATTTTTTAAATTTAAATTTTTTTTATGTAATATACCAAAATATGGGAGTGTCTTCGCGTCCCTATTTCCTGAAAATATGCTCGCACCTCGCCTTTTCCTGGCTTACTTAACTTAAATCTAAGATTATCTCAACTACCTTGAAACTGTAGACACATCCACGTTACAAATTTTCTGTGGTGTCTATCAAACATGATAAAACTTTATTCTATGCGCGTCTATTTCCTGTCACCCCAATAAAAAGGAGATTTGTATGCACCACCAAGTGTCCGCGTGCCGTAGAAATTTCCTTATCTCCGCAAATCACGCCGTCTGCCCTGCGGCATTCTTTGTGCATTACGTTATCGTCGGCCGTCATGCATTCATTACGGATGATTCATACCTTTTGCTTACACACAATTATTATTGGTATTGCCCTTATCACTCGCACACAATGCCCCTATCAAGAAATCAAAAAAGATAATCTGCGCCGTGATAGGACATGTTGCGATCAAAGTGCGCCAATTGAAAAGACTGACTGAGGTCTGAGGTACTGAAGCTGAAGATACAAAATCCATTCTCACACTCTCTCTCTCTCTCACCCCCTCCAAAATGAAAATTCCCGATTACAGTTAAGAAAAGCAAGCAAGAATGGTGGTAAGACGATAACGTACGTAAAGTACGTTCGTGGAGATATCTTTTTAGCCAAAGCTACGACACGGGTGAATGTTGGTAACCGACGACAAGTGTAGCGAACAGTGTTTCGACTAAATTATTTGTTCAACTTTTGATTTTATTTCAGTTTTACAAGGTATCACGACAAACAATGGCGTTACGTTTGTTTTTTTTTCAATGAGGTAAGAACTTCAATGAAGTAACAACTCTGAGGATCTGCTTGACGCATTCGAGGTTCTCCGAAGAATATTCGGGGCCGTTCCGGAGCAAGATGAATGGCGCATCCGGTTTAACCATGAATTGAATGAGCTACATGTGTCGAAAATAGTGAAATTGCAGCGACTGCAATGGGCGGGATATGTACAAAGATGCAAAGGATGAACGACGATCGCATGCCGAAGAAGGTGATGAACGCGCAACGAGTGGACGGAGCCAATTTGCGTGGACGACCGAGAGCTCGATAGGAGCAATCAGTAGGTGAGCAACACCACCAAATGCTGCGGGCCTTCGGAACTGGATGACAAGGTCATGTGACCGCGACAACTGGAGGTCAACCAAATAGGCGATCGAGGCCCGACGTCGGGCCACTGTGCCATAAAGAAGAAGAAGAAATCCCTATATTGGCATGTTCGGTAACAATTATGGCTCGGCAGTGGGTATATAGGTAATGTGGCTCAATCTTGTTCGGAATTTGTCCTCTCAATCCTAGATCATGAATCAATGAATCAATTTATTCGGGAAGGGATTAGGCGATTGATTTGGCGTTAAAGTTGGATGGAATGGTTACAGTCTAGCCCTAGGAGATGCAGCCAATCTCGCAAGACACTCCAAAATACAGAACAGCCGCTGTTGGGTGATGAAAAACGGCTGGAACGACTTCTCCGGGACAGCTGATCATCCAACATTCGCAATCCCAAGGAACAGACGTGATACGGATATGAGGATTAGTGTGAAAGTATAGATTGCTTCGATCGCTTGGACCTGATTATAGTATAGAGGGTACGCGGATACATTTTAATGAGAGGCAAACCAGACAACAAGGGAATGCGCTTTTACGACAATCGTTGGGGAAATCTTGACTGCGAGTATTTACCATAATTTAAACCATTATTAAATGGGAAAAAATTGGCAGATCCATCGTTCCATCATCCAACTCGTGTTATAGTTTTACTTGGCTCTAATATTTTGCCCCTGCTTTTCCTGGAAGGAGTCGAACTAATAGACCTATCTTCCAAAACATCAAACTACGATGGATTGTTTTGGGCCCAGCTGCGGAGACCAGCCAGATAGAACGTTCTTCAGGATCAAACAACACTAATATCACGAAGTTTACATCTTGCCACGTTTCTTTGGCAGAATTTGAGAAGCGCCTAATAGTTAGTTGGTTTAGTATAGTTTCGGGATATTCCAGTGAAGTACGACGACGCGAGTCTTGCAGAGGAGGATTATTGCGCAAAATAGTTTGAAGGCAAACATTATCTCGAACAATTATTGATGGTCGTTATGTTGTTTCAATTCCCAAGAGTCGCCAAGAGGGACCAGTGCTCGGAAACTTTTACAACAAAGCAGTTTGGTTGTATTGTGTTCAGGAGAGAAGAAAATGTCCGATGAGCTTATGACGGAGTACCTGAAAACAGTATATTGAAAGTGCTTCCAAGTGATGGTAGCGGCGAAGTCTATTACATTCTGTATTTAGTCATATTTTAGAATGATGTCATAACCATTAAAATTAGGAATGTGTTCAACGCATCCAGTCCTTCGAGGAACGGCATCAGTTGGAACCAATTTATACATCCTGGAACTAAACTGCAAAACCAAATATTTCATATTATAACACGGATTCGTCAATTCAAATTTGTTTTTTTTTTTTTTTGGCTAACATAACTAAAATCTATAGACAAGTTCAGCTTTGAGATGAGGATCAATTTAAGCTTTGTATTTTGTGGTGAGGATTCTGTGAGGACCTCGTCATGAATATTGTCTTACCAAAATTACTTACGACGGTCTTGAGTATTTTCTCGTTCAGCGCAGTTATCGATAAACTTGTGGATAATCGCCCAGTTCACGAAGCCCTTGGGCTTTCCCTTTACCTAGCCAGTTTAACCGATTTCCGTTCTCCACTTCTATCTTCCGATACGTGAGGCATAGTTTTGGGTATCGATATTCAGGAAGCATTGTTATTCTTCCTAGCCAGTTCAGAGTTTTTACAATTATTTTGTTTCGTGGCACAAATAATAATATCCTGAAAACATCCGTTATTCGATTACCTTCAGCATCTGGACTACGCCGACGACATTTGCCTTCTCTCAAACACACCAGATAATCTGGCTCAAATGACGGATGCTTTGCATCGTAATCCGAAGTGCTGCCTTAAAAATTAATGCCGCTAAGACTAAATACATGAGCTTGTCAGCAGGAGGGCAAAACACCATTTCTATCTCCGGACAACCGATAGAAAAATTGGGATGGTGGGGCTGATGCCGATGTAGAGTCGTGTATAAATAAAGCCCGAGCAGTATTTTTCAGTTTGACTCCTCTCTGGCAAAACCACAACATCTCCAAACTCCGGATCTTCGAAAGCAATGTAAAATCTGTGCTTTTATAAGGGTGTTCCACGTGGAAGGTGACCAGTAGCATTACCATCAAACTGCTATCTTTCGTGAATCAGTGCCTACGACGCATCCTACGAATTCGCTGGCCTGAGGTTATATCTAACGACGACCTCCTCAAAATTACTCGCCAAAATAGCATAGGCATCGACATCAAAAGGCGAAAGTGGCAGTCAGATAGGTCACACACTTCGAAAAGAGCCAAAAAACATTGCAAAACAGGCTCTAGATTGGAATCCTCAGGGAACCAATGCTAGCCGTCGTGTGGGACGACCCAAAAATACATGGAGAAGATCTGTTGAGGCAGAGGGAAAATCTATAGGCAAATCGTGCGACCAGCTAAAGGCGATGGCTGCTAACAGGCAGAGGTGGAAAAGAGGCGTAGTCAATGCCCTATGCCCAACTAGGGGTTAAAAGGAACCAGAGAGAGAGAAGAAAATGTCGAATGTCAAAACAGTCCGATGGAGCGGGGAATAGGAGCGTAATTGCTTAGGCACTCCCCTGATGGTATGGTCCCGTATGACTCTCTATGTTCAATTTATTAGAAGCCTAGAGCAGCTTTCGGGTGTAACAATCAATGAACTTATGAACCTACATTGGCGGCGAACTCCTGATTTTTCTATAAGCTTGCTAAAATACTCCCTTCGGAGAGTGTAAATAACCCCCAACAAGGCAACTGATCGAACCACACATTCCTGTTGATCCCGTGATAAAAAAAAAATTTTTTGACTGAACTATTTGATAGGAAACAGTCATGTTTCTATTTGAAAAGATTTCAGATCGAGCTTAAGTAGTTTTTATTTTTTTAACGGAATATACAGTATTCACACTCAATAAACAATGTAGGTCATTAGGTGCATTGACGCACCTGAATAGTTTTTGTTTGGTTTATAAGGAAAAGTTTTATTTCTCCATCCGGCAAAAAAAATGCATATCACTTTTTACATTTTTAAGCCCGTCAGCTATCTAGAAAAGTAACACATCGATTCAATTTTTCCCCTCTTTAAATTGAGATGAGAAGCAACAGTGATGAGTGCAGGATTTGTTCTCGGGAAGGGATCAAATCTAGAGAGATTTGATCCCTTCCCGCAGAGGCATTGACTATGTATCTATGTATCTTGTTTCCATCCTGTGAATCGGTTTAAATTAATTTTTCACAAATTATAGGTTTAAATTGTCAGATTTTTGAGTGTAGAAGAATTAAAAATTCCACTGGCGAAAAATCGTTTAAGATGACAAAAAATCAGCAAAGCGTATAAAACCGATGCCTAATGACTCTTGCTGAATAACATTGCGAGCTTGCATTTTCGAAATTTTTGTTTAATTTTATTTTTTTATCCGTAAAATAAAAAAAAAATAAAAAATCCGAACTTAAGTTAATTACAGCAGACAAAGGACATCAATAAAAACCTCCTTCGAAGAGAGTTGTAGGTTAACGAGACGACACACCAATGCGAAATGCAAATGGTGGAACTCGAACCTGAACATCCTGCGTAAGAAGACACGTAAGCTTTTCAACGTAGCCAAAAGAACTGGGGAGTGGGACGCATACCGCTGCACCCTAACCCAGTATAGCAATCGTATAGACCAATAAGTCTAACCTCCTTCCTACTTAAGTCATTGGAAAAGCTTGGAAAAGCTCGTCGATAAACATATCAGGGATAGGTGCCTGTCGCTTTTCCCGTTACACCCAAACCAACATGCTTATCAGACAGGGAAATCATGTGAATCAGTACTACACCATCTAGTTGGGAAGATTGAGACCACATTAGAAATCAAAGAAATAGGGCTCGCGGCCTTCCTAGATATAGAGGGGGCCTTCGACAACACTTCCTTTGAATCTCTTGTACACGGCGCCTCGAGTCATGGAGTTCAAAACACCCTATGTCGGTGGATAAAATCAATGCTTCTAGGACGACAAGTACATGCAAAATTATTCGGTGAAACCATGTATACAGCTGTGCTCAAAGGGTGTCCACAGGGGGGTATACTTTCACCCCTCCTGTGGAACTTTGTAGTGGACAGCCTACTGGTCCAGCTAAATAACACTGGCTTCTATACCCTAGGATACGCCGATGACATCAGTATCCTGATAAGGGGAAAATTTCCAGGAGTTCTTTCTGAACTCATGCAACAAGCTCTATCCCAAGTGGAGGATTGGTGTAGGAGGGTAGGCCTATCGGTCAATCCCGCCAAAACAACACTAATAGCCTTCAGTCGCAAACACAACTTGGAAGGGCTCAACGCTCCAACATTATTCAACCAACAACTGAAGTTTACCACGGAGGTAAAATATCTGGGAGTCACCCTTGATAACAAACTCACGTGGAACAAGCAGCTGCAAAACACAATTGCAAAAGGCAAACAGACCCTATATGCAACTAAAAGAGCAATAGGGAAAATGTGGCGGTTAAAACCACGAATGATACACTGGATATACGAAGCTGTGGTCAAACCCCGTCTGACCTATGGCTCGATAGTCTTTAGTGGACTAAAATCAAGCAAAAAACAGCAACAGCGAAGTTGAGATCAGTACAGAGACTGGCCTGCGCAAGCATAACCGGCGCCATGCGCAGTGCACCAACTTTAACTCTAGAGAAACTACTAGACCCGCCACCACTGGACCTCATAATCACAGAAGAGGCAAGACTCGCAATCATCGAACATGTGGAAGCCTCAAAGGGTAGGACACTGTACGATTACAGAAATCATTGCAAACCCAATCCTAGATATGGGCAGCGACTATACCCCGGCCATGTACCTTCGACTCCAACATCGAAACCTCAACGATTAGGTTAGACTGGAGTAAATGGAACGACAACCATCTATCAAATCACATCGTGTGGTACACGGATGGGTCGAAGACAGACGAAGGAACAGGGGCAGGAGTCTATACTAAAACCAACAACTATAGTATCTCTAAACCCCTAGGTCAATATACAACTGTCTTCCAGGCAGAACTTATAGCCATAAACCTTGCAGCAGGGGAGAGTACTCGAAAGGGATATACCAATAGGACCATAAATATTCTCTCCGACAGTCAAGCTGCTATAAAAGCAATTGCAAATCCCAAAACAACCTCTAAATTGGTTTGGGAATGCCAACAAAATCTCAAAAACCTAGCAATCCGAAACAAAGTAACTATGAAATGAGTGAAAGGACATAAGGGGATCGAAGGAAATGAGAAAGCGGATGCCCTTGCAAGAGAGGGTCCCGAACTACCCTTAACTGGTCCTGAACCTGCAATCGGAATCAGTAAATCTACTGCCAGAACCGTTGCTAGACGATGGACCGAAGATAAATTCCAAGATCGATGGAGACTCGCTGAAGGGCTTAGGCATAGCAAGCGTATGCTGGAATCTAACTGGCATACCAGCTGCATCGAAGCCCTCAGTCTTAGTCAAACGAACCTCAGGGCAGTGACAGGCCTTATAACCGGCCATTGCACCCTACGGAAACATCTGCATACAATAGGGATATACACACAAGACCCACTATGCCGCCTCTGCAACGAAGATGAGGAATCAGTCTCGCACGTTATTTTCGAATGTCCCGCTCTTATGAGCTGGAGACAAAACTTCTTTGGGGCTCAAGCTACCAGTATGGGTGCACCCAAAGTAAACCTGGTTAACTTTCATCTTAGCCTTTTACGTAGGACAGAACTCCTGAACCTGAAACTTTCTCGCTTAGATGGGAAATACAATAAGCCAGCAGGCTGCAGTATTGGGCGCTACCAGCCCAACTTATCTCAGCGCCATATCCATCCATCCAAGGACATTTTAAAAATATGTACTACGAGATGTGACAATGAGAAAACAGTTAACCTCAGAAATTGAGAAGGTATGTAATTTGAAAACATTCTGAACGCAAGTTGAATTAAATGTGCATACGAACTTCAATGCTTTTTTAAAAAATTTCTGAAATGACCTCTGGTTACGTCCTTATGGGAACATGGATTACTAGAAAAAAAATGAAATGCTCATATCCCCACGCCATTTAGAGTGAATAAGTGTGTGCTTCAAGCTTTGTTGCTTTGGATTAAGACGAATATGTACATTAACTATAGAATAAATTAAAAAATAAAAATATTTTCTACAATTATGTTTGAGTTTTCAAAATCCATCTTTCCCGTAATTTTAAACCATAGATATACATACTGGATAAGAAGAAAGCATATCATTCTATTGCAACCCGTGAAGCCACACACATACTTTGATTTTCCCGTATTCGTACACGGCAATTTTTTTCTCCCCTCTCACGTCACTGTCCAAAATTGCGATTATAACACTGGCTCTCAACCTTTTTTCTCAACTGATTTTTTTCGGAAGAAATCATTGAACATTCAACGTTGATTCCGCATTTTTTTCATTTTTGTACATTCTTCCTGGATTATTAAAGCTAGCACTTATTTGGAATTATACTGTAACTTATTTTTAGTACAACAAAATCGCATTATCAAAATCTTATTACAAAACTCCTTTCCGCAAAATGCTGAGAAACACTGGAAAATTGCGGGGAATTCGCTCATTCCGTTCCGTTCCAACTTCTGACATGAGTGACAAGTCCCCGTCTGTTTTCACATCGTTAAGAATTGTATTCAGGGATAACTTTAAAATTTAAAGTTTTTAGTGAGTTTCATTAATTCAAATCCCTTAACAACATTTTAAACTTAAATAATGAAGTGCGCTGTAAAGAATTGTGCAAGTGATTTACCGAAAACTTTGAGCCTGAATTTCATTTTTCGTGTAAGCTTCGTGTTCTGGTGATACAAATTGAAGATTTTTTAATAGCTAACCACGTCGGCTGGTAAACTGATAACTTGTAAAGTGTAAACAACATATTACTGAATATCGCATGTACCTTCTTATAGATGGTACTATCAGTGCCATAAATATTTTCGGTAAAAATATGATTTCGGTGAGCTTTCCCATACGTGGCACGGATTTCTATGTATTTTTCATGATGCTAACCAGTGAATCTCGTAAAAGGCTCTATTAATCCGAAAAACTGAATTAGTGGCGGTGAAAATGAAATATGTGAGAATGTTTTTAGTTGCATATTTCATAGATAAAAAGTGATTTTTTCTCGGAAAATTCGGGTGAATTCACAGTAGCGCCGTGTAGTATGTATTTTCTCGTTCTTTTGTTCCAATCGTTCCAATTTCACCTTCACCTCAAACCTTTTTTGGTGATTGTTTATGATAAAAATATGGCGCGAAAGATTCGAATTGTGAACTAATTAGAATATTTCGGATGTTCGCTAAAAAGGTAAACTAAACTAAATTTAATCGAAATTACATTTTAGAATGTTCATAGAAATTGCTGTTAGCTACTTTGAATGTTGATACATATTACCTTAAAATTGTGTCGTTGTTTTTGTCTTATCATAATGATAATGTGTATCATTTAGAGAGTGGTTTCGACGTATCTATTTAATTACCCTGATTCCGATTTTGAGCTACTAGCCGCTGAAACCATATGGGGCAATACAATCCAGGTAAAATGCTGATAAAAACTAATGTTGTTTTTGCCATCAATCACAGTCATTGTAAAAAATTGTGAGGTTACGAAACAAAACAGTTGTGTTGTGCCGTTCTGATTCCCTAACTACAATTTTGCGAATCAGAAATAATCTCCGGTTCTTTTCGTTAGTCTGTCTAATATAAAAGCAGATCCTTTTTTACAGGTTAGTTTATATTTCAAATTTCAACCAGAAAATTCAGCAAAGCTTAAATTTACATTAAAAGTATGTACTGAGTTCACCGAGCGAAAAACTTGCATTTATGTCTCCCGTGAAAAAATTTACGTGGAGACTTGCTTTTTATTTAGTCAATTTAAGATAAACGTTTACTCGCGTTTTGATTGATTGTCGACCACATCTTTTCCTGTGAAACAAAGAGAAACTGCATTGTTTCGCTGCCGAAATGTCAAAAACTGGCAAAACCGGTGTGGAAATTTTCATGTGAAGTGGAGTTGTTACATTCATAGAGGATAATTTCGCCATTGCATAATAACATATAAAATTGTCTTTTAAGTAACAAAAATTTAAATGTTTGACTAACGTTATGTGCAAACACATTACAGAGCTTTATCCAACGCATAATTATTCCTCATTTGAAATATTTTTGCGTTTCCGCATGAATTTAAACCCATGCAAAAACAATTTAACAAGTGTTGGAGTCAGAATATTTAGTAGTCTGGCTAGTGCGCGCGCCTTCGTTGCACAGGGTCATGGGGTGGAGACTTAGAGTAGGTACTAACATCTTCATTTCACGTGAAATCCATGCAAATACTGTCAAAATTTTGATGATCGTGAAAACGAATTCGCTTGGTTGTAGTTACTTTACACGAAAGTCTCCACACCGTATTTTGACATTTCGCCTGCGATAACAATGCCATTGCACTTTATTTCACAGGGAAAAGGTGTCATCCACAATCAATTAGCCCGCGAGTTCTCATTTATCTTAGAGAATAAAAGGCATGTCTCCACGGCACATTTTTCATGGTAGACATAAATGTAAGTTTTTCGCTCGGTGAGCATAGTACTTGCCTTTACCGTGAACAAATTCAGTTTATACATGGTGTTTTTCGATAATCCCACTCAGATGTTAAACGAGTTCCCATTTATGAGGATAAATAATACTGGTGAGCGTGCTGTTGATTTCAACCCGTCAACAAAAAAACAGCAAGATCTTGGAAATTGGATGTCACACATCTGCGGCGTTCGTACAGATTCGGACAGTCATGCCTGTTATTTATTTATAATAAATTTAAGAAACAGGCTCATTTTATTGCTATACATCCCGTGTAGTTTTGGGCAGCGTTGTTAAACACGATCGTGAGTTTTGAGTCAGAGTAAACCTCGATACCAAAAAACGTAACTAGTGCTGGCGTCAAATGTCTAAATATTGCTTAAATAAAACAGCAACTATCGATTTTGGACCTTTCAAAATCATAATGCAACATCATCTAATATTATAATTTTCCATTTCAAACAGCCAGCCAGTAGTCTGGCTGGTATAGCGGTTAGTGCGTTAGTGTCTAGCGGTTAGTGGTGAGTACTCATTTATGGGTTCCATAAATGGAATCTTATAACACAATCTGCCGATTGGTATAGACATTATAATGTGATTGTGATTAATAACCGAAATGTGTGAATATGCATCTTAAGAATAACATAAGTGCAGATTTGCAATTCCTAACCGCAATTATTTATTGCGTCGCAAAGAAGTGGCATCTGATGAGATGCGACGTGAAATGCTCTGTTCGCCAAAACAGGCCAGGGATCATGATTGCATTGATTCGTTTCCCTGCCGAGTTTAGATGATTGTTAAAGGCACATAATCGGAACCAAGATATATTACCTCCGGTCATGCCACTCCCGGCAGTGCATGGCGCCGCAAAGCACTGGCACTTACTGATATGCGGTGTCATATGCTGTTGGTCGAAACCGGGGAGGATTTGTGTGTTTTCGCAGACACTTTTTTACTATAAAAAAACTAAGTGTATAACTTGTAGTTCATGTATTTTATTTGTTAAAAATTAGAATGAGGTGTAGTGAATTTTTGTAAATTTAAGGGATCGTGTTATAATATTTTTGATATATTTTAGGATTCTATTAGAAGTGCGGCAAAGGAGACAATGGCTAACTATTTTAAAAGGCCGAATGAAAACAAATATAACTGCGAAACAAAACAGAATATGTCACAAACACTTTAACACTTTAACCTCGAAAGTGAATTCATCAATTTTTTTGAATACAGTAATAAATAAACCCAATAAATTATTTGATTTTTCGCTGAGTAACCGTTTCAGGCTTAGTATTTATTGCTGGTTTGATCGTGTGTGACATCTATCTGAAACACTTCTTGCAATTGTCGCCGAATTTTCACAGCACATTTTTTGGACCTAGGTTGTAACTTAATTTTACTTTTTTGAAATAACCACCATTTCAGGTGATTTTGGAAATAAAGAAATCAATGGTTCCATTTATATAAAATATAATATAAATAAACTACGTATTTATTGAATTGAATTGAAATAAAGGAATTTATTAGACCTTCTGAACCCTTCTTTGATTACATATTTGGGTTTATTTCAAAGATGTTTGTAATTTTTTTTAAGTACGTTAACAAATAATCCGAAAACACCTATTCATCATTTTAACTACATAATTATAGTTCCATTATCATACACGCACATACACATACCGACATTGTAAAAACTATACAGCAACTAAAACGAGATGCTATAATTCATAAGTATAATACACCCATTTACACATATCTAAATAATAATTCTATGTATCTTTAATGCTAAAGCATTTGTATGAGTTAATTTATTCCAAGATGAAATACTCAAACTTTGCAAAATAATTTCCTCTAAATTCTAGTTAGGGTTTGAATCAACAATAATTGATAGTGCTGCTCAAACTTTTCATTTTATACTTTTTTTGCGGCGCCTATGACCATGTCACACATATATAGGCGCGGATCGCACAAAAATGCTTCAACGTTTTAAGCATATGTCCGGTCCAGTATGTAGGTCTATTTTAAACCAATGAAAAAATTTAAGAATTTGCCGTCCCTCAAATTCTGCCGCCCCGGGCAGTAGGCCAGGTTGCCCATATGAGAAATCCGGCCCTGCATATCAGATACGTCCGTTAACGTTACCATATGTATGCGACTTCTATTAGTTCCAACCTAAACTACTGGCAAAGGGCGGCCAGTTGCCTACTGCCCAGGGGCGGCATACAGGTTAAATCCGGCTCTGCCAGTTGCGGGATACCCTGTATAGATACAATTAAAATAAAACTAGATTTTTTTTTTTTTGAAATTTGAATTGTGAATTTATAATTTTGAATTTCAAAATCCACGACCGTACTATTCTTTTTCACCAAAATATGATAAAGTGAAAAAGTCGAAGCACTGGCGACAAATAGAAATAGATAAGTTAGCGATTTACTACAAAGGCTACCCATACACACCGCAAAGCCAGGTGAGCGAGAGCCATCACCCATCACATATCATTCGCACAAGCTTTAGAGTAGTGAGTGAGTGACCAGAGTGACCACTACGGTAAGTTCTAGTCAGAGCAAAAACAGTATCCAGTACGATATGGCGATATGGAGAGAGTCGACTCTCTTCTATGATTTATACCTGTGCACAGGTAGATTAATTCTAATGGTTGCTGTGCGTTGCCTATACATATACAGCAGCGATATATCATCGGTCGTGTATTGGCATTCGCTGTTGAGCAGTTGTTCCCAACCTTTTTCATTGCGTGCCCTCTTTGTGAGGCATAAAGAGTCGGACATCCTCCCGGAAATTTTTTTTTCTGTGTTTTTTTTACTGGGAAATTAAGATCATCTGATTCGTTTGGAACTCTTTTTTTCTGTTAGGAATTTTTCGAATCAGAAAACAATGAGCAAGTACTATCTTGGAAGGCTATTCACATTTGAAGGGTTCTCTCGAATAAAAAACAATTTTGTTAACCGTTTCTAATCAACTCATAATTTTGATAACACAGACATGCATGTGTCCCAAAAGTCATACTTAGCTTTTTCGAAAGCTCTACACTGCCCTTATGTAAAGTGCAGCAGATAAGCAGTAACAAAACGAACAATTTGCAAATATTCTCCTTGAATCAGTTTCTACGGCGCAGCGCATTTGAGAAATATCATGGCCAGACATAATATCTTACGAACCGCCCACTTTCGAACCCGCGCGAAAATAGGGTAGTGAAGAAAATCAAAAGATTCGACATTCGAGGTCAGCCGAAAACCTGCTTGTATGTTACTTTCCAGCAAAAGTGAGCCTTCAGATTTTATTATTACCAGCAACGAGATTGGCCACAACGTTTGCGTTATTCTACTCTAATTGTTGTTGTAGTCATTGCTCTTTTTCTTTTAATCAAAATCAAAAAGAAAGCACTCTGTAACTGTTGTGCAGTTGGTGTTCTTCGGAATTGACGGGCACAATTGATAAAACTAAAGCGCACGAACCGTTAACTTATTGAGTGATTAAAAATAACAGGCGCGACAATCCAGCATTGGACTAAGGCCGCAGGATGTGTTAGTGACATCCTATTTCCAAGATCTTATCTGCTTTTTGTTGAGGTAATGAGATCAGCATCACGCTCAGCAGTGTTATTTATCCCCATAAATGGGGGGTACTCGTTTAACATCTGAGTGAGATCCTAGTCCGGCACAAGCTCGTGAGTTCGAAAAACACCATGATCCACGGTGAGATTCGAACTCATGACCGTGTGCACCGAAGGTGAGCGCACTAACCGCTAGACCAGCCAGACTACAGTGATAGGTGAGCTACAAATTGCCCGATAACTCGGTATGTTTGCTTTTTAAATTATAAATTCCTACTGCCTCGTTTTTCAACTCAAAGTTTTTCCACTCTTTTAGAAGCGTGTTCAATGTTGTATGGTCGTAAATATATTATATGGCATCAGAATTTGATCTGTACTCGCACCCCTCAACAATTTTCACGTCTCTCTAATGGGGCGCGCCCACCGCACCGGTTGCGAATCACTGCTGTAGAGAGTTATGATTAGAGCAAACTATACGGTCGAAATTTGGTAACTGCTATTTTTATTAACTCTTACACACACACACACATACATTGAGTCGCATAATAGACCCCATACACACGTTGAACACCTTTAAGGCCACCTTCTCACGTCTATTTGCATATTTGGAGAGAGCGAGAATGGTCGTTTGTGTGTGCATAGCACACGACAGGTGGCTGCCGTAAAGCTATAATATCTTCGCAAGGGGCCCATCTCACATATTGTGTGTGCACACGAAAAAAAAGTCAGTCAGTCAAAAAGATAGATACACCAAGCTAACACACACGTACCTCTCTACCTGTGTGTCTAAGAGACCCCTAAAAAAAAAAGTTGAAACAACGTTTGGAATTTCTCATGTGAATGAATTTCCGTGGCTTGGCAGGTTCACGAGTGCACATCGCAGTTCCAGTTTTCGAATTAGTGTCGACCGGGATTGAATAGCACGCGCACAACAGTGTCATATCGGCAAAAGGATCGCGCAGGTGATATCGTGACTTATCCTAAAGGCACACATACACACACACACGAAAAAACCAAAAACAGTTTTGTTTGACGTGTTCATCCCGTTTCGTTTGTTTTGTGCCCGAACGCTGTTACGAACATAAATTGCGTGCGTGCGTGCATGCGTGCCTATCCTGATAGAGAATATAGGTCTCGCGAGTGGTGCGCGCTTTTGTTTTTTTTTTTTTTGGGCGCAGCAGGAGGAGTAGGCGGTTATCCTGCGGGAGCTGCGCGCTATTCGACGTGGACGAGCATACAACTAACTCGCAAACGCACACAGAGACGTGTGTATTTTTCGCGAATTTTACACGCTATTGAACGCAATTTGTGGGCGCGTGCGCGCGTGTGTGCATCATACATGAGTGTGTTTTGATCCTGTTGAACGTGACGAACGGAGAGTGTATCCTCCCGCTAAGGCCAGTGTGCGGGGTTGTAAATCATATTTATAGGTATGCGTGTGAATGGATTTTTAACATTTTTTTTTTATTTTAACCACCCGCGCGTACCTTTTGTGGACACGCCACAGTCCCTGCGTGATACTTTCTTGGTGAATATGCCCGGAAGGGGGCCTGCCTTTTTTTTTTTTGTTGGGGTGTTCCACTTCAACCCGATGTGAACGATAATTAGCTTAAGGTCGTGGCCGGCCTCCGGACGACATTCCACAGAGTGGACAGAGTGCGAAGTGATCGATTGATATGATTGGATATGTTGTACACATAACAATGTGTGCGTGCCTCTGTGTACATATATGTGTTGTTAGGATCCTTAATGAACAGGTGGACCGATCGGCTCACAGGTTGTTGATTTCCTGAACGTCAAAAAGGAAAGAGAAATTTTAAATACACAAATTGCGCAGAAAAAGCCTAATGAGTGAAATTCAGGTAAACAGAAAAAACCCCGAGGGTTTGCTCTATTTTGGCTTACTACAAAAAAAAAAGAAAATAGAAAAACATTTTGATTGGATAGAACCGTAACAATTTTTATAGTGCAGTTACAGTTGTTTTGCTTATGGCATCATACACTATGGGAGCAGTGGCAGTGACGGCAGCGATGCAAGTTTTCTGTACATATCTGCACAAACGTAAATACTTAAAATTCAACAAACGTTCGCTCTTCCTCTGTCTGTCTCTCCTCTCTCACTCTCTCGCCGTACGGCGACTACTACCATATTGTAATGCGATTTGGATCAAATATAGTGCTACTTATGAGAGTATTTTGTTGTTGGCATATTTTCTTCTTCTTCTTCTTGTGTTTTTCTTTTTCGTGTGTGCGTTAGTATCAAAAAATAATTTTTATTGTCATCACAAGACATTTTTGTGGAATTTCGCCGCGCGATTAAGTATGTGCATCGCCGCAATTAGGTGTTGGTATGTAGCTAAATATTTCCTATATGGGTGCAATACAATCAATCATAAATTTGCTTACTAAAATTTAATGATTCAAACGGAATGAAATTTTTGATACGACCCCGCCCTCTCTTTCTCTTTCACTCACACACTGTTTCAACTATAACGTGTGATTTTGCCTCTACAGATAATATTTGGAATAGTGTATCTCTGTGTTTGTTTATGAAATATCTTCCTGTCAAAATATTCTAATCCTTTTCTTGTTTGTTTGTTGCGTACCTGTGTATGGATGCAATTCTCTAAAATATCAGGGCTGGACACAGCTCAGCTGATTGCTGAGGGTTGCTGCAAGCAGTTTTCTCTTTTTTTTTATTTCTGGTGATAAGATTTAATTTTTTATTTTTTTTATTTTGCATACAGTTAGGTATGGAATTTGTGCGTGTTTTTTTTTTATTAATAACCTGCACGCACCCTCTTCTATATCGTAGGGACATAATATAGAAATTTGTTGTTTTTAATCTATATCTATGTCAATCCATTCATTTGCATCTGACGCTTGCTAATTTATGTGTGTGTATCCGCAAGAATTTAATATTAAAATAAATTTTTGCATTATTTTTTATTAGACCAAATTCCGATTCCGATTTTCACACGTCGTCGCGTTGTTGTGCGCGGCACGCAAGAAAATACACGCCGCGTGTAGCATATCCGCACCTCAACACAGCTCAACTTCTCGGTCTGCGTCTTCTTTGAGACTTTCTCTCTAACCATGTGTTGTTGCCTACCCTACCTTACCTACATATTTTCTATGTGACAAAATGCGACATGTTATCGATTATGCATTCTAAATAAATAATAAATATTAAAAAAAATATATATTTTCATTTTTTTTTGTTGGTTACATTTTTCGCCGAAAGTTGTTTGCGTGCGAGAGATTTTTACTTTCACTTCAATATTATAGGAGGAAAATAAGCGTGCGCCCATAAATTTGACACAAACACATTTATGTGTGTATGCGTTGAAAATTTATCCAAAATACATTATTTAAGATGCAAACATAAGAGTATAGTTCTCTGATTTTGGATCTAAAAATGTTAAACTGTGATAAGCTGTGATCAAATGCACACGCCGGGGAGATTGAATGTAAAAATATAAAAACAAAGAATAAAAAACGAATTTCTAATCTGAAAGAATTTCGATTTTTTTTTCGAAAATTTAGATAAAAGTAGAAGTTTGAATTTTAATTAATTTAAATGCATGACTAAATGTGTTTTTTTTTTAAATTAATTTTATAGTGATAACTTAGAGCAGGGGTGTCCAACTCAAATCGCGGCCTGGGCCAAAATTCACTGTTTCGCGTTTGAGTGGGCCGCAGAATAAAAATTTCTAAACGCCCATAGACTTTTTTTCGGAATTGAATTACAGAATATTTTTTGTTTGGGACTATATCGTTTAGAAATGCAATATTTTGAAAATTTTCTTCAAATAAATTTTTAAAAAATTAGGCAAGACGTCAAAGTGCCAAAATTTTGTTGTCGCTTACTGATCAGTAACCACATTTGTGAGTTAATTTCCGCCAAATTTTGGCTAGCTAACATTGTAGCATCATGAAACCTTCAGGTAGTCTTAAATAATCTTGGGGTAAAAATAGCTTTGCTAAACTGGAATTAAGTTCGGACAAAAAGTCGCCTACAAATAGACTAAAATTTGTACCTGCTATGCTATGTGAAGGAAACGCTTGTAGCAGTAAAGCAGTGATTTCCTCACCAAATATCCGTTTCGGGGATTCTTTGCGCTGCTATCGTGGCAGATAAGTGTAAGGATCGACAAAGCCGACCATTTTTTCACGAATTCCCGAAGGGGCTTAATATTTTCCTGCTCAAAAAAGGGCGCCTTAAGCAAAATTTGTTTATAGAATACAAGCTGGCTTGGCGAACGTCGTATTGTATAATTTTTTCTGCTGCCTAGTTTTTCTGATTCGGCAATAGCAATTCCGTTATCGCGGGTGTAAGTCATTAGTGGCAATAACGGGTGGGCCAATTACAAGTTCGTTTTTAAATCATAGGTTAGTTTGACACTAACAGTTTTTCGCTCGAAATCTGGATAGAAAGTCAGTATCATACCTCCGCGGAACGAAATGAGTCGCTTTACGCTTGAACAACGTTGGGAAATATTGCAAACTTATTTTCAAAGTGAGTGCTGTCTAGCCCAGACAGTGCGTTTATTGCATTGAATAAAAAACTGAGTTGACTAATGGTTCAATTTTTCACATGAGACTGGATCTGACAGGTAGGGACCATTCGTCTTTTTTACTATTGTGTCGCACTGAAACTGCGATATGACTATTACATTTTATAGATACACTTCCCAGAGTTCCTCCAGCAACAATCTTTCTCCCCCTTACTTCGTAAAATCTTCACAATAACACATGACAGATAGGGACCACCGCATTTTCAAATCGGACCACGCAGTTTATATGGGATGACAGCTATATTGCCATTCCATTTAGATCAGTCATTCTCAAACTTATTTTTACCGCGAATCGCTTCACACATGAGAAGCCTGTTTAGGGACCCCCGACTGAATTCCAAGCCTTGAATGTTTAAATTGTTTAAATATTTAAAAATAGGTACACAATAAAAATAGCTTTGATGTTTTGTATTGTGCATAATATAATTAGTAGTATGTACCAAAATAAAATAAAAAGTTGCATCATAATGTTCAGTGGGATGGGTGCATTTGATGGGACGATATGAGTCGGGTTGCATGTTTGTTAATAAAAGCCTTAAGTCCGCACGAGCACTTATGTGTTATCGGTTTCTGTTTTTATTTACAAGCCTCATAACGGCGCTAAAACCATGTTCAACTAAATACGATGAGAGAAAAATGCGATTAAAAAGGGACTCAACCGTAGACCACAATTCAGGATACAGACTTGGTATGGTTTTTTGAAGTACAAATTGCTGATACCCTTCCTCGAACTAAGGTTTCAACTCTTCATTCGTTGATAACTCAATAAGTGACTCCTGCTTGAGAAAGGTCTCCTTCTTGACTATATGAAAACGGATTCAACACTCAATCAGGAATATTGAGTTTAAGAATTTTTTCGAACCTTCTTTTAACCCTTTCACGAACAGAACGTCTATAGACGTCCAATTTTGAGCATTTGACATACAAATCGTGTCAAATTTTGGCGTTGTGTCCGGCAATGAATTAAAATCCGAATGAAGTTCCTCAAGGTGCCTGGAGTTAACCAAAAGGTCTTCATTTTTTTAGGCAAATTTACAAGATTTGGAAACAGAGTATTTGCCTCTCCCTATGCTCTGCTTGAACAATACAAGCTTCGTCACAAACGGGGATATAATACTTTTAGCTTGAATTAACTTATCAATCACCCTACTGCTGTAAAGTGATTTCATTAAATTTACCGAATCTGTCAGTCATGTAAGCTATATCTAGCTTAATATGTACTTATTAAATTGAGTGTTAAATCATAACTGTCTTTTTCTAAAAATGTTTCCAGCTACAGAAGCTACAAATTCATCATAAACGACTATACAGCATACAACCCCGTTACAGAGATATTCACGAAAGAACCCAATAATTCTTGTTTTTTCTAAGGTTTGAACCCCCGTATCACCCTAAGGCGCATCCTACAAATCCGCTGACCGGAGATTATTTCGAGTGATGATCTCCTTTGTATCACAGGCCTGGATTGGATTGGAACTTCTGTCAAAAGGCGGAAGTTGCAATCAGGTCATACTCTTCGATGAGGGCCAAAAAAATAATGTAAAGCAGGCCTTAGATTGGAACCCACAAGGAGCCAATGCAAGACGTCGTGTTGGACGACCGAGAAACACGTGGAAAAGATCAGTTAATAGGGAGGCTGCTTTACTAAACAAACAGTGGTCAGACTTAAAGACCATGGCACAGAACAGAATGAGGTGGAAAACAGGCGTAGTTGATGCCGTATGCCCAACAAGGGGTAACAGGAACCAGGTAGAGAGAGCGCACCCTTAAGCGTGTACATATTTATGAGAAATTTGGACACTTTCTTCAGAACCATATTTGCTACGAATTAGCCATACATCTTATAGCCAGAATTACCGTTAGAGAGATTTTCGTGAAAGCTTTTTAAAAATACCGTTTGACCTGTTGGCACCGTTAGGAATGAATCAAAATCGAATTTTGACATTTTATTCTGCAACCACAAGAGCGACAAATTTGCCATATACGATTTTTCAGCACATATTACCGTTATCGAGATATAAAAAAAAACCGGTTTCAGAGGGCCTTTGAGCCTCTGTAGCACCGCTAGCGGCACTCGTACAGACCAAGGGGTCCGTAGGGACCACTTTGAGAATGCATGATCTAGATAGTAATTCTTTGGTTTATTGAAAAGAAGTTTTGGCCGAAATGAAGCACCCACCGAGCGTCACGTAGTTTGTGCAAAAATTTTGTGAAACTGGCATGCTAGTGGGCAACACTCACGATCCCCGTCGTCGTACAATGCGCACAAATGAAAATGTGGCTGCTGTAGCCCAGAGTGTGAGACTTTATCCACGAACATCAACACGCCATCGATCTCCACAGTTAAACATTTCACGCACTAGCCTGAGAAGAATTCTGCACAAATATCTCGGATTATTCCCTTACAAGGTCCAATTGACTCAGGTATCGATTCGCAGTTTGGGCCTTAGAGCAGCTGGAATCGGACAACGATTTTGGGCGAAAAATTATCTTTTCTGATGAGGCGCATTTTCGTCTCGGTGGCTACGTTAATAAACAAAATTGCCGCATCTGGGGCTCGGAAAACCCGCACGTTGTTGTCGAGAAGCCAATGCATCCACAGAGAGTGACAGTTTGGTGCGGATTGTGGAGTGGTGGCATCATTGGACCATTTTTTTTCCAAAATGAGGCTGGTAACAACGTTTCGGTCAACGGTGTGCGTTACCGAGCCATGTTATCCGACTTTTTTTTTACTGAAATTGAATTGACATGGATTTGGATGACCTCTGGTTCATGCAGGATGACGCGCCATGCTACACAGCCCATGCCACAATCGATCTTTTACGCACCAAACTCACAAATCGTGTTATCAGCCGTCTTGGCGATGTCAATTGGCCGCCGTGAGCTACAGCTCGAAACCATCAACAGGGTCTTGAAAATTACTGCGACGCCAGCCGAGCCAGCCACTTGAATGAAGTTGTGTTCTATCATTAATGGGAGCTTACTTACTTTCTAATAAAGACGTTGAAAAAAATTAATTTTGTTCATTTTATTGCATTTTTCAAAACAAACTTCTAATTGGCCCACCCGTTATATACTAATTTTATAATGAGTTAGCCACAGAAATCTGAAAAAGAAAACCTGATAATTCATGTATATAAAATAACAAAATAACTGGCATATATTTCGCTTACGCCGGAGCTGGGTCACAAATGACCATTCTTCTTATAGCTCTCCATTTTTTTTGCGATTATAAATTGTTCATTTTTGCACTGAACAAGGCCGGATATGGAATTTTAGCACAAAGCTGATATGAAATCCATCCCCTAGATCAATAAGAAACAAGGTGGACAACCCTAGTTTAGACCAACAACAAGAATTCAAATAATTGCTTGCAAAAGACGGGACAAACTATCTCCGATGTAGGGACATAAATATTTTATAGGACAAATAACACTATAGTTTTCAACAATTACATTGGACAGAGCCATGTGCAAGTGACTCTGTGTAAAGCTTTCGAAGTTACACGCCGACGGGCTTTGAGGAGGGAACATCGAGGGATGAGCATCGAATATTGATGTTGTGATTTGAGTAGCTTTTTGTAGGCTTGTGGGACGTTAACCCTTGATTATGTTGCCCAAAATTGATTTTCTATGAATGTCAAAATTAACAACTTGCTTGCACAAATTCTGGGCAATATCGGCATAAACAAAAATGTTGTTCGCAAACAAGGAAAAAAAATCAAAATTTTCTGACGACTAAACTGTTAGTGCGCGAGAGGCCTAAGAACAACGCCAGGATATTTAGAGTTGCAGCCCGAAGGAGAAGAAATGTTTGAGAAATGCAGGCGCCAATGTACGTGGAGTACTCGCAAGGAATGCAGCTGCTATTTTGACGAACTTCTAAATTAAGAATTCCATCGAGCAGCTTTTCAACATGGTGAATTTTAGATAAATCGAAGATTTTTTAGAGGGAAGAGTTGATGTGGAGGCTCAAGTTAATCTAACTCGGTACTTTGGAAAAGGGACCGCAGCCAGAATTTTGTATCGGGACGCTCGATTTCAGAAATATGAAACATTATTAGACAATCGTCGTGCTCTGTGGCCGTGATCGTTCGGTCGCCACTCTGTGAAATAGACACTCATACAGAAACGAGTTTCTAAACTCGGCACGACTCGTCGCAAGTTTATTATTCAGAAGAAGATGATAAGAAAGAATATTTCTTCTCTTCGTAGAATAATAAAAAACTAACAATGCGACTAGGAAGTGGTATGGCTGACAACCATATCACACTCCGAAGTCAGTTGTCTTTGTAACGTTGATGGAATACAGACGGTAGTCATCAATGCACCATGCTCCACTAGGAGTTACGGTAATGAAGAGAGAGAGAGAGATTAGACAATCGAATATTGTTGATTCGATTGTGG
Organism: Microchrysa polita; assembly: GCA_949715475.1. Taxonomy (NCBI): domain Eukaryota; kingdom Metazoa; phylum Arthropoda; class Insecta; order Diptera; family Stratiomyidae; genus Microchrysa; species Microchrysa polita. The sequence continues at coordinate 11,267,410 of OX454422.1, read as the reverse complement.
CTTCGTAGCCCATCTTTATGAATGTGTTAAATTTCTTCTATCCATACACATTGAAGTTGTAAGAAATTGCGAAACAGAGACTCACATATAACCCTTCATAAAGACCATGTAAATCTGATAGAGATGAATAACTGAACCGTTTCGTAAAGTGCTTATTTTATTCTCAATATTGCGTTTGGTAATCCGTGAATGTTTTTTTTTATTGCTGGATGGTTGCAACCCTAAATTGTAGGGTCACGGCGAATAAGTGGATAAGTCGACTTATATCGAAAATGAGTTAAGTGCATTAAACTACTCTTACAAAAGTTCCGCGTAATATGCAGAAGTGTTTAAGCTTAAAACGCAACGCTTTCTTAGTTACAGAAATGTGCATTTTTAGACAACTCACTCATTGATGTGGTTACTCGGTTAAGTCTACTTGTACAGTTTTGTAGGGAAACTATTGGCTGGGAATAATTAGATAAGTCGACTTGTATTATTATTGAAATTGCGGATAAATTACATTCGGGTTGCCCCAATTTCGGCCTAAAATCGGAAATTAGCCTCAACGAACGCAAATAACTAAAGATTTCAAAGATTAAACGATAAAAAACTGGATGTCACAGAACTCATTGGCCGTGTTTTTTTAACAGCTAACATACTCTACGGGGTAATTTTCATACAAATGCTAACCCAAAATCATATCGTTTGCCAAATTATTAATTTGAAAAATTTTTAATGAAGAAAAAGCGTTTAAAATTTGGGTTTCGTGTAAAAAAGGCTTTAATATAAGTATCATGTTTTCCAGTGGCGCTACCAGGATCTGGTCCTGGAGGGGGCTAACGCCATAGATATTACTGGGCATTTGAGTTTGCCTCCGAATGTTGGGAGATTTTGTTATTTTCCTGTAATACGCTGATGTTTAAAGCCTCCATTGCGGCCTGAGTTTTTCGATTTAATTTTATTCGTAGCTTAGCGTCGTGACAACGCAATTATAACGAAAACCGAATAGATCGTGAACCGAAACATACGGACAACTACATTTGATCAAATAGGACTTTCCTATAGACGATAATGTGATGTCCCTGATAATAACGGAATTTGAGGAATATTAAAACAAAAAGCGCGGATGCAAATAGGACGTACGCCAGTCACTATACGCTACAAGCGATTCTATAACAGAAAGGATAGAATTCGCCGCATGGATTTATTATTTGGCTTTGCGGATTTTGGTCGTTATCACCCGTTCAGGAGTCCAAATATAGAGGTAGGGTCATCGCAAGACATTTTGCGAATAAGTTGGAGATGTGCAGCTTGGCAAAAAAAATGGCCCTCCGAAATTAGAGCATAATTTATGATAGCCCGCGTTACTTCTTCTCCCTTGCCTCGTTCTTTATACCGCTCCATGGTTTCGCGTTGCTCGACCTGCGTTGTAGCCACATCGCCTGTTTTGGCGGTAATAGCCTGCGTTACTGCACGTGGAAAATAGGAATTAAGGCAAGAACAAAGATTGGACCGAAGTTGGGCTAATGTCGTTCAACAGCTCCACAAACAGGACCCTCTCGATAAGAACCGATAGATTTTGGATGTGAACTAATACGATGGCCGCTCCGCATGTTACGATATAAAATCCAAAAATACAACGAAAATCTCATCAGAACAGCCCATTTGTATTTTATTATTTTTGCACAAAGATTTTTCTAAAAATAGGAAGGATGGTGCAACTTGTTCAGACAATCGAGACAGGTGCATAAATTATTCTCCAAAAGAACAATAATTCACATTTTATAAAAACTGCAACAAAGTACATTGTTTCATATTTCATTTTGATTTTTTTCATTTCCCAATTGTTTGGGTCTGGGAGGGGCTTTAGCTCCCTTAGCCCCTCCCGTGGTTGCGCCACTGATGTTTTCTAAATTTGTCCTTTCGATCGTTTTGGAAATAATTTGCGAATTACCCCAATAAATAAAATATCCTATAATAGCATCATAATTAACCAGAAAAAGTAATACCGAAAAAAAAACAAAATTAAGCAAGCTTACGGTAAATATTGAGCAAACCTTGACCTAATATAATGTTGAAATAATGGTCACTTTCCAGCTTCGTTAATGAATTTTATTGGTGTCTACCTAATATGTTTTCGGTGATAAATATAACGAAAACGAATTGCGAAAGCACTTACTGATGTTATTCAGCAAAAACCATTCGGAGCCTGAAAAGTTTTAGATTTTCCTGATTTCAACTAGTATTATTTTTTTATTTTCGATGGAATTTTCGGTTTTTCTATGAACAAAAAATTGCAGATTCGAAAATTTAAGAGTAAAAATTTAGTTAAACTTATTCACCCGATAGAAACTCAAAAAATTGATAGTCAATGCCGCATTTTTAATATCGAGACTTAGACCTCTCCCGAAACCAAATCCTTGCTTTTATGTGGGGACAAATTCAAGAAATAATAACACACGAAAATTTGTGGTTGGATGAGTTACTTGCTTGGAGGCGTTTTGAACTTTCGGCTTGTTCTGCTATCCGTTCTCATAGGGGGAACTTTTGTGTTTCCGATATTTTCCGCTGCGCATCCGCTATATGGCGGACGGTAAGATAAGTGTCGCTAGTGTCTATAAGAAGAACAAGAAAATTCTTCTTACGAGAGCTGATAGCGTAATGTTCCGAACTTTCCAAAGGATGGCCATTCAGAGTGAATGAGTGTATGCTTCAAGCAAAATTTTGCGTAGTCCCAATTTTTGAAGGCGGAATCATATTAAAATTTTAATTTGAGGTTGCGATTAGGTGCTTTGGATTAAGACGAACCTGTACATCTAACTAGAATAAATTAAAAAAGCAATTTATTTTCTACAATTATTTTTGAGTTTTCAAAATGCATCTTTCCCCTAATTTTAGACCAATGAAAAAAAAAATTAAGAATTTGCCGCCCCTAAAATTCTGCCGCCTCGGGCAGTAGCCCAGGTTGCCCATATGGGAAATCCGACCCTGGTAACAATGAAAGGCCCACAAATAATAAAAAAATATACCTCATCGAGTAGAACAACTTAAAAATTTTAATCAGAAATACTTTTATGGTTGATAACGACTTTTATTGTTATAGATTTCGATCGAGTATTGAAGGGTTAAATGTCCATACTTCCGGTTTGGATGAAAGTATTCAAATGAAATTCCGCAGATCAAATCCTGACACTGCAGAGGACATCTAACAATAAGAAAAGTTTTTTCGAGTTGACGCATTCGGCCAATATAGCACGGCAAACATAAAAAATGCTGCCCTGAAAAGTTATACTTTTCGACTTATCCACTTATTCCCCCCAACCCTAGAATTTATGTCACACCAATACATCTATGCAAAGCGAGCTAAGCTACCAATAAATACCCAAACATGGGCTAATCTGCTGACTTTCGAATCTGTTCTGTCCTACTTTGTGCAATATGTGCGGCTGAGAATCATGCATCCGTTTCTACGAAAAATTTGTATTGAGTGCTACCCCCCTCCCCCTTACGGATAGCACAGGAAAGCCAAAACCGTGCTAAGCTTTTGTCCCAGCAAATGCGTAAAAGCCTCCGATGGCCGATATAAAGGTTCAGGCTATAAGATGATCTGGGAAAAAAGTAAATATGAAATATTTATCAGCTAGAGATCAAATTCATTGAAAACATAGCATAACAACATTATTTGTCTACTTAGTAGATTAATAAGTTCAAAGTACCGTTATGAAATTACATATTGTCAGAATTTGCAATCAATAAGTCAATCAATTTTGAACGTTCTCTGAAGCTATAATATCTGCATCTTCAATGTTTTATATGAAATTTCATGAAGCTGCAAATTTGGAAAATTTAGGTGAAAAACTCCGCGAAGTTTTCCCTTAGGGGAAAAATCTTAGATCATGTATATGTCTACGTTATTGCTTTCAAAATAATCCACATTGCATCAGCCGTTATCTTGTCACTCCAGAAGCCCAAAAATCCTTTCAAACCGATTACATACAGTACCCCAAATATCACCTTTCGAACGACACCCATAATGCCCATACTCTGTTTCCTATGCTAAAAAAATGTCCTTTTTGGTGGTAATATTCTTTAACAAAACTCAAAATTAGCTTGTCGTGATTTTACAAGACTCGTCGCAACGGATTCTGTATTTTCGTATCCATATCCTTATACATACCGTCTATAATGCATTCCCACAGAAAAAAGGACATTTTGTGTCCAAGGACATCTTCCTCATAAGAAGTGCTGGCACCAAAATATTAAGGATCGCACCACTTAACTTACATCCGAGTTTCGTCGACATCGGTCCACCGGGAGAGCTAGGAGAACCAATTGAAGGATAAATTTTCGTTCGCTTCAATGGCGAATTTACCGCTATTCCCGGAACTTATCGAAATCGTGATTGTCGATTCTGAGTCAGAGCAATCAAAGGATAATGTATACCAAATTTGGTGAAGATCGAACTACGGGAAGGTCGATTTTAAGCGTTAAACGTTTTCGTTACAGTTTTTCGTGACGTTTTTTCACGGAACGAAACCCAGTATTTCTCAGGTAGCCTCCGCAAAGACATACATGTCAAAATTTAAATATTTACAAAAAAAAAACAAAAAAAAACCCTTAAGCAAAATAACAAGTGAACTTTATACCAATTCTAATGATTCCATTCTTGCTGAAAGGATACTATCAACCCTACCCGTATTTTTCAATCAATCCGGGACACCATGTATAGAAGCAGCACTGACATCACTTCACAAATCAAGTCATTTCCCCGTTTCTTTTTAATTACGTATTTCTATCTATGACCATCTTAAAAATTAAACGTAAGTCTTGCATCACATTTCGCTCTGTTTGTAAAAGATTGAAGAACACTCAGGACTCACGAAACTTAAAGCTCATTCGAATATTTCAGTGTGCGAAAGGTAAATTTAAAAATTCTTAGAGGTAAATAAAGGACATCCGTTCTGAGTACTAATCATTTTCCACACAATTCGAAAGTGTTCGTGACATTTTCTGGACAACTTGAGTTCAGAGTCAGCTACGTAAAGCTAAATGCCTTAGCTATGGTATACATACGTCCCTTCACTAATATACGTATATACTTTAAGAAGTCCGCAGGGCGGCAAAATGTGAATTGCCTATACTGGCGTCCAATCGGAAAATTCGTAAGAAACTCCGAAAGTTACATCCAAGAGAATCATTTTATCAATGCATTTGGGACCGTCAGCATCGCTGGCGTAGTTTCTTGTGATCTTATTAGTTTGTAGTAAATAAAAAGAAATTTTTTTTATCGTGTTGTACTCGAAATTATGTTTGATTACTCCTTGTGAACCATATAGTGTGTCAGCAAACATTTGTTTTAAACTTTCTTACCTTGTGGCAGATTCACCTGAGAATCATATATTCTTCTAACAGTTTCTAGTCCTGCTAGTCTAGACCTATGTATACTCTTTAACATTAATGTCTCCAGGGAGTTGCCGCAACCTTACAGGAATCCTAATGCGACAAACTGGAAGAAGTTTAGGCAGATTTGTAGATCTAAACTCTCAACTGTGACAAACCCCTCGATCAGCTCCGTGGAGGAGCTGGACAAGGAGGTTAAGTCATTGGAAAAATCTTTAGAAGTAGCGTTCAAGGGTTCGTGTCCAGTGAAAAGGAGTAAGAAAGTTCTCCCTCCCTGGTGGAACATGGACCTTTCTGAGTTACGGAAGCTAACCCGGGATATATTCAATATTTGCAACAAACATAAGTTCTGGCAGCCATACAAGGACTGCCTGAAAATTTCCAAAAAAAGCTATTAGAACCGCAAAGGTCCAAGCTTGGGACGATCTGCGCCAATCACTGGACAACGTCAAAGGCTCAGCTAGAATCAGCAAGATTTTGTCCAAAGCAAGGTCGTGTCCGTCCTTAATAAAAAGATAGGATGGCACTTGGACGGAATCAACTGGTGACTCTCTTGAGCTCCTGATGAATACGCATTTCCCTGGGTGCAGGAGCACTTGCACGCAGAGCCCACGATTGAATAATGGAGATGAACAGCAGAGTGACTTCGTTTTCTCCATGATTACTGAGGAGAAGATTACCGGGGCAATCAACAGCTTCTCGCCTTATAAATCGCCAGGTCCAGATGGCATACTACCGATTATGCTTCAGAAAAGGCAGGATCTGGTAGTTCTACGGCTGCTGATACTTTTCAGAAGCCTTCTGCTACTCAACCACGTCCCCCAGTTAGTCGTGGCGACAGGCTCGAGTTGTTTTCATACCGAAGGTAGGCAAACGAGGGCATGAGACTGCGAAGGATTTCAGGCCGATTAGTTTATCCTCCTTCGTACTCAAAACGTTAGAGCGCTTAATAGACTTACACATCCGACAAAGTCTTGAGAACTCAGCACTTTCGAAGTCCCAGCACGCATACATGAAGGGAAAGTCCACAGAAACGGCTCTCCACGAAGTGGTCCGTATCATCGAACACAGCCTCGAGTACAAACAATACACGTTATCCGCTTTCTTAGACATAGAGGGTGCATTCAATAATGTTCGTATGGAATCTATTCATGAGGCCCTTTCAGACTTAGGAGTTGAGCCACGGCTTGGGTCGTGGATAGTGACACTACTAACGACCAGAGTAATCCATGGTGACTTAGGAAGTAGTCATCTGACTAAATTCGTGTGCAGAGGAACACCTCAGGGTGGTGTCATCTCTCCACTACTGTGGATAGTAGTTATTAACAAGATCCTAGCCAGGCTTGACAGGTAGATGATTAAGGTGGTTGCATATGCGGATGATGTAGCGATTATAGTATCAGGAATGTGTCTTTCCGTGATTAGTCAGATCATGGAAAGAGCCCTCGGTTTGGTCAGTAAATGGGCCACAAGCGGTGGCCTGGGCTTAAAGCCGGGGAAGACAAAACTGATGCTGTTCACTACAAAAACAAAAATACCGCTTTTCTCACTCCCAAAACTAAATGGACATCAACTGCAACTATCGCCCAGCTCGAAGTATTTGGGCGTTATTCTGGACTCAAAGCTCAACTGGAAGTTGAACATTGAGGAGCGCGTTAAAAAAGCCTGCAAGACAGTATTTAGTAAGAGATGGGGTCTCAAGCCGAACATGGTACTCTGGGTGTACACGGCGGTGATACGACCCATCCTAACATATGGGTCACTCGTCTGGTGGCCAGCGCTCAGTAAAGGCTACAATGTAACAAAACTCGGTAGAGTGCAGAGATCGGCTTGCCTTAGCATCACAGGGGGCATGCGAACATGCCCGAGGAATGCGCTGAATGTCATCCTGCATCTTCTACCCATCGATCTGTTTATTAACCAACTGGCAGCATGTAGCGCAGTCAGACTCAAAGCGTTAAGTTGCTGGAGTGCTAGGCCATACGGCCACAGCAATATCCTAAACCAGCAACCACAGGACGTACGAAACGCTATAACGGATCTCAAAGTGCCCAAACTAAGCTTTGGGAAGAACTTTGATGTCAGATTCCCCACTAGAGGTGAATGGAAAGAGAGTGAGGTGGTCAAGGATTTTGACATCACATTCTTCACCGATGGGTCTAAAATTGATTGTGGCGTGGGTGCTGGAATCTTCTGCAGATCACTAAGTATCTCTGAATATTGCCGTCTTCCTGATCATGCCAGCATTTTTCAAGCAGAAAAGCTTGCAATCATGAAGGCCTGTCATGCTCTCAGGGACATACAAAACAACCAGAATATCGCTATCTGCTCAGATAGTCAGGCGGCTATCATGGCCTTACAATCGGTGAAGACGACCTCCAAGGCTGTTGAAGTATGTGGGGAAGCATTAACCAGCCTTGGCACACGACAAAGAATCACCCTACTCTGGGTACCCGGACACAGGAACATAGAGGGTAACGAGAGGGCTGACGAACTAGCCAAAATGGGTGCCACCCTTGACAGCTCTCATGCGGAGCGTGTTTGCGTCCCGATGGCAGCTGTTAAGAGTAAGATTTCCACCCACTATCTAAGGGCTGCTCATTCCAACTGGCGAAATCTGAGGACCTGCGTTATATCAAGGAAGATGTGGCCCTCCTACGACTGGAAAAGAACTTCTGAGATTCTGACTAAACCGCGTAGAGATATCGCCAAACTTACTGCTGTTATCACGGGGCACTGGCCAATGGGGCTTTCCGCAGCCAGACTGGGCATCCCCTATAACGCCCATTGCCGCAGCTGCGGTAATATAAATGAGAAGGAAACCCTGTTTCATTTTCTGTGTGAATGCCCGGGTCTTGCCAGAACCCGGTATAGGACGCTCGGTAGGGCTTTTCTAGGCAGCTTGGGGGATGCTGGCTGGTTCAAGGCACCTCCCCACTCCTAAATTCATTACCTAACCCCCATCATATACACTAGTTAAGCTTCACGGAGTTTATGGTTTCAAAACGGCGCTTTATGCGCTAATTGGGCTTTTGGCTAGCCTCTGCCTAAGCCGCCACTTTAACCAACCAGCCCAGACCTATTACAATAAGAGCATTTCTAACCTATTTCTTACCAACAATTGCATTACATATTTGATTTGTACCCACACGCATTTTGTTTCCAAGAACAAGTTACAAAAGTTACACATTGGCATGTTTGTCAATTACGTGTTTGTTATGCTAATCAACCTCGAGATGATGCTCTCGTCAATGCATCTACCTACGGATACATTAACATTACCCTCAAGGTGACATTTAAAGAAAAAAACTTAAACACCCGCGAAATACTTGCACGGATCGTCAACGACCGCATTCCGCGTGCAATTCAATAAAATTTTATTAATGAGGCCCGCAGGCATTTTTTCTTGGTCTTGTTGTTGTTGTTGTTGTTGTTGTGGTCTGGTCTTTCTACTTCTTCGTCTTCGAGACGAGAACCTGTCGTCGTCTTGTCACCTATATTTAGCGTTCATACCACATTCCATCGTACAAATCGGCTGAATATAGAAAATACAAAAAAAAGTCTGTAAAAAGCAAAAGCAAAAGTAGGTACCTACACTTAGAAATAATAATTTATTGAATATTATGCAAGAAGTATGCCTGTAGTCTGAATGATGCGTAGAGCTCGTGGAGCTTATGCAATAAATTTATTATTGTTCTTTGCTGAGCCGGCATTTGACACGCGCGTGTCAAATTGTGATTTGTGTGCCGTGTAGGAAGGAGATGACATATGGGAGGATTGGGTGCATGTTTGTGTGATTCTAAATATGGATATGGAATTGTGTGTCGTCATAATTGTGAAGGTTATTATTAAGACAGATTCGAAAAACAGACGTTACAAAACGCTAGAGAAATTAAATCATGGGTAGTCGTTACGTAACGTACAAGAATCTGTTTGTGTTGTAAATAAATATTCTTTTTTTGATTTTCGATTAGATTAAGGGAAGGCTGGGACATTACCGCCAGAACGGGCGATGTGTCTACACTGCCTACGCCAGGGAGCAGTAGGTATAAAGAACGAGGCAATAAAGAAGATTAAGGAAACACTTTCACTTTTGGATGCTACAGGCACTATGGCCGATCTGGTCTATTGTACCCATCAGGGACGTCGCAGGTCGCTTACATATTCCTTCCCTCGTCTGTGTGAGGATAGTCGTAAGCCTCGGGTATTTTGATTTTGATTATCGTGTTCATAATGCTTGTGAAAAAAATGTGTATGGGCCTATTGAAAATGTTTGACGCGGGAAATGCAATTCGCACTAGTGCACCTGAGCTTCGTATACTGATTAGACATACATACATACTTCCTAGAGTTAACGAACAGCCATTCAAATTTCAAAGGCAAACCCATCATTAATCGTATCATAAGAAACCAAATTCTTCAACACACCCCTGGATCAACTGAAAAACGGTCAAGGATTAATCACCAGATGCCCGTTTTTTCGCTAACGAAAATGCCAAAACCCGTAATTAAATAAATAAAAATGATTGGCACCGGCGATAATTGAATTGATTCAAGCTGTATGTCTCCTCCAGAGTGCCCGAATTTGCGGCGAAAAAATTGAAGAGATTCTAGACACGTAGTTTTTAAATGACTCGGACAGTGTCGGATTAACACATTTGCCGCCAGAAAGCTATTCATATTTTGCTGCCCTATATCGACCCCCTCTCTTGAAGTACATATAGTGTGTAAACGCACGCATTTCATAGCTAAGACATTTAGTTGTTGGTATTGGACACACTATTAACATTATATGTTTTAAATACATACTCAAAACGGACTTTTATGTGAGCTTTGAGCTTTTGCTTCGTGAGTCCTGAGCGTTCTTTATTCATTACCACAGAGGGAAATTCAATTATCCCTTTTATGGAGTCAGTCATAAGAAGAAGTGATTCAAAACAAAGTGACTAAGCTATTTGTTATTTGATGGGCTATTTCTATACAGGGTGTCCCACGAATCATGGTACATTCAATAGTCGATGATAGTACAGCTCATTTGTGTACAATTAATGTTCAACATTACCCCTCTGTCTTTAACCGTTATACAATTTTAGCATTTTTTGTAAATAGTGTCAAAAAGCTCGACTTGCCGAGCAGAATCACTATTTGCCACACTCCCAAATATTTAATGCAAAATTTTACTTCATTTTCTGAAACTGCTTAAAATTATACATAAAATAACTCTTTTCCCAATTAAATAGTTTAAAAAGCTTCCCAAATACCACCGTCCAAACTTGAAAGAATTTCAAAAATGGATTTTTCATTGAAAATTAAAATTGTAAAATCGTAACGGTACTTTGAACTGACAAATGTATAACGTTGTCAAAGTTGCCTCATTATGTTAGCTTTCTTACGTGTTAAAGAGATAAAAACGAGGTTCTAATAGAAAACCAAAGTAAGCGTTTTCTCGAACGAACGAGCTTATACTACTCACAACAAAATAACGGCCACGGCATCTAACCAGGACCTTGACCGGAGCGCAGTATAAACATTTCGAAAGCGTCGTAAATTATTTTCGATAATTGACTACAGAACATCACTTTTCAAATATGACAAGAAATCTGAACAACCTAAATATCGATGAGGAATGCCATCTTTTGAAAAGGCACCTCCAAGAAATTAAGAAACCTTAGACAAGAAGTTAAACAGTTAGAAAATTTAGTTGATGGATCTAGGGATGTCAAAAATCGGCCCATAACCCGGTTTTCGGTTGTTTTCGGTTTTTTTGCAAAGCCGGTTGGACCGTACGGTTTCAACCGGGCTCAAAGTACCGGTTTTCCGGTTAACCGAGTCTTTTCATTGATTCGCTTACAACTTTACTAAAAAAATGCATACACACTCGTATTGCTGGTGCTCGTATCATATGCACGTATAGGGTGCGCTAGAGAAACTTACTAATTTGACTTCTAATTGGAAAAAACTCCCGAGGGGTGAGTTGGGTGGATAAAGGAGTAGGAGGGGGCGCATCGGGAGGGGCAGGTCCCCAAGTTTGTTTCCCAATGTAGTCAATTGCCACCATGCTCTGATCTAGAGAGCTTCTTTTCTAACGGTCGCTCACTTGGAACATGATCGAGGATTTTTTTTTTCTAAGCCTCGACGAAATGAGCATTAGGGATGTGTGGTTTCAGCAAGATGGAGCCACAGCACAAGGCCCAATGAATTTGTTGCGACAATTTTTCCCCCAACCGCCTCATCTTTCTCAAAGGCGATCTCCCATGGCATGCTCTCCAGATTTGGCGGATTTGAGTTTATTTTAAATCCTTGGTTTATGTTGATCGAGCACGGACCATAGCTCACCGCAAGAACATCATTCGCGACGTCATTGTGAGCATACCGATTGATATGCTGCAAAGAGTGGAGACGAACTTCAAAAAACGACTTAATCAGTGTATGCACAATGGGGGTCGCCATTTAACCGATTTCAAGATTATTTGAATTAAAAATTGGGATAAAAAAGTAAAACCGCATCTGAAGTACATTTGTTTTTATTGACTTTTCAAATAAGTAAGTTTCTCTGACGCACCCTGTAGCAATAAGAGGAGTGCTCGAAAATATGTTTAAAGGCTGAAATTTGGAAACGAAATTTTTCAATTTCAACAGAATTGCAGACTGAAAAATTAAGAATATAAAAAAAATTGTATGAATTTCGAAAAAAAATTTTTCCGGTTTTAACCAGATGGACAAACAACCGTCCGGGTTAAAACCGGGAAAATAAACCGGTTAACCGTTCTGTAAGTACCGGTTTTCGGACTAACCGTCCGGTTTTTGACATCCCAAGATCGATCAGTAATTAACCACTATTTGTAATTAAATTTTCGCCAGATGAACAGAACCGGTCGCCCAAAATAACCTCGAAAACTAAAATTGTGAGGCTGAAAGTATAAATTAACTTCGGATGGAAAGCATGCTAAAGACGCAAATTTATTTTTGTGATTGTAATTTGAAACAAACGCATGTATAGTAATTCTTGATAACCGAAAGGGCAAAAGGAAGAGGGTACATGGACTAAAGTTGTCATATTTACACAAAAAAATAAAAACAGATCTCCGGAGTCTTTAAAACTTGACCTTATTTTCATAACTCAATCCAAGTCCCATAAGTTGAAAGATACGAATGGAAATTACTATGCAGCCGTGTTAGATGACTATTGGATTCGCCAAAGACAATAACTTTTCTGACCCGAATTTCGGTTCGAAACGATTGCACGAAGAGGCTTAATATTTTCCTTCGCAAAAAAGGGCAAAGTCAAATTAACTAACTAACGATGCAACGGGATACTTCGCATCCTCCTGTACAATATAGTGATGCTGTAACATGAAGGTCTCTGATGTGGAGGACCTTTCCCTAGCTACTCCTGGGAATTGATTGAACAATTTGTAACGAAAATAGGTTCAGACGAAGTGGTGGGCACTTCAGCACTCCAAAACACTTCCTTTCAAGAGGAATTTAAAACTTCAAAGACCTCACTTACAAACAGACCTAAATCCCCATGGATCCTTAGCACAATTTACACGGTTTTGCCGAAGATAGGGTGGTAAATATAATGTGAAATAATCTCAGGGATAAACTATCCCAAGCAACATTTTAAGTAGCGAGAACTAATGCTTTTGATTGTGCCACTTTATTAAGGTTCGCTTACGTTTTAGACACCCAAATATTAACTTCATTGTAACAAATCCTGGAAAGTAATTTTTTGGGACGTTCTAGGGTGGTGGTAGTATACCTACTTGGTTGGTACGTTCCAATCACTTGGCAACTTCCTGGTGGCGAAGGGGTTCTGGTTACCAAACTTTTCATTCCCAATATTAGTGACTTTTCGCTGACAAAAAGGGTCCTTATAACGAAACAATTGACCGTATTTTCTACTCTCAAAGGCACTACCACTCCAATAGTGGTACATATCTATTATCGCTACTAAAAATTCTAGTTGGGATGTGTAAGGAAAACACAAAGAATGCATAGGAAGTTGCAACCTAATTCAAAGCTCCAAAAAGGCTAACAGCAAAGTTCAAAAAAGGAAAAAGAAGAACACTGTCCTAAGCCCCAATAAGAGGCAGCTGCAAAACCAAATCCCTCTTCAAAGGAATTAAGCACATACTTGCTCAAGAGCCAAACCCAAGAGACGTGCTCATCGGGAGAGAGAGTCCGGTGAGATAACCTATGCAAAAATTGTGAAAAGAATACAATCTGAGACCAAGATACAAAAAAATATCTCGGATTCGGCGCAGCTTTAGTACATATTTAGGGCCGATTTATCGTACATCTTATCTAGTACTTGCACACCATGATTTATTCTAGTTTGTATATACAGTAGAATCACTATGCAATTTTATACGAAGGCGTAACCAAGTAAAATATGGCGCAACTATGAAAAGCAAACAAACATTCAATTGCATACAATGCACAATCTTTTGAAAAATGGTGTGCGTCTTGTCTGTACGATAAGACTAACCAGCCAACGGGCACTAAATAAGATATTCGAGTTATCGGCCCTTAGACTTGCGACAGCGGGCCTGTTATATTTTTTGTTTTTGATATTCAAGGGAATTCTCCAGAATGATCGAAAGAACTAAGCAAAATTTCCCTTCGAGGCAGACTTTTAGTTAAAGTTTTGGTGTTTTTGCGCTGCACCTCTACGAAACTGGTCCAGTCGCGTAACGTTTCAAAAATATATTGTGTTTGAAAACGAAATGGGGGCCCCCTTCACAATTTAATACTATACTATTGGCCAACATTTTTGAAACGACCACATTTTTTGTCCGCCATAGCTATTATTATTATTGCAGCGATTCGTATTCTCTTCTTTGATAGGAGCAGTGGCGTAGATAGCTTTTCGAAGAGGGAAGGAATCAGTGACTAGCGTTTTTTTTTTAAACAAGCAAAATGCAATTTAAAGGAGTATAGAGGATCGTGAATAACCTGAATTCTGACTAGTTTTTGTACAAATAATGAAGAGAATTTGTTTTTCTCACAAAACTTAAGACACCGCAACGAAAATTTTGTACAAAAGTACAAAGTCTGAAGAGAATTTTGTGTGGCCTGAGTCTACACAGTTTAAATCGATCGTACTGAACTTTTGTACAACATTTCATGCAAAAATTTATAACTGAATTGTTGTACGAAATGCTAGTGCATTCAAATTTGCTTGCGGTTCATCAACTCATATTTCATTGCTTCAAAATTCAATTTTAAATATTTCTTTTACACCCCTCATTAATGATGATAAATTTTCATCATCATGTTAATTACGCATTTTGCTACTCGCATTGCTTTCGCATCATGCAAGAGTTACCAACCATTTCACCATCTAAAAATTTAGGAATCATTTTTTGGTTTTACTTAATTCAGTGCTGAAATTAAATTATACACTTTGGCCGCGCGCAGACTAAAGGCGTACATCTTGCCCTTGTGATCGTTACACAAAGGCCGCGCGCAGACTAAAGGCGTATTGGAGCGTAGCGTAGCGTAAAACCTGTCGCCCCAATATAAGCGTTGTATTGGGCGACAGGTTCTACGCTACGCTACGCTCCAATACGCCTTTAGTCTGCGCGCGGCCTTTGTGTCACGATCACAAGGGCAAGATGTTCGACCTGCGGCGGATTCTTTTGATCCTCCCCTTATCTACGCCACTGGATAGGGTAGGGTAGGGTAGTGTTTCCTACCACAAAAAAAGTAGCTGTAAAACTACCCAATAACAGTTTTTAATAGAAATAAGTAAGTCCTAACCCCCAACAGCTGTATGTATACATATTTTGAAAATTTTTATCCTCGGCTCATTTACCAATCTGCACGCCACTGTGATTTTTGTTTAATTTATTGGATAATTGGACATTTTTCTAATTCCTTAATGCGTTTTAAAATTTCTGGGGGTACACATTAGCAAATTCCAGCTTATCAACTACTAAAAATTATGGGTTTAGATCGAGTGTATTGTTTACGCTGAGTGTTTAATTTTCGAACAATTTCAACAGAACAGAAGTTCCGCTTAAAATTTTCGGAATTGAATCAGGGCGTGTAAATTTAACAGACAATAGCAGCTTTCGGAGGTGCCAAGCCGGGCAATTACCTAGGACCTTACACTTGCCGTGCACTTAAATGGCCCTTGAAACCATGGGCGTAGCCAGGGGGGCAGGGAGGGGCGGTCGCGGTCGCCCATCGATGAAGATGGTAAAAAAACTCCGCGAAGTTTTCCCTTAGGGGAAAAATCTTAGATCATGTATATGTCTACGTTATTGCTTACAAAATAATCCACTTTGCATCAGCCGTTATCTTGTCACTCCAGAAGCCCAAAAATCCTTTCAAACCGATTACATACAGTACCCCAAATATCACCTTTCGAACGACACCCATAATGCCCATACTCTGTTTCCTATGCTAGAAAAATGTCCTTTTTGGTGGTAATATTCTTTAACAAAACTCAAAATCAGCTTGTCGTGATTTTACAAGACTCGTCACAACGGATTCTGTATTTTCAAATCCATATCCTTATACATACCGTCTATAATGCATTCCCACAGAAAAAAGGACATTTTGTGTCCAAGGACATCTTCCTCATAAGAAGTGCTGGCACCAAAATATTAAGGATCGCACCACTTAACTTACATCCGAGTTTCGTCGACATCGGTCCACCGGGAGAGCTTCAATGGCGAATTTACCGCTATTCCCGGAACCTATCGAAATCGTGATTCTGAGTCAGAGGAATCAAAGGATAATGTATACCAAATTTGGTGAAGATCGAACTACGGGAAGGTCGATTTTAAGCGTGAAACGTTTTCGTTACAGTTTTTCGTGACGCTTTTTCACGGAACGACACCCAGTATTTCTCAGGTAGCCTCCGCAAGGACATATACATGTCAAAATCCTTATCGATGTACATGGTAAAAAAATCACTGCAATACAACATTTTCAGATGCCTTTTTTACCACTCCAAATGCTGCCGGAGAAGCCATGATTGGGACAGTTTGCAGTCAGGAGGCGCATACAAATAGATGACAGCGATTGGCCTCTCGCAACTGACGGAGGCTGCGTACCAGCCCACACGTTTCACTTGTGAGTGTGCTACTGTGGCTGCGAGGATCCCATATTTCCTGTTTCATTTCATGGCTTCTGAGCTGGAGTACACAATTTCAACCGTTAGATCCGTCCGGATCCTCATCGCATCATCAAATTTATCCCAATTTTCGTGACAATTCTCATTATTTGGAGCTAGGTTTTCGTACAGCACTTACCGTGCCGATGTACTTACCGGGTACATTGCGGCTGGACGAAGTAAGCAGGGTAAGTTGGATTTTTGGAAATTGGCGTCGTCGAAACGACGAAGGACGAACTTTGTGTAACATTTAGAACTCCAGTATTTCTTATGGCTGCTTTTCGATTCGACGATAAGTCTGTGTCCATACAACTAGTCCGTAACAAATATGTTTATTTTTGAAATGTGTGACCTATTTTTTCAAAAATTATGGACAAAATATTTACTAGGACAAAGATAGGACAAATCAGGAAAATGACTCAAAATTCTTCCTCATTTTAGGAAGATTGCATTTCGAACTCATAAAAATCGGCTCCGAAATTGATGTTTTTCTATTCTAAATAAACTAACGATTGAAAATCTGTCAAATTTTATAAACATTTTGAGAAATGGTGATTTGTATGAGGCGTCAAAGTTGAGCGTCGTCGAATCGACGAAGCATGACCTTTACGCACTAAAAATAAGCAAGGACCTTGTAAAGAACGGGTCTCATATTTCAGTGTCTTTCAACTTCTTCTTTTTCTTCTCAGTACCGTATAGCCCCAACGCCGCGCCGTCTAGATATTAAGGCCGCAATGTAGACTCTTAAACGTCAATTTAAGAGCTGAGATTGCATTGAATTGTTCTTGTTTTTAATGACGTCAGGGCCGGCCCTAGGGGTGGGCGATCTGGGCGGTCGCCCAGGGCCACCACTTTCAAGGGGCCACCATTATCAAGCAACCATTCAATTCCAAGGGCCACCAGCCTTTTAAAATATTTATTGAAATTAGATTAAAGTTAATATCTAGCGTTCTAAGCTTAGTTCATGGCAACAGCTACGTAAATACTTGCCTCGCTTTCATTTTTGCAAACAAACTGCAACATCAAGATCAAGCAGCTTGGCTTAGCTGTCAATCTGTCAATTAGAAATAAGGTTGCAACAACTAATTTGTCGGTTCTTATTAAAAAAAAAAAATGGTTTAGCAGCAAAATAATAATAATTATGAGAATTTAATTGACCAATAGTGCATTAAAATCTCGGCCCTAACCTAAGCTACGAAATTACGTCAGACTAGGGCCGCGCGCGCCAATAGGCGAAAGTAGACAGCCGCCTATAGGGCGCAACGCTCCAGGACGCCAATTTGGCAGGTCAAGACCGTGCACGAAAAAATCGTGGTGCAGACAAACACGGAATCAGAGACATAGAAACCTTTTGGAAACCCCTCCCTTTCCTTCTGAAATAAGGATTATTTTTTGCATAGAGAAAAATTCACGAGCGCATAGTTCTTCCAGACAAAGCGCTTTATTCACATAGAACAGTGACATTTCGGAAAACATTCTGAAATTCAGCGTCTGAAAACTTTCGTGTGAATTAATTCGTTGATTTTCCGACTTATAGCACTGTCCTTTTGCCATGGCCATGTCCTAAATTAAAACTAACGATATTTCCAGTTGAATTTTGAAATCCTCGTGGATTTTATGTATATGCCCGCTTTCGCAGCTAGCGATGGCAACTGGCAGTTGTGTCAATAACCTAATAATAATTAAAATGTGCATATTCCTATTTTGAGAATAAAATTTAAGGAAACCTCCTAAATTAAAATTTGATTATGTCAGTTTCCTGCTTGCGATTCGAGAGCCTGTTTGGAACCTCGCAATGCCAGTTTTTTGGCGAACTGCCAATTGGTTCGAGTGTCGATACAGCTTAACATTCTGAATATCCCTAGTACTTATTTTTATACCCTTCGCTCATAGAGTGAAAGGGTATATTAACTTTGTCATGAAGTTTGTAACGCATTGAAGGAAGAGATCTCCGACCATATAAAAAGTATACATATATGATCAGCATGACTTGGGGAGTCGATTGGAGCATGTCCGTCTGTCTGTCTGTCTGTTGCGACGCGTTTTACTCGGCGGGTATTGAAGCTAGCAAGCTGAAATTTTGCACACGTACTTCTTATTATTGCAGGCTGTTTGTATGTTTGATTCGCCCAAATTGGATCACTGGGTAATGGGGCTGCCATACAAACCTAGCTCCCCAATTTGAGTTCTTCTAAGAAAAACTTTTTTATTTGTGCACCAATTTCAACCAAATTTCACACAAATGTGTTTCTATAGATAACACAAAATATATGCAAGAATGGATAAAATCGGACCATGGGGTCATGGGGCTGCCGTACAAACCAAACCCCCCATATTGGTTCTTCTAAGAAACATTTTTTTTCACAAAACCTTGAATTAATGTGTTTTTATCAAAGCAACTAAAAAGTTCAAAACGAATGGAATCGTACTGTGGGATCATGCTCCGGCAATCCCAATAAAATTTTCCGAGTAAATATTTTCATTTGCCCACTTATTTCAACCAAGCCCAAAACTTTTGCCAAGACGGAAGAAAAAGAATGAGGAGGGGGATTAAATACAAGTCATAGGTACGCCCGAAAAAACTTTTAGCCCAAGCGAAGCGTATCCAAATTTCGGCCGCGCCCGAAATTAGCCTCGGCCCCGGGGGTTGGCGAACGAAGCGAGCAGGGGGCGAAGCCCCCTAGTTTTGTTAAAAATAATCATCAAGATGAATCGTCTTTAGTTCGTCAAAGTTTCGATGTAAAAAGTTCAATTGGGGAGTCAGAGACGCTGATTTAATATGCTTGCGATTCGCTACGATCTGAGTGGAATGGGTACTAGAGCCAGAAAAGTCACAATCTTAGCATAGCGATCATACGTATAGATTTTGGGAAACCCCCATTATTAATATTTGCAAAACATTCAAATAAGACTATTAGTCGCCATTTTCACATTCAAAAATTAAAAAAAAAAAATCAAAATCCAAGATATAACAAAATTTCTTTAAAAAAGAAACCTAAAAACTACAACTAAACGACCATACCTTCCAGTACAACCAAGGGGCGCAATATTCAAACTTCGCTTAGGGCGCAACGGATATATTTGAACGAAAGAACCAGAATTTCCAATTGTTGCTCGCTAAAAAAATTTTTTGGTACTGTAGAGGCCACCATTATCGATTTGGCCCAGGGCCACTACATTGCTAAGGCCGGCCCTGGATGACCTCATATGGTTGTTGTTGTTGTTTGTTAGTGTAAATCTAAAATTTAAGAGCTAAACTATGACGTGATTGTACAGCTGAGTTGCGGCTATTATATTTCTAGATGGCGTTGATAGCCCCTTGTGGGGCCATGGTGCGTTAACTTAGCCGTTTTTAGGCAATTTCGAGTCAACGTTATACATTGCATATCATTTCGGAATGTATATAATCTTGTAAGCACTATATATTTCCATTCACATCTACGGAAATTTTTGGACCACGCCGAGATTCGATCTCCGGACCTCTAGATTACTAGCATCGGAGAGTGCGACTCAACCAAGTGAGCCACAGAGCGGGTCTTTCAAGTTATTAAATCAAAATTTATTTTCTATCTGAATCATACCAGCAAAATAAAATTTAGCCACTGTTAATACTTTGATAAGTTTAGAGGAAATCTTATTAAAACCGTTCAATCAATAAAGGATTTATAAATATTCTGACGATGCTACTTTGCTAAGATGAAAGTGACAGACGAAACAAACCGATTTCGCAAGTGGAATATGCAGTCCGAGATGCAAAAAATGCACTGAAAATAGACAAACTACGCTCTAAAGGCAGATATTGGTGGCCAGTTGAATGTAATCAAAATGCAGAAGAAAATCATTCTCATCTCGATTTTAAAAATTTGACTCTTAAATTTATCAAAAAAAAAAAAGAAATAACATGCGTGGCAGTCCACCAGTAAACTAGGGCCGCAGATATGTGAGTGACATCCAATTTCCAAGTTCTAAACTGCTGTTTTGTTGAGGTGTTGAGATCAACAGCACGCCCAGCAATGTTATTTATCCCCATAAATGGATAATTGTTTACAATATGAGCGACATCATAGTCCGTCACGTTGGTCGTGAGTTCGAAAAACACCATAAAATGAAGTCGTTCACGGTGAGTCTGGAATCCATAACCCTGTGCACCAATCCAACCACAAGCTAGACTACTCTAAAATTTGCTAACAATATTTCTGTGACTGGAAATTTCAGCTCCTAAGAAAATCATGATGTTGAAAAAATTTTGGGCTTGTAACTTTCAAATAATTCGCAAAATATGGAACAATGTGCAATTTCGCTTGATAGTAGATATTTATAAAGTCCAGTGTTTGAAATAGCGTGAATATTTCATTTCAATATCTATTCTGTGGCTTGTACTATTGAGTGAGATTTCAATGTCATATATGTATGACACTGGTTCTCTGTGTAGTTCCCGGCATTACATTAGATGTCATATAGATAGTACACTGGTTCTCAATGCAGTGTACTATTGGTAAATATATTGATGGTATTTTAAATGAACGTATTTCATTTCTAGGTCTTAAACCAGACGACATTCTAGATATTCTAAATGCGTCGGACATTGACTTATCTGAAGATGAGGAAGATCCTTCATTTACTGCTCTTCCAGAAGAAGAGAGCAGTTCCAGCTGTTCAAGTGCTTCGGATAGTGATAGCGGCGAAGATGAAATATCATTGTCATCATCCATTTTATTACTAAGCGGAAGAGCAAGGGGTGCTTCTGCTAGCCGTAGATCCCGAGGCAGATCACAACCAACGAGAGGAAGAAGACCAAGAGCTCAGCAAATTGCACGAACGAGAACGAGCATGGCAGTTGGAGAGTGGAATGGACGATTTGAACCAATTGAAATACCATTTACGCCATCTTATCAGATAAGCGATTGCGACAATTGGACTCCAGAAGATTATTTTCGCCAGGACATATCTGATGATTTGCTAGATCAAATCGTCGAACAAACGAACGTATGTCGCGAAAAAAGGTGCAAGTTTAAAATTGACTCGTAGAGAGTTGAAAACTTTTATTGGGGTTCAAATGATGATGAGCTGTATTGAACTCCCAGGTCTCCCAGGTGGTCTTACGGCAACTGCCTCTACGGGGCGGACCACACCCGTTTTGTATTGCAAGACGGCCAAAAGCTGCCAAAATGCCTTCCTGGCAAGAGCCCCGGCAGGAGCCCTGAAGGTTCGATGCCGGAAGGTTGTGTTTGTCTGTGTATATGTGTGGGTACGATATATGTATGTGTTTTTTCGTCATATTGGGAGCATTACATCTCGGCGCGGCTGCTCTCAATTTTACTAATTCGCGCCGGTGTTGAAACAAATCCAGGCCCAGAGGTATGGATTTGTAGTGTCTGCAACCAGTGCAGTGTAATTGCTGCAGGGAATGGGTTCACTTTAGGTGTTCAGGGTTAAGAAGACAAGGTCAACACTCCTTGGCATATGCTGCGCCAGGTTGTATGAATTCCGGGCAACCCAGGGCTGCTCCCAGCCCACCTTCTCCACCACTGCCCCCTACACCGCCTAACAATATGATAAGGAATGCCAGACCCAGTCTTACGCCTGGCCCTCCTCCTCCAGCAGTTTTCACTGCACTATCTATATTACAGTTTAACTGTAATGGCATTCACCGAAAAATCGCTGAGATCACACACTTCTTGAGTTCCAACAGAATTCTCATCGCCGCCATCCAAGAGACGTTGCTTCACGCAAACTCGTCTCTAAGCGTCCATAGCGAATATGTTATACTGCGGAAAGATCGACCGGCCGCCTCGGATGATTCTCACCCTGGAGGTGGACTTGCCTTCCTAATACACAAGTCCGTACATTACTGTGTATTAGATGTAGTTGCTGACGGTACGGCGGAAATTCAAGCCATCTCAGTTCCATCAGGGAGTACTAATATCGAAATTTTTAATATATATGTACCACCTCATTCTAGTTGCCCTTCTGGCTATCGTTTCGATATTGGTCCTCTCCTTTCCGGAGAGCACAGGGTCATCCTTGGCGACTTCAATGCGCACCATGAGCTCTGGCATTCGGACCTCAACAACAATGCCAGGGGTATAACTATCGCCGAATCACTTGACGCATCAGAATTCTGTTCACTTAATGAAGACTCGCCGACTAGAGTCGTGGGTACTTGCAGTAGTTCTCCTGACATAACTACTGTCAGTGCCAGCCTAATTGCTGCTTCTCGATGGGAAGTACGTACCACCCTTAAATCAGATCACCTCCCAATCATTATAAACCAGCGAACATGACTAAGTCTGAGAAGCGAACGTTTGTCAATCACAAGAAAGCCGATTGGGATGGTTTCAAAGCTTACTCGTCGGCGAAGTTCATCGAGCTAACATCACCTATCACCATTCATGAGGCCGAGAAAAATATTAGGAACGTCATTACCACAGCCGCGGCACGTTTTATTCCGGCAGGACGTATCCCGAAAGTTCGGCCTAACTTCCCCACTAGTGCCGCCAGATTAGCCGATGAACGTGATCAGATCAGAAGCGCTCACCCTGATGATCCCAGAATTCAGGAGCTTAACTCCGAAATTGACCGACAGTTAAAGACTATAGGAGGGCGAAATGGAATCAGCACCTCGATGAATGTAACCTCAATGAAGGTGTCAGCAAATTATGGTCTACCGTCCGCGCCCTTTCCAATCCTCGGAAAGAAAAGGACAACAACGCCATTGAATTTGGCAACACTAAAACCTGCGATCCTCTTCAGTGTGCTAGCCTGTTCAATAAACAATTTATTGAACATCCCAAGTCTGACGGCCTCAAGCGCAAAATTAGAAGACGGATTCGCAGCCGGATTGTTGACACCATACCATCTTTTACAGCGGACCAGGTTAAAAAAGTCATCGAGAATGCTAAAAACTCCAAAGCCCTCGGACCAGATGGCATTTCGATGACCATGTTGAAACATCTCGACCTTCCAGCCATTGAGTATCTCACGGCCGCCTTTAACTTGTCGATGTCCACGCTTGCCATCCCTGAAATCTGGAAAACAGGTCGAATTGTTCCCTGTCTCAAGCCAGGGAAGAGCGCAAATCTCGGGGAATCCTACCGCCCCATTACGATACTTTCTCCTGTCGCAAAGACGCTGGAGGCCCTTATTCACCCCACTCTTGTTGCACATGCGAAGCTAGGACCTCACCAGCATGGCTTCAGGAAGATGCATAGTACCACCACTGCCCTCGATGCGATCAATACACGCATTCGTGATGGGCTAAATCAACGCAGTCGTTGTCACAGAACTATTCTGGTGGCAATAGACCTATCAAGTGCATTCGATAAGGTCAATCATTCAATGCTCTTAGCAAACCTGTTGAATATGCATCTTCCTGCACAAGAGATCCGTTGGATTGCCAACTATCTAGCTGGTCGGCACTCTTTCACCGAGTTTCGAGGCAAACGTTCTAAGCTTAGGAAAATCAAATTAGGTGTTCCACAGGGAGGGGTACTCTCCCCCACTCTGTTCAACATCTACATGTCCGGCCTTCCCACACCACCTGAAGGAATCGAGGTGATTTCCTATGCTGACGATTGCACCGTACTCGCCACAGGGAATGATAAGGATGAAATGCGTCTCCAAATTAATCTAGGACGATTACAGGCATTTTTCCAAAGCCGAAACCTCACCATCTCTGCGTCCAAATCCTCTGCGACTTTTCTAACCACTTGGTGGGAGGACATCAGATGGGAGATGGATATACGTGTTGGCAACAATTCTGTTCCTACTGTTAAAAACCCCAAAATTCTCGGGCTTCACCTAGAGAACATGATGACGTCTGCGAATCATGCAGCTTCAGTATGTGAAAAAATGCGCAGTAGGAACAACATCCTAAAAGCTCTAGCTGGTAGCACCTGGGGCAAAGATAAAGAAACCATGCAAGCTACTTATAAAGCGGTGGGTCGAGCGGCCGCTGATTATGCAGCCCCAGTTTGGACACATAGTCTATGTGACACAAACCTAGAAACTGCTCTTTCACTCCAGAACGAGAATTTCGAAAATTTCCAAGAGGTTCGTCAGAAGTAAAGACCCGTGTGGATGGTACTGTGTCGATTACATGCTGGCTTGATAATAAAATAGTGCCACTGCAATCAACGATTTTATCTGACCAAAATACGGACACATGCAAAAGATGGTCAAAAATAAAAAAAAAACTACGAAATGGTGAAACGTCCCGAAATTATCAAAGAGTATAATTCAAACATGGGGGGAGTTGATCTGGCGGATCGGATGCTGGCAGTTTGTCCTTCAAGACCTCGAACAAAGAAATGGACGATTCGCTTTTATTCTCACATGGTTGACTTAGGTGTAACAAACTCTTGGTTACAATACCGAAAATGTCAGTTGGCAAAAGGAGTACAAGCCTCGAAAATCCCTCAGCTGAGAACGTTTAAGCTAGAACTGGGAGAAAAGTTCATTTCTGAAAATTTTGATGACGACTTCATCGATTTGGCGAACCAACACAAACGGAGGAAGGTTGATATTGTTCCTATACCATCGGAAGCAGCTCGGCATCACAAAGCCGAACACCTAGTTGATTATGCTGACAAACAGCAACGATGTAGGTACTCGGGTTGCACTAATATAACAACTGCGTTCTGCACTAAGTGTAATATATTTTTATGTAGTACCAAAAAAAGAAACTGCCACCTTAATTTTCATCGGCAATAATCCTATTTGGAATTTTCATCCATTATTATCTTTTCAATGAAGACGCACTAAAATATGTGTTATTTTACCTGATTTTAAAATATTTTTTTTTTCATTTTTTGTACACTTATAATGTGAATACTGTTCCTTATTACTGAAAACTATGAAATAAATATTATTTTCTAATATTCTTGTCTAATTTCAATAAATTGTTGTGACCAATTCCGCTATCTCAACTAATATATATATAGAGGGTTGTACTTCACTGAGAACCAGTGTCATATATATATGACATCAACAAAACTCACATTTCAAGCAAAAAAATTTTTTTTAAATTTTTCCAGGCCCGTTTAACCCTTTTAGAATCCATAAGTAAAAAAATTTTTCATTTTCGTAAAAAAAAAGTTCTGGAACTCAGGAGGTTAAATTTTTTGATATCATTACCGCGCGGTCGCATTATGTTACAATCAAAAATACATTTTTTTATGACATCATTACTCTCATTCATCACACGCACTTCCCCAACAAAAATTGTGTATCTATACAATATAATTAAGTCATCTATTAATCCGATAATGATAATCAATCATTTTATAAATTTATATTAATTTTCTGTATTTATCCACGCACGCATACGCAATCGTTAAGTATGTGGTGTACTGAAATTAACGATAAAATATCTCGTTAGTTTTTTATGAAAAACAACCTAAAAAGTGCGATTATGATAGGCTGTAATGGTATGAATGAAACATTTTTTTTTATCGCAATGTGCAATGTGCTAATCATGACCATAATACAGTAGAACCTCGCTAGTCCGACTTTCCGGGTAATCCAACCCAATCGCAAACACCTTTATTGCAACAATTCGAATTTGAAAAAAAAAAATTAAACCGATTTCCGAGTAATCAAGGAAAAGTAAAAAAAAGAGAAAAGCAAGGACACACAAACTTTAAGTTATTTAAATATTTTGTTAATTTTTTTTTAAGTAAAATTCATTTTTAAGTAAAATTCATTTTTAGCAAGGATCTGATATTAATTTATTAGTGATCCACTCACGGAAAAAGTATTCACGTTCGGAATTTCATGGAAAAAGGCATTATTTGAAAACCTCGGAATAATGAACCGATATCTTCTACTCTCTAGTCCCGAGACGGTGACCGAATTAGCGAGGTTACACTGTAAATACACAAAGCTTAACAAAAATTTATGTTCTGATATTGCCGGCTCTACGTGCGATTCTGATTATCTTTTGATCTAACAAAATCAATTGATTTTCAACAAACATACAAAAAAAACTAAATTTCGATTTTGGTTTGTTACACGCATACAGACACACACAAACACGCAAATATCCGAATTATGAACAACAAATCAAGGCAATGAGCTAAGCGCGCACTGATGTAATTGATTCGGAATTTGGATGACAATTTATTATTTTGTTGGCTTTTCTTATCGAATAGTACATACATACATACATACATGCTTGTTATAACTATGTATAACTATATAGCCGCCAAGATATAACGGATAGATCCTTGAGCATTTAAGGATACCTACACTACATTCCTCATATTGAAAACTTCTTGAGCAATATATTTCAAAGCAAATAATTGCACAAACAAACTTCTTTTGTGTGGCAGAAGAGAAATTAGGGTAAGGGATCGATAGGGCGACAACGCAAACATCCATAGTCACAGTAGGATTCGAACCCACGCTCCGGCAACTCAGAGATAGAGTGACATCTCTACCACTGACCTACCGAATGATATGTTATGAGTCTAAAATGTGATTAATGGTTGTTTTGAAGGGCAAGGTGGGGCGCGGAAATTTTGTTGAAGGTGAAAGTATTTTGTTCAGTCCCTGCGACAATCATTTGAATACATTATGTTTATGGGGGATTCTTAAATTCAACGCTACTACACGTATATATTGGTAGTGTCAAATGGTCACTGTCGAGTTAGTTGAATACAAACTCAATTAAATTTTTAGGGTTTTTTAGAAATTTTTTTTCAAAAAACCCTTATGAAATCAATTTTGTCCGTCCGTCCGTCCGTCTGTCCGTCTGTTCATTAAATAACTCGCGAAGGGCTCAACCGATTGTCATGAAATTTGGTAGGAATGTGTAGAATGGTTACAGTCTTTGGCACGAATACCTTAGAAGTTGGTAGGAAGAAGACAACAGGGTGTCCCGAACGTTTGAAAAAAGTCGACTTTTTTTTAGTTTTTATCGGAGATTGACGTATGGGTATTTAAATCAAAGATCTAAACGAGTAAACCTCATATCAGTTAAAATTTTCTAGTTTCGAGTAACGGTAAAAAAGTTAAACTTTTTTTTCGAGTTCCGTTTTTCTAAACCGTTATAGGGATCGATATGACACTTTGCATAAAGATTGGTCAGTAGGGCCTTATATACGTTAAATATTAAGACTGTTGACTTTTGCAAAGGAAAAGTAAATAACAGTAAATTTTTAAAATTTCAATTTGTTCGTGTGTAGCCCCTCTTAGGTTTCCAAATATGAAAATGCTGCTAAGGGTTTTCAGAAAATTACATATAGAATATGTCTACGAATTTTCATTCGAATAACTGTATCCAAACCGGAAATATAGCCAAATAAGTATTTAGTAAGGGCCTTTCACAATGCAAGCCTCTTAAGCATTTCTTCAATGTACCTATATCTTTTAACTTGATGAAACAATGAACTTGAAATTTGGTGGAAATGCATAGAATGGTAATAGTGTTTGCCACAAAAATTTTTGAAATTAGTAGAACCAAGTTAACAGGGTGTCCCTGAATAGCTGCAAACGTATACTTGTTCAATACTCATAGGAAAGCTTGCGTTGGCTCTTATGACAGGGAACACAATGGAATCATTTTATATAAGGTTGCTTTTCCTTAATTAAAAAACAGTAACAATAGATTTGCAGCTAATAATTCAGTTCATATATAAAGCTAAGCCATCCTTACGTTTGCCTGAGTTTCTTTTTGGTCAAAGGCCATCAGAAATCTTAAATCGTTGCCTTTAGATTTGCCTTGGAGTACTTTTATACAAACTAGGTAAATAGTAAATCTATTTTTGGATTGGTCTAATTAAAGGTGGAACAGAATGAAAGGCGCTAGCATTCTGGAACGCGTTTATTTAGACCAATCCAAAAATAGATTTACAGGAAGCATTTCATTAATGTTGTGCACAATTCTTATCTATTGCTTATAAAATATATGTAAAAAAATATTCACTATTCATCAAAATTCTAAAAAACCCTCGTATTGCGGGCGTAGCCCTCTGTACGCCGGTATTTTTTTTTTAATACAATTCTTCAACATTAAATTTTAAAAGTAAATTTTTTTCCAGCTCGTTTAGTGAGAAAAATGTTGTATTCGTTTCTGACGATGGAAGTGTCAGGCCTTTAAACTTCATTTTCTTTGCATGATATGTAAGAAAACGTTGGTGAAAATAAAAGTTAAGAGAAAATG
Source organism: Microchrysa polita (assembly GCA_949715475.1). NCBI lineage: Eukaryota > Metazoa > Arthropoda > Insecta > Diptera > Stratiomyidae > Microchrysa > Microchrysa polita. The sequence continues at coordinate 11,238,737 of OX454422.1, read as the reverse complement.
TTCGGGTTGTAGATGTGTCCAGTGGCGAAACCAGGATTTGGTCATGGAGGGGGCTAAGTTCATCCATATTACTAGATATTTGATGTTGCTGCCGTAAGTTGGGGTACTATTTGCGGCTATTTTTCAGAGCGCTATACCGAAGTCTTTCAAAATGCAGTTGTATTCAGGTTTTTGTGTTCGTAGAGACGACTCATGAGATCATCGCTCAGCGATCGAAGTTAAACCACCGGTTTGAGCACTATATGAGTATATTTTCTATACAGACATGATCCTTTAGTCGATAGTCGATACTAGGAAAGTAGAAACATTCGATTTTTTTTTAAATACGGCTATTGGATGCAAAACTACGATCGCTCAGCGATCATCACATGAATTGTCTCTACGAACACGTACCTTAAAACTTTTCGTAGCGTCACATGTTAAAGCCATGGGCGTAGCCAGGATTTCGGTCAGGGGGGGGCAAGCCCGAAATTTTTTCAATATCAAGATTTTCTTAGGATTTGAAATCGTTGGTCGCGAAAATATTGTTAGGCAAAATTTAGAGTATTTTAGCTGGTGTAATGGTTAGTGGCCGCACCTTCTTTGCACACGGGTTCGAGACTCACCGTAAACGAATTCAGTTAATTTGTTTTTCGAACTCACGCCCCTTGTGACGAACTATGAACTCACTCAAGATGTTAAACGAGTACCCATTCATGATTGTTTTTTATTTTATTTTAGGAAAGGACAGTCGAGAATGATTTTCAAGACCATTTAAAGAAATATCGCCCCTGAAAGTGTTTAGACTTTTACTGGTTATTCTGATTACATTCAACTGGCCTCCGTTTCTGATTTTTAAAACGTAACTCGTTTATATTCAGTGCTATTTTTGGCTTTTGGGCAGCATATTCCACTTGCGACATCAATGTCCGTTTTGAAATCTGGATTTGCTTGGTTCTACAGGATCGCATCTCCTGCTCAAACATACCGAGAAGCCTCTTATCTCACATCCACAGCATCCATAGAAAAAAACATTATCCGACAGTAGTCGGCTGGAGACATTTCCACTTCCTTAAAATAGGAGCCCAATGGAGCTCTTAAGCTGTTTTTCTTTTTCCAAATAGGAGCCCAAGCGCTCAGTTATTCCACTGAGAGCCCTCTTTCGCTGCTCAACTCAGCTGCTCCTCTACACTTCTACAATAACATCGGGAGTCCTAGCTAACCCTCCCCAGAACGGAATCCCACAGTAAAGTTTAAACCGAAGTTGGGCAGGATTCCATTCTGATGGTAGTTTTTTTGCTCATTCGACTTAAGTTGCCGGGACGCCGTGGAGCTTGCATGATGAAGCTTTGACAATTAAGTACTCTCGCACAAAATCAACGATCTGATCGTTATAGCTCTGGATCTCGAGAAGGAGTCAAATGCAGTCGACTTAAAGAAAAAATTAAACAAGACCAAAGTGCTAAATTTGAGTCCAGCTTACGTATGTTGTCCTCGACGCGGCCGCACGACCGCTCATTCCATAAAAACTCGTTTCTCTCTCATTTTAAAAACGAGTTTTCATATGGAATGAGCGAGTCGCTGTCGTGCGGCCGCGTCGAGGACAACGTACCTTTAGTCTGAAAGGGAATTTAACTCCCCCATAAATATTAATTCATCTATTTAGACAATATCGTTGCCGCGGATGGCGGTATCAAGAGCATTCCACAGTCAAGTTCTTGTGCAAAATTTTGCAAACCAAATTGTAAAAACCAAAGCTGTTGAAAGGGAGCAGTACTTGGAGAGCGTACCTAAATTACTGGTCGATGCAAACAGGCCGACAAAATTTCACGCTAGTTCTCTGAATGCATAGAGTTCGACTGAAAAACTGTGGTCAAATTAGGAGGCATTGCGAGAAACCGTATACCAGGGGTGTCAAACTCAAAACCTGGCCCGGGCCAAATAAGACTCTCCTCAGGTTTAGGTGGGCCGCAGGAGGAAAATTTCAAAAACTTTTATATAATCGTATTACGAAAGTTGATTACAGAATATTACTTTTAAAATATGACAGAAAGTCTGGATCACTTTAGCGCAGTGGTGATCCAATTCGTGCCCCACTTGCGGGATCTGCTGATCCTGACTCCCCCCCCCCCATGCCATAGGCAAGGAATGCTTTAATTTTGAACATAAGTTTCATCCAGGAATCCATTGCCGCAATTTAAATTGTTTGAACATTTGTTTGTGTGCAGCCAATATTTTGGAACTACTGAATTTTAGGAAGTATTATTTAAATTTCATGTCTTCCGCATCCTGAATTTCGTCATGAGCAAAATTTATTTAAAAAAAAACATTTAAAGATTAAATCAGCCGTATAAAGAGATTTTTAATTTTTTCTCTACCTAAAATATTCTCAGCCGTGTTCATCAAATGGATTTTGCAGCAGCGAATTAATCGACGAAAATACAACTTTTGCCATTTTGCAAAGCTTTGCAACAACCGATCACCTCCTGGTGTACATATTTCGAAAGAAGTTCGCAAGAAAACCATAATTAATTATGGCAAGCAAGCCCTAATTTATTAATGGTATCAATATTAGAGTTGTGCCCTCGCCCGCCCCCCCTTCCCTAGCCGCCACGCCTCCCTAGGGGGCGTGCCCCCCGTTTGGGAATCACTGTTAGCGGCTTCGGGATTATCCGTGAGAACTTCCTCCTTTGGAAAATGTACTTCAAGAACATTAAACAATTAAGACAACAAGCGAAAACGTGAAAATATTATTGAGCTTCAAGTAACCACTTTTTGTGAATAACATGATTTGGGACAGATGATAAAAAATTTTTAGCACCAGTCATCTAGGTCACCCACAATAACAAAATACAGTAAAACTTCGTTATAACGCTCCCGTATATAACGCTTTCCCGGCTATAACGCTCTTTTTTCTCGGTCCCTGTCCCATTAACATTTATTACAGGGAATTTCGATTCGTTATAACGTTTCTATTTCCCGGTTATAACGCTCTTTTCCAAGTTTCATTTTCTTAAAATAATTTATATTGACAAATTCATTGAGCACGTAGTCTATCTTAACATTGTAATAATCACAAATAAAACCATGATGCACAAGTTGTTCCGTTAATTCACATTAAAGTCAAATTTCCTGGAAAAGGGAAAGATATAACAACAATAATTGAAAGTATAATTGAAGATCTCGTAATTGCATACGTCGACACCGAAGAGAAAAGAAAAAAGCGTAAAGCATGCCAAAAGCTTTTGCAGTTTTAGTTGCAATAAAGAAGATTGGATCAATTTTAGCGTATAGAATGGACATAGAACAAGGATTTTTCAATAAATTGAAAACCTCAGTATTACTGAAGTCTGTTGCCAGTCTAAAACAAAAACAAATATCTGTTTTTTTTTTAAACCAGTAATCAATTGATTGCCATTTCCTTACTATTTCATTCCATGTATCAATCTAATAATAAATTTTGTCACCTAAAAGGTGTATGCGTCTATAAAGTATATTTCTTGGACTTCCCGGATATAGCGTTTTCCCGGTTATAGTGCTTTTTTGGCTTAGACCCCAGAAGAGCGTTATAACGAAGTTTTACTGTAGTCAGATTAAATTAATTTAAGCAGAATGGTGGCTAAAAGAGAAAAAAGAGAATAATTTGTTTGTGATATGGTACAAGCTCATGCACCAATACAGCTTGATAAGTATAGGTCTAAAAATCAGGCACTTGGGCTGTGAATATTATGTTGTAATTTCACATCCAGGTGATTTAGTTAAAAATTCCAAGATTTCTGTAGCTAAAGCTAAAGCTTTGCCATTTTTCCAAATAAATCTCAATTTATGTTCGGTAAAGCCAACCAATTTTTTATTAACTGCATTTCGGGACAGAACAGTTTCATGAAGAGACTTAGTATTGTCCTGTACGAAGAAGATGAGGTGTCTTATAAAATCAAATAACCGACCTCAAATTGTTGGTAGTATTTGGAAAAAAAAAATCCTAAAATAATCTTGCATAAGCCTTTGACGAGTTTTAGTAATTTTTGTAGACTTGAGTTCAACGGCTTAATTTGTTCACATTACCAATTTCAACATTTTTGTATTGATACACATTGTGCTGCTTCGACATGGCCGCGGGCCGCACAGAACTGCAAGGCGGGCCGCATGTGGCCCGCGGGCCGCGAGTTTGACACGTCTGCCGTATACGTTATGGGACGTAAGTGCAGTCGATTCTGTATTTTCCACAAGTGGCTTACAGCCTTTATACACCTGGAACTTGGTTGCCAACCTAAGTTGGTAACACGCAAAAAAAAACGGAAAATAAGTGATTTGTAGGCATGGTGCAGGTTGCAGTACCAGGTTGCAAGAACGTGAATGGCGTGGTTTCCGGAATGTTGCAAGTGTGTAGTTAGGTACCTGCAACCTAGGTTGGCAACGAAGTTGCAGATGTAGAAGGCCTGTAAGGCACAAGAAAGTCGTCCACTGCACTTTTAAAGCTAACAAAATTTTCTTTAGTTTGAGTGCAACGCTTTGTAGGTACAAAGGATCCCAAGATACAGCATTTCGAACTTTTTTACAAAAAAAAAAAAAAACAATCCTTTGCACCTACAAAGCTGGACTCAAATTAAAGAAGGTTTTATTAGCTTTGAGGTTTTTTGAGGGTCACGGGGTTATGATAGGTTTTCGAAGTTGCAAACTTGGTGATACACTTCTGGTATCTACCCTAACAGTATCCCAAAAAAACAGAGCCGAGCTATTTTTTGCGACCTAAAATCATAAATTGACTGACCTATAAGGGAAACCTTATAAATTTTACAGTTCATAGTCGCTCGTATTTGAAAAATAAATTTAAATTTTGCAGCTACTGGATACTTCTTTATATTTTATTTGTCAGTTACTTTAATTAGGCTTCCGAATTAAATTATTTTATTGAATGAGGTAATGCATTTAAAAGTGACGTTTTGTCCCAATAAGCATTCCTTTATAATTATTCCTTAAAGGAATCCGTATTCCTTAAGTGAGGACTATGAATTCCTCCCTTAATGTTCATGTTTTAGGGCTTTCAAGACTTGTTCACGTTTCAGAGTAGTAGCTCACATAAAATTGTTCACCTTCACGTTTGGCGAAGTACACGTTTACCCGAGTCTACTGTATAGACATGAAAAGAGCTATCCATAGCGCTCAGGATTGCTGTAAATCTGGACGAAATAGAATAGAATTAGGTATGTCCATATGTATCTATGTACATAGATGACTATGTAAGGAAGAAGAACGGCTTGTAATAAATTGAGATGGAAATGTTTGTGTGGTTTTCGGAACATGGAAACTGCAAACGAAAATGCGGAAAAGTGAATCTGAAAAAAATTATCCCTGAAATATTTTTTTTTCTTTCAGTATTATTAATATTCAATTCAATAAAAAAAAAGTTTTACCGGCCAGGGAGGGGCGGTCGCCCCCCCCTGCCCCCCCTGGCTACGCCCATGGTTAAAGCATCAACACTTTGCCATGTTACTGATTAATTTTACCGTTGCAGAAATTGAGACACCGCACGGCAATTTATTATGCGGATTTGTTTTTGTCTAATCGTTGGCGTTGTCACCCGTGGTATTTAGCAGTCGAAATAAAGCGAAATTTCGCAATGTTTGCTATTAAGGTCAAGGCCTGCAGCGGATTATTAAAAGAAAAATAGGAATTTAGGCTCAATACGAAAACTAAATAAACAATGGGAGGCCTTAGAGCCGTGATTCCCAAACTGTGGGGCGCACCCCCCTAGGGAGGCGTGAAAGCTTGGGAAGGGGGGCGTGAGTACGACTTATATATTGCTGTAACAATAAATTTATTTTCATACTAGCTAAGAGCCTCCGGCCAAAAGATCGCTGAAAATATTTTAGGTCGAAATCGCTTTACATTGACGTCTAGGCTCGTGATGAAACAAAAAATTCTTTTGATTTATTAGAACACCTTCGGACTCTTATAGCCCCAGTAATAGCACTGCTTTACTTATCTCATCATTAAGCCAAAAATATTTTTTTTGTGTTATGATGACTTTTTTTTTTGTCAAAAAACGATTATAAGTAAACATTTTCCACTTGCTTTTGGCTGTACAAATCCCCACCATAAATAAAACTGCGCTTGCTACTGCCAAACTTCCGAAGAAACTCACGTTGAGTGCTTTTCAAAAATGTCCAAAATGTTCCAAAACTTGGGCTCCACTAAGAAACAATTGTGCTTTTTCTACGCAAGAGTGGGTAACGTGTTTGCATACGAGTATTTGCATTGTTAACAGGCAATTCTCTGCATTGGACTATGACAATTCGGTGGCTCAGTGGCAGAGATGTCTATCTCTAAGTTGCAGGTGCGTGGGTTCGAATCCCACTGTGACCCATGGATGTTTGTGTTGTCCATAAAAATGCTCCTACGGCAGCCGGTTCTTCGATGTAAATCGTCCCGGAGCTACCCGTTGTTAAAAAAAAAACGGCCAAAGCCCCCTTCGATTCAAGAGAGAAAAAAAAAATCTCTTGAATCGCTACAACAACAACAACAACCAAGTCCAATATAAAAAAAAGTCTAGATTTCTGTCTAAAATTAGTGTGTGATTGCTTAAATGTTTACAAATCATGTCTCAGTATTTTACAGCTTTGAGAAATTATAAGGAAGTTTTAAATAAAATAAAGCAATTAACCGAAGAACGCAAATATAATATATATATATATATATAAAATATAAATATAATTAAAGTCCCCACAAAGTGAACAATGGCGGAAATAAAAATTTTATTATGCCTATTTTCGGTTTTTGGCCAAAATTTTATCCGGTGGCGCCAGCCCCAGCAGACTTCGCAAAGGGGGGCGCGGATTGAAAGAGATTGGGAACCACTGCCTTAGAGGAATGTATCTTGCAAATGGGAATTGATAGAATAGCGGATGACTAGAAGATCAAAGGATGCAATAATTGAATCCAATTCAATTTTTTGTTACTAAAAAATATTTGTAGGTTCAACAATTTAAATTTAAATATTTCTACGAAGTGCCATACGGAAATATCTTTTATCGATGCATTCTTCTTTTTTTTCTTCAATTGCAATAAACAATTTTAATTTTTAATCGCTATGCCCCACATTATGTTTCAGCTGTAGGGTCTCAATATTAATAGTTTCGAAGCTAGCGGATTTTTTTGCTAAAGCATTCATTTTGAAGACATTTTCCCTTTATTCAAATATTACTTCAGACCAGAGTGTCTTCTAATTGGCACAAAGTATGGAATGGATGTTCCAACCTGTAAAATTTGCAGCCAAACTCATTGTTTCAAATCTCATTTTGCAATTTTTCCTTTCCCTATTTCTGGGTCTGGGAAGGGCTTTAGCCCCCTTAGCCCCTCCCGTGGTTGCGCCACTGCATGTGTCGGTTTAGGTAAGTTCGACTGTATTCGTACACATGTTTCCATAGAAACCTTGGTTGTTTACAATTGAGAGAAATTTAGTAAAGCGACTGTTTTTTTTTAATTATACGGGATTCACACTGTTCACAAGATTGACTAAAATCGAAATTTAATTAACAGTTTTCCCATATTGAAATGCAACTTTAATAATTCAAGTGTATTCTACAATACATTTTGAATTTAGTGACACACGATTCACACCCATCTACTACGGTTTTGACTGATTTAATTTTGACCAAATATGAGTTTAATATAGTGTGAACCAGCTTTAAGGATAATTCGTAGTTTAATTGGCAGTTTAACTTTTTGTACACATTTTTTAACCATCGACTGTTTAACTGACAACCATTAGTTAAACCGTCATTGTACATCCAGCCCTAAAGCCGTTTTCCATGCATTAGGAAAATACATATGACATGCTCATACAAACGTTTTAAATATGAGCCAGAAACACTAAAGATTTCCGGGGAAGATTTTAAATTATAATTGGCTCGATTCAACATCTTCTTCTGATGACTACATATTTTGACTTATTTCGTTGGATTATTTTGTTCAGGTGTCTTTAGGTTGAAAAAATATTTTTGGAATTACTTGAACTCTTCCTTCGATTTGATTTTGTGTGTAACAGGATGGAAGTTTATGGTGTGAGCAAAATTGCTTTCCAAGCATCTCGGCTTTGTCGTTTTTTTTTGTGAACAATCATTGTGTCACTGTTTTTGTTGTGGGCGAATATTATATTAAATCAATACATTACTCGGATTTTTTGAAAAATCCCAAAAGGGGTTTGATTCTGTATGGAGGGATTGTAATTCCAGTTTATATTTCTAATACTCTTCGTTGCCAAATCCCTGTAGAATTGTTCTTGTTCTTTAATTAAACTAGGTCTGTTCGATTATTGAAAATAATCGATTATAACCGATTATTAGAAATTATTGATTATACAATTAATCGATGATACGATTAATCGAAAAAAAATTATCGATTAATCGATAATACGATTAATCGAAAATACGATTAATCGATAATACGATTAATCGAAAATACGATTAATCGAAAATACGATTAATCGAAACTACAAATCATCGAAAATACGATTAATCGAAAATACGATTAATCGAAAATACGATTAATCGAAAATACGATTAATCGGAAAACACGCTATTCGCTGCTTAGCGGAAATGACAATTTTCATGTCGCCGACCGAAATTGGTGGCAAATGAAATGTCTCTACGCCCTATTAACGATTCCGGAGCCATTTTTCCCTAGCCACCCTCGTTCTCCCGCTGCTGATCCGCAAAGTGGTTGTTTCGCTGCTTTCGGGAGATGTCCGGCTGTAGACGAAAATGAAAATCTTAGTCTCACCGAACGAAATTGGTGGCAAATGAAAATTGTCGACTCCTAATTAACGATTCCGGAGTCATTTTTTCCCTAGTCACCCCCGTTCTCCCCCTCCAATCCACAAAGTGGCTGTGTCGCTGCTTGGCGGGAAACGTCTGGCATAGACGCAGATGACAATTTTCATGTCGCCGAACGAACTTGGCGACAAATTAATGGTCTCGACTCTCTATCGACGATCCCGAAGTCATTTTCCGCTAGTCACCCCCGTTTTCCCGCTGCAGCTCCACAAAGTGGCTGTTTCGCTGCTTGCGGGAAATGTATGGCAGTAGACGGAAATAACAATTTTCGTGTCACCGAACAAAATTTGTGGCAAATAAATGGTCTCGACTCTCTATCGACGATCCCGAAGTGATTTTTCGCTAGTCACCCCCGTTCTCCCGCTGCAGCTCCACAAAGTGGCTGTTTCGCTGCTTTCGGGAAATGTTTGGCAGTAGACAGAAATTACATTTTCATATCACCGAACGAAATTGGTGGCAAATGAAATAATGTTGGCATGCAATGCAAATAATGTAATCTTGCACAATCGCAAATAATGTAAAGCGAAAGAGATTCAAATGAGGTTTAGGGACATGCATGGGCGTAGCCAGGGGGGCAGGGGGCGACCGCCCCTCCCTGGCCGGTGAAACTTTTTATTGAATTGAATATTAATAATACTGAAAGAAAAAAAAATATTTCAGGGATAATTTTTTTCAGATTCACTTTTTCGCATTTTCGTTTGCAGTTTCCATGTTCCGAAAACCACACAAACATTTCCATATCAATTTATTACAAGGCGTTCTTCTTCCTTACATAGTCATCTACATAGATACATATGGACATACCTTATTCTGTTCTATTTCGTCCAGATTTACAGCAATCCTGAGCGCTATGGATAGCTCTTTTCATGTCTATACAGTAGACTCGGGTAAACGTGTACTTCGCCAAACGTGAAGGCGAACAATTTTATGTGAGCTACTACTCTGAAACGTGAACAAGTCTTGAAAGCCCTAAAACATGAACATTCAGGGAGGAATTCATAGTCCTCACTTAAGGAATACGGATTCCCTTAAGGAATAATTATAAAGGAATGCTTATTGGGACAAAACGTCACTTTTACATGCATTACCTCATTCAATAAAATAATTTAATTCGGAAGCCTAATTAAAGTAACTGACAAATAAAATATAAAGAAGTATCTAGTAGCTGCAAAATTTAAATTTATTTTTCAAATAATAGCGACTGTAAACTGTAAAATTTATAATGATTCCCTTATAGGTCAGTCAATTTATGATTTTACGTCGCAAAAAATAGCTCGGCTCTGTTTTTTTGGGATACTGTTAGGGTAGATACCAGAAGTGTACCACCAAGCTTGCAACTTCGAAAACCTATCCTAACCCCGTGACCCTCAAAAAACCTAAAAATTTTCGAAGGTTTTTCATATTTTGGTTTGTGATTTCCAAAAGTCGTCTGCTTGATTCTCAAAGCTAATAAAACCTTCTTTAATTTGATTCCAGCTTTGTAGGTGCAAAGGATCTCAAAATACTCGTACAGCATTTTAAACATTGTTTTTTTTTTTTGTAAAAAAGTTCGAAATGCTGTATCTTGGGATCCTTTGTACCTACAAAGCTGGCGTTGCACTCAAACTAAAGAAAATTTTGTTAGCTTTAAAAGTGCAGTGGACGACTTTCTTGTGCCTTACAGGCCTTCTACATCTGCAACTTCGTTGCCAACTTAGGTTGCAGGTACCTAACTACACACTTGCAACATTCCGGCAACCACGCCATTCACGTTCTTGCAACCTGGTACTGCAACACCATGCCTACAAATCACTTATTTTCCGTTTTTTTTTGCGTGTTACCAACTTAGGTTGGCAACCAAGTTGCAGGTGTGCAAGGGCTGTAAACCACTTGTGGAAAATAGAGAATCGACTGCACTTACGTCCCATAACGTATACGGTTTCTCGCAATGCCTCCTAATTTGACCACAGTTTTTCAGTCGAACTCTATGCATTCAGAGAACTAGCGTGAAATTTTGTCGGCCTGTTTGCATCGACCAGTAATTTAGGTACGCTCTCCAAGTACTGCTCCCTTTCAACAGCTTTGGTTTTTACAATGTGGTTTGCAAAATTTTGGACAAGAACTTGACTGTGGAATGCTCTTGATACCGCCATCCGCGGCAACGATATTGTCTAAATAGATGAATTAATATTTATGGGGGAGTTAAATTCCCTTTCAGACTAAAGGTACGTTGTCCTCGATGCGGCCGCACGACAGCGACTCGCTCATTCCATATGAAAACTTGTTTTTAAAATGAGAGAGAAACGAGTTTTTATGGAATGAGCGAGTCGCTGTCGTGCGGCCGCGTCGAGGACAACGTACGTAAGCTGGACTCAAATTTAGCACTTTGGTCTTGTTCAATATTTTCTTTAAGTCGACTGCGTTTGACTCCTTCTCGAAATCCAGAGCTATAACGATCAGATCGTTGATTTTGTGCGAGAGTACTTAATTGTCAAAACTTCATCATGCAAGCTCCACGGCGCGTCCCGGCAACTTAAGTCGAATGAGCAAAAAACTACCATCAGAATGGAATCCTGCCCAACTTCGGTTTAAACTATACTGTGGGATTCCGTTCTGGGGAGGGTTAGCTAGGACTCCCGATGTTATTGTAGAAGTGTAGAGGAGCGCAGCTGAGTTGAGCAGCTAAAGAGGGCTCTCAGTGGAATAACTGAGCGCTTGGGCTCCTATTTGGAAAAGGAAAAACAGCTTAAGAGCTCCATTTGGGCTCCTATTTTAAGGAAGTGGAAAAGCATGTACCCCTAAATATCTCCAGCCGACTGTCGGATAATGTTTTTTCTATGGATGCTGTGGATGTGGGATAAGAGGCTTCTCGGTATGTTTCAGCAGGAGATGCGATCCTGTAGAACCAAGCAAAGCCAGATTTCAAAACGGACATTGATGTCGCAAGTGGAATATGCTGCCCAAAAGCGAATAATAGCACTGAATATAAACGAGTTACGTTTTAAAAAGCAGAAACGGAGGCCAGTTGAATGTAATCAGAATAACCAGTAAAAGTCTAAACACTTTCAGGGGCAATTTTTCTTTAAATGGTCTTGAAAATCATTCTCGACTGTCCTTTCCTAAAATTAAAAAAAAAAACAATCATGAATGGGTACTCGTTTAACATCTTGAGTGAGTTCATAGTTCGTCACAAGGGGCGTGAGTTCGAAAAACAAATTAACTGAATTCGTTCACGGTGAGTCTCGAACCCTTGTGCAAAGAAGGTGCGGCCACTAACCATTACACCAGCTAAAATACTCTAAATTTTGCCTAACAATATTTTCGCGACCAACGATTTCAAGTCCTAAGAAAATTTTGATATTGAAAAAATTTCGAGCTTGCCCCCCCCCTGACCGAAATCCTGGCTACGCCCATGGAGACATGTTGTCGGTACTGCAATGTCGACAGTTTCAGTAGTATTAGCGAGAAAATGTTGTAAAGTGTTATCTTAATCATTTGGGGTACGAATTTTACTAAGGGAAATTCCGCTAAGGGTGGCAGCATGTTCTTTTAGTTTAGAGAAAGCATTGGTAGTGCCCGATATTTTCTGTTCCACACAAGACTTGAACCAAACATATATATATACAGATTCAGAAACCATAGTATGGATAATATCCAATTCAATCTCCAAAGTATGTATATACGAATAGCATAGATTCAATCTATAATTTTCTAAAATGCAAATTTTATCGTTCATCTTGTTCTGTTTTTTTCTTATTTACACTTTTCAATATTGAACTTTCGACGCTTTTTTTGGAAAAAAAAAAATTAAAACAAATTCTCCGTCGCGCTCGCATCACCATTCATCTTAAATCTAAATATGTATGTAAATATCTTTTTAATTCGCGCAAATGTGTAAATAACACATATGAACACTACTCGTACGTGTATGTATGTGTGTGGTTTAACTCGCTTTTCTTACAGATTTATAGAGTTTTTTTCTTTATTTTCTTTTCTTCTTTCTTGCATATGTTTAATGTTGTTGTTGTGTTTTTGTATGTTCAATCATTTTGATGTATTTCCGAATAATCGACATGATATGCGGCCGGTAGCCGCATTTTTGCATATTTACATATCTAGACGAGTGAGTATCTTTTACTTTTGTAGATTCGAGATTCGTTTGTTTCATCCGCGCGCTAAAAATTTCGCTTCTTTTCACAACCTTACTGTGTTCAGGTTGATTTTGTTTTCGTCCAATTTTTTTTTACAGCCGCCCCTTGGTATAATATGATTTGACCACTAGATTTTTTCGTGCAGATATTTGCTATGTTATACCCTATACCCATAAGATGGTATAGGGGATATTGTTTTTGTTACGCCGATATTATGTAACACCTCAAAGGAGCCACCGGAGGTATGGCAAAGTATATATATAAATGATCAGGGTCTGTCCCTGAATCTAATAAGCCATGTCTGTCTGTCTGTCTGTCTGTCTGTCTGTCTTTCTGTCCGTGTGTCTGTCTGTTAGCACGATAACTCCCGAAATAATGAAGCTAGCGGTTTGAAATTTTGGTAAAATTTTTGTTTTGCTAAAATCTTGGACGGTATTGAAAATGGGCCAAATCGGACCACGGGTTCCTTTACCTACCATACAAACTACCCCTCCTTGATATTTTAATTCGGCCATAACTTTCGCTAGAATATCGCTATCGACTTGAAAGTTTGATCAATGTCTCATTCTAACATATACTGTGAGTTGATGGAAAGTGGAGTAGGTCCGACTACCCCTACCCCTACTTCCCCTACAAAGTTATATTCAGCCATATCTTTTGATAGAATCTCACGAAAAACTTCAAATTAGTATCAAATGGTAGCCGTTGGATGCCTTGACAAGGTAATAAAGATGTGTCAGGTTCCACCCATATACCCCTCCCTTCCCCCGCAAAAAAATATGAAATTGAATATTTTGGGTTTCGCGTGCCTTCTAGGTATGTACATGGGTATAGGGTATACACTCATCGTGCTATTCGCACGATTAGAACTCGGTCTCGTTTTATTATGCTTGTGCACTATGTTATGCGCGAAATTGAGGGCAATTTAATAAATATAAAAGCATATGATGTGAACTGTATACCGTATACATATGTGTGGCTGAGTTTTGTGCATAAATAAATATTTGCATGTAGAATAGAAAAAAATATTCAGGGAAATGCGCGATATCGATAAGGCATGAGACACAACAGAGTGGAAATGGCCCAATTCTGAAATGCGGATGCGATATCAAAAGGTGATTTTCACATTTCTATATGTTTAGTTATATTCCAATGGCTGTGATCTGTAGCTTATTATTTTGTGTTTAATTTGTCTATAAAAATAGACAAAAGGGCCTCACTGGCCAGTTCATATATGCTGCCTTTTTGCGTACCCAACAGTCTCTCACAAACTTGAAGTAACCCAATGTGTAGACAATCCATAGAGAAAGCAGTTTGATCCATTCATGTGTGGTTCGGGAATACCTACTACATTTATCAAGTTTCAAGATCCTTCCCCGTACAGAGCACGATTGCAATGATCTCGGCTTTAGAAACTATGAGCCAAGCATCCGCTTTAGATTTGATTAGATTAAATGGGGGCATCGGCATATTTGCCATAAGCACTGCGACCGGTGGTCTATTGTGCCATTGCTACAGGTTAGATAAATTCATCTAAGCGACATCTGACGATAAATCGATTAATTTGTCCCATGCTAAGGGAGGCGATGTCCTCTGTGAGAGGGAAAGTTATGCCACATTCCATCTGCTATCTGTCACTTGAATGGTTGTCAAGTTTTAGTACTCTATCAATTTTCTGATTTTACAATATTATTCTTTATGTGATTATTTTCGATACTTAATTCATTTTAAAAAGTGGATTACTGACTTTTACAATATATCAAAGTTCATTGTTTTAACTTCCCTGGTCTGCAATAATAATATCGAAATTTAAACTTGCGAGTCATACATAACCTGTACTATTAGTGACCATGTCCGTGAACTTCTACAATGAGTGCGTGAGCTGTAAAAAGGTTTGCAGTACCGGCGATGAATTCTTCACTTGTGCCACTTGCAAACTACCCCAGCATCCATTGTGTGCAGGATTGTTGCGATCGGCTATTAGTGCATTGAAAAACACTAGTAAGAACGCCATGTTTACTTGCACCGAATGCACGGAAGCGAAAGCTCAGGTGAAGTCTCTTATGACTCTTGTGAACAAACTAGTAGGAAGGATTGATGCAATCGAGAACGAAATCAACAAACTCAAGGCGGATAAATCATCATCTCATTTGGACGATATGTTGTACGAGATCGATGAACGTAAAAAAAGATCGACGAATATCATCGTTCACGGTGTCGCAGATCTGAATTCGGACGAAGATCGGCCAAAGGTGCTTGACATACTCAATCATATTTTGCAACCCGAGAAACTTACTGCAAGTGATTTTAAAGTCACTCGAATAGGACGCCAGGCAACGAATAAACCAAGGCTTATAAAGGTAATGCTAAACAATTCCTCACTACCTCTTCAAATTGTAAGGAAGAAAAGAGACTCTTGCGTCCAAAATTATCTCTGTCAAAATAACATCAAGATTACACTTGACAAGACTCCATGTCAACTTGACCATCTTAAAACATTACAATTGCAATTAGTTGAATTGAAGAAAAGCGATCCTAATTTCACAATCAAATACATGAATGATATTCCTCGCATCGTGCGCTTGAAACCGGCAAAAAACTAGGTTTATCGATCTATTATCAAAACACCAGGGGAATTTGCACTAAATTAAATGAATTACGATATTCAACACTTTCTTCACAACACAATATTTTGATCTTTACCGAAACGTGGCTTCGTCCCGACATTCACTCCAACGAACTCGGATTGTGCGATTACCAAATATTTCGTCGGTGGTGGTGTTCTCATTGCAGTTGAAAAAACACTGAGAGCCGTTGAGATTAGTTGTCTGAACAATGACATAGAACAGCTGATTATTTGTATTGATACCCGTCCTCAGAAAACGATTTTATCAACTGTGTATCTTCCACCGGATTGCTCCAATGATATGTATATAAATCATGCTGTGGACATCACAAACTGCGTTGAGAAACATCCAACTGCCAACTTTATTATTACTGGGGACTACAATCTACCTGGTATAAACTGGTCGATTAATAATTTAAATTGTAATACTAAGAGCTCATATATTATAGAGTCTTTCTCGTTTTTGAATTTTAATCAAGTCAATTGTATTAAAAATTGTAATGATAACTTACTTGATTTAGTTTTTTCAAATTGCGATAACATTGATGTCAGTTGCAATAATTGTCCGTACTTGCCTATTGATAAATACCATCCTGCACTGACCATTAACCTTAACATTTATCATAATGAAAATTTTGTCAATAATGTTGAGTATACTAAATTTTTGAATTTCAAAGATGCTGATTATAATAGTATCAATGCAGCCTTAATGTCAATGGATTGGTCGGAATTACACAACCTTTCAATTGATAATGCAGTAAATTTTTTCTATGAAAATATCCATAATCTGATTGAAACTTATGTTCCTGTAGTAAAAATTCGAAATGATAACTTTCCCAAATGGTTCTCTCGTGAACTAAAAGATACAATTATAGAAAAGAAAGCTGCTCATGCTAAATATAAGTGCTCTGGGAATTTAAGTGATTATTATCTATTTTCCAGTTTAAGAGCCCGATGTAAAAACCTCCACAAAAGTGATTTTAAACTACATATATGCAAAATTGAGAGTCAAATTCCAACTAACTTGAAGTTTTTCTGGAGGCTTGTGAATTCATATAAGGATGATTCTGGAATTCCTAATTCAATGCATTTAGATAATAATTGGAGTTCAAATATGAATGAAATTACAAATATGTTTGCTGATAATTTTTCTACTGTATACAGTACTGATCTTAATATATTCGATCCGGCTCCGGTTTGCAATGCCTTAAATATTTCAAACTATTCAATCGATTGTGAACAGCTATTGCAGAAACTCTTAAAATTAGACGAATCAAAAGGTCCGGGCCCTGATGGGATTCCAACAGTGTTCCTTAAAAAATGTGCCTACTATTTAGTTTACCCCTTAACTCGTTTGTTTAATAAGTCTCTTTCTACAGGTACTTTTCCTTCTATATGGAAGGAAAGTTTTGTTATTCCGATTTTTAAAAAAGGTGTCAAAGCTGATGTAAGAAATTACCGTCCAATCTGCATTATTTCATCTATACCGAAAGTCTTTGAAAGCCTTGTAACCGATTTTCTCACCCCGGTAATTCGACCATATATAATTCAAAATCAACATGGATTTTGTGGTGGTAAATCGGTAGCAACTAACCTAGTTTCATATCAGAATTATATATGTAAATCATTTGCTAATTCGCTACAGGTTCATTCTATCTATACCGATTTCTCTAAGGCTTTCGATATAATCAATTTCGACCTTTTAATAAGGAAACTTGCTAGTTTTGGCATTCATGGTTCGATTCTTAAGTGGATAGATAATTATATTAGAGACAGACTGTTAATTGTTAACATTGGAAATGTATTATCCCGCCCTTTTAGTCCAACTTCGGGTGTTCCACAAGGATCCCATTTGGGACCTCTTTTATTCTTAATATTTATCAATGACTTGAGCTCAGTTTTTGACGGTGTGGAGTTTCTGCTTTTTGCTGATGACTGCAAACTGTATAAAGCTATTTCATCTTATAGTGACATAATGATTTTGCAGTCTAATTTAAACAAATTTCATTCTTACTGTATAAACAATAGTTTGATTTTAAATATTGATAAATGCCAATTCATCATATTTAACAGAACTCATCTCGAATATGAATATATTTATACAATTAACGATCGCCCACTAAAAAAAGTTCAGTTAATTGATGATCTGGGTGTAACTTTTGATACATCTCTAAATTTCAACGCTCATATTTGTAATATATGTGAAAAAGCACGGCGTACTTTAGGGTTTATAATGAGGATCACCTCTAATTTCAGTAACATTCATGCGCTTAAAACGTTATATTTTTCTTTAGTTAGAAGTAAGCTTGAATACGTATCAGTTCTATGGAGTCCCTATTATATTACTTATTGCGACATGCTTGAAAGAGTACAGAAAAAATTTCTGAGGTTTATTGCATATAAGCTTCATATTAACCGTGAAAATATTGAATACTCTTATTTATTAAAATTACTTAACACTTCTACACTGGAGGAACGGAGATGTTTCTATGATGCGATATTTTTGTTCAATGTGTTAAATGGCTTTGTGGATGCTATTGATATTTTAAACGAGATCACTTTTAGAGTGCCGTCTAGGCTAACTAGAAATACCAACATTTTTCACCTGCATTTATGTAGGACAAATTACAATCAATTCTCGCCCATTGAAAGAATTAAAATGACAGGAAATCTAATTTCAAACCAGGTTGATATTTTCAATACAAACTATTATGCATTAAAGGCAGCAGTGAAAACCTTATATACATGAATATCAGTGTTATTGTAGACTTAATGAATTAAATATTGAATTAAAATTATTATATTTATATATTTTTTAGAAGTACTATAATATTGTATATGTTAATTGATTACCATTATTTTGTTATATAAAAGGACTATGTTCCGTAAATGAATTAAAAAAAAAAAAAAAAGCATCACGTCTTATCGCCAGTCTTCCACACTCGCAAAGTATGTGAGTGGATGTTTCGTCATCGGCCTCGCAGAAACGGCAGGTCGCGTATGCGACTAAGCGCATGGTTCTTAAATGCCCGTTCAGACGGGAGTGGCCTGTAAGGAGGCCACTTATGATTCTGACCCTGTTCCTGCTGAGATTAACTAACTCCAAAGTGCGTTTCTTAGAGTAGGTTGCTACAAAAAGCTTCGACTGCCTTAGTCCTGGAAGGGCCTCCCAGCATACGGTGGCTGTCGTCTTCTCCCACTCAGTGATTTCGTTTCTGCATAGACACAGTGGTATACCACAGAAGGGTTCCGGGCCGCAGAAGGGGCTAGCAGAGGCTACCCTAGCGAGTTCGTCCGCGAGCTCATTCCCTTCTATTCCAGAGTGTCCGGGAGCCCATAGGAGTGTAAGATCATTGCGAGATCCTACCGATTGAAGTATTTCCTGACATAGCCACACTAGTTTTGAAGTAAAGGTATGTTTTGTAAGAGCTTTGATAGCCACCTGACTGTCGGTAAAGATCGCTATCTTTCTGTTGACATATCCTTTGTTCTGACATTCGCTGGCGCAAATTTCTATTGCATGTACTTCCGCCTGGAACACAGACGTTAATTTCCCCATAGGTACTGAGTAGCTTACACCTGGAGCCTGGACCACTGATGCCCGCTCCAGAGCCTGTGTCAGTTTTGGATTCATCTGTGTAAAAGCTGATAGTGTTGGGGTGAAGGGACCTGAACATATCCGTCCAACTTTCCCTCGCCCAGATCGCTGATTTAAAGGACGCGTTGAAGCGTAATGTCTTAACTAAGTAGTCCGAAGGTAGGCAGAGGGTATTCCTACCTTGTAACCATCCTAGTTAATCATGGCTAAAAGTGACTGTCGTGCTGGAGGCCCTGAGCCTACCAACAGCCAGCCTCGCCGAAGCCTCAATGTGAATGTGTAGTGGAGTTAGGTCCAGAAGAACCTCCAGGGCAGCGGTGGGGCATGAAACAATAGCTCCAGTGATAATTAGACAGGCAAGCCTCTGGACCTTACCTAGATCCGAGTTACCAGTGCTAATTGAAGCCCTTTTCCACCACACCACCGCCCCATACTCCACTATAGGTCTAACAACTGCCTTTTAAATCCACAGAATTAAATGTGGTTTAATTCCCCAGGTCTTACCTACATAACCTCTGCAGGTCCATAGTGCCTTGATCGCCTTCTCCGTGACCGATTTCAGGTGGTCATCCCAGAGTAATTTGCTATCAAGAGTGACTCCCAAATATTTGACTTGGTTTGCCATTTTAATTTGGGAGTTGTACATAGTAGGACAACTCAGGGTTCTTGTTGTCCTGCTCCTACTGAAAAGAACCACCGTGGTCTTGGACGGGTTGACCCGTAGACCACTCTCCGTGCAACAATCTTGAACTGTTCGCAGGGCGGTGTGGAGCACATGGGGTAGGACTTCGTCAAATTTGCCCTTAACCATGATAACCAGATCGTCTATGCGTATCCTTGGGTGGAGAACCTCTCTAAGGTTAGTCTCCACAACAGTCCATCAACAACTAAACACCACAGAAGGGGGACAGTACCCCTCCTTGTGGGCAGCCACGAGTGGCTAAGGCGGAGAGGGTGGACCCTCCGATGCTGGTATAAATGTTCCTCGATGAAAGCATGCGTTGCACCCAGGTAATCATTGTCACATCTGCCCCTTTTATTCTTAGCGCCATACCGATGGACTCGAAGGACGTATTGTCGAAGGCCCCTTCTATATCCAGGAATGCACAAAGTGGAATCTCCTTCTTTGATATAGCCACTTCGATTTCGTCCTCTAGGGTGTGAAGTGCAGATTCAGTCGATCTGCCTGGTTGGTAGGCGAATTGTCTGGGGTGCGCAGCGGACTCGTCTTAAGAAGCGTGCTCCATATATGTGCGTCTAATATCTTCTCCATTGCTTTCATGAGGAACGAGGTTAGACTGATTGGTCGATACGATTTCGGATCGTCTGTCGACCTTTTTCCCACTTTGGGAATGAAGACCACACTCACTGATCTCCAAGCTGTTGCGATATAACCCAACGCGTAACTACTTCTATATATGTATGTATATTGACTAGGAATGGGATCAACTCTTCTTGCGCCTTCTGTAATAGCGCTGGAAAGATGCCATCCATGCTAGGCGATTTGAAGGGATCAAAGGTCCCAATCGCTGATCTAACCTTATCATAAGTAAATATAGCCCGTGCTGCCCTCCAATCGGACTGGTTGGACCTATTGGAAGTACGGCAGTGTGGGAAAGCGGTCTGGTTTAATCTGCATCCTGGGAAATGAATTTCCAGGAGCAGTATACCTGTGTCACTCGAGTTTACAGTGATTGTGCCATTCGGCCTTTTGAGTGTGCTGATCGCATTAGCCCCATTTTTCGCCAGCACCTTATGCAGCCTAGCCGCTTTTGTGGTGCTGTTGACATTGTCGCAGAAGGTCATCCAGCTGCGCCGTTTCGCTTACCTAATCGCCTTATTATATTCTGTCAGGGTGGAACGATACACGTCCCAGTCTCCGTTACGCTTGGCCCGATTAAATAATTTCCTCACGTTTTTCCGGAGGCGAGCAAGATCATTGTTCCACCACGATACACCCTTCTTGTCTTTAATTATCCTTATAGGGCCATTTTCTTCATAGGAAGATACAATTGCCTTGGTAGTATCGTCGACTAGCCTTTCTAAGCTCTCACACCTAGGGGCCTTCCTGTCTATGTGCTGCAGGTGCTCCCTGAGTGTCTCAAAATATCCAGGCCAGTTAGTGAGCTGAGGGACCTCCCGCTCGATGGGCACAGGGTCCGAGGAGGCTATATTAAAACGAATGTGCATGTGGTCGGACAAAGACGGTTCGTCCCACACATGCCAGTTGCGGATGCTGTCCGTAATCGAATCGCTACACAGAGTTATGTCAAGGACTCCCTTCCTTGCTCTGGTGACAAAAGTGGGCTGACATCCCCTATTGAGGATGTCAAGTTCTAGTGAGGTATCATCCGCTTTAGAATTGAAGATCTATTGTACTATCTCCAAATGCATCAGCCTGTTCAGTTTTATACCCTTCCATGTACCAATTTTATTCACATTATTCACTATTTATAGCATTATCTTTTGGAGAATAGGAGTGGGGTATGTTGTCATACTAGCCAGTTTGATCAACCGGCTAGAATGACCCCCGAAATATTCACCATTTCAGGCGATTTGCACTGTCAAATGCAGTGGCGTAACGTTTAAAAAATATCTTGTGTTCGAAAGCGAAATGGCGGCCCTCTTTCACAATATAATACTATACCTAACCTAGGCAACATATTTGAAACGACCATATATGTTTTGTCCGCTAAAACTTTTATGTTTATTGCTGCGATTCGTATTCCCCTCTCTGATAGGAGCAGTGGCGTAAATAGCTTTTCGGAGAGGAAGGGGATCAGTGACTAGGTTATACCCTATACCCATAAGATGGTATATTGTTTTTGTTACGCCGATATTATGTAACACCTCAAAGGAGCCACCGGAGGTATGGCAAAGTATATATATAAATGATCAGGGTCGGTCCCTGAATCTAATAAGCCATGCCTGTCTGTCTGTCTGTCCGTGTGTCTGTCTGTTAGCACGATAACTCCCGAAATAATGAAGCTAGCGGTTTGAAATTTTTGTCGAATGTTTGTTTTGCTAAAATCTTGGACGGTATTGAAAATGGGCCAAATCGGACCACGGGTTTCCCTACCTCCCATACAAACTACCCCTCCTTGATATTTTAATTCGGCCATAACTTTCGCTAGAATATCGCTATCGACTTGAAATTTTGACCAATGTCTCATTCTAACATATACTGTGAGTTGATGTGGAAAGTGGAGTAGGTCCGACTACCCCTACCCCTACTTCCCCTACAAAGTTATATTCAGCCATATCTTTTGATAGAATGTCACGAAAAACTTCAAATTAGTATCAAATGGTAGCCGTTGGATGCCTAGACAAGGTAATAAAGATGTGTCAGGTCCAACCCATCTACCCCTCCCTCCCCCACAAAAAATATGAAATTGAATATTTTGGGTTTTGCATGCCTTCTAGGTATGTACATGGGTATAGGGTATACACTCATCGTGCTATTCGCACGATTAGAACTCGGTCTCGTTTTTTCTTAACAAGGAAAAAGCAATGTAAAGGAATATAGGGGATCGTAAATAACCTGAACTCTGACTAGTTTTTGTATAAATATTCGACAGATTTTTTCTTCACAAAACTCAAGACCGCAACCTATTCTGCTGACAATTTTTTTTTTTACAAAAGTACCAAGTCTGAAGAGAATTTTGCGCGGCCTGAGTCTACATAGTTAAAATCGATCGTACTGAACTTTTGTACACAATTTCATACAGCTGAATTGTTGTACAAAATGCTAGTGCCTTCAAATTTGTTTGGGGTTCCTGAACCCATATTTCATTGCTTCAAAATTCAATTTTAAATATCGCTTTTACAGCCCTCATTAATGATGATAAATTTGCATCATCATGTAAATTACGCAGTAGATATTTTGCTACTTGCATTGCTTTCGCATCATACAAGAGTTACCAACCATTTCACCATTCAAATTGAGTAATATTTTTTTTGTTTAACTTAATGTCACGATCACAGGGGCAAGATGTTCGACCTAAGGCGGATTCTGTTGAGCCTACCTTTATTCACGCCACTGGATAGGAGAGTAAGGTTTTCCTACCACCAGTAGCTGTAAAACTACCCAATAACAGTTTTGAAGAGAAATAAGTAAGTCCTAACCCGCAGCAGCTGTATGTACATATTTTCAAAGTTTTGGTTTTCGACTCATTTACTGATCTGCACGCCACTGTGATTTTTGTCTAACTTATTGGATGATTGGGAATTTTCCTGATTCCTTATTGTGAACCGCGTTTTAAAATTTCGGGGGTCCACCTTAGCTAAATCCAGCTTTTCAACTACTAAAAATGATGGGTTTAGACCGAGTGTATTTTTTTTAGTGTTTAACTTTCGAACAATTTCAACAGAACAGAACAGAAGTGTCGCTTAAAATATTCGGAATTTAATCAGGGCGGGCAAATTTAACAGACAATGGCCGCTTTAGGAAGTGCCAAGCTGAGCAATCACCTGGGACCTTGCAGTTGCCGCGGCCTCCCACCTGACCCCAGCACTAAAATGGCCCTTCAAGCTCTCGCTTAAAGCTGCTTCGTAGCAAAGAAGAACACTTCTAACTTGTTCAACAGCTTCTAATATATTCATGCTAAATCAGTGGCATTGATAAAAGGGGTCGATCAAGGGGATCAATTCTATTTTAAGTTCAGCTATTGCTATCTATTTTACAGCACAATTTGCTCCAAAAAACTGCTAATTTGAAGTGCATTAAAGGCCGCAATTGTTATTCTGAAATTCAACATTTGATAACCGTAAAAGTATAAGTAATCTTGAAAAATGACCCCTCCCCCGTCTTCAAAAAGCTATGTAAGCCACTGTGCTGAATTGCTCTTAAGAATCTGAATGATAGCGGAACAGGTTTCTACTATAATACTATTTGGACTTTCCGTAGCGCAGTGGGTAGGGATTCTATCCACTGAATGACTGAAACGTTGGTTCGAATTCCACGGTGACCAGGAATTTTTGTATTGTCTTTAAAAAAATTCTCGAATCGCTTCTACAAAAGTAACGACATAAATACTATCTCCTTGGTATAGTACAGAAGGGGCGACGAATTGTCCTCTTGCCCGGGGCAGCGTAAGTACTAGGGCGGGCGCTGAGTGGCGGAGGGCGGCAATTTGGCTATTACCCATGGGCACCATAGAGGCTAAGTCTGGCCCTGCCTGAAAATTGGAACCAACTTAAAAAAAAAATGACTGGTGAGAATTGATGCAATCTATTACTACAAAATCCGTTATTTGACATGTCTCCTGTATAAAAACGGGAAGAGTTTGTGGTCAGGACATTCCTTAGAAGTTTTCACTGTATATTTATACCCCGGCGCGTTATACCTTAGGTGGCCGCCTACTTTCTTTGGAGCTGAGTTTCAAAAGAGATTTTTTGAAAATTTTGCCATCACAATGCATCGTGTCAATTATGCAGGTGTAGCAGGTTGAGACTGTCTAGGGAAGACATCATTTTACAAGTTGTGAAAGACGTCAATTTATCTTTAATCGTTTTTTTTTTTTCGTATTTTATTTTTCAGAACTCATCTGCACGACTAAAGAAGCACATTCTCATAAAAAAGTGTATATGAGTGGACAAGCGTGTCGATTAAACGCGCGAGCGATCGCTAAATCGAACGCGATCGCAACAGGAGTTTAGTGATCGCGCTATAATTCTTCGCAGGACGAGGAGATAGCACAGTTTACATTAAAGAAACGAACACACTCACAAACACACAAAATGGCTTCGTACCATTCGAATAATGGCGGTGGCTATTCGGGCGACGAACACGAATCGCGTAGCGGTGGCGGTGATGATCGACCGGACAGCGATTTGGGCGATAAGCCCATTTATTTGTTGGAGCATTTGGCCACATTTACCGTAAACAAAGAAACCGGAATTGTCTATCCGGCCGACGGTATGAGACGTTTGCTCCAACTGGAGAAAACAACGGGAATTTGGTCGCAAAAGATGCAATTGTGTCTGGATAATCAATGGGTGCTGATCATGGACTATGAGTCAGGGGTAAGTTCCCAAAAGGGTGCGTTCCAAAAATAAAAATGAAAAATATTAATCGGAATTCCTTCTCTTTAGAATATTATAGAACGCTTTCCGGCAACGCTTATACAGGAGCCGACCGCCTTCACCAGCAACGACCCCATGGAAATGTACAATAATATTTTAGTGTTTATTGTGGCCGGTGGTCCAGGATCACGATCCGAAATGCACATATTCCAAGTAAGTTGCTGAAACTTCTCCGATCCTCTCGGAATTTGTGTCACATTGTTTCACTTTTATTCGCAGAGTCAATCGATATCGGCCGTTCACCTAGTCGAGGATTTGAAACAGCTACGAAGCGGCAAAGGATCTGTACCGCATCGTGATCCATTACCGCCCTCGTCCACGATACGAACAAGTCAGCAGCACCATCATCACCATCACAGCAGTTCAGCCATAGCCGGTGGTGGGGGTGGAGCCTATCAGAATGAAACCGATTCCGAGTTGTGCGGTCTGAACGACGAAACATCGTCCACGACATCGGGCGATAAATACGAACGTGACGTAACGGTTCTGAATCATTGTTTCGACGACATTGAAAAATTCATAGCACGTCTCCAGCACGTGGCGGCCGCATCGCGTGAACTCGAACGACGTCGTCGCAATCGTAAATCGAAAAAGAAAGATCCCGGCGAGGGTCTGCTCACGCTACGCACGCGACCACCAAACGAAAAAGAATTTATCGATATTTTCGCCAAATTCAAGCTGTCCTTCAACCTGTTGGCCAAACTCAAGGCTCACATTCACGATCCGAATGCACCCGAACTGGTTCACTTTCTGTTCACACCGTTGGCACTGATTGTCGAGGCGGCCAGTGACACGTACTATGATTCACATTTGCCGGCGCGTGTTATCAATCCGCTGTTGACACGCGAAGCGATCAATTTGCTGATCAACTGTGTGACGAGTAAAGAAACGGAATTGTGGCGATCGTTGGGCGATGCATGGACACAGCCACGCGATAGCTGGAAAGGACACGTGGGCTCGTATCATCCGGTGTTTTTTGATGGCTGGTCGCCGGATTATCCGGTTGTGGATGAGCTGGAGCATCCGACATCGTCGACGCCGCCGACAAATGTTAAGAGGCGTATCGAGAGTCATCATGCCAGTGGCGGCGGCGGTGGTGGTGGTGGGGGGCTGACAAGCGATTATGCAGACTATGATGGTGGAAGTCAGGCGGGAGCGTACCAAAGTGCCGGCTCGGGTATTGGTGCAGGCGGTGTTGGAGGTGGTGGTGGCGGCGGGGCGCATCATCATCGCGATTTTAGTGCACGAAGTGACATTTCCATTGATTCAATCGAACGCAATGGCGTGACGACAAACGGACAAGGTCCCGGCGGTATGACGGCCGCGCCGTCTGATGGACCGATGGGCGGACGCGGAGGAGGAGGAGGCGGTGGAATTGGTATTGGAGCTGTAGGCTTGATCGGTATGGGCAATGAATCGTCCAATTCACGACACATGACACATCACGATCAATCGCTGGATGCATGGATTGATGATTTGCAATCGCGCGGTGCTAAAATCGTTCAGGTGACATATCCACGAACGGCCAACAATGACAAAGAGCTGACCGTGGCACGTGGCGAATATTTGGAGGTACGTTTGTTGCGAATTTTGTACAGATTCGCTCGTTATTGAGACGACTTGTGTTTTGCAGATTTTGGACGATAGTCGAAAATGGTGGAAGGCACGAAACATTCGCGGTCAAGTTGCCCACGTGCCGCACACGATTGTGGCACAGTACAGTTATGCCGAGAATGGAGCAAGTAGCGGCGGTATGGGTGCAAGTGGCAATGATGTTTTCAATAATCCACTGTACACGCAAAATTATTCGAAAGGACGTCAATCATCGGTAAGAGAGAAGCAGACATGAGTCAGTGGCAACAATTGTTTCAGGGCAATTTCAAGCCTCTTGGGGTGGCTGCAATAAGTCTTCCCGGAAAGAAGTGTTTGCCTGCGTAGATGTGTGGATTCGATTTATGTGTTTTTTGTTCTCCTATTTGCGAACGACTCTCGATTCTTCTAATACGCGTCGGTGTTGAAATAAATCCTGGCCCGTCAAGGATATGGATTGGTAGAGTCTGCAACAAACGAACCGATCCGAATGCCAGGTCATAACGGTGCAAATTATGTTAGGTGGTGGGGTTTGCAGTGGTTCGTAGGTTTATTGGGCGGCCTCGGGTAACACCAGACCCTTCCTCACTACTATTGCATCCCGCTCTTCACAGCCACGCCTTAGGTGTAAATCTATCGCTAAATCTCTTGAGCTCTTCATTCTCAGTGAAGACTTGCCAAACTTGTACTCGGCGAGGGCGGGCTCCAGTCCAACAGATTCCAGCCTCAGACTAAGGGCTGAAATCGCCACACTTGCGTACATTTCGACCAGCTCCGGGTCCCTTGCGACGACAACAACTGCTTTATCATCGGCTAAACCGACTAGCGTCACTTCCCTCGACAAAGCGAGCTCTAGGATACCATTGTGCATGATATTCCACCAAGGGAGAGGGGGGGGGGGGCAAGAACAGATCCCTGCGGTAACCCTGCAGTCACCATGTACTCCTTGTGTCTGTTCCCAGTGTCGTAATTTCAAACGCGGTGTGAGAGAGGTTGGTCCTAACTTTTGCAGCGAGGTATTCGGGAACATTCATCTTTTCTAGAGTGGAATCAAATGCATTTTTTATGGCTAGCGTCACTACAGCATAAGACCACAGGTGCTCTTCCGTCGCTAATGTCGTAACCGTCGGGATTGCGTCTGTAGTAGACTTTGCTCGTCTAAAGCTGTACCGACGCGGCGTTCTAATAAGCGACCCTGTTCTTCAATAACCTCTGGTAGTGTCAAGCAGATAGTAGGGCCGTAAGTATAAGGCCGCAACCGCACCTGATCGGAGTTTGCCGAACCGCGCGCTACAAAAGATCAAAGTTGTGGACAACACACGCCTGGGATGGACAGAGGCGACAGGGAAACAAATAACTTTCGTTGGCTTCTCCCTGTCACCTCTGTCCCTCCCAGTCTTGTGTTGTCCACAACTTTGATCTTTTTTGGCATGCGTCTAGCCTAGAAGCAGCCTTCAAAAGTTCGGTCTGCGTAATGGCGGGTATGTTGCCTCCAATAGGCGTCAGCATTTGCGTATCAGTAAAAAAAAAAAGAAACTCCGGGCATTCAACTTGGAGTGCTTTCTTTCCTATCGATCCTGCAGTCCATCAGTAGTTTTGTCGTCTTTTAAGGGCTGAACTCTTTCTTGTCACATGGAGCCATCGCATGGTATTGCCAGTTGTTGAGCGCTTTGTAAGGCTGCCTGGGGCGCAGATCGGTTGGACCAACATGCGACAGCGTTTCTATCAAAGACGTCGCGCTAAAACGCCTCGTTGATCACCCTGCCCAATAAGGTTAGGGCAGCCTTCTTCACGTTGACTCCTTTCTGGCAAAATAACAACACCTCCAG
The DNA here is from genome assembly GCA_949715475.1 of Microchrysa polita. Lineage (NCBI taxonomy): Eukaryota > Metazoa > Arthropoda > Insecta > Diptera > Stratiomyidae > Microchrysa > Microchrysa polita. The sequence goes on along the minus strand of OX454422.1, from coordinate 11,210,067 downwards.
GCGCACCAAAATCCGAATCTTTAATTCTATTGTAATATCTGTGCTTCTTTATGGCTGTTCAACTTGGAAAGTGACCAATAAGATAACAACTAAGCTGCAAACTTTCGTAAACCAGTGTCTACGGCGCATCCTACAAATCCGCTTGCCGGAGATTATTTCCAATGATGATCTCCTGAGTATCACAGGCCTGGATTGGATAGGCACTTCTGTCAAAAGGCGAAAGTGGCAATGGATAGGTCATACTCTCCGAAGAGGGCCAACAAATATTGCAAAGCAGGCCCTAGATTGGAACCCTCAGGGAGCCAATGCTAGACGCCGCGTTGGACGACCAAGAAACACTTGGAGAAGATCGGTTAATATCGAAGTTGCTTCATTAAACAAACAGTGGTCAGGCCTAAAAACGATGGCACAGAACAGAACGAGTTGGAAAGTAGGCGTAGTTGATGCCCTATGCCCCACAAGGGGTTAACAGGAACCAGATAGAGAGCTACACGATTCGGGCTCTGTAGTTATCGCAGAATGCCGCTTTATGGTCATGTTCACCACGCTTGTAGCATACATTTGCGACCTATTAGCGTTTCCACCACCTGTCTCATCTGATGCGCAAGCGTGCATCGCGTGGCTGGGCTGTCTGCAGGGGTCTATTAAAATCCCCCTATGTTTGGAACCCAGTTATGGATAATCTGTTTAACTCACCGGATGTGTAGGTGTGTGCCTATGGCTATGCCGACGACTTAGTCATACCTGTGGAGGGTAATTCGCGTGCAGCGCTAGACGTGTTTAGACGGTAAGTCGCTTGAGATTGTCATTCATGGCGGATTCGTAGAGCCCCCGTCCTCCTCATTGGATTATCATTAAGATGGAAGCTGCCCTTGAGTAGCATCGTTACAGTTTTAGAAGGCGACACTTCAACCCCGAATTGGAATTTCAAATGGGGTCTTTGCACATATCCACGCCACTGCGTATCAACCATACTAGGGAACCCCAGTGCTGTTCGGGCCGTGGCGTCACAAGTCACAACTAACCAAAAATCGGTGTAACATATGACACAGAAATCCGGTGTCTCATGGGCCACCGACTCCTCTGCAGGATGAGGTTTCAAAACAGCTACAACCGGGCGTCAGGACCCATAGGAAGGCAGAGGTAATAGAAAGACCTTGCATCCAGCAGTATATAAACGCCAAGCCTTTACACTAATGGCAAGAAAAGTAACAGTCACACCGGTGTCGAGGGGTGCTGATTGACGTCACTCAAAAACCAACGGTAGGTACGGACGTTAAGCCACACCCACATGGCATTTATTGTCTCGCCCGAGAGGGAGATTGGGCTTCCGAACGCCACCAGAGTACCATTAGCGCAATTTCCATCGGGCTTCTTTTCACGCCGTAATTCCTACCTAAAGGGCTGGATAGACCTCTATCGTGAAATTTATTCCGCGGCGATTTTCTCAATGAAAATTTTATACTTACGTGGAATATTTCGCAAACGCTGGGGGATTCCATAAACTACGATCCGAGATCGGTTCCATAATCCTTTTCGGCCATTTTATGCGTTATTTTTGGATTCCCCGGTCATTGGATAATTTCCACGATGAACTCGTCGTGGACAGTGAATCGGTTTGACGTTTGCGAAACTCACCACGCTTGACGGAGAATATGCTCTCGAATCAACCTCATTTTCATCTTGAAAATGCATTCGGACAAGGGGAAATTACTTTTTTTTTAGTTATTTTTAAAATGATTTATGACGTAAAATGCCTTTGTAGCAATAGTTGCAGCTATAATTATAAATTCACCACGGTATTTTGTCGGTTCATTACCGTTTCATTTTCATTTACGCCCAAAGTCTATCCAGACCTTAAGCATACAAAACAGTTTGGTTGAACTGTACTGTGGGTATGTGTGGTGAGTATCAATTTGTATTGATGAAGTTCACCACACTTTGTCACTGTGGGGCAACCGCACCTATTGCAGTCCACGTCCCTATCCCTGAAGAAACCACACGAACGACAATGAACCATAAATCGAATCCACATAGATGCGCAGCGCTCCCATACCTTTCTACACTGCTAGAACAAAAAGAAGAAGAAGAAATCAGTCGATCTTACCGTTTGGTAAATTTTATGTTTCTGTTATTTTTTTCAGGACTCCGTTTCGGAACGTTATGTGCAATCTGGTAACGATCCAATGGGTGTAGGCGCATCGACATCGCCCAATTCTGCTGAATGGGTGCGCAACAAGCACATCGGTAAGAAGGGAGAGTTTCGATATTTTTAATGAAATTTGGAAGGGGAAGAAAAACAAGAAAACATCCGAAAAGGGAACTGAAATCGGTTAAACAAAAAAAAATTAAAAAATAAGAAAAAAGAAGAAATTCACAAAATCAAAAGGGAAGAAGAATGCAATAAAAGCAAAAAAAAGAGAGAGAGAAAGAATAACCGTAAAATAGATAAATTAATACGATTTTTTTTTTAAAATGAAAAAGGAAGTGGTGAGAATATCAAAGAACTGCAAGTTCTTTGGTAAAAATCAAAAATAAAATGAGATCGAAGCAATATACATACATAAAGTATATTAAATATTTATATAAAAACAAAATTAGAATAATATTTTATATACATATATATATAACACTATATACATGTTTGATTGTTTGTTTGTTCTTCTTATATTAATTAGTGTGTACCGTACTTTTTTCATACTTTTATTCCGTGTAAATTTATGTTTTTGTTTTTTTTTTTTTGTTCCATAAATTCTTCGTTGTGTATTTTTTTCATATTTTATTATTCGGAAGGCATTTACATAATTTTTGTGTTACGAGACATTTTTCTACTTTACATATTACGACATTGGCCTTCCTTGATCAGCTCAGCTGAGCTAGACGAAAATTAGGCCAGTCTCGTAATAAAGTAATATTTGAAAAGACACTCTTCACGCACACTTACACAGCCGCACCTAAACACACAAACACACACACACAAGCACACAATTTGTTTTTCTTTATTTGGCAATATAAAATGTATTTATGAAAACGGCTTTGTAATTTCAAGAATTTTTTTTTCTTATGTTTTTCTTTTGGTTGTGTTGTCTTTTATGTTGTTGTGTGTGGTTTTGTGAGTGTGCGAGTTTTGAGTGTATTGTCGTGTCTTTTTTTTTCAATTTAGGAAATACATTATAATATTGTTACATTGTTTGTGTGTCATTTTTTGTATTTTATTTTATTTTATTATTTTTTCCTATACAAATCTATATTTTTTCTGTTCATATTACATTTATAAATATAATAAATATATTTCTTCATTTGTCAATTGAAATAAAAAAAAAACTGTTGTATCTGTCACATACATATTTATATATATATAATGACATACATACATATATATTAAAGAAATTAAATAATAATATTGTTTTGTTATGCTTTTGTGTGGTTTTTTGTAAAATGGGTTTTGTTGTTTGGTTTCTTTGTTTTGCTGTTATGTTGTTGTTGTTTTGATGTTATTTGCGTCTGCCGAGAGGTACACAAATGGCACTAGTGTAGTTTTTTTTGGTCGTTTAAAAAAAGCTAAAGTGTGCTAGTTAAGTAGTACTATATTTGGAGCAATCGTGATAGGAAATCTCATTACTTTTATTACAAAGGACGTAAAGTTAGAAATTGTTAGTCACAAATGATCTCTCTCTCTATAGTTCCTGTCAACCCCTTGTGGGGCATAGGCAGGGCCGGCTCTACTATATGAGCAGACTGTGCACTTGAACAGGGCGCCAAACGAAAGGGGCGCCAAAATGACAAATTCATTATGCCTTTAAGACACTGTTTCCCAACAGGTGGTCCGTGAGAGACCCGTAATGGTCCGCCAGATTCTATGGGGACTACATACTTCTGAAAAAGTAGTTTTAATCGTGATTAATTGAAATAACAGACATGAGCTTTGAACAATTTTATAGTATAAATAAAGAACTGAATACTTTCGCTACTAGGTATGTGATCGATCTGAAAATGCGATGTACAGACCTTAAGATAAGTGGCAAAAAGCTCGGTAGTTTTAGTCTACATTGTACCGGTGATTTTCGGGAAGCAGTGGATTTTTCCTCGCATAATGTGACACTATTGTCTGTACCTAATTGTTTTTACTTCTTAGATTAATTGGCACAGTCGCAGCACAGTGTCCACATTTTGCCAGTATCATTTGAAGACAAACCATGTTCGAGTAATCAACCACCTCAATCCTTCGTTAAAGAAGTTAGAATTAATCCGGTAAAACCGCATCCAATAAATTATTATCGGACATAGTTAGATGCGTTTAGCTCTCAAAGTTAGGTGTGTCTGTCCTGTTTTGAAGAACCTAAAGAACTGCCGATGTTACTGCCTGTGCCTATACTTGAATTTTGGTAGTTACTACGGTAAACTCTTCACCCATATTCATTTTGTCGAAGGTATAAGAGTGCTCATAAAAAATGGACAATAGTCGGTATTAAGTTACTCGATGAAATCTTACGCCTGCCGTCCATTACCTGCTTCGAGCGGCGCGGCGCTCCCGCGTTTAAAGCTTTTCCGAATTATACCGAGAGTGCATTCCAACTCTCATAACTGGAATTTGCTTTACTTTGACTGCACGCACAACAGGAACAGCGCCCGCTCTAGCGTTTACGCCGCCCCGGGCAAGAGGACAATTTGCCGCCCCTTCAGTGCTATACCAGACAGATGTATAGTAGATTTGATAGAATCGAGTGATTTTGGCTGCTCTTGGTTGCAGTGGCATAGATAAGGGGCATAAATCGGATATTAGCGCCAATGTATGCCGCCATAAACCAATGCCGGACAGAATAGTCTCGACCCCAGATCCCTCCCCTTTGAAAAGCGATCTACGCCACTACTTGGTCGTAACAGCAAGTAACGAGTAGATTTTTTCCAGTAATACACTTAACACGTTTTAGAAAACTCCGCTCTGGAAAACTGTGTGCCAAAGAATGGCGCTCGTTTGAAGTAGTGTTCGTTAATTTGTGTTATAGATCAACTTCAATTAATCGGATCTTTTCACGGACAGATTTGTGTGTGTTTTTCATAAATGTGTCAACTCGAGAATTCTTGGAGAATAAAGTCAGAGCTAGATAAATCAATCCCGATAATAACATGTCCGGAAACAAATTAAGAAGAACTGTTATTGCGGCTCTGTTACTGTGTTCTGTGGCCCTTGTTGAAACCCACCACCTATATAGCTCAAAATTTGTTCTCTGAATGCTAGATGATAGAAGATATCGGACGAATTGAAGTTTAACTCTGTGCAAGGTGGATGAAGGTTATTGAAAAAATAGTATTTAAAATGGTGACTTTGGCCATGGAACTTCTCACAGGATAGTTTTTTTAAATGCTTTTATGTGCCGAGGTTTAGTCCGATTAATTTATTTCTCTGTCATTCAACAGAATAAACAAACATTTTAGAACTTCATTAGTATGGATAACTGAGCGAATTGTAAAACTTTTCTTTTTGGGGAAAAGTAAAGCATTTTAGGATTCCGAAATGCAGCGCCTCGTATCAATCGTGGGTTCTTCAAAGCTAGGCAAGGACTTTGCCCAGTGGCGTAACGTATATGGTGTTCCATGTGTTCGGTGGGAAACGGGCCGCCAGGGGCCCACAATACTGCAAGGCCATTTTTCCTAGACAATGAAAAAACATTTAAAATTTCACTAAATAAAAAAATCCGTACTCAAAAAAAAATCTCTCTAATGAAAAGCCATACATTTAAAAACTTTTTGCTCGGAGCGACACAGAATTCCGGAGTAAAATAGTCGAGCGAGGAGCGATTTTTAACAAAAAAGAGCGAAGTGGAGGGACTTATTGTAAGGAGTACCCCTGAACAGCGGCCGCAAAAATCAGCGTCCTGATTGCCTAAAAATCAGCCCTAAGGCATGCGTTTCTTCAGTTTCGTTGTAAATTCACCAATAGAATTGCATGGTTATTTATTTCCAAAATAAACTAACTACGAATTAGTATACATTTTGATCGGCTTTGAAAGGTAGCAACGGGGTGCCGTGGGGGTGTGTTACCTATTAATTTAAAAATTTTAAGGCTTCACTTTGATAATAGTTCGAACTTGAACAATTCAAAATCTTGGATAATTCGATCTTTCCGCTCGGTCCCTAGAATTTCCCTTAGCAAAGCCACTCTATTGCAAACTCGCCGAAAAGGGAATATCTGCTTTAGTAGTTAACAACGCGATTCGTTTAGGTCAGATGAAATTATAACATTTGTCATTGTGATGCATGGCTGAAACGGACTTTTACATACTCTTTTGCAATATGAAGCGTATTTTGATATATAAAAAAATGTTAAAAATTAAGGATTAAAGGTGCATCAGGTACCTCAATCGATAATCGTCCTTACAGGTTGGTCGCATTAACCGGACCTACAAACGAGCACCATCGCACAGTGGGGCGAAATCAATGATTTTTCGGACATCGCATATTTGTGAAGATGGCCTGTTGTAAAATAAAAGACGAAGTGACTATAAGTTGAACTTGTTTCTGCTGAATCGAATGGTGGACTCCATTTTCAAATAGGCCCTGTCCGAAAGAAGATATAGCGGTTTTAAGGATGCTTTCACCAATCCCATGGTATAGACATTTTACCGTTTCTCCTTCCTGATGTTACAAATAATATTAATAGATAGTACGACTCATTTAGAGAAAAATATTATAAGCCCATAATGCTCTCTCATTTACCGTTACAAAACTGCATCATTATTTATAAAATCTTTGGGAAAGCTAGAGTAACCAAACGAATCCCAAATTTAATCTGTCTTGCTTTGTGCAGTTTAGCATTTGGATTAAGGTCCTAAAAATATATACATTTTATGTAATTTGACTGCTCTCCCATTAGAAAACTCACTGTTATTTCTAAGATATAGTAATTCAAACTTTGAAAATTTACAATATTTATTTGACATAGCACATGCAAACGCTAATATCATAACGGTTCTTTGAAAGGATAAATCTGAAAAATTCACAAAAGTTGCTCTTTTATGTAAGCTTTTCGGGAGCTTGTAACAAATTATCAGAAATATGCAAACACCGAAACAAACGAGTTTTCGCTTTGCGAATTACGAGCAACTAAGACCATTTTTCTGGTAGAGTAAGAGCTTTTATAGGGGAGTTGGTGGAATCTTTGATTTAATCGAACCTGTACTTAGTCCTGTGGAAGGATATTTGATTAAAAACTTAGTAGCATAATTTTAGCATATTAGTTTAATTCAGCCAAGAGTTATGACTAATCTTATATACCTTCTACCTATAATTTGTAGGGGAGGTGCGGGACCTGTTGCTCCGATTTGCCCCACTTTCAGTATCATATGAGCTTATAGCATTGCCAGCATGTAAACACAATTTAAAGTTCAAAGCTGCATCAGAGTGAAAGTTATTTTGCGAAAAGGTTAACATGAAAAACAGAGGTTAGTCGATAAAAATAGCTACTGTGGTCGGGGTCGCAGGTGGTCGCAACTAAACTTTGTGTTTTTATTGACTCCATTAATTGTAGATAATTATGGTTTAATTCATTTCCCGGCCAACTACGGCCATTTTTTGTTTTTGATGAAATAACAAAAATATCAATGTTTTTGGCAAGAATCGTTAAAATTTACCGTTATGTTCTTTGTTAGATACGTATTTACGTATAACAAGGCCCTCTTATCCAAAGGCCAAACGTGAAAAGTATATGTATGTGCCATTTTATTAAGTAAGGTGGTTGGTACGGGTATTTGAAATCTGGGTGTCATATGCCAAAACTGCATTTCTTATTGAACAAAACTGCCTATACAACCGATACCGTTACAACTGAAAAATTATTAGCAATGGTTTTCGGTAGCTTACACTATATAGTGTAAAGTCATAGTAGTCAAATCTGCAATATTTGGATTTCGTCTAATTGCCTATGTCCGAATTTTTGTTCTAGTCGCCCCACTGTGCATCGCTTTAAAATTTTTGGAAAATTTATTATGGTTAATCCTGAATTTTTAATTAGGTCAAAAGGACAAAAAAAGGGTTTCATTAATTTTGGCTTATTTAAAATTATACTGTCTGGGGGCCCCCATTTCGATTTCGAACACACTATATTTTAGAAACGTTACGCCACTGTCTTTGCCTTGCCCTTTATTTTGTGGGTGTCAATTTGATTCCTGCCTTGCGGAATTTTTCGCCTCTAATCATTTCATCTGTCTATGGTTTACTTTCCATTGAAAAAAATTGAAAATCCGCCCCAAAAATTTGACGCCCCGGGCGACCGCCCGGCTTGCCCCCCCCCCCCTTAGAGCGGGCGCTGAACAGGAACAGCACAGGCGCACAGCAAATTCGTGAGTCGAGAGTACATACAAACTCACTTTACGAACTGCCTTCTAACAAAAACAAAACACAAGTCGTCATACCAATAGCTTTTTCATGCTTCGCGCGACTTGTGCGATTATTTCAAAAAGTGTTGGATTTGACGCTTTTTGCCGCACGAACTTCAGGCGTTGAGAGTTGCTACTGCTCAAATCAGGTGTATTTGTATTTTATATCTAACAATGGATATAGATAATGAGAAATTAATAAATGCCGTTCATCGGCATTCCCCACTATGGAATATGCGAGATAGCCGGAACCACCGCCGGGATATCCAATCAAAATTATGGGCTAGTATTTGCTATTTACCTTGATAATTTCCATTATATGGAATTGAATTTTTGTTAATTTTGCATAGTTAAGTTATAAGTGCGCAACGATTTTTTCAATCTAAGATGATGGCGTAACCAAGCAAAATATGGCGTAAATATGTAAAATAAACAAAAATTCCATTCAATACAATGGAAAAGCTTTCTGAATATTGTGTGTGTCTTCTCTATGCGATAAGACTAACCAGCCAACAGGTACTGAATATAGACTATCAGAAACCCGGCCCTAATGTGTTATCACGCTTGGGTATACAAAACGACTGAAAAACTTTTCCAGTGTCATGCTTGAAATCGATTACGCGCATCGGCAAAATTTCATAGCTTACAAATATGCTGAATGCCAAGTCTTCTGTTCAACATTTTTGTCAGCAATGTAAAGTGCATTGCGCTTGACGTTTCGCGATGCCGATGCTGCTGCTGATGTGCGTAATCTATTTCAAGCATAAGAGATTTTGTTACCTTCAAATCGTGAAAACTGCCCACAAAATCGTATAATATAAATAGTTTTCGCAATACTAATCGTTAATCTGCACAGTGGAGTGTTGCTCGGGCAACACTCCGCACTCTCCTTTGTAGATTACAAGCGACTAAATAACTCTTCCAGTCGAAGATGTGCGTACTTGTAACAGCTTTTTTCCGCACATTTTGTGAAAGCTTTGCCGCTGGAGCGCCGCGCCGCTCAAGTTTCCGCTTGCAGTGGACGAGAGTCCTTACATTGCCGGTTTTCAGTTTTTCTAAAGCCGCAGCGCCCGCTCTAGGATTTTCGCCGCACCGGGCAAGAGAAAAAATTGCCGCCCCTTAGGTACTGTACCAAACAGATTGATAGTAGATACCATATTATCTATATGGTGGTTCCCAACTTTTTTTCAGTTCGTGTCCCCCTTACGAGGTCTGCTTATCCTTGAACATTTTTTTTTTGTTAGTGCTGCCCATATTTTGGAAGTACTGGACATTTTGAGAAGTATTAATTAAATTTCATGATATCCGCATGTTGAATTTCGTCGCGAGTTCCGCCGTCACCATGGTTTCAGTGATACGAAAAATCATATCACCGGAGCGACCAAAAAAAAATCCGCAAGAATTTTACCAAAGATTTATCCTATCCATACAAACACTAGCTGATTGGTGGTTTTCAGAATCGCGTACTTTGTCAATTTCAATCAGCCATATCATCAGCTGTAGTCGTGCTCTGTGGCCGTGATCGTTCGGTCGCCACTCTGTGAAATAGACACTCATAGAGAAACGAGTTTCCAAACTCGGCACGACTCGTCGCAAGTTTATTATTCAGAAGAAGATGATAAGAAATATTCTTATCGTAGAATAATAAAAACTAACAATGCGACTAGGAAGTGGTATGGCTGACAACCGTATCACACTCCGAATTCAGTTGTCTTTGTAACGTTGATGACTACACACGGTAGTCATCAACGCACCATGCTCCACTAGGAGTTACGGTAATGAAGAGAGAGATATCATCAGCTGTGGTCAAACAGATTTAGTAGCAGCGTTTTTTTCTTAATCGATGAAATATAATTATTGGTAATATGCAACGTTTTGCAACAACTGATTACCTTGGTGAGTTTCTAAAGAAGTTTTTGTCAGAATAATGGTGTTGAAGGAAACCATAATTCATAAACGGCTTAAACATTAGAGTTGCGCTCACGTTTTAAAAAAATGCTTTTTCATTGTAACGGTTAAAAATAGAAGCGTCTCGTTGTACATTAATTTTTCTCCAAATGAGCCACACTACCTACCATTAAGAGATCCTCTACCATGAATGGGACACCCTGTAGAGTTTGTTTCGAATTTCAAAATTTTAAAGCATGATGTAAGACATCGAAAATTAATGCGAAATTTTGTTTTCCACTAAAACACTTAAAACATTTTTAGAAAACTCTGCCCTAAAAAATGTTGGGCCAAAAATTGTGTTCGCGTTCATTACTAACCTCCTGCAGTTGTTTTCCATAAATTCCATAAAAACTTCATTGATTGCTTCAGGTTTTTCAATGTGCATGAATTATTTTCATAAATGCCTCATCTCGAGAATTTTTAAAGAGAATAAGGTCAGAGCTAGTCAAATCGGGGGAACCTAGCCAAATTTCATTATTAGCATGTCCGAACACAAATTAGGCAGCTCTGTGGTTCGATCCCTCATCTTGCTAAAATGCAAACCTCTTCTGTGATTGTGAGGTCCAGTGGTGGCAGGTCTAGTAGTTTCTCTAGAGTTAAAGTTGGTGCACTGCGCATGGCACCGGTTATGCTTGCGCAGGCCAGTCTCTGTACTGATCCCAACTTCGCTGCTGCTGTTTTTTGCTTGATTTTGGTCCACCAGACTATCGAGCCATAGGTCAGACGGGGTTTGACTACAGCTTCGTATATCCAGTGTATCATTCGTGGTTTTAACCCCCACGTTTTCCCTATTGCTCTTTTTGTCGCATATAGGGTCTGTTTGCCTTTGGCAATTGTGTTTTGCAGCTGCTTGTTCCACGTGAGTTTGTTATCCAGGGTGATTCCCAAATATTTTACCTCCGTGGTAAACTGCAGTTGTTGGTTGAATAATGTTGGAGCACTGAGCTCGTCCAAGTTGTGTTTGCGACTGAAGGCTATTAGTGTTGTTTTGGTGGGATTGACCGATAGGCCTACCCTCCTACACCAATCCTCCACTTGGGTCAGAGCTTGTTGCATGAGTTCAGAAAGAACTCCTGGAAATTTTCCCCTTATCAGGATACTGATGTCATCGGCGTATCATAGGGTATAGAAGCCAGTGTTGTTTAGCTGGACCAGTAGGCTGTCCACTACAAAGTTCCACAGGAGGGGTGAGAGTATACCCCCCTGTGGGCATCCTTTGAGGACAGCTGTATACATGGTTTCGCCGAATAATTTTGCATGTACTTGTCGTCCTTGAAGCATCGATTTTATCCACCGACATAGGGTGTTTTGAACTCCATGACTAGAGGCGCCGTGTACAAGAGATTCAAAGGAAGTATTGTCGAAGGCCCCCTCTATATCTAGGAAGGCCGCGAGCCCTATTTCTTTGATTTCTAGTGTGGTCTCAATCTTCCCAACTAAATGGTGTAGTACTGATTCACATGATTTCCCCGTCTGATAGGCATGTTGGTTTTGGTGTAACGGGAAATGCGTCAGACACCTGTCCCTGATATGTTTATCAACGAGCTTTTCCAATGACTTAAGAAGGAAGGAGGTTAGACTTATTGGTCTATACGATTTCGCTAGGGTTTGGTCACGCCCTGGCTTTGCCAGAAATGCTACGTTTACCTGTTTCCAAGTGATTGGAATGTATCCTAAGGCTATGCTGGCTCTAAATAGTCTTAGGACAAGCGAAGCCAGAGTCGTAAGACCCTGCTGAAGCAGGGCTGGGTAGACGCCGTCTGGTCCTGGTGATTTGTAGGGTTCGAAAGAGTTGATCGCCCATTCTACCCTATTATATGTTACTATTTGGTTCGCAATCCGCCAGTCGTCTTTGTTAGCCCTGAGAAAAAGGGAGTTGTCATCCAACTGGTCTGTGCGTTCCGAAGTTATGGTCGATCCAGGAAAGTGAGACCCTAGAAGGACTTCCAGTGTCTCCTTACCTGTTTTTGTTTGGTTTCCATCGGAGTTTTTAAGTGTCCCGATAGGGTTTGTTGGATCCTTGGCTAGAATCTTCTGGAGTCTCGCTCCTTCATGCGAGTTTTCTATTTCTTCGCAGAACTTCCTCCAGGATTCCCTCTTGGCTTTCCTGATTTCTTTGCTATACTGGGTTAGGGTGCTGCGGTATGTATCCCATTCCCCAGTTCTTTTCGCTACGTTGAAGAGCTTACGTGTCTTCTTACGCAGGGTATTCAGGTTTGAGTTCCACCATTTGCATTTCGCATTGGTATGTCGTCTCGTTAACCTGCAACTCTCTTCGAAGGAGGTCTTTATTGCGGCTTGCAGTTGATCCGCTGCAGCCTCCATACAAAGTGTAGTACTAATGTGTCTGGGAATTTCATTCAGATGGACGGCCAGGCGCTCTCTGTAGAGGTCCCAGTTTGTTTTTCTCGGATTACGATACAATTCAGTTGGCTTATCTACTTTGTCGATTTCCATACTTATGTATCTGTGATCCGATAGCGAAGGTTCGGGTAAAACACGCCAATGGCGGATGTTAGGAGATACGTTGAAGGTGGCTAAAGTTATATCAATGACCTCTCTTCGACGTGTTGTTACAAAAGTGGGCTCAGTACCCTTATTCAGAATTTCAAAGTTTTCTTTGATTATAAAATCATAAAGATACTCACCCCTTTTGTTTGTGTCAGAGCTTCCCCACTCTGTATGGTGAGCGTTTGCGTCCGCTCCGATGATGAGCTGCGGTGTGTGTGGTCCGCTGCTTATTAACAGTTCCTCCAGCTCTTGAGGTGGTGGAGGCGTCTGTGAATCGTATGGGAAGTAGGCGGCAGCGAGGATAAGCTCCCGATTACTACTCCCATTTATCTTCACCGCTACTAGGTCCCTGGAAATGTGGTTGTATAGTGGCAGTATGTTAACGTTAGGCTTAGTATAGATGCAGGTCCTGGCGTTGCCAGAAGCTATATCGTATATTAACTTACCTCCGGTGGTTCCTAAGCCGGCTACTTTGCCCTTAAACAGCCAGGGTTCTTGGATAAGGACTATATCCAGACCCTCGACTGCGATGAGGCGGCTTAGTGCTGCGGTTGCAGCTTTATTGTGCTGAAGGTTGATTTGGACCACCTTCAGCATCATGAGGCCGCTTAGAAATTGCCTTAAAGGTTATCTGGTTTAGGCCAAAGTAACCTATGTGGTCTCTGGCCTCCAGCGCCTTCCAGCTAGTTTCGTCGATCCAGGCGACCAGATTCAGTCCGGTTTTATCTTTCGTGGATGCGACGACATTCCATTCCTCTGTGTTCAGCCCCTGGTTTTGGGTCTTGAGGAGCGTCAGGATCTGCTTCGGATCCTCTGTACCAACTATGTCCGTGTTAGGAATCCGAAACATAATTTTGCTGGTCTTGACCACTTCCCTCGCATCGCCCACGCGAAGGATTGCTCCCTCCCATGGGTTTATGAAAGGTATTGTGACCTTTAACCAGTGCTTGGCTTCCTGATTTGCACAGGTTACGTAAAGGACGCCCTTGTCCGGGTAGCTGTTGGTGAACAGTGGGGCCTTGAATGGCTCACATTTGAAAACCTCTGTCACGATAGCCCGCTGAATTTCCTTTGCGTGTTCAGTAGTTAGTTTTTCAGCTGGGTAACTGTTCAGGACCACAGCCATTTTGAGGGAGCAGAGGGCTTCCTTGAAAGTACTCCCTGGTACTGCTCCTGATGGACCGGGTTTTGTCGACGGAGTTTCTCTACGCCCGGTGTTTGGTCGTTTTTCTCTGCTCCTTCTGCGGGAGATTGAGATTCTGACCTAGTTCTCTTTGGGGGGTTATTTTTGGGCCCCGCTGGCAGGTCTTGGGATTTTCCGTGGGACCGCTTTTGTCGCGGCCTTATGGGTTCACCCCTTTCCCTCGCTTTTTCAATGGCGATCTTCCGTCGCTGGGCTCCAGAAAGTGTCGGTTTTCTGTTTTTGAGGGTTAGTTGGCCCATCTTAGTAGTTGTATTTGCCACATCGGACCTCTCTGGTCTTGTGCAGGATGCACTTCCCTGAGAGGATGTGTTCAAGGGTTGGGACATACCTTCCTTGCCTTCCGCTGATTGGCTTATGGATGAACCATTTCCTTCAGCTTGGGCGGGTTGGTTTTGTTCTACCCTCTTTGTGTGTTCGGTTGTTTGTGTTGTTGTTTTTGTTTTTTCGGTGTCCATTTTTGGTCCCACGAGTATGGCGGTAAAAAGAGGTACACGTGCTCAGTGACCCCTTAAGCACGCAAGGCTGGTTATTCTGAGGTTTCGCCCGGTTCCTCAGAAGCTCCGTTTGTGACACCATTTGTCCCTGGTGCCATTCACCCATCGGCACGGATCGCGTTACACCTTAGGTTTAGGATTTGGAAGATGTTAGTTGGCTGTGTGTCGAAGTTCAGTTCTGTCATTTGTAAGTATACTGTCCTAGTGTTGTCCTGTGTTCCGTCAGTATGCAGCGCTAAGCCCCCGCACCGCGTCAAGGTCCCTTTCACGCGGGGGAAGTGAATGTTTAATCGGAGGACGAAACTGTAGCACATACGAGAAATGTTTTGTTCAAAGAATAACTTAATTAGCGCATAACTAACGAATAGTCCCACATTGCTTTTCGAAAGTAGGGCGGGTGCTAGCATCACAGACGTAAAATTTGCGCGGCTCTTACTTAGCAACATAGGATGCAGCATTTTGTATCAATTGTGGGCTCTTCATAGCCTCCACTAAATCGAAGTTGATATTGATTTTTTTCTTTCGGCTTTTTTAATCTAGTGCTAGCCAAAAAACCGCCCCTGAAATTTGGCGCCCCGGGCGACCGCCCGGCTTGCCCCCCCCCCCTTAGAGCGGGCGCTGAAAGCCGGCCCAACTTAGAGCGGTGTTCGCCGTACCACACAAAAGAAAAACAGAGGAATCGAATTTTATCGTCATTTGCGTGGTTCAGTGAATTCAACCCGCTGACGGTTCGTTGATCCTTTGAGCGTGGTTCAACTGAACTGTTGCGCGTGGTTCAGACGAACTTTTTCGATTATGTTTCGACAAAGCCCAAGTAGAGTAAGCTTAAAATTATTTCAATACGAGGCGGTCACTGAGGAGGAATCTGGTGTTTTCTTCTGATGTTTCCAACCATTTTTTTTTTTTTCATAAGATGTCCACTTTGTTGTCGTACAAAAATATTGAAAAAGTCTAAAGCCTTGCGAAAAAATCGCGAAATTCCTTTTATTAAAAAATATGGTGGTCCGTAGTGATTCATGTTCAAGCAAAGTGGTCCGCAGTCATTTGCGAGTTGGGAACCATTGCTTTAAGATCAAGACTTCCTTTAATGACAACTATGCATGATGATCACATCAATTCTCTTCTCTGTTGTATAGCATTTATTTATACATATTTATATTGATTGATACACGTCGTCCACGTATTGTACATGTTAAACGAACTAGAACTGATTCAATTATTATTTAAGAGTGTGTTTTCCCAAAGATCCGATCTGCTATCGCGACTCAAGAAATTACATACTCCACTAACAACCAAACTCAATTCGCATGCTAATCGTATTCCATCACTGCAAACATGCTCCAATTAATCCATACACTTCATATGCGGGATGGGCGCCCTATGGGCGCTAGATTTCATAGATTGTATGCTTGGCAGAAGTGAAGAGTTGTGCATTGCAGCAATTGTGCACATACGAAATTGTTGTAGCGTACACCCCTATATTCTGCAAAAGAGGAGAATAGCTGCTTTGCAGGCTCGTTGTAGGTGAGATGTGCGTATTCACTTGATGGCTCATTCTCGTAGTCTCAGCTCGTAGTACATGTTTGAATTGTATGAGAGTGGACGATAGAGGAGTTTTGTAGGATGTATAGTTTTTAGGAAGAGATTTTACCGCGTAAAAGAGTGAGTGAAAGCTTTGTTCGCTACGATTATCTCTATGAAAATGTATGCTTACGGTCGTGGAATAGGTATGTGGCAAATGCAGTGGAATTCCCTACGCTACAATCCGAAAATGGTTTCATAATTTTTCTCGGCCATTTTATGTATTTTTTTCCATTTCCCGGTAATTCCCGTGAAAAATATCTATTGACCGGGGAATCGAAAAATACTTAACATGGGCGAGAAAAATTATGGGACCATTTTCGAATGTAGCTTATGGAATTCCCCAGCATTTCCCACATATTCCAGTAAGTAAGCATACATTTTCATTGAGAAAATCGCAGCGGACAAAAATTTCACTCTCGGGTCCTATTCTGCAGTTTAGATTTGAATAACATTTCCCCTGCGGTGCGTACTACGGTCAGTTCCATTTTCGGTGCCTACGGTTTTTATCGTATTCTGCGTTTTAATGTGAAAAATGAACCACGTTAGGTAGGAATTTAAAAAGAAAGTTGTCAGGATGTGTGGATAATATGAACAATTATTTTGCATAACATATTCAGGCCTCGTATATTTTCTTAAAAATGACTTTTCTATCGAAATCTGACATCATACACTGTTCAATTCATCTGCGGACCATAGTATCATTACATCATTTGACGATCGATTGAATACCGGCTCTAAGAGTTACTATTTTATCACAAAATCTAGTGATCGGTCACAGTGACATCCATCTTCCATACAAATTCAATGTGTCAGTCGTACAGCCAAAAAGTTCGTATGGAAAATTACTATGGCAGATTACTACATTCCATTCCTGATTAATACACTGGATGTCCCGTAGCTGGCTAGCCATAGACCTATGGTAGACTCTACAGGATGTTTCAGGAAAAATATCGCTAAAATCGCTTTTATTGGACATTTTGTGTACTTTCAGAAGAGTATGAAAAACATTTATTTTGGTAAACTGGTAGCTAGAAAATAAGGATTTTTTTGAAAAAAAGTCGTGTTTTTTGACAAGAATCACAAAAAATGCAATTACTCCGTAACGGTAAAAGCTAGAGAAATAATTTTGGTGACATTTTTCCTAATACATCCTGTAGAGTCTACCATAGCTCTATGGCTAACCAGCTGTGGGACACCCTGTATAGAAGGGCGACTTTTTAGTATATGAACAGGACGCCATAATACCTAGGACTGGCGCTGCTTATCAGTAATCTCTTTAGTCACCTTCCAGGTTGAACAGCCATATAGCAGCACGGATTTCACATTGGAATTGAAGACTCGAAGTTTGGTGCGTCTGGAAATATTGTTGTTTAGCCAGAAAGGAGTCAAATTGAAGAAAGCCGCCCTAGCCTTGTTTATCCGTGATTTTACATCAGCATCCGCTCCACCATCTGCTGTAACTACGCTCCCGAGCAGTGGCGGCTCGCCCATATGTGCACATGTGCACGTGCACCCCCAGATAAAACTACCATAATGAACTCATCATTTCCCATTTCGCAAATAAAAAAACTTCACTAGCGCACGCGAAATACATACTCTGGGTGTTAAACGTACAACACAATCCACGCATTGAATATGTCGCGACCAGCGTCCAACATCTACCATCAATCCATCTAGCACCCTCGGTGTGGTGCACAGAGTCATATCAACTGGTACACTCGCTCCAAAATCAGATATGTGAAGCGTTCCCGGGGCAAGGGGATAGTGCAAAATTTACACTGGAGTTTGTGCACGGATAGGATGTGCACACCACTTTGGTGATAAACTGAATTGATGATGAAGAATTTAGGATGAGAATTTTCGCTGAAATATAAGAATGAGTAGAGATTTTTTGATTCACTTTAGAAATTCAGTTTTCTTTAGTTTAGTTAAAAAAAAATATGAATGAATTTGGGATTTGATTACGTATCAAGATTTAACTGGCTATTGTAAATCGTTCAAAGGGTTTTAGGGCCTGTTAGATATCCACATAATAAAAAGTTGAATTTTCACTGGGTGATTTTTTCCTTTTGAGTGAAGATTTGAAATCTCTCTCTCTCTCTATTTGTTAATGGGCGAAGCTTTCTTTCGGTTAACGGCTTTTTTGCATTGTTTCCGAGGCAGTAGTTCGCCCAAAAGGATCTTTATTTTTAGCATATGGTTAGAATTTCAACATCTATACAGAATTTATGTTTTTCATTGAAAATATTTATTTAGGGGCTGTATTCATAACAACATCCTCGAATCTTCGTTTAACTCAGCTACGAGGCAACGTTAAACGTTTCGCACTTGTCAAATATCGTAAATATATCTAGCTTCCATATTCCTATACTCCAAGAATCTAAAAAAAAATATATTTGTGTTCACAGTCCAAAAATTGTCACTTCGCTCCACGAGATTGGATAAGGTCAGTGCATCATAGCCATAAAGTTTCCAATCTAACCTATTATAAAGCCTAATTATTACAGTACGTAAGATCGTTATGTAGCACTTTAACATACGACCATTTTTTTAGAGAAGAGAACAGGGATAATCCCCCCCCCCCTATTCTCTGGCAGTTGTGGCCCGTGTTCCACTGAGCACTTGAAACACCATACATTACGCCACTGCGAAAGGCTAATAAAGCCGAAAACGAAATTTTAACCTAAACACTTAAGCCCATATTTACATATTCTTGAAGAAGAGCAACCCTCTTGTATGTTTTATGTGAATAGTGAACCCCCAGTTTCGAAGGTCTCGAGCCGCCACTGCTCCCGAGATAGCAAAATTCATCAACTTTTTCGACTGCCTGTCCCGAAATACAAATTCCGCTTTGCCCCCCTGGATATGTGCTCAAGAACTTAGTCTTGGCAGCATTGATTTTCAGCCCCGCATTACGACTTGCGCAATTTAGAGCTTCTGTCATTTGAGCGACATCATCCGTATTAGTTGATAGAAGACAAATGTCGTCAGCGTAGTCAAGATGTTGAAGGTGATCAAACAATTTCCATCTGATACCTTTGTTACGATGTAATTGAAGTGCGGAGCCGAGTACATCACTAATGACAATAAGGAAGAGAATAGGTGACAAAATGCAGCCTTGTCTCACTCCACTGTGCACCTCAAAAGGATCTGAAAGCTTGCCCTTATGCAAGACGTGACATTGGGCTCCATTGTAGGATTCCTTAATGATGAAGATTATCTTATCTGGAATATTTCGTCTTCGTAAGGCATCCCCGATGTACTGACGATCAACACTATCGAAGGCTTTTTCAAAGTCGATGAACATGAGATGTAATGGGGATCTCCACTCCGCGGATTGCTCGTGATAATACGGAGGGTGTTAATGTGGTCGCTACAGGAGAACCCTTCGCGAAAGTTCATCGTTCAATGTGCTATCGACTCTTTCCTTGATTCGTCCTAAAACAATCTTAGCCATCAACTTGGAAATAGCAGGAAGTAGACAGATCCCACGCCAATTATTACAATTCTTCAGGTCACCTTTCTTCGGAATTTTAATAATTAGGCCCTTTTTCCACTCACTGGGAAGAGTTTCAGTTTCCCAACACTCTCGGATTAAGGGAAGAAGAATATCCGCTGTAGCGTTAAAATCCGCTTTTAAAAATTCTGTCGGAATTCCATCAATCCCCGGGGCTTTACCGGCGTCCATTGATTTGATAGCGTCTGTTAGTTCCTTTTTGGATGGTGGACCGGAACTAATGCCGTCTATTTGAGAGACGTCTTCTGCTGGCAACAAAGATACACTTGCAGGCCCGAAACTGTTATTCAGGACCTCTAAAAAGTGTTCTCTCCATTTTTGTAGCTGTTGTTCTTCGGTAACGAGCAGAACACCTTCCTTATCTTTCACAGGATGTTCCGTTAATAAAGATCTGCCAGTTAATGGCTTTATAAGTTTGAAGAGTGTTCCCCTGTCACCGCGGAGAGCCGCATCCTCTGCCTCCTTCGCAAGTGCGTTGATATTGTTACGCTTATCACGTCTTACACTCCTCTAAACGCCTTTTTGGAGCGAACGGTATTCAGCTCTGTATCGTTCTTTAGCTGAATCGTCAGCAGCTGAGTTAATCTGCTCCTTAACTCTCTTGCGTGCTGAGATAAGAGACCAAGTAGAGTCGCTAATAAATGGTCTCCTACCGCGATCCAATCGTCCTAAAATTTCTTCGCCACATGAAATAAATGAATCCTTAGCGACTTTCCATCTATCTTCAATTGTCGGATTCTCATTTGGTGGTGGTGCATTAGCTTTTTCGTGCAAAGAGAGAACGGAGAACGCACTCTTGGTTGATGTAATTTTGAGCTTCTGCACATTATACCTATGGCAAATATTTGCACGGTTAGGACGCTGGATTGCTGCCGTTCGTAAGCGCATTTTTGCGATGACAAGATGGTGGTCACTGTCAATATCAGCACCACGTTTCGCCCTAACGTCCAGGACACAGTTTCTCCACGTTTTGGAAACAGCAATATGGTCTATCTGGTTCTCAGTTCTGCCATTTGGAGAAGTCCAGGTTGATAAGTGGCAATCTTTGTGTTTAAACAGAGTCCCACCAATGACGAGCTGACGAGAGTTACAAAACTCTATAAACATCTCGCCATTCTGGTTTCTGTCGCCTAATCCATGATTTCTCATAAGATGTTCCAATCCGTGGTTATCTGACCCGACTTTAGCGTTGAGATCCCCCATTATGATTTTAATGTCACCTCTGGGACCCCTATCAAAGGTGTCGCCAAATCGTTGGTAGAAGACGTCTTTATCAGCTTGATCAGCTGGTTCGGTTGGTGCGTAACACTGAATTATCGTGATATTTCGTACTCTGGATTTGAATCGGGCGGTGATAATACGGTCGGAAACTGGTTTCCAATCGATAAGGGATCGACGTGCATCCCTTGTCAAGAGGATTCCGACGCCTGCCTGCCGAGGAGCATTTTGGTCATCATTTCCAGAGTACAATAAAACAGTATGAGAGCTTGGTGATAAAGTCGCCATCTTGTTTCGCTCAGTCCTAATATAGCGATGTTATACGCGGCCACTTCCCGTTCGACTTCAGTGAGTCTCATGTTGTTGCACTCGCCCCACATCGTTCGAACGTTCCAAAACCCAATCGTGGTGCGTTGTTTATAGCCAAAAGTCGTTGCCGATGAATCAGTCCGAGCTATCCGAGGCTCGTTAAATGTTTCGAGTGTAAAGAAAATTTCAAGTACGCGGGTTACAAGCCTACGTACCCTATCCCTCAAGTCGCCTTTTACGACAAGCCGGGAACGCTGTGGCATAATTGTAACCCCAAAAAACCACAGGGGTCAATTTGTTGTTAAGTTTCGTACATATCTGAACCCTTGAGCGCACAAAACAATTGTAGAGATATGTTTGAAACTCAGGAGAGTTTTATTCTCTCTTGTCCCTTTAGTCGCCTCTTACGACACGTCGGGATAGACAGAGGCACTATTCTTGACCCGCGCCACAGGGCGAAAGGACGTAAAGTTAGAAATTGTTAGTCACAAATGATAAATGGAATAAATTTGCAATATTTTCGCCGGGAAAGACGCACAATTTTTGAGAACTGTAGATGAAATGCCATCAACTCCAGCAGACTTAGAAATGTCAAGTCCAGCCAATACTTTAAACGCTTCTCTGGTACGAAAAAGTAAAGGCCTTTAGCTGGTCCCACGATTTGCCTATAGATTTTCCTTCTGCCTCAACAGAACTTCTCCATGTATTTTTGGGTCGTCCCACACGACGGCTAGAGTTGATTCCATGAGGATCCAATCTAGAGCCTGTTTTGCAATATTTTTTGGCTCTTTTCGAAGTGTGTGACCTATCCACTGCCACTTTCGCCGTTTGATGTCGATGCCTATCCTCTTTTGGCGAGTAATTTTGAGGAGGTCGTCGTTAGATATTACCTCAGGCCAGCGAATTCGTAGGATGCGCCGTAGGCACTGATTCACGAAAGTTTGCAGTTTGGTGGTAATGTTACTGGTCACCTTCCACGTGGAACACCCATATAAAAGCACAGATTTTACATTGCTTTCGAAGATCCGGAGTTTGGTATTTCTGGAGATGTTGTGGTTTTGCCAGAGAGGAGTCAAACTAAAAAATACTGCTCGGGTTTTATTTATACGCGACTCGACATCGGCATCAGCCCCATCATCCGCGGTCACTACGCTTCCAAGGTAAGTAAAGTCCTCAACTTTTTCTATCGGTTGTTCGGAGATAGAAATGGTGTTTTGCCCTCCTGATGACAAGCTCAAGTATTTAGTCTTAGCGGCATTAATTTTTAAGGCAGCACTTCGACTTTCACGATGCAAAGCATGCGTCATTTGAGCCAGATGATCTGGTGTGTTTGAGAGAAGGCAAATGTCGTCGGCGTAGTCCAGGTGCTGAAGGTGATCGAATAACTACCACCTGATACCCTTACTTTTATGGTCGCGTAGAGAATCGCAGATTACGTCGTTGATGGTAATAAGGAACAGCATTGGTGATAAAATACAGCCTTGACTGACTCCATTATTCACATCAAAAGGACTGGACAAATCGCCCTTGTGCAAGACATGACATTGGGCTATATTATAGGACTCCTTTATGATGGAAATAAGTTTCTCTGGTATGCCCCTCCTACGTAAGGCTGTCCAGATATAAGCCCGGTCAACGCTGTCAAATGCCTTCTCGAAGTCAATGAACATAAGATGTAACGGGGATCAACATTCAGCGGATTGTTCAATAATAATTCGGAGGGTGTTGATATGATCGCTACATGAAAAACCCTCACGAAAACCAGCTTGTTCGTTGTTCAGAGTGCGGTCGATTGTTGTCTTGATCCGGTCAAAGATTATTTTGGCCATCAGTTTAGAGATTGGAGGGAGGAGACAGATTCCACGCCAATTATTGCAATCTTTGAGATTTCCTTTCTTAGGGATTTTAACAATGACGCCCTTCTTCCATTCTTGAGGGAGAGTCTCGGTTGTCCAACACTCTTGGATCAGGGGTAGAAGAATATCCGCTGTAGCGTTGATATCCGCTTTCAAAAGTTGCGGATAACGTCTGACCCCGAGGCTTTACCAGCTTCCAATGATCTAAGGGCCTTAATTATTTCCAGCTTGGATGGTAAACCGCTATTAATTCTGGCCATTTGCGGAAGACATGCTGCTTCCGGTGGAGGTGGGCTTGAAGGGTTGAAGTTGTTGTTAAGTAGCTCCATGAAATGCTCTCTCCAACGGCGCAGTTGTTGTTCGTCTGTGACTAGCAGAGACCCGTCTTTATCTTTTACAGGATGCTCATGGGTAAAAGATTTGCCTGTCAATGGCTTAATCAGCTTGTAAAGGGTCCGACTGTCACCACGGTAAGCCGCATCTTCTGCCTCCACCGCTAACGCGTTGATGTTGTTGCGTTTATCACGTCTTAAGCTTCTCTGCACTCTTTTTTGAAGAGAATTGTACTCGGTCTTTAGTTGTTGCTTGACTGTTGTGTCAGTAGCCGAGTTCAATTGCTCTTTAATTCTCTTCCGTGCAGTTATGATAAATGGTCTCCTGCCTCGCTGAAGTCTGCCCACAAATGTTTCGCCACACGATATGAAAGCGTCCTTCACAATGTTCCATCTATCATCAACAAGCTGGCCCGGCGAACTTCGTATCGCCCCACCTTTTAGATTCTATCAATTTACGGGTGGAGCGAAACTACTGAAGTACGGATGTCAAAAACCGGACGGTTAGTCCGAAAACCGGTACTTTCAGAACGGTTAACCGGTTTTTTCCTCCTCTCGGTTTTAACCCGGACGGTTTTTGGTCCATCCGGTTAAAACCGAAAAAAAATTACAATTTACCAAATTACGTAGATCCGATCAAGAGATATTGACAAAAGTAGGCGCAAGTGAATTATGCCATTGAGGATCAAGTTCGTTCAGGGCGAGAGAGCGACTTGAAACGTATGGGGGAAAATGATATGCCTGTTCTCTTTGTAAATTTTTCCATCAAAGCTCGAGGTCCTTCAGGATGAGGAGGCGGAAGAGGAATTTCCTAAAATATGTTAAGCCGTTCAAAAAATATTTGCGAAAGCTGGGGAAATAGAACTGCAGGTGACACATTATTTCCGGCCAATTTTTCGCATGTTTCATGAGCTATTCGGGCGGTGCTCATGGAAGAGGGGGGGGATGGGGAGGGGAGAGACAATTTACGGAAGTGCGGTCGTTCTATCAACAGGTATACACAAAAAATTGAGAAAATAAACTGCTTTAACAATTTTTCTCGTGGTCAATGTTACAGATGTTTCAAAAGGAATTCTGCTATTGAGGGTCGAAGTCATTCAGCTGCTGATGAGAGCGGAAATAAATCAGGCAAGAGATAGAATTCAATTTTATTTGTGTTTCAATAGTTATTCTGCTGTTTGGGGTACATACCTATCCAATGGGACTTATGCTACTGAAATGCACTTATCTGCTCAGAAGATAAGGACAAAAGTATGTGAGAGAGAAGTATTTTCACAATTTTGGCAATTGTAGTTCTTATCACCCCAATAGGAAAGATAGAAGCGACGTAGAAGCGCTTCCTCACCATTTCCAAATGTGCTTCGGAGGAAGCGCTTCCACAGAAGCATATTTACGAATGGTGAGGAGGCACTTTAAAGGTACATTTTGCTCGACACGACTGCACGACAGCGACTCGCTCATTCCATATAAAAACTCGTTTTTAAAATGAGAGAAAAACGAGTTTTTATATGGAATGAGCGAGTCGCTGTCGTGCGGCCGCGTCGAGGACGACGATTGCAGCACACGTCGAATATTCACCGTTGTTCTAGATAATTTCAAAACGTGAGAATTTTACGTTATTCGTCTTGTTGAATTTAAAGTGTTCAAGTCGTGATTTTTTGCGGCATAATCTTAATTTGAAAAAAAAACGGATGAACATATTTTTCAAATAAATTTGAAAATTTCACTTATATCAATTTTTTTCTTATACAATGCATCATGTTCGGTTTTCGCATTTAATCCTCTAAAAGCGCATTTCATTCACTTAAATGAGTGAAATGTGAAATTCTTTTGGAGCACTTGTAGCACACTGCTCCAGAAACGCTTACCACTCACTTCTCTAGAAGCGCTTACCCCTCACATCTCTAGAAGCGCTTCTGGAGCGCATCTTAAAGAACTGCTTGCCTCCGCGGACATGCAACGTTAAAAAATACATGAAGAGGAATAGAGATAGGAAGCGCTTCTCTGCTTCCCGAGAAGCGCACATTTTGCCCTTCTGAAGCGCTCTTCTTGCTATTGGGACGTTTCCATAGGTATCGTAGTATAGGTAGCCATCTACCCTCTACTGAGTAGAGAACAATGATTTAGGTTAAACTTACTGAAATTCGGTAATTCGTTTAAGAAATGTTGAGAAAAGCTTGTGAAAAACAACTAACATTGTGAATTTTCCGTTGAAGTTTTTTATTTTATTTTGCTACTATTCGGGGTTCATGCAAACTTAGAAATTTTGACAAAATCAGCTGATATTATGTTCAGAGTGGCCAAAATCGATTGATTTCGAAGTACGTGTTCAGAAATTACCGAAAAGTGTTCACAGTGCATTATTCGCGATTTCATACGACAGCCGACATTATTATTTTGCCTACAAATCATTCTAAGTAAAAAAAATGCGCCGATGCAGCCCGTAATAGTCATTCGCGACTTATTTGGTCACTTCAAACTCCATTCTCTTTTTAGAGAAATTAAGAACATTGGCAAACACACAAAACTGAACAAATTTTTCGGGTGTCAAAAAATTTGTAGAGGAACTGAAATGATTTGGGGCCGTTTTCAAACCAAACCATGAAAGTTGGTCCAAATTACATATCTTCGAGCACTCTGAACATAATATAAGATGTTCAGAAATGCAGACTAAAGTATGCGGAAAAGAATTTTTTGTGAATTTTTCAAGGCAGAGCAATTCAAATAAAAGTAATAAAATTATTAAGCCCTTAATGACCACAGTAACTACATTAACATGACTTAATTTCATAAAAAAAAATGTGTAATAGGAAAAATCACTTTCATCAAAATTACCTTTCGGTTTTTTTCCAAGTATCAAAATCTAAGCTCAGTGGGTCAAATTTACTGAAATCTGCTAATCCGATCAAAGTGGCTAAAGGATAGGATAGGAAAAAGAGCTGAATACAAAATTTTGCTCATCCGTTCAGGTGATTCTGCATGTTTCAGTAGCTTTTCGGTTTTCGCGAAAAAAGCCGAGAGGCAACTTACAAAAATACGCTTATCCGTTTAAAAAAAATGGCGAAATTGTCAATCTAAATTTTATGCATAGTTATTCTGGTGTTTTGGATGGACACCTAACCGGTGCGGCAAATTTTCAGTCATCACCAAAGGTACTTGTGAAATCAAAGCTACCTTCAAAATTTACTCATTGACATTTTTTTTATTGCAATTTTACGTAGCTGATTAACTATTTAGTGTAGAGACCAATTCGTGTGGTGTAACTTTAAAAAAAAAATCTTCCAAATTCCAAAATGGCCGTCGAAGAATCCCAAAAAGTAGCTGCCTTGAACATTATTCCCATTGTGAATTTTATTATTCTGTTAAAGAGATGAAACCGATTTGGCGTGGCAAATTCGGTGATGGTTGATGGAATAAATGCTTAAGTATGTGAAAACGAACTGTCTTTATAGTTTTGTTCATTGTGAATTTTCTGAAGGTTTCGAAACTTATTCTGCCATTTATGCGATGATGCAAATTTGCTCTAATCTGAGGAGTCGTTCAGGAGTATTTGAAACACTGTTTTCATCATTTTGATCATTGTGAATTTGATGAGAAAAAAAATCATTGAAAACTGCAGCTCATTGTGCTATCCCTACAAAATTTTCTTGTACTGTCAACACTTTTTGACATCGCCATGGAAAGTTCTAAACTTTTTACCAAAACTGCTTTACTTCTTGTATTCTCCGATTAACTTTTGAAAGGGATTCTCTATTTTCAACATTTACCGCGAAAATCGTCAGTCAAGCCAAGGGAACTTTTTTCGCCATAGTGGTAATGAGATCGGCAGTTATCCTTAAGGCCCTTACATGGACCTAACCGCATTTGAGACTACTTTTATTTAGCTTTTAATGAATTACACAGTAAATACCACGTTTGGCTGGTTTATTTCGTTAATGAGAGAATCATTTTTCCACTATTTCAAATTTTCGGAATCTAAACGTCTTTTTTCGTACCTACCATGCATTTTTCGCCCCTTAAGTATTTTTGTTTGTTTTTAATTTAACGCTTGTTGCATACACCAATGAATAAACAACCAAATCCTTACGGAAAATAGCAAGTTGTTGTCAAAAATTTAAAAAACCGATGGTGTACTTATTATTTTGACCAAGCTGAAAACCCACTTCAAAGCTAATATCGGGAGGGACTAAGATAATACGGGGATGCCATTTAGTTTCTCGGTTTCGTTGGCATTGTTGTATCCTAATTGTTGTAATGGCTATCTATTTGGAGTAATTCAATTTTAAAAAGGATCTGAAAATTTGACATAAAAAAGTACATAAGGGGTGTACTTATTTTTTTTGCCATATGTGTATATAGATTGATGAAGGAGTATCTGGCGTTTCTGCATTAGCTATCTCGTGCAATGCGCTAGAAACTGCACGTATTGTTGATGGATCTTTAAGTTTTTGCACATTGAATCGTGGCGTTACACGCTCATTTTGTGTGCGACGAATAGCAGCGGTTCGCAAGCGAATTTTTGCGATGACAAGTTGGTGATCGCTGCCTACATCAGCACCACACTTAGCCCTGACGTCCATGAGACAATTTCTCCATGTTTTGGAGATGGCTATATGGTCAATCTGGTTTTCTGTTCGGCCATCTGGACATATCCAGGTTGCTAAATGGCAAGGTTTGTGTTTGAACAGGGTGCCGCCAATGACAAGCTGACGAGAGTTACAGAACTCTACGAACAACTCACCATTGCCGTTCCTAACACCCAGACCGTGATTGCCCATAAGATGTTCCAATCCAACATTGTCAGACCCAACTTTAGCATTGAGATCCCCCATAATAATTTTTATATCACCTCTGGGAGCCTTGTCAAAGGTGTCGCCAAGCAGGTGGTAAAAGGCGTCCTTAGCATGCTGGTCGGCTGACTCAGTCGGGGCGTAGCACTGAATTATAGTAATGTTCCTTACTCTAGACTTGAATCTGGCAGTTATTGTTCGGTCGGAAATAGGCCTCCAATCTATAAGAGATTGGCGGCTTCCTTGTTCAAAAGGATGCCGACTCCAGCCATTCTGGATGTGGCTTCAAGTTTACTACCAGAGTAAAGCAGCACAGTTTGGGAACTGGGTGATAAGGTCGTTCCCGATCCGGTCCATCTTGTTTCGCTCAGTCCTAATATCGAAATTCTATATGCGGTCATTTCCCGTTCGACTTCCGTGAGTCTTGTACTACTGCACTCGCCCCACATCGTTCGAACGTTCCAAAAACCAATCGTAGTCCGTTGTTTGTAGCCAAAGGTCGTTGCCAGTAAATCAGTCCGTGGTATCCGATGCTCGTTCAATGTTTCGAGTGTAGTTTAGTTTCAGGTATGCAAGTTACAAGCCTACACACCCTATCCCTCGAGTCGCCTTCTACGACAAGCCGGGAACGCTGTGGCATAATTCTAGCCCCAACACCACAGGGGTCAATTTTTATTAAGCTTCGTACATATGTATACAATTGAACGCAATCAAAGTCGTGCGCAATTGTATAGATTTGTACGAGACCCAGGAGAGTTTTATTCTCCCCTGCCTCTTTAGTCGCCTTCTACGACACGCCGGGGAAAGCGGTGGCACAATTCTTAACCCATGCCACAGGGCCCAGGCTCATGGGTTTCAAAAATCAACGTTGCTTCGAAAGTGTATATAATAAAACCATAAAGAAATTTCCAAATTGATTTTTCATTGAAAATTGAGACAATAGCGGTGCTTAGAACTTACCTTCAAATGTTTCAGATTTACTCAATTACACATTTTCCTCTTTTCGAATTTCGCTCAATTTTCTCCAACTGACAGTTAACCGTAGGTTCCTTGAAGCAATTGATCCGGAGGCATTTCAAACAATCTTCGTTGGCAAAAAGTATATTTTTCAGCCTAATTGTATTCATAATTTCATTTTTCGGCTAGAATTTATTGTGTTTTCAATTTTTGTTGTGCTTTGTTGATTTTGTGTTCTATTTTGGTGGTTCTCGTGTTGTTTCGTGTGCCGTGTGTTCCTTGTTTTCATACTTCACCATAAACATTTAAAAACCGCGTGCCAACAAACACACCGCGGTAGTAAGGGATTGTTGTAGATCTTCAAAGGTATTCAGCATAAATATTATGTCAAATTTTGAATCGAAAAATGTTTCCATTTTATAGCAAAACATCATTCAATTCTCTCTTTCTGCATATATTTAGAAAAACCGCACTCCTACTTACGTGATCATCAAACCATGAACAATGGCGCAATCATCGAAAATGGCACCGTGACATATTCATCGCTTGCGGATCAAAAGGATCAATTGATTATTGAGAAATCGCGTGCCAGTGGCGGCGGAGGTGGAGGAGGTGGTGCCATCGTTTCGAATTCAATGGCCAACCAGAACAATAATAACAATCGATCGTCGACGACAAACAAACAAAATTCGCTAAAACAACAACAACAACAACAACAGCAGCAACAACAACCAAATCAACGTCTTAGCAATTTCATTTCAAATAGCGTTCCCAACGTACCGCCACCCCCGCCGCCGCCACCACCGGCAAATATCAATGAGGCTAACTCGCAGGCATCGTCACGAACCAATACGCTGTCATGTAAGTTTTTTTGTTTGTGTGTGAGTGTGTCGACTAAAATAGGTGTGTAAATTGTTTAGTCTTGGTTGGTGTAGCGATTGGCGCGCCCGCCTTTGAAGCGCAGGGTCGTGTGTTCGAAACTCGCAGTAGAGGTGTTCAAGGGTGTGCTCCTGAATGCAAATTATTTTACTGGATTTAATTCTGGCGTGAGAGGATTTGCTCCGCATTTATGAGAGAATAAAGGGACAGAGCAAGATCCTGAGGATGTGACTTCATTTACCTGAAAAGCAGGCCGCAGTTTAGTAGAGCAGCGGTGCGACCTAGTAGACGGATGGAAGGCTGTGGGTGGGAAATCGCTGCTGAACAAGTCGCCTGTAGTTCAGAGTAATGGAAGCGAGATCAAGTGGTACCAATACACGGTGTGAGAGTGCACAAGGCTGTGCCATGAAGGGAAGGTAGCGTCTTAACTCATTGCCGGACACGACGCCAAAATTTGACACGATTTTTATGTCAAATGCTCAAAATTAGGCGTCTATAGACGTTCTGTCCGGGAAAGGGTTAATTAAGGTTTCGTCTGAGGGTGAATTCAAGAAATTTGACCAGTTCGGGCTTCATGCCAAAGTCGCAGACAAACTTGACCCTCAAGTAGAGCAGTTGAATGTTCGTGTCGGCGAGCTGATGAGCGAAATTTACCAAAAGAAATTAAAGGTTCAAGAAGACAGTCGAGATCATCAGACTGGGCCTCAGGCAAACTTTTGCAAAGTGGTCGAAGGCAATGCATCGTTAGCACGTGGAGAATGGCTACCTAGCATATGCCTTATAGGAGAACTGCTTGACGTCTAGATTTAGCCGAGGTAACAGTATGCAGTCAGTGTAGCAATGAGAGTCACCGGCACGCGTTCTCGCCAGAACGAGCCCTACTGTAACTGTATGTTGCCAGTCGGCCATATTATTATAGGTCGCCTGTATGTCCCATCTATATGGGGCTGATGGCAAGAAAGAAGGCTAGACATTAGTATGGGTTTACTTATAAAATAAATAACAGGCGCGACAATCCAGCATTGGACTAAGGCCGCAGGATGTGTTAGTGACATCCTATTTCCAAGATCTTATCTGCTTTTTTTTTGTTGAGGTAATGTTATCAGCATCACGCTCAGCAGTGTTATTTATCCCCATAAATGGGTACTCGTTTAACATCTGAGTGAGATCATAGTCCGTCACAAGCTCGTGAGTTCGAAAAACACCATGATCCACGGTGAGATTCGAACTCGTGACCCTGTGTACCGAAGGTGCGCGCACTAACCGCTAGACCAGCAGTCTGGCTTTTACTAATAGAAAACCTGAATTGGGGACGAACTGAATCTGCTATGCACGGGCTTGGAGGCAAGCTCAATTTCTCTGCTCCAAGAGACTTACACGCTTGGGGCCGTCTTGTGGGATTGCCCTGCGAAATGAGGACGTTTCTTTTTTGTGGGGACTAAAAACAAAACATCCACATTTTGGCGGGCAATCCCACGTATGTTCTATACGGTTGGTATGCTGTGACGTGTTACACGCAGAGACTGGGGGTTGGGTAGACGTGCAGTTCGTCAGATTTTTGGCTCGCTGCTGTCGGTTTCCACGTGTAGATGACAAAAGTTGCGCACGCAACAGCGCTTGTCGAGCTGGATGTCTTCTGCTCGTGGAAGCCGACAGCTTAACACGGTTCAGCGTATTATGCCTCTTGGTGTTGAGGTAGTTCGTTGAATCAGCCTTTCCCTGTCAAGCGGGGTGTGTCGTTGTCTGAATGTTCGTTTGTGCGTGAGCATGATTCAAGTCAAGGTTTCCATGAGCAGCACGAACATCCTTGACGTAATCGTAACTCACTCTACCGACGACCCATCCAAATTGCCATCTAGACAGGACACATTCAGGAGCTCGGTCTATATGTGACTTAGGCTCCAGGAGAGCTTTCTGACTGGTCGCATCGCCGAGCTCCGAGCATAACTGAGTAATGAAGCCCTAAGTCTAGGCTTCCTGATTACAGGCCACGGCTTCATGAACTGGACACTATTCCAGCTTGGGCGTTCCCTTGATACCTCCTGCCCGTGCTGCAGTGCGGCAGGTATGTGGTTTCGCGAACGCGTGGAACGGAAGAGGCAAACCTCGCCTCCAGCAGTATGTTAAGTGTTACCTCTACACTGCCAGAGTGGGCGCTGGTTGACTTCACAAAGTCAATCCGATTGTCCAAATCGAGGACCAGCTGTTAAGACGTCACCGTAGAAACGGATGTGAAACCCCCTGGGCTATTCTCTCGCTATGTTTTCCGAATTCACGACCCATGTAACGAAATAGGATTTCACTCAGGTGTTAAAATTGTTCTCAATTATGCGAGTTAATAAACCGGCAGAGCGTGCTGTTGATTTCAACACCTCTACAAAAGTGTCAGGCATAACTGACATTATTATCATTATTTTTTGCTTAAGTTTTCGACTTTATCGCCTTTGTCTAGTCCTTTGTCTACAGAGTCCCCTCTCCTCGAAATAATTGCCTTTTTCTGTATCCAACGCACTCGTAACAAAAACCACTTTACTAATACCTACTTTCAAATAGCAGCTGCTAAATCGCAACGTTCCATTTCGAATGATGCTCAAAGTGAAATGCAAGAAGAATTGCGCACCGTACTGACACATTTCCGTGAAAAACGTCGCACCCTGGACATTATGAAAACGCCCGAAATTTACATACAACAAACATCGACGGCCAGAGATGTGGAGAAATGGTTACGTGCCAAAGGCTTTTCCGAGCGTACCATTAAGAAGATGAACGGACTAACGGGCAACGAAGTGTTCGCCTTGAAACGTTCCACGCTGGAGGACTATTGCGGTCATGAGGAGGGCAAACGTCTTGCATCACAACTGACGATACAGCGTAACGTATCGGGTGTAAGTATAATAAAATTTATTGATAATGTGTTATTGCATCATCTGTGCTTATGTTTACCGTTATGTTTACAGTACAAAACAGCACGCACGTCTGAGCTGCAAGCAATTCTGGCCAGGGCTAGACAAAAAACGGAAATATCGTTTGAAGAGGAGACAAATTGAAAAGACAGGCGTATTGGGACGTAATTGAAACGATGATGACATATTGTATGACATTTTTTTTACAGCCTATATAGAAATTTCTATGCATAGACTCCCGGTCATCACATACTGAAAAAGCTTTAATCCACTGCAAATAATTACAAGTATTTAACAAAAAAAAAATAAAGATAATAAAAAATCATTTAAAAAAACGACAACGGTAAAAGAGTATACAACGTGCCTTCCATAATTGAACAATAAATCAAAAAATTAAAAACTATTATTATACATACATATTTCTATAAATAAACCAAAAAAAAACGATAAAATTTGTTATTTGTTATTTAGTTGATAGAAAATCAAAAACAGTGCATATACATACTATTATATACATTTACATAATATACAGTATCTTTCTATAAATATATATACAAAACTCATTCCTATACACAAACAAAATCATAAAAAATCTTTGTTAACAAAAAGTATTAAATTAAAAACAGAAGACCCCCCAACAAATTTATATATCATGAAATTTATTGTTATATATTATATTATTATACATGAAAGCATTTGATATTATATAAATAAAACAAAATTAAAAATGTTACATGTTGGATAGTTTTTTTATTTTTATTTTTGCATTTTTTGTCTTAGGCTAAAATTCCATGATTATTACTGTTAATAGCCAATTCAATTCTCTCAGTTAAGTGAAGCAAAAAGTATTGCTTCTGGTATTTATCAGGTATCCCTCGACTTAGGACGCTTCGACTTACCACGCACAGGGCCGGATTTATTGTTTATGGCGCCCCTGGGCAGTAGCCGAATTGCCGCCTTCCGCTCGTAGTTAAATCTCCTATTAGACGCATATGGAAAAAAAAATTCCATGGAGTTTATGCCAAAAGTGCAGTGGCGTAACGTACGGTGTTACATGTGTATTAGCGAATCGTCGAAGCTAGCTGGGTTCGTTTTACGGTGCTCCTCTAGCGCTCTAGCTTTCAATCTATTAATACTTATGTGAACTTATTTGTGACGCTAGTACGCAGCATATTAGAATTCGCCTCGGTAGTTTGGTCTCCGTATTCTTCTGTTTCTCGTGATGCATTAGAAAAAGTTCAGAGAAAGTTTTCTAGAACCTTAATGTTTAAATATAACTTTGCTTATAGGCCTTATGAAGATCGGCTCAATTTCCTAAATCTTCCATTTCTAAGTAAAAGAAAAGACAGTTTTGACCAGTGTTTCCTCTACAGGTTATGCAAGGGTCTTACTACTTCATGACTCATAGAAGATATAAAATATCGGTTTCCATCTTACAACACTCGATCGGTTGCAATTTTCAATCCTCCGCAATCTTCACTTTCTATTTATAAAAACTCTCCGCTACTTAGAGCTATGAGAAACTACGGCCGATTGGAGATTGGTCCGTTACCTTCTTCTTCTTACTCTTTAAAAAAAAAACCGTGCTACAAAAACTTTAATTGTTTTTCATTTAACATTATGAATTTTTAATTGTTTTTTATTTTAACTTTTTCAACCTTAGCTTGAACTTTTTTTTATATATTTTTTTTTTTTCATTTCTTTATTTTTATAAGTTTACAAGGTGGCCCGGCGAACTTCGTATAGCCTCAACTATTAAATGTTACCAATGCGTGGGTGCGACAAAAGTACTGAACTCCGCGAACGGGTTGAGGAGATACAGACATAGTCTAAGAAAATTGAGCCAAAATATGGCCATCGAACGGCAAAAATCCTACATTGGAAAAATGTTTAGCAGGATGGTTGGTAATGGACCCCGGATTATGAGAAAAAAAGTCTCAACCGATTGGGGGTCCGCAACCTTATAAAAAGGAGGCTCATTTTTCAGTTTTTCTTTGCGATGATTTAAAAAACGGCAAAAGATGCAGAAAAATGTTCTGAGGATACAAAATTTCCTTTGCAATGATATGTAACACATTAGAATTTGATTGGGAAATTCGGTGCCAAACTAAAAAATAAGTTGGACTATTTACCATTTTAGACTTTTTTTAAAAGCTCCATAACTCTCGAAAAGCAGCTAATTTAGCCGTGAGCAATGTTTCCCTCAAAATTATCTCGAACTTATTGTTAAGACTTGCACAAAATTTAACGGCTAAATTAGCTGCTTTTCGAGAGTTATGGAGCTTTTAAAAAAGGTCTAAAATGGAAAATAGTCCAACTTATTTTTTAGTTTAGCACCGAATTTCCCAATCAAATTCTAATGTGTAATATCATTGCAATGGAAATTTTATGTAGTTTGTCATATCATTTTTATTTATCATTTGCGATTTTTTAAATAATCCCAAAAAACAAAAAAAACAAAAAATTACCCCCCTTACAACTTTTTATAAGGTTGCGGATCCCCATTCGGTTGGGACTTTTTTTTCCCATAATCCGGGGGGCCATTATCAACCATCCTGCAAACAAATTTCCGATGTAGGATATTTGCCGACCAAATATCCTAATTTTCTTAGACTAACAAAAGCATCAGAAAATGAGCTGCCTTGTTGATTTTTCTTGGTCAATTCTCCAGACGTGTCTCCTACTGAGGATAGCACTTATTCAGATGTTTATTTGGAAAACTCCGCTAATCTGCGAAAAGGAGATGGGGCATTGGCGATTTTTGTTTGCAGATATTTCAATAGGAATAGGGGTTCTTGTGCTGAAGGCGACCGAATTACTGAGATCCGCTAGTTCGTGCAGAGAAAAAATGCCCCAGATTTCAAATGCTATTGGGTTATTGGGGGTGTAAGCCATTCAGAGGGGTTTCTGACATCCGTTCCGGAAATATTAGCGATGGATCATGGAATAAGTCCTATTTTCTGAAACACGGTAATCCGATCAAGAAATATAGGCAAAGGTATGGACAAATTACTGCCTTCTTTTCAGATGTTTCGTTAGCAATAGCAGCATAGCTATTTGGGTTGGTTATCAATTCGGGAAAAGGAATCACAGAAATGGGAACATTCATTCAAGAGATACGTACTCGTATATAGACAAAAATTCTGCTCATCAATTAGATGGGAGCGGTGTAGGGTGGAGTCTACCGAGATCGAATAGAAATAGGCAGAAGAATGTTAGAAAGATTTTTCATCATAATTTTGCTCACTGTTAACTTTCTACATGTTGAAATCCGATAATTCGTTCAGCTGATGTTGGGGCAAATTTCCTAAACTGCACTCATTGTGAACTTTTCACATGCTGGAATGCTTGTTTCGCTATTTTGGGTGTCGTTTCGCCCTACTTTCAGATGCGACTACCCACCAGGGGTGGTGCAAAACTACTGAGGTCATCAAATTTGTTTGTCAAAAGCATATGAAAATGAGGAAATGAGAAAATGAGCAAACTCTTTTAGTATTTTTCTCCTGCCTATTTTTTCTGATTCGGCAATAGCAATTCTTTTATCGTGAAAATAAGTCATTTAGTGGCAATAGATATGACAAAACCAATCTGTTTAAAAGTATGGTCTTCATAAATTAACACGTGGCAAATTTTTCGCATGTTGCAACTTTTGGCAGTTCGATTTGGAAACCAAGGAAGGTTCAATTTACTAAAATTACATAGAATTGTGTGGACTTATGTGGGGAAGACCTGTCTTCATTAACTCTGTCGTTCAAGTGTCAATCCAGTCAAAGAAATTTATTGAAATCCGCAAATATTTGACGACAGTTATTCAATTTTCAGAAAAAATTGTTTTCATAATTTTGCCTTTTGTGAATTTTATTTGTGTTTCAATAGCAGTTATTCTCTTGTTCGGGGTATAGAGATATCCGATGGACCTTATCTTACTGAAATCCACAGCATTTTCACAATTTTAGTAATTGTAATTTTTACTACGTTTCAATGGATACGTATTGTAGTATAGTTGACCATATACTCTTCATTGAGTAGAGACCAATGATTTACAGTAAGCTTACTGAAATTCTGTAATTCGTTTAAAAAATATCGGAAAAGCTTGTGAAACACAACTAACAAAATAAAACAAACAAAACACCAGTATAACTACATATATGGATAGGTATCCGGTGAGGCAAATTTTCTTAAATCACCTTATTACCTAAAAATAAAGCCTAAAATTGGCTCTTTTAACTTTTTTTTTTGGAAGCGGTAATACGAAATTTCGGTCGCTGTAGGAACGTTGCAGAAGTCTTTTAGAATTTTTTCGCAAGTTAGATAGAGACCAAGCCGTTGGTCTAAAACGACGGCCAAAGGACGCACAAAAGCTGCTTTTTAAACTTTTCTTATTGAAAATTTTTATTTTTGTTTGTTTTTTTTTTTAGAAGAGAACAATGCGGAATAGCAAATTAACCTGCATCGGCTTATCCTTTCAGGAGATAAATGTTTTTGAAAATGAATTCTTCTTTCTTTCTTTCTCATTGTGAATTTGTTTGAGTTTCAATTTCATTCAGATATTCAGGATGAGGATTAAATCAGCAGGGCAATATTCCAAAATTACGTCAAGACATTCAAGTAATATAACCCAAAATATAAAAAAAAACTCATTGTGAATTGGTGCTCATTGTGAATGTTCGGCTTATTTCAATGGGTAGGGCAAATCCAGTGGAATCAATTTACTGAAATCCAGCAACTCATTTATGAACTGTACGAAAAAGAACTGTTCTTATAATTTGATCATTGTGAATTCATAGTTTGCATGTTTCAATAATTACTCTGCTATTCGTGAAGGAGACCTAATCGGTTGCAGTTCTGTTCGCTCAGCGATCACAAAATAAAGACAAAATTATGAAAAAAAAGTTATTGTAAATTGTTGCCTATTGTGAATTTCCTGTACATACATATACTGCTTGTATAGACCAACCTGTTGGGGTATACTTACTAAAAATCAGTAATTCGCCTAAGAAATACAGGAAAGATAGATAGATACTTCCGCTCATTGTGAATTTCTCATATGCATCGATAGTTGTTCCTTCAATTGGGCTAAACACCAATCCTATGGAGAAAATTTACTGGAATCCGCTGATACAATCAAGAAATACAGGCAGAAAAAGCCAAAAAAGAAATCTATTGTGAATTTTGGCTCATTGTAAACGTTTTGAATGTTTCAATAGTTATTATGTTAGGGCTCCATAACACAGTCATATTTATAGTCATATTTCTAGTCATATAATTATATTATATTATATATTCCGGCCCGAGCCAAATCCAACGAACCAAAAATCATGAAAATCGGTTCAGCCATTCTCGAGTTATAAATGGTGTAACTAACACGACTTTCTTTTATATAATCATAAAGAAGATTATTCCTTTATACATATTATCTTTACTTTGAATTCTTTACATTACAGATTTTTGAAAATTATTCCCGTTTTGTAATATTTACGTATTAAATAAATAAAAATAAAATACCGTGCTCTGTGGCCGTGATCGTTCGGTCGCCACTCTGTGATATAGAGACTCATAGAGAAACGAATTTCCAAACTCGGTACGACCCGTCGCAAGTTTATTATTCAGAAGAAGATGATAGAAATATTCTTATCGTAGAATAATAAACTAACAATGCGACTAGGAAGTGGTACGGCTGACAACCGTATCACACTCCGAATTCAGTTTTCTTTGTAACGTTGACGACTACGCACGGTAGTCGTCAGCGCGCCATGCTCCACTAGGAGTTAGGGTAATAAAGAGAGAGAGAGAGAGAAATAAATAAATAAATGTGTTCAGTGGAACACGGGCCCCAAGCCACAGAGGCCCCAAAGTCGAAGACAGGCGCGCACAGAGGATTTACGGGGCCCGGGGCATATAAATAAAAGTGGCCCCTTTGAGAAAAAGAACATTTATCCTTGGAAACTCTATAAATGTTGTTCCTACTACAGGATGCCAGGATGCTGGTACCTGAGAGAGCGGCATTAGGGTAGATACATAGATAGGGCGCTCGTCTTCGAATCATAGGTTCGCGGGATCGAATCTCATTGTAGACGCAGGTAATTTTCTATGCTTAAAACATCACTAACACCTATAGAGGTCAATGCTGCGCTGCGTGAGCATTTTTATCAAAAAAAAACAATAAATTGATGAAATCATTAATTTAATAAACGTTACAACAAGAATGCTATTCTCCATGTAAGAATGCAAAGAGTCAAAGTAGCTCTTAGCAAAGTTATTTTAAGTACGATGTTCTTAATTTTAGTAGAAAAACTGTAACGTCAAAATCATATTTCAAAATACTTGGTTTAAGATCGATCCACACTTTTTAGTCATCAGTCGCAGTCACAGTAATTTCTCATACAAATTGACAGATTGTCAGTCAATCAATTAACTTGTATGGAAAGTGACTGCGACTGATGACTGATGGATCGACCTTCAAGAGTGTTTTCGATTGATTTCACTCTACTTTTTTTCTCAGTGTAGGGGGCCCACTCAAGAAGTTGGCGGGAGGGCCCAGAGTGAAGTTGTTCCGTCACTGCTGATGGCATTGCAAAAATCCAAATTCTTGTCTCTTCATAAACGTTACTAAGACCGAGTGTGCACTGAGCCATAGGAGAACAAAAGTCTAAAACCAAACCAGTAGAAAACGTTGAGAAATTTTGCTAGTTCGAGAGCATAGTTACAGATAAGACTACAAGGAGTTAACAACAATCAGAGAGAGACTTGAATAAATATAAGTTTATGGAAACTAAATAAGAAATAGTCATTTAAAGGGGATCCATCGTTTTCAGTTTCTTGGTTAACACTTTCTCTATAAAACACACATAGTTCGAAGACACTCAGATTTTAAGAGAGTACCGATTAATTAGATAAATTTCGGCAGAGTGTGCTGTTGATCTCAACACCTAAAATATATCAAGATCAGTGCCAATTTTAGATTTAGCAATTTTAATTGAAAAAAGTAGCTGAAGGGAAATCCTATAAGGTCCTAGAAATGCTTTGAATAATGCAAAACAAGATAAATAGAGATTTAAGTAAAATTAATCTAACATCAATTCGTGTAATAATTTTACAGACGTATGCGCACGACGACCACTGTCCCTGCGGGGCCCTCTCCAACGCGGGGCCCGGGACAAATTGCCCCTTTTGCCCCACCCTCTGTGCGCGCCTGGTCGAAGATGTATATAAAACGAGACCGAGGCTAATTTCGGGCGCGGCCGAAATTTGGATACCCTTCGCTCTTCTTGGCCTAAAAGTTTTTTTCGTGCGTACCTAGGACTTACATTTAACCCCCCCCCCCCACATTCTTCTCCTTCTGTCTTCACAAAAGTTCCGTTTCGTCGACAAAAAAATATTTCTGAGGGGTTTGGTTGGAATAAGTGGGCTAGGGTTGCCACCTGCTCGGGCCTCGCCCGGCAGTGACGGGCCTAGAAGGTGCGGCCGGGACGCCGGGTTCAGGAAAATTTTGCCTGGACGCGCTCTTTGGTGTAGAAAAATGTAGTCCTCCTGAAAAGTCAGTACTATAAATTAAAATTTAATTGACAGTTTAGTTTTTCTACATTTTTTTTCATGGGAACTGAAATATGTAGCCAAGCTTTTCCTTAAAATATTCACCCTTATGACGATCGTGAGTTTGATTTAGTTTTCCAATGTCTGCTTTTCAAGAGTTCCTATAGTCTATTCTGCGATAGGTGGCGGCTTAAACGTTTACTCGCAATTAAAAAAAACATTACTTCTGTGGATGTATGTCCCTGGGTATGATGGTCTTACCATATTCAGTGGAAACTAAAAATCTCGTCACACGTCTCGTGTTACTCTGCATCGCTGCAAACTTAAGTTATCAAAGGTCACTGAAATTGCTATGCACGTAATATTGGCGTTTAAGCAAAAAAAAATATTTAAATTTGAAATTAGAGCTTGATTGCCTTGGAATGGCTGTGCCTCACAAGATTGCACGACTCTTGCTTTTGACCGGATCGAATCTTTATCGAAAACACTGCTGCTCTAATTTATCTTCGTAGACGAATGTCGGCCCCACACTTATCAGGGTTCGCCAAACCGTCCTGTAAAAAAGATCAAAATTGTGAACAACACACGACTGGGAGGGATAGAGGCAATAGGGTAATTCAACGGACGTTACCTTTTCGTTGACTCCCCTCTGTTCCTTCCATGCGAGTGTTGTACACAACTTTGATCTTTTACACCGCGCGGTTCGGCGAACCCCGATCCGTGTAGGCCGGGTTAAGATCAGATGACCGTGGAGTTATATTTTGGCAATAAATTCCTACCAGCTCAGAATGAAAAAAAGGCAGTCTCTTTCAACCAAATAATGTTTATAATTTGGTAAGTTTTTGCTGAATGTATTGGGTTCATTCCCAGGATATCAATTGCAATGGATACTTATTGACAGCCGGGATACAAAGTAATCGAGGGAAGTGGTGCAGCGAATGGAATGAGTAGGCAAGACACCACCGATTTCTATTTGATCGTATCATGGATTGGGTCTCTTCTGTTATTACGAATCGGTCCAAAATAATGCGGATGCGCTATTTCGGTAATAACCCAACTCTCACTATTTCAAAGAAGTTGTTGATTGCCCTCACCCTTCCTTCGCATGACAATAGGCACTGCTAATAATCACTCTATAGAGCCGGAATAGTAGACTCATTTTTGAATCGATAGTGTGTACGTGTCCTACCAAACTTTCCTCTGCCATTATAGAAAAATCCTTCAAAGGATTTATTAATTTATCAATCGAAAAGGCTGATCTGATCAATTAAGCTTTTATTTCATAGGACTGTCTTAGCTTCTTGGCAACTGCGCCTCAAAAATTCAATACATACTCGCAAAGAATTTTTTGAACACAGGATGGGGATGGGGTCCCCTCCCTTTTGCAGGTGCCGGGCGAGGGTCGTGGTCGAGGTGGTAACCCTAAAGTGGGCAAAGAAAAATATTTACTTGGAAAATGTTATTGTGGGATGAGGGACCATGGCCATGGCCCCATAGTATGATTCCATTTGTTTTGACCTTTTTTGTTGCTTTGATAAAGACACATTAATTTGTAATTGTGAAATTTGTGTAAAAAATGTTTCATAGAAAAACCAAAACGGGGGGTTCGTTTTGCATGGCAGCC
Source organism: Microchrysa polita (assembly GCA_949715475.1). Classification (NCBI taxonomy): domain Eukaryota; kingdom Metazoa; phylum Arthropoda; class Insecta; order Diptera; family Stratiomyidae; genus Microchrysa; species Microchrysa polita. The sequence goes on along the minus strand of OX454422.1, from coordinate 11,168,031 downwards.
CCATGACCCCATGGTTCGATTTGATCCATTTTTACATATGTTTTGTGTCATCAATAGAAATACATTTGTGTGAAATTTCGTCGAAATTGGTGCACAAATAAAAAAGTTTATTTTAGAAGAACCTAATTTGGGGAGTTGGGTTTGTATGGCAGCCCCATGACCCCATTTTCCGATTTGATCCATTCTTACATATGTTTTGTGTCATCAATATAAACACATTTGTGTGAAATTTGGTTGAAATTGGTACACATATAAAAAAGTTTTTCTTAGAAGAACTTAAATTGCGGGATATATTTGTATGGCAGCCCCATGACGCAGTGATCCAATTTCGGCGATTCAAACATACAAACAGCCTGCAACAATAAGAAGCACGTGTGCAAAATTTCAGCTTGCTAGCTTCAATACTCGCCGAGTAAAACGCGTCGCAACAGACAGACGGACATCGCCCAAACGACTCCCCAAGTCATGCTGATCATATATGTATACTTTTTATATGGTCGGAGATGCTTCCTTCAATGCGTTACAAACTTCATGACAAAGTTAATATACCCTTTCACTCTATGAGCGAAGGGTATAAACAATTTTTTTTTGTTGATCCTTGATTAAAGGCATTCAATTTTATTAGTCTACACGCAAGTTTGCCGCAGAGTCTAAGATAGAGACAAAACATTCTAAAACATTGTGTACGGAGAAGCTTGAAGTTGAATGCCGGATAGCTGCAACTATACAATTGGCTTAAACTCATGGGCGTAGCCAGAATTTCGGCCAGGGGGGGGGGGACAAGCCCGAATTTTTTTCAAAATCATGATTTTCTTAGGAGTTGAAATTGTCGGTCGCGAAAGTATTTAGGCAAATTTTAGAGCCAAATTTTAAGGAAGGACAGTCGAGAATGATTTTCTACACCATTTAACGAAAAACGGCCCCTGCACATGACTTGACTAAGCTGAACAGACGTACAGCATTTTGCTGTACAGTACAGCATTTTGTTATGTCGTACAGCATTGGTAAATGTACAGCATTCCCAATGCCACACAAAGCTACCTAAATCGCTAAGCTTATCGATGAAGCCTTTGATCAGTCTTCTCTATTTAAAAGTGTACGATCGATATTTAGCAAAATATCGTACTTTATTTTGGCAAACATTCATTTTCGAGAACTCGGGAACTATTTGATCGATCTTTCTGAAATTTAATACACTTGTAGAGCTACTTGGCGCTCATTATTTTGTCCATAAAATTTTAAGCTTGGCAGACTTGTGCAGCACCGCACTGCCCATATTTCCTGAATTTTAAGGCTTTTGCTGTCAAGGTTCAGAAGTTACAGCCGTCAAAAGATGCGATTTAAGGTGTAAAGTCTGATTCCTGTACAAGCATATTTAGCGAGATAATCGCACTTTTATATTTGGCAATCGTTCATTTACGAAAACTCGGGAACACTTCGATTGATCTATCTGAATTGGCACACTGTAGTTTGTAGAACTACATTTGCCTAAAGTTTCAAGGTCCTACCTAATCCGTACTCGAATGTTACAGCTCCTCAAATCGCAAATTTGGCATCACTAAGATAACCATGGAGGAATGAATACTCTCCCCCAGACACATCGAAACCAGGATAAGGCACTTTCCACCGCCCCTCAGAATCCACTCAGTATAGATGCGCCAGGAAAACCGCAAACTGCTTAAGAATTATCTGCCCGAGGAGAGGTGCTTGACCAATTTATCGTTAAGATATAACAAAGGTCATTCTCAATTATCCTCTCTGAAAATATGGTTTTCTAGGACCGCCAATTTAAACTGACGGGAAATCTGAATTTTTGTCGTAGTATACATTTTTGTATTACATACCTACCCCTACCAACTAAGGAAATTGCCCCTTTAGGGATCCTGTTTAGTATCAACAGAACCTCGCTTTCCCAAGGTTCACCACATATTTCCCAGAATGTCTATCGGTCGGTTACTTTTTTTCAATTCTGTTTACGAAGATATCAGTTATGATATCTTAGGGGGGCCAGGTCAAAGAAAACACAATTTATAACAGTACAAAACCATAAAAATATAAACAAAAAAAAATTTGGCTGTTGAACTAAAGTCTGAGAAATTTACTAACTCGTCAAGGAGTCGGTGGCCGGTCGTAAGATTAAATTATGTATTTTTAAAATCTTCCTCTCTATTCTGCAATCAATTTGATGAAGGCGGCGGACTTTTTTGTCCAGAAAAAAAATTAAGCCTATTCGTGAAAATGTTTTGTCTCAAAATTTGGATAAAAAAGAAAATGTTAGATTTGCCTGATATTAGTTACCTGCCACGGTTGCATTATAATTTGCATTCGCATTTTCAGGTTATGGGAGGCGATAATCTTGTATTGAAATACATTTGAAAAGAACGCCAAGCCTTAAAGACCCCGAAATCCTGTATATTTTATAAGTAAATCACATGAATGTGAGATTTCGTAAACCTAACAATTCCTACCCATTACCCGGTTTTTACGCGTTCCAGTTTGGTGTATCATCACATCACAAAAAAATGTCTATTTTTAGCAACGTTTCTGTCCGATCTTAATTTTTTTCAGCCAAAAATTTTTGCTACAAAGGTTATTTCGGCCTACCTGGATATTTCAGGTGCTACGAGTATAATGACCAAAATTTTGCGGAAACTAATTTACAGATAGTGTCTACTGATCGAACAACCAAATTTTGGCATTCTAACTTTTTGCCTAAAGTTTATAAATTTGTTTCAAGAACATTTCCCAAAAAAATCCTTTCCAAGGGATATAATCGCGAGATACAAAATAATTTTATGCAAGCATTTTCTAAATTTTGATCCTGCCACCCACTAAGAAAGTTATATTTGGTCTTGGTCCGGGCCAGATTTTTAGTTTGACACAGCTAGTGTAAAGCATTGTGCCTTAGGGAGTCTGGTCACCTTAGCTAGACTTCTACTGGTGATTCTGATTACATTCCACTTGTCTCAAATTTCAGCTTTTTAGACCGTAGCTCGTCTATGTGCAGAGCTACGAGGGTGGTTCAAATATGATCGAGACAAACGCTGTAGATGGCGCGCATGTATGTTTTGAAGGTCGTGGCTTGAGTATACACTCCCAATCAATAGGATAGTTCCACTTGAAACATGGCTGTATTTCGGAAAGTGATAACGGTATTTTCTTCAAACTAGGTGACAATGTTTTCAGTAGCCTACTTGTTCTTTGGATAACACGCAGCTCAGATCCAGAATCCCGTTAGGATTTTATTACGAGAATTCTTGAAAACAGCACAAAAGTGAAAGTCATTAGGATAGTTCCACAGGAAATAATACACAAAATAACGAAAAAAAAAGATAATTTTACTTTGAAAAATGTTGCCAATAATAAGTTGAACTTCGGTTAAGTGATATTAGCTAAAAATATTTATCCAGGATGGAAGTGTAATTGGTTTTAAAGGTAATTTAAGTAGATTTCGCCCCTAAGTTCCCCTAATGGCTTACAGAAGCTCTTCGGTGTTGTTAAACTGTCGTCTACTAGTATAGATCTTCCTTGTCATCCATCCCCAAAGATTTTTGATGATATTTAGATCTAGAAAGTATGGCGGTCTTTCCATAACCTTGATGGACTGGTCTCGAAACCAATCTTTAATCAGCCTTGCTATACGAATAAGGGCATTGTCTTCTTAAAATTGAAAAGGGGTTGCATGTAAAATGTCGTTAATTTTAGGCATTACATTAGTAAGAATATTTTTGTAAACCTGAACATTCTGAATACCCATAATTTCCACAGCTTAAGAGTTTCACACCGATATAGTCAACCCCATACCTCGACACGTCTTACTAGTGAATGATGTGTCTACAAAATTAATTCCTTCTTGCTCAAATCGTGAAAATAATAGCTAAATCCATCTGAATCGACGAGATTGATTTTTTCCTTAGCGAAATTAACGCGCTGCCACTCATTTGTCCAATCCAGACAATTTCTACACTGGGGTTGAATATTTTGGCATGGAACTATTGAGCTTATGGAAATCAGGGGTATTTACAAAGCACTCAGGCTTACACAAATATTCCAACTAATGTAATGCCTAAGATTACCGATATTTTCCATGCAACTCCTTTAAAATTTTAACAAGATAATAGCCCCATTCAAGAACCAATGCTGAAAAAAGGTTGGTTTCAAGCCCAATTCATGAACGTAACGGAATAGCCACCATTCTCACTAGATCTAAATATCATCAAAAAAGTTTGAGAATACCTGACAAGGAAGATCTGTACCGGTACTCGACAATTTAACAACACTGATGAGCTTCTGTAAGCGATTAGGGGAACTTGGGAAGAAATTAATTTAAATTACTTTTAAAACCTACACAATTATATCCCGGATAAAATTGTTTAGCTAATAGCACTTAACGGAAGTTCAACTTACTATTAGCAACATTTTTCAAAGTAAAATTATCTTGTTTTACCGTTATTTTGTGTTTTATTTTCTGTGGAACTATCCTAATGACATTCATTTTTGTGCTGTTTTTAAGAATTCTCGTAATAAAATCCTAACGGGACTCCGGATCTGAGACCGTCTGTTATTAAAAGAACAAGTAGGCTTCTGAAAATATTGTCACCAAGTTTGAAGAAAATACCGTTATCACTTTCCGACATACAGTCATTTTTCAAGTGGAACTATCCTATTGATTGGGAGTGTATGATAGCGGGGTCCCTTACGAAGAGAGTTGCATAGTTTTCGTCGCGAAGGGATATTTTACGCTCGTGCTACGACCATGAGTGAACATCAAGTGCCGACCGGCATTGCGCAACGTATTGTCATTCGTTTTTTAGTGAGCGAAGGCGTTAAGAATACGGAAATTTTTCTGCGTTTGCACAATCCGTTCGGTAGTGAGTGCCTGAGTAGGACTGCTGTGTTTAAATGGGCCAAAGCGGTCAAGGATGGCCGTGAAACCGTTGAGAATGAGCCGCATGATTGTCGACCGCCAACCAGCACACATTCGCCGCGTAGAACAACTCATTTCGGAGGACCGTAGGATGAATGTTCGAGACAGTTCGGCTGAACTCGGCTCTATCATTGGTAGTGTAGAGTCTCTCATCCACGAACACCTTCAATATCGCAAAACAACGGTGCAATGAATTATCAAACTGTTGAACTTCTCCAGGATTACGCGCGTCCTCATATCGCGCGTCTTACGTTCGATACAATATCGGAATTGGGGTGGGAGGTACTGGAGCGCTCCCCCTACAGTCCGGATTTATTACCCTGCGATTACCATGCGTTTGGACCTCTGAAAGAAGCCCTCGGAGGTCAAAAAGTTCAACACCGACGATGAGGCAGAGGAGTTTGTGCGCACGTGGATGTCCGAGTTGTCCCAGGAATTTTTCGATACCGGCATCAAAAAGCTTCCAGAGAGATGGAAAATATGTGTAACTAGTGAGGGGGAAGACCTAGAAAAACTGTAATTTTTTTAAATTTTGTTTTATAATAAATAAACGTGTCAGAACATTTGTCTCGATCATATTTGAATCGCCCTCGTATTTTTGTCTCTCGGACTGCATATTCCACTTGCGATTTAAAAGAAATAGACCAAGAGATAAGTTTAAGTCATCTGTCACTTTTTTTCTTCTGGGCAAAATTATAAATCTTTTTTGATTGAAATACGGTTTACGATTTTGATAAGATTTCCTCCAAATTTAACAAAATATTAACAGTAGATCAATTTCATTGCTAGTATGATTCAGCTACAAAATGAATCTTGATAAAAATAAGTTGAAAAGACACGGAAATATGAGACTCGTTCCTTACAGGTCCCTAACTATAGGCAAAGCTGTATACCATTTGTCGCGTAAATCCCTTTCAGATAAAATGAATGGTTTTTAGTGATTTTAGATGAAATTCCTCTACTTTCCCGGAGAGACCTTCATCTGACGGTTAAAATTGTGTTCTGCAACTCAGAAGCCATGAAATGACACGCATGAAAATATTGGATTCTCGTAAAAGTAACAAGAGTTTCCCTAAGGTAAAGATTTCTCGGAAATCATTTCTGATATAATTTTGTTATCGATTCGTGATGCTAACACGGAGGTATCCCAGTTCGGGATATCAAGGCCAAAACACGACAAATATTTTAGCTTTCCAGACTATAGTCTCAGCAGCAGAAAATTTTTCGTAGTGCCTGTAATCAAACTCGCATTTTTAAGCCTCCAAGCATTGTAAAGTGCAGCGATTTTTTTTTTACCATAATCACCAATCAGGAGGGAGCAAGCGCCCTTCCCCGCCCCTCTCTGGCTACGCCCATGCTTAAACTTGCAACCAATTACAAGCAAATTGCCTCCTATGCTTGTTGAGTCGGAATTTGTGTGAATATCAGTTTTTTTCTGGGTTTTGGTCACAAGAATATTGAAGAGAAGTTTATCTTTACTCGGAGTAGTGCCCCTCTTGAAGGTTCTTCCTTGAAATTGAGGCATTGTGATCCATTTCGTTGAGCGTTTAAATCTTAAAGGGAAACTGACTGGTGTATTATGAACAATATGTTCAAAATGTTGACAAAAGGATAACAGTGAATTTATTGACCGAGAGATCGTTTAATAAAGTCGGAAGTCAGAAAGTTTTTTTATTTTACAAAGCCGTTTGTCCAGATAACTAATCCACAGTTTCCTCTGCATGTGTCATTTCGATTTGTGAGAGCTCCATGAATTTGATTTCAGTCTATTTAATTCGCCTTGTGCATGAATACGCCGAGTGGTGGTAATTTTTGGCCAGGATCGTCAAAGCTCTATATGTGAGCTATCTGATGTGATCCTCAGATCTGGGGTCTAGGAGCAATGACTGTCGCGAGACAGGCATGTAGGTACTCTCCTCGAGGCGGTATTTTTTCACCACTTTTATTGAATTTATTGAAAAATAGTTAAATAGGCTATGTAGAAGTTATACCATCAAATTATAAAAATTGTAATTCCTATCTCCGTAAAGGGGGAGAATAAAGGTTGAAAGGCTCCGGCCGATTCCTATATCCTTTTCAGTTGTGGCATAACTGCGGACCCTCAGCTATGCAGGAGGAGCTTCATAGGGTGAGCGGCTCCGGACAATTCCTATGTTTCTCTACGGGGCGTTACTTTCTCGCATTATCCGAGTAACCGCTGCGCCTGAGTGCTGTATTAACAACTTCAGCGTCTCATGTTACTAAATGTAATAGGGTGACAATAAACAAATAGTCAACCACCGAAGCAGCGCCTCCATGATGGACCTCTTTCGTTTTACAGGTAATTTTACAGGTAATTTACTATGCTTAAATATCACCAACAACTAGAGAGGTCAATGCTCTGCTGCCTGAGCGTTTTTATTTAAAAAAAATAATAATAACGATTGAGCAAATCATTAATTTAATAAACGTTGCAGCAAGAACGCTATTCCCAATATAAGAATGTAAAGAGTCAAAGTAGCTCTTAGCAAAGTTATTTTAGTACGACGTTCTTAATTTTAGTGGAAACACTGTAACGTCAAAATCATATTTCAAAAGAGGTCGTTTAAGGTCGAGCGACACTTTTTAGTCATCAGTCACAGTCATTTTCCATACAAGTTCAGATTGTCAGTTAATTGATTGACTAGCAATCTGTCAATTTGTATGGGAATTGACTGTGACTGATGACTGAAAAGTGTCGATCGGCCTTCAGTCGAAAGCACTGTGAAATTTCGATGTGCTTTTTTTCTGAGTGTTGGGAGGCCCACTCTAGAAGTTGCCGGGAAGGCCCCGAGTGAAGTTGTTCCGCCACTGAATTTTCGTGCTCGACGAAGCCATGGTGACGGCCGAACTCACGACGAAATTAAATACTTCTAAAAATTTCCAGTAGTTCCAAAATATGGGCTGCACTAACAAAAAAATATTCAAACAATTTAAAATGTGAAAACAGACCCATAATTTACTACTTATTGCAAGGGGGCATGAACTAAAAAATACTGGCGTACAGAGGGCTGTGCCCGCAATACGAGGGTTTTTTAGATTTTGGATACATACATAGTGAATCATTTTGCACATATATTTTATAGGTAATAAATAAGAATTATGCACAATGTTAATGAAATGCTTCTCGTAAATCTATTTTTGGATTGGTCTAAATAAACGCGTTCCAAAATGAAAGGCTAACGCCCAGTGGCGTAACGTACGGTGTTCCATGTGTGCAGTGGAACACGGGCCCCCAAGCCGCAGGGGCCCCCAATTCGCGAATATAGAGATTTTTTTTCTTTGACAATTTTTTTGGCTAACTGTTTTTTTACGTTAAATGCAATCATTTTTGTTAATCCGCAAACAATAAATACTTTGTGTTCGTACTGTATACGGCCAACCAGCTTTTTGGTATTTCTGGAAGGGACATTCGGCCCTATATGCTGCAAACAAATATTTGGGAAACGTGGTGGAAGCAGTTGAACTTTGATCGTTGCAGGCACAGTAAGCGGTTTCTCCTATGACGCTACACTTGGCCATAGTTGTGTTGAGCCATCCCGGATTCAGCGTTTAGGGTAGTATATCAAGTTTCTTGCAAAACGGGTGCCTACCATAGAATTAAATCCGAACCTTAGTAAATGCATATTGTCTATAGTCTATAGTCTATAATGCTGTAATAAATCCAAATAATCATAATCAAAACTGAACGAAAGATATACAATGGTTGTGGCTCTTCTATGCTCTTTTTTACTTAAGGTCCTTTATTTTTTAGATACAGCTTTCCAATCGAAAATTGCTTCTATGTATTTTGGCGATCTAATGCCTAAATCATTGGCACTCAAAGTGTTGCCATCTGCGCCCGTGCTAGTTCAAATGTGACTTTGCTTTATCTGCTATCCTTTGTGTCTAATTAAGATAGGCTTCAAATCCTTTTTTTACAAATTCAATCATCACGATTTTCAACGGGTGTGGTGTGCATTTCCTATAACTTTCATCCCTTCTACGCTCAAACCTTCCAAGCTTCAACCTGATTTTTTATTTCCAAGGATTTACATCTTTGAGTAAAATTTACAAAAGACTAAAGGTACATCTCATTTTTTAGCAGAGGGACTCCTCAGCAGCATTTCGATGTTTTCAATTTTCCGGCTCGCTTGAACATACAAACGTTGGTTATTTGGCTCATGTCAGCTTGGACACCCCAGCTCTTCAAGTCCTTCTTGAAACTTTCACTCATCCAGAGAATATAACAAATTCTCCGAGCATCCGCCAATTTTGACATGTATATGTCTTTGCGGAGGCTACCTGAGAAATACTGGGTGTCGTTCCGTGAAAAAGCGTCACGAAAAACTGTAACGAAAACGTTTAACGCTTAAAATCGACCTTCCCGTAGTTCGATCTTCACCAAATTTGGTATACATTATCCTTTGATCGCTCTGACTCAGAATCGACAATCACTATTTCGATAAGTTGCGGGAATAGCGGTAAATTCGCCATTGAAGCGAACGAAAATTCATCCTTCAATTGGTTCTCCTGGCTCTCCCCGTGGACCGATGTCGACGAAACTAGGAAGGAAGTTAAGTGGTGCGATCCTTAATATTTGTGTGCCAGCACTTTTTATGAGGAAGATGTCCTTGGACTCAAAATGTCCTTTTTTCTGTGGGAATGCATTATAGGCATTATGTATAAGGATATGGATATCAAAATACAGAATCCGTTGCGACGAGTCTTGTAAAATCACGACAAATTGATTTTGAGTTTTGTTAAAGGATATTACAACCAAAAAGGACATTTTTCTAGCATAGGAAACAGAGCATGGGCATTATGGGTGTCGTTCGAAAGGTGATATTTGAGGCACTGTATGTGATCGGTTTCAAAATATTTTTTTTGAAAAAAAAAAGAAAAAAAATATCTCGTCTCAGGGGAGGTTCGAACCATGGTCCAAACCGTCGTCAATACCTTCCAAAAAGTCAACAACGACCACCAAGCCGCCATGACCACACTGCGCCTTACCAGTACAAATAATTTTAGTGATCATGATCCTCTGGTCTATAGCCATCACACAGTGCAGTATAGTTACGTGGAGACGTGCAACGAATGGCTGATGCAAATGCCTGGTAAAATTGTAAATGGCGAGCAGGTATAAATTGAATTTTCGATTGCATATGCGTGCACTTTCGAATTTGTCACATGTAAAACGCGCGCGTAAAAATGAGGCATCCAAAATGCATACAATTTATCGCGTAAATTTACGAAGAGTAGAAAATCAATAGTCGTTTTAGTATGATCACCAAAATCAAAAGGATGTTCAGGTAACTAAATAAAAAAGAAAAAAATATACGGCCCTGTGGCGACTCGAAAACACCACCCCATGCCGACCTCGGAGATGGCAAGTAAATCTAGTGTTCATCACAGATTATCTCGCACAGGTCAGTGCATGCAGGCAGAACATAATTGCCATTGTGGTCGTCGTCGTCATCGTTAGTTGAACAGCTTCTGGGCAACGGAAGAATGATATTGTGTGTTCGGACGGAGCGTTGTGGGACGTTGGTTGACAGTGGTTGTACAGCCACTGAACGTTGAATGTGGAAATGCAACAGTACGTAATAGTGGTTGTTACATTACGTAACAGTGGTTGTATAGTACGTACAATGGTTTTGGAGCCACTGTACCTTAAATGTTGAAAAGAAGTGGTGCGATTTTTAATATTTTGGTTTCAGCACTTATTATGAAAAAGATATCCTTGGACACAAAAGGTTCTTTTTTCTGTGGGAATGCATTATAGACGATGCATATCAAAATACAGTATTTGGTGAGTTGAGCCCTTTAAAATCACCACAAGCTCATTTTGGGTTTTCAAAGGATATTATTGTGTACCACCAAAAACAACACTTATACAAGGAAACTAAGAATGGGCATTATGGTTGTCCTTCGAAAGTCGATATTTGGGGTACTGTATGTAATCGGTTTGAAGGGATTGTGGGGCTTCTGGCTTCTGGAGTGACAATATAAAGGCTGATGCAATGTGGATTATTTTGTAAGCAATAACGTAGACATATACATGATCTAAGATTTTCCCCATAAGGGAAAACTTCTCGGTGTTTTTTTAGTCAGGTTTAGGCTTAAAATTTCTTCGGCTTTCTATCGATAAGTTAGTTAAGTTAAGTAAGAATCGTTAAGCCCCAAAATGACGCGTTCGTAAATACTGAAAATTGTATATTTACATGTTTACATGTTTGACATATAAACGGGCGCTTTCGCGAGGTTCTGCTCCGGGCACCAAAATTCCTCTCTTTAAGGATTTTGCGGAAAATTGAGCCATTGTGATTTAGTTCTTTGAATATTTGACTCTTGAAAAGAAAATGACTGCTACATCAAGATGTGTTCGCGACGTTTATATAAAAGGATAACTTTGGATCTATCGACCTAAAGATCGTTCAATAAGGTCCAAGCCAGGAGAACTTTGTGGAACTAGGACTCATGAAATGAAGAAACAAATGCCTGCCGATATACCCTCCCGTTCATATAATGGATTTACCATTTCCACTGCTTGACGCATTTATCTTCGGTGGAGCTCCACGAATTCGATTTCAGCCGATTTGAATCAAGATGTGGACGTGGATACGCCAAAGACTGGTTTTCGTTTAACTTGCCCATAGGGGGGCTCTCCATATATGAATCTCAGATTAAAATTAATGATTGTTACGATACTGGTATAAAGAAGAGTTCCTCAAGGTAGGGTTCTTTTGCCGCTGCTTAGTTCAGTAATATCGTGTCGATTTAGTACCAATCCGTGAAAAAAATACAGAAGTTTTTTTCTCACTCTTTCTTTATGTATTATGGGGCGCTAATTCCGATTATGAACTTTGCACCCTAAAAAAAGTGCCGCAACCTTTAAAAAAAGGGGGAAAGGGGGGCATTTTTTCGTTTTTTTTGCGATTATTTCAAAAACGGTAAGAGATACAGAAAAATGGTCTGAGGACGAAAAAAACTACATAAAATTATCTTTGCAGTGATATATAACACATTAGAGTTTAATTGCATATTTCGGCGTTAGAATAGAACATAAATTAGAATATTTTCATTTTAGAGCTTTTTTAAAAGCTCCATAACTTTTCAAAGAATATTAGTTCAGCCGTAAAATTTTGTACAAGTATTAACAGCAAGTTTAAGATAATTTTAACGTAAACGCTGAGTCACTCCGGTCAAGGACCCCCATTATCCCCCCATTTAAATTGGTCAAAGCGGCATGTCCATAACTCCCCCCAAAATTGGAGCAGAGTGCTAAATTTTGGTTTGTTGCGATTGGAGGTCATAGTCACCCCACCCACCAAAAATCCGCTCATTCGGATAAAAACCAAGGGTATCTCCCATGCAAAGTGACCCATCAAGAGTTTGTTCTACGTACAACGTACTACTCATTTTATAAACTACTGTAGAACAAAGTTGTCATGGGTCACTTTGTATGGGAGGTACCCTTAGTTTTAATCCAAATGAGCTGATTTTTGGTGGGTGGGGTGACTATGACCTCCAATCGCAACAAACCAAAATTTAGCACTCTGCTCCAATTTTGGGGGGAGTTATGGACATGCCGCTTTGACCAATTTAAATGGGGGGATAATGGGGGTCCTTGACCGGAGTGACTCAGCGTTTACGTTAAAATTATCTTAAACTTGCTGTTAATACTTGTACAAAATTTTACGGCTGAACTAATATTCTTTGAAAAGTTATGGAGCTTTTAAAAAAGCTCTAAAATGAAAATATTCTAATTTATGTTCTATTCTAACGCCGATATATGCAATTAAACTCTAATGTGTTATATATCACTGCAAAGATAATTTTATGTAGTTTTTTTCGTCCTCAGACAATTTTTCTGTATCTCTTACCGTTTTTGAAATAATTGCAAAAAACCGAAAAAATGCCCCCCTTTCCCCCCTTTTTTAAAGGTTGCGGCACGTTTTTTAGGGTGCAAAGTTGATATTCGGAATCAGCGCCCCAAAATACATATAGCAAAATTGAGAAATAAACTTCTGTATTTTTTTCCTGACGAAAATACGATATGATTGGACTAAGTAGCTAAATAGTCTAAGTATAAAGAAATGGGAAATGTTGCGCTTGTTTATTGGTCCACTGCTTTACATGCTGGTTTTGTCAATATTTCCTGGTTAAAAAATCAAAGATAAGGGGCCCCCAATCCAATTTCGAACACAATAAATTTTGGAAACGTTACGCCACTGCTAACGCCTTTCATTCTGTGACACTTTTTAGTTAGACCAATCCAAAAATAGATTTACTATGTATCATGGCTCCACATATTAACTGGATTTATTAGCTGTAACGCCGTTATCATGACTCCAAACTGGAAAAAAGCGACTGATATGAAATGTACCCATCGAGTTCTTTGATTTGATAAAAACTAAAAAAGTCAACTTTTTCAAATCTCCGGGACACCCTGTTTGCTTTGTCCTACCAACGTCTAAGTATTTCGTGCTAAAGACTGTTACCATTCTACACATTCCTACCAAATTTCATGACGATCGGTTAACCCGTTCGCGAGTTATTTAGTGAACAGACGGACGGACAGACGGACGGACAAAATCGATTTCATAAGGGTTTTTTTGTAAAATCTAAAAAACCCTAAAAAGATTAGGAACCACTGATCTAGATAGTATGGATATCTACTATCAATCTGTTTGGTACAGTACCTAAGGTGCGGCAATTTGTCCTCTTGCCCGGGGCGGCGTAAGTGCTAGAGCGGGCGCTGCGTTGTCCTTATAAAACTGTATCATTAACTGAAAAGTGACGAATTTGGAGTGTGGACCGTCTTTTTGCCTGCCTACACGTGCGTTATTCGACTCAACATTTTCGACTTGAACCGAGTCGATTTTCATACAAATGCCAACGATTTGTACCAGGCAATCATATTCACATGCGTGTATGTTGCTTACTACTTTCAACAGAATCGCCTGACCAATAGGAAGTGATCATTCCATTGTTTGGAGTCCGAGGGGTTGACATAATTTTCACGCACTATTGCAAAATTATCAAACGTCAATTTGCTGCTATTCTACTTCTACCGTGCACATACGCGCATGCGAACATGATCGCCTGGTTTGCGTCTACAGCATAGTATTGAAATTTTGTCCATCTGAGCACATGGACAGACGACGTCCACACAGTACATGGCATGTAGCTAGCAAAATTATTCCATCCTCATTGGAAAACATGCAAAAGCTGTGTACCAGGCGACCATCTTCACATGCACACATAACTACACAATTGCTCTACAGGGGACCATATCAAGAGATGTTCACAGTAAGTGCAAAAATTATTTGTTCACAGCTGATCGATATAACATCAAAGGATGTATAGGAATTGTTTTGTAGCTTGTCAGCGTCAATGGCTATGTCCACACATGTGCGCTTTCGTCTTCCCTATCGTCTTCACGTTCATCTTCCTTTTGCAGCATTGAATTGCCAAATGAATGCGTCAAGTGAACGGAAAAAGGGAATGCATCTATCTGTCCACATGAGTTCATCAACTTGTAATTTCGCAACCATCACGACTTGTTTAAAATCATTAAAATATCATGAATAAACGACGAGTAATTTTGTTCGCTGGATTAGCTGCAATGCTAGTGTTAAGCAGAAGACAAAAAAAGTGCAAAAGGCGCATCTGGATGAAAAAATACTTCGAGAAGCGGAATTTCACTATTATACGAGAACTGCAACATGACCAAGGATTCTTCAAAAATTTTACTCGGATGTCCAAAAGAAACTTCTACGATATATTAAAAATAGTGGAGCCAACGATAACGAAGAAGGATACATTCTGGCGGAAAGCAGTACCGGCTGAAATACAACTGGCTATAACGTTAAGGTATTTAGCCACTGGTGATTCTTTCATGAGTTTGGCATATTTGTTTCGTGTCTCGAAACAATTTATCTCCGAAATGATACCGCACGTGCTAAGGGCCATTGTGGAAGGACTTCAACACTATATACGGGTACGATTTTTTTGCATTTCCTATACATACAGTTAGTGAAAATTCTAGGCTTAGAAAATACGAACAAAATTATTATTCAAATAAAATGAAATTCTGCTTAGCTGGATATTTTCCATTGCGTGCAGGAAAGGACAACTTGCGCACAAAGTTCTATTAGAACTAGGAGAGTTCAAATTTAAATGGAAGTTATCCTGCCCTGTATCCCATAGAACATAACATAATTATTGTGTTGGAGAATGTTTGTTTTATTTTTTCCCTAAAATCGGTTCTATATAGAATTGTAGCCTTCAAATTTGGATGGAAGTATTGTGCGGTTCTAACCCAATAAAACGGATCTATTTATTGATTCCGTGTAAAGGAAACAATCAATGCAAATATTGTAAAATTTTTGATGATCATGAAATCGATTTCGATTGTTGCTCAAGGATAAAAAGACTTCCCTTTATTCTATTATTTCTATTTCGTGGTATCTATTAGCACCTCATCATACTTTCGAAATATCGGAAAGTTCGAAACTCTTCTTCCCCAATCAATCATTCTGTTTGAATAAAATTGAAAAGACTAACTACTTATACTCAAGTAGGCGATTTGTTATTTTATTAAATAAATAAAAAAAATCAGTCAATATTTCATTCAGTTAAAAAAATTGCTTACACACATACATTATAACTAAATAACGTGCTAAAAATTTACTCGTCAACCATTTCTACTTCGTAAATTTCGTACGGTTCGGAAGCTGCTGCCGATAATTGCTCGAGTTCGGCGTCATATAAAATAGTAGATATGGCTCTCCTCGTCGTAATTTGTTTTAGTGGACTCAGTTTCCTTAACTGCCCTGCCACCATTTCCCCAAAAAGGTCGAGGTCGTCCTTCTTTGATAACTCGTTGGCGGCTATATTTAACAGTTTTACCGCCGCATCGTCATCCGGAGTTTTCTTCTTTCTCTTTTTCGAATTTGTAGGAAGTTCAACATCATCAACATCATTTGCATATTCCGGCGGCGCGGGCAGCGGCTCAATATCATCTTCCTAAAATATAGGAAACATAAATAATCTGAATATCAAATAGCTGTTTATTTATATTTTCTTTGCAGCTACCATCAAGTGAAGCTGAAAGGAGAAAGATAGCTGATGAATTTGAGGAGCGTTGGAACTTTCCTCACTGTATTGGTGCAATAGATGGTAAGCATATTCTTATTCTGCGCTATGCAAATACAGTGGGGGAGTTTTATAACTACAAAGGGACTCACAGCATTGTACTGATGGTGATTGTAGACGCAAATTACAATTTTATATATGTAGACGTCGGATGCCAGGGTAGGATCTCGGATGGAGGAGTTTTTAAAAATACAACTTTCTACAAAAGAATGCAAGAAAACACGTTAAATTTACCTCCAGCCGAACCCTTACCTGGTAGAAAGATGCCAGTCCCCTACACACTTGTCGCAGATGATGCGTTCAGTTTAGAAGAGCATTGTTTAAAGTCGGACTCTTCGGATTTGAAAAAAGGATCACCCAATCGTGTGTTTAATTATCGATTGTCAAGGGGTAGACATACGGTTGAAAATAGTTTTGGCTTTCTGGCATCCGTATTTAGGATATTTCGGAAGCCAATCGAAATAAGGAAAGAAAATACAGTAATTGATATAGTATTGGCATGTGTAACTTTGCACAATTTTCTTCGTGGTAGAGATGATTCCTCAGCCTACTACGCTCCTCGGGGCTGCTTTTATACTGAGGATCCGAATACAGGCGATTTGATTGAAGGAAGTTGGAGAGCCATAACTAGTGGTGATACTGGTCTTATGCCTCTTCAATCTGTTCCAAGGAGACCTTCAAGGAGAAACACCCAAATAAGAGATGAGTTTAGGGATTACTTTATGTCCCGTCAAGGATTTTTGTCGCAACAGACAAAACATATGTAAAAGATGAATATTCAATATTTTCTTGTGTAAAAATGAAGCAAATAATCCTCCCATTCCAATTACACATAAATATGTATACATATATGAATTTACACTGAAATATACAGATGAATAAAAATTGCGTTTTTTGTTTAATGTAGAAATTATCCACATACATAATACCAAAGATAATACATACCAAAACATCGCTATAAATGCAGCTATTGTCAACATTGCACTCTTGTAGTTCCGTTGATTCTAAAATGGTGTCCTTCGTTTTTCTTGGTGTTATCGAGTCCAGTATAAATGCCAATGGTTTATATGCAAACCAGTGCGAAACATATATTTCGTCAGCACCAGAGCCACTCTTTCTTTTCACCACTTTGTTGTGCTCCTTTGAAAAATAGGAGCGCAAACTTTTTATTTTATTTTTCACCTCGGAGGGTGTCATTTTATTGTCTTTAGCGATTTCATTTATCGCGTCATTACGCTTTGTTTTATTGAGATATTCCTTTTTGGACATATCCCATAAGCACGGTCGATCGCGATAATACTCTATGAACTTAGCGTTTTGTCCACTTCGGAACGTTTTTGCATTCCACTTTCCGACATTTTGGATTTTAAATTAAACCGGAAGAACAAAAACACACAACAAAATTCAAACGTTGACACGAAAGACGACAACAAACCCGACTTGAGTGGGTTGCATTCGTTCAAGCTTTCGTCTTCTATTTTGACATGATCAACATTGGTAATCACTTTCAATTGTGAATGCCTCTCTTCAATAGCGCAAGTATCCCAAGTTTCAATTGTCAAAATGACGAAGACGAAAGAAGATTGAACGTGTGTGGACAGGCACAATGGTGATGATTGATGAATGCACATTTGTGCATTGAGGCAGATACAGTACAGTAATGAAAAAAGAAACAAATGAGAGGATTTTTTTTTGTTAAATGCAGAACAGTAAAATTTGTGAATAACAATCACAACAAAAATTATGATTATGTAGCCGCAATTCGTAGTTTTCGTAGATTTGTTTTTGTAAATAAAGACAACTATTAGAATTAGACTCACAGCTTCACACGAGCTCAGCTTTTAGTGAAGCTTCCATTTAATATTACTCAGTAAAACTACATTTGATATTTATTTATGAATTTTTGTTTATTTTATTTGAATTGAATTGAGTTTATTGACATTCTGGAGGACACGTTTCAATGAAACGTGCGTCACGCATCTACGCATCTACGCATGACCAAAAATGTTTTTTGTCACAATATGGAACGGGCTAAAAAAAAAGTAAGTCCGTTGATATTACGTCGAGCAACTGTGTTCACAAATAATTTTTTCACTTACTGTGAACATCTGTCGACGACATTGTCGTTGACCTGTGGCAATTGTGTAGGCATGTGTTTGTGTGCTTGTGAAGATGGTCGCCTGGTATCTAGTACACAGCTTTCTTGTTGCTTGCTGGTTTTCTTTCATATCATCATCATCGTAATGGGCCATATTTGGCAATTTATTAGTTCCAACTTCACCTCCAGCTGTGGACGTACGGTGTCTCCAGGAAGATCGATCGTTCCGTTCCGTCCGTGTGTGTTGTTTCTTCGGTGGACAACAATTTCAGACAGTGTAATGCTGCAAACGCGAACCAGGCAATCATGTTCACATACGCGTAAGTGGACGACCTACTACAGTAGAAATGATTGGCAATAATAGTGTAAGGAAATTATGTTGTCCGCGGTTCTGTTGCAAATAGTAAGTAGCATACGCGCATGTGAAGATGATTGCCTGGTACAAAGCGTTTGAATTTGTATGAAAATTGAAAATTTCTGACGATTATGCTCAGGGGATCTCGATCGATCAGCCAGGAACAACCAACACACACGCCCCCATGAACATGGTTGCCTGGTATAAAGCGTTCGTAAAAACACTGGTTCAAAACCTGAATGGAAGGAAAATTTTCACCATTGGGATTGTGAATTTTTCAGTTTTGGTGATGAAGATGAATGAGGATGGATGCATGGATGATTTAGAGGCAGGCCCTAGATGTTGGAGAAGGCGATGAAGCTGATGTTGAGACTGAATTCGGAGATGGACAATTTTGGATTGTGTTGGTGCAGACTTCCGGATTGTTCTTAGCTGTTGAATTTTCAAAATAAAATGCATTTTGTGTTTAATGCGGATGTAAGTGTGTATAAGGATGCCTTGCTTGGCGACAATTTTGATAGGGATCTCAGAGGTGAAATAAAATGTATTATCTGACAATGTTGGTTTGGAGTATCTAATCACGGTGAGTTGGTTAGTTATTCGTGGAGTTCTTCTTCTTCTTTTAGCGGTGCAGAAAGGTGTGAAACCGCTGTGTATCTATTGTGGATTCGAGTTATGGTTCGTCGATGCTTTCGTCCGTGATGTCAAGGGACAAAAACATAGCTGCTGCGATAGGGTTTTCCCACAGTGAGATAGGGGTTAAGTCAGTAGGCGCAGCTGGGCATTGAAACAAGTGACCCACATCATGTGGAGCGCCAGCGCAGTTTGGACAAATGTTTTGAATGTGCGGGTTAATGCGTCTGGTGGCTCTCGGGAGCCTAATCTCCTCAGGCAAATGGGTGAAGGGCGCACTGAGAGGACTCTATTCGCACCTAATCTCGCAATAGACCGACTCACTTCTGCAGTGTGAATCTCAGCGATGGCAGCTCGGTATGCATCATCGTCGTAAGGGTCCCTCTTGTATCCCTGGACCTCTCTCTCTCTCTAGGTCTCGTAAACCACGCCTGACATGTCGTGGTGGAGGAATTCGGTCCATGAGACTGTTGGTGGGATGATTCTCACGGTAGCAACCAACAAGATATTGTTTGGACAGTAGGAGATTGTGGTCACGTATTGGCATCAATTTTGTCTTTTGATGTAAGTGATCCTGGGCAGACAGCAAGAGGCAACCTGTGGCTGTGCGTAGAGCAGCATTATGGCAGACCTGAATTTTGGTCCAGTTTGTATCACATAGACTATGTGACCAAACTGGGGCTGCATAATCAGCAGCTGCTCGACCCACCGCTTTGTATGTGACTAGCATGGTTTCTTTATCCTTGCCCCAGATGCTACCAGCTAGTGCTTTTAGGATTTTATTCCTACTGCGCATCTTTTCGCAAACGGATGCTGCGTGATGAGCTGACGTCATCATGCTCTCTAAATGGAGCCCGTGAATTTTAGGATTAGCAACAGTAGGAATTGGATTGTTGCCAATACGTACATCAACCTCCCACCGACAATCCACCAACCAGGTGGTAAGAAATGTCGCAGAAGATTTAGACGCGGAGATGGTGAAGTTTCGGCGTTGGAAGAAAGCCTGTAATCGCCCAAGATAGCGATTTATTTTTTTATTTTATTTCATCCTTATCCTCCCCTGTGGCGAGTACGGTGCAATTGTCTGCGTAGGAAATCACCTCGATTCCTTCCGGTGGTATAGGAAGGCCGGACATGTAGATGTTGAACAGAGTGGGGGAGAGTACCCCACCTAACTCCTAATTTGATTTTCCTCAGCCTAGAACGTTTGCCACGAAACTCAGTGAAGGAATGCCGACCAGCTAGATAGTTGGCAATCCAACGGATCTCTTGAGCAGGGATATGCATATTCAGCAAGTTCGCGAGAAGCATCGAGTGATTGACATTGTCAAATGCACTCGTTAGGTCAATTGCCACAAGAATCGATCTGTGGCAAGGACGTCGGTGGTTTAGCCCATTACGAGTGCGTGTAGTGATCGCATCGAGGGCAGAGTGGTGGTACTATGCATTTTCCTGAAGCCATGCTGGTGAGGTTCTAGCTTAGCATGCTTAACAAGAGTGGGATGAGTAAGGGCCTCTAGCGTCTTTGCGACAGGTGAAAGTATTGTTATGGGTCGGTAGGATTCATCGAGACCAGCGCTATTTCCCGTCTTGAGACAGGGGACAATCCGTCCTGTTTTCCAGATTTCAGGGATGGCAAGCTTAGAGATCGACAAGTTAAAGGCTGCCGTGAGATACTCAATGGCTGGACGGTCGAGATGTTTCAACATGGCCATCGAAATGCCATCGGGTCCGAGGGCCTTTGAGTTTTTAGCATTCTCAATTACTTTTTTAACCTGGTTCGCAGTATACGATGGTATAGTGTCAACATTTCTACTGCGAATCCGTCTTATAATTTTTCGCTTTAAGTCATCGGACTTGGGATGTTCAATAAATTGCTTATTGAAGAGGCTTGCGCACTGAAGGGGTCGCTGGTGCTCTTATGGCCAAATTTGATGGCATTATTGCCCTTTTCTTTCCTAGGATTGGATAGGGCGCGGACAGTAGACCATAGTTTACTGACACCTTCATTGAGGTTGCAGTCATTGAGGTGCTCGTTTCATTTCGCCTTCCGATAGTCTTTTACTTGTCGATTGATTTCGGAGTTAAGCTCCTGAATTCTGGGATCACCTGGGTGAGCGCGTCTGATGTTATCTCGTTCAGCGGCTAATCTGGTGGCACTGGTAGGGAATTTAGGTCGAACTTTCGGGATACGTCCATCAGGAATATAACGTGCCGCTGCTTTGGCAATGACGTTCCTAATATTTCGTTCGGCCTTGTGAACGCTAGTTGGTGTAGGTAGTTCGATGAACTTCGCCGACGAGTATGCTTTGAAACCCTCCCAATCGGCTTTCTTGTGATTGACAAACGTTCGCTTCTCAGACTTAGTCAGGTTTGCTGGTTTGTCAATTCTTATTATGATTGGGCGGTGATCGGACGAGAGAGCAGTGTGCGTCTTCCATCGAGTAGCACTGATTAGGCTGGCACTTACAATAGTTAAGTCAGGCGAGCTACTGCAAGTGCCAGAGTGACTCGAGTCGACGAGTCTTCATTGAGTGGACAGAAATCTGAGGCGTCTAGAGATTCGACAATAGTTATACCCCTGGCATCGTTGTTGAGGTCAGAATGCCAGAGCTCATGGTGCGCGTTAAAGTCACCAAGAATGATCCTGCGCTCTCCAGATAGGAGAGGACCAATATCGAAACGATAGCCAGAAGGGCAACTAGAGTGTGGTGGAACATATATATTAAAAATTTCGATATTAGTACTGCCTGATGAAACTGAGATACATATACATCTAATACACAGTATTGTACGGACTTGTGTATTAGGAAGGCAAGTCCATCTCCAGGGTGAGAATCATTCCTGGCGGCTGGTCTATCTTTACGCAGTATAACGTAATTGCCATGGACGCTAAGAGACGAGTTCGAATGGAGCAAAGTCTCCAGAATGGCAGAAATCGGAATTCTGTTTACACTCACGAAATCAGTGATCTCGGTAATTTTTTGGTGAATGCCGATTGCAGTTAAACTGCAATAGAGACAGTGGAGTAAAAACCGCTGGAGGATGAACGTTTTGTCTTGTCTATCAACGCTCGTCTTGTCTTAACGTACCATTTTTGGGGTTCCGCGAACGAATTCGACGATCTGAGGGGTTTCGCGTATTCAAAACGTTTGGGAACCGCTGATCTAGATGACTGTGTAGCAACAACAACGCATTGGTTTCGGCGATGACACGATCCAAGATAGAGCTGCCTGTAGAAATATGCTGAGATATTACCGCCAAAACGGGCGATATGCCTACGCCGCAGGTCGAGCAAAATTTCCAGTAAAAAACTTACCCTTCTTGATCGCTGTCATTGTCTCCCAAGAGCAAAAAACACCTCGCCAGAGTACTATAACATGAATGAGACGAATGCTAAAAGAAAACACAAACCAGTTCTACAAAAAAAATTTAAAATTTTCCATATAATTTAGAAGCAAAAAAATAATAATATACATACATATACAGCTACAATTATATTGAATTAGAAATTAAAGATTAGAAGAGAGCTTACAAAAGAGAAACGAAAAAAAGCATGTTTTATCGTATAAATTTACAAAAGAAAAGAAAAGAAAACCTAAATAATGCAGAATACAATTCAGATTTCAAGAAAACCGAATAACAGAAAAAATTTCCAGTCAGTCGGAACATAAATCATAAATTCTAGTAGTTGTACTAGGTGTAGTAGTATAATACACAAAAGTGTGAGACTCGTATTTGTTTTTTTTATTCATTTTTAAATTTCTTTGTTTTACATTATCATATAGTTAATAGGGTTTTCTTGTTTTTGTTTTTTTTTGTTGTTGCTTTTTCAAGTTTTCACTTGTGATTTTTTTATTTTTATAATATCTACACATGGGTTGTTGGGTTGTTTTCACGAAACTTTCTTTAAATTTTATAGATTCATTTTTTAAATAGGGTTTTTTTGTTTTTCTTTCTCTTATATGTTTTTTGTTTACCTAGAAGAAATATATATATATATATAAATGTATTGTATATATAATATATATATCTGTACGCCCGCTGGTCTTTCTATATATATATTGCATTATAGACTTTTTTACTCTTGTTTTTTTTATATGTATATATATATTTATATAAATTTAAATTCAATACACAATTTGTATATGATATAACACTAGTCAACAGAAAAATATTATTTCATAGAAATTGTTATTTTATTTTTTAGTTTATTTCTTATTTTTTCTTTATCTTTGTTCTTTCGTGGATGATAATATTAATAATTCTATTAATTCGATATACATATCGATTTGTTTCATAATGTCTTACGATTTGTATATATTTTACTTTCAGTTGTTGGTTTCTGTTTTTTTTTGTATTCTCTTCATTTATTTCTTTATTCTTTAACAAATTGGAATAATTTAAACAATTAATAGAAAAATGTCGTGTTTTTGTTTTTTTTTTTAATTGCCGACTTTCTCTGTTCAAAAGTCGGCGTCTATAGACTTATTCTCCGATATATATATGTTCAGAATGATTTAAAGATATATATATATATAGATTTATATAAATATGTGTGTATGTATTAAATGTATATATATATTACAGATTAGAGACTCGTGCTTTCAAGGAATTGAGGAGAATATACACAATACGTATGTGTGAATGTGTATATGGAATTGTCTCGCCGCGCCAGTAAAGCTTATATCTGAGATAACATGTGGAGGTTGGGACGTTTTGTGTTTTTTGTTTGTTACGATTAAAAATTTAAAAAAAAAATGTTTATAAAAATTCTAAAATTATGATCTTGGCTCAACAACACAAGAAATTAAACGACCGCTGGTCGTGTGTGGAAGAGGATCGTGAAAGAAAATCCTGATTATGAACTGTGTAATGGCACACAAACATATTTTGACGATGAAAACCATTCAATGGCGACAACAAAAGTTGTGTTTTTTTTTTTGTTTTATGTAATGAGATAAATTTCTATATAAAAAAACATTTCCAAAAAGAGGCTAAAACCGAGATTCGCATATAAATTTGATATGTACAATTCTGTCTCATTGTCATGATGTGTGTTGAGGAGGGAGGTTGCTTGTAAACGCGACCACCCATCCCCCATCCGGCCCTCCTCGATTTCACAATATAGTTTTTCGTCGGCAGGTTTTGTCTGGTTTGTTTGGCTGCAAAAGGACACGGCGAGGTTAAAAGTTTATTTCTAAATTTTTGTTTTTTTTTTGTTTTTGTCTTTGTTGCTCTTAAATTTAAAATTTGTTTCTTTTAATTTACAAAAAATATATATATATGTATATAGATATTTCATATGTATTTCAGTTTTTTGTTTGTTTGATTTTTTTTCTTTACTCAAGAACCTGATCAATTCGCTCGGACGTGAACATTAAGAGTATGAGAGTGTATGAGAATAATAATAATTATTTTAATTAATTTTAATCGTTGGCTCTCCTTCTTTTTGTTTTTTCTTATTTTGTTGTTGTTGTCGTATATGTATATATTGTGACTGGGAGGAGTGGAGATTATAGTTTTTGGTGGATTGAATAGTTGCGTTCTATCACATTCAGACACACACGGACAGACACTGAATTCATCTGTCTGTCTGTGGATGTGTGTGTGTGTGGTGAGTGTTGGTTGTCTTAAACGGCTGATACTTGAGCGTCTTCATCGTCTGAAAGGAGGAAAAAAGATAACAGCAATTAGAATTTTATCGAATTCGAATTGTGAGGGATAAACAACATTTTTCATTGAATAATATCAAAAATGAGCTAAAAGTTGGTTCATCATTGTGATACCACCGAGTAAAACGTACCTTAATGTTGGCACTTAAGCTGAAAACCAGCTCGTGCAGGCAGATTTGTTGAGCGATATTATGACCTAACTATCGTTCCTACTGCGACCGGGTCTACGAACCGGAACGACCCATGCTTCAGCATGGCCAAGAGTCGCAACGACCCCCTTCGACGCAAGAAGGGAATGGAAACTTCGTGTCATTCATTCAACACCATTTTTTCCCTCGCGGAGCAGTCCTGGCCGGCCCAGCTGCTCCGAACTAGGGATGAGCATCGAACATCGATGTTTCGAAAACATCGATGTTTTTGGTCCGATGGTCGATGATTTTACCATCGATGGTTTTGTGTCGATGTTTTTCACCATCGATGGTTTGCGTTTCGATGGTCGATGGTTTTCACCATCGATGGTTTTCAACCATCGATGTTTCTTTCCTCAACATAATTTTTTTCTACAACTAAACTTTGTCTTTATAAGTGAATGCGAATGCCGTAAACAGCCCAATCGACGGACGGCCGAAGTATGTTCAATTATTGTCTAAGAAGAATACGATATTCGGTCAGCAAAATTCAAACATATTTGGATTTTTGCAAGATGGTTGGAGATGGCTCTTGAATATGGGAAAAAAAGTCCTTCCCGATTTGAGGTACGCAACCTTAAAAAAAGGGGGAAAGAGGGGCATTTTTGAGTTTTTAGCGATTATTTCAAATACCTACGGCAAAAGATACAGAAAAATGGTTTAAGAACGAAAAATGCAACATAATATTTGGAGCAGAAATAGTCTAGCGCCGAATTTTACAGTAAATTTTGAATGTATTATATATGATTGCAAAGGAAGTTTTCTGTAGTTTTTTTTTTTGTTCTGAACCATTTGTCTGTATCTTTTTCCCGCAGGGGGCTGGGTCCCTCTGACACAGCGCGGCGGTGTATTGGGACACAGGTCTTTGGTGAGTTGCGTCACCATGGTCCTTTAGTTAGTTGTGCGGAAAGGACTCTGGCTTCACAGGCCGGGTGCGCCCGATCGCGTCATAATTTAGAATGTATACCCAAACTACGCGAAAGCGCTGCATCAAAGATGCTTTTCCACATTTAATTTGGAGCATTAGGAACCTTTTCAAATAACGATTATCGATTTAGACTGCCTACCTTTCATTAATTTCAATTTTTCTAACGAACAATGGATGCGGTATTTTTCATAAAATTTTCTCTCTTGGGTTTTTTCTTGTAAATCGATAATTTTAGGTATCTTAGTACTATATTTACTTTAATTACATCCCTTAGATACTAATAACTTAATTTCCGAAAAGTTTCAGAAATTTGTAGTAACATAGTAAGGAATAAGGACTCAAATAGATGGGTGGCCTCTCAGGCCGAGTGTGCCCGATCTTGTTTTACTTTGGGGTGCGCCCGACGGAGGGTTAAGCAGAGGAGACGAGTAGTCACATCACAACAGGTTCAACGAGCCTGAGACATGCACGTCTGACTGTTTATGTGAGGCCGAAGGAGGATCACACCTGCTATAGAGAAGTCGTCAACGAATAGTGTACCTCGGGGATGGGTGTGCCCAGGGGACCATGGTCCTTGCCCATCAAGGTGGCTGTAGGTTGTTACCCGAGTAATCAGCTAGTGTTGCAACCCCGGGGTTTGGTTTTCTGAAGGTAAGTGCATTCGCTGGATGAAGAAATCTAAATTTGACAATAAGAAGTCAATAAAATGCCGAAGATCCCAAACTCTCGAGGCACCGGGAGATAAGGTCGAAAAGCCTAGGTACTCCCCTGACGGTATACCTGTAGGTGGTAAACTTGTGTGTTTTTTTGCCGTTTTTGAAATAATCGCTAAAAACACTTGACAACTTTTTCAAGGTTGCGGACCTCCAATCAGTGAGGACTTTTTCCCCATAATCAGGGGCCATCCCCAACTATCCTATGCAAAATCCAAAGATGTTTGCCAATGTCATCCCGTCGCGTACTTTTCCAAGTCGTCGTCACACGGATGCACATATTCCGCGCGGTACCACTGGTTGCTCTATGCGGTGGGTTGTGGGTCCGATAACAATGCATATTATACAAAAAAAACGCTTACATTCTGGTATGTGGAGGAGGCAATGAAGCAAAACCATAAACTAAACCATATTTCTACTCAATCAGGTTCATTTTTGCTATTAAAGTGAATACGTTTTATGAGTACTCAAAAAACCCAAAACATCGATGTTTTTGGTTCGATGTTTTCTCACCATCGATGGTTTCGTCTCGATGTTTTTTCGATGGTAACCACCGATGTTCTTCTATCGATGCTCATCTCTACTCCGAACACTACTAATACGTGCCGGCATTGAATTAAATCCAGGTCCATGGATGTGCTCTGTGTGCGGTAACAGGATTTGGACCAATGTTCAAACGTCGGTCGAATGTACATGCTGTGGAGAATGGGTTCACCTAAAAAACTGCTCAGGACTTACCCATTACAATCAACGAGGTCCAACCTACACAGCGAGTCGATGCAGAAATCGTGGGCGACGCTCTTCATCCAACCAGCAGCCGCCCTACCAAGGTTCCCAACTATCAACACCTTCTACACCGGCAAACTCTGTACGCACAGTTCAACCTACGCCTAATTTGACCCCAGCTCCACGTACCATCGATGTTAACTACACCAACACTAAAATCGTTCAACTAAACTGTAATGGACTCCATCATAAAATCGTCGAACTTACTGATTTCACGGACAGACACCATATACAGATTGCTGCGGTACAAGAAACCAAACTAAACTCCAACCATTCGCTCAGCTCTTACGGGAACTATAACGTCATCAGACACGACCGAGAAAGCAATGCTAGAGGAGGTTTGGCTTTCCTCATTCACAACAATCTACCGTACAGCATCGTTGACATCACTTCCGCCGACAACACAATGGAACAACAAGCGATAACCGTCAAATCGGGCAATATTGACTTTGAAATCTTCAACATTTACATTCCACCCGTCTCCAGCTGTGACCGCCAATTACAAAGCCTCTACTAAACGGCCAGTATCGTCTTCTGCTTGGTGATTTCAACGCACATCATAGCCTTTGGCACTCTAACCTCCACAACGACACCAGAGGTAACATCATCGCCGATCAGCATCAGATTTCTGTCCAATAAACGACGACAAACCGACTCGTATCGCTGGATCCTGCACAAGCTCACCAGATATTTCCATCGCTAGCCCTGGACTTATCAACGACATCACATGGGAGCCAATTCTCACGATGTACTCTGACCACCTTCCAATCATACTAACGCTTGATATGCCGTCCAAACTCGTCCACCCCGACAAGAAAACTTACACAAACTTTAAAAAAGCTAACTGGGGTGGCTTTAAAAGGTACACAAGCGAAGCTTTTGCTAGTCTTACCCCCCAAATAATGTACGTATGGCCGAAAAACAACTCAGACGGATAATTCTCACTGCAGCTAAGAGATTCATTCCAGCCGGCCGCATTCCCAGCCTAAAACCTAATTTTCCAACATCCGCGGCTAAATTAGCTAAAACGAGGGATCAGCTAAGAAGTGCAGACCCCAGCGATCCACGCATTGGTGACATTAACGATATCATCGTCAAACAGGTCAATGACCACAGGAGAAATATATGGCACTCACACCTTCGAAAACTGAATACCACCACAGGTGTGAGCAAACTATGGAGCACCGTAAGAAACTTATCTAATCCCACCAAAACTCAAGGGAGGGTCGCTATCAAGTTTGGAAATTCTACCGTGAGCGATGACAAAAAATGCGCCAATCTGTTTAACAAACAGTTCGTCGAACACCCACCCAAGGATAGACTCAAGCGCAAAATTACACGAGCCATCCGTAACACCAAGGTAGACGAATATCTTCAAACACCACCACCACTGAAGTAGCCAATGCCATAAAAAACGCCAAAAACTCAAAGGCGCTTGGACCGGACGGTATAGCAATGATAATGCTCAAACACCTCGACACACCGGCCCTAGAGTATATCACTGCCACGATAAACCTTTCACTTAGAACATTCATCATACCAGAGATTTGGAAGAGAGGCCGCATTATTCCTATACCCAAACCTGGCAAACAACAATCCTTAGGAGAATCCTACCGCCCGATCACGCTTTTATCTCCTGTGGCAAAAATACTTGAAGCGTTGATACACAAAACTCTTACGACACACATACAGCTCGCCAATCATCAACACGGCTTTAGGCAAATGCACGGCACCACCACTGCATCAGACCGAATCATGTCTAAGGTCTTAAATGGAATGAACCAACCAAAGCCGTTTAAGCGCACCATCCTAGTGGCTTTGGATCTGTCGAAAGCGTTCGATATGGTGAATCACTCGCTCCTACCGACAGAACTCCAAAACTCATCCACACCGTCGTATGTAGTTAAATGGATCGCAAACTACCTTGCCGGACGTCAATCCAGCACTGACTTTAGAAATGGGGAAATCTAAACTAAGAAGGATCAAACAGGGAGTACCACAGGGCGGAGTTCTTTCCCCAACTTTGTTCAACCTCTACATGTCAGGGCTTCCCACCCCACCTGAAGGAATCGACATAATATCCTATGCTATGCCTATTACTGGGCGATTTCAATGCTCACCATGATTTATGGCACTCAAACCTCAACAACGACACCAGAGGCAACCACATCGCAAACCAACTAGATGATTCCGATTTCTGTCCGTTGAATGACGACTCACCAACCCGCATTGCAGGATCATGCAGAAGCTCGCCTGACATATCCATCGCCAGCCCTGGGCTCATAAACAGCATTACTTGGGAACCGTTCATAACTTTCTCGTCAGACCATTTGCCCATTGTCCTCACGATTGATAAACCGTCTCCGTTTACGTACACTGAGAAGAAGACATATTCGAATTTCAGCAAAGCCGACTGGATTGGCTTCCAAACCTATACAAATGAAGCGTTTTCTGCCCTTCCAACCCCTACTGACGTACGTACTGCTGAAAAAAGCCTGAGACGGATTATCCAGAATGCAGCCAAAAGATACATTCCAGCGGGCCGCATCCCAATCATGAGACCGCATTTCCCATCATCTGCTGCAGAATTGGCAAAAACGAGAGATGAACTCCGAACAGCAGACCCAAATGATCCTCGCATCGGCGATCTCAACAACATTATAGCCCAGCAAGTCAACGACCACAGGAAACAGTTATGGAATTCGCATTTAAAAACATGCCACGTAAAATCCGGCGTAAGCAACCTTTGGAGAACGGTACGTGCTCTATCAAACCCCACAAAACCCAAAGGTAAGGTAGCTATAAAATTCGGTGATAACACATACAACAACGACGACAAATGCGCTCACAAATTTAACCAACAATTCGTCGAACATCCCGAAAAAGATAAGCTCAAGCGCAAAATTACCAGAGCTATCCGAAACAGCACCACTGACCAACACCTCCAGGTTACCTCAAACGAAGTCAAGCTTGCAATAAAAAATGCGAAAAACTCCAAAGCGTACGGACTAGACGATATTGCCATGATTATGCTCAAACACATCGATTCTCCGGCCATTGAGTATATCACTGCTACGATGAACCTGTCGCTGAAAACCTTCATCATACCCGAGCTATGGAAAAAAGGCCGTATCACCCCCATACCGAAGCCAGGCAAAGATCATACTCTAGCAGAATCATACCGTCCAATAACGCTAATGTCCCCCGTGGCCAAAATACTTGAGGCACTAGTGTTGCCTAAACTGCTGGAGCACGTCCAGCTTGCCAATCATCAACACGGTTTCCGGAAAATGCATAGCACTACAACCGCTATAGACAGGATTACCTCCAACATATTCAATGGACTCAATCAGCCGAAACCCTGCAAGCGCACTATCCTCGTAGCTCTCGATTTGTCAAAAGCATTTGACACTGTTAACCACACAGTACTTTTGACAGACCTACGCAACACTACTCCTCCGTATATCCACAAATGGATCGCGAATTATCTTGCCGGTCGTCAATCCTGCACCGAGTTTAGGAATGGGAAGTCCAAACTCAGGAAAATTAAACAAGGCATTCCACAGGGCAGAGTCTTATCTCCCACCCTCTTCAACCTTTACATGTCAGGATTGCCCACACCACCCATGGGACTCGAAATCATCTCTTATGCTGACGACTGTACCATCATGGTGACTGGCAACGACATTCCCGAAATGTGCGACCACATCAACGAATACCTGCTGACACTCAACGACTTCTTTGTGAGTAAAAGCTTGAAGCTCTCAGCACCAAAGTCCTCCGCCACCTTATTCACCAGCTTCAACCAGGAGTACAATATGCAACTCCCTATATCTATCGACACCAACGTCATCCCTACTATTCGGACTCCCAAGATCCTAGGTGTCACGATAGACAACTCCGGCAAATTTAACACACACGCTGAGAACATCTGCTCTAAACTCAGGAGCAGAAACAAAATTCTTAAAGCTCTTGCCGGTAGTACTTGGGGCACCGACAAAGAAACACTTCTGACTACCTATAAAGCCATCGGTCGCCCCCTAGTCAATTATGCAGCACCGACGTGGTCAAATGGTCTCTGCAACACAAATTGGGGCCACATACAAATCTGCCAGAACACGGCACTTCGCACCATCACCGGCTGTGTTAAGATGTCCTCAGTGGATCATCTGCACCAGGAGACTAAGATGATGACTTCGAGAAACCACAACGAACTTCTTACTAAACAGTATCTAGTCGGATGTTATCGTACAAATCACCCGAACAATGAACTCATGGACAAAACACCACCGCCACGACGAATAAGACGCTCTATCAGGGACAAAGAGCGCGAAGTCCAGCGATACAAAAAGGTTCCCTTCGATAACTCCGACTAGGCCTGTTCGGTACCGAGATTTCAGTACCGGGTTTCAGTTTTTTTCAATACCCGGTACCACAAGCGGTTTCCCTGACTCAGGTTTTTTTTTCAGTACCGACGGTTTTTTTTACCATAAGCCGGTTTTTTTGAGTACCGGGTTAAAAACCGACTCAGGTTTTTTTCAGTACCGACGGTTTTTTTTTAACCATAAGCCGGTTTTTTTGAGTACCGGGTTAAAAACCGGTACCAAAAAACCTGAAAAAACCGGCTCATGGTTGAAATGAATCGTTCTTTTTAACTCGGTACCAAAAAACCGACTCGTCGGTCGGTTTTTTTAACTCGGTACCAAGAAACCGGGATATCGGTACTTTAGAATATCGGGTCCGGTACCAAGTGAACACCGGTTTTGTACCGGGATCCCGGTTTTTGGAACAGGCCTAACTCCGACTACAAGGCGGCAATTGCAGACATACACACACACGACGTTCGTAAAGCTACAAATAATCGTGTACTTGGCAGGTAGACAGTGTGACAAGTTATTGTCTAGTTCATGCGAGTGGAGTCCCAACTCTTTCATCCGTCTTAGAGCCATCTGTGTAGAATACCAAAGACCCCATAGCCAGGCGTGCCAAAACCATACTTGGGACTAATGTAATCAGTTTCCAAGGGGAGTTTAACAATTTCGTAGTATCATTAAATGACCGTACTCCAGCGTTTGCCACTGACTAGTTTCGCGCAAGCGTAGTGCCGTGTTAGCAGCCAATTGTTGGCCGAATAGATCCAACTGTAACAGATTGAGCACAGTGTCAAGTCCAGTCGAAGGTGTAGTACGAAAGGCTCCCATTATGACAATTGAAGCCATTCTTTGTACTTTCGCCAGCAAGTTATAATAAGTTGCTTTACGGAGTGTCGACCACCATACGCATACACCGTACAGTAGTATAATGGATCGCACGATAGTAGTGTAGATCCACTGCAGTGCTTTTGGTTGTTGTTGTAGTAGCGGTGCAGAAAGGCGTGAACCGCTGTGCATGTCTGTGGAAGTACTCTATGTTTCGTCGTCGTTCTCGCCTATTGTCTCAAGCGACAAGAACGTAGCAGCTGCAATAGGGTTGTCCCATAACGCCCTCGGAGTGAGGTTAGTGGGTGCAGCGGGACATCGGAACAAGTGGTCCACATCATGGGGCGCACCACCGCAGCTCGGACAAATGTTCTGAATGTCCGGGTCTATTCGAGATAAGTATGAATTGAGGCGCGAGCAAAAACCCGACCTAAGCTGGGCTAGTGTCGCTCTTGTGGCTCTCGGGGGTCTAGTCTCCTCGGGTGATATGCGCTGAGAGGACTCTATTCATACTTAATCTCTCTATTGACCGATTCATAACGGTTGTGTGAATATCTGCGATGACCGCATGGTATGCTGTGTCATCAAATATATCGGGAGATACCCGTTTGTATCCCTGGACGTCTCTCTCGAGATCTCTGATTCCACTCCTGACATGTCGTGGAGGGGGAGTATTGTCCATGAGATGATGGTTTGGGTGATTCTCTCGATAGCAACCGACCAGATATTGTAAAGACAGGAGAAGATTGTGATCACGTATTGGCAACATGCTGGTTTCTTGATGAAGATGATCCTGGGACGACATTAGGTGACAACCTGTAGCGATACGTAGAACAGCGTTTTGGCATGTCTGGATCTTGTTCCAGTTTGTTTCACAAACGGTTTGTGACCACACCGATGCTGCGTAGCTGGGAATTGCTCTACCTATCGCTTTGTAGGTGACCAACATAGACATAGTTTCCTTGCGCCAGGAACTCCCGGCTAGTGCCTTTAGGACGTTGTTTCTACTGTGCATTTTGTCGACCACGTCTTCGACATGGTTTTTCGACTTCATCATGGTGTCTAGATAGACACCAAGGATTTTGGGGTTAGTAACAGTAGGAACAACATCATCAGCATGCCTACCCGTACGGATCCTAAGCTCCTCCGAAAATTCCTGCGTCCAGGTGGTGAGAAGTGTTGACGGTGAAATGACGAGGTTGCGGATACTGAAAAACTTCACCAGTTTCTCAATATAGTCGTTTAATCGAGCACACATGCCATTTAAATCATTCCCCGTGGTGAGTACGGTGCAATCGTCCGCATAGGATACTTTCCGGGGGTGTTGGAAGGCTCAACAGGTTGAACAATGTAGGAGAGAGTACGCTACCTTGTGGAACTCCCTGCTGAATGTTCCTATGCTTTGAACAACTGCCACGAAACTCGGTATAGGATTGCCTCCCAGCTAGATAGTTGGCAATCCATCTAGCCTCTTGTGCAGGGACATGCATATTAAGGAGGTCTGCCAACAGCGCAGAGTGGATAACCGTGTCGAAGGCTTTCGACAAGTCTAGTGCCACTAGGACAGTTCTGTCACAGGGCTGTGTCTGGTTGATGCCATTATGGATGTGATGGGTGATCAGATCCAGAGCTGTTGTAGTACTATGCATCTTCCTGAAGCCATGTTGGTGAGAAGCTAGCTCAGCATGTGATACAAGGGTGGGGTGGATGAGTGCTTCGAGCGTCTTTGCAACGGGTGATAAAAAATCGTGATTGGACGGTAGGAATCGGCGAGTTTTGCGCTTTTACCGGGTTTTAGAAGGGGGGTAATTCGACCAGTGCTTTTGGTTGCAGGCCCCAGCTCTTTTCTATTTGGCTTCCCTGTACGAATAGAGTGTTGCTTTATTCGCCATCTCTTGAATATTAGATTTCCAGCTAAGCTTCCTATCGAGCAACAGTCCAAGGAATTTAGCCTTTTCAGCAAAAGTAAGTTGCATATCCCGTAGCATGGGAGGATCAATGGAAGGCAAGTAAAGAGCACCAACTCCGTTTTAGCTGGATTAAGTCCAACCCCACTGAGATTTGCCCAGTTTGTTAAAATAGACAAGGCGTTCCCCAATAGTCCACTAAGCACGTCCGGGAACTTACATGTCACAGCAATGATGACATTGTCAGTATATACAGTGACCTTGCAACCAGTCTATGTTCTGTATTCATTGATAAGTAGTCTCCAAGCATTGCTGCAAGAATGCGGAAATAATTCCATCAGGTCCAGCTTATTTAAAAGGTTCAAAGCTAGAAACAGTGTTACAATCTCAACGACGCTACTTGCAATTTCGTAAATTAATTTTGTTGAATAATATGCAAAAGTTATGTACCACCCTGAATTTGAATTTATATTGCCACCCGGTCGCCATATTTTTCTGATATCAACGATAATGGCGGATGACGAGCGCCAACACAGTGGAGGAGTGAACTACTCGATCGTGGTCGCGTTCGCAACAAACACGTGAACGAAGCTATAGAGGGAACCGACGAACGGGGAATCGTTCCTTTACTTTACTGGCGGCATCGAAGAAGGTTCGCCCTGATCGACGGTAAGGGTTTCTTGCGTCCACGAATTGTCGAGGTCGTCTTGCGTCCAATTCTCGTAGCTCGTGCTGGGAATCCGTTGAAATCGTCTTGCGTCCACGAACTGTCGAAGTTGTCTTGCGTTCAATTCTCGCAGCTCGTGCTGGGAATCCGTTGAAGTCGTCTCGCGTCCACGAATTTTCGAAGTCGTCTTGCGTTCAATTACCGCAGCTGGTGCGGGGAATCCGTTGAAGTCGTCTCGCGTCCACGAATTGTCGAAGTCGTCTTGCGTTCAATTCCCGCAGCTCGTACTGGGAATTCGTTGAAGTCGTCTTGCGTCCACGAATTGTCGAAGTCGTCTTGCGTCCACGAATTGTCGAAGTTGTCTTGCGTCCACGATCGTCAAAGTCGTCTTGCGTCCAATTCCCGTGCTGGCAAACATTTGAAGTCGTGTTACGGAATCATCGAAAATTCCATTTCTACGATTGGGGCCCCAACGTCCGACCGGGTGTGGCAATAGGTATACCTAATTTGAATTTGAAAAATACAAGACCTGTTCCTTTTTTCAATTTAACATCTTTTATTTGTGAAGGAAGTGGAGTTTGACATTCTTGCGCCGTTTATTTCCAATGTGCTTAGTGCGGTAATCGTGGTGTCGTCATCCACACACCTACCCGTTGCGTCACGTGGAGTATATGCGTGGCGGAATTTTCTCGTTTCTGGCCGCGGTGTACAAAAATTAGAAACGTGTCTCCGTTGAGCCCGGCCCACCTTCGGATATTCTCCCCGTGCCGCAACGTAGCCGAGTTGGATCCGCTATACGATTAACACGTAACAACAGCCCATAAAATCTTCTCACGAGATAGAATAGATTCACTGTCACACGATTCTGTGGAACTCGTGGGACCTTCAGGGGTTACCGTTTCCAAACTTCCCCGGGGAAATGGGTCTCAAGCAGACACTCAATAGTTTCAATGCTCGACGAGGACGGTCATGATCCATCTTTCTTTTGAAGGAAGCCCAATTGATAGATTTGATGCCATCACTTTCCTAAATCTAGAGGTCTCGGAGGACCCTTCGATACTTTGACAGAAGTTTATTCC
Organism: Microchrysa polita; assembly: GCA_949715475.1. Lineage (NCBI taxonomy): Eukaryota > Metazoa > Arthropoda > Insecta > Diptera > Stratiomyidae > Microchrysa > Microchrysa polita. The sequence goes on along the minus strand of OX454422.1, from coordinate 11,131,717 downwards.
ATGCGCTATGTTTAGCGGGATCTCACCTCTTTTCTGAAAGAATTAAAATGTTTTTATAGGGGATCCAATCTGACTCCAACCTGGCAGCTTTCGCCTTATTAAAGCTTCCCCTGGACACGACTCTTAGCTCGGAGATCTTGCTACATCACATGATGGTTTTCGCTTGACAGAAAAAAAAGTGGCAGGGCACTATTCAGATACCGCTGCCCTCATAGCTGTCGTATTTACTATCTCATTCAGCTGTTGTTCATTGTCTGGCAGATTAGGCAAGGATGGTAACCCTTCGGCGAGAGCAGTTCGAAACCTAGGCCAGTCGGTCCTTCTGCGATTCACTGTGTACGGAGTGGCTTCGGTCTACAAGGCTGAATTGTAGATACCGATGATAGGAGAAAGAGTGTTCTGACGAGACTCCTCTCCAATCTTTCATTAAATGAATTACATCCTCTGAAGCTAGAGTGATGACCAAAACCTCTGGTCGGTTTTTTGTAATGAAAGTAGGCTCATAGTCCACATTACAAATTAAAAGATTGACAGCCACAATGTACTCGAGAAGCAATTGACCTCGCTCATTAGTGTCCGAGCTGCCCCAGACTATATGAAGTGCATTAGAGTCGCACCCGAGGATTACACTAGTTTCTGAAGCTTTTGCTGCCGCAATGGCCTCCTTTAAAGACTTGTTGAAATGTTCGGCGATCGAGTGGAATGCAGGAAAAAAAAAATCTCTTGTTGGTGGCAAGAAAGTTTTACTTCTTGGGCAATTCAACGAACAAATAACGTTCGCTAAACTCCCCTATATTGCTTCTGTACCTCGCAGGCGAGTGTTGTTCAAAACTTTGATCTTTTGTAGCGCGAGATTCGGCGAACCCCAATTCGGGAGTGGACAGCCTGGAATAATTCACAACAATTCAGACATTCTCAATTGGAATTGTGAATCTGGCAAACATTCTGGGCCAACATTCTGTCAGCCGTCAACACAACATGTTCTATATACAGCCACGTCATACACGAGCCTAGTCGTCATTTGTTTCGCGTCGAAGGAGCACACAACATTATCCAGTATTTTACATTACTTTCATCAGGAAGGTTCGTCCAATTGATTGTTGGATCCAAAGGTGGCCTTATCGTTGGGATCGAAAGGTCCACAGGGTCCACGAAATCAATTCCAAGTTACGAAAACGTGAAGCCAGTTCCACTTTTCGGACTCCACGAATTCTCATCGAAGCAGGTCTGCATCAGACTATTGCTACCATAATGGGATGGGTAGTTTTCGGACCTATGACCCACCAGAACAGACAAGTGCCAACCGTGCTTACAGACATTGATCATGAATGAAGGAGACGCAATATGGAAAATATTCGGGACAAGACAACTTGTTGTACGGAGACCACTAGAGAAGTTTCTTGTCTAGTCATGTTCTACTACGTCTCTGCAAAATCTTACACTGTTGGCAGAAAGTTTGACAGGTTTTACGAAATATGATATGAAATATTTCGATATTTCATGTCACACATGACGTATGATGGAGGCATCCCTGGGCATGTCTACCCAGCGGCCACACATTCAACATTACCTGAACACTCTGCCGTTAAATAATGCTTTTCCACGTTGGACCCGACATAATTTGACAAAGGCTCAAACAAGCTTGCGTCTATTGGTGCCAAGAAATGATCGAAAAAATGCATGGCGGGACATAACATCTCTCTCTCTGGTTCGTGTTAACTCCCTGCGGGGCATAGGGTATTAACAACGCCTAGTTTCCACCTCGTGCAGTGTTGTTGTGTGCCATCGTCTTTAGTTCTGACCACCTCAGATTTTGGTGCAACTGGAAATGTCATTTAGCCAGAAACTAGTAAACGTGAAGAGGGCCACCCTAGCCTTATTGATACGAGATTGCACATAAGCATCTGCGCCGCCATCTGCTGTGACTTGGCTTCCGAGGTAGCAAATTAGCCAATATTTTCGATTACCTGGGCCGAAACACAAATTCCAATCGGCAGATTTCTCAATAATAATTCGGAGTGTCGCCAGCCTTAAAATCAACTTCATCCTTCATCCGTTTCCAAATAATTTTACCCATCAGTTTGGAGACAAGCTGGAAGAAGGCAAATCCCACACCAATTCTTACTATCCTTAAGGTTTTCCTTTTCGTGATTTTTTTCCCATCTCTGCAGGTGCTGTTCATCGATAACAAGCAGCAACCCTACCGTATCTTTCACAGGATGGTCTGTAGTAAAAGGTATATAGGGAATAGGATACCACTGTCTCGGCACCGTAAACCGTGGTAGCCCTACCAAAGGTGTCACCAATTTGCTGAAAAATACGCCCTTCTGCAGATTCAGTCAGTACGTAGGAGTCGAGAAGTATCATCGTCCTCACTTCCAGAATAAAGAAGTACAGTGAGCGAGCTTGGTGATAAAGTCGACCCCTTACCGATGCATTTTGTTTCGCTCAGTCCTAGTATTGCGATATATTTGCGAGTGCTGTTCCCGTTCGACTGCAGTGAGCCTAGTGTTATTGCAGTTCGGTTTCCTACAGACCACCACCACCGAGCATGACTATTCACCAACACTTTAGGACAACTGCGACGCAACCGTTGACTAGCGCATCCCTGGGTGTGTTGCAACCTAACCTGCATCACGCAATCAGATCTTCGGATAAGTGAGTGGCCAGGTTCGCAGGAATGCACCTGGGATTAGCACTCATTCAGGAACGCTGAAAAGTAAGCGGAGTAATAAAAGCGGGTCCAAAGTTCTATAAGATCGAGCATCCACGGGCTCAATACTAGATCAGAAACTGGACTAAAATGGACACTGCGCATCGATAGTACCCTCAAGCAACCGAATGGGCGCTCACTTTCCGGGATTTTATATACTGAGGAATGGTGGCACTTCAGCTGAAAACAGTCGCGATTGAGCCATTTAAATCGACCAGGACTGACGGGATCTTCAGACCTCCACACCTAGTGAATAGCAGGAGAAATCGAAAAGACCTTTACGACCAAAAATACTGCAATGGCTACTTACCTGAACATTGAATGGGCATTTGACAATACATACAGCCTTCACTGCATTTGAAAGCGCACTAAAAATTAAGATGATAGAAAACGCAACCACCCGGACGGATATGCAGCTTGCTCTCATTTAGAAGAGTCATCTGCCAAATTAACGAAAAGACTCTCCTTGCTGAGGATGCCCACAAAGGTTTGAATTTTCTGCTGTCTAGGAACCGTCTGTAGAGGTCCCTCTGCTCTAGATATAGAAAGCAATAGTTAGATCCACTCCCAACTGCGGTGCTGTGGTCTGGTGGAAGAATGCAATGACAACGGGGGGCAAACGAATCCGTTGTAGGCAAGAAGCAGAAACTAGCAAGTATCATTACTACACCTCCAACATTTTCAATGGACTCAATCAGCCGAAACCCTGCAAGCGCACTATCCTCGTAGCTCTCGATTTGTCAAAAGCATTTGACACTGTTAATCACACAGTACTTTTGACAGACCTACGCAACACTACTCCTCCGTATATCCACAAATGGATCGCGAATTATCTTGCCGGTCGTCAATCCTGCACCGAGTTTAGGAATGGGAAGTCCAAACTCAGGAAAATTAAACAAGGCGTTACACAGGGCGGAGTCTTATCTCCCACCCTCTTCAGCCTTTACATGTCAGGACTGCCCACACCACCCACGGGACTCGAAATCATCTCTTATGCTGACGACTGTACCATCATGGCGACTGGCAACGACATTCCCGAAATGTGCGACCACATCAATGAATACCTGCTGACACTCAACGACTTCTTTGTGAGTAAAGGCTTGAAGCTCTCAGCACCAAAGTCCTCCGCCACCTTATTCACCAGCTTCAACCAGGAGTACAATATGCAACTCCCGATATCTATCGACACAAACGTCATCCCTACTATTCGGACTCCCAAGATCCTAGGTGTCACGATAGACAACTCCGGCAAATTTAACACACACGCTGATAACATCTGCTCTAAACTCAGGAGCAGAAACAAAATTCTTAAAGCTCTTGCCGGTAGTACTTGGGGCACCGATAAAGAAACACTTCTGACTACCTATAAAGCCATCGGTCGCCCTCTAGTCAATTATGCAGCACCGACGTGGTCAAATGGTCTCTGCAACACAAATTGGGGCCACATACAAATCTGCCAGAACACGGCACTTCGCACCATCACCGACTGTGTTAAGATGTCCTCAGTGGATCATCTGCACCAGGAGACTAAGATGATGACTTTGAGAAACCACAACGAACTTCTTACCAAACAGTATCTAGTCGGATGCTATCGTACAAATCACCCGAACAATGAACTCATGGACAAAACACCACCGCCACGACGAATAAGACGCTCTATCAGGGACAAAGAGCGCGAAGTCCAGCAATACAAAAAGGTTCCCTTCGATAACTCCGACTACAAGGCGGCGATTGCAGAGATACACACACAAGACGTCCGTAAAGCTACTCAAAGCCTCACAAATAATCGTGTACTTGGCACCAAACCTCCAGCCATATCTCCTGACGAAGAACAATTACCGAGAGCTACCCGTACCACCTTAGCTCAGCTCCGATCCGGTTGGTGCCCGCGACTAAGTTCTTATTTATCGCATATAAATAATGAAATTGCTAACACCTGCCCAGCCTGCGGAACCAGTCCACACGATGTAGACCACATTTTCGATTGTCCAGCTGCTCCCACGCAACTTACACCACTTGCGTTATGGTTACAACCAATCGAAGCAGCTTTCTTTCTAAACCTCGACCTCGAGGATGGAATGCCCACCATCTTCGAATAAATATGATGCAACAAATTAAACGTTTCCTGTCTGTGCCGCTAATACAACAACAACATCATTACTACAGATGCGCTTCGCTCCTTTCCTAGCAGCGCACTCGAGATTTTACTAGTTCTACACTCTATCGATCGAATGATCCTTAGGCTCGATTAATTTTGTGCGACGCCAATCTTGAGCAAACTAAGGAGCAGTTAACATGCCTTAAAAACACCTCTCTCACGGAAATGCCTTCCGAACCCCTCGCAGAGTAATGCAGCCACGCTCCATTTCAAGCTAAAATATGGAGCAGAGAGGAGTAGCATTATAGTTTCGCTAAACAACACCCGCAGACAATTAAATGGTTTACTGATGGATTAAAAACAACCGATGGTTCAGGACATAGGGTATCCCCTCACTACTTGTATTTCAGGCAGAAATTTGCGCGAAAATCGTGTCTGGATGCAAAACCTACGCAAAACAAGCGAATTGCGATCTTCTCAGTAATAGCTCCGTCACGCCAAGATTTGGTCATCCCACTTCAGCGGACTAGAACCCTAAGACCGGGAACGACTCAAAGCAAGAACTTGCCTGGACCCAGGCAACTTTTTTTTGCAGTGTACTCCCATAAAAGATCGGCTCCTTCTCCTTCGACTAGGCAGAAGAAAAGGACAAATCACTTGTGGACACTGTGAACAATACGTCTTAGACAAGACGCGGCGAGCTATTGATTTTGTGAAGAAGACGACGAGACTCCAATCCATTTGCCCTGTGTGACTACGATGCTCTCGCCCAAAGCCGCTGGATAAAATTCGTAGTGGCCCATCCAGATACGGACACAATAGCTTCGGCTTCGATTGGCCAATTCAATTTCTTTCTAAGTACGATCGACCTTAATCGTTGGGCATAGAGTCCTGCCCGCCTTCGACTAGGATGACAGCACAATAGGCCTACGGATTTAGTGCTCCGAGCCTCCCTACGGATTCACACCCCTCCACAATTGAATTTAATCTAGTTTCACCGGGATTTCAGCAAGAACTGCAATACTGTCGGCTACTGGCAGTATAACAGAAAACCCCTTTTCCACAAATCACAATCTAATTCCTAATTGATTTCATGTATTTGGTGTATCAGGCGCACTTACAACTCACCGTCTTCATCGCCCGCTTCGCCCGAATGATGATAATAGCCGGCGCTTACAACCCGTTCCGATCCGCTGGCCGATGATATTGATCCTGTGCCGGAAATAGAACTGCACGCGCTGGCCGCCAGCGCTGTTGACGTTACACCTTCGTGACTATGGGCACGTCCGAGACGTTGCAGTCGCGCCATTTGTGCCGCTACACTATAGGCGGGTGGATGACGTGGTGGTCCTTTTGGTGGTGGTGGTGCCATCATGATGCCATGACCTAAAAAAATCGGGTGCAAAACGAAACAAAAAGGAAATTGTAGAAATGTGTTCGTACGGAATGGGTTATGGTATTCATTGAGATTAAAAGACATTTATATGCAATGAAGAAAAGTGAGAGAAGCCTTAAAGAGCAAGGACGAAAGAGAGAGCGAGAGAATGAAAATTGGATGGGATGCATACGGGGATGAAAAGAAATTCGGGAAACAACACAACATGCGTCAGGAAAAGAAATGTGCACACATACAACCAAAAGGCCAGACTAACCCCGAACCATAAATTCAAGGCAAAGGAGCAACACATTGTGGAGAAGGAACAGGAATTTGGCGAGAAAAAAAGGCGGAAAATTTCACAAACATTTACGCACGCATATACTTACCGTGTATGGCCGAATGACGGCGCTGTTGCAGTGTCGGTGACGGTGAATTGTGAACAATTGACGAAGCTACGTGATACAGACCACCACTACTACTCTCCGAGCAATTTGAATGGACATCGGCCTGCAGGCATGAACCGTGCCCGCTATCGCTTGATGTGACCGAGGCCGCTGTGTGGTGGTAATGTGCAAATGAGGGGAAGTTTCGATTGCGATTTGCGGGGAAACAATGAGCAAAACGGTTGATTGATTTGTGATTTGATTTTTGGATGTGTGTTTGCGTGTGTGTGTATGTGTTTGTGCGAGAAAATTATAGATACACAAGAGAGCATGAAAAAAACAGTGAGAAAAACAAAATCAAAATTTTTGCCAACTGATTTTTGCTTGTTAATATTATCGTTTTGGTGTAGAGGCACAATCGAGTGAAAATGAAATGAATTCAAACAACCCGAACGCATGACAAAGAGAAAGCGGAGCGCAAAAATTGGACAATTACCTGACGTGATGGTTTTGCGAAGTGGTAAATTGCTTAGTGATGTTACACTGCTACTTTCCATTGATAGATCGACCGACGGCAATGGCGTGGGCGTGTCTGAATGTGATCTTTCGTGTACGGCCCGACCGCCGGCACCGATTGTTCCACTCGAACCAGCCGTTGATGTTACCATTGCGAAACCATGACCCGGATATGATACGGAGCCTGAAAGCATGCGGGAAAAGCAGTTGAAAGAGATTTTCCATCAATAGACTATACACGAGCGACTTACCGGCACTACTGCTCGAGCCCATACGACGATGGGCGCCCGGCGACGGTGACGGACTTATCGATGAATGATGCAATGGCAAATGTAGAGGATGGCCGACCAACGGCAACGGTATGCCCGGATGTCGGGGCTGATGCGGTCGTGTCTTTGTCGGTTCGGACAACGCCAGGATTTTCTTGACCGCTTGCGGTGAAGCTGCACCAAATTTCTGTCCACCATGGCTGCCAATACTGCCGCCACCTTTCTTGCCCTCACTCGTCGAACTCGTGCTGCTCGTGGTGGAGAGCGTTGGTGACGGATGACGTTTGCGTATAATCACGGAATTGGGAGCCGAACCACCGCCACCGGTGCCGCTGCTACTTGTGCCGGTCGTATTGCTTGTCGTTTGACTCGGCTCGCATTCGAGCGAGAGCGAATGCAGGCAATCTTCGTCGGTCACCACCTGCAAATGGCATATACACAACAATTTTCCCTAGAGCCAATCAGATGGAACTTACCTTCATGTTGTTGAGATAGGCTTTGACGCGTCGCACCATTTGCGCCTCTTCGAACATTTTCTTTGGATTCGGCGCGGCCGTTGACTTCTTACGTCGCTTCACGGTCGCCTGGCCGTGCAACGTGTGCAAACCGCTTGCACTTGTGCCTGTCGCACCCGCACCACCACTGCCGCCCGCGGAAACGGACATCTGATTCAGCGACACCATCGCCGAGCTGGGCACGTGCCCTTGAAACTCGAGCATTGTGAGCAGATCAAAGGCCGTACTGCACATGTGCGTCAACAGACGCACTTCTTTGGCTATCATTCGCAACTTTTCGAAATTGATCAGATTCTCCACGTGCGTATCGTTGCCGAGATGTATGAATGTGAGATCTTTCTTCACCACGGGATAGAACGGTATGATGGGATGCTGCAGCAGCAATTCGGCTTGCACGAGCTGTCGATATTTGGACATGTTGCGCGACGGATCCATCAGATCCTGTAGATCGGCAAAGAGTTTTTGGTATTTGGTTGGCAGCTTCTCCCACGTCTGGCGTAAACGCGAAACGGCCGCATGACCTAGTCCCGAAACGATTGCAAACATTGAATTGAAATTGCGACACTCCTTGCAGTGGCCTGGGAAAGAGAAAAACGGGACACAATGAAAAGCTGTGCAACAAAAGCAAAATTCCGTCTCAACGCTCAACTTACGTGCAATTTTGATAAACTGCTTGACAATCTTCATGCGACGCACCATATTATGCTCGCTGCACACCTCCGTGACGACCCAAAACATCTCCCGATTCACCAGCTCGGCGAATTGTTTCAGCATGGGCGTGCCGTATTTGGAATTAAGCTCAAACAGATCGTCGACATATTCGGTCGATTCAATCTGACGGAATATGGCGAAATCCTGAAAGGTCAACTGTATCGCCACCTCGTTGGCGTTCAACTGCAAAAAGTGTACGGTCGATTCGCGTATCAGTTCGGGGGCCAAGTCGTCAGGTACAAGTGTTTCTGTAATGCCGTTTGTCTTGAGATAGTAGCGCGAGCACAGACCAATCCGTTCGGCAAGATTTTGCAGCTGATCGGGCAGACGACGTTGCTTGATCATGCCGCCCTCGCCCACCGACACTTCGCACAGCGAGAAATTCGAACTGGTCTCGTGTATGCCGAATTCCTGCAATGCGAGCATTACCACTTCGTGCGCGGTCGTTTCCTTATTGATGAGCAGATATTTACACGTCTGATCCGACTTGTAGACTTTCAGCACGTGCTCGGGATAGTCGGTTTGTCGCGTGTCCTCGTAGTAGAGTGTCGTCAGATCGGGATTGCTGTGGGAATGGTAGAGTTGTGGCGGCAGCTGTTGTGGCGTTTGTGTGCCGCTGGGTGTCGATATCGCACCTTTACCGGCCACCTGCTGACCGCTGGAACTTATGCTGCTAGTGCTGCTATTACTATTTCCTAAGCTTATGCTACTGATATTACCGCTAGTAGTTAAATTGTTATTTGTCACACTAGAACTACAATTGCTTGAGAGCGTTGCGCCCATCACGCTGCTGCCACTGCTGACGTCCGTGTCGCCTGAGACGCCGGAACTGCTATTCGAGCCGCCCACGCCACCGCTATCGGGCAGTGTAGCGACTGCATTCTTTGGTAACAGATTCATCTTGATCAGAGCCTTTTGTATGCGTCGTTTCGGGCCCAGTGTCATGAAGCCCTTGTGCGACGACGACGACGAGGACGACGAGCCACCCGCGCCGCCTCCTGTTGACTGCACCGCACCAGCGGCTGCTGAATCTTTTGCACTAATATCACGAATGGGCGAGGCCCAATGATCGACTTGATCGCCGCCTCCGGATAGCATAAGTCCGCCCGCCGGATTGAGCAGCTCCACCGTCGACAGCCGAGCAACAACATTGCGCGGATCCAACTTGGCAATATCGGCGCAAATGCGACGCCGATTCTGACGCGGTCGCGACGTGGAATTCTGATCGGGCACTTGCATCTCCTTAAACGCCAACAAATTGCTCTTGACCGTTATACTGAGATGGGTCGAGCCCATAAGAATGTCCATCGCGCGATTGTACTTGACGTGCTCGAAACTTTGGCCGTTGACCTCAAGAATTTGATCGCCTCGCTTCAGCCCGACATCTTCCGCTTTCGTCTTCTTCTCCACCTTCGATATGAAAACACCAAAGCCGCCGTGCTCGTAGCCGCCAATAATGCTAAAATGCAGATCCTCGTCGCGTGACGATCGTGTTAGCGTCACGTTACGTGTTCGTGCCTTGGCCGCACACGCAATATGCAACAATCGCAACTGGCCGAGCATGTTCTTCTTCTCCAGCCCGGCCTCGAACGTTTCCAGAAAGCTCATCATTTGCGGATCCGTCTCAAAGTCGGTGAAATGATTGTTCACCCAGAGCAGCACAACACGCGTGACACGATCGCGTATCTCAATGGGCGTGGCAGTGGTCTGTAGCGGCGACACATCCTCATTCTCGAACCACACGAGCAGCTGATGCGCCACCTCTTGCGAGTTGTGGATAAACGTTCGATGCGTCAGCAAAAAATCTTCAACATAGGTGGGATCCGTCATGCTGTTCTCCTCGATCAGTTGCAACAACAATCGACTAATGGTCGCGCGTATGACGACATGACCGCGTCGTAAACTGGTCGCGGGATCCGAACCGCTCAATCGTAGTTCGGTCACCATCACAACTTGACCGTTCTCCTCGTGTCGTTTCGTATTCTCCTCGCCCTGATGCTGTATCCGATAGTAGTCCGTTTGTGTGATGCACACAAATTGACAATCGTCACATTTCGTTCGCATCACGCCCCGATGATAGAGCTTGTCCATTGTTGGCAATATGCCAAAACTGTCGCCCACTTGAAGCTCCTCCTTGTCGCCGTTACTATGCTCGATCTCGACGTGACCATTGATCAGGACACTCCACGAGTCCAGCTCTTCGCCGTCGCTCATAACCATTGTACCCGCCTTATCGACTACGGCGAATACCATCACAGAACAGAGAGCACGACGCACGGCCAACGTCATGTTGGTGAAAGCTTTCAGGGTTTGCGTAAAGTCTAGCAATGTTTCGATATCGTCTTCGGTACGTTCGGAGGGATCCTTCTCCAGACAGTCGCGTACCGCATCGCGAACGTTGAGACTCTGTTGGGGAAGGGAAAAGAGATGTAAGCTTAGACCTGGCACACAAGAGTGTCAAACGTTAGACTTACGTCCATGCTTTCAGCAAGATCCTCCTCGTCCGAATCCACCACAGACTCAACGAGTCCGCTCAAGTCCACTTCGTCGGCATCCAACGAGGAACTGTGCACTGATGTCATGGTGTCGCTGCCACTATATGCCGAACTTGTGTCACTCGAATGCGAGCCACGATTGCACTTTTGATAGAGTTCGGGACGTGCGCCGCTGGGAAACTGAAATGGGAACAATTAGGATGTAGAGCGACAATGGCCTCCTTAATCTAGAAAAACGAACGGACACATTCCAAAACAATTGAGGGAAAATATTCACCAAAGAGCGCAATGTTTCCCCTCTACTGCACACAGCTGTTATGCAACTGAACTCGTGAGAGAGAGTTTTGAAATTCCGAGTGCTGAACAACTCTCAATCGTTCAGTCGCCAGCGATCGTAGCTCAATCGCCAGCGATCATCGCTCAATCGTCGCGACTGAATTTCAAAATTCCCCTCCCCAGTGTTCCATGTACCTTAAAACCCCCCAACACTTACCCCAGTGGCATGTCTTAAATGATGATGATCCATAGCCGATGTGGTCGTTATTGTTGGCGTTATGCATCCAGCACTGGATCTATGCTGATGATAGGACAAATTCAATGCACCAATTGCGGTCGTAAGATCCGTACCGGCACTCGGTGTACTGCTTCGATGATACGGCTGATGTAGGGGCAATGCCGGCAATGGTAGTGCAGGCAATTGCTGGCTGTATTGCGGCTGTTGCGACTGTTGGTGCGTGGATTCGGCGCCAGTGCCGCAACCGCCGCCCACGCCTCCTCCAACGGCGGATGCTGCCGAAGTGCCCGGCGGTAAAATATAGTGTTGATGATGCTGTGACGACGACGTGGGCGTCGAAGATTGTGACGAACCTTGCGATTTACTGCCGCCGCCTCCGCTCGGGGTTGTAGTGGGCGTACAATTGCCGCTACTACTATTGACGAAATGATTTCCTCCGACAATTGCGCCGCCCCCAAGTGCCACATTCAGACTATCGACAATTGACGTTGTTGGTGCGCCCGAATCGCTACTGCTGCTAATCAGCGTCGTTCCCGACGCCGACGCTGATGCTGATGATTTGGGCGGTAGCGGTAGAATGCCGCCAGATGTCGTTATTGTCGACTGATTGAAATGCTGTTGCAACACGTGATGCTGCTGCTGCTGGTGTTGATGGTGCTGATGGGCGTGATGATGATGATGAAAATGACTGAGGTGACTTTGCGGCGAGAGTGGAGCCGACGGGGTGGCGGGCGATGGTGAACCGCCGGCCGATGATGATGGCGAAGCTGTCGTTAGATTGGAAACAGGCGACGATAGTGCTGTAGACGAGGATTGTGCAATGTGCGGTTGTTGGTGATGACGCGGTTTGAATTGATAGTGTAATTGATGTTGTGGATGAATTTCAGGATAATCAATCTGCAAAGAAAAAATGACGGGAGGGTGAGGATGGAGTTGGTAGAAAAAGAAAATTAAGAGCTGAGGGCGAGGACGACGACGACGCGGTACCATAATGGAATCAGGTCTCGAGAAGGGCTAGCGGCATGTCGTTTACTTGCCGACTTTTATGCACGCTCTTTCGAGTTTATTTTCATCCCCATTTGAAAGGGCTAGCAATAAAACGTCCAACCAAGGCGATGGGGGTAGCCTGGTTGGTTTAGTGGTTAGTGCGCTCAGCTTCGGATCACAGGGTCGTGGGTTCGAGTGCCATCGTGGTTACTTAGAACTGTAGAGTGCCCAATGTCAAGTGTATCTTCCGACGGCCTGTCTGGCGAAGACGTAAAGTCACGCATAAAGCCGTCTGGGCGAAGACCCCAGGACCATCAAGGGAGATCCATCTAACCAAGTCAGCGCATAAGAACCAACCCAACGACTTCTGTGTGTCAGAAATTCCCAGGAGACAGTAGCCACACCTATAGATGTCCGAAGGAGGTTTACCGTCTGCGCCTACCGCCTAAGGTTTATCAGACGGCATTGAATAGATCAAAGGGATTTGTCCTGTGACGTCAATCAGCGAGTGGTGTGAGGTAACAATTGTTCGTAACCAAGTGTTAAGGCTTGACGTTTACTGCGAGGCCTTTTTACAACCTCTGCCTTTCTATGGCTCCCGACACCCAGTTGTAGCGCAACTCCAAGCCGTTGTAAGACCCCATCCCACACGATACTCCCCTCTTGGGAGCCTCCCTCATATGTCAGTTGAGGGGAATTACCGCCCGTCGGTATGCCTTGGCTCTAATCTAATCATTCCGTGCTAACAGAAATGGGACCTCTGCTGCGGACTCGCAATGAACCTTTGCCACTGTTGCAGTGTGGGCGCCTTGCACACCTAACTATTCGGGGGAGCGGGATATTCGGTTCCCCCGAGGGTCCAACTGGCATCGACGCAATGTCTTTGAGCCAGTGGGGGTCCTACAATCTACAACCCTACGAGGAACAAGTCCCGATAGCCAACGTTAATTTTGCTGCTCAATTACGTACCTGCAACGTTCGACGGCTAAAAGAGCAAATGCATTCAGAGCCCTAACACATTGCTATCTGGTAAAGCACCCCGTGACCCGCGACTCCACTATTTAGGAGAACCCCAAAGAGGTCTAGGTCCCGTACATCCGAGTACGGGCCAGTACTGAAAAACTGGGCGAAAATACGGGCACAAGGGATCGCTAACCATGTTTTAACTGGCGCAGTTCCTGATTCAGAGAACCGTGACCGGTTTATCAGGAAACCGAGACTTAGATTAAAGTCTAAGTTCAGGTTTCCAGCTGCCTCGCGGAAATCCCTTACGAGTAGTTACTCGAATGTAACTCTACCGCGGGTGGACTGGTCGCATCCCATAGATTGCCCTCTAGACAGGAAACAGTCATTCGGAAGCTTAAAGACAACTCCCTGAGATCTTTCCAACACACTATCCTAATCCACTAAAGCACACAGCGCGCAACGGCAAACCCCTTCTAACATGGAGGAAAGGCAGTTCCCTTTCGAACTACCTCGATACCGGCGTGGCGTCATGCGTTGAACCGTATTAATCTGCTGGCTTCTACGAGTAGATAACGCCCAGTCCATCACAGCTTCAGCTTCGCTAAAAAGAAACAATCATAGATGACACGAACTGGGCATCTATCTAAGCCCGCAGTCTGTGCGCAAAACACGCTTGCGTGCCTTCAACGCTTCAAATACCTCCGAGGGGACTCTTAGAATGTTAAGATTTTTGTAAGGGGAAACTAAGCCGACACAAAGCCTTTTCCGTTTTTTTTTTATCCTTTAAAGACGCTTTAGAAACCTTCGAGAGGACCCTTGGAAAGTCCGAAAATGCTTTAAGATTTTTGTAAGGGGAAACTAAGACACGAAGTCTTTTCAATTTGTTGTTCATCCTTTAAAGACGCTTCGAATACCTCAGAGAGGACCCTTGGAATCGAAAATGCTTTGTGTTGGCTCACCGCTCGCTACGCTCGCACCTCGCCTTATTAAGATTTCTGTAAGGGGAAGCTAAGGTCGAGGTGCGAGCGTAGCGAGCGGTGAGCAAACACAAAGCCTTTTCAATTTTTTGTTGATCCTTTAAAGACGCTTGAAATACCTCAGAGAGGACCCTTGGAATGTCCGAAAACGCTTTGTGTCGGCTCACCGCTCGCTACGCTCGCACCTCGCCTTATTAAGATTTTTGCAAGGGGAAACTAAGGGCGAGGTGCGAGCGTAGCGAGCGGTGAGCCGACACAAATCCTTTTCGTTTTTTTTATCCTTTAAAGACGCTTTAAAAACCTTCGAGAGGACCCTTGGAAAGTCTGAAAATGCTTAAGATTTTTGTAAGGGGAAACTAAGACACGAAGTCTTTTCAATTTGTTGTTCATCCTTTAAAGATGCTTCGAATACCTCAGAGAGGACCCTTGGAATCGAAAACGCTTTGTGTTGGCTCACAGCTCGCTACGCTCGCACCTCGCCTTATTAAGATTTCTGTAAGGGGAAGCTAAGGGCAAGGTGCGAACGTAGCGAGCGGTGAGCCGGCACAAAGCCTTTTCAATTTTTTGTTGATCCTTTAAAGACGCTTCAAATAACTCAGAGAGGACCCTTGTAATGTCCGAATGGAATGTCCGAAAAGGCTTTGTGTCGGCTCACCGCTCGCTACGCTCGCACCACGCCTTATTAAGATTTCTGTAAGGGGAAGCTAAGGGCGAGGTGCGAGCGTAGCGAGCGGTGAGCCGACACAAAGCCTTTTCAATTTTTTGTTCATCCTTTAAAGACGCTTTGAATACCTCAGAGAGGACCCTTGGAATGTCCGAAAGCGCTTTGTGTCGGCTCACCGCTCGCTACGCTCGCACCTCGCCTTATTAAGATTTTTGTAAGGGGAAACTAAGGGCGAGGTGCGAGCGTAGCGAGGTGCTAGCGTAGCGAGCGGTGAGCCGACACAAAGCCTTTTTAATTTGTTGTTGATCCTTTAAAGACGCTTGGAATACCTCAGAGAGGACCCTTGGAATCGAGAACGTTTTGTGTCGGCTCACCGCTCGCTACGCTCGCACCTCACCTTATTAAGATTTTTGTAAGGGGAAACTAAGGGCGAGGTGCGAGCGTAGCGAGCGGTGAGCCGACACAAAGCCTTTTCAATTTGTTGTTGATCCTTTAAAGACCCTTCGAATAGCTCAGAGAGGACCCTTGGAATCGAGAAGGTTTTGTGTCGGCTCACCGCTCGCTACGCTCGCACCTCACCTTATTAAGATTTTTGTAAGGGGAAACTAAGGGCGAGGTGCGAGCGTAGCGAGCGGTGAGCCGACACAAAGCCTTTTCAATTTTTTGTTGATCCTTTAAAGACGCTTCGAATACCTCAGAGAGGACCCTTGGAATCGAAAACTTTTGTGTCGGCTCACCGCTCGCTACGCTCGCACCTCGCCTTATTAAGATTTTTGTAAGGGGAAACTAAGGGCGAGGTGCGAGCGGTGAGCCGACACAAAGCCTTTTCAATTTGTTGTTGATCCTTTAAAGACGCTTCGAATACCTCAGAGAGGACCCTTGGAATCGAAAACGCTTTGTGTTGCCTCACCGCTCGCTACGCTCGCACCTCGCCTTATTAAGATTTCTGTAAGGGGAAGCTAAGGTCGAGGTGCGAGCGTAGCGAGCGGTGAGCCGACACAAAGCCTTTTCAATTTTTTGTTGATCCTTTAAAGACGCTTCAAATACATCAGAGAGGACCCTTGGAATGTCCGAAAACGCTTTGTGTCGGCTCACCGCTCGCACCTCGCCTTATTAAGATTTTTGTAAGGGGAAACTAAGGGCGAGGTGCGAGCGTAGCGAGCGGTGAGCCGACACAAAGCCTTTTCAATTTGTTGTTGATCCTTTAAAGACGCTTCAAATACCTCAGAGAGGACCCTTGGAATGTCCGAAAACGGTTTGTGTCAGCTCACCGCTACGCTCGCACCTCGCCTTATTAAGATTTTTGTAAGGGGAAACTAAGTGCGAGGTGCGAGCGGTGAGCCGACACAACGCCTTTTCCCATTTTTTTTATCCTTTAAAGACGCTTCAAAAACTAATAAGGCGAGGTGCGAGCGTAGCGAGCGGTGAGCCAACACAAAGCGTTTTCGAACATTCCAAGGGTCCTCTCTGAGGTATTCGAAGCGTCTTTAAAGGATAAACAAAAAAATTAAAAAGACTTCGTGTCGGCTCACCGCTCGCTACGCTCGCACCTCGCCTTTAGTTTCCCCTTACAAAAGTCTTAATAAGGGGAGGTGCGAGCGTATCGAGCGGTGAGCCGGCACAAAGCATTTTCGGATTCGGGCTCTCGAAGGTTTTTGAAGCGTCTTTCAAGGATACAAAAATGGGAAAAGGCTTTGTGTCGGCTCACCGCTCGCACCTCGCTCTTAGCGAGTTTGCCCCTACAAAAATTGAAAAAAAGCAGGGTGCGACCGTTGCATCATTCAAAGACGCTTCTAATTTATCTGAGGCAACCCTGGAAATGTTCGAAAACTCAGAAAAAACTCCTCAGAAACTCGCTACGGTCGCACACTAAAATAGTGAAATTTTTTTAAGTTTTTTGTTGATCCTTTAAAGACGCTTCTAATACCTCAGAGAGGACCCTTAGAATGTTTGAAAATGCTTTGTGGCGGTCCACCGCTTGCACCTCGTCTTATTAAGAATTTGGTAAGGGGAAACTAAAGGCGAAGTGCGAGCGTAGCGAGCGGTGAGCCAACACAAAGCCTTTTCAATTTTTGGTTGATCCTTTAAAGACGCTTGAAAAACCTAAGAGAGGACCCTTGGAATTTCCGTCGCTGAAAGCATTATTATTTTATTTTCGCCGAGTCTAAGAGAGACTTGAGAATTCAGCCCCCACACGGATAATGTCCATGACTTGAAAACCCTTTTCCTCAAGATCACGCCGCGTTTGACCCCTTCACCAGTAGAAGGTGGTCGTCAGCATTTAACCCTGAAGGGATGCATGCAAGTTATCTATCATATAGCTCCACACAAACGGTCCTGCAATGGAGCCTTGCCGGCAGTAGCCACACCAACAGCGGGCACTCCACGGTCAATAATTACTGGTGACTGTCCTGAATCATCGCGGAATCCTCACAGTAGTGGCCAGAATGAAAGAGAAGTCACTCCTTCAGTAGGTACTTCGTGATCACCTATGAGTCTTGTATTCGTCTTCGCTGATGCGTCACTGATGGAATAACACGTTAGGAAAGGGGAAGCTTCCAGCCGGTCAGATGTACTAGAACCTATTGGACCTATCGCATCGGGTTGATTCATTTGTGGACGTAAAGAAAGCTTTCACAGATATCAAGGGTCTCCATCAGAGTTTTGAGGATGTGGCATTGGTTTGGATAAGAAGTAACAAAGAAACAGACAACAAGTTGGTAAGGAAAGAGGCAAAGACTACCCGAAAGTTAATTGAATCCTTCCGTCGATGTGCATCATGTGAAATCGCAGGATAATCCTGCTTATTTCTCATGAGCCTTGGTCTACAGAAGCTGCGTTTTTGCAAAGTAAACTCCCATGAATACTGCACAAGCGAAACATCAATAGGTGCCCATACACTGACACTCTTTCCGGCGCTAAATTATGCCATGATTTATCGCCGAGGAAAAGGTGTAAAGGGAAGAAAACGGGCAATGAAAGTGTGATCAATTTTAAGTCACAAATGGTTCCCTTGGTGAATCCTGGATGATGTGGGCGAACACATCGGTATCATCTCGAGTATGCAGTCAGCCATTTAAGAAAATTTACAAATTTACAACACGTACACGTCGTTTCGCAGCAAAATGGCCCGTGCAAAAGCCCAGGCACACACGTGATTATTGGAATTATATTTAAGCGCAATGGCATGATTTACCACCGGAAAGAGTGTCAGTGTGTGGGCAACTAATCTCTTTATTAGGTCTCCATTAAACTTTGTCAAATCATCATATTTCTAGTATCATATCCTTACTGGAAAAACACCGCGCCCATATTTTGCCTCTATCCAGGCCTTGTTAGTAGGGCGGGGGGTCGAGAGATGGGATTTGTTGAGAGTCGCTGGCGTATGTGAAATAGAGAAAGGTAAAGGCCGAGCGAAGCGAGCGATGAGTCAGTGGAATGTAAATGAAATTTTAAAACTAGCCGAATCGAAAGACAGAAGGTGTGTCACTTATCTGGGCTATTGTGACGGATAGGGTTCTGGATACAGCTTCATAAATATAAGAGCGGGGTCAGACACACACACGTCGATTTCCCTACGACTTAAGTATTTTCAAACTACCAACGTGTGTGCCGTCTCTTAAAATCTCTCACATCATGACTTATCGGTCATGACACACGAACACACGAGAACGTGTCCTGATTTTCGCAAGACATTAATGCAATCAAACGTGTGTGTCCTCCACGTCCTCGTCCCATTCGTCTGAACAGGCGCGTGACTACGAAACGAGCTTTCATATCATTCTAAAGTGTTAGCGCTCTCGAGTGGAAGGTAATTGGGTGGACGACTCATCGTTATCACCATCTCATCTCCAGCACAGCAACCAACAGGATAATGGGCTGCGTTTGTTGCTGTTGCCTTCAAATGACCTTTTCCTCCGCTTACATGTTTTCAAGTAGCGCGGATGCATTGAACGGAAGGATATGATGATTTCATGGGATGGTTGTCACGAATGTTGTGAAAGTACTTTTAGGTCCTCGTAACTGTACTACGTTTCTTAGTTTTACGACACACGCGGACATATTGATTCAATTAGTGTAGTCTGGTCGCTCTAGTGGCTGGGCAGCTCGTCGTAAAAGCACACGGTTGTGGATTCGAGACTCACTGAAAAAAATTTTCTCTGGATCCCGCACTGCCTCAACACTACTCGTATCGCTCGCGCCTTGCCTTTAATTTTAGTCCACCGAAGCATACTTACGTGTAGGACCATTTTAATAGTCGTTGGCGTTTGCCAAATACAGAAAGGAGAGGTGCGAGCGAAGCGAGCGATGATGCGCTGGACTAAAAAGACAATTTTAACTTCATGGTGGTACAAAGGGCTTTCTTTCGGCTCGCCGCTCACTTCGCTCGCACCTCGCCCTTAATTTGGCACTATCGGCGCCTACAATCGTCTAGGGCTATTTAAAGAGTCTTTGGCGTTTGTGGAGTAGAAAAAGGCGAGGTGCGAGCGAAGCGAGCGGTGAGCGAGTGGAATGCAAAGGAAATTTTATCTTCGTGATGCTCGTAAGGTTCCTCCTTTGGCTCACCGCTCGCTCCTGCTTTCACCCAATCGGAGCCTACTCACGTCTAGAACCATTTTAACAGTCGTTGGCGTTTGCCCGGTAAGAGAAAGGCGAGCTGCGAAGCAGTGGACATTTTATCTTCATGATGGTGAAAATATTTTTCCTTCGGCTCACCGCTCGCTTCGCTCGCACCTCGCACTTCGTTTCAATCTATCGGATCCTACCGACGTTTAGGAATATTTTACAGCCGTTGGCGTTTGCCAAGTAGAGAAAGGAGAAGTGCGAGCGAAGCGAGCTGTGATGTAGAGGAAATTTTGAAGATGGTTGCAAGATTTTTCATTCGGCTCACCGCTCGCTTCGCTCGCACCTCGCCCTTCAGTTTCCCTCTATCTCAACCTACAATCGTCTAGGGCTTTTTGAAAGGTCTTTGGCGCTCGCCAAATAGAGAAAGGACAGGTGCGAACGAGACGAGCGATTAGACATTGTACTAAAAAGGAAATTTCATTTTCGTGACGCTCGTAAAGTTCTCCCTTTCGCTTACCGTTCGCTTCGCTCGTACTTCGCTCTTCTTGCGACTATAGCGAGACCTACCAACGAGGCGAATAAAAGCAAATTCCAATTCGAATTTATCGTGCAAAGACGTCGGAAAAAAATGTTTAAGACACTTACCACTATCATCTCAGACGTTTCAAGAACAAAACATTCGCTCGGACGTCGACAACTGCCGCCATTTCGTTTACCAAAACTGTAAAGAGATTGAAAAAAGAATTGGAAATTAGTGTGAGACAACCAAATGGATTGGTACGTAATTGGATTGAACAAAAACAGTAATTCTGCTTCAAAAAGGCAAAAAGGATATGTGCTTCACGCTCAGGATCCGCTTGGAAGTTTTCCCCTAATTTTATTGTTTGGGCGAGCTTTACATTTAAATTTTTACATTTTCATCCTAGACCGTAACTGCTTTAAAAAAAAAAGATGGAAACGAAAGGTCTGCGGTTGGGATCTTTTGTGAATAGCTTAAGGGAGTTTCTGATAAAATATATCCCGTCAGAGTCTGCTTAAATTGCTTGATATTGTGTTTGAGCTTTTAAGAAGCTTTTCGACTTTTCCGTTTCCAAAAAGCTTTTCAACTTAAAAGCTTTTCATAGGCTTTTTAACTTTGCATAAGCTTTTTCTAGCGATCCAGACGAGGCGTGATGTGTCTGAGCAAATCAACAGATGGCGAGCCAGCATCCTAAAATCGTGCCAACTAATGAACTCAAAAATTCAAATAGGACGCACAATTTGTATAAATGAACTCCACTCCGCCCTGATTTGTCGTATAACTGCGCAATGTTGACCGTCAAGAGAAACAGAGTTTGAACCAGGAGCTCTTGGCGTTTTTTTCGTCGTGGTGTTGTGATCAATTGCACGCTCTGCCGAGGTGCGAGCGATGTGCAGAAGGAAAAATCTTTCCACTCCCAATGAAGACAAAATGTTCACTACATCACAGCTGGCTTCGCTTGCACCTCGCCTTTCTGTACTTGGCAAACGTCAAACGACTGTTAAAGTAGCTCTAAGTGTTAGTACGCTCCGATAGAGTGAAATGAAGGGCGAGGTGCGAGCGGTGAGCCGAAGGGAAAATCTTTCGATCATAACGAAGATGAAATTTCTTTTGCATTTCACTGGCTCACTGCTCGCTTCGCTGGCACCACGCCTTTCTCTGCTTCGCAAACGCCCAGGACGGTTGAAAAAGCTTAAGACGTTGGTCGCTATTGAGGCAAATGAAGGGCGAGGTGCGAGCGAAGCGAGCGGTGAGCGGAAAGTTATTTATCCCCAAAAATGAGTGCTCATTCAGCATTTGAGTGCATAGGATCATAGCGGTACTAGGATCCTACTCAAGTGGTGAAGCAGTATAAAACACAAAGTCACTAGGTTTCCAAACACCACAACCATGTGCTTTGAAGGCGAACGCACTAACCAACTCACCAACGAGACGATCGGCTACCCCTGCACCACATAATGAATAATCCGCACAAACAAAGCTTTTCTACATCACCGATGCAACACATAGACAAAAAAACGATTTTCGCCTCATAAGCATTTCAAATTAAAATTTTCGCTGCGAGGTGCGAGCGTAGCGAGCGGTGAGCCGGCACAAAGTGTGCTAGAAAATCCCGAGGGTAGTTGCTGCTGTATTAGGAACGTCTGTAAAGGGCCCTTAAAAAATTGAAAAGGCTTTGTGTCAGCTCACCGCTCGCTACGCTCGCACCTCGCCTTTAATAAGTTTCTGTGGAATATCGTAAAAAGGCGAGCGGCGAGCCGGCACAAAGTGTACTCGAAAATTCCGAGGGTAGTCGCCGAAGCGCATGGATGCCAGTTGAACCCCTTCCTTCAAATGGGTCGCCTTCAAATCACGTGTTCAAATATGAAACGTGATCATGACGACAAGCTAAACCCCACCAGGAGTTAAATCGTATTTATTGAAGAAAGCCTCAGAGGTCAGGTCCGCCCCCATTTTGCCCCGATTCCCAATCAAACCACCCTCCCTCACCTTGCCGCATCGGCGGAACCACTGCAACAAGTGCTTGTCGTTGGCGAATACGGTGACGTGGGATATTGAATCGGTTGAGCAGCTGTCGCATCCTCCTCGTCAAACTTCTCCTCTGCCTCGGCTGCTCCATCGATTGTCGCCGCAGCTACGGCACCGGTTATTGTTGCCGCTGCCACGGCGGCCGCCGAACAGCATATCGTCGTTGTTGGACCACCTTCATCGACGGGCGATATAATTGCACCGCTTCCGGGACACCCACCACCGCCTGAACCGCTTTCGGCTAACGATTTGCCGCGACGTAATTGCCAGGCTCGCGACGCCGACACCTGACTATCGTCCTGCACCGAATGACGTCCGTATCGATGCCGTGGCGGCAGGTGTCCTAGATCCTGTTGCTGCACCTGTGTATGATGATGTGTTGCCGCTATGGCCGACAGCTTCCTCAGTCGGCCGTAATCAATTGACGGCGAAGTTGATTTGCGATTTCGCCGGAAACGATTCGGATGGCATTCGCCGTGCGTTGAATGAAATGAATTCCAGCGTCGCATAACTTCGGTCGCATTGGCCGCTGTCGTTGAATCGATTGGCGTTGTTACGGCCCCGGCTGATGTTCCTCGCCGCGGACTGCCTTCCGGCGTGCGGCGAGGTGTTGTCTGACTGGTGGCAGAGCCACGTGAGCCACGCTCATCGTCATAATCGGCACCGCCGCCGGTCACCTCTTCGTCGTCGCTGTGCCGTCGCGAATGACGCGATCGATCAATCGAGAGTATGGACGCAGACCATTTGCCGCCAAAACAGCGAAACGGCAATGCCGACGGCGAAATTGACGATGTGGAAACGGGCGATATGCTGGTACCAGCCTGTTGCTGCGACTGCGATTGACCAATGGCCATCAGCTGCTGGTGGCCATGTACATCGTAATTGTACTCGTACGACGATTCCGAGCCTTGCGAATGGTGTCGCCGTCTTTGCGGCGTGACGCGATGCTTTAACATGCTCACCACCGTCAATCACGGCATTCGAGGTGCTGCCTGAAAGCTTAGTCCACGACGACATCGGGCATTGTCCTGACACTGTGTAATTGAGCGGTCGGTCAAACAGACGAACAAACAAACAACAATCGCGCGAAGCACAATGCAACAGGATCTCACGTCGTCCTTGCAAATGGACGAAGCGAATCACAACCCCACCACCACTGCACACATGCACTACCACTGCCCGCGAAAGCACGTCCAGCGACCAGCGTTCCTTTGCCCTTTCGTTTGGCCACGTTAAGTTGGTTGTCACTGGTTGGCTTCTTCGAGCGGATAAGGACCTCAAAACGCGCGTTCTCAGTAGACTCTTGTCCGGTCGAGTGGTCGCAGACATGCACAACTCACGACCCGACGCACGTTAGTTTTTAGTATGGCCCCCGTTTTACGGACGTGGGGCCATTGCACAGGAAAATTGGCCGCGCGTCACAAACGAAAGGATGTTGGCCCGAGCTCCGATACGTTTCGTATGAAGACCGTGCCAAGCTTTTTGGGGTGGTTGCGGCCTATGGGACACAGGACCGAGGATCCTGCCCATAGCAGACATGAGGCGCAGGTGTATGACAGAAATAGAAAACAGCCAGCAATCGGGGTGTTAATTTTTTATTCGCTTTACATACCCCCGCGCCCCGACACACAGCTCCTGGACACGTACGTAACATCAGGTCGTGTGTGGTGTCACATCCTCACATCCTTATGGCTGGCCGTGTCGATGTCGTGTCTTATCAATTTTCCACTTGATTGAATCAGTCCTCTTCGCGACATGTCCTTAAAGTGGAAATTGCATCCGACAACCTGGAAATGAATATCTCGCACTCGGGAGCATCATTCACCCACCGCCTACGTGCGCATGTCTTAGCTTTTGCCACAGGAGCTTTACAGGATACATACACAATCGACAAATTGGTTGGGAGCGTGAAAGTGGAAAAACTGTGTGACCGGAATGGGCTTTTTGTCTTTTCAACACGAAAATAACTTTCCAGGCTACGACAAAGGATAACAATGGACCCGCAAAGGACACGACGGGATATCTGAGGAGCGGGGACGAGGGTTGTTCCTTTCAATTTCACGGTCGAACTGATTTCAAGGGCGAAGAAGAGCGAATGTTGAAAAACAAGAAGACGATCCGAGCCGGGGCTGGTAAGGTCGATTTCACGTGTCGACGGAATTGAATTCTTTTGTCCATCATTTGGTACAGAGCCAATTTATCGGGGGGCGAGCAGCGAATCAAGCATCCAACAAGTGCGGACACAATGCACGGCCCTTGGTCGGCTCGGCTGACCATAGAAACAGTTGCAAGTTGCGTCTCAGCAATTATGGGGCCGCTACACAATCAGAAAAAAATGTCATTGCGTCGCGTTGACCTTGTTTCCTCATTCATTAATTCATAATTGCTGTGCATGGACCCAGAGACCATAGAGACCACAGATCGCAGCACTAAAACGCGGGAACCGCAACCCGCGGAAAGGGGCAGACGGGGTGGTCTTAACGATGATAAATATTAATCTGCAGTGCATCGTGTTGCGTGTTGTATGTTCTGTCTTCCTACCCGCACGTACACACGACACACAACAAACCGCGAACAAACTATTTGCTGAGCTCGCACAAAACGCTCGGCCATATCTGTGTGGCACTGTGGAACCCAGGCCGACAATTGTGTTGTCTGCAATGGAAGTGCGGATGGCTCTAGATCTAGATAAATTGTTGGATGACCCCCCTGCCTTATGGGTACATCTCCGCTCGACATATCCGGCCGCGTATGCTTTTGTTGTCTTTTGCTGTATATCTGCGGGACATGGGCAGGCGAAGATCTTTCTAGCGGTTTGTATCAATTGAATGGTACATCATGGTAGCCACCCTCTGCAACGAGTAAAACAGATGACATGGATGCTGCCTCTTGTTGTTGGGTGTACGCGGTACGGCCTCTCTCCGTACGGGGGGCAAAAGACGAGGCAATTGATTGATATTATGCACAAGAGCTAAGTGCAGGAAATTAATTAGATAAAGTGCAGTTTAGGGCCAAGGGAAGATGATGAGGTGATTGGTTAGTGTCGGGGGGAAGAAACGAGAAACAGATTTAATTGACTCGCACTTTTAGTGCTGCGTTGTTGTGCTTTGCAGTTTGAATGAACCATAAATGGCCAACAATTTGGTGATCGATTGGATAAAGCCAGAACGCGAAAATGAAAATTGAAAATACAAAAGATGCATACATCAGAGTAGACGCTGTATATCGGCTCACCGCTCGCTACGCTCGCCTTTAATAAGTTTCTGCGGAATATCGATACAAAGTGTACTTGAAAATTCCGAGGGTAGTTGCTGCTGTATTGGCAACGCCTGTAAAAGGCCCTTAAAAAATTGGAAACGCTTTATGTCGACTCACCGCTCGCACCTCGCCTTTAATACGTTTCTGCGGAATATCGTAAAAAGGCGAGGTGCAAGTGTAGCGAGGTGCGAGTGTAGCGAGGTGCGAGTGTAGCGAGGTGCGAGCGGTGAGCCGGCACAAAGTTTACTTGAAAATTCCGAGGGTAGTCGCTGCTGTATTGGCAACGCCTGTAAAGGGCCCTCAACAAATTGGAAACGCTTTGTGTCGCTCACCGCTTGCTACGCTCGCACCTCGCCTTCAATACGTTTCTGCGGAATATCGCAAAAGGCGAGCCGGAACAAAGCGTACTTGCAAATTCCGAGGGTAGACGCTGCCGTAATGGCAACGCCTGTAAAAGGCCCTCAAAAAATTGGAAACGCTTTATGTCGGCTCACCGCTCGCTACGCTCGCACCTCGCCTTTAATACGTTTCTGCGGAATATCGTAAAAAGGCGAGGTGCGAGCGTAGCGAGCGGTGAGCCGGAACAAAGTGTACTTTCAAATTCCGAGGGTAGTCGCTGCCGTAATGGCAACGCCTGTAAAGGGCCCTCAAAAAATTGGAAACGCTTTATGTCGGCTCACCGATCGCTACGCTCGCACCTCGCCTTTAATACGGTTCTGTTGAATGTCATCCAAAGTGTACTTGAAAATTCCGAGGATAGTCCCTGCTGCATTAGGAACGCCTGTAAAAGGCCCTTAAAAAATTGGAAACGCTTTATGTCGGCTCACCGCTCGCACCTCGCCTTTAATACGTTTCTGCGGAATATCGTAAAAAGGCGAGGTGCAAGTGTAGCGAGTGTAGCGAGGTGCGAGCGGTGAGCCGGCACAAAGTTTACTTGAAAATTCCGAGGGTAGTCGCTGCTGTATTGGCAACGCCTGTAAAGGGCCCTCAACAAATTGGAAACGCTTTGTGTCGCTCACCGCTTGCTACGCTCGCACCTCGCCTTCAATACGTTTCTGCGGAATATCGCAAAAGGCGAGGTGCGAGCGTAGCGAGCGGCGAGCCGGAACAAAGTGTACTTGCAAATTCCGAGGGTAGACGCTGCCGTAATGGCAACGCCTGTAAAAGGCCCTCAAAAAATTGGAAACGCTTTATGTCGGCTCACCGCTCGCTACGCTCGCACCTCGCCTTTTTACGATATTCCGCAGAAACGTATTAAAGGCGAGGTGCGGGTGAAGCGAGCGGTGAGCCGGCACAAAGTGTACTTGAAAACACCGAGGGTAGTCGCTGCTGCATTGGCAACGACCGTAAAGGGCCCTTGAAAAATTGGACACGCTTTGTGTCAGCTCACCGCACGCACCTCGCCTTTAATACGGTTCTGTTGAATGTCGTCCAAAGTGTACTTGAAAATTCCGAGGATAGTCCCTGCTGCATTAGGAACGCCTGTAAAAGGTCCTTAAAAAATTGGAAACGCTTTATGTCGGCTCACCGCTCGCTACGCTCGCCCCTCGCCTTTAATACGTTTCTGCGGAATATCGTAAAAAGGCGAGGTGCGAGCGTAGCGAGCGGTGAGCCGGAACAAATTGTACTTGCAAATTCCGAGGGTAGACGCTGCCGTAATGGCAACGCCTGTAAAAGGCCCTCAAAAAATTGGAAACGCTTATGTCGGCTCACCGCTCGCTACGCTCGCACCTCGCCTTTAATACGTTTCTGCGGAATATCGTAAAAAGGCGAGGTGCGAGTGTAGCGAGCGGTGAGCCGATACAAAGTGTACTTGAAAACCCCGAGGGTAGTCGCTGCTGCATTGGCAACGACCGTAAAGGGCTCTTGAAAAATTGGACACGTGTCAGCTCACCGCACGCACCTCGCCTTTAATACGGTTCTGTTGAATGTCGTCCAAAGTGTACTTGAAAATTCCGAGGATAGTCCCTGCTGCATTAGGAACGCCTGTAAAAGGCCTTTAAAAAATTGGAAACGCTTTATGTCGGCTCACCGCTCGCACCTCGCCTTTAATACGTTTCTGCGGAATATGGTAAAAAGGCGAGGTGCAAGTGTAGCGAGGTGCGAGTGTAGCGAGGTGCGAGTGTAGCGAGGTGCGAGTGGTGAGCCGGCACAAAGTTTACTTGAAAATTCCGAGGGTAGTCGCTGCTGTATTGGCAACGCCTGTAAAGGGCCCTCAACAAATTGGAAACGCTTTGTGTTGCTCACCGCTTGCTACGCTCGCACCTCGCCTTCAATACGTTTCTGCGGAATATCGCAAAAGGCGAGGTGCGAGCGTAGCGAGCGGCGAGCCGGAACAAAGCGTACTTGCAAATTCCGAGGGTAGACGCTGCCGTAATGGCAACGCCTGTAAAAGGCCCTCAAAAAATTGGAAACGCTTTATGTCGGCTCACCGCTCGCTACGCTCGCACCTCGCCTTTAATACATTTCTGCGGAATATCGTAAAAAGGCGAGGTGCGAGCGTAGCGAGCGGTGAGCCGGAACAAAGTGTACTTGCAAATTCCGAGGGTAGTCGCTGCCGTAATGGCAACGCCTGTAAAGGGCCCTCAAAAAATTGGAAACGCTTTATGTCGGCTCACCGCTCGCTACGCTCGCACCTCGCCTTTAATACGGTTCTGTTGAATGTCGTCCAAAGTGTACTTGAAAATTCCGAGGATAGTCCCTGCTGCATTAGGAACGCCTGTAAAAGGCCCTTAAAAAATTGGAAACGCTTTATGTCGGCTCACCGCTCGCACCTCGCCTTTAATACGTTTCTGCGGAATATGGTAAAAAGGCGAGGTGCAAGTGTAGCGAGGTGCGAGTGTAGCGAGGTGCGAGTGTAGCGAGGTGCGAGTGTAGCGAGGTGCGAGTGGTGAGCCGGCACAAAGTTTACTTGAAAATTCCGAGGGTAGTCCCTGCTGTATTGGCAACGCCTGTAAAGGGCCCTCAACAAATTGGAAACGCTTTGTGTCGCTCGCACCTCGCCTTTAATACGTTTCTGTGGAGTATCGTAAAAAGGCGAGATGCGAACGTAGCGAGCGGTGAGCCGACAGAAGGTGTGATTGAAAATTTTGAGGGCAGTCTCGGCTGTATTAGAAGCGCCTGTAAAGGGCCTTTAAAAAATTTGAAACGCTTTCTGTATAGGACACACTAAAGGCGAGGTGCGAGCGTAGAACTGGTACCAGTGTCGCGTTCAATACATTTCGGAGATCTGGGATGGCATCACGCGTCTAATACATTTGGGACACCTGGGGTGGCATGAGAGGAGACGCTGTATGTCGACTAACCGCTCGCTCGGACAGGGAGGAAGGATAGTACCCCTCCTTGGAAACAGTTCCGAGTGGCTTGAGCGATTTGAAAGGGTCAAAAGTCCCATGTGCCCACCTTATCCTGTCATACGTGAAGACACCTCTTGCTGCTGCCCAGTCAGACCTATTAGCTCTGCTGATAACACCGTCTTCCCCTTTCAGCTCATCGAGTTGCAACCATTTGCGATCAGTATTTTGTGCACCCATCTGCTGCTTTGGTACTGTTGAAACCGTCACAGAAGTTTCCCAGCTTCGCCCTTTAAAGTCTCCGATCCTTCTGTTTTATTCCGTGAGAAAGGAGTGATACAGGTCCCAGTCCCCGTGGCGCTTGACCCTGGTTTCGCTGCCTTGCTCTGGTTCCAAAAATATGCTTGAGGATCTCTAGGTCAAGCGAGAATATTAGCTCCGATATCTGCCTCCTCCATCGCCTTCGATGGATCAAATACGGCGTGTTGTTGCGGTGCCTCATCACAGGAGCTAGTAGCAGCAGGTGTTTCAATATTTGGCGCATTGCTAATGAGCCTAAGGCAATGCTCCTTTGCCCCTTTCGAAACACTAAGTTCTGGACGCCCTTGCAGTTTTTCGGATAAAATTTGATCTTTCCGAAATGGTGGGACACCTCCTCTCCATGGACATTGGATCTAGCGCCACGATTAAGGGGATTCCATCTCCCTCCACTCGCTGGCGCGCAGCCCCTTATTTGGTCTGCGCAAAAGTGTAATAGCACTGGTGGCGTCTGTACTTCGTTATCGTGGAGCACGGTATGTTGTCACTGCACAACTAGGTGGTACCTCACCAAGGGATGAAAATAGGGGTCACGCTAGTGAGCCAATTTTCATTGGCCTCGTTCTCGCAGTCCATGAGTAAAAATCCGGGGCACCGCCGAATACTTTCCGGCTCCGGGAATACTCTAGACTGTGATCTATGATGGCGTCTTGTAGCAAAGACTTTTAGTCTGGAGTTAGGAAGCTTTGTGGGTAGTTTGAAGCCAGAAATGCGACCCTCACAGATGAGGTCACCTCCTGTTTCTATTGGCCTATGCCTGAGAAGTGACAGCTGGTCTGGACGAATCAGCCGAGGCCATGGGGAGTACATTTCGATCTCGCTAGGTGCTTTGGCTGGTAGAGGCAGGGTACTCCTGCTATTACCGACTAGTGCCTGGGGGAGGTGACAGTTGATGACACCGGAGGAACCTTACGGCAACTCCTCCTCCGCTTGCTCCTTTTGCATATAGTTGCGACGGGTGTCCGCTGATTCAGATGGTCCAGCCACCGGAGGTGCCCTGTACCCACACGCCACAGATGTGCTGACACAAAGCCTTTCCAATTTTTTGAGGGCCCTTAACAGGCGTTCCTATTACAGCAGCGACTACCCTCCGAATTTCCGAATTTCACATTGACGATATTCCACAGAACCGTAATAAAGCCGAGGTGCGAGCGTAGCGAGCGGTCAGCTGACACGAAGCCTTTCCAATTTTTAGATGGCCCTTTACAAGCGGTGAATATAGGAGTGGAAGTCCGGGTTTGAGCTTCCTCTCTTTTGTAGTGCGGTCGCTTCTGCTTCAGTGCAGCGAATTCTGCATGCTGTACGGTGCGGTTCATCCACATACGACAGATACAGTTACGCTGGAATAACGTACAAGGCTGTGTCTCTTGATTTGAGTCTGAGGCGGCCGCAGTCAGATCGGTGTTCGGTTTTGTGTTGTTGTTTTTAATATTATTGCCCATTTGAATGCCACGAGCCCTTAGAGGAGCAAGGGTCCGCCACATCAGAGCGACGCTTGGCTAAATAGCACTGGAGATCGCCTGGTATCCGGCTGCTCCATTAGAGATGTCCATTTGTGTTTCTGGACATCTTCCCCCGATGGGCACGGGTCGCATAACACCCCGAGGATTTAGGACATAACATCCGAGAGCGTTAGTCTTTGGCATGGATGCATAATAGCTGCGACGTGGCTCTCTATTGGCCGGTTTATCCAGCGTCTATCTACCAATCCCCCGAATGAGCCTCGTCTGAATGAAGAACCCCACAACACCCGGCCCTCACAGTTAAGCCTTCACAAAGGTCAGGTTGGACATCAGGGACGGCATAAGAGGAGACGCTGTAAATCGCTGACCGCTCGCAACTCGCCTTAGTCAATCTGCAAAGGACATAGTTAAGTCGAGGTGCGAGCGGTGAGCCGATACAAGTGTCGAGTCTTATAGTTTTGGGACATATGTGATGGCTTCAGAAGAGATGCTATGTCACGCTTTTGGGAGTCCGCAAAGGACGTACTGAAGGCGAGGTGCGAGCGTAGCGAGCGGTGAGGCGATATCTAGCTCCTCCTCTGATCCCAAATGTCCAAAATTTATTAGACCAGACACTTGTATCTCCTCACCGATCGCTACGCTCGCACCTCTCCAAGTTTGTCAGTCTGCATAGGATACACTAAAGGCGAGGTGCGAGCGTAGCGAGCGGTGAGCTGATACAAGTGTCTAGTCTAATACATTTTGGACATTTGAGGTCATAGGAGACGCTAGATGTCGGCTCACCGCTCGCTACGCTCGCACCTCGCCAAGTTCGTCAGTCTGTATAGGACACACTAAAGGCGAGGTGCGAGCGTAGCGAGCGGTGAGCCGATATCCAGCGTCTCCTCTGATCCAAAATGTATTAGACCAGACACTTGTATAGGCTCATCGCTCGCTACGCTCGCACCTCTCCAAGTTTGTCAGTCTGCATAGGACACACTAAAGGCGAGGTGCGAGCGTAGCGAGGGGTGAGCCGATATCCAGCGTCTCCTCTGATCCAAAATGTATTAGACCAGACACTTGTATAGGCTCATCGCTCGCTACGCTCGCACCTCTCCAAGTTTGTCAGTCTGCATAGGACACACTAAAGGCGAGGTGCGAGCGTAGCGAGGGGTGAGCCGATAAAAGTGTCTGGTCTAATACATTTTGGACATTTGGGGTCATAGGAGACGCTAGATGTCGGCTCACCGCTCGCTACGCTCGCACCTCGCCAAGTTCGTCAGTCTGTACAGGACACACTAAAGGCGAGGTGCGACCGTAGGGAGGTGCGAGCGTAGCGAGCGGTGAGCCGATATCCAGCGTCTCCTCTGATCCAAAATGTATTAGACCAGACACTTGTATAGGCTCATCGCTCGCTACGCTCGCACCTCTCCAAGTTTGTCAGTCTGCATAGGACACACTAAAGGCGAGGTGCGAGCGTAGCGAGCGGTGAGCCGATACAAGTGTCTGTCTGTCTAATACATTTTGGACATTTGAGGTCATAGGAGACGCTAGATGTCGGCTCACCGCTCGCTACGCTCGCACCTCGCTACGCTCGCACCTCGCTACGCTCGCACCTCGCTACGCTCGCACCTCGCCAAGTTCGTCAGTCTGTATAGGACACACTAAAGGCGAGGTGCGAGCGTAGCGAGCGGTGAGCCGATATCCAGCGTCTCCTCTGATCCAAAATGTATTAGACCAGACACTTGTATAGGCTCATCGCTCGCTACGCTCGCACCTCTCCAAGTTTGTCAGTCTGCATAGGACACACTAAAGGCGAGGTGCGAGCGTAGCGAGGGGTGAGCCGATACAAGTGTCTGGTCTAATACATTTTGGACATTTGGGGTCATAGGAGACGCTAGATGTCGGCTCACCGCTCGCTACGCTCGCACCTCGCCACGCTCGCACCTCGCCAAGTTCGTCAGTCTGTACAGGACACACTAAAGGCGAGGTGCGAGCGTAGCGAGCGGTGAGCCGATATCCAGCGTCTCCTCTGATCCAAAATGTATTAGACCAGACACTTGTATAGGCTCATCGCTCGCTACGCTCGCACCTCTCCAAGTTTGTCAGTCTGCATAGGACACACTAAAGGCGAGGTGCGAGCGTAGCGAGCGGTGAGCCGATACAAGTGTCTGGTCTAATACATTTTGGACATTTGAGGTCATAGGAGACGCTAGATGTCGGCTCACCGCTCGCTACGCTCGCACCTCGCCAAGTTCGTCAGTCTGTATAGGACACACTAAAGCCGAGGTGCGAGCGTAGCGAGCGGTGAGCCGATATCCAGCGTCTCCTCTGATCCAAAATGTATTAGACCAGACACTTGTATAGGCTCATCGCTCGCTACGCTCGCACCTCTCCAAGTTTGTCAGTCTGCATAGGACACACTAAAGGCGAGGTGCGAGCGTAGCGAGCGGTGAGCCGATACAAGTGTCTGGTCTAATACATTTTGGACATTTGGGGTCATAGGAGACGCTAGATGTCGGCTCACCGCTCGCTACGCTCGCACCTCGCCACGCTCGCACCTCGCCAAGTTCGTCAGTCTGTACAGGACACACTAAAGGCGAGGTGCGAGCGTAGCGAGCGGTGAGCCGATATCCAGCGTCTCCTCTGATCCAAAATGTATTAGACCAGACACTTGTATAGGCTCATCGCTCGCTACGCTCGCACCTCTCCAAGTTTGTCAGTCTGCATAGGACACACTAAAGGCGAGGTGCGAGCGTAGCGAGCGGTGAGCCGATACAAGTGTCTGGTCTAATACATTTTGGACATTTGAGGTCATAGGAGACGCTAGATGTCGGCTCACCGCTCGCTACGCTCGCACCTCGCCAAGTTCGTCAGTCTGTATAGGACACACTAAAGGCGAGGTGCGAGCGTAGCGAGCGGTGAGCCGATATCCAGCGTCTCCTATGATCCAAAATGTATTAGACCAGACACTTGTATAGGCTCATCGCTCGCTACGCTCGCACCTCGCCTTTAGTGTGTCCTATACAGACTGACGAACTTGGCGAGGTGCGAGCGTAGCGAGCGGTGAGCCGACATCTAGCGTCTCCTATGACCCCAAATGTCCAAAATGTATTAGACCAGACACTTGTATCTCCTCACCGATCGCTACGCTCGCACCTCTCCAAGTTTGTCAGTCTGCATAGGACACACTAAAGGCGAGGTGCGAGCGTAGCGAGCGGTGAGCCGATACAAGTGTCTGGTCTAATACATTTTGGACATTTGGGATCATAGGTGACGCTAGATGTCGGCTCACCGCTCGCTACGCTCGCACCTCGCCTTTAGTACATGCTTTGCGGACTCACCAAGGCGAGCAACGAGCATAGCGAGCGATAAGCCGAGTCTAATAGATTTGGGACATATGGGATGGCTTCAGAGGAGATGCTGTGTCTCGGCTCACCGCTCGCCTTTGTGAGTCCGCCAAGGACGTACTAAAGGCGAGGTGCGAGCGTAGCGAGCGGTGATATCTAGGGTCTCCTCTGATCCCAAATGTATTAGACCAAGCACTTGTATCGGCTCACCGCTGGCTATGCTTGCATCCTGCCTTTAGTGTGTCCTATACAGACTCACAAGCTATCTATTTCCTCACCGCTCGATTCGCTCGCACGTCGCCCGATGCTTCTTCTTCGGGTTAGCTGTAAACAATCAAGGAAACGATGCGAGTTGCGAGCGTAGCGAGCTGTGTGAGCAGACATCGTTATTTAAAATTTTGCAGCAAACAGGGTCTTAGACGTTGTTATCTGAAGGCTCACCGTTCGCTTCGCTCGCATCTTTTTGGTTGGCTTCGAAGTGCGAGCGAAGCGAGCTGTAAACCACTATACTTTTGAGATCATGCTTGTACCCTTTTTCGGCGACTTTTTCACCTCACCAGCATCTTCATTGAAGCGCCACGGAGGGACGGAGGTTTCCTTCGGTTGGCATGCAGCCTCCAGCTCAGAGAGTAGGTCAGCAACCCTCATTTAGACTAGGCCTCGG
Source organism: Microchrysa polita (assembly GCA_949715475.1). Taxonomy (NCBI): domain Eukaryota; kingdom Metazoa; phylum Arthropoda; class Insecta; order Diptera; family Stratiomyidae; genus Microchrysa; species Microchrysa polita. The sequence goes on along the minus strand of OX454422.1, from coordinate 11,097,092 downwards.
TGGAACAGTTTGCATGCATTGCAAAAGGCACTCTAGCCGGTAGAAGTAGCTTCCCTCAAGACGATTCTGAACGAAGAAATCCCACCCGAACTCAGGTAGTAGTGGGGCGGGTTCCTTTTGTTCCTTTGCCGGGACTTCATATTGAGGCCTACAAGAAGATTGCAAAGTCCAACCTCAACTGTGAGTGTCTCAACGGCTTTAGAAGCCTTCAGCTGCCCCGAAGAGCTCCATGAGAGGTTCCTCGGCTCCAGTCGTCCGATATCTGCAGGAGGACAAGGACATTGCATTGCATTCATTGCATTTCCCCCCCGACACTGATGACATTGTCCTCCTGTCCCAATGACAAGGACTGCAGCACAATCGGCCGCCCAAAAGGGTCTCACAGTGCCTGCCAACCCCCCAAACGTTTCGCTTGACGTGCACTAATTTAAATGTGCGAGGCCTCAACTTTCGGACATTCAATTTCCGCACGAAAACAAAACTTCCAAACAAATCTCGTGGCCGTCATGGATCATGCAACTTTTTTCTGTTTTCTTTTTTGCACAATTTCGAAATCAACAGTTGTTGTCCCCATTCCGCCAGTCACGGCAACCCACAACGCAACAAAAATGCATGCACTCGCCGCGACCGCGCCGCCGACGCGACGATCTGCTGCGAAGAGTAGTGCGTCCACAGCACGAGAATTCACCAACAAGAATTTTTGACATTTCCTCCCTTCGGGAGGGGTGCACGCACCAGACGCACCACCAACAAAGCGAACCAATCAAACAAATTGGGGGCCAGCCGATTCGTATCCTGCTGACTGGGAAATCAGGCAAAAATCATCCCCGTGAGTCACCGCCGCTGAAATTTCAAGACATCAAAAAACGCCTACCTCCGGCACTCGCTTGGAAAGTTGCTCCGCACTAATCACAGATTGCGACGGCTGTCCCGTGTGGAAATGAATGAATTCGCCGCAATCGCCATATTACCTGAAAATTCAATGCACAAACTCGCGCAGGCGTAGACGACACGACACGACACAAACACGTCAATTTGACACTTTCGTCCTGCCACACAGATTTTTCCTTTTTCCTCAAATTTTCCACTGTACACAGAGCCACCGAGAATTTCACTCGCGCGCGCCGCGGGAGAAAGTTTTGCGAGACGTCGAGAATATGCGGGGGACACGCACACGTCACTCGATCGAAAGAAAACACAAACGCCAGGCCCGCAGGGCGGAAGACAACACAAACAAGGGAGCCCCCAGAGGCGATTGTTGAAACGCAAGCAATAAGGACACGGAGCACGACGAAATGATGACACCACACGACCGCACACTCTCGGCTCACGTCGGCACTTGTGCGCGAACTATTGTTTTTGTTTAACGGTACACAACACGAAACACGACGGATGGCATGCAAAGAGCGACACAGACAAGACAGGACGCGCGTGTTGTGACGGGCATAGAGGTCGCGGAATTTCTGACGCACGCACACAATTCCGCTCAGCGTTGATCCGTGGGTCGGGTCGGGCGGCGATTAGAAAGCGATCTGAGAAGAAATCAGCCGCCGCGCGAGACGTGCATTGACTTCTCGCCTGTCGGGCGATTCACGTGTATCAATGAATGGCAGTAAGCGCAGCAGAGAGACAGAGAGAGAACGAGTAGCACGATTCTAGTCGGCAACTTTCATGTGTACACGCACCCCGCGACAGCAGCTGTCGCGGATGAACACTCACAAATTCAACAGCCGTCAGCTGTACACCATTTGGGGAAATTCACAATTAATTTCCAAAATTCTCGCACATTTCACATAAAACTGTACGCGCAACGGAACACACCGAATTGACCGCGATACGAATGTATGGGTTGGGTGCAAGCGTCCTCGCGAGACTCGAATGTCACCAAATCACACCACACACAAGTTTGACAGGCGGCGCGGCGACTCTCTCCCTTGCACTCAAAACAAACAATGGCGCGACTCCGCGCCCGGTTCGTACTTTGATTACGCCCGGGGGCAATTTAGCGTGGCGAAATGAAGAAGTGCACGCTGTTGTGCAATTGAAACAATTTTTTTTTTGCCGCGGGACGGCCGAAATTAAATAAACGGAAAAATCCACAAACACACGCGCTTAACCCACCCAGGCAAATGACCGGCATGGAAGTTCAATTGCAACTGACGTGACGTCGGATCGGACGTCGTCGTCGTGAAGTGCATTCCGTATGTCGTGCGCTGCTCTGCGATGAAATGTCGCGCGACGTGAATCAACGCAGCGACCAGAGAGAGAATGCAATGGCAAAGTGACAGTTGGGGTATTGCCAGATAGACGAAATGTGAATTGAGTTTGAATATTGAATTTTGTAAATTAAGGTGCACTTTCGAATTTTAAATACAAAAATGCACAATCAAGTTTTTTTAGTTATAATAAATATGAATTAACGCTTTATAAAAATTTCCTTTCAACTGATTGGTAATTTTACAGTAAGGAAACATTTTTTTTTCTACAATCGGTCGGTAGATAGAAAATGAACTTACCTCGATCCAGGCAAAAACATCGAACCACCGATAAATACGGCACCGGACAACAATATATACCAGCATTGTGCAAGTTCACCGGTACTGTGAGAAAGAGAAAAACAAAAAACCGAAATTAGAGCGAGAAAATATCCAAAATATTTAAAATTTCACAAAAAAGTTGATACATAAATGTTCCATTTGGGCCCAGAAGAAGCCATGAAATGAAGAAACACGAAAAATATGAGATCCCCGCAGAAGATCGGAGATATTGATTTCGATTAAGGACATATTCACACGTAGGTATCCCGGTCCCGAATATCAAAAGCCTAAAAACTACGAAAACATATTTTTAGTCTTCGAGTTTTGCGCCTTCAAAGATTCGATAGCGCAGCGATTTCTTTTTATACAGTCTAGAACTTTAGTGAGATTTTTTCTCTTGACCATCTGCCAGGGAGGGCGCTTAGGACAAAAACGATCTCCCCGTCATGGACAGATGGAGCGGCTCTGCAATATATGGTGATCACGGTGCTAACAAACAATGGCGTACGATTTTTATAGTCACAGGTTCCCATAATATGGCCAAATTCTGGTCAGACCCAACATTGTTCTGGTCAAAATCAATTACGGACGTGACCGCAGCGAAGAAGAATTTCTTAGTGAGCTCGACACGCTGGTTTTCATCGACGGTGATTGGGATGAGCAGGAATCAAACGTGGCAGACATATTCGTGCACCCGTTCGTTGCTATGCCACCGATTCATTTGACAATGAGCCCGTGGAAGAAGAATTCCAAGTTTCGGGTTTCGATTTGGAAGAGGTTGGCCTTAATTTTAAGAGGTGGGAAAATCTTACATAGATACCAGCTAAAACCACCTCTCTCGCCACAACCCCCGTGGGATCACCTTTCAGTATTACTTCGCGGAGGTAGGCTATGGCCAATTAGCCTTCAAACCGATTTGCTGACTTCCGTCTGGCTTCTTCCCTTGACAGGTCTTTGTGGATGATGCGCACAAACTCAGTCACTGCTTCCCAATGGCGTTGTTCCTCGAACATACTGTAACATCGTGTACACTTTCGTGTGCCTTCAAAAGCGTATTTACTACGTTAGTGTGTCTTCGTAAAATATTGGTGATGAGAAAGACCGTTTTTGATAAGAAATTCGAATCGCTCGAACGCGTAGCACTGAACCTCTGTCATTCAGCGAACACACACATACACAAGGAGATACGCTTCTGAAAGCACACGAAATCGTCCACAATGTTGTGGCCGAGACCACCCCAACAATATGTACGCCCACTTCCGCATTCAGGTGCAAACGACCTGTGTCGAATCTTGGACAGTTGAAAAACACATGCCTTGCGTCCTCTGGAACTACCTTGCAGCTAGGGCAATCGGGCGAGCTATCCAGCTTGAAGCGATACAAGCATTATCGGTATCATCCGAGACCGGTCAAGAATTGAGTCAAGAAGTGGTTCACCTCTCCATGTTTGCGTCGAACCCACTTTGCGATATCGGGAATCAGATGCCGGTTGAGATTTCGTCCCATCGCCGTTGCCACTGTCTCAGATGACGTCCACGGCAGAGTCTGCTTGTTTCCTCGGCCAGAATTCCCATATTGCCATCATTCCAGCAACGACGTATGCAGCCTCGTGGGAGGTTGTTCTGTATGCAGAGCACACTCTTACCTACGGTAAACCGAGCTCAATTTCTGGACGTTCCCAGAGGTGTCGACTGAGTTAGCCCAGAAGGGTGAAGCGTGTAGCAGTATGAATGTAACGACCCAAGCCAGCAGCTGTCTTTTGGTAGATCTTGGGCCTCCTATATTGGGCATAATCCTTGCTAAAGCTACGTTGGCTACTACTGCCTTTTCCGTTACGTACTTAATGTGCTTTGAAAAATTTAGCTTCGAGTCGATCATAGCCCCCAAATACCTAACCGCGGCTTTTGTGGTTATGATATTGCTACCAACTCGAATGTTCAGCGAACAACTTTTTCTGCGCTTGCCGATCGAAACGCTACAGCAACTACTACGATGTCGTCTGCAAACCCCACTACAGTCACTCCTCTAGGCATTGGTCGTTCCAGGATGCCATTGTATATCATGATCCAAAGCAGCGGTCCGAGAACTGACCCCTGTGGAACTCCTGCAGTAACCAACACCCGTATCGTATTCTCTCTCTGGTTCCTGTTAACCCCTTGTGGGGCATAGGGCATCAACTACGCCCACTTTCCACCTCGTTCTGTTCTGTGCCATCGTCCTTAGGTCTGACCACTGTTTGTTTACTAAAGCAGCCTCGCTATTAACCGATCTTCTCCACGTGTTTCTTGGTCGTCCAACACGGCGTCTAGCATTGGCTCCCTGAGGGTTCCAATCTAGGGCCTGCTTTGCAATATTTGTTGGCCCTCTTCGTATTGGAGGACGCGATTTGACAGGTAGTCCCGTACATCTATTCTTTGCAAGACCGCGTGAATGGAAGCCCAGTTTGCGGAGTTAAAAGCGTTCTTAACATGTAACGTCACCACCAAGCAACAATTACCACTTTGAAGCGATTCCTTTGCCATATGGGTAAACATCCACCGCTAAACGCGCCCGTCTGTCTTCTCTTTTACTACTGATAAAAGTCTGTTGAAAATGATCCTTTCAAATATTTTTCCAAGCGAGTCGAGTAGGCAAATTGGCCGATATGAGCTTCGCGCTCCGGCCGGCTTATTTGGCTTTGGAAGGAGCACCAACTTTTGCCGCTTCCATATCTTTGGATCGAAAACTTCGACAACATTTTTGAGGAATCGCACGGATTGCTACCTTCAGCACCTCATTTGGTACTCCATCTGGCCCTGGAGCCTTATTCTCCTTCAGTCTTGAGACCGCTTGCCAAAGTTCATCCCGTGTTATAGCGCAAGTATGTTAAACGCCTGCTCTCTGAAAAACGTGAACCTATGGGTTATGTAGCTCGTGCTAAGGAAACAGCACCAATTCGATATTCCGGAGCAGCGATGGACACTTTATTTGTGGTGCTTTTGGCCCTATTTTCTTCATCACCACCCTATACGCCTTTCCCCACGGATTTATGTCTGCATCGTCACAGAGTTGCCTGAAACAAATTTTTTTGCTTCTTCTGAACGCTAGTTTTCAAGCTCTTCCAGCATTTTTATAGGATTCTAGGAGGGCATCACGCGAGCAATATCCTGAATCACTCGCTGGCACTGACGTCTCGCCGCTATTTCTTCGGACCACCAGTAATTTTCATTATTTTGCCTAGATGAAAGTTTTCGGGGCATAGAGGCGTTGCAAGCCGCTGTCAAATGTTCTGTGATCTAAGCTGATCTTTGTTCCGCATGACCTTCAATAGGGCCAGTTTGAAGGAAGTCTCGTCAAACCTCTTTGTAGACCACCCAACGAAGCGGCTAGTGTTCCTTGGTCGATACACCCTACAACCTGCTGCAAACAAAATTGCTTGGTGGTCACTAACTTGCCACTCCATCGCCGCGCCGGTGCCAATGAGCTGCTGACAAATGTGAGATCAATGATGGATCCCCCGTTTCCTCTTGTGAAGTTGTTTCTATCCCCTGAGCTCATAAGAACAATATCCATCGTCGAAAACGCACCCAAAAGTGCACGATCACGCCTATTCGTCACTCGACTACCCCATTCGGCGGCCCAAGCGTTGAAATCTCTCCGCAATTATCACAGGGCTTTTTGTACTTGCGTCATGCACAAGGCCGTCAAGAAATTGCTCGAACTCGATATCATTACACCGTGGTAGAGCGTAGCAGCTATACACCTATATGCCGTGATCTTTGCTCTTACAACTCTTCTTAGATCGCCCGCCATCCCTTGCTGGAAAGGGTAGTCACCGCACGTGCAGCTAGCCGCTTGGTTATCCTGATCTGTGACCCGGATTTATTGTTTGACCAATCATGGACCGAATTCGAAGCCGACTGTTTGAGTTGGATCTTGGAGAGAATCTCTGTGTTGATGAACAGGTCATTCCTTTCAAAGGAATGTTCATTGAAAAGCAATAGGTCAAAGGAAAACCTTGCCCCTGGAATGAGTGGATGCCGTATAATTTCCTTGTCAACCAAGTGTCACACGTACACAGCAACACCAACAGTCTTTGTTAGTATGTGTGATAAGCCCAAGTATAAATACGAGTGCGCTTCACGCACTCGGGTTGTCATTCGTGTTCTGTTCGTCGAACGGAACACACGTCTTGCGATAAGCAGTAGTTGTAACTATAGCTTAGAGCGATTATTCTTTTGCTTATTCTTTACAGAACTCGATTTGGAAGAGGATTTTCGGCCGAGGCAAGGGACTGCGTTATCGCTGATTACTTGCTGCGGACGGAGAGGATGGAGGAGAAGCGTGCGGATATTGATATGTCCGCGCTGAACAAGAAGGAGAAGGCGAAGAGGAAACGAGCCGTGATTTCTTCGGACGAGGATGAGCCACCATCGCTGGCGAAACTCCAGACGGAGAATGTTCAGCTTCGTGAGGATATGGCAGAGCTACGACGCGACGGCTCAACGAATATTTAAAGATCCAGCTCGAGGATTTGAGGAGATTCTCGGGCTTGATCACATCAGCGCAGCGAAACGAGCTTTGTACCACGGATGGCGATGATAAACAATGGCTAGAACCTAGCAACGGACGTGTTATAGCGATGAAGCCGGTCGATATGACAAGGTCGAAGGATATTGCTGAAGGAAGTAAGCGAGCTTCTAACCACACTTCGAACGAATTATCGAGGAAGAGTGCCGGTAAGCTCAAGGATGAAGCCTGCGAGACTATCAATCGAACGGACGACGGTTCGAAATTGCCGAATAACAAAGCCGGCGAGACATCAAAACGAACGGACGGTTCGAGCTTGCCGAGGGATCCAAGGATGCAATATACGAACAAATGCAAGAGGCCCGGAACTTCCTTGCGCCTATGGATGAGGAAGTGGATGTCGAGCATTTCAACAGCCCAGACGAGAATTCGACGGTGTATACCTTCAATCTGGTGCAGAGCAAGAAGAAGCGGAAGGCAAACAAAGGCATCGTAGCGAAAAGTCAAGTAAGTGCCAGTGTTTTATCTAGCCCTACCCCATCTGCTTCAACCCCTGTTAAGAAAGAAAGGGTCCCTCCTATCAATGGGTATGGAATAGATATTCCGAAACTTGTTCAAGAGGTTAGATCTCTTGCTTCTACCAGCTCTCCGCCTAGCCGGAGAAACAATGCACTTTTAATATGTGGATTGCATAATGAGTGTAGTCCTGACACTATTATGCAAGAATTTAAGGAGGTCTATCCACATATTAAAATAAGATAAATTGCTAATTTCTTGTCAAGAAGCGACAAATTGCGCATAAAAGCCAATCCCTCGTCGCAAGTAATTTCAACTTCAGGTCTCTTTATAGCCACATTTGAGCCGGATCAAGATCTGAGGGAAGTTAGGGCTATTAAGCACTTATATTTCCGGAAAGTTAGGTGCGAAAAGATAAAAAGGGTAGAAGAGATACAATGTTACCAATGTCAAAATTTCAATGCAATGGGCGGGGCATGTACAACGGATGGACGATAATCGCATGCCAAAGAAAGTGATGAACGCACAACGAATTGACGGAGCGAGGTTACGTGGACGACCGAGAGCTCGCTGGGAGAACTCCGTAGGTGAAGACGCCCACCAGCTGCTGGGCTTCCGAAACTGGAGGACGAGGTCACGTAACCGCGACAATTGGAGGTCAACGATTCAGGCGGCCAAGGCCCGACGTCGGGCTATCGTGCCACATTGATGATGAATGTCAAAATTTCGGGCATTTGGCAAAAAATTGTACCATTCCTTACCGTTGCGTTAGATGCACGGACAAACATGAAAGGGGTCAGTGCAAACTAGCTGACAACGAGCCTGCCAGATGCTGTAATTGTGGGAAGTCAGGACATACGGCCAATTTCAGGGGATGTCCTGCTTACCTCAGCATGCTGGTGAGGAAAAAGGCCAGCTCCATTAAAAAGACAACTGTTGCCAATTCCAATAAGTTGAAAGTGGACTCGCTACTTTCAACGCTTGTTCTTTGGTCAGAGATCCTCAGAGATGCACAGCGCAACTTCTGATTGACAGATTGGCCTCAGACTTCATCCTGATTACTGAAACCAGGCTGAAGGAGGAAATTCATGTCAGGTTCCGGAATTATAAGATCGTAAGAAACGATTGTAATACCGGAACAGCGCTCTTGGTGAAGGAAAATATTCAATTTCTTCCGTACCAATTGCCAAAACTTAAGGCCTCGGCCTCTGGAGCGGTCTGTAGTGCTCCTGATAATAGAAAGATACTTATAATATCTTCTTATATCAGGGGAACTCCGGTACTGCGTGAGTTCAAAGCAGACTTAAGTAAATTGTTGAGAGGTACTAGTCATTTTGAGAATGTCGTAACTTCATGATCAAGAAATTTCCAATTAGGGTATTGAATATTATACTCATTATATTCAATAACTCCTACAATATTGGATACTTTCCTGATCATTGGAAAGTTGCGAAAATCATTCCAATTCACAAAAAAAATGACCCACAAAACGCCAATAATTATAGGCCTATCTCCTTACTTCCAACTCTGGGCAAATTATTTGAAAAGTTCTGGGTTTCTAAAATTCAGAATTTTCTTGACGACGAAGAGATAATACCCTCCTTCCAGTTTGGATTTAGACCGCAGCATGGCACGCAGCATGCTGCGTCCTATTTATTGCGTCAAATCGTTAAGCCGTTGAATGAAAGGAATTGTCCAACAGTTGTCTGCGCGCTCGATCTGGAGAAAGCATTCGACTCTGTTTGGACAAATGGACTTATTTATAAGCTCATCAACCTTAATTTCCCTCTTGCTTTGATTAAAATTGCAATAAGTTTCTTCCAAAACAGGAGCTTTCTTGTAAGTGTTGCTAATGCCAAATCCGGTACATCGGAAATAACTTCTGGAGTTCCACAGGGTTCTGTTTCGGGTCCGATTTTTTATAACATCTTTACGTCTGATATTCCTGTTCCACGCGTATTAACCCCAGTGAAGATCATGCAATATGCTGACGACACTTTAGTCTATGCATCTGGCATGAATCCGAAGAAGGCTGCAAAGGCTATCAGTAATTATCTGGTTGCCCTAGCTGCCTACTTTAAGCAATGGGGTATACGAATAAATGAGGAAAAGAGCCAAGCTGTGGTTTTTCGAAGAGCGGGTAACTACCAGTATGGGAGGGGCATTAGGAGATTGTCCAAGCGCAGTGAGATACAAGTTGGTTCAGCAACAATTTCATTTTTCATTTCATTTCATTTCATTTATTTCCAATAAATTTAGCATTTAACAATATAATTTACAAAAATATTTACTTTAAGGAAATACCTATCCACAATGGCATGGCCAGAGCGTGGAAAGGGGGTTGGATTCGTATTTAACAGCTATTTACAAACTATAGTAGAGAATCGAATTTATCAATCTAAGTTAAACAAATAAACAACATAATACAATAAAACAATTTATAAAAGAAATTAAAACAAATTTAAAAGATAATTAACTACAACAAGAAACTATATAAAACGATTAAAATAAATTTATATCCTATAATGAAATTTCGAAGAAAAATCAGGTCATATAAATCGGACAACGCGTATATTGAAATAGCGAGTGTTGGCTCGTATATGGCATGGTAATTCATTATACCAGACAGGTCCTAGGTAAGTCCAATGTCGCATACAATGAGATAGGTTCTTTCTTGGTATTCTTAGTAGACCTGAGGTCGTACCTCGTGTTTGATATGCAGTTGGGAAATTCGAAAAAGTGTCCAAAGAGCTATTGACTTTCCTTAAAGCATATAATTTGTAAAGTCTATTAATATTCAGTACTGAAAGATCGTTATAAAGATTGGTAGTTGAATGGAGTCTAGTGCGGCCTAAAATTGTCCTTTTGTGCTACTTCTAGACATCTTAAATTAGTAGGATAAGCTCCTCCCCATGCTAAGATTCCATATGATACTATAGAATGGGCAAATGCAAAATAGACTGATCTTATAGTAGTTCTATTTAGTATATTGCGTAGCCTGTAAAATATATAGGATAGTTGATTTAGTTTTTTCGTAAGAGTTTCTATATGCTTCTTCCAATTAAGGTATTGTAGTAGCATTAGGTAGGTAGAGTATCACGTAAGAGTAGTATTTAAGAATAGAGAATAAGAGAGAACATTTGTAAATAGTAGTATGTATGCAGAAGAAGATAAATTAATAAAGTCAGTCATAAGCCAGACGTGACCGAAGTCTCATATTCGTCTTATTCACTACATCAGAAGTGGGTACGCATATCAAGATCGTTATGAGTTTGACAACGCGAAGTTCGATAGTCGAAGTAAACGATAGTGACGGAAACGAGAGCTTGTACAGCAACTGCGAATACGACAACGAGACTGAAAAAAGCGCCGACGATCTGGAAACAGCAAAGGAAGCAAAAATAAGCATTGGTGAAGACAAAGCAACAGTTCAAAGTAGTGACCATTCTGAATTAAAGTGCAGTGAAAAAGGAAAAATGGACAAAAACGCCCAAATCAACGTTAGCACCGGCTCAAGCATCGGTAAAAACAACGGCACTACCGACAAACCTGGTGATGTCACGGAAGTCCTGCTCTTACGTAAAGAAATAGAGCTCTTGAAAAGGGAGAAACAATTATTAGAAAGAGAAAAGGAATTCATAAGAGCTGAAGAAACAAAAATAGTGAAGAGTGAAACTGTACTACCTTTCACGTCTCTTAAAGAAATTATTCCAGTATATAGTGGAACCGAAAGCTTCAGTTCATGGCGCATCAAACTAGAAAATTACTGTAAACTCTTCGAAGTCGACGATTGTGCTGCTAGGCTGTTAGTTTACAGCAAGTTGACAGGCACGGCACAAAAATGGTTCGATGCAGATCCCAATCGAATTACGCTCACTTGCAAGAATTTATTCGAAGAAATGGAAGCCGCTTTCTCGAATAAAGATAGCAAACTGGAAGTTCGCCGGAAGTTTGAAAAACGTACCTGGAAAACTGGAGAAACTTTCTCAGAGTATTTAACTGACAAAAAGTCCCTTGGGAACGCCCTTAACATTGAAGAAGATGAACTAATCGAATATATAATAGAAGGAATCCCCGATGAAATTTTAAGAAATCAAGCGAAGATCGGAAATTTTTCAACAACAATAGAACTGGCCAAGTCTTTTCACTCGATTGTTCTCAAACAGAAGCAATCAACAAGGAGGACAGAAGAAGGACGTGTAAGGTGTTACAATTGTAATTCCAGTGGACACTATGCAAAAGAATGCCGGAAGTCGAAACGAGAACCTGGAACGTGCTATGCTTGTGGAACGCCTGGGCACTTGGCTAAAGAATGCAAAAATTACAAAAGTTCAACAAAAAATAATTTCGTAAGTTACTTTAATGTATCTGTAAAATCTAATCCTAATGTAAACATGATTTTAGAAGCGCTGATAGACACGGGGAGCCCCATTAGTTTAATAAAACGATTATATATACCAAGTAGAGTCCAGTTAGCAGTCGAAACGAAAAATTATTTTGGATTAAACGGAAGTAAAATGATTATTTATGGAAAAATATTTTGTTATATTGAAGTTCAGAATAAAACTATATTAACAGAAGTTATTGTGGTCTCAAATGATAGTATGGGCTACCCCATGGTCTTAGGTAGAAATTTTATAGATGCATGTGGCGCAAAACTAACGATTGATAGTATAGGGTATTTACAGGACACTCAATACATAAAAAACAAAAACAATCTATCTATGACAGTTAAAAACTCAACTAGTGGGTGTTATAAAAGAACTAATATAAATGCTATTAGTAATGAAGCGAATGAGAATGAATTTGACATGGATGCGAAAGATATCGGTTGTAAATTAGCAAACTGCGACAAACTCGACGACGCCATAAACGAGATTTTAGCAATAGACATTACATCAACTTGTACAGCCGACTACAAACTAAACGAGAACATTAGCTACAAAGATAAAAAATATTTTGAACAATTTTTTTTTGAAGAATACATTAACCAACGAAGACCAGACCAACCTAAAACTAAGATAGAGATTAAATTAGTGTTAGAGAACAATAAACCTTTTAGTTGTCCTCCAAGAAGGTTGTCTTACGATGAGAAAAATAAGTTACAAAAAATTTTAGATGAATACACTGAAAAAGGATATATACGACCCAGCGATTCGGAATTTGTGTCACCAATCGTGTTAGTTAAAAAGAAAACAGGAGACATACGAATGTGCGTTGATTTCAGAAAACTAAATAAAGTTACCTCAAAGGACAATTATCCAATGCCATTAATAGATGACTTGTTAGATAGACTTGTAAATAAGAAAATCTTTACCAAACTAGATTTGAGAAACGGGTTTTTCCATGTATTTGTTGAAAAAGAATCAGTAAAATATACATCGTTCACGACACCCTTGGGCCAATTTGAGTTTTTAAGGATGCCTTTCGGTCTACGAAATGCACCAGCTACTTTTCAGAAGTTTGTAAATAAAGTTTTTTCTGACATGATAAGGGATGGAGAAGTTATAATATATATGGATGATATCATGATTGCTACAAAAAATATAGATGATCATTTCAAAATACTTCGAAAAGTTTTCCAAAGACTCGTTGAAAACAAATTAGAGCTACGCCTGGATAAGTGTGAATTCTTACAATCGAAAGTAACGTATTTAGGGTATACAGTAACCGGAGATGGCATTAAGGCCGACGATAAAGGATTAAACGCAATATCAAACTTTACTGTCCCAACTAAAACGAGTGAAGTTCAAAGCTTCTTAGGACTATGCTCTTATTTTAGGCGCTTTATAAAAGATTTTTCATTAATTGCGAAACCACTTTACGACCTAGTTAAAAAAGATAAAAAATTTGTGTTTGGCCCACAGGAGCTAGAAATATTTAATCTACTTAAACAGAAACTAGTGCAGTCTCCTATACTGGCAATCTACGATCAAAACGATGCAACCGAATTACATTGCGACGCAAGTGCTCTGGGGTTCGGTGCGATTCTCTTACAGAAAAAAAAGGACAACAAATTGCATCCGGTCTTTTATTTCTCAAAAAGGACCACCGAAGCGGAGTCTAAATACCACAGCTTCGAACTAGAGACTTTGGCAATTATATACGCGTTAAAAAGATTCAGAGTTTATCTACAAGGTGTAAAGTTTAAAATCGTAACGGACTGCAATTCCCTCACATTAACACTTAACAAAAAAGACATGAATCCTAGAATAGCTAGGTGGGCACTGGAACTAGAAAACTATGACTATGAACTTGAACACAGGGCTGGAAAAAGGATGCAACATGTAGATGCGTTAAGTAGAGTCAATAATGTTTTAGTAGTTGAAACTAACACGTTTGAAGAGGATCTAATAATATGCCAATCAAAAGATGAAAAAATAGAAGAACTCAAAAAACTGCTTCAAAAATCGGAAAATAAATTTTATGAAATGAGAAACGGTATAGTCTATAGAAAAAAAGATGATAATATTTTATTTTATGTTCCAGCGTCAATGGAAAGTCATGTCCTTTTCAAATACCATAACGAAATGGGGCATACCGGTGTCGACAAGGTGATAGATATAATACAAAAAAGTTATTGGTTTCCAAAAATGAAAGAGAAAGCAAATACACATATACAAAACTGTTTAAAGTGCATCGCGTTCTCTCCTAAAAGCGGCAAAATAGAAGGATTTTTACATATGATTCCAAAAGGAAAGTCGCCATTCGAAATCGTGCACATAGACCACTACGGACCAATTCACAGTAAAAGCACAAAATATAGACATATACTAGTAATAGTAGACGCTTTCACAAAGTTCGTAAGACTATACCCAGTAAGAACTACATCGTCTAAGGAAGCAATAAACTCCTTAAAGGATTATTTTAGAGCCTACAGTCGCCCCAGATGTATAGTCTCTGATAGAGGAACATGCTTCACATCCAATGATTTTAGTGCATTTATGAAAACAAATAACATTCAGCATTTAAAAGTAGCAACAGGGTCGCCACAGGCCAACGGTCAAGTTGAAATCATAAATAAAAGCTTAGGACCCATGATGTCAAAACTGACAAGTTCCGAAAAAGACGATGGCTGGAATAAAACGCTCGAAAATGTAGAATACGCGATGAATAACACAATACATAGAGCAACGAAGCAACATCCTAGCATAATGTTATTTGGCACTAGACAGAAGGGTACAGTAGTAGACAGCATAAAAGAAAACGCGCTAGAAAATATACAAAATATAGATAACAATATAGAACAAATAAGGAAAAATGCAGAAAACGCACAAAAGCTAACACAGGACTACAACCAACAATATACAGATGAAAAAAGACGAAAGCCAACGCAATATAAACTCGGAGATTATGTAATGATTGCAAATTTTAACACCCAAACTGGAGTCTCAAGTAAACTAGTTCCAAAATTTAAAGGTCCTTACAAGATAGCTAAAACACTAGAACACGACAGATATTTAGTAGAAGACGTTGAGGGGTTCCAACATACGCAAATACCGTACAAAGGAATCTGGTCAGTAAGTAATTTAAAACCATGGTACAATTCTGATAATAATAAGGACAATAGACAAAACATGGACCAAAATAGACCTACAAATGAAACTGAAAATGGTTAAGACTAAAAAAAAAAAAAAAAAAAATAAATAAATAAATACATAAACGATATAGGATCTGAAAAATAGTAGGTACTTTATTTCAAATTTTGTTAGAATCGGGTGATTCTATTGTCAGGACGGCCGAGTTGTAGTAGCATTAGGTAGGTAGAGTATCACGTAAGAGTAGTATTTAAGAATAGAGAATAAGAGAGAACATTTGTAAATAGTAGTATGTATGCAGAAGAAGATAAATTAATAAAGTCAGTCATAAGCCAGACGTGACCGAAGTCTCATATTCGTCTTATTCACTACAGTATTGAGGTTTTTTTAAAAGCAATTCATGGGACACTGTATCGAAAGCTTTCGCCAAGTCTATAAAAATTGACAAGCATACCATCTACGAGGTTACTGTCTAAGGGTCACCTAGCCTATGGCTTTATACCCTGCTCCTTGCTTATGCGGTTTGGACCTCCAGCTTGTTTACTGACCCGGATCTGTAGTCAGATGGGGATTTCTCCATCCGGTGAATGCATTCACCTTCAGGAACCCAACCCCGGGGCTACATCACCAGCTCGATGTCTTGCTTAACAACCGACAGCCCCCTCGAGACCAACGCCAAGATGGGAAGGGACCATGGTCCCCTGGGCTCGCCCATCCCCGAGGTACACTATTCGCTATGGACTTCTCCATAGCAGGTGTGATCCTCCTTCGGCCCCCTATTGGTTAAGCCTTACGGCGAATTCGGGCATGCACACCCCAGGCTCGTTGGACCTGTGACTCCGCGTCTGTGCAGACAACGAAGCGCTGCTTTTCACATCCAGGCGGCCCCTTCAGTTTACTAGTCAGCAATGCGACTCAGGCAGTGTGGTCATCAATCCACAAACTAGCTAGATATAGGCGCGTAGGCATTTTCCACCAAGGCCGTTCTCCCTAGCTAGCCCCTTCTCGACTCGGGTCATGCGGAGCCGTCACCTCCGAAGCTCACACGACTTCCGTATGATGCACCCCCCCACCGGGGGACATCAAAATCGTGCTAGGCCTTTAGTGCTTCCCTCCCGCAAACTATGGGGGGAGGTAGGCACGCCAAGAGCCACCCGTGCATAACTCAGGAGCACGGGACCGTTAACGCCCGAATGGTCTTTGTACAGATCCTCGCCATGGCGTATCAACTGTACCAGGTGCCCCCTTGCGCTACTAGGTCCGTGGTGTCGTAAGTCACCAAAGATCCCTGTCCGACTACAAACAGCCTTCCAAGCTGAGTGTCACACGGACACAGACCCCCCTGCGGGGAATATATAAAAATTGACAGTGGTTTTTTGTTTTCATCAATTGCATTGTATAGTTTTGTAGTTACTTTATCTATAGCCTCTTGATTTCCCATTCCGGTCCGAAAGCCAAATTGCCTAGATGTTAATATATTATTTGTATTCAAGTAAGAAATAATCTGTTTCTTTATTATTTTTTCAATGACTTTAGCAATGGTAGATATAATAGATATTGGGCGATAGTTTTCGACCAGTGTGGTGTCTTTGCTTTTGTAGATGGGAGTTATTATTGATTTTTTTAAAGCCTCTGGAAATTTACCTGTCTGTATACTTAAGTTAGTTAAATATATTAGTGGACGAGTAATATATGATTTTATAGACTTAAGGCAGCTAGTAGTAATATTATCCCATCCTGGAGCACAATTATTTTTAAGGGCATCAATAGCCTCATTCACGTCAATCTCATCTACCCTCTTAAATTGGAAGACACATGTATTTGGCGTTACTTCTAAATCATTCACACTGTTGTTACTAGGTTTTATTTTACTGGCCATATTTTCACCAACAGTTTTGTAGTAAGCATTGAAATAATCGGCACACTTTTGAGGGTCTTTTCTGGAGTCCACCATTCCTTCGTTAGTATTTAGTACTATATCAACTGGTTTGTCAGTTTGGTTAGAAACCACTTCTGATATTGCTTTCCAGACTTTTCTAGAGTCATTTCCTGCAACCTGAATCTTTGTAGCGTAATATCTCTCCTTCGGTGAACGAATGAGAATCCTAAGTTTATTTTTATATTTAGTAAGATATGTCTTGAGATCTCTATTAAACGGTTGTTTGCAAAGTTTCTTGTGCAGTGAATCTCTCTTCCTAAGTGCCGTCATAAGCCCTTACGTCATCCACGACTTTTTATTAGCGTGTTTGTGCGATGACTTTACCTCTTCATAAGAAGTCGCTGCGCTCAAATTTACAGAAATAGTTTGCACTATTAGGGCTCCATGACACAGTCATATTTATAGTCATATTTCTAGTCATATAATTAAGCCTACTCGATTCAATCAGTTAATTTTTTACACGTACACTAAACGAAATCAAGTAGGCTTAAGGATATGATAATATCTATTATAATATATATTACGAATATATGACTGTGTAATAGCGCCCTTAGCTTTGCAGCTTCGATGGGACATGAGCTCAGATAAACGTTATCCCAATTTAATTGCTTTATTCGGTCAGCGAAACCATTTATATTAACTTTTTTAACTATATGCGCTTTATTATAAATAATTCCGGAATCGTGTGAAGGTGCTGTGTTTTTGTCTAAGATTGTAAAGCCAACTGCACTGTGATCTGTAATCGCACAATTGTCAACAAATGCTTTCAATTCAGTTTGATTTTGAATGTTAGAAAAAATCTGATCAATGCAAGACTGTTTTAAATACCCAGATTCATCTATACTAGCGGTCCTAGTTGGGGATGTAATTCTAGGTAAAAAAACATACTGCGCTAATAAACCCAAATAATTAAAACTATCACTGTTTCTATTGTCAATGTTAATATTAGTATCGCCTATGAGTGTAGTATTAGACTTAAGATACTGCTCTAATTCATTCAGGAATAGTTCTATATTACCCGCAGGTGATCTGTATAATGCCAGTACATTATTTTTATTAGTTTGAATGGAGAAACAGTTGCAATTAGACATTAAATGCTCTTCTACTGTGATATTTGCGATAAGGTTGTTATTTACGTATAATAGAATTCCACTATTTTGATTAAAATTATTTGTTGTGTTGAAAATCGTATAGTTAGGAATCGAAAAAAGAGAAATTGGTATGTCCCGACCACCAAGCCAACATTCACCTAATATTATTAAATCAAAATCGTATGAGCGATTGGCTAAATACACTTAGTACAGTATTTAAAGACACAAAACGGCCGTTTACTTAAAAAAAAATACGTAATGGCTGAAATTTGCTGGAGATGTTAGGGGACATGTCTTTTATCTAAAACTGAGTTTTCGTATTCGTGGGGGTGGGGGAAGTTGGAGTATATTGCCTACTTATAGGCGAATTTTGCATTTTTCGTTCATATCATTCTTACCGTTGACCCTACAGTAAAGTGATGCATAGGAGTTTGTTTCTAATCAAATGATCTATCCTACGGTACCAATATTAATTTCATCGGTCAAATAGTTCCGTTATAGGGAATATTTTGCATAAATAAAACATGTAATGGCTGAAATTCGGTGGAGTCGTTAAGGGATGCGTTATAAATTTATATGTGAAGTTGCGTATATATCAGGGGGGTAGTTATAGTAAATTGCCTACTTATAGGCTAAATTTGCTTTTTTGCTTGAGAAGAGTTATTTCGTGGAAAAGTATGGGGGTGTCGGAAAGCAGGATTAAAGTGCTCTCCAATTTAAATGGTTTGTTGTGGAAACGCGTGTAGCAATATAACTGAATTTTCTACTCTTACGGAAAACGACGACTTCCTCCATAACGATGGGCTTTTTTCATCGAACCCAGAAGGATACGAAGCTGGTCACAATTGTAGCGCAAGCAATAATGAACCCGGAAGAGAGGAAGAAAATCAATCTATTAAACCAAAATTGAGGTAGTCAAGTCATATATTTCTGTTGTTGCATCAATACAACTCCAGTGACTATGTGAAGAAATTAATTTTTTTTGGAACGATCCCTGCGACTGCGCTAATCGGCCTAGCTTGATTTTGGTCTCGTTTAAGAGATAATAATTCAATAAGCAAGAACACACATTTATACAACTTGATACAGCGAAGTTTTTAGCAATCACTAAATACGCATTTAAATAGGCAATTCACCCCAACTTTCTCCATCCCCACTAATACGAAAACTCAGTTTTAGACAACAGATTCGCCTCTTAACATACATCAAATTTGAGCCATCACGTTTTTTTTAAAGAAAATATCAATTTATTGTACTGTTTTGATCCTTGACTGGTAACTACAACGGGTTTACTTGACCTGTCATAATTGTGAATTATATTGTACTTATGGCCCTACTAATATTTAGTACTTGTAACAAATGTCAGAAATAAATCGGTCTCTTCCGCCTGTCATACCACAACACACGGACGTGTTTTCTTTCTGCTGCTCATCGAAAATATAAAAGTGGCGACGAGGATCCCGAATTTTCAGTGGCATCGAGCACTGAAACAGTAACCATTTTGCATTAATTAATAGAATTTCGTTAATTCTTTTTCTTTCGTCGATTATTTAGTCTAAATTGACATTATGCCGGACGCAGATGTGCTAGCTGCATCAAATCATTTCAACATCGAACCATTTGATAAGTCTGTGATATCGTGGGAAAGGTGGGTCGAGCGGCTAGATAGTGCTTTTCAAGTCTTCGGCACAGCGGCAAATAAGAAAGTACACTATCTACTACATTATGTCGGATCAACAACATACAACACGATTTGCGACAAATTAGCACCGGTGAAACCTACTTCGAAAACGTACACCGAGCTGGTCAGTTTACTACAGGCGCACTTTGATCCAAAACCTTTGGAAATCGTTCAAAATTATCGTTTCCATATGAGAAAGCAGCGCGACGGCGAAACGGCTGAGGAATACATAGTGGCTCTTCGCAAACTAGCCATAAATTGCAACTTTGGAGCGTACTTGGATACTGCGCTTCGAAATCAATTCGTATTTGGCGTTGTAATGCCTGGCCTTTTTTTTTCTTCTTTCTTCTTCTCTTCGTTTATCGGGGCACAATTTGTTTCGGCAGCAAATCTATTCGCCACTGCCACGAATATGTTTGCACTATAATCAACATCTGGAGCCAATTAGCCGACAGACGAGTTTATGCCGTTGGCTGACCGAGCAAGAAGTGGAAGCTGATAAGCGAAAAACGAGGTATGGTGGTGGACGTTTTTTTTGGCGTGCGGGCTTTTGGAGTGGACGGACGGCTAAAATAATCGTCCTCAAATCGTCGCATTTTTCACAGTTTTCGGGAAAAAAATTGGGATTGGATGGCACGGTGTCTGCGCTGAGTGGTGATTACGACGGGTCGACCTGCACAGTGAATGAGTGATGGAACTGACCCTCGAGATTTGAATTCGGGCGGTTTGCCGGTGAAGTGAAGTTAGGGGGTGCCGAGGAGAGTATGTCGGTATAGGGGTACGGTGTGCCTGGGTCTTCGAGCGGAGATAGTTTTGAAGAGGTTGTCGGTAAGTTTGGTATTCAATAAGTTTTGCCTTGAGTGCGCGGAAGTCAATTGGTGTCTTGTTTTTATTGGAGACACGTGTCGTGTACAATTTTGGCCGGTCAAAGGAATGAACCTAAAAATGACAAATATGGCTAAAAGATGGTTGAAAAAAAAAAACATTCGAGAACGGTGATGCTTTCCCGAAGAGTCCGTTGTTAAACCGATTAAGAAAATAAAATGAAAAGTTGTTTGAGTGGCATCGCAAAGAAAAGGAAGGTAAGGTACCTAACACATCACTTTCAGGATCGGCGGATACTTTCATTCATCAGTGGCATCTTATAAAATTTATTGGATACGAGAGGCGCGATAAGTCCGGTTGTCTAATGTGGCTACTATCATCCTACCGTGCGACGACGTTAAATTCAATTCATTGTTGGCTGTACGTTATGTTTAATGATGGTGGCGTCAATTACAAGAAGCTGGTAAGTGTTCATTTGATTTATCGTACACATTGAGGTTATGGACGCAATTTAGAGGTGATAGTGGACATATCCGCCTTGATATTCATATTGATGGGGGTATTATGTGCATATCTATTTGCAGAATCGATTTTTATTTGGATTTTAAATGATTGATTCATAATTTCGATGGCAATTATTAAATAATGTTTAGAAAATAATAAAAAGATAAAAAAAAAGGTAAGTGGAGAATTTGGATTGCGGCTGTGGACTCGGCGTCTTCCGAAAGAAGATTTTTATCACAAATTGATCTCGGTGGTGCTGATTCTCGCATTGGTTCCTGTCATAGTAACCCGGCCACAGCACAGTCTTTCAAACAGAGCTCCATTCTTCGATATATGATGTAAGAATCCTTCATTACTTTAACATTAGTCGGGTGATAATTGCGTATTCTGCGAATTGTAATGGTTACGCCGTAAGGATTTGTCATAGGTACGTAGACATAAATATGATATTTGTTCGTATTTGTTTTCCTTGTCTACACATGCATCTTATATACACATGCATATTTATAGATACGCATAATGCGATGCTATATATGTCTTTTTCTTTTCTTTTCAAATCGGAACTTTGAATTTTCTACTGTAAAAGAATATCTTTGATTTTATTTTTTTTTGCACAATTTATCAAATTGGTGGCAAATTTACTATAGGCGAAAAGCCATGAAGTGTTTATAGTTATAGTTGTTATTGTTTGATGAATTATCTATGGAATTAATTATTATTAAAGAACCGAAGATGTGCTAATCATAGCCCTCTTCCTCCCCTCTCCCTCCAATATGAATTCTTAGTATTAGTTTGGGGGATTTCACAATATTTCTCGCGCGCGGAAATTCCATGGTAGGGAGGGTTTAGACAGCGCAGGGCCCATACCACCTGAGTGGCCCATTGAACAGCCGTTCACCATCGATAGGCTGTATACCTGAGGGCTGAAAAGAATCCGTCTCGATAGGACGGTCTTCCCCGTCTACATATATTTCGGCTTTAGGCCTTTTCTTTCGCTAAGATAGCTTTTGTGTCCTTTCTCGGGACGTTTTATTGTTTCCGGGTTTTGGGGAGTTTGACGTTCGTCGTCACCTACTGTTTCCGTTTTCTTGCCTTTTTAGGTGCTATTTTTTTTTTAATCGGGCAGACGTGCGAGTCTCTTTCGTTTGCTAATGGAGGAGGCTGGTGACCCTAAAGACCCCCCCCACTACTCCCGACAGCTGAGCTGGTCTGCCAGCGCACGTCACTAGTGGTCACCAGATAGGGTTTTTGCATTTTAGATGTTTTTGGACCTTAATGGTCATACCTGTCCTTACCTCCGGCCACCCATTACAACAGCGTGCGCAATACCAAAATTTTAAATCGACTCCTCGAAATGGACGATCTTACACTTGACAAGGCGGTCAAGAAGGCCTCATCACTGGAGTTGTCAGAGCGTGGTGGAGCCGAGATCCAACAAGCGGGCGTCAAAGTTCAAGTCAACCGAATCGATGTCAAGAAAACAGGTACAAATAGTAATAAGCAGTGCTTTAGGTGCGGGAGTGAGAATCACCTCGCAAATAAATGCAAACATTTAAAATCTATTTGTTCCCTTTGTCATAAAGTTGGTCATCTCCAGAAAGTTTGCATGTCATCATCGAAAAACAATAATTTCAAAAATAATGTTAAAAATAAGCCAAATAATAATTTTAAACATAGAAAATATCAGAATAACTCTACTAATTTTGTTAATGAAGAGGCCGAGGAAATTTGTAATATTGCGACTAATCATGTCAGTGAGCGTGCAAAAATCGTAATTAAGCTAATTGTCAACAAAAGTGTGGTTGAATTTGAGCTCGATACGGGGTCACCGGTGGCCATTATGAACGATCGCGATAAAAATAAATATTTCGGGAATATTCAAATTCAAAAATCGGATTTGAAATTGGTGAGTTATTGCAACCAAGCTATTAAAGTTATCGGTTTTGTAATGGTTAGCGTCGCGTCTTCAAAACTCCCTGATTCAATCTTGCAATTGAAACTTTACATAGTAGATTCGAATAGGCATCCGTTGTTAGGGAGAGAGTGGATAAGAAATTTAAAAATTGATTGGAATCAGTGTTTATCTCAAGGTGTTTGTGCAGAAAGTACTAGTTCTTTACAAGCTAATAATAACACTGTAGAAAATATATCGGATGCTCTGGATAATTTAAAAACAAAATACTCGAATGTTTTCGAAACCTCTGTGGGGAAAATAAAAAATATTACGGCCAGAATTCAACTAAAAGAAAATGCAAAGCCTGTTTACATAAAAGCGAGAAGTGTTCCGTTCGCTATACGTAGTGCTGTGGAAGCTGAATTAAACGAACTTGAGGCTAATGGTGTTATTACGAAAGTAAATACTAGTTCATGGGCTACACCAATAGTCCCAGTGCGCAAACGTGATAATAAGGTCCGAATTTGTGCAGACTATAAAATTACGGTTAACCCGAATATTTTAGTGGACAAACACCCTATTCCAACCGTTGAGGAACTTTTTGCCACTATGGCTGGAGGTATGAAGTTCTCAAAGATAGATCTTTCAAAAGCCTATCTTCAGGTTGAAGTTCATGAAGATGATAGGGAGATACTCACTATAAGTACACATAAGGGGCTATACAGACCGAATAGATTAATGTACGGCATTGCGTCGGCACCTGGGATTTGGCAACGCCAGATTGAGCAGATACTTGCTGATATTGATGGTGTATCTGTCTTTTTCGATGACATAAAAATTACTGCACCATCGGATGCACTACATTTAATTCGCTTAGAATCCGTGTTAAAACGACTTAGTGAACACAATATGCGGGTTAATTTAGAGAAATGTGAATTTCTAGCCGACAAAATAGAATATTGTGGGTATGTCATTGATAGAAACGGAATACATAAAATGAAAGGAAAAATTGAGGCCATACAGAAGATGAAGCAGCCTTCAAATAAAGATGAAGTTCGTGCATTCCTAGGCCTAGTTAATTACTATGGTAGATTTTTGCAAAACCTAAGCGACATTCTTTATCCAATAAATAACTTGTTGAAAAAAAATGTTCCATTCAAATGGTCTAAGCAGTGTCAAATTTCGTTTGATACGGTAAAACGTGAAATGCAATCCGATACTTTCTTAGTACACTTCAACCCCAAGTTGCCTATTGTACTGGCAACTGATGCTTCTCCATACGGAGTAGGTGCAGTTTTAAGTCACGTATATCCAGATGGTGGTGAACGACCAATACAGTATGCTTCTCAGACCTTGTCCCCAACACAACGCAAATACTCACAAATAGATCGCGAAGCCTATGCCATAATTTTTGGAATTCGCAAATTCTATCAATACGTCTATGCCGCAAATTTCACGCTTGTTACTGACAACAAGGCTCTTGCGCAAATTTTTTCCCCGTCCAAAGGACTTCCACTAATGTCTGCGCTTCGAATGCAGCACTACGCTGTATTTCTGGAATCATTTTCATACAATATTAAGTACCGTTCTGCAACTCAACATGGAAATGCTGATGGACTGTCGCGTCTTCCCGCTCCAGAAGTACATCCTCTAGTAGAGGAATCAACCTTGATTGAATTAAATGCTATCGATTCACTACCTGTTTCAGCCAAGGAAATAGGTCAGGTAACCCAGAATGAGAGAGACGTTAAAATATTAATCGCAGGACTTAAAAACGGTCGAAACGTTGAAGCAAAAGATCGATTTGGAATTGATCAAACTGAATTTTCTTTGCAAGACTCTTGCTTATTACGCGGAATACGCGTTTATATTCCAACTAGCCTACGACCTCGTGTACTTGAAGAGTTACACTCAGCGCACTTTGGTATGTCGAGGATGAAAGCCTTGGCGCGAGGTTACTGTTGGTGGCTCAATATTGATAAAGATATCGAGGACTTGGTTCGAAACTGCCGCCAATGCCAAGAAACGCAAAAAAATCCGCCCAAAGCTCCTCTACATGTATGGGAGAGGCCTTCAGGCCCATTTCAGCGTATTCACGCAGATTTTGCCGGCCCGTTTATGGGGAAGCAGTTCCTTATTATTGTAGACGCCTTTTCAAAATGGCTCGAAGTTTATGTTGTACCTAATATCACAGCAGATTCCACTATTCAAAAATGCCGTGAGTTCTTTAGTCGGTATGGGATTCCATCTGTTTTCGTAAGCGACAACGGAACTCAATTTACTTCCAGTAACTTTAAAAATTTTCTCCAGGTGAATGGTGTGACGCATAAATTGTCTGCACCCTATCACCCTGCAACCAATGGCCAATGTGAACGTTACGTTCAAACCATTAAAAATAAGCTGCGCACCATTGATTATAACAAAGAGGATTTGCATAAATGCTTATGTAATATTTTACTAACTTATCGGAAAACGATTCATCCGGCTACCGGGAAATCTCCGTCTATGTTAGTATTTGGAAGGCAAATCCGCTCACGGATTGACCTTATCCTTCCGTCTAAATTTGAAAATACTGATTCTTCTAGTAAGGACAACGTACGTCAACTAGATATTGGCAATCGTGTTTCAGCTCGAGACTACATGGCCACTAATAAATGGAAGTTCGGTCATATCGTAGATAAAATGGGAAAACTACATTACTCTATTGAACTAGATGATGGTCGTATCTGGAAGCGCCATATCGACCAGATTAGGAAAGTAGGACCAGATTTAGAGCAGGACACTCCAGCCAGTTTTGACGACGACGATTATTCCGAAGACATTGCTGAAAATAAGATTGTTGTAACACCAATTCCAAATGAGTCAATTACACCTGGAATATCGAACGCGAGTAGTGATACCAAACCTATTGAATCAAGTACACCTGAAATACCGAACGCGAGTAGTGATACCAAACCTATTGAGTTACGCCGATCCTCTCGAATAAAGAAACTCATTGACAGATTAATGTATCAATAATACAATTTCCTTTATTAAATAAAAATAAATTCATGTTAATAGACGGAATTAATTAAATTAGACTTAATGAAAATTAACTAAGCAATATGTACATTTAAATGATTGAATTATTTTAATTAAATTGTAAACATAGTCATCTTAAATGATACTTGAAATTTAAATTGTTTAATTATACGATAGGATTCTTATATTAATTTTACACTAGAAAGAATTTTTAAGTGGGCGGAGACTGTCATAATTGTGAATTATATTGTACTTATGGCCCTACTAATATTTAGTACTTGTAACAAATGTCAGAAATAAATCGGTCTCTTCCGCCTGTCATACCACAACACACGGACGTGTTTTCTTTCTGCTGCTCATCGAAAATATAAAATGACCTATGATATTGATTAAGGTACCGGTGAATAGATTATTTGATTAGAAAGAAAACCTCTACCATTTCACTTAAGGGTCAACAATAAGAATGATATTAAGCAAAAACGCAAATTTAACCTATAAGTAGGCAATTTACTATAACAATCGCCTCCCATAAATACGAAAACCCAGATATAGCTTTAGGACGTATCTCCACCAAATTTCAGTCGTTACATGTTTCACTTAAGCAAGATATTCTCATTATTAGTGTTATTTTGCCCTTTAACCGGTCATTATAACGGAACTATTTGGCCTACGATATTGACTTAAGTACCGTTAAATAGACAATTCGATTAGAAACAAAACTTCCATATATCACATTACTGTAGGAATACCAGTAAGAATGCTATTAAGGAAAAACGCATAATTCGCCCATAAGTAGGCAAATTACTATAACTTCCCCCACTGCAAAAAATACGAAAACTCAGATTTCGACTTAGGGCACGTTGCTTAACATCTCCAAAAAATTTCAGCCATTACGCGTTTCACTTAAGCAAAATATTCTCATTATTAGTGCCAGTTTGCCCTTTAACCGGTCATTATAACGGAACTATTTGGCCTACGATATTGATTTAGGTACCGTTGAATAGACAATTTGATTAGAAACAAAACTTCTACACATCACATTACTGTAGAAACAACAGTAAGAATGATATTAAGGAAAAACGCAAAATTCCCCTATAAGTAGGCAAATTACAATAACTTCCACCACTCCCACAAATACGAAAACTCAGATTTAGACTTAGGGCACGTTGCTTAACATCTCCACCAAATTTCAGCCATTACGTATTTTAAAGTAAAATATACCCGATTACTCCGCATTCGAGATTTCATCTGGCGCTACACTGGACGTTGCACTTGTACAGTTGTCGGTAACAGTTTCGCTTTCAGCTGTCCCTGATGTCGCCAGCATTGAGTTGTTCACTTTGGCTGTTTCGCGTTTTTTTGAACGATTTTTTAAGCTCATAGTGGTGACTAAACAAATCGTTTTCGGTGGAGTTTGAATAATTTGTTTTGTTAGTAGAAATAACTTTTTTATCCGAAAGGATGATTTGACTATTGCACTTCTAACGCGCGATTTGGGCTATGACACATCCGATCGCTTTGTCGAACGAACTCGAACTCCAACACCAGCGGAACAGCTCAAATATTTGGGTATTATCTTTCACCAGAATGTGAAGTTTAATCCTCAGGTCAGAATGTCAATTAGGAAAGCCATGACGGCTTTTATTAGAATCCGCAACCTTCTTAGGCGATCCGTGGGTATCTCTAGCAGAGTCAAGTTCATACTATATATAAGACCCTGATCCGACCGATCCTTACTTATGGATCACCGACTTGGCTGACATGCACGAAAACCGTCATGGGCAAGGCTGAAATTTTAGAACGCAGAGTTCTCCGGTACTGCATGGGCAACTACTATGATTGGAGACGGAAACGGTATGTTAGGAATACTAAACGACATATATTCTAGCACCCGAATGATTCCTCTAAGAAAACATATTCTCAATATCACTGAGCGGTTCTTTGCGAAAGCAAAAGATCATAATAATGCCAGGGTGAGAGAAATATGCGAAGTAGATGCCGGTGATATTGGAGAGTTCATTCAGCCTGCTGCTATCTTACTGGACGAGTACCGGGAACTTTTCGAAGGCCTGTACTCGTACAGTGGGAGGGCATCTCATCATAGGGCGTAGGGTTGGCTGAGGCACTGGCACTTGCCTTCTTATTTTCATTTTAGTTTTCTTTTTCGTTTCAGTTTTTCTTTTTCTTTTGTTTTCGTTTCAGTTCTTTCTTTTCATTTCTTTTCAGTTATTTCTTTTATTTTAAATTCATATTGTAAAAACTTAGAATAAGTTAAGCTAAGTAATTAGGTTAAGTAATTTCATAAATTAAAGTGTACGCATGGGCCGGATGCAAGCCGCGCCAAGCTTTTAAACGAGCAAGTTAAGATTAAGATGTTCTTAAGAAGCTCTTAGTAAATATTTAAGATTCTCTAGTTTCAAAGAGTAGCTGTACTATAGCAAGTAAGTTAAGATAAGACAGGCCAAACATAAATAGCCATCTATAATTAAGCAAATATTGTTAGTTATAAGAAACAACCAGTAGATATTAAGTATCAAAGAATTGTCATTTCGAATAATGTTAATAAATTTATTTGAATCTGAATCACGCACTCGGGACAGTCGATTATTAGAACTTGTTGAATAAAGAAGTAATTAGAGAACATATGTTTTACCTTCCCATCCCCAAGTAAAGTTACAAAGAGCAAACTCCCCCTTCCAATCTCCGTTTTCAGGTTCCATAACAAATTCAGAAGTGGGATCGAAGCCACCATAGCGAACAGGATGCCGGTACAAGACATCGTCAAGCTGTCAGTAGCCGAGCTTCGCCGACAACTGAAGCAACGGAATCTTCATCTGTCGGGCACAACAAATTGGCGTTACAGTCGAGGCTGGAAGAAGCACTCCAGACGGATGTCATCGACATCGAAAGTGGCAAGGGAACCGACGCCGACGACGATTCAGGGAGCGATACGGAGAGAACCCAAGTAGCAAAGGACCTCAGCAGCTTGAGGCAAATTGTCGAAACCCTTGCAGCATCAGTTGTTAAGTTAACCTCACGCATGGACAACGATAGGGAGGCATCGACGAGACGACCAAGCTTTTCCAACGGTGGTGTACGATTGAGGTGTTGCTTAACTCGGCACAAAATTGCCTAAAAGGTGTCGAAGCCTGCTTCCCGATTAGTGCACAGGGTGGTAAGAGATATCCGTCAACAGCAACTCCACAGTCAACTTCGTACTACTTCGGAGATCCGTCGATATCTCTGCAATGTTTTGGTGAAGCGACACGAGCGATATGTCTGCGGATTCCCCACACAATTGCCTAGAGTTGTCGAAGCCTTTTACCCGTTAGTGCAGTCAGAGATAACCGTCAGCCAAGATGCTGACCACAGCAATTGACGATTAACTTCGTACCATGCACATTAGAAAATGGTCGATATCTCTACAATTTGCGGCCGAACGATACGATTGGGTTTCCCCCTGTCTCGCAATTTAATTGTGTAGAACAGTGCAAAAGATGAGTACAAGCCCTCTTCTTCCATCTCTACCATATCGGCGACGTACCGTGAATAAGAGGACTATCGCATTCGAGTAGGTTGTCGTTGCAGTCGTTGTATTTTTTTATGTGTTTCTTTAAAAGCAACGATTACTAAGTAACGATTACTAAGTAACAATTACTCGAAACAAATGTAACGAATATAACCGATTACTGAAATGTAACTAAAGTTGACATCACCGATAGAGTACAGAAGTGACCGCCTCTTCACCTAGCAAGCCTATTTTGGATTCAATGGCATTCCGCATGGAAGTGGCCAATGTCCTCATCAAGCGGCAAACCAATGCTCGCAGCGAAGGTGAACCACAGAAGCGCCGCCGCCGCCGTGGTCGCTCAACGTTTTTAGCGAATTCTTCAACGAACACCACGCCACGTCGGAAGAGGACTCAGGTGAGTCCAGTTGAACCTTTCGCGTTATTTAGTGAACAGACGGAAATAGGGATGGACAAAATCGATTAAAGAAAAAAATCCTAATAACCGTTTCGATCTTGCCCACAAGAACTTAGACTTAATCAGATTTCATACTATATACCCGGGTCCTGCTGCATAATACAATAAATAAATAAAAAAAAACACATTTTTTTGCTGTATACTTACTAGAACAACACCTCGTTAACTTGATGCTTTTCATAACGTACAAGCTTGCATAGGGCGCGTAAAATTGAATCACGATAGCTGGACAGCGGTTCGAGACCGTGCAGGCCGTAATAGATAATTTGTAATTCTTGGAGAGAGCGTTTTTCCGGTTCCGAACAGAGAGCTTTGATGAAATGCGGATCAATGTAATCACTCATTATCTGGCAAAAGCGAATTCTTATGCGCGCGCGTTCTTTTCGTGGATGCCTGCTAACGTGTATTGCGAGTATTTTTCGGATTTCGAATCAATTTGAATTTGGGGGGGTTGTTTTTTGGAAATTTAATTAAAAAACAAAAACACATTATACACACACACTTGTATGAAAACCGTACCACGCAAAAAAACGAGTACACAAAAACGGGCAAATACTATGTTGCACTGGACATCATAGCATCAGCCAAACGAACGCGACCAACGATTACAATACATTATAATGGAATATTAAGGAAGTTTAATGATTCTGATAGGTGATATTGAATATTTTGTCACTATTGCAGTTCGTTAGCACAACAGGAGAATTTGAGAGGGGACGCGTTTCCTCGGAATGACATACAGACGATTATGTGATCTGAAATGAGAGGAAATAAATGTAAATTAGTTTTTAGATTTAATTGCGTAAAATATGTTTATGGTGTATTTTATGGGTGGTTAACGCATTCGTCTTTGGAGCACAGGGACGCGGATTCGAGTCCGATTATAGGCGGATTAAGTTTACGATTACTCTTGTGACACACTATTAGTACCCTTTTATATGAATAAATAACACGACAGAGCGTACTATTGATTTTAACATTACTACAAAAAGCCGTTAATAAATCCACCAAATCGGATGACTGCCGATATCCCGATAGCACAACAGCACCGCCATCGCATGCAACGAACACGTAAACAATGTCCCAGGTACCGTATAAGCACAACGACGATCAACAGACAACAGTCAACAGCATATGCGACATCGCCAATCAGCAGGCTCGTAGAGTATAAAAACGCGAGCCACTCAACATGTCAACAGCATTCATTATTCTAGTATTGGCATCGAAGCATTCATTCAACTAGAACAAGACTTGAATTGCCACCCACGTCAGCATTGAATGCGTACAATTAATTTATTTATTATAGGCAAACTGAACAGAACAACAATAATTCCAATAACACAGCACCTTAAGAAACTATAGAACTGTTATCTAAAGTTATAGAAAAGAAGAGAAAAAATGAACAAATATTATTAAACTAATTGTAGGAGTAAGAAAGCAAAAACGTAAAATCCAAGAATACAATAATGCAAGAAATTAATTGTACATGCAAAATCAAGTGTGAAAACTAGAATGAATTTACAATTACTAATAAATATATTAATTTGATTTAGACATCAGAGCGCGCCTGAATGCATAAATGGAAGAAGGCAGCGGACCAAACTCCAAATCATCGTAGCTGCGCATCATTCTGATAATGGACGAGCTCATGTAGGTGGAAAGACAAACAGTTGGGAGGCTACACCACGAGTCCTATAATTGGAAAGTCTATATACACAATATCATCTGCTGTAGAAGTAATTATAAGCCATTTGCAGATTTTGTATAGAAAACAAAGGTCAAGATAGCACCTTCATTTCTCCAAGGACATAATGTTTAAAAAGACAAGACGTTGAGAATACTGTAGATAAGGTATTCTATATTTAAAAAATAAAGATTTAGTGAATCTACGTGGAACTGATTCTAAGTCTGTTCTGTTTTGTTTCAAATTTTCAATATGGACGTTGAACTTCAGCTTAGTTTCAAAGGTTACGTCTAGGTCGTCGAATGTTGAAACACATTTAAGAGGAAGGGAATTAATTTGATAACGATAGGAAAATGGAAAAGGTTTAAGGGAATATATCATCTGAGCACATTTAGAAACATTTAGATGCAGGCCGTTCCTAAGGCACCATTCAGATAAGATATCCAGGTCGGCTTGCAACGAGATGGCGTCTTCCAGCCTTGAAACCGACGTGAATAGCTTGCAATCATCAGCATATAATAAAGAATGGTTTTTCACAAGTGGAGGCAGGTCATTAATGAAGAACAAAAAAAGTAATGGGCCTAATATTGACCCTTGAGATACCCCAGAGCACGGGTAAAACGGAAAAGAAACCAAACCTTTAAAAGCCACTGATGAGCTCCATCCATAAGGTACGAAGCTAACCAGCCTAAAAGATTTGGAGGGAAACCAGAAATGCCAAGTTTTTGAAGAAGGATAGGATACCATGATCCACTGAGTCAAACGCTTTAGAAAAGTCGGTATAAATCACATGTACATCGCAATGTTTATTGAAGGACTTTCCTACATACTCGACAAACTCAACTAAATTTGTGACCGTTGATTTGCCTGTGCGGAAGCCATGTTGGTTCGAGACAATAAGATGGCCGAAACAATCCCAAATGAGGTTGAATATGATACGCTCAAGAATTTCGGAGCAGGATGACAGCAATGAAATGGGACGATAATTTGAAGCAATGCTTGAATCACCTTTTTTCGGAATGGGAACAGTATAGGATCGCTTCCAAAAAGAAAGGGAAAATCCCTTGTCTAATACTCTTGTTGAAAATTATCGGAAGAGGTGGGCATAAAGATTGGCTGCACTTCTTTGGGAAGTAATTGGAGATTCCGTCGGGACCAGAAGAAGAATTGTGCCCACATAAGCTTCTTGAATATTAGGGAAAAAAGGAAGGTGATTCGATTCATGGAAAGTAGTATGAGCAGAAGAGTTAGAGATTTGAATAAAATGGCTAGCAAAGTACCGGGCAAACAATTCATGTTTTTGTTACGCCGATATTATGTAACATCTAAAAGGAGCCACCGGAGGTATGGCAAAGGTTATATATACATGATTAGGGTCGGTCCCTGAATCGAAAAGGCCATGTCTGTCTGTCCGTGTGTTTGTCTGTTCGCACGATAACTCCCGTAATAATGAAGCTAGCGGTTTGAGATTATGGTCAAATGTTTATTTGCTAAAATCTTGGACGGTATTGAAAATGGGCCCAATCGGACCACGGGTTCCCCTACCTCCCATGCAAACTACCCCCCTTGACATTTTAATTCGGCCATAAGTTTCGGTAGAATATCGCTATCGACTTGAAATGAAATGATCAATGTCTCATTCTGACATATACTTTGAGCTGATGGAAAGTGGACTAGGTCCGACTACCCCTACCCCTACCTCCCCTACAAAGTTATATTAAGCTATATCTTTTGCTAGAATGTCGCAAAAAACTTCAAATTAGTATCAAATAGTGGCCGTTGGATGCCTTGATAAGATAATAAAGATATGCCAGATCACAAAGGACGCTCGACCAAATTAATCCCACTCAATTTAGCATTAATTACCTCATAATTGGCCTTGAAATATGTATTTAAACCGTGGAAGTTTGTTTTTGTGCCGAGAAGGAGAAATTTTGAGGTGAAGCTCGTGAAAAATGGCAGGATGGTAAGAGTCACAGGGAACATAGGAGATTGTATGGTTTGAGGTAGGGATGTCAAAAACCGGCCTAGAACCCGGTTTTCGTTTTTTTTCGGTTTCATACAAAGTCGGTTAGACCGTTCGGTTTTAACCGGGCTCAAAGTACCGGTTTTCCGATTAACCGAGTCTTTTAATTGATTTCCTTAGAATTTTAGTAAAAAGATACATACACATCGTATCGTATGCAAAATCAAATCAAAATACACGTACAGCGTGTAGAGGGGTGGGAGAGGGCGTATCTGGAGGGGGAAGTCCCCAAGTCTGTTTCTCCTTCTAGTTGTTTGCCATCATGCTCTGGTATAGAGAGGAGCGGGCCTTCGCCGCCGTCGTCGATAGCTTCTTCTTCTTGGAACATGATCGAGGATTTTTTTCTTCCAAGCCTCGAAGAAATGAACGTCCCTAGCGTAGTTTCAGCAAAATGGAGCCACAGCACGAGGCTCAATGAATTTGTTGCGGAAATATTTCCCCAACCGCCTCATCTCTTTTAGGGGCGATCTCCCATATCCGGCACGCTCTACAGATGACTTTTTATGGGTGTTATTTGAAATCCCTGGTTTATGTCGATCGACCACGGACAGTGGCGATCCTAGGTACGAGTTTTGGGGTTTCAAAACTCCTCCGAAATGAATTAATGCTACAATGCTTATTTTCCTAAAATAAGAATATCAGTACTACCTGAAATAACGGTGTTTTGACACATTGAGGGTACATAGGGCTGCAATAGTGACTTTCTCCTTACGTAGTGGGTTGCGGGCTTTTGGAAGCTTTCTTTTTTCATGTACTTAGATTGAAATTTAGGTTGTTTCATATGCAAAATAACCTGCAACTGGTTGTTTGGAGCAGTTGCTGCAATCATGGGGGATTTTTATCGTTTTGGTTACTTTTCATACAGCTAGAGCTCACCAGATAGTGTAATTACAAAATAGGGACATCAGAGACTGACGTAAGTTTTTTTTTGGAAGGTGTAAAGTGAAGGTGTTATCGCTGAAGTAATCTAATCGACCACAGCCACGATGTTAACCTTGCCTCGACCTTGGATTATAATTCGACCTGTGCCGTGTTTTGCAAACTGTTATCCATTGTGTTCTGTAAAAGCCATATCTGAACTATTGTGTTCCATAACCTCACCAAATGTATCTCTGCAATCGTTTCTATTTTTCTGGGGTATTACATTTTCGTGAATGTAAAATTTGAATACAATTTGTAGGTTTGTATGTATCAGGATATAGCCACATGCTGCCAGATCAACCACTCTCAAAAACCTCTCCCGAAATTTATTTCTGCGTACGCCCCTGACCACGGACCATGGCTCACTTCAAGAATAACATTCGCGACGCCATTGCCAACATACCGATTGTGATATGCTGCAAAGAGTGGAAACGAACTTCAAAAATCGACTTATGCACAATTGGGGTCGCCATTTAACCGATGTCATTTTCAAGACTGTGTTCAAAAATGTGATTCTCTCTCGATTACCGTAACTCCTAGTGGAGCATGGTGCGTTGATGACTACCGTCACCGTGTACTACACACATCCATCAACGTTACAAAGACAACTGAATTCGGAGTGTGATACGGTTGTCAGCCATACCACTTCATAGTCGCATTGTTAGTTTATTATATTTCTACCATTAACCCCACATCTCTTGCTTTATCATCTTTTATTTCATTCTGCGACCTTCGTCAAGTAAATACTGTTCTTAACTGTAATGATCGACTACTGGATCTAGTTCTGTCTAATCTGTCCCCTCAAAATATTACACTTTCAGCTGCTCTGAGCGGTTATGTGCCTCTAGATCCACATCATCCTGCGTTATCCATGAATATTTCGCTTGTATTTCCAAAACAGAAACAAACCTCACCTAATAGATATGACTTCCGCAAGGCGAACTATAATCTTTTGTCAGTAGAGCTTGATTGATCAGATCAGATCAGATCGCCTTCACCTTCTAATCACAACAATTATGCATCACTGCGGGCTGATGCTAAGAGACTCGTGAAGGCTGCCAGGAACAACTACCTACGGAGTATTGATTTATCGCTTTTGAACAATCAAACCAAGCCTTTTTGGTCATATGTTCGCTCTTTAAAGTCATCCCTTAACTCATCCTATGAAGTGTGCCTAAATGATACTATTGCAGAGACTCCCCAACAGGCATGCGACCTCTTCGCTAGATATTTTTCGTCAATTTGCTCTCCTTTAATTTCGAGGCCCTCGATTCACTTAACTTGATTTCTGCCTCTCCATCCGATGTTTATGAAATCATTGACGCTTTGGATGATAATGGTAGTTGTGGTCCGGATGGGCTTCCTAACTTGTTTGTCAAGTCCCTATCATCTGCCCTCAGTCTTCCTTTATCTATCCTTTTTAATCTAAGCCTTGCCACTGGTTCCTTCCCTTCTGCGTGGAAAGTTACGAACGTTCTTCCTATTCCTAAATCCTCGTGTTCCTCTTCTGTCACGAATTATCGTCCTATAGCCTTATTGTCCTGTTTTTCCAAGATCCTTGAGCGCCTCGTTCACAAGTTTTTGTACTCTCCCTTATCCTCTCTGTTCTCCAATAGTCACAATGGATTTGTCAAAGGTTGCTCTACAATGACAAACCTTGCTAAGTTTCAGCACACGGTCGCGAAAGCCTTGGATAACCATGAACAAGTTGACACGGTTTACACAGATTTCTCGAAGGCTTTTGACTCCCGCAGCCATCATGTATTACTTACTACGAAAACTCCATGCAAATGGATGATCAACAGGAGGCACCTCCGACTATATAAAGTATATATATTATTGATCAGTGCGACGAGAGAAATCGATTGAGCGATGTCCGTCTGTCTGTCTGTCTGTCTGTCCGTCTGTTTCAATACAAACTAGTCCCTCAATTTTGAAGCTATCGAACTGAAATTTTGTATACTAGTTTCTTCTTAGTGTACGCTGTATATATGTCGGAACGAATGAAATCGAACCATGGGGTCATGGGGCTGCCATAGAAACCAACCTCTGAAAATTAGGTCCTCCTAAGAAAAACTTTTTTTTTATGTATCAATCTTTACCAAACTTCACCCAAATACGTTTCTAGTAAAGTTCTAAAACATATCTAGGAACGGATGGAATCGGAACATTACGTCATAGGGCTGCCATACAAACCAACCGCTAAAAATTAAGTTCTTCTTAGAAAAACTTTTTCCTTTTTAATCCGACCTTAACCAAACTTTACCCAAATGTATTCCTAGTGAAGCCTCAAAACATCTAGGAGCGCATAAAATCGGAACACTGCATACAAACCAACCCCTGGATATTAGGTTCTTCAAAAAAATTGTTTTTCTTTATGTTTCATTTTAACCGAACTTCACCCAAATGTGTTTCTAGTAACACCTCAAAACATATCTAGGAATGAATGGAATCGGAACATTACGTCATAGAGCTGTCATACAAATCAACCACAAAATATTAGGTTCTTGTAAGAAAAACTTTTTCTTTTTGAATCTTAACCAAAATGCATCCAATTGTGTTCCTGGATTAGCTTTAACGCATCCAGGAACAGATGGAATCGAAATACGTGATAGGGCTGCGGTAGAAATTATTAACCCATTAGTGCATGACAACATTTTTTGCCTTTTGTCAATTATTATGAAATGAAGTAGCGACAGGGAAGTACTTTTTGAAAAAAAAAATCGAAAAAATAATAATAATAATAATAGTAGATTCACAAGCCGTCCCCTATAAGTGACACTATGCATAGCGGTCAGTTGATGAATGAAGAAATTGATACGACCAATTTGTATTGTATCTGGTGAAAATAAATCGTGAAATAATTTGACGGATATGGAATAGAAATCAATGAAATTTATAAGTGACATGCAAAATATTTACGAATTATCGCATTACTTGCTTTGAATCCTTTATTTTCTTTCGTGAGCAGATCGATGACCTTATCTTCCCCAACTCCAAAACTTTTGGAGACGATATCAGAATATCTTCCCATATATATGAAATAAATACAAAATGTCCTCCGCTTGAATTTAGTGCCCAAAACAACATCTAATTAGTTCTCCGCGGATAAATTGATTGTTAGCTCCTTTTACGGTAATATGGAATCACCACATAGTTCGAAGTGCATTCCGCGGTTGCCTTTTGGACTATCAGGCTTGGTTGGAAACGCTGCTTTCCCGCTTTATGGCGGTTATCATCAGATATTACTACTACAGTCATGACTGCAAGCAGCTAAAAATGAGCACTTTTTCGTTTCAACAGCTAGCCCTTTTGAGGCCCGGAACCGGGGCTGGAAGGTCAGTCAGTAGCCAACATGCATCGGAAAACGCCGGAAGCTCTTTGTCTCCCTCCTCTGTGGAGATCGTACTGATGGTGAGGCCCCTCACAAAATTTCTCAATCCCATGACATGGACGCAGACCCCACTGCGGGGTCTTTCACCAATTCAAACGTTTATTTAGTAATTTCAAAAGCAATTGCTGGATCGTCTAGATTGTAAATGCACCTGACATCAGCAGTGGAAGTCCCTTTTAAGATCCCCTGTTTCATTGCCATCAATAGCGGTGTACCAGAAATGTTGATGTCTTCAAAAAGACGGTCCACCGCTACTAATTTCTCCAAAATTTCCCCAACTGCAAGTCTAGAAAAGTATTTCACCAACTGACCTACGTGCGCAATGTCCCTTATAAGTGCGACATTGCAATATGTACTTGCTAAATTACACAAAATCTATGACACCACGACATTTTTTCTTTGATTAGAAAAGTAGCCTACACACATTTTAACGATTATTCAATCGAAGCACTAAACTAGCGCTACAAAATATTAGCAATTTTTAATTTTTTCTCCCCAGCCCTGAATCTGGCGATTTTTCAAAATTCCGCCACTCATTCTTTTCAATAAATAAACTACACCAAGCGATAAAAACATTTGAACACGAGTTTTTTTTATAACAGATGTTAATAGTTGTCATTGCATACACACTTCCAGTGCATATTCAAAGATCTGGTCATATAACGGGAAAAAGTGGGTGTCCCTTTAAAGGGACAAGCAAGCATACCATCTACGAGGTTACTGTCTAAGGGTCACCTAGCCTATGGCTTTATACCCTGGTCCTTGCTTATGCGGTTTGGACCTCCAGCTTGTTTACTGACCCGGATCTGTAGTCAGATGGGGATTTCTCCATCCGGTGAATGCATTCACCTTCAGGAACCCAACCCCGGGGCTGCATCACCAGCTCGATGTCTTGCTTAACAACCGACAGCCCCCTCGAGACCAACGCCAAGATGGGAAGGGACCATGGTCCCCTGGGCTCGCCCATCCCCGAGGTACACTATTCGCTATGGACTTCTCCATAGCAGGTGTGATCCTCCTTCGGCCCCCTATTGGTTAAGCCTAACGGCGAATTCGGGCATGCACACCCCAGGCTCGTTGGACCTGTGACTCCGCGTCTGTGCAGACAACGAAGCGCTGCTTTTCACATCCAGGCGGCCTCTTCAGTTTACTAGTCAGCAATGCGACTCAGGCAGTGTGGTCATCAATCCACAAACTAGCTAGATATAGGCGCGTAGGCATTTTCCACCAAGGCCGTTCTCCCTAGCTAGCCCCTTCTCGACTCGGGTCATGCGGAGCCGTCACCTCCGAAGCTCACACGACTTCCGTATGATGCACCCCCCCACCGGGGGACATCAAAATCGTGCTAGGCCTTTAGTGCTTCCCTCCCGCAAACTATGGGGGGAGGTAGGCACGCCAAGAGCCACCCGTGCATAACTCAGGAGCACGGGACCGTTAACGCCCGAATGGTCTTTGTACAGATCCTCGCCATGGCGTATCAACTGTACCAGGGGCCCCCTTGCGCTACTAGGTCCGTGGTGTCGTAAGTCACCAAAGATCCCTGTCCGACTACAAACAGCCTTCCAAGCTGAGTGTCACACGGACACAGACCCCCTGCGGGGCCTTTAAAGGGACACTATGCACTAATCGGTTAACACAAAAGAACCTTAATTTACATTCAAATGTGACGGGTATTCAAATTTCGGCCGCGCCCGAAATTAGCCTCGTTTCCATTCCATTCGCTAGGACAGAACTATACTATCATTCTACCTTGCTTCCACTTCCGCGGAAACATGACTTCCTTCAGCTCGGGCCTTTTCCGCAATCATTTCCAGTTTTCAAACACTCTGTCAAAAGTATTCTTTTTGAAAGCGTTTAATAATTTGAATTTTTTTTTATGTTGTTTACCCATCTTTTTACTTGTGTGTATGATCATTGTCAGCTGGAACGATAGAGGCAAAGATCACATCGAAACGTCCACGGGAGTCTTCCCCAAATGATTTGCTCCTACGGGACCGCATAAAACTGCCCAGAAATCATCCTGACTCTCTCATGGCGAAGACTTCAGATGCGAATCGCTTTCAACCGTTAGCCGATCTTCAGTGTCGCGACGACGAAGATGACGAATCAAACACCAATACGACAGCTGTCAAAAAATTGAAAATACCACCCATCGTATTCCCAAATGTGAAACGGCAAGATGTACTTGCTCTTATCCACAATCTGCGCATATCTACGTACAAGCTACAATACATAAGCTCCGGTATAAAAGTTTTTGACAGTATTGACAACTATGAAATGTTCCGACAACACCTAATAGAAACCAAAACGCAATTTTTCACTTACGGGCGCTCCGATCAACGACCAATTAAATTTGTATTAAGTGGACTTTACGACATGGAATGCTCTGAATTAAAAAATCTTCTACAAGAAGAACATCAACTGTGCCCAGATGACATAAAAAAGATCGCAAACATATCTCGCTGTGGCGGTGATATCGCTGTGTCCTACATTGTATACTTTACTCGCGGATCAATTAAACTTGTGGATTTAAGGAAATTCGAATCAATTAATCACGTAAAAGTTTTTTGCAATTACAAACAAAAACGTGTTCTCCAGCCGACCCAGTGTCGAAATTGTCACTCCTTCGGTCACGGCACGTCATTCTGCTTTCTTGCCACCAAGTGCTTACTTTGTGGACAGGCACATCACAAAGATGTATGCCCCCAAAAACGCCTATCTAACCTTAAATGTGCAAATTGCAATGACAATCACTCCGCGAATAGTATTTTTTGCCCCAAACGCAAGGAGTATATAAACATACGTGCTAGACAATCGTAAACCGCGAGTTCATCCAAACTCTTCGCAAATGACCATGGAGTCCTTGGCGTTTTACTCGTCGAATTTCCCACAGCTTCCTACGACCAACCCACGAAACTCCCGTAATTTACCAAAACATAGTTTCAACAATAATATACATAATAAGTTTTCCTACAGCTCTGTTGCAAACAATGTATACAATAGTAACAATAATGCACCCCGAAGCACAGATTCCGAACTATTCTCTGCAAATGAACTAATGGATATATTTAGTAAAGTAATTACTCGACTGGCCCACTGTAAATCTCGCTTTGAACAGTGCCAAGTTTTAATAGAAGTAGCTACTAAATTTGTTTACAAATAAAGATGAAATCAATTGCTCACTGTGGAATGCCAAAAGCATCCGCAATAAACACCTAGAAACTTATAACTTCTTAGCCGAAAAAAATATTGATTTATTTTGCTTGTCGGAATCCTGGCTTAAGGAGAGCGATAAATTAACTAATTCAAATTATCACATTGTAAGAAATGATAGAAAGGAGACAATTGGGGGAGGTGTCTTAATTTTTATAAAAAAGGGTATTAAATACACAACTTTAAATCCTTATCCAACTAGAGTTATCGAGAATGTTGCCATTAAAATTGATCAGTTAAACTTGGTAATAATTGCAGTTTATTTTAGCGGTACTAAATTGAATTCGACAAAACTACAACACTTCAAAGACGACCTGAAACTACTTTTCAAGCTCAAAACAAATTTCATAATTTGCGGCGACTTCAATGCCCGACATCGCAACTGGAACTGCTCTAGAGCTAACAAAGCCGGCCAAATTATTTTTGACCTAAGCGTCAGTCACAATATCCTTATCCACGCACCAGATGGACCTACTTGCTTCCCTCCCAAAGGTAATCCATCTACGCTTGACCTCGTCATAAGCAACGGCCTTACACCCATATCCGATCCTCTTGTTTTGAATGATCTCTCATCCGACCACCACCCTGTAATATTTACTGTAAGCAAAAGTTTGCAAATTGCACGCCATTTCTCCTTCTGCTATAGTAGGACCGATTGGGCAGCATATAGAGGGATTCTTATTAGGGAAATAAATCTACTAGATAATGATCTATCTAGTATTTCCAGCCATGAGCAAATAAACAATTTAGTTTCAAGCTTCACTAGCACGATCCTCCAAGCTCATGATTTAGCAACTCCTAAAAGAAACCAAACGTTGCATCTCCCAATTATTGACAACTCAAGAAAAGAGCTTATCCGCTATCGAAATAATATACGTCGACTATGGCAAAGACTTCGGTCGCCTAACTTGAAGTGCCACTTGAACTCGCTTAACCGACAAATCCAATCGAATTTTTTCCAAATCCGCAACGAACGATGGAACACTATTTTATCATCACTAGGCAAAGGCGCCCAGAAAATGTGGAAATTACGTAAAAGTGTGATGAACAAATCACGCTCAGTCCCTCCACTTCGAATCGAGAATGGGTCTTTTGCCTCTTCGGACTCGGATAAAGCGGATCTCCTAGCAAGAAGCTTTCACCTTCACCATACTCTAACTGAGCGAATGAATGATCCTAATACCACCACCAATGTTAACGCGACTCTCAGGTCTCTTGCTCAGTTACCTTCTGATTTTTCTTCAAACCACCTTTGCAGTCCCTTGGAGCTTAGAAACATCATTAAAAAACTAAAACTAAAACTAAAATCACCTGCTGGCGACGACGGCATTCCTAATATTTTGCTTAAAAATATGCCCAAAAAGGCGCTGGTATTGCTTACTTATATCTTCAATTGCTGCGTAAAACTCGGCCACTTTCCTAACTCATGGAAAATTGCTAGAGTAACACCCATTCTTAAATCGGGTAAAAATCCTAACTTAGCATCGAATTATCGCCCAATTAGTTTACTTCCTACGATTAGTAAAATCTTCGAAAAAGTGATTTTAGCAAGGTAAATTGCACAGCTATTGCTTGATCCCCGACTTTCAATTTGGCTTCAGGAACGGTTTCTCGACAGTTCATCAACTCCAAAGGGTCACTAAACATATATTTCGGGGCTTTCAATCCAAACAATCAACGGGGCTGATCTCACTCGATATTGAAAAAGCTTTTGACACCGTTTGGCATGGAGGGCTGGTACACAAGCTTGTGCAATTTTCACTGCCTATTTACCTATGTAAAATAATCAGTTCTTTCCTTTGCAATAGATCGTTTCGCGTTAAATTGAATTGCCTATCCAACTTTCACAATGTCGGTTCTTAGCCCAACACTCTTCAACTTATACATGTCAGACCTACCGGTAACCAGAAATTGTAACATTGCTATGTTTGCCGACGACACTGCTATCTTTGCTACTAGTAACAACCCAAATACTATTGTAAATAGTCTACAATCTCAACTCCAAGAAATTCAGCTTTATTGTAATAAATGGAAAATTAAAATCAATACGGAAAAAACTCAAGCAACTTTCTTCACAAAAAGACGAGCGGCGAGGTTTCTCCCAAATCCCCAAATAAATGTGCTAGGATCCGTCATCACATGGACAAACGACCTCAAATATCTGGGATTCCATCTGGACCCGAAATTAACATTTAAAATGCATATCGATGCAATAAACTCCAAAGTTTTGAAAAGCATCTGCACTAATTATCCATTTATAAACAGGAAATCTAAGTTATCTGTGGCAAACAAATTGCTAATTTATAAGTGTGCGATGCAACCTATCATTCTCTATGGGTGTCCTATTTGGAGTCTGTGTGCCCCAACACACAAACGAACACTGCAAATCCTCCAGAATAAATGCTTGAAAATCATATTAGACAAATCGAAACACTTTTATACTCGAGCTTTACATAGACTAGCTAACATACCATATATAAATAATATATCACTCACTCTTAAAAATAATTTTTACAACCGGTGCATTGTCTCCAACAACCTTGGTATCCTAGCCTTTAAGTCTAGAATTAGCTTTAAGTTAGTATTTTAAGATAGTTTATAGTATTTAGTCCTAAGCAGTTCATCCATAGGTTTTAAGCAAATTTTCCTGAAA
Source organism: Microchrysa polita (assembly GCA_949715475.1). Classification (NCBI taxonomy): domain Eukaryota; kingdom Metazoa; phylum Arthropoda; class Insecta; order Diptera; family Stratiomyidae; genus Microchrysa; species Microchrysa polita. The sequence goes on along the minus strand of OX454422.1, from coordinate 11,053,160 downwards.
ATGTCCACCAATACAACTTATTTTGCACTTAATTTAGTCCATCCTGTAATTAGACATAGGTATTACACATCACTATTTCAATAAAGCTACTTTTATCTTATCTTATCTTATAATAATTATTTTTCTATTTTTTTTTCTCCTCTTTTGAATTAACTTTGCTGCTTCTTGAATTAGATTTTAATTTTTTTCTGTACTTTTAACTAATTTTTGTTTTGTAATTGGGACACTCGTTCTGTAAAACAAAATTTAAATAAATAAATAAATGTATTTAAAAAAAATTATTCAAATTGAAACGATGTTTAAAATCCTCTCAGAAGGATTGCAGGGTCGTCCCGTGTGCATCTTTCTACATATCTTTGCATTCGCTCTTCAGTCAAACTTGATTTTGAGATATTTTCATGCATAGTTGCACAGTAAGACAACTTCAAATTTATGCAAATCTATGCTACATCTCCACCTCATAGACAAACTATGACGCGCTCCAGATTTATATGTTTTTCATTTATTAATTTTTTTTTAATGAAATGGAAAATTTATTCTTTTACGTATATCTAAATAAATTTTCGAATATTTTTCGGGGTCATTAGAAATGAAAATTTCACCTGTTGCCGTCGTGTGTTATCTTTATTGGGCGGCGAATAAAGTGAATTTTTGGTCTATCCACTCACACGTTAACATATTCATCATTAATATCTAGAGATGCGCTTCTTCATACTTTCTTTGATGAGCTGTGTTTTGTGTTGTGTTGCCGTTTTTCTATCTATCTAACGCAAAAGCATCAATCCATAGAATTTTGTTGTTGCATACGGGTATTTGTGCTTTAAAGATACAGATACATATATTTCCATATAGACGATTGTGATTGTGACAATTTTAGCGATTTTAAAATTTGAATTTGAATTTAAATTTCACTTTTCGTTTTTTCTTTTTCGGATTGTTGTTGATGGTTTTTTTTTATGGGGAAATGTGCGTTGAGCATATAGTACTATGACTATAAATGTAGATTCGAAAAAATTTGATCAATGAAAAGTAGAAGTTTTCGTATCTATCTGCGATTGGGAACTTTGAATGAAATTGAAAATATTAGAAGAAATCTTGAAACAATAAAATAAATTGAAAAGTATTTCGTTGGGGAGATTGTGATTTCAAATGAAAATTTCCGAAAATGGGTTTTGAAAAAGTCGATGTAGAGCGCATTGAGAGCTACGTTTTGCTGAAAGAACCAGAGTCCTAGCTATCACCGTTCAAAAGATACAGCCCTCCAAACATGACCCAACAGGTACCAAGTTTGATGCCTCTACGATCAATATTAAGCGAGATAATGGCAATTTTGTGATTTCAAATGAAAATTTCCGAAAATGGGTTTTGAAAAAGTCGATGTAGAGCGCATTGAGAGCTACGTTTTGCTGAAAGAACCAGAGTCCTAGCTATCACCGTTCAAAAGATACAGCCCTCCAAACATGACCCAACAGGTACCAAGTTTGATGCCTCTACGATCAATATTAAGCGAGATAATGGCAATTTTGTGATTTCAAATGAAAATTTCCGAAAATGGGTTTTGAAAAAGTCGATGTAGAGCGCATTGAGAGCTACGTTTTGCTGAAAGAACCAGAGTCCTAGCTATCACCGTTCAAAAGATACAGCCCTCCAAACATGACCCAACAGGTACCAAGTTTGATGCCTCTACGATCAATATTAAGCGAGATAATGGCAATTTTGTGATTTCAAATGAAAATTTCCGAAAATGGGTTTTGAAAAAGTCGATGTAGAGCGCATTGAGAGCTACGTTTTGCTGAAAGAACCAGAGTCCTAGCTATCACCGTTCAAAAGATACAGCCCTCCAAACATGACCCAACAGGTACCAAGTTTGATGCCTCTACGATCAATATTAAGCGAGATAATGGCAATTTTGTGATTTCAAATGAAAATTTCCGAAAATGGGTTTTGAAAAAGTCGATGTAGAGCGCATTGAGAGCTACGTTTTGCTGAAAGAACCAGAGTCCTAGCTATCACCGTTCAAAAGATACAGCCCTCCAAACATGACCCAACAGGTACCAAGTTTGATGCCTCTACGATCAATATTAAGCGAGATAATGGCAATTTTGTGATTTCAAATGAAAATTTCCGAAAATGGGTTTTGAAAAAGTCGATGTAGAGCGCATTGAGAGCTACGTTTTGCTGAAAGAACCAGAGTCCTAGCTATCACCGTTCAAAAGATACAGCCCTCCAAACATGACCCAACAGGTACGAAGTTTGATGCCTCTACGATCAATATTAAGCGAGATAATGGCAATTTTGTGATTTCAAATGAAAATTTCCGAAAATGGGTTTTGAAAAAGTCGATGTAGAGCGCATTGAGAGCTACGTTTTGCTGAAAGAACCAGAGTCCTAGCTATCACCGTTCAAAAGATACAGCCCTCCAAACATGACCCAACAGGTACCAAGTTTGATGCCTCTACGATCAATATTAAGCGAGATAATGGCAATTTTGTGATTTCAAATGAAAATTTCCGAAAATGGGTTTTGAAAAAGTCGATGTAGAGCGCATTGAGAGCTACGTTTTGCTGAAAGAACCAGAGTCCTAGCTATCACCGTTCAAAAGATACAGCCCTCCAAACATGACCCAACAGGTACCAAGTTTGATGCCTCTACGATCAATTATAAGCGAGATAATGGCAATTTTGTGATTTCAAATGAAAATTTCCGAAAATGGGTTTTGAAAAAGTCGATGTAGAGCGCATTGAGAGCTACGTTTTGCTGAAAGAACCAGAGTCCTAGCTATCACCGTTCAGAAGATACAGACCTCCAAACATGACCCAACAGGTACCAAGTTTGATGCCTCTACGATCAATACTAAGCGAGATAATGGCAATTTTGTGATTTCAAATGAAAATTTCCGAAAATGGGTTTTGAAAAAGTCGATGTAGAGCGCATTGAGAGCTACGTTTTGCTGAAAGAACCAGAGTCCTAGCTATCACCGTTCAAAAGATACAGCCCTCCAAACATGACCCAACAGGTACCAGGTTTGATGCCTCTACGATCAATATTAAGCGAGATAATGGCAATTTTGTGATTTCAAATGAAAATTTCCCGAAATGGGTTTTGAAAAAGTCGATGTAGAGCGCATTGAGAGCTACGTTTTGCTGAAAGAACCAGAGTCCTAGCTATCACCGTTCAGAAGATACAGACCTCCAAACATGACCCAACAGGTACCAAGTTTGATGCCTCTACGATCAATATTAAGCGAGATAATGGCAATTTTGTGATTTCAAATGAAAATTTCCGAAAATGGGTTTTGAAAAAGTCGATGTAGAGCGCATTGAGAGCTACGTTTTGCTGAAAGAACCAGGGTCCTAGCTATCACCGTTCAAAAGATACAGCCCTCCAAACGTGACCCAACAGGTACCAAGTTTGATGCCTCTACGATCAATACTAAGCGAGATAATGGCAATTTTGTGATTTCAAATGAAAATTTCCGAAAATGGGTTTTGAAAAAGTCGATGTAGAGCGCATTGAGAGCTACGTTTTGCTGAAAGAACCAGGGTCCTAGCTATCACCGTTCAAAAGATACAGCCCTCCAAACGTGACCCAACAGGTACCAAGTTTGATGCCTCTACGATCAATACTAAGCGAGATAATGGCAATTTTGTGATTTCAAATGAAAATTTCCGAAAATGGGTTTTGAAAAAGTCGATGTAGAGCGCATTGAGAGCTACGTTTTGCTGAAAGAACCAGGGTCCTAGCTATCACCGTTCAAAAGATACAGCCCTCCAAACGTGACCCAACAGGTACCAAGTTTGATGCCTCTACGATCAATACTAAGCGAGATAATGGCAATTTTGTGATTTCAAATGAAAATTTCCGAAAATGGGTTTTGAAAAAGTCGATGTAGAGCGCATTGAGAGTTACGTTTTGCTGAAAGAACCAGGGTCCTAGCTATCACCGTTCAAAAGATACAGCCCTCCAAACATGACCCATTAGGTACGAAGTTTGATGCCTCTACGATCAATACTAAGCGAGATAATGGCAATTTTGTGATTTCAAATGAAAATTTCCAAAAATGGGTTTTGAAAAAGTCGATGTAGAGCGCATTGAGAGCTACGTTTTGCTGAAAGAACCAGAGTCCTAGCTATCACCGTTCAAAAGATACAGCCCTCCAAACATGACCCAACAGGTACCAAGTTTGATGCCTCTACGATCAATACTAAGCGAGATAATGGCAATTTTGTGATTTCAAATGAAAATTTCCGAAAATGGGTTTTGAAAAAGTCGATGTAGAGCGCATTGAGAGCTACGTTTTGCTGAAAGAACCAGGGTCCTAGCTATCACCGTTCAAAAGATACAGCCCTCCAAACGTGACCCAACAGGTACCAAGTTTGATGCCTCTACGATCAATACTAAGCGAGATAATGGCAATTTTGTGATTTCAAATGAAAATTTCCGAAAATGGGTTTTGAAAAAGTCGATGTAGAGCGCATTGAGAGTTACGTTTTGCTGAAAGAACCAGGGTCCTAGCTATCACCGTTCAAAAGATACAGCCCTCCAAACATGACCCATTAGGTACGAAGTTTGATGCCTCTACGATCAATACTAAGCGAGATAATGGCAATTTTGTGATTTCAAATGAAAATTTCCAAAAATGGGTTTTGAAAAAGTCGATGTAGAGCGCATTGAGAGCTACGTTTTGCTGAAAGAACCAGAGTCCTAGCTATCACCGTTCAAAAGATACAGCCCTCCAAACATGACCCAACAGGTACCAAGTTTGATGCCTCTACGATCAATACTAAGCGAGATAATGGCAATTTTGTGATTTCAAATGAAAATTTCCGAAAATGGGTTTTGAAAAAGTCGATGTAGAGCGCATTGAGAGCTACGTTTTGCTGAAAGAACCAGGGTCCTAGCTATCACCGTTCAAAAGATACAGCCCTCCAAACGTGACCCAACAGGTACCAAGTTTGATGCCTCTACGATCAATACTAAGCGAGATAATGGCAATTTTGTGATTTCAAATGAAAATTTCCGAAAATGGGTTTTGAAAAAGTCGATGTAGAGCGCATTGAGAGTTACGTTTTGCTGAAAGAACCAGGGTCCTAGCTATCACCGTTCAAAAGATACAGCCCTCCAAACATGACCCATTAGGTACGAAGTTTGATGCCTCTACGATCAATACTAAGCGAGATAATGGCAATTTTGTGATTTCAAATGAAAATTTCCAAAAATGGGTTTTGAAAAAGTCGATGTAGAGCGCATTGAGAGCTACGTTTTGCTGAAAGAACCAGAGTCCTAGCTATCACCGTTCAAAAGATACAGCCCTCCAAACATGACCCAACAGGTACCAAGTTTGATGCCTCTACGATCAATACTAAGCGAGATAATGGCAATTTTGTGATTTCAAATGAAAATTTCCGAAAATGGGTTTTGAAAAAGTCGATGTAGAGCGCATTGAGAGCTACGTTTTGCTGAAAGAACCAGGGTCCTAGCTATCACCGTTCAAAAGATACAGCCCTCCAAACGTGACCCAACAGGTACCAAGTTTGATGCCTCTACGATCAATACTAAGCGAGATAATGGCAATTTTGTGATTTCAAATGAAAATTTCCGAAAATGGGTTTTGAAAAAGTCGATGTAGAGCGCATTGAGAGCTACGTTTTGCTGAAAGAACCAGGGTCCTAGCTATCACCGTTCAAAAGATACAGCCCTCCAAACGTGACCCAACAGGTACCAAGTTTGATGCCTCTACGATCAATACTAAGCGAGATAATGGCAATTTTGTGATTTCAAATGAAAATTTCCGAAAATGGGTTTTGAAAAAGTCGATGTAGAGCGCATTGAGAGTTACGTTTTGCTGAAAGAACCAGGGTCCTAGCTATCACCGTTCAAAAGATACAGCCCTCCAAACATGACCCATTAGGTACGAAGTTTGATGCCTCTACGATCAATACTAAGCGAGATAATGGCAATTTTGAGATTTCAAATGAAAATTTCCGAAAATGGGTTTTGAAAAAGTCGATGTAGAGCGCATTGAGAGCTACGTTTTGCTGAAAGAACCAGAGTCCTAGCTATCACCGTTCAAAAGATACAGCCCTCCAAACATGACCCAACAGGTACGAAGTTTGATGCCTCTACGATCAATACTAAGCGAGATAATGGCAATTTTGTGATTTCAAATGAAAATTTCCGAAAATGGGTTTTGAAAAAGTCGATGTAGAGCGCATTGAGAGCTACGTTTTGCTGAAAGAACCAGGGTCCTAGCTATCACCGTTCAAAAGATACAGCCCTCCAAACATGACCCATTAGGTACGAAGTTTGATGCCTCTACGATCAATACTAAGCGAGATAATGGCAATTTTGTGATTTCAAATGAAAATTTCCGAAAATGGGTTTTGAGAGCTACGTTTTGCTGAAAGAACCAGGGTCCTAGCTATCACCGTTCAAAAGATACAGCCCTCCAAACATGACCCATTAGGTACGAAGTTTGATGCCTCTACGATCAATACTAAGCGAGATAATGGCAATTTTGTGATTTCAAATGAAAATTTCCGAAAATGGGTTTTGAAAAAGTCGATGTAGAGCGCATTGAGAGCTACGTTTTGCTGAAAGAACCAGAGTCCTAGCTATCACCGTTCAAAAGATACAGCCCTCCAAACATGACCCAACAGGTACGAAGTTTGATGCCTCTACGATCAATACTAAGCGAGATAATGGCAATTTTGTGATTTCAAATGAAAATTTCCGAAAATGGGTTTTGAAAAAGTCGATGTAGAGCGCATTGAGAGCTACGTTTTGCTGAAAGAACCAGAGTCCTAGCTATCACCGTTCAAAAGATACAGCCCTCCAAACATGACCCATTAGGTACGAAGTTTGATGCCTCTACGATCAATACTAAGCGAGATAATGGCAATTTTGTGATTTCAAATGAAAATTTCCGAAAATGGGTTTTGAAAAAGTCGATGTAGAGCGCATTGAGAGCTACGTTTTGCTGAAAGAACCAGAGTCCTAGCTATCACCGTTCAAAAGATACAGCCCTCCAAACATGACCCATTAGGTACGAAGTTTGATGCCTCTACGATCAATACTAAGCGAGATAATGGCAATTTTGTGATTTCAAATGAAAATTTCCGAAAATGGGTTTTGAAAAAGTCGATGTAGAGCGCATTGAGAGCTACGTTTTGCTGAAAGAACCAGGGTCCTAGCTATCACCGTTCAAAAGATACAGCCCTCCAAACGTGACCCAACAGGTACCAAGTTTGATGCCTCTACGATCAATACTAAGCGAGATAATGGCAATTTTGTGATTTCAAATGAAAATTTCCGAAAATGGGTTTTGAAAAAGTCGATGTAGAGCGCATTGAGAGCTACGTTTTGCTGAAAGAACCAGAGTCCTAGCTATCACCGTTCAAAAGATACAGCCCTCCAAACATGACCCAACAGGTACCAAGTTTAATGCCTCTACGATCAATACTAAGCGAGATAATGGCAATTTTGTGATTTCAAATGAAAATTTCCGAAAATGGGTTTTGAAAAAGTCGATGTAGAGCGCATTGAGAGCTACGTTTTGCTGAAAGAACCAGGGTCCTAGCTATCACCGTTCAAAAGATACAGCCCTCCAAACATGACCCATTAGGTACGAAGTTTGATGCCTCTACGATCAATACTAAGCGAGATAATGGCAATTTTGTGATTTCAAATGAAAATTTCCGAAAATGGGTTTTGAAAAAGTCGATGTAGAGCGCATTGAGAGCTACGTTTTGCTGAAAGAACCAGAGTCCTAGCTATCACCGTTCAAAAGATACAGCCCTCCAAACATGACCCATTAGGTACGAAGTTTGATGCCTCTACGATCAATACTAAGCGAGATAATGGCAATTTTGTGATTTCAAATGAAAATTTCCGAAAATGGGTTTTGAAAAAGTCGATGTAGAGCGCATTGAGAGCTACGTTTTGCTGAAAGAACCAGGGTCCTAGCTATCACCGTTCAAAAGATACAGCCCTCCAAACGTGACCCAACAGGTACCAAGTTTGATGCCTCTACGATCAATACTAAGCGAGATAATGGCAATTTTGTGATTTCAAATGAAAATTTCCGAAAATGGGTTTTGAAAAAGTCGATGTAGAGCGCATTGAGAGTTACGTTTTGCTGAAAGAACCAGGGTCCTAGCTATCACCGTTCAAAAGATACAGCCCTCCAAACATGACCCATTAGGTACGAAGTTTGATGCCTCTACGATCAATACTAAGCGAGATAATGGCAATTTTGTGATTTCAAATGAAAATTTCCGAAAATGGGTTTTGAAAAAGTCGATGTAGAGCGCATTGAGAGCTACGTTTTGCTGAAAGAACCAGAGTCCTAGCTATCACCGTTCAAAAGATACAGCCCTCCAAACATGACCCAACAGGTACCAAGTTTGATGCCTCTACGATCAATATTAAGCGAGATAATGGCAATTTTGTGATTTCAAATGAAAATTTCCGAAAATGGGTTTTGAAAAAGTCGATGTAGAGCGCATTAAAAGCTACGTTTTGCTGAAAGAACCAGGGTCCTAGCTATCACCGTTCAAAAGATACAGCCCTCCAAACGTGACCCAACAGGTACCAAGTTTGATGCCTCTACGATCAATACTAAGCGAGATAATGGCAATTTTGTGATTTCAAATGAAAATTTCCGAAAATGGGTTTTGAAAAAGTCGATGTAGAGCGCATTGAGAGCTACGTTTTGCTGAAAGAACCAGAGTCCTAGCTATCACCGTTCAAAAGATACATCCCTCCAAACATGACCCAACAGGTACCAAGTTTGATGCCTCTACGATCAATATTAAGCGAGATAATGGCAATTTTGTGATTTCAAATGAAAATTTCCGAAAATGGGTTTTGAAAAAGTCGATGTAGAGCGCATTGAGAGCTACGTTTTGCTGAAAGAACCAGGGTCCTAGCTATCACCGTTCAAAAGATACAGCCCTCCAAACGTGACCCAACAGGTACCAAGTTTGATGCCTCTACGATCAATACTAAGCGAGATAATGGCAATTTTGTGATTTCAAATGAAAATTTCCGAAAATGGGTTTTGAAAAAGTCGATGTAGAGCGCATTGAGAGCTACGTTTTGCTGAAAGAACCAGGGTCCTAGCTATCACCGTTCAAAAGATACAGCCCTCCAAACATGACCCATTAGGTACGAAGTTTGATGCCTCTACGATCAATACTAAGCGAGATAATGGCAATTTTGTGATTTCAAATGAAAATTTCCGAAAATGGGTTTTGAAAAAGTCGATGTAGAGCGCATTGAGAGCTACGTTTTGCTGAAAGAACCAGAGTCCTAGCTATCACCGTTCAAAAGATACAGCCCTCCAAACATGACCCAACAGGTACCAGGTTTGATGCCTCTACGATCAATATTAAGCGAGATAATGGCAATTTTGTGATTTCAAATGAAAATTTCCCGAAATGGGTTTTGAAAAAGTCGATGTAGAGCGCATTGAGAGCTACGTTTTGCTGAAAGAACCAGAGTCCTAGCTATCACCGTTCAAAAGATACAGCCCTCCAAACATGACCCAACAGGTACCAAGTTTGATGCCTCTACGATCAATATTAAGCGAGATAATGGCAATTTTGTGATTTCAAATGAAAATTTCCGAAAATGGGTTTTGAAAAAGTCGATGTAGAGCGCATTGAGAGCTACGTTTTGCTGAAAGAACCAGAGTCCTAGCTATCACCGTTCAAAAGATACAGCCCTCCAAACATGACCCAACAGGTACCAAGTTTGATGCCTCTACGATCAATATTAAGCGAGATAATGGCAATTTTGTGATTTCAAATGAAAATTTCCCGAAATGGGTTTTGAAAAAGTCGATGTAGAGCGCATTGAGAGCTACGTTTTGCTGAAAGAACCAGAGTCCTAGCTATCACCGTTCAGAAGATACAGCCCTCCAAACATGACCCAACAGGTACCAAGTTTGATGCCTCTACGATCAATATTAAGCGAGATAATGGCAATTTTGTGATTTCAAATGAAAATTTCCGAAAATGGGTTTTGAAAAAGTCGATGTAGAGCGCATTGAGAGCTACGTTTTGCTGAAAGAACCAGAGTCCTAGCTATCACCGTTCAGAAGATACAGCCCTCCAAACATGACCCAACAGGTACCAAGTTTGATGCCTCTACGATCAATATTAAGCGAGATAATGGCAATTTTGTGATTTCAAATGAAAATTTCCGAAAATGGGTTTTGAAAAAGTCGATGTAGAGCGCATTGAGAGCTACGTTTTGCTGAAAGAACCAGAGTCCTAGCTATCACCGTTCAAAAGATACAGCCCTCCAAACATGACCCAACAGGTACCAAGTTTGATGCCTCTACGATCAATATTAAGCGAGATAATGGCAATTTTGTGATTTCAAATGAAAATTTCCCGAAATGGGTTTTGAAAAAGTCGATGTAGAGCGCATTGAGAGCTACGTTTTGCTGAAAGAACCAGAGTCCTAGCTATCACCGTTCAGAAGATACAGCCCTCCAAACATGACCCAACAGGTACCAAGTTTGATGCCTCTACGATCAATATTAAGCGAGATAATGGCAATTTTGTGATTTCAAATGAAAATTTCCGAAAATGGGTTTTGAAAAAGTCGATGTAGAGCGCATTGAGAGCTACGTTTTGCTGAAAGAACCAGGGTCCTAGCTATCACCGTTCAAAAGATACAGCCCTCCAAACGTGACCCAACAGGTACCAAGTTTGATGCCTCTACGATCAATACTAAGCGAGATAATGGCAATTTTGTGATTTCAAATGAAAATTTCCGAAAATGGGTTTTGAAAAAGTCGATGTAGAGCGCATTGAGAGCTACGTTTTGCTGAAAGAACCAGGGTCCTAGCTATCACCGTTCAAAAGATACAGCCCTCCAAACGTGACCCAACAGGTACCAAGTTTGATGCCTCTACGATCAATACTAAGCGAGATAATGGCAATTTTGTGATTTCAAATGAAAATTTCCGAAAATGGGTTTTGAAAAAGTCGATGTAGAGCGCATTGAGAGCTACGTTTTGCTGAAAGAACCAGAGTCCTAGCTATCACCGTTCAAAAGATACAGCCCTCCAAACATGACCCAACAGGTACCAGGTTTGATGCCTCTACGATCAATATTAAGCGAGATAATGGCAATTTTGTGATTTCAAATGAAAATTTCCCGAAATGGGTTTTGAAAAAGTCGATGTAGAGCGCATTGAGAGCTACGTTTTGCTGAAAGAACCAGAGTCCTAGCTATCACCGTTCAAAAGATACAGCCCTCCAAACATGACCCAACAGGTACCAAGTTTGATGCCTCTACGATCAATATTAAGCGAGATAATGGCAATTTTGTGATTTCAAATGAAAATTTCCGAAAATGGGTTTTGAAAAAGTCGATGTAGAGCGCATTGAGAGCTACGTTTTGCTGAAAGAACCAGAGTCCTAGCTATCACCGTTCAAAAGATACAGCCCTCCAAACATGACCCATTAGGTACGAAGTTTGATGCCTCTACGATCAATACTAAGCGAGATAATGGCAATTTTGTGATTTCAAATGAAAATTTCCGAAAATGGGTTTTGAAAAAGTCGATGTAGAGCGCATTGAGAGCTACGTTTTGCTGAAAGAACCAGGGTCCTAGCTATCACCGTTCAAAAGATACAGCCCTCCAAACGTGACCCAACAGGTACCAAGTTTGATGCCTCTACGATCAATACTAAGCGAGATAATGGCAATTTTGTGATTTCAAATGAAAATTTCCGAAAATGGGTTTTGAAAAAGTCGATGTAGAGCGCATTGAGAGCTACGTTTTGCTGAAAGAACCAGAGTCCTAGCTATCACCGTTCAAAAGATACAGCCCTCCAAACATGACCCAACAGGTACCAAGTTTAATGCCTCTACGATCAATACTAAGCGAGATAATGGCAATTTTGTGATTTCAAATGAAAATTTCCGAAAATGGGTTTTGAAAAAGTCGATGTAGAGCGCATTGAGAGCTACGTTTTGCTGAAAGAACCAGGGTCCTAGCTATCACCGTTCAAAAGATACAGCCCTCCAAACATGACCCATTAGGTACGAAGTTTGATGCCTCTACGATCAATACTAAGCGAGATAATGGCAATTTTGTGATTTCAAATGAAAATTTCCGAAAATGGGTTTTGAAAAAGTCGATGTAGAGCGCATTGAGAGCTACGTTTTGCTGAAAGAACCAGAGTCCTAGCTATCACCGTTCAAAAGATACAGCCCTCCAAACATGACCCATTAGGTACGAAGTTTGATGCCTCTACGATCAATACTAAGCGAGATAATGGCAATTTTGTGATTTCAAATGAAAATTTCCGAAAATGGGTTTTGAAAAAGTCGATGTAGAGCGCATTGAGAGCTACGTTTTGCTGAAAGAACCAGGGTCCTAGCTATCACCGTTCAAAAGATACAGCCCTCCAAACGTGACCCAACAGGTACCAAGTTTGATGCCTCTACGATCAATACTAAGCGAGATAATGGCAATTTTGTGATTTCAAATGAAAATTTCCGAAAATGGGTTTTGAAAAAGTCGATGTAGAGCGCATTGAGAGTTACGTTTTGCTGAAAGAACCAGGGTCCTAGCTATCACCGTTCAAAAGATACAGCCCTCCAAACATGACCCATTAGGTACGAAGTTTGATGCCTCTACGATCAATACTAAGCGAGATAATGGCAATTTTGTGATTTCAAATGAAAATTTCCGAAAATGGGTTTTGAAAAAGTCGATGTAGAGCGCATTGAGAGCTACGTTTTGCTGAAAGAACCAGAGTCCTAGCTATCACCGTTCAAAAGATACAGCCCTCCAAACATGACCCAACAGGTACCAAGTTTGATGCCTCTACGATCAATATTAAGCGAGATAATGGCAATTTTGTGATTTCAAATGAAAATTTCCGAAAATGGGTTTTGAAAAAGTCGATGTAGAGCGCATTAAAAGCTACGTTTTGCTGAAAGAACCAGGGTCCTAGCTATCACCGTTCAAAAGATACAGCCCTCCAAACGTGACCCAACAGGTACCAAGTTTGATGCCTCTACGATCAATACTAAGCGAGATAATGGCAATTTTGTGATTTCAAATGAAAATTTCCGAAAATGGGTTTTGAAAAAGTCGATGTAGAGCGCATTGAGAGCTACGTTTTGCTGAAAGAACCAGAGTCCTAGCTATCACCGTTCAAAAGATACATCCCTCCAAACATGACCCAACAGGTACCAAGTTTGATGCCTCTACGATCAATATTAAGCGAGATAATGGCAATTTTGTGATTTCAAATGAAAATTTCCGAAAATGGGTTTTGAAAAAGTCGATGTAGAGCGCATTGAGAGCTACGTTTTGCTGAAAGAACCAGGGTCCTAGCTATCACCGTTCAAAAGATACAGCCCTCCAAACGTGACCCAACAGGTACCAAGTTTGATGCCTCTACGATCAATACTAAGCGAGATAATGGCAATTTTGTGATTTCAAATGAAAATTTCCGAAAATGGGTTTTGAAAAAGTCGATGTAGAGCGCATTGAGAGCTACGTTTTGCTGAAAGAACCAGGGTCCTAGCTATCACCGTTCAAAAGATACAGCCCTCCAAACATGACCCATTAGGTACGAAGTTTGATGCCTCTACGATCAATACTAAGCGAGATAATGGCAATTTTGTGATTTCAAATGAAAATTTCCGAAAATGGGTTTTGAAAAAGTCGATGTAGAGCGCATTGAGAGCTACGTTTTGCTGAAAGAACCAGAGTCCTAGCTATCACCGTTCAAAAGATACAGCCCTCCAAACATGACCCAACAGGTACCAGGTTTGATGCCTCTACGATCAATATTAAGCGAGATAATGGCAATTTTGTGATTTCAAATGAAAATTTCCCGAAATGGGTTTTGAAAAAGTCGATGTAGAGCGCATTGAGAGCTACGTTTTGCTGAAAGAACCAGAGTCCTAGCTATCACCGTTCAAAAGATACAGCCCTCCAAACATGACCCAACAGGTACCAAGTTTGATGCCTCTACGATCAATATTAAGCGAGATAATGGCAATTTTGTGATTTCAAATGAAAATTTCCGAAAATGGGTTTTGAAAAAGTCGATGTAGAGCGCATTGAGAGCTACGTTTTGCTGAAAGAACCAGAGTCCTAGCTATCACCGTTCAAAAGATACAGCCCTCCAAACATGACCCAACAGGTACCAAGTTTGATGCCTCTACGATCAATATTAAGCGAGATAATGGCAATTTTGTGATTTCAAATGAAAATTTCCCGAAATGGGTTTTGAAAAAGTCGATGTAGAGCGCATTGAGAGCTACGTTTTGCTGAAAGAACCAGAGTCCTAGCTATCACCGTTCAGAAGATACAGCCCTCCAAACATGACCCAACAGGTACCAAGTTTGATGCCTCTACGATCAATATTAAGCGAGATAATGGCAATTTTGTGATTTCAAATGAAAATTTCCGAAAATGGGTTTTGAAAAAGTCGATGTAGAGCGCATTGAGAGCTACGTTTTGCTGAAAGAACCAGAGTCCTAGCTATCACCGTTCAGAAGATACAGCCCTCCAAACATGACCCAACAGGTACCAAGTTTGATGCCTCTACGATCAATATTAAGCGAGATAATGGCAATTTTGTGATTTCAAATGAAAATTTCCGAAAATGGGTTTTGAAAAAGTCGATGTAGAGCGCATTGAGAGCTACGTTTTGCTGAAAGAACCAGAGTCCTAGCTATCACCGTTCAAAAGATACAGCCCTCCAAACATGACCCAACAGGTACCAAGTTTGATGCCTCTACGATCAATATTAAGCGAGATAATGGCAATTTTGTGATTTCAAATGAAAATTTCCCGAAATGGGTTTTGAAAAAGTCGATGTAGAGCGCATTGAGAGCTACGTTTTGCTGAAAGAACCAGAGTCCTAGCTATCACCGTTCAGAAGATACAGCCCTCCAAACATGACCCAACAGGTACCAAGTTTGATGCCTCTACGATCAATATTAAGCGAGATAATGGCAATTTTGTGATTTCAAATGAAAATTTCCGAAAATGGGTTTTGAAAAAGTCGATGTAGAGCGCATTGAGAGCTACGTTTTGCTGAAAGAACCAGGGTCCTAGCTATCACCGTTCAAAAGATACAGCCCTCCAAACGTGACCCAACAGGTACCAAGTTTGATGCCTCTACGATCAATACTAAGCGAGATAATGGCAATTTTGTGATTTCAAATGAAAATTTCCGAAAATGGGTTTTGAAAAAGTCGATGTAGAGCGCATTGAGAGCTACGTTTTGCTGAAAGAACCAGGGTCCTAGCTATCACCGTTCAAAAGATACAGCCCTCCAAACGTGACCCAACAGGTACCAAGTTTGATGCCTCTACGATCAATACTAAGCGAGATAATGGCAATTTTGTGATTTCAAATGAAAATTTCCGAAAATGGGTTTTGAAAAAGTCGATGTAGAGCGCATTGAGAGCTACGTTTTGCTGAAAGAACCAGAGTCCTAGCTATCACCGTTCAAAAGATACAGCCCTCCAAACATGACCCAACAGGTACCAGGTTTGATGCCTCTACGATCAATATTAAGCGAGATAATGGCAATTTTGTGATTTCAAATGAAAATTTCCCGAAATGGGTTTTGAAAAAGTCGATGTAGAGCGCATTGAGAGCTACGTTTTGCTGAAAGAACCAGAGTCCTAGCTATCACCGTTCAAAAGATACAGCCCTCCAAACATGACCCAACAGGTACCAAGTTTGATGCCTCTACGATCAATATTAAGCGAGATAATGGCAATTTTGTGATTTCAAATGAAAATTTCCGAAAATGGGTTTTGAAAAAGTCGATGTAGAGCGCATTGAGAGCTACGTTTTGCTGAAAGAACCAGAGTCCTAGCTATCACCGTTCAAAAGATACAGCCCTCCAAACATGACCCAACAGGTACCAAGTTTGATGCCTCTACGATCAATATTAAGCGAGATAATGGCAATTTTGTGATTTCAAATGAAAATTTCCCGAAATGGGTTTTGAAAAAGTCGATGTAGAGCGCATTGAGAGCTACGTTTTGCTGAAAGAACCAGAGTCCTAGCTATCACCGTTCAGAAGATACAGCCCTCCAAACATGACCCAACAGGTACCAAGTTTGATGCCTCTACGATCAATATTAAGCGAGATAATGGCAATTTTGTGATTTCAAATGAAAATTTCCGAAAATGGGTTTTGAAAAAGTCGATGTAGAGCGCATTGAGAGCTACGTTTTGCTGAAAGAACCAGGGTCCTAGCTATCACCGTTCAAAAGATACAGCCCTCCAAACGTGACCCAACAGGTACCAAGTTTGATGCCTCTACGATCAATACTAAGCGAGATAATGGCAATTTTGTGATTTCAAATGAAAATTTCCGAAAATGGGTTTTGAAAAAGTCGATGTAGAGCGCATTGAGAGCTACGTTTTGCTGAAAGAACCAGGGTCCTAGCTATCACCGTTCAAAAGATACAGCCCTCCAAACGTGACCCAACAGGTACCAAGTTTGATGCCTCTACGATCAATACTAAGCGAGATAATGGCAATTTTGTGATTTCAAATGAAAATTTCCGAAAATGGGTTTTGAAAAAGTCGATGTAGAGCGCATTGAGAGCTACGTTTTGCTGAAAGAACCAGAGTCCTAGCTATCGCCGTTCAAAAGATACAGCCCTCCAAACATGACCCAAGAGGTACCAAGTTTGATGCCTCTACGATCAATATTAAGCCAGATAATGGCAATTTTGTGATTTCAAATGAAAATTTCCGAAAATGGGTTTTGAAAAAGTCGATGTAGAGCGCATTGAGAGCTACGTTTTGCTGAAAGAACCAGAGTCCTAGCTATCGCCGTTCAAAAGATACAGCCCTCCAAACATGACCCAAGAGGTACCAAGTTTGATGCCTCTACGATCAATATTAAGCGAGATAATGGCAATTTTGTGATTTCAAATGAAAATTTCCGAAAATGGGTTTTGAAAAAGTCGATGTAGAGCGCATTGAGAGCTACGTTTTGCTGAAAGAACCAGAGTCCTAGCTATCACCGTTCAAAAGATACAGCCCTAGAAACCTGACCCAACAGGTACCCAGTTTGATGCCTCTACGATCAATATTAAGCGAGATAATGGCAATTTTGTGATTTCAAATGAAAATTTCCCGAAATGGGTTTTGAAAAAGTCGATGTAGAGCGCATTGAGAGCTACGTTTTGCTGAAAGAACCAGAGTCCTAGCTATCACCGTTCAAAAGATACAGCCCTAGAAACCTGACCCAACAGGTACCCAGTTTGATGCCTCTACGATCAATATTAAGCGAGATAATGGCAATTTTGTGATTTCAAATGAAAATTTCCGAAAATGGGTTTTGAAAAAGTCGATGTAGAGCGCATTGAGAGCTACGTTTTGCTGAAAGAACCAGAGTCCTAGCTATCACCGTTCAAAAGATACAGCCCTCCAAACATGACCCAACAGGTACCAAGTTTGATGCCTCTACGATCAATATTAAGCGAGATAATGGCAATTTTGTGATTTCAAATGAAAATTTCCGAAAATGGGTTTTGAAAAAGTCGATGTAGAGCGCATTGAGAGCTACGTTTTGCTGAAAGAACCAGAGTCCTAGCTATCACCGTTCAAAAGATACAGCCCTAGAAACCTGACCCAACAGGTACCCAGTTTGATGCCTCTACGATCAATATTAAGCGAGATAATGGGAATTTTGTGATTTCAAATGAAAATTTCCGAAAATGGGTTTTGAAAAAGTCGATGTAGAGCGCATTGAGAGCTACGTTTTGCTGAAAGAACCAGAGTCCTAGCTATCACCGTTCGAAAGATACAGCCCTCCAAACATGACCCAACAGGTACCAAGTTTGATGCCTCTACGATCAATATTAAGCGAGATAATGGCAATTTTGTGATTTCAAATGAAAATTTCCGAAAATGGGTTTTGAAAAAGTCGATGTAGAGCGCATTGAGAGCTACGTTTTGCTGAAAGAACCAGAGTCCTAGCTATCACCGTTCAAAAGATACAGCCCTCCAAACATGACCCAACAGGTACCAAGTTTGATGCCTCTACGATCAATATTAAGCGAGATAATGGCAATTTTGTGATTTCAAATGGAAATTTCCGAAAATGGGTTTTGAAAAAGTCGATGTAGAGCGCATTGAGAGCTACGTTTTGCTGAAAGAACCAGAGTCCTAGCTATCACCGTTCAAAAGATACAGCCCTCCAAACATGACCCAAAAGGTACCAAGTTTGATGCCTCTACGATCAATATTAAGCGAGATAATGGCAATTTTGTGATTTCAAATGAAAATTTCAGAAAATGGGTTTTGAAAAAGTCGATGTAGAGCGCATTGAGAGCTACGTTTTGCTGAAAGAACCAGAGTCACCGTTCAAAAGATACAGCCGTCCACACTGATTGGGGCTCGTCAAACTGCGGCGCACAAAAGACTAAAGTTGTGCACATCACCGGCATTAAAGTTATGCATGGTTTGCATTGTAAACTCTATTTAGTGGATAATTTACTAAAACGCAGTTATTTCAGTAAGTAGGGGCCGTGCTAGGGTCTAGGTGCAAGTAAATAAAGTTTAAAAAAAATATATTTAAATAGGAACTTACCGTTATCTCTATCTTAATTCCGTTATCCTTTCCGAAAGCTGGCTCGACACACACTTATTGTGTTTAAACACACATTCCACTTACACAAGACTTCGATTTTTTTTCATAACGATGCCATCCCTATTGGAAATCACTTTCATTTTCAATTATCATTAACAGCAAATAAGCACACAAGTAGTAAACATGACTCGTATTTTCACTATTGAAGAGAAAACACACACAGTAAATACTTTATCCACGAATTTCAGGACAAGATTGCACTTTTTTTATGAGTAGGGTTGGAATAAACGTATCGAACATTTGTATATACTTAAACTACATTATATTATCACGATATTCGGCAGGATTCGATCAAAATTTATAGCCTCTCTAGATCTAGATGAAAGGGAAAACAAGCAAAAAAAAAATTAAAGGGCACTACTTGATGATATGAAGACGTATGTAGTTGGCGTTTCAAGTACATATATGTTGTAGTTATAGAGTGTGGGGTCTCAAATATGTATTGCTTCACGCATTCTAATCATAAACAATTGACAATAAGAGAAGTGTGTATGGTGGGTCTCATTAATGGGAAGAATGTACAAAAACAAAACAAAAAATATCTCGCCCAAAATAAGACACACTCAATATGCGCATAAAGATGTCTTGGAAGTCTCAGATTTCATCAAAACAAAAATGCGCTCAGAGGTTAATTATTTAAAAAAAGAAGCAAGAAATGAACAAAAAAAAAACAGAAACCCTTGACTCAACACTCTAATGACATATTGCGAAACGCTTCTTTGGTTTTCTGTGTTGTTTTGTTTGTTTGTTTTGTCTTCTTTTCTCGGTTTACCTATATATGTAGAAGACCCCTACACGAGTATGGGATAAATCAGATTTATTTCACGATATTGTTCATAGGTTTTGTGAAAACCGTTTCATTTTGAATGGGTACACGCTATTATGCGGATGATTATAAGGTGAAGGCAATTCTCACGGGTAGATGGTGCCGCAGCCGGCGAAAATTCGAAATGAGGTCACACGCCGCGCCGCGCGCCGGTCAGAATAGACACGCGCGTTCATACGTCACAGATGCTCTCACGATCGCTGTATCAAATTAACGCGAAATCTTTGTATACGCTTATAGCACTCTCACTCTAACACTCTCTCTCTGTTTTCTTTAAGCCGAGATCTCAGATACTGCTTTCATAGGTTCATAGGACTTAGTTGTTTGTTGATGTTTGCAAGGATCTGATCATAAACACTCGGCCGCGTTGTATCCTCAGCGGCCGAGAGGCTGGTTTTGGCTGGCTGGATTGATTTTCTGACTTATTGCCGGGGGTGGAGATTTCTTGAAGATATTAACCCTGCGGGGGTATCTGTCCATGCACTCCGAATGCATATCAAACACGCGCACAATCATATCCTATGCACTGGACGATTATTGGATCCGACTGGTCACTTCATATCTAACGACCGCCGAACATTGGTCGCCGAATATTTTCAATCAAATTCAAATTCACACACACTCACACGGGGTAACGATCATCGATCACTTTGCATCGCCAAAACGACTATTATGGCGTAAATATCCGAAGAATAAGCGAACGCGACGCGTGAATATTCAAACGAACACGACAACGACGCTCGAAACGAACGTGATTTTTTTTTTGTGATTTCTTTGAACACGCACAAATTGCCACTAACGATTTGAGATTTATCTCGAACGAGATTTCATGAAGTGATTTCGCGCGACGCCAAACGTTTTGGAGCCCAAGGGAAAAAGTGCCCGTCGATTAGAAAGTACCGTCAACAACAAAACTTCAACAATTGACAAGTAACAACTTTAATTGTCTTAAGATCTCCCCCCGAGAGTCGTGTGCTCCGTGTCGGAAAAATCCGCAAGATCGTTCAAACGAACTGTGTGTTGATGATCGCGTCTCGAACATCACCTGCACGCTCAGATCCCTTGTGGTAGGTACTACCTGTAGTGTCGTGGTTCTTGATTTTCGTTTGGTATACCTCGCTGGCTTCCACTTATGGTACCCTCTATAATTTCTTATGGCTGTATAAGATACGATACTCATCTCATTACTCAGTCATAATGTTGTGCCTTGGTTCGCTCACACTGTTATCTCATACTCAGCGGACCTCGGGAACCTCTAAGAAGATACATTCGGAAAAGTTTTGGGCTCCGGAGTTCGCGGGGACCATTGGAAAGGCCACAACACAAGTGCCTTGTCGTTGGCTTGAGTCTTTCGTCATCATCATCAACTACAACGGTCCAAGCGCAACAGCAACAACAACAAAAACGCCTCAAACCACTCTTAAGATTTTATTCTTCAAGTACCTGTTCTACCTGTTCAGATATCGCGCGTATCTATCGTCAATATGATAGATACGCGCTTGTGTGTTGGTGTTATGCGATCTTGCGCTGACTTCTTTGCTTTCTTAACTTCAGCCGTGGCTGTATGGCTTTGTCCGCTATAACTTCTTCCTCGACTTTAATACTGTGTGCTTGTAGTGCAGTAAAGATGAACGAACCATTTGTTGTTACCTTCATGTCATTCTATTTGAATCATTTTTTCACTAACGACTGCAAAAATATTCTTTAGTGCAGTCAAAATATCCCATTTCTGGCCTCCAAATAGAAAAAAATTGAGTAAGGCTATTTTTTGTGGCTTTGAATCAGCGAGCTCCGAGGAATCTAAAACTCATTTTGCTAAAAAAAATTTGATCGGAAAGGTCTCAAAAAGGACAAAAAGGATGCCCTTTAATCCTTGACTGGAGGTCAGCATGTGGGGTATCAAATCAAAGGGGATGTCGAGTACATTACATATCCGGTGTTTGTTGCCTGTTTCAAGGACCCTCAACTGAATAAATCGAGATTAAATGGAAAATTATTGTGTTTTCCGTGCATCTTTCCAAAGCCATAACTACGAGAATAATTCAAGTTGTCACTACGTTTCTCACTTTTCCAAATCTATAATAGGTTAAGATTCTACCATTAAATTGGCTAAGAAAAAAAATATGGGAAAGCTCTGAAAAAGGACATTAAAGGACACTAATTACAAACCTTGATCGAACGTGAACATGCGGGGTGTCATATCAAAGAGGACGTCGAGTGGATTGCATATCCGGTGTTTGTTTCCTGCTTCAAGGACACTAAATGGAATAATTCGGGCTAAACGTTAAAATTATGGCCTTGGAAAGATACATATACGAGGAACACGAAAATTTTCCATTGGATCCCAATTTTCTCGTGTGAGGGTCCTTGAAACAAGTAATAAACGACGGATATGGAATGTGGAGTACATTCCATATCCGTCGTTTATTACTTGTCCTCTTTGATATGACACCCCGCATGCTTACGTTCGATCAAGGTTTGTAATTAGTGTCCTTTTATGTCCTTTTTGAGAGCTTTCCGATCATTTCTTGTCTTAGCAAATTTAATGGTAGAATCTTTAGCTATTATAGATTCGGAAAAGTGAGAAACGTAGTGACAATTTGAATGACTCTCGTAATTATGGCTTCGGAAAGATACACGGGAAACACAGTAATTATCCATTTAATTTCGATTTATTCCGTTGAGGATCCTCGAAACATGGACAGGGCCGGATTTCCCATATGGACAACCTGGGCTACTGCCCGGGGCGGCAGAATTTGAGGGGCGGCAAATTCTTAAATTTTTTCATTGGTCTCAAATTATGGGAAAAATGGATTTTGAAAATTCAAACATAACTGTAGAAAATGGTTTGCTTTTTTAATTTAATTTTTTAATTTCTAGTTAGATGTACATATTCGTCTTAATTCAAAGCACTTAATCGCAACCTCAACTCAAATTATAATGTGATTCCGCCTCCGAAAATTAGGACTACTCAAAAGTTTTGCTTGAAGCATACACTCACTCACTCTGAATGTCGTGGCGGCCTTTAGTTCATGAGTATATTTAGAGTAGGAGTATACATCATCTTTGGCTTCACTTTAAACATTATGCCTGAAGCCACATTAAATGATATGTATAAGTACGCTAGTACTTGGCTGCCAGCTCCTGTTTTCAAGCCTCTAAAATTGCCCCAGACTTGAAGAAAAATATTTTTGGTGATAGCGATCCTTTGGAAAGTTCAAAACGCCCCCAAGCAAGTAACTCATCTAACCACACATTTTTGTGTGTTCAATTACTTCTTAAATTTGTTCACACATCAAATTTGCTGGGAAGCAAGGATTTGGTTTCGGGAGAGGTCTCGATATTAGAAATGCGGCATTGGCTATCAATTTTTTAATTTCTATCGGGTTTAACTAAATTTTTAAGAATTTTTACGCTTAAATTTTCGGATTTGCAATTTTCTTAAGAGAAAAACAGGAAATTCCACCAATCAGGAAAATCTAGAACTCTTTAGGCACCGAATGACTTTTGCTGAATAGCATCAGTAAATGATTTCCCAAATCGTTTTCGTTATCTTTATCACCGAAAACAAATTAGGTCAAGGTGTGTTCAAAATTTACCGTAAGCTTTCTTAATTTTGGGTGTTTTCGGTATGACGTTTTCTGGTTAAATATTATGCTAATATAGGAAATTTCATTTGTTGGGGTAATTCGCAAATTATTTCCAAAACGATCAAAAGAAAAAATTTAGAAACATGAACGCATTTCTAAAAATGTGAAAAACCGAATGTAATAAGAATTGTACAGTTTTCTTTGTTATCATTGGAGTTTCAATCATTCCTAAAACAATTTTGGGAGGTGCACACACACCTGGATTCCTCCTCTGGGAAGCAACATAAAAAATTTTCAAGCAAACAAAATACGCATACTGGTAAAAAATATTAAATTTTCAATTTTGTCACATACGCCCGCTAACGTTTTGCCTACATTTCCTTTTTGAGCTGACAACTGC
Source organism: Microchrysa polita (assembly GCA_949715475.1). NCBI lineage: Eukaryota > Metazoa > Arthropoda > Insecta > Diptera > Stratiomyidae > Microchrysa > Microchrysa polita. The sequence continues at coordinate 11,029,670 of OX454422.1, read as the reverse complement.
TATACCTTCAAGCTTACGTTATGTGGTGGCGAAGGGCGGCAAATTTGTTACTGCCCAGGGGCGCCATAGAGGCTAAATCCGGCCCTGAACACGGAAAAAACAACGGATATGTAATGTACTTGACGTCCCCTTTGATTTGATACCCAACATGCCGACCTAGGGTCAAGGATTAAAGATTATCCTTTTTTGTCCTTTTTGGGACCTTTCCGATCAACATTTTTTTTAGCAAAATGAGTTTTAGACTCCTGGGAGCCCACTGATTCAAAAACCGCAAGAATTAGCCTTACTCTATTTTCTTCTATTTGAAATGCTAATATGCACTGCACTATCCTCTATTAGCAGGCTTATGTATCGGTGGTGGTTCGTTTTCGAACCAAAATTTTCAGCTAATTTTTCCAATTTGGAAGTGGTTAAGTTTTTAGGGTAAATTTAATGTTTTCGGTTTTCTTAAGCTTTCGTCTATTGCTATTCAACCAGTGGCGCAACCCGGATCTAGTCCCGGAGGGGGCTAAGTATGACCATCTAGATTACTGGACATTTGAGGCTGATGTCGTAAATTGAATAATGGAGCAAGGAGATTTATAGGTGGCCAAATGTCACATAAAAGATTTGTCTAACCATAAAAAATAATCACGACAAAAATAAAACATTTTTTTAGACAAAATGAATACCGTCTTCTGATGCTTGTAGCTGATTTCATTTTTTTTTAGAATTTTATACAAACCCTTATCCCTAAAATTCTAAAAAGTTGAAAAAATTCATGCAAATCGACCTGATCAGCCAGTGCTACCATAAAATAGTGTGGCCCTAGTGTATTTACGATGATAGCGGTACTACTGTGGCAAGAAGAAGTCACACATATTGCCCATCCGTATATCAATTATTTGATTGACTGACAATCTGGCAACTTGTATGGAAAATGAATGTGACTGGTCTGTGACTGATGACTGAAACGTGTGGATCGACCTTTATAGGGGGGAGGGGGGACTATTGAAGAAGTTGGCGCCACTGACAGTTATCTCACAACATTCTACCAGTAAGATGAAGCGATGCAACGGGGTATGAAAAAAGGCATGATATGAATGTATGGACCGAGCTCCAGAGAATTTTGTCTTCTTCAGATGAATCAGAGAGAATGGGCTCACTGACAGTTCTCTATATCGCAAAGAATCAATTGATTTCGGTTATGCATTGCAGCGATGGAGGCTCGTTATGTTAAGATATAACGTCGTAGAAGAGATAGAAAAAAAGTCCAAAGAAGTTTTTCCGTTTTTTTAATATAACTAAATTTTAGACAAAAAAAATAGCCATGCATCCAAAATAAAACGTTTCCTAAAACTTCTTGAAGACGGTCTCAAAATACAACAAATTTGGATAAATTTTGCATTTCTGCCATTGGGGACTGGTTAGCGAGGGTTTTCATTATGGATTATAACCGACATGTAATTTTTGTATAATGTCTATGCGGATGGTCTGAAATACTGATGGCCATCATTCCATGAAAAAGTGTAATGTTGTAACGTAACAAAAAGAGAACGAGACCGAGTTCTAATCGTGCGAATAGCACGATGAGTGTTTACCCTATACCCATGTGCACAGTGGCGCAACCAGGATCTCGTCTTGGAGGGGGCTAAGTCTATCCACATTACTGGACATCAGAATTTGCCTCCGCAAGCTGTGTGATGGTGCTCATAAATCAGTAATGATGCTATACAGTGGTGCTTCAAGCTTACTTTAAATGTACCTTTTTTCGTAACTTATATCGTCTTTAAACCGCGAGCCAAATGTTTCGTAATCGCCACGTTCTTTCTGTTGTCACTTTGGCTGCCGAACGGTTTCCACCAACTACATATTACCAAATTGCTATTTATACCGCCGGAGGTCATTTGATAGCTTTTCGTATACGCCGCCTGGCCGCCGTGTACCAGTCGGGAGGTTTATTTACCAAAAGGTTTAAAAATAAGAGGCAATTTCTGAATCACCCTTGGGAATGGCAATTTTTAAAACAGAAACGTTAAATTTGATTAAATATGACTTTTCTGCAGACGGTAAGAATTAACTACACTTTGTTTGTCATGTGGTTAATTCTAACGGACTTCCTGGACATAGGAAATACTATGGTAAGTGGCACCTGCATGTGTTTAACTTTTCTCTTGATTACATCCAACTCGCAAAACTTCGATTTTTTTTTAGCCCGCTGGCGTTGTACTTAGTGCTAGAGAGGGTCTAGGTTTGGGGAAAATGTAGCCCAGGAAAATGATTAACGTGGTTCAAAGTCATCATGAAAAGTTTTTTATTCAATTTTATTTGACTATAATACGCTTGCAGTGGTGGGTTTAAAATATGTATGTATTTCGAAAACGTATCAGGTAAATCGGAAAACCAAACTTAATTAATTATGTTAAATTTCATTAACTTCTTAGAGAGACCTTTCTGTCACATATCCCTCTAATGGTTAAACTTTCCGATCAGCAAAAATGTTATAAATGTTTCATTTAAGCCAGGAAATTATCAAACGTAGAACGTAGAGTATCATAGTAAAAACGGAATCTTAGTGTCTCACTAAGGGAAAAAGTTAAGCTTCGAAGACTAGAGGAAACGAGAGATTGAAGGATTTGACTATGTTATCGATTATTGAGTTCCCCGTCCCGGATAAATTCCGAATGTTTTAGTCTCCAAGACTGCAGTCTCAAAACTAGAAAATTTTATATTTGTGCCAGGGTCAAGCGGTCTTTTTTTCCATCCTCAGAGGCCGTCCCAAATAAACCAGTAAAAATTCAGAGATATTTGATTGTTGCCGATCAAATGTTACATTTTTCTTCGACTGGTAAGGATGTTCCTACTTGCATGTACCATCGAAAGAAAAAGATTTTTTTAAATTTCTGCAATTAAATGCATTTTTTCAAATTTCACTTTGAAATTTTTCATTACCCAATTTCTGGGTCTGGGAGGGGCTTTAGCCACCTTAGCCCCTCCCGTGGTTGCGCCACTGCATGTGCAGACCTAGTATAAGAACACAAAAGTTCAAAAAATGTTTTTTTTTTTTTTAGCGAACGGGAAAGGAGTCGATGGATCCGATCTATTGCTTTTATGTCAACTGATACCAGTTTCTCAAATTTTAGTTGCACGATGTTTTATAGAGAAAATAGATGCTTACAGATTTGTAGCGGAGGTATTGATTAGATTTACTCCAGTATAATTTGAGGTTAATAGGGATATTGTGTCAGAAGCTATAGCAGAATTAAAGTTTTAAGGAAGTTTTATGTAGACAGGGAGTAGAATATATGCCCAATTTTCAATATCGGTGAAGATTTCATGAGTTATTGTGCGAAGAGAAGGGAAGAACACTGATTATTTCTAATACCTCCGAAAGCTACCTATACTATTGGGTGGGTAGGGTAGAAGAAATATTTATCCACTTATCGATAAGAGTTAATAACTGCGTTTGACTGCAAGTGCTATTATTGAGTTTCATCGAGATCACAATGGTAAATAATTGCTTTGTGATAAGATAACTGTACATTGTAGTATAGGTGATTGCTTTTCCTCCTGCATTACAAAAAGCCCAGTCTATTTGAGTTAGCCCAGTAGTTGTTGTAGCCCTTTTGTGAAGAAGCGGACGCAGTCCTTTTTGGTAGAGTTTGAACTCGATACTGTTGTCCTGTGAAATACGGCATATATTAAAATCACCCATAACTACCATGTGTTTGTATCTTGCACAAAATTCCGATATGGTTTTGTTAACGAAACTCTTCAGTATAGTTTCAGGAAATGATTGGTTTCTGTAAATAATACAGAAAAAGGAATTCGTTTTACAACTGAAGCAAACGTTCTGATATACACGACCACCTTCATTCCAGGCAGCTTTTTCTATAAATCGAACATTTTCAAAGATCGATGTTTTTGCGTAAATAACTACACAATTTTTGCTGCGCTTGTTTGTGTCACTAATGTCGATTCTATTGAGGAAACCCGGTATTTCATAGTCCTCTCCTGGTAATGTCCATGTCTCAACAAAACACAGTACATCGGATGACAGCAATACTTTGTCGGCTCTCATATCCTCAATGTGTGCATGGAGGCTTTGGATATTGTGATTGGCAATATACATACAATGCACTGCTATCATGTTGGTGCATAGCTTCATATTGCGTTTTGAGTCTTTTTTCTGTCCTTAAGGCCTGAATAGACCTCGGGCGGAATGAAAATGAAATTGTTGTCCGCTGCGATTTTCTCAATGAAAATGCATGCTTACTGTCGTGGAACATGTTGGTAATGATGGGGAATTCCATAAGCTACAATCCGAATATGGTTCCAAAATTTTTCTCGGCCATTTTATGTATTATTTTTCGATTCCCCCGTCATTAGATATTTTCCACGGTGAAATGACCGGGGAATCGAAAAATAATACATAAAATGGCCGAGAAAAATTTTGTAACCATATTCGGATTGTAGCTTATGGAATTCCCCATCATTTCCGACATATTCCACGACAGTAAGCATGCATTTTCATTGAAAAAATCGCAGCGGACAAAAATTTCATTTTCATTCCGCCCGAGGTCTATACTGCGCTTTAAACTAAATAATTCTTTTTGGACCGTATCATGTACAGAAACAGGTGTGGGTGGTTTAAAATTACCAACTATGAACAGTCCTGATGCGCTAGTTGCTCGACTGCATGCGACATATGTATAAAGCAGACCGAAAAGTTCTACTATTAATATGGACTGCAACTTGGGAATATGTTACTCCTTGACTCTTATGAAAAGTAATTGCTTCGGCAGGTACTACAGGAAATTGATTTCTTACAATAGACACCTGTTCACTTTTTTTTATATTTAAAGGATCGCTTAACTGCTGTTATTGGCGTCCAATCCGGCGTTCTTGGATGACTATGTTTTCTATGCGCTATCTCACCCACTGTTCTTTCAAGAAATTTCATCCAGAGGATCAAGGTGATATTTTTCGGAATTTTTGATCTCGAAATCAATTTGCATGAGTAAACCTGTTGCACCGTTCACTAATCCATCTGAAGTGTCTATACAGGGTGTCCCGCAACTGGTTAGCCATAGACCAATGGTAGAATCTACAGGATGTTTTAGGAAAAATGACGCCAAAATTATTTCTCTAGCTTTTACCGTTAAGGAGTAATCGCCTTTTTTGTGATTCTTGTCAAAAAACACGACTTTCTTCGAAAAACTCATATTTTCTAGCTTCCACTTTAGCCAAATCAATGTTTTTCATATTCTTCTGAAAGCACACAAAATTTCCAATAAAAGGACATATCGAACCTTTCGAACGGTTTCGTATCTTCCGAGATACGACGTTTTGAATTTTGCAGAAATGTCAATTTCAATTTTTAATGTCAAAATTAAACCCGAATTTCGTAACGGTACATTGTAGTGGCAAATCTGCAAAGTTGACAAAAGTTGGCGTAGTATCTTAGCTTTCGAACGGCATATAAGAATAAATCACAGAATTATCCAGTTTGTGAATAATATGTGTAAAAGGGAAAAAACATAGTCCGTAAGTGGAAGAAATCTTGCTTTTACTTGGAAATAGTTCAGTCATATAAGCATTTCCAATAGAAAAAAATACAGTAAGGCTATTTTTTCTTGGTGTTGAATCAGTGTACAGGAGGCTAAAACTAATTTTACTAAAATAAATTTGTCGGAAAGGTCCCAAAAAGGACAAAAAAGGACACTATTTAATCCTTGACTGGAGGTCGGCATGCGGGGTATCATATCAAAGGGGACGCCGAGTACATTACATATCCGGTGTTTGATTCCTATTTGAAGGACCCTAAACGGAATAAATCGCGTTTGAATAGAAATTTTACTTCCTTTTCAAGATTGAAGTCGGTTTGGTACATTTGCAGACTATGTTTTTTTTTTCATTTATACATATTATTCAGAAACTGGATGACTCTGTGCTTTATTCTTATATGCCGTTCGAAAGCTAAGATACTACGCCAACTTTTGTCAACTTTGCAGATTTGCCACTACAATGTCCCGTTACGAAATTCGGGTTTAATTTTGACATTAAAAATTGAAATTGACATTTCTGCAAAGTTCAAAACGTCGTATTTCGGAAGATACGAAACCGTTCGAAACGTTCGATATGTCATTTTATTGGAAATTTTATGTACTTTCAGAAGAATATGAAAAACATTGATTTGACTAAATTGGAAGCTAGAAAATATAAGTTTTTCGAAAAAAGTCGTGTTTTTTTACAAGAATCACAAAAAAGGCAATTACTCCTTAACGGTAAAAGCTAGAGAAATAATTTTGGCGACATTTTTCCTAAAACATCCTGTAGAGTCTACCATTGGTCTATGGCTAACCAGTTGCGGGACACCCTGTATTTATAGTGACCATGTATTTTGCACTTGTTTTCAATAAAATTGATTAGCTTAATTGTGTATCTTTCAATTCGAAAGATTTTACTTCCTCCAAAATCGCCAATTCACTTCTTTTAGAAACCATTTGCATTTTTGACAGTATCTTTGGCAATGCTAATGAACTCTTCAGTTTTTATTTGACCAAGCCTAGTGGTATTATACCTGGACACTTCATTATTTGATAGAAACCGATGTATGGCAGAGGAGGGAATATCTTCCAGACAAACAATCCTACTTTCTATCAACCTAATATCTGCCCCTGTCATTTTTCCTTTCGACATATTATTTAATGCCACTGCGAAACTGTGGTCATCTCGTTGCCTCATAATCTCAGTTAGTTCAAAATATTTGAACCAATCCCATAAATTTGGACCTAATATCACCCTGTAACTATCATTTCTGTTTGCAGAAAATATCCACTGGTCTCCGATTGGTCTCAACTGCTTTAGATCCCCGAACACAATTAGTGATAAGCCATCAAAAGCTACTGTGGATTTGAATGTTTGTTTCAGCCGGGAATCTAAATAGGAGAGCATTCTTGCCCCAACCATAGAAATTTCATCCACAATTATAACTTTCACGTTTGATAATCTTGAATATAGGGTATTAACAGTATCATTACTTAACGGTTTCAATTTACCTGATGACTGATTAAGAGGCAATGAAAATATAGAGTGAAGCGTTAGTCCGCCAATTCCGAAGGCCGCTTTTCCAGTAGGTGCGCCTAAAAGAACTGTTATAGTATTCGCATTATGCCCTGGTGTAGAATGTGCACGCATGACAATTGCCTGATAAAGGGTATGGATAAGCCTTGATTTTCCAGCTCCAGCTCCACCACTGACAAATTCGTAGAATGGAACTCCTTCACCAACTTTATAGAGTGCATGTCTAAAATAAAGTTGTTGTTTAAGGTTTAATCCACGTACCATTAAAGAAATATCGGAGTCAGATATAATAGGAGGCAACCCTATTAAAGCAACGTTTCCCTCATCCCCATCATTACCGTTTTCAGCCTCACCAGGCTCAAAAATATGAATATTGGGGCTTACTTCCGGAAATGCTAGGGCTCGAAACTCATCATCTAGCCTTAAATTGTGATTGTCTTCTAGGATTATTTCTTGGCCTTCTAGTTGATTTTCTTCTTGCTGCAACTGCTCAAATACCCGATACAGCTCTCTTTATTCAAAATTGTCGAATTTGCACCTATTTATTTCGATAATTGACAAATTCTGCCTGCAAGTGTTTTCGTTGTCATTTTCAAGAAGATCTTGTTTCTCATTACGCCAAGGATAGTATAACATAACAATTTCTCGAAATTATTCGTGTTTTTCCAGTTCAGGACTTAACTTTCTAGATCGAATTATACGTGGTTTTGTTCGTTTTTGGACGTACCCCGAATTATTTTTAAGTTTATAATAACGACCTTTCGAAAAGCGCACACTCCTCTTCTCCTTCATCAATTCTACGATCATTTGTTCTCGCTGTTTTTGTGTATTGATAATTTGCAGCAAAATCAGCCAGACAGCCAGACTGGCAAGTATGTCCGGTCTCTGCGAGTAGTGGTCAATAAGATTTGGTAGAAATATGTCGGTTGAAAGCGGTGGCAATTGCTTTAGCTCAAAACGAAATTTCACAAGTTTAACTCTTTTATCAGGATGGCCTGTGTTTATGTGACCGGGAAAGTTAAAAAGGGGCTATCGTGTAAAAATTTCGATTTTCACTTTTTTAGTGATTTCCACAGAAAAAATGTGCTCTTCCCGATGGTGAAAACCGCAGTTGTCAAAATTCAAAAAATGGGTCCGAAAATCGATCTTGAATTTCACCATCAAATCATCAAAATCCAATGTGAAATTGAAATTTTGTGTATTTCTGAATATCTTTTCAACCGCTAAAGCAAATTTACCCAAATTTTCAACACGTCCCATTCACTAAGTTGGAAGTAAAAATCAATACCGCAAATCATATAAGTCTGCATGAGTTGAGGTAGGGAGCGGCATGAAAACAAAAAATGTAGTATCGAATACAAAATTTTTAGGAAATTTAAGCTTTATAAGTTTCTCAATTTTATGAGATGTAGGTATCATTGTATATAATGTAAGTAATGATATTTTACTGTTATAATTTATTATCAAATTATATAAAGTAGACTTTTATACAGTATTTTAAATAGTGGAATTCTTTTTTAGTGACGCAAACTTGGATTTTAACTTACCCCACCTGTCTTTATAACATATCGGTTCATATCAATTTGAGACATCCGCAATTTTTGCAAGGTAAAATCTCCCCGTTGATTGGAGTATATCTCCACCGAACAATATCTATACTGGATAATATTAGTTAATTACGTTTTGTAGAATTTGAAAAAAAAAAAATAGTTGTTAATTTAATTGAAAATTAAAAAAATCTTTTTTCTCGGGTTTTTTCTTAATAATAAAAGAAATGCTAAAAGGCATCCTTACAGAAACCCCCAGTTTAGGGACTGGAAGTAATTCTTTCGAGTTCTGTGCCGCCAGAACTTTGCTGTACTTTACATGTTTTAAGGACAACCGTTAGTTTGAAAGTCCTCGACACATATCGTGGAAGTATAAGCTTACATCCCATATAAAAATTTCATTTTTTGACCAAGAATTTTCTACGTTGGTTCGTTGAAAAATACCATCAGTTGCGTTTTCTTGATCATCTCGAGTAGTTTCGAGTAACGAACTCCATAGAAAAAAAAAACATCTACCTAGTTAATATTCACACGTACCCTACGCGGGATAGAGTTTAGGTGAATGAAATGTAAATGGCTAATCTATAGGGGAAAAATATGGCAATTTCGTTTTCTAAGTTTGAGTACCTTTAAAAAAATGACAATTCAAAACAAAACAGCGAATATTTCTTATTGAGGTACTTAGATTTTTCAGATAAATCATTGTCTTATGTGACGAAACCGGTCAAATCTAAAAAATAAGCCGATGAGAGTGAGACAAAAATGTAGAACAGTTGTCAGTTGTTTGAGCAAAGTTACCCGCGATATTTTTCTTTTGAGTCACGCGTTAACCGCGATGGCAAAAAAACACGCTTATTGTCATAAGTGCGCTTCGACTTTGTGGATCATTTCCATATTTACTGAAAATCCCATACAAAACGACAATCTGGAAAATTGATCATCTGCCAATGCCATCCCCCAGATGCCTGCGCAAACAATTTCCCTAAAATTTCCCGTATGTAATTTTGTTTTTCAGTTTATCTATTTCTAATCATTAAAGTCAATCATTTTAAAATTTCCTGGGATATTTTCCTTTAAATTAAATCTTGCACGGCGCATAATATCAAATACAAGTTCCAATTCAGAATATTGCGTTGGGGACTGATGACACAATATAGTAAGCTGTTACTGAAGGGGACAATTTTGATCCGTTTGCGTTTTACTTGGACAATGATCCTGTCTGTCCAAGAAAGAAACGACTATAATTAAATATCTAGGTATTCAATTCACAATACCAAAAACACTTTCATCATTGTCATAAAAAGCCCATTGCCTCGAGTCACAATCAGACAGAATTGTGATTGTATACTTTTATTTAATAAAATATAATTCATGGATATTTTTCTGAGTGTAAAATACCCTTCCGATAAAGTTCTTTTCACAGTGGGGAAAGGAAGATCCTGACTTATATCAGTCGGCTGTAAAATCAGATATAGCCGACAATATTTGCTGTACCGGTAGTAGACTATTGTGGTAAATATCATGGAAATCGCAATCTAAAACAAAGGGTACATAATGCGAATAAAATATTCTTGATTCGAACTAGAATATCGCGATATTCTGGTGTACCCAAATGCAACAAAAAAAAATATACAAAACCATTTCAATGACTTCTTCTAATCTGTCCCTATCGTTTGAAACTCATCTTGCCTATCCACAACCAATTTTCCAAAAATGTCCTTTTCAGGGGAGAAGATCCTTTCCGAAGATTTCAAAAATGTACAAACAGTATTTCGGGGCGCTTGTCTCACCAAGTGTTGTATTTTCATATCCATATTGCTCATATTGGACTTCTTTAGCAAAAAAGGACCTTTTGTCCTTACGGGTATTCCCTGGAATTAGTATGCACATTTAGATATTAAGTGTCCTGCTGATAAATAGCTACTTATGCTTTATTAAAATAAGCACACGAAGAGAATCGAGGCAAGCAATTGAAAGGAATTGCATCGTTATGTTTACAGAATGATTTACTGTTATTCCAGTCACTGGTTAACATTGCAATCTCTGAAAAATTTTTGTGGTCACCAATGGATCCTGCACATCAACAATCAAAAAATATAGCAACGAAAGTGCTGAAGATGTGCTCGAACTTGTCGAAAAATTAATTTAAATTGATTTACATTTGGATTTACTGTTATATTATCCGCTAATTGCATTTCCGGTAACATTATCCAAGTCAGGATCATCGAAAGTATATAATAACCAAGTTTCATAGAAATCAGATCACGACAAATGAATTAAACACAATAACACGACTTGATTTCTTTATCGGCCGTTTACTCGCTTGTTTGTTTTTACCAGCCCCCTCTTAACTTTCCCGGTCACATGTATTTTATTGCTGATGGATATGTTTGTTCATAATATGCACTTTGATTGATGTATGCCGACAGGATAGTTTCCAAATATAATACTTACGTCGGGAACGAATTAGCGCAATTTGCATCCGCATCTTGTACATTATACAACACAGCTGTGCCATTCTTTAGCAGAACGAATGCACAAACATGTACTTTTAATTTTTAAATATGTTTTCTGCAAACAAATCGCCAAACAGCCATCAAATCTATTTTTATTACATTGTCCTAGAACATGGCGACGTTTCCGCTTTTCTATGCAAAACTATCGACAGCAATTCGTTCCGGTGTAATTGAAATGTTTCTAAGTGCACAAATGGGCACATTCCTTAGCTTGTGAACATCAAGTTAAGAACATCGGCAAAGAACTAGAACTAGCCACATGTTATGCAATTGATGCGTTCAGTTTAGTGTGCATGCAAGGAATGTACGAGTATGTATGGATTTATGATGATTTTTAATGTAGCGAACATTTCACGCATATTATATTAAACATACGTAAAGATCGATGGGTGCATATTATGTTTTGCGAAAGTAAAACATCTTGTTGGAGCTATGAAATTGCCATAATATTCTGCTGCTGTGGAGAACATCAAAAGGGAATATAGGAATGCATTCATTTGAAACAATGGTAGCTAGGACTCTGAATTTTTCGGAAAAAAAAATAGAATAAAACTCGCTTATTTTTTTTTAGTTTTCTTATTTTATTATATTTCTATTTATTTATATTTAGTATTTTTCATCATTTTTTTTTATATATTTTAAATATAAGAGAGAGTGTTGATTTCATCTCTTTGATACGCTAGGCGCAGCATCACAATATTTTTCTGTTTTCATCATCATTGTAATTTGTTTTTTGTTTGTTTGTTTATACGCTTTTTTGTTTTCGTACTATATATTAATAAAATTGTTTTCTGTTTTCTTTTTTTTTTGTTTGAATTAGATTCATTTCATTTCATATATATTTATTTCTTTATTTATATTTAATATATAGATTCATTTTTCATTTTTTTCTAAATTCTAAATTTTTTGTAGTTTTCTATTAATATTTTTTTCAGTGTATTCTTTTTTTTTGCTTTGTTTTGTTTTTTTTTTGTGTCCTGTTAATTTCATTTCACTATATAAGTTACATATATATATAATCTGTTTTTTTTTTTCGCTATAATAGAGCTCTGTTTGTCATCGTCAAATAATGTTACGATTTATGTACTTTTGTTTTATTTTTATTATTAACCGTTTTTAATTTATTGTTTGTGTTAGGGTTTGAATTTCTCTTGATCTTATATAGAATTTCGAATTGTTCTGTTGTGTTTTTTTTTTTTTTAAATATATATTTTCTTTTCGATTACACCCCCACCCCCTTTATCGTAGTGTTGAATGCTTTTTTAATTTTTTTGTTTGTTTGTTTGTTTGGGGATCATATTTTCAAACAATATATTCTGTTTTGATTATTTCTAGTTTTATTCGTGTTGTTTTTATGAATTTGTTGGTTTTCTCCATTTCATTTCAGGTCGTTTGTGTAGAATCCAGATGTGGACTTAAGGGGGGGGGGGGGGGGGGTCGAATAAGGGGAGTTGTTGTTGTTTAAACATAGAGACATGGGGTAGGAATGTACAACAACAAAAACAGGAGAAAGGGTGAATTCGACTTATAGGTATATATATGATTGAGTGAGAAATAATATGGAGAAAGGATTAGGAATATTAGGGTGCGGTCCTAGGACGGTTTTTATTCGCCGAATTACAAAAAAAAGATTCAATAGAGTCAAATACAAAACAAAACAGACATATAGAAATTGGCTGACCAATTTAGTAATGGTGGCCTGTAAAAGAGGCAAGTAGACAACTTAACAAAAAAAAATCAGCCGGCAGATTTACCAGCTTATATCACACACCACGATTTAGTCTACCATAGACAAATAGGCTCTGGAGTGTCTTTCTGAATTAGCAATCTCTCTCTTTCCTGCTAGGTCGAACTGCTAATCTGAAAATAAGCACGATATCGTCTAAAGCGATAGACGACAGATAAGAGCAGCTGATGCTGCCCTCGCGTGGTGAAGGTAAATCTGAAGCAACCTCACCATTACACCTTCTCAATCATCGGTAATGTTCCCCCCTCCAGATCCGATACGGGCTGCCAGATCTGAGCATAGGCAGACACAATCGTCATCCAAAACCTCGTTCACAGACTCAGAATCTGCCACAGGCAGACCTACAGGAATCTCATCAGCAGCCTGTTCATCGTGGGCAGGCACCGGATTAATGACTCGCCGTTGTAAACCCTGAGCTTTAGCTTAATGAAGGCAAAACTCACAATTCCGACTTGATGAGTGAAGCCAGTGATGAGCAAAATCGTACACCTGCGATTGTTGACAACGTCCTCCAACTTAACGATTCCGTAGGGATCCCTGATTTGCACATTCGAATAATGCTCAGGATTTGGTCCTTGTCGGACAGAAAAAAAGGTGTCAGCCACACGCGAGCATACTGGCGTGTGGCGACATCCTCTTTGGCCACATCCTCCAAACTGGCACCACCAGGCCATAATTCTGCCCTGCTCCAAAAGCGAATTTGAACATGGAGGCCGATCTCTGATGATCCGCGAATCTCATGAGCTTCACGCGACCTTGATACTAGCCTTCATCCTTACGAACTGAAAGGGGTCCCGGAAAAGCCGTCATTGCAGCTTTGAAGTTAATAGTGAGAATACCCTCGACCATTCTCCACTTTTCCACGGAAATCCCAGCATCTGCGTGATTTCGGTCGACCATAGCCATTGTATCAGGACACGTTCTCGCCTGTTGGCGAGATACTCATCAATCCGATTCCTGACAGCGGTTCTCGAATTCGTCAATTGGACGCTGTTACCGCTTTTTTAAACGGCAATTTGAACGAGGAAATTTATCCATATATATTTCCAGCCGGAAGAATTCCAAGATGGTACTGGACGCGCGTCTTCTTCATCTTCTTTATGGCACGATAGCCCGACGTGTCGGGCCTTGGCCGCCTGGATTGAAGACCTTCCATTGTCGCGGTCACGCGACCTTGTCCTCCAGTTCCGAAAGCCTAGCATCTGGTGGGCGTCCTCGCATACAGAATGCTCCCATCGGGCTCTCGGTCGTCCACGCAATCTGGCTCCGTCCACTCGTTGCGCTTTCATCACCTTTTTGGGCATGCGATCGTTGTTCGTCCTTTGTACATGTCCCGCCCATTGCAGTCGCTGCAATTCCACGATTTTCGACGCGCGTCTGCAAGCTTGAAAAATCGTTGTATGGGTTGAAGCAAACTTGAAGAGAGTGTGGAACAAGAAAATGAATTCTGTGCTATTGCAATGGGGACTAACATAGGAAGTGACGCAGATCTCTCGTGTTTATTATAGCGCGTCAACAAGGATGATATGATAAAATCATGGCCGTGTATGTTGACGACATCCTTATATTTAGTAAGAACCCGAAATTGGACGAAATGCTTGTAGCTTGTTGAACAATTGAAAGGGAACTTCAAGATGAAGGATTTGGGTGAAGCTTCATGCTTTGAGCTTTCGCGATAGTAGCGCCATTTGTGGATGACGCCGCGACTAAGTTTAAGTGCACACATTCCGACCATGGACTGCATAACGTGATCACGCTCTTGTATGAACTCATTTCTTCTTCTTCTTTCTTGTCTCGTTCTTTATACCGCTCCATGGTTTCGCGTTGCTCAACCTGCTGTGTAGGCACATCGCCCGTTTTGGCGGTAATATCTCATCATATTTCTACAGTCAGCTCTATCTTGGATCGTGTCATGACATTTTTTGTACTATGAACCCATTTAAAAGGAGATTAATCGTCGTTTACGTTAAAGTTCCATGATTGTGATACGATTACTTAAGACACAAACCAATGTACCGAATACGACAACCAAGTGGCGCTAGTGTCGTTAAGGAGAAAATTCGCTCGACAACGGATCTAGGAAAGTTCCAGCTTCTCGGCCGGCTCATAATCGGCTGTAATCCAGTGTCAACTCCTTTAGACGCCAGCGAAAGATTATCGAAAGAAATGACACTCACATCGCAAGCCGAAATTGCTGAAATGAAGAAGTCATCGCAGCACTTTTATATGCAGCGCAATTGACTCGACCCGACATCTGTTTCCCCGTCAGATTGCTGAGCCAATTTAATGGAAATCCTGGGCGTGTACACTGAAATGCCGTTAAGCGTGTACTAAGGTGGCACTTACACAATCGCAAGTTAGTATTTCGTAGCAACGAGCTTAGCTTATTGGATTCTATGAAGCAGATTTCGCTGGTGACATGAGCATCCTACGTTCGACCACAGGTTTTGCTTTCATGATTGTATGGGGCTGGCAGATGACAAAAACCACTGAGGCCGAATACGACAACGATTAAAGAGCTGACCTCTCGTGTTTAACTCGTCTACCAATCCACTGTGCAACAACTCATTGTAGGTACAGGACGTTAAATCTCACATTGGTGGCAGGGCATCGATTGTCACCTATTACCTTACAGAATGACAAAATCGTTCCAGCAGCACTGCAATCACAGCTTGCTGCTGCTGCTTTACTTGCGTCTACCATTCGACCAAACAGCTTAAATTGTGCAACGAAACCTTTTCTCCTTCTCTCTGGTTCCTTTTAACCCCTAGTGGGGCATAGGGCATTGAATACGCCTCTTTTCCACCTCTGCCTATTAGCAGCCATCGCCTTTAGCTGGTCCCACGATTTTCCTTCTGCCTCAACAGATCTTCTCCATGTATTTTTGGGTCGTCCCACATGACGGCTAGCATTGGTTCCCTGAGGATTCCAATCTAGAGCCTGTTTTGCAATGTTTTTTGGCTCTTTTCGAAGTGTGTGACCTATCCACTGCCACTTTCGCCTTTCGATGTCGATGCCTATCCTATTTTGGCGAGTAATTTTGAGGAGGACGTCGTTAGATATAGCCTCAGGCCAGCGAATTTGTAGGATGCGCCGTAGGCACTGATTCACAAAAGTTTGCAGTTTGGTGGTAATCTGGTCCACGTGGAACACCCATATAAAAGCACTGATTTTACATTGCTTTCGAAGATCCGGAGTTTGGTATTTCTGGAGATGTTGTGGTTTTGCCAGAGAGGAGTCAGGCTGAAAAATACTGCTCGGGCTTTATTTATACGCGACTCTACATCGGCATCAGCCCCACCATCCGCGATCACTAAGCTTCCAAGGTAAGTAAAGTCCTCGACTTTTTCTATCGGTTGTCCGGAGATAGAAATGGTGTTTTGCCCTCCTGATGACAAGCTCATGTATTTAGTCTTAGCGGCATTAATTTTTAAGGCAGCACACTTCGACTTTCACGATGCAAAGCATGCGTCATTTGAGCCAGGTGATCTGGTGTGTTTGAGAGAAGGCAAATGTCGTCGGCGTAGTCCAGGTGCTGAAGGTGATCGAATAACTTCCACCTGATACCCTTACTTTTATGGTCGCGTAGAGAATCGCAGATTACGTCGTTGATGGTAATAAGGAACAGCATTGGTGATAAAATACAGCCTTGTCCGGCTCCATTATTCACCTCAAAAGGACTGGACAATTCACCCTTGTGCAAGACATGACATTGGGCTCCATTATAGGACTCCTTTATGATGGCAATAAGTTTCTCTGGTATGCCTCTCCTACGTAAGGCTGTCCAGATATAAGCCCGGCGGTCAACGCTGTCAAACGCCTTCTCGAAGTCAACGAACATAAGATGTAACGGGGATCTCCATTCAGCGGATTGTTCAATTATAATTCGGAGGGTGTTGATATGATCGCTACATGAAAAACCCTCACGAAAACCAGCTTGTTCATTGTTCAGAGTGCGCGGTCGATCGTTGCCCTGTGGCATGGGTTAAGAATAATGCCTCCGCTTCCTCCGGCGGCGTGTCGTAGAAGGCGACTAATGGGGCAGGGGAAAATAAAACTGTCCTGGGCTTCGTACAAATCACCACAATTGCGCGCGACGTTGTTTGAAGTCGTGTTAGTTACACCATTTATAACTCTAGAACGGCTGAACCGATTTTCATGATTTTAGGTTCGTTCAATTTAGCTCGGTTCGGAATAACATAATAATTATTGAAACTTGCGAAAAATTCACAATGAGCTCAAATTCACAATGGGTTACCATTTTGGCAACTTCTGCCTGTAATTTTTGATGGTATCAGTGGATTTCAGAAAATTTTCTCCACATGATTGGTGTTTACCCCGATTGAAGGAGCAACTGTCGATGCATTTGAGAAATTCACAATGAGCGGAAGTTTGAAGATAAACATTCCTTTCCCCATATTTCTTGAGCGAATTTCGGATTTTTAGTAAGTTTACCACATCAACATGGTATACGCGGGGTTCCAGTCCAAATAGCAGGACATGTATATTTAGAAAATTCACAATGGGCAAGAATTCACAATGGGCAAGAATTCACAATTTTTTTTATCATTTCCAACCGAATAGCGGAGTAATTATTGAAACACGAAAAATATTCACAATAAACAGAATTCTAAAAACAGCCCATTTTCACATAATTTAGTCTTTATTCTCTGAACAGATGGGTCGGATCTTAGAACGGCTGTATCTTCTGAGCGGAGGCGGCTGGGACTGTGAAATTTTCATTAAAATGACCTCCGCGACCTAATCTCTTCAAAAAAGAGTGCAGAGAAGCGTAAGACGTGATAAACGCAACAACATCAACGCGTTAGCGGTGAAGGCAGAAGATGCGGCTTACCGTTGTGACAGTGGGACTCTTTACAAGCTCATTAAGCCATTGACTGGCAAATCTTTTACCCATGAACATCCTGTAAAAGATAAAGACGGGTCTCTGCTAGTCACAGACGAACAACAACTGCGCCGTTGGAGGGAGCATTTCATAGAGGTACTTAACAACAACTTCAAGCCCACCTCCACCGGAAGCAGCAAGTCTTCCGCAAATGGCCAGAATTAATACCGATTTACCATCCAAGCTACCTTTTATGTCACAGGACAGGGGTCACCGCGGTCCTGCATTCTTGTTAAAGGAACTATCAAGACTTTTTTGCAGCCCAATTTTAGCGACAAGGACTTTGTCCTAGTCTGTCTGGAGCTCCACGGTAAGGTTCTTTGGGTCGCCTCGGCATATATGCCACACGATGGTATTATTCCCTCATCTAATTTAAAGGATGCCATTGCATCAGCAACGGCTTCTGGTACAAGCTTCATTATCGGTTGCGACTCTAATGCACACCATGTTGTATGGGGCAGCTCCGATATCAATGATAGAGGTGAACTGCTTCTCGAATACCTTCTGGGAACTAATCTTTTTCCCTGCAATGTTGGGCAGGAGCCTACTTTTATTACCAAGAACAGACAAGAGGTTTTGGACATTACTCTAGCATCAGAGGATGTTTTGCATTTAATCAAAGACTGGAGAGTGTCTGCGGAGCACTCCTTCTCTGACCATCGTTACCTGCAATTTGGTCTTGCAGCACGCCCTGATGTTGTGCCGTTAACGTTAAATCGCAGGAAGACTAACTGGGATAATTTCCGGCATTCTCTCCTCTCGGAACTACCATTGCTTCCGGATTGTCCGATCAGGGAGCAAGAGCTGGACACCATGGTGAACCTTTTCACCGATTCCGTGAGGGCTGCGACCGCTGCATCGTGTCCTGTCCCTTCACGGGCAGGGAAGAAAAAACCTATTTGGTGGAACTCCGCGATTTCTGAACTAAGAATCACGTGCCGAAGAAGCTTCAATAGAGCTAAGTCTTCAAGGCTTGATTCGGACTGGAAAACATATAAAAAGCATCTTAATTCTTTAAAAAAACAGATAAGAGGAGCCAAGCGCAGCGCTTGGAGAAGTTTCTGCGGAAACATCGAGGGGTCGTCTGAGACTTCCAGATTTAGGAAAGTACTGGCATCAAACCCATCTATGCCAAGCTTTCTTCAGAAAGAAGATGGCTCTTGGACGTCCTCGAGCATCGAAACCATCGAGTGCCTTCTCGAGGCGCACTTTCCGGGTAGCTCAGCCGTTGCTCCTCTACAGAACATGGTGCCTTGTGATGTGGCCTCCATTCTCATTCGTGAGAAGATTATGTGGGCTATATCGAGCTTCGAGCCTTTTAAATCACCAGGGCCCGATGGTATCATCCCTGCTGACCTGCAGCAGTGCATTGATATCACGTACCCTTGGGTAGAGAGAATTTTAACAGCATGCTTAAATTTAGTACACATTCCTCACATTTGGAGGGAAGTCAGAGTCGTTTTTATTCCGAAAACGGGTAGAAGCTCGCACGCGTATCCAAAGGATCTTCGACCTATAAGTCTCTCCTCAACTATGCTAAAATTGTTGGAGAGACTCATCGATATCCATGTGAGACAGGCTATCTCACCAAACCTACTATCCATGTCTCAACATGCATATTGGAAAGGGAGATCCGTAGACACAGCCTTACACTCACTGGTTAGTTTTATTGAAACATCCCTTTATCACAAGGAATACACAATGGTAGCTTTCCTGGATATTGAAGGAGCCTTCAACAATATAAGGCCCAGTGCAATTACTGACGCCCTTACGAAATTGAACGTCGAAGGTTCAATTTGTGCCCTCATCAATACGATGCTCACTTCCAGACGCATTCACAGTGCTTTGGGAACTTCGTCCGTATGTAGGTACGTATGCAGGGGTACCCCGCAAGGAGGTATTCTCTCTCCCTTACTTTGGAATATGGCGATCAATCAATTGCTTTTGAACTTAGAGAGAACTGGCTGCAAAGTCATTGCTTATGCTGATGACGTTGCGATCGCTGTTAGAGGTAAGTTTCCGGATGCCCTTAGCGGGCTTCTGGAGCAGGCCCTAACTATTCTAACTGGTTGGGCTGATCTCAGCGGTGTTGGAGTTAATCCAGGCAAAACGCAATTGGTTCTCTTTACGAGAAAGCGCACGATTCCAACTATTATCCCCCCTAGGATAGGGGATTGTCAACTTGTGTTTTCTGATAGGGCCAAATTTCTTGGCCTTATCTTGGACAAAGAACTAAAATGGAAACCCAACATTGAAGAAAGGGTGAAGAAGGCCACCACGGCCCTGTATTTATGCAAGAGGGCTGTTGGTAAAACTTGGGGCTTACAGCCAACAGTTGTATATTGGATGTATACCACTATTGTGCGGCCCATACTACTCTACGGAGTTAGTGTATGGTGGGCGGCACTAAGTAGAATTACTAATTACAATCTGCTTGTAAAAGTACAAAGGCTGGCATCTCTGATTATAACTGGTGCCTTTCGTACCACCCCTTCAGCCGGATTAGATATGTTATTGGGTCTAATCCCGCTTGACATCTTCGGTCAGCGAATGGCTGCTTTTACGGCTCTGCGCCTGCGTGAAACGGGCTTGTGGCGCATGTTGGACTATGGACACTCACCGATACTTCGCAACTTTATCCTGCCAACAGCGACTGACTACACTGTTCCGAGGTACTCTTTTGGTAGGAACCATTATAGCTTAATTCCGTCGAGGGAAGCTTGGGATGATACCATGGCCCCGGACAGTGGGTCGTGTGCTATCTACACTGATGGATCCAAGACAGAAACAGGAGTCGGTATTGGAATCTACTCGGAGGAGTTGGGCATTCGGTTGTCGCTCCGTTTTCCTAATGTCTGTACCATTCTCCAAGCGGAGGTCTCAGCTATATATGAAGCCTTAGTTTGGTTAGGTAGTCACGTCATCTCTAAAAGAGATATTGTTCTGTACACCGACAGCCAAGCTGCAATTCGATCGCTATAATCTGAACTGACGACATCTAGAACTGCTGAAAAATGTCGGGCACTACTCAGAGAGTTAGGCTGCTTTTTCAATATAACCATATGTTGGATACCAGGCCATCGAGGGTTTACAGGGAACTGCTGCGCGGACAGCTTAGCCCGCGATGCGGCAACTGAAAGCGAAGCAGTTGAGCGAGTTGACCGAGATGGCATTAAAGCGCCAATTTCCGCGTGCGCTGTGATTATTGAAGGTGCTGCAAAACGCAGGACCAATGCTAGATGGATCAACGGTAACACTTGTGCTACAACGAGATTAATATGGCCAAAACTGGACGCCATTCGCTCCGCCCAACTACTGTCCCTGGACAGGAAACACATACGGAGTGTGGTCGGAGTTATCACTGGACACTGTCCTATTGGGGAGCTCGCAAGGAGACTCCGAATTCCTCATAACGACTTTTGTAGGAGTTGCGATGACGAGGAAGAGGAAGAAAGTGTACATCACTTCCTCTGTGACTGTCCTGCCTTAGCGGAGAAACGGAAGCGTTATCTGGGCTCAAGGTTCTTTTTCGATACAGACGATCTTCGGGATATAAGCCCAGTACTACTCAATAAATACATTGTTAGTACGGGCTGGTTTTAAGCTTGGGGCAAAGCTTCTCGCGTTTATAACTGTTAGACAGGTTTTTTTCTCTGTGGTATCACAACGGACCCAAATATGTGGTCTAAGTGCGCTTGGGTTCTCTTGTACCTAGCGGCCCCTGTACCTAACCTAACCTAACCATCCAAGCTGGAAATAATTAAGGCCCGTAAATCATTGGAAGCTGGTAAAGCCCCGGGGGCAGACGGTATCCCCATGGAACTTTTGAAAGCGGATATCAACGCTGAAGCGTATATTCTTCTACCCCTGATCCAAGAGTGTTGGACAACCGAGACTCTCCCTCAAGAATGGAAGAAGGGCGTCATTGTTAAAATCCCTAAGAAAGGAAATCTCAAGGATTGCAATAATTGGCGTGGAATCTGTCTCCTCCCTGCAGTCTCTAAACTGATGGCCAAAATAATCTTGGACCGGATCAAGACAACGAACGAAACCTTTTGGCGGAAGCAATTAAGGTCCAACAAAACTTTGTCAAATAAAAATAAATAAATGTAAACGTCACAAACAAAACACAATCTCAATCACACCGAAAAAGATTCTCGAAAACAAAACCGGTGAATTGAAACTACATGGAAAAATAGAGAATAAATTTACAACTCAAATCGTCGTCGCGTCCTTTCTACACATCAAAACGACGATATTAGATATTTTTGTTTTGTTTTAAATAATTAATTATTCACTAATTTTATTATTTTTTTTTTTATTTTATCAGTGTGTCATTTCTTTTTTGTTTTTATTTAATTGTTTTTTTTTTCTAAATAAATATATATATGCGTTTTTATATCTTTTCAGTTTTATTTAAATATATATCTATATATATTAATCGGCGCATTTTATTTAATTTTATTCTTTTTGTTTTCCTAGTTAAATTTCTTAATATTTTCTCTTTTTCTTACATTATCTACTAAATATTCATTTTCATATACATATATATATATATGAATGTAACTGTGTGTGTGATGTACTTTTGTTTTTTAAATATTTTCATTCTATACACATATATTTTTCTTTTCTTCTCTAAATATATATATATACTCACATTTTAAACTCACATCTTATTTTTTTTTCTATTAGTAATTAAAATAAACAATTTTCTGTATTTAATAGATTTTTTTTTATTTCTTTCTTTTTTTGTTGCTAATTATTTTTTTGCTTTTTTTATTTATTTAATTTCAAATCGACTACTCTATGTATACTCTTTCAACGGCGTATTTAATCAACAGAAACACACACACAAACACACACTCACACTCACACACACATCATAATGCGCTTTCGAGCCTGTGTGTTAGTGTGAGTGAGTGTGTGTTTATATGGATCGACCAATAACCAATCACTTTCTTGTCTCTCTTTCTATCTATCTCTTTCCCTCACGCTATATAATTCTCCGTCTTCTTCTATTTTTGTTTTTTGTTTTGTTTGTTATTTTGTTTCAGTGCTATCTTTTTTTAAATTTATGTTTCTAGCTGTGTGTGTGTGTGAGTGTTTTATTTTTTTGTTTTAATTTAAATAATACATATACATATATATCTCTGTAATAGCATTTCTTTCGTCTTGTGTAGGTGTGTGTGTGTGTTTGTCTGTTTATATGTGTAATTTTTTTTAAACTCATTATTGTTTTTAATTTTGTTTCTGCTACACAATATCTCACATTTTCAACTTGCAATATATATATATATATCATTTGTTTTTTTTTTCTCTTCATATATATAATTATTTATTTAATAAATTTATTCTAAATTCTTGTTGATTTTTTTTTTCGATTTATTTGTTGTAATTTTTTTTTTGTTACAAGTTTTTTTTTGTATTTACTTAATAAATATATCTTCTCATATTTATTTATAATTAAATTTTCTTCTATCTTTCTTTGTTTTAACATATTTAATTTAGTTTAATTACAATATTTAATAATAATAATAATAATAATGTGTAATAATAAAAATTCTCTTTTAATTTGTTTTTTTTTTTTATTTTTAATATATATACTTTTTTTTCTGTTTGTTTGTTTTTTGTTTTCTTCTATTTATTTTTATTCTTCTTCTTTTCTTTTTTTTTGTTTTCTTCTTCGTCGTGTGGTTTGTGTTTTTCTTCTAAGTTTTGTGTGTAAGAGTGCACAGTTAGTTGTGTATGCATGCATGTATGTATTGGGATATTTTAGCTGGATCCGTGTGTAGTTTTATTGTTCCACGTATGTATGTACATAATTAGAGGAAAATTATCCATTTTTCACAATCAACAATTTTTGATTAATTGGTTTATTAATTTTTTGCAATTTTTTTTTAAATTTTTCGAATTTACTATTTGCCATTTTCACATGCGGGAAAACACACACCCTGTCCGTGTCGCGTGTCCTATGTGCAGCACGGCACGGCAGGATACAACAACCGGATCTGTACGTCTTCTATAGGCAATATAGAGTGCCACTGCAAAGGAGACAATTTTGGGAAGATAGTGGGAACAGTTGGCTAACCTGAAACGTGTTCACGTGAAAGGACGTAAACAGTTGCGGCGGTTTCGGGGAGGACTGATGGCCTTGACCTGTATGGATAGGACCCTTCTGATACAGCCGAGAATATCTTCAAAATCTCCAAGCACACCAGCTGTCGGCTCAAAATTGAAAACGATTTGTGCGTCGGCTCACCGCTCGCTACGCTCGCACATCGCCTTTAGTCTATTTCGGTGGAAAATTATTAAAAGGCAAGGTGCAAGCGGTGGGCCGACGCAGAAAGTGTAAAAAAATCTGAGAGCCGTCTTTGCTGTATTAGAAGTGCCTGCAATGGGCTATCGAAAAATTGGAGACGCTTTATGTTGGCTCACGGCTCGCTACGCTCGCACCTCGCCTTAAGTACGTTTCTCTGGAATATTGTAAAAAGGCGAGGAACAACCGAAGCGGTGGGCCGGCACAAAGTGTGCCTGCAATTTCTGAGAGTATTCGCTCCTGTATTAGAAAGGCCTGTAAAGTGTGGTTAAAAAAATGCAAAGCGCTTTGTGTCAACTCACCGCTCGCTTCGCTCGCACCTCGCCTTTAGTACCTTTTCTGTGGAATATTAGCGACGTTTTTTTCGCATCGCGGGTAAATCTGACTCGAAAAAAACGATCGCGGGTAACATCCCGGTTAAGACCAAACAGCTGACATTTGACAGTTTTTGCGCATCTTTGACTCACCTTCGTCGTCTTATTTTTTAGATGTGGTGGATTTTATCACGAAAGATGATTATTTTTTTGCAAAATATTTTCTCGTGATGAGAAAAACTCTCATATTTGGTTTGAAAAAACCAATTCCCTCAAATTTCCCCTATGCATCCGCCATCTACATTTGAGCTCTATCCCGTGTAGGGTAGTTGCACGGATGAACTTTACCTGGGTAAGTGTCATTTTTTTTATATGAAGTTCTACCCAAACCTGCACGGGATAAACTCAATAAAACGTACCTATTATAAAAAGGCGAGGAACAAGTGAAGCGGTTGGACGGCACAAAGTGAGTCGATTTTGCTTTCTAAGAAGCACCTGTGAAGGGCCCTCTAAAAATTGGAAATGCTCACCGCTCGCACCTAGCCGTTAATACGTTTTTCTGCAATATGGTAAAAAAGGCGAGGTGCGAGCGAAGCGAGCGGCGAGCTGGCACAAAATGTGCATGAACATTCTGAGAGTAGTCGCTGGAACGCTTTATGTCGGCTTACCGCTCGCTACGCTCGCACCTCGCCCTTAGTGCGTTTCTGTGGAATGTCGTAAAAAAGCACAAAGTGTACTTGACATTTTTTAGGGTAGTCGTTGCTGTATAAAAAGCGCCTTATAAATTTTGAAGCGCCTTGTGTCGGCTCCACGCTACGCTCGTCGCTCGCCTTTAATAAGTTTCTATGAAAAAATAGTAAAAGGCGAGGTGCGAGCGTAGCGAGCGGTGAGCCGACAGAGGGTGTGTTTGAAAATTCTGAGGGTTGTCTCGGCTGTATTAGAAGCGTCTGTAAAGGGCCCTTAAAAAGTTAAAACGCTTTGTGTTAGCAAACCGTTCGGTACGCTCGCCCTTAGTATGTTTCTGTGAAAAATTACTAAAAGGACGGTGCGAGCGTAGCGAGCCGTGAGCCGACAGCTGGTGTGCTTGGAAATTCTGCGGGTAGTCTCTGCTGTATCAGAAACGCCTGTAAAGGGCCCTTAAGAAAATTCAAACGTTATGTGTCGGCTCACCGCTCGCTACGCTCGCATCTCGCCCTTGATACGTTTCAGTGAAAAATTAGTATGGCACAAAGTATGCTTTAAAATTGTGAGGGTAGTCGTTGCTATATTAGAAGCGCCTGTGAAGGGCCCTTACAAAATGTGAAGCGCTTTGTGTCGACTCACCGCTCGCTACGCTCGCACCTCGCCCTTAGTATGTTTCTGTGAAAATTAGTAAAAGGCGAGGTGCGAGCGGTGAGCTAGCACAAAGTGTGCTTGAAAAATTTGAGGGTAGTCGTTGCTGTCTAAGAAGCGCATTTAAAGGGCCCTTAAAAAGTTTGTGTCACCGCTCGCTGGGCTCGCACCTCGCCTTTAATAAGTCCCTCTGGAATATGGTAATCGAGGTGCGAGCGATGGGCCGGCACAAAATCTACTTGAAACTTCCGAGGGTAGTCGCTACTGTATTAGGAGCGCCTGTAAAGGGCCTTTAAAAATGTGAAACACTTTATGTCAGCTCACCGCTCGCTACGCTCGCACCTCGCCCTTAGTATGTATCTGTGAAAAATGAGTAAAAGACGAGCTGCGAGCGTAGCGAGCGGTGAGCCGACAGAAGTTGTGCTTGAAAACTCTGAGGGTAGTCTCGGCTGTATTACAAACGGCTAAAAAGGACCCTTAAAAAATTTCAAACGCGTTGTACCGGTAAGTCCCTCTGGAATATAGTGAAAAGGCGAGATGCGAGCGTACCGAGCGGTGAGCCGGCACAAATTGTACTTGAAACTTCCAAGGGTAGTCGCTGCTGTATTAGAAGCTCCTGTAAAGGGCCTTTGAAAAGTCGGAAACGCTTTGTGTCAGCTCACCGCTCGCTACGCTCGCACCTCGCCCTTAGTATGTTTACGTGAAAAATTCGTAAAAGGCGGGGTGCGAGCGTAGCGAGCGGTGAGCCGGCACAAAGTGTACTTGAAACTTCCGAGGGTAGTCGCTGCTGTATAAGAAGCGCCTGTAAAGGGCCCTTAAAAAAATTTAAGCGCTTTGTGTCGGCTCACCGCTCGCTACGCTCGCACCTCGCCCTTAGTATGTTTACGTGAAAAATTCGTAAAAGGCGGGGTGCGAGCGTAGCGAGCGGTGAGCCGGCACAAAGTGTACTTGAAACTTCCGAGGGTAGTCGCTGCTGTATAAGAAGCGCCTGTAAAGGGCCCTTAAAAAAATTTAAGCGCTTTGTGTCGGCTCACCGCTCGCTACGCTCGCACCTCGCCCTTAGTATGTTTACGTGAAAAATTCGTAAAAGGCGGGGTGCGAGCGTAGCGAGCGGTGAGCCGGCACAAAGTGTACTTGAAACTTCCGAGGGTAGTCGCTGCTGTATAAGAAGCGCCTGTAAAGGGCCCTTAAAAAAATTTAAGCGCTTTGTGTCGGCTCACCGCTCGCTACGCTCGCACCTCGCCCTTAGTATGTTTACGTGAAAAATTCGTAAAAGGCGGGGTGCGAGCGTAGCGAGCGGTGAGCCGGCACAAAGTGTACTTGAAACTTCCGAGGGTAGTCGCTGCTGTATTAGAAGCACCTGTAAAGGGCCCTTAAAAAATTTTAAGCGCTTTGTGTCGGCTCACAGCTCGCTACTCACTCACCTCGCCTTTAGTATGTTTCTGTCAAAAATTAGTAAAAGGCGAGGTGCGACCGTAGCGAGCGGTGAGCCGACAGAAGGTGTGTTTGAAAATTCTGAGGGTAGTCTTGGCTGCATTAGAAGTGCCTGTAAAGGGCCTTTAAAATGTAAAATGCTTTGCGTTCGCTCGCACCTCGCCTTTATTACGTTTCTGTGGATTATTGTAAATTCTCACGTATTAGAAGCGTCTGTAAAGGGCCCTTAAAAATTTAAAACGCTTTGTGTCAGCTCAATTTGAAACGCTTTGTGTTAGCAAACCGTTCGGTACGCTCGCACCTCGCCCTTAGTATGTTTACGTGAAAAATTCGTAAAAGGCGGGGTGCGAGCGTAGCGAGCGGTGAGCCGGCACAAAGTGTACTTGAAACTTCCGAGGGTAGTCGCTGCTGTATAAGAAGCGCCTGTAAAGGGCCCTTAAAAAAATTTAAGCGCTTTGTGTCGGCTCACCGCTCGCTACGCTCGCACCTCGCCCTTAGTATGTTTACGTGAAAAATTCGTAAAAGGCGGGGTGCGAGCGTAGCGAGCGGTGAGCCGGCACAAAGTGTACTTGAAACTTCCGAGGGTAGTCGCTGCTGTATAAGAAGCGCCTGTAAAGGGCCCTTAAAAAAATTTAAGCGCTTTGTGTCGGCTCACCGCTCGCTACGCTCGCACCTCGCCCTTAGTATGTTTACGTGAAAAATTCGTAAAAGGCGGGGTGCGAGCGTAGCGAGCGGTGAGCCGGCACAAAGTGTACTTGAAACTTCCGAGGGTAGTCGCTGCTGTATAAGAAGCGCCTGTAAAGGGCCCTTAAAAAAATTTAAGCGCTTTGTGTCGACTCACCGCTCGCTACGCTCGCACCTCGCCCTTAGTATGTTTACGTGAAAAATTCGTAAAAGGCGGGGTGCGAGCGTAGCGAGCGGTGAGCCGGCACAAAGTGTACTTGAAACTTCCGAGGGTAGTCGCTGCTGTATTAGAAGCACCTGTAAAGGGCCCTTAAAAAATTTTAAGCGCTTTGTGTCGGCTCACAGCTCGCTACTCACTCACCTCGCCTTTAGTATGTTTCTGTCAAAAATTAGTAAAAGGCGAGGTGCGACCGTAGCGAGCGGTGAGCCGACAGAAGGTGTGTTTGAAAATTCTGAGGGTAGTCTTGGCTGCATTAGAAGTGCCTGTAAAGGGCCTTTAAAATGTAAAATGCTTTGCGTTCGCTCGCACCTCGCCTTTATTACGTTTCTGTGGATTATTGTAAATTCTCACGTATTAGAAGCGTCTGTAAAGGGCCCTTAAAAATTTAAAACGCTTTGTGTCAGCTCAATTTGAAACGCTTTGTGTTAGCAAACCGTTCGGTACGCTCGCCCTTAGTATGTTTCTGTGAAAAATTACTAAAAGGACAGTGCGAGCGTAGCGAGCCGTGAGCCGACAGCTGGTGTGCTTGGAAATTCTGAGGGTAGTCTCTGCTGTATCAGAAGCGCCTGTAAAGGGCCCTTAAGAAAATTGAAACGCTATGTGTCGGCTCACCGCTCGCTACGCTCGCACCTCGACCTTGATACGTTTCAGTGAAAAATTAGTATGGCACAAAGTATGCTTTAAAATTGTGAGGGTAGTCGTTGCTGTATTAGATGCGGTGAGCCGACAGAAGTTGTGCTTGAAAATTCTGAGGGTAGTCTCGGCTGTATTACAAGCGTCTAAAAAGGGCCCTTACAAAATTTCAAACGCGTTGTGTCCGCTCGCACCTCGCCTTTAGTAAGTCCCTCTGAAATATGGTGAAAAGGCCAAGTGCGAGCGTAGCGAGCACTGAGCCGGCACAAAGTGTGCTTGAAAATTTATTTATTTAGTATTAAAAGCGCCTGTAAAGGGCTTTTAAAAAATTTTAAGCGCTTTGTGTCAGCTCACCGCTCGCTACGCTTGCACCTCGCCCTTAGTATGTTTCTGTGAAAAAATAGTCAAAGGCGAGGTGCGAGCGTAGCGAGCGGTGAGCCGGCACAAAGTGTACTTGAAACTTCCGAGGGTAGTCGCTGCTGTATTAGAAGCTCCTGTAAAGGGCCTTTGAAAAGTCGGAAACGCTTTGTGTCAGCTCACCGCTCGCTACGCTCGCACCTCGCCCTTAGTATGTTTCTGTGAAAAATTCGTAAAAGGCGGGGTGCGAGCGTAGCGAGCAGTGAGCCGGCTCAAAGTGTACTTGAAACTTCCGAGGGTAGTCGCTGCTGTATAAGAAGCGCCTGTAAAGGGCCCTTAAAAAAATTTAAGCGCTTTGTGTCGGCTCACCGCTCGCTACGCTCGCATCTCGCCCTTAGTATGTTTCTGTGAAAAATTAGTAAAAGCCGGGGTGCGAGCGTAGCGAGCGGTGAGCTGGAACAAAGTGTACTTGAAACTTCCGAGGGTAGTCGCTGCTGTGTTAGAAGCGCCTGTAAAGGGCCCTTAAAAATTTTTAAGCGCTTTGTGTCGGCTCACCGCTCGCTACTCACGCACCTCGCCTTTAGTATGTTTCTGTCAAAAATTAGTAAAAGGCGAGGTGCGAGCGTAGCGAGCGGTGAGCCGACAGAAGGTGTGATTGAAAATTCTGAGGGTAGTCTCGGCTGCATTAGAAGTGCCTGTAAAGGGCCCTTAAAATGTAAAACGCTTTGCGTCGGCTCGCACCTCGCCTTTATTACGTTTCTGTGGATTATTGTAAATTCTCACGGTGCGTGGCTGGAAAATTCTGAGAGGAATTTGAAACGCTTAATGTCCCTCTGGAATATGGTAAAAAGGCGAGGTGCGAGCATAGCGAGCGTTAAGCCGACCGAAGACGTGTTTAAAAATTCTGAGAGTAGTCTCGGCTGTGTTAAAAGCGCATGTAAAGAGCCCTTAAAAAATTTGAAACGCTTTATGTTGCCTCACTGCTCGGTACGCTCGCACCTCGCCTTTATTATATTTCTATGGAATATCGTAGAAAGGCGAGGTGCGAGCGTAGCGAGCGGTGAGCCAACACAAAATGCACTTAAAAATTCAGAGGGTAGTCACTGCTGTCTTAGAAGCGCCTGAAAAAAAAAACCATAAAAAATATTTGAAACGCTTTGTGTCTTGTCGAGGGGTACTTTGAGTAGGCTAACTAAAGGCCAATTTACAGTACAGGCCTAGACTTAACAGACATACCCCTCGATGAACAATTAAACGATAAGACAGCATTCAGTGTACCGGGTAGGCCGTTGTATCACTTCCGACTGTAGAATGTGCCCCAAACGGCTGCAAGAATTTCGCCTGGATGTAAGGTACTTTAAGCTCCGAGCACATACAAAGTAGGACAAGAGACATTTCGGCATTGATTGTCCTATGCCTGATTTGCAACGCCAGTTTTGCTTTGGACGTGATCTCGAGGGTTCCTTTTAGAACCAAAGTGCTTGCGTTGTTAGCCGCGGAAAACCCCCGAGATGGAATGGATTTTACACATTTCTTCACCGCAAAAGAGGAAGCGACTATCGTAACCCTACGCTCTCTCCACAAAAAAAAAATAAAACATAGCTACGATCGGTTATGGAAAATTTACAAGACAGAAATTGATTTATGACGAGGAACTCGATCAAATGCTATTGCTGGGGATAATTGAAGAGAGGCATAGTGCCTGCATGGGGAGTTTAGGTGACTCGATATGCTCGACGGTTGCCATTAAAGAGATACGCATCTTTCCGCACTTATTGAGGGATTGCTTCTCGTCAGGATGCAAATCTACTAAAGATTCATCACGACTGTCGGTTTGAAGGACGCTTTCTGGCAAATTCCATTGAAAGAGGGATCTTTATCGATCCTGGTCGGCCCCTACATCACACCATGGCTGTTGTTGTTGTTGTAGCGATTCAAGAGATTTTTTTCTCATAAATCGAAGGGGGTCTTGGCAGCTCTTGGCCGTTTTAACAACGGGTAGCTCCGGGACGATTTACATCGAAGAACCGGCTGCCGTAGGAGCATTTTTATGGACAACACAAACATCCATGGGTCACAGTCGGACTCGAACCCACGCACCGGCAACTCAGAGATAGACATCTCTGCTACTGAGCTACCGAATGCCCCAAAATTCACACCATGGTAATATCTTTTGGTCATTGTAATGCGCCGTAGACCATGTGAAGGTTTCTATGTATACACGTGAGCTACAAGATAAGGTCTAAGGTCGCTCTTTGTTCGTCTTAGGCCGCAACCACATTGATCGGGGTTCGCCGAACCGTGTGCGCGGTACAAAAAATCAAAGTTTTGGACAACACATGCCTGGGAGTGACATAGGCAATAGCGGAATTGAGCTAACAGCGCGTTCTAAGATCACACCTGTAGGGATTATGTGTGGGTATTTTCTGTTTGGGGATTTTGATGAGTTTGGGTGCGTTTTTTTTCATCGGGTATTTTCACTTTGGGATCTTTTGTATGGGTGCGGTTTTTTGATCGGGAATTCTAATTTTGGGGATTTTTATTTAGGAAATTTCGGTTTGCTCCCCATATAATCGCATAATCACATCAATCGAAAATATTAAAAAAAAAAACGATCGAGATAACAAAACTACCGTAAACTATTCTATTAATATAATTTCGCTAAAATAGATATTTTTTCTTTAAAAATACTTTTTCAATTGTTGATGATGTGGTTGCGATGGAACACCACCATTAACTTGGGTCTTTTTTGCAATTTTCTAATTGCCACTTGGCTTAATCTCCTGTTTTCCTGCTAATTTGTATTACCGTTACTACGATAACTGATTAAACGTGGTTTTTTTTTCGTTTTTAATTTCCTATTTTTTGTGTTTTAAACATTTTAAGCATTTTTCCTAGAGATTTCAAACAGAACATGATTTTACCATACACTCGATTATGCGCATATATTTTTGTAATTTGTTTTTTGTATACATAAATTGTGGAATTAATAAGCTACATACTCTCTCTAGAAGGGCTGATATTTGAATGAGGCTGTGTGTGTGTACCTACATGTGTCGGACATTGTATGAGAGTGGATTTGTTGTTCCATATGTGTGTGAGTGTGTGTGTGTATAGTGTTTGCAGAAAACTCATTTTGTATTGATTTATTCATATTTATTTTATTTTTATTAATTTATTAATTTTACTAATACACCCCGTCACTTCTCTCTCTATATATATATATATATTTTTGTTTATAATAATAATTATAAATAAATTTCTCTTCTTACCTTGATTTTGAAATTTTAATTTTTAGTTTTCTTTTGCTCGAATCTGTTCTCATCGTTATCGCGTCACGAGTCTTCGTCCTTCTGTGCTCTCATCCCATAGGTAAATATGTGTGAGTGTGTGTGTGTATGTGTGTGTGAGAGTGTGTATTCTCTAACCTCCACCTGGCCGCCATATGGACACTGAATATTTCTCCTGCCTCTGACACGACACGTGTTGCGCTATTGGTTGTTCTTGTTGTTCCCCTATCACTATATGCCTTCTTTTTCCTTTTCCGTTTTCGCACATCAACCCAATTTTTTCATTTTTCTTGTTCTTTGAATTTTTTTGAGAAACTCTACTTTGAAATTAAATTTTTCTTTTTCTATTTCGTTCTATTTAACTATTTCTTTTGTTTTCTTCTTCTATATATTTGACATTTTCGTTTTATTTTACGACTTTTTTGTATTTTATTTTTATTTTATTTTATATATATATATATTTCTCTGTTTTTGTTGTTGTTGTTGTTTTGAATTTCTTTTTCTATTTTCATTTTTATTTTTTATTTTAAATTATTAGATGATGTTTGTAAATTATTTTCGGCAGTGATTGATGATTCGGACGATTTTTTCATTTTCTCACAATAATCGGTTAGTATGTCACGAAAACGTGTCCAGCATTTTTCCGGCACGGTTATTGCTGTACGGAAATTACTTTTCACCTGTTGAAATAGACAAAAAAAAAAGTAACCATATATATAGGCTAGTAAACTTAATGAATTGTTGTAAATCACTCTTACACCACCTTATGGTGGTCAGTCCATAAGGTGGTGGTTTCCTAAACTGCCTCCATTATGGGAAGTGCTCACAGTACCTCCACGAGGTGGCTGCTGGAAACTTCACTCTCGAGTGAAGGCTGAATTGTGAGGGCCGATTGCATGTTGAATCTCGGTTCTGACAAGGCTCATCCTGTACTTTTCCAGATACAGGGTAAGCTGGAGAATCGAGAATCCACATGCAACCGCCATACATCCTTGCTAGGGTACTACATTCATCATATGTGTGTAAACCACGCTCCCGGATGTTAGATTTGTCCTAAATCCTCGGGGTGTTACGCGACCCGTGCCCATCGAGGGAAGATGACCAGGGACGTAAATGGTCATCTCTGACGGAGCACTCTGAATACCTGTCGACCTTCAGTTTTAATCAGACTTCCGGCGGCACACCGGGTGAAGTCGTCGGTGACCGTATTATCCCGGATACTCGTGGGAATCTTATGGACTCCGTAACAAATCATGAGCCTGATGCGGCTCTAAATGCATCAACCCAGGCAGCCGTCGGGCTTCCTACTCGCCTTCCTTCCTGCGGAGCTCCTGTGCTCGCTAAGGAAGCGTCGCAGTCATTAAAAAGTTCTGTCCACTCTTCTTCTTGCGAAGCTCCTGTGCTCGCAAAGGAAGCGTCGAAACTATCCAACAATTCTACCCACTCTTCCTCTTGTGAAGCTCCTGTGCTCACAAAGGAAGTGGCAGGGCCATCGAGGGTTATGCGCCAACAAACCTTAATCAACCTGTCCTCATCCGACTATTCTGATACGTCCGACACTGAGACTTTAGTCTGGGGTGAGGATGCCTTCACCGATGATGCAGGTTCGGTAAAATCCGGCCTCTCATCAATAAATGGTGCCGTTAGCAGAATGGGAGTTAACGAGGCTTCTAGCCGTGTTAACATGTCCGGAAGCCAAAGGCGCCGCTTCAACCAATCATTGGCCAGCGGGTGTTCTAGAGACGAAGCGCTTCAAAGAGCGTTCACTACACCCGCCATCAAGCCAGTCGTCAAACGAGGCCGCTCAGAGGAGCAGTCTCCGGTTTTAGCCAAGGCTAAAAAGCTTAAGCAGGCTCATTCTGTGCCTAACAGAACTTCATACAGCCAGATGCTAAGGACAGTCAAGCTAGGATTTTGCTCCCATGATCAAGGGAAAGATTCGTTGACTGCTGAACAGGTCGCTCAGTTGCATGACAGCATTCCTAAAGTTGTGGCAGAGCACAGATCGGACGGCCTCAGGATTCTTTTGCAATCCTGCGTGCCGCGCTCGGGTTGGCTATTGCTGACATGCATGGATACTGATACTGCAAACTGGGTCCGTGAAAACTACCCAGAACTTCAGGTCAAAGTTGCCCTTTGAGTTTATACTCGTAGAGGAGATAGATTTCCCTAGATCTCATGTGATCAGGGGATACTTCCCTCACAGCGCCTCTCTCGGGCCAGAAGCGGTCCTAACCGCTATCAAAGACTAAAACGGCCTACAAACTGATCGCTGGAGAGTCATCAACTCAACCACTAAGGAACACAGTGGTGGTGTTGGCCATTGACGCGTGTTCGTGGAATTGTCTAAAAGAGTGGAATGGTGTGATCGGTTACAGGTACTCTACCGTCACTCTTAATATTAGGGGAAAGGGACGTCGTTTCAAAGACCACGCTTCGGGGAAAGCCAGTGATGAGGTGTCGAATCAACAAGTGACGGGGATGTGGCAGGTTGCCTCCCTCACTCCTTACCCTCAACCAGCCGCGACGCCGTTGCTAGTGCTCGGAGCACCTCTGAAAATACCGCCTTCAAAGCACCCCGACGTAAAATGGTGAGCGTGGAGCCTAAACCTGCATCCCATGGGCCGACTGCAAGCATCAATTGCCAACTTCCAACAAACAATGTCCCCGTCGCATCGAACAACAAGGGAAACGCAGAAGCGTCACCGACAGCGTCAAACTTGGGCAGTCGCAACAAAAATACCACTTCGGTATCCGTCTCCACCTCACTTAACCTACAACCCGATCCGAGTAGAACCATCGGCCGCGGCGCTTTGTCGTTCGGTAACTCCTCTGGACAGTCGACTGCGCGTCCATCCATATCCACTTCATCAGCACAAAGGGGCAGCAGAGGCGGCAAACGCGACGTAGGCGGCAAGTCTAGACAAGGTAAGCGGAAAAGCCCTGTCGACCGCTCTTTCAACAATCAATAATGAGCACCATAAAAGTGCTACAGGCCAACCTACACCACGCGAAAGGTGCATCGGCCACTGTGTGCAGGTTGCTCGCCGAAAAACAAGCCACACTGGCCCTTATACAAGAGCCTTGGGTGGACTCAGACGGCCGCGTGCGCGGTCTAAACACCCCATCGAGTAAATTAGTTTACGACAGATCTACGGACCGGCCTCGGGCTGCTCTTCTGATCAACAAACACGCCCGCTTTCTTCCCTTAACTAAATTCATTTCCAAGGATTTAACGGCGATTCTTCTAGAGGTTTCAACTGCGAACGGTTGCGGTTACCAGAAAATAGTTGTTGCCTCCGCCTACTTTCCCGGAGATATAGACACGATTCCTCCGCTTGAAACGCAAGAGCTTACAGACTTCTGCGTGCGAAACAACTACCAATTCATCATTGGCTGCGACGCCAACGCCCACAACAGAGTATGGGGTAGTAGCAACGACAACAGGAGAGGTAAATATCTCCTTGAATATTTCATGCGAGAACAGATATATGTCATGAACAGAGGATGCAAACCCACTTTTGTCACCAAGAACAGGGAGGAGGTTCTGGATCTCACCCTGGCAAGCGGGAACGTATCGAGGTCCATTACGAAATGGAGAGTATCCGACGAAGTGTCCCTCTCGGATCATAGACACATCCGTTTCGAAATCCTGGGAAAATATGAAGAGGACGGACTGGAATCTTTTCCGTGAATCAATCTCCTGTCATGCCGATCAATTGCTGAACACCATCGACACAATCGGCGAGGTAGACCTAGCGGCGGAAATGTTAAATGAAACCTTAATCTCCTCTTACCACAATAGTACGACCCCAAGTGGTCCGACCACTACTCGAAGGGTTCCCTGGTGAAACGATGAACTGGTTCGCAAACGAGCTCAAGTAAGAAAGAAGTTTAATAAAGCTAAACGCTTAAACCAGAGGGATGATTATAGAAGCTCTCTTACTGAATATAACACCCTTATCAGGCGATCTAAGCGAGAGTGCTGGAGAAAGCACTGTGAAAGTATCCAGTCATTGCCGGAAGCAGCCCGCCTACATAAGGCTCTATCAAAAGAGCACTCAAATGGAATCGGCCTCCTAAAGAGACAGGATGGTTCTTACACAGAATGTCCCAAAGAAACACTGGAGCTCCTATTACAGACCCATTTCCCTGGTGCAGTTCAAGCGGCATCACAACCGCCTGATATCGTGGAAAACATCCATATACCGAGTAGCCGGCTAAAAAGCCTTGACCTCAGGAAGGTAATATGGGCAATACACTCTTTTAAACCTTTTAAGGCACCTGGAGCGGATGGTATTTTTCCGGCCTTGCTCCAAAACTGCCTTGGGATAATTATTTATCCCCTTATTACTCTAATGAAGGCTAGTTACACCTTGGGGTATGTACCACGCGTGTGGAGAGCGGTTAACGTGGCATTTATCCCGAAACACGGAAACAAGCCAGAGGATCTACCTAAATCCTACAGGCCAATAAGCTTGACGTCATTTCTCCTAATGGAAAAATTATTGTACCTGCACATAAGGGAGAAGATGGACTGTGACCGTCCATTGCATAGGACTCAGTTCGCCTACACTAAAGGGAAATCCACTGTGACTGCTCTACACAAACTTGTAAGCTCAATTGAAAGTACTCTCGAGGACAAGGAAATCGTTCTGGGTGCTTTTCTTGATATCGAGGGTGCTTTCGATAACACAGGCTATGACAGTATATTTAGAGCCCTTACGGCTAGAAACATACCTTCGTCAACGATCAAATGGGTTGGGAACATGTTACGTGGACGTGAAATTAGATCAACACTTAGCGGCTCTTCTGTTTGCGTTAACGTTGTTAGAGGCTGCCCACAGGGAGGTGTCCTCTCTCCGCTTCTGTGGTGTCTTGTCGTTGATGAACTCCTCCTTAGACTCTGCGAAAACGGTTTGTTGTTGTTGTTGTAGCGGTGCAGAAAGGTGTGAGTCGCTGTGCATGTCTGTGGATGTGTTCTAAGTTTCGTCGTCGTTCTCGCCTATTGTCTCAAGCGACAAGAACGTAGCAGCTGCAATAGGGTTGTCCCATAATGCCCTCGGAGTGAGGTTAGTGGGTGCAGCGGGGCATCGAAACAGGTGGTCCACATCGTGTGGCGCACCACCGCAGCTCGGACAAATGTTCTGTATGTCCGGGTCTATTCGAGATAGGTACGAATTGAGGCGTGAACAAAAGCCCGACCAAAGCTGGGCTAGTGTCACTCTTGTGGCTCTCGGGAGCCTAGTCTCCTCAGGCGATATGGGTGGTGGGGGCACTGAGAGGACTCTATTCGGACCTAAACTCCCTATTGACCGATTCACAACGGTTGTGTGAATATCTGCGATGGCCGCATGGTATGCTGTATTATCGAATAAATCGGGAGGTACCCGTTCGTATCTCTGGACGTCTCTCTCGAGATCTCTGAGTCCACTCCTGACATGCCGTCGAGGGGGAGTGTTGTCCATGAGATGATGGTTTGGGTGATCCTCTCGATAGCAACCGACCAGATATTGTAAAGACAAGAGGTGATTATGATCGCGCACTGATAACATGTTGGTTTCTTGATGAAGATGATACTGGGACGACATGAGATGGCAACATGTAGCGATACGTAGAGCAGCGTTCTGGCATGCCTGGATCTTATTCCAATTTGTGTCACAAACGGTTTGCGACCACACCGGTGCTGCATAGCTAGATATTGCCCTACCTATCGCTTTGTAGGTGACCAACATAGTTTGTTTGTCCTTGCCCCAGGAACTCCCGGCTAGTGCCTTTAGGATGTTGTTTCTACTGTGCATTCTGTCGACTACGTTCTCGACGTGATCTTTCGACTTCATCATCCTAGGATCTTGGGGTTGGTAACAGTAGGAACAACGTCTTCAGCATGCTTACCAGTACGGATCGCAAGCACCTCCGAAAATTCCTGCGTCCAGGTGGTAAGAAGAGTTGCAGTACATTTAGACGGCGAAATGACTAGGTTGCGGATACTGAAAAACTCCACCAGTTTTCCAATATAGTCATTCAGTCGAGCACACATGCCGTTTAAATCATTCCCCGAGGTGAGTACGGTGCAATCGCATAGGAAATTAGATCGATACCTTCCGGCGGTGTTGGAAGGCTCGACAGGTAGATGTTAAACAATGTAGGAGAGACTACGCTACCCTGTGGAACTCCCTGCTTAATTTTTCTATGCTTTGAACAACTGCCTCGAAACTCTGTGAACGATTGCCTCCCAGCTAGATAGTTGGCAATCCACCTAACCACTTGTGCAGGAATATGCATATTTAGGAGATCGGCCAACAACGCAAAGTGAATGACCGTGTCGAAGGCTTTCGACAGGTCAAGGGCTACTAAGACGGTTCTGTCACAGGGCGGTTTCTGGTTGAGGCCATTTTGGATGTGATGAGTAATCATATCCAGAGCTGTTGTGGTGCTATGCATCTTCCTGAAGCCATGCTGGTGAGAAGCTAGCTCAGCATGCGATACAAGGGTGGGGTGGATGAGTGCTTCGAGCGTCTTTGCAACGGGTGATAAAATTGTGATTGGACGGTATGATTCGGCGAGTTTCGCGCTTTTACCGGGTTTGAGAAGGGGGATGATTCGTCCCTTTTTCCAGAATTCAGGGATATCGACAAGTTGAAAGCCATCGTTAGGTATTCGATGACCGGAAGATCTAGGTGTTTCATCATGGTCATTGAAATGCCATCTGGTCCAATGGACTCAGATTTTTTCCCATTCTTGATTGCAGCTGAAACTTGGTCCGCTGTATAGGTAGGGATGATGTCAACCGTTCGGTTGCGAATCCTTCTTTTTATCTTGCAGTTGAGCATCTTGGTCTTGGGGTGTTCAATAAATTGCTTATTGAACAAGCTCGCGCAGAGTTTTGGATTTGCGGTGGTTTTCTTGCCGAATCTGATGGCTACACTGCCTTTGTCTTTCGTTGGGTGAGACAGGGCGCGGACCGTAGCCCATAGTTTGCTTACACCTTGTGAGAGGTTGCAGCTATCTAGATGCTCGTTCCATTTCTCTTTTTTATAGGTGTTAACTAGTCGATTTATTTCGGAGTTTAGCTCCTGAATTCTGGGGTCTGCCGGATTTGCGCGTCTTAAATCGTCCCGTTCGTCGGCTAACCTTGCGGCAGCAGTTGGGAAATATGGCCGAACTTTTGGGATACGCCCTGCCGGAATGTAGCGAGCTGCCGCTTTGACAATGACGTTCCTAATATTCTTTTCGGCTGCCCTAGCATTCGTTGGAGTAGGTAGCGCGGCGAACTTCGTCGAAGTGAACGCAGCGAAACCCTCCCAATTTGCCTTTTTGTGGTTGATAAACGTACGCCGTTCTGACGTCGTCAGTTCAGCTGGTTTATCTATAGTTATTAATATGGGGAGGTGATCAGATTGAAGAGATCTGGTTGTCTCCCAACGGGTTTCACTTATCAGACTGGCGCTCACCATAGTTATGTCAGGAGAACTATGGCAGGCACCAGCGACGCATGTAGACGAAATTCCATTGAGTGCGCAGAAGTCTGATGGGTCTAATTTGGACGCGATATCTATACCTCTGGCATCATTTGCGAGAAGAGAGTGCCAGAGTTCGTGATGGGCGTTAAAGTCGCCAAGTAGGATCCTATGCTGTCCTGTGAGGAGTCGACCAATATCGAACTTATAGCCAGAGCCACAGCTGGATGCAGGTGGAACATAGATGTTTATAAGTTCGATATTGGTATTGCCGGATTTAACGGCAATAGCTTGCATTTCCGCCGTGCCGTCGTGGAAACGAAGATCTAATACACTGTATTGCACGGTTCTATGTATTAGGAATGCGAGCCCTCCTCCTGGATTAGGACCCTGCCTGCCGACTCTATCGCGCCTCAAAAGTATGTAATCGCCGCGGATGTTAAATTCGGGAGTTGATGGTTTGAGCTTTGTCTCCTGGAATGCCGCTATCAGAATTCTGCGCATACTCATGAAACGGACTATCTCACCGATCTTCTGACGGATACCATTGCAGTTAAACTGCAATATGGTGAGTGGGGTGTACACTGCTGCAGGGGGTGCAGGTGTTAAACTAGAGGGATTATGTCTTGTTGTATTGTTTACTGCGGGTGGCGGTGGTGGAGAGCTTGGGCCAGGAATGGCCGGAGACGGTGGTGGGCCATTAGCTTGTGAGCTAGGGCCTGGGGTGGCTGGGGGCCGACCCGCGTGCAAACATCCTGGAGCAACAAAGGACAACTTGTCATAATCTCGCATTTTCCTTAGGCCTGAGCAGTAGAAATGACACCATTCTATGCAGCAGGTACACCACAAGGACCTGGCATTCCCGAAGATACGTCGGTTGCATACACAGCAGATGTAGATTTCGGGACCTGGATTGGTCTCGATGCCGGCGCGGATTAGAAGAATTGAGAGCAACCGCGCTGAGATGAAATGCTCCCAATTTGACGAAAAAACACATAGAACACATCCACACACATGCACAGACATACACATCCCTCCTGCATCGAACCTTCATGGTTCTTGCCATGGAGGGGTCTTTTGGCAACTCTTGGCCGTTTCGTTGGTGATGAAACGGGTGTGGTCCGCCCTGTAGAGGCTTGAAAAACCCGTGTGGCATCAAGCTGCCATCGGGAATGGTCGCCGATAGGACCACTACGTGTGGCTCTCGGTAGTTGTTGTTCGTCGGCTCAGATGTCGGGTGGTCGAGCGCGAAGGACGCGGTTTACGGATAGCCTATTTGTGGCTTTGGTTATCTCGCTGGTGTGCAGTTGATTAAGGGCCGCGCCTTGTATATGTTGGAGTTGTCGAGAGGAACTCGTTCAAACCTTTGGACTTCCCTTTCCATGTCCCTTAACGAACGTCTTACATGACGTGGTGGTGGGGTTTTGTCCATGAGGTCATGATTTGGGTGTAGGCTTCGACAACCAACAAGATATTGCTTAGCCAGGAGATCATTGTGTGCCTTGAGGTCTAGCAGCTTAGTTTGGTGCAGGTGGTCTTGAGATGACATGCGAACGCATCCAGTAATGGTACGCATGGCTGCATTTTGCCATGTTTGAAGCCGTTTCCAGTTGGTTTTGCATAGGTTATTTGTCCATATGGGTGCTGCATAATTTACCACAGAACGACTGACGGCTTTGTAGGTGGTGAGTAAAGTCTCCTTATCTGTGCCCCATTTGCTGCGAGCAAGGGACTTCAAGATCTTGTTTCTGCCCTTCATTTTGTCATTAATGTTGTCGGCATGGGGTTTGAATAGGCCGTGATTATCAATTGTGACGCCAAGAATTTTGGGGTGACGGATAGTGGGAACTTCAGTGTCATTTACTCTGATGTTAAGCCGTTGGTTGAATTCTTTGTTGTATGTGGTAAAGAGGGTGGCCGAGGATTTGGGCGCTGTTAGCATTAGGTTCTTGTTGTTGAAGAAAAGGTTGAGCTCTTCCAAGTAACCGTTAATGAGATCGCACATGTCGGGAATGTCGTTGCCAGATGTCATTATGGTGCAGTCGTCAGCATAGGATACAATGTCGATTCCTTCAGGTGGGGTGGGACGCCCTGACATGTATGGGTTGAACAAAGTGGGGGAAAGTACCCCGCCTTGTGGTACGCCTTGTTTTATCCTTCTTATTGTAGATTTCCCATGTCTAAACTCGGTGCTGGATTGACGTCCGGCAAGGTAGTTTGACTATATGCGGCGGTGTGGATGAATTGCGGAGATCCGTCAGTAGGAGCGAGTGGTTCACCGTATCAAACGCTTTCGACAGATCTAAAGCCACAAGAATGGTACGCTTAAACGGCGGGGGCTGGTTGATCCCATTGAAGACCATAGACATGATTCAGTCTAGTGCAGTGGTGGTACTGTGCATTTTTCGGAAGCCGTGTTGGTGATTAGCGAGTTGTATGTGCGTCGCAAGAGTCTTGTGAATCAGCGATTCCAATATTTTCGCCACAGGGGGTAAAAGCGTGACTGGTCGGTAGGATTCTCCTAAGGAGTGTTGTTTACCAGGTTTGGGTAACGCTATGATACGGCCTCTCTTCCAAATTTCTGGTATGATGAATGTTCGTAACGAAAGGTTCATCGTGGCAGTGATATACTCTATGGCCGGTGTGTCGACGTGTTTGAGCATGATCATTGCTATACCGTCTGGACCAAGTGCTTTTGAGTTTTTGGCATTCTTTATGGCCGTTGCAAATTCTGTAGAGGTGATTTGGAGATGTTCATCAGTTTGCGCATTTATTATCGTCGCTCACGGTTGAGTTACCAAACTTGATAGGAACCCTCCCTTGAGTTTTAGTGGGGTTGGATAGGTTTCTAACCGTGCTCCAGAGTTGGCTCACACCAGTGTTTGAATTTAGTTTTCTGAGATGTGATTGCCATATGCCTCTCCTGTGGGCGTTGACCTGTTTGACTATGATGTCATTAAGGTCGTTTATCCGTGGGTCTTCTGAGTTAATCCCTAGTTTTTTAGCCGCAGATGTTGGGAAGTTGGGTTTTAGACTGGGAATGCGGCCTGCTGGAATGTATCTCTTAACTGCAGTGAGAATAATTCGTCTAATTTGTTTTTCAGCCATACGTACATCACTTGGGGCGGTGAGACTAGCAAAAGCCTCGTTGGTGAACCTTTTAAAGCTGTCCCAGTCAGCTTTGTTGAAGTTGGTGTACGTCTTCTTATCTGGATGGATGAATTTCGACGGCATATCCAGAGTCAGTATAATTGGCAGGTGATCAGATGATGTTGTGAGGATTGGTTCCCATGAGATGTCATTAATAAGTCCAGGGCTGGCGATGGAAATGTCAGGTGAACTTGTGCAGGATCCAGTGATACGGGTCGGTTTTTCGTCATTTAAAGGGCAGAAATCCGAATCATCCAGTTGGTCGGCGATGATGTTACCTCTGGTGTCGTCTTGAAGGTTGGAATGCCATAAATC
This sequence comes from Microchrysa polita, assembly GCA_949715475.1. NCBI lineage: Eukaryota > Metazoa > Arthropoda > Insecta > Diptera > Stratiomyidae > Microchrysa > Microchrysa polita. Next base: position 10,986,384 of record OX454422.1, on the reverse strand, counting down.
GTGGTGGGCGTTGAAATCACCAAGTAGGAGGTGATATTGTCCGTTTAATAGAGGGCTTATATTGACTTTGTAACCTGTGGGACAGCTGGAGACAGGTGGAATATATATGTTGTAGATTTCAAAGTCAATATTTCCTGATTTGACGATTATCGCTTGCTGCTCCAAGGTGTTATCGGCGGAAGTGACATCAACGACGCTGTATCTCATGTGGATGAGGAAAGCCAAACCTCCTCCTGCGTTCCTATCACGGTCTTGTCTGATGACGTTGTAGTTCCCATATGACCTGAGTGAGTGACTAGAGTTGAGTTTGGTTTCCTGTACTGCCGCTATTTGGATGTGGACAGACCATGAGTGCTGTTAGTTCAGCGATTTTGTGCTGGTGTAATTTGCATCGACGATACGTGGAGCTGGGTTCGAATTGGGTGGAGCGGGCCTCACAGCATTTGCAGGGGTGGAAGGTGATGATGGTTGGGAACCTTGGTTAGGCAGCTGGTGACTGGATGAGCTTTGCCTTCTGTTTCCACACCGGATCGCTCTGTAAGATGTGGACCATTGATTGGTGTTGGTGACTCCCGAGCAGTTCTTGAGCTGGACCCATTGTCCGCAGCATGTGCACTCAACTGACGATTGGACATTGGACCAAATTCTGTTGGCGCATACCGAGCACATCCGTGGACCAGGATTCGTCTCGATGCCGGCACGTATTAGAAGAATGCGGAGCAGCTGGGCCGGCCAGAACTGCTCCACAAATGAAAAAACGGTGAATGAATGATGATACAAAGTATCCGACCCCTTCTTGCGTCGAAAGGGGGTCTGCATTCCATGCAGGTCCTCAATAACAACTTTGGCCCATCACGTCAACTTCCACCGGAAACAGTAAGACTACCGCAAATTGCCAGAGTTAATACCGGTGGACCATCGAAGTTGGAAAAACCAAGTCCTTCCAATGATTGGAAGGTCGTAAAGCCTCGGGGTGGATGGTATTCCTATGGAACTTTTGAAAGCGATGTCAATCCGGACAATCTCTTTACGTTGGTCCAAGAGTGTTTCGACATCCGAAACTCTCCCTCAAGAATAGTGCATCCCTTAGCATAGCCCTGTTGAATTGTTTAATCGGAAGAAGTAGGTAAACCTTTAGTCAGGGCAATGGCACACTGTTCGCCGTGGCCATGGCATTTAATAGCCAAAGTTCTATTCTTATCTAATCTACAGGGCTATATCTCATTCCCAATATCGTCAAACAGGATTTTAATGAACAAATACAAAACTTACCTCACTGATTCGCATATAAATGCCTCTATTGTTCTGTCCGATATCGAAATAAAAATTTTTATTATCCACTTTCATATGACGTTCTTCGGGTAGTTCGCCTTTGAACCTAAAAAGAACAAAAAACCAAAAGTTAGCAAACTGTGAATGTGTGTGTGTGTGGGTGTGCAGCAAATTTACCCGCCATCGCTCGTGCCAAACTCTTCCAGTAGGTCGGTCAATGCATCACGAAATTCAATCATGCCCTGCGCCGGTATGGCAATTTGTGATCTAGGTCCGCCACGTGTGATTGTTTGCGAAACCTGTGGAAAGAAACAGTTTTTTTGTGTGTGTGAGAAAATATTTCAGATTTTGAAATCTAACGGATCTGATACGAAATCCTACCGAGGTGAAAATCCACCTTTCCAAATCCAACCCCGTTCAATTTGTACATTTTCGTTCTTACGACCAAAATTTTCCAAATTTCAAATAGGTGGATTTTAGCCGGGTGGATTTTTTCCTTTGGGTAGATTTCAAGCTCAACGAATTTACTTCAAAAGTTACAAAAATATCTTACCCTTAAAAATCGTCCGCGGGCATTTTCCTTTAAATCTAAATAGTATCTTCGGTTGTCCTTCATCATTAGCTCGGATTTGAGTTTGCCATCTTCGGGAACATTATCGGAATTTGGCGGACCTGGAGCGCGAACGAAAACAAAAAAAAAAAAAACAAAATGGAGAAACAGACAAAGACAAATTTATATGATGAGTGAAATGCGCCAAAAGAATTTTTTTTTTGTTACAGTTGTTTTCATCAAATGTATAAGAAGAAGTGGTGAGTGAATAAGAATTAAATAAAAAAGGAAACAATGAAATGAGAGACAAAAATAAAACGAAACAAAAAAGAAAATAAAAATGTACGAGGAGAACGATCTCACGATACAGGGAGAGAGGCTAAAATGATGTGTTTTGTCAATTGATGGGGTCTGGCAACGCAATCCAGCCAAGTGAAAATCCACCCGATCAAAATCCATCTTTTGAATGAATAAAGCCAAGAAATCTAGTTGCGGTGTCTTTCAAAAATCATCTTGGGCTTAGTCGCATCGATATGGGAGAAAAGTTTCAATTTTAAAAGGAGGTGGATTTTGACCGAATGGATTTTTGATTGGGTGGATTTTGACCATGTGGATTTCGCTCCAGACCCGAATCGATGGGCCAAGTCGAGTCAAATAATAAAAAAAAATACATTAAATCGAAAATCAGCTGACTGAGAATTACTGTTTAAATAGGTGTAGGCAGGTTAGAGGCGGAAGTGCCTCTCTGTGTGGTACTAGGTGTAGAAATGCACTATTAAAGCATTCCAAGTTTTCCAAACAATCACAAGGGTGATTTGAGTATGAAAGCTCATCTCATCTCAAAGCTATAATTTTAAATATAAGCTTGCCGGCTATTCGGCATATTTTTACCGCTAATTACTGGTACACCTGACAAAAAATTGAGTTAAGAAATTTCAAACTTTCTCTCTTTTGTGTTTTTTTTCGGCGGAAAGATTTTTCAATTTTTAGGACTAAAGAGCTCGTACGAGGTATTGGATCATATGATGACGCACGGTTCGATCAAAATTACACGCACACACACGACACTATAAAAATCTCATGTTGCTGAGATCGCATTTCTTGGTGCGGATATTTCTCTAGACTTGCTCAAAAATTGAATACAGATAGAGAGAGTAGTTCTGGCAAAAAAAAAATCAAATTCCTATAACCCAACGGGCTATGCTCCACAAGAGGGCGCCGGCCACAACAGGGAGAGTGTGAGCAAGACAGAAATTCGGAAAATGAGAAATGCGGCACCGTTACGTTAGAAATATCTCTTTCGTTCAATTATTTTCCTCTGGATTAGTCTTAGTTCGTCGAACGATTTTCGTGGCATTTTTTTATCGTTAAGAAGAATAAGAAGAAGAAAGCGTAAAGGCAGAGAGAGACAGAGAGGACAGACGCAACCAAAAGAAAGAAAATTAAAATGGAAATCTAGGTTGGGCAAAGAAACCCGCAAATTCTCTTTTTTTTTTAAGCCTGACTATACGTTTAATCCAATGTTGTAAAATTTCTATTTTATGATTTTTGCTTTAATATTCCAACGAGAACAAAAAACAATGAAAAACTGAAAACATTTTTTTTTCTATTTTTTTTTTTGAGTGTATGTTGTGAAAGTGAATGAGAGAGTGAGTGTAAAGCATCGGCTTACCTAATGATGCATAATAGTCACTAAACGTAGATAAATGATCCCTAAATTCAGCCGCTGTTGACAAGGCTAAGTAGATTTGACTGCGACGACCATCGGCACCAATCTGTAGTTATATATATATAAGTAGCAGGAGTTTAACGAGTAGATAAGGTACAACAATTTGTTTTTTTTCTGTTTATTTTTCAACATACATTAACGAGTACACAAACACACACACACAGCCATACACACATACAAATGGGGAAGATAGTTAAAAAGTATGCGAGGCCTTTCTGCAAGGTCTGCCGTTTGATAAGTCTCGCACTATGTTTCTGAGGCTGTTCTTGGCTGTCTAAGAAGCGCCTGTAAGTGATTTTACAATAATTTGAACCGCGTTGTGTCGGCTCACCGCTCGCTACGCTCGCACCTCGCCTTTAGCACGACCCTGTGGAATATTGTTAAAATGCGAGCGTAGCGAGCGGTGAGCCGAAGCAAAGCGTCTTTGAATATTCTGAGTCAGTTCTTTGCCGTCTAAAAAGCGGCTGTAAAGGACCCTAAAAGAATTTGATCTGCGTTGTGTCCGCGTTGAACCGCGTTGTGCCGCCTTTAGTACGCTCCCCTGGAGTATTTTAAAAAGGCGAGGTGCGAGCGTTTTTGAATAATGTGAGGGCACTCTATGCTGTCTAAGTCGCACCTGTAAAGGACCGTAAAAAAATTTGAGACGCTTTGGTTGGGCTCACAGCTCGCTACGCTCGCACTTCCCCTTTATCCAATATTGCGCTATACCGTGCTAAAGGCGAGGTGCGAGCGCAGCGAGCGGTGAGCAGACACAAAGCATTTCAAATTTATTGAGGGCCCTTAAAAGGCAAAGCGTCATCGAATATTCTGAGGGTTGTCTCTGCTGTCTAAGAGGCGCTCTCAAAAAATTGTAATCGCTTTATGTCGGCTCACCGCTCGCTACGCTCGCACCTCGCCTTTCTACAATATTGCTGATGGGCGCACTAACGGCGAGGTGCGAGCATAGCGGGCGGTGAGCGGACACAAAGCGTTTCATATTTGTTGAGGGCCTTTAAAGGCAAAGCGTCTTGGAATATTGTGAGGGTAGCTTCTGCTGTCTAACAAGCGCTCTCAAAAAATTGTAATCGCTGTGTATCGGCTCACCGCTCGCTACGCTCCCACCTCGCCTTTAGTGCGCCCTTGTAAAAAGGCGAGGTGCGAGCTTAGCGAGCGGTTAGCCCATGGAAAGCGTATTTCAATATTCTGAGGCTGTTGCTATCTAAGAAGCGCATGTAAAGGACCCTTCAAAATTTGGACCGTTCTATGTTCGCTCACCGCTCGGTACGCTCGCACCTCGTCTTTAGCACGGCCATGCGCACTTTTGTAAAAAAGTGAGGTTCGTGTTTCAATAATGTCAGGTCACTCTCTGGTGTCTAAGTAGCTCCTGTAAAGGAACCTCAAAAAATTTGAGACGCTTTGGTTGCTCACAGCTCGCTACGCTCGCACCTCGCCTTTTTCCAATACTCAGCTGGGCCACACTAAAGGCGAGGTGCGAGCGCAGCGAGCGGTGAGCCGACACAAAGCGTTTCAAATTTATCGAGGGTCCTGAAAAGGCAAAGCGTCTTCGAATATTCTGAGGGTTGTCTCTGCTGTCTAAGAAGCGCTCTCAGAAATTGTTAATCGCTTTGTGTCGGCTCACCGCTCGCTACGCTCGCACCTCGCCTTTAGCACAGCCCTACGCAATTTTGTAAAAAGGCGAGGTGCGTGTTTGAATAATGTGAGGGCACTATCTGCTGTCGTTGATGCGCCTGCAAAGGATCCTCAAACAATTTGAGACGTTTCCGTTGGGCAATATTCCGCAAGGCCGCGCCAAAGGCGAGGTGGGAGCGTAGCGAGCGGTGAGCGGACACAAAGCGTTTCATATTTTTTGAGGGTCCTTTAAAGGCAAAGCGTCTTCGAATTTTCTGAGGGTTGTCTCTGCTGTCTAAGAAGCGCTCTCAAAAAATTGTAATCGCTGTGTATCGGCTCACCGCTCGCTACGCTGGCGCCTCGCCTTTAGTGTGCCCTTGTAAAAAGGCGAGGTGCGAGCTTAGCGAGCGGTTAGCCCATGGAAAGCGTATTTCAATATTCTGAGGCTGTTTTCTGCTATCTAGGAAGCGCATCTAAAGGACCCTACAAAATTTGGACCGTTCAATGTTGGCTCACCGCTCGCTACGCTCGCACCTCGTCTTTAGCACGGCCATGCGCACTTTTGTAAAAAGGTGAGGTTCGTGTTTCAATAATGTCAGGGCACTCTCTGGTGTCTAAGTAGCTCCTGTAAAGGAACCTCAAAAAATTTGAGACGCTTTGGTTGCTCACAGCTCGCTACGCTCGCACCTCGCCACGCTCGCACCTCGCCTTTTTCCAATACTCAGCTGGGCCACACTAAAGGCGAGGTGCGAGCGCAGCGAGCGGTGAGCCGACACAAAGCGTTTCAAATTTATCGAGGGTCCTTAAAAGGCAAAGCGTCTTCGAATATTCTGAGGGTTGTCTCTGCTGTCTAAGAAGCGCTCTCAGAAATTGTTAATCGCTTTTAGCACAGCCCTACGCAATTTTGTAAAAAAGCGAGGTGCGTGTTTGAATAATGTGAGGGCACTATCTGCTGTCGTTGATGCGCCTGCAAAGGATCCTCAAACAATTTGAGACGTTTCCGTTGGGCAATATTCCGCAAGGCCAAAGGCGAGGTGGGAGCGTAGCGAGCGGTGAGCGGACACAAAGCGTTTCCTATTTTTTGAGGGTCCTTTAAAGGCAAAGCGTCTTCGAATATTCTGAGCGTTGCCTCTGCTGTCTAAGAAGAGCTCTCAAAAAATTGTAATCGCTGTGTATCGGCTCACCGCTCGCTACGCTGGCGCCTCGCCTTTAGTGTGCCCTTGTAAAAAGGCGAGGTGCGAGCTTAGCGAGCGGTTAGCCCATGGAAAGCGTATTTCAATATTCTGAGGCTGTTTTCTGCTATCTAGGAAGCGCATCTAAAGAACCCTACAAAATTTGGACCGTTCTATGTTGGCTCACGGCTCGCTACGCTCGCACCTAGTCTTTAGCACGGCCATGCGCACTTTTGTAAAAAGGTGAGGTTCGTGTTTCAATAATGTCAGGGCACTCTCTGGTGTCTAAGTAGCTCCTGTAAAGGAACCTCAAAAAAATTGAGACGCTTTGGTTGCTCACAGCTCGCTACGCTCGCACCTCGCCTTTTTCCAATACTCAGCTGGGCCGCACTAAAGGCGAGGTGAGCCGACACAAAGCGTTTCAAATTTATTGAGGGCCCTTAAAAGGCAAAGCGTCTTCGAATATTCTGAGGTTTGTCTCCGCTGTCTAAGAAGCGCTCTCAAAAAATTTTAATCGCTTTGTGTCGGCTCACCGCTCGCTACGCTCGCACCTCGCCTTTAGCACGGCCCTGCGCCTGCAAAGGACCCTCAAACAATTTGAGACGTTTCCGTTGGGCAATATTCCGCAAGGCCGCGCCAAAGGCGAGGTGCGAGCGTAGCGAGCGGTGAGCGGACATAAAGCGTTTCATACTTGTTGAGGGTCCTTTAAAGGCAAAGCGTCTTCGAATATTCTGAGGGTTGTCTCTGCTGTCTAAGAAGCGCTCTCAAAAAATTGTAATCGCTGTGTATCGGCTCACCGCTCGCTACGCTCGCACCTCGCCTTTAGTGCGCCGTTGTAAAAATGCGAGGTGCGAGCGGTTAGCCCATGGAAAGCGTATTTGAATATTCTGAGGCTGCTTTCTGCTATCTAAGAAGCGCATGTAAAGGACCCTACAAAATTTGGACCGTTCTATGTTGGCTCACCGCTCGCTATGCTCACTTTTTACAATATTGCGCAAGGGCGCACTAAAGGCGAGGTGCGAGCGGAGCGAGCGTTGAGCCGACACAAAGCGTTTAATATTTGTTGAGGGCCCTTTAAAGGCGAAGCTTCTTTGAATATTCTGCGAGTAGTCTCTGCTGTCAAAGAAGCGCTCTTTTAATCGCTTTGTGTCGGCTCACCGCTCGCTACGCTCTCACCTCGCCTTTAGGATGGCCCTGCACTAAAGGCGAGGTGCGAGCGCAGCGAGCGGTGAGCCAACACAAAGCGTTTCAAATTTATCGAGGGTCCTTAAAAGGCAAAGCGTCTTCGAATATTCTGAGGGTTGTCTCTGCTGTCTAAGAAGCGCTCTCAAAAAATGTTAATCGCTTTGCGCCCGCTCACCGCTCGCTACGCTCGCACCTCGCCTTTAGCACGGCCCTTCGCAATTTTGTAAAAAGGCGAGGAGCGTGTTTGAATAATGTGAGGGCACTATCTGCTGTCGATGATGCGCCTGCAAAGGACCCTCAAAAAATTTGAGACGTTTACAATATTGCGCAAGGGCGCACTAAAGGCGAGGTGCGAGCGGAGCGAGCGGAGCGAGCGTTGAGCCGACACAAAGCGTTTAATATTTGTTGAGGGCCCTTTAAAGGCGAAGCTTCTTTGAATATTCTGCGAGTAGTCTCTGCTGTCAAAGAAGCGCTCTTTTAATCGCTTTGTGTCGGCTCACCGCTCGCTACGCTCTCACCTCGCCTTTAGCATGGCCCTGCACTAAAGGCGAGGTGCGAGCGCAGCGAGCGGTGAGCCAACACAAAGCGTTTCAAATTTATCGAGGGTCCTTAAAAGGCAAAGCGTCTTCGAATATTCTGAGGGTTGTCTCTGCTGTCTAAGAAGCGCTCTCAAAAAATGTTAATCGCTTTGTGCCCGCTCACCGCTCGCTACGCTCGCACCTCGCCTTTAGCACGGCCCTTCGCAATTTTGTAAAAAGGCGAGGTGCGTGTTTGAATAATGTGAGGGCACTATCTGCTGTCGATGATGCGCCTGCAAAGGACCCTCAAAAAATTTGAGACGTTTACAATATTGCGCAAGGGCGCACTAAAGGCGAGGTGCGAGCGGAGCGAGCGGAGCGAGCGTTGAGCCGACACAAAGCGTTTAATATTTGTTGAGGGCCCTTTAAAGGCGAAGCTTCTTTGAATATTCTGCGAGTAGTCTCTGCTGTCAAAGAAGCGCTCTTTTAATCGCTTTGTGTCGGCTCACCGCTCGCTACGCTCTCACCTCGCCTTTAGCATGGCCCTGCACTAAAGGCGAGGTGCGAGCGCAGCGAGCGGTGAGCCAACACAAAGCGTTTCAAATTTATCGAGGGTCCTTAAAAGGCAAAGCGTCTTCGAATATTCTGAGGGTTGTCTCTGCTGTCTAAGAAGCGCTCTCAAAAAATGTTAATCGCTTTGTGCCCGGTCACCGCTCGCTACGCTCGCACCTCGCCTTTAGCACGGCCCTTCGCAATTTTGTAAACAGGCGAGGTGCGTGTTTGAATAATGTGAGGGCACTATCTGCTGTCGATGATGCGCCTGCAAAGGACCCTCAAAAAATTTGAGACGTTTACAATATTGCGCAAGGGCGCACTAAAGGCGAGGTGCGAGCGGAGCGAGCGTTGAGCCGACACAAAGCGTTTAATATTTGTTGAGGGCCCTTTAAAGGCGAAGCTTCTTTGAATATTCTGCGAGTAGTCTCTGCTGTCAAAGAAGCGCTCTTTTAATCGCTTTGTGTCGGCTCACCGCTCGCTACGCTCCTTCGCCTTCGCCTTTTTATAATATTGGAGAGGGTCGTAGTTAAGGCGAGGTGCGAGCGTAGCGAGCGGTGAGCCGACACAAAGCGTTTAAAATTTGTTGAGGTCTCGTTACAGGCAAAGCGTGGCTGAATATTCTGTGGGTGGTGTGGTGGTGTTGTGTTGTTTTAAGTGTCGATCGGCAATGCGCAACAGAGGTATCACCAACCTCGTTTTTTCAAAGGTAAGAGACAACAGGCGTTCCATGACCAAGATGGCGTGGTGTCAAACGAAACTTTTTTCTGCAGGTGCAAGAAGATACGACTGACACTAGGTCCAATGAAACGAGCTTCCTTAAACAATAGGACAAAGGCTTCCTAGGCTAAAGTGGCTTTGCGCAACTCTAGCTAGTTGACATGTCTATTGCCAGCCCCACACGGTCCGGGGTTTTCCAAAAAAAAAAAACATTAAAGTTGTGGACAACACAACAACACTACAACGTTGATCTTTTGTACCGCACGGTTTTGGTAAGCCCCGGACAGTGTGGTTGCAGCATAACACCAACATACCACCTCGAGTTCAACGCCTTGATGGATAGGGCATGCCCATCCCGGAGGTATACCATGTGCTTTTGACTTCTCAATTGGAGGTGTGATTTTCCGTCGGCTTTTTTATGCCTCGCGCAGAACTCCGACAGGTAGCGCTGCACTTCACTTCCGGACGGTTCCTGCGGCATAGAAGTCGGCAATCAAGCCAGGGCCGTATGGACATCAATCCAGAAACTAGCCTATACCTACCTAGATTGTGAATTGTCGTCCATACGACCCTGATCAAATTGCTGACTTCTATACTGAAGGAGCCATCCGGATCAAATCACCGACAATCCAAGTGGATCGTATAAGCTTTTCTCTCCTTTTCCATATCATGTGTATTGAAAGAGGGGAAATATACATATAGAGCAACTCATTCACACCCTCACGCATTCCAATCACGCCGACACACGGACATAGAACAAATTAAGCACAAATAAACTTTATACATATTCAGAGAAAAAAAAAACTCAAATAAACGAACTGAAAGCCCCGGACAGAACCGGGCCTTCCCCAAAACTCACCTCGGCTACTTTAATAAAGCGTCCACGTCGATTTTGTTTAACATCTAAGTAAAATCGTTTCGATTGGATCTGCAACATTTTCGTGGCTAGTTCGTGTTCAGCCTGTTGGCTTTGCTGACCTGTAATATAGAATATGTACCGTTAGAAAACTCAAGTACGTTACGGTACATAAAGAGGGGAAAGGGGCGGGGAAAAAGGAGGGAAAGAGGTTCGGATGAGGGGAAAAGGACAAAAACAAACAAGAAGTCAGGCGTATGAGTGCAGCACACATATTAAATACGGAGGGGAGAGGGAGGGAGATAGGGAGGCGAAAAAAGGAGACTGGAAATACAAGAAAAACACAAAAGAAAAAAAAAAACAAAAATCAAAAGAAAGCAGAGGAAAGCAAGGGCTTACCTTTACCTAGGTCAAAATCACCTCCTCCCCCGTCCATTCCTTGTACATTATATTCTATGTGTACGCGCGTGTCAATTGTTTATCAATATAATGTGGTTGGCGTGTATACACACATAGTGGCCATCAGATCGGATCAGAGATGCACGACCGGCAAGCAGGCGTTGATATAGAGGATGCACACGCAACACGCAACACGCGCACGCACACGCAAGTACGCGCCAATCATATGGAAAATAAAAGAGAGAGAGCAATACGAAAAAATTGTGTTAATTAAAAAAGTGTGTAATGAAATCGAAAAATATGATTTTTTTTGGGGGGGGGAGGGGGGCTGGTTTTGAACGACTGAAGGCGAATGGAGATGAAAATGAAAAAGACAAACAAGTTGGAGAGATACGGAGGAGGTGATACGAGGTCATGCGAAACCTTGACGATGACAGAATTAATGTTTTGTGAGGGTCGTTCAATGTTCTGGGGACAAAAGCGGACACATAAAATATTTTCAGGCAATAGAGAGAGGTGCGCGAGGATGTGGGCAGCCTGAACCTTGCAATATGCTCCCTAAAGAGCTCAAGAAGCCTTTCGGGGTCTAAAAATCCAAACCAGCCGTTTTGTTTTTTTAATTTTTCCATTATGCCTTGCTCAGATCAGATGTTCATTGCGTGTCATAGACACAACACTTCACAGTCATTCATCTCTTTCTAACTGTCGGCAAATGAACCGCCTCAACGACGCCAACAATGGCAAAAAAAAGCGCAACAATTAATCGACGACCTTAGAAGAGCCAGCCCGAACATATCGAGTTAAAGCCAAGAAAAAAAAAACAAACAAAGGCAGAGACAGAGACAGACATAGAAAGAGAGAGAGAGAGAGAGAGAGAGAGGAAGGCCTCGCGCGTATATGCGTACAACAATAACATAATTGAGTCACGCAAACCAGCTGTTTGTCATACAAAGGAATTTTTCATCACGACCTTAAACAAACAGGGAAAAAACACGAAGGCATGGAGGTATGGGGTGGTAGGGTGGGTGGTCATAAGGGACAAGTTTTCTCTTACTCATCCACCACCTACCAACAAAATAAAAACCAAAAAAACGAGGTCAGTTAACATACAGTGTCGAGAGTAGGTAATCGGTGGCCTACTGTTGAAATCAGCTGATTTTATGGTTGTTACTGTGAGAGTGTGCTCTCTCTCTCTCTCTTTGTTTGACACACACTCTCACTGAATCTCTTTGTTTGACACACACTCTCTCTCCCTTTCTGAAATGTCAGACTAATGTCTGGGTCAGCTGTTTGTTGTTGCCCTTATTCTGTGCTGTCATTTCACATGTTTCTATCATCGTATAATCGATACGAAAGGCCGTTTTGGCACTTCTATGTGATGGAAAAACGGCAAAACCCGCCCACACCATAAACATTTGCAGCTGATATTCGTTCAGGCCCCGCATGACGGAGCATGCTGACGTTTTCGGCCACTTAGGCTACAACAAAATCGTTCCTTTGTCATAGACACAAACACACAAACTGCTCTGCTGCCACACCACTTCATAGAGAAATTTTCTCAATTGCAGTATGTCGACACAATAGCGACCGGACCGTTATATACGGCTGTGACAATGACATAAAAAGTGTTGTGCGTGAGAGACAATCCAAAATCAGCCTAAATCATAATTAAGCTAAAAATCCGAATTACGTGCACTCTTCCACTTCTTGTTGTCTCTCCGACGTTTTACACGTGCAAGAAATTCGTCTTGCGCTCCAACTGTACGAGTGTTTTTAACGGTTTTCGCACAAAATCGGGCGAGAGAGGGCGCGGCGCGGGGGGTAGGGGTTATGGGTAGTTGTTACGAAGAGTATTTCACGTCGCTTTGGATATATCCATATTTTTTGTCAGACACAAAATTACACTTACACACACGAGTACGAGAAGAAATGAGAGAAAATGTTATTTCAGAAAGCCAAACCACAAAATTGACAACGACTCGTTCGAGTTTCTCACACGATAATTTATTATTTTACATATAGAGTGACACATGCAAACGCTATAAGGACAACGGGAGGGTGGAGGTAAAAAAGACAAAGACAATAATCACGTGGATTCTCTCGCGCGCTCTTCTCACTCTATACACTCTATCAATTGGTGAGAGGAACCGATAAACGTTTCGCTCGCTTTTTGGGACACCTATATGTTAAAGTAGACGCTAAGGTCGCCGCCTGGTGTGTGGATAATAGTCGAAAAAATGAATAAAAAAAATATATGAGTGTAAGTAATATCCTTACGGATCAGGGTTGATTCGATACCCCAAAAGTATCGATATCTCCAGTACAGTCAAGTTTTTCAGAGAAAATCTATCGATACCTATACTTGGTATTAGGCAAAGTATTGACACCTGCAGGAATTGAGTCGAATCAAATCCGTCTGAATGGATGCCGTGTAGTATTGAAAGTATTTATTTATGCAGCCAGATAGCCAGCTATTAAAGCTTACGGTCGCATAAAACAAAAAGCAGCCCTGATAGCTACTAATATGGTTTCGGATAATTTTAAACGATATTCTAATACAGGAGCATATTGCTACTTTTGACGCAGAAATTACGCGAAGTTTGTTTTCAGCTAAAACCCCTCAAGTGGGAAATTCGTTCCGATTCCGTGCTCTTGAGTATTAATACAGCAGCAGGAAAACAACTCTCACGCATCAGCTAGCCATTTTCTAACGCCGGCCGAGCGGATATATCAAAATAAGAACCCAGCCAGATCTACGATTCATGATGTTAAAACTTTTTTTTCCAGCACAAATTTTATGCCAAGTATTTTTTTTCGATACCTATATATGCACCCCTAAACCCAACCCTACAATTTGATCATCTGATTTGTAGAATAATTTGGTCATGGTGAATTCAAATAAATAAATAACTTAAATTTTATACCAAAAACGGGACTTCGATAATTCATTCAAAAGATGCGGCCGCCAGTGTCTCGCCCGCCAAAGAAAAACGAAACCGAGAAGCGAGCAAGTACGGATTTGAACAACTCTTCAGCTCGGAATATTCGTCGCATCTTTGTCATTTCGTACAAATTTATCCGTCCGGTATAAGCTGGGTTGGTTTTATTTGGGGGGGGGGATGTTGCTATATTTCAATGTTTAACTGCTTCGTAAGAGCTGAACTTATTCACACCTTGTATTGTATGATCGATATCTTCGCCATTGATTTGAACACACCACTCTCATTTCCCCTGCCCTTACAACGATACTTTTCGACACCCTTCGGATCGCAATCTCCTCCAGTCAAGGGTAGTTTCCATACAGGCGTAGGTTAGACGTAATGTTCGCAGTATTTTCAATTCGGTCTATGACGGATCTGCAATTAACGACACGGAGAGGCTTATGATGTTACAGAGTAAATTGGAAGGCGATGCAAAGCGAGTCATCGAACATTTAGGCGTGCATGGGAGCAATTATCGGCAGGCGTGGGAGCTGTTAAATCGAAGATACAGCAGCCGCCGGGCACTAATAGAGAAGGAGATCCAAATGCTGATCGATTTACCACAGATCTCGCAGGATGTGGTAGCGTCTATGGGGCTTCGCTCTGGACATAAGGAGATCGGTGATCCAGAACATTCGCAAAGCTGGATTCGAACCCGAAGAAGGAGAATGGTACTCCTTCTTGTTTGTCATCACAAGGAAAATGGATCTCCCTATTGGACGAGAGTTTGACTCATCATTGCGGGATCCACGAATGCCGGTGAGAATAGCTGATATCGATTGGTTCTTAGAACATCGGTATATAATAATGGCTCCAGCAACCCATACAGGAGACCCATTTCAAAAATTGAAATCAAGCACTGCCGCTCCATCTAAACGGCGCGAAAATGCATTTGTGGTTCAAACCGATGACTTGCAAGCAAACCAAGGAAAACTATCATCCTACAAGAGTGAGCAACAACAACCAAAGAAACTGAAACGCTTTATTTGTGCAGGAGACCATTACACGGTGAACTGCAAGAAACTGGTAGAGGCCAACAATAAAGAGTCGCTATTAAAGCACTACAAAATATGTCTGTGCCACCGCTTCGACTTTAAAAATCCATGTCGTAAGCGTGGGTCTTTAAAATGTGAAATTTGCAAAGACAAACATATGACCATTATGCATCCAACAACATGCACGATGCCACAGCTCCCGGTACCAATACGCACTCCAGAGATTTCTGCTCATGTCCGCCAAAATGCAACAGAAATGTCATCTTCCAGCATTATTCTTGCTGTAGCAAGAATCGAAGCAGCTGACGGAAACACGATTTCAGTGCGCTGCTAGGTTGACCAAGGCAGCCAAAGTAGTTACATTTGCGAAGATTTGGTTCAAAAGTGAAGTGTTCGGGGTAGGAGGCATCTCTACCGATAAAATTACCGCATTGGTCAATCTCACTATTCATCTAAATGATGGCACCTTGATAAAAACGAAAGCATTAGTTGTAAAACGAGTTACCAAAGGCCGACTACCTCATCTACCCACTAAAATTAAGAATGCTCTTGGCAATAAACAACTTGCGGATACTGCTTTCCAACACGCCTCTTACGTGCCAATATTACTAGGCTCCAGCGTTCTACAACTGCAAATCAAAGAAGGAGTGGAAACCGTCGATGGATATTTATTCCAAAATACTCTGCTGGGTTGGATTGTGTCAGGTCCCGCAACTAACAACTATCGCACAGCAGCTTATACCTCAACCCATGTTTCTCTAGCGGAGATTGAACAAGGCCTCGTCGATTTTTGGGACATGTCCGTCAACCAAGAGAACACTGGCACCGTGGAGAAAGATATCTGCGAGAAACTGTTTTTGGAGAAACACTACCATACGAGCGAGGGTCGATACGTGGTACCGATAAGATGGCGTCCAGATGGTCCAGCACTTGGCAACTCCTATAACAAAGCGGTTACGTTGTACTTAGCACAGGAGAAAAAGTGGCTTAAAAGTCCTGCGCATAAATTAAAATCTGACGAATTTATGCGAGAATACTTAGCGTTGGGGCATATGAGCGTGGTCCCAAAAGAAATACAGTGTAATATTAGCAAATCTGTATACTACATTCCTTATCTGAGCATTCTCCGTGAGGACCCAGGAGCCGTCGAGGCTAACAACATACACCCAGGAGCCGTCGAGCACCCTCGAGGCTAGCATCATACTACCAGGAGCCGTCGAGAACCTTCGAGGCTAACAACATACACCCAGGAGCCGTCGAGCACCCTCGAGGCTAGCATCATACTACCAGGAGCCGTCGGGAACCATCGAGGCTAACATCAAAAACGAGGAGCTCTAGAGATTCGTCACGTCTATCATCACAACCACACAGATAAGTTAAGGCTTTTCTGTGAAAATTGTTACAAAGCAACAACTGAGTCTTACTCTTTTGTTGTTACGTACAGTTGGTTATACAAGTGGTACTTCATTGGAAAATCGCATCATGGCTGATCTGGAAAAGCGGAGGTTTAACCTGGAAGAGTTCAATCGGGTTATATCCAGGTTCCGAAAGGATTCCCAGAGTCGGCACAATCCCCTATACTTCAGGATGAAATTAGGGAAATTAGAAGCGAAATGGAAAGATTGTGAAGCCTTGCATTGGGAGACGCTGAGGGCAGTACGGAATGATGCTACTACCTTAGCCGAATATAAGGAAGCTTACAACAACTCCGAACAACTATGTGAGGAATACCAGATGATATTCCAACAAGGGATAGGATGCTTCGGAATGGAAAAACCTGAACCAACTACGGAAACAATTCAAGAGAGTGCAAATGGTTTAATTGCAAATCAGTCAACGAGTTCAGCGGGTGGTGTATCAGAGGAACAAAACCATACTCCACCGAGAGCCGAAGAAGCTGTCAGACTTGAACGAATAAAGATTCCTAAGTTTGATGGGAAATACGAAGATTGGCTGTCCTTTAAGGACATGTTTCGGTGTCTTGTTCATATAGCAACGAGCACATCAGCGACACACAGAAGATGCAGTACTTAAAAACCGCGGTCGGAGGAACAGCGGAACAGGTGTTAAGACATCTTGCGGTAACAGCATCGAACTACAAGACAGCATGGGATCTTCTAACAAGAAGGTTCGAAAACAAACGTGCCATTGCGCACTCGATGGTCAAGAACTTCTATAACATCGAAAGCTGTTCGTTAAGGAATACAGATGGTATCAGAAAGCTGTTAGATACCACGAACGGATTTCTATACAGCATGACAAACTTGGATGTCGATGTGTTAAATACGTTGATGCTTTACTTACTGGAAGAGAAGCTAGACATGACATCTAAGACCGAATGGCAGAAGCGTGTCGCAGAAGAAGCAGAGCTGCCTACTATCAAATCATTCTTAGAATTTCTACAATCGAGAATATTCATAATGGAGTCTATGCAGCCTAACACTTCAAAAACAACAAAACAAGTGACCTTGATAGCCGCAACACAACAACAATGCCGGCTGTGCCCAGAAGTGCACGAACTAAGCAAGTGCAACAAGTTTCTTCAAGGCAATACAGAAAAAAGACGAGAAATGGCAAGGAGCCTCAACGCGTGCTTTAATTGCCTCAGGAGAGGACACAGCTCGAAAAACTGTACATCTATGTACAAATGCAAACAATGCAGCAAAAATCACCATACGTTACTATGGAAGATAAAACGGAAGGAAACCCAAACAAAACCCAAGTACACTATGCTGATGGAAGTAAAACTGATGTTCTTCTCGCGACAGCAGAAATAAGAGTCAGAAATCGGTATGGCAGCTTGACCCAGCTTCGTGCCTTAATTGACCAAGGAGCTCAGCGATCAATGATAACTGGGCGAGCTGCCCAACGATTGGGCTTACCCAGGAGGCAATCCGAGTTTATAATTCACGGCATCGGAGATAGTTCCATCATCCCCAAGGGAACAATGTCCATCGATATAAAGGAAAAATGGTCCGAGGAATTCATCAACGCTGAGGTGATGGTGATCAAGGGTCAAATAACAAAATTGATCCCATCTAAAAGTTTAGACTTCAAACCTACATTGAAGATAAAGGAGGAAGAATAAGCGAATGAAACTTCCATGCTAGCGGCAAAATTGATGTCCTCATCGGCTCTGATCTGTATGGAACCATTTTGGAGAACGGTTTGATCAAAGGAAAACCTACCTATCAGCGAACTAAATTAGGATGGATCTTATCTGGACCCACGGATGGAGGAAATGATAGGACTTCGACCATGACGTTCATAAGCATAGCGGAATTGGATAGGAACTTAACAAAGTTTTGGGAGCAGGAAGAAATTCCTGAAAATCGGATGCCTACTTCTGAAGAAGAAAATGGGGAAGAGCACTACTGTCGATACACTAAGCGAGGCGAGGATGGGCGATACACGGTGCGCCTACCGTTCGCAGCGAATCCAGCCAAACATCTCGCAAACAACGCTGCAGATACTATTGTACAATACGAAAAAATGGAGCGGCAATTGAGAAAAGATCAACGTCTCTTCCACGAATACAACAAGTGCCTGCTAGAGTACATTGAGCTAGGTCATATGGAGGAAGTTAACCCAAAGGTAAAGGTACCTTGCTACTACATGCCTCACCATGCTGTAGTTAAGGAAGATCGAACAACGACTAAAGTAAGAGTAGTCTTCAACGCTTCCGTGAAAACCACTTCTGGACATTCGCTAAACGATTTGGTGATGGTTGGACCTAGGACCCAGGAATCGTTAGTAGAAATCTTGATGCGTTGGAGGTTTCATCCCATAGTCCTTACCGCTGATATCGAAAAAATGTACAGGCAGGTGAATCTTCATACCAAAGATAGGGACTACGAACGAATTGTTTTCCGGCCATCCGAGAATGACATAATAAGGCACTATCAAATGAAGACACTAACATTTGGCGAAGCAAGTGCTCAGTTTCAGGCAACTCGAACATTACTACAGCTCGCTAAGGATGAAGAAGTGAGGTTTCCCGAAGCAGTCAAATACCTAAAGATGGATTTTTACGTAGACAATCTGTTAACTGGCGCCGATACTGAAGCAGATGCCACAAGTTTGCAGAATCAAATGACACGCTTGCTAGCTATGGGTGGATTCAAGCTCAGAAAATGGAATTCAAATAGTATTCGCGTTCTGCAAGATAAAGATCAAACCTTGAACAATTCACCCGAGTCAGTTGCGATTGAATCAGAAGCAAAACCAGAAGCAACAACGAAGATATTGGGCTTGCATTGGATATCTACAGAAGACAATTTTACCTTCTCAGTAGATAAATCATTTCAAGATGACGAAAAGATAACAAAAAGGATGATGTCTCAGGTGGCGAAGCTGTTCGATCCCCTCGGTTTGGTGCAACCTGTCGTAGTTACGGGGAAAATATTAATTCAAGAACTCTGGGTGGAAAAATGCGATCTAGATAAACCAATATCGCCAGAATTGCAACAAAAATGGTCTAACTACGTTCGAACGATCAAAGCATTGAACGGAATCAAAATTCCGAGATGGGTTGGAAGCTCTGCATCATCACCAATTGAGTTACATGGATTCTGCGATGCATCCCAACTGGCGATTGCGGCTGCTATTTATGTGAAGGCCATTCCGAACGATGACAAACCACCAACTGTGCGCTTGTTAATGAATCTAGTTAAAGGAGCCATTACACGATTTGAAAACACAAAGGTGCATTTCTGGACGGATTCACAGGATGTTTTAGCTTGGATCAGGAAACAGCCATCTCATTGGGGCACGTATATTGCTAATAGAGTTAGCATAGTTCAAGCTTCCTCCGAGGTTCATCAATGGCATCATATCAACACAGACGATAATCCCGCTGATTGCGCTACTCGAGGTCTTACCGCAACACAGCTCTTCAAACAACAAATACGGTGGACTGGTGCTGTACGGATTCAAGAGCGAATCGTCGATTACACTGCATCTCAACCCGCATGGTTCGCGAACACTATGACATGTAGTAACGAAGAAGCTGCAAAAATCTTTTCCGATGACGACGATGATGACGAATTTGTAAATGATGGGCCTTTCCCTCTTGAAAATCACGAAACGGCTAATGGTGAATCTTCAAATTCAACCAGTTTATGCAGCGAATATCACCAAACAGCAAGAATTGAACCATCTACGTCAGCTGCAACAGGCAATGGTTCTCCCCGAACAACTGCCATTGAATCTCCAGCTTCGTCTGATACTATCAATGAGGATTTCGGGTTCCAGCTTCTTAAAAGGTATTCATCATTACAACGACTGTTGCGCGTTATAGCACGATGCAGAAGGTGGAAGCATAAGCAACCAAGTATTCCATTGAACATATTAGAAATTCGCGAGGCAAAAACTATTTGCATAAAGTGGTCTCAGAATACGTTCAGCGATGACATCCGTGCTATTTCCAAAAAACAACATCTGCCAAAGGGTTCTCGCCTTCTGCAGCTAAATCCCTATCACCCTAAGGATTCCTACTTGATCCTTAGGGTGGGCGGTCGATTGCAGAAGTCCAACCTATGCCAGGCTGCAAAGCATCCCGTCATCTTAAGCCCTCGATGTCCCCTTGCGAAGCTAATTGTACGGGAAACTCACCAAATAACAACCTTGCACGGAACTGTCAATGAAGTTTCGGCTACTTTACGCGAACAGTATTGGATCCTGAATGCTCAAGGACTTATAAAATCGACGATCCATCAATGTATAACCTGTTTCAAGGCCACAGCTCAATCAAAGCAACAGTTGATGGGTGTATTGCCTCGGGAAAGGGCAACACCAGCTCGAGCATTTTGTAATACCGGAATTGATTTTGCTGGTCCCATCAAAATCAAATGGTCAAGCGGTCGCGGGAGCAAGACAATGAAGGCCTACATATATAGCTGTATTCATTTGCCTGACCACGAAGGCTTTCCATTTAGAGCTAGTTAGCGAACTAACCACCAAGGCATGCATTGCGGCCATCAAACGCTTCATATCAAGAAGAGGAAAATGTCAGAACATATTCTCGGATAATGGCACCAATTTTGTGGGAGCGAGTCGAGAGCTGAAACGAGATTTTGACAACGTAGTGAAGGAAACAAAGGAGAGCTTAGTCCATGACGAAATAATGTGGCATTTTTTACCACCCTGTAGCCCACATTTCGGAGGGTTATGGGAAGCAGGAGTCAAGTCAACAAAAAGGCATCTAATCAGAAGTATCGGTGAAAAGCTGCTTAATGTCGAACAGATGTACACGGCATTGGCAGAAATAGAAGCGTGCCTGAATAGTCGACCTCTCACGCCAATAAGCAACGACCCGAACGACTTCGAAGCGCTGACGCCTGGACATTTCCTCGTAGGCAGATCTATGCCATTCCCACTCCGGACAAATTGGCCGAAATCTGAGGGATAAATGGGAAGAGATTTCTGAGATATCCCAAATCTTTTGGCGAAGATGGCAACGAGAATACTTAACACGCCTCCAAGAAAGACCAAAATGGCTCAAGCCGCAAGCGAATCTTCAATCCGGTCAATTGGTATTAGTCAAAAACGAAAATCTTCCATCTACAAAGTGGCCTCTTGCACGTATTGAAGAGATTCATCCTGGAGAAGACAACTTGGTTCGAGTGGTAACCTTGCGTTTCGGCAATGGGAATCAGTCTTCTAGGCATATTAACAAATTGTGTCCCTTGCCGGTGCCAATAACTACGCGCCACGATGAAGGTACAACAGAAAATCACGAACGGAAACAGAAAACTAAAGAAGGAGAAGGAGGTCAAAATTATCTCCATGGATGTACGTTCTTTGTTTCATCGCTTGCTGCATTCCAATATCAACAAGCCATGTGACAACAAGGGAATTAACTGGCGGAACTTACATCGAACATATTGGCCAAGCTCAGCTGCAACATGGAACTGTGAAGTACCACTCGACCAAATAAGGTTGAAGGCCGTCGGCGTCAACATGACTAAGCTATGTGAATATCAATTTGAGGCCGCAGAAGAAGTTCATTGTGATGACTTAAAGGCGCATCTCCAGGAGGCTATAAATTCAACTCAACACAAAATAATGACATTAAGGTTTTTTCATAGTAGATCTAAGAGAGGACTTTTTGGCACATTATTAACGTCAGTATTCGGCGTAAATGATGAAGCATATAAGGATATCGAAAACCTTTCACAAAATCAGAAGGAGATAATTCATACAACCCAACAACAAGGCAAGCTATTGGTCAAGGCTCTGCAAACCATGAACAACACCAATTCCAAAATACAACAACAATTTTCCAAGTTCACTGATCAACTAAATACTCGTTTCCAAGATCTACAACAAATACGCAACAACTTGAAGACAATTGATGGAAACTATTTGAAAGTCCAATTCCTGAGCAGTTACCTTTTGGCAAAAACCTCGTGGAGGAATTAAACAATAAATATCAATCCATTCTGAACATCATCTATACGCGACGAGGAAAATTAGAATGCCTTGATCCCTCCGATGTTATTAAAGCGATTGAACAAACCGAAAGGATGATTCCATCAAACTTACGGGTTTCTCGAATTCCAACAAACTTATTAGATATAAAAAACACGGATGATTACATGGCATTGAGTGGATATTTGATGATCCTTGATACAACGGAGGGCGATCTTATTAAAGTAACAGCGGTGCCCAATTATGTCAGAGATAACATTTTCTCATCAAAGCTGTTCCAATCATCTATTTTTGCTGTCAGAGTTAAACAACAACATTACTTTGAAGTAACCGAAGATGACCTGAAAACCGCTGTCCGTTTTAACGAAGGAGTTCTACAGTTACAAGCGAGCATGAGTTACAATTTCAACAATACTCCCAACTGCATAATCAAGGAACTATACGGTCTTCACCAAGGTAGCAATTGTCCTTCTCAAACGTTCCGTTTAAACAAAGCAGTTTGGAACCAATTGTACGATCGAAATTCCTGGATTGTCACGTCACTCATAGCCCTCACCGTTGATGCTGTTTGTCAAACAGAAGAAGAAAGGATAGCCATAAGTTATACGACTCTAATTAACGTACCTCGGATTGCAGCTTGCACACTCCAGAGTTTACGATAACGCCAGATCTTCAACAGCATTTCCCACCGCTTAAAGTTTGGTTTAAATCAGAAGTAGTCAATTTTGATATTCAGTCGCTACCTTCCAAACCTATAGACGTTAATATCAGTCTCATAAAGTCCGATGAAACATTTCCCCTGCCCTTACAACGATACTTTTCGACACCCTCCGGATCGCAGTCTCCTCCAGTCAAGGGTAGTTTGCATACAGGCGTAGGTTAGCCGTAATTTTCAGCCGTGGAGTATTTAATGTTGCCTCGAACTTTGGGAAGGCAAGGTGTTTGAGAACATTTCCAATAAATGTTTAATGCACAAAATTTGGCTAAGGTTACCAACGGAAGTGAGTTTAATGCTCGCAATATTGCACTCCAATTTACGATCATTCAAGCCATTTCCGTTCGTAGCCAATTGCATGGTGTCGCGTTGCACTTTCTCAGACGATTAATTGTCATTTGAGAAGTTCAATCATTTTGCATAATAGTAAAATTTGCTGCATTGAACATTTATCGGTTTTGTATCTTTTTCATGGTAACGTAGTTGCAATTTGTTCAGTTAGTCTCGCAAGAACTCTCCTCGCGAAGAGGACAAATAAAAGTATCTAAAATAGATAAATCTTTTGTTTTATTAAAAATCCGCTCAAACACAAGGAGCATTGCAAATATTTAATGGATTCTCTTTGTTCATATAATGACAAACGACATTTCGATCGTTTTTCAAATATGTGACTAAAACTTTAATACCGTCACGCAGGTCAGACTTCAGAGCAGACTCACTGACCTGAAGCAAGGCGACGGGCTGCCGCCGACGCTCTTCAACCTGGCTCTGGAGTATGTGATTCGAGCCATGAATTTGGACAGCAGCGGAACGCTACTTATTAAATCGACTCAACTAGTAGCCTACGCCGACGACATCAACATCATGTCTGGAAGATTGGGTGATGCAGAAAGCCTTATACATAATCTCAATAACGCCGCAAAAGAAGTTGGGCTACATATCAACGAATCTAAAACCAATCAGCTGTGTCGAAGATCGTGAAATTGCAGCGATTGCAATGGGCGGGACATGTACAAAGGATGAACGACGATCGCATGCCCAAAAAGGTGATGAACGCGCAACGAGTGGACGGAGCCAGATTGCGTGGAAGACTGAGAGCCCGATGGAAGCATTCTGTATGTGAGGACGCCCACCAGATGCTAGGCTTTCGGAACTGGAGGAAAAGGTCGCGTGACCGCGACAATTGGAGGTTTTCAATCCAGGCGGCCAAGGCCCGACGTCGGGCTATCGTGCCATAAAGAAGAAGAAGACTAAAACTTTAGAAATGGCAATAAGATCTTCGTTACAATGAGTGCTGCACAGAATTTTTTGGAGGGCTTCGGCTAGATTAAGGTTTTTATTTGAACAGTATTTAACACATTGATGAAGGATTTGCGTGGACGACCGAGAGCCCGATGGGAGCATTCTGTATGTGAGGACGCCCACTAGATGCTAGGCTTTCGGAACTGGAGGACAAGGTCGCGTGACCGCGAAAATTGGAGGTTTTCAATCCAGGCGGCCAAGGCCCGACGTCGGGCTATCGTGCCATAAAGAAGAAGAAGACTAAAACTTTACAAATGGCAATAAGATCTTCGTTACAATGAGTGCTAGATTAACGTTTTAATTTGAACAGTATTTAACACATTGATGAAGGATTTTTTGGATCATTATGTTGTCACGATCGGATGATGATTGATTCGATAGGGGGACTAAAAAAACAGAACAAAAAAACGTTCCCAATTTATATTATTATATTTTCTTTTTCTTTTTTAATTTAAGATATAGAGGAATTTCATACATTAATAATTCACAATTTGGACACTACCAATTACAAATCGTAGGTCGAAATTGATAGTCCACACTTGTACGTAAGGTAAGGTGACCAAATACTTGAGTACTGTATGTAAGAACCAAGCTACATAGAATTAATTGTGTTTTTTGTAAAGAAGGTGAGGAAGAAGCAAATACTATTTAGATAAATTGAAAAAAAAACAGACAAAATTAATCAAAAAAAATTAGTCCAGCAATTTCTTCCAACAGCTCTTCCTCAGTTCCAGGTCATTTCCATAAGATCTTATGAGGTCACGGACTTTATCTCGACTAATATCGTCGAAATCTTCACCGCCAACGACACGTCTGGCCAATTATTTTTCCAGCATGCATTAATGCACTTCGCTATGTTGAACTTTTTCCAACTAGAAGACACAGTTTCTGACAGTTAAAGGCAGCGATTATTCCCTGATCTAGGGGTTGAATTAAGCAAGTCGTATTTGGTAGGCGGAAATTTAACATGAACATTAGGATATGCACCTATTAGAGTTGAAGCATGTCCTGGAGCGTTATCTATTATCAAATAAACTTTGAGATCAAGGATCTTAGCGGCAAAATATTTCTTTACATCAGGAATAAGACATTGCTTAACCCGTTGTGTCACAGGTACGTCCAGTGGACGTATACGTTACATTAAAAGTGTTATAACTCATAAGAATGGCAACACTCAGCCCTCTAGCACTTTTCTATTCGTCAGTAATCTTGTGTCCGAAGTTCCGATAAGTGCTACCCCCCTTTCAGGTGAGTAATGGTTTTCCCGCAACACTGTACGTCCAGCAGACGTAGCCTGTGATGTGCACTACTTTTTTTTTTCTTCAGCGTGTCGTTTGTATAGTCGTAACATGTACAAATTGCATTTTCTTTCTGGTTTATTGTAGGATGAGTAACGGTAAACATTTTCGTACTGATGACCACGGTTTTGGTGATAAGATTCGCATGTTATTTATTAACGACGACGAGGAGGAAATTGAAGATGAGATAATTTTCGATGGAACGGAATATTTTAAAGAAGATTGCGAAGATGATTACGAGATAGTAGATGAGGACGTAAGCGACAAAGAAAGAGTAGAAGTAGGAGGAGAAAGGGTTGCAGTAGCAGTAGCTGGGCGTGCTGTCTATATAGGAAAGAATGGATATGAATGGGAATGGCTCGTAGAGAGAGAAGCACATACAATTGGACACTTGCGTCGACTTCAGTCCGCAAGGACGGTACTTTTTTCTTTTTGACAACTCTATTTTATCTTTATTCGCAGGATGAGTATAGTGATGATCTGGGTACTTCATCGGAAGATGATGTTGCGGATACAGCAAAATAAGGAAATTCAATCGACAACTTTGCTTTGATATTTTTTTGTGAAAATTGTGGTATGAGTAAATAATTAACTCTGAAGTTTACGGAACTGATTTTTTTTTAAATTTATATTTCAGTCTCGCATTATGTCTACATCGACTAAGGCAACTTCCAAACGAAAGTTTATTTCTTTGGAAACGAAAATTAAAATCGTTTTTAAAATAGATCGTTTGTTGGCAGGGAAAAGGTCGCTCACGTTGCAAGATGCCTAAGCTTGAATGAGGCAACTGTTCGAACAATAAAAAAAATGAAAAGGATATTCGAAGTACCGTTGCAGCCGGGTCTTCTCAATCGGCAAAATTTGCTGCTCGTCCTCGAGCACCAATAATTGAAAAAATGGAGAAAGCGCTTAGCATTTGGATTGAGGATTGCTGCAAAAAGCGAATACCCTTGTGTAGCAATCTGATCAAAGAAAAAGCTCTTAAGATATATAGTCATCTGAAAGAAAATGAAGAGGTGTCCGTCAATACAGACTTAGCGGGAAGGAAAGGCTGGTTCAAAAAAATTTAAAAAACGCTTTTCGAATTCAAGGAGAGTCGGCATCCGCTGACCATGAGGCTGCAGGGTCGTATCCTGCAAAATTAAAAAAAAATCATCATCGATGAACGAGGGTATACACCAGATCAAGTTTTCAATGCGGATGAAACTGGGCTTTGGTGGAAAAAAATGCCTAAAAGGACTTTCGTCTCGAAAGAGGAAAGAAGTGCAACAGGTTTCAAGGCATCGAAGGATCGCCTTACATTACTCTCGTGCAGTAATGCATCGGGGAACCTAATGACCAAAACGCTCCTAATTAATAGATCCTTGAATCCAAGAGCACTTAAAGGTGTTAATAAAAACACTTTGCCAGTGTATTGGAGAGCGAATACCAAGGCTTGGATGACAGGGGCAATATTTAGGGAATGGTTTTTGGATTGTTTTGTGCCGGAGGTCGAACGTTATTTAAAAGATAAAAATCTTACGTTTAAGGTTCTCTTGCTTATTGATAATGCTCCAAGCCACCCACAAGATTTAACTCATCCCAACGTCCGAATAGAATTTTTGCCGCCTAATACAACTTCCTTGATCCAGCCTTTGGATCAAGGTATCATCTACACATTTAAAAGCTACTATATAAGACGGTCGTTGCAGTGGATTCTAGATGCCATTGATCGGCAATCAATAGATATTATTAAGGCTTGGAAAGATTTTTCGCTTAAAGTATGTCTTGAAATAATATCCTCGTCAGTTCAAGAAGTAAAAAAGGATACGCTTAATAGATGCTGGAAGAATATATGGCCAACATCAGTAGAAATGCAGGCACAATCTCAGGAAAATACCATCGAGGGAATACTACAGCTGGGACGATCGATTGGAGGCGAAGGCTTCGTTAATATGGAGGCTGTGTAGCGGTCTTTATGCGCTCACCATACCACAAACGCGCCCACCTAAGCTACATCGTATGACAGCGCGATAATCTCGTTCACTTGGGCTTGGGACGTGGAGAAGACACAACGTTTAATAAAACATTTAACTACAATAACCAGCCACCGGCCTTTTTAACTTTTCCACCTCCACATGGTGGTTCCATCCAGTTTACAGTTTTCCGTGCCACCAGCCTTTTGTGTTGCCCCGTTAAATTTGTGCCGCGACAAATTTTCATTCTTTTTATCTCTTTTTAGAAAAAAAAAGTGTGCCCGTAAATTTGTCGCCAGTACACCGAGTTGTCCAGCCAAAGAAGCTAAGTTGCCCGACTCCAATTCGACAAAACGACCGCTACAAGCAAACTCCACCGCCGAATTTTTCTCGGAATCGGACACATCATCGTGCGTAACTTAACAAAGGCCACACATCACACCACAAACTGTGTTTGCCAGTTTTTGTTGGATCGAAGCTGAGCTGACGCAACGCAAGTCGGTGTCATTAGAGATCGATGTTCAAATTGAGGAAGCAACGCAGCGTCTGTCGACTTCTACATCATCGTCGCTGGATGACATCAATTGGTGACAAGCCAGGCATTGCGGAATTGGTATCCCGGCTTTAGTGTGCTAAAATTCCTGTCGGCGGAGCCTCATGTCGTAGTTTCTCCGTGCGTTAAGTTAGTGTCGACTGAGCCCCGCAATAGCGGTTTGGTCATTTACCGCAATGGAAAGAAGCGTGCTCGTCGTAAATCCGTTATACGGAAGACATCATTTTGCAAGTGTGCGTGCGCAATGCGCGTATTTGGTCATGTAAACGTGTAGTCCGCGATCCACGATCCACATTTCATTTACATGACAACTGCAGCAGCCCACGACGAGAATCTACAGTTCTACTCGATTTAGCGAATGACGAAGATAACACGTGTGCGACGACGATCAGCACGGGAAAATTGCCAATCCAATGACCGTGCCACGTTGTTTTAATTATCGGACCGAAAGCAATCGTTCATCATGCAAGCAGAACAGTGCAAGAGGTATGTACGAATAGTGAGGTTCAGACAACTCAACATTTTTGTATCTGCAAGTAAAATTTATCCTTCGCTATAACTATAACCTAAGTGCTGAGTATCAATAACGATTGAATATGTCATGTCCCATTTGATTTTTTTTTATTTTCGAAGTATCAAGTTTCAATTTGAGTTAATTAAGAGTTTAATATTTTTTTAATCAAAAGTTATTAGTCTAGAGTCTATCTGAAATATCACTTGATTATGTCAAATAATTCATTTGAGTTCCTAAATTAACCGGAGTAGTCGTACATTTTTGAGGAATTTGCAAAAATTAATAAGTACATATGCTGAAAATGATCAAACGGATTTACGGGAAGACCAATCTTTAATTCTTGCTAGGGTATACAAGGGAGTCTTCTACTCATGTTAAGTAGTGAATTCAGGAGATAACGGGATTTCTTCGATTTTATTCCAGGGCAAGAAATAGAGGATCTCGCAAGTGCCCTTCGCTGCGCATTTATAGGAGAAGGTGCACCACTATCCTTGGCCGAAAAGTATACAACGCAACACACGGTTGCAAGTCTGAAAGTAAACGCACCCTCTCAGGAGGTCAAACCGGTCATGCGAGCAGGCACGTTTGATTCCGTAAACTCTGCACTGACCAAATATGTGCAAACGGTAGCTGATAGGGAACCATCTGCGCCGATATCACATTTTACTCGATATTGAGGGCAACGCGGAGGTAATAGCTTTTATCGAGGCAATACTAATAATAACCGTGGGTACTATCGAAATAGACGTAACCCAAAGAATTGGAATAGAAATAACTTCCGTTCTAACAACAATAGTCGCCCTTCCGGCAGCTTCAGATCTCGTCAAAATTCACGGACTGGTGAGAGTACCAGCATTAGAACAATAGAACAAGCGGAAAACTAATTGGGCCCCCAGGCGGTCCACCTGGACAAGGCCCCCAAGCAAACGTTATCTCATTATACTCCCTAAATATTAACCTCTGCTCGTTCATTGACTTAATTATTGACATTGACAGATATAACCACAAAATTTCTTGTAGACACCGGCGCGCAGCAATTACAGTAATTAAAGCTGACCTTTTAAATTGTTCTAAAGAAATAAACAGAACTAACACATGCAATATTAAAGGTTTGGGCAGCAAATCAATACCTACAATCGGTACAACGGTTGCTGAAATTTATATTGATGATTGCATAATTCATCACACGTTTCACGTGGTTCACAAAGACTTTCCTATACCATGCCACGGCATAATTGGTTTAGACTTTCTGCAAAAGTTCAAGTGCATTTTGGATATGGGAAAAGTTCCTAAAATCGTTTTAACTTTTGGGGATGTTCTTCTGGAGTTACCTATGTCTTTCAATACTTCTATGAATACGCTCACCATACCACCTAGGTGTGAAGACAAATCAACATACTACCTAATGAAAAAGAAGTGTGAAATAGGGGGACATCGTCATATACTGCTTGTATGAAAACGTGATGAATGAATAAGCGATATTTGCTTATGCGTGTTGCATGAAATAATGATTACAA
Source organism: Microchrysa polita (assembly GCA_949715475.1). Lineage (NCBI taxonomy): Eukaryota > Metazoa > Arthropoda > Insecta > Diptera > Stratiomyidae > Microchrysa > Microchrysa polita. The sequence continues at coordinate 10,956,562 of OX454422.1, read as the reverse complement.
ATGTGTTAAATGCTGGCTGGGTAAGTTGAAAGTAACACTTTTTGGGTCGTTCAACAAAAGTTGAACGTGAGTTGAACCTAAGTTGAAAGTTACACTTTTTGGGTCGTTCGACAAAAGTTGAACGAAAGTTGAACGTGAGTTGAACCTAGGTTGAAAGTAACACTTTTTGGGTCTTTCAACAAAAGTTGAACGAATGTTGAACGTGAGTTGAACCTAAGTTGAAAGTATAACTTTTTGGGTCGTTCAACAAAAGTTGAACGAAAGTTGAACATGAGTTGATCCTAAGTTAAAAGTTACACTGTTTGACGATGATTCAACAAAAGTTGAACGAAAGTTGAACGTGAGTTGAACCTAAGTTGAAAGTTGAATTCGAGTTGAATTCAAGTTGAACCCAAGTTGAACTCAAGTTGAACGTAAATTGAACCCAAGCCCAACCTCTGTTGAACCTTGAATGGCACCCAATACTCACAGGGTACCACCTAGCCCAACTTCCGTTGAACCTTGAATGGCACCCAAAACTCACAGGGTACTGTAATGCCAAAAACGTAACGCTTTTTCGTTGCAATTTTCGTGACGCTTTTCGAATTTATGTGCCAGAGTCAAGACATAAAAATGTCAAAAACAAAATTATTGAACCATCCGTATCGGAGTACAATAGTCCAATTTTATTGGTCCCAAAAAAAAATTTGAAGACATCCTAGATGGTCCAGGACGAGCAAAATTTTTCTGTTGTCTAGATTTGTTCTGTGGTTTCCACCAAATAGAGCTTGATGAAGATTCAAGGGATATGACTTCCTTTTCAACAGACATGGGCTCATTTCGATTTCGTAGACTCCCATTTGGATTAAAAGTAGCCCCTAATTCTTTCCAACGAATGATGTCATTGGCATTTGCAGGTCTAACACCGGAGCAAGCATTCATATATATGGATGACCTGGTCGTTTTCGGAGGATCAGAAAAGGACATGCTGGAAAATCTTGAGAAAGTTTTCAAGATATGCAACGCTAAGAACCTGAAGCTAAACCCTGAAAAATGTTCTTTCTATAGGCATGAAGTAACTTATTTAGGACACAAATGTACCCCCGACGGACTAAAGCCAGACGACCGAAAATATAACATCATACTGAATTACCCCGTACCAAAAGACGCTAACTCTATCAAACGATTCATTGCTTTTGTAAATTATTACCGTCGATTTATAAAAAACTTTGCTGAGCACTCGTATCATCTTACAAGACTCACACGTAAGAACGTTCCCTTCGATTGGACTAACGAATGCCAAAAAGCGTTCGACTATCTTAAACACTCGTTATTATCGCCTAAAATCCTAAAATACCCAGACTTCAATAAAACGATGTAAGAGAATTGTTAGTTGAACATGAAATCGATGAAGCGGACCTCATAGATATGGCTACAGGTTTTGACAATCCTCTCGACTCGGAGGACAGTAGCTCCGAAGACATTGCCGAAGTTAGAAATTTGACCTTAAAAAAATACAGGCCAGAGTTTATCCTTGGCCCAAAACCTCGAAGCATTTTTTATAGCTGAAGATCCGTCCGAAGAAAGATCCTTAAAATTCAAAAGAGATCTCCAAAATTGTGTGGCCCCCTACGTGGAGATTCACAAAAAGCTTCTGAAATCGAACAAACAAACAAAAATAACAGATTTTTTTAAAAAGGAGAGATGATCGCCAGGTCGATAAAAGTCGTGACCAAGATGAAGAAAGTGACGATAATGTGCAACCATTGAAGCGTCCACGAATATAAGAGATAATTATAATTGTTCAATCTGAACATAATGAACACCCCGGTCAACAGTCATATTGCGATGTTGCAGTATATGCAACAACGACCAACGAACTATGAGCGCGTGCAGCCAACCAGCCGACCAACGACACATATGCTGTGCGTCTATAGATCGATAGACGCAATAGTGCTTACATTAGCATATGCGTCAATTTACAGTCTTCAACCTACATTTCAATAAGTTCAATAATCAATTTTAGCATGTAAGCAATAATTTTGTATATAATTAGCCATTAGTATTATAATAAATCAGTACAAGTACAACCCTTGTGTTCCACTATTCTCAGTCCATTTTCAGGAATTAACAATAATGTTTATTAATGGTAAGGTGCTTGTACGATTCTTTTAAAAATTGGCGCAAAGTCTTATAATCATATCTTCCTCCTGTTTTTTAGATTAAATTGATATCTAGCTCCATTACTTCTAACAGTTTTTATACGTTAAGTGTAGAAAACTAGGGTTAATTTTAGCTCGAATTCAATACAATTCAATTCACACTGCCCCTAAAGATCTGCAATTGGCAAAGTCTATTCAAAGTATGTCGAAATCGAGCCAAAATTAACCCTAGTTTTCAGCACTTAAGGTAGGTACTAAAACTGTTAGAAATAATGGAGCTAGAATAAAATAATGTAAAAAAGAAATCATCGTTAGACTATGCGCCAATTTTTAAAAGAATCGTACAAGCACCTCACCTTGGCAGAAGTTGGAGAAAATTGGGATGGGTCAAATCAAGCAAATTTGATTTTGACTTTGCCATTTTATTTCACTATTCTAGCTGGTCTCGCTTTGGAGATATTAGCCTTTAAGTCGTGCAAGAAAATTATTTTTTTAAAAATCTTTAAATGCCTGTGGAAGCCAAAGGGTTAAGCTGAGGGGGTATGTATCGTACAATCATAATACGGTGCGTTTATGCGGCAGTTTCCGGACACCCTGTAAATGTATTTAAAAATCAAGTGAAATAAATTAATTAAATTGAATGTCCGTCTGTCTGTCTGTACGTCCGTGTGTCTGTCAGTTCGCACGATAACTCCCGAAATAATGAAGCTAGCGTTTTCAAATTTTGGTCAGATGATTGTTTTGATAAAAGCTTGGATGGTATTGGTATGGTATGGTATTGGATGGTAAAATGGGCCAAATCGGACCAAGGGTTCCCATACAAATTACTCCTCCGTGATAGTGTAATTTGGCCATATTTTTAGACAGAATATCGCTAGCGACCTCAAATTTTCATCAATGCCTAATTGTGACATATGCTTGAAGTTGGTGAAAAATGGAGAAGGTCTGACTACCCCTACCCCTACATTCCCTACAAATCATTATTCCGCCATATCTTTTGATAGAATGTCGCGAAAAACTTAAAATTTATAGCAAATGATAACTGCCGTTATAAGATATTAAAGATGTGCGAGATTCGACCCATCTACCCCTTCCCCCCTTACAAAAAAATTAGATTGAATATTTTCGGTCTTACGCGCATTCTATATCTGTACATGTGTATAGGGTATACACTCTTCGTGCTATTCGCACGATTAGAACTCGGTCTCGTTTAATATTAATTTTATCGTTTGAAAATTTCCCTCAATATTTTTAAATTCTTTAGAATGCAAAACCTTAAATATCGCGGTTCGACATAAATGGACTTAAGTCACTTTCAAAATAAGCGGTCCATATGAAGTACTTAAGTAGTTTTTTTTTTAACAAGGAATGGGATCAGTAATATTTCGCCATTCTTCATATCTATCAGTAGATAATAATGGCATTATCATCATTTCCCAGAGAGTTGGTGGGGAAAACACAAGGAATGTTAAATGGAAATGAAGGGTAGTTAGTAGAAGACGCCCAAATAAATGGCACAAAAACAAAACTAAATAAAAAGAAATCGTGCAAGCAGCCCTACTTTTTCCACGCCTCAAAAGTATAGAAGATATTTCGTTATGTAAGTTGGTATACGGTAGCATTGGTCTCGGCGATGACACGATCCAAGATAGAGCTGCCTGTAGAAATATGCTGGGATATTATCGCCAAAACACCGCGGGTCGAGCAACGCGAAGCCATGGAGCGGTAAAGGAAGAAGAAGGAGAAGAAGATGATACCGACAATCCGCAGTAAACCAACAAAAATGTATTTTTTTTTTCTAAGAAATAATGGACAATATGTACCAGACAAATAAATAGAAGGAATAAAATCGGAGCGAAGAGTTGAATTGAAATCAGTTTTAATGAAATTAACTCATTGCCGGACACAACGCCAAAATTTGACACGATTTGTATGGTCAAATGCTCAAAATTGGACGTCTATAGACGTTGTGTCCGGGAAAGTGTTAATTGAGATTGTAACACCATCGACTAACATCGACAGCGGCAACCCTACACTCAACACTCAACCTACGCTTACACGGCAACACTGAAACAGCGATACCCGTTTCATCAGCACACAGCCAAGGCAAGACGAGCCACAGCCCCGACCCCCGAGAAGTCAGTCGTGTCCTGTTCGTCGAACAGAACACACAAACTTTTTTCGATCTGATCTCAGAGCGAAATCGAGAGCGAGTCCAAGGCGCTTTGCTTTCTTCGACTGGTTGGCGAGACGTATTATCGACTTGCGCAACGAGGCGAGGATTTGATTTGCAGTAGACGAGGAATGGCGGAGAGGCGTGCGGAGGCAGAAGTTTCCGCCGCGGCTGAAAAGCTGAAGCGAAGGCGATCTGTTACGCCTACGGATGAGGATGAACCTCTGTGACAAGTTTGCAGCAGGAGAATGCGAGGCTAAGAGCTGATTTATGCACGAATATATGCAGATTCAACTTGAGGATCTGCGGCGATTCTCAGGAATGGTGTCGACTAGGCCTGTTCGGTACCGAGATTTCAGTACCGGGTTTCAGTTTTTTTCAATACCCGGTACCACAAGCGGTTTCCCTGACTCAGGTTTTTTTTTCAGTACCGACGGTTTTTTTAACCATAAGCCGGTTTTTTGAGTACCGGGTTAAAAACCGACTCAGGTTTCTTTCAGTACCGACGGTTTTTTTTAACCATAAGCTGTTTTTTTGAGTACCGGGGTAAAAACCTGAAGAAAAACCGCTCATGAATCGTTCTTTTTAACTCGGTACCAAAAAAAACCGACCGACGAGTCGGTTTTTTTTTAACTCGGTACCAAAAAAAACGGGATATCGGTACTTAAGAATATCGGGTCCGGTACCAAGTGAACACCGGTTTTGTACCGGGATCCCGGTTTTTGGAACAGGCCTAGTGTCGACAGCCCAACAGAACGAGCTTGCTACCGAGGACGGTAGCGTAGAAAAGGAGTGGACTGCTCCGAGCGAAGGAAGGCGAATGAAGCGGACGGATAAGTATGCAAGCGAATCGAACGAGCGAAGTGTCCGCAAAGCGACGATTGCAAACATTACCGAAATTTCTGAGGAGGAAATATGTAATTGTGGACGATGCCAGGTGTGCCGACGATGAGGATTCAACGTTTAGTCAGTGGACTTCTCCGAGCCATGGTAGGCAAATGAAGCAGACGGATATGAATGCAAGAGAACCGAACAAGCGGAGTGTCCGTAAAGCGACGATTACGAACATTGCCGAAGAGGAAATAGTTATGGACGATGCCAGGTGTACCGATGATGCGGAATCAACGTTTAACCAGTTCAACTTCGTGCAGGTGAAGCGGAAGCGGAAGCGGAAGCGTGTGAAGCAGGGAGTCGAGGCGAAGCAAAAGGTAAGTGCCGTTTCTTCTACCAATTCTAATGTTAGGCCTGCTACTTCTGGGGATTCTGTAGGCACTTCTGGGAGTCCGTCGGGTCCGTCTGTTAAAAAAGATAAAGTACCGCCGATTATTGGGTATGGGTTGAATATCCCAACCTTGATATCCGAGCTTCAAACGCGAGGTATTAAGGTTTTTATTAAGAATAGAGGCGCTGAGAAGTGTCTGATACAATGTGAATCGGTTGCCGATCACCAGAGTGTAATTAGCTTTCTCAAAGAGTTGAAATGGGCAGCTTCCACAAGCTCCCGCCCAAGCCTTCGGAATAAAACCCTGCTGATTTGTGGACTTCACAATCAGACTTCCCCTGATTATCTCTTTGAGGAGATATACAAAGATCACCCAAAAATAAAAATAGTCTCTGTAGGTCACTTTTTGTCACGCAATGACAAATTGCGCTTGAAAGCTAACCCATCGACACCACTCACATCCACCTCTGGGCTTTTCATAGCCACTTTCGAGCCTTTCAGGGAAGTGAGGAAGATCAAGCACTTATACTTCCAGAATATCCATTGGGAGAAAATTAAGAGGGTTGAAGAGGTGCAGTGCTTTCAGTGCCAGAACTTTGGGCATCTGGCCAAAAACTGCACAATTCCATTCCGGTGCATCAGATGTATACTGAAAAGCATGACCGAGGGGAATGCAGGCTTCCTGCCACAGAGCCGGCGAAATGTTGCAACTGCGGTCAAAGTGCGGTCACTGCAAATTTCAGAGGCTGCCCGGCCTATCTGTCCATGGTCGAAAGGAAGAAGGCCATTCGTAACAAGAAATCTGCCACTGCTAGTTCCACCAAAATTAAAGTTGACTTTATAAGTCAAAATCTTAGGTCCCCGGGAATTTCATTTGTCCAAGCGGGGAAGGGAATAAAGCCTCAGTGGAGGAGAAGCAATTCGCTATTTTTAAATTTATTCTGCAAGTATGCAACTAAGTCTCTCATCGTTTAATGCGTGTTCATTAGTTAGTGATTCTCAGAAATACACAGCTCAGCTTCTGATTGATACTTTAGCCTCTGATTTCATCTTGGTTCAAGAGACCCGATTGAGAGAGGAGTCTTCGCTCAAATTCCGTAACTACAAAATTGTTAGGGATGACTGCAATGCAGGTACAGCGGTTCTGATTAAAGACTCTATCCAATTCTACCCGTATCATTTACCTAGGTTTAAACACTGTTCTGCAGCTGCTGCGATCTGTAGCACAACGGACAATAGAAAGGTACTAATTGTGTCTTTCTATGTTCGTGGTGCGTCGGGAGCTTAGGGCCGATTTGAACAAATTGTTGAATGGTACGAGACACTTTGATAATGTCATTGTTGGGGGTGACTTTAACGCCCGACATCCTGACTGGGGTGACTGTTCTACTAACAACAATGGCAAATATCTGAAGAGTTGGTTGGATAATGTTGCACTTGATGCGCTTTCTATAATTTCTCCAATGTCTCCGACAAGACCAAATAGCTCGTCCACATTAGACTTCTTTTTAGTCTCTCAACACCTTAAAAACATTGTAAATGTGAGTAATTGTGAAACCTCGGCAAGGATGTCTGATCATTTTGTTGTGAGGTTGAACCTTGGGTTGAACTTGAGCGGACAACTTCGTGAGGCGACTCCTGTTCTAATAAGAAACTTTTCGAAAACTAACTGGGTGTCATTCTCGGCAGATTTAAATTTTTCAGTTAGAGATATCCAGGTTTCTGACGCTAGAAATCTATCGAGTGCAGAAATAGATGAGGTTGTTGAGGATGGATGAAAGGGCTCATATACAAATTAATTAATTTTAATTTTCCTGTGGGTGTAGTTAAGCTAGCCATAAGTTTCTTTCAGAACAGGAATTTCCTTGTAAGTGTCTGCAATGTCTCTTCGGAATACTCTGGTGTAACGTCAGGGGTTCCGCAGGGTTCAGTTTCTGGTCCCATCTTATATAATATATTTACATCAGACATTCCTGTCCCACGTGATCCTTCCCCAATAAAGGTCATGCAATATGCAGACGACACTTTAGTCTATGCATCTCGTATGAATTCAAGGACTGCTGTGAAGGAGATCAGTTGCTATCTGGTTCCCTTAGCAGAGTACTTCAAAAAATGGGGTATTCGGATTAATGAGAGGAAAACACAAGCTGTGGTTTTTAGGAGAAAGGGTAGATATACTTTTTCAAGAGTGATTAAGAGACGCGCTGACAGGTGTAAGATTCAGGTTGGACTTACCACGGTAATTCCAACTAGCCAACTTAAATATCTTGGGATTGTCTTCCATCAAAATCTGCTGTTCAATCCACAGGCTAGATTATCAATCAGAAACGCAAGAATTCGCAAACTATTGAGACGTTCTCTAGACCTTTCTAGCAGTTATTTTATTTAAGACTTTGATAAGGCCAATCCTTACATATGGATGTCCATCGTGGCTAACCTGCACTAAAACTGTGATGCAACAAGCTGAAAGACTTGAACGGAAGATCCTCCGATACTGCATGGGCAACTTCTTCGACTGGAGGAGAAAGCGATATGTTAGGAATATAATATTGCATGTATTCCAATACTCGAATGACTCCTTTAAGCCAATAAACTTTGGCAACAACCGAAAAGCTCTACAGTGCAATTGAAAAATTGTTAGATGCCATAAAAACTTAAGAGGCGGTAGGTAGTAAGTGCGTTTTGTGGATAGTGTGGATTTTGTGACCCGGGGGAATAATAAGTGCGTGTTCTGAATTATCCAAGCTTGTACATATGAATGGCAGTTCAGTGTCGGACTTTTCATTCGAAATGTCTGAAAATGGTTAGAAGGAATCAAATCGTAGCAAAATAGTTGCAAAGAAATCAGTTTTAATACGAAATTAATTGTGAGATGTCGTCTCACCCGTCATACAACGTCCAGAGCTATAAAACTATATAAAGAATTCGGTGAATACGGAAAATATTATATCGGCGGAGCAGCAAATCTTTTTGGCTAAGAACACACATATGCTTCAAGCCTAAGAGTCTTCCGGCAAAACGTTTTATTGGACCGATAATATACACTTCTTTGAATCACGTTTGAAAATAATCAATACTAATTAAAACTCATTCAGATAGTTTGCAAAAAAAAACCGTTTCAGTTTGTGTTCTGTTGACAAACATGAATGGGCTGGCTGATGCAATGAAAGAGAAGTATTGTCCATACACTGAGACAAATCATACATCAAAAACGGATCTCGCACATGCCAAACGCATTGAAGCATTGAAATTGGAAAAAAAATTGCAACATTTACGGCTGGTAGCGGCAAGAGCGGAATAGCGAGGCTTTCCGCACGCTTCACTTGAATTTTTGTCGTTTTTTTCAGTGTATAATTAATTGCCAAGGCCCTCTCCTCTCGTGATGCGCACAAGACGCGACTCCACAATCCATCTTCCTACTATACGTACCGGTCGATGTCCCTTGTGGTCGTCTGCTGCCTAGCCGCCATACAATGGCATACAACTTACACGCCTAGGGCATGCAGGCGTTTCTCGTTGCGCATTCACACGCAGTTGACCCGCCATACGATGGCCAAGTTCCGGTCAGTTGGTGACGCACCTCGGTCGAAAAATTGCATCGGTACGCGCAATTTGTCCATCACGATTAGAAAGCGCGGGCCGGCCTGGCTGACTATCGGGCAATATAACTGAATAGAGCCACGAAAATAGGTTAGATACGAAGGAAAACCTCCTCATTCTGTGCTCGTGTATGCCACAACCAGCAAGCCTGCAGGGGCTCAAAATTGTTTAAAATTTGTGTAAAAAGATTAGCGATTCAAAAGCAATCAGGCAATGAATTTATCGGGTATAGAAAAAAAGATAATTTGAGGATATCATCAGTCCAATAACTACAGAAACGAAGCTCCCAAGGCCATTCAATATGAAATCATTTAATGCAACGGCAAAGTCCTGTTCAAAATGTCTGAATGATACTCTACTCCGGCGCGCCGATAGAATATTCCATAATTGCACGCGTGATAATAGCTAGAATCATAAGCTCTTCAATACTTGACTACAAACTTCTTCCTAATTGATTCGATTTGATTCGTTTTAACCTTTCAAACAGATGTTCGACCAGCCCTGACCGGTCTGCAGCCATCTAGAATAGGAGGCAAACTGCTCCACTCTCCCACCTGATTGCGAAATTTAAATCATTCAGCTGCAAACAGCTGATAACAGCACAATGCACAAAAATTTCAGTATCAAAGATCCAGAGAAATACGAAACAGAAACGGTAAAAATTCCAGAAAGTGAAGTTTTCGGTTCAAAATTAGAAAAGGAATTCTGGGAAGATTGAAGCGATTTTCGAATTGGAGAAACCGTCAAACGTGACAGAAACACTTCAACACGTCTATTCTGGACATGATTACGTATTTGCACAAATTTAAAAGAGATCACACGGAACCTCCTTAGGGCATTACAGCGGCACCTCGGCACCTATCGATACCTACCATCTCACTGGTCATGGAAAATTGAGAGGTCATACCCTCGACCGGTGGTCGCTGAGGTCGAGAAGAAAACGCGGAAAAGATCTTTTCCGTAAAGATCCGCTAAGGATCAGTGATTTTATTTGGAAAAGATACTTGTGTGACCGAGTATTTTCTTGTCGCCACGCGTCTCAAACGTGCCGTGCAACGGTAAATCCTGTCTTGTCTGTTCGTGCACAGAAGCAGGTCGGTGCATGTGCACTTGGTACGTGTGTATAGAACGTGTTTTTGCCGGTGAGATTTGTATGCTTGTATGTACGTACTATTGCTGGTGAGTGGTTTGTTTTTGTATCCCTCTGTAAAGCAGACAGTATATTGTTGTATGTACCTAAAAAAAAAAAAAATTTTGCGGAGGCTGCGTCCAAACACACTTTTTTCACTCGTAAATGTGCACTAGCGCTACGCTAGAAACGCGTGTTGGTGAGTGGCAGGTCATGAGACTAACAACTGGTTAGTCGATAAAACATGATTCGCACTTAGAAATGTTTGTCGACACTATATAAGCGCAAGTTCCATCTGGCTGGAATCTGTCCCGGTAGTGCCTTCCCCGGCAGTGTATGGAGCGGCTGAGAAGGCACCTGATGAGACGCTCCATACACTGTCGGTCGAAACCGGTTGACACACATTTTTGCATCCCCGAAAGGGGACATACATTCCCAAACACAAATTTTTTTTTTTTTTTAGGTACATACATTTAAATCGTGTTGTCCACACCATGGACAAATGGACGGCAGCGAGTGGCTCATCGTAACTGACGATGATGCGGAGGCTGCGTCCAAACACACTTTTTTCACTAGTATATTGTTGCTGTTTGCTGCCGGGCAGCAAATTTACTGTCGCTGCTTGCTGCCAGCAATCTATTTCGGGGTTAGAAAAAAGTTTGAAAAAAGTCACTGTCTGCTGCCGCTGCTCACTGCCAGCACTACATTTTTGACTTTTTAGCCTGGACTCTAGTGAAAAACGTATCTTTGTGAGGAAAGGAACAATTTACGCTGTTTGCTGCCGGGCAGCGTTTTTGCTGTCACTGCTTGCTGCCAGCAATCTGTTTTGGGAGTTAAAAATCATCATAATTACTCGATATTTGCTGCCGAGCAGCACATCCACTGCACCAACTTTCTGGATTTTGGAGATTGGTGAGTGGTGAGTTGTGCATGATTTTGCATGGTTAAATTTTTAGATTTTTGCAAAAGTTGAAACTTTAATACTGAGTCTGCTAAAGATGCCGAAGAAAAAGGCACTATTGACAGAAAAAGAAAAAGACAGGGTGAATTATACCTCGAGTGAGTGCGAAGTAGATGATATTGACCCAGGATCGCAAAGGGTTAACCTTAGGGCTAAAATGATGGACATGAATAGGCAGCTTGGTTCCACTGCTCCCTCGAGCACGAGTTCGAGTTCATGTGACTCTGAAATGGAAGTTGACCCGCGTAAAGCCCCAAAAAGAGGTAATTGTAGTAAGAGTAGGAGCAATACTGAGACCTCCGAAGCCGGAAATTTTCCTAAACTGAAGAAAACAAAGGCTATGAAAAGTAATGAAGTACAGGCGGAAAAGTCCCAAGCGAATGCTGAGGCCCCTGTTTATGTCACGGCTGATGAAACCATGCAAAGCCAAAAGGTAAGTGATAAGGAGAGCAAGACTACGACCAAAGGAAGTGCACGTAAGACAAAGGTAAGTGGACTTCCTGATAATGATGCAAAAATTATGAAACCGCCGCAAATACCGACGAAAAGAATTACTGAAAAAACTAAAAATAAGCAAACGGAGGAGCAAGTGATCCTCGATGCGCTAACAAGTGTTGCACAAATTTGTACATTAAATCGAGGCAAAATGGGAGCCTTAATATCTGACCAAATCGAACATAAACTTGCCATTATCAGAAAAAATCGGATGGAAATGGTAAAAACTAACAGCGTCCTTACAGGTAAAATTGAAGGATTGGAGCAATACATGGAAAATGGTGGGTCATTAAAGGATAATGGAAATAAGAAAACAAGGGCAAAAAGGGTTAGTAACACTAATACATATGCAGCTGTTGCTGCTCAAACGGTAAGCCATACCAAACCTAGTGTTAGTGTACCTGCTGAAGGAGTAAGTCAGAGGGGAACCAATCCATGGACCCTGGTAGGGAAAAACAGTAAAAAGGTGGGCAAAATTGTTGAAAAGTCCCAAAAAATTCACTCGGTTAGAATAACTTCAATGCAAATTACTGAGGGGTCTGAAGTTAGAAAGAAGCTAATGGGAACAATAGACCCGGTAAAGGCCCAGGTCAGAGTCAATAAGGTAAGGGAAACCACCAATGCGATCCTAGTTGAGACAGCAACTAAGGAGGACATGGTTAAACTCATTAAAAACACTGACCTCCAAAAAGCAGGCTTAATAGCAGCGAAAAATGACGAGGCAAATCCCAGAATGGTCATAAATAACATACCTAGGGATTTATTGCCAAATGATTTGGAAAAGGCTATTAAGACACAGAACTTCAATGACATGGGGAACTTCATGGCTAAACCTCTCTTCATGACTGGGAGAAAGGACTCAAAACATGTAAGCTGGGTGCTAGAGGTGAATTCAGTCACCAGGAAAGCGCTCCTAAATAAAGGCGTAATCTATGTGGGTTGGGACTCTTGCAGAATGGACGACTTTGTAGACACTGTCAGGTGCTACAAATGTCAGAAGTTTGGGCATGTGGCAAAGTACTGTCAGAACGCAGAGTGCTGCTCACATTGTGCTAAAGAGGGACACTCGTGGGACAAATGTCCAGCAAAGCAGGAATCAGGGAAATGCGTTAATTGCTTGAAATCTGGTAGAAACGCGAATCACGCGGCGAATAGCCAAACATGCGCTACCCTGAAGGCATCAATAGCATGGAAAATCTCACGAACCAATTATGGATCAGAATAGAATAATCAACGACAAGAGTAACCTTAGATTAAAAATACTACAGGTAAATATGCAAAAATCAAAAACAGCCAATAAAGAAATTGCCGACCTGTTAGATAGGGGAATATATGACATTATTTTAGCGCAGGAACCTTACTTCCACAAAGGGAAAGTTCGAAAATTGGGATGCACCACTGTAGTAATCTCTGGTGAAGCACCAGGCGAAACTGCGCAGGCAGCCATCATTTTTAAAAGTAATAGATTTACCGTTATTAACCTCAGCCACTTGGGTAATATTCACTGTGCAGTGGCTGAAATCCAAGGGGCTTTCGGGAAAGTGTATTTGGTTTCCCAATACTTTCAGTATTCAAAAGACATACGCTTGGATCTACATCACTTGGACCACATAATTGAGGCCCTTGTGGGCCGAAACGTAATAATAGGCATTGACGCAAATGCTAGCTCCCCTCTTTGGGATCCCCGATCAGATAGAAGAACATCGCGTAGCAAATACAGAGGTGGAGAAATGGAAGGGCTAATAGTTAAACATGGCCTTTTTCTGGCTAACGACAGAAACGAAAAAGCTACGTATAGGGGAAATATGCCTAAAAAATCCACTTTTATAGATATAACCATGGCAACAACAAGTACTGCCTTCCAGTGGATAAAAAGCTGGAAAGTAAAGGACGGCATTGTTACCAGTGATCATCGCGGTATTATCATTACAGTTGAATGTAATGAAAGTCTGCACAGGGAAGACGAAAGACCTCCCAGGTATAATGTGCAAAAAGCTAACTGGTCATTGTTTGATGAACACCTAACAGAAACCATGAACTCCAGTCCTTTAATCCAGCCAACGGACAATCTTACTGCGGAGCAGATGGCAGTGGAACTACAAGAGTGCATAATCAATGCCTGCCAACGTGCTATTCCTAGAAAGAAACGCATATCGAAAAGGGCCCCAGAGTGGACGGCAGAGGTTGACCAAAAAAGGATAAAAATGATTAGGGCACGAAGAAAGCTTCACAGAACCAATGACCCAGAGGTCAGACTCGAAAGGGCAAATATCTTTAAGCAATGCAGGAGGGACTTCAAAAAAACCCTCCGTAAAGCACGAAATGACAGCTGGAATAAGCTTGTCTCCGAAACGAGCAACACAAATCCCTGGGGAATACCGTATAGGTCAGCCTTAAATAAGCTGAGAGGTGAAGAAGTGCTGAGGTCGCTAACAGTTGGGGATTCCCACACAACAACTTGGGAGGAAACTGCCCTTGTGCTCATGCACACACTCTTGCCAGATGATGACTCCCAAAACGATATGGAGATACACACTCAAATTAGACATGAGGTGGACAGCTACGGCTTGGAAATCCCTGCTGCCAATAACAGTAACTCTGAAGCCTTCACCATAGATGACATGATGGAGGCAATCTCAAAAACCAAAACAGGCAAAGCACCTGGACCTGATGAAATTGAAGTTGAGGTCTTCAAAAGAGTTTCAAAAATGTTCCCGGAAACACTCCTTCAAATTTACAACGCGTGTCTAGAGAATGGTATATTCCCGAAAGCCTGGAAAACAGGCTCAGTCAGAGCTTTCTTGAAGGATATAGATAGGGATAAGTCTGACGCCAAGTCATACAGACCGATATGCCACTTACCAGTCGCTGGCAAAGTATTAGAAAGAATGTTGCTGAATAGAATGTACAACATTCTGTACTGCGATCCTAGGACAGCCGCGAATCAAATTGGATTCAAAAGAGGGCAAGGTACAGAAGATGCCATTAATAAAGTTAAAGAGGCAGTGCAAAGTGCGCATGAAAAATATATGTTGGCATTGTCTTATGACATTGCAGGCGCGTTCGACAACCTATGGTGGCCATCAATACTGAGGGAGTTACAGTATAGGGAGTGCTCACCACACGTGTACAACATGATAGCAAATTACTTAACAGATAGACAAGCGGAAATAATCTCCAAACACGGGCGAATTCAGAAACAGGTAACAAAAGGATGCCCGCAAGGGTCTGTCCTGGGTCCATGTTTATGAAATATCGTATTTGACGACCTGCTACGTACAATTGATAATGAGGAAGACAGTATAACTATTTTCGCATACGCGGATGACCTAATAGTCCTTATACAGGGTAACACCAGATCTGCAATTGAGAGAAAGGCAACGCGAATTTCGGAAACGATCAGAGTGTGGTGCGAAAATGTTAAGCTTGCACTTGCCCCAAAAAAAAACGAAAATTGTGCTTTTAAAAGGGAAGCTTAAGCGAGCACCGATTGTCAAAATACAAGGCCACTCCATCAAAATGGTTAAAAACCTTAAATATCTAGGGCTCTGGTTAAGCAATGAGCTGAACCCCGAAGAACATGCAAAAAAGATTGCATCCATAGGAAGGAAAACATTCAGCGCCTTAACCACGCTGGCTAAGCAGAAATTTGGGCCAAACTTCAAGACAAGAAAGACGCTATATAAAGGGATCCTATTGCCCACCCTTACTTATGGGGCAATCGGCTGGGCAGATCGAATGAATGTTATAAAATATCGACCGCTTAAGTCGGCACAAAGGATAGCCTTGCTAGCCGTAAGCGGAGCCTATCGCACGGTCTCGACGGATGCACTATGCATATTAACGGGGGAACTACCCATTAAACTGGCAGTCCTAGAAAAGCTCTATAACTACAAGCTAAGAAGAAGGGAACCATTTACCCTGGACGACGTGAATTTCTCAACTGAAACCGGTAATACACAGGAATTAAGGGAAAAATTAAGAGAGGTTCTGGAAAGACGCTGGCAGAAGGAATGGCAAAACAGCTCAAAAGGGAGAGTCACAGCCGAATTCTTCCCAACTGTCCAGGATAGGAACAATCACAACTGGGTGAAAATGGACCATTATGTCGTACAATTTTTGAGCGGGCATGGCGACTTCAAGGCCAAACTAAACAGCATGCATATTGTAGAAAGCCCAGATTGTCGCTGCGGCGAACTAGAAACGTCGCACCATATACTTTTTATATGTCCTCTATACAACAGGGAAAGGCGACAAATCGTGCAACGCTGTATGAACATGGGACTACTATGGCCCGTCCAACCAAAAAAGCTTATCGAACGGGAATTGTTTCCCTACTTTAGGGAGTTCGCGTATAACGCGTTAATTAAAAAGAAGAGAATAGATGCAGAGCTGACAAGTAATATAGGATAGTATAGGAATACGTAGTTAGGCTAAAGTTAGGATATATTGCTAGGTTATTATTAGAATAGTACCTCACCGAATACAGTGCTAGTTTACAGCAGTAGAAACCTAACCTACTACTAGTACTAGCATACTAAATTAAAACAAGGATAGATAAGGATAGAATAGGATAGGATAGCATAAGGGTAGGATAGGATAGAATATCATAGTATAGGGTAGGATAGGATAGGGTAAGGTATGGTAGAATAACATAGAATAGGAAGTCTAAGTCAGGACAATGGACAGGGGGAAAATTATATCCTACATAAGAGGAATGATAGTAAGAGCACAAAAGCTAGTAGAGCTTGGGGATGCCCCCCTTAATCTGCTAGAGAGCCCAAAGGCTCATGAACGGAAGATCGCACCGGTTGCAAATGAATTGCAACAAACGCGAACCTCGGGGTTGAGATGCCCCCGCTTCTTGCGGTCTCAACAATTGGAGTAGGTCTCGAGGTGGCTGTGGTGTTACACAAAAGTCGACTAGCTAGGGTCGCAACCCTCAGGTGGGGTTCCAAAGGGAGGCAGCCCGGCGGAAAACACCTTTCCGGCTTTAGCCGGATAAACTTGCCGTCACATTCGGGAATGAGGTTATGGCCATCTGGCTTAGGTACTTAGAAAGGCAATGCGAGGTAGACGCAGGATGGATGTCTCTTACTGTCTGGCATAACGATCATGCGGCTGGCGAGCCGAATTCGTTTAGTCTACCGAAAGGGGGGCCAAGGGATGATCACACCTGCTATCGAGAAATCTTTAGTGAATAGTGTACCTCGGGAATGGGCGAGCCCAAGGGACCATGGATCCCTACCCATCTTGGCGTTGGTCTCGAGGGGGTATGTGGTGTTTGACAAGTCGACCAGCTAGAGTCACAGCCTGAGGTGAGGTTCCAAAGGGAGGCATCCCTGCGGTAAAATTCCATTCCGACTTTAAGTCGGATAAAACCCGCCACCCGCAAGGGAGGAGGTATGGCCCATGGTCAAGGTACTCCTTCAAGCAAGTGAAGTAGATCACACATCCCGTATCTCTTACTGTCTAGCGTAATAGCGCATGAGTCCTCGTCCGTGGAGCGTTGTAGCTAAGCATGCAGTGCGTGCTGAGGTTTAGTGAAGTGCTCACCGCTAGCTTCCTTGCCTTGGTTGGCTAATATCCCTCTGCCAGGAACTTGAAGTGTCGTTTGTATCCCGCGCCACTGAGTCCTTTTTGCTCAGGGAATCCGCGACGCCTGCTGGTTCGTAGAGATTGGGATTCTTGCTTGTTTGCTTTTTGATATTGATGGGGGCCTGGTCTGGACTCGTCAATGTCTGAGAGCCATAGCTCGTCTGGGACACTTGTGACCATTTCTGACGACTTATATTATCTGTGACAGTGAATCGCGTCCTAAAACTAAATCGCGAAATATTGTGATATTTACGCGACCCATTAGCGGTCGCCGAGTAATTTCGTTGCGTTTTTGTTTTCTTTTGTGGTCATGTTTCGGTGTCGGACACGGAGTGACGATTTTGGCGAATTAAAGGTGCGCGAATCAAGTTTTGTGATAATTTTTGTTATTTCCATCTATAATACACGACAGGGACGCCGCGCCGTCCACGACGGTGGTTTTGGTGCTTTTTTTTTGGGGGGTTCTTGCGCCGCAAGTCGATTACATCGGGTCGCTCGCCCACAGACTATAGCCTTTCAAAAAAGTCTTTCGCGGGATGGCACTGATGTCGCCGGTACTGAAAGATTTTTTGCAGCCACTTTCGCTAGTTTCGGCAGCTGTTGCTTGTTAGTGATTCAAAAAATCCGACGTGTGTCCTCCCCGCAGATTCGCGGAATTTCTTTGTAAATATTTTCAATATTGATAGCTTTTATCGTTTTGTCGGAACCGACTCGCTTTGCGCTCTCCGCTAACAGCACCTTCTGTACGAGCTGTCTTTTGCTCTGAGGTGAGCAATTCTGTTGGGTTGGTGGATATGATGATGGCCACGTACGATGGGGTGTGTGAGGCCACTTTGGCATAGAAAGCCTTCGCTTGTTCCTTGCCTCCAGTAGGGGACAGAATAGCCGCCAGGGCCATATTTTGTTCTGAATGCGAAGACGTGAAGGACAAAAGCAGACGTATAGAGATCGACTTCTCAGAGGATGACGATGTCAAATAACCTCTCTCAGAAACGGTAAACCACATGAAAACTGAGGAAAGGGGCTCAGCAACCCATCAGGATTACAGCGCGGCCGAGGACGACTGTGATGCAGCCAATGACTAGCCCATCCGGGGTCGTGTTGCAAGCTCATATGCACCACAGTCTCGGATACGTCCCTCGCCAGGTTCGCCAGGGAGAAGAAGAACGAAGGACAACAAAGGAGTTCCTCGATCGACGCCAAAGCTATCGCGCGGTTAAGGAGGCTAACAAAATACTCTTTAACAAAGCCAAAAGAACAGGAAAGCGGGGCGTGTAACGCTTCAGTTTCAAGACACCGAACTAAACGACTAGAATTAGGAAAATCACGACATAATATGGCGTCCACGGTAAACAATTTTTCGCGACATAATTGGCGGCCAGGACACATTTCGGCGGCCAGGGCACAATCTGGCGACTAGGACACAATTTGGCGGACACGACATAATTTAGAGGTATTGATCATGCACCAATTTTTTAACGTCGTGCACACATTCGTGGCCTTCATTAGCATATTTTCTGACGACGTTGTGTTTTTTTACCAAATAGTATTGGTAATGAGAAAGACCGTTTTGAAAGACAAATTCGAGTCACTCAAAAATGTAGTACTGAAACCCAACCATCAGTCGAACATTTTGGTTGGCGCACACACATCGTCACCAGTGGCGCGCTAAAAAAAAAATAAATGAAATAAAAAAAGGAGTACGTACGCATACGACGGTGGTGTGGCGTAGGGATCCGTGACGATCATTTCGATCGAGCCGAGCCGTGATGCCCCTGCGCTGTGGACGATGGGATGTGATAATTCTAACCCCCTCCCGGACGTGAAGCGGTGTAGTGATTCGTGTCGAACGAAATCCGTGCTGCTGTCCCTGCGCTATGGACGAGATTCCAACCCGGACGACGGGACGTGATAATTCCAACCCCCTCCCGGACGTGAAGCGGTGTAGTGATTCGTGTCGAATGAAATCCGTGCTGCTGTCCCTGCGCTGTGGACGTTGGGACGTGATAATTCCAACCCACTACCGGACGTGAAGCGGTGTAGTGATTCGTGTCGAACGAAATCCGTGCTGTTGTCCCTGCGCTGTGGACGAGATTCCAACCCGGACGACGGGACGTGATAATTCCAACCCCCTCCCGGACGTGAAGCGGTGTAGTGATTCGTGTCGAACGAAATCCGTGCTGCTGTCCCTGCGCTGTGGACGTTGGGACGTGATAATTCCAACCCACTACCGGACGTGAAGCGGTGTAGTGATTCGTGTCGAACGAAATCCGTGCTGTTGTCCCTGCGCTGTGGACGAGATTCCAACCCGGACGACGGGACGTGATAATTCCAACCCCCTCCCGGACGTGAAGCGGTGTAGTGATTCGTGTCGAACGAAATCCGTGCTGCTGTCCCTGCGCTGTGGACGTTGGGACGTGATAATTCCAACCCACTACCGGACGTGAAGCGGTGTAGTGATTCGTGTCGAACGAAATCCGTGCTGTTGTCCCTGCGCTGTGAACGACGGGACGTGATAATTCCAACCACCTCCCGGACGTGAAGCGGTGTAGTGATTCGTGTCGAACGAAATCCGTGCTGCTGTCCCTGCGCTGTGGACGATGGGACGTGATAATTTCAACGCCCTCCCGGACGTGAAGCGGTGTAGTGATTCGTGTCGAACGAAATCCGTGCTGCTGTCCCTGCGCTGTGGACGATGGGACGTGATAATTTCAACGCCCTCCCGGACGTGAAGCGGTGTAGTGATTCGTGTCGAACGAAATCCGAGCTGCTATCCATGCGCTGTGGACAAGATTCCAACCCGGGCGTGAAACAAGTTTCTCAGGTCGCTCCTGTTTTCTCGTGAATGTATTTTCTTGGTGCTGCATGTCCCAATTTCGTGAAGGGATACTTGCTGAACCCAGTAAAACATCGAGAGAAGCGTTATGGGTAGCCTTGTTCACCTGCTTGGCTACCCGTGCAGTATACTTGGAAATTGCTGCAGATTTGTCGAGTGGCGCCTGCCTTATGTGTATTGCAAACTTCGTGAACAGGAGAGGTGTTCCACAACGAATTCGCAGCGATCGTGGTACGAATTTTGACACGGCTGCAAAGGATATAAACAATCGATCGTACGACAATGACGAAATTCAAGCAGCTCTGAATGGTTATTTAATTGCCCCGCGAATCCAAGTGCCGGAGATTGTTGGGAGAGACTGCGGTGCAAGCGGTG
Organism: Microchrysa polita; assembly: GCA_949715475.1. Lineage (NCBI taxonomy): Eukaryota > Metazoa > Arthropoda > Insecta > Diptera > Stratiomyidae > Microchrysa > Microchrysa polita. Next base: position 10,936,032 of record OX454422.1, on the reverse strand, counting down.
AAACGAGTGCTATCACACACTTTAACCAATGAAGCGCCGAAAGTTGAAGTACTTCATCATGTATTATTGCGGAAGCTGTAAACATGGTCAATTCGAGGTCGCTCACTGACGTTTCCATGGACTCGACAGAATCTAATCCACTGACACCGAATGATTTTCTGTTAAGAGTTGCTATTTCCGTACAGACATCGGGGCCATACGCCATACAAGCGTTGTATTGGGCGACAGGTTTCACACTACGCTACGCTCCAATACGCCTTTAGTCTGCGCGCGACCTAACGCATGGATGGCCTGAACAGTTAGCCATAAAACAAAAACCCGAATCGTCCTGGACTGAAAAATCAACTGAAGACAGAAAAGTTCTTCGGAACAGTCGAGGAATGGCAACGAGCGACACCAGGAACGGCCCAAATAGACGTCCCGTATAGACCTCTCCTGGAGGCAAGAGAAAAGGAAGGGCCTTTGTATGACAAAGTTACGTTTCACACCAGCGTGGCCATAAGCTTCACACAACCAACACGAAATGCTCGTCTCAGAGCAATAGATGCTGCTGATTCAGAACGTGCTGTTGGCGGAGATTTTTACTGAGAATGCAAAGCGAATCATACCGAGTCCAGCTCGGCCATATTTTTCTTTCGTGTGTGAGGGACGAAGCCACATAGTGTGGAGTGGCTCAAAAAGCTAGCAGCAAAAATAGTCAACGTCTGTCTGTCTGTCGCGGACTAATGAATACAATGCGGAGACCTTCCACAACAATTTCAAATCATCAGAGAAAATTATCAGGAACTCTGAAAACGTTTTGTATACGACCTGGTTGCTTCGTATATTCGAATGTGTGTATGATTCAAAAAAGGGGAAACAAAAAAGTATTTAAGCGGAGCAAGGGGGTCGCAGTCGGTTTTTAGCGGCCAAGATTAACTCAGCTTCTGGAAGCGGCAAGCACCAAAATTGGCTTTTGGTGGCAAATATCGGGAGGCGACATCGAGCCGGAGTCTGCGATAAAACCGGATGAATATAATGCGGAGACGGCCTTGTAATCAACATTGGTGGTCTATGAAATTTGCATTAGTGTGCTAGGCAAAGCACGCCCTTCGACAACAATTTCAAATCATCAGAGAAAAATTTCAGAAACTCTGAAGACACTTTGGCCAATATCAGGAGGCGACATCAAGCCGCAATTGTTTTGGTGGCCATATCTGGTGGGCGACGACAATCCGTTAAAGGCAAGAGTCTGGTGTCGACCAAATGGTTCGAGACCGCCTGGTACTGGGAGTCAACAAAACAAGGACTTACAGGAAAAGCTACTGCGGACGGAAAAATTGTCGCTCAAGAAGGTGATAGAGCTGTGCAGAGTTGCAGAAGTCACGCATCGACAACCAAAAGATGTTCAACGAATACAGGGAGAGGTAAATCAAATTAAAGTCCCAAAATAATATTTCGAAAACATATATTAAAAATAATAAATAATAAATCTAAATACGAAAAAAATACTAAAAGTTATAAAAATAAGACTCATCATTCAAATAACAGTTCTGAAAATACTGTTAGAAATTGTTCAAAATGTTCGTTTAGACATCCCGAAATGTCCAGCTTTTGGCAAAACTTGTAGGAATTGTAAAAGACTTAATCATTTCGCAAATCGATGCAAAGATAAAACAGTTAACACGCTTGTAAATGAAAGCGACATTGATTTGACCGCGTTAGTTATCGACTCATAAACTCACATCGAACAGACGTCCTCATCTTTTGCCTAGTATAGAACACATTTTATGAACGCCAACCTCTGGAAAAGTAAAATGACAGATTTCTACAACAAAACTGTATTTTAAATACAGTAGATTCTCGTTTAACCGTTCACGAAATTTGGCCAATTTTCCACCTACAGTTATCCAGTCTGATCGCAACGGATAAACGAGCGAAACAAAACAAATTACGAACCAAAGCATTCTACCCGCTTGAAACCAGTTTCTCTTCCGAATCACAATGTTTGCAAGATATAGTTTACAGCTATTCCGTACTTGACTGCGAGCGCACGTGCATTAGCAAATCTTGCGAAACTTGTTCGTCACATAGTTGGTGCAGTTTGCTCGTATCAGACGTCTATTTTTGTTCGAATTGCATATTTTTAAAATGTGTGCAATGATATCGAGCGGTTTGAAAAGGAAAAAAAAACGGTTCATTCAATCAAATGAATAATACATTTGTCACATGTAAGTAGAATACGAGGATGCTAAAAATATATTTGTAGATAAACAGCACACTAGTCACTTGGGCGGGCGAATGATGCAAGTTATCACACTCCTATTGCCCATTCCGTCAGATGCACCCAAGTAAAAGATTGCAATTTAATTAGGTGAAGAAATTGAATTTGTAATGTAAATTATACAATTACTTAGCAGAAATTGAAATGACAACGAGAAAATACAATCAAGGTCAACTTGATATGGCAGTAAAAGAAATTGCAGAGGGTCAATCAACTAGCGAGGTAGCCAAAAGATATGGGATCCTAAAAACAACTCTCCAGGACAAAAAAAAAAACTCTACACACAAGTGAAGAAAATAGCAGCAGAAGAGGAGACGATTAGAGATGAATCGGAAAAACCCTTTTTAAAGACGGTCTGCCGGGTAAAATTATATACGCAGGGTTCCTGAAACGGAATCCAGAAATACCAGTGAGAATTTCTCAAAATTTGACAACTGGAAGAGCTCTGATAACTGAAGGTTGCATCCTACATCGACGGTTTTCCTGAGCTCAAAGACATTTTATCTTGTCCAGATCTTTAATTGTGATGAAACAGCATTTTTCCCATATCCTAACGATAAAAAAGTCTTGGTCCATAAAGGATCATCTCATACTTATAGTCGGACGGCTAATGATGAGAAGGAATATATTAGTATCGCCTAAGACAACTACTTTGGCGGTGTGCAGCCGTTTCTGTTCTATTCAAACGTCAAAGTGTCAAAGTGTAAGCACGTCTGTTTTTTTTTTCGAAAAATTCATAACTCAAACTATCACTTAAAGTTGATCATTCGAGCCATTTCCGTTCGTAGACAATTGCATGGTGTCGCGTCGCACTTTCTCAGACGATTAATTGTCATTTGGGCAGTTCAATGCACATCATTTTGCATAATAGTGAAATTTGCTGCATTGAACATTTATCGGTTTTGTATCTTTTTCATGGTAACGTAGTTGCAATTTGTTCAGTTAGTCTCGTAAGAACTCTCCTCGCGAAGAGGAACCAATAAAAGTATCTGAAATAGATAAATCTTTTTTTTTTACTTAAATTTCCGCTCAAACATTTGGTCCGCGAAGTGTTCTCGTGTTTCGAAAATAAAATCCATGGACTCGCGAGAAATCCAGCAGCTCATCGATGAGCAACAACGTCGTGTCTTCGAAATAGAAGACCTACGTGAAGCGCTGTGCAAACTACCGGCAGATCGGCGAACGCTGGAGAAGAATGGCTTCGGATTAGAGGTATATATGTATATGCAGTTAACAGACACGCATATTCTGCTAACCTCTGCAAACATCTAGAACATTCGCAAAGCTGGATTCGAACCCGAAGAAGGAGTACCATTCATCCCGTTTGTCATCACAAGGAAAATAGCATTGTAAACACATTTTTGAAAATAACGGACAACGCCACGCGCACTCTCGTGGCTAACATTAGAATTAAGTAATAGCTTCAAGTGTTGGCAATGCTGTATGGTCGAGTGACATTCCTGACACTTGTAATCCGACGGCCAGCGTGAAGAGACGTTTTTTAAATAAAGAAAACTTGTAAAAATCGAAATAATAGTGTGTTCAACAATAATAGTACAACTTCAGAAGTGAGATGCCCGCGTATTTTATCCGTTCTACAGAAAATTGCGCTGATTTTAGTAACGATCAAAGTGATTTGCTAAGATTTTCCGCGACACGTGCCAGCGGCCACATCTCCGTTCTTCGATACACACACACACTCGTCCTAGTTTTCCGTTCGTTCCGATAATTAATTCCGTCCGATATGGAACAACTGAACAAGGCCGAATTGACCGACTTTTTATTGGCGAAAGGGATCGATTTTCCACGGACCGCTACGGTGGCCCAATTAAGAAAATTATACACCGACCATGTGGCAGCCGGAAATCAACCTGCAAGCGATAATCAACCCACTATTGCCGACGCCGAAGTCATGGTCGAATTGGTATGCAACCGGGTGGTCGAAATGGCCGAGACGAATACACCCCGTTCCGCAGAAAATCTTCTGTCCGAAGAAGCCGCATTGGATGCGGAATTACGAGTTCTGGAGAAGCGTCAGCGCATCATCAGGCTTAGGGCCGACATCGAGGCAGTTGACCCGTCAACCAAGTTTCGATGAGGTCAAAGAATCTATCCCGCCGTTTAGCAACTCAGAGGACTACGACGGGACGGCTTGGATTAACGATTACGAAAGTCTTTGCGATCGTTGGGTGTCTTCGGAGACTTCAAATTGAGAGTTGTCCATCGCCTAATGAAGCCCGGCAGCGAGGCCGAGCTTTTCCTGCGTACTACAGACCGTTCACGTTCGTATGAAGAGTTCCGGGCAAATTTTCTGTCCAACTTCGGACACAGTTATTCCCTTCCGGAGGTACTGGAAAGAGTGCGAACAACAATCTTCCGACGCAGCGAGGTTAGCTTCCTTCGCTACATTCTACGAATGCAGGAGCTGGCCTCACGAGCAAACATCAGCGAAGAGGTTACGATTCAATTCATTCTGGACGGTCTGTGCGATCGCACCTCGGACATTTCTATCCTGTATTCAGCAACAACGATCAAGAGGCTAAAGGAATTAGCCCCAAAGTACACACGACTCCACGATCGGCGAACAAGTCAGAAAAAAATAGCGAACCCGACAGTATCAAGGCTGGGAGCAGCGCGCAGACGAACATCGTGAAGGAGCTCAAGCAGAAAGGCGTCTACTACCTTCAAGCAGACAAGGGTAACGCAGTAGTAGTGGTGGATAAGGAAGACTATGATTCAGCAATGTTCGAAAAAGTTAATTCTGGTGGGTATTTCGAAGGATGCGCAAGGATCCTCTTCCGGACTCTATCAAAAGGGTGGAGAAGGTGTTGAAAGAGTGCACTTCCATCATTGATCAACCCTCCCAACTGCGAATGCCAAACCCGGCCCTGCCAAGGATCAAAGGCCAGCCCAAAGTCCACAAGCCCGGAAACGAGTTCAGGGAAATCGTCGCAGCCACCAATTCACCAACGCAGAACATCGCGAAATGGCTACTCCGGAGGTTCAATTCTTTAGGCGGAAGCGGCTCCACCAGTAGTCTGACGAACAGGGAGGATCTCATCGACAAGCTCAGCAACGCAGGACCAATATCAGCAGAGGAGCAATTTGTATCGTTTGACGTCAAAGCGCTCTTCCCCAGCATCCCGGTGATGGACGCTCTACTCCACCTGGAAGAATGGCTGCTATCGAAGGGCCCTTCATCGCCACCTTGGAGAAGGGAAGTTAATCTGCTCATGCGACTAGCTAAGGTTTGCATGACGAAAAACTATCTCACTTTCCGAGGCAGGTTCTTCAGTGGCCATGGGTAACCCACTGTCTCCTTTCATAAGTGAAATATTTATGAACCGGATCGAAGGACAACTGGAGGAAAGGAGTCAACTACCGAGGTTCTGGGTAAGATACGTGGATGATGTGCTAGCAAACATCGAAAAGGACGAAGGCGAGCGGATTCTGAGCCATCTGAACAATGCCCACAACAACATCCAATTCACGATGGAAACAGAGGTTAATGGTGAGCTGCCATTCCTGGACCTTCAAATCATCAGGAATAACGGCGAAATCGAATTTGACATATATCGGAAACCCACCCACACTCAGCGCACTATCCCATCTAACCATTCTTTTCCGCAGAAGATGGCACCGTTTCACTCGATGATTCACCGCTTATACACCGTTCCGCTGAGTAAGGAGAGGTTTGAAAGGGAGCAACATCACATCATTCAAACAGGCCAGAAGAACGGATACGAACCACGAGTGATATCAAACCTCATCCGAAAGAAGAAGACCAGGATAGAGGAGAGAGCGATGACCACGTTACAACGGACCGAAGAGCCGATGAGGAGGGTTGGAGTGACACATTCGAGAATATCTTGGCAACTACGAAGGCGATGAAGGGAATAGGTTTGGACAGCGTCAACATCATTCACCGAGGAGTTAATCGGCGCAAGCTCGATGCAGTGGAAAGCCTAGCGATTCTTAAGGAACCGGAACATTGCAGGATGAATCACGAATCCCTGAGTTCTTCATCTGATTAGGGTGTAGGTTAGATTACAGCAGACAGGTTGCACGGGTGTCGCACAAGCCCCGGGGAACTCACTGCCTTCCGTGACCCCCGAGCGACAAAGAGGTTGGCCCCCCTAGTGGGAGTATCGTGCTGGATGTGGTTTCGCGAATAGCGTGGAGTTGCGCTCTATTCAACCGGGTGCCGGGACCCTAGAACGGCAGAGGCAGTCCTCGCATCTAGCAGTATGTTACTGTTACCTCCAAACTGCTGGAGTGGGCGCCTGATTGACGTCACAAATTCAATCTGTTGGCCTATTCGTGGCCCGTCTGGTAAGTGTAACGACAGGAACGGACGCAAAACCCCCTCGGACATCTGGTCTAATTTAGTCGCGTGTGGTGTGCTTTGCCTAGCACACCAGTCCGCCAATGTTGATATCAAGGTCATCTCCGCATTGTATTCATTAGTGCGCGACAGACAGGCAGACCGACGTTGAATGTTTTCGATTGCGAGGATTGACGTTGCCCGTTGAGTGGTGCTCACGGTCATGGTTTCATGCTTCCTGCTAGCTTTGTGAGCCACTCCACTTTGTGGATTCGTCCCTCACACACGGCAGCAAAATACGGCCGTCGAAAAGCGCTTGGAGCGGACTCGTGTGCTTTACCTAGCACACCAGTCCGCCAATGTTGATATCAAGGTCATCTCCGCATTGTATTCATTAGTGCGCGACAGACAGGCAAACGTTGACTATTTTCGATTGCGACGATTTACGCTGCCCATTGAGTGGTGCTCCCGGTCATGGTTTCATGCTTCCTGCTAGCTTTTTGAGCCACTCCACTTTGTGGATTCGTCCCTCACACACGACAGCAAAATACGGGCCTACCTTGGACTCGGGTTTGATTCGCTCGGCACTCTCAGATAAAACAGTTGATCTGCGCATACACTCCTCGGCAAAATGGAGTCGCAGAGCGGATGAATCGCACATTAGTGAAACGTGCGAAGTGCATGCTCTTCGACGCTGGACTAGGCAAGGAGCTGTGGGCTGAATCATCCGTCCTACGTCTACCACGTACTTGCCATTAGGAGTACCTGAGCCTGGTGACCATAACCTTCCTCTCTTGCGGGATTACAAAGTTTATCCGGCTGAAAGCCGGAAGGGTGTTATCCGCAGGGATGCCTCCCTTTGGAACCCCACCTTGGGATGCGACTCTAGCTGGTCGACTTGTCTAACACCACATACCCCCTCGAGTGCAACGCCTAGATGGGTAAGGACCATGGTCCGCTGGGCACGCCCATCCCCGAGGTACACTATTCGCTAAAGATTTCTCAATAGCAGGTGTGATCCTCCCTTGGCCCCCTTTCGGTAGACCTAACGAATTCGGCTTGCCAGCCGCAGGATCGTTATGCCTGTTTACTACTTGTCTGTCTACTTGGAGACTCGAAGCGCTCAACCGTTCGCTTTTGAGTGGCCCCATCCGCTTACTAGGCATCAATTTGACTCAGGCCGTGTGGTCGTCAATCCACAAACTAGCTAGGTATAGGCGCATAGGCCATTCTCCTTAACTAGCCCCTTCGTGGTTTGGGTTATGCGAAGCCGCCTGCTCCGAGACTGGACACGTACGCTTATAATGTGTTTCTCCCCTACGAGGAAGCACTGCGTCGTGTGAGCTTGTATGGCTGACTTTTCGAAGGAATAGGGAAAAAGTCAGCCATGCTGTGTCACACATAAATGACTAGGGAGCTCGGGAACGTCATCGGCCGAAGGTCTTTGTACAGATCCACGCCATGGCGTATCAACCATACCAGGGGCGGCCTCCCTGCGCTGCTCAGGTACGTGGTGACGCAACTCACCAAAGGCTGTGGGCTGAATCAATCTGAAGCAGCCCTCGCTTACATAACGAACCGGTCACCGAGTCGATCGCTACAAGACAAGTTTCCGGACGGACGCTAAAATAAATTTGTCTAAATTGCACGCCTGGTGTTGATTCATACGCCTAAGGAGCGCAGAGACGAAAACTCGATCCAAATGTTCTTCCTGGGGATTTTTCGAGCATCACGCAAAGGATTCCGTTGCTTCGATCCTCAAAAACGAACCGTAACGATTAGTCGTGATCGATTTTCCAGCTTATTGTAGTCCTCGCGAGCTGTCTGTTGCCCAGGAAGCAGATAACGAGTTGCGACCTGTTAATTGAATTGAACACACGGCGGCGCTCGTGTTTTCCTTTGCACGGATGCAACCAGGAAGCGCCTCGAACCTCGACTTCAATTTGCCCTATCCTGGATAATCGGGTGGAAATTGGAAATGGATCTGCTGGAAAGATTTTGGAGGCAACTTGCGAAAACGACTAGAAAAATTTAGGCTTTCGGTGGCTCACTCTATCTCTGAGTTGACGACGGACCATGGGTTCGAATCCCACTGTCACCATGGATGTTTGCGTTGTCCAGTAAATTCCGCAACTGTTCTCGAGAGTTTTATGGGCACAATTTCCTTATTTTACCACATTCAGCTGTTCATAATTGCAACATTACGAGACGGGAAAATTTTAAACAAAATTGAGTGAAAAAAAAAACGTTTAAGGGCTCAGAACAAGGCCACCATCAATGACCATGACCTTATAAAATTATACAAGACAAAAAGAAAAACGATTTTGTCACTCGTGTCCTCGTTTATTGTTGATATCTGAAAAAAAAGAACCTAAAAATGCCCCCGCGCACAATCAGTCAATCAGCTGTGCACCGCCTCTGCATAAATTCCTAAATGCACACACACACACACACACTGCACAACTGTCACTTTGACATTTGTCTGACATTTAGTCAATTTGCTGAAATTTTTGTGGATGGCCCGAGAAACAAAACGGCACTCGGACGGCAATCGACATTTCAGGTCCTTTTTACTGCTTAAGAAAAGAACAGAACAGTGCACAACTCTCTACAAATTTGACAGTCAGTCAACTGTCAAATCTTGTATGAAAATTGTGCTCTGTTCCATCCTGTTCTGATCCAATATAAAGGGAGCTGAGCTGTGAAATGTGTTTTCTTTGTCCTTTCTTCATTTGTCGTCCTTCCTGCCGTGCGCGCACGCACCACCCCTATCGGATATTTACGTCGTGACAGTTTATGGGTCACGGCAAGCGACGTCACACGTCCTCGAGCCCTGACCTAACTCATTTTCTTCTTCTCATGCACCCCAATCTCCCCACCCGCGGGGACAGCAAGCAAATTCCACGACACAACCGAGAACCTACCGACCGACCCACCGACCTTTGGGACGTTTGCGCATAAACACAGACAAAAATGTTGCGCCTCTGGGCCCCGCGGGGCCCTATGATGCATTGAGATGGAAGGGCCAGCCGTCTCCCGATGGTTGCACGTCACTGGAGAGACAGGAAAAGTGTCGTGCGTGTATTCACGCACTGTCACGACACACAAAACAAAAATTGCGAAGAAAACGATTCGTGAAAATTGAATGACAGACGACGGACAGGTGAAAAAAATTGAAAGAAAAAAATCGAATTTGACAGATGAGGGAGAGAGAGAGATGGTGACCATGATATGACTGAGGTGGAGGGTGGGTAAGTGTGAGAGGGCAAAACATACGTACTCTGACTCGAGGCGCCCTCGTCGCCACTGCAATTGTCCGACATGATGCGACCGCTGCTACTGCTGCTGCAGTGATGTCCTGTGCTGACAATGACGGCGCTGCTCGGTGGGGGGATGATGGGGTGGCAGCGCTCCTATTCTCGTTCAATCGCTATTTTGTTGACTCGGCCGCTTCTGCTCGCAGCTGCCTTTTCGGCCAGCACTCAAACAAACTGCCCGCGCCGATCCGTCGCGTAACGTACTCTCCAGCAACACTCTCTACACACAATGCACCCGACCAACAATCAGCGGCGCCGCGCGTTCACAACGCGACCGCACACGCACAACCCGCTTAGCATGCACACCGTACCGTACCCGTTACAATCACGACACCACTCGCTCGCTGTGTGGCGATCTCTCGTTCTCGTCGCGTTTCACGTCGTCGTCGTTCGAAACACACACGACACACTCCGCTTGCAACAGACTCACGACACCGCGCGCGATCGCTCGACAATGTCAAAATCAACACTCGAACTGCTGTTGGCTGGCACTGGATGCGCGCTAGCTACCTCAACGACCCTGCGGTTGCCCCTCCGCACGACACACGATGACACTGTACCCCTCTCTCACTTGCCCGCACCCCGGGAGCGGGGTGGTCAATATAAATTGGACTCCAGCACGCTTACACACACACACACCCGCAGACACGGAGTCACAACAAAACAGCCGTGCGCACTCTCTCCGCTCCGTGTGGAACAAAACACGAGCGCGAGCGACGCGAGTGAAAAACCAATAATACGCGCTGTGGTGAATGCACCGTTACATCGACGGACGCACCACACTCAAAACTACACGCGCGTGTCACTTGTGTCGTGACACGGACAGAAGACAGCAATCAGACGCTGCTGGCGAAAACAGACGACATGGACATGCACGCGACCAACTCAACGACGACGTTCAGCACTCGCACAAGGTCAGCATTTAACGGGACAGAACGGCACGCGGAGAAGAGGACGAATGAGAAATGCGCGCGCCCGGCGACGGCAGCACACGACACGACAATGCACGAACACTGACAAACAGCTGGCGGCTGGCTGGTGCGTGAACTGGCGTGAACACAGCGAACAGATGACAGGCGACGCGACGGCGACAACGACGACGTTCAAGGCCAAGTAATATGGCTCTGCCAGCAGCACCCGACACGACCGACTGCTGCCGATAATGTCAACGAAAATGTTGCAGCAAGTTGCATAGGCACGCCACTGGACGTGCAAAAAAAACGGGATTATCCGTTCAGACCGTGATGGCGATGATCATCCAGGCACACAGACGGCACAGCGTCCCGAGACGTCACACACGATCAGTCGCTTGAGAGTTTTCTCTATTCCGCACAACGGAAATTGCAAGACACACAAAATGCAATCGAATCAATTTCGCCGAACGTTGACTGTCAATTTGTACATTGCGCGGATGCGTCGCATTCCGTCGCCTTGACATTCAACGAGTGCAACCAATTCGCCGCCTGTATACAAGAATTCGTCCACTTGCAACTCACTTCACTCGCAGAGCGAGAAGAATGATTCTAATCAGAAAATCAGACTTCGTCGCTGTCGTCGGTGTGGTGAATTCACGCAATATGACTACGTCGTGGTGAATCTGTCATAATTTGGTTTTCTTACGTGCAATTGCAATTATAGAGACACCTCCCGGTGTGTATCAGTGTGGGACGCGGCCAGAAACACTAAAGAAAACGTAAAATTTGCATAAACTTCAGCAAAACACTCGTCGCATCTCGGTTCTGCTTAACGTGAACAAATTCCAATTGGAATTCGCTGTGCTGTCAACATTGAGCTGTCGCTGTCGTCGTCGTCCGCTGTCCTGTCGTGGTTCACTCTCGCGGCGCGTTTCATTTGTCACCACTGTGTGACAGTGTACTGTCACTTGTCCGGGCGTTGCACACACATCATTTGTCGTTGCTCGTTTGTTTTTCCCACACAATTTTCCGGCTAAATTGCAGGCGCTGTGTTAATTGGAAAGTCCCGCCGAAGCCTCGCCCTCTTTGGATTTTGCATTGTACAAATTTGTTGCGGTACGTGTGCCTCGTCGTGTCTGTGTGTTTACATTTTGACAGGGCGCGCGACCAGCAGGACTTCTTAGGTGGGTTGTATGTCGTCGACTGACTGCCCGCCTGTGTCCCGCTGAAAGTCTCAATCCTTTTCCACCCGGCCGAGAATTGCGTGCAATGGCCCGCGAACAAAACGTCGTCTAAGGCAAACGAGAGATTTTTGCCAATTATTCAGACGATTGCACGATCCGCTTCCGCGCGCGGCCATCATGGCCTCGTTCGACGTCAACGATCGTAGCAGGTAGGGCACCGCGTACATCATCCTTTTTCGTCCTGTGTACTTCACGAAATTCTTCTTGATTTCAGCTGGTTCTTTGGTCCGATGACGCGTCAGGAGGCGACCGATTTGCTTATGAACGAACGGGAAATTGGCGTGTTCTTGGTACGCGACAGCAACACAAGTCCTGGCGATTATGTGCTGTGTGTGAGGTAAGACCAGACCGAAGCAGTGTCACAGGGTGGAGCCGCTTGCTTAATTCGTTTTCGTCCTTTTGACTGCATTGCAGGGAGGACACCAAAGTCAGCAACTACATCATCAACCGAATTCAGAGTACCGATCAGATGTACGTGTATCGAATCGGCGATCAGTCCTTTGCCGATTTGCCCGATCTGTTGACGTTCTACAAGTCACACTATTTGGACACGGCACCGCTACGTCGACCGGCCACACGACCGTGTGAATTGGTCATCGGAAAGTTTGATTTTGACGGCAGTGGAGTAAGTAGAGGAACACACGTAGCCAGTAGCAGTGAGTAGAGTGAAGCGTTGGTCTCGGCCATGAAACGATCCAAGATAGAGCTGACTGTAGAAATTTAGGCGGAGGCAGCCCATGCCATGCCAACGGTATAAAGAACGAAACAAGGAAGAACATTCAAACCCTGCTGCGCCCACTCATCTTACCCCTGTTTCACTGTAGGGAAAACCCTATCGCAGCTGCCTTGTTTGTGTCCCTTGACATTTCGGACGAACCATAACTCGAATCCACACAGATGCACGGCGGTGTCACACCTTTCTGCACCGCTAGTAAGTAGTAACGAGACTCGAACCACACCTACAGATGGTCCGGTATCTCCGTCGGTTTTCTGTTGACCCTATATCGTCCCTCGAAGCGCTGTCCTTACGCACTTCGCCGAACGTTTAACGGAGGTTCGAAAAGGGTTGAAAGAGTGAGATGCGAGCGCAGCGAGCCATAAGCCAAGGGACAAACGCTAACACTTCTTGCTCTTGAATGCCACGCGGATGTATTAGAAGCGCCTGTAAAGGGTCCTGAAGCGCCATGTATCCTCTTTCGAAAATAGTGAAGCTTCAACGTTTGCAATGGGCGGGGCATGTATATCGAATGGGCGATAATCGCATGCCGAAGAAAGTGACGAACGCGCACAACGAATTGACGGAGCGATGTTGCGTGGACGACCGAGAGCTCGCTGGCAGAAGGCCCACCAGCTGCTGGGTTTCCGAAACTGTTGGACTAGGTCACGTAATCGCGACAATTGGAGGTCAACGAATCAGGTGGCCTATTCCCTATTAACGTCTGTATAGGGCCGTCTAAAAATTTGAGGCTCCTTGTGTTGGCTCGCTACACTCGCAACTCGCCTCTTTACAGTGTTCCACGAGAACATCCTAAAGGCGCCTCAACTTCAAGGGTCCTTTACGCGCCTCAACCGGCAGAATATTTGAACACCGTTTGTGTCGGCTCACCGCTCGCTACGCTCGCACCTCGCCTTTAGAATGTTCTCGTGGCACACTGTAAAGAGGCGAGGTGCGACCGTAGCGAGCCGACACAAGGCGCCTCAAATTGTTCGAGGGCCCTTTCTAGACGTTTTTGATAGAGACGACCGACAGAATTTTTGAACACGCTTTGTGTCGGCTCACCGCTCGCTACGCTCGCACCTCGCCTCTTCACACTATTCCGCAGACACAAAGCGTGTTCAAAAGTTCTGTCGGTTGTCTACCAAAAACGTTTGAAAGGGGCCCTCTAAAAATTTTAGGCGCCTTTTGTCGGCTCGCTACGCTCGCCTCTTTACAGTTTTCCACGAAAACATTCTAAAGGCGAGGTGCGAGCGTAGCGAGCGGTGAGCCCACACAAGGCGCCTCAAATTTTTAGAGGTCCCTTTTCAGACGTTTTTGATAGAGACGACCGACAGAAATTTGAACACGCTTTGTGTCGGCTCACCGCTCGCACCTCGCCTCTTCACACTATTCGGCAGGAACATTCTAAGGCGAGGTGCGAGCGGTGAGCCGACACAAAGCGTGTTCAAATTTCTGTCGGTCGTCTCTATCGAACACGTCTGAAAAGGGCCCTCTAAAAATTTGAGGCGCCTTGTGTTGGCTCGCTACGCTCGCAGCTCGCCTCTTTACAGTGTTCGAGAACATCCTAAAGGCGCCTCAACTTCAAGGGTTCTTTACGCGCCTCAACCGATAAAATATTTGAACACCCTTTGTGTGGGCTCACCGCTCGCTACGCTCGCACCTCGCCTTTAGAATGTTCTCGTGGCAAACTGTAAAGAGGCGAGGTGCGGGCGTGGCGAGGTGCGAGCGTAGCGAGCCGACACAAGGCGCCTCAAATTGTTCGAGGGCCCTTTCTAGACGTTTTTGATAGAGACGACCGACAGAATTTTTGAACACGCTTTGTGTCAGCTCACCGCTCGCTACGCTCGCACCTCGCCTCTTCACACTATTCCGCAGACACAAAGCGTGTTCAAAAATTCTGTCGGTTGTCTCTACCAAAAACGTTTGAAAAGGCCCCTCTAAAAATTGAGGGCGCCTTGTGTCGGCTCGCTACGCTCGCACCTCGCCTCTTTACAGTGTTCCACGAGAACATTCTTAAGGTGAGGTGCGAGCGTGGCGAGCGGTGAGCCCACACAAGGTGTGTTCAACTATTCTATCGGTCGTCTGTATAAGGAACGTCTGTAAGGAGCTCTCTAAAAATTTTAGGCGCCTTTTGTCGGCTCGCTACGCTCGCACCTCGCCTCTTTACAGTTTTCCGCGAGAACATTCTAAAGGCGAGGTGCGAGCGTAGCGAGCGGTGAGCCCACACAAGGCGTGTTCAAATATTCTATCGGTAGAGCCGCCTTGTGTGACTCACCGCTCGCACCTCGCCCTAAGAATATTCTCGTGGCACACTGTAAAGAGGCGAGTGCGAGCGTAGCGAGCCGACACAAGGCGCCTCAAATTGTTCGAGGGCCCTTTCTAGACGTTTTTGATAGAGACGACCGACAGAATTTTTGAACACGCTTTGTGTCAGCTCACCGCTCGCTACGCTCGCACCTCGCCTCTTCACACTATTCCGCAGACACAAAGCGTGTTCAAAAATTCTGTCGGTTGTCTCTACCAAAAACGTTTGAAAAGGCCCCTCTAAAAATTGAGGGCGCCTTGTGTCGGCTCGCTACGCTCGCACCTCGCCTCTTTACAGTGTTCCACGAGAACATTCTTAAGGTGAGGTGCGAGCGTGGCGAGCGGTGAGCCCACACAAGGTGTGTTCAACTATTCTATCGGTCGTCTGTATAAGGAACGTCTGTAAGGAGCTCTCTAAAAATTTTAGGCGCCTTTTGTCGGCTCGCTACGCTCGCACCTCGCCACGCTCGCACCTCGCCTCTTTACAGTTTTCCGCGAGAACATTCTAAAGGCGAGGTGCGAGCGTAGCGAGCGGTGAGCCCACACAAGGCGTGTTCAAATATTCTATCGGTAGAGCCGCCTTGTGTGACTCACCGCTCGCACCTCGCCCTAAGAATATTCTCGTGGCAAACTGTAAAGAGACGAGGTGCGAGCGTAGCGAGCCGACACAAGGCGCCTCAAATTGTTCGAGGGCCCTTTCTAGACGTTTTTGATAGAGACGACCGACAGAATTTTTGAACACGCTTTGCGTCAGCTCACCGCTCGCTACGCTCGCACCTTGCCTCTTCACACTATTCCGCAGTCACAAAGCGTGTTCAAAAATTCTGTCGGTTGTCTCTACCAAAAACGTTTGAAAAGGGCCCTCTAAAAATTGAGGGCGCCTTGTGTCGGCGCGCTACGCTCGCACCTCGCCTCTTTACAGTGTTCCACGAGAACATTCTTAAGGCTAGGTGCGAGCGTAGCGAGCGGTGAGCCCACACAAGGCGTGTTCAAATATTCTATCGGTAGAGGCGCCTTGTGTGACTCACCGCTCGCATCTCGCCCTTAGAATGCTCTCGTGGCACACTGTAAAGAGGCGAGATGCGAGCGTAGCGAGCCGACACAAGGCACCTCAAATTTTTAGAGGTCCCTTTTAAGACGTTTTTGATAGAGACGACCGACAGAATTTTTGAACACACTTTGTGTCGGCTCACCGCTCGCACCTCGCCTCTTCACACTATTCGGCAGGAACATTCTAAGGCGAGGTGCGAGCGTAGCGAGCGGTGAGCTGAAACAAAGCGTGTTCAAATTTCTGTCGGTCGTCTCTATCGAACACGTCCGAAAAGGGCCCTCTAAAAATTTGAGGCGCCTTGTGTTGGCTCGCTACGCTCGCAGCTCGCCTCTTTACAGTGTTCGAGAACATCCTAAAGGCGCCTCAACTTCAAGGGTCCTTTGCGCGCCTCAACCGACAGAATATTTGAACACCCTTTGTGTCGGCTCACCGCTCGCTACGCTCGCACCTCGCCTTTAGAATGTTTTCGTGGCAAACTGTAAAGAGGCAAGGTGCGAGCGTAGCGAGCCGACACAAGGCGCCTCAAATTGTTCTAGGGCCCTTTCTAGACGTTTTTGATAGAGACGACCGACAGAATTTTTGAACACGCTTTGTGTCAGCTCACCGCTCGCTACGCTCGCACCTCGCCTCTTCGCACTATTCCGCAGACACAAAGCGTGTTCAAAAGTTATGTCGGTTGTCTCTACCAAAAACGTTTGAAAAGGGCCCTCTAAAAATTGAGGGCGCCTTGTGTCGGCTCGCTACGCTCGCACCTCGCCTCTTTACAGTGTTCCACGAGAACATTCTTAAGGTGAGGTGCGAGCGTGGCGAGCGGTGAGCCCACACAAGGTGTGTTCAACTATTCTATCGGTCGTCTGTATAAGGAACGTCTGTAAGGAGCTCTGTAAAAATTTTAGGCGCCTTTAGTCGGCTCGCTACGCTCGCCTCTTTACAGTTTTCCACGAGAACATTCTAAAGGCGAGGTGCGAGCGTAGCGAGCGGTGAGCCCTCACAAGGTGTGTTCAAATATTCTATCGGTAGAGGCGCCTTGTGTTGACTCACCGCTCGCTACGCTCGCACCTCGGCCTTAGAATGTTCTCGTGGCACACTGTAGGCGAGGTGCGAGCGTAGCGAGCCGACACAAGGCGCCTCAAATTTTTAGAGGTCCCTTTCCAGACGTTTTTGATAGAGACGACCGACAGAATTTTTGAACACCCTTTGTGTCGAGACAGAATGTTCTCGTGGCAAACTGTAAAGAGGCGAGGTGCGAGCATAGCGAGCCGACACAAGGCGCCTCAAATTGTTCGAGGGCCCTTTCTAGACGTTTTTGATAGAGACGACCGACAGCATTTTTGAACACGCTTTGTGTCAGCTCACCGCTCGCTACGCTCGCACCTCGCCTCTTCACACTATTCCGCAGACACAAAGCGTGTTCAAAAGTTCTGTCAAAAACGTTTGAAAAGGGCCCTCTAAAAAATTTAGACGCCTTTTGTCGGCTCGATACGCTCGCCTCTTTACAGTTTTCCACGAGAACATTCTAAAGGCGAGGTGCGAGCGTGGCGAGGTGCGAGCGTAGCGAGCGGTGAGCCCACACAAGGCGTGTTCAAATATTCTATCGGTAGAGGCGCCTTGTGTCCGCTCGCACCTCGCCTTTAGAATGTTCCCGTGGAATTCTCTAAAGAGGCAAGGTGCGAGCGTAGCGACGACCAACTCAATATTTGAACTCGCTTTGACATATCTCTCGAGATCTCTGACTCCACGCCTGACATATAATGGAGGGGGAGTGCGCAAACCCGACATAACAGTAGGGTCGATGCGTTACCCAATTGCTATCGGTCTGGTGACACATTATCGCCGCCTTTAAAGAACGGTGCTATCGTTCTAACGCTCCATTGGATGCCGGGTGGTACGGGAAAATTCTGGCGCAAGCACATCCTAAAAGCTTCGAAAGCGAACGGAACAACGCCGATTCAAACTGAGTCCCCTGGTCCGTCGTAACTAGTGCTCCGAAACGAGCAACCCAATACGAATAAAACGCTTTGGCGACGGTGGCTGCAGTCTGATCGGGGATAGGCACTGCCCGCGGCCATATCGAGAACCGATCTAGCATTGTCAGGCACAAACGTTGGCGATAGAGGCCCAACAATGGTGAAACGTTTGTCCGGCACGGGAAACGGCTGAAATTCGTTTCGGACAAACCTTCGATCGCTGACATTGTACACATCCCCTGCGACCATTGACGATTGTCATTGCGTGAAATTTGGCCACACAAGGTTCTTCGCAATCTCGCGTACAGTAGAACGAGCTCCTGGGTGCGAGCATCGATGGAAAATTGTGAAAGGACGACGCCGGGTCTGGATGCCGATTGAGAGACATCGCACAGTACCTCACCTCACCTTCAATCACAATTCTCTCCAGCTGCAGGAACTGCCACTAAACAGTACGTGGCTGGCAATTTTCATGATTTCAATTCCGCGTGTATGAGTGCTCTGCGAAGTGTGTCCTCAGCTGGTGTCTGGCCTTGACTTGATTAGACGCGCTTCCGAGCACCATTTCCACTCAATGCTAAGCTAATCTGCCAAGGCTTTCCTGTATTTATCTAGAGTCTCCTTTGAGTCCTTGATTAACTGATTTCGCGCACCTATCAAGTGAGTTCCATTGTCGCTAAAGAGAAACTTTATTTGCCCTCTTCGCGTTCCCGTGGTGGAATGAAGGAAGCTTTACCGTGAACCGTCCGCTGTCAGCTTTCGCTCCGCCAAGGAATCAAGTTCCCGAAAAACCGCCGTCAAGTGATGTCCAATGATTTGTAATCTGCATAACGGAAGCGGCTTCTGGTTGTCTTGCCGCCCGCCGTCGTCGGCGCTTGTTGCTTTTGCTCCTTGCCCCGACGTGTCCTAGAGACAAGCAGTTGAAAGACACTTCCGCGTATTGCAACACCATCTTCCGCTCGCTCGGTGTCAATTTCAGAAATTCGAAGCGCCTGTCTAGTGCATGATGGCCACTGCAATGAAAACATTGTCCGCTGTTGTAGGTTAATGCCGCCGCCACATCCGAAGTAGATGGATGGCCGCGCTGAATTCCCTTGTGTTGAAACCGACCGCAATTCGTGCGGCCGCTCTTCCAGACACGAAATGAAACGGTTGAATGTTGGTTGTGATTGGGCTGCTGACTTCACCAATAAGGACATCCTTCAAATAGTGCATCTGTTGCACCGGTGAGAGGTTAGGATTATGGAAGATGTCATTCTTCCAATTGGCCGCTGAATTTGGGGATGTGCCTGAAGTAGTTTTGAGAAGTGCTTGGAGCTCAGAATCCGTGGCTTGTTTGGCTAACAAGTTGTCAGTGTCAACGTTCGCTGGCAAAGATATCGCATCAATGCGAGGGTTGACGACGTAGTTGACGTTGCTAGCGTGGTGTTGTGTTGTTCGTCTTTTTTGTAACAGATAAGTCAAACGGCTTATGGTCAGTTTCACGATGAACTCGAACACCTTCTACAAAATACCGGAAGTGGCGAATGCTGTCGTAGATACGTACGCGCTGCACTTTTGATCTGTCGCTGTTAATTTCCATTGGAAATAGGCGATTGGTAACCAACGGTCGCCTTGACGCTATTCTAAGACAACGTTCGAAGTGTCTGTGACAATGGCGAGTGGTCCATCTGGCTGATAGTGCACGAGTAGCGTTAACTTCGCAAGAATGCCTTCGAGGGTCTTGGATTCCATTCGATCGGCGTTTTATCTCCCTTCTTAGTGCAGTAGCGCCTGAGTAGGGACAAATCGACGATTGTAATTTAATATCCCTAAAAATCGTCGAAGGTCCTTGGATGTTTTAGGGCGGGCCAATTTTTTTATCGCTTCGACGCGCGCGTGAGGTGGTGAAATTCAAATAATCCAAATGGAGTCATTGCTGGTCTCTTCGGAATCTTTGACTCGTTCACGGATATTTGATTTGATGGTATGCCTTCAGCAGATAAATTTGGGAGAAAATTCGAATTTGAAATATCGTCCTGCGACACCGGTAACAACATCTTAGATGTGAGGCTTTGGATACATGTCTGTTATGGTTACTGTGTTCAGCCACGAGACATAAGTGACTCGCCCACGGACTATTAGTGGTCGACAGTAACCCTTTTGCAGCAAATAGTCGAACTCGCGTTTGGGATGCGACAATTCGTGCAAGTCGACGTGCACGTTTTACGACAGGTGGCCCTGTTGTGACAATACAGTGTTGCGTCCTTGGTCACATTCAAATTGTCCAATGGCAATCAAATCTCGGTTTCCTCCGATCAGGCATACGCGCTGATCTTTAACGCCGTGCATTTGCCATCATCCGAAGGATTCTTGACAATTTCTGAAGATATTGTGATCCAGCTCGCACACCACTCTGTCGGACTTGATGGCAATCTGTTCGGGATTGAGCCTCCGCCTTCGCGGTTTCCGGAACGTCGGCAACTTTATCATGGCAACACCATTAAGGTCGCCTAATGCTAGATTGTACTCCGCAATACCCGTATAGTGTCGCCCGGTGGCAGCCACCATCAGGACGTCTGTCACTCCACTTGGCCTGGATTTTTTGTTCGCACCTGTAAACCTGTACGCTAACGCGTTATACGGATGAATCGTTAATCGAAATTTCACCCTTCACTCACTCTCTGTGCAGCAAATCCAATATCACAATGACCTCGATTTACATTCCTTCTTTATGTGTGTTTATTTCCAGGACTCGGACGATTTACCCTTTAAACGTGGCGAAATTCTAACTGTAATTAGCAAAGATGAGGAACAATGGTGGACAGCTCGCAATGATTTCGGTAAAGTTGGACAAATTCCTGTACCGTATGTACAAAAGGTGAGTGGTGGGGTGGGGTGTGTCCCCAGTTTTCTGTTTTTGTTTTCACGATGCGATCTCGTTCTTTCTCTCTCTCTTTTAGTACGAAAAGCCCGAAAATTCGTTGGGAAACACGCTAGAAAGAAATTCGTCAGATCACTTTGGCGGTATACGACAAAATAGTGGAAGTTGTGTCATCGGTGGTGGCGGTATCAACACGGGTAATTCCCTAGCTAGTCCGCATCAATTAGGAAGTGTTCTTAAAAAGTCTGATTTAAATGTAAGTGTGTATGTGCAGGAAAGCTGATTATTTCGTCATCATAGTGGTTAAAGGGCTCGCCCATATCCTTGGGGTGGTCCTTGTTGTATTTGAGTCCCCTGTAAAGAATTCTTGGAAAGTCTAAAAAGTGCCTGTAAAACGTCCTAAAAAAATTGAAGAGCTTTAGTACAATCCTCAGGAATGATATAAAAATGCGAGGTGCGAGCGGTGAGCTGACACAAAGCGTTTCAATTTCTTGAGGACCCTTTGAGCAGAAACTCCCGTCAGCGTATGCAAACGATCTTTGTGTTCGTTCACTGTTCGCTAAGCTCGCATCTCGCCTTTAGTACGGTTTAGTACACAAAATGTATTTGAATATGCTGAGGGCAGTTCCAGCTGTCTGAAAAATGCCTGGGTCCTCAACAAAAAATTTCAAACGCTTTGTGTCGGCTTACCGCTCGCACCTCGTCTTTTCACGACCTTCCAGAGGATCGTACTAAGGCGAGGTGCGAGCGTAGCGAGCGGTGAGCTGACACAAAGCGTTTACATTTTTTTAGGGCCTTTTGCAGGCACTTTTAGAAAGCAGAAACCGCTCTCAGCGTATTCTAACACGCTGTGGGTCCGCTCACCGCTCGCTACGCTCGCACCTCGCCTATAGCATGGCCCTCTGAAACGACGTGAAAAGGCGAGGTGCGAGCGTGGCGAGCGGTGAGCTGACACAATTTGTGTTTGAATATGTTGAGGGTAGTCTCTGCGGTTCAATAAACGCCTATAAAGGTTCTCAGAAAAATTTAAAACGCTTTGAATCGGCTCGCTACGCTCGCACCTCGCCTTTGGTACGGTCCTCTGCAACGATGCAAAAAGGCGAGGTGCGAGCGAAGCGATCGATGAGTCCATCAAAAGCGAGTTTAACTATTCTGTGGGTCCAAGTCTCTGGTGTTCAATAAGGGTAAAAGGCCCCAGAAAAATTTGAAACGCTTTAGTATGGTCCTCTGGAAAGATGTACAAAGGCGAGGTGCGAGCGTAGCGAGCTGTGAGCCCTTCCAAAGCGAGTTTCACTATTCTGTGGGCAGTCTCTCCTGTTCAATAAGCGCCTGCAAAGCGGCCCACAAAAATTGGAAACGCTTTGTGCAACCTCACAGCTCGCTTCGCTCGCACCTCGCCTTTTTATATCCTTCAAGAGGATCATACTAAAGGCGAGGTGCGAGCGTAGCGAGCGGTGAGCCCACACAAAGTATGTCTGAATTTGATAAGGGTAGTTTCTGCTGTCATATTCAACGGCGTCCGCTTGAGAACCCCGCAAAGAGAGCGATATCAATGGAAGTTCCACTTGATGGACCCAAGGCCAGAGGTAGACCGAAGAACACCTGGATGTGTCAAATGAAAAAGCAACAACAACGCATTGGTCTCGGCGATGACACGATCCAAGATAGAGCTGCCTGTAGAAATATGCTGGGATATTATCGCCAAAACGGGCGATGTGCCTACACCGCGGGTCGAGCAACGCGAAGCCATGGAGCGGTATAAGGAACGAAGCAAGAAAGAAGAAATTTCTGCTGTCTAAAAAGGCTGCAGAAAAATTGGAAACGCGCTGTGACGGCTCCTCTGCCACGATGTAAAAATGCGAGGCGCGAGCGAAGCGAGCTATGAGCCGACACAAAGCGTTTCAATTTTTTCTGGAGCCCTTTACCCTTATTGGACAACAGAGACTTAGACCCACAGAATAGTTAAACTCGCTTGGGATGGACTTACCGATCGCTTCGCTCGCACCACGCCTTTTTGCATCGTTGCAGAGGACCGTATTAAAGGCGAGGTGCGAGCGTAGCGAGCCGATTCAAAGCGTTTTAAATTTTTCTGAGAACCTTGTATCAGCTTACCGCTCGCTACGCTCGCACCGCGCCTTTTTACATCGTTCCAGAGGGCCATACTATAGGCGAGGTGCGAGCGTAGCGAGCGGTGAGCAGACCCACAGCGTGTTAGAATACGCTGAGAGGGGTTTCTGCTTTCTAAAAGTGCCTGCAAAAGGCCCTAAAAAAATGTAAACGCTTTGTGTCAGCTCACCGCTCGCTACGCTCGCACCTCGCCTTTAGTACGATCCTCCGGAAGGACGTGAAAGGCGAGGTGCGAGCGTAGCGAGCGGTGAGCCGACACAAAGCGTTTCAATTTTTTGAGGGCTCTTTACAGGCGTTTTTTTAGACAGCAGAAACTCGCTCAGCATATTCAAACACACTGTGTGTCCGCTCACCGCTCGCTACGCTCGCACCTCGCCTATAGTACGATCCTCATGAGGGATGTAAAAAGGCGTGGTGCGAGCGTAGCGAGCGGTGAGCCGACACAAATTGTGTTTGACTATGTTGAGCATAGCCCCTGCGGTTCAATAAGCGCCTATAAAGGTCTCCAAAAAATTTAAAACGTTTTGCGTACGGTCCTCTAGAAAGATGTAAAAAGGCGAGCTGTGAGCTCATCAAAAGGGAGTTCGACTATTTTGTGGGTAGTCTCTGCTGCCCAATAAGCGCTTGTAAAAAAAAAAATTTTGAAACGCTTTATGTCGGCTCACGGCTCGCTACGCTCGCACCTCGCCCTTAATACGATCCTCTGGAATGATTGAATGAAAGCAAAGTGCAAGCGTAGCGAGCGGTGAGCCGATACAATGCCTTTTTGAATATTCCGGGTGTCGTCTCTCATGTATTTGAATCGCTTGACCCTTGCAAACAATTTGAACCGCTTCCCAATATTTTCTTTAATTTTTTTCTCTTGTCTCTTTTAGCGTAAATTACCAGCTCTGGCGCGCGTCAAACAGGCTCGCGTACCGAACGCCTACGATAAAACCGCATTAAAACTAGAAGTGGGCGATCTAATAACGGTGACCAAGACCAATATCAATGGTCAATGGGAGGGCGAGTTGAACGGCAAAAAAGGACATTTTCCCTTTACCCATGTGGAATTTATCGAGAGCAACGAACAGTCGGATTGTTGTGATGCCGGCACGATACAAACAACAACGACCGGAGGATCGGGAACCGTTTTGCCCGCATCGGCAATGCTACATCACACGCACAATGTCGGTGCAAATAATACAAATAATATTTTATCCAATTCAACAACATGCGGAGGTGGAGGCGGTGGCGCAGGAACAGGCGGCGGTGGTGGAAATAGCAATCTTATACTAGGCAATAATGAATGGTGTGAATGAAGAATGACTGGCACGGCGTGGTCGTTTACACTCGCAAGTAGTTTGGGAGATGTGTGTGCATGTATAGGCGGCAAGAAAGAAGTAAAATGTGTAACGAATCGAACTAATGGTGTGGAGTCACTGTGTGTCGAGATCGTAAAGTTTGTATATGAAAAATCTCGGCATCATGTGTGTGTGTCCATGAATGTAAATAGGCTTTGTGTTAGATTTGAAACTATCATCTGCCCTGCGCTCCAGGCTTTTCTTCATTAGATACTCTAGACGGCCAATCTCATTCCTCGTTGTGTCAGTTTTGGGTTTTATTTAATTTTTGTTCCTTGTTTGTTTACAAGTCGTGTAAGATCGCCGCGGCCTATCGTCTCATCATTTTCTTCCTGCGCCCAGCGCACTATTAATCAATTAGTTTGCAAATTATGCATATAGAGCAACTCGCATGAAAATAACACGCCGCCTCCTCCCCCTTCTCCTCCCCTCTGAATACAGGACAAGAAACCAATTTAATATTTCAATTTTTTCCAAACTTTAAAGCAAACGAAAAATGAAATGCAAAATATATAAAAACTTTATTCTAAGAATGATTATTATTATATATATATATGAACGTAAAAGAAAACGTAAATTCTAAGTCTATTGTAATTTTATATATTCTAAATCTAAATTAACAAAAGAGAAAAACATCAAATTAAACAAACATTCTTGTAAAGATATAAAATGCAAACAGAGAAAGAGAATAATATAGAAAATTCGAAAATTGATCAGTAATTATCGTTTTCCGGAGCAAGTTTTAGCAAGTAACATACAAACTAGCGTTTACGTCATTGGAAATTCAGTGGAAGTCAGGAAGTCGGCCTGGGTGTACATTGAAAACTGTCGTGATTGTCAGTTCAAAATGATCGTCTAATTGTTTACTGTACGTACGGTACGGTAGACGAACGAATTTCCAATGACGTAGACGATAGTTTGTACCTCTTTCGAAATATCTCTCTGCAAGTTAAGAGCAGCTAACAACTTCAATATTGGTTTTCTTTTGTCGTGTGTGTACACATAGGCACACAGAGCACAGACAAACACTATAAATATGTATGTATACCGATTATACGAATCCAGTACAAGTCCCAATGTAATCTCAGTGAATGATTAAAGAAAAACAAAAGTTGATTGACATTGACAAAGTATTTATTGAAGGCGCAAGAATGTGTTTGAATCTCGGCACAATCAATCAATAGAAAACAATTGAAAAACTGTAGAGAAACTTAAGAATTCAATAGGCACGCGTTCGCACACTCGTACGGAAACCCTATATATAGAATTGCGCACGATTGTTCACCTATACAGAGTGTCCCAAAAGTCAGCATCAAGTCAGAAGGAGATGTTAGGGAGGAGTTAACAATTTAAAACATTTCTCTCTCAATTAGACACAAAGAACCTCCAATTTCTCTCAAAACAAACAACACAACAAGACGCGCATTTTATATTTATTTTTTGTTCTTTCTTTTTATTGCGTATAACTGTAAAAAATTGTTGGCTGATGGTTTTTTTTATGCATAGTTGGCACCATATGCGCTATCACTCATTTCTGGCTTGACATTGACATGTGGAACACCCTGTAGGCGAAGAAAAACAGAAACAAGATTAAATAGAAATTTATATATATAACATATATGATAGTATCTCTATTTTTTTAATATATATATATGTGTAAGTGGACAGACGTTAGACAGTATATGGAGACGAAAAAACGATTGCAGAAATTTAGCCCGCCCTGCTGTATGAATGGGCAAGAGGCGTGCGGTATTTTTTGCGTGATTTGATGTGTGACAGTGAGTTTTGCGAGAGGACAATTTCTTCGTTCTGTGGTGCGTGCATTTTTGTGTATCATTTTAAATATCAATTGAAACACAGGGTGGTTCAAATGATAAGGCATTATTCTAGTTTCGCAAAATTTTTCTCGAATTGGTTTTTCAACTTTGAGTCAATTCCGTTGTCCCAATTGTAACCGTTCGCCCTCAGCTCCTGAATTGGCAATTGATAGTATCAAAAACAAGCTGCTATTACGCTTAGGATGTCCGGTTTTGTGTATTTAGCGTTAAGTTTCGGCTTAATCCATCCCGAGGATGGGACTATAGTGCAATTCCGGCAGCTTGATTTCGAGTCGGTCTTTCGAAACATCTAGGTGCGACTCAATTCCGTCTTTCGATAAGATCTTCGATATTGGCTTTTGCGTGGTTTGTATATTGTGTGCTCCGTATAACAGATCGGACATATAAAATTCATTTTGAATTATAGTAGACTCGCGTAAACGTGAACTGCGTTAAACGCTAACGCCCGCTTATGTGAACAGTTTTCTGTTCCCCAGACTATTCTGAAACGTGAACAAGCCCTAAAACCAAGTGCAGCTCCCATACAACAACTGACAGAAATAGGGAGCTGAACCGGCCAGGTTTGGTTTTTACACTGAGATAACTGATTTGCAAGATTTCGGACAACACATCGAAAGCACGATTGGCTTGTTTGATGCGACGAGCGATGCCCACGATAAAACACTCATCTTGCGCAAGGATGCCCTGACACAATCTTGATTGAAATTGTCGAAACCCTTCTCAAAATCCAGCTTTTATTTTCTATGACTGCGTGCAGCTACTATTTACTCGACCCATGTAAACTGCGTTTAAGATCTGGTACTGCTTGGCATGTTTCGATAGGAGACGCGATACTTTAGTTGGAAGCTTTTGATCATTATCTTTTACCGAGGTTAATAGGATCTACGACACACTTTACATTCCTTATAGCATTTTATGAGGGTAGAACCAAAAGTGGAACGTGGAACCCGTTAGGGACACGTTTCCTGAGTTATTCGGCGAAGTTGTATCGCTGTGACTGCATCGGTTCGCCCGTGAGGTTTTTTTTTACTGAAACAACTTTCCTCATTTCGTGGTGGATTTTTAGAGAACACACACTCGGCTTTAAAATATAGTTTTTCTGTTAGGGAATTGGCCTAGGAACCTACAATGCTTAAAACGGCCTTAAATAAAACCAGAGTGGCCAGTTGGCCAACAAATGCTATTGTTCGTAAATAACCTAGTTGAAGCATTGATGATCTATTCCAGGGGTGTCGAAACTCAAAGCTTGGATTAGATTAAAAATCAAATTTAAAACACCGTTTTTTAGCTTTGCGAGTCAAAGCTTGGAGTTGGCCAAATACTACGGTCTTCAGGTTTGAGCGGGCCGCAGATTAAGCTCATTTTCTGTGAAGAAAGCACATTTTTTTGTGGAGAAAGCTCATTTTCTCTATTGAAATCGGTAGTGGAACCTAAAAAAAGGAGCTTGCTTGTACAATCGATTGGAGAGTATATGGCGACTCTAGGACCGTCAGCAAATTGTTGTAATACATAGACGAAAACTTATAAAAAAACATAATTTAAGCTTTCTATGAAACACTCCAACTCCCAAGATATTTGACTTGACTCCGAATTGGTAGAGGGGTGTTGTATATAATCGGGCTTCTGAGCTTAGCCGGATTTCTGTTTCAGGAGAAGGGTATGATGATCGCTTTGGATGGGTTTACTCGGAGCCCGTTTCCATCACACCATTCTTGTACTATATTTAGTGCTGGTTCGAGTAAATCTCTAAGAATTTCCTCAAACAAACCCTTAACCACTATAACCACATCGTCGGCGTATCCCTGTACTGAGAAGCCATTGGATGAGAGCTTGCACAAAAGATCGTCGGGAACCAGGCACCACAGAAGTGGCGAGAGTACACCCCCTTATGGGCATCCTCTTGTGACCTTAGCAAAGAGAGATTGTTCGTTTATTTCGCAGACGACTTTTCCTGAAAAGAGCATCCAACAGTCGTATTTTCTACCATCCTATATCTTAGCGCTCTTTAAATTGCATCTAAGGTAGTATTATCGAATGCCCCTTCGATATCCAGGAAAGAAGCGAGCACGGTATTTTTAGCCTCAAAGGCTTTTTCAATTTCTCCTGCAAGGCTATGAAGCGCCGATTCTGTTGATTTACCTGTTTGGTAAGCGAACTGTCTCTTGTGAAGCGGGTTTCTGATCAGTGTGGTATTCCTGATGTGCTCATCAATGATTTTTTCCATTGATTTGAGCATGAATGAGGTAAGACTGATTGGTCTGTATGCTTTGGGATCCTCTTTATGTCGGTTTCTCAGTTTAGGAATAAATACAACTCGCGCAAGTCTCCATGGTTGCGGAATGTAGCCTTGCGCAAAGCTGCTTCTGAAGATACTTACGAGGTATGGAGTTAGGAGCTCCAGACCCTTTTGCAGTAAAGCTGGAAAAATCCCGTCAGTACTGGCTTATTTAAATGGCTCAAATGAGCATATTGCCCATCTTATTTTATCGTGAGTGAAGATTGATCTTGCTATTCTCCAGTCTGAAGAATTGGTTCTGTGCAGACTGTTATCGTTTGAGGGACCCCATTCCTCAGTATTTGGCATCCCGGAAAGTGGGTGCTGAGGATTAGTTCGCCCGTCGTTAGGGCGTCAATTGTGTGGCGCCCATCAGGATGCATTATGGTACTTAGGTACTCGGTGTCATTTTTAGCCAGAACTTTATGGAATCTGGCAGCTGTGTTGGTGCATTCGACACCTTCGCAGAACCTGACCCACGAGTTTACTTTGGCAGACCTGATCTTTTTGTTGTACTCATGAAGTTTGGAGCGGTACGTTTCCCACTCTCCTGTCCTTTTGGCTCTATTAAAAAGTCTTCTTGTTCACCTCCTTAGTCTCGATAGCTCCGGAGTCAACCAGGGTACTCCTTTGTTATTGTTCGTTCTTCTGAGAGGGCATTTTTCCACAAATGAGGCCACTATAGCCCTGGCCACGTTGGAGACCAATCTGTCCAGACTCAGCCAGCCGGAGGCTGTCCTGTCGATGGTGGATAGCCTCTCTCGAAGGAAGATACAGTAGTCGCCCCACTCAGTTAGCTGGGGAATTCGCCTTTCTCGGAATCTGGGTATGGGCGCTGTTACTTCGAACCTGATGTGCATGTGGTCTGACAGTGGGGTTTCATCAGATACATGCCAGTTCCTGATCCAGTTTTCTGTCCTTTGGTTACCAAAGGTTAGGTCGAGTACTTCCCGCCTAGACCTAGTTACGAAAGTAGTTTTACTACCTCTGTTGAAGATGCTGAAATTCAAGGAGGAAAAAGTTTCTAATATGTACTCACCTCTTGAGCTTATGTTAGTGCTTCCCCAGACGGTGTGGTGTGCATTGGCATCACAACCGACCAGGAGAAGTGCCTTGGTCTTACCACAAAAGTCCGCTAGGCCTTTAAGTCGTGTTGCTGGAACTTCCTCATCGCCTGGGAAGTAAGCTGACACCACCACGAGCTTCGTGTTGGTGTCGTCATTGAGAGTAACGCAGATAGCTGTTAGATCTCCGTAGCTGAATTCTGTAAGATAAATGAGCTTTATGCTATTTCTGATTAGTATACATGCTCGAGATCTGCTCGAGCTTGTATCATATATGACTGAGGACCCGCTCACCTTGAGTCCTTTAATTTCTCCGCGTAATTGCCAGGGTTCCTGAATGAGCGCCATTCCCAGGCTCTCCCTGGTGAACCTGGCCACTACCGTATCTGAGGCTGCAATGGCGTGATGCAGGTTGGCCTGCAGCACGCCCAGGGACACGCTAGTCGTCGGGTTCATCGGAGTCGTCCACGTGATCGAGACCCTCTGGTGCTGGATCCCCTTCCTCAGTCTCCATGTGTATCACGGTTTCTGAGAGAGGGGATAGAACGTCGTCGTCCTCAATGCAGCCCAGCTCCTCAACCGCTGGTGCTGCAGCAATCTCCTGCTCACTGGGGGTAGTCCGTAGGCTACTTGATATAGCTGAGCTCTCCGTTACGACTGGAGGTTTTGCAGCTGTTTTGTTGCTTGTCTTGACCCGGTTCCAAGTTTTGGGGTGGAGGGTGACCCTGCTAAATTTATAATTCAGGCTGAATTCAGCCTTTATTATGGCCGCGAAGGATACCGGGTCAATCGATAGCGTAGCTGATATGCCTTCGCCCTCCCGTGCTTCACGAAGCACTTTGCAGTCTGCGATGTGGATCCCATCGTTCTGGTTCTTCAGATACTTCAGTGCCTTCTCCGCATTGCACTCCGTGGTGCGCGGGAAGAACACGTTTGCAATCTGGTTGCGCAGAATATCGCTGCCCAGAACCGCCTTGAGGGATGCTCCTGGCCATGGCTTCATACTGCCAGCTTGCTTGGTGAGCCACTCCACTGTAGTACCGTTTTCACACTCGATCAGGATGTGGCCTGGCCTGAATCGTATTCCGGCGAACTTGGGCTTTACCTGTTTGGCGCTCTCGGTAAGGATTTCCGCCAGTAGCACGTTTTGAATGGACGTCTTTTGCTCTGCCGTTAGTATTTCCGCTGAGTCGGTGGGTATAATGGCCACATTGGTATTTGAGGCCACCTTCCGTATGAAGCTTTCGCTTTTCCTTTGCCTCCAGAGGGGACAGAAAAGCGGCTTCTGTCGGCGGTTGTTGTGGTCTCCTTGCTCGTCGAGGTTTTCGCATCAGTCCTCTCGCCTCCTACGATGCCGCCTTCAATCGCGACAGCGCTACCTTGGTCTTGGCTCACCCTTTGCCGCGTACTGTCTAGCGTAAGAGCTCGTCCGTGGAGCGCTGTCGCCTGGCTTGAGGTGCAGGGTGATTGCTGGAGTTCAGTGGTGTGTGTGGTCAGTGGTTTCAGGGTTTCACGGCTAATTCCCTCGTTTTTGTCGGCTCATGTCCCTGTGCCAGGAACTTGAAATAGCACTTGCATCCCGCGCCGCTGAGCCCTTTCCTAAGGGGATCCTTAACGCCTCCTGGCTCGAAGAGTTTCGGATTTTTCTTTTTATAACTCGATGGCCCCGGTCTGGGCTCGTCAATGTCCGAGAAGTAAAGCTCCTCAGGGACACTACGTTGGGTAGCTTGATTCGTGCCATCCCGTGGCTGTTCGGAAGTGCCGGCCTTCCCTTTTTCCATATCGGAATCACTCGAGGCAGTGAGTGTCACCTTGGTTTCGGGTGTGCTGTGTGTTTTGGTTTTGTTGTTTTTGTTTTTATTGTTATTCATGTTATTCCCACGAGTAGGTAGGGAAAAACTGTCCACCGAAGCAGGGCCCGCTTTACTCCGGTAAGGTCTTAGCTACCCTTGGATATAGACCCGGTATCCAAGGAGCTCCGTTAATGATGATCATTTACGCCCTGATCACCTTACCCCGTTGGGCACGGGTCGCCTGACACCCCGGGGATTTAGGCATATCTAACACCATGGACGTTATCAGAAACAACATGATTACAGATCCTGAGAACGTCTAGTGTATACAGTGCTCGAGCTCGACTCGCCGCCTCACAATGCACCTAAATATATATTTACCTGCATGGCGAGTCTTCTCTGAGAGGAGGTCCCACGATCACCGGCCCGCCCCACAGTTTGGCCTTCACCGGAGTGAAGTTTCTAGCGGCCACATTGTTCCACTGATACCTTCTCGAACAATGGATCCCTCCACTTACCTTGCCCACTGCAGGGCAGGACTTTTGAATCGGACTCGTCTACGGTGTTTATAATAGGTTTCGTGCAGCTTCCTTACACAACCTCCACATTTTCAAGCTTTTTCACGATATTAGAGCTCAACGTTGTGACAATTGTCCTCTTATGGGGCGAAATCAAGCTCGTAATTGTTGCAAGACAATATTCATCTAAAGGTTCGTCAGGGTCCTCACGCCATAAAATCACAAAGCTGAACTTGTCTCTGCATTTTAGTTATATCAGCCGAAAAACAGACAAAACTTTGAATTGACGAATCCTTTTGTAGGATCCAAGAACTGGATACGTTGGGAATAGGTATCGCTTCCGACCATCGAGTGAATCTGTCTGTGATAGACAAAACGTATGTGTAACCTTATGGGAAGCCGGTAAAAGTCCTAAGATATCTTATGTATGTGTTGAAAACGTCTGTCAGGAGCAATGGAATTACCTGGAACGTTTTCGATGTGACGGCTGACTTTCGAACGCTGACACCGAGGACAGGCTCTGGCCCAACTGACAATGTCCTTCCCTTTGATGGGCCAAACATATTTGCTTCGTATCAATTTGCTGGTAGTACGTGCACTTGCTGGAAAACTTTATGTCGTAAGACTCGCGGAATAAATGGTCAAATTTTTCCGGGGGAAATGTCACAAGAAATCTGTTCGTTGCCTCGTGTGACAGTGTTTTGACGACGCAGGCAGGCAGGACTTGAGCCCCTCTTCCGTGCTTCTGCGATGTTTCTGGCCGTGATTTCCGTCCCGATGCAGCAATGGCTTCGATTTCTTCTACCCGGAATAGTGATTCTATGTTTTTGACACCACTGACATATCTAATATCCGTGGAAAGTGGGGTTATGTATTGTAACTGTCGAGCGCGAATCGGTGCTGCTTTGTCCTGTTTATAATTTTATATAGCCTCAACACGCCGAGGTAGTGGTCGTGTTCCTTTCTCTGAAATCAAATAGCCCAGGTATTCTACGCTTTTTGCTGCTAACTCGCACTTTTCGATGTTTACCCGAATGCCGTGCTTGCTCAGACGTTGCTTAAAAATTTGGTTCAAATGTTCGGCATGTTCAATTGGGTTTCTGGAGGCGACCAGAATGTCATCCAAATAAGCGTAACAGAAATCTAAGCTGCGTAAAATAGAATCTAAAAACCTGTGAAAGGTCTGCGCGGCATTGCAGAAATCGAGGGTCATTTTAAGAAATTCTAACGAATCAAAAGGAGTGCTACCGTCCTTGTGAATCGGAACTTGATCTAAGTTGATCGTGCTACCAGGCATTGGTGTGGCAATGCGACTGCGTGCAGGCGCCCATAGTCCCCACATGATCTGCATTAGCCCAATTTCTTTTGCATCATATGCAATGGGCTCGCCCAGGGACTATCAGACGGGCGACAAATACCTTTTTATACCATGTACTCAAATTCTCTCTTGGTTGCTGCATTTGATGATGCGGTGAATTCTGGAAAATTGGCAAGTAAACCATATTGAAACCATTAATCTGACGAACGACAGAAAGGGTTTCAAGCGGGTTTTTCTCTTGCAATTCCGATATTGCGTATTTCCGTGAGCCTCGTTCGTTTCACGTCGACAAGGGAATTACATTCAATTATGGGTCCCCTAACGTCTGCCTCGTGGAAATACCAGGGGGGGGGGGGTGGCCTTTGCGTGACTTGTTCCCGAGGTGTTGGCTTAGAAGCAAATTTCGCTATTCGCCTTATTAGATTTTCGCCGCGAACGTGTATCGACTGAGCCCCCACGTTGTTGTAAGAGTCGCATCCCCTTCTCCAAGCGTACTAATTTCTGCAGACTCACTAGCACCAGATTGATTCTGTGCTTCATTCATCGTCGCTACAGACGATTTGGGTCATATATGTGTCACGTTCGTGAGCAATAAAATAAAAGATTTTTCTTTTCTTAACCAACTGTATTTCACGTTCTTTATTGGACTGCTGTTGTATAATCGTCGACTGCCTCGAGTGCAACTCGAGCACTTACATTTATGAGCTCAAGTTTGTCAAGTCAGCAGGAAACGAGTGTGAGAAAACGAATGTGCTCTGGAATTTTGCAATTAGGTGAAAAGATACATACCTGTCTGGTGGACAGGTCAACGATTCGATCACGTTGCATAAAAACGTGATCGTCTCATAACAACTCCCCTTTGTTACACTAAGATTGGTCCTCCAACTTTAAATTTTGTTTCTGACTTGACAACCTTATGCTTTTACAAAATATTCCTTAAACAAATTATTAATTTTTTTTTTGTTTGTTTTTTTTTTTTTCACTTACTGTCTAACAACAATTCGAATATTATTATAGTCTACATTTTCCTTTTTAGTTCAAAGTATTATCTGTACCAATTAAAATTTAAAATAAAATATTTTTTTTTTTTTTTTTTTAGAAGTTGATCCTTAATCTAGACTGATTTTCAATTGGGGTATTACGTCGCACTTCTCTCTGGTTATGATATTCTACTATTGGAGTCGTTATTTGTTCTTGTTGTTTTTTATGGTTAAAGCAAAAGCATTTCTTAAATAATCTTAATTTACACTTTCCTCCTAAATAACATTTCAGTAGCAAATATATGACAAAAATTATTATAATTGTTCCAAATATTGATGAGTACCATTTATTTTCGATTTCGAATATAAACTTTGGTATTGGTTTTAACTTATTTTCCCAAAAGGACATTTGTTCGGCAACCTCAGCTGTGAGGTCCTTTAACTCGTGTATATTGTTTGATGACAATTTATTAATTTTTACATTACTTTGTGAAATTTCTTTTAAATGAAGGTGATAACAACAATCATCTAATTCAATGAGTCTATCTTTCAATGAAATTATTTGTTCTTCTGATTTTACCGGAATATAATCTTGATTTACTGAGTGAATTGAACATTCTGAGGTTAACGTTAAAATGTATGTTCCTACTAGTTTTAAATTTTCAGTTTCATTGCATTGACAACGGTAATTGGTTTCGATTGAATTTGATATAATTAATTTTAGGTTGCTGACCTTATGCATGATATCAACTTCGATGTTCAATTTTCTAAATTGACAATATCTGTCCTGGTGTCTAAAGTAAAGTTCAGTTACACATGATTTTGAGTAGGCTGATTTCAAAGGAATCGGTTTGCAAATGTTTTTGTTAGCTATTGCTTTACAGTCTAAGTCGTTCGAAACAGCGTAGTGCTCATGATCCTTACTCACAATTAAGAATTTTGGCAAATTTTCTAATGTTATAACGTTAGTGTCTTTGATAAACGGAAATATAAGAATTTCGTAGGATTCAAACTCTTGTTTAGTTACCTTATCAATTTTCAAAACGATGTAAACTTTTTTTTCTTTCATAAACGCGTTTATCGAAATGTCTTTAATCAACTCCTGGTAGTTTTTTATTGATGGATCTATTGCCAAATCGTGGTTCTCTTTCAAATTAATTAATTGATCTATGAGTTGTTCTGGTTCTAACACAAAAGGATGTAAAACACCAACCTGAATAAAAAGAAGAGAATCTCGGAATATTTCAATTTTAAGGTTTACAATTTCAATTTTATGAACTATTTGGGAGTACAACTCGTCGTAATGTAGTTCTAATTGTAGTAATTTTTCGTGTGCTTTAGTAAAGTTATTGATTTTATCTATTGAAGTACTTAATTATCTCATTAATTTTTTCTTTGATTGATTTCTGTTCAGTATTGATAATTTTAGCTTGTTTATTTACTTCTTTTATCAGAATTAAATTCTTTTCCATTCCCTCATTCATTGTTATCCACAACATTCAGAATGTCATGAATTTGGTCTGCATTTGAGGAGTCCATTGTCCCAAATAGGAATTTTAATCCAGATCCAACCCAGTTGGCTAAACCTCGCTTATATCGAATATTGGGGCTAATCCCTAAGAGTCCATAAATTGTTCCTAAATTATGATTAAGTCTTTTTATTTGAAGATCTCCATTTGTCTTCAGGTTTTTACATTGCTTAAGCTCTTCTGTACACATCTCTTGTATATTTATCCCTAATTGTCGTATGTTTCCTATTTCTATCTCTAGTTCTACAATATCCATTACTCTTACTAAACTTATTTCACTATCTACGAACTTTGTTTCTTTCAAGAATTTAAAGAATGCACCGGGGAAGTCCAATTTTCGTATCTCCAACGCTCGGATAGGTATAGAAACGAGAATTCTGTAACAATAAATTATGCTTCAATATAGGGTTTAATATGTTTTAAATTCATTGTCCTGGTTTTATTACGACTACTTTTAGCGTCTTTAATAATAACACTACGAGCTCCTAATTTTATTATTATTGTACGGCCCTGTCCATTTAGGTTTTAACTTATCATTTGATATAACTAAATTTTTCACTAAAACTAGCTGTCCTAACTGGTAATTAATAACTTTTCCTTTTGCTTTCTTATCATATTTTTCTTTACTTAATTTTTTCTTCTGTAAGTCAATTTTCTTAGCGTTTTCCCTAATCGCTTCTAACTGGTTTGTGATAACATCAACTCGGTCTTCCGCTATCTCCTTTATTTTAGGGGTCTTGAAAACATTTGGTTTAATCCCAAAGAGTAATTCATGCGGCGAGTATGACGTTGAATTATGTTTCGTCTGATTATAACAAAGTGAAGCTAAATTAAATCTAGTATCCCATCCTACTTCTGTTTTAATCTCGTCTATCGTAGTTCCCAAATATTCAGTGAGACGCGCATGAGCACGTTCTACTCCTCCGTTACCCTGTGGGTGATATGAACTACATGATATTGTGTTTATTCCTAACTTTGTGCAAAATTTGTTTAACGCTCCAGCGGTTAAGTTGGGTGCATTGTCTGAAAGAATTTCTTCTGGTACACCGAAATAAGAGATCCAATGATTCAAAATTGTCTGCAATATTTCGTTTCCCGATGTATCCTGTAACGGCGCAAAGCGAATATATTTAGTGAGGTTGTCTTGTATAGTAAGACTGTATATTGATTTGTTGTCTTCCGCAGTATACCTGTATGGTCCGACAACGTCAATAGCAATTCGTTCAAATGGCCTACCCTTAAGACCGTTGATAGTCATAGGTAACGTCTTATTTTGCCTTATGATCTTAAATCTTTGACAATGTTGACAGTTCTTTACAAAATCCGTGATATCCTTGTGGACACCCAACCAATAATAATTTTCCCTAAGAGCAGCCTCGACGGCACCTACGCCTCGATGGCCGCCAATTAATCCGTTATGATACTTTTTGATAAGCTCCAATCTATTATTTTTATCTACAACAATAATTTTATCTTGGGGAATGAGATGCAGTTTTCCTCTTGAAGATGTCTTACCTCCAATCCTCGTTGGTGTTTCATTTACTTCTTGAAATCCTAATTCCCTGTTATGTGATTTACTTGACCTAGCAGTTTGTTCAACAGCGTCCCCTTTGTTAGTTTGGTCTTGGTCGTCGTTGTTTTCAACATTAGCGATCATTACGTTCCTATTTCGGCTGAGCTCATCCGCTACATAGTTTTCCTTGCCTGGAATATATTTGATATGATAATCATATTCTTCTAGCATAGTACGCCATCTCCCTTGGCGACTACTTGGCTCCTTCAGGTTTTTAAGCCATTGGAGAGGTCGATGGTCTGACTTTATAACGAAAGGCACACCATACAAATAAGGTCTGCACTGCTTAACGGCCCACACTACCGCAAGGCATTCTTTTTCGTAGGTGCAATACTTCCTTTCTGCTGGATTTAAAGATCGTGAAATATATTGTATTGGATGATCTCTGCCCTCATGCTCTTGACTGAGTACCGCACCAATTCCGTATCCACTTGCATCAGTGGTAAGGGTGAATGGCTTCGAAAAGTCAGGGTATTTTAAAATTGGTTGCTCTGTTAGTTTTTGTTTAATGAGATCGAATGCATCTTGGCATTCACTAGTCCAAATGAATTCGGTGTCCTTTTTAAGTAATTTATTTATTGGGCTCAATATTTTGCCAAAATCTTGAACGAAACGCCTATAGTAGCCAGTCATCCCCATAAAACTTTTGACTTCCTTCGCGTTTTGAGGAGGTTTCAAGGACAAGACCGATTCTATCTTTTTCGGATCCATTTTCACACCACTCTCTGTTATTATATGCCCTAAGTATGCCACTTCCTTCCGGAGGAACTCGCACTTATCGGGCTGTACTCTCAAATTGTTAACTCTCAATCGCTCAAAGACTTCTTTTAATCTCTGATTGTGATCTTTAAGATCATACCCATAGACGACAATGTCGTCTAGGTACACAAAGCACCTAGTTCCTTGCAGACCACATAATACTGTATTCATCATGCGCTGAAAGCATGATGGCGCATTTTTCAACCCGAACGGCATTCGGTTGTATTGATAATGACCGTAGGGTGTACTGAAGGCAGTTTTCGGTCTATCAGACTCCTTCAAAGGGATCTGATGGAACCCAGATGTGAGATCCAAAACGCTAAAATATTTCGCTCTCCCTAGCTGGTCCAGTATTTCTGATATGTTGGGCAAGGGGTACTTGTCGGTTATTGTAAGCTCGTTTAGTCTCCTATAGTCTATGACCATTCTCCACTTGGTTCTGCCCGAGGCATCCAATTTCTTGGGAACCACCCAAAGTGGTGAGTTCCATGGAGAATTGCTTTCACTTATGGTCCCGTTCTTAAGCATTTGCTCAACTTGTTTGTTTACTTCGGATTCATGAACTTTTGGATACCGGTAAATTTTTACATGCACAGGCTTCGCACCTTCAATAGTGTCAATTGAATGTTCCGCAGCCATAGTTAAATTTTTGGGATCAATTGCCTGAAATATTTCCCTATATTCGTTAACTAGTTTCCTAATAGCCAGTTTATCTTCCGTGTTCATATGATCATCCCTTATCTCAATATGATTATTTACTTTTCCCTCCAGCGTTCCCTCTTCAATAGGATGAGCAATAACTTTATTTATTTTGCAGACATAGTCCGTTTCTCCAGTGTTCAAAATGCTAACAGGCACGCGGTTTGTTTTGTCAATTATACCCAAGCTGTTTGAAATAATTACGTCGCCAACTTTAGTTTGTGGCACGAAAACATGATCACCAATCTTTCCTTCGACTTGAACAAAACGCATGACTTCATGCCTACTAGGCAGGTTGAAGTCATCGTTTTCTAGTTTGAGGCTTATGTCTCCAAAAACAAGAATATTTTCACGAAGATTGAATTCTACTCCATGTTTTCGTAAAAAGTCCATACCCAGCAGAGCTCCGAACTCTGGAATCACGTAGTCCTCGACTACATGAAAATTAATTTCAATTTCTTTATTTGCTATCAAACAGGTCAAGGTGGTTTCCCCAACAGAACATTCACTTGTTCTACCTATTCCTTTAAATTTTATCGTTTTTTTGTATCAACTTGATCCTCGTAAACTTTTCCTTTCGAAATTAAACTGACATCTGCACCCGTGTCAATAAGTCCCCTCACGTACTCATTGTTAACCCTAATAAATATGAATGGGCTGTTAGTGAGATGCTTCTTTATTTCCATTACCTTTCGTGTCTTAAAATTCCCACCTGTTTTTTGGTTAATATTTTCATTAGTATTGTCGCCACTTTGCTGAACCGTAGTTCGGTTTTGGTTAGGGCCCATCCGGTTTTGATATCGTGAACGATTCGGATATCGGTTGTGCTGACTTCCAGTAGAATGGTTCGCAGCATTACTACTAGACCTACAATCCCTGGCAATATGGCCCATTTTACCACAATTATAACACTTGGTGAACGATTTTACGTGACTTATCTTCGGAAGTTGGTTCCGATTGGAAAAGTCACGGCTGATATTGGTCTTAAACATGTTGAGTCGCTGCTCCTCCTCTTTAGCTAGTCTACTCGCTTCGTCAACAGTTTTTGGTTTTTGGGTTGCCACGTAAGTTGATAGGTTTTGGCGTAACCCGTTAATAAAAATTGTTAAGGTTTCATCGTTAAGATAATTTGTCTCGCCGATTAGCAGTTCTTTCTCCACTTTGCTACTTCGAGACTGCAATATGCGTCTCTGCAAGGTTTGAACCCTTTGGGTGAAAGACACAACCGTTTCGGCGTGCCCTTGCCTAATGCTTATCAACTCTCGGTGTAACTGTAATCCACTATGAGGCTCTTGGTATACCCTCACCAATTCCTCTTTGAGTTCAGTCCAACTTTCGAACTCTTTATTTAACAAAATTAACTGGGCATCCCCTTTAATTTGAGTTTGTACATAGCGGAATAGAATTGGCTTCTGGTTGTCAGCAGCCAACTCCATGGCCTGAGTTGCACTATTTATAAAGTTGAAAATGTCATCAGACCTCCCGGTGAAGGGCTGAATGAATTTAAACAGATCGGCTAGTCCGCAAGACATAGTGGTTTCAATTTCTATGCGAGTACTCTCTAGTGGAAATTCCTGATTACTGAACCCCTCAAACAATTCACTGTTGCCGGAGCTATAACGAGTGTCTTGTATGGTATCTTCAAGTTCAATAACCTCTTCAATATTGCTTGGGTCGTCCGAAATATTTTCAAATGCCGATTTCGCGTAGTTTTCTACAAATTCTAGATAAGATACTTTACTCGACCCGATTTCAACAATTATAACCTTTTTTTGGCTCGAGGTCTAATAACTCAGTAAGTGTGACGCGCCTTTGCTCTCCTTTCAAAAACACAGTAAAAACTTCGGACATTACAAATTCCCGACGGTTAGAGTAGAATACCGTATCGAACGATCAATGCAAATTTAATTACGAAACCATCACTAATTCAATTTTTAGCATCACGCAGAAAAATGTCAAAATTATTCCAAAAATTACACCCAAATTCAACGCACAATATTCTTGATTCAAATATTTTTTGTTTCGGTTGGTTCTCAATACTAAAACATCACATATTACCAATACTCGATGAATTGATCAAAATACAATATCGAACGCTCGTGAACAATACCGTCACTGAATCGAGTTTTGGTTTCATGCAAAAGCTCAAAATGATTAAAAAATTACACCAAATTCAATCGCACCATATTCGTAATTCAAGTATTTTTGTTCACCAAATTCAAAAGTTACACCAATTTCATCACACCTTATTTATAATTTAAATATTCTTGTTCACCGCATTCAAAAATTACACCAATTTCATAATTTAAATAATTTTGTTCGCCGCATTCGAAAATTACACAAATTTCATCGCACCATATTCATAATGTAAATATTTTAACTGAATGGTCATTCAAGATACTGGGTGTGTACTCACATTAAATTTACAACTTGTTGCAATTTCATCTTCGATCCTTGCTAGTCTCGATGCTCGGTCTCCGTAGAGTTGCAGTCAAACGTTGTCACAACAAATTTTCGTCCTTGAATATCGTGTTGCACTGTCGCAGGTACTAATCGATCCTCCCGTGGGATAACAATCGTTCGGTAGTAGATCTTTACAATTGTTAAAAAGAAACACATTCACAATGATTTCGGAGGTTCACTCCCCCAGGCTTCCACTTTGGTTTCCGTAGAATTTGGATGCCTTGATTTTGTCCGGATTCCTTGAAATCGCAATACTTTCCGAAGAGTTATCGATTTCGGGATCCCACCGCTGCCACCAGATTTTGTCACGTTCGTGAGCAATAAAATAAAAGATTTTTCTTTTCTTAACCAACTGTATTTCACGTTCTTTATTGGACTGCTGTTGTATAATCGTCGACTGCCTTGAGCCGAGCACTTACATTTATGAGCTCAAGTTTGTCAAGTCAGCAGGAAACGAGTGTGAGAAAACGAATGTGCTCTGGAATTTTGCAATTAGGTGAAAAGATACAATACCTGTCTGGTGGACAGGTCAACGATTCGATCACGTTGCATAAAAACGTGATCGTCTCATAACATATGTATTTATATCTGCTATCACTTTATCCGCTGTCATTATAAGTGTATCGGTATTTTTTGTCACGCTCAGCATTGCTCGCACCTGGCCCGATAAAAGACGTAGCCATATATTGCTTTGATAGCCAGCCTTTGTTATACACCTCACGAAATTATTGAGATAATTTGCCGCCTTTCAATTCTACATCCGTTAAAACACGATTTACTTTCACCTCTCGACTTTTGTCAAAACGAGATATATTAACGATTTTTTTAAAATTGCGTTTTTATCCGATTTGGGTGGATTTTCCACCATAGGTCTGCGACTTGTTCCAGAAACAGGCAGTTGATTCCCGCAATAATATAGCATTGAATACTGTCCCGCTATAATGGTCGCGTAAAGGGCGCCATATACCTAGCGATTTATTGGTCAGTCGAAAGCCCTATCGATTGCCTACAATCGATCTGCCGCGCGTACAGCACACACACTAGGCAATTTATCGGGCAATCTGAAATTGACAGTTTCACGGTCCACAAGATACAACACAAAATAGCGAAAATTATACCATTTTTGGCGATGGAAGAGGGACATCCATTGCTTCTTTTGATGGAGAATGATCGCCACAACCACAGCATGAAGAACGACCACAGGTTTATGTAAAAAAATCAGCAACTAAGAACACGTGATTGTCATGACAGCTTGCACAGAAAATTGCATGGCAATACGTTCCACACGTCAAATCAAAAAATTCAATCCGATGGTCACACATACACCTTCCGATTTATCTGGCAATCAAAAAATCTCAGCAATCGATCGGAGAGGGTCTGTGGCGTTTCTAAGAGTGAAGTCGGTTACATTATTCGGAAATAATTGACGTTTCGATAAGTTGCTCTGGTGGTGAGTTTGTGACTTATTGCAACTCTACAATGTATGCTATTTATGCCTTTTCTTGGCAGAGGCTAGAGACATTAGAGCGACTACTCTTCGAAATTTAAAACGCTTTTTATCATTCCTTGGACCAAGAGATTGTTGCGTGCGTTACAGCAAAACAGAGGTGAGTCGATTGAACTTACGCGAAATATGCCGGCTTGCCGGCCCCATAAAGTGGAAGGAGCAATTTGCATTTTAGTGCCGCACACCCACGCGGTCAATACGAATCCATTTTTTTTTACTTTCGTTCCGTTAAAATCATTACGTTTTTCTTGCATTTTAACAAGGAAAAAAAGATGGATTCGCATTCTCCGTGTGTGTGCGGTTATTTGATCATAATTCAGTCCCGTGTGGGTTTTTTTTTCATAAATCACGTCCGCAGATGTGTTAGTGACATCCAATTTCTAAAATCTGAACTGCTTTTTTCTTGGGTTTTTGAGATCAACAGCACGCTCAACAGTGTTATTTATCCCCATAGATCTTAACATCTGAGAGAGATCATAGTTCGTCGCATGGATCGTGAGTTCGAAACACA
Source organism: Microchrysa polita (assembly GCA_949715475.1). Taxonomy (NCBI): domain Eukaryota; kingdom Metazoa; phylum Arthropoda; class Insecta; order Diptera; family Stratiomyidae; genus Microchrysa; species Microchrysa polita. The sequence goes on along the minus strand of OX454422.1, from coordinate 10,892,770 downwards.
TCATAAACTGAATTTGTTCTCGGTGAGTCTCGAACCAAGGAGATCCTGTGCACTGTGCACTGCGCCTGTGCATCAACCACTACAACAACACATGCTCACTGCAATTACACACATACATCATGCAAAAACATACCCAACATGGCTTTAATATTATAGCATATAAAATAAAAAATAAAAAAACAATGTGCACAGAGGGGGAAAGTGTCGCGGATCAACCAAAAAAGGAAAATAGCTCTTTCAACATTTTTAATAAATTATCAAACACACAAAACAACAAATTAAAAAAAAATCAAGCAGGGAATGCAATATTATTACTATATAGGCGAAAATAAAATACAACAACAAAAAAGGATATATGCGAAATCAATTAAAAATTCATCATGTATATTTCAGAAAATTGTCGAAAAGAAAATCAAACAAAATATATAAAAAAATACATATATATATATATCTATATAATTTGTGAGTTTTGTACTGTTTAAATGAAGAACTTTTAGGTGTTTTTCCAATTTCGTTTCTCATCAATAGCTTGGCAGATCAGTGAAAATGCATACTTCTCCCTAAAATTTCCACCGTGTCCTACATGACATAAAGTGAGATCCAAAAAAAAAAAAAAAAAATGCGGGCAAATATCTCGTCCTTAATTCGGAAAGTATGATCGCCACAATTGCTCGCGCATACGAAGTATTGCATGCATATCGGCCAGAATTTTGGCAAGCACCTCATTCGATTTGATTACGCTCAACAGGGAAGGACTGCATGTGTCAAGTGATGTCCAAAAAACACCCAACAATTCGTTGAATTAATCTGACAAAGATCAACTCAGGTCATATAATTAATTAAAAATGCCATTGGGTCAAATACACTTTCATAGAATTTATGATTTCAGTAGTAATAGAATTATAACATGCCCGCATACAACTAATGCAACAAATGACTTAGAATGAAGTAAATCAAATTTGTGATCGTGTTTTGCAGCTGTTTGTTCCACGTGAGTCTATTGTCAAGGGTGACTCCCAGATATATTACCTCAGTGGTAAACTGCAGTTGTTGATTAAATAAGGTTGGAGCATTCCAAATTGTGTTTGCGACTGAAGGTTATTAGTGTTGTTTTAGCGGAATTGACCGATAGGCCTACCCTCCTGCACCAATCCTCCACAGTTAGTGTTATTGCCATAGTGAGAAGAAGGAATGGATAGGCATAAATTACTGTGAAGAAAGCGCACGCATTCACTGTCTATCAGTCTCGTGTGCACACAGCCAGCGCTCCTTCGCGTTCACCTTCTATGAGTCACATGTGACTCACACTCATAAATGTATGAATTTTCGGATACTAGACGTGTGGCGGTAATGTCGGTGAAAACTGGTCAGACAGTGAACGTGTTAAGATCAGATGTGTTGTCGCAGAACAACTCCGGTGGCCTTCGTTCAAAATCGATAAAAATATATTCCCTCCCCCCCCCCCCCCCCGCCATATGTTTGATTCCATCGGTAATTGTCGTAATTTTCGATCAGAGCTTATAAAGAGCTTCCCTCTTCGCACTGGTTGCACAGAGTAACTCAGTAAAACTTAGGCGACAATTTTATTTTTTCGATTACCCCCCGAGAGTTAACCTCAGCCTCAGTCTTAGCGTAGGCTTTAGACTTAGATTGACGGTTGGTTGAGTTTGCATGTGTAAGCGGTGTGAGGATGTATACGAATTTACGCACGTAGAAACAAACCGAAAAACTTCAGTAATATTTGTCAACGACATTTGACATAAAAAATAGAAATACAAAGGAGGATGGTCAAAACGGTCGTTTGATGAACAGCAATCAAACGTATGTCAAATGAAAGCTTGGGACGAGTAGATTAACGTTTGTTCTAGCGATATTTAGCTAAACAGTGGGAGATCGGAGATATGGGCTATTTAAGTTTTGACAAAAAAAGAAAAATCTTACTGCACTAAAATCACATTTACCGAAAAAATATGTAACTCAGAAACTTGAAGTAAATTTTCTAATACACTTAGCAGTTTTCACTATGATTGATGGAAAAAATGATTAAAAAATATTAAGTCGTTTTGAAATTATACACGTTCAAAGTCAAAAGTTGCGAATTTTTAATGTTGTTTTTGTTACTTTTATCTAATTCTTTCTATATTGCGAAATCATTACATAAAATATATTTTATAAAATGAAATTTTTGTTTTGTAGTGAACAAATCCGCTTTACATATATTTAGTCTATTTTCAAAAGTTAAGAAGTTAATTGGGCTTGAACGACGTAAAGTCTCGCAAAAAAATACACAATTTTACCAAAATACATACATATATCATTACGTTGAACGTGTAGTATGTCGTATAAATCGGACTATCAATGGAAACGGATGAGTAAAAAGTTAAAGGATTACAACTCAGGTTGTAAATAAAATGACGTTTTTATTCTCGATCGTGGATTTAGGGATAGTTTTAGTATTTTAGAAGCATATGGTTATGAAGCTAATGTACATCCTACAAAGGAAAGGGGAGAAAGCCAATTAACCACGGAACAGCCGAATAGATCAAGACTTATAATCATATGCCGGTGGGTAGTAGAAGCTATTTATGAACGGAAAGATGAAGCAATCTTATAAGCTGTTTCGTCAAACCAGCTTTAATAGATCTCTTCCCCACATGTTTGACGACTTTAAAATAGGAGCTAGTGTCTTAAACGCCTTTTACAAGGATCATCGTTTGGCTCCTGAAATAATTAATATAATTAATGAAAACATTAATCAGCCGAATCAATCCGTCTTTATAAATATGTAGAGATGATAATTTAAGTAGGCATCGAAGTAATTTCGTGGGTATGAAAGTAAACCTCTCATTTTTAGAATACTTTCTTCGATTAACAGAGGATTGTATGATTTTGCACGGTTTAGGCACATATCATAATAAAGTTAGCTAGGTCGTATGTTGCAGAGCATTCGCGGGAGGGGATTTACTATATTGAAATGTGTAGGCATGATACACTTGAGGGTTTAAGCGAATGCAACATTACGTAGACTAATGTATGGTTTTATGGGTTCGACTACATTCGCGGCATGTGAGAGAACGAATTTATTATGTCTATATTTTAATTGACAGTGACCAGCATGGTATACACTCCCAGGCACTTGAATAGGGACAAACTTTTCGAGAGTTGTTTATCTCAAAATATCCTTTTCCTTGCAGCAGAGAGCATAACTCAGTATTTGTTTACAAAGGCTATTATGTTGCTCATAGTTTGCGAGGAAAAAAAAGAAACATTTAATAACAAAAGTTATGTTTCATCAACATTATGCTGATGCACTAATAAATTCTATGTTGAAAATTGGGTCACTTGAATAGGGACAGTTGCGATTCGGTCGGTATTTCGAAAGTGCTAGTATCGTATCCTAACTGTTTTTGTTTTAATCCACTCAGATTGTGTTTTGACTTTAATTTTTGTTAGTTTCGGTAATCATGGATAGAGAAAAAAAGCATTAAATACCGCGCAAATGGCTCAAATCGATGTTTTGAGAAATGAACAACACAGATTACGCGAAATTTCGAAAATAGTGAAAAAAAGTAAATCGGTTGTGTTTAACTATTTAAAAAATAAAAGTGGATATGGACGAAACATAAAAGGGCGAACGCGAGGTGCCCAAACCGCCAAAGAGAAAAGGGCCATTCTGCGAGCCGCCTCTAATTTTCACTATCAGCGGCTAGAATTGTAGCTAAAGTCGGTGTTACAGCTAGTTTATCAACAGGACAACGTGTAATAAGGAATTCTTCACACCTAGAACGAAAGAATATTCAGAAAAAAAACACCGTTAGACACAAAGAGGAAAAGCCATCCTCTGGATTTTGCTCGCGAAAATATGTCATGGCGGCAGGAGTGGAACAGGGTAGTTTTTTCGGATGAAAAGAAATTCAACCTGGATGGCCGAGATGGGTTCCATTTCTATTTCCACGATCTACGTAAAAACGAACGGTTTCTGTCAAGGCATCATAGCAGAGAAGGTAGTGTCATGGTTTGGGGAGCTGTCTCTGTTTTTTTTTTCTAAGTTTTCTTTCGTTTTAGGTGTGAGGAATTCCTTATTACACGTTTTACTGTTGATAAACTAGCTGTAACGCCGACTTTAGCTTCAATTCTAGCCGCTGATAGTGCAAAATTAGAGGCGGCTCGCAGAATGGCCCTTTTCTCTTTGGCTGTTTGGGCACCTCGCGCACGCCCTTTTATGTTTCGTCCATATCCACTTTTATTTTTTAAATAGTTAAACACAACCGATTTACTTTTTTTCACTATTTTCGAAATTTCGCGTAATCTGTGTTGTTCATTTCTCAAAACATCGATTTGAGCCATTTGCGCGGTATTTAATGCTTTTTTTCTCTATCCATGATTACCGAAGCTAACAAAAATTAAAGTCAAAACCCAATCTGAGTGGATTAAAACAAAAACAGTTAGGATACGATACTAGCACTTTCGAAATAACGACCGAATCGCAACTGTCCCTATTCAAGTGACCCAATTTTCAACATAGAATTTATTAGTGCATCAGCATAATGTTGATGAAACATAACTTTTGTTATTAAATGTTTTAATTTTTTTCTCGCAAACTATGAGCAACATAATAGCCTTTGTAAACAAATACTGAGTTATCCTCTCCGCTGCAAGGAAAAGGATATTTTGAGATAAACAACTCTCGAAAAGTTTGTACCTATTCAAGTGACTGGGAGTGTACATTCCATTATAGAGCATTACTGCAACTGTCTTACTGGCAGGCGAACAGTGGGAAGCTGCGCCCATATTCTGCCAGTTTTATGGTATGTAGGATTAGGCAGATTTAAGAAATTCAATCCTCCAGAGCAGCATTTACTAGATGTAATAATCGATGACCAATATTAATTAGCCTTTTGTTACCTAATTTTAATGTTTGTTTTGTTTAAGTGCAATAAACAATGTATGTTTTTCCCATATGTGTGACTAATTTTACGAGGGGATGAGAAAAAAATGCGTTTGGGTTTTTATATATTCACATAACAACCCATAACATTAATGAATGCATTTTAAGGAATGGACTTTTGTATGGAGGGGATCTTAATATTTGTGTACACGAAAAGGACATAGCGAGAATGCAATAAAAAGGCAATTTCCAAAAAATCAGCTTAATTTGAGCTTTTTTCGCAGATTTAGAAGCAAAAACTGAATATAGGGGAAAACGGTTTTTGTATCAAAAGTACCCTTTGTTTTAAAGGAATCGTCCTGATTTTTTTACAGTAGCATAGTACTATAGTAGGGAATAATTTGACCAATTAAGACAATTCAACTGCTATCCGGACGAAAGTTATACCAAAAAAATTGTAGGGGAGGTAGATGAAATATTGGTCGCATTATATTCATACTTTACAAAAAGTAAAATCCTCTAGTAAAAACCACTTGTACAAAATTTCTAGCTTCATTCTTTCAAAAGTTATAGATCGGCAAAGTTGCCCCAAAGGACGAACCAAAGTCGTCCTTTCTCAGGAACCCCAGTGCTTACGGGCCTAAAATTTATATATAAGTTACCCTCTAATATAGCCCTTTCATTTGACACCAGTTTCATTGCTGTTCACTCAACGACCAACTTTAATACAAAAGTGCCCATCCTCCTTTAAAAATATTTTTTTTTATACTCTAAACTAACAACTCGTTTGCTTCTTTTATTTTAAATAATTTAACCCTTTTTTGGCATTTTTTTTCACATAAAATAAATAATTTATTGTAAATTATTTTTTTTTTATTTTTTATCTTTTATCTACCCACACGTATTCGTATATTTTGCAATTAATATAATTTCTTTAACCCTTTTTTTGCTCTGTTTTTTTTTTGCTCTTTTTATATTTATTTAGGTATACGTGTGTGGTTACGCACGCGCTACGCTACACGCGTGTTTGTCCGTGTCGTGTCGTGTATCAACACAGCGAAGTTAAGAATAAATACTACGATTCAATAAATATGTCTTTTTGTTTCATATTTTACTTATTTACAAGACGCTTTTTGTTGGAGAAAAGTAAAAAAAATCGAATTTCCGTTACTCCTTAGTAATATTTAAATTTTGACTAAATACAACAATTTTCGTATTTTTATTATCAGTTTAAATTATGGTCTAATTATGACCGAGCCAGTGTGTGTGTATATGTTTTTTTATGTGTGTCTATGTGAGTGAACAATACCTCTATACATATATTTATCCGTTTTAACACGTTCACTGTCTGACCCGGTTTTCAGCGACAATATCAACACGTCTCGTATCCGAAAATGAACACATTAATGAGTATGAGTCACATGTGACTCATAGACGTGTGAACGTTGAGTATCACTGTGTGCACTTGTAACTCACACACACACACACACAGTGAACGGTTGAAATTGAATTCAATGGAAATAAGCGCATATGGGACAGCATATATACTTATAACACGTTCACTGTCTATGAGTCACATGTGCACACACAGCGGTCCAATCCACTCGCGGGTATGAGTCATATGTGATACATTTATTTTCGGATACGTGCCAGACGTGGTGATGATGTGCCGATTGTCGGTGAAAATCGATCAGACAGACAGTGAATGTGTTTTCCTTTTATAATAAAAGAGAGAATGGGACACAATATGTGGTATGGAATCGTAAGGACCAAAGTCAGTTTTTTAATTTTTGTAATTTTGAAAGCGTGATTATTTAAATATGAATGTGAATAAGGAACCAATATACACTTACGGTCAAAAGTATCGACTCAACCTAAAAGCGCGTGTATTTGTACGTGTTTTTCGAAAAGTATAGCAGTTATCCATAAAAATCGTATGTCATTGAAAAGCTTAAGGCCTCAGCTTTACATTGGTACCATTTTAACCAATATTTGGTGAGCACTTTTAAAATTGATGCTCTTTGAACGAAAACGTAGCGAAAATGAGCAAATATGAAAATGGATTTTGGTTAGGTTTTTTGCAAATAAAACAAAAACTGTTGGAAAATAAGTTAAGTATTTATTATTTTAGTATTTGGTATTTCCTCATCTTGCTCTAATGACAGCTTCCAGTCGATTCTGCATTGATTTGATCAAGTTGCTGATGGTATCTTGAGGAATACCGTTCCACTCCTCTAATAGGGCTGCCTTCAATTCTTCAGTGGACGAAGGGACTGGACTTCTGGCTCGGACTCTTCTCTTGAGTTCGTCCCATAAGTGTTCAATGGGATTGATGTCGGGACTGCGCGCAGGCCAGTTAAGTGACGACATATTGGCTTCATTCAAGAACTGCCGAGTGAGGCGCGACGCATGACACCGGGCATTTTCGTGCATCAAAGTAAAGTTCTCGCCAATAAATGCTGCATAGGGCACAACGTGGACACGGAGAACATCGGTAACGTATCGCTCAGCTGTCAGCCCTCCTCCTAGGCCTCCTGCGGGCACGAATACGATATCCGTTTTTCCCTCCAATGAAATGCCAGCCCACATCATACAGGAACCGCCGCCGTATGCAACCGTTTCAGTGAAACAGCACTGCGCAAATCGCTCAGTTGGACGCCTGTAGACACGACATCTTCTGTCACTGCCATGCAGACACATTCTCGACTCGTCAGTGAACAATACTGAGCTCCATTCCGTATCGCTCCAAGTAAGATGATTACGAGCAAATATGAGGCGCGCTTGTCGGTGTCGTGCAGTCAATTTGGGGCCCCTGGCAGGCCGTCTTGGAGTGATATTCGCTTCCCTTAATCGTCTCCTTACCGTGCGGTCACTGACAGCTACTCCGCGAACACGCCTCAGGTTCCGCTGCGCAGCAACACCCGTGAGGAAACGATTTCGTAACGTACTTGTTACAATGAAACGGTCGTCTCTCTCTGAAGTGGATCGAGGGCGGCCCGTTCTTGGTCTCGAATTAAAGCTACCAGTCTCTCGAAATCTCCTGCTAACTCTCGAGACAGCATTCCAAGACGGCGAGCGACGGTTCGCTGACTATGATTTTCCGACAATAGGGCTACAACTTGTGCCGCCTGTTCTGGCGTCGTATCCATTGATGACCAAACAGTGACTGAAATTACTTCAGATGTAAGTTACCTAACTTTCCTGATGCAACTGATAATGAGAAACCGATTACGGGCGCTTTTATAGGGGTAGTTTACCTGACCTGACCTTTACCTGAAACTTCAATTTTTCTGGGTTTTTTGTTACAAGTGGCAATAATTTAAAAAGTGCAAAGCAAATGTTGATAAAAAGGGTACCAACAGATAGCTAAGGTTTCGAACTTTTAAACGACATACGACTTTTATGAATAACTATCATACTTTCCAAAAAACACGTACAAATACACGCGCTATTAGGTTGAGTCGATACTTTTGACCGTAAGTGTATATATGCCTAATGTCCGATTTATTTTTAACATTTTTTTTCCTTTTTTTAATTTTTTTTACGATTTTTTTGGCAAACAATTGTTTATGTTAATTTTAATTGGGTGTTTTGATATTATTTTGTTTGTTTTAAATATATCACTAAAAAGATTTTTGTTCTATTCAAGTATAAATACGGTTTTTCGAGAGAGACTGATCGTTTCGACGGGTTCGAGTGAATACGTCAAAAAATAACATTTTTAATGTAAATATCTTAATTTGCTAAATATTAAAAAAAAAATACACTTTATGGTTGTGCCAAAAAGTTTTTATTGATTTATTTTTTTAATATTAACAGAGCTGGATCCTGATAGCCTGATATGCACGTTCTCAATATTTCGGAACCTATATGTCCTATGGACAACCTGTTGTCCATCTGAAAACCGTTAATTGTACGCCGAAATCGTATTCAACAAAATGAAAGAAGACGAAATTCTGTATAGACAAGTATCGAAAAGTAAATTTCTATCTCTAATAGTTTACGAGATATCGATTCGCAAAATTCACAAATTAACAAAAAAAAAACTGTTTTGTTGCATGTATCCTCGTCCACTTTACCTCTGCGCATGGGCGTAGCCAGGCGGCGGGCAAGGGGGGGTTGGGCCCACATTAGACTAGGAAAAGGCCAAGGAGCCAAAAAGTCACCACGTCAGATGCGACCAAAAACTGGACCGAAGTAATTTCGTTAAATTCATGATTTCCTGCCTGTTATAGAGGCTTTCCCTGGCCCTATTCCGGTTCGGGACAATGAATGCTGATTGCAAGGTCACGTGAAACTGATACAGTTTGCGAATCTCAGATCTATCTTCATGTTTAAATTTGCGATTAGCAAGGCAGTAGAATTTTGGCCCTGTCCGAAGATTGAGGTCGTGGCAAGAGGCCTCGGACGCCACCGTGTGGTTTTCCCACCTTTTGTGTCCGACATGGATCAAGTATGGTCGCACTTAACAAATCAGGGACTGGGTGGTGGGCTTTGACTTCATTTTCTCAAGACCGACTTAAAGGCAGTCCCTCTAGGCCGATTTCTGCACCCGCCAGACATGTTGTAGACGTCGCTACAGATTAGGTTGTGGATGACAGCTACGTTTACCTGTGGACACTGCCACTCAGCTTCTCACCAATTTTCAACTCGCTCGGCCCCGACACGAATGGCAAAGAGAACATCAAGTCATATTGGTAAGTTCCCACAAATAAGCCTTCAATTAGCAAAATTAACGCCAGTTGCTACTATCAATCGCCTCTCGCAGGTCGCAGGTACTGATGCAGAGACCTTGGGCTGCAGATGACTTCGTTCAGCGTCTCAAGTGCTCTGACTTTGCTACTTTCTACGTGTTGTAGGACAGGTGGTACCGCGATCCTGAATTAATGGTGCGTGCATAGTGGCCGCTACACACACAAGGCTCTTGTGTTGTCTAATTTAAGTGACAAGTACTTCTTTGCCTTAGTCTGCCTGGTATGGTGTGAACTTGGAAGAAATCGGATGCAAAGTCACTGCTTATGCTCATGATGAGTGGTGAGCGGATATAAGTCTCGAATCTAGTACATTTGGTACATATGTGATGTCATCTGAGGAAATGCTGTATATGGGCTCACCGCTCGCTACGCTCGCACCTTACCTTTAGAATGTCTTTTGCAGATTGAAAAGGGCGAGGTGCGAGCGTAGGGAGCGGTGAGCAAATACAAGTGTCACGTCTAGTACATTTGGTGCATCTGTGGAATCACAGAAGACGCTGTATATCGGCTCACTGCTCGCTATGCTCGCAGCTCACCTGTGTTATTCTGCAAAGGACATACTAAAGACGAGGTGCGAACTTAGCGAGCGGTAAGAATAGAAGTGGTGGGTCTAATACATTTGGTACAACTATGATGTAATCAGAGGAGATGCTGTGTGTCGGCTCACCGCTCGCTACGCTCGCACCTCGCCTATAGTATGTCCTTTACCGACCGGTGAGCCGATATACAGCGTCTCCTCTCTTGTCATCATATACGTCACATGGGGGTCCTCTAGATGCAACACACCTGAATACCTTCATTACATTTCTTTTGCGCGCTCTAGATGACCTTAGCGATGATGCCGGAGACATAGGCTTTATGGACAAGGCTCAGATAGTCAATGGCTCTTATACACTAGAAGCTAGCTTAGCGACACGCTGAGAGCCTGACCATGGGAAGCTGCCGGACTGCTGGTGGATAGTCTTGTCGAGCCTTGCCGTATGAGACAAAACTGATTATCCTTGCACGGATATCAATCTCAGACGACCGCCGAAACAAAACGCCTTTGTGAAGGACACTCCCAAATGGAGTATCACTTATGCTCAGCGTTTGGAAGCTGTACAAGAAGAAAACAGTACGACGCTTATTATGTGGTATCCAATGGAGTACGCCTTCAAGAAAGCAAGAGGATGCTCAACTACAAGACGTTGTGAAGTTCCAGAGCAATGGACCGTGAGTGTAGTGTCGGCGGCATAGGAGCTTTTAAGGGTGAATCTATCAACGATGGCGGTGGACCCCACAAACAAGTACTAACTGTGTGCCAGTTGAATATTCATCACTGCCTATTAGCGATGACTGTGTGATGCTTCGAGGAAGATTAGCTTGAAACAGCTTTGAAACACGAACTCTGGATTTCAAAGGAAAACAATTCTGTACAATTCACAGATAGCCGCGAAGGTAAGTAGTAGCACAGATGACAGTTAGTAGCGAATGCAGGGGTTGCTCCCAACCCTGTTGCAGCGCGAGGAGCTGAGATGATAGACATTACTCTGAGCTCGGTCCTGCGGAACTTTGTTGTGTGGTTGTGTGGTTTGAAGTTTGTCCAGGAAAACTAGATTTTTCGTTTTTATTGGAGACGACAGGCAGAATATTCGAACACGCATTGTATCGGCTCTAGAGCTTGTTGCATAAGTTCTGAAAGAACTCCTGGAAATGTTCCCCTTATCAAGATGCTGATGGCATCGGCATATCCTTGGGTATAAAAGCCCGTGTTATTTAGCTGGACCAGCAAGCTGTCGACAACGAGGTTCCATAGGAGGGGTGATAGGATACCCCCTTGTGGGCATCCTTTGAAGACAGCTGTATACATGGTTTTCACCGAATAAGTTTTGCATGTACTTGTCGCCCTTAAAGCATAGATTTTATCCACCTACAGAGGGTGTGTTGGACTCCATGACTCAAGGCGCCCGCGCCGTGTACAAGAGATTCAAAGGAAGTGTTGTCAAAGGCCCCTTCTATATCTAGGAAGGCCGCGAGCCCTATTTCTGTGATTTCTAGTGTGGTCTCAATCTTCCCAACTAAATGGCGTAGTACTGATTCACATGATTTCCCTGTCAGATAGGCATGTTGGTTTTGGTGCAACGGGAAAAGCGACAGGCACCTGTCCCTGATATGCTTATCGACGAGCTTTTCCAATGACTTCAGTAGGAAGGAGGTTAGACTTATTGGTCTATACGATTTCGCTAGGGTTTGGTCACGCCCCGGCTTTGCCAGAAATGCTACGTTTACCTGCTTCCAAATGATTGCTATTTGCTGGTTCTAAATAGTCTTAGTAAAAGCGGAGCCAGAGTCGTAACGTAAGACCCTGCTGAAGCAGGGCTGGGTAGACACCGTCTGGTCCTGGTGATTTGTAGGGTTCGAAAGAGTTGATCGCCCATTCCACCCTATTATAGGTTACTATTTGGTTCGCAAGCCGCCTGTCGTTTTTGTTAGCCCTGAGAAAAAGGGAGTTGTCATCCAACTGGTTTGTGCGTTCCGTTGTTATTGTTGATCCAGGAAAGTGAGACCCTAGAAGGACTTCCAGGGTCTCCTTACCTGTTTTTGTATGGTTTCCATCGGAGTTCTTAGGTGTCCCGATGGGGTTTGTTGGATCCTTAGCTAGAATCTTCTGGTGTCTCGCTCCTTCATGCAAGTTTTCTATTTCTTCGCAGAACTTCCTCCAGGATTCCCTCTTGGCTTTCTTAATTTCTTTGCTATACTGGGTTAGGGTGCAGCGGTATGTGTCCAAATCCCCAGTTCTTTTCGCTACGTTGAAAAGCTTATGTCTCTTCCTACGCACGCTGCAGCCTCCACACAGAGTGTAGCTTTAATGTGTCTGGGAATTTCATTCAGATTGGTAGCCAGGCGCTCTCTGTAGAGGTCCCAGTCTGTTTTTCTCGGATTTCGATACAATGCAGTTGGCTTATCTACTTTGTCAATTTCCATACTTATGTATCTGTGATCCGATAGCGATGGTTCGGCTAAAACACGCCGATGATGATAAATACAAAAGAAAAAAAAATAGTGAAAATCGTCAAAAAATTTCTTGTGCAGCATTGGGTTAATATGTGCTGGTTGCAATAAGTTGTAGTCCATACTGTATATTGAATTAAAAAGAAAGTCATGGGTTCTTTTTTGTGTGTTGTTTTTTTTTTAATATATTGTTTACCTTTCAACAAATTATTTTTTACATTTATTATTACATTACATAGTATTCTCTACATTTCTATACCCTATGAATATATAAAAATTTGCTTGAGACTTTAGATATCTTGTGTTTCCTCCAATTTAACAATGTTCGATTTAATCGATTTATGTTTGTATGTACCTATTCTTTGTGTAATTGCGTGATTAGAATCTAAAAACAAAAAAAAACTGTCGCATATTTATCGAAAGAAAAAAATATTTCCACAAAATAAATGAATAAAAAAAACGAAACTAAAACAAAATGGAATGTAAATTTATTAATGAAATAGGAATGTATGGTTTTGTCATTTTCAATCTATTATTTGGCGTGTTTTTTTTTTGCACTCCGGTGTAGGTTAGTTTAGTGTGACTACATGGGGTTACAATAACAACTTAGGCCGCGCGCAGACTGAAGGTGTACTGGAGCGTAGCGTAGCGTAAAACTTGTCGCCTAATACAAGCGTTGTATTGGGCGACAGGTTTTACGCTACGCTACGCTCCAGTATGCCTTTAGTCTGCGCGCGGCCATAACCTGTATGGGTCAGGTTGTAATTGTAATCCCATGTATTTATACTAAACTAACCTACACTGGAGTACAAAAAAAACACGCCTGTTATAATTTGTATTACCACTCCATATACATACATGGAATTGTGCACTTGTACTGTATTGTGAATGAACACGGAAATTTATACCCAAAATTTGTAGTCGCATAAAAAATTTATAAATCATGTAATGTGGGTTAACACTAGTTATTTTCCATCGTTGTTTTATCCAATTTTATTTATTTCTTGTTTTGTTTCATCGAATGCATACTCATGCAAAGATACATATGTAGATAATTCTCTTCAAATGAATATTTTTTTTTTGATTATGAGCTCCACATGCGTCTTAGAAAACTAATTTTTATATAATACACCACTCCAGGGTTTTTTGCTAATTATTTTTGTATTTTTTTTTTAATTTCTTATTAAATATCTAATTTTGCTACAATATTTACTTTTATGTAGCATATGCTACATGTGTCTATTTGTGTAAGTTTGATAACAGAGAGATAATACACATTTTGCATAACACATTTCCTTTTCTTTTTGTTCGTTTTTTGGCTAAGTAAAAAAATAATAATCTTATATAATATTATTTATATAAAACCAGATACATTATGTATAAATTTATTTACAATAATAACAATTGAAGGGGAAGGGGGGGGGGCAACAATTAATATGAACGAGAACCTGGGCGAATACAAGGGCTAGACAAAGACAACAACAGTGTATAAAAAGAAGTGGGATAGTTTACTAAAAAAATAAAAATATTTTGAAAATAGCTTTCAAACTTGTAGCGGTAACGTTTTTTTATTTTTAATTGAATTTACCGATCTCGAATAAGAGTTATGGAAACAGAAACTAATAAATTCTCTTATTTTTCTACACAATCATTCGTTCGCTCCGTCCTCTCCCACTACACTATACACGCAAATTAACATTTTAACAACAATTGATGCTACTTGGTCTTTTTAAAATCGAAAATAAAATATTTTTAAAAATATTTATATATAAAATAATAGATACATTCGATTTATATATTTTATGTACATTATAATAATACACAAAATAAAAATAAAAACAAAACATTAACCTTAAAATTATTATTTTTTTCATATATTAAAATATGCGTGTGCGTATGAAATACTCGTACATAGAATAATGTTATTATTTATGTATACAATTAATTAATATTTCCATTTATATTGAAAAAAAAAAACAAAACAAAAATCTCCATAAATATTAGTTAAAATTAAAAAACAATAAAAACAACGACCAAAACAACTTCAAGAGTATCGCAATAACAAGAAACTTGATGGACTGATGAAGCCAATAGAGTCTGCATGATGATGATGATGTCCACATTTGGTCGCAATGAATATCGGTGTAGTGTGGCGTAATGACGAAATTATTGTTTCATGAAACGACAAAGAGAGGGAACATTTTTGTTAATTTAATATTATTATAGTTCAGGAAAAAGGTTGAGTATCTCTAATTTTTTTTATATGGTATATAGGTTGGTATCGTTGATTAAATTTCATGATTTTACCTCCCCACCGCATGTGATAGATAGATAGATAGATAGATAGATAAGGTGGTTTATTTTTTAAAATTCGGTTCAATAAAAATCAGTATAATATTATTTACAAAACCAATAAGGCATGGCATAGTGCCGTCTGCCTGAGTTGATTGAATTCAATTTTCAAATACAAATATTTTTTTTGTTAATATCCATTTTAATTTTTATACCCTTTGCTCGTAGAGTCAACGAAGGGTATATAAACTTTGTCATGAAGTTTGTAACGCATTAAAGGAAGCATCTCCGACCATATAATAAGTATACATATATGATCAGCGTAACATGGGGAGTCGATTGGGCGATGTCCGTCTGTCTGTCTGTCCGTCTGTTGCTACGCGTTTTACTCGGCCAATTTAAAAGATATGAAGCTGAAATGCACAAATGCTTCTTTTTGCTGCAGGCAGTTTGTATGTTTGAATCGGTAAAATCGGACCATGGGGTCATGGGGCTGCCATACAAACCTAACCCCCCAAATTAGGTTCTTCAAAGAAAAACTTTTTTATTTGTTCACCAATTTCAACCAAATTTCACACAAATGTATTTCTAGTGTTGACACAAAACATATGTAAGAATGGATTAAATCGGATCCTGGGGTCATGGTGCTGCCATACAAATCCAACCCTCTAAATTAGGTTCTTCTAAGAAAAAGTTTTACATTTGTGCACCAAAATCAACCAAATTTCAGACAAATGTATTTCTATAGATAACACAAAACATATGTAAGATTGTAATAAATTCCACCATGCGGTCATGGGGCTGCCATACAAACAAAACCCCCCCCCCCCATCTTGGTTCTTCTAGGAAACATTTGTTTACACCAATTTCACAAAACCTTGAATTAATGTGTCTTTATCAAAGCAACTAAAAAGTTCAAAACGAATGGAATCGTACTGTGGGGTCATCCTCCGGCAACCCCAATAAAATTTTCCGAGTAAATATTTTTTATTTGCCCACTTATTTCAACCAAGCCTAAAACTTTTGTCAAGACGGAAGAAAAGGAATGAGGAGGGGGATTAAATACAAGTCATAGGTACGCCAGAAAAAACTTTTAGCCCAAGCGAAGGGTATCCAAATTTCGGCCGCGCCCGAAATTAGCCTCGGCCCCGGGGGTTGGCGAGCGAAGCGAGCAGGGGGCAAAGCCCCCTAGTTTTTCTTCAAATACGCACGCGTCAATTTTTTGTTTCTTTTGCCAATTACAACAAAATCGCGACATTTAATGCACTATCGTGATTGACGAAATTTTGAAATTTTGCTATAGTGGTTGTGGTAACTTGACACACGTTAATTATACCCTTCGCTCATAGAGTGAAAGGGTATATTAACTTTGTCATGAAGTTTGTAACGCATTGAAGGAAGCATCTCCGACCATATAAAAAGTATACATATATGATCAGCATGACTTGGGGAGTCGATTGGGCGATGCCCGTCCGTCTGTCTGTCTGTTGCGACGCGTTTTACTCGGCGAGTATTGAAGCTAGCAAGCTGAAATTTTGCACACGTGCTTATTATTGTTGCAGGCTATTTGTATGTTTGAATCGCCGAAATTGGATCACTGCGTCATGGGGCTGCCATACAAATATATCCCCCAATTTAAGTTCTTCTAAGAAAAACTTTTTTATATGTGTACCAATTTCAACCAAATTTCACACAAATGTGTTTATATTGATGACACAAAACATATGTAAGAATGGATCAAATCGGAAAATGGGGTCATGGGGCTGCCATACAAACCCAACTCCCCAAATTAGGTTCTTCTAAGAAAAACTTTTTGATTTGTGCACCAATTTCAACGAAATTTCACAAAAATGTATTTCTATTGATGACACAAGACATATGTAAAAATGGATCAAATCGGACCATGGGGTCATGGGGCTGCCATACAAAACCAACCCCCCGTTTTTGTTTTTCTATGAAACATTTTTTACACAATTTTCACAATTACAAATTAATGTGTCTTTATCAAAGCAACAAAAAAGGTCAAAACAAATGGAATCATACTAAGGGGCCATGGTCTTTGCCCACTTTAGGGATACCACCTCGACCACGACCCTCGCCTGGCACCTGCAAAAGGGAGGGGCCCCCTCCCCTCCCTGTGTTCAAAAAAATCTTTGCGAGTATATATTGAATTTTTGAGGCACAGTTGCTAAGAAGCTAAGACAGCCCTATGAAATAAAAGCTTAATTGATCAGATCAGCCTTTTCGATTGATAAATTAATAAATCCTTTGAAGGATTTTTCTATAATGGCAGAGGAAAGTAGGACACGTACACACTATTGATTCAAAAATGAGTCTACTATTTCGGCTCTATAGAGTGATTATTAGCAGTGCTAATTGTCATGCGAAGGAAGGGTGAGGGCAATCAACAACCCCTTTGAATGAGTGAGAGTTGGATTATAACCGAAATAGCGCATCCGCATTATTTTGAACCGATTCGTAATAACAGAAGAGACCCAATCCATGACACGATTAAATATAGAAATCGGTGGAGTCTTGGCTACTCATTCCATTCGCTGCACCACTTCCCTCGATTACTTTGTATCCCGGCTGTCAATAAGTATCCATTGCAATTGATATCCTGGGAATGAACCCAATACATTCAGCAAAAACTTACCAAATAATAAACATTATTTGGTTGAAAAGAGACTGCCTATTTTTCATTCTGAGCTGGCAGGAATTTATTGCCTAAATATAACTCCACGGTCATCCGGTCGTAAGCCGGCCCACACGGATCGGGGTTCGCCGAACCGCGCGGTGTAAAAGATCAGAGTTGTGTACAACACTCGCATGGAAGGAACAGAGGGGAGTCAACGAAAAGGTAACGTCCGTTAAATTACCCTATTGCCTCTATCCCTCCCAGGCGTGTGTTGTTCACAATTTTGAACTTTTTTACAGGACATTTCTTTTTTACAGGACATTTGTCAGATTTTCATTTCAGAATATGTTTCAGATAACCCACGGGATCCGTACAATTTCTACGAAGATAAATTAGAGCAGCAGTGTTTTCGATAGAGATTCGATCCGGTCAAAAGCAGGAGTCGTGCAATCTTGTGAGGCACAGCCATTCCAAGGCAATCAAGTTCTGATTTCAAATTTAGATATTTTTTTCGCTTAAACGCCAATATTAAATAAATAAAATAACAGGCGCGACAATCCAACATTGGACTAAGGCCGCAGGATGTGTTAGTGACATCCTATTTCCAAGATCTTATCTGCTTTTTGATGAGGTAATGAGATCAGCATCACGCTCAGCAGTGTTATTTATCCCCATAAATGGGTACTCGTTTAACATCTGAGTGAGATCATAGTCTGTCACAAGCTCGTGAGTTCGAAAAACACAATGGAACACGGTGAGATTCGAACTCATGAGCCTGTGCACCGAAGGTGCGCGCACTAACCGCTCGACCAGCCAGACCACTAACCAGACCAACGCCAATATTACGTGCATAGCAATTTCAGTGACCTTTGATAACTTAAGTTAGGAGCGATACAGAGTAACACGAGACGTGTGACGAGATTTTCAGTTTCCACTGAATATGGTAAGACCACCATACCTAGGGACATACATCCACAGAAGTAATGTTTTTTTTAATTGCGAGTAAACGTTTAAGCCGCCACCTATCGCAGAATAGACTATAGGAACTCTTGAAAAGCAGACATTGGAAAACTAAATCAAACTCACGATCGTTATAAGGGTGAATATTTTAAGGAAAAGCTTGGCTACATATTTCAGTTGCAGCTACGTCCCCATGGAAAAAAATGTAGAAAAACTAAACTGTCAATTAAATTTTAATTTATAGTACTGACTTTTCAGGAGGACTACATTTTTCTACACCAAAGAGCGCGTCCCGGCAAAATTTTCCTGAACCCGGCGTCCCGGCCGCACCTTCTAGGCCCGTCACTGCCGGGCGAGGCCTGAGCAGGTGGCAACCCTAGCCCACTTATTCCAACCAAACCCCACAGAAATATTTTTTTGTTGACGAAACGGAACTTTTGTGAAGACGGAAGGAAAATAATGTGGGGGGGGGGGGGGTTAAATACAAGTCCTAGGTACGGCCGAAAAAACTTTTAGCCCAAGAGGAGCGAAGGGTATCCAAATTTCGGCCGCGCCCGAAATTAGCCTCGGTCTCGTTTTATTATAATATGCTCAAGCCTTCTTGATTTCGCTTCCTGCACGTCTAAAAATTTATACTGAATGAATCGAGTAGGCTTAGGCATATGACATACATATTATAATAGAAATATGACTGTGTAATGGAGGCCTTATTCTTTCAGATACAATCTGGGTTTGAGAAATTCAGTAAACTGAACTCATTGAGAATTTTCCATGTTTGAATGTTTATTTCGATATTTAGGGCAAGTTTCAATTATGTAGTGAACATTTAACAATCTGCTTTTCCGTTCAAGAGAAGTCACCAAAAGATGGTACTATAGACGAATCTGGAAGGGCATATTTAGTGGAATCAGCTTATCCGGTCAGAGGATATAGACAAAGATTTGTGAGCACGAAGTTGCCTTCAAAGGGGGGTACACATTTGTTGAAAGCAAAGGATAAGCCCAGACAATAAGAAAAAGAGCCAAAAAATTCTCATTTGGTTATTCATTCAGGAGTGTTTGGAAATTTCAGTCGATTTTCAGCTATTCAGGTAAAAACCAATCGATTAGGGGGTTCAATTTACTGAACTACGTCAATCTGATCAGGAGATATTAACAAAAGGAGGCGCAACTGAATTGCCATGGATTAGGCCTGTTCCAAAAACCGGGATCCCGGTACAAAACCGGTGTTCACTTGGTACCGGACCCGATATTATAAAGTACCGATATCCCGGTTTTTTTGGTACCGAGTTAAAAAACCGACCAACGAGTCGGTTTTTTGGTACCGAGTTAAAAAGAACGATTCACTCAGGTTTTTTTCAGTACCGACGGTTTTTTCAACCATGAGCCGGTTTTTTTCAGGTTTTTTGGTACCGGTTTTTTACCCGGTACTCAAAAAAACCGGCTCATGGTTGAAAAAACCGTCGGTACTGAAAAAAACCTGAGTCGGTTTTTAACCCGGTACTCAAAAAAACCGGCTTATGGTTAAAAAAACCGTCGGTACTGAAAAAAAACCTGAGTCAGGGAAACCGCTTGTGGTACCGGGTATTGAAAAAAAACGGAACCCGGTACTGAAATCTCGGTACCGAACAGGCCTAGCCATGGTAATGTCTCTCATGGCCGATTTTCTAGATGTTTCATAAGCTATTGGTGGTGGACATTACAGTCAGTCAGGGTCAATTTCGGCGGTGGTCATTGAAGGAGTGAGGAGGGTAGTTGAAAATAATTTACTGAAGTACCTTATTCGATCAACAGATATACGTAAATTAAGAAAACGAACTGCCTTCACAATTTTTCTAGTAGTCAATGTTACAGATGTTTCAAAAGGTATTAATGCTGTTGAGCGTGGCATTCATGCCAATGAAGGCAGAAATAAATCAGGCGAGAGATGGAATTCACTAAAATCCGCTTATCTGCTGTTCGGGTTCCAGATCAATTCGGTGAAATAGACTTATCTGTTCCGAAAATAAAGACAAAACTATGTGAAGAAAAACTATTTTACCAATTTTGCTAATTTTAATTTTTCACATGGTTCAATGGATTGGTATGGGTTGCATTCTATCCTCTAGTGGATAGAACCCAATGAAACTCGGTAACTTGTTTAAGAAATGTTTAGAAAAGAAAACAACTGTCTACATAATTTCGTTGATTGTGAATTTTCCGACGTTTTCAATCCTTATTCGGCCATTCGGGGTGGAGACCATTTCGGAAGGGAAAATCTTGGAAAATCCGTTTCCGTTTTTCATAATTTTGTTCATTGTGAATTGTTTTGATACTTATTGTGCCAATCGGGGAAGATTTCAATCCGGTGATGCAAATTTGTTCAAATCCGGGATTCGTCCAAGATATAGACAAACGTATTCATAATTTTTATCATTGTGAATTTTTCCTATCTTTCAATAGTTTTTTTCTGAGTGTAGACCAATTCGGTGCAATCAATTTGCTGAAATCCGCGGCAAATCGTTCAGGACATACAAAAAAGAAAGATATGAGAGAGAACTGTTCTTCTAATTTTGTTCATTGTGAATTTGTTTGCGTATTTCAGTAGTTACTCTGCTATAAGTGGAGGAGATCAATTTGACGGGAAAATCTTTCAATAATCCGTTGGACGTTCGAAAAATATAGGCAAAACTATGGTAAAAAAATGTCCTTGTGAATTGTTGCTCATTGTGAATTTTTTGGATTTTTAAATGAATGTACTGCTATAATAATCAGCCTTGTGTAGACCAATCCATCAACTTACTGAAATCTCGTTATCAAGAAATACATAAAGAAGTATGTGAAAAACATTTGTCTTCATATTTGTGTCCATTGTAAAATGTCTTATATGTCTCGATGGTTGTGCTGTTTCTTTGGGTAAAGACCAATCCTGTGGAAGAAATTTACTGAAATCCGCTTATATGTTAAAGAAATACGCGCAGAAATAGGTGAAAGAGAACCCATTGTGAATTTTAGCTCATTGTGAACTTTTTGCATGTTTCAATAGTTATTATGCTATTCTGGCCACAGCCTAATCCAACAAACCCAAAATCATGAAAATCTGTCCAGCCGTTCTCGAGTTATAAATGGTATAACTAACACGACTTTCTTTTATACATATATACAGTAGATATCGTTTATAACGACATTGGACATAACGACGCATCGGCTATAACGACGGAAATTCCAGGTCCCGAGATCTAAGAGGCTCGTTCGGTACAATTTTTGATGGATATAGCGACCATCGCTATAACGACTGATCGGTTATAACAACGAACGCCCGTCACATGTAATTTATTTTTTATGCGAAATGATTGCTTTTTCGGCATGCAAAGATCAAGTTTGAGTTGAAAATTAAATTCAGTGTGAAAATTCACTCATTCGTATGTAAAGAAAAGTTCCAAAATTCTTGTTTTTGGAAGGCCGGAATGACACGACATCGCATCGCAAACACTACTGAAGGTTGTTAAAACGCAGTGGCGGCTCGTCACAGTGGGCCAGGTGGGCCCGGCCTACCCAATTGTTATTTATTAAAAATCCCACCAAATGTATTCTCTTTTCAATCATGATCCAATTAAAAAAAAAATAATTTCCACATCGCTTGTATTTTCTCCATCCCAAACAAAGCTCGTCGTTTTCGTTCTACCAGCGTCATCTGGATGACAATGGCTATACTCAAAACCAACCGAATTCTCTTGTTCTAATCTTCTATTCCATTGACTTCGAGTGGAATGAAATTGAGCCCTAACTATGGAAAGGCCTAGTCACTTGCATGCAATTTGCTCGATGCAAGAGAAATTTTGCATGGAAATTGTTTGTGGGATTTCAGACAAATTGATGCCGCATTAAACCACCGGATAAGCCGGCCTAAAGCTCAAGAACACAGTAGAATTTATAGAGTGCGAGTTTTGTATGCGAGAAAAAAGACAATGTAGGAGATGATAGATGATTTTCGAATTAAGAGTAGAGTTAGGTGTGTTAGATCTTTTTTTCTATTTTTTACGCTAATGTATGAAAATGGATAGTTATTTTTTATAGTCATAGGAAAAACAAATGGAATTGAAAAACAATTTACGGTAGGAATTTGTTTAATACCGTTTGATTTTAGTATGCTTGTTTGAATTTTTTGTGCACTTTCATACATAAAATTATAATAGTAAATATAGAGCAGAAGGATTTTGTAAGCAGGTTTATGCTATAAATCGAATGGTGGCAGCAGCAGCAGCAGCATTGCATGACAAAAGAGCTGAACAGCGTTTTTGCTGTTAGCAATTTAAAATGTATTGTGCTTGACATTTCGCACTGTTATGCTGCCACCATTCTATTTTCACCATTATAAAACAAATTAAATGCCGCTGCAAATCGATAAAAAACAGTTTAAAGTTTGTTTGATTTTCTTGAATTAAAAATGCAACCATGGGCTTACATTGTGTATGGAATTAGATAGGAAATTTTTGACACTTAGCTCCATTCTGAGATGGCTAATAAAGGGATGTGGTGAGTAATGGCCAAGATATTATAGCCTTTTTGTTAAAATACAAATTTTCTCTTTTTTTCCTACGACCATAAATGTTTACTCTAAATTTGAAGCCGAAACCGCCAATTAAAAATATTTTAATAAAAGATGCCAGTAAAACTCGTTATTTTAATGTTTTTTTGGTACTATAAATACGCTTGGCTCTGCGGTAGTAAACCCTTAAATAAATTGTATTGCTGGAATTGTCTTCTTTTTAATGACAAGTCAAGCACTCCATGGAATTCGACCGGAATCTCAAGAATGTTAGTAGTTCTATTCAAAAACATTTTTACTGTATTTTGCAGAATAATTTAGGACAAAAATGTGTTAATTCGCAGCAATATTATTAGTGCAGATATGTTTTAAACAATATTGAGTTAATTTTATGTACAGTTTGTATTGGGGGTATCGGTATGGCGGAGTAGGTGCCTATACTTGTGTTAATGGCCCACCCAGATTTGCAGACCACGAGCCGCCACTGTTAAAACGTCGTAAGAAATCGAAAATTAATGTTACGAAATGTCGTTTGCAATAAAACAATCAACACAGTAGAGGATTTGAGACGAATTCCCTCGTTAAAAACAGCACGCCAAAAAATCGTGTCCGTATTCATCACATCGTTTTCGGAATCTGCCCTAAAACTTTATTTAGCGGATCCACATCAATTCGCTTCCAACGATCGTTCAAGATAGGGGAGCAGTTATTCTACACAATAAGCGCCTCGAAATTACTTTTCTGCGAATTGCTTTGCGACAGGGACATATCGAGATACAAGATTCGACGACGTCCCAGTCGGCTTCCTGATTTACTAGCTCTGGATTTATTCTTATAAGCTCTTGAAATCAAGAATTTATTAAAAGAAACCATTTTCGAAAAATAACGGAGTCCACCGAAGAAATTAAGTTTATCTGCTGTGAAAAGTAGAGTGAAGTTGCCGTAAATTACTCCAAAAGTTAATGATGAAAAGTGCAAAATTCTTTGGCATTCTTAAAAAAAAAAACATTCTGAAACTTGAATTTCTTTAATTTTTACAATATTTTGGGATCCGTCTGGTTCCCGTGTGCAACCCTGTAGAGACTACAACAAATACAGGTCCTGCTTCAGGTTTTATTGACGAAAAAATCAAATTCTAATTGAGAATTTGTTGATTTGTTTAAAAGATTAACGATGATGTAAGGAAAGGACATTGCCAAGATGCCCATGGGGCGGAGCCAATACTTCTATAACCGGGCAGGTTAGGCAAAGACGATAGGGCTCCTCAACGAGCGAGCAGCGACATGCGCTTGCTGTAGCTCATAAGCGGGAGAATTGCCGGGGTCTTTTTCGCTCGTTGCGCCTGTCCTTTTACCAGTGGCGGATTTACCAGTAGGCTGAGTAGGCTGGAGCCTAGGGCGGCAGATTTTACGGGGGCGGCAAATTTGGAGCAAATAACAAATTTCCACTCCATGCCATATAGTCAAACTTCTCTATAACGAATCAGCAAGGGACCGATAATTTTCTTCGTTATAGAGAAAATTCGTTATAGAGAAAAACTTATTTTTTTTTGTTCATTTGCATACAGGCTATCCAAAACACCAAAGCCCGGTAACTCATGTGTCACTCATGCATTTAGTGTCCGTTACGGGAAACACATTAAAAAAATCAGTCGTGTTTTTTACAGTTATGTGTAATTAAAGAAAAATCGAAAAAAACGCAAACCTTGGTGTCATTTTCAATCCATTGGAACTGCAAATTTTAATATTTCTCAAATTTTCTTTTGGCATTACAACAGCAACAAAATGCTCTGACGTGACGTTTGCTTCATTAGAGCGCCGGCACACTACAAACTTTTAATCGGCCGATAGTTTGATCGTTCTTCCAATCAGCACGAGACCATATGGAAGTGCGCACACTTGAACGTATATGGTCTCGTGCTAATTAGAAGAACGATCAAACTATCGGCCGATTAAAAGTTTGTAGTGTGCCGGCGCTCTTATTCCCGATTGGAGTCAGAATATTTTTTCAAAGACCTGAAACCATGGCATTTTTCACCCAAAAATTGCAACACTCAAAATATCAAAAGACCTCAGAGGGCTGTAAAGTTCAAAATTAGTCAAATACCGTCCATTCCTATTCAAAATTGCGTTGCTACAACGTAAAATTGTCGGAAAATTGACATGCATAGTCAGTTAATCCCTAAAGTGTCTTTAGTTTCATTCCACTCTGTTCGATTGCTGTATTACTCGGGTATTCCCCTTAGTTACAAAATCATCGGGGGAATTAATTAGAAAAAAATCGTTATATAGAAGTTGAAAATACCTGAAAATAGCAAGTTGGAATTGGGAAAACATTCGTTATAGAGAAAAATTCGTTATAAAGAAATTCGTTATATGGAGATTAAATTCTTCAGGAAACTTCGCGAAAATGCAGAGTTTACAAAGTAAATTCTGAAGAACTACTATTTATCATCGTTATCTCAGAGCTTTGACACGCTCTGTGGCTCACTTGTTTGAGTCGCACTCTACGATGCTAGTAATCTAGAGGTCCGGAGATCGAATCTGGGCGTGGTCCAGAAAATATATAGTGCTTGCAACATTATATACACTCCGAACCTCTATATGCAATGTAACGTTGCCTTGAAGTAGCATATAAACGGCTGAGTGAACGCACCATGCCCCACAAGGGGTTACGGTACAGATAGAGATCTCGGAGCTTCAAACACGAGGAACGAAAAGACCTCTTATAGCCAATTGCTTGCAGGGTGAAATGCGCAACCAAGTTCTTTGTAGGGTTTTTTGAAATTTTTTTTCCAGTTTAAAGTAACGGTAACGTTGTTTGAAGTTAAGCTTACGTTATCACTTCGGTTTTTCTAAACAGTTATGATATGGGTGCCGATATGAAACTTTACACAAAGTTAATATGAGCTGATATACGTTAAATACTAAAGTCCGGTTACTCATACATTTTATCCAATCGACAAGATTAAAGCATGTTACAGACAGTGTAAATGACCATGCTACAAGTATGCTTTAAGCAAATTATGGATAAATATATACGAGTAACCGACGGTAAGTCTGTTTACTTTTGCCAAGAAAAAGTAAATAACAGTAAATTTGTGAAATTTCAATGTGCGTGTGTAGCCCCTCTTAGGTCTGTAAATATGAAAATTTTGATTACGGTTTTTAGGAAATGACATTATCCAAACCGGAAAAGAGCGAATCTAATATTTGGTAAGGGACCTGGGTAAGGGCGTTTCACAATACCAGGGCAGCGTCTGAAGCATTTGTTCCCTGCATTATCTTGTGACTGGATCAAACAATGAACATGAAATTTAAAACTGTATTTTAGAAGTGACGTTCATAGAAAAGTATTTGAAATTGAAAAAAAAACAGTTTATGCGAAACTTCAAGTAGTTTCAAAACCGGATTTGAAGTTGTTCTTGTCAATTTGTTTGTCAAATTTGTATGGAAGGTGAGCTGTTCTGTCCTGTACTCGACCCAATAAAAAAAATACCGGCGTACAGAGGGCTGCGCCCGCAATACGAGGGTTTTTTAGATTTTGAATACATACATAGTGAATCATTTCGCACATATATTTTATAGGTAATAAATAAGAATTATGCACAATGTTAATGAAATGCTTCTCGTAAATCTATTTTTGGATTGGTCTAAATAAACGCGTTCCAGAATGAAAGGCTAACGCCTTTCATTCTGTAACACTTTTTAATTTGTAAATATACGGGACACCCTGTTATCTTGGTCCTACCAATTTTTAAGTATTTCATGCCAAAGACTGTTACCATTCTACACATTCCTACCAAATTTCATGACGATCCGTTAAGCCGTTCGCGAGTTATTTAGTGAACAAATTTTCAAATGTCCGGGACACCCTGTAATTTTTGTTCTACCAACTTTTAAGTATTACGTGTCAAAGACTGTTACCATTCTACACATTCCTACCAAATTTCATGACGATCCGTTAAGCCGTTCGCGAGTTATTTAGTGAACAAATTTTCAAATGTCCGGGACACCCTGTAATTTTTGTTCTACCAACTTTTAAGTATTTCGTGCCAAAGACTGTTACCATTCTACACATTCCTACCAAATTTCATGACGATCGGTTAAGCCGTTCGCGAGTTATTTAGTGAACAGACGGACGGACAGACGGACAGACGGACAGACGGACAGACGGACAGACGGACGGACAAAATCGATTTCATAAGGGTTTTTTTGAAAAATCTAAAAAACCCTAAAAACACAAAATTATCAGCAAAAATGCGTCAAAATGAATGAAATTGGTTGTTGAACTCAAGTCTAAATTTTTACATGTACATGTGCACGAAAACATGTGATTTGAGAAAACATTCAAACCTTTTTTTCCAATGAAAATGTAAAAAAAACCCAGGTCCCAAACTTGATTGAAATCAATCGGTTTCCGACCATTTTGAACTTATTAGCTTAAAATATGCCTTTTTGTGCAGGAAAATATTAATCTCCTTCGTGAAATAGTTTGTCCTATACATATAATTCGGTTCCGAAAAATGGTAGTGGCTCTACTGAACCCCATGGTCATTTGCGACGGTTGCAATATAATTCGTTTGCAACCTTTCAGATTATGGGACAAGAGTATCTTGAATTAATATGTATTTGAAAAAGGCCCGAAATCCTGTATTTAGTGAGGATATAGTAAATTTTGCAAACACTACAATTTCATTCCCATCTCATTTAGTTTATCAAGCTTTACTGATGAACGCGTTTGTTTCACACCAGATCACAAACTAATTTTTGCCTATTTAAAACCACCTTCCTGTCCAAAGTTAATTTACGTTAACAAATGTTGGCATTTTAATTTCCTCTTTAAAATTTGTAAATTCCTTTGAAGTATATTTTCGAAAAAAAAATATTTTCAAGGATCCCTAGGTCGTTAGTGATTTATTGTCATATTTTAAAAGAAATATTTGTGTAATCAAATTTTGAAAATACTCGTTACTTTCCGTAGACGTTTCCGAATTTTTGATCCTACGGCCTAAACTGAAAGACAGTGATATTTGGCCTAGGCCAGGCTTTGAGTTTGACACCCCTCTAATAGAGGATGGTAGGGGCGGCAAAATGTCAACAGCCTACTAGCGGCAAATGTGTAAATCCGCCACTGCCTATTACAAAAAGGGATATCGCATGCCTGAAATAGACACAAGGGGGTTAAAATGGGGAAAACTTTCGCGAATTGTAGCCAGCACAGGTGCCATCTTTTGGATGCTCTGTAGACCCGGATGGCGTCGGATCTCGCCCGTACTAAACCCACACAATTGCAAAATTAAACCCGTCCTAAGACGCCCGGGGCCAATCAAAGAAATGTAGTGCGCCTCCCTTTTCGATCAAAATTCTCCCCTGGAATGGGGGGGGGGGTAGTTTATGTCGGGAGACTATTCATTTAAGGCCATATTTTTTACACTCAATTGTAGGGCACAAATTACCAATTGGAGACGGGCAAATATCACGAAATATGAACATGCATATGCCAGACAAAACTTATCACAAAAAATTTAGCTGTGCTGCCGACTCAGGGAGTGTTTTTCCTCCCTTCAGGGCTCAAATATAATTTTTTTTATTTTTTTTTTCGTCCGCCAACAGCCAAAATCCCGCGTTTCACCGTCGTGACATTTCGCACCCAACTCGCCGAAGTTGGTGGCTTGATCAGTCGGCCCAGAGCTGTTCGGAGCGATTCCGACACATAGATGTCTGCTTTTGAATTTGGCGGGATTTTTACAAATATTAATCATTTGAAATAATTCAAATTATTTATATTTTCATTCATTTCATTTTGCTGTAATTCCTTCATTTTCCTGTATTTCTTATTTCCGAGAAATAATTTAAACGAAATTCAGAAGCAATTCCATTCATTTTTGTGTCACACAAGGACCTATATCCTTGTCGTATCCCACGTAAGTTCGTGGTCTAAAGCGGGTTTTGACTTTACATTGCAATGACCGCTTATTACGACGACAGGACGCTATAAAAAATATGATCGTATATAACGACAGTAAACGATATGAGCAGATATAACGACGATCGGCTATAACGACGTAAAATAGTCGGTCCCTTCGATGTCGTTATAAACGATATCTACTGTATAGATATAGGTTGGTATCGTTGATTAAATTTCATGATTTTACCTCCCCCACCTCATGTGTATTTCTTTTGACAGCCATAAGACCAAGGAGAGTCTGAAGCGCTTTGTATCGCTTTTTACCAGAACCATGTGATAGAGGGAGAGGAGGGGGCAAAGGGACACTTGCCACGGGCGCTGTCTCGCAAGCGATCGCACAGTGGGACCAAACTGATACATTTTTTTAATTCCCTCCAGATTTATGTTAACATCTAAGGCATAGGTGCCCCACCTTTTGGCTTCTCGGGGCCACATTTGCTAGAGCCAAGTGGTTGCGGGCCGCAAGCCCCGGCTAGCACTTACGTCGCCCCGGGCAAGAGGACAATTTTAACAGCTATCGGTCGCTGTAGGAACGAGTAGCTCTGGAAACAATTTACATCGTGGAACCGACTGCCTTAGGCACATTTTTATTAAGACAACACATAGCTTGATGATCTCAGTTGGACTCGAACCAACGCTGTAGTAGCTCAAAGAATGGTATCTTTATCCACTGAGTTACCGAAGGCCCAGAAAGTGCCTATGTGGTAGAAACGCATTCCGCTATCATTCAGAATCTTAAGCGCAAATCACCATAGTTCAGCAAGGAGTTTGTTTGAATTTCCAAAAATAGAAGCTTAGTACAGAATTAACCCCCTGGCTACGCCCATGAACACCAATGTGGTACACAGTTGTATTTGACTCGCATTTCTTCTTTTCGCCATTTGTTTACTAAGGCCTTGATACTTACCAGGAGAATTGTTCGTCGATTGATCCATAATACACCACCGTCAAAATTATATAGTTTAAGCTTACTAAATTCGAAATGTGGCGACGCTACAATGGATGATTTTCTATCTGCGGCTGTTTTCTTTATTAAGGAATCGTGGGAACGAATCTGGGAATCGAACTTAAATTCGAGGCTTTTTCGCAGGAATGGGGAGCACTGAGTGTAAAAGCATGACATGTCCACCTAATCCACACCATCATATGCAGATTTTTAAATGACTAATTTAGCCATAGATGTAAGCTGGAAACATCAGCTATGTTGCATTCTGGATTTTCTATAAAAATGCTCAGCCAGCTAGTAGCGGGCTAAGGATAAACTTTTCTTCACCGTGTTGTGAAATGATTTCTTAGCAACATTCAGGACCCCGGCAGCGGAAAGTTCGAAACGCCAAACTCTTAGGCAAATTAGGATAAATAATAAAGAGAATTCTGCACCGAGTGCGAATAGAAATTTTCTGCACATAACTAGTAGTGTTCATCGCATCACTGCTAGCTGAACTTACTATACTGCTCAAAACAACATAAGGACCAATAATGTCCGTTGACTTTAACAACGTCTTTTGGTGATTTTTTTGTGTGATTATTAATGCCATTCTGTACCTGAATGTGATGTAAGTTATCACAGTATCATTCGTCAACATTAGCTTTAACGGAACTGGCTTAAACAGTTCTTTTGGGGTCACAAGTCATACATTAGGAAGTCTTGTTTATGTCTCATTTTGATTTAAAATTACTTTTCGCCAAGTTATTTAACTGCAACATTAGTTGTTGCACTTTTTAAGATGGAGAATCTGTAAAATACAAAATGCCAGCAATTCGGCGCCATTTAAATTTAAATGCTTCCTCCAGAGCCTTAGACATGTTGAAAGAAGGTCGTTCGCAACGTTCTGTGGTCCTGCAATTAGGGTATTCGCGAAGAGCCATTCAAAATCTTTGGAACCCTTACCAGGAGACAGGAAGTTTCTCCTGTCGTCATGGTTCAGGCCGAGTTCGAATAACCACCCCCGCAGAAGAACCGATATGTGAGACTTTGAGCGCGACGGGATCGTACCATTAGTGTTCGTAGACTACAAATAGCCCAATTAAGGACGACTGGGACCATTGTTAGCGCCCAAACAATCAGAAATCGTTTGCACGAAGACCAGCAACAGTCAGGGAGACGTGTTACCAGAACGCAACTGACCAGGACGCATCGTACGAATCGTTTAAGATTTGCTGGTCGACATATCCAATGGAACATGCAACAATGGCGCAAGGTGCTCTTCTCGGATGAGTGCAAAGTAAAATTTTTTAGTGACGACCGACGCAGAAGAGTCTGGAGGAGAACCAGAGAAGCATTTTGGATCCTTGCATTAATCAAATTCTATTTCATTACCATGTTATCAAAACGCGGACTCCAATTATTTTTGCAAATATTTCGGGAGGGGTCCGGACCCCATGGCTCTCTCTCCCCTGGCTACGTCCCTGGCAAGAGCTTGGAAGTGTTATGTGGAGTTCCTCAAGGAACCGTCCTAGGGTCAATATTATTTCTCATCTATTTAAATGATCTTAAACGATCTTAAACGATCTTAAACGCAACAATCAATGACCACTTAGTTGCATACGCAGATGACACTGTTCTCTGGTTTAAGGGCCAATGTTGCCCTACTTTTTTCAAAGCTGCAAATATTGGTCTTCGAGTCAACGTTACATTGCAGATAGTTTCGGCATGTACATAATGCTGCAAGCACTATATATTTCCTGGACCACGCCGAGATTCGATCTACGGACCTCTAGATTACTAGCATCGTAGAGTACGGCTCAACCAAGTGAGCCACAGAGCGTGAGTAAATTAAGTCATTAAATTTTAGTAAAGCAAAATATATAAACTTTGGAACTCCTGACTACCAGCAATGAGCTAATACTCAAATTTTGCGATAGTAATACTGAAAGGGATTCGGATATAAAATTAGGGGTCAAAAGCCACACACAAGAGATAGATGGGAGATCCAAGTGTGGAATTTAGTCAGCAAGAACAAGACCAACCTATCTAGCATATCAAAAAATTATAAATACGAGTACTTAACCTTTTGCTGCACACGGTACTCTTTCATGCTCTTTTTCCTGGAGTATTAATCTCCCATCACATACACACACACACACACACAAACTTACCTGTTCCATCGAACCAGCGCCTCCGGTATCGTTTCCAACGGATCGTTCAGTAAAAATTGTCGAATACCACGAAAATAGTGTTGCAAGAATAGATCCCAATCCAGTTGTGTCATATCGAAATAGAAAATGTCCTTGTCGCGTGTCGTTAAACGTTGCCACAAATTTTTCACATTGTCTGTCTGATACTCCCACTGTCGCATTGAAAAGTATTCAATAACGTTCATGAAACGATGAATTTTCTTATACGTATTAAGTAATCTGTGTGAGCAGGGGGGAGAAAAGAAAATTGAGACACACATAAAAATATTTCTACAGAGACGTGTCCTTCTTACCTAGGTTTCTTGCCAATACACAGCGAAAATGTATCAAATATAACAGCAGGCACATAGTGCAAAAATAGTATTGTGAGAAAATGCATCAATTTGTTGGGATTGTTTGAATAGCACAGATACCAGATGGCCTTTATCGTTGGATACATTAGACCGTATTTGGTGGTTTTTGTGGTAAATTCACCCCAGGTTAGTTCATTCTCTTTGGTCGTACAAAAGTTATACACTGGAATGTCGGTTTTGCCCGGTATTTTGCTGCGAAAAAAACAGGATACAAAATTAGATCTCTTTTTTGTCTTTTTCACACCCTCTATGGTCATACCTGTTATATCTTTCACTGATATCCCATGCAGAAGCTATAATACTGTTAACGCACAAGTCAACGGGTACCATGTTTGCCACAGCGTTCGGATCACAACGGAATGTTCGTATGACGCCCGTACCGGCACCGGCTATTGCGCCTGTTGGTCCGTAAAAATTGTCAATCCAACCGCATACAGGATCGCGATATGTTGAAATTACTATAGGAAAAACAGAGAGAGAGAGAGAGAGAGGGAGAAAAAAGGATTATTTAAAACCGTTTTAAGCGTTGCTAAGCTGCCGATGTACTCGGATGATTTTACCAATTCCCGGCCGAAACATTCCAACGGGCATTGATCTGCCATGTTGGTGAATAACATCCTCAGCTATTGCTTTTGTGAACGTATAAGTATTTGGCCATTTATCTAATAATCTGAAAGAAAGGGAATATGGATGTAGAAACCATTAATGTTTCCTTTTTTTGTCTAATAAGGTGAAAAAAATCTTCGAAAGATACTGCTAGTACAGTTATGCTCAATTCCTCCCGGCTAGTCAGACTGGCTTCCTTCGCCACGTTTTCTGCGCGGGATCACCTCTCGGTATTACTTTGCACGAGTCGCCTTCAGTTAATAAGCCCCACCATGGGCGTCGCGAGGATTTCCTTTGGGAGGGTCATGGTCACATACTTACATTGGTGTTATATTCTCCAGTAATTTTTCAGGTACACATTCCGTCAACAATAACATATTTCCCGAATCAATTGGTGGCGGATAAAATTTCTCATCAATTTTCCGTAGCGGACATTGTGTATATGCCGTCGATACGTGCACGGCGCTCTTTAAATTGTGCATTTCACTGCATATTTGCATAACATCCTTGCACGCCTGTACATTGATTTGCATGGCAACTTTTAATTTTTCATCAAAACGTACGGTCGCGGCCATATGAAATACAATATTGACTCGCTGTATTAGCATATGACGATCCGTTGAACTTAAACCTAAACCGGACAGTGTACAATCGCCGAATATCGCTTGGACTCGATGTCGAAATTTCGGTGTGTTCTGTTTGATTGGATCGAAAATCTGTGAAATTGAAAATTAGCAGAAATTTATATAAATTTAGAAAACCAAATCTCAACAATTTGTACTAACCGGATCATCGAAAATCTCGTCAACTCGCGAGTGAACATCTTTTCCTTTTTTGTTTCGCACTAACAGAAATATATTTTCAATTCCCGGACATGATGTGAAAAGTTTGTTTAGAAGTACTGTAGAATGGAGTCAAGGAAATTAGTGAAAAGTTAATGGAAAAAAATATGCAAAAGTTGAACTTACTTTTTCCCAAAAATCCTGTGCCGCCCGTTATAAGGATATTTGTGCCGTTGTAAAATTCTTGGACCGGTGTTAATTTTTCGCCCGTATCACCGCCACCACTACTAACATCGGGCGCTTGTATTTGCATCCTTGTGTTATTCTATGTGATTAAATCTAAAAAAGAAAAGAAAAAAAGAAATAATGTAGTAGCAAGAATATTAAAAAACTAGGGGGCTTCGCCCCCTGCTCGCTTCGCTCGCCAACCCCCGGGGCCGAGGCTAATTTCGGGCGCGGCCGAAATTTGGATACCCTTCGCTTGGGCTAAAAGTTTTTTCGGGCGTACCTATGACTTGTATTTAATCCCCCTCCTCATTCTTTTTCTTCCGTCTTGACAAAAGTTTTGGGCTTGGTTGAAATAAGTGGGCAAATAAAAATATTTACTCGGAAAATTTTATTGGGGTTGCCGGAGCATGACACCACAGTACGATTCCATTCGTTTTGAACTTTTTAGTTGCTTTGATAAAGACACATTAATTCAAGGTTTTGTGAAATTGGTGTAAAAAAATGTTTCTTAGAAGAACCAATATGGGGGGTTTGGTTTGTATGGCAGCCCCATGACCCCATGGTCCGATTTGATCCATTCTTCGACATATTTTTTGTTATCTATAGAAACACATTTGTGTGAAATTTAGTTGAAATTGGTACACAAATAAAAAAGTTTTTCTTAGAAGAACTCAAATTGGGGGCTAGGTTTGTATAGCCATGACCCAGTTATCCAATTTGGGTGAATCAAACATACAAACAGCCTGCAACAATAAGAAGCACGTGTGCGAAATTTCAGCTTGCTAGCTTCAATACCCGCCAAGTAAAACGCGTCGCAACAGACAGACAGACAGACAGACTGACAGACGGACATCGCCCAATCGACTCCCCAATTCATGCTGATCATATATGTATACTTTTTATATGGTCGGAGATGCTTCCTTCAATGCGTTACAAACTTCATGACAAAGAGCGAAGGGTATAAAAAAAATGGCAAAAAGGGGAAACATTTTTTTTTCGCTTTTTTAATCCTACAATCAAAACATTTTAAATTTAAAGTGAAATCACTTTCAAAATAAAGTGAAATCACTTTGAAAATAAAGTGATATTCAATTTTAATTTAACATGCAGCAATTTTGAAAGTACAAGAATCACTTTAATATTTTCACATTTTTTAATTAAACGTAAACGTATATGGAGTCAAATCATATTTGAAACTTTGTGAATCATAGCTATTATTTTGGATTTCATAACGACTTTTTTCTCTGTGTAAGTCTATTACTACTAACTTCATAAATTCTATGAACGTGTATTTGACACAATGGCATTTTTAATTATTTATAATCAAACTTAATAAATTTAAAGAAATGTTGTGTTTATTAGAAGTAAAGTAAACGCTTCATTGGTTTTATTAAGTGATGCCCACACCGGCGCGTCAGCGAATATTCGCGGCGAATAACACACTGCGTTCTATGGATGGAGATGCCCACACCAACGCGAATATTCGCCAGTTTTGCAGTATTTTTTTCCGGTTCGAATATTTGCTACCTAATGTCATTTTATTCAAATAATTTATTTGACAGGTGCAGTGTAGTAAAACTTGATGTTGGTGAACCCGAAAAAGATGTAGATTTGGAATGAGTTGTTTAGGTATTGACCGAGCATTTAAGTTTTGAATGTTTTATGGCATCAGTGGATGAGTAAAAGAAGTAACATTTTTGGAAACATGAATTCCATGAAAGGAAGGTTTTTACTCGTTGTTTGGACTTACACAAATAAATTGCCATATTGTGACAAGTCCGGCGCTCGTATCGCTCGGCCGAAGAATTGCAGCGATATCGACGCCAAAGTGCACAGTACGAAGTTTATCGTGAAATTGATGTGACCGACATCTAGGTTGACAACTAACAAAAGCATCCATTTGGTGCATTCAGCGAGCACATATTGACCGCTTCGCTGGACTCAAGGATTCCAAAGATATCGATGGAATATCGAAGTTATACGAAGCTGATTGTGAAATTGCTGTGGCCAACATCCTGGTTGACGGTTATCCCTGACCACCCTGTGCCTGACCGGAAAAAAAGAAGATACGATGACCCTTTCGGTAATTTTTTGGTGAGTCTAGCGCCACCTCGGTCGTTCTGCCACACCAAAGGATTGCAGAGATATCGACGGATTTCCGAAAGAATACAAGGTCAATCGTTTCATTCATGAATAGTATACGATAGGAACATGGGTGTAGCCAGGATTTCGGTCAGGGGGGGGGGGGGGGGCAAGCCCGAAATTTTTTCAATATCAAGATTTTCTTAGGATTTGAAATCGTTGGTCGCGAAAATATTGTTAGGCAAAATTTAGAGTATTTTAGCTGGTGTAATGGTTAGTGGCCGCACCTTCTTTGCACACGGGTTCGAGACTCACCGTGAACGAATTTAGTTAATTTGTTTTTCGAACTCACGCCCCTTGTGACGAACTATGAACTCACTCAAGATGTTAAACGAGTACCCATTCATGATTGTTTTTTTTTTTTATTTTAGGAAAGGACAGTCGAGAATGATTTTCAAGACCATTTAAAGAAAAATTGCCCCTGAAAGTGTTTACACTTTTACTGGTTATTCTGATTACATTCAACTGGCCTCCGTTTCTGCTTTTTAAAACGTAACTCGTTTATATTCAGTGCTATTTTTGGCTTTTGGGCAGCATATTCCACTTGCGACATCAATGTCCGTTTTGAAATCTGGCTTTGCTTGGTTCTACAGGATCGCATCTCCTGCTGAAACATACCGAGAACCCTCTTATTTCACATCCACAGCATCCATAGAAAAAAACATTATCCGACAGTCGGCTGGAGACATTTAGGGGTACATGCTTTCCCACTTCCTTAAAATAGGAGCCCAATGGAGCTCTTAAGCTGTTTTTCCTTTTCCAAATAGGAGCCCAAGCGCTCAGTTATTCCAGTGAGAGCCCACTTTAGCTGCTCAACTCAGCTGCTCCTCTACACTTCTACAATAACATCGGGAGTCCTAGCTAACCCTCCCCAGAACGGAATCCCACAGTAAAGTTTAAACCGAAGTTGGGCAGGATTCCATTCTGATGGTAGTTTTTTGCTCATTCGACTTAAGTTGCCGGGACGCCGTGGAGCTTGCATGATGAAGTTTTGACAATTAAGTACTCTCGCACAAAATCAACGATCTGATCGTTATAGCTCTGGATCTCGAGAAGGAGTCAAATGCAGTCGACTTAAAAAAAAAATTAAACAAGACCAAAGTGCTTAATTTGAGTCCAGCTTACGTACGTTGTCCTCGACGCGGCCGCACGACAGCGACTCGCTCATTCCATAAAAACTCGTTTCTCTCTCATTTTAAAAACGAGTTTTCATATGGAATGAGCGAGTCGCTGTCGTGCGGCTGCGTCGAGGACAACGTAGCTTTAGTCTGAAAGGGAATTTAACTCCCCCATAAATATTAATTCAGCTATTTAGACAATATCGTTGCCGCGGATGGCGGTATCAAGAGCATTCCACAGTCAAGTTCTTGTCCAAAATTTTGCAAACCAAATTGTAAAAACCAAAGCTGTTGAAAGGGAGCAGTACTTGGAGAGCGTACGTAAATTACTGGTCGATGCAAACAGGCCGATAAAATTTCACGCTAGTTCTCTGAATGCATAGAGTTCGACTGAAAAACTGTGGTCAAATTAGGAGGCATTGCGAGAAACCGTATACGTTATGGGACGTAAGTGCAGTCGATTCTCTATTTTCCACAAGTGGTTTACAGCCCTCATACACCTGCAACTTGGTTGCCAACCTAAGTTGGTAACACCCAAAAAAAAAACGGAAAATAAGTGATTTGTAGGCATGGTGCAGGTTGCAGTAGCAGGTTGCAAGAACGTGAATGGCGTGGTTGCCGGAATGTTGCAAGTGTGTAGTTAGGTACCTGCAACCAAGGTTGGCAACGAAGTTGCAGATGTAGAAGGCCTGTAAGGCACAAGAAAGTCGTCCACTGCACTTTTAAAGCTAACAAAATTTTCTTTAGTTTGAGTGAAACGCCAGCTTTGTAGGTACAAAGGATCCCAAGATACAGCATTTCGAACTTTTTTACAAAAAAAAAAAACAATGTTTAAAGTGCTGTACGAGTATTTTGAGATCCTTTGCACCTACAAAGCTGGACTCAAATTAAAGAAGGTTTTATTAGCTTTGAGAATCAAGCAGACGACTTTTGGAAATCAAAAAACCAAAATATGAAAAACCTTCGAAAAATTTTAGGTTTTTTGAGGGTCACGGGGTTAGGATAGGTTTTCGAAGTTGCAAACTTGGTGGTACACTTCTGGTATCTACCCTAACAGTATCCCAAAACAACAGAGCCGAGCTATTTTTTGCGACCTAAAATCATAAATTGACTGACCTATAAGGGAATCCTTATAAATTTTACAGTTCATAGTCGCTCGTATTTGAAAAATAAATTTAAATTTTGCAGCTACTAGATACTTCTTTATATTTTATTTGTCAGTTACTTTAATTAGGCTTCCGAATTAAATTATTTTATTGAATGAGGTAATGCATTTATAAGTGACGTTTTGTCCCAATAAGCATTCCTTTATAATTATTCCTTAAGGGAATCCGTATTACTTAAGTGAGGACTATGAATTCCTCCCTTAATGTTCATGTTTTAGGGCTTTCGAGACTTGTTCACGTTTCAGAGTAGCAGCTCACATAAAATTGTTCACCTTCACGTTTGGCGAAGTACACGTTTACCCGAGTCTACTGTATAGACATGAAAAGAGCTATCCATAGCGCTCAGGATTGCTGTAAATCTGGACGAAATAGAATAGAATTAGGTATGTCCATATGTATCTATGTAGATGAACGGCTTGTAATAAATTGATATGGAAATGTTTGTGTGGTTTTTATGTGTGGAAACTGCAAACGAAAATGCGAAAAAGTGAATCTGAAAAAAATTATCCCTGAAATATTTTTTTTTCTTTCAGTATTATTAATATTCAATTCAATAAAAAAAGTTTCACCGGCCAGGGAGGGGCGGTCGCCCCCCCTGCCCCCCCCCCCTGGCTACGCCCATGGATAGGAAATGAGGATCCTGGTGGTTCGGTGCTTGCGTTTGTCCCTAAGTAGTTACATACAAGCTTGAATATTCTATTGAATGTTTACTTTGCATAGTTACGCCATATTTTGCGTGGTTACGCCATCGTAAGGAATCATGTAAGGATTCTACTAAAAGTTATTATGCAATTTCATACGATGGCGTAACCAAGCAAAATATGGCGTAACTATGCAAAGTAAACATTCAATTCAATAGAATATTCAAGCTTGTAAGTAACTACGCATTTTGCGTAACCATGCTAAGTAAACAGTAACATTATATTCAATTCAAAACAGCAACAAAATAATGTTCAAGCTTTGTGTCTTCTCTATACGATAAGACTAACCATTCGACGGGCACAAGATAAGATGTAAGAGTTTTCGGGTACGCGATAGTCACTTCAAACAATCAAATCGAACACTGCCGCAACTTTTTTTAGGGTATGGTATAACAAGGTTGTACTGCACTGCATATTTCCATCAATTTGCGCATGTCAATGATTTTATCCTTAGAATATAAGTATAGACGTGGAGAGGTAAAATGTCGAATTTCTTCCGCTTACGCTTTTACATAATAAGTAAAGATGCCGCGACATTTTGATAGAGTGCACGAAAAGTGCAGCAAGATTATAAATATGAAAATAATTGTATTTGGCCAGTTGTTGCAGTTATTCTCTATCATGTCTAACTCCCTTCCTTACGTAAATCTAATACCTTTTCTAAGGCAACAACATGATATCAGCTGCGAGTGACAGTACTCAACGAATTATTCGCGCCGCGCCGGTGTGGGCAACAAAAAATGTGCCGCGAATTTTCCGTCGCGAATCCGCGAAATTCGTGACGCGTTGGTCTGGACATCACTTTACAGGTTTTTTTTTCTGGGTGAATGTCAAGTCCTCCAGACACAGTGGACATCCCTTTCAGAGTCATTCATATTAAATGATTATTCTATACTATACTTGTTGATTTGGTTATTCGTAATGAGCCCCATGTGGCTTACAAGCCGCACTTTACCAACCTCTGCACTAATGGATTCCTCCAATTCAAATATTTTAAACTATGCTGAATAGTTCCCAAGAATTTTGTGTTTGATTCAATGAATTTTTCTTTTATTATTTCTAAAACATTTTTTCCATTAGTTGTGCATTTCATGGTTTTAATCCTAATACCCCTGACCGCATTAGTTCTATGAAAGTGTATTTGACCCAATGACATTTTCAATATCCAAAATTCATACGATTAACAAAGTTTTCTGTATGGAGTATGCTAGAAGAAATTGAAACGTTAAACGTTCATTTTCAAAGTTCCTCGTTCAATTTAACGGTCTTAGCGCCTTCGTAAATATATATGTATACATATCTGCATCTCTCTCACACAAATCACGACATTTTTTCAATGAAAATTTATTGAATTATCTGTATCCGCATTCCCACGATCGACTAAATAGTAAAGACATAATAAAACAACAACAAACAAATATGACGAAACCCGCATGACAGACATATACGATGACAGGTCTGATACGGTACGCGTGCTGAATTATTCACCCGCATAAAATGTCTGCGCGCCAACATATGCGCTACCTACTAACTAGCCTAGAGTAAATTTCACATCTCATAAGTGAGGCAAATGTAGTGCGTTGTGCGGTTGAAAAATGAAGCTCAAACCAACAGGAAACGGAAGCAGGAACAACAACGAAACTAATATGTGTACACACATATGCATATTACCATGTGTAAGTATCTCACTCTGAATTTATTATGCAGATTGTGTCTTCTTGACAGGAGGCCCCCGCTAGAATCAATGATCATATACGCGCCATGACGGATGGCGTGTAGAATATTTGATGATGACCCAGAAATACGTGCGAGTACCATATTTTTACGTGTGTGCCATAGAAATTCACGTTATAATTTGATTAGAGGTCACTTTTCATTCAGAAGATTCGACGGTTGCATCACCAAGGTATGCGTTTAGGTAATCTAAACTCAAGTAAGAAAGCGTACAAGGTGGCGAAAAATTCATCATCTAATTTTGTTCTTTAATAACTTTTTTAATTAATTAAAAAAAAAATGGAAATTATGGAAAATTTTATTTACACCAGTGGTTCTTAAACTTTTCTTTATGAAGGATGATTGTCGCGAAGACACTAAATTGGGAAAATGAGAATTTAATTAAGACAAATCCTCTACAGTCTACATTTCTAGGTTTGTTTGGGTAATGGAACAAGCACTGAGGAAATTTCGTCAATAAAATCGCTACTGATCTGTTATTTCATGTTAAAATCATCCTATATTACATATCTATTTAACCCTTTCCCGGACAGAACGTCTATATAGACGTCCAATTTTGAGCATTTGACATACAAATCGTGTCAAATTTTGGCGTTGTGTCCGGCAATGAGTTAACTGAACTAAAATGTCAATCGATTTCAAAAAAATACCGGCGTACAGAGGGCTGCGCCCGCAATTCGAGGGTTTTTTTTTAGAATTTTGATGCATAGTGAATATTTTTTGTACGTATATTTTATAAGCAAAAGATAAATTGTGCACAGCATTAATGAAATGCTTCCGTAAATCTATTTTTGGATTGGTCTAAATAAACGCGTTCCACCTTTAATTAGACCAATCCAAAAATAGATTTACTATTTACCCAGTTTGTATAAGAGTACTCCAAGGCAAATCAACAGGGAATTTTTTGATTTAAGATTTCTGATCGCCTTTGAGCAAAAAGAAACTCAGGCAAACGTAAGGATGGCATGACTTTATTCGCACATCCAGAAGAAGAACGACGCAACTGCAAATTTGTTGATTCGCCAGAAATTGCATTTTAAAATTTCTTTCACGTGTTTTTTACAATTCCAAGAGTATTTTTGCGGTGTTCTGTATTATAGGTAGCTGAAAATATTGCTGAATTGATTAAAATTCAAATTTATAATGATAAATTAAAAAAAAAACGAGACCGAGGCTAATTTCGGGCGCGGCCGAAATTTGAATACCCGTCACATTTGAATGAAACTTAAACTCCATTTGTGCTAACAATTTCTATCGCAGCCCTATGACGTGTTCCGATTCCATCTGTTCCAGGATGCTAGTCCAGGAAGATACTTGAAGGGGCTGGTTGTATTACAGCCCTATGACGTAATGTTCCAATTCCATCCGTTCCGAGATATGTTTTAAGGATTTACTAGGATAAGCCCACCCGACTCCCGAAGGCTCAATGCTGTACACATTACGTTCTTGCAGAATTCGGTTTTCTGGAAAATACTCAGCCATTTTCTCGCGCCCCCCTATTCGCGCCTATTTGGAGAAATAATAACATCTCACGAGGTCATGATGCATGCCTAAGGCTCGTACATTTTTTTCGATAAAATCAGGACAAGCGCAGCAAAAGTCGTCGTTTGGCAGGACAACCAGAAACACAAATGCGTAACTTTCGAATTTTTCAGCATTTAGTGTAGATTTTTTGGAAACTAAAAGGCTTGTTTGGTGTAGTTTGATTAGAGGAGAATTCTATTTAATACTCATGCATGTTTGGGCATTATTCTTAGGAAACTGCATATCCTCACTATGTCTTCAATATCCTGTTCCATAAATAGTATTTGTCAAGAATGCTCCTGGACTAAGTAAAGAGCAATAATCGCATGGCGATGCGAAGGGGGGTTTCGCAGCGATTGGCCCTTTTAACAGTGGTTAGCTCCGCGACGATTTACATTAAACAACCGACTGTCGTAGAAGCCAATTTTTTTATTTGTGAATTTCTTTAACATTTAAATGTAGTCTTCATTAAACTAAGTCATATTCATCATTTGGTGAGATCGAGATGCCATTTCGACGTCCAAAAACAGGACAAAACCGGACAAAATCAGGACTTTTAGCGTTTTGGCAGGACGACAGGTTAAAGTTGAAAAGGCAGGACTGTCCTGCCAAAAACAGGACGGATACGACAAGTATGCATGCCATATAATAACCTCATATTCTTCTTCCCTTCATGAGTGATATCTTCGGCTTGGGAAGGCAAAGTTCTGTTAATACTAAACAGGGAGCACTATATAGTTCTCAATGTTCCCCTTAAAAAAATCATCAACATATGAAGAACAAACGTATGTTTTAACACGAAAAACACAAAAAAGAGTACTTCAAGATTATACTTACACACATATAAAATAGAAGAAGAAGAAGGTTTCAGAAATAACTGTAAGGACTGTCGTATGATGTGGCACCTGGCTTTTCATATGATGGCCGCAAAGTACCTACTTATTTAAAAACTTCGTTACGTTTATTGCAATAGATAAAGGAAACCCAATGAAATGGGAGAATTCTTAAGCTGGTGGTGGCTTTCCAGGCACAGTTTCAATGTAGCTATGGAGTCCGAGGAGAACCTCCAAAGCGGTGAAGAGGTGGCTAACCCTTGTTGCGATATTTCTGGAGGAGAGTATGCATTCTGTACTCATGTATGGTTATATAGGCTGGTCCCCTGGTGCAAAAAATTTTAACGGATTCAAAGGACATGTTGAGGGAAAAACCCTGATCTCATACAGACTCCCTTCTTTAGTGTGAGTTTTCCAATAGAGGAGATAAGGGAATCGCATGCAGTACAGCGGCGGATTTTTCATCGTTTTGTGATAGGAAAATAAATTCAAAACGCATCTTTTGACGGCTGTGACTTCAGGGGTAAGTAGGTAGGTAAAAGTGGTGGCTTAGGTTAAGCAGACCAGAAGCCCAATTAGCGCAGAAGGCGCCGTTTTGAAACCACATATTCCGTTAAACTATTAAAGAAGGAGGTTACAGGAGGTTAAATGTCATGAGTGGAGAGGCGTCTAGAGCCACGCAGTGCAATTGCGGAACTGAAGCAGCTCCCCTATTTTCGCCTCCGACGCATCCTCTAGATTATGAAAAAACGCACGACCGAGCGTTCGATAGCGGGATCTAGCGAGACCTGGGCATTTGCAGAGAAAGTGAGTTGGAGTTTCTCTCTCATTTGCGTTATAGCAACTACGACAATGCAAGTTGTGAGGTATACCCAACCTGGCCGCATGGTCCCCTATTGGCCAATGGCCTGTAATAACTGCTGTAAGTCTGGCGATATCCTTCCGCGGTCTTGTTAGAATCTCGGACGTCCTTTTCCAGTCATATGATGGCCATAACTTCCGTGATATGGCACAAATTCTTATGTTTCGCCAGTAACCGCCTGCAATCGTAAGATAATGCAAGGAAATCTGTCCCTTGACAGTTGACATCGGAACGTGTACGCGCTCCTCATAGGAGGTGTCCATAGAGGCCCCTTTTCTGGCCAACTCATTGCCATCTATATGCGTATGTCCAGGTACCC
The DNA here is from genome assembly GCA_949715475.1 of Microchrysa polita. Lineage (NCBI taxonomy): Eukaryota > Metazoa > Arthropoda > Insecta > Diptera > Stratiomyidae > Microchrysa > Microchrysa polita. Next base: position 10,848,244 of record OX454422.1, on the reverse strand, counting down.
AAATTAGTGTGATTGAGTGCTTTCTACCAAGATTGTTTAGCGTCTCCTCACAGCATTTCGCAAGCTTAGAGGATATTTTCGCAGAGTTAAGTGCCTTAATAACCGCCTGACTATCTGAGGAGATGGCTATGTTTTGGCTGTCTTGAATATTTCCGAGTGCGAGGCAGGCCTTCATGATTGCAAACAATTCCGCCTGGAAAATGCTAGCATGATCAGGAAGACGGTAGGATTCAGACAGAGATGTTAAGTGTATCGCAGAAGACTCCTGAACCTACACCGCAGCTCATTTTAGATCCATATGTGAAAATAGAGATTTCGTAATCCCCTACTGCCTCACCCGTACCCCATTCGCACCTAGTCGGAATTTTGACAGCAAAGTTTTTGCCAAGACTCAGTGTAGTCACTTCAAAGTCTGTTGTAGCCTTGATCTCATCTAGTGGCAGCTGGTTGAGGATATCAGCGTGGCCATATGGCTTGGATTTCCAGCCACCGGACTTTTTAAGCCTTACCGCGCTACATGTTGCCAGTTTATTAATAAAAAGGTTGATTGGTAGAAGATGCAGGATTACATTCAGCGCATCCCTCGGGCATGTTCGCATACCCCCTGTGATGCCAAGACATGCCGTTCTTTGCACCCTACCCAGTTTCGTTATATTGTACTCTCTGCTAAGCGCTGGCCACCACACAAGTGCTCCATACGTCAGCATGGGACGTACCACTGCTGTATAAAGCCAGAGTACTACATTTGGTTTAACGCCCCACCTTTTATTGAGGGCTGTCCTACAGGCGTAGAAAACTACGCAGGCTTTCTTAACACGCTCTTCAATATTCAACTTCCAGCTGAGCTTCGGGTCTAAAATGACTCCCAAATACTTCGAACTAGTCGATAGTGTGAGTTGCTGTCCGTTAAGTTTTGGAAGGGAAAAAGATGGTATCTTGGTTTTTGTAGTGAACAGCATCAGCTTTATCTTGCTTGGGTTTACACCAAGGCCACAGCTTGTAGCCCACTTGCTGACTAACCCGAGCGCTCTTCCCATGATCTGACTGATCACGGAGAGACACATTCCTGATACTATGATCGCTATATCATCCGCGTACGCCACTACTTTTATACCTTCCTCGTCGAGTTTAGTTAAGATTTTATTGATCACTACTAGCCACAGTAGCGGAGAGATGACACCACCTTGAGGTGTCCCTCTGCAGACGAATTTTGTCATCTGGCTGTTTCCTAAGTCCGCATGAATTACCCTGGTCTTCAGCAGACTCACTATCCATTTGCTCAGTCCCACCTCCACTCCCGAATCCGCAAGGGCTTCGTGAATAGATTCTATGCGGACATTGTTGAAAGCTCCCTCTATGTCGAGGAAAGCGGCTAACGGGTACTGTTTGTATTGCAGACTGTACTCGATGCTGCGCACTACTTCGTGGAGAGCCGTTTCTGTGGATCTACCCCTTACGTATGCATGCTGCGACCTAGAGAGTACTGAGCTTCCCATGCTTTGCCGAATGTAGAGATCAATAATACGCTCCAGTGTTTTCAATACGATGGAGGATAAGCTAATAGGCCTGAAATCCTTCGCGACCTCGTGTCCACGTTTGCCTACTTTTGGTATGAATACGACTCGCACGCGTCGCCATGATTGGGGGACGTAAATGAAGGTGAGAAGACTCCTGAAGAGTGGCAACAGCATCGGAACTACAAGATCCTAAATTGACAGTAAAATTTAATATTATTCACGTCTATGCGCGTTTATAAATATTTTTTATTTAGAATAAGAGAGAGATTCCATTGTCAACGGTTATTTCCCATTAACAATGGACTCTTTAATAATAGTAAATTTTACTGTCAATTTAGATTCGTACCCTTGTAGTAATTTGCACTGTATATAAGTGAAAGTGGTTAGTTCGAAATATTGCTTCCAACATTAGTTGGAAAGCTAGCCTTGACACCAGGCTTATAAAAAAGAGTCGAGCTACCTCCCCAATAGACGAAAAGGTAGCTCCTGATGAGTAGTCTATTGGGGTACGAAACTCTTGGGTGTAAGCCAATATGGTGAACAATTTTGAAAGAGTCCATTGTTAATGGGAAATAACCGTTGACAATGGAATCTCTCTCTTATTCTAAATACAAGATCCTGCATTTTCTGCAGCATAATGGGCAGTATGCCGTCTGGTCCGGGAGATTTATATGGAGAGAAGCTATTAATTGCCCAGGCAATCTTCTCCTCCGTAATGATGGAGACTACAAAATCGCTCCGTTGGTTGTCTGCCATATGCAGTGTCGGTTTGTGTGTGGAAGTACTTTCGCACCCAGGAAAATGCGTATTCAAGAGAATCTCAAGAGATTCTCCAGTAGATTCGGTCCAGAAGCCATCGTCCCTTTTTATCAGGGACGGGCATGAATGTGTTTTTGACAACATATTTCCAATTCTCGCCGAATCCTTGATATGATCCAAGGATTGACAGAACTCGATCCAGGCTTGGATTTTTGCTGTTATGATGGCTTTTTTGTATATTTTCAGATAGTCTTTATATGGCTGCCAAAATTTGTGTTTGTTTCAGATATTGAGAATGTCCCGAGTAAGCTTCCTATGCTTGGATAGGTCATCGTTCCACCATGGCGAAAGGGTTTTCCTACTCCGCTTCACTGGACATGAATTTTTAAAAGCTATTTCCATAGCCTTCTCTAATGCTTCCACTCCCTTGTCCAGCTCCTCCACGGAGCTTATCGAGTGATTTGGGGGACTTCAGAGTCTCGGTATCAAGCCGCGAAATGTTCACCAAATATGGACAGTGCGATGCTCTACCGGTCTGCGAAATTTCAAAATTCCGCTCAAGTTATCGATAAAATTTCAATTAAAAACCACAAAAGTGCAATTTGGGCAGCTGTAACTTCCGAACTCAGATAGGTAGGACCTTGAAACTTATGGAGGAAATGTGCGCCAAGTAGCTCTATAAATGTGCCGATTTCAGAAATTTCCGTTGGTTCCCGAGTTATCGAAAGTGAATGATTGAAGTGTTATTATATCGCTAAATATCGATCGTGTATAAGTCAAACTTTACACTTTAAATTGCAACTTTCGACGAACCTTGACAGCTGGAGCCTTGAAATTTTCACCAAATAGTGTACGGTGTTTTACAAGTTTTCTGAATTTCAAAGTTTTCCAAATTTTCGAGTGATGAACAATTTTCAAATAGAAATCTCAAAACGCTGACTTTAAACGCCAATAACTTTATTACAGTTACCGGAAACTAGAAAATTTTAACTGATATGAGATGCACTCGTTTAGATCTTTGATTTAAATATCCATACGTCAATCTACGATAAAAACTAAAAAAGTCTACTTTTTTCAAACGTTCGGGACACCCTGTTTTCTTCTTCCTACCAACTTCTAAGGTATATGTGCCAAAGACTGTAACCATTCTACACATTCCTACCAAATTTCATGACAATCGGTTGAGCCGTTCGCTAGTTATTTAGTGAACAGACGGACGGACAAAATCGATTTCATAAGGATTTTTGAAAAAATTCTAAAAAACCCTAAAAACCGCAATGCACAAGTTACGGAATATGCTATCGGAAACTGTCTTGGACATCTTACGAGGATTTACGACTGATAAATTTTCGAATAAAAGAGTTCCCAATTTTGATTACACACTTCGTCGGTATAGAGAGTGGCGTAACATACGGTGTTCCGTGTGTTCAGCGGAACACGCGCCCCCAAACAAGAGGGGCCCCGAATTCGAACACCATGAAGAACTTTTTGTTTGATAAAAACCATACGTAATTGTTCTTTTGAAGACATTGATTTTTATTATTTTGCGAGAAAAACATGAAAGCTGCAGAATCGAAGATAGTAACAAAACATTCAATTTTGTGTACGGAGAAGCTTGAGCTTCGTAGTATTGAAATTTGCTTATACCAGATTCACAAATTCACAATTGGCTTGCTGCAATAAAATTAATCATCCGAATAATCAATAAATCACAAAGAATGCTACTTCAAAGCATGTTAAGTATGGATCTGTCTCAATATAAGTTTTTGTGTTTCTGCTCATAAGAATATTAAAGAGAATTAAAGTTTAAACTTGCTAAGGAGGAGTGCTTCTCTTGAAGGTTGTTGCGTAAAATTATGCCGATATTATCCAGTTGTTGGAGTATTTAAATCTTGACTAGGTCTCAAGAAACCAGGAGACATATAATAATATTCTTTTCACCGTTATCATGCGCCGAATGCAACAAGAAATACGTAGGGCAGAGCAAGCGATTAGTTTCAATAAGATTCAAGGAGCATAATCGCGAGGCCATCAATGCCTTACGCAATGGCAGAACAGACCTCAAATCATCGGTTGCATCACACATTACTAACTTTGCACACCCAATAGACTGGGATAACGTTGAGATAACGAGGCAGGTAAGCCAACCGTCAAAACTCGATGCCTGGGAAAGCCTCGAAATAATGAAAATTGCGCCAAACGAACGAATCAACGACGACGAAGGTAATTGTGCCTCCAAGCTAATAAAACTCGGTGTTAGGATAAGCCAGGTAAATTGTAATTAGCGCAACTTTTAACTTGTTTTATGAACCTTTTTTTTGTAAACTAGTAAATATATAATGATTCGCCATTAGCAGTAAGAATTAGAAGCATAGGCACTGAAGAAGGAAGCGAGTTGCTTCCGAAATGTACATATGCCAAAATAAAAAACTATTTGCAGCAGGAAAAACTGTTTCTTTCTTTCAAATTGTGCAGGAGACATATGCCAGCCGATAAAGTAGTCAGTCCAGATAACACATCCGCCACCGTTTCCCCTAGGGAACAATACGAAATCCCCAATCACAAAATCCCCAAAATTAAAATCCCCATATACAAAATCCCCAATCATACAATCCCCATACACCTGAAATTTTCTGGTAAATGAAATGTATGGATAGTAGATGGTAAAAATGGTAGATGGTAAATGGTTGATGGATGGAAGATGGTAAATAATGTTCGAGGACATATATTGAATAAACGATTTGCATATATCGTCCTAAACATATTGGGTTTATCTTTAACATCATCGATGCATGTCTGCATCCTCATTCGAACGAATTTTCGCGGAAGACTTAGTTGGCCGCTTGTTGGAACTGATTGCATATTTAATCAGCTGCAGATTATCTGTTGTTGTTCTGAGTTACTTCAATGAGTTTGCCGTTAATTATGATATATCAGTCCACGTCGGTGGTATTTTAATTGCATTGTAGGATTGCAATTACAACAATCTAAAAAAAATCCCATTTACCATTCATTCCACCTTTTCCCATTTACAATCTGCCATCAACCATTTACAATTTACCATCCGTCTACCATCCACCATTTACTATTTACGAGTTACGATTTACAATCCGCAATTTACCATCTACAATCCAATAGAAAATCTCCATTCCCCATTTGAGGTGTGATCTTAGAACGCGCGCGCGTTCTTATATCACACCTCAAATGGGGAATGGGGATTTTTGTTTGGGAATTTTAATTTTGGGTATTTTGATTTCGGGGATTTTGATTTTGGGGATATTGATTTGGGGATTTTAGTTTGGGGATTTTGTGACTGGGTATATCGTATCCAACCCTTTCCCCTACATAACATGAAACATTTATCTTTAGAGCTGTATACCATGAATTTGATTTCAGTCGATTAAGTTCGCATTGGACATGGACATGCTCGTTTAACTTGGCCATGCCCGTCAAAATTTTACATGTAATAGTCGCCATACACTGTCCAATCGATCGTACAATCTTTTTGATCGTCAAATAAATTGGATGGTGTATGTGACGATTCAATTAAATTTTTTTGATTGAACGTGTAGAGCTTGAGGATTGCCATTAAATTTTTCCTACAATCTGTCATATTATTGATTGACAATCATGTGTTTTCAGTTGCTGATTTTTTCGCATTAACCGGTCATTCTTTATGTTGTGGATGTAGCGGTTATTCTGCATCGAACGTATCCAGCTTCCATCGCTTCAAAATATATTATTTTCGCGGTGTTTCGGGTGTCTGTGATCGCGAGACTGTCACTTTAGATGGTACGATAAAGTGTATAGTGTGTGTGCTGTACGGCCGTCAAATCAACTTCTGCTACCAGCTAAGTATGTGGTGCCACTCCTAGAGGTGTTGTCTTTTTGCCGCTTCTCTTGGATTTTGTAATAAAAAAATTATCACACAAGTTCTCTCGTATAATTATTCAAAATTGAATTTTGTCTCAAAAAATAAAAAAAAAAACATTTCGAACTTGCTGCTAAAAAAATTAGACTGAAGACTGTCGTTACTCTTGCACATTTGAGGAATTCTGGGTTATGTTCGGTAAATTTTCCCAGGTTAGAAAAATTTGACGTATGGAGCTCCCATCTCGATTTCGAAAACAAGAAATTTTACAAACGTTACGCCACTGGGTATAGAGTAGCTTGAAATTATAGAGTCTGACCATTTACTCGACTCGTGTAAACCGCACTTTAAAAACGTAAAATATTTTTTTACCAGCCTCTTTTATTTTGCTTTGTCGCCTTTTGACGTCCACCTATTCGAAAATTACAATTGCCATAGACACATCTTTCGCCAAAGTTGCAGAAACGTTGATAAAAGCCGAGTATCAAACGTGTTTGAATATAAAATCATTCAGGGCCGGATTTCCCATATGGGCAACCTGGACAGCTGCCCGGGGCGGCAGATTTTTAGGGGCGGCAATTTTTGAAAATATCCCTTGGTTTTTATTTCTGTGAAAAAGCATTTTGGAAACTCGAAAAGAAGTTGACATAATTAGACACACATTTTAATTCCATCCTTCTAATTTATTCATGTTAGGTATATTCCAGGGCGCCCAATAGTAAACTCAACTGAAACTCAACTGGTCGCGCGTAGTTCAGTGAGGATAAAAGTAGAAAGTATTTTCGTAACGCATTGAATTTAACTAAAACAAGCGAAGGGATCTAGCATATACTTCAGTGTCCACTTTAATAGGAAGCCTTGAGTAGCTTTTGTGTGCAATAATCAGGGATCCGGAGCGGCTCAATTTTATCATGATCTAAGAATTAACCCTAGGCAGCCCATACATGGAGAATCCATTGATTCTCTGTGGGTAGCCCCAGTGTCCTTATAGTTAGTAAAAGCTAGCACATATTTTCGATTTTTCTATGTTTACTCTATTTTCTTTCTATTTAAAATTAGCCGCAATTCAACTGGGATGTAGTCATAAACTGCTTTCAGCGGGTGTCCAACTCGGGATATTAGAAATGAAAATGATGCATTAGCTATAAAATGTTAAGTAACATGTTTCTGTCGTATGTATAGGTTTAAAAAAATTCACAATTTGTACGTTTAAATTTTCGAATTTTAGAAAAGAAACAGAAAACTCCCCTGCCAAAAAATCATACTACATGACATGACGCTAATAAACAATTTTAGTTGTTGAGGTTAGGTTTTTCGTTCATGACTTCTAAAACGTTCAAAAATGAACAAAAATCTCCGAAAGTGGAAAGGTATTTAGAAAATCTTCTAAACACATTCTGAAGAAAGTCGATGTAATGGATCTGCATCATTTCAGTTTTAATGTTGTTGTTGTCATCATTGGAATTTCAATGCTTTTTTAAACAAAGTCGTGAGGGGTTCAAACTCCATGAACCTTCTAATGGACCTTCACCTGGCCCCATCACTCGGAAGCACCATATTGTCAAGCAAACAAAATTACATCGGTCACTCGCGCAAAAATATTAAACGTTCTTCTCACATACCACACCACAGCGAACGTTTTGCCTAGCATGTGTAGGCGACTACTACTAATTTCGAATTTGACCAGTGGCGGAGGGCGGCTATTTAGCTACTGCCCAGGGGCGCCATAGACGCTAAATCCGGCCCTGAAATCATTAGCTAAAAAAAAGAGTCCTCTTTTTTAGCTTTAGAACTTCATGCATGACCCCCCTTTTACAACTCATCGAAATCTCATGACATATAGTATAGAGATTAATATATCTCGAAAACGCTAAGGTATCAGAGAAAAACTGTTCCGGCTAAATAAACTATTTTTCTCAAAGAGCTTGAAACTTGCGACGAGATTCGGTCGGTTTTGAAACCGCCAGGGATTCGGGTTATTTTCTTTTTTTTTCTTGGTGTCCGGGCACTTCAATTCAAGTTGGAGAAAAAAGAGAAATAATAATATGCTTAGAAAAATATAAATCTAGCTTAACTGAATTAGTCTTTTTTATAATCATTTTAATAACTATATATTCCAACTAAAAATTAGCCTGTCCGGATATAACGACATTCGGATATAACGACCATTATTCCCAGGTCCCTTCGCCGCCGCTATAAGCGAATTCTACTGTAGTTTGAATGAAATCATAACACACATTGTTGCATGTGCACTATAAAAATAACAACAATATCATCACTTCATCGAATATTCAAGTTACGTGCACATCATGCACGTTTATATGGCGACCTATTAATGATCGATTGCCAATATATTAACAAATATTAAAAACCAAAAAAAAAACGAAAAGTAAGCAAAACTGCTGAAATTCATAACTGAAAGTGAAACGCGACACATACTCGAAATAGTTAAATAAATACACAGCAGAAAAAAAAAATGACGATGAAGAGAAATAAAAAAAATTAAAAAAATCAACAAGAAAAATATAATGTGAAAATCTGAAGGTACTAAATTCCGCATAAATCGCGCACCGTAACAGCGCGCATAATATTACGTTCATACCATGCAAATAGTACGCACGCCAAGAAAGGAAATGTTTGCATTTATGTGTCTGTTGTATATATGCAAACGTGCGGGAATACTTATACCCACCACTGTTCGCACTGTCTATACGCAAAATTTGAATTACGTCGATATGACATGTACACTTGTACGTATAAAATATTCATTGACAGAAATTTTTTAAGTAAACTTTACTTTAGCGGTTATTTTAAAAGATTTACTATATTTCATTTTAACTGTGTAGTTGTTTCATTCCGCCACCCTCTGCAAACTTCTCCCTTTTGGACTTTGCGAGATCTTTTAGTAATAATTTTTTTTTCGTCATATAAATGTTTATTGCAAAATAGAGTTTGTTTGAACGTTTCATAAAAAAAAGAAAAAAATGTGCTCGGCAGCGATCAATCGTACCGTATAATATGTAAATGATCACGTAGAAATCTCACTCACGTAATCTTTTATAATGGAAATGATTTTTCCATTTATGTTTTTTTTCTCACTTCTTTTTTGTCGATTTGAGTCCACCATGCAAAATCAGCAAATAGATGGATGTACATGGTACAGGTCAGGTATATATTAATGTAATTTTAATATTCATTAAATAATCCATATTTGCATACTTAACTGCACATTGGCAAAAAAAAAATTTAAATTTTTATTTTGGGTTTGAGTGCATTGATTTGTCCGAGTTTTGAATGGAGTAGGTACATTAGGAATATGTATATGAATTGAACTTGCTTTGCGGTTTTTAGGGTTTTTGTATGTACCTACACAGGGTGTCCAAAACGCTGGGGAATTCCATAAACTACAGGCCAGATTTTTCTCTGACATTTTGTGTTAAATTCTCTATTCCCCTATATGGTATTAAAGAATTTCCAGGATGAGTTTCATCGTGTGTATCGAAAATTAATACACAAAATGGCAGAGAAAAATTGCGGAACCATTTTCTTTCTGTTGTTTATGGAATTTATGAAAACGTTTCATTGGAAAAATGCTACAGAAAAAAAATTATTTCCTTTTCAATTTCGACCAGGTCTTTACAGGCCAACACGATTCTATGATTTTGTAATGTTTGTGGATAGCTCGCGACCAGCTGTCTCAAGATTTTAAACAATAACCTTACTGCTACAAAAAATCATTAATAGCATAGCAGAACTGAAACAGAAGAAGGCCAAAGATGATGAACGAATTGATGAAGCGAGGTTGCGTGGACGACCGAGAGCTCGCTGAGAGAACTCCGTAGGTGAAGACGCCCACTAGCTGCTGGGCTTCCGAAACTGGAGGACAAGGTCATGTAACCGCGACAATTGGAGGTCAACGATTTAGGCGGCCAAAGCCCGACGTCGGGCTATCATGCCACATTGATGATGAAAACGGAGCCTCATAGGTTGAACGGTTCCGGCCAATTCCTATGTTTCTCCACGGGGCGTTACTTTCCCACATTATCCGAGTAATCGCGGAGAGACGAAAACTCTTCTGGCATCGTACAGATTGGGCCATGTATTTGCGAACGGATCTCCTTTCCCCTCCCTCCCCCGTTCGCATATACATGGTCAAATCGGTACGAAGCTAATTACAAAAAATCACTCTGGAAAGTGTCGACCCCCGGTTTATTGTTCCCCCCTATGCGGAGATATTCTAGTCTCCGTGCTCAAAGGTTAAGCGACTTGAATATCTCCGCATAGGGAGGTACTTAGACGAACACCTAATCCACGGTGGAACAGCGTACGCCAAGGGGTGCGTGGTCAAGAGGGTGCTTGATCGCTAGTATGCAGACTGCGGGAAGTGTCGACCCCCGGATTCATCTAGACTATGGGTATGGAAAGGAAACCCTAAACAACAAACCAAAAATGGAAGGTGAAATACTGACCAAAACTTACGGTGCAGGGCCTCGGAAACCCAGTGCCGGCGGCTGTGGGAGTGAGCAAGTGGGCTCCCCGTCGTCGATATCCCTCGACCGCAGTGTTACAGCAGTGGCGCAACTGGCTGCCGTAGCATACAAAGCTACAGGTGTAGACAACATAAACGTGAATACCCATCCGAAAGACGTAGCCTTAGAATCAGATGTAGGTGAAGATGAGGTGGTGTGTACTCCAACAGGCGCAAATCCGTTCAGTAAGAGTTCTAAACTCTCGAGGTCTCCACAACAACAGCTTCTAGTCGTTGTTACGAAAAGCCACACAACGGAAGAGAAGCCAATAGACATGTTCGCAAAACTGGGCGAGCTGATCATCGAAACCATGGAGTTTGTAGAGTCGAAACCCAATATACACGGTGCTGTAAAGGATAAGCTCAGGAACCTACGCGTCATGTATAGAGGAGCCAAGGACCAAATATATGGCAAAAAGGCCAAAAAGCTCCAAACCGACAAAAGAAGTCCAGACTTCACCTCGAACTCCCAAGGTGCCAGCGCCAGAACGGTTGAAGCGCGGGCGGGAGATGGAGGAGACTGCATCTCTTCAAGCATCAAAAAGAAAGAAAGCGCAGTCTCCAAAAAAGAAGATAGTGGAACAACAGGAGGTGGTGGTTCAATCAGGAAAACCCGATACCATGGACCAGGGTAGAAACGAAATGGGAAAAGAAAAATAAAGTAAAATTCAAGAAGATAAGGACAAGACCTGACGCGATGATCATTTACCAGTCGGAAGCAATGACATACGCCGATATCCTAAAGAGGGTGAAGTCGGAACCACGACTGAAAGAAATGGGAGATAGCGTTTCACGAATCCGTCGAACAAGAAACGGGGAACTCTTGTTCCAACTGAAAACCCGCGGGGGCGATTCAGTGGATGGATACAAGGCAATTGTAACGGATCTGTTGGGATTGAATCCATCTAGCGTCAGAGCCTTGCGGCAGGAGACGAGGATAGAGGTTCTTGACATCGATGAGGTTACAACAAAGGATGACGTACGGGCGGCGTTCGTACACTCAGAGAAATATTCACTCATATTGAACGAAATATATTTAATTCAAACGATTTGCGCTTTTGATTTGGCTCCACAAGCAAATGCGTTTAATTCTAACGAGTGGCGTTTCTTTCGAAAGCATAATGAGTTTTAAAAAGGCGTTTGAATTAAAAGAATTTGCGTTTACCTGAAAAGAAGGAGCCAGTCGATTTAAACGTATTCTTGATTGAAATATACACTTATTTTTTGATTGTAAACGGGTAACGCATTTTGAATAAATGAAAGGCAATTGTATCAAACGTCTTCGTTTTTATATTGAACATTTTTATACCCTTCGCTCATAGAGTGAAACTTTGTCATGAAGTTTGTAACGCATTGAAGGAAGCATCTCCGACCATATAAAAAGTATACATATATGATCAGCATGACCTGGGGAGTCGATTGGGCGATGTCCGTCTGTCCGTCTGTCTGTCTGTCTGTTGCGACGCGTTTTACTCAGCCAATTTAAAAGCTTTGAAGCTGAAATTTTGCACAAGTGCTTCTTTTTGCTGCAGGCAGTTTGTATGCTTGAATCGGTAAAATCGGACAATGGGGTCATGGGGCTGCCATACAAACCCAAGTACTCAAATTAGGTTCTTCTAAGAAAAACTTTTTTATTTGTGTACAAATTTCAACAAAATTTCACACAAATGTGTTTCTCTTGATGACACAAAACATATCTAAGCATGGATCAAATCGGACCATGGGGTCATGGGGCTGCCATACAAACCTAACACCCTAAATTAGGTTCTTCTAAGAAAAACTTTTTTGTTTGTGTACCAATTTCAACCAAATTTCACACAAATGTGTTTCTATTGATGACACAGAACATACGTAAGATTGGATCAAAACGGACCATGGGGTCATGGGGCTGCCATACAAATGTAACTCCCCAAATTAGGTTCTTATAAGAAAAACTTTTTTACTTATGCATCAATTTCAAACAAATTCCACACGAATGTATTTCTATTGATGACACAAAACATATCTAAGAATGGATCAAATCGGATAATGGGGTCATGGGGCTGCCATACAAACCTAACCCCCAAATTGGGTTCATCTAAGAAAAAGTTTTTTATTTGTGCACCAATTTCAACCAAATTACACGCAAACGTGTTTCTCTTGATGACACAATACATACCTATCAATTGATCAAATCTGACCATGGGATCATGGGGTGACCATACAAACCAAACCCCCATTATGGTTCTTCTAAGAAACATTTTTTGCACCAATTTCACAAAACCTTGAAATAATGTGACTTTACCAAAGCAACAAAAAAATTAAAAACGAATGGAATCGTACTGTGGGGTCATGCTCGTGGGGTCATGCTCTCGCAACCGCAATAAAATTTTCCGAAGAGAGCGAAGGGTATCCAAATTTCGGCCAGGCCCGAAATTAGCCTCGGCCCCCGGGGGTTGGCGAGCGAAGCGAGCAGGGGGCGAAGCCCCCTAGTTATTATTTAAATTAAACGAAGCATTCTTTTTAATGAAACGATATGTATTTCGAAAGTAACATATCCCGTTTTCATTCCATAGAAATTACCCCATTCAAAATAATTGAGTTTTACATGGAATTAAAAGCTAACTCTGCTCAAATAAAATAATACATTCCGTTTGATTGTCCATTCTCCATTCGATTAGATACTCACTGTTACCTGGGTTGACAAATCAATAAATAATAAAACTTATGAAAACTTCAGGAAAACACTTTATTTTTTATTTATGTCTAATTTTAATATGATTAATACATAACACTTTTATTTTAACACCCGCTAAACTTAAATTGCACGTGTGGAAGCGTCCATTCCTCCAGATGAATGCAAAAGTACATTCTCGAAAACACTCTTAACATCGACGAAGATTCTAACTAATGACATACACGTTTGTTGTTAGACACTACACATTTGTACACAATGAACATGAACACGTGAGACTCATCGGACCGGCCAGAAGTATTAACTACCTGTTGTGCTACGTTGAAACAAATTATATTTTGGCATCGCGTCCTTTATGTATGTGTATTTGTTACGTAAAGGAATGCATACACATTACTATGTAATGCGGAATCTTTTGATTTAAACGACCGCCGTTTGGGGCTTAGCTACTCTTTTGTTTTAAAGGAAATTCTTTTAGCGTAAATGAGAAGTCGTTCAAATCAAACGAGATTTTTCAAACGAATACTGCGTTCAATTTAAATGTGGAGATTTTAATATGAATGTGGGTTTTTTTCTCTGAGTGTAGAGAAATTGGAAGTGGAGATTCCTCTCGACGCCGTGAAGTCGTTGAGGAAGGCATACGGTGGCACGCAAAAAGCAACAATAAGCTTGCCTACAGATGTGGCCAACTAAGTTGTAGAAGTGGGCCAATTGAAGGTGGGATGGGTGATCTGTAGGGTAAAATGGAAAATCTCTCCGAAGAGATGCTTTAAGTGCATTGGCCACGTTGCGAGGGACTGTGATAGCCAGCAAGATCGGTCGAACATGTACTTCAAGTGTGGTGAGGATGGCCACAAAGCGGCATCTTGCGACAAGGAGCCCAAATGCATTTTCTGCAAAGAGGCAGCTAGGGCCAACTACAAGCACCAAACTGGATGCGTCAAATGCCCAGTATATCAGGAGGCCATCAAAATGATCCCTAAATGAGGTTCTTGCAGCATAAATTGAATCACTGCCAGGCAGCTCAAGACCTGCTATCACAGACGGTAAAAGAAAAAGAGGTAGACGTTGCAATTATCTGCGACCAATATAAAAATCTGCGTAGTTCGGTCTGGATCGCAGACAAGGACAACGAGGTAGCAATTTGGACTTGTGGACGTTACGCGTTCCAGCAGGGTGTATCGGGAGGGTTAAATGGGGTGATCACAGCTAGGATCAACGGCGTTTACGTGTATAGCTGCTATGCTCCGCCACCGTGGAGTGACACAGAGTTCGAGTGTTTTTTGGACGCACTTGTGCACGACGCAAGTACTCGCACACCCGTGATAATTGCGGGAGACTTTAACGCGTGGGCTCGGGAATGGGGCAGCCGCGAAACAAATAAGCGGGGATGGACACTTTTGGACGCTTTCTCCCGGCTCGATATCGTTCTAATGAACTCGGGGAACGTTAACACCTTTAGGAGGCGAAATACGGGGTCCATTATCGACCTTACATTCGTAAGCAGTTCTTTAGTCACAACCACGTAGTGGCAAGTTGGTGAGCACTATACGCACAGCGACCACCAGGCAATTCTGTTCTCCATAGCGGATAGATCACATATGAGTACAACGACAGCTCCAACTTAGGTATGGTCTACGAGACGCTTCGATGAAGATTCGTTCATAGAAACCCTGTCCAGTTTAGGTACAAGTAACGGTTCAGCCGAAGAGAAGGCCTTGCAATTGATCGACCAACAATAGCATGCGATGCCTCCATGCCAAGAAAAAGTTCGATCACTAATCGCCGAGAGAACTACTGGTGGACCGAGAAGATTGCCAATAAGAGACGTGAATGCTTAAAAGCTCGACGCCTTTGTCAACGCTTCATCACATCAACGACGTACAATGTTCTACTCGAGGCTTATAAAGCAGCCCGTAGATCACTCAAAAAGGCTATTAAAACTAGTAAACAAAATTGCTTCAGACAGCTTTGTGAGGACACCGCCGACGCAAATCCTTGGGGAACGGCGTATAGAGTGGTCATGAAGAAGATTGGACAGAGTGCTCCCCAACTCAAATCTCCGGTTCTGCTCGAAGATATTGGCTCGACTCTGTTTCCGCAACATGATTTGGAACCAGCGACACGAAGACTTACATCGAATATCAATATAATTCCACCGATTACAGAGTTAAAACTTTTAAAGGCAGCATCAAGGCTTGAGGACGGTAAAGCACCAGGTCCTGATGGTGTCCCTAATAGGGCGTTGAAGGCGGCGATTCTGACGACGCCAGCAAAGTTTTTATCGACGTCTTTGGAAAATGCCTAACGGACTTTCCCATCACCATGGAAAAGACAAAAATTGGTGCTTATTCCAAAGCCCAATAAGCCTGCTGGTGAGCCTAACTCCTACCGCCCTATTTGTTTGCTAGACACAACGGGAAAAGTGCTCGAGCGAATCATACATAACCGATTATCGGATGTAGTGGAAGCACAGGGGCGTTTATCGTACCGCCAATACGGTTTTAGACGAGTACGATCTAAGGTGGACGCAATTACCATGGTAACTGCTATTGCAAGGGAGTCATTCGCAACAGCACTTGTTGCGCTGTTGTAACTCTAGATATTAAAAATGCATTCAATTCTGCGAGCTTGGTTTGTATCCATGCAGCTCTACAAAGGATGTTTGTTCCCGACTATTTAGCTATGATAATTAGGAGCTACCTCTCGCAACGCGTTTTAAGCTATGACACTAGTGCGGGACGCAAGGAATACGTGGTCACAGCAGGGGTGCCACAGGGATCCGTTCTTGGTCCACTTCTGTGGAACATCATGTATAATGCTATTTTTGAGCTTGCTATGCCAAAAGGTGTGACAGTGGTAGGCTTTGCTGACGACATAGCTGTCGTTTCGGTCGCAAAAGACCCGGAGTTGGTCGAGATATACACGGGCGAGGCGATTACAACTATAAAGCTGTGGCTTCAAACCGTTGGATTAGAGCTCGCTGATCAGAAAACGGAAGCAGTTCTAATTAGCAAGCGGAGAAAAAAGTGTTCCCTCAAGATCCGAGTCGGAGAGTATGACATAGCCTCTAAGCAAGCCGCTAGGTATTTGGGAATCATGATTGACTCGAGGCTAAGCTTTGGAGAGCACATAAGGTATATAGGTGACAAGGCGGCGACTGCCACCGCAGCACTAGCACGAATGATGCCAAACATAGGTGGTCCGAGAACAAGTAGGAGGCTGCTACTGTCAAGAGTGGTAACATCTATCATTATATATGCCTCACCAGTTTGGCCAGTGCATTATGTTTCGCATGCAATGCAAAACCTCTAAACGCGATATATCGTAGGTGTGCTTTGAGAGTGTGTTGTGCGTACCGCACCACATCGCATGAAGCGGCCTACGTGGTGGCTGGAATGATGCCTTTACCGTTCCTTGTAGACGAGATCAGCAGACTGGTTAGCGATCGCCAAGGCGAATCACAGGAGATGCACCCACGGCAAAGAAACACTGAAAGGGTGGAATCTATGAAAAGGTGGCAGGTTCGATGGGATGAGGCATCTACTGGCCGATGGACACATACCCTTATTCTGGACATTGCCATATGGGTTAATCGAAAACACGGAGATGTGAGTTTTTACATGACTCAATTTTTAAGAGGTCACGGAGGGTACCGGCAGTATTTGCATCGGTTAAAGCTGGACGATTCGCCAGAATGCCCGAGTTTCAAGGGAGTTGCGGAAGATGCCAAACACGTTGTGTTTGATTGCTCCAGATTTGGACATATCCGCAGCCAACTAGAAGCAGAACTGGGAGACAACATAAGCCCCCAGAATCTAGTGGCTCTAATGCTACTATCGGCGGATAACTGGGATTCAGTAAGCAGAGCTGTTAGTGCCATTCACATGGAGCTACAGAGAGAGGAACGCAGACGGATGTCTGGTACCCGGTGATGGCTGATTAGCCGGAATTGGCCCTGTGAAGTAATGCTGAAATGTTGTCCCGCAGGGTCAAGCGGTGAAAAAGAGGTGTAGGTTGAGTCGGTAGAAATCCGACATAATTGCATGCCGGAGGTTTTCTGCTACGCGGCATGCAGTATCTAAGAAGATTCCCCATCTCTACCCAGAAAAAAAATAAAAATGATGAAAACGGAAGCTATTACCCGCCAAGACATGCTATTTCGAATTTCAGCATGAAATCCGGTAAATAGAAAAGGGGAAAGGCCCGGAATCCAAAACTATTTTCCATTTTTTCTCTAAGATGCCCCATTTACCCGTTACAACCCGATGCCATATGGCAGGCGACAAGTTGCATTCACAAAAATTTTCTTACCTGAGTGAAGAAAGCTTTCAGATTTATATATGAAATAAATTGTTTTATTGACTCTTAAATAATTTTGCGTTTGTGTGAGATTTTAGGGTGAACAGGGCCGACCCTGGGAGTGGGCCAACTGGGCGGTCGCCTAGGGCCACCACTTTAAAGAAGCCACATCGCCGTGAAACCTTTAATTTTTGGAGGCCCACCACTCGGAAAGTGCTTCACTCTCTAGGGGCCCACGCAATAAGATAATCAAAACATACCTAATGTAAAATTAATGGAATAGCTGGTCGATGTTGTCAAATAAAAAAGAGGTTGCAAACACGCTTGATGTTTGAAAGCTTATCGAAATTTTTTAAATGTGCCAACTCCAAAAGCCTCAGGATAAACCTAAGTTTATTCTATAAACAAAAAATTAAAACTGCCGTGGAACCAGGCATTTTCCAAACATTATATAGAAATTTGTCTCGATTGAAAAATTCAAGTAATGCATATGGGCAAATATTTTCGAACATAGCAATAAGTTTTAAAAGTCTAAAACCTTAGGCTGCCTACTATAAGCACTCCGATATGTCTACCGATAATGCGCATAACACACCCAAAGATAATGAAAACCACAGAAACTTTGTTGAAAATCGTAAAAAAAATCGGTCGTATCACTGCTTTTTCCTCGTCAAACATTCGAAATACCATCCATCTAACAGCCCATTCACACTGCGGGCGACGCGATGCGGTAAGCTTCCCATCGCAAGAAAAAAAATTTCTTAGCATTTAGATAGGAACCAGCACGAACCTGCTTGTACCATTCAGACTGCTTGCGATGCGACGTCGGGTTGTACAATGGAGAACCTTTCCATGTCGAATCATCGTGCTTTCAGCAGCTGCTGCAAGGTGCCTTGTCGCCGATGGGAGCGACATGAAGGATACGATTTGTGTTTGGATCGGTTTCGTAGTTGCATAGTGTATTGTATGTATGTAATCGTACATAGAGAGGCTGTTTTCGTGTTGTTTGATGCTGATAGGGAGATATCTACATGAGAGGCATGCTTTGTGCAGATCGAGTTGCATTACTATTGGGAATATTTATACATATATACATACATACGGTAGTCTGGCTGGTCTAGCGGTTAGTGCGCGCACCTTCGGTGCACAGGGTCATGAGTTCGAATCTCACCGTGTTCCATGGTGTTTTTCGACTATGATCTCACTCAGATGGTAAACGAGTACCCATTTATGGGGATAAATAACACTGCTGAGCGTGATGCTGATCTCATTACCTCAACTATCCTGCGGCCTTAGTCCAATGTTGGATTGTCGCGCCTTTTATTTATTTATACATACATACGTGTCGTGTTGTATACTGTTATAGATTTGTATATATTAAATGAAGGGATAGCCGTATGTAGGTGTTGTAATAATGAATTGGTCTACTAAATAGCCTTTGTGGAAATTTACAGTGCTGTCCAACCCAGATCGTAGCGTACCCGTACCCCCAAAAAAGGGCGGTATTCGGAATTGACAGTTGTGGTTGTATCTATGAATGGGTCAAAGAAGTGACATTTGTGGTAATATGCAGTGCAGCACAACCCGGATTGTGACGTACGCTTACGTATAAGAAAATTTCGTACAGCGCATGTATTTGCCATGAATTATTGAAGGTAGCGGTAGATAGGTCAGTTGTGGGAACATACGGTGATGAGAAAACCGGGGTACCATTTTTGGGATGGGCAACCCCGAGATTTTTTTTCTTGTTTTTGACATCGACTTTGGAATTAGCGACCCGAATTTACCATAGTGTTTCTGCCACGCCGCCGATTGGACGAGTATTTCCCCGAGAAAACAGGCATACAATTTTGGGGGCGGGGCAACCCCAAGAGAAAATTTTTGTTTTTGACCTCAAATTCGGAATCAGCGACCCAAATTTACCTTAGTGTTTCTGCCACGCCGATTGGACGTGTATTTCCCCGAGAAACGGGGATGCCATTTTTTGGCCGGCAGGCTCATAAAAGTGCGCGTATGCTAGAAACTGGGTTTTAGTGCACTGCATGTTTCCAAAAATTACCTATTTTCACCCATTCATACATATTTGAACAACAATTAACACCAAATCCAAATGCCGCCCGAAAATT
This sequence comes from Microchrysa polita, assembly GCA_949715475.1. NCBI lineage: Eukaryota > Metazoa > Arthropoda > Insecta > Diptera > Stratiomyidae > Microchrysa > Microchrysa polita. The sequence goes on along the minus strand of OX454422.1, from coordinate 10,828,467 downwards.
GTTTTGAAACGCGTAAGCTAACACTGCAAATTTCCAGAAAGGTTACCTACCTCTTTCAGTCATTCATCATTGCATGACCTACCTACAATTTATCTACAACACTACATAGCCATACCGACAAGTACGTATGTATATAGAAAATACCAATGGTACTACATAACATTATTATTACCTACGACAATCCATTAATTAATACCCACAATTATCTACAACACTACATAAATATACCGACACGTTTGTATGTATATTGAAAATATCAATGGTAGAACACTCGAAGCCCTATGTCACGAAGTCGATTTGAAATCATAGCCATATCAGCAGCAAATCGTACGAGCCAGCGCTGTATGAAATCCCCTTGACAAATCCGGTTTTCTTGCGATAGAAAGAAATCGCGTCGGCTCACAACAAATCGCATCGCATCGCCCGGCCCGACATCGCAATGAGTGTGCACACATTGCATCGCATCGCGTCGCATCGGATAGTGTTTCAAAAGTTTGGCGAAGGAGAAAAGCAGGGATACAGCGACTCGGCCGATTTTTTTTAAGACATTCAACTCCGAGATGAAGAAAAAGGAATTGTGCCAAAGACAAAACAAAAACATATCAGAAAAGTGTTTATAAACACATTTTTGGGATTTATTTAGAAGCGCAAATAGCCCGAGAATTTCGCTTTGAACGTAAAAGGGGTTTTATGAAACATTTCCAACGCTCACCAGTCGCAGAATTTTGAAGCATTGCTATTTTGACCTATACATCCACAGTTCGCCTTCATTTTTTTATTGGCTCGCGAAGCTCAACTTGACGAAGTAAAACGAGCCAGTAAAAATGTTTAAGAACCCTGCTTGGTGGTCTATCTTGGTAAAATTTGTATAAGTATGGGGATAATTTCCAGTTGCCATTCCCAACTCTCGTGCTTGCAGTTTCGCCTTACTGGAATATATATATAACGGCGATTAACTATAAAATGCTTCCGCGACATCAAAAAGATTGTGAATCACTGATCTAATGTGTGCAAAAAAGCACTCAGGCCAACATGATCAAACATTGCGGTGTCGTGCTACATCAACACTGAATAAAACAAAAAGAAAATCATCGATTTAGCCCAGGGCCACCAGAATGCGGCCCTGACGGTGAAAATCAGATAAAGGATGGGTCCTGAGTCCGAATGCTGTGAGGCTCGGGTTGAACCAACGCCATCTAGATATATCATAGCCGCAACTCAGCTGTACAATGACGTCATGGATCCGTATTGAATTGTTCGTCGAACACGGGCAAACAACAACAATGTCATAAGAAGCAACAACAATGCAATGCAATTTCAACTGCGGATTTGACGTTTACGAGTCTACATTGCGGCCTTAATATATAGACGGCGGTGGTTGAACGTCCCAACGATTTTGGAATCAGGACCGTTCCATTAACATCAAATACAGATTTTTAGCATCAAATCAAATTTCATACAAGTGCAACATTGTAATGCATTGTCTTACGAAGTGTAAAAAATTTCAAGGAGATTACGATGAAAAACACCGGAGATATGTATAAGAGTTTGAAAATCGCATTTTTTCGTTAATCTTGTTCTCGTTGTCCTTGTTGTTTATTGATAGGGCTACAGCCTCGTAGAGAGCATCTCTGGATTCCCTCCCTTTTCCCCATTGATAGAGTCTGTCCTAAAAGTGTGTATAGGCTATGTGAAAAAAATTCATAGAGTTTCTCACTTAAGTCTTTCTATATGTTTCAACATTTTGTAAAAGTTGGGGATAGGCCCGAAAAAGCCTAGAAAAGAATCGTATAGTTTTGTGATTTGGCAGGACTTTTTTATAGAATAACCCCTTGTATATGTGCTAAAAAGTTTTCAGTTTTAGAGCGTCTGCAAGAGCGGGGCAAGGGGTCAAAGTTCCTGTTTTGGTCCATTTCATATACGAGTACGTACATATTAATATAATATTGGATGAACAAATAACATCCCAATGATCCTAAAGCTTCCAGCAAATCAGCGCGGTACCGGTTCACACAACACACACACACCCACACGAATTAACAAGTTCTCAGTACCGTATAGCCCCATATGGGGCCATGGTGAGTTAACTCAGCCGTTTATAGGCAATTTCGAGTCAACGTTACATTGCAAATCATTTCGGAGTGTCTATAATGTTGCAAGCACTATATACATATATTTCCTATCCGCACATGTACGGAAATGTTGGACCACGCCGAGATTCGATCTTCCGACTTTTAGATTGATAGCATTGTAGAGTGCGACTCAACCAAGTGAGCCACAGAGCTGGTTTGGTGGAAGCTTAAATATGGCCCTGAGGCACCAAACCGGTTTTCACTAGACTAACGGTGTATTCTGTTGTGTTCAAACCAGAGTTACATGATGATGGCATTTCGAAAATCGATTTTTCAAGGAATTCTGATGAGTTAATTGAAACAAAATATGGCATGTAGGTTTATTCTTGTAATTCCGCTCGGTTTGATTTGTTGGTTGGTTTGTTCTGATAGGCAAAAAAGGGGCACTCTTACTTATATAGTGACTGAAACAGAGGCTGGTCCTGATACCTATAGCTATCTCTGATTCCTGGTCATGAAACCATTTTATCGTTGTAGAAGCAATGCTTGGTAAAGTCATTTAGTCAGGACTGAACAGGTTTTCGAGTCCTTTGATAAAGGATAAAGGATTTTTGGCATGAATATGTCTTTTCTCTGTCTGGTATACATTTTGTAGCATAACTAACGAGCATAACGTAACGTAACGTAACGACACAACGACGATGAAGATTAAAAAGCCAAAAGTAGTAGATAGGGGTATTTTAAAAGGGACGATGATGGAACCTGGATATAAGGGCAGTCTTGGGTATGCAGTAACGGGAATAATGTCTCAACCTTTTGGTGTTGATAGGCTGAATTTAGAACTTAGGAAATATGGATGTAATTTGAATCACATATTGAGTACACAGTTAGGCTTAAAAATTAGATTTAAGATTAGGATGAATGTTAGGGTTCGCGATAGAGACGGTGTAAAGGTTTGGAATCAAAGGTTTAGGGCTAAGATTGAAGTCAAAATGAAGTTTAGGGTAACGGGTAGGATTAAAGTCATTGTTAGGTTGCAGTTAACGTTATTATTAGGGTTAAAGGTAGGGATAGAGTTTGCGTTAAGGTTTAGTTTGGGGCTTAGGCTTAGTTTAAGGTTAAAGTTAAGTCGATTTTGTAAATCGAAAACTATAAGAAAAACATGATATCTCACAAAAACAACTGTGTTGTGAAAGGTTTCCGCGAAAGAAAAAGTCGTCAGCCGCAAAAAGGATTGAAATAAATACAATCCCGCCAAAATATTCGCTTCTTGCCTCAATGATACGCATATTCAAAAGTAATTGAACTAGTCAATAGCTTCTTTCAAACGAGCGCGTTGCGGTGGCGGTACTTGTCAGAAATAATTTTCGCCACGCCGAATTTGCCAAATCGTGTGGTGTGTGTTGTGTGAACCGCATACGGCACCTGCGCTGGTTTGTTGGAGCGAATTTCTTTCACCGCTATACAGCTTCCTGGTCGTATAATCCTTTTTCAATAATTCAAAGTCAGTTAACAACATTCTTTTCAACAAATCCTGTATTTTAATACGGAGGCTGCCTTTTATATTTCGCGATTGGACAACCCTAGTATTGCAATCTGGCAACTGACAGCTCTATCGAAAAGTTTGACATTTATACGTACTCAGAACGTTTTGATATACGAGCGCTATTTGTGTTTTTCACAGTAACTTAAAAGTTTCATCTCGGCCAAATAATGGAATTAAATCGTGAACATTTTCGTGCGATTATTTTTTACAACTTTCGACGTGGATTAACTCAGCAACAGTGCATGGATGAACTGAATTAAATTTTTGGCGATGAAGCTCCATCAAGGACCAGTGTTTATCGATGGTATGGTGAATTCAATCGAGGTCATAGTTCACTCCAAGTCAAATTTTGTGAAGGTCGTCCAAAATCAGTTGTTGTTCCGGAAACCATTGATGCTGTGCGCGAACTGATATTGCAAGATCGTCATGTGACCTATCTTGTGATTGAGACAACTTTAGGCATTAGTGGGACCAGCATGCATTCAATATTGCATGAACATTTGACTGTCGAAAAAATTTGTTCGCGTTGGATCCCACACAATTTGTCAATCGCTCAAAAAAAGGCATTGGACAATGCATGTTTTGGATATACCTCAATCAGAGTGGCAAAAATGCTTCGACAATTGGTTCAAACGCATGCAAAAGTGTATAGATCTTCATGGGGAATATTTTGAAAAACAATAAAGCGATTTTCGATGATCAATATTTGTTTTTGTTCTCTAATCCCGAAATAAAAAAGGCAACCTTCGTAACTATATCGTCTATTGCGTGCCCTCCCACTAAAAAAAAGGACATTCTGAGCCCAAGGACGTTCTTCACATAGTGTTTATATAATAACAATACAAATCGCCTCACCACTGAACAACCATTCAAGTTTCATTGAAAGCGCCAAGTCACTCTTGGTTAAAGCGCCAAATCTCTAATATCGTTACTTTTTGGAACGTTTTCAGCAAATATTACGCGTAACAATTCTTTTGGTAACAGTTCCGAAGTAATACTAAGACCGCACGCCTAAACGAAAGTGTCTATAATTTTCATATTTTGCTGAGTGTCGTCAACGGGTCCCAAATTTTGGCAAATGCCAATTTCTTTTGATTTTGTTTTTATATCCCAAACAGACGAACAGACTCAGGCTAATAAAAAAAATATAGACATCTCACAAAATGCGCAAAAAGTTTAAAAAAAAAAATAAAAAATGTATACCAAGAGCAAAATGTTTAGGTTTCATAGATAAGTCATCCAAAATGTTGAAAGAACTACTCGTATACTGGTCGATTTAAATATTGCAGTAATCAGACATCGTCACGTGAATTTTCCATACAAAGTTGTATGTGAATTCTTGGTGACGGTGACTGTAATTTTAACAAAAACTAAAAAAAAAACGAAAATCTAAAAATTGACCTACATCACCAAATTCAATATATAGGTACCCAGAAATTATTAACTCATTGCCGGACACAACGCCAAAATTTGACACGATTTGTATGTCAAATGCTCAAAATTGGACGAGTTAAGTAAAGCCAATATTTGGAGTCCTGAGTACTTTATCTAAATGGGTGAACATTTGAATCATTATTTGTTGCAGGTAAAATTTTAATACATTATTAAATTGAACTTTAATAAGAGCAGGATAATAAAAAACACGCGGAAAATTACAATTACTTTTAGTTTCTGTAAGAGACAAAATATGATGTAATCACTAATGGTTGACACAGCTTACTATCAGCGTAATAAGTGGCTTCATACGTTTTCCCTATTTTTTGCAAAGCATGAACGTATGAACGTAACTAGCTATCTGGCACCTATTCCCAAAATTATGAATTAGAAGGTACTAATCACCCGGATATGACCATACATTACTACGAGTATATCTATACGTTCCGCACGCATAACATCTTATAGTGTCATAGTAAACAAAAAATAGACTTCTAGTCTCATCGATTTTAGAACTATTGTGCTAATAGATTTAGTCAATTAAAATGCCGCGCATAGTCACTAGAAAATAGAATTAACAAGAAGTTTGTGTATTTCTTCATAATAGGTCGTGAGCTTATAGGATCGAGCGTATATGAGGATTCTTGAGAAATGCGCATGACTTGATCTTCAAGTCTATCTCGTTATTCAATCGTAATGAATGATAAATATAATTTTGTTGATCTAGCATTTAAGCTTTTGGCTAGAAAACAAATCCTAATATCGCCAAATTAAATCGTTTAGGAGTAAGTGTATGTATATGTAGCATTTTTTTAATGACTAAAAAAAAAATAGACGCCATAGGTTAAAATTCAAATTAAAGAAAATTTTGATGAATTCTTTCACTCTTAAAAATGTATTTTGTTGGCAATCTGTATTAATTGCCTTTGAAGTTCAACTTTCCCCTTTGCACTTTCCACTTCGTGGGTCCTAAGCATTCTTCAATATTTATGTAATAGGTTAATAAAAGGAAAAATCGATATAATAATTCTTTGGTCCCAACCAAAGAATGGACACTTGGGCAATACCTGCTAGGATCGTGGGTACAATTTGTTTGAGCAAAAAATTAATATACGTAGTTACAAATTTTCAAATTAGGTTTTGAAACTACTTGAAATTTTACATAAACCGTTTTACGGTACGAAATGGAGCTGTTAGTGCTTTTTGTAAAAAAAAAATTGTGTCAGACCAACAGACAAAAAAAGGGCAATAAGCGATGTAAGCGATTTACTATAAGAGGCCTTTTCGCAGATTCGTCTCCAATAATAAATCGTTCTTAGTGTTTGAAGCTCTGACATAACGGTGAAAAACAGTTCTTCACCTTTGCATCTCTCTGAGGTTCAAGTACACTACACACTGCTCCCAAAACGTATCTCATGAGAAGGATATGTGCAATACCTGGCGTTGAAATTCGTATTCAGAATTCGAGATTTTCCACGGTATTCAATTTAAAAGAAAATATTTGCCCCAAATTTGCCGCCCCCGTAAAATCTGCCGCCCTAAGCTCCAGCCTACTCACCCTTCACCATTAGCAATATCCTCCTATTATTATTATTATTATTATTATTGGACAGTTTCAAGTCCATCTTATCTATAGGTTATATCTATAGATAAGATGGACTTGAAACTGTCCAATAATTATTGTTTTGTGTGTTTTAATCTGATCATCATAGATAAATTTATTACCGAATGAACATTCTGTCGATTAGGGATTATATCGATAGTCAAGGGTAGTTTTGCTACTGATAGAAATGCACTTGAAACAGAGATCTACTTCTCAGCTGAAGCCACTCGGGATGCCCACAAGAATAATTTATTAGAGTAATTCACGAATTGATTTAGAGACTTACCTCATCGAGGTTCTCTTCACACAAAGCGTTTCTGTTGTCTGAAGAAGTCTTACTTAACGTACATCAAGTCACTTTGAGAGTTTTAGAGGAATAGTGAACAGAGTCGGACATTCAGTGGAAAGAGGATATTAAGAACGCTCAGGTGTCGGACAACTCCTGAGTAGTAAAATGCCAGATTCGATAACACAGATGAGCCTATCCTCATATCATTAGATACGTTTGGGGAACAGAGCTTCAACAACCATATAGTTATGCAGCGAAAATGTCCGGTATAGTGAACTCAAGAGCACAAATTGAAGTTGAAAATCCAGAAAGGGAAAACATTAAAAAGTACATAAATCAAACATCCAAAAAACTGCTCCTCTCATACTAAAAATGAAACGGTCGAGTTTCATGGAAGTTTTATAGCACAAAAATAATAAAATATCTGCTGAATGTCTGACGGATGAGAAATTAATTGTTTGCCCTTTCGATCCCTCTATTGAGCCTTCCAACGTCGAAACTTGCCGTTGGAAAGTCTAAACATTCTGCAGCTACTGTTGTGAACTTTGCATTGCATATTTACTAGTACAAACAAAGTACCGTTATGAAATTTATTGGCAGAATATTCAAAGAAAAACCAATGTTGAAAGTAATAGTTTTACTACTTATACCTTCGAAGCGCGCCGTTAGAGAGAACGGTTTATGTCAAACTTAATGGGGATGAAAATGTGGTTCAAGTGAATAGGGAGGCCAACAACACTCTGTAATCAGGGCTGGATTTACCCTCTGTAGCGCCACTGGGCAGTAGTCGAGTTACCGCTCTCCGTCACTAGTTTAGGTTTAAAGTAGATCAGTCACATTCATGTGAGGTGTAGAATTTTTTTTTATATGTTTACGTTAGTTTCCGGTGGAAGTAGCAGACATTTGCAGTTAATTTACTTCTTAAAAAGATGTTTAGACTGAACATCTAATTAAAATTAAATTTGGAGGAGCCTTAGAGCTCAAAAGAATATTTGAAAAAAAAAGGATGAATTTAGCAAACCTCTATGACTGTCACATGATGGGAAATAGTTCGAGTCCTCAGAACTGGCAATATAAAAGTTAATAAAACGGGCACTTTTTATACCCGTCACTATGTGAAAGGGTATATTAACTTTGTCATGAAGTTTGCAACGCAAAGAAGGAGGCACCTCCGACTATATAAAGTATACATATATATTATTGATCAGTGTGACGAGAGAAATCGATTGAGCGATGTCCGTCTGTCCGTCTGTCTGTCTGTCCGTCTGTTTCAATACAAACTAGTCCCTCAATTTTGAAGCTATTGAGCTGAAATTCTGTATACAAGTTTCTTCTTAGTGTACGCTGTATATATGTCGGAACGACTGAAATCGGACCATGGGGTCATGAGGCTGCCGTAGAAACCAACCTCTGAAAATTAGGTTCTCCTAAGAAAAACTTTTTTCTTTATGTATCAATCTTTACCAAACTTTACCCAAATATGTTTCTAGTAAAGTCCCAAAACATATCTAGGAACGGATAGAATCGGAACATTACGTCATAGGACTGCCATACAAACCAACCGCTAAAAATTAAGTTCTTCTAAGAAAAACTTTTTCCTTTTTAATCCGACCTTAACCAAACTTTACCCAAATGTATTCCTAGTGAAGCCTCAAAACATCTAGGAGCGCATAAAATCGGAACACTGCATACAAACCAACCCCTGGATGGTTTTCTTTATGTTCCATCTTAACCGAACTTCACCCAAATGTGTTTCTAGTAACACCCCAAAACATATCTAGGAATGAATGGAATCGGAACATTACGTCATAGAGCTGTCATACAAACAAACCACAAAATATTAGGTTCTTGTAAGAAAAACTTTTTCTTTTTGAATCTTAACCAAAATGCATCCAAGTGTGTTCCTGGATTAGCTTTAACGCATCCAGGAACAGATGGAATCGAAATACGTCATAGGGCTGCGGTAGAAATTGTTAACCCATTAGTGCATGAAATTCCCTGACAACATTTTTTGACTTTTGTCAATTATTATGAAATGAAGTAGCGACAGGGAAGTACTTTTTGAAAAAAACAAATTTCGAAAAAATAAGTAATAGTAGATTTACAAGCCGTCCCCTATAAGTGACACTATGCACAGCGGTCTGTTGATGAATGAAGAAATTGATACGACCAATTTGTATTGTATCTGGTGAAAATAAATCGTGAAATAATTTGACGGATATGGAATAGAAATCAATGAAATTTATAAGTGGCATGTAAAATAATTACGAATTATCGCATTACTTGCTTTGAATCCTTTATTTTCTTTAGTGAGCAGATCGATGACCTTATCTTCCCCAACTCCAAAACTTTTGGAAACGATATCAGAATATCTTCCCATATATATGAAATAAATACAAAATGTCCTCCGCTTGAATTTAGTGCCCAAAACAACATCTAATTAGTTCTCCGCGGATAAATTGATTGTTAGCTCCTTTTACGGTAATATGAAATCACCACATAGTTCGAAGTGCATTCCGCGGGTTCGGTTGCCTTTTGGACTATCAGGCTTGATTGGAAACGCAGCTTTCCCGCTTTATGGCGGTTATCATCAGATATTACTACTACAGGCATGACTGCAAGCATGACTGCAAGAATTAGCACTTTTTCGTTTCAACAGCTAGCCCTTTTGAGGCCCGGAACCGGGGTGGAAGGTCAGTCAGTTCAGTAGCCAACATGTATCGGAAAAGGCCGGAAGCTCTTTGTCTCCCTCCTCTGTGGAGATCGTACTGATGGTGAGGCCCCTCACAAAATTTCTCAATCCCATGACATGGACGCAGACCTCACTGCGGGGTCTTTCACCAATTCAAACGTTTATTTAGTAATTTAAAAAGCAATTGCTGGATCGTCTAGATTGTAAATGCACCTCACATCAGCAGTAAAAGTCCCTTTTAAGATCCCCTGTTTTATTGCCATCAATAGCGGTGTACCAGAAATGTTAATGTCTTCAAAAAGACGTTCCACCGCTACTAATTTCTCCAAAATTTCCCCAGCTATAAGTCTAGAAAAGTATTTCACCTACGTGCACAATCAGGGCCATGAAGAGAAAATCCGGGCCCGGGGGGACAATGATTCCGGGCCCACCTCCTCCGAAGAAAATTTTTCTTTGACATATTGGCCCTTAAACAAATTGTACAGTGAAATCTCTATAATCCTCCTCCATCCAATCCGGAGCACCTCACAATCCGGCTCCGGCGTCCTCACGGAATCGGTTCAGCCTCAGTAACCCGGCAGCTTTTTAATCGGGAGCCTCTATAGTCCAGCATCAGTACGATAGATATTTGAAGAGTGTTTTATAGCGGTCTCCTGTGCATTCAGGTGCATTTCGAGATTTAAGTTCTGAGCTAAAATTATGGGTGTCGTGAAGTTATTACTTGAAAATATTCTTGGATTGAACGCACTAAAATATCAACAACTGAACTATAATTTAAATACACATGTGACTATCTTCACGTTCTTAATTGTCTTGGCTTAAGGCTACTTCCGGACTCGCTCTCTCTTAGCTAGCTTCGACTGCGATAGACGTGTTGTTTAAACTACTCCCAATAAAAGATATTACCTGAATAAATCCACGTTTTTCTTAATAAGGAAAGTCACAACAATGGGTTTTCAGAAAAATACGAATTGTAGAAAAATAATAAAAAACTGATACCGGATAACCACTTGCCAAACAAACAGACAGAAACTGAATTCAATCATGAAGCATTTTTACATACTACCTAAACTCACAAAAAACGGGGTTGACTGGATAGTTCAACACTTGTGTGTGTTTTTTTTTCCAAGTGTATCTTGAAGACGATTCGAGAATTTTAAGTAACTACAGAAGCCAAAATCATTCTAGAATAAGGTTCGTTCGTTTCACGTGCATTTTTGGGTAACGAAACTTAATAAGCGACTGCTTAAAGGGTCAACTTTCTAGTATGAAGTATCGTTACTAAAATCTGCCCGTGATGAAAATAAAACTTTATTATTGATTGATTATTAATGATACTGGTATCCTGGTAGTCTTCTAGCATTTAGTTCTCCTAAGAAAAAAATTGAAAAATTTTTGATTCCCTTGTCCCAACGAAATTATTTATAAAACTTATATTCTATTGATGAAGTAAGAGGGTATTCACACTATGGACAGGATTTACTAAAGCCAATTAATTAATCGAGTCGAAACCCGCCTACTAAATTAAATCGTATGTCATTAAATTCAAAATGCATCGTAGAATGTACTTGCATTATTCAAATTGCAGTACAATATGGTACAACTGTCAACTAAATCTAGGATTTAGTAAATCTTGTCGATATTCTGATTCGCCCCTAAGATGCCAACCTATATTCGAGCTTTGATATCAAGAAAGTCCTGAAATTTTTGACAGTCATTCTTGATAGGATAGGATCATACATAAATATTATTTGTTAATTCGATTTGAAGACAATATGGCTGAGATTGGCTCAAGTATTCATTTTACAGCTAAATAACAAAGACCTTACTGCACGAAAAAAAGGAAAGTCTTAGCTAGTCTAGCTTTCGAGATATTGAAGCTTAACTTGTAAAAGAAAATGATTTTTTAAAAATCTTCAAATGCATGCGGCAGCTAAAGGGTTCAGAATTGGGAGTACGTCAACTAGAAACTGCTGGAAATCACATGAGGAATCATACTCCGGTGCGTTTATGCGGTAGTTTCCGGGCACCCTGTATAGATAGATTGAAGTTAAGATTCAATAATTTAAGTGATCAACATCTGGGTGTTGGTACCTTGAACAACATTTCATTAGCAGCAGCAGTACGTACACAAAATAATGATGATGAACAATTTGTATGTAAAATACACTCATGATTAATTTTGGTATTGCCAAGTGAATGTATGAATCATTAACCCTTCGTTAGGCGCGCACCCATTTGTCACGTGGTTAGGCGCGCGGGCTACAATTGTAGCCCAACTTTAAAATTATGTAAAAAATATTGTTCAATTTTATTTTATTTTTCTTGCTCGGTCTGTGGTCTCTTGATTACTGTACAGATTAAAAAATGTAAAATCTTTAATTTTTTATTAAAATATATATAATAAAAGAGGACAAAATGCAGATTAGTCCTATTTTTAGTCTTTTTTGACATTAACTTACTTAGGTGAACAAAATAGTTACTTTTCAAAATGAAAACCCCAAAAAAGTTTATATTCTCAGAAATCAACAAAAAATCTTCGAAATGGAACACTGAGCGGGAGAATGCAGTTAAAAATGCCCAGTTTGTGGAATTCCAAACTTGGCCCATTTTTGGGTACCCAATATTCACAATTTTTTAAACTGGGAGTACAGTTTCTTGCTAGAAAGCTAAATATATAGTGAGTCAAACTGATTGAATTTTACTCGCAATATCCATATTAACTGTTCTCGCAATATTTACGCTGGAATTGATAAAAATTTCACACAGAAACTAAGTAATGTTAGTAACAGGTAACACATCCACGCTGTAAGAAATGACTTTGACTTCAACTCCAGGTTTTTCGTTAAAATAGTAATCTAATTTTTGTACATTTATCTTGAAACCCTTTTTTTTTGTCAAACATTTTACTGTTCCTATTTTCTACAATGTTTTATAATAATATTTTTATTTTAACGGATATCTATGAGTACCAAAAAAGTAACTTGATTGGGCGCACGGGCTTCACTTGTGGCCCAGTGGACTTTGACCGCAAAAAAAAAATTAGTTTCTAGGCTCAATAAATATCAAAACTATTCTTATTCGATTAAGAAGCAACATTTTAACAGCTACTGAGCAGTTCGAATGAATTCGGTTTATATCCTGAAAATGATCGCCATTTAAAAAAGTGTGGGCTACAATCGTAGCCCGCGCGCCCACTGAAGGGTTAATATGTTTGGCATTTACTGAAAAAAAACTCCGAGAAGTTTTCCCTTAGGGGAAAAATCTTAGATCATGTATATGTCTACGTTATTGCTTACAAAATAATCCATATTGCATCAGCCGTTATCAGTGGCGGATTTACCCATTTGCCGCCTCTACTGAAACCCTACTTATTGTCGGGAAATAATTACGCTTTATTTACCAATTATTTTCAATTTACACTTTATATTTAAATACGCATGATCTTCATGCTTTCCGCTTCGAGGGTCCTGAGCATTCTTCAATATTCATCACAGAGTGTAAATAAAAAAATAATAATGCAGAGCGTAAAGCTTATGCAATAAATTTTCTGCTTGGAGAATCGGTTTAAAGTGGTGAATCCTTAACTTTCCTAAGCCTCAAATATTGATGCCGTTTATGAATTATGGCAAGATGCCACCATTTTGCCACCATTTTGCCACCATTTTGAATCAAAATTATTTCAAAATCCCCCGGAGAAAATCTGTTGTTGCAATACATCGGCCAAACATTTTAAATTCTTTGATTAAAAAGAAATCTTGTCATTTTAGGGTATAATTATCCTTGGTAGAGCACTTGCGGATTGTGGTCGCTCCAGTAATGGCAATTATGTTTCTCGAGGTATCACTGAAGCCATGGTGATGGCTGAACTAACGACGAAGAAAAAACACATATTTTTCGTTTTTGGGAAAAATTTTCTCGGGGACGCAAGGCTCAGAAGACTTCACAAGGGAAGGAATATGAACTGGAACAAATTTGAAGCGACTGTTGAAAAGGAATATCTTATAATGAAAAATTGAAAAGAAACTTGATTTGTCTCTAAATTATGTGGGGATTGTGTGTCCTGCATTGGTTGTGCACAATTTGCAAAATCGATAGTGAAATTTGGTTGAGCAAAACCACCATCAATAGGAATGGCAGAACTCGAAAATTTGAGCTCATTTTCAGTTTTCCGTTTTGAAATATTGTCGTATCCAGGCTAAATCATCAATAATTGACCATTCGGTCTGTATTCTCTAGGCATGGCTAGTTGGCAACTACAGTGCTGCCAATGCTTCAAATATGAAAGTCGCATCCAAGATACAGATATCTCCATTTAAGAAAAATTTAAAAATTAATCTAAAAAAGTGTATTCTTCTTCCCTAAGACATTCAGCTGAATTGATGCTGATGCCCTTTTCATGCTTGAAACTCCTCTGAAACTCGAACATCTTAATTACAAGATGAGTTTATTAATTTTTTGGATCAAAGTTAATCTATGCTTATCCGATTAAATTTTTTTTAGTGTATTCCATTTCTGCGTTTCTAAGAGGCACCATAGACCCTCCGATCGATCGGCCAGATTTTTTGATTGTGAGATAAATCGGAAGGTGTATGGGACCACCGGATTCAATTTTTTGATTTGTCATTTGGAACGCATTGCCAATGCATTTTTCCGCACAAGCTGTCATGACAATCATGTGTTCTCAGATGCTGATTTTTTGACATAAGCCTGTAGTCGCTCTTCATGCTGTGGTTGTGGTGGTCATTCTCCATCAAAGTAGTATTGGATGTCCATTTTCTATCCCCAAAAATTGTACAATTTTCGCTTTTTTGTGTTGTGTCTAATGGACCGCGAGACTGTCTATTTCAGATTGTCCAATAAATTGCCTAATGTATGTGCTGTACGGGCGGCAGATCGATTGCGGGCAATCGATTGCCCAATCAATCGACCGAGAAATCGGGGCGCCCTTAATATGTCGAACTGACAAAAAGCCGAAGCAGCAAATGCTGTTCAAAGGTTGAGCATAGCAAGTCATAAAAAAGAACAGGAAAGATCTTGGTTTCGAATTTAAGCTTAAATGGTCTTCAATATTTACCCCCAGTGTTTGACGCTCTTAGACACTGGTGACAAATGCCTTTTCATGTTGCAATCTAACTGAGGGTGAAAATACGCCTCACCTATTCCTAAACCGATGATAAGTGCCACATCCTAAAGTCATCGAAGGTAGTGTGGACAACCTAAGACATATTTCCCGGATTTTGCCGCCCCCTGAAATTTGCCGCCCTAGGCTGAAGCCTACTCAGCCTACTGGTAAATCCGCCACTGGCCGTTATCTTGTCACTCCAGAAACCCAAATATCCTTTCAAACCGATTACATACAGTAGCCCAAATATCGACTTTCGAACGACAACCATAATGCCCATTCTCAGTTTCCTTAGAGAAGTGTCCTTTTTGGTGGTACATATGTACATAATATCCTTTGAAAGGCCAAAATGAGCTTGTGGTGATTTTAAAGGGTTGAGCCTTCACCGAATACTGCATTTTGATATGCATATCGACTATAAGGACATCTTTCTCATAATAAGTGCCGACACCAAAATAATAAAAATCGCACCACTTAACTTCCATCAGAGTTTCATCCAAATCGCTCCACAGGGGGAGCCAAGAGAACTAATTGAAAGATAACTTTTCATTCGCTTCAATGGCGAATTTACCGCTATTCCCGCAACTCATCAGTGATTGTCGATTTTTTGTAAGGGCGATCAAAGGAAAATGTATACCAAATTTAGCAATGATAAAACCACTGAAAGGTTGGCTTAAAGCTTCGTTAGGTTTTCGCTATGTTTTACAATGTCACTTTTTGTCACGGAACAACCCAGCGTACACATCCTAATTTCCTTAAAACAATCACACGTGTTTTACTATGTTTCAAATACATAATTATAACCAAGCTTAAAAAATTGTTTTGGACACTCATAAGAAAAAAAATATATAATGTTGCTGTGGGGACTCGAACACATTGCCCTACGCACCAAACCTGGCGGATTCCCAACCAGGCTACATCGATTACAGATTGGCGCGATAAATCTAGCAATCACATGATCACGTTCCAACATTTTGCAGAGCGTTTACATATTGCTGAATGTTGACTTTTTGGAAGGTATTGACGATGGTTTGGACCATGGTTCGAACCTCCTAGGACATCCGCTTTTTTTCTTAAAAAAAAAAAAAAATTAAACCGATCACATACAGTGCCTCAAATATCACCTTTCGAACGACACCCATAATGCCCATACTCTGTTTCCTATGCTAGAAAAATGTTCTTTTTGGTGGTAATATCCTTTAACAAAACTCAAAATCAACTTTTCGTGATTTTACAAGACTCGTCGCAACGGATTCTGTATTTTGATATCCATATCCTTATACGTAGCGTCTATAATGCATTCCCACAGAAAAAAGGACATTTTGTGTCCAAGGACATCTTCGTCATAAAAAGTGCTGGCACCAAAATGTTAAGGATCGCACCACTGAACCTCCATCCAAGTTTCGTCGACATCGGTCCACGGGGAGAGCCAGGAGAACCAATTGAAGGATGAATTTTCGTTCGCTTAAATGGCGAATATATACCGCTATTCCCGCAACTTATTGAAATCGTGATTGTCGATTCTGAGTCAGAATGATCAAAGGATAATGTATACCAAATTTGGTGAAGATCGAACTACGGGAAGGTCGATTTTAAGCGTTCAAACGTTTTCGTTACAGTTTTTCGTGACGCTTTTTCACGGAACGATACCCAGTATTTCTTAGGTAGCCTCCGCAAAGACATATACATGTCAAAACACTGAAGCACAACTTTTGTGTCAAAATCCGGGATGAAATCCCGGGCTCGGGAGAATCACCCCGTCCCCCCCTCTCTACAGGTCTGTGCACAATGTCCCTTATAAGTGCGACATATGACACCACGACATTTTTTCTTTGATTAGAAAAGTAGCCTCCACACATTTTAACAATTATTCAATCACTAAACTAGCACTACAAAATATTAGCAATTTTTAATTTTTTCTCCCCAGCCCTGAATCTGGCGATTTTTCAAAATTCCGCCACTCATTCTTTTCAATAAATAAACTACACCAAGCGATAAAAACATTTGAACACGAGTTTTTTTTATAACAGATGTTAATAGTTGTCATTGCATACACACTTCCAGTGCATATTCAAAGATCTGATCATATAACGGGAAAAAGTGGGAGTCCCTTTAAAGGGACACTATGCATTAATGGGTTAACACAAAAGAACCTTAATTTTCATTCAAATGTGACGGGTATTCAAATTTCGGCCGCGCCCGAAATTAGCCTCGGTCTCGTTTAATCGATAGTTATAAGTTTTTGTCGCGAAAGGTGCGGATCTGAACTGTTTTCTTTCAGTACAGGATGAGCTTCCGTAACGTTTAGTGGAATTGAAGTGAATCAAAAGGAAATAAGTCCGTTTTCTCTTAGTCACGAAATGTTCGTTTTCAATACTTAATGAAACCAGCCCGAAAATGAAGATTCCGGGAGAAGGAGGTGGGTAAAGAGAAAGAAAGTGAATCCAGTTAACAGATCCGTTCATTGCAAGACCTTTCGTTATTACATGGTAGAAGTAAAAAAAAAACACAAGTTTCCAGTTTGCTTGGCTTCGAGTGTGTTATTTCTCTCACGCGCGATTCCTTAAGGTATAGTGGTAAACTGGCACTCTGGCAGGCTGAAGCCTACGGCGGCATTTTTAATAATAGAGTTTATTCCAATTTTAGAAATGTTCGCTTAATTTGTTAGCCAGACATAGTGATAGTGATAGTAAATCAATCAATTGATTAATCGTTGGATTGTAAAAATAAGGTGCTAGATCGGTAGGGCGGAAAAAGTTGAAATGCCTACTAACATCGCACTGACCAATGGAACGACTTTTGCAGTTTTCTTTTAGTTTTTTTCTAATTTATTTTAACTGCCTCCTGAAATATAAAATGTTATATTTCACATAGAACATTAGTTCAATGGAAGGATGAAAGTTTCAGAAATATGCCGCCCATCCAAATTTACGCCAGTGTGATCAGTGTGACGAGAGAAATCGATTGAGCGATGTCCGTCTGTCTGTCCGTCTGCTGCAACGCAAACTAGTCCCTCAGTTTTGAAGCTATCCGGCTGAAATTTTGTACACAAGTTTCTTTTAAGTGTACGCTATATATATGTCGGAACGAATGGAATCGGACCATGGGGTCATGGGGCTACCCCTGAAAACTAGGTTCTTCAAAGAAAAACTTTTTTTCTTTATGTACCAATCTTAACCAAACTTCACCCAAGTGTGGTCCCAATAAAGGCTCAAAACATATGTAGGAACGAATGGAATGGAAACATTACGTCATAGGGCTGCCATACAAACAACCCGTGAAAATTAAGTTCTTCTAAAAAAAAACTTGTTCTATTTGAATCTGACCCCAAACTTTAATCGAATGTGTTCCTATAGTAAAGCCTCAAAAGATACCTGGGAACGGCTTAAATCGGAACACTACATCATGGGGTTGTCATATAAATGACCCCTTGCAAATTAGGTTCTTCTAAGAAAAACTTTTTTCTTTATGAACCAATCTTAACCAAACTCCACCCAGATGTACTACTTTCTGCTAAATGGCCTTAACCCCTTGTGGGGCATAGCACGTCTACTACACCTACTTGCCATAGCGTACGGTTTCTTGCCATGCAACGTATTTGGCCCCAGATCTGCGTCACGTGATTTAAGGGCGACCCCTTTGTCGTCCACGTTGTGATAAGGGGTTCCTTCGCATAGCGCGACCAGCAATGCAGTTATCACCCTTCCGCAACGTATGACCAATCTATGACCACTGCCACTTTCGTCTGTGAATCAATTCGTCGACCCGTACGCCGAAGAAGATCTTCATTCAAAATTCTTTTGGGCCAAAAAATGCTTAAAATTCGGCGAAGAAAAGTGTTCACGAAAGTTTGCAGCTTCTTAGTAACTGCAGCGGAAACTTTTCAAGTGCTGCAACCGTAGAAGAGCACTGAAAGTATCAGGGAGTGAAACAGCCCCAGTTTGGTTTTAACACTGAGATAAGTTTGGACAACATGCCGAAGGAACACTTGGCACGGTTAATGCGGCGAACGACGTCTTGATCTGGGCCACCATCAATAGCAACAGTGCTACCAAAATAGACAAATTCGTCTACCTGTTCAACAAGTTGTCTATTGATGGTTATGGGGAGAGTGGGGTTCCCAATCAGGCTAAGGATTTTGGTCTTGCTGGTAATAATCTTTAGCTCGACAACCTTTGCCTCTCTCGAGAGATCCAGACCCATTTCACTCAGATCGATGATCTTATGCGAGAGGTGGCAAATGTCATCAGCATACTCCAAATGTTGTAGGTGAGATTTCAGAGTCCACTGACTATGACGCTTACGTTCTTCTGGCAAAGTTACGTGAAGCACATCACCAATCACCAAAAGAAACAGGATATGATGCAACCCTGCCTGACACCGCTATGAACTTAGGAACCCTCAGACACCTCACCTTTATGGAGTACGCGACATTTTGCATCGACGTATGTTGCCCCAATTATAGCCACTATTTTCTCTGGAACACCGCTCTTGCGCAAGGCCGCCCAGATACATTCTCGGTCCACACTGTCGAAAGCCTTCTCAAAATCAACAAAGAGCATGTGCAACAGAGAAATATATTCGACGCATTGCTCAATTACAATCCGCAAGTTGTTGATGTGGTTCACTTATGGAAACCAGCCGGCTCTTCATCAATTTTGCTTTCTAAGTGGAGCTTGATTCTCTCCAAGATTATCGTAGCTATTATTTTGGCAACAGCAGAAAGCACACAAATACCCCTCCAATTATTGCATTCTGTATGACTGCCCTTTTTTGGAAGCTTGACAATAATTGCGTACTCAATTTCTTTGATTCGTTGGGGGAGTTGATCGTATATCTGCGTTTTGGCGGGAAGCTAAATTATCAATATGAGGGGGGACCTCCCCATCAGTCACTCGATTTCAAACTGCAGCGAAGTGCTCTTTTCATCGCCTCAACTGATCTTCGGTATAAGTAACCTTCCATCACTTTCTTTCACCGGGTGTTTATAGGAGCTACGGTCACCTTTACACTCCTTGATGACATTGTATACGGTATTTAAATCATTATTCCGTGCAGCTTCCTCTGCCGTTGCAAGAAAGGAGTTGGTATACACTCTTTTGTCACGGCGAACACTACGTCTGACTTCCCGAGCTTTCGAACGGTACAGGAGCTCAATGTTGTGATGATTCTCGTCTGTTGCTTCGGTTCGACAATCCGCTGCCATTTTACGTTCGACATCCAAGGCTTTGGCCGGGAGATCGGATTTGGCCCAACAACGGTCTCAGCGCTCTCCATACGCATTTTTTATAGCATCCCATTGAGCATTTAAGTCATCAACCGGGCGACTAATAATCACAGCTGTTTTCTGTGAGAGGTGATCGTTAAACTGTTGGGCTCCAGATGGATGTTTTAATTTGGCGGTGTAGAACTTACGATGCAGGGACGAAGAATCTCGCCGAGATTGCACGGAAGCAATCCGCAAACGGACATTTGCAACCATCAGATGGTGTTCTCTTCCCATACTTGCGTCAGCACCTCTCTTATTACGGACATCTAGATGGCAACTTCTAAATCTGCTAGAAATGGCAAAATGGTCGATTTGATTTTCAGTTCGGTATCGATCAACAGACGTCCAGGTGATCTTATGGCAATTCTTATGCTGGACCATAGTTCCACCAATGACGAGGCGGTGGAAGTTACAGAACTCTACAAACCTCTCACCGTTATCATTCCGGTTACCCCCGGTCTCCCCATCACGTGCCTCAGTCCATCGATGTCGGCACCAACCTTAGCATTTAAATCTCCCATCACTACTACAATGTCGCCCTTATGTGTTTTCCACTGGATGGTGTTGAGTTGTTCGTAAAAATAGTCCTTAGCTTCGGCGCTATCAGGTTCAGTTGGAGCGTAACATTAGATTAGTCTAATGTTTCTCTTTATAGTAGGGAACCTGGCGTTCATAATTCTATCAGAAACTGGTTCCCAACTAATCAGACTACTATGAGCTGCTCTGGTTAATAGGAGCCCAACGCCTGATTCCCGAGATCTGCCAGAAGCTTTTCCGGAACACAATAACACCGTGATACGAGTAGGAGAAAAAAATTTCCCACTATTCAACCATATAACTTCGCTCAGCCCCAAGATGTTGAGTTTGTGTCGTCTAAACTCACTGTCTATTTGAAGAAATCGTGCGTTTTGTGGGCCCTCTGAACCATTGTCCAACAGAGTACGCACGTTCCAGAATCCAATCTTTGTCATTGTGCTATGGCCAAAAGTCGTAACCGGTAAGTCAGTCCTAATCCGAGGCCTAGTAGACGTTTCGTTAGCATAATTAATTTTCAGATGCGCAAGTTGCTGGCATACACATCCTATCCATTTAGTCGCCTTATATGATAAGCCAGGAACACTGAGGTTTATTCTACCCCCACACCACTGGGGTTAAATGTGTTCATGGTAAAGCCAATGTGTTCATGGTAAAGCCTCAAAACTTATCTAGGAATGGATGGAATCGGAACATTACGTCATAGGGCTGTCATACAAACCAACCCCCAACTATTAGTTCTTGTAAGAAATTTTTTTTTCTTTTTGGATCTTAAGCAAAATTCATCCAAGTGTGTTGCTGGATTGGCCTCAACGTATCCAGGAACTGATGGAATCGGAGCACATCATAGGGCTGCGGTAAAAAATTTTAACGCAAAAGAAGCTTAAGTTGCATTCAAATGTGACGGGTATTTAAATTTCGGCTGCGCCCGAAATTAGCCTCGGTCTCGTTTTTTTTTATTTGGATTGGATCTTATGATAAGTTTAAAAATTTAAAAATTATAAAATTTGTTACCATAATTTTCTGCATTTCCTTGCTTTTATAATTTGTTATTTAACAATATATTCTGCCTACTTCACTTCTTTATAGGTCCTTGAAGACTTGAATTGATTGCGCATTACCACTTCCACTTCAATAAAATTCTCAAGTTAGCGAAATATATTCTAAACAGTTTCGATTTTCGTCCGAAAAAAAATTTGTCCATATGGGTTCTCACTATACTTTATACTTCTCTTGAATCGAAGGCGGTCTTGGCAGCTCTTGGCCGTTTTAACAACGGGTAGCTCCGGGACGATTTACATCAAAGAACCGGCTGCCGTAGGAGCATTTTATGGACAACACAAACACCCATGGGCCACAGTAGGATTCGAACCCACGCACCGGTAACTCAGAGATAGAGTGACATCTCTGCCACTGAGCCACCGAATGCCCCTGAAATTTGGTGATATGCAGCACCGCTGCTTTTTGGTTTGAATCTACTACAATTTGGTAAAAACCAAATAAGCTCCTTCTTTTCTAATTTCAAATAAGTATTAATTTCATTGGATTTATTTTCTAATATAGGGTTTTCCAATAAAAGGTGTTATTTTGATATTCAAAGAAAAATAGATGTTTTTGAGAAAAACGATTGGATGTTTATTTCATTATAAAGAGGAAGGTATGCCGTTAATAATGGAAAACAACAACATAGCCAAATGGCCACCACGACCACGCTTACAGGACCATATCGTTTTCATGAAATTGTCTATAACCAAATCGCAAAGTGGCTGCCCTATGTACTCGATAGCCTCACGAATTCCATCTTTGAGGTTTTGAATCGACGCTGCGGGCTATTGGCGTATACCTTATCTTTCAGGTGGTACCAAGGGAAGAAGTCGCAAGGTGTTAAATCACAAGATCTCGGTGGCCAATTCTGATCACCTCTTTGAGAGAAAACTCGTTCCAGAAACTTTTCCCGTAAAGATCAATGGTTTCGTTGCTTGTTTCGTTTTAGCCGTAGTTATTTGAAATGTAAATGTGTGATCTCATCCATGGGCGTAGCCAGAATTTCGGTCAAGGGGGGGGGGGCAAGCCCAACATTTTTTCAAAATCATGATTTTCTTAGGAGTTGAAATTTCCGGTCGCAGAAATATTGTTAGCAAATTTTAGAGTAGCCTGGCTTGTGGTTGGATTGGTGCACAGGGTCATGGATTCCAGACTCACCGTGAACGAATTCATTTTATGGTGTTTTCGAAATCACGACCTACGTGACGGACTGTGATGTCGCTCATATTGTAAACAAGTATCCATTTATGGGGATAAATAACATTGCTGGGCGTGCTGTTGATTTCAACATCTAAACAAAACAGCAGTTTAGATCTTGGAAATTGGAAATCTTGGATAGATCACTCACACATCTGCGGCCCTAGTTTACTGGTGGACTGCCACGCATGTTATTATTTTTTTTTTTTTTTTCAAAGTTTAGAGTCAAATTTAATGGAGATGAGAATGATTTTCTTCTGCATTCTGATTACATTCAACTGGCCTCCAATATTTGCCTTTTACGGCGTAGTTTGTCTATTTTCAGTGCATTTGTTGCATCTCGAACTGCATATTCCACGTGCGAAATCAGTTTGTTTCGTCTGTCACTTTCATCTTAGCAAAGTAGCATCGTCAGAATATTTATAAATCCTTTATTGTCGACGACGCCAATTTCCAAAAATCCAACTTACCCCGCTTACTTCGTCTAGCCGCAATGTACCCGGCAAGTACATCGGCACGGTAAGTACTGTACGAAAACTTAGCTCCAAATAATGAGAATTGTCACGAAAAATGGAATAAATTTGTTGATGCGTTGCCGATTCGACGAAGCATGACATTTCAGGGCTAACAAAGCAAAGCTGTATACCATTTGTCACCCTTTCAGATGAAAATAAGTTGAATTCCACTAACTTCCCGAAGGGACCTAACGGTTGAAATTGTGTACTCCAGCTCAGAAGCCATGAAATGAAACAGGAAATATGGGATCCACGCAGCCACAGTAGCACACTCACAAGTGAAATGTGTGTGCTGGTATGCAGCCTCCGTCAGTTACGAGAGGCCACTCGCTGTCATCTATTTGCATGCGCCTCCTGACTGCAAACTGCCCCGATCATGACTTCTCCGGCAGCACTTGGATAGTAAAAAAAGGTATCTGCTGAATGAATGAATGATTTTGGCTATATTAAAAATGTTTTTGTTAATATAATTTAACTTTAGGCCATTTAAAAAATACTTTTGTCGGCCAATTTTAAAAATTCACAAAAACTACTTAAAAAAATCAAAAAGCTGCCGATGATGCTAACAAGGAGAACTTTTAAAGTTTCATAATAGAATTAGTAACAGGATGCAGCGGCTTACGAAGGACGAAATTTGCCCGGAACTTATAAAATGTGCTGTTCTCAGTATCCCCTTTCGTTCGACACAAATCT
The DNA here is from genome assembly GCA_949715475.1 of Microchrysa polita. Classification (NCBI taxonomy): domain Eukaryota; kingdom Metazoa; phylum Arthropoda; class Insecta; order Diptera; family Stratiomyidae; genus Microchrysa; species Microchrysa polita. The sequence continues at coordinate 10,804,454 of OX454422.1, read as the reverse complement.
TGATCATTTAAATTCTCTCTGCAAAAAAATTTCCTTCTTGGACCTAAGTATCTCTTAAAAAGGATTTAAGATTTTTCCATTAGTATTGAAGAGAACTCATTTAAGAAAATCCTGAAATTTGATACCCATGTTGCCTACATATGTATCTTCAGAACGAAAAAAGGAGGCATTTCGTCCTGGTTGTCTGAAGAAACAGTATTGAGGTGTACCGTACTATAGGTATTAGTTACGGTCAAAGCTAAATTTTCTTTTGATATATCCCCTTTCGAATGACACCTATCATTCCCATATTCTGCTTCCTGCAGAAAAATGTCCTTTCTGGTAGTCATATATCCTTTTTTAAAAATGATAAATTATGTTAATTCCAATGTGAAAAACTTGTCTCGACGAATCCTGTATTTTGATATTCCAATCATCTCTAGTGCACCCTCCACTGAAAAAAAAACCTTTTGTGCCCAAGGACATCTTTCACATTATAAAATATTAACGACCCCCACCACTTAACTACCATCCAAATTCCATTGAAATCAGTCCACGGGAAGAGCAAGGAGAATTAATTGAAGGATGCCTTTTCGCTCACTGTCAAAGAATCTACCACTATTCCAGTGATCAAAATTGTGATCTCCGAAACTTTGTCAGGGCTATGAAAAAGGATCATGCAATCTAAGTTTGGTGAAGATCGATGGCGCGAGTCACGCAAGAGCACAAATGTAAGCCCGAATATCCTTCATATTGTGTTTTTTTTGTCAGAATATGGAACGGGCTAGAATACGAAAGAAAGGTAAATTTTACAAAGTCAAGTCTCGCCGTTTTTCACTTTCTAGTCGTCCTTTTTTACATCCTGCTTTTTTCTCAGCCGTGTCCTTTCAAGCCCCGATTACTGGAACTTTTGTAGTGTTTTTTCAAAAAATGCATATACGTGCGTTACTTATGCCGAATAACAATTAAAACATGCAAAAAAAATCACAATGATAAACAACTCACAATGAGTTCTTTTGCATTGTGTATTTCCTGAACGAAAATGACCGAATTTCAGTTAATTTGCACAACTTCAGAAAGACCACCGGAGATCAATCCGGTGTTCTTGCGTGGTGTAAATTAACTTAATTCCGGTAATTTATTCAAGCGATACAGAAAAAATTGGTGCTCATTGTGAATAACTCCGAATAACAGAGTGTTGAAACATGCGAAAATTTTTCCAGCACGGATTAGTGGATTTGAGTAAATTTGCGCCGCTGAATTGGCTTTCGAGCTCCACCTGATCAGCATCAAGACAATAATTGAAACATGCATAAAATTCACAATGAGCAATATTTTCGGTGGACCCTTCGTAAATTGAACTCCCCTAACGGATTGGTCTCGGAATAGCAACTAAAACATATGAAAAATTCCCATTGAGTAACAATTCACAATGATTTTTTTTTTCACATATGTACTTCACAATGTGATGTTTTTATTTCTTGAGCAAATCAACGAATTTCAATTAATTTGCACCACATCAAGGAAACCGGATTGATCTCCATTCCGAATAGCAGAGTATTGGAAAATGCCAAAAATTTTCCACATACTTTTGTCTATATTTCCTGCACGGATTAGTGGATTTGAATAAATTTGCCCCGCTGAATTAGTTTACAGCTCAACCCGAATAGCAAAAAGCAAAATAATTGAAACATGCATAATATTCACAATGAGCAAAATTATCTGTGACCACTTTTATTAACCCTTTCCCGGACAGAACGTCTATAGACGTCCAATTTTGAGCATTTGACATACAAATCATGTCAAATTTTGGCGTTGTGTCCGGCAATGAGTTAAGCTTTAATATGTATAGCATATTTGTAATTTGCAAGACAAATTCACCTTTTTCTCAACACAAATTAACTACATTATATACTACATCAAATGAATGTGGCATGGGTCGCGAATAATGCCACCGCCTTTCCCGGCGTGTCGTAGAAGGCGACTAAAAAGGGACCTAATCCAAGGTGGATCAGCATGCGCCGAGGGATGCATGCACTCAGAAAAATTTCAATGGGAAATCCCATTAAACTAATCATTTTGTCCCATTATTTTTAGTCAATAGGAAAAATCAGATTACTTTAATAATATAGAAACCATTAAGTTCACTCGATAAATATCCGTTTGTTTTAATAGTGTACTCATTTAAAAATAAACACATGGTCTGGTTATTTTCCAATAGGATATATCTTGTTGAATTAATAGGACCAATCCAATGAAAAAAAAATAAATTCTGTTCACTCGTAATCGAATTGAACTATTTTTTTCTCATATTATTTTACAATCCACGCTACATCATTGTGGATTTTTTTTAAGAATCACGAAATTTGGCCAGGCCGAGTGTTGAACATCCGATTTGCTAGTACTCTTTAAAACTTACCAAGTCACGGGGAGACAACCGAACGATCTCGGCTACGGAGCATGATGTTGGTTATCTTGCAAAATACATCTATATGCTTGAAATTCAATTAAAAGACCTATCCCATTAATGCAATAGGGCGTTATATAAAACAAAGCAGCTGGTCTATTTTCGGAAGTAGTCTTGACTTTTGCCGCCCTGTTAAATTTATAAGACAGTAATTATGAACTTTACGGGATGCATTTTTCTGAGCGATATAGTTGATTTTATTAGTTTTGTATTTGTTTTAATGGGATCCATCCTATTATTAGTTAATCATATCAGATCTTGTTAATTTAATGGGACAAACTGATTAAAATGTAATCTGATGTCTCATTGGATTTATGGGACAGATTTCATTCCATACAAAATATCTCAATAGGATTCATCCAGTTATATTAATTATTTAATCTTTTTACTTTTGTGAAGAAATCTGGTAAATCGCCGTCCAATTAAAATAATGGTACAAAAACTTTTAAGTTTACTGGGTCCATTTTTCTGAGTGTGGTCAAGAGGGTGCTTGGCCGCTAGTATGCGAAGGTCGCAGGCAACCATGACATCTGAAGCCTGAGGCACGTTTTAACATCAACAAGACCTCCCATAGGTTAGTGTGTGTGTGTATGGGTTGCCGCGTCTGGAGATAGCCGGCGGACGTAAAAGGAAAGTCCATAAATTTACTTATTTCCACACACTAGTGCCAAAAACACAACCTTTCTCCAAAAGGTGTAAAAGAATGGAAGGCCTTATGGAAATTCACGCAAATACAAGCACTACCCCGCCGGGCACTACTTCTGCTATGCGGTTGAGTGATCCCGGGGCGAACCTAGTTTGCGCCAGAGCTCGACGGTTTCCGGGGGCGAGCAATATAAGGCAGTCCAATTACATTGTGGAGAAGCTGAGGGTTGCAAGCTGGAATGTCGGTTCCATGACGCCAAAGAGCGAGGAGATTGAGGATATCATGAAGCGGAGAGGGATAGACATTATGTGCGTGCAAGAGACAAAGTGGCGAAATACCCATATCGACAGAGCCCGGTTTCTTACGAATTCCATGAAGTACAAATTGTACTACTATGGAATTACAAACCAAAGAAACGGAGTTGGCATTATTCTGGCGTCGTCTTTACTTGGCTGTATAATAAGTGTCGCGAAGAGAAGTGACCGCTTGATCAGCATCAAATTGGTTATCTGCGGAAGGGTGTGGAACGTAATAAGTGCCTACGCTCCCCAAGTGGGACTGCCACCAGAAGAAAAAGAGGCATTTTGGAACGACGTTGACACCCTAATTCAGACCATTCCAGATACCGAATTGGTGTTCTTGGGAGGAGATTTAAATGGCCATGTGGGTGAATCAAATTATGATTACGAGGATTGCCATGGTGGAAAGGGTAGCCCTTCAACGGTCAGAAATGACGAAGGTGAAGCTATTCTGACCATGTGCAGATCGCATGGTTTGGTCATCCTAAATACATGGTTTGTGAAAAACGAGAGACACCTAATCACCTACAGTAGTGGACACGGAGATAGGAAACACGAAACGCAGATCGATTACCACCTCTGTTTCGATTTTATGAGAAGGTGGGTAAGAGACTGCAAGGTGATCTTGGGTGAATCTGTCGTCAGCCAACATCGTTTGCTCCTGTCAGAATTTATTTTGAAAGCAGGAGGAGCAAGAAATAGAAGAACTCCCAAGCCTGTCGAAAAAATCAAGTGGCACAATCTCACAAACGACAACTTTGAACCTGTAGTAACTCCATTCATTGATAAAATGACGGAGTGGTTTCAAAACAACACAAACTGCACCGAGCACAGTCCAACACAAATGTGGAATAGTTTCGCTGAAATGTCAGTAGGTGAGGCGGAAAAGGCACTTGGAGTTTCGAAAGGTCCACTCCACACGAAGAAAGAAACATGGTGGTGGAACACCGAAACTAAGGGAGCAGTGCAAGCCAAATCGAACGCATTTAAGGCATGGACGAAATGTGAGTCAAGCAGTGAAGCCGAACGGGTTCAACTTCGCGAAAATTATATGCAATGCTGGAAGAAAGTAAAGCGCTTGGTAGCTCAAGCAAAGGCGAAGGCAGCTGAGAAATTCTACCAAGAATTAGAAACTCAGACTGCGACCGAAGGACCGTCTTTGCGCGAGAGACCTAAGCACGACGCCAGGATATTTAGGGTCGCAGCCCAAAGGAGAAGGAACGCTCGGGAAATACAGGCGCCAAAGTACGTGGAGGACTCGCAAGGTATGTTGCTGATTGACGATACGGCAATTTGTAGGAGGATGCGAGAGTATTTTGACGAACTTCTAAATGAAGAATTTCCTCGAGCAGCTTTTCAAGATGTTGAGCCGAATACCACAAATATTGAAGATATCTCAGAGGAAGAGGTGAAGGAGGCAATGCATCAGATGAAACGCGGAAAGGCAGTCGGCCCGGACAAAATCCCCGCGGAATTTTGGTTGAAAATGGAAAATGTCGGGCTTAGTTGGCTCACAGTTCTCTTCAACAAAATCAAAGGTGGGCAACCGATGCCTGATGCTTTCAGGGAAAGTTTTCTTCTTCCTTTCTATAAGAACAAGGGAGACTCACGCAAACTCAACAACTATAGGGCTATAAAGTTACCACCTCATACACTAAAGATCTACGAGCGAGTTGTCTGCAACCGATTGAGAAAGATTGTGCGGTTGAATGACAATCAATGCGGCTTTGTTGAAGGTCGATCTACAGTCGATGCGATTCAGTGCATTCGTATTGCGATGGAAAAGTATAGAGCAGCACGAAAGGACTTGTACTTTGTGTTCATCGATTTGGGGAAGGCATTCGATAGAGTACCTCGTGATCTGATATGGTTGGCCTTGAGAGCACTTAATGTCCCCAAGGCATACGTCAGGATGATACGAGACATGTATGATGGAGCTACGACTAAGGTTAGATGCACAGCCGGTGAATCAGAAGAATTTCCGGTGAATGTCGGAGTACACCAGGGCAGTGTATTGAGTCCGTTGCTCTTCAACATCATCATGTGCTACTTATTAACACGTGTCTCCGACGGCCTAGAAATATCTCTTCTTTTTGCTGATGATATAGTCCTCAGTAGCCCAAACATCGTTGCCTTGCAAGCTGCGCTTACAAAATGGTGTGACATTCTGGAGGAGCATGGACTGAGGGTAAGTATAACAAAGACTGAGTTCTTATGCTGCCAATTCTCAGACCCAAATGCACCGATACCAGAAATGTACGTCAAAGGAGAGCAGCTTAAGTCTTGTACTAAGTTCAAGTACCTTGGCTCGATGGTGAACAGCGGAGCTACATGCGATGATGACATCAAACATCGCACAAAGGTTGGGTGGATGAGGTGGCGAGAAAACTCTGGAGTTTTCTGCGATAAGAAAATGCCACTGAAGCTAAAGGGCAAGTTGTACAAAACGGTTGTACGTCCCGCACTCATGTATGGATCAGAATGCTGGACCATGTATGAAGGTTACGCGAAAGAAATGACAGCGACTGAAATGAAAATGTTACGCATGTCAGTTGGTGTAACCAAAAGGGACCACATTAAGAGTAGCTACATCCGAGGCAGCTTGTCCATAGACCAACCAATCACCGAAAAGCTCGAAGACCGACGAATGGATTGGTATTGCCATGTTCAAAGGCGTCCGCCTGAGAACCCCGCAAAGAGAGCGATATCAATGGAAGTTCCACTTGATGGACCCAAGGCCAGAGGCAGACCGAAGAACAACTGGATGTGTCAAATGAAAAAGCAACAACAACGCATTGGTCTCGGCGATGACACGATCCAAGATAGAGCTGCCTGTAGAAATATGCTGAGAAATTATCGCCAAAACGGGCGATGTGCCTACACCGCAGGTCGAGCAACGCGGAACCATGGAGCGGTATAAAGAACGAGGCAAGGAAGAAGAAGAACGATTTCGCAAATACAATTAACGCACTAATAAGTCAAATTAACGATTTCATAAATGAAATAAACTGTTTCCAAATTCAAAACAATCATTCAGCAAATCACACTTCACATTGTAAAATCGTTCATTTGACCTGTTGAAAAGATGTGAAATCGTTAATTTGACTTTTTAAAGCGTTAATTTCATATTTGATGGATAGTGAATTTGTGTTGAGAAAAAGGTGGATTTGTCTTGTAAATGGTGTATCTAACTCTAGCCTGAACGCCAGCAGCGGAAATTTTTTGAAAATGCTGTATAGTGCAGCGATTTTTTACTATATCGATAAGGATTTTTTTTACCATCTTCATTAGCCAGGTTTCATTCGTAAAAACCATTAGGTTCTGGCAAATTCAATTAAAAAAGTTAATCAAAACAGAAATCATCGTTACATTTTCTTGTAATCAGTGGCAACGTTTGTTATTAGTGTGTTCGTAATGGGTACACATGGGATTCAGTTCTAGGTGTTGCTACTAGTAAAACGCATCTTAGCGCTTAAAGCTCGCTCAATATCAAAGCCGTTGTGAGAAAGTAATAACCATCGTAAAAAATAGTGCTTGGGATAAAATAGAGCTGCTTATAAACCGGCGAACGCGTTTTCAATGCCTGAGTACGAGTGACCCAGATGCAGCCTTGGAGAATTTAGCCAGATAATTGGAGCAGGATGATGAAGATGATCCCTTTGCCGACGAGAACAGTGATGATGAGTTTATTCCGGATGAATACTCGTCTGATGCTGAAATCGAAGTGAAGGTTGAAGTGGCAGATTATTCAGAATCATCGGACGATGAAGAAGAAGACCTGTTTGAACAGCCTTTGCAGCGGCAATTCCTAATGAAAGGCCTCATTTTATTTCCAGAAGTGGTACGCTAATCCACCAGCTAGTGGCCGCATTCGAACTCATAACGTCGTAAACTATACCCAACGTCGTCCAGCGCCTGCTGCTGGAACTGTTGCGGATCCTTTAGGAATCTTCAAGTCAGTCATCACTCATGAGATCGCTTACATAATATCCGCGAGACAATTAGGAAGGGGAATGAAAGCACAGCAAAGTGGAATTCCAAAAACTCAAATGCAAAACCAAGGCAATGGACTCCCTTGACCCTCAATGATTTTCACGCTTATATAGGGATTTTGCTGTATTCGGCTGGCTATCAGTTGAATTCGCAGCCTCTAAAAGAATTATGATGCGATACACATTAGCCTCTATATAAAGCAGCCATGGCCAAATATCGCTTCAAAGCAATAAGCAGACTGATTAGATTTGATAATAGCAATACTCGGGAGTTGAGGCTTCAGGAAAGCAAGACTGCATCTGGACCATGGTAATGGCCAATTTGGAGAAGACCTATACACCACACGAGTACATGACTGTAGACGAGCAATCGTTCCCCTTTCGAGGCCGAACTCACTTCACGCGGTACACACTGTCAAAACCAGCAAAATATGGTGGCTTTGCGATGCACAATCGTATTACCCCTTAAAAGGGATAATTTACAGTGGAAACAGCCTGGCGGAGGCCGGCAAACCAACCAGGGAGAAAAAGTGGTCTTATAGTTGGTTCACCGCTATGAAAGAAGTGAACGAACTATATACGCCGATATTTTTTCACGACATTGGAGTTGGCATTGCATCTTAAATCCAAAGAACAAGCCTTTGTTGAGACAGTTCGAAGCAACAAAACGTTTGTGGCACGTAATTTCTTAAAGGACCGGTCTCGGGAAGCGCTTAGCACTTTCCTCACATATATATAAATATATAAAAAAGAAAATAATTGTTTTTTCTGTAATTCAAACCTCTTACTATATTTTATACTACTAAGCATTTAACATTCAACCCAAAAAACATGATTATTCAATTATTATTCACATATGAAACTTGTATAAGCATCATTGTATAGTGTAGGTCCCTGGGGACCTCGTTGGGCTTTAACCGTTGGAAAAGTTGTCGGTCATCTGAGGGTTGAAGGAGAAATATACAGTTTTAGTTATATGTAAGCCAACAAACTGAAAAACTCCGAAAATGTTTGGTTTTTTTCCGGTTTTGGCCCTGTTTTGTGACGAAATTTTGGTGGGAGGCTCCAAATTCAAGCTCAGCACCCCAAAAAACATAAGAAACAAAAAAAAAAATTCTCCACCACATTTTGCAATCTGAAATCACCTATTGGCTGCACTATAGATCTTGAGTCTGAAAATCATCACTTATTTGTTATGTGTTATGTCAATATAGTTATGTTGTGTAAATTTTGTTTAAATAAATACTTTTGAAAAATCGATTTCATAATTTCGGGGGGTGTTTTATCCCCCCATATCCCCCTCCCCTTGGGTTCGCCCCTGGTCCGTCTGTTGCTACGCGTTTTACTCGGAAAATTTAAAAGCTATGAAGCTGAAATTGTGCACAAATGCTTCTCTTTGCTGCAGGCAGTTTGTATGTTTGAATCGGTAAAATCGGACCATGGGGTCACGGGGCTGCCATACAAAACCAACTCCCCAAATAAGATTCCTCTAAGAAAAACTTCTTTTATTTGTACACCAATTTCAACCAAATTTCACACAAATGTGTTTATATTGATGACACCAAACATACATAAGAATGGGTTAAATCGGATCATGGAGAAATGGGGCTGCCATACAAACCTAACTCCCCAAATTAGGTTCTTCTAGGAAAAACTTTTTTATTTGTGCACCGTTTTCAACCAAATTCCACAAAACTGTATTTCTATTGATGTCACACAACATAAGAATGGATCAAATCAGAGCATGGGGTCATGGGGCTGCCATACAAACCCAACCCCCCATTTTGGTTCTTCTAAGAAACATTTTTTACACCAATTTCACAAAACCTTGAATTAATGTGTCTTAATCAAAGCAACAAAAAAGGTCAGAAGGAATGGGATTGAACTATGGGGCTATGCTCCCGCATCCCCCAATCAAATTTTCTGAGTAAATATTTTTATTTGCCCATTTATTCCAACCAAACCCCACAGAAATATTGTTTTGTCGACGCAACGGAACTTTTGTGAAGACGAAAGGAAAAGAATAGGAGGGGGTTAAATACAAGTCGTAGGTACGCCCGAAAAAACTTTTAGCCCGGAGGAGAGTGAAGGGTATTCAAATTTCGGCCGCGTCCGAAATTAGCCTCGGTCTCGTTTTTAAGTAAAATATAAATATATTGCTGTACTATTACCCATCCCGAATAAGCAGTAATTGCAGCACTTGATTATTTTTTAACGGAAAAAAGTTTGCAGATTTAGTTTAGAAATAAATAATCATTTTAGAAATGTGTTACAATAAGACAGTAATTGGCCTTCAAATTGTCCTATATCTACCCGGGTAGATACTCGGAAAGCCAGGTTTGAAAATCAATAAAACTAAAAAAAAAAAAATCAAGACATTCTAAAATGTTAACTTTTTTTTAACTTATTATATCCATTATTAATAACTGAGTCGGAAACATTTTTACTTTTAGTCAAAACTCGCTCAGTTATTAACAAATGAAAATTGAAATATCTACCGGGGTAGATTGGTATCGTACATGTCAGATTGCATGAAGGGATCATTATTGGTAAGACGCAAGTATGGTAGAATTATTATTATTTTATATGTCAAATGTCAGTACTTCGGCATTTATTTTTTTTTGTTCAGCAAATTTTTGATCCTGTTTCTGAAATATGGTTAATTCAATAAATAATATATTTAGCGAATCAGCATAACAAAACATGTAAGCCGATAGAAACGATAACAAACAAACAAACAAAACCTGTGTGCAGAAATATCTTAAATAATATAATGGAATAATCAGACTTAACTAACGAATAGCCTGCCCAAAAATATGGACAATATTTCCAAAAGCTGAACATATAAGGATTCACATTACCTACATACATAATACTATACATATAATACAAAAGTTCGCACAATCAGGCCTGTAGACAGGGGGGGACGGGGTGTTTCCCCCCGGGCCCGGGATTTCATAGGGAGCCCGGATTTTGACACAAAAGTTGTGCTTCAGTGTTATTTTTACATGCAAATTGTTATTTTGAGGTCCTAAACTAAGAAACCTTCTAAGTACTGGTTCTAAGCGTTTTAACAAAAATACATAGCATAGTCTGCACTAGTCTTGTATATTATTGAATTTTTAGGACTAGGGGCCCGAATCATCATATTAAATCAACAAATCAACATTATCGTTTTGTAACTAAATTTCTAAATTCAATCTGCCTTCGCCTTTCGAAAGTGCATGCAGGATTTTATACATAAACAATTAAGAAATTTCGACTTCTTCATCCAGCAGTGTACCGTTTTTCAAAAAAATTGTGTTCGAAATGAAAATAGGAGCCCTGTACAGCGACATTTTTTTCTAGAAGGATTTTTCCGGACGGTTATTATTTTGTGTACGTACTGCTGCTGCTAATTAATTTTTTTCAAGGTACCAACACCCAGATGTTGATTACTTAAATTGTTGAATCTTAATTTCAATCTATCTATCAGTACTCGCTAACTCGGTAACAAACACAAACACGACCAACATTCTGGACCACTGCGAGTGGGCTAATAAATTACAGATTTGAGCTCCCAAAGCATTTGTTAGAACTTTGAACTGTATCCGCCTTGTTTTCCTAAAACCTTTGTAAAGGTTGAGGAGGTACATATTCAATCACAGCGCTGTTTCCTTTGAAAAATCTTCATCTATCGAGAATGGCTGCCGAAAATTTCAAGGCTTTATTGATATCAAAGTTCGAATATAGGTTGGCATATTACTTCACCAATAGAAGTTTCTAAATAATTTCGTTGGGACAAGGGAATCAATAATTTTTCAATTTTTTTCTTGGGAGGACTAAATGCTAAAAGACTACCAGGCTACCAGTACCGTTTTATGCGTATCTTGTGTAAAGTGCATAACTAGGGATGTCAAAAACCGTACACGTACAGGGTGCGCCAGAAAAACTTACTTATTTGAAAAAGCTTCCGACCGGTGAGTTGGATGGGTAGAGGAGTGGAAGGGAGCGCATCTGGAGAGGGAAGTCCCAAGTTTGTATCCCATTCTAGTCAGTTGCCATCATGCTCTCGTCTAGAGAGCAGCGGACCTCGAGAGCTTCTTTTCTAACGGTTGCTCACTAGGAACATGTTCGAGGATTTTTTATGCGAAGCCTCGAAGAAAAGAATGTTAGGCACGTGCGGTTTTAGCAAGATGGAGTCACAGCACACACATAGTACCTGGCTCACTGAATTGAATGAATATTTTCGCGACCGACAACTCCTAAGAAAATCATGATGTTTTCTGAGCGAAATCCTGAAATGAATTTTGAAAGATTTTTTCCCCGGGTTTTACCGGATGGACAAACAACCGTCCGGGTTAAAAACAGAAAATAACCCGGTAAACCGTTCTGGAAGTACCGGTTTTCGGACTAATCGTCCGGTTTTGGACATCCCTAGGCACGACCATTAAATAATAAAGTTTTTTTTTCATCACGGATTTTAGTAACGAAACTTCATACTAGAAAGATGACCCTTTAATGATTTTGGCTTCTGTAGAGTGATTTTAGCTTCTGTAGTTCCTTAAAATTCGCCAATCAACTCTCGAGTCATATTGAAAATAGACTTGGAAAAAAATAAACACACATAAGTGTGACTATCCAGTTGACTATCCACATCCAGTCAACCCCATTTTTTTGTGTTTTCAGTATGTAAAAATGCTTCACGATTGGATTTAGTTTCTGTCAGTTTTTTTGGCAAGTGGCTTATCCCCGGTATCAGGTTTTTATTATTTTTATTTTTCTACAATTCGTATTTTTCTGAAAACCCATAATTTTAGCTCAGAACTTAAATCTCAAAATACACCTGTTGTACTGATGCCGGACTCTAGAGACTCTCGATTAGAAAACATCCGGATTACTGAGTCTGAGCCGATTCAGTGAGGACGGCGGATTATGAGGTGTTCCGGATTAGATGGTGGCCGGATTATAGAGATTGCACTGTACAATTTGTTTAAGGGCCGATGTCTCAAATAATAATTTTCTTTGCTTCATAATTGTGTATCGTATGAAAGAGGTGGCCCGGAATCAATGCCCCCCGGGCCCGGATTTTCTCTCCACGGCCCTGCGCAAAATACGTTTACTAGACTAGTAGGCATTTTTCTTGTGTGAAAAATGACGTGATCATGTGTGTATTCTATAGTTGCAATACTTACATTTTGTTTAATCAGACAAATATCCAAATATTCCTAATGCATATGCGATAGTTTTGAGCTTTTATGGTAAGCGTGCGTGTTGTCTTCGCGTTCTGTTTGTGGTTCTGCAATTTTCGCTCGTCGTCGTCGCTTCACTTAGCCGATATTACACAATTATTTAAATGATAAATTTATTAAAATTGTTAGTAAATATTTTATTGTGTTCACTATTGTCGTTTTTTCGAAACTATGATAGATTTAAAGATTTTTTTTTAATATTTATTGATCGTTGATATTATTTCCACTACTCGATGATTTATTTCTACAATAAAACACAAAATATATTTGAATAGAACCAAATATGCATATGAATATCACATTGATGTCGTATTAAGATTTATCCGGTCGGAATAATAATCGAAAGCACTCAAAATAATAACTTCGTTTCACGATGATAAATCCGTAACATCAACAACAACAACGTCATTAACAATAACAGCTTCGGAATGACAGTCATAGGATTAAAATTTATCGTAACTGACATCCCCTTATGAAAAATCAGCCACTGAACACGGAATCAACCTTTATTTTCCCAAGAAATAGCCCGTTTTCCCAGAAAAGTGAAAATAGTAGAATTTGCATTGTGTACCAAATATGGTACGCCATGCATTCAAGCCATACACTAGCCGGCATATGTATTTTGACATCTGGTACTCTCGAGCCAAGATACTGATTTTGTTTAACTAGAGTGAATAACGGTAAATTTCTTATAAGGAAATCAAAGTACGTATCAACAGCAAAAAATATGCTCAATATTTTTCCTGTCCATTTTCGCACTCTCCTGCTATAAAGAAGAGAACAAATTGGTGCGAAATTTTGATCTGACATAAGTATTTTGACAATATTTAAATCTTTGATTATACACCAATTTCTCTGGAAAAAAAATGGATAAAACATAATTTTATTAATGATTTGTGTTTATATTTTGAATTCCAAGCAGAAAATGTGTGCAGTGGCTTGAAACATTGGAAAAAAATCAGAAATTCGAAGTTTGGTTTAAGCCTCCGTAGAGGCAAACTTCAACCCTGGTTTAAACGTTGGAGACGCTGCAATTGAATTTAATTTCATAAGGTAGACTGTTCATTATTAAACACCAGAATTGAATAAGAGAAAAGAAATAGAAAACTATTCCATGCATCACAGAAATGGGATGTGTATATCGAATCATTACCGAAAAATCTTCCAAATATTTAGGGAAAGTGTCCTAATTGAACCAAAGGATATTATGAATATGAAGAATGTGCCATCGGAAGCAGAGATAATAACAACCACCTTCGGTCTAGAACTAAAAAAGGCAAATTGCATAAATACGCAGATTAACTGAAACCAAAGAAAGATTTAAAAACCATACCAAAAGCAAACCTCTGTTACTAACGAAAAAGTTCAAGCTACTGCAACTTTCGGAAAAAGCTTTTTCAGCTAATATTCGTTATTTTATTACATTTTTACAAAAAAAAAATTAATAATTAAAGAAAATGCCCAGTTTATGTGGAAAAACGGATACGTGGTTATAAAAATTAATACCACAGTGGAGGCTCTCTTATGATGCAGGGATATTTTGCTTACAATGGCCTAGGCTGCTTAAGTTCAAATCACTGTTTCCATGGCCAAAGCTTCTTTTGGTCGTCATTGAATCGTCGGAGGTTATATTCGTTTTTTTTTGCGGCACAATTTGGTTTAAATTTCACTTCTTTCTCAGAGTTATTCATCGTGGCTCACTCATCACTCGGGGTTTACATTCGCTTTCTTTCAGAGAGCGCCAAGATTTTTTTTTATTTTTTTTTAAACATTTTTTTGTTTGGTAATAAACAGTTTACCGTATAAAATAAAATTCGATAGTAGCGTATTCAATGTGTAAAACAGGACTAAGGCTGGCATCAATCGATGCTCAAACCAATCTTCTAAATTCTGATTTTTGTTTATGTTTCGAGCCACTGGTGATATTTTTTATCATTGAAAATTAATATGGGGAACTCAAAAATTAATAAAAACGTGTTTTGTGCATCAGTTCTTGCGAAAAAAATGGGTGCAATCAAAGAGTTAAATGTTGTCAAAATACTTATGGCACACCAGAATTACGCCTCCATCTTTTCTCTTTTCTATAGGATGAGTCCGAAAAAGGACAGGAAAAATATTAAGCATATTTTTTGCTGTCGATATGTGCTTTAATTTTGATAAAAGAAATTTACCGTTATTGGCTTTAGTTAACAAAACCAGTGTCGGGGCTGGAGGGTATGAGATGTCAAAATACATATGCCGACCAGTGTATGTCGTAAATGAAAGACATTTTTCACACTTTCTTTAATATGCCACTTACTTTAATAGGAACAGTGCAACCACGAAAGAATAATGATTATTGAGGGTTTTGATCGAAATTATAGTGGGAACTTGATATAATGAACTCCTCTTCATTAAAGTAAATGTGGTAATTTCTATAGAAAATTGCGAATATTCGGTTTTTTAAAAGGGAGCTCGAGTAGGTGCGTGATTAGTTCCTATTCCTTATTGAAATTTGTATCGATGCCTATTTGTGACATATCCGGGAAGTTGATGGAAAGTGGAGTAGGTCTTACTACCCCTACATCCCCTACAAACCTAAATTTAGCCATATCTTTTGATAGGATGTCACGAAAAACTTCAAATGTGTGTCAAGTGGAAGCTGTTGGATGTCCTTATAAAATATTAAAATTGCGCCAGATCCGACTCATAGGCTTCATGCACACGACGCGAAAACGGCTCGCAAGCTCGACACATCGAAATGCATTGGCTCTTATGGAAAGCTCATGACGAGGGACAGCAAGCGAGAGCCATACAAAGTCAAAACACGGCTCGCGAGACGTGTTTTCACATATCGTGCACCACAATCCGCAAATTCACGGCTCGCGACCCGTGTTTTGACTGTGCACGGGTTCTCGCTTGCTGTCGCTGGTCATGAGCTTCCCATAAGAGCCACTGCATTTCGATGTGTCGAGCTTGCGAGCCGCTTTCGCGTCGTGTGCATGAAGCCTTATAGCCCTTCCTCCCCTACAAAAAAAAACATGGATTTGATTATTTTGGGCTTTGCGTGCCGTCTAGCTCTGTACATGGGTATAGGTAGGGTATGCACTCATTATGCTATTAGCGCGATTAGAACCCGGCCTCGCTATAAAATAAATATTTTATATAATAGTTCGTTATAAACATGTTCCACTGTTAAACGTATATCTCGAGACTTCTTTTGACTTATCATATCTCATGGGATTCCTTTCTTGAAAAGTATATGGATTGGATTGACTTTGCTAGGATATGAATATGGAAATGAACTGCTGCCTGCTTTATAACCCAAATTTGTGCAGGTTCCAGGATATGTCCACAATAATTACATCCACGTAATTTTTTGTATATCGAATGTGATACTCCGCATAGTCTTTCATATGAAATGGTTAACCCTAGATACACATTTCCTGAGGATCCTGACCGTGGACTTTCCAGACAATATGAGACAGACATAATCAAATGGTTTTTGTTTTGAAAAGGTTTTGTTCGAAGCACATGTCTATAAATGAACACGACACCATCTACAAGGTTTACCGTCAGGGGAGCACCTAGCCTTTCGGCCTTTATCTCCCGGTCCTTCGGGCGGTTTGGACCTTCGGCTTTTTACTGACATGGTCTTATTGTCAGATGGGGATTTCTCCATCCGGTGAATACACTCACCTTCAGAAACCCAACCGGGGTTGCATCACCAGCTCGATGACTCGGATAACAACCCACAGCCACATCGAGCCAACACCTTGATGGCCAAGGACCATGCACACCCATCCCTGAGGTACACTATTCGCTTAAGACTTCTCTATAGCAGGTGTGATCCTCCTTCGGCCCCCTATTGGTTAAGCCTCACGTCAGAATTCCGATGCGCACATCCCAGGCTAGTTGGACCTGTGACGCTGCTTTTCACATCCGGGCGGCCCCTTCAGTATACTAGTCAGCAATGCGATTCGGGCCGTGTGGTTTACGATTTACCGTATGGTGACCCCCCCCCCCCCCATCAGGGAACACCGTTTATCGTGCTCGGCCTACGTCGAAGCCGAATCCACTTGGATTAAAAAAAATCGTACCAGCCGCAAGGGATGGGCTAGAGGCGCCGACTAGTGGTACCCCTTCCTATACCTGAAGTGAGACTGGATGGTGTGGGGCACGCTTCAAAGACGACAAATATGCGTCAAAATGTCGCCATCCTACGTGTACATCACGCTGCCGCATAATGTGTGTCAAGTGCAATATTTATTTATGCGTATTAAACAACAGTTGCTTCGAAAACTATCACACTTCAAAGCATTTTTAATCTATTGTAAGAACCCAGGTGCACATATGTGTACCATGTTTTTTTCTAATACTACAAAATAAAAATTAATGAAGATACCAATTGTTCGTATTTTATTGTATTTCAACCCCGAAAAACACCCAAAAACACTTGAATGTTGATTTCTTCTAGTCTAGGTCATAAGAGGATAAAGCGTGTCCCGCATTGGGTGGTCAAAATTGTAAGGGTGCATAGGACGATTTGTTGGGGAAACAACACGACCAGAAGAGATATCGGTAAACAATTTTAATTTATACATTTTCATTACATAGCTGTTTTTATTTGCAATGGTAAGTAATATCCGAATTGTGAAAAAGTTAAAAGCTTTGATTCCTGGATACGTCCCTTAGGCAGAATATCGTAGGGTAGGGTTGGTAGGGGCTAGGGCCAGCTAAATATTTTAATTTTGGACTGAAACGCCAGATTCAAAATAAACACTTTGAAGTTGTTGTTAAGTAGAAAAATTTGTAGCTATAAGAATAACAGCACATTTTTCAAATTTCCTATTTTTTTTTGCTGCTCACTACCGTCAGGGTTACGTCCGAACTCACGATGAAATTCAAAATGGGTAAATCACGGGATTTAAGTAATGCTTCATAGAATGAAATGTCCTAAATGTCCTGCTCAAATATGAGCTGCACTAGCAATCTTTTTTTTTTTAAAGGAGGGAGGAGGAGAGGAGAGGAGAGAGAAGTCATATCGTCTTCTGAGGGCCGTTTTCTATAGGCACTGTCTGAAGGCAATATATACCATTTACAAGACAAATTCACCTTTTTCTTAACACACTAAACTAAACAACTAAACATCAAACGCAATTAATGATTTTGCAAATGAAATTACGACTTTACCAAGTCAAATTAATGATTCAGTAAATCACTTAAATCGTTAATTTCCGTTGATATACAGCGTTATCACTGCTACCTCACTGATGAAAACAAAAATGTATTACAGGCAGGGCCGAATTTTCCATATGGACAACCTGAGTTATTGCCCGAGGCAGCAAATTTTTGAAATTTTGAATAATTTAACCCTTAAATGCATAGCGCACCACATATAATACATGGCTAGATTCCTATAAAAGTCCAGCGATTCCTAGAGTTTTTACTGTATGTTTACTTTTTTCTCAAAGTAGACAAAACTACCTTTCACATAAATTCATTACTAGGTTTCTGAAGCTTTTTTTTTTTTAATTGTCTGTGCGTTATCAAAGTAGATGAACGTTGATTTTTAAGGAATTTTTAAAGATATTCTTTACAGCTTTAAAAATTGGCAAAATATACCGTTATTTGACAAAAGAAAACTACTGGTACATATATTGGAATGCCCAGTGGCATGGGTTAAGAATTGTGCCACTACTTTCCCCGGCGTGTCGTAGAAGGCGACTAAAGAGGCAGGGGAGAATAAAACTCTCCTGGGTCTCGTACAAATCTATACAATTGCGCGCGACATCGATTGCGTTAAATTGTATACATATGTATGAAGCCTAATAAAAATTGACCCCTGTGGTGTTGGGGCTAGAATTATGCCACAGCGTTCCCGGCTTGTTATAGAAGGCGACTTGAGGGATAGGGTGTGTAGACTTGTAACTTGCATACCTGAAACTAAACTACACTCGAAACATTGAACGAGCCTCGGATACCACGGACTGATTTACCGGCCTTACGACCTTTGGCTACAAACAACGGACTACGATTGGTTTTTGGAACGTTCGTGGGGCGAGTGCAGTAGTACGAGACTCACGGAAGTCGAACGGGAAATGACCGCATATAGAATTTCGATATTAGGACTGAGCGAAACAGGATGGACCTAGTTCCCAAACTGTGCTGCTTTACTCTGGTAGTCAACTTGAAGCCTCACCCAGAATGGCTGGAGTCGGCATCCTTTTGAACAAGGAAGCTCGCCAATCTCTTATAGATTGGAGGGCTATTTGCGACCGACTAATAACTGCCAGATTCAAGTTCAGAGTAAGGAACATTACCATAATTCAGTGCTACGCCCCAACTGAGTCAGCCGACCAGCATGCTAAAGACGCCTTTTACCACCTGCTTGGCGACACCTTTGACAAGACTCCCAGAGGTGACATAAAAATTATTATGTGGGATCTCAATGCTAAAATTGGGTGTGACAATGTTGGATTGGAACATCTAATGGGCAATCACGGTCTGGGTGTGAGGCTCGACAATGGTGAGTTGTTCGTAGTGTTCTGTAACTCTCGTCAGCTTGTCATTGGCGGCACCCTGTTCAAACACGAACCTTGCCATTTAGCAACCTGGATATCGCCAGATGGCCGAACCGAGAACCAGATTGACCATATAGCCATCTTCAAAACATGGAGGAATTGTCTTATGGACGTCAGGGCTAAGCGTGGTGCTGATGTAGGCAGCGATCACCAACTTGTCATCGCAAAAATTCGCTTGCGAACCGCTGCTATTTGTCGCGCACAAAACGAGCGTGTGTTGCCACGATTCAATGTAAAGAAGCTTAAAGAACCATCAACAATACGCGCAGTTTCTAGCGCATTGCGCGAGGTAGCTAATGCACAAACGCCAGATGCTTCTTCTATTCTATTGATGATAGATGGAACATTGTGAAGGAAGCTTTTCTATCGTGTGGCGAAACATTTGTGGGCAGACTACAGCGAGGTAGGAGACCATTTACCAGTGATGATACATTGTCTCTGATAACTGCACGGAAGAGGATTAAAGAGCAAATAAACTCGGCTACTGACAATTCAGTCAAGCAACAACTGAGGACCGAGTACAGTTCTCTTCAAAAAAGAGTGCAGAGGAGCGTTAAACGTGATAAACGCAACAAAATCAACGCCGCAGGAGGCAGAAGATGCGGCTTTCCGTGGTGACAGTGGAACAATTCACAAGCTCATAAAGCCACTGACTGGCAAATATTTTACCAATGAGCATCCTGTAAAAAATAAAGACGGGCCTCTGCTAGTCACAGATAAACAACAACTGCTCCGATGAAGAGAGCATTTCATGGAGGTTCTTAGCAACAACCTTAACCCTTCAAGCCCATCTCCACCGGAGGCAGTAAGTCTTCCGCAAATGGCAATAATTAACACCGGCGCACCATCCAAGCTGGAAATAACTAAGGCCCTTCAATCATTGGAAACAGGTAAGGCCCCGGGGGCAGACGGTATGCCGATGGAATTTTTGAAAGCGGACATCAACGCTACAGCGGATATTCTTCTTCCCCTCATTCAAGAGTGTTGGATAACCGAGACTCTCCCTCAAGAATGGAAGAAGGGCGTCATTATTAAAATCCCAAAAAAAGGAAGTATCTAGGATTGCAATAATTGGCGTGGAATATGTTTCCTCCCTGCAGTCTCTAAACTGATGGCCAAAATAATCTTGGACCGGATCAAGAAAACGATCAACCGCACTTTGAACAATGAACAAGCTGGTTTTCGTGAGGGCTTTTCATGTAGCGATCATATCAACACCCTCCGAATTATAATTGAACAATCCACTGAATGGAGATCCCCGTTACATCTATTGTTCATTGACTCCGAGAAGGCGTTTGACAGCGTTGACCAGGCTTATATCTGGACAGCCTTACGTAGGAGAGGCATACCAGAGAAACTTATTGCCATCATAAAGAGTGCTATAACGGAGCCCAATGTCACGTCTTGCACAAGGGCGAATTGTCTAGTCCTTTTGAGGTGAATAATGGAGTTAGACAAGGCTGTATCTTATCGCCAATACTGTTCCTTATTACCATCAACGACGTAATCTGCGACGCTCTAGGCAACCATAAAAGTAAGGGTATCAGGTGGAAATTATTTGATTACCTTCAGCACCTGGACTATGCCGGCGACATTTGCCTTCTTTCAAACACAGCAGATCATCTGTCTCAAATGGCGGATGCTTTGCATCGTGAAAGTCGAAGTGCTGCTTTAAAAGTTAAGACGACGCTAAGACGAAATACGTGAGCTTGACATCAGAAAGGCAAAGAAACATTTCAATCTCCGGACAGCCGATAGAAAAAGTCGAGAACTTTACATACCTTGGGAGCGTAGTAGCAGCGGATGGCGGGGCTGATGCAAACTTTCGTGAATCAGTGCCTTCGACGCATCCTACAAATTCGCTGGCCTAAGGTAATCTCTAACGACGATCTCCTCCAAATTACTGGCCAAAATAGAATAGGCATCGACGGCGGAAGTGGAAGTGGATAGGTCACACACTTCGAAAAGAGCCAAAAAATATTGCAAGACAGGCTCTAGATTGGAATCCTCAGGGAACCGATGCAAGGCGTCGTGTGGGAAGACCCAAAAATACATGGAGAAGATCTGTTGAGGCAGAGAGAAAATCTATAGGCAAATCGTGGGAACAGCTGAAGCCGATGGCTGCTAATAGGCAGAGGTGAAAAAAGGCGTAGTCAATGCCCCACTAGGGGTTAAAAGGAACCAGAGAGAGAGTGTGTGTTATTGGAGGCTTTTACAAAATAGGGAGGTAAAAAGGTTCCATTTGGTAATACTTTAGGTAACGCGTCTGAAGGGGAGATTAAGGTTTGAAGAGGAGATTTATAGTATGCATTCGGTTGTTGTGTACTCGTATTTCGAAAAATTTTGCGAGTGATCCATAATGGGTGCGGTTATCCCATTTTTCCAAGCGAGCTCTGCTAGTAAGGATCATATATGATTCTGGTACTACTATAAAGCACTGCGTTGCGGTAGAATTTTTTGTTGGGGCGACGGTATTTTGTCAGGCACTTACGTGACACTTTCCTCTCGAAAATCTGTAAGTCTTTTGCTGTAGTGGGAGACAAATTCATCCACGCTGAAAAGCAATAATTTATTGCTGGACGTATTAACGTTTTGTACATTAAGGCCTTTACTCTATAATCGATAGATTTGGAAGAGAAAAAAGCGTTTAGTCTGCATGCAGAGGCCTTTACCTTACTAAGGATACGTTTAGCGTGGTGGTTGCTTTTAGATTTATCGTTGAAGAGAAGTCCGAGATAATTTAAATTTCCTTTCAGTGGAATTGGCTGACCATTTAGGTTCATTTGAATGATTTTACTTTCAGGAACAGCTTTATAATGGCCCTTACCGCTTGCGTTTCTGAAGCAGGTTACAGAACATTTGTCATAATTGATTTTAAATCCCCAATTGGACAGGAACGATACAACAGGGGCTTATTAAGCTTCCAACTTAAAAACCGCTTGAGATGGCCTAGGATCTTATGCGAAGACAATAATGTCGTCAGCGAAGAAAAGGCTAGACAGCTCTTTTAAACTTCGTGCTTCATTAGGTGAACTGTGGATACTTGATGGAATGTCATGAAGATAAAAGTTAAAAAGCTTCGGTCCAAGAATGGACCCTTGGGGCACGCCTGAACGAACCGGCACTGGGTAGGATTTGGGTTCACCAATTAACACCTGTAAGCTCCTGTATTTCAAGAAATTTGAAATTATGCGGCATAACAATAATGAACAATTTGCTTCCAGAAGTTTGAAAACAAGAACTTTATGGCAGACTGACTGCGACGAAGGCTTTTTTCATGTCTAACGAGCAAGCCACAGTAACTGTGTTAAGTCTTAAATTTTCAAGGATGCAGTTCAATAATGCCATAACAGCCATTTCCGTCGATCTAGCTTTCTCGAAGCCGAACTGATTGTCAGGGAGTTTTTCTTTGTGATCGGGCACAGCAGCCCGATCTATACTATATGTATTGATAGTATTTCAATACCATAAACTAAATAATATGCGTGGTTTTTGTACTCATGTGTAGGTTAGTTTAGTGTAACTGCATGGGGGCTAACATAACAACATAATCCGTATGCGTCATTTTGGTATTGTAACCCCTTGCAGTTACACTAAACTAACCTACACCTGAGTACAAAAAAAAACACGTCTATTAACGTAAATAGATAGATGCTAGTATTTTAGGGAAAAGTATTGAGAAAATTTTGATTGTTCACAGCAAATTAAAACTGCAGATCGGTTTTTTCTCAAAACCATAAAAATGATTATTCGCAAGCCTGGCATATTGCTGACAATTTATGCACAACTAGAAGATACCCCTTAAGTGCAAGTGATACACCGCATATTTTCCGTTAAAATTATGTTTCCAGTTCTGTGGTTACTTATTGCTTGGTGACTGTTAGACACTTTATTTAGATTGTCCCAGATCCACTAAAGAATCCACAAAATTCTCACAATTCTACACTAAAATCTTACTGATCCTAGATTCCAGATACATCGGTAAATAGAACAAATTAAAAAAAAAAATCACATTTACTGACTCGAAAGGATATTTTCGCGAGTCTATTCTGCAAAACGTGTTGCTAATGATCGCGGAAAAAAACTACGACAATTAAAGTCGTATTACGATTAAAATTTTTTTAAAAATTAATTTGCACTTCAACACACACACGAACATACACACAGCCATTCACTCATACAATCACATCCACGGACATTCGTTCGTATCACAAGGAAGTGTACCGGAAATTGAATAAATATAACGACACACCGTATAATCATCATGTAACCGATTTTTTTTTGCACAAATCATAACTCTCTACAGATACCCGCAAGTGGAGCTGAGCTGAGGAGCATATTGTTTGAGTATAACCGCGATGGTAACAGATGGAATGTAAAAGTAACGTATGCAGACTCACTTTCTATACGAATGTGTACATAAACGATTTCCATATGGATTTTATCGAAATTTTTAAGGATACCGTCCAAATATTTTTATAAAAAAAATTTTTTTTCAAGATTTTATCGACGGCAATTTTTTTTTGTGTATGCGAAATTGCACAATTTATCAAGGGAATAATCAAGGCTCGCAGGATGGGCAGAATCAACAATATAAAACACACAATTTAGCGAATGCTGTTATCACAATGTATCCTGTTGGTTGTCGTTGTTGTTGTTGTTGTTGGTGTTGTTGTCGGGCTTGGAATTAAGAAAAAAGTTATCTTCAGTTAACGATCACACCGAAAAATATCTAATATCTTTTCATTTTTATTCAAAATCGCACACAAAAGTATTTTTGAAAATTTTAATATAATTTTAGTTGTTTTTTTTATCTTCTTTCTTAATTCATTTTTAACACACGCACTTCAAATTTACACCACACTCACTATAGTAATGGTAACGACTACTCAACCGATTTTGTTTTTTTTTTTAAATATATGAAAGAAATAAAAAAAATTAAAAATTTTCCGGATAAATGAAAAATCTGTAATAGATATCAACGGTGTGTGCTCAATGATTGTTATATACGCCGCGTATACTGATACAGTATGGTGTACTAAACGCGACAAATACAAATCTCAGTACTAAATTCCAATAATGAATTATTATTCTTTCTTCGTTTCTTCATCATCAGAGACCCAAGAAAACGGCTCGACGGACGAGACGGATAGAGCGCAGGCAGAGCTCGCGACACACACGATTCACGCGATTGCGCTATAATATGAGAACTGATGACGGCCGCGATTTTTTTCTTTCTTCAATCTGGGGGCCAGCCAACACACTGGCCGTGCGCCGTGATTTTGGCTCTATTACATCGGGTATCGGCCGCTACCGCCGATTCCAACAAGCGTATAGTGTTCACATTATGAATTTTTATTATAAAAGAAGATATTATGTGGTGTGCACACAGCATTTCGAGTAGCCCATCCATCCATCCGCATACAGTGTCCATAAAGTCCATAGTGTGGCGATTGTGTGTTTCTTTTCCAATGAGATCGATGGTGATAATTATGTTGATGATGACGACGATGATGATGATGGTGGCTAATTATCTGCACTTTAATTTAACTCCTTAAAACTCCGAGCAACAGTCACCGCAAGAAGCGGAACAAATAGGCATTTGAAATTGAATTACATATGCTCGTTCTGTGCATAAAGCCGAAAAACTATTTTGTCCACTCGTTATCACTCTCACTATCTGTATCAACAATCTCTTTCACTTCTTTGATATTTACCTTAAATTTTCGGTTACCCACAAGTTTTTTCAATAGTGCTGTACAGGGCAGTGGCGATCCTACGTAGGGGTTTTTGGGGGTTCAAACCCCCTCCTTTCACATGTATTAATGCTATTTTTTTAGACAGTAGGTTATAATAGTGGCTAGGGTCAGGGGCGTACGCAGATATAAATTTAGGGAGGGGTTTTTAAGAGTGGTTGAACTGCGGGAACATTATACCATACAAATTGTATTCAAATTTTAAATTTGAGGAAAAAAATGCAAAGATTTAGTGAATCTACGTTGAACTGATTCTAAGTCTGTTCTGTTTTGTTATGCAGATGGTGACCAAATAAAAAAAATAAATAACAGGCGCGACAATCCAGCAGACTAAGGCCGCAGGATGTGTTAGTGACATCCTATTTCCAAGATCTTATCTGCTTTTTGTTGAGGTAATGAGATCAGCATCACACTCAGCAGTGTTATTTATCCCCATAAATGGGTACTCGTTTAACATCTGAGTGAGATCATAGTCCGTCACAAGCTCGTGAGTTCGAAAAACACCATGGCTCACGGTGAGATACGAACTCATGACCCTGTGCAGCGAAGGTGTGCGCACTAACCGCTGCACCAGCCAGACTACGGTGACCCAATATCAGACGCATATTCCAGTAAACTGCGTACAAGCGAAAGGAATAGTCTTGCAGCAGTTCCAATGTTCCAGTTCCAGTGAAAATCACTGAAAAATCTTAATACGAAACCAGAAAGTTTAGATGTTTTAAGAACCAAATTTTCAATATGGACGTTGAACTTCAGCTTAGTTTCAAAGGTTACGCCTAGGTCGTCAACTGTTGAAACACATTTAAGAGGAAGGGAATTAATTTGATAACGATAGGAAAATGGAAAAGGTTTAAGGGAATATATCATCTGAGCACATTTAGAAACATTTAGGTGCAGACCGTTCCTAAGGCACCATTCAGATAAGGTATCCAGGTCGGCTTGCAACGAGAATAGCTTGCAATCGTCAGCATATAATAAAGAATGGTTTTTCAGAAGTGGAGGCAAAAAAAGTAATGGGCCTAATATTGACCCTTGAGGTACACCAGAGCACGGGTAAAACGGCAAAGAAACCAAATCTTTAAAAGCTACTGATGAGCTTCTATCCATAATGTGCGAAGCTAACCAACCTAAAAGAATAGGAGGGAAACCAGAAATGCCAAGTTTATGAAGAAGGATACCATGATCCACTGCGTCAAACGCTTTAGAAAAGTCGGTGTAAATCACATGTACATCGCAATGTTTATTGAAGGACTTTCCTACATACTCGACAAACTCAACTAAATTTGTGACCGTTGATTTGCCTGCACAGAAACCATGTTGGTTCGAGACAATAAGATGGCTGAAACAATCCCAAATGAGGTTGAATATGATACGCTCAAGAATTTTGGAGCAGGAAGACAGCAATGAAATGGGGCGATAATTTGAAGCAATGCTTGAATCACCTTTTTCGGAATGGGAACGGTTTAGGATAGCTTCCAAAGGGAAAGGAAAACCCCTTGTCTAATACTCTTGTTGAAAATTATCGCAAGAGGTAAGCATAAAGACAGGCTGCACTTCTTTAGGAAGTATGTAATTGGAGATTCCATCGGGACCAGAAGAAGTATTGTTTTTAAATGATGCAATAATTGTGCCCACATAAACTTCTTGAATATTAGGGAAAAAAGGAAGGTGATTATGTGATTCATGAAAAGTAGTATAAGCAGAAGAGTTAGAGGTTTGACTAAAATGGCTAGCAAAGTACCGGGCAAACAATTCACATATGTCTTTTGGATTGCTTGCAGTTAACTGGTCGAATGAAAGGTTAGAAGGATGTGAAGATGACGAGCGCATATTTCGAACATATGACCAGAACAGTTAACCTTCTCCTTTGTTGACGCTGTTTTCTATGCTAATAATGTAAGCATTACGTGCTGCCATTATCATTTTTTTCGTTTTGGCTCTAATTCGACGAAATGCAATTAGGTCACAGTTTCTGTTGTAACGTCTATAACGCAAACGAATTTTGTTCTTTTTCCTTATAAGCCTGTGCAAATAAGGCGTGAACCGTATAGGACCAATGCGAGGTTTAGTGGAGTAAAGCGGAACGTTTTCCTGAATGACTTCGTATAAAATATTATAGAATGCATCCACCGCAGAGTCGCAGTTAAGATCAGCAAGGACGCTCGACCAATTAATCCGACTCAATTTAGCATTAATTACTTCATAATTGGCCTTGAAATAATTAAACCTTGGAAGTTTATTTTTGTGCCGAGAAGGAGAAATGTTGAGGAGAAGTTCGTGAGAAATGGCAGGATGGTAAGAGTCACAGGGAACATAGGAGATTGTATGGTTTGACTTTGAGGGCGATAAACACGACAAAGGTAAATTGCTGAGTACAAGGTCCAACGTTCTATTCATGAAGTTACGAACAACATTGAACTGCAATAAGTTACACGCCTGGAAAAATTTGTTTTATTCTCAAATTTCTTAACTAAGATACCATGCGGCCACAATTTGGGTTCGCAGACCGGTGAATCGTCATGAATAGTTACTTTGAAGGAGGCAACAATGCGATTAGGTATATTGTCCTTCGTGAGTTTTCTGACGTTCAAGATGGCAGGCTCATATCCGATCTTCTTGATGATGTAACCTCAGCCTCAGTGGTGTCGTACGAAAGTCTAGTATTGAAGACTTGAGTGGGCGGAACACACACTCTCAAACTACATTGAGATGATGAAGCGGTTGGCGAACGACCCTTATGCTGCTGTGAAGTAAGCGAAATTTGTGACGTACCATTTGTTAAAGCACTCTGAGAACCCTTTGTGGGAGCAATTGTTGGCGTCGTCTGTATGTTCAAATTAACAGACAACGGATGCTGGTAGGAAGAAACGGTAGGTTGTCGAGGCCAAAGATGATTCGAATGAAGAACAGATGGCGACAACGAGGCAGAAGATATCGACGCAGTTGGAAGTGAAAGTGAAAGGAGACGCTGACGGATGAAATAGATGCTGCTGATCCAAGTGAATGTTCGGCGAAACAAAAGGCGAAGTTGTTAATGCAGAGTGCGCCGAAGGCATCACAAAAGATGATGGCTCTTGTTGAGATAGTGATGCCGGGGATTGCAGAATTCGAGCATCGTTAGGCAAATGTTTCGACGAAGCAAGTTGAGGCTGGTGAAAAGTTGAGTCGTTTGACGGAGTTAGCAGTTGAAGTTGCGGTTGGGATTTCGAGGGGCCTTGTAACTGAGCACAAGTAGCTGAGGCTTGTTAACGTGTTGAGATACCTCATTCCTCTTCTGAGCCTTCTGCTGACGGAGACGTGTGGTGATACCAATATGCTCAGAGGATATGGAATCGGCTCCCGTCTTAGTAGGAATTTTGTTGGGGCCAGTATCGTCGGTGGCGTCAGAAGTAATAAAGGCCGCAACGTTATCGAAAGAATTTTGAAGACGAGTCAAACGGCCTGGAAGTCGGCGGTTATACCCCCAAGCACTTGTTTAGTTGCAATCATTTTGGCGACGAATGCTGACATCGATTTGGCTCTACACGTTTTGCAAAACCAATGAACGCCTGAGTCAGCCTTACGTATATAGTCACCGACTGGACCAGGAAGGTCAACCCACTTGTTGTGATACGGTTTCTCACAGAAGCCCGCGCACACAATTATTGGTGAAAAATTGTCATTGTCGAGACAAGTTTTTAGCGAACATAAAGCCATAGTTAAGGCAAAAAAAGCACGGAATGAAAATTAAATGCCCCAAAGCACCAGTTGTAAGTGGTTTGCATATGGAACAACATGCATTTCAATATATACGACCTAAAAACCAAGACTTCCGCACCTATTCGATCCACTATTGCACCCATATTTGTTCTCAATGTATAAAAACACAGTTATTTCAGGCAGTACTGATACTCGAAACATTCATTATTATTCATATCATTATAGCATCAATTCATTTCGGAGGGGTTTTGAACCCCCAAAACCCCTATGTAGGATCGCCACTGGCTAGGGTAATCGCACAGGGCAGTGGTTTCGAAACCCACTGTATCTTCAGTTTATGATAGTTTTAGAATTCATCCTGTGACGGACTATGATTTCACTGAGATGCTAAATAAGTACTTCTTTGTATGAAGACGGAAAATGAAGAAATTCCAAACCCCTCATCGAAGTTATTTATGAAGAAATTTTATCCGGTAATGAGCGAGGGACTCATTATCTACTCGGAAAGTTGCGGGTAATATGTTGCTGTTCTTCTGAAGGTTGAGAAGGCCTAGTGCCAGGGAAGCACTACAAGAAAAAAATCTACAGTAGAAAACTATGACCCAGCTTGACTGGCGGTGTATAGTTTAACTCAGAGGTAGGGAGGTAGGGAAACAGGAAATATTAAAAAAAATTTTGAATTTCGTAATTTCAGATTATGACTGACAGCCTCATTCAATTTATCTGTGCCAACGTGAACCTCGTTTCTGCGTTTTTCTGCGTACGCCCCTGGTACAGGGTGCCCCAAAAAACAACGTGTCCAGCTGAGATGATAACATATACCTATTGGTGCATGCCACGAACATAGCATTAAAGAAAAATCAAAAATATGTTGGTATCCAGATTTGCAATCCTGAGGTGGATCATACGCCGAAATCTTATCCCATACACCTTAATCTTAAATTGATAGTTTCGCGAATCTGGTATAATTGGTGACGATATGTATTGTCGCGAAAGGATGGAAACCGATTAGCTCAAAAGAACCTATAACTTAATTCAAATGTGAAGAGTATCCAAAATTCTTAAGAAATTTGTTTCGTTCTCATGTTAATTTATTTGGCCGCCTTCCCATAAACGCTTCAACCTTTGAATTGTTTAACCACTTTTCGTTCGGTGGTAATAAGATTAAAGAACACTTAGGAAAAAGTGTACTTCAAAGTTCCGTGGGGAGTCGCTGCTGTATTGGAGACGCCTGTAAACGGCCATTAAAAAATTGGAGACGCTTTGTGTCGGCTCACCGCTCGAACCTCGCCTTTTATACGTTTCTGTGGAGTACCGTAAAAGAAGAAGACCGAAAAAACTATGGAGCGGTATAAAGAACGAGGCAAGGAAGAAGAAGAAGACCGTAAAAAGGCGAGGTGCGAGCGTAGCGAGGGGTGAGCGGGCACAAAGTGTAGGTATACTTGAAAATTCTGAGGGTTGTCGCCGCTGAAATAGAAACATCTGTAAAATACCCTCAAAAAAATTTAAAACAATTCTGTCCGTTTACCGCTCGCTACGCTCGCACCTCGCCTTTAATACGTTACTGTGGAATATCGTAAGAAGTCGAGGTGCGAGCCTAGCGAGCGGTGAACGGGCACAAAGTATACTTGCGAATTTCGAGGGTAGTCGCTGCTGTATTGGAAACGCCTGTAAAGGGCCCTAAAAAATTGGAGACGTTTTGTGTCGGCTCACTGTTCGCTTCGCTCGCTCCTCGCCTTTACTACGTTTCTGCAGAATATTGCAAATTCAGACGATATGTACCTGGACAATTTTGCTGTATTAGGAACGCCTGTAAAGGGCCATAAAAATATTGGAAACACTTTGTGTCCGCTCGAACCTCGTTCTTAGTATGTTTCTGTGAAAGAATTGTGAATGGCGAGGTGCGAGTGGTGAGCCAATAGACAGCAAAAGACTCACCTCGCTCGCTTCGCTCGCACCTTGGCCATTTTTGGTTAGCCACGAAATAATATTTAGACGAGGCGAGGGGCGAGCGTAGCGGGTCGATACGATAGTAACTAAAAAGAAGGAGACGCGAGCGGCGATCCTATAGATAGCACCGTCTAAGATGCATGCGTATTCGACGATACGCTTGTATCGGCTCACCGCTCGCTTGTATCTCGCCTTTAGAATGTCCTTTACAGACTCACAAAGGTGAGGTGCGAGCGAGGTGTGGCGAGCAGTGAGCCGATACAAATGTATCGTCGAATACACATGCGTCTAAGACGGTCCTATCTATAGGCTCACCGCTCGCGTCTCCTTCTTTTTAGTTACTATCGAAAAAATACGAAGAGAAGGCGAGGTGCGAGCGGTGAGCCAATAGCTTCACCGCTCGCTTGGCTCGCCCCTTTTTGGTTGGCAACGAAGTGCGAGCGAAGCGAGCTGTGAACCACAATATTTTAAGATCCTGCTTGTACCCGTCAATATTTCCAGTGATTTTCTCGCCTCATCAGCATCTTCATTGAAGCGCCACGAGACCGGAGGTTTCCTTCGATTGCCATGCAGCCCCCAGCTCAGACGGTTGGTCATCACGGAAGATTGAACCCCGTCATTTAGACTAGGCCTCGATGGAACAGTTTGCATGCATTATAAAAGGCACTCTAGCCGGTGGAAGTAGCTTCCCTCACGACCAAATACCCCCGCGTTCAAATAGTGACGGGACGGGTTCCTTTTGTGCGGTAGTAACTACAACTGGAGGAAGAGCCTTTGCAAATATTCGAGCAACCAGAATGTCGGGACATATTGAGGGATACAAGGAGATTGCAAAGTCCAACCTCAACTGTGAGTGCATCAACGGCTTAGAAGCCTTCAGCTGCCCCGAAGAGCACCTTGAGAGGTTCATCGGCTCCAGTCGTCCAATGTATGCAGGAGGACAAGGACACGCAACAATCTGCCTTTCATCGCTTTTGTCCCCCGACACTGATAAAATTGTTCAGCCCCAATGACAAGGACTGCAGCACAACCCGCCGTCCAAAAGGGTCTCACAGTGCCTGCCAACCCATCAAACGCTTCGCTTGGCATATTCTATTTTAAATGTGCGGGGCCTCAACTTTCGGACCTTTATGTTTCGCTGAAAACACAGCTTCCGCCATGGGTCAAGCAACTTTTTTCTGTTTTCTTTTTTGCGCAATTTCGAAATCACCGCAGTTGTTATTCCCATTGCACCACTCGCCAGACTCGCCGCCGCCGACGATCTGCTACGAAATTCTCCCGAAATTTGTTTCGTTCTTATTTTAATTTATTTGGCCACCTTCCCTCAAACGCTTCAACCTAAGAGTTGTTTAACCGCTTTTCGTTCGGTGGTAATAAGATTAAAGAGCACTTAGGACCCCGAAGCAGACAGTTTAAAGCTCGCACGTTCACGTATTAATGTACAAAGGATATAAATTGACAGCCGATTCACTTCCTAGTCACATTCGATGTGTTATTCCGCCGAATTTCGTGATTTTTTTGTACATCGCATACTTGTGAATATATCCTGTTATAAAAAGTTCAATGTGAATGAGTAAAAGTTGAAGTTTTATTCTGCTGAATCGAACGATGTACTCCATTTGGAAATATGACCAGCCAAAAAGAAAGTACAAGACCCATATAATATATATTTTATTTTTTCTGTTGTTACGAATTATATTTATACAGGGTGTCTTACGACTCATGGTGCATACAATAGTGGATGATAGTACAGCTCATTTGGGTACAATTAACCTTCAAGTATGGACGTGTGGTCTGACAGACCTTTTAGAACAATAAACGGGTATATTTTACTTAAAAAAATACGTAATGGCTGAAATTTGGTGGAGATGTTTAGCAACGAGCCCTTAGTCTAAATCTGAGTTTTCGTATTTTTGGGAGTGGGGGAAGTTATAGTAATTTGCCTATTTATGGGCGAATTTTTCGTTTTTCCTTAATATCATTCTAACTGGTTTTCCTACAGTAAAGTGATGTATAGAAGTTTTGTTTCTAATCGAATTGTCTATTTAACAGTACCTAACTCAATATCGTAGGCCAAATAGTTCCGTTATAATGACCGGTTAAAGCGCAAAATAGCACTAATAATGAGAATATTTGGCTTAAGTAAAACACGTAATGACTGAAATTTGGTGGAGATGGATGAGTTTTCGTATTTATGGGATAGGGTTGTTATTGTAAATTGCCTACTTATAGGTTAAATTTGGGTTTGTGCGTAATATCATTCTTATTGTTGACCCTACAGTAAAATAGTAGAGGTTTTCAATCAAAGCAATTAGCAAACTGTACTGTAACATAAGTGCTGTAACAGTATTTACTATACGAATAGTGCATAGGGTTTTGTAGTTAGTTGCAACTCAATACACATAAATATTAACACTAGACGGGTCAGAGCCGTCAATTTGACGGTTTCGTGATTTAAATCATCTATATCTTCTAAGCCGCAATGTTTTCAGCTTTCATATTTATTGACTTTTCCTAAAATATGTATTTGATCATATATTTGAATAGAAATACAAATAAAAAAATTTAGTTTGTGAGATATTTCTTGTTATACCTATTAGGGTCAGAACCGTCAAATTGACGGTCAAGGCAAAAAATCTATAAATCCGTGGTTAAACATTTTTGTTTATGATTAGAGTGGTCGTAAAAGAACATAATCGCTAATATCAGCTTCACACTTTTTTGTGATATTGTGCGTTTTTGCAGCGCCCGTGTTCGCTAGCCCAGGCTACGGCCTTAGTCAGTTACACGGTCTTTGGCGTGTGTTTTTGTCCAGTTATGATCTGTTGTAATGCAACAAAGGGTACGTTCCGTCAGTAATGATACTTATCCTAAAATTAATCCACGCAAGGGACTAAGAGTAATGTCGAGATAGCACAATGCACAATGAAACGTTCAAGACAACGATCAAACGGGCACCCGAATAAATTATGTCACTTATGCTGACATAACTGGCAGCCAATGAGTAACTAAAGTAAAGTAAAATACTAGGATACTCTAAAATACCTTGAGAACTCAAATACCATAAATTCCCTATCAAGCAGTAAGACTAGCTGGCACATACGAAACAAGCGCCGCGATCAGCCCTGCTATATGAATAATCCCCATAGTTCTGAATTTTTCGTTTCTTGCGATTATTTCAAAAACGGTAAGAGATACAGAAAAATGGTCTGAGGATATAAAACACATTAGAGTTTAATTAAATATTTCGGCGCTAGCCTAACAAAATAAATTAGATTATTTTCATTTTAGAACTTTGTTAACCCATTATTTGCGGGTATTGATCCTCTGGGAATTATTTGATGAAAATTGGTGTAACATGTTCTTTTTGGTCCTATATTCAGAATTTGTAACTATTTTTTTCGTATGACCTCGGGGGTCCTTTCCAGGACATGTGTCGAAAACGACACACCGGCACTACAGCGACACAAAATTTGCAAGTTAAGATCTTATCCACTTTCTTAAGAAAAGTGGTTTACATAATGAAAATAAATGGGAGTGAATATTTAATTATACTTTATATACTTTATTTACATTCAGGAGGTTAGTAGGCTATGCAAAAAAAAAATACCGGCGTACAGAGGGATGCGCCCGCAAAACGAGGGTTTTTAGGGTTTTTTAGAAATTTTTTTTCAAAAAACCCTTATGAAATCGATTTTGTCCGTCCGTCCGTCCGTCCGTCTGTCCGTCTGTCCGTCTGTCCGTCTGTCCGTCTGTTCACTAAATAACTCGCGAACGGCTCAACCGATTGTCATGAAATTTGGTAGGAATGTGTAGAATGGTTACAGTCTTTGGCACATATACCTAAGAAGTTGGTAGGAAGAAGACAACAGGGTGTCCCGAACGTTTGAAAAAAGTCGACTTTTTTAGTTTTTATCGGAGATTGACGTATGGGTATTTAAATCAAAGATCTAAACGAGTACACCTCATATCAGTTAAAATTTTCCAGTTTCGAGTAACGGTAAAAAAGTTATTGGCGTTTAAAGTTAAACTTCCTTTTCGAGCTCCGTTTTTCTAAACCGTTATAGGGATCGATATGAAACTTTGCACAAAGATTGGTCGGTAGGGCCTTATATACGTTAAATATTAAGACTGTTGACTTTTGCAAAGGAAAAGTAAATAACAGTAAATTTGTAAAATTTCAATTTGTTCGTGTGTAGCCCCTCTTAGGTTTCCAAATATGAAAATGCTGCTAAGGGTTTTTAGAAAATTACATATAGAATATGTCTACGAATTTTCATTCGAATAACTGTATCTAAACCGGAAATATAGCCAAATAAGTATTTAGTAAGGGCCTTTCACAATGCAAGCCTCTTAAGCATTTCTTCAATGTATATCTTTTAACTTGATGAAACAATGAACATGAAATTTGGTGGAAATGCATAGAATGGTAACAGTGTTTGCCACAAACATTTTTGAAGTTAGTAGAACCAAGTTAACAGGGTGTTCCTGAATAGCTGCAAAAGTATACTTGTTCAATACTCATAGGAAAGTTTGCGTTGGCTCTTATGACAGGGAACACAATGGAATCATTTTATATAAGGTTGCTTTGCCTGAATTTCTTTTTGGTCAAAGGCGATCAGAACTCTTAAATCGTTGCCTTTAGATTTGCCTTGGAGTGCTTTTATACAAACTGGGTAAATAGTAAATCTATTTTTGGATTGGTCTAATTAAAGGTGGAACAGAATGAAAGGCGCTAGCCTTTCATTCTGGAACGCGTTTATTTAGACCAATCCAAAAATAGATTTACAGGAAGCATTTCATTAATGTTGTGCACAATACTTATTTATTGCTTATAAAATATATGTACAAAAAATATTCACTATGCATTAAAATTCTAAAAAACCCTCGTATTGCGGGCGCAGCCCTCTGTACGCCGGTATTTTTTAGAATTTTTATGCATAGTTGTGGCGTCTCTATCTAGTTTCACTTTGTGAAAATTGCAAAATTTAAAAAAATCAATTCTATCACTGATTTTTTTAATAAGTCAATTTGAAAAAAAAAATAAATTTAAGTTTTTGTAAAACATTCAAAACGATAGCACTTATTATAAAAATCATAATATGATTTCATTATTTAAAAAATGTTTATATAAATATAAAATAATAAACAAATTATAATTAAATAATATGTTACTATAATAATAAAATATATTAATCAAAAAAATACAGTAACATAGTGAATATTTTTTGTACATATATTTCATAAGCAATAGATAAGAATTGTGCACAACATTAATGAAATGCTTCCTGTAAATCTATTTATGGATTGGTCTAAATAAACGCGTTCCACCTTTAATTAGACCAATCCAAAAATAGATTTACTATTTACCCAGTCTGTATAAAAGTACTCTGAGGGAAATCTACAGGATTTTTTCGCTTTCAGATTTCTGATGGCCTTTGAGCAAAAAGAAACTCAGGCAAACGTAAGGATGGCTTGGCATTATATATGAACTGAATTATTAGCTGTAAATCTACTGTTACTGTTTTTTAAATCAAGGAAAACCAACTTATATGAAATGATTCCATTGTGTCCCCTGACATTAGAGCCCACGCAAGCTTTCCTATGAGTATTGAATAAGTATACTTTTGCAGCTTTTCCGGGACACCCTGTTAACTTGGTCCTACAAACATCAAAAATATTTGTGGCAAACACTATTACCATTCTATGCATTTCCACCAAATTTCATGTTCATTGTTTCAGCAAGTTAAAAGATATGCATTGAAGAAATGCTTAAGAGGCTTCCCTTGTATTGTGAAAGTCCGTTACTAAATACTTACTTGGCTATATTTCCGGTTTGGATGCAGTTATTCGAATGAAAATTCGTAGACATATTTCCTGTTTAATTTTCTAAAAACCCTTAGCAGAATTTTCATATTTGGAAACCTAAGAGGGGCTACACACGAACAAATTTAAATTTTACAAATTTACTGTTATTTACTTTTCCTTAGCAAAAGTCAACAGTCTTAATATTTAACGTATATAAGGCCATATTGACCAATCTTTGTGCAAAGTTTCATATCGATCCCTATAACGGTTTAGAAAACGGAGCTCGAAAAAGAAGTTTAACTTTAAACGCTAATAACTTTTTTACCGTTACTCGAAACTGGAAAATTTTAACTGATATGAGATATACTTGTCTAGGTCTTTGATTTAAATACCCATACGTTAATTTCCGATAAAAACGACAAAAGTCGACTTTTTTCAAACGTTCGGGACACCCTGTTATCTTCTTCCTACCAACTTCTAAGGTATTTGTGCCAAAGACTGTAACCATTCTACACATTCATACCGAATTTCATGACAATCGGTTGAGCCGTTCGC
The DNA here is from genome assembly GCA_949715475.1 of Microchrysa polita. Classification (NCBI taxonomy): domain Eukaryota; kingdom Metazoa; phylum Arthropoda; class Insecta; order Diptera; family Stratiomyidae; genus Microchrysa; species Microchrysa polita. The sequence continues at coordinate 10,767,509 of OX454422.1, read as the reverse complement.
GAGTTGATTAGTGAACAGACGGACGGACAAAATCGATTTCATAAGGGTTTTTTGAAAAAATTCTAAAAAACCCTAAAAAACCTTCAAGAAGTATTTTGAAAAATTTGTTTTTATATTGCCCATATTATTTCCAGAAAACAGCATTATTTTCCACATTGTTTGGAAACAATATATTTATTGTCTGCGATGTCTGGGCCTTTACATTGGGAATCACTGAGAATAGGATATATAGAATATATTAGGTGCCCACACACTTACATATAGCCCCCAAAAATAATGGAGTATTCAAACGTGAGAGGAAAGCCGAAAAAATAAACGCTGAACAGCTGAACTGCATCTCCCCGATCGCTTTTCATGATACGTACATATCAAGTATAAAATCACTTTATGTTTTGCCATAATGATACGATTTACGGAATAATTTATTGCCGGAAAGCATGTGTGTGTATGGGCAGATACCAAAGATTCAAAAAGTACTCATCAAGTTACTTGAATCGAATCGTTTCGATACTGAGTAAAATAGAAAGAAAAGTATCGATACCAGAATTCTTTGACATCGAAACAGAAGTATCGACACTTATCGACACACTTGTATCGGAATGTCGTTAGAGTGCTGCTAATACATTGATTTCCAACTCAATTATGCAAATAACAATTACCAGTTTCAAGAATCACATCAAGTACTTGATGCAAATATAATGCTGTTAATGCGCGGATGTGTCGTTTTCGCAACCTTTGTTGTAAATGCAACTTCTGAGTACTTTGCGTTACCCGCTTGAAATATTTTTTTACCAGTACAAAGAAAACAGTTATAATTTACTCATCCAGGGGATATTTCATGAATTCTATTAGCATTTTTTGAAATTAAGCGATTTTGTTTGAGAATTTCAAAAATTTGCGAAACAGGTGTTTTTGTCGCTTTCGCAAATAGTCAAAAATGTTGTGATTGAAAATTTTATGGGTTTTTATATGTAAAGCTGTTTTTAAATGTAAAGCTGTCGATTCGTTGCATGTCGTACAAGCACTACATTATTAGTTTCATTATATGTTTCGTTTTCGACACACCCGCAAATAATGGGTAGGCTCCATAGCTTTTGAAAGAATGCTATGTAGTTCAGCCGTAAAATTTTGTACAAGTATTCACAATAAGTTGAAGATCATTTTAAGGTAAACATTGAGTCGCTCCGGTCAAGGACCCCCATTTTAACTCCATTTGATTTTAAAGTTTGTTCTGGGGCATTCGGTGGCTCAGTGGCAGAGATGTCACTCTATCTCTATCTCTGAGTTGCCGGTGCGTGGGTTCGAATCCCACTGTGGCCCATGGATGTTTGTGTTGTCCATAAAATGCCCTTACGGCAGCCGGTTCTTCGATGTAAATCGTCCCGGAGCTACCCGTTGTTAAAACGGCCAAGAGCTGCCAAGACCCCCTTCGATTCAAGAGAAAAAAAATCGCTACAACAACAACAAAGTTTGTTCTACGTACTACTCATTTCATAAACTGTAGAACAAAGTTGTCTTGGTCACTTGGACGACATATAAAAGTTATCGTGTTCGGTTTTAGAAAATTCCAATTTCAGTTGTACATACAGTGTTCCGCACAAATGCTCGAATTTACTTAAAATAAATAACAGGCGCGACAATCCAACATTACACTAAGGCCGCAGGATGTGTTAGTAACATCCTATTTCCAAGATCTTATCTGCTTTTTGTTGAGGTAATGAGATCAGCATCACGCTCAGCAGTGTTATTTATCCCCATTAATGGGTACTCGTTTAACATCTGAGTGAGATCATAGTCCGTCGCAAGCTCGTGAGTTCGAAAAACACCATGATCCACGGTGAGATTCGAAATCATGACCCTGTGCACCGAAGGTGCGCGCACTAACCGCTAGACCAGCCAGACTACTAAACACAAATGTTATACCAAAAATTGTAATTTTGGACTTTTCGAATGCGAAACGGTTGCGGCGCAAGCGAGGTCATCACAAGACCGTCACCAATTATGTATGTCAAACTCGCGAATCTACGCGATCTGCGATCTAAAGATATGTACCAATTATTATTAAATAATTATGTATTTCATTTTTTTTTGTTATAATACCTCTAAGCGCTTTACCATTAAAGTCGTTTACAGAGTGTATACCTACCTATATGTGTACACATATTTACAATTAAATCGAGCTTCTTATGTGAAAATTAAATATTTGTGGTATTTCCAAAGAAACTCGCATTATCGGAAAAACTGAATGAAGAAATATGCGCACTATCAACAACATACGAGTATGAAGTGAAAAAAAAAAAGATTTGAATAAGTAAATAGTACGAATATACGTGAATTAGGGCATAGGCACACACACTTAACAGTTGACGACATTACCAATCGCAACAAGAAGTATGTGTGTACACCTACCTTACCTACCTGTACTGATATCACTATGCGTGCTACGTTTCAGTTAAGATCACACAAGCATTTTTAGCGACCGTTATGAAACTAAATATTTTTTGATTCATTTCAATACGCCTCCCGCATCATGATGATAAATTGTTATAGAGGTGTATGCGCATAGTGTGACCTATGCACAGGAATTAATATGTATTTTTATATTTTTATTTTTATTTGAGTATAATGCAAGCACAGGGTGTGCAAAAACTTCGCAGAGTTGGTTATATTCCTGATTTTTATCAAACTAAAACGTATTTACTATTGAGGGTGGCACACGGGAACCCGATGATTTTAAAAAATGCATAAAAATCGAATTTCATGCTGGAAAATTTGATATGTCACTTGAATACTAGGGACAGCTGCAAATTTAGGTGACACCATTTTGAAAAAAGTCCTCCCTTCAAAATTATATAGCGCAATGACGATTAATTTTTTTACAGAATCTTACTGGAGCACGTTCCATTTATACGATCTGAGTTAAAATAGTTACTAACATTGACTTTCCGTTGTTCCAAAACACCAATAGTCACAAATAGCTTTCTCTCCGAGTCAACTTTTGACGTTTCAAATTTCAAATGGTCCACTGTCGTTGATGGCTATTTCCACTCGCACTCTCGAGATGGAAGCTATGGAAAATGTCCGCTGACAAGTTCAAGTATGTGAGGTTATGTCGGGTCGGTTGTTGATGTTATTATCAAATGTTGTGATTATTAATTTAATTACTATTTAGATAATGTTTGCTTTTTAATCGGCACTAAAGTTAATAAACAAAGTGTAAAGAATGATTTCGATGAATGTGAATACTAATTATTATGAATGCCATCGAGTTGTAAATTGTTTTTTTGTAAACATATTTTTGAATTCAACGGCTATAGTTAATTCCAGAACGCACTTCTGATGGTGTTTTTGCTCGTATGAATAAATTGTCCTATCAATCCTTTCAGTATTGACAACCCAATGCAAAGCACTTATCTATCTTCTCTTCTATATATCTCATCATCATCAATGTGGCACGATAGCCCGACGTCGGGCCTTGGCCGCCTGAATCGTTGACCTCCAATTGTCGCGGTTACGTGACCTCGTCCTCCAGTTTCGGAAGCCCAGCAGCTGGTGGGCGTCTTCACCTACGGAGTTCTCCCAGCGAGCTCTCGGTCGTCCACGCAACCTCGCTCCGTCAATTCGTTGTGCGTTCATCACTTTCTTTGGCATGCGATTATCGTCCATCCGTTGTACATGCCCCGCCCATTGCAAACGTAAAAGCTTCACGATTTTCGATACTTCCAGCTCATCGTACAATTGATACAACTCATGGTTGTACCGGATGCGCCATTGGTCTCGCTCGCGAACGGCCCCGAAAATTCGCCGAAGGACCTTTCGTTCGAATCGGTCTAGCAACATTTCGGAGGCTTGGGTGAGGGTCCATGTTTCGCAGCCATAACATAGCACGGGTCGGATGATCGTTTTGTACACGCGGAGCTTCGTGTTCCTGTGCGCAAGTTTCGAATTAATTATAGGGAGGACCGAGAAATATGTCTTATTGGCTAGTTGTATCCGTCGCTTAATTTCGTCGGTTTCGTTGGCGTCCTTTGATAAGTTACAACCCAGATAGTTGAAGTTGTCTACATACTCGATATTAAGGTCCCCCACTGTGATGCTTGAATTTGCTGGCGTCCTTGTTTTCGATTGCATCATGGCCTTTGTTTTGCTTTCGTTGATATGTAGTCCAACTTCCTTTGCGGCGTTATTGAGGTTATGCAGAAGGCTTTCTGCATCACCCAACCTTCGAGACATGATGTTGATATCGTCGGCGTACGCTACTAATTGAGTCGACTTGATGAGTAGCGTTCCGCTGCTGTCCATATTCATGGCTCGAATTACATACTCCAAAGCAAGGTTGAAGAGCGTCGGCGCCAGCCCGTCGCCCTGCTTGAGTCCAGTACGAGTTTCAAATAGGTCAGTGAGTCGATTCTGCACTCTGACCTGCGAGACGGTATTAGTCATCGTCATCCTTGTGAGTCGCACTAACTTTGCCGGTATACCAAAATTCAGCATAATGTTGTACAGTACACTTCGATCGATACTGTCGTATGCCTGCTTGAAGTCGACAAAGATTTGGTATACGTCGATGTTATATTCCCAGCACTTTTGGAGTAGTAGCTTCACTGTGAAAAGCTGATCGGTCGTTGATCGACCAGGTCTGAAGCCGCCTTGATACTCGCCAATGATTCGTTCTGCATACGGATTAATTCTCTTTTCAAGTATTTTAGATAATATCTTATAGGCTGTACAAACTAATGATATGCCCCTGTAATTCTCACACTTCAGCTTGTCACCCTTTTTGTGGATTGGGCAGATTATGCTTTTGCGCCAATCTTCGGGGATTTCCTCGTCGTTCCATATTTTCAGCAGTAGCACATGTATAGCGTTGGTCAGGCACGTTCCACCATGCTTCAGCAGTTCTGCTGGGATCTCGTCAGCGCCGGGCGCTTTATTATTTTGAAGCGACTGTATGGCAAGACTCACCTCCTCTACTGTTGGGGGTAGAACGGGAGGGCCTGCTTCGGCTAACTGCTCAAGAGCTGGCTCCGCGGGGGATGTTGATGGTGCATTGAGGAGCTCTTCAAAATGCGAGGCCCATCGTTTGTTGACGCTTTCGATGTCGCTGATGATGTTACCATCCTTGTCCTTACATAGGCTTGTCCTGGGTTGATATCCGTTCTTAACATTATTTATAAGTTTGTACACCTGTCTAATGTTCTTACTGGCTAATCTTTGGTTTATTTGCTGTAACTGCTCGTCAAAATGTTTGCGTTTCTTACGTCTAATTAACTTATTAGATACTCGCCGAAGCTCGTTATATCTTTCTTTCTTGGCTCGGGATGCGCGTTGTGTGTATTGGCGATAGGCTTCATTTTTCGCCTCAATCGAGGCCCTGCATTCGTCGTCGAACCAGTCTGCTCGTCTGCGCCGGCCTTTATAGCCCACGACCTCTTCTGCGACCCCCTTGATGCTGTCTTTGAGCTCCTCCCAGAACTCATGGATGCCTAAATTGTTGATGTCATCAAGCATGGGCGACAGTTTTTCCTCTAGTGCTGTTGTATACGCAGCCGCCGTGGCATCATCAATCAAATTGTCAACCTCGAAGATCTTGGCAGGGTTGATTCTCGTTAGGTGCACCGAAGAGATTCTGCACCTGTAGGTTGTCTTCACCAAATAGTGATCGCTGTCGCAGTTGGCTCCTCGATAGGATCGAACATCTAGGACATTAGAAGCCCATCTCTTGCTGATCAGTACGTGGTCGATCTGGTTCACGGTGTATTCATCTGGAGACTTCCAGGTCTGCTTGTGGATTCGTCGATGAGGGAAGCATGTAGAGCTTATTACCAGGTTTCTGCCGCTCGCGAAGTCGATAAGTCGCTGACCGTTGTTGTTGTTTTCGTCGTGGAGGCTATGACCTCCAGTAGTTCCCCTATGCCAGCTTTCATTTCCGACTTTGGCGTTAAAGTCTCCTAGCAGCAGCTTGACGTCGTTTGATGGAAGTGAGTCGAAGAGTGTTTCTAGGTCGTTGTAGAACTCGTCCTTAATCGCGTCTTCTTTTACTTCTGTAGGGGCATGCGCATTAATGAGCCAGAGATTAGCGAAACGGGTCTTAATGCGGATCGCACATAGCCGCTCGTTGATGGGTTTGAAGCCGATAACGTGGTCCTTGAGCTGCTTATTCACGATGAAAGCTACTCCAAACTCCTTGTTGCCCTCCTCTTTACCACTCGTAAAAATAGTGTGCGAATTGAGGTCGTTAATCTCGCTTTTGAGCCATTTAGTTTCCTGGATTGCAACTATGCTCAGCTTGTATTGTTCTACCTGATCCAGGAGGGCCCTTAAGGCCCCGGGTCTATTCAGGGAGCGTACATTCCAGGATCCGAAAGAGTAATCAGTTGTTCGTTTGCGGGGTCGTCGTTGTTTTGTATCCGTCCAATCCGAGGCTTTTGTTTCAGGTTTCTTGACTTGAAGTTTTTCTTAGGATGAGTTGTCGGCACATCGCTAAACCATGATAGGGTTTAATCGTTGAGTAAAGGCCATCATGGGCATGCCTCGAAGATGCTGCTTTAGTGGTTGACTTAAATGTTTTCTGTCACCTATCACGTTAAGTAACCTGAGACGCTGCAGATGTTAATGCAGCACTCAGGCGCAGCGGTTACTCGGATAATGCGGGAAAGTAACGCCCCGTAGAGAGACATAGGAATTGACCGAAGTCCTTTTCCTATGAAACTCCTCCTGCATAGCTAAGGGTCCGCAGTTATGCCACAACTGAAGAAGATATAGGAATTAGCCGAAGCCTTTCAACCTTTATCTTCCCCCTTACGGGGGAATCTACATATATTATATATATATATATATATAAAAGAAAGTCGTGTTAGTTACACCATTTATAACTCGAGAACAGCTGAACCGATTTTCATGATTTTGGGTTTGTTGGATTAGGCTCTGGTCAGAATAGCATAATAACTATTGAAACATGCAAAAAATTCACAATGGGTTTCCTTTTTGGCAACTTCTGCCTGTATTTTTTGATGGTATCAGTGGATTTCAGAAAATTTTCTCCACAGGATTGGTGTTTACCCCAATTGAAGGAACAACTGTCGATGTATATGAGAAATTCACAATGAGCGGAAGTTTGAAGACAAACATAGGTACCTTTTCCATATATCTCTAGCGAATTTCGGATTTTTAGTAAGATTACTACATCAACATGGTCTACGTGAGGTTCCAGTCCAAATAGCAGCATATTTATTTCCAAAAATTCACAATGGGCAAAAATTCACAATATTTTTTTTCACAGTTTTGTCTTTATTTTTCAATTGTTTAGCGAACAGTGCTCCAACCGAATAGCGGAGTAATTATTGTAACACGAAAAATATCCACAATGATCAAATTATAAAAACAGTTCCTTTTCCTACAGTTTATAAATGAATTATTGAATTTTAGTAAATTGATTCCACCGGATAGGCTAACACCCATACTATACTATTGAAATATGCGAAATATTCACAATTATACAAACAAATCCTTTTTAAATAATTTTGTCTATATATGCTGAACGAACTGTAAAATTAAAGCAAATCTCCACCACAATATAAGTATAGAAACATTTTGAAAATTCACAATAAACAGAATTCTAAAAACAGCCAGTTTTCACATAATTTAGCCTTTATTCTCTGAACAGATAAGCGGATTTTGGTAAATTTGTAACATCGAATCTGTCTCTACTCCAAACAACAGAATAAAAAAATTCACAATGGAAAACATGTTCAAGACAGCTGCTTTTCACGTTACAACACCGTATTGGAGCCTACACCAAATAGTCGAATAGCTACGTAAATTTACAACAAAAATGTTAAATGAGCCAATTTTGAAGATATCTTTTTTTTAACATACGTAGCTTTGGCTTTATGCATCTCCTCCACTGGATAGGATCCAAAACACCAGCTATTGAAATATGCATTAAATTCACATTGCTAATTTGTACCATTTTTTTAAGTTTTCCCCATGGTGTTAATACATCCGAAAACCGAAAAACCACTCAAACATGCTGAATCTCCTAAACATAAACGGACGAGAAAAATGCTTAAAGCAGTTCTTTATCCACTTTGAACGGATTAGGAGATTCCACGAAATGTTATTCACCGTATTCGGAGATTTAGATGCTTCGAAACAATTGGAAAGAAAGGAAAGGAAAGGAAAGAGTACTGGAAAATACTTATGCTGCTTTCCATACTTTTTCTTCTCAGTACCGTATAGCCCCATGTGGGGCCATGGTGCGTTAACTGAGCTGTTTATAGGCAATTTCGAGTCAACGTTACATTGCATATCATTTCGGAGTGTAATGTTGCAAGCATTATATATTTCCTATCCGCACATGTACGGAAATTTTGAACCACGCCGATATTTAATCTCCGGACCTCTAGGTTACTAGCATAGCATTGTAGAGTGCGACTCAACCAAGTGAGCCTCCGAGCGTGACGTCTTTATAAAGACAACAAAAACATTCATGGTGACAGTGAGATTTCAAATATGTAAATCGAAAATTTGACTGCAAAAAGAAAGGGCCCCGCTTTAAGTTCGAACACAAAGATTTTCAAAAATGTTACACCACGGAATGTTTTGTATTTATGTTAGGTTTCGCAGCTATGGTTTGCCTATTGTTTGGCAAACTAATAAAAATAAATGTCTTAAAAAGAACAGTTACCCAAGCATCTGTTCTTTATATTTTCGTCCTTGGGGGGGGGGGGGGGGGTTTGGGGCCTGTGGCTTCGGGGCCCGTGTTCCACTGAACTCATGGAACACCGTACGTTACGCCACTGATAATTCCATTAAACACGTATGAAATGAAACTTGTTGCTTTTAAACAAACGCTTTCTCGTATATTTTACGAATTTGCTCTTATTATTGATAACTGTGGTTGTTACTTGTGTCGTAAATCAAAATTTTACGCAATGATATATGGATTTGTGCTTATGTTTCCCCAGTTGCGTCAGTGGCGTAGATAGCTTTTTGGAGAGGAAGGGGATCATTTTACAAGATCGCGAATACTTTTTCGGTTATAAAACTTGGAATTTCAAAATGAAATTTTCTGTATCTAGTACACTTCAAAATAGCAACACTCAGTTAGAAATTTTGCTGCAAAAAGAAAACAATTTTTCAAAACAAATTCCTGGAAATATTGAACGCTCTGCAAAAATTGTGAAACTACATCGATAAATTTTTGACTCTTTATTACTGTGAGAAATCCACAGGATTCTAGTTTTTGTACAAATTTTTGTTAGCTGGAGCTGAATAATACGCATACCAATTTAATTTGCTTTCAAAAGTTACTGACATATCTTTCATCTTTGGAAATTTCTACAATTATGTTTTTTATATAAAATCTAGTTTGCCCTGATTAGCTTTGTAGTAGTTCTTTGTAATAAATTTAATAATATTCATTTATCTAATTGTAGCTTTTAAGAAAGGAATGATAACGAATTCAAAAAATTGGGGATGGTCAAAAATTGGAAGTTTAGTAGCAATTTCTGTTCATTCATTTTATTCTTCGTCAGAAACTTCCATTTTAAGAAAACTTACGGTGATTTTTTAAGGAAACATTTTGACTTCATTTGGGGCTTCCAAATAATGAAATATCATTTGGCGGTTAACGTTATATAGCGCAATTAACCCGATTTCGAAAGATTTTTGTTTCGTTTTTGGCGAAAAAGATATTTAAAAAAAATCGAAAATGCAATCACCCATTGAATTTACTTAGCATTCATTCGGTGTACAACGTGCTACGTTTTGATAATTTTCATTAGTATAACCGATTTTTTTACGTTAATTTTAATTTTTTCTCTGAAAAAAAACTTACAAATTCGAATTTTAACAGTTTAGATTTTTGTTTAACCTTTTCACACGATGCACACATGTAGCTGAAAAATTTATTAGTAAACGCAGCATTTCTAATATCGAATGTAACCAAGTTCTTTAAATTGAGCAAAAACTAAATAATTAAATAATTGAATTGATAAACTAGTGCTTTGTCTTGACTAAATACTATCAAAAATAATGGATTGAGACGAGTACACCAAGCTAGAGTAAATTGAAGGGAAGAAATTAAATTGTATCATGTCATCAATAGCTCCTTAAGTGTTCAAAATGCAACTTCCTCAGAGTTCAAAGACATAGGAGTGGTTCAAAAATTTGCCGCCCCTCAATATCTGCCGCTCCGGGCAGTTGCCCATATGGGAAATCCTGCCCTGGCCATATAGTGTCAGTGTGAACAAGTGAATGAACAAGAATAGCAATGGAGGCGTTGTGCTGTACATGCTTTTAAAAATGAAATTTGAGTACATTTTCTATTGAAGTTGTGAAAATAGATTTACGTAGTTTCATAAATTATTACACACGTTAAATAATTTCAGACACGGTCTGTGGCTCACTTGGTTGAGTCGCACTCTACGATGCTAGTAATCTAGAGGGGCTTTACGGTACTGAGAAGAAGAAATAATTTCAGAAAAATTTCATATTTGCTTTGTTTGCGTACAGTAAAAATTACAAACGACCAAAAGATGGGGGGGGATTAATCCCCTTGATCCCCCCTTATCTACGCCACTGAGTTGCATAGATAGCTTTTCGGAGAGGTAGGGGATCACTTAGCAAGATTACTTATACTTATACGGTTATCAAATGTTGAATTTCAGAATAAAATTTTTTGATTTATTACACTTCAAATTAGCAGTTTTTCGAGTAAATTTTGGTGCAAAATAGATAGCGTTTTGCCATACCAAAAAGACTGAGTTCTAAAAATATTGGATCGATAATCTTGTTTTTCTTTTTTTCACTACAGTGAGTTAAATCAAAGTATTCCAATTTTCGTGCAAATTTTCGCTACTGTGATTGGAGTATCAGAGCTTTATATTGGGTTTATATGTGGTTCCCTTCGGAATCATAGAACACCTAGTATCGCCACTTTCTGGCCAGAACACCAGGGATTAAAATAAATCATAGTTATATGTCCAGAAATGGGAAATTGTGAATGCGAGAGCTCGTTGGAAATGCACAATATAAGTGTGTGTGCTCTTAAATCGAAATTTTTCGATAAATTAGAAATTCGTGAGTAGATATTTCTGAAATTTTCAAACTTGTAGGACACCGTATACAGGGTGTCCGAAAAGTACCGCATAAACGCACCGGATTATGATTTCTTAGTTGATTTCTAGCAAAAAAATTGTCCGGAACATACCCCCTTAGCTTAACCCTTTAGTTGCCACAGGCATTTGAAGATTTTTGAAAAAATCATTTTCTTGTACAACTTAAAGCTCAATATCTCCAAAGCTAGACCAGCTAGAGTAGTGAAGCAAAATGATTATTACAGCCAATAAATTTACCTATAAAATAATAACTTGCGGCACTAAAATCGGATAAGAGGTTTCGTTTTTACAGAACTTGAAAGTCAAATTTGTGTGATTTTACCCAAAAACAATCTACTTTTCCATCTCAATTTTCTCCAACTTCTGCCAAAGCGAGGTGCTTCTACGATTCTTTTAAAAATTGGCACATAGTCTTGCAATTATATCTTTCTTACATCATTTTGTTTTAGCTCCATTATTTCTAACAGTTTTTATACGTTATGTGCAGAAAACTAGGGTTAATTTTAGCTCAAATTCGAATTCAGACTGCCCCTAAAAATCTGCAATTGGGAAAATCTATTCAAATAATGTCGAAATCGAGCTAAAATTAACCCTAGTTTTCTGCACTTAAGGTATTAAAAGTGTTAGAAATAATGGAGCTAGAATAAAATAATGTAGGAAAGATATGATCGTTAGACTATGTGCCAATTTTCAAAAGAGTCGTACAAGCACCTCTCCTTGGCTGAAGTTGGAGAAAATTGAGATGAAAAAATAAAATGTTTTTGGGTGAAATCACACAAATTAAACTATGAAGCTCTGTAAAAAGCAAACCTCTTATCCGTTGACTGTAATAATCATTTTGTTTCACTATTCTAGCTGGTCTAGCCTTGAAGGATATTGAGCTTTAAGTCTTGCAAGAAAATGCTTTTTTCAAAAATCTTCAAATGCCTGTGGCAGCTAAAGGGTTAAGCTAAGGGGGTATGTTCCAAACAACTTTTTTGCTGGAAATTAACTGAGGAATCAAAATCCGGTGCGTTTAGGCGGCAGTTTCCGGACACCCTGTATATGCTATAAATTTCGAGGCCCTAGCTAGTAGCCAATTGCTTGGAAAGGATACCATAAATGCTGGTTGAACTTAAAATGTGGACTGTTAAGCATTCGTTTGAAAAAAAAAACGTACAAAAGTTTTGATTAACACAAATTCAATCCTCTAATTTATTCGCGCCTTAATTTTAATCCCAACAACCTCGTCACAAACACTATGGACATGTTTTATGTTCTGGTACACACTACTTCCTTTTCCATTCCCAATAGTAGAAAGTTGTAAAAGAAAATCGATTGAGTCTCCGATGCTGGTCAAATATTTTAGAGTCAAGTTGATTTACGGTACAGTGTAGCCGATTAAGTATCGGAATTTTAAAATTTACAGAAAATTTTTCGTATGTAGAAATAGCTTTAGCTGTCAAAAGCTCTTTCTACATTTTGCCTACTTTTAGATATCTTCGCGAAACCCTTAAGAGGAACCACGGAACCCTATGGTACCGCGGAACTCCGTTTGTTTGTTCGTTAATTTGTTTATTAATATTAGTTTTAATATTATTCAATTTTGGAAAATCCTGGTTATAGCTTTAAGAATTCTTCGTATTAAATTATATAAGTCTTCAAGTACACCCAGCGAGCTCTCGGTCGGAGGAGATTTCAATATCCATGGCGCCAAATCTGATGGCATTTCATTAATATTACCCTGAAACGATCGTCAAACTTTGGCTTTGAATATATGGAGAACCGTTACTATTTCGCGAAAAAGGTTTGCAGATTCGATCGTTTCGACTAATATTAATGAAATGCCATCATCAAAATTTGGCGTCACAATGACTGAAATCGTGCCCTGAATCGGACTACAAAAAAAACAACACGTGCTCCGAACGAATCATCTCAAACTACAGCCGAAGTAGACTTTGCAACATTTTACCGAAAAGAGTTCAAAATCCTTCTTGACATTTCTATCTCAAAGTGCACAGAAGAATTGGAAAAATTAGCCAAACTGCTCCATCTATTTGAAGCCATATTTAAAATTCCGGCCGATAGGCTTTCAACTTTTGAAAATGAACACGCCTAATTGAATTTGAAAATTTCCAAAATTTGAATATTTTTCAAAAAATCGTGAGACTTAGACTTTTGAAAATAGTTTCATTCGATTTATCGGCCCTGGAAACATGAAAAGAAGATACTTTCCTTCGAATAAAATATCTGCGGATTTAAAACCTTATTTCCATTGCCATACCGTCATCCGTAACCTGAAACAAATAATTTATTCTTAATGTACTCGCCGAGCCCTGTAATTTGAGTACCCACACCACATGCCTATCTGCGAAAACAAATTTCAGTAAATCTCAACTTTTTGCACCGCTTCAGGGACACCCTGTTAACTATACATATTCTGCTATCTCGCAATGTGTTTGAACCAACGATTCTGTGTTACCATTCTACACATTAATACGAATTTCATGTCGATAGGTTGAGCCCTTCGCGAGATATTTAGTGAATAGACAGACAGACGCGCAGACAGACTAAATCGATCTTATAAAGGTACGTGTTCGTAGATCATACAGCGATCGCAGTTAAGACATCGGTTCTGAGCATTATATGCGTATATTTTGTATACAGACATATGTTCCTTTGGTCGATACATGAAAAGTATAGCAACATTCAAAAAATATGCAAATCTGGCTTGGAATTGGAGGCACAACTACGATCGCTGAGCGATCATCACATGAGCCGTCTCTACGAGCACATACCTTAAAGGTTTAGACCTACAAATCTTTAGTAAATTAGTTTGTTTAAGTCCCATTTGATCGATTTTTAACACACATGCGGCATACATGTGCCTGATTCAGGCACAGGAAACAGGAAGTAAGCAAAACTCCAAACGAATCCCAACGGTTTGTAGGTACCTAAATTACAAAAAGTATAACGAATTGGGTCTTTCACCTGGCTCGCGCGATATTGCACATTTTTTGGGTGTGTCCTACTTATTACAAGTAGTATAATGTCGGTTGGTAGGTCATCATCACCATCATTGTCGTTGGCTTTGCCTGGTCAAACGTTTTGTAACAATTTTCTTTTCTTTTCGTTTTCTTTCTGTTTAGTGGTCATTTCGGTTCCACCATGGTGCTTCATTGTTGTTGTTGTTGTTGATGTTGCAATTCTGCTGCGCTGTTGTCCGCAAGCCATTCTTGCATGGATCAGCGAGTTTTTTTGTTGTGCTTTTACTTTAAGTAATATTTATTGAGCCATAGTGTGAATTTATGTAAGCGCGCGCACCTCACAGAGTGATTGTGTGCGCGCAAGCACATTGTGTCCAATTTCTTGGACTTTTGGTGAAAGAGATATTGGAATGGTGGTGCTGGCTGTTGTACTTGTAACTTCTGTTTTGTGTTTTTTTTTTTTTGCTTGGCTAGCGCGCAAAACTTACAGCTCCAGCGTATTATAGTCAGGTTACATGCTCTGCATGCAGATTCGCCGTGAATATAGGTAACCAGCAAAGAAAATGGATTTTTGTTAACGAGGAGAGTGTTGAGCGTGATGAAAGAAAGGGAGTCTGCCACCCGCCCGGGCCCAGGGGGTTTTTGAGCTTTGGCACAATCGAACCTTTCTTCAGATTTGTTTGTATATAGGTAGTAAACCCATAATATGTGTATGCACACCGAAAAAAATTCATTTCATTTTCGGCGGGGGCCAATTCTGAGTATGTCTGATCTCTGAGACGTTCGCCGTACTGATTGGAAAGCTATATTGCCGGCACGCTATTGCTACATTCACTGTGTGGGTCTACTGTTGGCTCATTTTATCGATAATATGGATAAATTGGATAAATAATTTCTTCGTTTGCTGTCGTCTTTTGATTTTCTCTGAATTTTATGGACTTTCTCAGACTGTTTTTTTCGTCTGTTTCTTTTTTACGCTGCGGTCTGATCCGATCCCTCTTTCTCTAAAAGTTTGTCCATTGGTCAGATTTTCATTCAGACTACTGTCGAAGTAAAATTTTACGCAGATTTTCCGACATGAGGCTTAATTTTCGGGAGTGTGTGAATTTTTTGAGAGACGCTCTTTTTTTTTTGCCTAGGTGAGATGATGTGATGCGAGCGAGTGAAGGCGAAGTTTTGGGTGCGCGAATTCGATTACAAAATTGATTGCTTTTTGGTTGTTGATTTTTTTTTGCATATTTTTTGCCTTTCTTTCAGGTGGGATTTAAGCTGATGCTGATCTATGATTGCCACACTGTAGAGCAGACAAAGCGCGCAATTGAATATGTTACGTGACTAAGGGGTATCGGGTTTTGATATACATAATTGATTTTTTGCATAATAATAACGGTCGGCGTATTTTTTTTTTTGTGTATGTGTGTTTATGTTTGATGATTCTTTCGCGAATATCTGGTGGGTTCACTTTCTCCGTCTTTCATATGGAAAAAAAAATTAAAATAAAAAAGAAGAATTATACAAGTCATAACAACCAGCCGCCGCCGGGGGAAAGCATAAATGTACAAATATCGCAGAAAATAAAGATAAATTGATAAGTAAATATGTACATGAACATTACGAGTGATTTAAGGTGCCTGTACATTTATATGAATACAAATATTACAATATTGAAGAAATCTGTAATTTTGGAGTAAAAGTGTGAATGCTTTTGGTTTGAATCCTTTGCGACAATTTTGAGCTGATGGATTTAGTACTAGCCAATGACTATTTGCATTTAAAAATTACACTTGCTTCTTACAAATCAAATCAAATCAACTACGCCTACTTTCCACCTCGTTCTGTTCTGTGCCATCGTCTTTAGGTCTGACCACTGTTTGTTTAATGAAGCAGCCTCGCTATTAACCGATCTTCTCCACGTGTTTCTTGGTCGTCCAACACGGCGTCTAGCATTGGCTCCCTGAGGGTTCCAATCTAGGGCCTGCATTGCAATATTTGTTGGCCCTCTTCGGAGAGTATGACCTATCCATTGCCACTTTCGCCTTTTGACAGAAGTGCCTATCCAATCCAGGCCTGTGATAGTCAGGAGATCATCATTGGAAATAATCTCTGGACAGCGGATTTGTAGGATGCGCTGTAGGCACTGGTTTACGAAAGTTTGCAGCTTAGTTGTTATCTCGTTGGTCACCTTCCAAGTTGAACAGCCATAAAGAAGCACAGATATTACAATAGAATTGAAGATTCGGATTTAGGTGCGCTTGGAAATGTTGTTATTTTGCCAGAAAGGAGTCAAAGTGAAGAAGGCTGCCCTAGCCTTATTGATACGCGATTGTACATCGGCGTCCCCGCCGCCATCTTCTGTGACTATGCTTCCCAGGTAGCAGAATTCGTCAACTTTTTCGACTGCCTGGCCCGAAACATAAATTCCCGCTTTGTCCCCCAGGATGGGAGCTCAAGTACTTGGTCTTGGCAGCGTTTATCTTGAGCCCAGCATTACGACTTTCGCAATGCAGAGCATCGGCCATTAGAGCTACATCCTCCTTTTTATTCGAAAGCAGACAAATATCGTCAGCATAGTCCAGGTGTTGCAGGTAATCAAACATTTTCCATCTGATACATTTCCTCTGGTTTTGAAGCGCGCTCACTAGTACATCGTTAATGGCTATGAGGAAAAGAATAGGTGATAAAATGCAACCTTGTCTCACTCCACTGTGCGCCTCAAAAGGATCTGAAAGCTTACCCTTCTGCAAAACGTGACATTGGGCTTCCTGATAAGATTCCTTGATGATGGAAATTATTTTAGCTGGTATGCCCCTTCTACGAAGAGCTCTCCAAATATACTCCCGATCAATACTATCGAACGCCTTCTCGAAATCAATGAACATGAGGTGTAATGGGGATCTCCATTCGGCGGATTGCTCAATAATAATTCGGAGGGTGTTTATATGGTCGCTACATAAAAAACTCTCACGAAAGCCAGCCTGTTCATTGCTTAAAGTGCGATCAACTTCATCCTTGATCCGGTTCAAAATAATTTTAGCCATCAGCTTGGATACAGCTGGAAGTAGGCAAATACCGCGCCGATTATTACAATGCTTAAGGTTACTCTTCTTGGGAATTTTAATAATTTCGCCCTTTTTCCATTCTACTGGAAGAGTTTCGGTTTCCCAACACTCTCTGATGAGGGGAAGTAGAATATCCGCTGTTGCATTTGAATCCGCTTTAAATAGTCCGACCGGAATTCCATCTATCCCCGGGGTCTTACCGGCGTCCATAGATTCGATAACCCGCTTTAATTCCGTCTTAGCTGGTGGTCTGGAATTAATACTGGCTACTGGAGGGACGTCTTCTTCTGCCGATGAAGATGCACTTGCAGGCCCAAAACTGTTGTTAAGGACCTCAAAAAAGTGCTCTTTCCATCTCTGAAGTTGCTGTTCTTCGGTAACAAGCAGTAACCCTTCTTTATCTTTCACAGGATGGTCGGTTGTGAGCGATTTACCAATTAGTGGTTTAATTCGCTTAAATAAGGTACCGCTTTCACCACGGTAAGCCGCATCATTTGCCTCCTTCGCTAAAGCGTTGATGTAAGTACGCTTATCACGCCTCACACTTCTCTGCACGCCTTTTTGCAGTGAACGGTATTCAGCGCGAAGTTGATTTTTAGCTGAATCATCAGCAGCAGAGTTAATCTGTTCCTTAACTCTTTTGCGTGCTGAGTTAAGAGACCAAGTAACATCACTGATAAATGGTCTCCTACCTCGATCCAATCTTCCCACAGTCGCTTCGCCACATGAAATAAAAGAATCCTTTGCAAAATTCCATCTATCTTCAATTGTAGGATTCTGAAGAGATGTTGCTGCACAAGCTTTATCGTGCAAGGCGGTCGAATATGCACGTCTAGTTGAGGAATTTTTTAGCTTTTGCACATTAAATCGTGGCAAGATTCGCGTGTTGTGAGATCGTTGAATCGCTGCCGTTCGTAAGCGAAATTTCGCGATAACAAGGTGGTGGTCGCTGCCAACATCAGCCCCACGCGTCGACCTGACGTCTAAGAGGCAGTTTCTCCATGTGTTAGAAACAGCAATATGGTCAATTTGGTTCTCTGTTCTGTCATCAGGAGAAATCCAAGTTGTTAGGTGGCAGGGTTTATGCTTGAACAACGTTCCGCCAATGACTAGTTGCCGAGAGTTGCAGAACTCCACGAACATTTCGCCATTGTTGTTCCTGTCGCCAAGCCCGTGATTGCCCATAAGGTGTTCCAAGCCTAATTTATCAGTACCGACTTTGGCGATGAGATCCCCCAACATGATTTTGATGTCACCCCTGGGAGCCCTATCAAAGGTGTCGCCTAGTCGCTGATAAAAAACGTCCCTTGCGGATTGGTCTGCAGGTTCAGTCGGTGCGTAGCACTGAATAATTGTGATGTTTCCTACTCTGGATTTGAACCTGGCTGTGATGATACGGTCGGAGATAGGTTTCCAGTCGATAAGGGATCGGCGTGCATTCCTAGTCAACAGGATTCCGACGCCCGCTTGCCGAGGTGAATTATCGTCTTCACTTCCAGAGTAGAGCAGTACAGTGCGAGAGCTTGGTGATAAAGTCGCACCCGATCCGAGCCATCTTGTTTCGCTCAGTCCTAGTATAGCGATGTTGTATGCGGTCATTTCCTGTTCGACTTCTGTGAGCCTTGTGTTATTACACTCACCCCACTTCGTCCGAACGTTCCAAAAACCGATCGTAGTCCGTTGTTTATAGCCAAAAGTCGTTGCCGTTGAATCAGTCCGAGGTATCCGAGGCTCGTTTAATGTTTCGAGTGTAAAGTAAATTTCAGGTACGA
Organism: Microchrysa polita; assembly: GCA_949715475.1. Lineage (NCBI taxonomy): Eukaryota > Metazoa > Arthropoda > Insecta > Diptera > Stratiomyidae > Microchrysa > Microchrysa polita. The sequence goes on along the minus strand of OX454422.1, from coordinate 10,748,589 downwards.
AGGATACAAGCCTACATACCCTATCCCTTGAGTCGCCTTTTACGACAAGCCGGGATCGCTGTGGTATAATTCTAACCCCAAAAACCACAGGGGTCAAAACCCAGTTTACCGTACACATTTTCTTACAAGTCTGTCAAGTTAGCACTTCTTCTTCTTTATGGCACGATAGCTCGCCGTCGGGCCTTAGCCGCCTGGATTGAAGACCTCCAATTGTCCTGCACTTCCGAAAGTCTAGTATCTGGTAGGCGTTCTCACATAAAAAATGCTCCCATGGGGCTCTCGGTGGTCCACACAATCTGGCTGCGCTCACTTGTTGCGCGTTCATCACCGTTTTGGGCATGTGATCGTCGCTCTTCCATTGTACATGTCACGCCCATTGCAGTCGCTGCAATTTCACGATTTTCGACACCTCTAGCTCATCATACAGCTGATACAACTCATGGTTGTGCCAGGTGCGCCATTCACCTCTTTCACGAATGGCCCCGAAAATTCTTCGGAGAACCTTTCGCTCGAATGTGTCCAACAGGTGTTCAAGGTTTTGGGTTAGGGTCCATGCCTCGCAGCCATAGCATAGCACAGGTCGGATGATGGTTTTATACACGTGAAGCTTGGTGTTTCTGTGCACCAGCTTCGATTTCATAATTGGTATGACCGACTAATAATACTTATTAGCTTGTTGTATTCGTCGCTTTATCTCGTCTGTTTCGTTGGCGTCCTTTGACAAATTGCAACCCAGGTAAGTGAAGTTGTCTATACCATTTCTCAGTCGAGTCCGTAACTATGGAACATAAAATTCGTAATTGTGTAAGATTAAATCTATGTCTTGCTGTTGTCATGCATGGGTATTTTTAGGTTTTTAATGAAATTCAACCAGATAGGTTGTGAAAGATGTATTTAGTCTTATTCAGTTGTGAATTTAAGGGTCCGCATTATGAAAATTGTTATTCCAAAGTTACGAATTTGAAGTTCCACAAATACGAATTTGATGTTCCATTATTACGAACTTGACTGAGAAATAGTCTACATACCCTATATTGAGGTACCCCACTCTGATGCTTGAATTTACTGGCGTTCTAGTTTTTGATTGCATCATGACCTTGGTTTTAGATTCGTGGATATGTAGCCCAACTTCTTTGGCATGACATGATGTTAATGTCGTCGGCGTACGCTACTAGTTGAGTCGACTTGATGAGTAGCGTCCCGCTGCTGTCCAAATTCTTGGCTCGAATTACATACTCCAGTGCCAGATTGAAGAGCGTCAGCGCCAGCCCGTTGCCTTGCTTGAGTCCAGTACGAGTTTCAAATAGGTCAGTGAGTCTGTTCTGAACTCTGACCTGCAAGACGGTATTAGTCATCGTCATCCTCGTGAATCGCACTAACTTTGCCGGTATACCAAAATTCAGCATAATGTTGTACAGTACACTTTGATCGATACTGTCGTATGCCTGCTTGAAGTCGACAAATATTTGGTAAACGTCGATGTTGTATTCCCAGCACTTCTGAAGTAAAAGCTTCACTGTAAAAAGCTGATCTGTCGTCGAACGACCAGGTCCAAGTTTTATTTCTTCTGCGTACGGATAAATTCTGTTTTCTTGAATGTTAGATAAAATCTTATAAGTCGTACAAGCTAATGAGATGCCTCTGTACTGCTCACATTTCAACTTATCCCCTTTCTTGTGAATTAGGCAAATGATACTTTTGCGCCAATCTTCCGGGATTATTTCCTCGTTCCATACTTTAGCGATAAGTGCGTGTATAGCCTTAACAAGGCTCTCCCCCCATGCTTCAGAAGCTCAGCTGGAATCTCGTCAGCGCCCGGAGCTTTATTATGTTTTAGTGATTTCATGGCGAGATTAACTTCTTCTACTGTTCGGGGTTGAACGGGAGGGCCTGTTTCAGCCGTCAGCTTCAGAGCTTCTTATGTGGGGTTGTTCGGTTGAACATTGAGAAGCTCTTCAAAATCTGAGGTCCAGCGTTTAACAACGCTATCGGTGTCGCAAATGATATTGCCATACTTATCCTTACAGAGGCTGGGCCTGGGTTGGTATCCACTTTTAACTGAATTAATCAGGTTGTACGCTTGTCTACTGTTCCTACTAGCTAGTCTTTGGTTTATTTGCATCGGCTGCTCGTCCAGATGCTTACGTTTCTTACGCCTAATTAACCTATTCGAAAATCGTCGAAGCTCGTCATATTTTTTTTTTTTTTGCTCTAGTTGCTTGTTCGATCCATTGGCGATATGCTTGGTTTCGCATCTACCGCATTTTGACATTCCTCGTCAAACCAATCATTTCGGGCTCGCCGGGCTTTGTATCCCACAGCCTCCTCTGCGACCCGTTTGATGGTGTATTTGAGTGTATCCCAGATCTCAAGGGCGCCTTTGTTGCTGATGTCATTTAGCAAGGGCGTCAGCTTCTCATCAATGGCAGTCGTGTAAAGGTTTGTGTTCGTAGAGACGAGTCATGGGATCATCGCTCAGCGATCGAAGTAAAACCACCGGTTTTGAGCACTATATAGGTATATTTTCTATACATACATGTTCCTTTAGTCCATAGTCGATACTAGAAAACTAGAACCATTCAAAAAATATTTAAATTTAACGGCTCGAAATTGGATGCAAAACTACGATCGCTGAGCGATGATCCCATGAGTCGTCTCTACGAACACAAACCTTAAGCGACCACCGTGGCATCATCCGACAATTTGTCAACCGCAAACTTTTTTGCCGGGTTGAATCTGGAATGATGCTCGAAAGAAAGTCTGCACTAGGGTGGCCAGATGCCCCGTATTTTACGGGTTACCCCGTTTTTTCGGGCACCGAAAGTCCAAAAACCCGTAATCCAAAAAATAAAATACAGGGCAAATAATGGATAGTTTAAGGAAAAAACTCCCCCAAAGGGTTAGAGACAATTTTTTATCGTATTAAAGTCAACCAAATAGTTCTAAATTTTCCGGCACGCGAAAGTGACGTAATCAAGCTAACACTGTTAACATGGTACATGAATGCGTTGCTGTATTTGGAATGAGGATTTGATTTTTCCGGACGCGCTTACCTGTACTATCTGGAACCCTTAAATTTGCAGTACGAACGGAAATTTGAGCAACTGGAGAGAATAGTCGGATGCCTAAACATAACTACAGTGCACATGGATGACCTTTATGAGGAATTTTGCGTAACTTCGCTCCTAATTAATAAATACGTTTAGGAGATGAAGAGATGTCGATGAAGTGATAAGCACTGACACACGCACAACATTTATTTAAAGCGGTCAATAATAGCAGCAAAATACGATTCGATTTTTGAAACTGGTCTTTTCTATACTTCAGCGTATTTAGGAACCCTTGTTCAGCTTGTCACCACGCAGGTGACCAAATCGATCAGCTTTTCTAGTGGCTAAATACCAAAAAACCTTTATAGATTTCCTCTCCTGAAAGTGGACGTCAAAAACTGCGCAAAACCCCTTGTTCAGCTCAGCTGGGCTGTTTTCGACGTAAAATATACTTGAAACCCTATGCGACCTCGTCCACTATCAGGGGACGAAATCGATAAGGGTTTTGGGTAATTTTGGCACTAGAAAAGCTAATCGATTTCGTCCCCAAGCAGGTGATGAACTGAACAGGGTTTCCTAAATACTCGTCCCGGCAATCAATTCACCGGCAGAGAGAGTATTCTCGCTTTGCGGTAACGCATGGACAGATAGCAGGAACCGACCAAATATTCACACAGCTGCGCCTCAAATATAATGCCTTTTATCCGTTGTGTTCCGACCCGGGTACACGGGTACCCGGGTACCCATCTTGATACGTTTTGCTAAATATTTTTTTTTTTACAAAAAATATTGTCCAAAACCTTCTCGAATCTCCATGATTTGATCGAATTTGTATCAAAATTTGCATTCTACGTATTTATAGAAATATTTTAACATAAAAAAAATTGCATTTGAAAAAAACAACACGTATGAGCCACCCGGGTACCCGGGTACCCCGATATAAAAAAAATGATTTTCGTATAAAATATCGTATACATATACCATAAAAAAGTGTAAACTTTTCTACCTCTAGCGTTTCTTAGATCGTTGGTGTTAATTACCACTTCTCTGGCCTTCCTTAGTACCTTTCGATTATGATTTTCGCTCCAGGATTTCTCATGACTTGATGGTTAGAAAATCGCACTCCTATCATTAGCATAGCTAATTCTTCCGAGAGCTGGCGTAAAAAAATTCTGCGCCTGTAAGTTTTTTTTTCGCAAGCATATTTATACATTATTTCCACAGTAAGTAACGTACGCGGTATCGGCAATACCGTACTGAGAAGAATCACCGCTGTTTTCTTCTTCGGAACATACGAACAGATGGTACCTCCTCGTCAAATCCAAAAAGCGTAGCCAATAACGGTCAACAGTTCGACAGTTTCATTTCTTGAGGAATACATTTTTTTTTTCAAAGTACCGAGGATAGTGAGATTCCATGACAAATTTTTTTTAATTAAAAGCGAAGCACTACTTAAAAATAAAATCCATTCTTATTTTTGGTTGCAAAGTATTTAGTAATGTCGTCATACCAGCCGTTTTATTCCTCCAAGTTCTTAACAAATTGCTTTTCAATACTTAGCAGAGATAAGTCGGATAATCGAGATTGACCATTGGGGAAAAGATCTGATACGTTTTAATGCTAAAAACTACCTCTCAGTGCTGACGGAAGTAGCGATAATAGTCAAAACTAAATCAATCAATTTTGTAGTTTCTGGCACAAATAACACAAATTCCATTAATATGGAAAAATGTATAAAGGTATGACTGAATCTTCCCACATGGCTGAATCGGCATAAAGATTAAATTCACTTTTAAGCTTTTCCCGAAGAAACTGCCATATCTGAACATCAAGCAGTCGAAAAAAAAAGACTTCAAACTTCAGACTTCAAAACCTTTTTCAGGGATGATTTTTTATCTTACTGCTATCGATGCTATTGCTTTGCCTTTTTTTCAGTTTTAAGGCCTAAACTAAAAAAATATAATTGTCGACGAATCTGTTGAACAGTACACCCATATAGAGACAATTCGCCGGTCGGTAGTTGATGCTAGTGGAATGTAGCAACAACACAGCAATATTCCAAACATAATCGTTTGGGACTATTGAGATGAGGCTGTCCTCCGAGCAGCAATGAAAATTGCGAGTATAGAACACTATACGCATATACAGTAAAACACGGTTAAGTGCATCACGCTTAAGTGCAAAACTCGGATAAGTGCACCCAATTTTCATGCATCATCCATTCAATGCGATTTTCAATACATTTCAAAACGGATAAGTGCAACACGGATAAGTGCACAACAGGCTTAAGTGCACGCAATTTTTTGGTAGGGTTAACAACATTTGGACACGATTCATGACGGATAAGTGCACATGTGCATTTGAAAAATTGATTAGTGCAGACGTTTCGAACCAGACTATTTTACGAATTCAAGCGATCCTAGCCCGAGTTATCTAATATTTATTGATTTATGAAGATGTAGAAGAAAGGGAAATCAGGTCTACTGGATAAGTTAAAAGTTGCTTAAGGGGGAGCAGCTTAAGGATAAGATCAAACATTGTCTTGATAAAAAATATTTAGCAATAGTGGTGGCAGTCTCTTTGTCATTCCAGCGTTTATGTCAGCAGTCTCAGTCAGTCTTCTTCTTTAGATCGCAGGATACCACTAAAATAGTCGCTAGGTTGTTAGCAAATTTTGGTTTTTCTTTTTTTGCGAACAAAATTTTTTTATATGTTGTTTTCCCATTTCTACAAGCAAGTGATAATTTTGACATCCATAAATTGTAATTGAAAATGTACAAAAAAATATGTTATCCTACACACAATTTTTGACGTCCCAAAAGCCTACAAAAAGCTTGATTCGCAACATCTATGTTCGATGTTCTTCCCTCGATGTTCCCCCTCAAAGCCGGCGCCCTTGACGGGATTGTTAGAATTAGCTGTTAGTTTGATAATGGTGCCTCTACATTAAAAAAATTAAAAAGATAGGTAGTGCCCATTTGTTAATATTCGTTGCCAAAGTTCGAAAGCTTTACAAAGTCGCTTGTACATGGCTCTGTCAAATTTAATTGTTGAAAACTATAGCCAGGGCCGGCCTTATTATTTTGGTGGCCCTGGGAAAATCGATGATCGTGGCTGCGTTTCCAACCAAAATGTTGGCTTAAATTTTTGTTTTTCAATTTTTGATTTTCAATATTTTTTGTTTTGTTTTATTGTGTTGATATAGCACGACACCCCAATGTCTCACCTTGTTGGCCTGATTGTTTTTTGCACACATTATATCAGTGATTCGCAATCTTTTTAATGTCGCGAAAGACTTCGCTTTCCCAATGTTTTTTTTTTTTTTCAAAATAGAATTTTGATATTTACTCACCGTTATATATATTCCAGTAAGGCGGAACTGCAAGCACGAGAGCTGGGAATGGCAAATCAAAATTATCCCCTTCCTCATAAACATTTTACAAAGATAAGCCCCAAAACGGTTTTCTTAAACATTTTTACTGGCTCGTTATGCCCTTCGCTCATAGAGTCAAAGGCTATATTTTTTATTTCGTCAATTCAAGCTTGGCAAACAAATAGAAAAATGAATACCTATACGTCCAAAGCAGCAATGCTTTAAAATTCTGCGACTGGTGAGTTGTAAATATTTCATAAAACCCCTTTCACGTTTAAGGATAAAAATAGGAATTGCTGCCAGTGTCAGCTAGCTCTTTCTAAGAAATACGTATTTATTTACCTTGTAAAATTTTTAATCTTTTTTCAACATCATAAGTTGAATCACAGCAAATTTTGATTATTTTGTCGAGCTTTCGCTGAAGGAAAAATTTAATTGTCGGACTATTTGCCCTTCAAAATAAATCCCTAATTCCTGATCTGTTTTATGTGTATGGCACATAAAAAAAATCGGTCAAAGGTGTATCAATGCTTTTCCCTCGTCAAGCATTTGAAATACCATCCGTCAGATGGATGCAACTTGACCGATTTTTTTTACGAAATTCCAACTCAATCTCTGCGGTTTTCATTCTTGAAGAATTTTATGCACATTATCGGTAGACATATCGAAGTGCTTGTAGTAGGCAGCCTAAGCTTTAGCATTTGAAAATAGCAATTTTCAAAAATATTTGCGCTTTTTTCAATCGAAACAAATTTCTTTATTTTTGGAACCAGGTAATTCCACGGCATTTTCTTTTTATAGAATAGACTTAGGTTTATCCGGAAGCTTTTGGAGTTCGGACATTTGAAAATTCGCGATAAGATGTGTAAAATCCAGCGTGTTTATGCAACCTTATTTTTATTTGACAACATCGCCCTCGTTGAGCGATTTTGCATCAGGTATGCTTTGATTATCTTGTTGCGTGAGAATGGAGCACTTTCTGAGTGGTGGCCCCTGAAAATAAAAGGTTATGGTGTGTTGGCCTCTTGAAAGTGGTGGCCCTGGGCGACTGCCCAGTTCGCCCACCCATAGGACCGGCCCTAACTATAGCGTTACAAAGTATAGCCGCATCATTTGCTACCACTAGTTTCTATTTATGCTACGTAAAATAGATAGTTTGTATGGAGCACTGATAAGTGCACAACACGCTTAAGTGCACGAAAAAACTGTGCATTATCGATGTGCACTTATCCGTGTTTTACTGTACTATATGTAAAGTCGCCGTATAGCAGCGACGAACTCAACTCAACAGAAGACTAGCGTTAATATAAGGCACGAATCTGCCTCACGTTTATTTCCGAATTGAGGCAGTCCTCCGACCATTCGTTGTGAACAGTATGAAGACTAGAGATATTTTCGGCAATATCAGATCAACGATATGACGAATTGAGTGTTGATAAATACAATTCTGGAGGCTAGGATGATTCTGCCTCATTTCAACTTAAGTTAATCGTTCTATGTTGTATTGTACTGTATGTGAAATGAATAGTTGAATTGAGGTAGCTTTGCTCTCTATGAATGAAATGAAGTAATGACATGAAATCGTGGAAATTTATGAATGAGATCATTGTTAAAAGTTAAAAAGTTCACTATTTTTAAAGGAGGCACTGCCTCCCTTGCCTCCTCTGACGAGCCGCCTCTGATTGGAAATCAGAAGGGATATTGTAGAACTTTTGTCACGCAACAAACAAACTTAGCCACTGATATTTATAAAAAAATATCTAATAATTGATGTATTTACATAAAATAACGAAATTCCTTCGTTCGTGCCGGGACTGGGTAAATTTTGTATGGATCGTGACCATTCTTTTAAGCCTTTATATTGTTTATTATTGTATACTGCTCTATAAACTTGATGGAATGTACTATACATCAAGTTTTAGTACTGACATGTGTGTAGACTGGATACATTAAAATCAGTTTCTACTTGCTAAGAGATAGGAAGAAGTTTCTAAACTAACGACTCCTGGACAGAATAATACATAAATTAGGTCACTTTATCACATAACTTGCTTATAGCGAACTCTGGCTATAATAAGCTGACCAGACTTCAGAAGATCCAATGCTGTACACATTCTTGCAGTATTCGGTTTTTATGCAAAGCCTCAGCCCCTCCCCTTCACGCCCGCCGATTTGGAGAAAGAATAATAACCACAAAAGCAGATCAGGAATTTACTAAGAAAACTTAACATTATATCAAAAATCAGCATGGTGAGATAATCTAGTGATACACTAGGGCTCTAGCGGCATTACGACACATGTACTCCAGGCGATCGGTCGTGAAATCGGGCTTCAGAGTGCATGCCAGGCACTGTCTGAGATAATTTTAGAAATCGATAGGGTATTAGTCAGAAAGCTTAAATTTAAGTTTGCACCACTTGAAAAATTTTCTAACGGTACTTATGAAGGTTTTTGTCTTGTTTGGGTTTCCGGCGTATATCTCCGCTCCCAATGGTAGCATTTCCAAAAAAAGGCCACCGAATTGTTTGGTACAAAATTTTCTTCATCTTTGGCATAGCGATTGTTCACCATAAAGCAGTAGGTAAAATGTTACAGCGTGTCAAAGTTGAAAAAACAGTTTTTCGAATCAGGTTTTTGCAAATAAGTCAATAACGGTGATTTTTCGCGCAAAAATTAAAAAAAATGGACTTGTACCTTATTGGATTCCCTACAATCCAGAAAAAAAATTAAGTCGATACGATCAGCTGCAGCCGAGATATACCCGAAAGAAAGTGAGCATTCCGAAGTAACTATGCGTTATACTCGTACATTCTTATAGGTATAATTTGTTGCAGATGCAGTTAGGATGGTGAAGCTTCGGGTCTTTGCACGACATTTTGGAAAACAAGTTGGAGTGCGAACGCTGTGATCTGCGCAATTTCTGCTCAAATATTCTATTTTAACACTGTTAAAGTCTGTAGTTTGTTGACGTATACCTTCTTTTTGAGGGAAAAAGTCTGAAGCCATCAGAACAGGCGATTGCGGTAACCATTTTATGTTAGCATTTTTCATCATTAAATTTTCCAAAAATCTTTCCTCCTCATCGGAAATGGACGTACACACCCGATATTTGTAATACAGTAGCGGAAATTGAAATAGGTTCACCCCCATAAAGTAAGGTTTTCCAAAAACCTGGCAGTTCACTAATGGGATAAAGTACCTAATTTACTTTCTTTTAATTTTGGATGGTTTATTTAGTGATGAGGGTACGTTTTTATTATTTTCTTCAGTAGAATCCTGAATATGATATACAGATCTACTTGGTTGTGGAAGGGGGACCAACGTTGGAATATCATAAATGTCATCGTAGCAATCTTCATCATTTATGTCATCGGTTATGACTGCGACATTTGAGAATATTTTGCCACAACACGTTCTACAGATATTGGTACATGTGAGTCCAGCCTTCTTACAACCACATGCTGTCCCACAGTTTTTTTTACAAGAGCACGAAATAATATTTAATAGGTATGAAGGGATAATTTCTCCCGAAATCATCACAGGCTTCAATCCCACCTGAGTGCGCTTCCAGCCCAAGTTTTCTGGATTTAAAACGTTGCCGAGCCATGTCTGTATTTGGTGGTACGCTCGTAAGGAATGATGATCAGCGGCTGATTCGGTGGAGCGCAAAGCAGCAAGATTAGCTTTAATTTTCGTTCCTCCGCGAGCAAAAAGTTTGAAACGGAAATCGCTTAGTGATGTGTCGTTACGTGTACTTCCGTACAAGGCAATGAAAACATTCTTTCCGATAGTGCATATAGTGTTTGCATCTGAGCACTCTGCTTTAAAAACCTCGAGCGATTGTAAAACGTGAGTATGTTCCTTCTTCTTTCAAAAGGAGAGAAGCCTACTTTTCTCCATATCTAAAAACGGCCGAAGTCGTATCCAACCCTGTGAAGGCGTGAAGAAAAAGTATATCCTCTGAAAGAGTTTGGTGTTTTAAACCTGTTGATGAATACAAAATTGTATTTTCGGATCCTCGCTCCATTTTTTTAAAATAGACGCTCTAGACATGATTTATTATTATTATTTATTATTTTTATTTTTTTCGGTTTTTTCCTCTTCCCGGTTTTAACCCGGACGGTTGTTTGTCCATCCGGTTAAAACCGGGACAAAAATTCTTTCCAAATTTATAAAATTTTTTATATTTTCTTGATTTTTCCGTAGGCAATTCTATTACTTGTCCCCAATGAAAAATTTCGTTTCCAAGTTCCAGCCCTTAAACATATTTTCGAACATTCTCCTTATTGCTATTACTCGCAGAACCATCGCTTCGTCAAATTACTTCTCCTTGTAGCTTTGATTTAATTTTGCATACGATACGAACTATAGCAATACGAGTGTGTATGCATGTTTTTACTAGAATTCTAAGCAAATCAATTAAAAGGTTCGGTTAACCGGAAAACCGGTACTTTGAGACCGGTTAAAACTGGACGGTCTGACCTGACCGGCTTTGCAAAAAAAAACGGAAAAAACCGAAAATCGGGTTATGGGCTGGTTTCCCTACCCGTAGAATGTATTGCTATCTCAGATCGTCGATTTGGGCATATCTCGGTTGTGGATGATCGTATCGATTTAATTTTTTTTCTGGATTGTAGGGAATAAGGGAATAAGCTACAAGTGAACTGTAATTAATTATTTAGTGAAAATTCACCGTTATCGACTTATTTGCAAAAAACTGATGAACAAAACGGGTTTTTCCACTTTGACACGCTGTAGCATTTTATCTACTGCTTTGAGATGAACAGTCAGTATACAAAAGATTAAGGCAATTTTGTACCGAACAATTTAGTGTCTTTCTTTTGAAAGTCCAACCATCAGGAGCGGAGATATACACAAAAAACCCAAACAAGACAAAAACCCTGATAAGTACCGTTAGAAAATTTTCCAAGTGGTGCAAACTTAAATTTAAGCTTTAGGACTAAGCCCCTACCGATTTCTAAAATAATCTCAGACAGTGCCTGGCATGCACTCTGATTTTACCAAACGCCTGGAGTAATGTTCATGTTGCGTAAACAATACTGCATCATGCTACCAGGCATGCAGTTATCTAAGATTTTTAACGAATAAAATCACAACCATCTCGTTCACTTATCCGCCATACCATCTTTCGGTATTACTTCACAGGGGCGGTCTAAGTGTCTCTACGTCCTGCTTCCACGTTCTGCAGAACATTATTGTATGCTACAGACAAACCACTCACTGAGGCCTATTTTGACCGCATCCATCTCCAGTGTGGGAACGATTCTTAACATTTGCACTCGGTATTGCAGACGAACCTTTAATTTTAAATTCACCCTCCACCTGCCAGGATCGACCTTTCAAGGTATAGAACGTATTCTGCATACTGATAATTTCAGGCGATGCTATACACTTCTCAGTTCTTCCTAGGATACTTTGTCGCCTGACGGGATTAAGCTTCCGCGTATCATTTAGGAGTTTCAAGTCCAACTTCAATTAAGTAGGTATACCAACATTAAGGTGGGGATTATGCTACGTTGTTCGACGTACAATATTTACTTCACTATGCCAAACCTACTCTTTCCGAATTTCAGCTTAACAAGCAAAATTGAAACAATTTCAAAACCTACAAGCCCCAGCCCATTTTCGATCTCGTCAGTAGACCTCAAACGACCAAAGGAAATTTTTATTCGGTAAAAAATATTGAAACAATATGGTGGTGACTATACCTTAAATTCCTTATTTAGAACTCCTCAATTTAATATTTTTCTCCTGTGCCGAAAAAGATATACTGATCACTGATCCCTTCTGAAAAGCTATCTACGCCACTCCTTGACAAAAAATTATCTGAATTTGAAGCACAAACGTATGTTTTAAGACGAAAAACTTAACAGGGAAGAGTAATCGAAATAAGATTATACACATAAAATGGTAGCTACGGAGTGGAGTCTAAGGGCGGTGGAAGGGTTGTTTATCCTGGTTGCAATATTTTTGAGAAGAGTATGCAATTCTTCATTGTGACATTAGTGATGCTACGCCGGTTCCCTAGGCTCGCCAATTTAACTGATTCGAAGCACATATTGGGGAAAAAACCTTTATCTAAAAACCCCTGGCCTTTAGTATGCTTTTACCTATAGAGGTTGATAGGGAAATTCAAAGTTATGGACAATTTTCGAAATGCGATTTGGGATAGACCGTGTCATATGTAGCAAATGTGAGCGCCAAAGCTCTACAAGTTTGCCGGATCTTAGAAAGACAGAGAAGGGTTCCGAGATATGGAGAATAAACAATTGCCAAACATAAAATTGCGATTATTTCACTAAAGGTACGTGTTCGTAGAGACGACTCACGTGAGGATCGCTTAGCGATCGTAGTTTTCCATCCAATTCCGAGCCGTATTTGAATATTTTTTGAATGGTGGTACTTTCCTTGTGCCAACTATGACCCAAAGGAACATGATGTCTGTACATGGTACCCACAGGAGTCAAACTTTACACCTTAAAAGCAGACAAGACTGAATATCGGTTACTCATACATTTTATCCAATAAATAAGCTTAAAGCCTTCTATAGCCAGTGTGAACAACCATGCTATAAGTATGCTTAAAGTAGAGTAACCGACACTGAGTGAGTGGCGAATGCTGTACACTTTGCTGTACATTTCCCAATGCTGTACGACAGGTGAAAATGCTGTACTGTACAGCAAAATGCTGTACGTATGGTCAGCTTAGGCTATTAGGAACCAAATTAGCCGCTTTTTGTAGGTTCGTTCTATCCGGACATTACTGTAAATAAATATAGGTTGCACTGCAAATGCATATGTGGCAGCAACACATTAGACAAAGAGAAACGCATCTTTCCAGAAGCATGTATTGCGTTTAATTCTACGGCCAATTAAATAGTAATTATAAAAGAAATAATATCGAAAACACTTGCATGCACTTAATATAGTGTAAGTTGGTAGTCATTAGGCGTTGTGGACTATAAACCAATATTCAATTGAAATTAGCTAATGTAATTGTATTGGCCAGCCGAGAACCAGTTGTGAATAATAATAAGCGATAGCTAAATTACATGCCAGGCAACAAAATATATGATAATTGGTTTCCGTAACATGCGAGCTGTGATGAATAAAAAAATTTGCATCATTAAATTCAAATTTATTTTTGAAATTATAACATTGATCAATAGTCAGTATAAATGTTCATCAACTCTTATGAATATATTTTGATGATATTGTAGAATAAGATTAAACATGGCAACACGCAAAAATCTGATACACCACCGGTTGTCAAACTAACCAAGAACTCAGTCGATGACCTAGAAAGCAGATATTTACTGTCAAGATTCAGGGAACATAGAATCTACGACAGCGTTCGTTTGTTCCTTGCATACGTATATGTATGATGCTTCCGATAGTACTTGCATTGATGGCAAAACTAAGACTAACCTGAAAGTCTTAATTCAACAAGAAGGTCTGCCTACTGATGTCACTTTGCTGCGTAGTTTTTTCAACAAATATCATGAAGGTCTCGGAATGTCCCACGATCAGGTGAAATGTGACCTCGAAATCTACCGATCCTTCGTAAGTTCCAAGCACATGTCCCGCTTGCAGAAAATTCGCGAAGATCACAGAAAGTGTAATTCCTAATAAGATAGTTGCCCAAAATATCCCCAGATTCATCTACCATAATTGCAGCGGTATGAGAGGTAAAGTTAACTCTCTTTTCCTTGATGCAAAATCATGCTTTTTCAACATCTTAATAAGAACGAAAACTAGGTTAAATGATACATTTAAAAATTAAGAAATCCTTGATTCTAATTGGTCCAATTACAAATGTGATCGCAACTACACTATATCCGCTGGCTCAAGGGGAGGTGGGGTACTTATTGCTACACACAATTCTTTCCCGAGTAAGCTTATTGCAACCCATTCTTATACAATACAAGCTGGCCCGGCGAACTTCGTATCGCCTCAACTTTTAAATGTTACCAGTGTGTGAGTGCGGCAAAAGTACTGAACTCCGCGAATGTGTTGAGGAGATACAGGCATATTCTAAGAAAATTGAGCCAAAATATGGCCATCGAACGGCATGATCTTGAACATATTGCTTTTAAAAAAGGTCTAAAATATAAAATAGTCTAATCAAATTCTAATGTGTTATGTATATCATTGCAATGGAAATTTAATGTAGCCTTTTTGTCCCCATATCATTTTTCTGTATCTTTTGCCATTTTTTAAATAATCCCAAAAAACCGAAAAATTACCCCCCTTTCTCTCTTTTTATAAGGTTGCGGACCCCCATTCGCTTGGGACTCTTTTTCCCATAATCCGGGGGCCATTACCAACCATCCTGCAAAAAAGATTCCAATGTAGGATTTTTGCCGACCAAATATCCTAACTTTCTTAGACTAACAAAAGCATCAGAAAATGAGCTGCGATTTTCCAGATGTGTCTCCTACTGAGGATAGCACTTAGTCAGATGTTTATTTGGAAAATACACAAAAATCCGCTAATCTGCGAAAAGGAGGAGGAAAATTATTTTGGCATTGGCGATTTTTTTTTTGCAGATATTTCAGTAGGAATAGGGGTTCTTGTGCTGAAGGCGACCGAATTACTGAGATCCGCTAGTTTGTGCAGAGTAACTATGTCTCAGATATCAAATGCTATTGGGTTATTGGGGGTGTAAGCCATTGAGAGAGTTTCTGAAATCCGTTCCGGAAATATTGGCGATGGATCATGGAATTAGTCCTATTTTCTGAAACACGGTAATCCGATCAAGAAATATAGGCAAACGTATGGACAAATTAGTGCCTTCATAACTTTCCAGATGTTTCGTTAGCAATAGCAATAGCAGCATAGCTATTTGGGTTGGTTATCAATTCTGGAAAAGGAATCACAGAAATGGGAACATTCATTCAAGATATACGTATTCGTATATAGGCAAAAGTTGTACATCAAGTAATTTTGTATTGGCAAATTTTGTAAATTTTTCGTTAGAAATTCTGGTCATCAATTAGATGGAAGCCGTGTAGAGTGGAGTCTACGGAAATTGAATAGAAATAGGCAGAAGAATGTAAAAAAGAGTTTTCATCATAATCTTGCTCACTGCAAATTTTCTACATGTTGAAATCCGATAATTCGGTCAGTTGATGTTGGAGATCAATCTGGTGGGGCAAATTTCCTAAACTGTACTCATTGGGTGAGGTTATAAAACACAACGTTGCGCAACGTTTCGCGCAACGTTTCAAATCAACCGGTCGTTACGGATCAGAAACTTCTCCCTACAAACAGATCCCCTAAGCGCCCCCTTGCGAGGCATAGCTTGATTGATTGACAGAAATTTACAATCTGCCGTCGAACCGTGCATTTCCGCCCTCATTTATTTATTAAACTATTTATAATCAAAATAAAATGTATCTGCATCTCGTTTAAAACTGGAAATTTTAATTTTCGAGCAAAACCTATCAGCTGTGATGTGTCAATTGTCACATTTGTCACTTTCCGAGAGATGGCGATGGTAACACCAAGTCTGATCCGGATCTATGCGTTTACAGAACACAATAGGAAACGTTTCGGAAAACGCGACACGTTACGCGAACGTTGTGTTTTATAACCTCACCCATTGTGAACTTTTCACATGCTTGAATGCTTGTTTCGCTATTTAGGGTGTCGTTTTGCCTTACTTTCAGATGTAACTACACGCCAGGGTGGTGCAAAATCACTAAGGTCATCAAATTTGTTTGTGAAAAGCATAAGAAAATGCTCTTTTAGTATTTTTCTCCTACCTATTTTTCTGATTCGGCAGTAGCAATTCTTTTATGGGGAAAGTATTAGTGGCAATAGATATGGAAAAACCAATTCAGTTATTGCAAGTGGGAGTTTTTCAGTTGCATGTAGAAATTTACTTAAATAGATAATTCTATACCTTCATGCAATTGCTTCAATAGTAGACTACTGGCCAATTTTACAAATTGTGAAGAGTTGTTTCCGTTAAAGAAAAAAACAGTACAAAATAATTTCATCCATCATCCTCAAATCTAATTCGACAAAGAAGGAGATTAAATGCATATATAGGCAACTGGATTGTGACTTCCAAACTTCCAGCGGTTTATAAGCTATCCTGCTGATCCTGGTCGTCAATTTGGGGGGAAGGGATGGAATTTACTGAAGTCGGAAAATCCGTTCATCATATAAAGCATATAAACAAAAGCTACATAATTTTTGTATTGGCAAATTTTGCAGAATTTTTGGCAGGTGTTCCACGTACTTGGTCGTGGTTGATAGGAGGAGTACAGGGTGGCATTTACAAATTTTTGCTTATCAATTCAGGTGAAAATTTCGCTTCAACTTATTCCGATGAATAGGGCAGAGTGAGCAATGCGATGGGGCGAATTAACTGAAATCCTTTAATCCGTCTAGGTGATTTTCGAGACTAAATTCATCTCAAAATTCAGTTTCGAACTTTCCTGGGTTTTAGTACAAATTAACTGAAATAATAGGATAAGGCAAAATGTTTCTTTAGTTTTCCAACCTTTCCAAGCGAAAGCAAAATTTGCTGAAATATGCAAAGACTGAGGAAATTGAACCGCTTTCACATTATTATCGATCGATTTTTGAATGTTTGAAAAGCTGTTCGGATGGTGCTTATGGAAAAGAGAGATAATTTAGCTGAAGAACGGTCATTTGATAAACATACATATAGCCAAACAAATGAAGAATATAAACTGCTTTCACAATTTTTCTCGGGTTGCAGATGTCTATATAGGTATTCTGCTATTGATGATGGAAAATCATTTACTTCTGTTGAGAGCGGTTATAAATCAGGCGAGGGGCAGAATAGAACAAAATCCGCTAATCTGCTGAAAGGTATGGTCTTCATAAATTTACACGTTGCAAATTTTTCGCATGTTGCAACTTTTGACAGTTCGAGGTGGAAACCAAGGAGGGTCCAATTTACTAAAATTACATAGAATTGTGAGGGCTAATGTGGGGGAGACCTGTCTTCATGAACTCTGTCGTTCAAGTGTAAATCCAGTCAAAGAAATTTATTGACATCCGCAAATATGTGACGACAGTTATTAATTTTTCAGAAAAATTTGTTTTCATAATTTTATTCGTGTTTGAATAGCAGTTATTCTCTTGTTCGGGGTATAGACATATCCGATGGACCTTATCTTACTGAAATCCACTAAGCTATTCAGACGATAGAGTATGAGAATGAAGTATTTTCACAATTTTAGTAATTGTAATTTTTGCTACGTTTCAATGGATACGTATTGTAGTATAGGTGACCATATACTCTTCACCGAGTAGAGACCAATGATTTAGAGTAAGCTTACTGAAATTCTGTAATTCGTTTAAAAAATATCGGAAAAGCTTGTGAAACACAACTAACAAAATAAAACAAACAAAACACCAGTATAACTATATGGATAGGTATCCGGTGAGGCAAATTTTCTTAAATCACCGTTGCAAATGACGGCCAAAGGACACACAAAAGCTGCTTTGTAAACTTTTCTTATAGAAAATTTTATTATTGTTTTTTTTTTTTTTTTAGAAGAGAACAATGCGGAATAGCAAATTAACCTGCATCGGCTTATCCTTTCAGGAGATAAATGCAAGTTTTGTGAAAAAGAATTCTTCTTTCTTTCTTTCTCATTGTGAATTTGTTTGAGTTTCAATTTCATTCAGATATTCCTGATGAGGATTAAATCAGCAGGGCAATATTCCAAAATTACGTCAAGACATTCAAGTAATATAACCCAAAATAAAAAAAAACTCATTGTGAATTGTTGCTGATTGTGAATGTTCGGCTTATCTCAATGGGCAGGCCAAATCCAGTGGAATGAATTTACTGAAATCCAGCAATTCATTTAAGAACTGTACGAAAAGGAACTGTTCTTATAATTTGGTCATTGTGAATATATTTCGCATGTTTCAAAAATTATTCTGCTATTCGTGGAAGAGACCTAATCAGCTGCAATTCTGTTCCCTAAACGATAAAAAAAAATAAAGACAAAATTATGAAAAAAATAATTGTGAATTGCTGCCTATTGTGAATTTCCTGTACATACATATACTGCTTGTATAGACCAACCTGTTGGGGTACACTTACTAAAAATCAGTAATTCGCCCAAGAAATACAGGAAAAGGTACGATAGATAGATAGATACTTCCGCTCATTGTGAATTTTTCATATGCATCGATAGTTGTTCCTTCAATTGGGCTAAACGCCAATTCTGTGGAGAAAATTTACTGAAATCCGCTGATACCATCAAGAAATATAGGCAGAAAAAGCCAAAAAAGAAACCTGTTGAGAATGTTGGCTCATTGTGAATTTTTTGAATGTTTCAATAGTTATTATGTTATTCCGGCCCAAGCCAAATCCAACGAACCAAAAATCATGAAAATCGGTTCAGCCGTTCTCGAGTTATAAATGGTGTAACTAACACGACTTTCTTTTATATACAGTAAAACTTCCCTATAACGGACACTTACGGGGAATAAAGTTTTGTCCGTTATAGAGAAGTGTCCGCTATTAAGAGAGAATGGTACCATGATAAAGAAAAAAAAAACAAAGGAAATTTCAGATTATCAAACGTTTATTTAGAATGTGCCTTCTCTCTAAGAAAAGGACCGGAAATGGGGATTTTTGCAGCCCTCGCACGACAAAACCATTCGAAAACGGCTTTGTCTATTGTCAAGGTAGCCGTTTTTGGAAAGGCTCTCCGGATTCCATCGTTCCCATGTTTATCGTATTCTTTCAAGAAGTCCTTTTTGCGTTTTAAATTTCGCTTACTTGCGTTTTTCTTATATGAAATCTCGTACCTAACGCCCGAAAACTTAATTTATCGCGCCCCTTAAGCTGAATAATTTCAACTTTTTCTTAAGGTGTTAAACGCACTGGCGACATAATTCACACTTAACACACTTGTTAACAATAGACACGAAGCCAAAAAAAAAAGATATGAGTACGAGCAAGGTAAACATTCAGCATGTGCAGCAGGACTATTCTAAGCAAAGCGAGAAGGGCGAAATACAAAAAAAAAAAAAATCCAAAAGAATCGCACAAACGACCAAAGTGGAAGTGAAATAGACAATGACTAAAAAGACGGAAACAAACAAGTACTAAAAAAAAAGCTGACAAGCGAAACTTTTTTTTTGTTGAAAAATTTTTTTTTAGTATGTAGTGTCCGCTATAGAGAGAATATGCAGCAAGGGAAAATCAACGAAAAGGTTGTCCGCGTCCGTTATTGATAGTGTCCGCTTTATAGAAGTATTCAATGTCAAGAAACACAAGGAACGTTGCCGGGGAATCAAAATTTGTCCGTTATAGGGAGATGTCCGCTATTGAGAAGTGTCCGTTAAGGGAAGTTTCACTGTATATAGATTTGAACACATATTTGTGAAAATTCGACTTGGAAAACACTATCTCTATATCGGAGTATTTTCCATTCCCCCCGTTCTGTTCAAAACACTTTTAACGATGTATGTGAAATAATCACTTCCATCACTGCCTTACTACACGTTAACGACAAAATAATAGTGTTTGCAAATTTTAATCGTCCGAATATAAAGTTTGCAATTGACGAGAATGAAAATCGAATTCTTCCAATCAATTTTATTGATGACACAAATTTTAACCTCATCGATACATTTTACGGCAATGACTTGCAACAAGTAATTTCGACTTCTGGCCAGAATGGAAACTGCTTAGATTTAATTTTCACTAACTCTTATGACGAAGTTGTTGTCAGTTCAACTACGGAGTCAGAAAATCTTTTCTCCAACACGCATCACCATTTTGCGATTACAGTTGAACTTTCAACAGCTGATATTTCTTTTACCCAAACCTACCAAAATGAAACAGTCTACGACTTTTTAAATGCAGACTATGATAGCATCTGCAATCACCTTGATTCCATAGACTGGGCAACTATTTTATCTAATTCTAACCTAGATGTCACTATATCTTCATTCTATGGCATATTTCTAAGGGTAGTTAATATGTGTATGTTCCTCAAATTAAAAAGCGCAACCCATTTTCCGAAACCTGGCTCGATCGAAATCTTAGAAACCTTAGAAACCAAAGAAATAAACACTACAAAATTATCAAATATGATCCCAATGTTTGCCTCGACGTTAAGAAAAAGTATGATGAGCTTGCAAATGAGTTCTCCTTGAAATCCCGTGACGCATATGAAATGTATGTCAATATAATGGGTGAGAGAATTGTTGATGACCCGAACAAATTCTTTAACTTTGTTAACATGAAACGTACAACTGGTTTTCCGGTTTCCATGTCCAGCGGATCCGTTTCCTCCTCTTGCCCCCAAGAAATTTGCAACCTTTTCGCTGACCATTTTCAAAACAGTTTCTGCTCATTGGGAAACTCGAGTTCCTCATTGCTCCTGACTGACCATCACTCAATAAGTCTTATCAGCGAAATTACAATAACAACGGAGGAAATATCTAAAGCAATTGGAGAGCTAAGTGCAGACAAAGGACCTGGCCCTGACTTAATACCTCCCGTCTTTGTTAAGAAATGTTTGAATCAATTGCTCATTCCTCTACATTTTATATTTAATTAATCCCTACGATCAGGCAAATTTCCTTCGTATTGGAAATTTTCCCATGTTACACCAATTCAAAAGAGCGGGGACAAACGAATAGTCGACAATTATCGGGGCATAGCCATTCTATCGGTAATTCCTAAGCTATTTGAGAAAATGGTTTGCTGTTAATGAACAGCAACATGGGTTTCGAAAAGGCAGATCGACCACAACCAATCTAATAATCCTGGCATCAGAGGTCTTGTGTGAAATGGAAAAGGGGAATCAGATTGATGCAGTTTATACAGATTTCAGCAAAGCATTTGATAGAGTGGATCACTTAATCCTAATTAAGAAATTACATAAATTGTTACCCCGAATTGGGTCCCATCTTAGTTGGCTCCGCTCATATCTTCTTAATCGAACTCAATTTGTTAAATTCCAAGGTTATCTATCTAAAAATATATCTGTATTCTCTGGTGTACCACAAGGCAGTCATTTGGGTCCTCTATTCTTTAACCCATTAACGACCAAGAAAATTCAAAAGCATAATATTATAGTAATTGGGCCCCGCTGAATCCAAATCTGTTGTCCGTTTTTGTCTACCTAGCGTGTGAGTCCTGGAAAGGACTGTTCGCAAGCGCGAACACTGATCGATATCCAGCATATTTTCTTTATATGGACAAGACATGTATGTATAAGTCGAATGCATTATCAAAGCTATAGATTGTGGTGATCTCAACTAATTTTAAGTAGTTTTTTTGTGTATGAGACAGTTGCGTCTCAAAGCGTTCCTCCTGTTCAAGTTCATGCGCCATATGTGTCTCATACAGTTATGGGTGTGACACTACTATAATTGAAGGTGTTAATTTAATTACTTTGAACGAGTGAGAAGCGATTAGGTGCTCCATGCGGATATTTATCTATGGGTCTTTCGGACGATTGGACGTTTGGAATAGGGACAACTGTTAACTGGCACAGACTCAAATTTTGCATACTCCCTTATTCTTTGAGACACATGTGACTCATACACGCGACGGAGGGAATAGTGATAATGATTCGTAATACATGCCAATTTTCAACAAAAAGCAAAAATCTAATAATGCGCTATAGTAAGCAATGTTTTAAATAAAAATAAATAACAGGCGCGACAATCCAGCATTGGACTAAGGCCGCAGGATGTGTTAGTGACATCCTATTTCCAAGATCTTATCTGCTTTTTGTTGAGGTAATGAGATCAGCATCACGCTCAGCAGTGTTA
Source organism: Microchrysa polita (assembly GCA_949715475.1). Classification (NCBI taxonomy): domain Eukaryota; kingdom Metazoa; phylum Arthropoda; class Insecta; order Diptera; family Stratiomyidae; genus Microchrysa; species Microchrysa polita. The sequence goes on along the minus strand of OX454422.1, from coordinate 10,726,351 downwards.
TTTATCCCCATAAATGGGTACTCGTTTAACATCTCAGTGAGATCATAGTCCGTCACAAGCTCGTGAGTTCGAAAAACACCATGGTCCACGGTGAGATTCGAACTCATGACCCTGTGCACCGAAGGTGCGCGCACTAACCGCTACACCAGCCGGATTACTTAATTACTTAAGTGAACGAATTGCAGCCTGACTGTCAGTATACAGAGTGACGTCCCTTTCAGTTACGACGTGACTACCCAACCAAATTAGAGATTCCATAATCGCAGAGACTTCCCCTTGGAGGACGCTACAGAAATCAGGAAGACGAAGAGACAAACGTATGTCCAGTTGTTCCGAATAAATTCCAATACCAACTCCTGCGTTGGTCTTTGCACCATCAGTGTAAATAGAGGTAGCCCCACTTGCCGGGGGCGTATTATTACCCCATTGATCTCTCGACGGAATCAAGGTATTGTAGTTCTCACCAAATAAATACTTGGGGTGAGTGTAATCAGTCTCCAAAGGTAGCGTAAAGTTTCCCAGTATCGTTGAGTGGCCATAATCTAGTGCACTCCATAGGCCAGTTTCCCGTAAGCGTAGGGCCGTGTTTGCGGCAAGTCGTTGTCCAAAGAGGTCCAATGGGAGCACCCCCGCAACATATCTAATCCGGCTGAAGGGGTGGTAAGAACGGCTCCTGTTATGACAAGAGAAGCCAACCTTTCTACTTTGACAAGCAAATTATAATAGGTGGTTTTGCTAAGTATCGTCCACCATACACTAACTCCGTATAGTAAGGCTGGCCTGACAATAGTTGTATACAACCAAAATACAACTTTTGGTTGTAAGCCCCAGGTTTTTCCGATAGCCTTCCTGCAAAAGTATAGTGCAACGGTGGCCTTGTTCACTCTTTCTTCAATGTTGGGATTCCATCTTAGATTCTTGTCCAAGATAACACCAAGAAATTTAGCCTTATCAGCAATCACAAGTTGGGAATCCCCTAGCAGAGGGGGGTTAATAAATAGGAATCTTCGCTTTCTTGTAAAAGGGACAACCTCCGTTTTGGCTGGATTGATTCCAACCCCACTGAAACTTGCCCACTTAGCTAAAATAAATAGCGCGTTCTCCAAGGGTCTAAGGGTTTCAGGAAATTTACCTCTAACGGCGATAGCAACATCATCAGCATATAGGCAGTGACTTTGCATCCACTACTTTCTAGATTCAAACGCAATTGATTAATCGCTAAATTCCAGAGTAAAGGAGATAAAATTCCTCCTTGTGGTGTGCCCCTACATACATACCTAGATACGGACGCAGTGCTGTGCTGTGCTGCGTATGCGTCTGGAAGTAAGAAGCTTGTTTACGAGGTTACAGATTGGACCCTCAACATGTAAACCCTAAAGAGCATCTGTGATTGCCCTGGCTTTGATAAAGTTGAGTGCGCCTTCAATATCTAAAAATGCGACCATCGTGTATTCCTGATGATGAGGTGATTTTTCAATATAACTTACCAGCGAAGGTAAAGCTGTATCAACTGACCTCCCTTTCTAATATGCATGTTGTGACATAGATAATAGGTTAGGTGAGATAAACTTTTGTAGATCAGTGTTGATTAGTCGCTCTAACAATTTCAGCATAGTCGACGAGAGGCTGATGGGCCGCAGGTCTTTAGGACTAGCATGTGAACTTTTGCCAGTTTTCGGAATAAACGTAACTCTCACATCTCTCCAGACACGAGAAATATAAGACAAAATTAGGCAAGCTGGTAGTATGCCCTCTATCCAAGGGTAGGTTATGTCTACACAGGTCCGCAGGGATGATGCCATCAGGTCCAGCCGATTTAAAGGGCTCAAAACTAGATATTGCCCAGATAATCTTCTCACGGTCGAGTATAGATGTCGTATCACAAGACTCTGTGCGACCTATCCGGAGGTCAGATGAGTCAATAGCTGAGCTTATCGGAAAATGCGTATCAAACAGACACTCAATGGTTTCGATACTTGATGACGTCCATGATCCGTCCTCTTTTTGAAGAAAGCTTGGCACGGATGGGTTCGACGCCAAGACTTTCCTAAATCTAGATGTCTCTGAAGAACCTTCTATGTTTTTACAAAAACTTCTCCAAGCGTTGCGCTTTGCTCCTCTTAACTCTTTCTTGAAAAACTTTAAATGTTCCTTATAAACGTACCAATCGGATTCAAGTCTCGACGACTTAGCTTTGTTAAAGTTTCTTCTACACGTAACCCTTAACTCGGATATCTTAGGGGTCCACCAAGAAGGTTTTTTCTTACCTCGAAACGCATTAACAGGACATGATTGAGCGGTCGCAGACCTCATGGCTTCCGTGAAAAGGTCAACCATGTTATCCAACTCCTGTCCATTGTTTGGCATGTCCAGTAGTGAAGGTAGCTCTGCAAGGAGAACTTCTTGAAATCTAGACCAATCTGTTCTTCTACGATTGACAGTAGGCGGATTCAGAATAGGGCGCTCCGCCAGACTGAACTGTAAATATCGGTGATCCGAGAAAGAGTGTTCCGCAGACACTCTCCAGTCTTCAATCAAATGAATCGTATCCTCTGATGATAAAGTGATATCCAAAACTTCTTGCCTGTTTTTTGTGACGAAAGTAGGCTCAAGGCCCACATTGCAAATAAGGAGATCGATACCCAGAAGGTATTCTAGAAGTAATTCACCCCGTTCGTTTGTATCTGAGCTGCCCCAGACTACATGATGCGCATTAGAGTCGGATCCGACGATAACACTTATATCTGAAACCTTTGCTGCCGCAATGGCTTTCTTTAAATTAGGAGGAGGTATAGTATCATCATAGGCAGGCACGTAGCCAGGGGAGGGGTCCAGGGGGTCCGGACCCCTCCCGAAATGTTTGCAGAAATAATCGGAGTCAGCGTTTTGATAACATAATTTTAACAAAGATTGACGTCTTCTTAGCTCCGCTATTTTTTCAGATATCATTACTCATTCACCTAAATAGCAGTCGATTTCATAGTTTAATCAATATTTTCAAATTGTTAGCTTAGTTGAAAGTGCCGCTAGCAGTGATGCGGCTGAACACTACTAATTATGTGTAGAAAATTACTATTCGCATTTGGTACAGAATTCTCGTTAATATTTATCCTAATTTGCCTAAGAGTTTGGTGTTTTGAACTTTCCGCTGCTGAGGTCCTAAATGTTGCTAAGAAATAATTTCAGAACGCGATAAAGGGTAACCCAATTGAACTGCAACCAAATGTAGGTAACTGTAAATCTGTGACCGCTAATGATAGCGCCCTCATATTTTGTTCCACGACAGTTCACCTTGTTGTGCTTAAGCATCCGCAAGCGTTTGCGCCTGAGTGTTGTGTAAAACATTTTATCCGTGTTGGAAGTAAAACGAACCAGTGTGATTGGGCTATACTTGGCTGAAAAGCCAAACCAAGTGGTAATTGTTCATGCTCTTCAACACCTAAATATCAACCAATCTTTCGTGTCTCGAACCATAGCTCGTTACAATGAAACTGGTAGTGTTGCTAAAAGATATGGTGGTGGCCGGAAAAAACTGTATCAACGCCGGAAATGGTACGGAACATCAAGGCTCGAATTCGCCGAAATTCTCGACGGATTGGCAGAAAAATGGTTGCTGAGCTGCACATTTCGAAATCAACAATTCAGCGAATATTGAAAATGGAGCTAAAAGTTAAGTCTTACAAAATACAAAAAGGACAACATCTAACCGAAGCCCAAAAATAAGTTAGATTCGATAGGGCGAAAGAGCTATTGCAATTGCATGAACGCGGCCAATTGCCAAATATCGTTTTCTCCGATGAGAAAAATTTCCCTATTGGGCAATTTATAAATAAACAAACCGATCGTGTCTATCTAACAGAAAGGTCGTCCGAGAATTTAGATATCCGGATGGCCACCAAAACTCAATCCCGACCGTTTGTGATGGTTTGGGCAGCCGGCGAATGGCCGATCTTCGCTAGTGATTTTGGATCGTGGCATCAAGATGAATGCGAATGTTTACCGTGAAATTGTTTTGGAAGGTGCTTTAAAGCCGTGGGCACGCAGATATTTTACTAAAAAAGAATGGACATTTCAGTAAGACCCTGCCCCGTCACACAAAGCACGCGCAAAGCAAGACTGGTTAAGAAACAATGTTCCGAAATTCATTTCGACCGAACAGTGGCCTCCTCATTCACCGGATGCGAATCCGCTGGACTACTCCATATGGGAGATTTTGCAGGTCCATGTCAACACTAAAAGATACCAGAGTATTGATGCGCTCAAGGCAGCTCTTCGCCGTGAATGGGCAAAAATACCAGAGGCTCACATTCGTGCAGCGTGTGATTCGTTGGTCAACCGACTCAAAGCCATAGTTAGCGCTAATGGTGGTCACATCGAAAATTTGAATTAAATTTTAAAAATATAATTGTATTTCAATAAAATATTTATTAAATAAATAAAAAAATTGGGCCACCCTGTAGTTTAGCCTGAGCATTGCTAGAAAATCCAGAATGCAACATAGTCGAGATTTCCAGCTTACACCTATGGCTAAATTAATGTATGTATTAGTCATTTGAAAATGTGCATGGGATAGGGTGGCTAGACATCTCTCTTTAGGTGAATATGACCTGCTTTTACTGTCTGTGCTCCCCATTCCAGCCCAAATGCCACGAACTTAAGTTCGAATCCCAGATTTCTTTCCACGATTCCTTAATAAAAAAAACAACCGCAGATAGAAAAACATCCATTGGAGCCTCGCCACATTCCGAATTCAGTAAGCTTCAACTATATAAGTTTCACGGTGGTGTATTATGGATCAATCGACAAACTATATATGCTCTTGGAAAGTGTCAAGGACTTAAATGCGAGCCAAATACAACTTTATACCACATTGGTGTCAGAGAAACTCGGCATTTAAATCATGCTGATGACCAACATTGTGAAACATGCAGCCACAATCAATAAATTGCCCTATTATTAGTTGGAGACAGTGGCGCAACAACGGGAGGGGTAGACCGAGAAATTGTGAAAGGAAAATATAAAAATGAGAACTACACAAGTTTTTTGTTCATTTCGAAAAGGACTTCCCCTTAATTTCTTTCGGGACACATGGAAGCTTGTGGTAATTGGTGTACTACCCTGTTAAAATTAATCTAATAACACAGACCATAATTTAAATTTAAAGGTTAAAATCGTTTTCATCAAATTTATAGAAAACAAAAAAAAAATTACGGGGGGCAATATTTGGACCCCTCCCGAAACAAAATCCTGGCTACGTCCCTGATCATAGGGCATGTATACTGAAGCGGCCCAATAGATCTTACCTTGTATCTCCAAGCAGACGAAGACCATATCCTTATCACTATGATTAGGTAACAAGAAAGCCTTGACGGTTTTCCTTACAAGAACGCAGGACGGCGGTTTGCCCTGTCCTCTAACATAAAACAAAGTAAAATCAGAACACCCCACATGTCAGGCATGTAAAATATCAAATTTAGTTAAGTCCCTCACTATATCCTAGTTTCCCTATTTTTTTCTAAAATGTAATTACTATTGTTAAACCTTGATTTGAGTAAATAAATAAATATATCAACTATAAACTAATATCCGTCATTCGCCGATTTCACATGTCCCATGACTCTTGCTAGATATTATTTCCTCAAATTAAAATTTACCTAAAATCGACTTCTGATCAGCTTGATTTATCTAAAAACTGTAATCCGCACAGAAAAGTAAAAAAAAAAAGTAGAGAAAAAATTGTATTTTGGCATTGCCTATACATTGGGTTCTTCCTCCAAATTAGCTCACGGCTCCGTTTTGCCTAAAGCCGGCCCTGTACCGTATGAAGTCCTCATTTTAGGGGTGACTGTCCGCAATCTTTCGAATTGCATGCATTTTTTTACGAGCATACTATGCCTCACCACAAATGGCTAAATGTGCATACCTACATCGTATTTTTGCTTACGCATGAACTAAGTTTAAATAAATGAAATAAACATTTTTTATTAGAGAATAATGTGGCAATTTTATGGTTTTGTGTGGCAAATGCGTTAACAGTTATTAAATCTCTTCAAGGATATTTGATCGTTTACGGCACATGTAATACCTAAAACTATAATTTTTAAACATTTTAGCAAATGTTAGCATTCTACACAAACACATAAGTTTTTTATAATTAAATATTTGTATTAAAATGGTGAATTTTGAGGTGGTTTCTTTCGGATATGAGTTTGACTAAACTAATACAATCTTTGTAATGAATGAATTCAGGTAGGTGTGCAAAAGTGTCGATAATATTCATGGAGAATACGTATTGTGAAAAATAAAATTATATATAAATGTATATTAAGACATTAAAAGAAAACTTTTGTATTGGCCCTCGTATTTTTATGTCACCGTAGAAATAATTTTGATTGAATCCAAACTATGAAAATAATCGAACAATCGATAAGAAAAATCCTCTTAGCTTAGCCTAATGGATTCTTTCTATTTGAGTTGCCCATATGCAAAACCTGCTATCCGTAATTTTTTGCGTTTTTGTGTTTGTGGTACCGTTCGATTCGTCTTTGCTCAGGCTATAAGTGGGAATAATTAAAATGACCAAAATCTTACTAAATCCGAATGAAATTAACTTTTAAAAACACGATAGTATGCAAAACCTGCTATAAATTTGTTGTGTTCGTGTGCAAAAACTGACATATTTTAACAGATGCAAAACCTGTCATTTCCTACAGGTTAGTATCCTACACCATGAATGCGGGTGCAACACCTGTTATATATTTGCATTGTCTCAATAATTCGGTCTCTTGGTTTTACACTTTTTATTTTCTGTTATCTTTCTAACGGTAAATATTCCGATTTCAAACATAACAATTGAACAAATCGGCAGTCTGTTTCCGATATTCAAAACGTGTTGTGTTCAGTCATTTTAAGTACAGTGATTTCATTGGCAATGGAAGATATTAGTTCGGAAGTTATCATGTTGCCCTTAGAATGGGAAACGGAGGAGGAGTTTACTTTTCAAGTTCCAGTGCTTACAGTTCAATCGCATAACAATGATTATTCCGATCAGATTCCCGAAACAGACAATGCGAATTCTATCAACTTGCAGCAAGAAGATGAAAGTAACCGGATTCAGCAAACTTGTCCATCAAAGTCAAGAAAAAGGAAAAGGCAACCACATACATGGAAAAGGAATATTGCAAAAGAATCAAGGTAATTTTCCATTCGTTCAAATGAAATGTGTAACAACGAGTTTGATCCGCATTGACTAAGTTATTCCTTTATTGATACCCATCGAACTTAATACAAGTAGAATGCGCTCGAATCCAGCATCTAGATAATCTTTTTAGTCTAAATTGTATTTTGCATATAACCAATGTACGAGTATTACATTTTGATAATTCTATTCGACGGATTTCCAAAATTTTATATTTCGCTTCCTCAAATATGAATGATTACCATTTTGATTTTGCACGTCCTACGGATATATTTTAGGAATTTTGACTAACGGACGTGTCAAACAATATAAGAAAAAATCGAGTTTATTATGTATTATTTGTTGGTCTAAAATATTTAAAGAGCTTATGAAGATGTTGGGGCACTTAAGGAATTTTCATAAGGAATACCGATTCCAAATTCTATAAGTTCAATGGCGATACCTATATAAAACATTATTGGATGCGTGCGGTACTTAAATGTTCAAAGTACTAGTACTATCCAGATTTATTGTTACCCCAGAACAATGTTCAAAAGTGGTACAAACCTTGCTGTTCATATTTCAGATATAAAGCCAAGCGTCTCCCGAGTCCACCAAATTGCGATCACTCTGGCGGAGCTTTCAAATGCAATGAACTTTCTATGCAGGACATTCGCAGGGCTCACCAAAAATTTTACGAAAAACCTAATCGGGAATCGCAAAACCATTTCATCCTACAACATATCTCAGTAAAGTCACCCAAGGTAACGGAATCGAAAAAACAACTAGTGACTACATTCAATCTACCAGCGCGCAGAGGAAATAAGACCCAATATGTTCGTGTGTGTCGAGCGGCTTTTCTTCAGATTCTGCAGATTGGTCGAGATAGAGTGCACAGGCTATGTCAGGCATTATTGATAAACGATTCAGCACCTGCTGAAAAACGTGGCGGCGATAAACGTAGTAACCTTTATAAAGAAAAAAAAGACGCAATATTGACCCACGTTAAAAGTTTTGTTCCATTACAAAGCCATTATTCCAGAAGAAAGAATACAATGAGGCAATACCTAGATAGCGACTTAAATATTTCAAAAATGTGGTCCCTTTTTACCGCTGCACATCCCAACTTAACGGTGACATATGATTATTATAGAACGGTACTGACTGAAAATTTTAACATTGGCTTTGGAAGCCCTGCTATCGATAAGTGTTCTACATGCACATCACTCGAAAGTCGGATAAGTGCCACAAGTCATCATGCCGAAAGGATGGAGTTAGAAGCTGAAATGAAAGCTCACAAAATAAGATATAACGTGTTTTTTGAAAAATTAAGGGAAAATGTAGAGGGCGAGCTTACATTTAGTTACGACTGCCAAAAAAATCTGGTTCTTCCGAAAGTACCCGATCAGGCAGCCTATTATTCGAGGCAGCTTTATCTTTATAATTTTACGATGTGTCAAGGTGTTTCTGGTGAATCGCAAAATACTTCCAACACTTTCTCTTACTATTGGACTGAAAATGAGTATTCTAAGGGATCAAATGAGATCGCTTCCGCTTGTCATCACAGACTTTGCAATACGAATATGGAGGGCATACAAAAACTTAGAATGTTTTCCGATGGCTGTGGAGGGCAAAATAAAAATAAAACTGTAATAGCGATGCTCTGCCACTGGTTTATTCATGAATCCCCTCCAAGTATTCAACAAATTCAAATTTGGTTTCCAATAGTCGGTCACTCGTTTATCCCACCCGATCGAGTATTTGGAAATATGGAAAGACAAATAAATAAAAAATCGGTAATTGAAAATCCTGATCGTTACATTGATGTAATGCAAAAATTTTCAACCGTAATACCACTCCGCGAAAGCCCAGTTCGTGACTGGAAAACATATTCTGATGAGATACTGAAGAATCCTGGGCAATGGCACTTCCAATTCCAAAAGAGCAAAAAAATCATATTGACAAGAAGTGTGAATAAGAAGCACTGTTTAGTTCAAGGAGAACCTTTTTACAATTTTGAGTGTGGATCGCCAAAAGTTATTGTAAAAAGGAATAAGAATTTCAAAAAGAATTTTCTTCCTGCTTTGTTACCTCGCGGGATAAAGCTTAAAGAACCAAAAATAAAGGATGTTAAAAAACTTCTTGCGTTGCACTTTGGTGCAGAATGGGACGAAAATGAAAACCTTCAGTTCTACAAAATTGTTTTCGCGGAACAAACAGAAATCATGATGAACCCAATGACCAACTTAATGAGTTTGAACTGATGGATGACGAAGATCAAAATCCTATGTAAATTATGTCAATGTATAATGTTTTTTGAATAAACTTTCTGTTTGCTTTATCTTATTATTTTGAATAAAAAATTGTTATTTCGAAAACTAAAAGTATTTTGATTTAATTTTAGCACATAAAAGTATATTATTTTGAGTACAAAAGGATTGTATGGTTTTAAAAGGTTGAGACAAAAAGACATGTTTTGCACCCTAACTGGCAAAGTACCAGGTTTTGCAACCGTATATTTTGCCATTAAATCCATCGTTAGAGTTGCAATACCTGTCATATTTGTAGTTAGGCTGCAAAACCTGCCATCCACATATTTTAAACAAAAATATCCTTTCTTTGTTAAACGATAAATGAAAAATATTTTATCCATATTGAAATTAATATTTTTTTTCAATTTTACATTACATTTTCGAAAACATACTTTGCCTAAAAATTGAAAGAACAGTTTTTCGTGAATTACAAAAAATGGCATGGACCGCGTTTAGCAGGTTTTGCATCTGGGCAACTCTATTATTATTATTCCCATGACACATAAGTCACATATATGATTGCAAAGAGCAAAGAAAGAGCTCGCGATTGTGTAACTTATAGTCGGAACTTTGGTCCAGCTAACATGACTCCGCAATTAAAGAAAGGTCGTCAAAAGAAAGAAAATAAAAAACTGACCAGAGCCATATAAAAAAAAACAACCAAAGTCCAAACACGAGAAGCGCGGTAGACCAACAAAGGCATACATTATAGCGTAAGTCGCGCATGTAAAATATCACTTTCATTGATGCAATACATATTTATGTATAGAGACATACAAAACATTCCACAAGTTCGCACCGCGTATCTTCTACTAGCGAAAGCATTTCACATTTAACAGCGCCGCACCGCCGCCGTGCCGTGCCGTGTTGTTTTACCAACCAAAAAAAAAGGTGAATGAAAAAAGACAGTCAACAGAAAATGTGTTTTTTTCTTAAGTATTTCTTAAGATATTTAATACCCACACACCCGAATCTGCGCGTTGGAGAAAGATGTTATCATATCTCACAATAACATGAAATGTATCTTACGCGGTGACCATTTATTAAATCTCTATATTCTCCTCTATAATCGAAAGCTGTATTACTTAGTGTACGATTACTATTAACATTTTTTTTTTCCTTCCATTTCGTTCATTTCCGCCGTTTAATATGATATTCACATTGTCCGCGATGTGATCTAAGCTAGCCTAGTCCTAGTACATACTGAAATCGAACTCATATGGCTGATTTAGTCATTAGTACATTATTTTGTTGGAACTGCTCTTAATTCAGTTTCCGTTATTGCGCCGATATATACTATTTTCTAGACAAATTCACCATTTTCTCAAGATAAATTGGCTATACATCAAATGCAATTCATGATTTCGCAAATGGAATTAACGCTCTTACAAGACAAATCAACGATTTGACAATGACAATTGATTTGCTGAATCTGAGCGTTAATTTGATTTGCGAAATCGTTAATTTCGTTTCATGTATAGTGATTTTTTGTTTTGAGAATTTACCTTGAAAATGGTATAAAAGCTAATCACAAGCTTATTACATATTAATCTTATATGTATTTATCTCCGAAATTCTCATTCAGAAAATTCCTAAACTAAAATTTCCAATTCAGAATCGCCAAAATCGAAATATCTATCTTAAAGTCCTCGATCACCACAAAAAAAAACACTAACTAGTCTTCGGCAGCGCCCGCTCTAAGGGGGGGCAAGCCGGGCGGTGGCTCGGGGCACCAAATTTTAGGGGCGGCTTTTTGGCTAAAACACGAATAAAAAACTCGAAAAGCCAAAAGGAAAAAATCGCTATCAACTTCGATTTAGTGTCAAGGAAACCATGGAAACTACAGATGAAATAAAAAGGGGTGAAACAAAATATGGAATAATGGTTTGTTTAAGTGAAGAAGCACAACAATTGCTTCTTTAGGAAACGCGCTAGTTTTTATATTTATCATCTATACCATTATTAGTTCTCTTTTGAAAGTTGTGTTTTAAGGATGCAAAGTCTATTGTAGGCTTTGAAGAGCCCACAATTGATACGAAGTACTGCATCATCTGTGATGCTTGCAAAGTTATGTGCTAATTACAAATTACAATGAATGGTGTGCTGATTTCGTCCTCCAATTGAAAATTCCTCTTCTTTTCATCAGAATTAAGGATTTGCTTGCATTTTCCCTAATTCTTGTCAAAAATAAGGGCTACCTGATCTGGTCCAAGGTCGGATTGGATTCCTCCAACCACACGGCTAGCAGTTGACCAAACCGAACAAATGACAAAATTTAAATCCCCATCCTCTCTGTCCATCCTAGGCGTGTGTTGTCCACAGCTTTGATGATTTGTGCGCGGTTTTGCATGGCCCGATTGTGGCCTAATATTTTTATTCAATCTGTTGAATCATAGGAGATCACGTCTACTAAGTAAATATTGAACCTCCGGAGAAACCATAGGAAATTATAAATAATTAGTGCACATAAAAGCATTAAAAAAATCTTCTATGAGAAGTTTCTTGCCGAAATGCACCACCAACAATTTTTTTTCAGGCATTTTAGAAAACATGTATCCACATTTGGCAGCAATTAGGCCGGACTCTTCGCGAATGGATTCATTGATTCATTTAGCATGGAGTGGGAGATAACTCACTCTTTCAAAATGGCTTGTCCCGCTGTAATCATAGATGAAAAGGATCCAACACCCTGGTGGTGCACTGAATTGGAATCTATGAAGAAAGAGACAAGGAAAGCGTTTAATTAGGTACATGAGAGAGAGGACCCCTCGCTCTTGGGATCTATATAGGGATAAAAAGAGAGAGCTGAAGAAGACTCTACGTACACGTAAAAGGAGTTCGTGGAGGGAATTTTGCTCGAATATGAGGAATACATCCGATGTATGCAGATTACAGAAGATGATTTCGAAAGACAGCGTTTCCAAAATGGGACTAATCCGAAAGGCGGATGAAACTATAACGGAAACAATGGAGGAGACATTGCAGTCGCTTATGGAAGTCCATTTTCCAGGAAGCTTCAAGTCAAATAATCCGTGGAATCAAACCTGTAAATTGGTAGGGGCGACCGGACGACAAAAAGCTGAGAGGATAATAACTTCAAATGGTGTCAGGAGTGCTGTCAATACTTTTGAGCCATATAAGACGGCTGGAATGGACGGAATATTTCCGGCACTGCTACAATGGGGCATGGCAGCCCTGCTGGAGAAGATCCGGAACATATTTGTTGCCTGTTTATCGACAGGGTATATCCCAATGTCTTGGAGAGAGACTAAAGTTGTCTTTCTACCTCTACCAAAACCGGGAAAAAGGATTATACGGAAGCGAAGTCATTCAGGCCGGTTAGCCTAACCTATTTTCTATTGAAGACAATGGAGCGAGTATTGGTGGACCATCTAGAGAATACCTCGCTGATGTATGTCAACATGCTTACAGAGCAGGTAGATCTACTGAATCCGCTCTGCATGAAGTAGTGCGGGTAGCAGAAAGAGAGATTAACAACAGCGGTATCGCTATGTCAACCTTTATGGATATAGACGGTGCTTTTGATAAGATCTCATACAGCAAACTAAGAAATGCCCTAGCTGAGCGGGAGATCGAGCCCCTGATAATAACATGGATCGATTCGATGCTTAGTGGGAGGGCAGTAAATCTTAGTAATGGATGTGCCAGAATAAGGGGAAGGGTAGTCAGGGGCTGTCCACAAGGAGGGGTACTTTCGCCCCTACTGTGGAACATCACCGTAGACTCTCTTCTCTGGAAACTGGACTCGATCGGCGTTCATACAGTAGGATACGCTGATGACTTAGCAATTATGGGCAGTGGCAAATTCATGGACACTATTCAAGGTTGCATGAGGCAAGCTCTCAAAGCAACTGAAGAATGGTGTATTGAACAAGAGCTAACTATAAACGCAAGCAAGTCAAGCACTATAGTCTTTACTCTGAAAAGGAAAGATGTAGAAACCACTCCCATGCTGCTTTTTGGTTCGGAGATAAAAGAGCCCAAAGAGGGGGAAGTACCTAGGGGTAACCTTAGATCCCAAACTTACTTGGAACTCTCATGTTAACGAAAAGACACAAAAAGCAGCGAGGATTTTGCATCAGTGCAGGAGAGTGTGTGCACGTAGGTGGGGTATATCACCAAAAGCGGCACATTGGATCTATACAATGATGGTTAGGCCCGTTCTATCCTATGCAGCAGTGGTCTGGTGGCCCAAGGGTAGCCAGAAAAGTACGAGTACTAGGCAACGGCTGGATGGGATTCAACGCATAGCATGTATAAGCATATGTGGTGCAATGAGAACTACGCCAACACATGCTATGGAGGTTATACTGGGATTACCGCCACTGGATCTGTATATAAAACAAAGTGCGGCGCTCACAGCAATAAGAATGGTAAGAGATGGCACTCGGCATCACTTTGGTAGCAACGGAGGTCATAAGAGGATCCTTGATATTCTTCGTGATAATGTCAGGGAGACTCATATGCCTTTGGATGGTATGAGAAGATGCTACCCTACGAAAAACATCACATCACTATCATAGAGGATGGCAGGATACACGAGGAGTATCCACGTGATGTTGCTATTTTTACTGAAGGCCTCTCATGGACGGAAGAGCGGGGGCTGGAATATACTCCGAGGAGCTAAACCTTGCATGCTCACTTCGTCTAGGAGAGTATGTATCGGTATATCAGGCGGAGATGCTTGGACTCCTGCACGCGCTGGATCATATTCGGGAAGGCGGGATACTGGGGAAGAAAATTCTGATAGCACTCGACAACCAATCGGTGATCAAGCGCATGCAGCAATCCAACATCAATTCAAAATTGGTACTGGAGTGTGTCCAGATCGAGAAGCTCAATGAGTGTGCTTCAATTAACGAAGTTACGCTAATGTGGGTTAAAGGACACGTAGGTACATTGGGGAATGAAACTGCCGATACCTTAGCAAAAGAGGGATCAGCAGAAAAGTTTCAAGGACCGGAACCAACGGAAAATTGCTTTGAGAAACGGCATGATTGAAGCCAGGGTACATGGCTGGATTGATTCCATCCATCGACAACGATGGCGAAGCCTATCCACTTGTAGACAGGCTCGTAACGCAATTACCAGTCCGCTAGGGAGAAAAGCCAAACAAGTACTCAGTTACACACGGAGTAGCTTAAGTTGAAAACTGCTTTGGACTGAACTTTTAGTCAAATGTTCAAAAGTGTAGGTATAGGTACTCTATTGAAAGTGCAATTATATGCTCATGGAGGAGCGGATACTCCTTAGAGCTCAAAAGAATAATTGAAAAAATAGGATAATTTATGCATTGGATGTATAACCAATCCCTAATATTGTCACATGATGCGAAATAATTCGATGCCTAAGAGCTGGCAATATAAAACTAAATACATACACTCGGTGCCACTTACGGGTACTTTTTTATTCGTTATTTATTATTTTATTGTCGCGAAAGTACTTGACACAGTTGGAGCGGATTTCAACTCTTTTTGCCCGGGGTGAACTTCGTTCTTTAGAATAAATTGTGCAAAAGAACACTATTAATACGTTGCGTCTTAAATAAGTACTCAAAACTGTCCCTTATTTAATTAATGCTTAATTTTCCCCTCGCACATTAATCCGTTCGCACGCATGAGCTTTGAGATTTCCGCTTCGTGGCTCCTAAGCATTCTTCAATCGTTACCACAGAGCAAAATTAATTCAAAAATTGTGAAAATTATGTCGTTAAATTAAAATTGGGTAAATCTCCGGCTTCATTGAATTTCGAAAAAAAAAAAACATTTTTCTTCCTTGATTTTTCCTTGAAAATCTTGACAATAAATTCATAACAGTACATTAAACTGGTAAACCTGCAGAGGTGAACGAGTTCACTTTAGTATGTTTAGACTATCCAACGACATGTTATTCCTTTTGATGTTTTAAGACTATTGAAACAATTTGCGAGTCAAGGATCAATCGATTAATTAACCCTTTACCGGACAGAACGTCTATAGACGTCCAATTTTGAGCATTTGACATAAAAATCGTGTCAAAATTTGGCGTTGTGTCCGGCAATGAGTTAAGGGGCAAAGTCTGTAGGGCGGCCAAAGTCGAAACGCCTACTGACGTCAGATATGTAAGTCCGCCACTGACCAAAGGAACGACTTTTGCAAAGTTTCCTTTATTATTTTTTTCAATTTATTTAAACTGCCTGTTGAAATATCGAAATGTGTATATTTCACACAACATTAATTCATTAATTTAATAGAAGGATGAAAGTTTCAGAAATATGCCGCCCTTCAAAAGTTGCCGCCCCGGGCAGCTGCCCAGGTTGCCCATATGTGAAATCCGGCCCTGCCTGAACGTTTAGAATGCAACAACTTCCAGAATTAGTTAAGGTAAGGACATATTATGAAGAAAGGCTCATACGGGTGGCTCACTTTGACTGTGACACACTGTAGAAGTGTTTAACGTTAACATTTGTTTGATGTTCCTCTCGTTACTAGAGCATCCTCAAGTGGAATTATTATTTTCTTCAATATGTACATTGAGGGTAAGTATAACAAAGACTGAGTTCTTATGCTGCCCATTCTCAGACCCAGATGCACCAATACCAGATATGTACGTCAAAGGAGAGCAGCTTAAGTCTTGTACCAAGTTCAAGTACCTTGGCTCGATGGTGAACAACGGAGCTACATGCGATGATGACATCAAACATCGCACAAAGGTTGGGTGGATGACGTGGCGAGAAAACTCTGGAGTTTTCTGCGATAAGAAAATGCCACTGAAGCTAAAGGGCAAGTTGTACAAAACGGTTGTACGTCCCGCACTCATGTATGGATCAGAATGCTGGACCATGTATGAAGGTTACGCGAAACAAATGACAGCGACTGAAATGAAAATGTTACGCATGTCAGTTGGTGTAACCAAAAGGGACCACATCAAGAGTAGCTACATCCGAGGCAGCTTGTCCATAGACCAACCAATCACCGAAAAGCTCGAAGACCGACAAATGGATTGGTATTGCCATGATCAACGGCGTCCGCCTGAGAACCCCGCAAAGAAAGCGATATCAATGGAAGTTCCCCTTGATGGACCCAAGGCCAGAGGCAGACCGAAGAACACCTGGATGTGTCAAATGAAAAAGCAACAACAACGCATTGGTCTCGGCGATGACACGATCCAAGATAGAGCTGCCTGTAGAAATATGCTGAGATATTATCGCGAAAACGGGCGATGTGCCTACACCGCGGGTCGAGCAACGCGAAGCCATGGAGAACGAGGCAAGGAAGAAGAAAGAATATGTACATTGTCCATTAGAACAGTGTCCAAAAGAAAAGAGAATTTTATTATTATTGTTCTCCCATATCTGTCATCAATCATCTGTTGCAAAACACAAACACGGGCGCCTCTCACGGCACTCTTTACAACTATTTGACACATGAGCATGGACCACATTTTACCGAATACCAAAACCCAAGCCTGCCAAACGTGAAATCTGAAAAATGGCATGTCTCCGTAAGGAGCCTTTCGCCGCACCAGCAAGGATGTGTTGAATGTGCTAAAGGACCTCAAGAGACCTTTAGCACATACAACACATCCTTGCTGGTGCGGCGAAAGAATCCTTGTGCGTTTGATCTGTACTAGATAATTTTACCACATGATGGCGCCACAGTTGAGTGTTAGTGCTGCCATATATGATGATGCCCGTACGAAAACACATGTGTTTGACATCTCTATTCTGCGCCTGTGCAGTATGGAGGTATGGAGTATGGAAAACATTGACAAAATAGAAATGGTAAAAGAGCGCACTATGAGATGATTACCGAGCTTACCTGTTCTGCTCATGAGAATGTGTGGGTGATTCGTGTAAGGATTATTTTCATATGGATGCCACCAATAGAGTTACCGACTGAGCTAGTAATGGTTTAGATATTATAATATCTTCTGCACTGTTTTCAGACGAGAAACGATCTGATGATATAGATTCTGTAGTAGCATTTTGGAATTGTACTTTATGGGAGCATTTTTGAGATTTGATTTCCACCCTAAATTCCTGATCAGGCTTTTCATATGGTTGTAGAGTGTCAATATACCGACAATTCTAAATTCCTAATAAAGGTGTGTAACGCACACATCTATGCATATGTACACCCACACCGCCACAAATACGCACAGCTGTGCGCGTATACTCTGCGTACATTTCTGTGTATTATTTATGCTCTCGTCAAATAGAACGCAACGTACCGAACCCGAACCGGTTCGGTACTTTCTTGTGGAAAAGTTGCTCTTGGCATGGCTGCGCTGAGCAACAACTCCCCGAGTTGGGCACACACGTTTCTATGCTGATGATGTGTGCGTGGATATGCGCTTTCGATAAATCTATCATAAATTCACACTCGTCGTTTCGTTCGGCTCTCAGCGAATCTTTTGTCTAATCCCTTCGGCCGCGGAGCGAGGACGAATCCGTACGAAAGCACGATACGGTTCAACATCACGAACAGGACATTGGAACAGGATTGAAAAAATTTTGTTTTCCACACACTATACCGATTGTGGTGTGTATCGTGTATGTTGTGCTATAGAGAGAAGAAAAAAATCGAACGAATCAAATCACAGTGTGTGCAATCGAATCGAGAAAAAATCGAATAATACAAAAATTTTAGGAAACGTTTTTTTTTGGTTTAGTCGAGACGAGAAGGAAACGCATAGTCGCGATTGTCGCGAAAAAAACAGACGACCGGACGGAAATCCTTTTTTCCTGGCCTCGTATGCGGGTGTGTGTTTGCGTATGTGTGTGTGTGTGTTCGTGTTCTATTAGTGCGCTAATATGATGTGAACCTATATCTTTCGGTATCGTGTCGTAGAACACACAACATAACGCACGGGAATAAAAAACGAACGGTGTGCCGCCTCTTGCATGCAAAAGCGCATCAAGAATTTTGCACCAAGGTTTTGTGCAAAGGGAAAGGATTTTCGATTTATCAAAAAAACAAAGATCGGTGTGTGTGCACAACAAGAAAGGAGTTCATATCGCCGACCGACACGAGAGTCGTGCGAAAGCGAAGATCCTTTTCGGTAAACACCCTCCCCACCGCGTCTAGAGAGGTGGAGAAGTGGAGGTTCACGCCATAAAGGATATACTGTCGTCGTCGTATACAGTGTGGTGGATTTCCATCGAGTGTAGTGTTGAAGAAATTTATCTATCTATACATATACATATCGAACGCGACAAGGATTTGTGCAGGAAATTCCTTCTTGCAAAATTACTGTCGTGTATCGTGTCTCTGGAAATATCCTTATTCCGTGTGCAAGACGTGTTTAAATCGTCCAATCGTGGATTTGACGTGTGTATGTGCGCGCATTTTATGATCTTAGGAATTGTGCCGAGTGTGTGATTGAAAACAAAAAAAAAGAAAAACAAAAAAGAAACGCCGTGTAGGTAGTCTGTCGCACATGCGACACGATACGCACGTAAAAGAATAAAATTGCATCCACGCTACGACGAGATAGTTGTAAAGGATAGTCACGTCCCCAGGACCACAATATATATCTGTCCGTCCATTTATATACAAAAAAATATTGTGCGTTTGTAGCGAACGTGTATAAATCACTAAAAGGATAATTATGTCGTCGTCCAAACGAATTTTACCAATATTTTGTGTGTTGCTCGCGACATTGGCCGTGCTGGTTCAGCATGGCTCCACCGAGAAGCAGCTACATCAATCGCCGCAACAGCAGCAGCAACAACAACAACAACAGTCGCAGCCGTCGCAACAGCACCATCAGCCACTTCTAGATGAAGACGGTGACAATTTAGATGACATTGACGATGATGATGATGACGACTATCCGAAGGCTCGAAAAGGTAAGTGCCATAGAGTCTGTATGCTGGGGAGTCATAGATGTAAACAGGGGTGGTCCCTCGTCCCTGTTTACATCTATGACTCCCCAGCATACAGTCCCTGGAATAAGTTTTTCCTTAAGTACGTTCAAATACCGAACGTCATATATATAATAGCTCCTCGCCTATATAGCCTGTAAGATTCGATCGAGGACATTGTCTTTGACCTCTCAAATCTCAAACTCATGCCTCCATTCTGCGGCGATTGATTTCTCATATTACAATAGATCCTATTTCCGACAATATACGTCTAGATACTCGATACATGCTGCTGCTGCTATGTCAGCAGAATCCACTTTAGAGTGGACAGAGCGCTCTATTGTCATCTGCTCGTGATGGTGCTCCCCAACCTATTATACCCTAGACTGGAGCACCAAAAAGAGATAGAATGTCCGAAGCCATTTTTTTCCATCGTCAGCTCCTCCAGATTGATTCGAGCGCACAATGCACAAACAGCACCTTCCCCCCGGATTGACATTGTTCGTATCATAATGTGTATCACCCCCAACGTGAATCCCATGTATACACATTCCACGAGTGAGCACAGGTATGTGTACCTCTACACACTCCATATGATTCCCTAGACATGTGCGGTATGCTCTTAGGTATGTTTAGTGTGTAAAAAAAAAGTGTGTGGATTTCTTCATTTCACAGCTCGTAACACAGCTCATGGTTGCTGTCCTTCGTCAACAGGATTGCCCTTTCCCTTAAGATCTCTTTCTCGCTCTCTCTTTACTTCTATTCTGATATCCTGACACATTGCTACCCTTCTGTCAGCCATATTCCAAAAAGGCTGGCAACACTTTTCACGTGTATTCTCACCCCGATGACAGTACATATATATATGTCAAAATATTTTTATATGATGCAAACAATTTCACTCATATCTAATGAGCGACTGTGTGTACCTATATATGTGTGATAATAAAAAATGTCACCGTAAACAGTCCATAAATCGAAGCAACTTTATACTTTTCCATTAAGTTCGATTCACACATTCACACATGAATCTTGTTGTTGCTTTATAAACAAAATATTGTTGATATGCTGATAATCATATTGTTTGTAAACATTTCTGCGGATATGTTAAACAAATCAAATGAGTCAATGTGTCGTCAATCATCGAACTTGATTTATACGAACCCACATACAACATACGCGATCGTATATGCACACACTGTAGAGTTGAGCGATTAGTTGATGAGTCAGGCGAGGCGATGAGTCGAAAGAGGGGGCTCAACAGTGGACACATTTATGTGTATGAGTCATATATGGTGTCAATTCTAATCATCATTGTTGTACGTTCCTTGCATACACATTCTGTATCTGTATCTTTTCTATTCTGTGCATATGGAGATACCAGATACGTACCAGATACGATACCGCATCCATGCTCGCATAGAAGAATCATCAAGCGAGTGACCTGTTTTACCTGTGTACAGTGCACAGTACATCTCTAGATATAGGTACTCCCGTGCCATCATTCCGCCGCATTCATGCAGATTGACGCCGCGACATTATTATGCCAAGAGCACAAGAAGAATAAATTCAGCATAAAACGCCGCAAACAGCAACAGGAGTGTTGTATACGACATGGCATGCCACCAAATCAGGAATTTGGAATAAATTTATATGGCAAGAAGAGAGAGAGACAGAGTAATGAATGACTATGGCACATTATATCCTTTTAAAACGATTTGCTGTGCTGTGGGAAAATGATAGTGATTAAATAGAATTAGTATGAAAATTACAGTAAACACTCAAATTAAAATACCAGACCAGGCACCAACGACTTTTCCCTTAACATTTTTGCAAATTAGCGAAATAATTGCGAATTTCCCGTTGCACCAATTCGAAAAATTCGAACAAATTTGGATAAGGGAAAATTTAATTTTCGTTAATTTGTCGAAGTCTAAGTGAAGAGTCGTTGGTGCAATACAGAGCTCCAGATTAAAAACTATTAAAGCTTTGTAGCTTTGTGTTCTTACTAAAAAGAAATGATGCAAGTAAAGTCCAAATTAATTTAATAAACAAAATTGATTTTTGTTTTAAAGCTCGATATCCTTTTTCTTTTTTCAATTTTGAGGATTTTTCATTGACATGAATGAATGAATGCTCTGGAGTGCGCTATCCGGAGCATTCTAGACGTAACTTCTCGAAGGAACACATTTTCTTTTAACCTAAATCTTGAGCACATCACCCATTTGTTGCGTCTAGACCAGACTCTTTATCAAACTCTTGAACACTGAGAAAAAAAATCCTGTAAATTCAAAAAATACGCATATGATTCAAAGAGATTCAAATATGATTTTGCTTCATATTTGTTTCCCTTTGAATCATTGTTTAATCCCTTTATTTCATAGACTTTTTAATTCAAACAGATTTCCCTTTGAACTAATAAGGTATTCCTTTTGAAAGTCTATCTATAATCACTTTAAATTAAAGTGATACAGTGTCAATTTAATCAGACCACAACCATAAATCGAAAAGATTTCCTTTTAATTTAAAAGGATGGACTCTTTGTTTTAAATGCATGAACTCAAAAGAATACTTTAAATTACACCAAAAGGAGTAATTTCCACAGGGTGTTCTTTCCTTTGAGTTTTGTATAACTGACCTCGCTATAGGTGTTGGCGACATTTCATTTACCTCTTTACGCTCTAAAATGCATAATAAATTACCTGCCTACAGTGGGATTCGATCCCGCGATCCTATGATTTGAAGACTAACGCCCCTAACTACTACACCACACAGACTATACGGGACGACGTTTATAATTTACACCATACATTGTGACATCGCTCTACCACACTGCCGACCAACTGCGAGTGTAAACAAAAAAAAAATCCTATTGCAAATTTGGATTTAAAGGATTTCCCATTAATTTAAAAAGGTTTCCTATTGAAAATTTGGATTTAAAGGATTTCCCATTAATTTAAAAAGAATGAATTTGAATTGAAGCGATATATATTTAAAAGGAAAGGATTATATTTAATAGGAATGTAACTCGATTTCAAAAGGATATCGAGTTAATTTTAAGGGACGTTATTTTTCTCGGTGAATCGGTGAAGTATGGTTGGAAGGATGTTTGTGATTTGTGTATATGTGTGCGGATTTTTTTTTTAATTTACAGTAAATGGTTGTAGCTATCGATAGATTGCCGAAAGTGAACACACAGTTGCGAAAATTCAAAGTACAGCATATCCTGGCTAGAACCTATACGAAAAAATTAAAAGAAACAAATTTTAGAATTGGAACTTGAAGGAAACTTATTGTTTAATACTCTTTTGTATTAAATGTTAGTATTTATGTATGTAAGTACAAGTATGTGGGTGCCACGGCCGGATTTAGCCTCCATGGCGCCCCTGGGCACTACACTGAACGAAAAAAATAGTACCATTAACTATTTTCCATATTAAGGAGTACAATCATTCCGACTATGCCCATAATTAAATGTCCCCCATTGAAAATCAACGCGTATTCATATATGTAGGGTCACGGCGAATAAGTGGATAAGTCGACTTATATCGAAAATGAGTTAAAGGCATTAAACTACTCTTACAAAAGTTTAGCGTAATATGCAGAAGTGTTTAAGCTTAAAACGCAACACTTTCTTAGTTAAAGAAATGTGCATTTTCAGACAACTCACTCATTGATGTGGTTACCCGGTTAAGTCTACTTGTACAGTTTTGTAGGGAAACCATTGGCTGGGAGTAATTAGATAAGTCGACTTGTTTTATGATTGAAATTGCGAATAAATGACATTCGGGTTTCCCCAATTTCGGCAGAAACGAATGCAAATAATTATAGCTTTCAACGATTAAACGATAAAAAACTGGATGTCACAGAACTCATTGGTCGTGACAGCTAACATACTCTATACGGGGTCATTTTCATACACACAAATTATACAATTATGGTAAAATTTATTCAAATCATATAAAAATCGAACCAAAATTAACCCTAGTTTTCTGTACTTAAGGCATTAAAAATAACGAAGCTAGAATAAAATGATATAAGAAAGGAATGATCGTTAGACTATGCGCCAAAGAATCGTACGAGCACCTCATCTTGGCAGAAGTTGGAGAAAATTGGGATGGAAAATTGATTTGTTTTTGGGTCAAATCACAAAAATTTGACTTTGAAGTTCTGTAAAAACCAAACCTCTTTCCGATTTTAGTGCGATTAGTTTTATTTTTTTAGGTAAATTGATTGGCTGTAATAATCATCTTATTTTGTGATTCTAGCTAGTCTAGCTATTGAGGATTTAGTCGTACAAGAAAATGTTTTTTTTTTTTTTTCAAAAAATGCCTGTGGCAGCTAAAGGGTTAAGAATTAGGGGTATGTCCCGTACAACTTTTTTGCTGGAAGTCAGACGAGGAATCACAATCCGGACACCCTGTATAAAGGCTGTAAGATAAGAAGAATGCGGTATCGATTCGTTACTGAAAACCTTTATCCAGATGAAATGGCTTACTTCACTTAAGGCGTTTTTTTAATGACAATTCTAATTACATACTATAAAATTTATAGAAGTGTGTCCATTAATATGAATGCAACGAATCTGTATTTTGGCGAATCATGATTTGCCTATTGTGTGTGTCAAAGGCATTCCTTTTAAAAATTCATAGAATACGTAATTGTGTTGTTTTAGCGAATAAGTTGTCAAAATAATCTAAAGTCCCAGTGTATAAGGCCTCCATTACACAGTCATATTTCTATTATAATATGTATGTCATATGCCTAAGCCTACTCGATTCATTCAGTATAAATTTTTAGACGTGCAGTACGCGAAATCAAGTAGGCTTAAGCATATTATAATAGAAATATGACCAAATATGACTTTGTACTGGAGCCCTAAGTGGCAATGACTAATTTTGAAAATATTTAACTTACCCACTTTTTCGACGGGGCAAACGGTACTTGGACATGTAACAACATGTAACCACATTTTTTTACCTTTGAAACGTTAAATTCGCAAATTTTTAAATCGTGAGCCCTTAATTTTTAAATGTCGTTCGAGAGCTAACATAATGAGGCAACTTTTTTCAACTTTGCAGATTTGTCAGTTCAAAGTACCGTTACGATTTTATCATTTGAATTTTGCATGAAAAACCGATTTTAAAATTTCTTCATAGTTTGAACTGGTGTATCTCGGAAGATACGAGCAACTTCGTAACGGACGAGGTGTCGTTTTATAGGAAATTTTATGTAATCTCGGAAAGTGAAGTCATATCTCGGATGACATGTTTGGTGGTTTGGCAAATTTTGATTTAGTTCGGCAAGTCAGGTATTTTGACACAATTTACAAAAAGTGCTTTTACATTGTAACGGTTCAAAATAGAGGTGTCTCGTAGAACATTAATTTTCCCCAAATGAGCCACACTATCTACCATTAAAAGATTCTCCACCATGAACGGGACACCCTGTATATGTAAGTTTTCCCACATCTGTTAGTCGCTATTTTCATAACAAATATTTTTTGGAGAAGTCAAGGTTTTGTAGTTATAGCCTTGAAAAGACAACTCTAATTTCGCGGATAGTTGCCCACGCTATGGGTTAGTTGCTCCTCACATTTTAATGTGAGGATAGTTCCCCTAAGGGATAAATCAGTTAAAATTTGAGTCAAAAGCGAAAACTGAATTCTAAAATGTGGGAAGAATGAAAAAGGCTTGAAGCTATCCTGAAGTGGCGAGATTTTTAGTTTATCTCATCTGTTTTGTTCTATGAGATCAATAAACGCAACCAAAGAGAATCTTGCGTCTTAGTGTCGCGGAGAGCTGCTTACTATCCACGTACCACGTGTAATTACAAACCACTTTTATAGCATTATTAAAATGCATATTTCAATTTTAAAGGTTGTAATTTAGCCCACTAGGGATAGATGCCTTTACGAAAAATCTTGGGCATCTGTACCCCAAAAATTAGGGGCATCTATTGTTTTCTGGGTGGACAGATGCCCCACATTTTTGTACAAAATTTAATAAAAAGATCTAAAAGTTGACTGGGAATATAAAAGTAACTAGCAAAGACTTAACAAATATGAAAAGAAGCTTCCAAATTGCAAATTCACATAAGTTGAAAATTTTTCGTAATATCGTTACAACGCGGTTATGTGGACAACCCTACAAATAAGAATACAATTACTGTTAGTGTCACACGATGCTCTTTGATTGTCTATAACATTTTTGTTCGTTTAGTGTCTGAAAATACTAGTTTGAGCAACTGCGGCATCTATCCCACTTGGGCATCTTACCCACTTTTACCATTATCATTTTGTTTATTAAATTAATTAATGTACGAATAAAGTAACTTTGTTTGGTAAAACCATGTTGAAGGCTCAATACAATTTGCAATTCGTGAAATTACACCATTATGAAAATTTCGATATTTTTTTTTTTGTTAAAATTACCTTAACAATGTTCTCTCTTGATCTGCCCTAACTCTTAATGGAGCATGGTGCGTTGACGAGTACCCTGCGCATTCGCAATAATGATAGGCCCACAAATAATAAAAAATCAGAAATACTTGTGTGATGGATAACAAAAATATACTCCGCACGACTTTTATTGTTATATTCAGGTCGAGTATTGAAGGGTTAAATGTCCATACTTCCGGTTTGGATGAAAGTATTCAAATGAACTTCCGCAGATCAAATCCTGGCACTGCTGAGGATATCTAACAATAAGAAAAGTTTTTTCGAGTGTGACGCGTTCGGCCAATATAGCACGGCAAACATTAAAAATGCTGCCCTGAAAAGTTATACTTTTTGATTTGTCCACTTATTCCCCCCGACCCTAGATTATATATATCATCAAAAATGCTGCATTGATATGGATCATGTTAATGTTTAACTTATCTATGCTATGACCCCACAGAAAAACGGAGGGTTTGGATAAAATATGTTTTTATCCAAATTGATGAACACTAAAGACTATTTCCAATTACAGCAAAAGGAGTAATTCTCGATAATTTTATGATAAAAAAAAAACATATAATTTTCCCAGGGAAAGAACATATGTGATCGGGAAAGTTAAAAGAGGGATATGTGGTAAAAACAACCAAGCGAGTAAACGGCCGATAAAGAAATCAAGTCGGTGCATTGTGCTTAATTGATTTGTCGTGATCTGATTTTTATGAAACTTACACTTATACACTTTCGATGATCCTGACTTGGATACTGTTACCGGAAATCTAATTAGCGGGTAATATAACAGTAAATCCAAATGTAAATAAATTTAAATTAATTTTTCGACAAGTTGGAGCACATCTTCAGCATACTCTTTGCTATATTTTTTGATTGTTGATATGCAGGATCCATTGGTGACCACAAAAATGTTTCAGAGATTGCAATATTGACCAGTGACTGGAATAACAGTAAATCATCCTGTAAAGATAACGCTGCAATTTCTTTCAATTGCTTGCCTTCTTTCTCCTCGGGTGCTAATTTTAATAAAACATAAGTAGTTATTTATCAGCAGGACATATATATCTAAAAGTGCATACTAATCCCAGGGAATACCCGTAAGGACGAAAGGTCCTTTTTCCTAAAGAAGTCCAATATGAGCAGTATGGATATGAAAATACAAGACTTGGTGAGACAATTGCTCCGAAATACTAATTGTACATTTTTTAAATCTTCGGAAAGGATCTTCTCTCCTGAAAAGGACATTTTGGACAATTGTTTGTGGATAGGCAAGATGGGTTTCAAATGATAGGGACGGATTAGAAAAAGTCATTGAAATGGTTTTGAATATTTTTTTGACATTTGGGGACGCCAGAATATCGCTATGTTCTAGTGCGATCTCTATGATATTTACGTCAATAGTCTACTAACGGTACAGCACATATTGTCGGCTATATCTGATTTTACAGCTGACTGACCTAAGTCAGGATCTTTTGCTTTTCCCCCCTGTGAAAAGAATTTTATCCCGAGGATATTATGTACTCAGAAAAATATGCATGAATTATATTTTATTAAATAAAAGTATACAATTACAATTCTGTCTGATTGCGACCCAAGGCAATAGCTTCTTTAAGACAATGATGAAAGTGCCTTTGCAGTCTAAGAAAAATGGCATATTTGGTCGGCAAAAATCCTACATCGGAAATTTTGTTTGGATTATGGTTGGGAATGGTCCCCAGATTATGGCTAAGGCCGCAGGATATGCTAGTGACATCCTATTTGCAAGATCTTATCTGCTTTTTGTTGAGGTAATGAGATCAGCATCACGCTCAGCAGTGTTATGTATCCCCATAAATGGGTACTCGTTTAACATTTGAGTGAGATCATAGTCCGTAACAAGCTCGTGAGTTTGAAAAACACATGATCAACGGTGAGATTCGAACTCAGGACCCTGTGCACCGAAGATGCGCGAACTAACCGCTGGACCAGCCAGACTAGCTACTGGTATTGTGAATTAAATAGATTTTTAATTATAGTCGTTTCTTTCTTGGACAGACAGGATCATTGACCAAGTAAAACGCAAACGGATCAAAATTTCCCCCTTCAGTAAGAATTGACTATTGGGTCATCAGTTCCCAACCTGATATTCTGATTTGGAACTTGCATTTGATATTATGCGCCATGCGATATTTAATTTAAAGAAAACTGTCTCCGGAAAAACGATTGACTCTAATAATGATTATAAACCAAATAAACTGAAAAACAAAATGACATACAGGAAATTTTAGGGAACTTATTTACGGAACCATCTGGGGGATGGAATTGGCAATTTTCCAGATTGTCGTTTTCTATGGGATTTCCAGTAAATATGGAAATTATCCACAAAGTAGAAAAGAACTTATGACAATAAGTGCGTTTTTTGCCATCGCGGTTAATGCGTGACTCAAAATAAAAAAGATTGCGGGAAAATTAACTGGGTAGGTGTATTTTTTTTTTCAATGGAGTTCGTTACTCAAAACTAGTCGGGATGATCAAGGAAACACAACTGGTGGTATTTTTCAACGAACCAACGATGAAAGGTTTTAGTCAAAAAATAAACCAAAATTAAGCACGCAATAAACCAAAATTAAGCACACTGCTCCAATTTTGTGGGGATTTGTGGACATGCCGTTTTACTAAATTCGTATGTGGGGATATTGGAGCCCTTGACCGGAGCAACTCAATGTTTCCCCCAAAATGATATTGAACTTATTGTGAATGCTTGTACACAATTTTACTGGCTGAATTAGCATTCTTCCAAGAGTTCAAGAAAGCTTTTAAAAAAGTTCTAAAATGAAAACATTTTAATTTATGTTTAAGTCTAACGCCGAAATATTAAAAAAAACTCTAATGTTTTATATATTATTGCATTATTATTATTTATGTAGTTTTTTCGTTCTCATACCATATTTCTGTACTTTTGTCGTTTTTGGAATAATCGTTCCCGTTCCCCTATTTTAGTTCAATTTTCTTAGACAGATAAATATGTATAAAAATCTGCATTGTGTGACCGGTTTTTACCGACATTGCCACCATGACTGGCATTCGAAAATCAGAGACGTAAACGGTGGGGAACGCTGTGGGCACATGTGAGTCATAGACAGTGAAGGAGAGGCACGTTGAGCCACCCTGCATGAAGAAATTACTGTATTGTATACTTCAAATTAGCCGGTTTCTATCACTGAAATAGGAGCAGATATCGAGAATGAAATAAATTAGACGTCGCGAGAGAAAAAAGTGCAATGAATTCAACAAAACCATACAATGAAATTCACAACATACAATTTCACTAAATTTGTAGTGAAAGTTATTAAAATGTAGTGAAATTTATTACAATTCAGTTGTTTTTACTGGTAGTGGCCTATTGTAAAAATGATTCCAGTGTAATAACAAAAATAATTGCATGATATTTGTATGGATAGTAACATTTATTGCGTTTATGGTAATTTTCACCACTGTCTGTATGTAATAATAATTATTGCATGGTGTAATAATTTTCATCATTTCGTACATGAAATTAACAAGAGCGCGTAATAATTATGAAACTGTCAAAAAATAAGACGACTAATTTATTCGCATAACTTGTAATCTTAGATAGCTTAGGTGTTGGACGTAGGACTACGAAACGATAGATCCCCGGTTCAATTCCCAGTAGAAGCAAATTGTAAAAAGGTAAAGTTACATTAGGGAAAAAGAAGTTAAGGATAAAATAGAAGTAAAAAACAAAAAAAAAGGTAAAAAGAAAAAAAGGAATAAATAAAAAAAATCACTTTTGACATTTTTATGTCTTGACTCTGGCACATAAATCGAAAATCGTCACGAAAATTGCAACGAAAAAGCGTTACGTTTTTGGCATTACAGGTAGTACCCTGTGGATTTTGGGTGCCATTCAAGGTTTCAACGGAAGTTGGGCTAGGTGCTACCCTGCGAGTGTTGGGTGCCATTCAAGGTTGAACAGAGGTTGGGCTTGGGTTCAATTTACGTTCAACTTGAGTTCAACTTGGGTTCAACTTGGGTTCAACTTGGTTCAACTTGGGTTCAACTTGGGTTCAACTTGAATTCAACTCGAATTTAACTCGAATTCAACTCAAATTCAACTTTCAACTTAGGTTCAACTCACGTTCAACTTTCGTTCAACTTTTGTTGAACGACCCAAAAAGTGTTACTTTCAACTTCGGTTCAACTTGTGTTCAACTTTCGATCAACTTTCGTTCAACTTTTGTTGAACGACCCAAAAAGTGTTACTTTCAACTTAGGTTCAACTCACGTTCAACTTTCGTTCAACTTTTGTCGAACGACCCAAAAAGTGTAACTTTCAACTTAGGTTCAACTCACGTTCAACTTTCGTTCAACTTTTGATGAACGACCCAAAAAGTGTTACTTTCAACTTAGGTTCAACTCACGTTCAACTTTCGTTCAACTTTTGTTGAACGACCCAAAAAGTGTAACTTTCAACTTAGGTTCAACTCACGTTCAACTTTCGTTCCACTTTTGTTGAACGACCCAAAAAGTGTAACTTTCAACTTAGGTTCAACTCACGTTCAACTTTCGTTCAACATTTGTTCAACTTTTGTTGAACGACCCAAAAAGTGTAACTTTCAACTTAGGTTCAACTCACGTTCAACTTTCGTTCAACTTTTGTTCAACTTTTGTTGAACGACCCAAAAAGTGTAACTTTCAACTTAGGTTCAACTCACGTTCAACTTTTGTTGAACGACCCAAAAAGTTTTACTTTCAACTTAGGTTCAACTCACGTTCAACTTTCGTTCAACTTTTGTTGAGCGACCCAAAAAGTGTTACTTTCAACTTTGGTTCAACTAACGTTCAACTTTTGTCGAACGACCCAAAAAGTGTAACTTTCATCTTAGGTTCAACTCACGTTCAACTTTCGTTCAACTTTTGTTGAACGACCCAAAAAGTGTAACTTTCAACTTAGGTTCAACTCACGTTCAACTTTCGTTCAACTTTTGTTGAACGACCCAAAAAGTGTAACTTTCAACTTAGGTTCAACTCACGTTCAACTTTCGTTCAACTTTTGTTCAACTTTTGTTCAACTTTTGTTGAACGACCCAAAAAGTGTAACTTTCAACTTAGGTTCAACTCACGTTCAACTTTCGTTCATCTTTTGTTCAACTTTTGTTGAACGACCCAAAAAGTGTAACTTTCAACTTAGGTTCAACTCACGTTCAACTTTCGTTCAACTTTTGTTGAACGACCGAAAAAGTGTAACTTTCAACTTAGGTTCAACTCACGTTCAACTTTCGTTCAACTTTTGTTGAACGACCCAAAAAGTGTAACATTCAACTTAGGTTCAACTCACGTTCAACTTTCGTTCAACTTTTGTTGAATGACCCAAAAAGTGTAACTTTCAACTTAGGTTCAACTCATTTTCAACTTTCGTTAAACTTTTGTCGAACGACCCAAAAAGAGTCAAATTCGAAAAGCAAATCGTCACGAAATAATGTATAAATGATTTCGCGGTTGCATCAGTACTGTACATTAGCATTTGTTGAAAACATGAAAATGTCCCACTGAGTTGCGGACTTGTACGCAAGCTGAACCGACATTCTGTAAGTTTGTATGAAGTTCTACCCAAACCTGCACGGGATAAACACAATAAAACGTACCTAATAATAATAATAAAACGACAGAAGACTGATCATACTGTAAAATTGAAAGTGTGACAGGGTTGCACCGCGCTTGTGATCCGCGACGTTTTTTGTATTTTTTTTCTATTATCGCCAAATTATCTTCCTGGCAAATTTTATTACCAAACAATTGTTTAATTTTATTACAGCGCAATGAGATTTTTCATTACAAATGTATTAACTTTTACATCAGCTGCAATAGGGTTAAAAATCACTGCAAATGCAATAGTTTTTATTACAGTTTTAATACCTTAAACTACATTTTTTCTCTCCGTGTAATAAAAATAAAGGTGAATAGGACATTGTGCTTTTACTTTTTTGAACATTTTCACTCAAAACGCAAAATGTCTTATAGAAGTCTTAGTTACTTTACATTCTAAAATTTAAGAAATGCGTTTCAGATTAGTATTTTTTTTTTCAAATTATGGCTTTGCAAATACGAGAGATATGAGAGACTCTGAAATTAATCTTTTATACGCGTAAGAATGAGATGTATTAACGAGTTCGAATGTCCTCGACGTCTTCTTTGATATGATATCGCACATGCCCGTTCCGCGGTAACGATATTTTTTTGTCCTTTTTGGTCCTTTTTCAAATAAAAATTAATTGTTGACCTATAGTTTGATATCTAGCACCCGAAAGATTATAAAACAAAAAAATTGATGATTTTTCTATTGAAAATTCTAAATGAATTCCATTTTTTTAAATGCTGTATAAAAGTCTACTTTCTATAATAAATTTGATAATAAATGATAACGTTAAAATATTGGGGTTATATTATTACTTACATTATAAACAATAATGCCTACATCTTATAAAATTTCGAAACTTATAAATCTTAAATTTACTAAAAATGTTGTATTCGATACTCCATTTTTTGTTTTCATACCGCTCTCTATCTCTACCCCAACTCATGCAGACTTATATGATTTGCGGTATTGAGTTTTGCTTCTAACTTAGTGAGTGAGATGTATTGAAAATTTGGGTAAATTTGCTTTAGCAGTTGAAAAGATATAGCTACACAAAATTTCAATTTCACACTGGATTTTGATGATTTGATGGCGAACTTCAAGATCATTTTTGAAGTTTTGGCAACTGCGGTTTTCACCATCGGAAAGAGCACATTGTTTTCTGGGGAAATCACTAAAAAGTGAAAATCGAAAATTTTACACGATAGCCCCTTTTTAACTTTCCCGGTGACATATAACTCATAAATCATGTAACTCATTGACCTCTTCTATATTTCATTAACCTCTTTACGCTCTAAATTGCATAAGAAAAATCCTACCTACAGTGGCATTCGATCCCGAGACCCTATGATTTGGAGACGAACACCCTACCTACTAGACTAACCAGACTCTATGAGTGATGAAGTTTGTAATTTATACCATATATTGTCAGACATCGCATAAAGGAAACAGCAAATCTAATATTCAAAAACAACTATTAGTCTAAGAAAATTGGACCAAAATATGGCCATCGAACGGCAAAAATCCTACATCGGAAATTTTTTTTGATTATGGTTGGGGATGGTCCCGAGATGATGGCATAGAAAGTCCCAACCGATCGGGGGTCCACAACCTTAAAAAAAGGGGGAAAGGGGGCCTTTTTTCGGTTTTGTGCGATTATTTCAAAAACGGTAAGAGATACAGAAAAATGGTTTGTGGACGAAAAAAAACTACATAAAATTATCTTTGCAATGATATATAACACATTAGAGTTTAATTGAATATTTCGGCGTTAGAATAGAACATAAATTACAATATTTTCATTTTAGACCTTTTTTAAAAGCTCCATAACTTTTGAAGGAATCTTAGTTCAGGCGTATTTTGTATAAGTATTCACAACAAGTTTAAGATAATTTTAACGTAAACATTGAGTCGCTCCGGTCAAGGACCTCCATTATCCCCCCATTTAAATTTTTCAAAACCGCATATCCATAACTCCCCCCAAAATTGGAGCAGATTGCTAAATTTTGGTTTGTTGCGATTGGAGGTCCTAGTCAGCCCATCCACCAAAAATCAGCTCATTCGGATAAAAACTAAGGGTATCTCCAATACAAAGTGACCCATGACAACTTTTTTCTACAGTTTATAAAATGAGTAGTACGTAGAATAAACTCCAGATGTTACAATTTTTACGCCGCGGAATAATTCGCCACGAATATTCGCTGACGCGCCGGTGTAGACATCACTTTAAGGATTTTACACGAAAACGAACATTTGGATTTTTAATATTGTTCCATAACAATTTTTCCCAGAAATTATGCAATGTACAGAATTTGTCGATAGACAGAGAAGAGAATAAAAGTACGTATTGAGAAAGAAAACACGTGGAAAAAAACTTTTTACCTTTTAGAGCAAGTCTTTTTCAATTTTTTCAGTGCTCTCTCCTGCGTCCACTGCTCCAACCTTCTAAAAGCCTAAAAAATACCGGCGTACAGAGGGCTGCGCCCGCAATACGAGGGTTTTTTAAAATTTTAATGCATAGTGAATATTTTTTGTACATATATTTTATAAGCAATAAATAAGTATTGTGCACAACATTAATGAAATGCTTCCTGTAAATCAATTTTTGGATTGGTCTAAATAAACGCGTTCCACAGGTTCCACCTTTAATTAGACCAATCCAAAAATAGATTTACTATTTACCCAGTTTGTATAAAAGTACTCCAAGGCAAATCTAAAGGCAACGATTTAAGATTTCTGATGGCCTTTGACCAAAAAGAAACTCAGGCAAACGTAAGGATGGCTAGGCTTTATATATGAACTGAATTATTAGCTGTAAATCTACTGTTACTGTTTTTTAATCAAGGAAAAGCAACCTTATATAAAATGATTCCATTGTGTTCCCTGTCATAACAGCCAACGCAAGCTTTCCTATGAGTATTGAACAAGTATACTTTTGCAGCTATTCAGGGACACCCTGTTAACTTGGTTCTACTAACTTCAAAAATTTTTGTGGCAAACACTATTACCATTCTATGCATTTCCACCAAATTGCATGTTCATTGTTTCATCAAGTTAAAAGATATACATTGAAAAAATGCTTAAGAGGCTTGCATTGTGAAAGGCCCTTACTAAATACTTATTTGACTATATTTCCGGTTTGGATACAGTTATTCGAATGAAAATTCGTAGACATATTCTATATGTAATTTTCTAAAAACCCTTAGCAGCATTTTCCTATTTGGGAACCTAAGAGGGGCTACACACGAACAAATTGAAATTTTACAAATTTACTGTTATTTACTTTTCCTTTGCAAAAGTCAACAGTCTTAATATTTAACGTATATAAGGCCCTACCGACCAATCTTTGTGCAAAGTTTCATATCGATCCCTATAACGGTTTAGAAAAACGGAGCTCGAAAAGGAAGTTTAACTTTAAACGCCAATAACTTTTTTACCGTTACTCGAAACTGGAAAATTTTAACTGATATGAGGTGTACTCGTTTAGATCTTTGATCTAAATACCCATACGTCAATCTCCGATAAAAACTAAAAAAGTCGACTTTTTTCAAACGTTCGGGACACCCTGTTGTCTTCTTCCTACCAACTTCTAAGGTATATGTGCCAAAGACTGTAACCATTCTACACATTCCTACCAAATTTCATGACAATCGGTTGAGCCGTTCGCGAGTTATTTAGTGAACAGACGGACAGACGGACGGACGGACAAAATCGATTTCATAAGGGTTTTTTGAAAAAATATTTTCTAAAAAACCCTAAAAAGTGACTTTTTAGGGTTTTTTAGAATTTTTTTTTCAAAAAACCCTTATGAAATCGATTTTGTCCGTCCGTCCGTCCGTCCGTCCGTCTGTCCGTCTGTCCGTCTGTTCACTAAATAACTCGCGAACGGCTCAACCGATTGTCATGAAATTTGGTAGGAATGTATAGAATGGTTACAGTCTTTGGCACATATACCTTAGAAGTTGGTAGGAATAAGACAACAGGGTGTCCCGAACGTTTGAAACAAGTTGACTTTTTTAGTTTTTATCGGAGATTGACGTAAAACAAAGATCTAAACGAGTAGACCTCATATCAGTCAAAATTTTCCAGTTTCGAGTAACGGTAAAAAAGTTATTGGCGTTTAAAGTTAAACTTCCTTTTCGAGCTCCGTTTTTCTAAACCGTTATAGGGATCGATATGAAACTTTGCACAAAGATTGGTCGGTAGGGCCTTATATACGTTAAATATTAAGACTGTTGACTTTTGCAAAGGAAAAGTAAATAACAGTAAATTTGTAAAATTTCAATTTGTTCGTGTGTAGCCCCTCTTAGGTTTCCAAATATGAATATTCTGCTAAGGGTTTTTAGAAAATTACATTTAGAATATGTCTACGAATTTTCGTTCGAATAACTGTATCCAAACCGGAAATATAGCCAAATAAGTACTTAGTAAGGGCCTTTCACAATGCAAGCCTCTTAAGCATTTCTGCAATGGATATCTTTTAACTTGATGAAACAATGAACATGAAATTTGGTGGAAGTGCATAGAATAGTAATAGTGTTTGCCACAAAAATTTTTGAAGTTAGTAGAACCAAGTTAACAGGGTGTCCCTGAATAGCTGCAAAAGTATACTTGTTCAATACTCATAGGAAAGCTTGCGTTGGCTCTTATGACAGGGAACACAAAGGAATCATTTTATATAAGGTTGCTTTTCCTTGATTAAAAAACAGTAAGAGTAGATTTACAGCTAATAATTCAGTTCATATAGAAAGCCAAGCCTTCCTTACGTTTGCCTGAGTTTCTTTTTGGTCAAAGGCCATCAGAAATCTTAAATCGAAAAATGCCTTTAGATTTGCCTTGGAGTACTTTTATACAAACTGGCTAAATAGTAAATCTATTTTTGGATTGGTCTAATTAAAGGTGGAACAGAATGAAAGGCGCTAGCCTTTCATTCTGGAACGCGTTTATTTAGACCAATCCAAAAATAGATTTACAGGAAGCATTTCATTAATGTTGTGCACAATACTTATTTATTGCTTATAAAATATATGTACAAAAAATATTCACTATGCATTAAAATTCTAAAAAACCCTCTGTACGCCGGTATTTTTTCATATTGCGCGGAAAATGCACTGCACGATTTTGCACGTTTCGGGATTTTTACTGCACGTTTTTAAATTTTTTACTGGACGAAAATCCTTGCTCTACTCATAACCATAAGTCCTATCCTATCAAATTCACTGCTAATTGTAAACCGACACTGGTTCAGAGGAAAGAAAAATACTGTACATGATACCCAAAAACTACCGCATAAACGCACTTCCCCGAAAGTTCTCATCTGATTTCCACCAAAATGCAAGTATCAATCACACTCCGAATTCTGAACCCTTTAGTCTCCAAAGGCATAAAACGAATAATTATTTATTTATTTATTTAGAAAATTGTAAATAACATGAATGCTACAGACTATGTTTGAATTGCAGCACTAGCAACTAAGGCCTTAGGCTAACTTATCATTAACTTATACATATCTACATTATACTTATGTAATTTAGTTAGAAATTAGTTTAGATCAGTTCAAAAAAGCAAATGAAGATTCACATTTTAGGTTAAATTAAAGTAATAAAAACAAAATTCAATATTAGATTTTAATATTGGCCGTATTTAGAAGTTTAATTAAATTGGTAACATTTTGGACGTCGGAAGGCTCACTTAGTAGCGGAATAATATTAATCGGCAAGTTCAGGTTAGGTTTTAATTGGGTGATGTACCGACATTCGTTTAGGATGTGAGCCACTGAGATAAGTGTTCCGTTATTGCAGAGGTGGCAGGTTGGTTTTGGCTTACGTTCCATTAAATGGCCGTGCGTTGCAAAAGTGTGACCCATACGAAGTCTGCTAAGCTTAGTCATTAGGTGACGTTTCAGTGAGGTTGGGTAAACTACAGCGTTTCTCGAGGGATTTACACGACTGTAATGGTGGTTGAATTCGGACCATTTCAATTTTAGTTCCTCGTGCAACGCTTTTTTGACCAAATTGCGTAAGTCTGTCGGACTATATGGCAGTTGAATATAAGTTGGTGTTCGGTACACATTGCAGGCAATATGATCCGCAAATTCATTCCCTTGTATGCTTGTGTGAGTAGCCACATAAGTTTCAACTTATTCTTTTTTTCAATTAGTTTGTCGCGAATGGTGGAGACAATTGGGTCGTGGTTACATACATTCCGTATGGCTTCAACACAGGAGCGGCTGTCGGTGCAAATGATAAATTTTCCTGGATTTGAGAAGGTAAACTTTATGGCGTTATGTATAGCTGAAAGTTCGGCGGTAAAAATCGAGCTGTAATCGGGGAGCATCCTTGTTCCTATTATTTCTTTGAGTGAAGTTATTGCGAATGCTGTACCATTTGATGATTTCGAGCCGTCTGTGAAGATTAATTTCCAGCCAACGACAGTGAAAGGTTCCGTTAATGCGTGAAATGCCTGTGTATACTGATTATTGTTGGTGCTTTGCTTTGGCCACGCCATTAAGGAGTCAATGATGGATTTATCGGAAAGGTGCCACGCAGGATGGTTGGTTGTTTTTGTTTTCATTTGAGAAGCCGGAAAGTTGAGTTTTTTGGCTTGTTTAACAGTGCGAAAAAGACACGATTGCAACTTAGGTGTTCTTTTACG
This sequence comes from Microchrysa polita, assembly GCA_949715475.1. Classification (NCBI taxonomy): domain Eukaryota; kingdom Metazoa; phylum Arthropoda; class Insecta; order Diptera; family Stratiomyidae; genus Microchrysa; species Microchrysa polita. The sequence goes on along the minus strand of OX454422.1, from coordinate 10,688,257 downwards.
ATTTGAGATAGATTTTACGTCATTTTTGATAATGGAATCATTCGCCGTTTGCAGTTTACAAATAAGATGACCCAACAGTTGCGAATATCTGTCTTCAATAGAAGTCATACCTGCTTCTGCTAAGATGCATTTGATTGGGGTTGACCTGAATGCACCAACGGCCATGCGAATGGATGCGTGGTAGATCGTTTTAACTTTCTGCAGCTGTGTTTTGGAAACGGTACCGTAGATTGCTAGTCCGTAGTCGATTCTTGATAGAATCACCGATTTGATAACGTTGACGAGGGTAGTTGGGTGAGCTTCCGACTTAAAATTACAAAAGTATTTAATTACATTAAGCCTAGGTATAAGTGTTTCTATTAATTTTTTGACATGAGCGTTCCAGTAATGTTTTTTGTTAAAAGTAAGGCCAAGTATTCTTAAACTATCAACATTGCTTAGAGTTACATTATGTATGCTAAAAGATGGATTGGCGCATTTTAATTTCCTACATATGTGGAGGTGTTTGCATTTGGTTATTGAAATTTCTGCTCCAGAAGTACGACACCAGTTTAAGATAAGTTGGAGTAGATTATCTAATTTTGACTGAAATGTAGCGACGTTATCAAACTTAGCGAAGATGAATAAGTCATCGGCATATAAACAGAAACTAAAGAATTTACAGTTATATATAATCTTGCATAATTCTTCGAAACCGATTAAAAAAAGTGTGACTGGACGTGGGGAGCCCTGGGGAATACCATTGAAGAAGGAGAAGATATTTGAGTGACAGTTGTTGACTCTTTCTACAAATTTACGGTTTTTTAGAAAGTCTCTTATGAAGCAGTATATATTACGGCCCACTTTGCAGTCACTTAAGAAGTTTAATATCAAATGCACCCCTATCCTATCAAAAGCCTTACAGAAGTCAATACTAATGAGCGAGGCGTGGTTATGTTGTGAGAGGGTGTTGGAAATAAAGTGTTCAATGTGGAGGAGGGCGTCAATTTATTGTACCTTTGCCTTGTGTGAACCCGACTTGATTTTTAGATAGTAGGTGGTTTTTCGCAAGAAACCAATTAAGGCGTTTAGCAATTATTTTCTCAAGTAGTTTAGAGGTACATGAAAGAAAGGATATTGGTCTGTATGCATCAATTATATTTGCTGGTTTATCTGGTTTCAGTAGAGGGAATACACATGCTGTTTTCCAGGATTGTGGGATTGTGGATTTGAGGAAAATGTTGTTGTACAGATCAAGCAAACGGTTTTTAAACATTTTGGTTGTATTTTTTAGGATTGGATATGAGATTCTGTCAGTGAGCTGGGAGAGACACGCATTCATTTCAAGTTCTGATATTGGTGATTCGATTTTTTTCGCTGAACCGGAAATTATCGCTGGGTTATACGGTTTACGCAAGGCTGAGTTTTTGGATGTGACAAAAGAATGGGAGAAGTTGTTATCATTTGAATACTCCGACAATTGTAATGGGGTCAACAGTAATTACGTTGTCGTGTTCCAAACATTTAATATAGTATGGAGTGTATGTGTTTACTTTTTTAATGTTTTGCCAAATTTGAGTCGTGGTGTTATTTGGACTAATGGCATTAGAAAAGGCTTTGAAGGCTTCAGATTTAGATTCCTTACACTTACGCTTAAAACTACTATTGGCCTTTTTGTAAAGAAGTAACTTGGATAGAGAGGGGTCAGATTTGAATGCATTAAACGCTTTTTGTTTTATCGAGCGAAGACGGGAGAGCTCTTTATTCCACCACGGAGTACACTTTTTACTGACTCTGGGGCGAGTTTGTGGTATTGCGCTGTTGGCACTGCAGATTATTACTCTTTTAAGAATGGAGGCTTATTTGTTGATGTTCTGACTTACGGGATAGTTTACTATTACCTTATCTAACGTGACTTTTAAAACATTCCAATTTGCGGCCTCGAGTTTAAATTTAGGTGTTAAGTTGGTGTTGTATGTGTTCTGACAGCCCATTGTAATGAGTATAGGGAAGTGGTCGCTGCCATTTAAATCATCTAACCTCGACCAAGTACACATGGGTAGTATTGAGGAGGAACAAATGGAGATGTCGATATGTGTGAAAGTATTATGAGTTGAAAGGTGGGTAGCGGATCCGTCATTCAGCACACACAAGTTGGAGTTGAGTAGGAATAGATCAATTACTTTTCCGCGGGAGTTAGATGCAGTTGAGCCCCAGGATGGGCTCCAACCGTTGAAATCCCCAACCATAAAAGTGGGATTAGGCAAGTCGTTGTATATACTTTCTAACTCTTGGTAGTTTATAGTTGTTATCAGGTGGTATATGCATGCTAAAGAAAATTTTAGTAGAGAGTTAATTTGTACTGAGATGCATTGAATGTTGTTTAGACTGCTAAAGGTGGATAGAAGATTGTAGGGAATGTTTGCTTTGATTAACAAAGCTACACCTTGTTTTGAATAAGTATTATCGGCTGAGTTGAAAAAAAATGGCTTTGTAGTTAATTGGTGGTGTGAATGCTTTTTTAGCAAGAATGTGGGTCTCTTGTAAGGCAATGATATCTGGATTTTGGTCACGGAGAATGATTTGAAATTCGTGTATATTATTACGGTAACCATTCAAATTCCACTGAAGAATTTTAAGGACCATAATTATATATACAAAGAGAAAAGAAAACAAATGAAAAGAGCTTCAGACAAGTTTTTCAGAGAAAAACGTGCAGAGAGAGTTATATACTTTGTTCCGTGTCACTATCAATTGTATCAATATTCATATTGACGGCATTGCTACAGGTTTCGGTTGCAGTATCATCGGCGGTGTGTGCGTTATTAGGATTTGTGGAATTAGTTTTGTTCAATATTTCGTAGGTAGTTTTAATTTGGAGTGGTTTGATTGAAGTAGATGGATTGGCAGTATGTGAGGAATGTTTTTGTGAGTTGGTTACGAGTGAAGTGTTGGTTATTGCAGTATCGGTAGTATTCGAGGACGGAGTAAATGCAGATGTATTGTTTTGAATTGCAGTAGTCGGTATGTTTAAATTAAGATGTCTCTGACGTTTTGTAATTGCATCGGACATGTTTTCTGATACAGTTGGTGACGGAGATTGGTTGCAATTATTTTGCGATTTTGTTTTTTCTGTGGCGGTGCGGAAGGAACATTTGTTCAGCGTTTTATATCTAATTACGGCTTGTTTATTGATAAACGTTGGGCAGTTTTTATTAAGAGCTGAGTGCAGTTGTTTACAGTTCACACATCTGATTTCTGAGCACGGAGTAGGATCATGTATAAGTTGCGAGCATACGTCACAAGATGCAACACCTTTGCAAAATTTCTTTGTATGACCGTATTTCAGACAATTTTTGCATTGCACGGGCTGTGGAACGTAAGGTGTAACTTTGACATTTAGAAAGCCGATTTTAATGTCATTCGGGAGTTGGTACTCGTTGAAGCTTAAAATATGAAGCGGAGTGTTGATGACTTTACCGTCCAGGAATTTGTGATTCTACGACATTCTGTCACATTTTGCTCTTTTAGACCAGGGTTGCCGTTTTCAGATTTCTAAGTGTAACATTTATCTCATAAAATTGTAACATTTTGAGGTTGAGTGTAACAAATTTGAAGATATTGGTGTTAATGAACAAATTCAGCAATAAATGTACGTAAGTCCCAAATGAATGATTGCTCGCACAAATAGTGGAGAGCTATAAATTAAAACAAACGATTTTCAAAATGGCTGAATTTTTTTCCGAAAATGTTATCCATTCTGTTCCATAAATTCTGTATATTATGGGGAGTCCATGGATTTAACGAAAAATTCACGTGATAGTTGAACCCAGTATTTGTAAGGTATTATGAAAAAAACATTTTTTTTAAAGGTAATGTGGATAGCCAGCAATTCAGGGGACTCCGCACAATAAAACTTTAATAAAGAAATGGAAATCTCGCAGTTAATCTTGGTGTCATAATACTACAGGCACGCACTGCAGTATAGGAAAAACTATATGTCAGAATTTCCACAATTAGTTTAAATTCCAACCCACGATTTGAGAACAGATTCAATACGATAACAATTGTTTAGAAATATCGCAATTAATATTGACACTGCTCTGCACAGAAGCGTAGTTTCCGAATGATTTAAGGGGCATCTAAGTCTTTATGTTGTCGCAAAACGAGATGCTCCTTCCAGTACCTCAGACAATGCTTGAGCTTTCAAAGTGAGTGTGAAAAAAGGCTCAGGACCCGTAAGTGAAGATGTTAGCTCATCTGCTCTTTCCTGCCCATCAAAATACTATCAAACTACTCGCAAATCAATTTTACTTGAGCTATCACGTTCCTTCTTAAATGTTCTTTAGATTTAAAATGAAAATTCGTGCCCATATAAAGCTTACATTTCAAATTTTACCAATTGACGAGAAAAAATATTGGCGACCGTAAATGTTTCGTTTGAATCTGCGGCAAGGTCAAATTCAATTCATTTACTGAACTGGCTCGAAGGCTTGGAGCAATCTAGCTTGTATAGTTGAATGAACACTGATCTTGAATCAAGGAAGGACCAGTAAAAAGGGATACTCAATCCAGGGGTGTCTAAATTAAAACCTGACGTGGGCCAACAAATGTCAGCGTCTTCAGGATGAGCGGGCAGCAGGATAAAAATTATGAAAACACTACTTATAAACTTAAAAAAAAAACCCCGAAATTTGGTGGATTGATCAACAACCTCTATTTGCTATGTAATTAAGTCAAATTTTGGACATATTATCAAAACCAGTCATCTCGAAATAACTTTGAGAGCCAAAATCATTCGGCGGACAATAATAAAGCTCGAACAAAAAGGTCGAGTACCTGAAAAATGGGAACATAAGTTATAACACCACCGTGGCAAAGCCAAATATTGCTTTCTTAAATAAAGTTCGAGAGAAAACAATTTCACAATGGGCATTATATTTTCCTGCACAAAAGTACTTTGAAAAACCGCTAGCTTCCTAAAACAGAAAGTAGGATTTTTAAATACATAATTTAAGTTTGCATTAGCAATAGAATTTTTGACGAGTTTTAATAAATATCTTAGACATTAGCTCAACACCTCAATTTTTAATTTTTTGCACCATTTTTTTATTTTTACACAATGTGATACAAACTGTGTTTCTCTGATCTGGCCGTGAGCCACACAAAACTGCGATGTGGGCCGCATGTGGCGCGCGGGCCACAAGTTTGACATGCCTGACTGAATCGATGGGTGATCAATGATCATGCACAAATCATAAAAATAGAAAATTTGTTTTTCGGAATACTTCTTCATGTCACTTATACTCGTAGTAGAAAAATATTAAAATATAGTTTAATTCTCCTCTCTCGTCAGATTGTAACAAAATTGGTCGGGGTGTAACATTGTAACAACAAATTGAAATTTGTAACAAAATGTTACAATTGTAACACGAGTGGCAACGCTGTTTTAGACCTTCTGTAATGTCACTAATGTCTAAATTCGTTAGAATTGGAGCGTAAATCATACCTTTAACCGTGCTCAGGCTTTTGTGATAGCAAATCTCGAAATCACCAATAAAAGGCACCTTTTTGTATTTTTATCAGTCTCAGTGCGGTGGTTTCACTCTTCACTAAGAGCAAAACATCGCCGTCGCGCGTGAAAGATGTTTGGATAGGATCGGAGATCAATTGGCTTAGCGATTTAGACAGAGTAAATATGTTGAACTGCTTTAGTGGGGTTTGCGTTTTGCTTTTGATTAGGATAAATTTTGGAGTTTGAGTTTTTTTATGCGATAAAGGTTGATTGAGTGGTGGGAAGTTGGTCGAGTCGGCAAGGAAAAGATCCCTGGGGAACGTTTTTTTAGTCGGTGGTGACTTACTAATGTCACAATCGGCTCCGAGCAATGCGAAGTAATTCGCATGCTTGCGTTTGCCTCCTCCTGGATCAGAGGCCATCACAGTTAAACTGCGATGGAAGGTTATTGGGAAAAAGCGTGTGTCTACTTACTCAAGAGATGCAACGCAAAAGATATTATTAAGCGAAACGAAATTTAACAGCAAATGCCGATATAATTGATGAAGAACGAACCAATAACCTCAGCAAAGCACAACTTGTCACTATGGGTTCTCAGTGTCGACTGAACGAATTTTTAAAGCCTTTTCCTTATACTACAGAAATACAATCAGCTTTTTTTAACTCCAAAGTTGATCTTTTTCAATATGCTTCCCCTAATCAACCTTTTTACATTTTTATCATAATTTTCTCAAACTTCTCCCAAAGTCAAGTGCTCGTATGATTCTTTAAAAAAAAAATCTTAATATTAATGTCCTACGTGGAAGGTATAAGGAAATCATTCAAAAACTTTAATACTTCATCAAAAGCATCCTTCTATAAATGAAATTCATTTTGGCCATATAACGTTAATCTGCGAAAATGTCCTTTTTGGTTATAACTATCACAAGGATTCCAAATGGCACCATTTGCACTATTGGAAACTCATCTTAAGAAATCTTATATTTTGACACTCATTTTGACTATACACAACTTTTAGGGTGAAAAAATAAAAACATTTCGTCCTGAATATCATAACCATCATGGTTTCAGGCAAAAACTGCCGATGATACTAGAAATACAAATTTTTTAATTCTTATAATTGGATTGGTAGTTGTGCTGCGGCTTCCGAAAGACCAAATTTACCCTCTTGTCAAATGTACTATTCTCAGTATCTCCCCCCACGTGTGCTCGACATACACTCCCAATCAATAGGATAGTTCCACTTGTAAAATCGCTGTATCTCGGTAAGTAAAAACGGTATTTTCTGCAAACTTGGTGACAATATTTTCAGTAGCCTGCTTCTTCTTCGCATAACAGAAGGTCTCAAATCCGGAGTCCCGTTAGGATTTTCTTACGAGAATTCTTAAAAACAGTACAAATGGTGAAGTCAATAGGATAGTTCCAGTGGAAATAAAACATCAAATAACGGTACGAAAGGATAATTTTACTTTGAAAAATATAGCTGGTAATAAGTAGAACTTTATTGAAGTAGTTCGAGCTCAAAAAGTTAATCTGGGATATAATTGTATAGGTTTTAACGGTAAATTAAATTAATTTCACCCCAAGCTCCTCTAATCGCTAGCAGAAGATCTTCAGTGTACTTAAGCTATCGTCTAACGGAATAGATCTTCCTTGTCATTCATCCCCACACATTTTTGATGGTATTTAGACCTAGGAAGTATGGGAGGTATTTCCAAAACTTTGATTAGTTGGTCTTGAGACCAAACTTTTATCAGTCTTGCTCCATGATTGACGCCATTATCTTGTTAAAATCTCAAAGATGTTGCATGGAAAATGTCGGTAATTTTAAGAATTATATTACCCAGAATATTTTTGTAAGAATGGACGTTGTGAATACCCCTAATTTCCAAATTTTTCAACCCAATACATCGACATTTCTTACTCTGAGTGATGCGTCTACAAAATTATTTTTTTTTTTTTGCTCAAATCGTGGAAATAATACCTAAATCCATCTGAACAGACGAGATTTAATATTTTCCGTCAGTATAAATAACGCGTTTGACCAATCCATACAGTTTCTATATTGGCGTTGAATATCTTGGTATGGAACTATTGAGCATTTTTAAATTAGAGGTATTCAGAGTACCCAGGCTTTTAAAGATATTCTTCCTAACGTGTTGCCTAAAACTTCCGACATTTTCCATGCAATTCCTATAAGATTTTAACAAGATAATGACACCAGTTATGATGCAAGGTTGATAAAAGATTGATTTCAAGACCAACTAATCAAGGTTATGGAAAGATCTTCATACTTCCTAGATCTAAATATCATCAAAAATGTGTGGGAATGAATGACAAGAAAGATCTATACCGTTAGACGATAGTTTAAGAACACTAAAGCTTTTTGGCGAACTTAATTTGCTTAATTTGCCGTTAAAACTTATACAATTCTATCCCAGATTAACTTTTTGAGCTCAAATTACTTAATTAAAGTTTTACTTATTACCAGCCACATTTTTCGAAGTAAAAGTATCCTTTCGTACCGTTATTTTATGTTTTATTTCCACTGGAACTATCCTATTGACTTCATCATTTGTACTGTTTTTAAGAATTCTCGTAAGAAAATCCTAACGGGACTCCGGATTTGAGACCTGAATTGAAATAGCAAGCAGTCTACTGAAAATATTGTCACCAAGTTTGAAGAAAATACCGTTATCACTTACCGAGATACAGCCATTTTTCAAGTGGAACTATCCTATTGATTGGGAGTGTATATCACACTCAAAATCCAATAAAAAAAATGAACATGAACTGCATGTATGTGAAGCAGTGGCGTAGATAGCTTTTCGTGGAGGAGGGGGATCATTTTGCAAGATTATTTATACTTTTACGGTTATCAAATGTTTTATTTCGGAATAAAATTTTCTGTATTTATTACACTTAAACTTATATCAGTTATTTTTTATCAAATTTTGATGCAAAATAAATAGCAATTTTGCCTTATGAAAAAAGCTTAGTCCTGAAAATTTTTCCGCGATAATTTGGGTTCTTTTCACTACGGTGAGTGAATCAACAGTAGTCCAATTTTCGTAACTGTAATTAGGGTATCAGAGTTTTATATTGGGTTAGATCAGGGGTTCCTAAACTTTACGGAGAAGGATGCACCCGGAGCATATGCGCCTTAGGTGTTTCTGCCGTTACCTGAAGCGCTTATGGTCCGGTGCATTCATATCCGTGTCATCGGCTAAATCGTATATGCCACGGATGAATCCTTTTCCGTGTCTTCAGGTAAAGCGCATATGCTCCGGGATTTGGTAATTGTCTAGTTAACGTAATAACGTACATAAATATTCTCAATATTCAATCGTGATAAGCAAACTGATGTAAATTTGAATTTATGGATTTCGTCTTTTTGGATTTTGACTTTGTGAATTATGACTTTATGGATTTTGACTTAGTGAATTTTGTCTTTGTGGATTTTGACTTTGTGGATTTTAATTTTTTTTTTTTGGATTTTGTATAGAACCCGTCAAGATACAACGTATGACGGACGGCCGAAGTATGCCCGATTATAGTCTAAAATGAATACGATATTTGTTCGGCATAAATCAAACATATTTGGATTTTTGCAGGATGGTTGGGGCTCCCTTATTATATGAAAAAAAAATCCTCATCGATTTGAGGTACGCAACATTGAAAAAAATATGGGAAAGGGGGACATTTTTTGAGTTTTTAGCGATTATTTAAAAACGGAAACAGATACAGACAAATTGTCTAAAAAGATAAAAAACCACATAAAATTTCCTTTGCAACGATATCTAATATGTACATTAGAATTCTATTGGAAAATTCGGTACTCGAATATTTCTGTTCCAATTTTGGAGGGAGTTATGGACATGGAGGGATAATGGGGGTCCTTGATCGGAAAGACTCAAATTTTTAACGAAAATCATCTTCAACTAAATGTGAATACTTACTTACACAAAATTTCACGGCTGAATTTGCAATTTTTTCAAAAGTTATGGCGCTTTTTAAAAAGGTCTAAAATGAAAATATTCTAATTTATATTTTAGTCTAGCGCCGAATTTCACATCAAATTCGAATGTATTATATATCGTTGCAAAGGATTTTTTTTTTGGGTTTGAGAACATTTGTCTATATCTTTTGCCAATCCTCCAATGGGTGAGGATTTTTTCCCATAATCAGGGGGCCATCCCCAACCATTCTGCAATGAATCAAAAGATGTTTGCCATCCCGTCGAATAGTTTTCCAAGTCGACGCCAGATTCCCGATCTGTACCCCTGGTTTCTCTATGCGGTGGCTTGTGGTACGATACGAATGCATATTATGAAAAAAAGGCAAAGAGAGGAGTTACATTCTGGTTAGTGGAAAAGGTAATGAATGAAAACCATAAACTAAACTATATCTCCATTCAATCAGCTCAATTTTTGCTACTGAAGTGATTATTTTTTTTAGTACTCAAAAAACTCAAAACATCGTTTTTGGTTCGATGTTTTCTTACCATCGATGGTTTCGTCTCGATGATTTTTCGATGTTTTTCTTTCGATGCTCATCTCTACTCTGGAGGCTTATAAAGTTCAGTTGTGAATGGGAATGGACGGTATTTGACTCATTATTAACTTAATAGGCCTCCTGAGGTCTTTTAATTATTTGAATATTGCAATTTTGGGTAGAAAATGACATGCTTTCAGGCTTTTAAAAAAATATTCTGACATATTGGACAAAAAATTTTCTTCAAAGATTTTGTAAAAAGAAGAATCCTGGTTATAGTTTTGTGAATTATTCGTATTAAATATAGGTACAATAAAATTGCGAACAACTAGAGAAAGCCAAGACTGCCCTTTTTGAGAACGCTAAAAAATTGGAAGCAGTTTTGCAGCATTTTCTCTTCATTGACATTAGCTTTCCACTTAAGTACTGTATATTTCCCCATTGGAAATTGCGCTTCTGTGGAAGAGCACAATAGTATATTAACGTAAGTCCTGTGCTATAGTGTTTCTATTGTATCTATACGCTTCTATTATACAATTAACCTTCAAGCGGGCACGCGGGCTTTAATTTACCGCCCTGATCATATAAACACGCATAGCTTCTCCCACGTTGGCCGGTTCGAGGTGGGAGAAGTATGTATTCTCAAGTCATACTGTTATAGATACGATACAATAAAATTTTGGGTAAATTTTACCTTCCATACCTTTCCAGCGGTCATCAAACGTTCGGGGATTGTATATTTATACCCTATACCTATAAGATGGCATAGGGTATATTGTTTTTGTTACGACGATTTATGTAACACCTCAAAGGAACCACCGGAGGTATGGCAAAGTATATATATAAATGATCAGGGTTGGTCCCTGATTCGAATAAGCCATGTCCGTCTGTCTGTCTGTCTGTCTGTCTGTCCGTCCGTGTGTCTGTCAGTTCGCACGATAACTCTCGAAATAATGAAGCTAGCGTTTTGAAACTTTGGTCAAATGATTGTTTTGATAAAAGCTTAGATAGTATTGAAAATGGGCCAAATCGGACTAAGGGTTCCCCTACCTCCCATACAAATGACCCCTCCGCGACAGTTTAATTCGGTCATATTTTTCGACAGAATATCGCTTGCGACCTGAAATTTTCATCAATGCCTGTTTGTGACATAAGTTGGTGGAAAGTGGGAAAGGTCTGACTACCCCTACCCCTACATCCCCTATAAAGCAATATTCCGCCATATCTTTTCATAAAATGCCGCGAAAAACTTCAAATTAGTATCAAATGGTAGCCGTTAGATGCCTTGATAAGATAATAAAAATGTGCCAGGTCCGACCCATCTACCCCTCCCTCCCCTACAAAAAATATGAAATTGAATATTTTGGGTTTTGCGTGCCTTCTAGGTCTGTACTTGGGTATAGGGTATATACTCATCGTGCTATTCGCACGATTAGAACTCGGTCTCGTTTGGTATATAGTTGTGCTCACAATGTGTGTGCTCTGTGTAATATCACTGAAGTGACATGCTTCGCTAAAACTGCTGAACTTGTTTTAGTATTCACCATTTAAGTATTATTTTTATGATGATAACTTATTTGGGACATGCTATTCTTTCAATTTACCATAATTATGAGAATGGAAGTTGTACGGTTGAGCGGAAATGGAGGGGAAAAGACGAGGGCAGTAAATTACCGCCGCGCGCCCGGTAATATCACAAAATTTGCGCGCCCGCTTGAAGGTTAAAATTTGAGGAAATGTCAAATTTTCTATTGCAGTTCTGAAAATGTTTTCACGTTTTTATGAAACACTACACACGTTGAATAATTCCACCAAAAACTTTACTTTCGCTACCTAAAGTAATAATAAAAAATGTGTGACCGAAGGGGGGGGGGATTGATCCCCTCTATCCCCCCTTATCTACGCCACTGGAAGTTTGTTATTATTTATATACCACAATTGCCCAAGGTTGCTCTCAGGCAACTTTTTATTCTGGGCTACCTGTTAATCGTAGCACGCTGGAATTAGGATTGGTAGTTGTGCTCGGCTTTGCACTCCCGATAGCATCTCCCCCTCCCTGTGCTCGACAGACATCTAGATCAGGGTCGGCAACCTTTTCCAGCCTAAGGGCTCATTCTAAAATAAGTCACTTCTGAAGGGCGCATAAATGGTTCACACAAATAAAACATTATACCTAAATGTAAATGGTGGTAATATCTTTTTCACAGACACTCATGTAATCAAACATTTTTCTTTTAAATTTGAGAAGTGTGAAGTTGAATTTCTCAGTAAATGGGATTTCCATAGAGTCAATTTGGCTTTATGTAATCACAGATCCAACCATTTCCGCAACATGACGATATTTTCCTTGCATTTCCAGGTTCAGTTCATTTAGCCTTATTGTTAAATAATCTAAATCTATTAGCCATGAGTGATCAGTCAGCTGTGGATAATCTTCCTTTCTTGATGCTAGGAACTGTTTGATTTCGTTTAACAAACTAGTAAAGCTTACAAGAACAACTTTGCCTCTGCTCACCCATCGAACTTCCGTATGCAATATCAGGTAAGCGTACTCAACACCTTCATCTTGCAAAAGCTGCCGAAACAAACGATGTTGCATTGCAGACGCCCTAACAGAGTTAATTATCTTTACAACAATCTTCATGACATGATGAAAACGTATAATTTTGGTACACAACATTTCGTTTGCCATATACAGCGCAACAAAACCATTCTTACTGCCTATCATTGCATGCGCACTATCAGTAACTAGGGTAGCTCACTTTTTTAATGTTAACTGACTTTCTTCCGCATATGTTATGAAGGCATCGTAGATATCTTTTCCCTGTGTCCGCCCCTGCAGTGGTAACAGCTTCAAAAATTCTTCTTTCGTGTTGTGTTCTTAAAATTTTCAAAAACGGTATCAGCAGCAATTAAGAAAGCTTCCTTATTTCCCCGTCTATAAAAGGCTTTCTCTTCTTAGCCAACAAATGAGAAACCTTTAAAGATGCAACAGTAACACTTTTCGCAATTTGAGCTGGCCTGGTAAAACACTTTGTTGTTTTGTTAAATTTGTCAACGAATTAAAGTTGACACGTTTCTTCCGGATCTCAGAATTTGGGGGAAAACTGTTGTTCATTGACGACTCATGCAGAGTATTAAAGTGTCTTTCAATGTTACTTTTTTTTGGTACTGGTACAGAGGCGTTGCACAATAAACAAACTCAATAAAAAAGAACTGTTCTTCCCAATCCTTATTGAAATAATAAGTCCTAGGTCTTTTACTCACGTTAGCTATAAGAATTCAAATACGTAGAGGGAGACTAACTATACAAAAATGCATGTACTTGACTCTGAGTATCTCAGCAAACTGATTAGTTCAGAGGCCAGTGACAAGCAAAAGCCCTACTGTACTCATCTTGCCTTCCGCGCATGCCTTGTTTGTAATGAAACTAGTCTCTCAGTTTTGAGCTAAAATTTCGTAGATGCGTGTGTTCTTTTTATGTAATCATATTTGAGAGATGGGCGCATTGAAAAGCCGTCACAGCGTTGCCGACTCCTGATCTAGATCATTTAATCATCATCAATCTTTCTAAGTTTTATCGAATTCGGCCCACAGGGAAAACCAATTGAGAACAATCAAATTCTAATTAATTAAGACACCCGAAATCGTATCCATACAATATTAATTTTTAATTTCTCTTTCATTTTCAGAACAAGTTTTGGAAAAATCATATCACGGTCTGATTCGTGAAAATGAAACATTTGTCGAAATCACGCCTCTCATCAAGGTGGACGAGCGCAAAGTTTGCATGTTTCACATACTGAAGAAGCAACATCACGAGATCCCATTCCAGGTAAGTGTGCGTCGCGTCGTCGTATGCACGCATCTATAAATAAACATCCCCCCAAAAAATTAATTCAATCCTAATGACATTTTTCTCTCCCTTCCCTTCTACACCCCCGTGCCACTGTCCTACACCATCAGATTGAATTGGTGAAAAACTTGGGCATATTGAAAGCACGTCGAACGCTTAATTGCGAGAAACGTCGCAGCTATCGTTTCGAAATTGAGGCAATCTTTTGTGATGGCACCTATTCATTGCCCGCCAAAGTGCACATTTCCGTCATCGATATCAACGAGTATGCACCGACATTTTTGCAACCGTCCTATGTCACGGAGGTGGACGAGGGCCGTTTGTATCAGGAAGTGGTGCGTGTTGAGGCGCGCGATAAAGATTGCACGCCACTCTTTGGCGACGTGTGCAAATATGAAATTTTGAATAACGATCAACCGTTTACGGTGGACAATGACGGTTCGATCAAGAACACGGAACCGCTATCGCACAAAATGTCGCACAATCACATATTGTCGGTGGTGGCGTACGATTGTGCAATGAAACAATCGGCACCGGTTATGGTCAATATTAAGGTGAAGCGTGTATGCGAGGCGAAAATGACGGGAATTCCGGAACGGATTGACTATACGGTAAGAAGGACATGAATATGCCCCCGCGGAGGTGGATTTGATTTGAATGTGCTATGATGTGTTGATGTGTGTTTTTGCAGGCCAATTCAATGGAGAGTCCCTCACTTTTCCCGAATATTCGTTTGGATTTGTGCGACATTCACTACAATCATGACGAAATGACCATTCGGACGTCGGTTATTTTGAAAGTAAGTGTGTGAAGTTCGCTGGGATTAGTCCTTGAATGCATCCTTGAATGATCCTTTTGTTTTTTTTTCAGACAAAACACATTTCATTCGGTTGCGATCGTGACGTGACAGAATGCTGTCGTGGTCACAATTTGGTGGACCTGTTGCAAAAGGGTGCCGAATGGACAAAGGATTTGAGCTATGACGAAGGACTGGAGCCGGTGTTTCATTTTGACGGTACTTTGGGTGCAATTGTTCCCGATACGGTTATGCCACGACACGATTTTGCATCGCATCCGTTCAGTATTGTCACCATGTTTCGACATTTCAACTCATCGCAGGCCAATAAGCATGCCAAGGAGCACATCATTTGCAGTGCCGATGATCATAGTGAGTTTTCGATCGAAAAATTGTTCAACACGATTTTAACCCTTTCCTTTTGTCATTTCAGAAATGAATCGTCATCACATGGCTCTATTCGTGCGCAATTGTCGTCTCATTCTGCTGCTGCGCAAGAACTTCAACGAAGGCGATTTGAACATTTTCAGTCCGGCCGAATGGCGTTGGAAAATACCGCAAGTGTGCGACAACGAGTGGCATCACTACGTGGTCAACATTGATTTGCCTAAAGTCGAGCTGTACATTGACGGTGTTAAATTCGAATCGCCGCAAGCCGAAGAGCATCACACAAATCCAGAAGTGATTGACGATTGGCCGTTGCATGCTGCCCACGGTGTCAATACAACACTGACGATCGGCTCGTGCTACCAGGGCTCGGAGAATCGACTCAAGCACGGTTTCAACGGTGACATATCGGAAATTAAGCTTTCGCTCAACAAGCTCCTGACCAGTGCCGATATCAAACGCAGCACGGTCTGTGCGGAAAATCTGATACCGCCACCGGAAAAATATTTCGAATCCGACGAATTGGTTCAGTTCAATACGCAGCTGAATGAGATCTATATCGAGGGGGCGAACAGGACGAGCATTGAAATGCTTTTGCAAAAGATTCAGTATATCAATTTGAAACCGAATCCGACTATCGGTCGTCGTAATATTGAAATTCGTACAACGCTAACGTTCGCCACGCACAGTCCCATACGATTGCCAACGGTCGAAACGTACATTATGGTCAATATGCCAGCAGCGAATATTGAGGGCAGTTCTCCGATTGCCCACTCGACGGCATCGTCGCAATTGAAGTCCGTGGACGGTGCACAACAGCTGACCAGTGCAGCTACTGGGACACCGGGAAGCGATACTGCTGCTCACAAAAATGCCATTGGAACGACACGAACCGTGAACGGTCACGACGTGGAAAAGCCACAAATCATTATCACGGGCAATACCAATCATCTGGTCTCCTATCCGGATATTAAGGATGGCGTTCGGATTTTGGCCAACATCAGCATTGTCGTGTATTCCGGCACGGAAATGCCGAAAAAATTACAAACGCTCGACTCGTGCATAGTGAGCGTATTTCCCAGTTTGAATCCGGATCATGAGGAAATTCTTGTGGATGGCGACGAAAGTCTGTCGTCTGCGCTCGACATTAAGACCAATATCAACAAAGAAGGCGTCGAAATGATTGGCTACGATACAACTGAAAATTATTTGGATGTTCTCAAGTCGTTGGTGTACACGAACAAGAAGCCAGCCTACTATTTGAATCGTGTGTTCAAGTTGTCGTGCTCCCAGGCCAATGCCCAGTTCAAGAGTTCGGAATATACGTTGACGTTGACCGTCTTGCATCCGAAACCGACAATTACAACAACGGCCGTACCGGTACAGGCGTTCCAGCAACATCATGGTAAGTTGGTGGGATTTCGTCTCCCAGAATTAGTCAAAAATAAAAGAAAATTTTGAAATTCAATTTTCAGAGCCAGCCAGCAGTTTAGCTGCTCACAATATGATTCACACACATGATGTCCAGGAGCCCAAGTCACGAGTTCATAATATCGTTCACAAAGGTGAGTGTATTGAAAATCGCAAAAAAAAAACAATTTATTGACAAACACACTTATTAGTACAGTAAAGGCGCAGTTAGGTCCTTCTTTTTCTTAAGAGATGGAGAAATCTTACATAGATACTGCAATTGCAGTTATGCTGGATTCCTACCAGTTAAAACCAGGCCACAACTCCCGTGGGACCACCTTTCAGTATTACTTCGCGGGGGTAGGCTATGGCCAATTAGCCTTAGATTAGATTAGATTAGATTACATGAGGGCATCGGCATATTTGCCATAAGCACTGCGACCGGTGGTCTATTGTGCCATTGCCCACTCTACAGGTTAGATAAATGCTAAGGGAGGCGATGTCCTCTGTGAGAGGGAAAGTTTTGCCGAAGCATTCCTCCCGTCGCATCGCCAGTCTTTCACACTCGCAAAGTATGTGAGTGGATGTTTCGTCGTCGGCCTCGCAGCGGCAGGTCGCGTCTGCGCATAGTTCTTAAATGCCCGTTCAGACGGGAGTGGCCTGTAAGGAGGCCAGTTATGATTCTGACCCTGTTCCTGCTGAGCTTAACTAACTCGAAAGTGCGTTTCTTAGAGTAGGTTGCTACAAAAAGCTTCGACTGCCTTAGTCCTGGAAGGGCCTCCCAGTATACGGTGGCTGTCGTCTTTTCCCACTCAGTGATTTCGTTTCTGCATAGACACAGTGGAATGCCGCAGAAGGGTTCCGGATCGCAGAAGGGGCTAGCAGAGGCTACCCTAGCGAGTTCGTCCGCGAGCTCATTCCCTTCTATTCCAGAGTGTCCGGGAACCGATAGGAGTGTATGATCATTGCGAGATCCTACCGATTGAAGTATTTCCTGACATAGCCCCACTAGTTTTGAAGTAAAGGTATGTTTTGTATGAGCTTTTATTGCCGCCTGACTGTCAGTAAAGATCGCTATCTTCCTGTTGACATATCCTTTGCTCTGACATTCTCTGGCACAAATTTCTATTGCATGTACTTCCGCCTGGAACACAGACGCTAATTTCCCCATAGGTACTGAGTAGCTTACACCTGGACCACTGATGCCCGCTCCAGAGCCTGTCTCAGTTTTAGATCCATCTGTGTAAAAGCTGATAGTGTTGGGGTGAAGGGACCTGAACATATCCGTCCAACTTTCCCTCTCCCAGATTGCTGATTTAAAGGACGCGTTGAAGCGTAATGTCTTGACTAGGTAGTCCGAGGGTAGGCAGAGGGTATTGCTACCTTGTAACCATCCCATTTGATCATGGCTAAAAGTGACTGTCGTGCTGAAGGCCCTGAGCCTACCAACAGCCATGCGTTGCACCCAGGTAATCATTGTCACTTCTGCCCCTTTTAAACTTAGCGCCGTACCAATGGACTCGAAGGACGTATTGTCAAAGGCCCCTTCTATGTCCAGGAATGCACAAAGTGCCATCTCCTTCTTTGATATGGCCACTTTGATTTCGTCCACTAGGGTGTGAAGTGCAGATTCCGTCGATCTGCCTGGTTGGCAGGCGAATTGTCTGGGGTGCAGCGGACTTGTCTTAAGAAGCGTGCTCCTTATGTGTGCGTCCAATATCTTCTCCATTGCTTTCATGAGGAACGAGGTTAGACTGATTGGTCGATACGATTTCGGATCGTCTGTCGACCTTTTTCCCACTTTGGGAATGAAGACCACCCGCACTGATCTCCAAGCTGTTGGGATATAACCCAACGCGTAACTACTTCTATATATATTGACTAGGAATGGGATCAACTCTTCTTGCGCCTTCTGCAATAGCGCTGGAAAGATGCCATCCATGCTAGGCGATTTGAAGGGATCAAAGGTCCCAATCGCCCATCTAACTTTGTCATAAGTAAATATAGCCCGTGCTGCCCTCCAATCGGACTGGTTGGACCTATTGGAGGTACGGCAGTTTGGGAAAGCGGTCTGGTTTAATTTGCATCCTGGGAAATGAGTTTCCAGGAGCAGTGTACCTGTGTCACTCGAGTTTACAGTGATTGTGCCATTCGGCCTCTTGAGTGTGCTGATTGCATTAGCCCCATTTGTTGCCAGCACCTTATGCAGCCTAGCCGCTTTTGTGGTGCTGTTTACATTGTCGCAGAAGGTCATCCAGCTGCGCCGTTTCGCTTCTCTAATCGTCTTATTGTATTCTGTCAGGGTGGAACGATACATGTCCCAGTCTCCGTTACGCTTGGCCCGATTAAATAATTTCCTCACGTTTTTCCGGAGGTGAGCAAGATCATTATTCCACCACGATACACACTTCTTGTCTTTAATTATCCTTATAGGGCAATTTTCCTCATAGGAAGATACAATTGCCTTGGTAGTATCGTCGACTAGCATTTCTAAGCTCAGCCACCCAGGGGCCTTCCTGTCTATGTGCTGCAGGTGCTCCCTGAGTGTCTCAGAATATCCAGGCCAGTCAGTGAGCTGAGGGACCCTCCGCTCGATGGGCACAGGCTCCGATGAGGCTATATTAAAACAAATGTGCATGCGGTCGGACAATGACGGTTCGTCCGACACATGCCAGTTGCGGATGCTGTCCGTAATCGAATCGCTACACAGAGTTATGTCAAGGACTTCCTTTTTTGCTCTGGTGACAAAAGTGGGCTGACATCCCCTATTGAGGATGTCAAGTTCTAGTGAGGTAATAATGTCAAGTAAGTACTCACCCCTTCGGTTAGTGTCTGAGCTGCCCCAGAGCGTGTGATGGGCATTCGCATCGCATCCAATCAATAAATCCTTACTGTACGCTTGACAGTGAAAAGCAAGCCGCTGGAATTCCATCGCCGGCACTTCCTTGTCCCCCGCTAGGTATGCTGAAACAACCGCCGCTTTGTGGCCGCTCTCTCTAGCGGGGTTGATCTCGATGGCCACCATGTCACTATTGGTAAATTCTGAAAGGCAAATGTAATCAATGCGCTTGGTAATCATAATACAAGCTCTAGATCGGCTAGAGCATCTGTCGTAAGCCACCTCCGCATTACTTACTTGTAGTCCTTTGACGATTCCTTCGTGTTGCCACGGTTCTTGAATAAGGGCAAGGCCTAGTCCCTCGCTAGAGAACCGCGCAGATATTGTATCCGACGCTCGAATGGCATGGTGCAGGTTGCATTGCACCACGCCAATTCCTTCGTTACGAGCTGAGCTCACCATCGGATACACCGTCTCCTGCTGTGAGGGTGTCCTCAGCTTCCATCGACCCTGGAGGCAATGGCTCGTCGTCTTCGGGCATCTCCACGTCTGCTTGGTCGGGAACCTCGGCCTTGGCGGCATTGGGCTCCTCTTCATCAGACTTATCCACAGTCTTCACACTGATTTGTTGACTTCCGTCTGGCTTCTTCCCTCCGCAGGTCTTTGTGGATGTTGCACACAAACTCAGTCACTGCTTCCCAATGGCGTTGTTTCTCCAACATATGTACATACCACCACATTTTCTGGACTTAATACTTCGCCAACTTCCGCATTCAGGTGCAAGCGCCCTGTTTCGAATCTTGGCCAGCCGAAAAACACATGCCTTGCGTCCTTTGGGACGCCCTTGCAGCTAGGGCAATCGCGCGAGTTTTCCAACTTGAAGCGATACAAGTATTGCCTGTATCTTCTATGACCTGTAAAGTATTGAGTCAACAAGTGGTTCGGGGGATGCACGGGGGTCCACTTGCCGGTTGAGGCACCTTTTTCTGCGCTTGCTGATCAAAACGGCCTCTGTTTTTTGATCAGCAAGCTCTAGGCCGACCGTTGGTAACCACAGCTTTATGGTCGTAACCGCTTCGCTCGCGTAAACCTCAACATACTGTGGCTTCTTTGCTTCAACAACATGGCAGTTGTCGTCTGCAAACCCCACTACAGTCACTCCTCTAGGCATTGGTTGTTTCAGGATGCCATTGTACATAATGATCCAAAGCAGCGGTCGGAGAACTGACCCCTGTGGAACTCCTGTAGTAACCTTATATTCCCGGGTCCGTCACCCGTAAAGTATTGGAGGACGCGATTTGACAGGTAACTCCTGATTATAGATGCGAGATAGTCCCGTACATCTATTATTTGCAAGACCGCGTGAATGGTAGCCCAGTTTGCGGAGTTAAAACCGTTCTTAACATCTAACGTCACCACCAAGCAACAAACACCATTTCGAAGCGATTCCTCTGCCATATTGGCAACTATGCCGATGGCATCCACCGTCGAACGCGCCCGTCTGAAACCATATTGTCTGTCCGACAAGCCCCTTTCTCTTCTACTACTGATAGAAGTCTGTTGAAAATGATCCTTTCAAATAATTTTCCTACCGAGTCGAGTAGGCAATTGGCCGATATGAGCTTAGCTCTCCAGCCGGCTTATTTGGCTTTGAAAGGAGCACCACCTTTTGCCGCTTCCATGTCCTTGAAAAGGAGCCTTCATCTAAGCAGAAATCGAAGACTTCGATAAGCTTTTGAGGAATCGCACGGATTGCTACCTTCAGCACCCCGTTTGGGACTCCATCCGGACCAGGAGCCTTATTCTCCTCCAGTCTTGAGACCGATAGCCAAAGTTCATCCTCTGTAATGGCAGGAATGTTTGCCGCCTGCTCGGAAAAACCTGGACCTATGGGTTGTAGCTCGTGCTGAGGTAACAGAACCGATACGATGTTTCGGAGCAGCGCAGGACACTTTTTTTTGTGGTGCTTTTGGCCCCATTTTCTTCATCACCACCCTATACGTCATTCCCCACGGATTTATGTCTGCATCGTCACATATTTTTTTGCTTCTTCTGATCGCTAGTTTCAATGCTCCTCGAGCATTTTTACAGGTTTCTAGGAGGGCTTCACGCGAGCAATACCCTGAGTCACTCGCTGCCACTGACGTCTCGCCTGGGACCCGCCATTTCTTCGGTCCACCAGTAATTTTCATTCTTTTGCCTAGCTGAAAGTTTTCGTAGCATAGAGGCGTCGCAAGCCGCTGTCAAGTCTTTTGTGATCTGAGATGATCTTTGACCATCAATAGAACCACTTTGAAGGAAAACTTCTTTCAAAACTGTCTCGTCAAACCTCTTTGTAGACCACCCAACGAAACGGGTATTGCTTCTTGGTCGATACATACTGCAACCTGCCGCAAACAAAATTGCTTGGTAGTCACTATGTGTATAAAGCTCACAAACTTGCCACTCCATCGTCGGTGACAATGAGCTGCTGACAAATGTGAGATCAATGGTGGATCCCCCGTTTCCTCTTGTGAAGGTGTTTCTGTCCCCTCAGTTCATAAGAACAATATGCATCCTCGAGAACGCATCCAAAAGTGCACGACCACGCCTATTCGTCACTTGACTACCCAATTCGGTGTCCCACGCATTGAAGTCTTCCGCAATTATCACAGGCCTTTTTGAGCTTGCGTCATGCACAAGGCCGCCAAGAAATTCCTCGAACTCGATATCATTGCACCGTGGTGGAGCGTAGCAGCTATACACATATATGCCGTTGATCTTTGCTGTTACAACTCCTTTCATATCACCCGCCCTCCCTTGCTGGTAAGGGTAGTCACCGCACGTCCACTTGGTTATCCTTATCTGTGACCCAGATTGAACCCCCAAATGCTTGTACTGATCGGAGATGATAGCGACATCGATTGTCTTCTCCTTCACCGTTTGCAGCAAAAGATCCTGTGCTGCCCGACAGTGGTTTGAATTTAACTGCAAGAACTTCATACAGAAATTTGCTTTAGTGCTCCCGGATAGAAAGACATCTAGTCCCTCCCGTTTGATGGTTGCAGTTTTCCCTCTCTGTCTCCTTACACAATATACCTTTACAATGGGGCTCTCCATCACAGGAGGTTGCCTTGTGACCTTCTTTCCCACATTTAAAGCAATTTCATGACCTATCGTGTTTGCTGCTGTAGTTCTTTGCGAGTGTCCAATAGCAAAACACCAGCTTACCTCCCGTCGTTCCTGGAAAGCCTCGCAGATGTCCTCCCTTGTAGTTACCTCATCAAGGTCCAGGACTTCCAGCCTCGTCTGAGGTCTGATTGTTTTAATGCCGGCCGGATTAGTTCCTAACAGTTTTGTTATTGTAGCTTTGTATCCCTCCACCAGGTTACCTAGTTGGAACAACAAATCTCCATTTCACGTGCGGCGAATACGGGAAACATTGTCACCCATATCCTTAAGGCCTGTTTCAGACTTTACCTTTTTAAGGATGTCTGCGTATATCATATCCTTTGGCTGACATTTATAACCATTGCGTCTGACCTTGTTTTCATCTTTTTTAGCCTGACATTCTTCTTTTTTCCCTCTGCACCCGTTTCTTCGCCTCTACTCGCGTCCAAGAGCTCTGGTTCGTATTTGAACTGGGGTTTTGTGTATTTTTCTCCATGTTTGCAGATTGTGCCTTCTGTCGTTTAGGTGTTTGGACAGAGACCGTCTCCTCTACGTCTCGCCTTCGCTTTGGTCGGTCCAATGCCGAAACTTTTGGGGCTTTGGGCTTTTTTTTTGTTAGGATTTGTTTATCGGCACAACTGCTCCCATGGCACCATTATACATAATGCGCACATTTCGCACTTTCTCTTTGACTGCGCCGTGCATATTTTCTTTTGGCTCAACGAAGTCCATGAGGTCTTTTATCATCTCACTCAGCTTATTGAACATGTCCGTTTTCTCAGACGACTCCCCCTTGCTCGTGCAAGCCTTTGGTACAAATACCGAGGGCTGCTGTATGGTACATCCCTTATGTTTGGAACTGCTTTTAAATGGGTTTTCCCCAGTTGGAGTGTTCACCACTTCATTCACACCTGTTGCTTCATATGTTACGGCAGTCAGTTGCGCCATCCAACCTTCGTTTTTCCGAGTTCGGATAACTACGCGGGATGTGAAGAGGTCCTGGATCTAACACTCCTGTCAGACAACGATAAATTTAAGGTGGAACAATGGAGAGTATCAGAGCTGAGATCTTTCTCGGACCATAACTGGATACTCTTTAATATTAATGTTTTCAGGGAGATGCCGCAACCTTACAGAAACCCTAAGGCGACAAACTGGAAGAAGTTTAGGCAGATTTGTAGATCTAAACTCTCAACTGCGACAAACCCCTCGATCAGCTCCGTGGAGGAGCTGGACAAGGAGGTTAAGTCTTGGGAAAAATCTATGGAAGTAGCGTTCAAGGGTTCGTGTCCAGTGAAAAGGAGTAAGAAAGTTCTTCCTCCATGGTGGAACATGGACCTTTCTAAGTTACGGAAGCTAACTCGGGATATATTCAACATTTGCAACAAACATAAGTTCTGGCAGCCATACAAGGACTGCCTGAAAATTTACGAAAAAGCTATTAGAACCGCAAAGGTCCAAGCTTGGGACGATCTGCGGCAATCACTGGACAACGTCAAAGGCTCAGCGAGAATCAGCAAGATTTTGTCCAAAGCAAGGTCGTGTCCATCCTTGATAAAAAGAGAGGATGGCACTTGGGCGCTCCTGATGAATACGCATTTCCCTGGGTGCAGGAGCACTTGCACGCAGAGCCCACGATTGCATAATGGAGATGAACAGCAAAGTGACTTCGTTTTCTCCATGATTACTGAGGAGAAGATTACCTGGGCAATCAACAGCTTCTCCCCTTATAAATCGTCAGGACCAGATGGCATACTACCGATTATGCTTCAGAAAACGCAGGATCTGGTAGTTCCACGGCTGTTGATACTTTTCAGAAGCCTTCTGCTACTCAACCACGTCCCCCAGTCGTGGCGACGGGTTCGAATCGTTTTCATACCGAAGGTAGGCAAACGAGGACATGAGACCGCGAAGGATTTCAGGCCGATTAGTTTATCCTCCTTCATACTCAAAACTTTAGAGCGCTTAATAGACTTACACATCCGACAAAGTCTTGAGAACTCAGCACTTTCAAAGTCCCAGCACGCATACGTGAAGGGAAAGTCCACAGAAACGGCTCTTCACGAAGTGGTCCGTATCATCGAACACAGCCTTGAGTACAAACAATACACGTTATCCGCTTTCTTAGACATAGAGGGTGCATTCAATAATGTTCGCATTGAATCTATTCATGAGGCCCTCTCAGACTTAGGAGTTGAGCCACGGCTTGGGTCGTGGATAGTAACACTACTAACGACCAGAGTAATCCATGGGGACTTAGGAAGCGGTCATCTGACTAAATTCGTGTGCAGAGGAACACCTCAGGGCGGTGTCATCTCTCCACTACTGTGGCTAGTAGTTATTAACAAAATCGTAGCCAGACTTGACAGGGAGATGATTAAGGTGGTCGCATATGCGGATGATGTAGCGATTATAGTATCAGGTATGTGTCTTTCCGTGATTAGTCAGATCATGGAAAGAGCCCTTGGTTTGGTCAGTAAATGGGCTACAAGCTGTGGCCTGGGCGTAAACCCGGGGAAGACAAAACTGATGCTGTTCACTACAAAAACAAAAATACCGCCTTTCTCACTCCCAAAACTAAATGGACACCAACTGCAACTATCGCCCAGCTCGAAGTATTTGGGCGTTATTCTGGACTCAAAGCTCAACTGGAAGTTGAACATTGAGGAGCGCGTTAAAAAAGTCTGTATCGCTTTTTACGCCTGCAAGACAGTATTTAGCAAGAAATGGGGTCTCAAGCCAAGCATGGTACTCTGGGTGTACACGGCGGTGGTACGACCCATCCTAACATATGGGTCACTCGTCTCGTGGCCAGCGCTCAGTAAAGGCTACAATGTAACAAAACTCGGTAGAGTGCAGAGATCGGCTTGCCTTAGCATCACAGGGGGCATGCGAACATGCCCGAGGGATGCACTGAATGTCATCCTGCATCTCCTACCCATCGATCTGTTTATCAACCAACTGGCAGCATGTAGTGCAGTCAGACTCAAAGCGTTAAGCTGCTGGAGTGCTAGGCCATACGGCCACAGCAATATTCTAAACCAACTACCACAAGATGTACGCAACGCTGTAACGGATCTCAAAGTGCCCAAACTAAGCTTTGGGAAGAATTTTGATGTCAGATTCCCAACTAGAGGTGAATGGAAAGAGAGTGAGGTGGTCAAGGATTTTGACATCACACTCTTCACCGATGGGTCTAAAATGGAGTGTGGCGTGGGTGCTGGAATCTTCTGCAGATCACTAAGTATCTCTGAATATTGCCGTCTTCCTGATCATGCCAGCTTTTTTCAAGCAGAATCATGAAGGCCTGTCATGCTCTCAGGGACATACAAAACAACCAGAATATCGCTATCTGCTCAGATAGTCAGGCAGCTATCGTGGCTTTACAATCGGTGACGACCTCCAAGGTTGTTGAAGTATGTGAGGAAGCATTAACCAGCCTTGGCACACAACAAAGAATCACCCTACTCTGGGTACCCGGACACAGGAACATAGAGGGTAACGAGATGGCTGACGAACTAGCCAAATTGGGTGCCACTCTTGATAGCTCTCATGCGGAGCGTGTTTGCGTCCCTATGGCAGCTGTTAGGAGTAAGATATCCACCCACTATATAAGGGCTGCTAAGTCCAACTGGCGAAATCTGAGGACTTGCGTTATATCAAGGAAGATGTGGCCCTCCTACGACTGGAAAAGAACGTCTGAGATTCTGACTAAACCGCGTAGAGATATTGCCAAGCTTACTGCCGTTATCACGGGGCACTGGCCAATAGGGCTACACGCTGCCAGGCTGGGAATCCTCTACAACGCGCATTGCCGCAGCTGCGGTAATGTAAATGAGAGGGAAACCCTGATTCACTTTCTGTGTGAATGCCCGGGACTTGCCAGAACCCGGTATAGGACGCTCGGTATGGCTTTTCTGGGAGGCTTGGAGGATGCAGCTAATGTGAAATTAGGGGAGCTGCTGTACTTCCTAAATAACACTCGCTGGTTCAAGACACCTCCCCACTCATAAATAACCTTCATCATATACACTAGTTAAACTTCATGGAGTTGTGGTTTCAAAACGGCGCTTTATGCGCTAATTGGGCTTTGGCTAGCCTCTGCCTAGGCCGCCACTTTTACCAACCAACCAACCAACCAGTTGCGCCACTGCTGCAACACTGCGGTCGAGGGAAATCGACGACGGAGAGCCCGCTTTCACACTCTCACAGCCGCCGACATTGGGTTTCCGAGGCCCTGCACTGTAAGGCGCAATTAGATCCAGACATTCAGAAAAAGTGTAAAGTTTTGGTGCCACATTGTTGAATACGCTCCACACTATACACAGTAAAAAGTTACAACAAACTTTTGAAATATTATTACGTTGCCAGAAGCTCGAAATTGTTTTAAAGTGTAATCCCAAAAAAGAAATCAATGCTGGAGATTACATGAGAAACTATTTTCCGATGCGTATATGCGGTACTTTCCGGACATCCTGTATTGCAGGACCCAAAATCATTGCGGTTCAACAAAATGTTTTAAACAGTCAATAATCAAACTTTTTCAAGAGTGTTTTCCTAGAAATAATGATTGGACAGACACGACCTAGACTCCTACTTTGCACTGTAACTTAAACGTAAACTTATTTTCTTTTGTCTTTCTTTCTTCATTACAGCCCAAAGTTCGCATCCAACAATGTTGATTATTGTCATTTGTGTGTTCTTTGTTATTCTATTGGGCGGTGTTTCAGTTGCACGTCTACGCAACAACAATCACAAATACATGGAAAGGCATCAGCCTTGTCCAAAGGTAAGTTTTAGATTTTTTTTACTCCTATTTCCTTTTTCAAGCAAAATTTCGGTTGTTGAAGCCATTAATAAATATCCCTGGATTCTACATATTTGTACCTTTCTATTGGTACTACATACAAAACTGTACGCATACGTATTACATTTCTAGATGCGATAGTTTTTACTAAAAACGAAAGAGTTGAACGAGTAACTCGATCTTGACGCGAGACATGATGAATTTATTTACCTATTTAGAATGTGCATTTAGTGCTGATTTCGCTAGATATGATTGCATCACGATCGGGATAATTTATTTTATGAGATTTTTGGTGATAAATTATATTGCTAATTACTAGTTATTGAGAGTTAATCTTTCCTTTTCTTCTTTCATCGCCACATTTGACAGATTACTACAGAACAATTGGATTGGGATGATTCAGCATTGACGATAACCATAAATCCAATGCAAAACGATGTTGTCTCCGAGGAGAGCTCCGATTCGGAAAATTCCGATTCGGATGATGATGAATGTGAGTACAGTAAATTAATTTTAGTTACAAACATTTCTTATTTTGGATCGTATGCATAGTAGTCCAATCACTTTAGCATTTCAAATTGAAAAAATAGTGTAGCCGTGTTGAACTCAAGTCGAAAACATTACCTAAAACTCGTTAGAAGGTCAGTGGCTTTCGCGAGCTTAAACTATGTATTTTACGAATTTTCCTTTAAATACTCCAAACAATTTGCTGATGGTTGTTTGGTTTAAGAAGGCGGCTCATCTTTTTTGTACAGGAAAATATTAGTCCTCTTCATGAAACCGTCCCGAAATTCAGTTAACAAAAAATTAGTTGGCTTTACCGAGCATGCATTGAGATCTATTTGCAAAACTGGAAGAGCTATAAAATTTTCGGAAATCTTAGAATTGGTGACTAAATCACCTGGATATGTGAGATTTCAATATAACAATTACGGCCCAAGTGCCTTGATTTTTAGCATTTGCTTATCAAGCTGTATTGTTGCATTTGCATGAGTTTGTTTAAGAACACACCAGAAATAATTTTTTGTCTCTTTTAGTCACCTTTCCGTCGAAGTTAATTTAATCTGACAATTTGGGCTCCCAATGTTGTTTAGGGTGACCTGTCGACCTGTATCTGTCAAAAATTTGGCGCAAATCAATTGAAAAATAGCGGCTACTCGAAGATCAATCAAATTTTTGTGTTTTCGTTTCTTGCCTCAGATTGTATACCCTTCGCTCATAGAGTGAAAGGGTATATTAACTTTGTCATGAAGTTTGTTACGCATTGAAGGAAGCATCTCCGACCATATAAAAAGTATGCATATATATGACCAGCATAACGAGATGAATTGATTGGACGATGACGATGTCCGTCTGTCTGTCCGTCTGTTGCCGCGCGTTTTTGCCGGCCACTTGAAAAGCCACGGAATTGCACACGTGCTTATTATTGTTGCAGGCTGTTTGTATGTTTGAATCACAGAAATTGGATCAATGGGTCATGGGGCTGCCATACAAACCTAACCCTCCAAATTAGGTTCTTCTAAAAAAAACTTTTTTATTTGTGCACCAATTTCAACCAAATTATACAAACGTGTTTCTCTTGATGACACAAAACATATCTACAAAAATCTGACCATGGGGACATGGGGTGGCCATACAAACTCAACCCCCCATTTTGGTTCTTTTAAGAAACATTTTTTGCACCAATTTCACAAAACCTTGAATTAATGTGTCCTTAACAAAGCAACAGAAAAGTTCAGAACAAATGGAATCGTACTCCGGGGTCATGCTCCCGCAACCCCAATAAAATTTTCTGAGTAAATATTTTTATTTGCCCACTTATTTTAACCAAGCCCAAAACTTTTGTGAAGACGGAAGAAAATGAAGAATGAGGAGGGGGGGGGGATTAAATACAAGTCATAGGTACGCCCGAAAAAACTTTTAGCCCGAAGAGAGCGAAGGGTATTTCGGCCGCCCCCGAAATTAGCCTCGGTCTCGAGGGAGGGGAGGGGCGAAAAAAAAATTTCTCGAGCACATTCGCGCTCTGCGGTCAGATTGGCGAGAGTAGCGAGCAGGGGGCGAAGCCCTCTAGTTTTAGTACTCTTAAAGTACATTTTCGAAAGTTCTCACCGATTATTCCCATGCCGCAGACTTACTGCCATATTTTAAAAGTAGTACTCTAAACTTATTTATTTATTTACCAAACAAGGCGCCATATACAATATAAATATAAACAAACACTTAGCAATAATCAATTAAATTGGGTGAGAGGCAAAATGGCTGAGAATGGATTAATGAAACTGGTAGGTGAAGAGGGCCTTTGATAGATTATTCTTGAAGACAGTTTTAGACATGCCTGAAGAATAGTGAATACTATACATATATGAATTGAATATTCGGCAACATCTACTTAGGGGTTCGTTATAAACATATGTAGACAGTATGATGTTGGTACTCCTTAAGGAGAGGTGTGTGCCTAGTGCGTGTCTGTTGACCATTAAAATTTATTATGTTAGAGAGGAGATCAACATTAACAGTACCGCTAAAAATATCAAA
This sequence comes from Microchrysa polita, assembly GCA_949715475.1. Classification (NCBI taxonomy): domain Eukaryota; kingdom Metazoa; phylum Arthropoda; class Insecta; order Diptera; family Stratiomyidae; genus Microchrysa; species Microchrysa polita. The sequence continues at coordinate 10,658,489 of OX454422.1, read as the reverse complement.
AGTACAACAGGCACAAAGCAATGTTCTTCTAGATGACAGAGTTTTTAAATTCAAAAGACTCGACCTCTTATACACAAGCATACTCAAGTATAGGTCGCTGTATAGGTTTAAATAGTACTACCAAAGCGGCAAGACTGCACAAAGTACTAGCCAAAAACGGTTGTAGTTCGATTGACACTCTGAAAGGAGAAAACGGGGACATCACGAGGGATGCCATAAGTACGGGCATGCTACTCTTAGCAATCCATTTCCCCGGCTGCAGACTAGACTATAACGTGAATGATAGCCACAGTTGTATGAAACCGCCCAACAGAGCAAACAGAGCTGACTATCTTCACGTATGACAGAATAAGGTGGGCAATGGGACGTTTGATCCCTTCAAATCACCCAGCATGAATGGAATCTTTCCGGCACTCATGCAAAGAGGGCAAAAGGAGCTGATTCCCTTTATGGTTAGTATCTATGGAAGTAGCTTTGCTTTGGGATATATCCCAACAGCCTGGAGATCAGACCGGCGGACGACTCCCAGTCGTATCGCCCCATTAGCCTAACGTCTTTCCTCATGAAAACTATGGAAAAGTTACTGGACGCTCACATTAGGAGTACACTTCTGAAGACGCGGCCGCTGCACCCAAAACAATATGCCTATCAACCGGGCAAATCGACACAATCGGCACTACAAACCTTAGTGGAAGAGATCGAGGTGGCCATGTCTAATAAAGAAATGGCATTATATGCATCTCTAGACATAGACAATACAAATGACAATACGTCATTTGATTTCATAGGAACGGTATTAGGATCCAAAGGGGCCGACAATACCACCATAATGTGGGTGCAACGCGTGCTGTCTTCCAGAATTATATTTACCAATATAGGCAATATAACTCTCACTGCCCAAGCCACACGTGGCTGCCCCCAAGGAGGTGTACTATCCCCCCTCCTCCTGTGGTGTTTGGTAGTTGATGGATTGATGCGATTTGGTCATCACGGTTAAAGGCAAATTCGAGGAGGTCATACCGGATGTTTTACAGAACGCTCTGCAAATTGTACAGGAATGATGCACAGTTAACGGGCTACGTGTCAATCTGGCAAAAGCCGCAGTGATGCCATTCAGTAGGAGGGGGACGCTAAGAACTCTGAAGTGTCCCTCAATGTATAATTCACAGTTGACCATGCCAGAAACTGTCAAGTATCTGGGGGTCACTCTGGATAAGAAATTACTCTTTAAAGAGCACCTCAGGGATCTGCAGAAGCTCTGCGGGCAAAGCATGGGGTATCAAACCAGATATAATTCTGTGGATCTATAAGACAATTGTGGAATACGGGGCGGTGGTATGGTGAAGAAGGGCACCCACTACTGACGGTAGGCTGAATCTGGACAAAGTTCAGAGGCTGGCCTGTCTGGCTGTCCTTGGAGCCTTCATCACCCCACCGCCGCCCTGGAGGTTCTGCTGAACCTCCCACCATTACACATACACATTGAGGCAGTGGCAAGACTGGCCGTTATTAGGCTTAAGGCATGTGATCCGGCATGCCCACTGAACTCGGTGCAGTTAGGATGGATAAGTAATGACAACCTACTTAGTATGCCATCAGACTATCTGGTTAAAACGTTACGTTTCGACAGCACATTCGACTCAGTGACGTGGGCGAGGGAGGACTGGACTGACAAGTTCAGAGCACTCCACCCCGGTTCCATCAAATTTTACACGGACGGCTCAAAGACAGATACAGGTTCTGGCGCAGGAATTAGTGGCCCAGGTATTAGTCTAGGCTCTTGTAACAGTCTTACCCTTTTCTGGGTACCTGGCCATTCGGGTGTCGAAGGCAATGAACAGGCCGATGAGCTTGCAAGGAGATCATCCGCCACTCCCCTCATTGGACCAGAACCCTATTGTGGGATACCACTGTGTACATACAGAAATGTAATAAGTGATTGGGAAAAGCCAAAGTCACCTTACTCTGGGAAACTCTTCCCGGGCTACGGCAGTGAAAACTTTTCGTTGCCAACTACTCACCTAAACATACCCTAAGTCTAATAAACATGGGTAGAAACAAGGTTAGGGTAATTTTCGAGCTCCTCATGGGGCACTGCCGTCTGAATAGACACTTAAAGACCATGCGCATTGTTACAGATGCGAGCTGTCGCTTCTGCGAGGCTGACGACGAAACGGCTGCGCACATTCTTTGTGAATGTGAGAGGCTAGCAATGCGCCGCTTTAAATGCTTCGGCATCATGTTCGCTTTTGAGGAGGATATCGCCTCCTTGATCATGGGCCAGCTTAATCGGTTTATCGAAAAAAATTCGGCTAGATGAGTTCATCTAACCCATAGTTTGGACAATGGCACAATAGACCAACGATAGCAGTGCCCAGGGCTACCATACAGTCACAGCCCATTTCAAGTCTAATCTAATCTAATAGGTCGCACGGTGTATAAGGATTTAGTGACCCAAACATTTTTAAACTCTTTCGCAACGTCTTTTAATCAAATCGAGCTGCTTCAAGACCATAGAGAAGGTCTTGTCATAATGCAAATTGAAACACATTTTTTTGTCCAAAACAACACCGAGATCATTGATGTGATCGACTCTAGCTCGAAATGATTAAGGTAGTAAGAGTTAGTTATAATACTAGTCATACGGTAAAAGGTAATCACCTGGCATTTAGCGACAGTAAGATTGAGATTGTTTTGAGTGCACCACAATTCTAAGGATTGGAGCTTAGATTGAAGAAGCGTCGAATCAGAGTGCGTTAATGGCGCTGTACAATTTTAAATCATCAGCATAGAAGAGATGTGGTATACCCGTTAATAATTGTGATAGGTCAGAAATGAAATGTTAAACAGAAGAGGGCCCAAATGACTGCCCTGTAGCACACCAGAGGATACAGATATACTTTTGGATAAACAACCTTGGAATTTGACGGACTGAGTCCGATCACAAAGGTAGGACCGGAGTTAATTGAAAAGCAGACCAGAAATACCAAAACAACATGATTTATCGATTAAAATTTGATGGTCAACCCTGTCAAAAGCCTTGCTAAAGTCTGTGTAGACCGCGTTAACTTGATACCCTTTTTCCATTTGACAGAAGGTGTCAGAAACTAAAATAGAAAGGTTGGATGTAGTTGATCTACCTTTACGAAATTCATGTTGTTGATCATTGAGTAGTGGGTCAATGGTAGGAGTGAGCTTATCGCAAACCAATTTTTCGAATAGTTTCGGGATTGTTGAAAGAATGGCGATACCTCGATAGTTGTCAACTAAACTCTTATCACCGCTCTTATAAACACCTAGGTGCGATATGCGAGTATTTCCAAAGAGATGGAAAGACGCCCAATTAGAGTGATTTATTGAAGATCATGTGCAGTGGAAGTGACAACTGAGTAGCACATTGCTTTAGAAAAGAGGGAGGAATTAGGTCAGGGCCGGGTCCTTTGTTGACATTCAACTCCTGTAAAGCTCTCAGGATTTCATCAAGGTGAAAGAACTATTCCGTCAATAAGGGACTCAGGGTTGAAATCGGTCGGTAGAGTCAAGCGGCTCGGAGTTCTAGGTGAGCAAAAGCTGTCTTGGAAATGATCACCAAATAAATTACAAATTTCATGCGGACAAGAAGATACAGTAGTATCTCGAGACATGGAAGAAGGAAAACCTCTAGCTTTTCGTTTGGTGTTAACAAAGTCAAAGAATTTTTTGGGGTCGTTTATAATTTTCTCACCCATTAAATTGATATAAGACTCGTGAGCTTCACGGGACTTTATGTAAAATTCTTTGGCCAAGTTATCATATTGCTTAATAAGGTCAACGCTGATATTGGGGTTATTTTTAATAGCCTTCTCAAATCTCTGTCCAGCCAGGGCTCAGTAAGTGTGTTACTCTTCTTTATTTTGGGGGTATAATTACTAATAGCTTAGAAGATTATTCTGTAAAAGGAACTCAAGATTTTGTCTCGAAAGATAGGTAGCCCAATGGATAGAATCAAGATAATTACTGATTCCACCATAATCCGCATTAAAAAAAATCGTAAACAATTTCGTTATTGTACGATTGTGAGGACTGAATGATGGTAAGTGTTAGAGAAGATATTGTCGGCGTCAGGAGTTGGACTAACATATACCTCGTCGTAAAAATTAGATCTAACCATTTGCCATTTTGGTTAGAAGTCGGGATAACCTGTTGAAAGACATTTCCATAAAAAGCGCTGATGAGATTAAAGTCGATATTGTCAAGAAGATTGACTGGTAGAAGTCAGTTGTCATTCTCATCGACGATAAATCTGAGGTTTGGACGGTTGAAATCACCAAAGACAATAATTTTGTCCTCATCGTTCAAAGTAGTGAAGAAGGAAGAAATAATTTCATATATTTTATTATAAGTGGTCTCACCGGAAAAGGGGGGGGGTCTTAAAAAATACCTATGCAGAGATTTTTTCTATGGGAATTTTGACAAACACGTGCTCAAACCTATTATAAGAATTAGTTGTAACAATTTGACTTGGAAATGGGTTACGAATGGCGATCATGACACCACCACCCCTAGAACCGGTATAGTCATAGTTACGATCAGTTCTATAAATGGTCCAGTTACTATCGAGGATTTCTTCGTTTAAAAAGATTTTGCGTCAAGAAAAAGTTTATTGATTTTACCTCTCATGCCACTGCAGTTATGATAGAGGAAACTAGTAGTGTTTTACCATAGATGCAGGTAGTATCGTGTGCATCAAGCATATACGCAAGAAAAAGTCGGACGCTGTCATAAATTCTGTGATATCTTAATCTGGATAGTAAATATCGACATTCGAGATCGTCGACACAGTTTTTGGTGAGCCTTACAACAGAAGAAGTGCTAGCTTAACTCATCGTGAACAATTTGAGAAATCAAGATCAATCGAATAGTCTGATTGTAGAAATAAGGGAGATGCAACTTCTAGAGTTGAGATATCTATGACAGCAAAATTTGACCAAAGTAACTGCTTTTGCAACGCTTAATTTGATTGCTAATTATGTAAATTGCCACTTGAGATCTCGAAATGTTCATTTCACCGAATGAATTAAAAGTATGAAAGTTTCAGAAAGATGCTGCCCCGGGCAGTCGCCCAGTTACGGGTAACCTAATCTTTTTTATAACTCCTCCCAGAGTTCCAGAGTTGCGAACATATTTCCAGGGTACCTATATCAAGCTTGTTTCATTTATTGATATCAACTAGCAATTACGTATCTTTGATATTAATTCTGCATACGATCTACATTAATACTCGTATATACATAAAAAAATAAAAATTAGTGTAAAACAATTTTTTTCATCTTGTTTACAACAAATTTTTAATCAAATATTTTATCTCTCTCTCTCTCTCTCTCTCTTTTATTTCTTTCTAGTAATCAATGGAAAATATAAGAATGTCAGTCAGTTGGAATGGGATAATTCAACAATGTAAATACACATACACACACACAAACAAGAGATTTATATATATATAAATAAAAAAGAGAAAAAATATTATATAAATGTATAATGCATACATGCAGACGGAGGCAGCTCGACGTTGTACTCCTGGTTATTGTTTAAAAACATTTTTTGTTTTTGGTTTTTTCACTCATTTTTTATAATTATTATCATATATATATTATATTATAATATATCAATAATATAAATTTATGTTTGCATCCTACAGTGGGAAGCAAATAAAAAATAAAACAAAATAAACAAAAAATAAAACATAAAACATGCTAAAAATGCAAAAAAATTAAAAGATAAATACATGTATATGTTGTCGTCGCGCGAAAACGTAATATTATATATAAATATATATATAAAAATAGATTATACGATGATAATACTTTCATTACTTTGTAAAATATATACATATATAACATAAATAAATAAATATATATATAAATATTAAAAAAATATATAAAAATGAAAAATATATATTTAAAACAAAGGACAAAAATGAATGAAAAAAACTTATTACTATAGACACAACAACTGAAAAACTGAAAAATCATCTATAAGATATACAATTGCTACATAGAAACAAACAAATTTAAAGAAAAAACTCACACACACATACAGAAATAGAATAATTACTCACACAAAAAAAGATTCTCTTCTCTAAAAATTCTCTTATTTTCTATGAAGAACAAAACAAAAAAATTTAAAATACACACCCCCATACTCCCGTACACATATAAAAACAATGAAAAATCTATACGTTAAGTAGAGATTAATTTAAAAAACAAAAAAAAAATAAGAAATGTAAGCGACTTAACATAAAATAAAAATGAAAAGAAACAAACAAAAATAAAGATGTAAAACATAATAAACGTCGTCTTAAATGTTATTTTTAAAGACAAGAAACAAGACAAAAATTAGAGGAAAATACATACACACACACATAAACAAGACAACTCTGTGTTGTCTGTCTCTCTCTTTACTATGTAAAACAAAGAAGAGGAAAAGAGTGTTTGGTTTTTCTTTTAAACGCTGCGAAGAAAGGAAAAGTATGTATAACAAAAATAGATGAAAGAAATAATTAAGTGTATGTTTAAAGTGATCAGTGAGATTTAGCAAACAAAAAAAAGAAACAGAAACAAACAAGAAACTTTAAGTCATTAAGTATTTGTATGAATATTCTGGACTCAAACACACACACACACACACAAACAATTTTACTTCCCCAGTCGGGAAATGGACTAGTTCTTTAACTAATTCGGAACCACTTCTCAAAGATGTACAACTAGTTCCGACTTCGATTCCATTTATATGCAAACAACTAGCTACATTAATTAAGCTTTGTCATAGGATGGAGTCAGTGTTGACGCCTCCTGCATTACTAATCAACTAGTAGTGGAAGTAGTTCCAAAATACTAGTTCAAGAACTAGTAAGACTGTTATCAGTAAGAGGATTGGTGCGTTTCGCATTACATTGTAACTGGTACTGAAATGGTTCCAAAAACACTTTTAAAGAATTAGTAGCATTGTTATCAATGGAGAGACTGAATATTACATTCGAAAAATTGTGTCTGTATTTACAACACCCACTCTAGCACTTATACCGCATCGGTCAAGGCGACAATTCGCTGGATCTAAGATTTTTTGTTTTATTTTGGAAGGGCTTGTGGGATACGGCGACTTAATTTCATCAGACAGAATGTTTTGTTCTACACTGTAAATCTGAATCCTATCCATAAATACATATTTTGTTCCTAAGGTTCGATATGGGAACAGGAAAGAGACCGAAAAATCAATTAATTTCCTTTCCCAGCTACCCCAAATACAAAGATTAGGGACCATTTATTAATGATCATCGTGTGCACTTTGTTGCAAATTTTAACTGGTTATAAACGGCGCCCTTTTATAAAAAGAAATTCCTCGTTATAAAAGAGTAGTTCCAGAAAACCTTCCTGCAACATAACGACTTCTATATTTGCCCGATTTGTTCTTTCGACTGTTTGTGATGGAACAGATGAAACATGTTATCTAAAATGGCAACTGTTCGGTTTAAAAACCCAGCCTACAGCTTCCAGCAATTCAAAGAAAGAGTGTAATATCTACCCACTGAGCTACCGAAGCTACACTTTATTCATAATTGTCAGCGTTATTTTGATTTTTTAAAAACTTAAAGAATAACAAATTTATAAAAATCCATCAATATTCCAGCGGCTCCTTCTGCTATCTGTTCTCATAACTCGAACTTTTGTGTTTCAGACATTGTCCGTTATATGGTAGATAGTAAGGTAATTGTCGCTAGTGTTGATAAAAAAAAAGAAATTCTTTAGAGAGCTGATACTGATACCCTTACCTCGTAGAGTGAAAGGGTATATTATCATCAGTATGACGAGCTGACCCGATTGGACGATGTCCGTCTGTTGTGACACGTTTTACTTGGCCAGTTTAAAAGCTATCGGGCTGAAATTTTGCACACATACTTCTTTTCATTGCAAGCAGTTTGTAAGTTTGAATTGCTAACATCGGGGCTGACATACAAACCCAACCCCCCTAATTCGGGTTTTCTAGGAAAACTTTTTTATTTCCGCACCAATTTCAGCCAAACTCTACACAAATGTAGAAATGTGATTCTATTGAAGCCACAAAAGATATGTAAGAATGTATGGAATCGGACGGGGGGTCATGGGGCTTCCATACAAACCCAATTCCCCAAATTAGATTCTTCTGAGAAAAACTTTTTATTTCTGCACCAATTTCAACCAAACCTCATAAAAATGTATTTCTATTGATGCCACAAAACATATGTAAGAATGGAAGGAAGGGGGACAGGGGGTCATGAGGCTGCCCTACAAACCCAACCCCCCCCCCTTTTTTGGTTCTTCTGAGAAAATGTTTTTTACACCAATTTCGCAAAACCTGGTATGTATTTATATGTCTGAATCGAAACAACAAGATCATAAATGCAATCGTACTGCTGGACCATGCTCCCTTCCTGCTTCCCCAATAAAGTTTTCTAAGACAAGGGTTTTTATTTGCCTACTTATTCCAACCAAACCTCACAAATTTTATTTTTTCGCCGCCATGGAACTTACGTGGAAACGGAAGGAAAAGAAGGGGCCGTTAACCACAAGTCATAGGTACACCCGAAAAAAAACTTTTAGTCCGAGGAGAGTGAAGGGCCGCGCCCGAAATTAGCCTAAGTTTCGTTTCTTACTTCTATTTATATAGAAATTCTATTAAACTTTTGTTTTCATTCCAAAGAAATCGTATAGACCGAAGAAACAAGAAAATTATACGTTAAGATGCTCTAAACGCAAAAAATTGCATAATAATAGAAATAAAATAGTTGGAATAGTACTTATTGGATTTTGAAAAAAAATCAACCCAGTCAAAAAAAAAAAAACAAATATAAAAAATTAGGACCGTGAGATCAATTAATATAACATACATACATAATTACAAACATTACTTGCATTCTTCCGTTATCGCTCTTTTTCATCGCAATGCCCTTTTTCACATTTCTTAAAATAAAACTCGCACTATTTTGTAAAAAGAATTTTTTCACTGTAAGTTGACACCATATGTCAAAATGAAACGATTATGAACGACTCACGACGATTCCTAATAAAAAATTGATGGCTAGTCCAAAAAGATACCAAACTGTTCCGATCTGCATTACTTTTGAACTAGTCGCGGAAGTAGTTACATTGGAAATAGTTTTAAAACTACTTATTTTCTAGACCAGTTGCCATTTTTCCTACAGGGTCACTACACCACACGGTTACACTTTTTAGCAGAGCACAATACGATATGTAATGCATACATCCAGGCGCGCTTGTGCACATATCACATGCATGCGTGTATTCATTGATTGATATAAGTCTGAATAAATTAGCGGTGGAAGTGGAACAAGTCGTTGTGTTAGAAACTTATACAAAACCAAATGCAATAACATCAGAGCCCAGGTAAGTTCACAGCTTTTTTTAAAGAAGATGAATCAATCCCTGGCAAAGAGAGAATTCCATCCTAAATTCTCAATTAAAATTTTGCTAGCCTTGAAAATATTCTCTCTTGATCCAAACTGTCCTCCATTGTTTAAAATATTTTTTTTATATAAATTCACTTGCTAGGGATGCTCTAAAGGACTTTCAGTAATGTTTGCTTTAGCTGCTCCATAGCGGCCGACAGTCTTTTTTCTAGGGTCTCCTTTGAGTTTGTGGAACAGGGCTGTGTCATCTACTAGACTTGCCTTAAGGAGTACCTAGGCCATATCGGCCATACCTCTCTCCCTTGCTGGAATGGCGGGGTTTATCAAACTTCTACATATAGTCGAAAAGGAGTTTTATCGCAGAGATGCCTCCCTTCGGAACGTTTCGGCAGGCTGCGACTGTAGCCAGTTGACGCGACGTGTCCAACACCATGATGGATAGGAACCGTGGTCACCCGGGGCACACCCATTCCTGAGGTACACAATTTGCTAAAGACTTCTCAAGAGCAGGTGTGAATATCGTTTGATCCTCATAAAGGTTAGGCCTAACGAATTCAGTTCGCAGGACAATTGTCTGCTTGACTGCTTAAAGCCGACTGCTAGTAATACCGTACCCTTTTTGATGGCTCTCACCGCTTACTAGGCAGCAATGCAACTCTGGTCGAGTGGGCACCAAATTACAAGCTATTTAGAAATAGGCGCAAGACCGTTGTCCCCAACCTATGCGGAGCCACCAAGCTTCGAGGCTTTACACGTCCGCACTATAGCGAATCGCTTTCCGCAGCAGAGGAAACGCTGCGACGCGTGCTAGGCTTATATGACTATAACCTTTGTGGAGGGCAGGGGCAACAAAGTTGCCCAAGGCAATGCGACCGCGGTGGTCTATTGTACCATTCTCATGACTAACCTTACAAAAGAAGAGGGAGAAAGTCCTGTCTGTTAAGTGAGCATATTACCACTTTCAAATTTCGATGATCGCTATTGTGCATTAAATGTCGCGAGTTTGCCGTGATTCAATGGCAAAAGGAAAAAATTGCCGCGCCCCTTCTTCCCTTAAAAACAACCCCTAAGTGTTTTTCTAGGCCCAAAGAGCATTTATGGCCTCGGAGCTCAAATTTTAGGCATCGCAATTAAATAGATTGTATCCACTTGCATGCTGCAGGGGTAACCTAAGATATCTCAACTTTTGAAAAATTTGCCGCGCCTAGTTGAATTCCGAAGGGGTTACTTAAGATAGCTGAACATTTCAAAAGTTTGCCACAGCCTTGAAAAAAACTACCCCAAAGTGCGCTTTTTGCCCCATACAGAGCTTATGGCATAAGAACACAAGTTGTAAGTGTCTTCATAAAACAAAATTTATTCAGTTGAATGCTATACAGATATGTGCACCCTCAAAAAATTTCCGCGCCCCTCCGTCTCTTAAAAACAACCCCCTATCAAGTTAGCATTACCAACTTAGTAGTGGCGAATTTAAAAGTTCCATTAAAATCAGAAATTTGCCGCATGGGTCACTTATGACATCTAAACTTTCAAAAAAATTTCTGCGCCCCTCCTTCCCCTGAAAGGTACCCCCCCCCCGTTTTTGACCACCCGTTTACAGAATTTATAGCGTAAAAATTCAAGAATCGGCATGGAAGATATTGTTTCTAGTTGAATGCTGCAGAGTTTACTTAAGATATCTCTAGGCCTGTTCCAAAAACTGGGATCCCGGTACAAAACCGGTGTTCACTTAGTACCGGACCCGATATTCTAAAGTACCGATATCCCGGTTTTTTTGGTACCGAGTTGAAAAAAAACGACCGACGAGTCGGTTTTTTGGTACCGATTTTAAAAGAACGATTCACTTCAACCATGAGCCGGTTTTTTCAGGTATTTTTGTACCGGTTTTCAACCCGGTACTCAAAAAAACCGGCTTATGGTTAAAAAAAACCGTCGGTACTGAAAAAAAAACCTGAGTCAGGGAAACCGCTTGTGGTACTGGGTATTGAAAAAAACCGAAACCCGGTACCGAACAGGCCTAGATATCTCCACTTCAAAAAAAAAGCCCTTCCATACCCTCAAACACTATACCTGAATGCTCCATACAAAGTTTATGGCGCAAAAAATCACGGTAAATTTGCACTATAGCGATCATCGAAATTTGAAAGTATATGGTAATGCTTACTTGGCAGATATGAGAAAGTCAGTTATATCCTACGCCACCCTGCATGACTCGAGTGCATCAGGATCGTCAATGTCCGAAAGTCTTCGTAGAGATCCACACCATGGATGACGTATCAACCATACTAGAACTGCTCGGATCTATGATGATAGCAGCAACTCATCAACGATAAGTGTTGCATGCGACACAGACTCCCCTGCGGTATGAATTTCTGGAGGATTCTGTCTGCGTCTACTTCGCTTGCCATAATGAGTAACTAAGTCATCGGCCAAACCTGCCTCCTTTACAGGATGGCAATTATCTGACCTTCGTCAGAAAGGAGTTTCTCCACCGGGTGGTGAGCCCGATGGAAACCTTCCCCTGGAAGTTGCCACTCTAGCAGATCGACTTAAGAAAATCACAGCCCCCTCGAGTCCAATTCCAATGTTGAGTCCCGCACAATATGGCGGGGGGTTTTACACAACCCCGAGACTTCGCACTTGTTTTGAATTCCTCCAAAACCGGCGCGATCTTCCGTTCAACAGCCTTTGGGGCTGTTCTTTGTTCTGAAACAAAAAGAAATCCAATGAGCGGTGTCATGATATGATGATACTTTTGGTCAAAAACTGTTTTACGGAAAGGGCGTTGTCATTATGTAAGCACCCTTTCGGTCTTGAACCACTTTGAGCTGATTTTAACATTCAAGTATGCCTGAATTCGTTTCTCCCACGGTTCGTCTGCTTGACGGTACTCTCAGTGAAATCAAATCCTCCGAATTGAACTCAACAGTTTAGAACTCCCACAGCTGGGCACTGCGAGCAAAAGAACCACTCTGCAATCTCTCTGCATCAGCTACGCCTACTTTCCACTTCGGTCTATTCAGGTTGAAGCCGCCTCACCAACAACCTACCTTCTTCACGTGTTTCTAGGTCGTCCAACATGGCGCGGTTTGCATTGGCTCCTTGTGGATTCCAATCTAGGGCCTGCTTAGAAATATTTTTTTTACACTCTTCGGAGGGTATGAGCTATCTATTGCCATTTTCGTCTTTGGACAGAAGTGCCTATCCAATCCAGGCCTGTGACATTAAGGAGATCATCATTCGAAATAATCTCTTGCCAGGGGATTTGTAGGATGCGTCGTAGATACTGATTTACGAAATATGCAGTTAGTCGTTATCTCTTTGGTCACCTTCTACGTAGAACAACGCCAAATAGAAGCACTGATTTCACAACTGTATTGACGATTCGGATTTTGGTGCGCCTGGAAATGTTTTTATTTTTCCAGCAAGGAGTAAAAGTGAAGAAGGCTGCCCTGGCCTTATTGATACGCGATTGTACATCAGCGTCCGCGCCGCCATCTGCTGTGACTATGCTTCCGAGATAGCGGCATTTGTCAACTTTTTCGATTGCCTGGCCCGAAACACAAATTCGGCTTTGTCCCCCTGGATTAGAGATTAATTACTTGGTCTTGGCAGCATTTATCTTGAGCCCACCTTTACGAGTTTCGCAATGCAGAGCATCGGCCATTTTTGAGCTACATCCTCATTTTTATTTGATAGAAGACAAGTATCGTCAGCATAGTCCAGGTGTTGCAGGTGATCAAACAATGTCCATCTGATACCATTCCTCTGATTTTGAAGCACGCTAACTAGTTCAGCGTTAATGGCTGTAGGAGAAAAGAATAGGTGACAGAATGCAGCCTTGTCTCCCTCCACTGTGCACCTCAAAGGATCTGAAAGGATCTTACCCTTGTGCAAAACGTGACATTGCGCCCCTGATAGGATTGCTTGATGATGGAAATTATTTTATTTGGAATGCCCCTCCTACCAAAGGCAGGGCAGATATAGTCCCGGTCAACACTATTTTCAAAATCAATGAGCATGAGGTGTAATACGTATCGCCACTCGGCGGAATTTTCAATAATAATTCGGAGAGTGTTTATGGTCACTTCAGGAAAAATCCTCGCGAAATCCAGTCTATTCATCGCCTAAAGTGCAATAGACCTAACTAACTCAACGTACTATCAGATATATGACCTCCGCTCAGAATTCGCAGAAAGGCTATTTCCACATAAGGGCGCTCTTTGCACTCACCCAGGACTGGTCAACTTACTTTTCGATGGACCAGGATATGGCTATTTCCCAAAAGTCTTACATGGAATCGACGCAATATTTTTTAGCCAGTGAGGGTCTTCCCTGCTCTCATGTCGTAAAAGGAGAGGCAAACATAAAAAAAAAACAAAGAAATCATATGATGTGTATAAGTTTCTGTATTATAAACTTAATAAAAAAAAATTAGTATCCAAGAAAAAGAACATAAAAAACAAAAAACAGACGAGAGAAAAGTGAAGACACGAATGCAAAGAAAAAAAAAGAATGAGAAAAGGGATAACGTAAAAAAATAAATGTCATGAAATTTAGTAAAATTAATTTAATATTAATGTATTTAAAGAAATAAAAAATGAAGCTAAATTGACAACAAAAGGTACCAAGACTCACACACAAACACATTTTTACGATAAGGTCAGAAAGAGAAAAATTATCCAACACACATGATTATGCGGTTTGCAACATAAAGAGATATTCTACGTAACACTTCACACACACACACACAAAACAAAATCAATTTTACATTCGCAACCACTTTTTTCATAGTCGACTCCGTAATACTTGAAACAGATTATAGACGCGTTGAACCAACGCCATCTAGATTATATCATAGCCGCAACTCAGCTATACAATGACGTCATAGTTTAGCTCTTAAATTTTGGATTTACACGAACAAACAATAACAACAAGCATATGACGTCATTGAAAACAATAACAATGCAATGCAATTTCAGCTCTTAATTTGACGTTTAAGAGTCTACATTGCGGACGGCGTTGGTTGAATGCTGCCGAAGTAAGCAGCACAATACATTTTAAATGGCTGACAAGTTTGCTGTTGCTGTTCAACAGTAATGCATGGTGCTGCTGTTCAACATCAATGTATTGTGCTGCTTTCTTCGGCAGCATTCAACGCGTCTAATCTGTATCCAGCATTACACTAATAATTTTTTTTTTAGTTAAACAATTTTTTTTTTATTATAATCTTAAATAATTGTATGATATCAAACCATTAAACACAACAAATATGCGCAGTGAATCTATATTAATTTAGCATGCACACCCTATTACTTTGCACACGTGCTCGTACAACATACGGACTGCACATGTGCACCCACCTAGACGTGATATTACGCTCATCTTTGTCTTCCTTTCGTATATGTTTGACTCGCACATTTACATATGTGCCGACTCGACTAGACTGCACCCACGAATCAAATGTGTTTTACAAGTGCAAGTGAGTCTGATGATATTGTTCTCAATTTAACTGGGATCGTATTCGTAGAGTTAATTTCGAGAGCACAGCATCTCCGAATGGTATTGTGTTAGTTCAGCTTATTTAATGAATTTGTTAACGGAAGTCAGTTCTATCTTCCCGAATTGCATAAGAAACTATTGAACAGAATTTTTCCAATTAATTTTAAAACGAATTTACGAAATTTTTACATTTTATATTATATGCGGTCGTAGCAAGTCTGTGCAGAGCGAACCGCGAAATACTGCATAAGCATTTACATTTGTACATGAACAGCACAAAAAAATGAACAATCAAAAATTTAAATATTTAAAAATCATATCTATGAATTACCGTTATATTTATGTGTTATATATATCACCGCTTTGTCTGTTTTAACTCATTTCTATATATACACAAACACACACACACACATTTATTTTTTTTTCGCTGTGTGCATTAATCTATGTGCCTCTATAAATTTTGTTTTTTTTTTTTTAGCTTAATACTGTTTTAAGAATAATAAGGTGTACAACAAAATGTTAATGCTAGTTTGTTTTTGTTGTTGTGTTGTTTTTTTTTCAGTTTTCTAAGCCACACACACACACATATTCAACTACACTCTCCCTGTTATTTCTTACTGTGTTAAGAAGATGATGAAAATAAAAAATGCAATCAAACATTTTCAATGCAAATAAGAAAGAGAATACAAATATTTATATCATTCACAAACACACACACACTTACTGTATACCCACATTGACACATCCATACGCACACATTACACACACATACACTTTCCATATGGTTTTACGCCCCTATGGCCGTCCAAGCAAAGAAAAAACATACATTGTAGTGAAAAAAAAATGAAACATAAGAGAAAAATGCAAAAAATCATAACAAAAAAGAATGCAAATAAACGTAAAACTATTATAAATTGAGAAAGATGTTTAAATTGTCAAAAACCACACAAAAAAAGAGAGAAGAACCCACAGAAACACACACACTCATCTATGTCCACAAAATATAAAAGTTATGTGTACTTACTTGCCTGCTTCTACCTTCAATTCTCAATGCGCTCTGTACACAACAGGTGTAAATTTACACATTATATATATCATCATCAGCATCCCTATATAATGCCGAAAAGCAAAATTCAAAATCCCAAAGACCATTCATAATCCCGCTTTTTACAAAAGCAAAAATTTCGCTTTAAATAATCGCGACATTGCCCAATCCCACCATTCGAAAATCTCGTTCACTAAAAACACCGCCGTTTTGAAATCCCGACTCAATAAAAACTATATCATTTTAAAATCCCGCTAGGGGTTGATGAAATAATGGTGGGAGCACTAAAAGTCGACTTTTAAAATTGTTGATAGCCCAAGTCAAGATTTCTTTTTTATTCCAACAAGTGTTTCAAGATTTATGAAAACGTCGACTTTACAATATCTCGACAGTTGATCGATAAATTATATCTTCGGAAATCTCGACTAAAAAAGCATGAATTTTCACTTTTTCATCACGTTTTTAACGTCATTAGGTTTACATGTGTTGAACGGTGTGTGTCAGGGTGTTAAAAAAAAGCCTATGCGTCGGTGCACCGCTTCTCGCATTGTAGAAAACCGAAAAACAGATAAGTTGTAGCGAACAAGCCTACATGTCATCCAGTGGCGTAACGTTTCCCAAATTTCTTGTCTTCGAAATTGGAGTGGGGGCTCCCCACGTACGACTTTTTAACCGCAGGAAATATTGACGGAAATCGCATTTACAGCAGTCCACAAATGATCAAGAACAACGAAAATTTTCTGTTTAAGCAACATGTCCCAACATTTTATAGTTTGAGGCAAAAATATAAATTTAATAAATATCCTGGAGAACTTGTAAAGATCAACTATATGACCTATTTGATTGTTTATCACTAAGCTAAATGGAAGGTACTACATGCCTGTTTCGTATAACTGTCATTGATCCCAGACTAGAAGTTTTTACCCTAAATCTGAGGATCAAGTCGACCCTGGCTAAGCTAAGTCGTTGGCGTATCCTTGGCGAATTTCATCGATTGAAATGAAATTTGCAAGAGTTCCTCCAAAGAAAAATGCGTCCTGTAGGAGAAACGATGGTCCATTATTTGGACAGAAGGGTTTAGCAGCATGCATATATTATTCGAAAACTCAACGAACTGAATCACAATGGCTCAATTTTACGCATTATAATATAAGCACATGGGCGTAGCCAGAGGGGGGGCAAGGATGGGCGCTTACCCCCCCTGATCGATGATTATGGTAAAAAAAATTCTTGCCGATGTAGTAAAAAAAATGCTGACCTTTACAATACTAGGGAGACTCTTTTTTCTTTTGCGAAAATCCCATATTTGCAGAACACAATTTTAACTGTCACATAAAGGTCTCTCCGGGAAAGTAGTGGAATTCAACTTCATTCAATCTGAAAGTGATTTTAGTGACAAATGGTAAACAGCTTTGCCTAGTTAGGGACCTTAAGATTCATTTTGTATCATACCAGCAATGAAATTTAGCCAACTGTTAATATTATTAATATAATACTGTTAATATATTTAATATAAATCTTATCAATACCGTATTTCTATAAAAAAAAAAGATTTATAAATTTTGCTCAGAAGAAAAACAATGACTCACGACAGAAACTGATCTCTTAGCCTATTTCTTTTCAATCGCAAGTGGAATATGCGGTCCGAGAGACAAAAATAGCACTGAATATTGACGAGCTACGGTCTAAAAAGCTGAAACTGAAGGCCATTTGAATGTAATCAGAATTACACACTGATTTTCGAATGACGGAAATGCGCCATTATTACACAAATTTATCATCATAAGCACGAATTCCTCAATGACAGGAGACGCCATCTGTTGTGAAATTGAAAAAAAAAAGATTTTTTTCAAAAATATTAAATTTGTTATCAATTTCAACTCCTAAGAAAATCATGATGTTGAAAAAATTTCGGGCTTGTATGTATCTCTAAATCTCTCCAGCCGACTGTCGGATAATGTTTCTTTCTATGGATTCTGTGGATGTAAGACAAGAGGCTTCTCGGTGTGTTTCGGCAGGAGATGCGATCCTCTAGAACCAAGCAATGCCAGAATTTAAAACGGACATTGATCTCGCAAGTGGAATATGCAAGTGTCCAAAAGCCAAAAATAGCACTGAAAAGCAGAATCGGAGGCCAGTTGAATGTAATCAGATTCACCAGTAAAAGTCTAAACACGTTCAGGGGCCATTTTTCGTTAAATAGTGTAGAAAATCATTTTCGACTGTCCTTTCGTAAAATTTAGCTCCAAAATTAAAAAAAACAGGCGCGACAGTTTAACATTGGACTAAGGCCGCAGATGTTTTACTGACATCCAATTCCCAAGATCCTAACTGCTTTTTAGTTGAGGTGTTGAGATCAACAGCACGCTCAGCAATGTTATGTATCCCCATAAATGGGTACTCGTTTAACATCTGAGTAAGATCAAAGTTCGTCACTAGGAGCGTGAGTTCGAAAAACACCATAAACTGAATTCGTTGACGGTGAGTCTAGAACCAATGACCCTGTACACCGAAGTGCGCGCACTAACCATTACACCAGCCACATTACTCTAAATTTTGCCTAACAATATTTTCGCGACCAACAATTTCAACTCCAAAGAAAATCTTGATGTTGAAAAAATTTCGGGCTTGCCCCCCCCCCCCCCCCTCTTCGCGAAATCCTGGCTACGCCCATGTATAAGCACTCCTTTTTGCAAGTCGAAACTTTATATCTCTTCAATATTTTCGTGTCCAAAATCCAGAAAAACTGATATTTAGACAAATCTCCACTCAACATGCTTGTGAGGCATTTTCTTCATAATTTACTGATTGCTCTGATGATTGTTTTATTGCAAAATTATGCCAATTATAAAGTTGCGGCTCTCCAGTATGCATACCTAGTTAAATGTTTAGGAGTTCAAGCTTCCCCGTGATAAACTTAGTAGTTTTCCGTTTCCGCCGATTTTTTCCTTTAAGTTGAAAGTATTGAGACAAACATGCTTCAACTTGACGAATTTCCATGGCAAATTTAAAAATGATGTTGACGAATTTCCATTGCAAATTGACGATTTTCCATGTCCTAGTGACGAGCTTCCATGTTAAATTAACGAATTTCAAAATATTGTGATCGAATTTTCGCAACAAATTGACGAATTACCATCACATATTGACGAATATCTTGACAAATTCAGACTAATTTGAAATGTGAATCCGTCAATTTGATCTGGAAGTTCGTCAAAATGATTTGCCAATTCGTAAAGTTGACATGGAAATTCGTCAACATGATTTTAAAATTCGCCAATTTGTAATGGAAACTCGTCAACTGAATGTTGAAGTCAAACAATTTAAAATGGAAATTCATCAATTTGATCTGGAAATTTATGCATTTGTAATTGAAATTCGTCAATTGAACAAGGGAACTGGTAAACTTGATTAAGGAATTCGTCAATTTGCCCGCAGGATGTTGCAGGTGCGGTTTCTTTATAAAGATAACACAAACATTCATGGTGACAGTGGAATTTCAAATATGTGCAGGCACGTAGCCAGGGGAGGGGTCCATGGGGTCCGGACCCCTCCCGAAATGTTTTCGATGGGTTTCAAAATTTCAGTGATGATAACATGAAAACTATAATAATGCGCACTTATTTACAGGTCAGGACATCAGTACAAAAATTCACCGAATTGCACATTATTTTGAAATTAAACCAGTTGTTATGAAAATGGGATAATTATTTGTTTAATGTCCATGGACATGTCCATGGACATCCGGGCTGCATGCATTCATCTCTATTCGTTGCGATTTTTTTAGATATTGCATCCATATTTCTTTTTCTAAAGAAATATAGAGGCTTTCATTTTCGAAATTGAAAGTGTGCACAGAGGCCGAATGTTTTAACAGAAAATCGAACAAATTTGAAAATTTTGGATTTCATAAAAATACATACAAATAAGTAATCCGTTGCTGTTTTTCATTATTTAAATTTATTTGAATCATTGCCAAAACGTTCGGTAGCTTGATATACGTTATCTAAGGGATGTTGGCTATAACACACGTTAGAAGTGATAGCTCCAAAAATATACAACATAAGTTCGAAATTAGGAATGGGCTTAATTGGTCATTTCGCAGTTAACGTTAGATTTTATTGCCATAATTGGCTTTGCAAATAAATGGCTCCGTTTTGGAAAGTAACCTCTTCTCTGCACAGTTAATTTATTTTAGATAGATATGCTAAGGTTGTTCTTTTGTCGGTGATCAATTTTCATTAACTTTAACAACCTACGATGAATTCAATTATCCTGAAACTATTAATTTTCGAGAAATGCTTCAAGTTTTTCTCACTCAGGATGATAATAATTTTCCTCTGATTTGTTTAATGAAATTTGCAGAAAAAATGAGGATCTACTTTCTTTGCTTATTTAACCAGTAACTCTATTCTCAAGACTGGAATTTAAGCTATGTCTTGCCGTGTGCCAATACATAAAAATGGTGACAAAGCTGAGACTGAAAATTATCAACGAACTATCCCTCGCCAATCCTTAAATTGACCTGGAGGTTGACCAGGGTTAACTCTCTAGTTCGACCACTAATAAAATTTGCTTTTTCAGAGCTAAATCTACTACTACAAATCTTGAAGTAAAATTACACCTTAGAGTCTCTCTCAGCCCTCATTAATAGAAATGTGCCAACTTTAAACCCTCCGGGGTCAATATTTAGCGAGAAAATCGCAATTTTGTGTTTTCAAATAGAAATTTTTGAAAATGGACTTTCCAAAAGTCGATGTAGAGCGCATTGAGAGCTACATTTCGCTGAAAAAAAACAGGGTCCTAGCTGTCGCCGTTTTTTGAGATACAGCCGTGTAAAGCTGACACATGATATCGTTCCGTGATTCTGATCATAACTCTATTTCTATCAATTTCCACCAACATCATTGTTTTTAAATTTTCTAGATATTCAGAAACTATTTAAATCCCCTATGTAATTGGAGCGGATGAAATCGGTATATATCGAATAAACATGGACGCATTTCGACACATTTTTTTTAGCGATGTATTTTTTCTGTATCACCAAAATTACAGTAAAACAGTTCTCCACTAGCAACACAAAAAAAATGATTTACAATAAAATTTCTGAAATCTAAATTTGGACCCCTCCCGAAATAAATTCTTGGCTACGTCCCTGATATGTGAATCGAAAATTTGACTGCACAAAGAAAGGGCCCCCGCTTTCAGTTCGAACACAAAGATTTTCAAAAATGTTACGCCACGGAATGTTTTGTCTAGTCTCTATGTTAGATTCTGCAGCTGGTTTGCCTATTGTCTTGCAAACTAATAAAAATAAATGTCTTGAAAAGAACAGTTACTCAAGGAGCTATTCTTTATATTTTCAGCCTTGGGGGACCTCTGTGGCTTGGGGGCCCGTGTTCCACTGAACACATGGAACACCGTACGTTACGCCACTGTTGTCATCATATGCCGCCACTAATTGTAAAAATTTCAACATTTTTCAACAAGATATTTTCTAACAGTCGACCGCCAACTTTGAAAATTTAATTTAATGAAAAAATGTGTTAAATTAACATTTTTTAAACCGAGATTTTCTCGAAGCAATATTTTCACTAATCGAGATTATTGTGCGATTGGATCATCGGCGAGTATAAAGGCGGCTTCAGACCTGGTCGTTCAACGACCGATCAGAGACTAATACCGTCTCGCAGGTCAGGATGCAGAAGCGACTCACTGACCTATTTGAAAATTCGTACTGGACTCAAGCAGGGCGATGGGGTGGCGCCGACGTGACATGAAGAAGTATTCCGAAAAACAAATTTTCTATTTTGATGATGTGCATGATCACCCATCGATTCAGTCAGGCATGTCAAATTTGTGGCCCGCGGGCCACATGCGGCCCATATTGCAGTTTTGTGTGGCTCACGGCCAGATCGGAAAAACACAGTATGTATCACATTGTGTAAAAAAAATGTAAATGTCTGTAAAAAAAATTAAAAATTGAGGTGTTGAGCTAAAGTCGAAGAAATTTATTAAAACTTGTCGAAAATTCTATTGCTAATGCAAACTTAAATTATGTATTTAAAAATCCTACTCTCTGTTTTAGGAAGCTAGCGGTTTTTCAAAGTACTTTTGTGCAGGAAAATATAATGCCCATCGTGAAATTGTTTTCTCTCGAAATTTATTTAAGAAAGCAGTATTTGGCTTTGCCACCGTGGCGTTATAGCTTATGTTCACATTTTTCAGGTACTCGACCTTTTTGTACGAGCTTTATTATTGTCCGCCGAATGATTTTGGCTCCCAAAGTTATTTCTGGATGACTAGTTTTGATAAACTGTCCAAAATTCGAGTTAATTACTTAGCAAATAGAGGTTGTTGATCAATCCACCGAATTTCGGCGTTTTTTAGTCTATAAGTGTTTTCATAATTTTTATCCTGCGGCCCGCTCTATCCTGAAGACGCTGACATTTGTTGGCCCAGGTCAGGTTTTGATTTAGACACCCCTGGATTGAGTACCGGTTTTTACTGGTCCTTCCTTGATTCAAGATCAGTGTTCATTAAACTATACCAGCTAAATTGCCCCATTCCTTCGAGTCAGTTCAGTAAATGAATTGAATTTTGCCTTGCCAATCTGCGGCAAACGAAACATTTACGGTTGCCAATATTTTGTCTCGTCATTCGGTAAAATTTAGTATGTAAGCTTTATATGAGCACCAAATTTTATTTTAAATTAAAAGAACATTTGAGAAGGAACGTGATAGCTCTTAATTGATTTGCGAGTAGTTTGATAGTATTTTGATGGACAGTAAAGAGCAGATTAGCTAACATGTTAGACAACGTTTGACTTCTTCACTTACGGGTCCTGGGCCTTTTTTACCACTCACTTTGAAAGCTCAAGCATTGTCTGAGGTACTGGAAGGAGCATCTCGTTTTGCGACAACATAAAGACTTAGATGCCCCTTCAATAATTCGGAAACTACGCTTCTGTGCAGAGCAGTGTCAATATTAATTGCGATATTTCTAAACAATTGTTTTCGTATTGAATCTGTTCTCAAATCGTGGGTTGGAATTTAAACTAATTGTGGAAATTTTGACATATCGTTTCTCCTATACTGCAGTGCGTGCCTAGTATTATGACTTGCGGGATTTCCATTTCATTATTAAAGTTTTATTGTGCGGAGTGCCCTGAAATGCTGGCTGTCTACATTTCCCTAAAAAAATTTTTTTTCATAATACCTTACAAATACTGGGTCCCACTATGCACGTGAATTTTGCGTCAAATCCATAGACTCGCCCTAATATACAGAATTTATGGAACAGAATGGATAACATTTTCGGAAAAAAAGTCAGCCATTTTCAAAATCGTTTGTTTTAATTTATAACTCTCCACTATTTGTGCGAGCAATCATTAATTTCGGACTTACGTACATTCATTGCTTAATTTGTTCATTAACACCAATATCTTCAAATTTGTTACACTCAACCTAAAAATGTTACAATTTCATGAGATAAATGTTACACCTAGAAATCTGAAAACGGCAACCCTGCCATGGATATGGACAGCAGCGGAACGCTACTCATCAAGTCGACTCAATTAGTAGCGTACGCCGACGATATTAACATCATGCCTCGATGGTTGGGTGATGCAGAAAGCCTTCTGTATAACCTCAATAACGCCGCAAAGGAAGTTGGACTACATATCAACGAAAGCAAAACAAAGGCCGTGAGGCGATCGAAAACAAGGACGCCAGCAAATTCAAGCATCACAGTGGGGGACCTTAATATCGAGTATGTAGACAACTTCAACTATCTGGGTTGTAACTTATGAAAGGACGTCAACGAAACCGACGAAATTAATCGACGGATACAACTATTCAATAAGACATATTTCTCGGTCCTCCCTATAATTAATTCGAAACTTGCGCACAGGAACACGAAGCTCCGCGTGTACAAAACGATCATCTGACCCGTGCTATATTATGGCTGCGAAACATGGACCCCCACCCAAGCCTCCGAAATTTTGCTAGACCGATTCCTTCGGCAAATTTTCGGGGCCATTCGCGAGCGAAATCAATGGCGTATCCGATACAACCATGAGTTGTATCAATTGTACGATGAGCTGGAAGTATCGAAAATCGAGAGCTCGCTGGGAGAACTCCGTCGGTGAAGACGCCCACCAGCTGCTAGGCTTCCGAAACTGGAGAACAAGGTCAAGTAAACGCGCCAATTGGAGGTGTACGATTCAGGCGGCCAAGGCCCGACGTCGGGCTATCGTGCCACATTGATGATGATGAGATTATTGTGCAGTCGATATGTTTTAAGTAGGGAGCTTGTTAGTCGAGGCATATTAACCAACCCGAAATAATCCCGGCAAAATACCGCGAAAAAATATTTTAATTCTAAAAAAAAAAAAAATCACTCTCGCGCGCGATTTTTGAAAGAATATGTGTACTTAACTTTAATGACGGGATATTGAAAAGTGGTATTTTGAACTAGCGGGGTTATCGAAATGGCGGAATATTAAGTGGGCGGGATTTTAATTGAGCGAGATTTTTCACTGGCGGGATATTGAACGTTGGGATTAAAAAAAAAAACGGTAATATGATGGGCATGATATCGTATCCAACCGATCATCATTGTGGCTTGCTAACCCAATGTCGGGCTTTAGACGCCTTTAGCAGGCTTGGTTTTAGATAGAGGATGAAGGGGCTGAATTTACATTTTTATTAGCTTTTATTATTTGCAACGGTGTGAGTTAAATTCGCATAATTTCCCAGAAATTTTGTTTTTCATGGAATATTCCTAAAACTTGCAAAGCATTTTGGAATAAGCGAAATGATTTTTACAAAGACGATTGAACGCGCAAATTTCGAGCTCTGTTTGTCTACTATACTGTTGTCCCAAAATAATTTTCAAAATTAATTAAGTGGTTCAACTAATTGAAAGATTTTCAGAGATATTCACCACTACAGACATGTCAAACACGCGGATATACTCCACGCGACGCAACGGGTAGATCGGCGGATTACCACACCACGATTACCGCACTAAGCACATTGGAAATAAACGGCGCGGCGCGAGAATGTAAAAATCCACTTCCTTCACAAATAAAAGATGTTAAATAAAAAAAGGAGCAGGTCTTGTATATTTTTCAAATTCAAATTAGGCATACCTACTGTCGCACCCGGTCGGACATTGGGGCCCCATCGAAGAAGTGGAAATTTCGATGATTCCGTAGGACGACTTCAAATGGATGTCAGCACGGGAATTGAACTCAAGACGACTTCGACAATCGTGGACGCAAAACGACTTCAACGAATTCCCAGCAGTAGCTGCGGGAATTGAACGCAAGACTTCGACAATCGTGGACGTAAGACGACCTTCAACGGATTCCCAGCAGGAGCTGCAGGAATTGAACGCAAGACTTCGACAATCGTGGACGCAAGACGACCTTCAACAGATTCCCAGCAGGAGCTGCGGGAATTGAACGCAAGACTTCGACAATCGTGGACGTAAGACGACCTTACCGTCGCTCAGGGCGAACCTTCTTCGATGCCGCCAAGAAAGAAAAGAGGACGATTCCCCGTTCATCGGTTGCCTCTATGGCTTCGTTCACGTGTTTGTTGCGAACGCGACCATACGATCGAGTAGTTCACTCCTCCACTGTGGTGGCGCTCGTCATCCGGCATTATCGTTGATATCAGAAAAATATGGCGACCGGGTGGCAATATAAATTAAAATACAGGGTGGTACATAACTTTTTCATATTATTCAACAAAATTAATTTTCGAAATTGCAAGTAGCGTCGTGGAGATTGTAACAACGCATTAGCGGCTCTAGTAGCAAAATATGGTCTGTTTCTTTCCACATCTAATGCTGTTTGCCTAGAGTGGCTTCTGAGGGGAAGTGTTTTCAAGAGTGGTTGAATGTGGTAAGTTTTTGGGGCGCGAAATCGCAGCAATTTTTATAACTTCTTCTGGGACCATTCTTGATAAAATGCAATTCAGTTTTTTTTTAAATGTTCTAATAAGGACAAAGCGCCTCTCATAATTATTATTGTTAAGAGAAGGTAATGGTGTACAATAATATCTCAAAATCAAAGACGACACCTTATTTATCTTATTTTTTCTACAAGTTATATCAAGCGTAAGTTTAGTTCAGAAAAAATATTACGCTCACATATGTAGACTAATTCAGTGCAGAATTATTTAACTTTTGGGGGCCCTATTAAAATAAAAGCGCTGACCCCACGAAATCTAAAACCGCCTCTGGCCGTTATCCTCCCGCATTGTAGGCTCCAGTTTATGACACGTTTCTTTTTCATCCGAAAAATTAGAAACGCTTCACCGGAAAAATGTTAAAAATATTGTTTCAGCTCGTTTTCTTAGAAGATGATTCTAGCAACTATTGAGGTTGATTATTTTGGGCCAGCTTTGATCAGCAGAGAAGATTGGAGAATAGTGTTTCTCGAAAGTAGAATTTACAACTGAAACTGCAAAACTGGTAGGTACATCAAAAATTGTATTCAGAATTCAATTTCAATTAGCTAAGATTGAGAGCCTCTGCAAATGCCTGCTGCAATGGGTAGCGTCAACAGGTCCAAATTGCTATGTCGTTGTCCTTATCTGTGACCCTGACTAAGGTACGCAGATATTTGGGTGGGTCCCAAATATAATTTAATTACATACAACGTGTCGATTCACTTCTGTATCACTCCGTCTGTTATAAGAGAAATTGTACTGCAAAAAATTAGCTGGGAAAAATCTCAGAAAGGCGAGGTGCGAGCGTGTCCCAGCGTCAATACGTCAATACTCTAATGTCCAAATGTCCCAATTTCCCTATGTCCCAATATCCCAATGTTCCAATGTCCTAAGATCGGAGTGCCCCAATGTCCGAATGACCCAATATCCCGATTTCCCAATATCCCAATATCCTAATATCTCAGTGGCCCGATATCTCAATGTCCCTATGTACCAGTGTCCCAATGTCCGATTGTCCTATTGTCCCAAGGTCATAATGTCCCAATGCCCCAACGTCCCAGTTTCCCAGTGTTATAATGTCCCAATATCCAAATGTTCCCATGTAGCAATATCCTAATGTTCAAATGTCCCAATGATCCCACGTCCCAGTTTCCCCAGTGTACCTAATGTCCTAATGTGTAAATGTCCTAATATCCCAATGTCCTAATGACCCAAGACCCTATTGTCCACATGTCCTTTAATCCCAGTGCCCCAATGTCACAACATCCCGATGTCTCAGTGGCCCAATGCCACTCCGTACCAGTGTCCAAATGTCCGTTGTCCTATTGTCCCAAAGTTATAATGTCCTAATATCCCAGTGCCCCATGTCCCAGTCTCCCAGTGTCCTGATGTCCCAATATCCCAATGTTCCAATGTCACAATGTTCCAATATCCCAATGTCCCAATGTCCTAATATCCCGATGTCCCAATACCCCATGTTCCAGTGGCCCAATGTCCCCACGTCGCAGTTTCCCCAGTGTGCGTAATGTCCCAATATCCGAAAGTCCTAATGTGCTAATGTCCCAATGTCCTAATATCCCAGTGCCCCAATATCATCATGTCCCAATGTCAGAATATCCCGATGGCTCAGTGGCCCAATGTTCCTATGTTCCAGTTTCCCAATGTCCGATTGTCCTATTGTCCCAAAGTCATAATGATGTCCCTATATTCTAATATCCCAGTGCCCCAATGTCCAAGTCTTCCATTGTCCTAATGTCCCAATATCCCAATGTTCCAATGTCCTATTGTCCCAATATCCAGATGTCCCAATATCCCGATGTCCCCACGTCCCAGTTTCCCCAGTGTGCCTAATGCCCCAATGTCTTAATGTCCTAATGTCTCAAGACCCCAATGTCCCAATTTCCTAATATCCCACTGCCCCAAAATCCTAGTCTCCCAGTGTCCCAATATCCTAATGTCCCAATGTCGCAGTTTGTTTTAAAAAATTGTCAATGCGATAAGCCGAAAGACGCAATTGTTGGAAATCTTTTGTTAACTTTACCAATTAATTCACCGTTATTTCATCCACTTATCTAAATGGAAGACATTGATTCTTTGGAACGACCACCAGAGGATCATTTTTTTTTGAAAAGGCACTAGATCAGGATATGGGGAATATTTTGGTAAAAAAAAATTCTTGGGGGATGTTGCCTGGATGGCTGTAGCCCTGTCAAACAAAAAAGCAAGTTGTCTCCGGTAATCATAGACTTGTTCGCTTTCGTTTTTTTTCCTTTGGCGGACGATACGCTCTCCCGTCTCTTGATCCGTTGATCGCCCTCACAAAGAATCGAAGATCACAATTTTGATGACTGGCGGGAAAAGCGGTAAATTCGCCATTGAAGCGAACGAAAAGGTGTCTTTCAATTGGTTCTCCTGGCTCTCCCCGTCGACCAATTAGAATGAAATTCGGATAGAAGTTAAGTGGTGCGATCCTTAATATTTTGATTTCGGCACTTATTATGAAAAGGATATCCTTGGACATAAAAGGTCCTTTTTTCTGTGGGAATGCATTATAGACGATATGGATATCAAAATACAGTATTCGTCGAGACGAATCCTTTAAAATCACGACAAGTTGATTTTGAATTTCGGTAAAAGGATATTACCACCAAAAAAGACATTTTCTACCATGGGAAATAGAGTAAGGGCATTTTGGGTGTCGCTCGAAAGGCGATGTTTGGAGCACTGCATGTGATCGGTTTCAAAGGATTTTTGGGCTTCTGGAGTGACAGGATAACGGTGGAACCTCGTTTAAATGAGCGGACATTTGAACATAATGTTAACAGAACATTAGAAAATAGATTTTCTTATAATAAAATAGCACGCGTTTTCGTATGTATAGTATGACCACCAAACAGGACCACCAAGAATGTGAAAATCCATCGGAATTTTCGCTTTATTAATATTGAGACGGTAGTCTGGCTGGTCTAGCGGTTAGTGCGTGCACCTTCGGTGCACAGGGTCATGAGTTCGAGTCTCACCGTGTTCCATGGTGTTTTTCGACCTCACGAGCTTGTGACGGACTATGATCTCACTCAGATGGTAGAGGAGTACCCATTTATGGGGATAAATAACACTGCTGAACGTGATGCTGATCTCATTACCTCGACAAAAAGCAGATAAGATCTTGGAAATAGGATGTCACTAACACATCCTGCGGCCTTAGTCCACTGTTGGATTGTCGCGCCTGTTATTTATTTATTTATTTATAATATTGAGACGGTGGCTTTTGATAGAATGGATTTTAACTGAATGGATTTTCAACGAATGGATTTTGACCGAATATGGATTTTGACTGTGCTGACCAGGACCGGCCTTAGCATTCTGGTGGCCCTGGGCCAAATTCATGATGGTGACCCCTACCAATACGAGCTTCAAATGAAAAGGTTCATTTCATTTCAGTAAGGCGAAACTGCAAGCTCCAGAGCTGGGAATGAAAATTATCCTATTATTTATAAAAATTATACAAATATAGACGACAAAACAGGCTTCTTAAACATTTTCACTAGCTCGTCTTATTTCGTCAAATTGCTTGTTGACCCAATTAAATAAAAGGGGGACGTAATTTGGAGGTATTTGCCGAAATAGTAATGCTTTAAAATTCTGGGGCTGGTGAGTGTTGGAAATGTTTCATAAAACCCCTTTTACGTTTAAAGCAAAAATGGGAAGCTTCTGCCACTATCAGTTAGTTCTTTGCTCTTTCTAAGAAATACGTATTTATTTACTCTTTTTTTTTAACTTTTGTCATCATCACATGCAAATTGTGATTTTTTAGTCGAGCTTTCTTTGGAAGAAAAATTAACTTTTTAAACTATTTGCGCTTCGAAATAAATCCCAAAAATGTGGTCATAAACACTTTTCTGATCTGTTTTATGTCTTTGGAACAGTAATCGCTGTATCACTGCTTTTCCCTTGTCAAAGTCGTAAAAAAATCGGTGGAGGCGCTGTATCATTGCTTTTCCCTCGCCAATTATTTGGAATACAATCCGTCAGCGACTCTACCAATTTTTTTACGACTTTCAACTCCGTTCCTGTGGTTTTTGTATCTTTTGGTGTGTTATGCTTACTATCGATATACTTTTCGGAGTGCTTATAGTAGTCAACCTAAGCTTCAGAATTTTAAAACTTACAGCAATTTTTGAAAATATTTGCTCATATGCATTACTTTAATTTTTCAATCGAAACAAATTTCTATATGTTTTTAGAAATTGCCTTGTTCAAAGGCAATTTTTCTTTTTTTTTTTTTTGATAGAATAAACTTAGGTTTATCCTGAAACTTTTGGAGTTCGGACATTTAAAAATTTTCCATAAGCTTTGAAACATCAAGCGTGTTTGTAACCTCATTTTTATTTGGCAACATCGCCCAACTATTCCATTGATTTTGCATCAGGTATGTTTTGTTTATTTTGTTGCGTGAAAGCACATACAGAGTGATATGGTGGGTCCTCCGAAAAGTAAAGGTTCCATGGAGTGGTGGCCCCTTGAAAGTGGTGGCCCTGGGCGACTGCCCAGTTCGTCCACCCCTAGGGCCGGCCCTGGTGCTGACTATGAATAGGTGGATTTTATTTCGGACTTCGACAATGATGATGATCGTAGATACAAAGAAAGCTTTTCAAGCAAGTATTCGATAACAGGACGAAAAAAGAGAAGAAAAACTGATATCCAAAAATGCTTTTGATTTAAAAAAAAAAGTTAGAAAACACACAAATCTATTTCAAATAGCTAAAAGGAAAATCTGCATCTAACTCTACATATATATATTTGTAATGTACACACAAGGATGCACGTGCAATAAATATGTGAAAAAGAAAACATCCAAAAATCGCCAGAAATACAACAAAAAAAATACTAAAAAGGTCTAGAAAACTGACAGTCATACTAAAAAAATGAAAATTGAGGAAAAAAATGGCGAAAGCAATTTTAGAAGCGAGACTATAATAAATATAAATAATTAAATATATATATATACACAACACATGCATATAAGTATTTTTATATCAAAATTATCAAAGCATTTATATAATATAAACGGAATGCAACCGTAAAGGGAAATAACAAAAACAAAATATGTACATATATGTACATGTGTATATGTTATTTATATAAATGTGCACATACTTAGATAACAAAAACAAAATAAAAAATAAAAACAAAAACTTCATAATAAATAAAAAAAAATATTTTAAACGCTAAAAAAATACTGTCCACACTTTCCCAAAAAAAAAGTATTTATACTAATATAGAAAATGAAAATTCATACACACACATACACTAGAATAATAAAAAACAAAAAACCAAAAAAAAAAATCGGTTAATGTCCCATTATGTATAAATATCCAAAAAAAATCGATAGCAATATGTATAATGTAAAATGAAAAGAAAAACAACTGAAAAAAATGAAAACCCACAAAAAATCTTGTACACTGGCATACACATCAGGAAATGTGAATTATGAAAAAAAACAATTTGTCAAAAATGACAAAACAAAAATTGAATATTATTTACATAAAAACTGAAACAGCAGATACAGAAAATAAAGTGATTAAAAATCGCTATTTATACGATATTAACAAAAAAGAAGAAGAAGGAGAAAAAGAAAAAGAAAGAATATAGGAAAAAAAAGAGAACATTTTAGAAGATAGAAATTAAAGAAAACAATTAAATGTAAAACAACATTATTGTGTAATCCATAGAAATGTAAGGATGCAATGGAAATATGAAGCTCTTGCATATAAATATACGTATAAACAGTGAAGACTCTATACATGAATAGGAAAATCTTGTATGCAAAAAAACACAACACAGCACATGCACATGATGAACAACTAAACAATGTTTTGTTTATTTCTATTCACGCGCATCCTGAAGACTGTTAAGACAATTAAAACATATAT
This sequence comes from Microchrysa polita, assembly GCA_949715475.1. NCBI lineage: Eukaryota > Metazoa > Arthropoda > Insecta > Diptera > Stratiomyidae > Microchrysa > Microchrysa polita. The sequence goes on along the minus strand of OX454422.1, from coordinate 10,626,605 downwards.
TTTTAATTTATATTGAAATTCTTTCTTTCTCAAAAATTGTGTACGCATCATTCAGTCAACCTCCACGTGTCTGACTTATGTTTGTCGCATTCTCACTGCTGGAAAAGAACCGAAAAAAAGTAATCAAATATCATTTCAAACGTAACAAACTAACAAACAAATTAAATATACATTTATATCGTTTGTTATTGATCAATCATTCTCAATATATTGTCTAACCACAGACACACTTCCATTTATTATTAAACGTGAGGGCGCAACATTATATAACATAAAACATGCAACACGCAAAGATCCATAAAGAAAAATGTGAAACATTCTAGAAATAAGTATGGAAACAAACAAACAAATAGATATTAAATAATAGAGAAATGTATGCGAATGAAAAATAAAATAGGCAAACAAAAAATATATGCAAACACAGCCCGTCTCTACTAATCTATATGAAACAAAACACACATACACAAAAAACATTGAGAATTTAATATATAAGATAAAAATACAAAAAAAAACATCAAATGCGTTTTATTTAAAAAAAAAACAGACGGAGCGCCTTAACCTTAATTTTGTCCTTGCGTGAAAAATCACACAAATTATAATGGTGGTCGCACCAGGGCGATCGGGGCACGGAGCTGATCCCAAGGATCGAAAACGCTCCTCTACGAGCAGGCAGCGGCACGTGCTTGTATGCTCGGCATAGTAGAGATGCGGGCGGGGTGGTCGCCGCTCGTATACCCCTTATTCCATCACATTCTCATAAAATCCACGTGCCTTCGGGAACTCACATACCACAAACACCAGGAATTAAAAAGGGGGAGAAAAGCGAAAAAGAGGCAGGCGTCGGCCAACTCAAGCAACATCTTTTTATGCTCCAGGGACCCCGATGTTAGTGGACCCAGGCCATTTTTACCCTCCAACATAACCTGCAAACCCGACCATGCGGTCCCCAAGGCCTAACGAGATGCATTCCAATTTTGGAGAACCGCCCTTTACGCGCATCGAGATGAGACTCACATCACATCATCTCGGAATAGAATCGGAACGGGAATTAGAGTAACACATTCGCACATCACACATCACACATAACGGACTCCTTCAGGCACTGAGACATGCGGTACTTATCCTTATGTGGACGCGGCCACCGGTGAAGGTCCTTCTTTGAATTTACATTTTGCACCGCCACTATAATTATTGTAAAATAATTTCAATGGGAACCATAGTTTAGAGTGTTAAGCATCAGAGAAAATTATCCTTTAGTCCTTTTTCGCCAAAATGCAAGTTTGAGATAGTGGCGAAAAAAGAGACGGTTTTAATTTTTCCTAAAATTATCAGCCTACAAGTTTGCGCCCTAATATCCACGCTTGTGTAAATATTATGTTTGATGTTGATCGTTGAAATAAGTGTAAAGTTCCTGTAAAATATATGGTAACTCCTTTAAAAGCTTTCTTGCGCATTACAGTTTCTATACTATCATTTACATTTCATGTATGAAATATTATATACCTAACGGGCTCTCAATGCGCTCTACATCGACTTTTTCAAAACCCATTTTCGGAAATTTTCATTTGAAATCACAAAATTGCGTTTATCTCGCTTAATATTGATCGTACAGGCATCAAACTTGGTACCTGTTGGGTCATGTTTGGAGGGCTGTATCTTTTGAACGGTGCTAGCTAGGACTCTGGTTCTTTCAGCAGAACGTAGCTCTCAATGCGCTCTACATCGACTTTTTCAAAACCCATTTTCGGAAATTTTCATTTGAAATCGCAAAATTGCCATTATCTCGCTTAATATTGATCGTAGAGGCATCAAACTTGGTACCTGTTGTGCCATGTTTGGAGGGCTGTATCTTTTGAACGGTAATAGCTAGGACTCTGGTTCTTTCAGCAAAACGTAGCTCTCAATGCGCTCTACATCGACTTTTTCAAAACCCATTTTCGGAAATTTTCATTTGAAATCACAAAATTGCCATTATCTCGCTTAATATTGATCGTAGAGGCATCAAACTTGGTACCTGTTGGTTCATGTTTGGAGGGCTGTATCTTTTGAACGGTGCTAGCTAGGACTCTGGTTCTTTCAGCAAAACGTAGCTCTCAATGCGCTCTACGTCGACTTTTTCAAAACCCATTTTCGGAAATTTTCATTTGAAATCACAAAATTGCCATTATCTCGCTTAATATTGATCGTAGAGGCATCAAACTTGGTACCTGTTGGGTCATGTTTGGAGGGCTGTATCTTTTGAACGGTGATAGCTAGGACTCTGGATCTTTCAGCAAAACGTAGCTCTCAATGCGCTCTACATCGATTTTTTCAAAACCCATTTTCGGAAATTTTCATTTGAAATCACAAAATTGCCATTATCTCGCTTAATATTGATCGTAGAGGCATCAAACTTGGTACCTGTTGGTTCATGTTTGGAGGGCTGTATCTTTTGAACGGTGCTAGCTAGGACTCTGGTTCTTTCAGCAAAACGTAGCTCTCAATGCGCTCTACGTCGACTTTTTCAAAACCCATTTTCGGAAATTTTCATTTGAAATCACAAAATTGCCATTATCTCGCTTAATATTGATCGTAGAGGCATCAAACTTGGTACCTGTTGGGTCATGTTTGGAGGGCTGTATCTTTTGAACGGTGATAGCTAGGACTCTGGATCTTTCAGCAAAACGTAGCTCTCAATGCGCTCTACATCGATTTTTTCAAAACCCATTTTCGGAAATTTTCATTCGAAATCACAAAATTGCCATTATCTCGCTTAATATTGATCGTAGAGGCATCAAACTTGGTACCTGTTGGGCCATGTTTGGAGGGCTGTATCTTTTGAACGGTGATAGCTAGGACTCTGGTTCTTTCAGCAAAACGTAGCTCTCAATGCGCTCTACATCGACTTTTTCAAAACCCATTTTCGGAAATTTTCATTTGAAATCTCAAAATTGCCATTATCTCGCTTAATATTGATCGTAGAGGCATCAGACTTGGTACCTGTTGGGTCATGTTTGGAGGGCTGTATCTTTTGAAATGTGATAGCTAGGACTCTGGTTCTTTCAGCAGAACGTAGCTCTCAATGCGCTCTACATCGACTTTTTCAAAACCCATTTTCGGAAATTTTAATTTGAAATCACAAAATTGCGTTTAAATCGCAAAGTATTGATCGTAGAGCCATCAAACTTGGTACCTGTTGGGCCCATTGCAATCGCTGCAATTTCGCGATCTTCGACACCTGTAGCTCATCATACAGCTGATACAACTCAAGGTTGTACCGGATGCGCCATTCACCTCGTTCACGAACGGCCCCGAAGATTCTTCGGAGAACCTTTCTCTTGAATGTGTCCAACAGGTGTTCAGAGTTTTGGGTTAGGGTCCATGCCTCGCAGCCATAGCATAGCACAGGTCCGATGATTGTTTTATACACGTGGAGCTTCGTGTTCCTGTGCACCAGCTTCGAATTCATAATTTGGAAGACCGCAAAGTAACATTTATTAGCTAGTTGTATCCGTCGCTTTATCTCATCTGTTTCGTTGGCGTCTTTTGACAAATTGCAACCCAGGTAAGTGAAGTTGTCTACATATTCTATATTGAGGTCCCCCACTGTGATGCTTGAATTTACTGGCGTTCTAGTTTTTGATTGCATCATGACCTTGGTTTTAGACTCGTTGATATGTAGCCCAACTTCTTTGGCGGCGTTATTGAGATTATGCAGAAGGCTTTCTGCATCACCCAATCTTCGAGACATGATGTTGATGTCGTCGGCGTAGGCTACTAGTTGAGTCGATTTAATGAGTAGCGTTCCGCTGCTGTCCAAATTCATGGCTCGAATCACATACTCCAGAGCCAGGTTGAAGAGCGTCGGCGCCAGCCCGTCGCCTTGCTTGAGTCCAGTACGAGTTTCAAATAGATCAGTGAGTCTGTTCTAAACTCTGACCTGCCAGACGGTATTAGTCATCGTCATCCTTATGAGCCGCACTAGCTTAGCCGGTATTCAAAAATGCAGCAAAATGTTGTACAGTACGCTTCGATCGATACTGTCGTATGCCTGCTTGAAGTCAACAAATATTTGGTATACGTCGATGTTGTATTCCCAGCACTTCTGGAGCAAAAGCTTCACTGTAAAAAGCTGATCTGTCGTCGAACGACCAGGTCTAAAGCCGCCTTGGTACTCGCCAATGATTTCTTCTGCGTACGGATTAATTCTATCTTAGATAAAATCTTATAAGTCGTACAAACTAATGAGATGCCTCTGTAGTTCTCACATTTCAACTTATCCCCTTTTTTGTGGATTGGACAAATGATACTTTTACGCCAATCTTCCGGGATTATTTCGTCGTTCCATACTTTACCGATAAGTGCGTGTATAGCCTTAACAAGGCTCTCCCCAACATGCTTCAGCAGCTCAGCTGGAATCTCGTCAGCGCCCGGGGCTTTATTATGTTTTAGTGCTTGCATGGCGAGATCAACTTCTTCTACTGTTGGGGGTTGAACGGGAGGGCCTGGTTCAGCCATCAGCTCTGGAGCTTCTTGTGTGGGGTTGTTCGGTTGAACATTGAGGAGCTCTTCAAAATGTGAGGCCCTGCGTTTATCAACGCTATCGGTGTCGCTAATGATATTGCCATCCTTATCCTTACAGAGGCTGGTCCTGGGTTGGTATCCACTTTTAATTGAATTGATCAGCTTGTACGCTTGTCTACTGTTCCTACTAACTAGTCTTTGGTTTATTTGCATCAACTGCTCGTCAAGATGCTTACGTTTCTTACGCCTAATTAACCTATTCGAAAATCGTCGAAGCTCGTCATATTTTGTTTTAAGAAGTATGCACAAAGATTAATTTTAAGTTTTTTTTTCAAATTTTTGATATTTTTATTCTTTTTTAATGACCAATAATTTAGCAGATTTAGGAAATTTTCGCTGGAAAAATTAGTTGTAGCATCCATCTACTAACGATATCCTCAATTTTCATTGAGAGTTTTTCACTAACATAATAAAATATACACCGTATAGTCATGGATTGACCGTGTGAGTGCGGCATAAAGAACGTAAAATACACGGAAATACACCCATGTCTACTTGGAAATTGTGGTGCTATTTTGTCTACGGTAGGCACAGGGGCGAACCCAGGAATTTATTTCGGGGGGAGATTTGTGTATGCAAGTGACTCATGAAATCATACGTTTATTTTGAGACCTTAACCTTAAGATAATCGTTTTTATATATTCTAAATTTCAGAAAAATTTAATTTAAAACATGTGAAATTGATTCTCATCACATTAATTTAAGTTCTTTTTTTTGAATACTCCCTTAGGAAATAACTGGTTTTGGTAACCGATTGTTACGAAAATTTTATATTATGTTCAGAAAAGTTTTCACAGTGTACTATTTGTAATTTCATATGACAACCGACAATATTATTTTGCCTATAAATCGTTCTAAGTTTTAAAATGTGCTGGTGCAGTCATCGATAGTCATTTGTAACATATTTCGTCACTTCAAACTGACAGTCCATTCACTTATCATGGAGAAAATAAGAACATTGGCAAACACACGAAACTGAACAATTTTTTCGGGAGTCAGAATGTGCTGAAGAGGGGAATTTAGGTTTGAGACCTGGGTGCTTACACGTTTTCATATGAAAAAAATCAAGGTTTCATAGAAAACACGCAAAATTTGTTTGGGAATTGAAATGTTTTGGGGCTGTTTTCATACGAAAACATGAAAATAACCCCAAATTATTATATTATATTAATTATGTTTTCGGTGACTATGAACATATTATTAGACGGAATTACCTTATTGCATTTCTTGCAAATTAATTTAGTTTTCAGCGGTCACTATGACAAATTTGTCAATTTTTTGTGATTTTTGAAACTCGCGAATTATAATAGGTAAAATGACCCTAAACAAAAACTACTCACTGAATGTATCTAATCTTCTTTTCTATTTTACTTTATTTCACATTAATTAAAACATTAAAAAATAATTCGCAACTATATCTTGTCTATCATAACTAATAAGATAGTCCATGCGGTCCGGACCCCTCCCGAAATGTTTTCAATGGGCTTTGAAATTTTAGTGATGATAACATAAAAACTGTTATAATGAACATGTCAAAACGTTCGTGTAGCTGGAAATACTTTTTCTAAGGGATATTGGCTATGAATCACGTCAGAAGCGATAGCTGCAAAGAAGTTAACGTGTGTTAGAAATTGGGAATGAGTTTAATTGAGTCACCGCGCAGTTAACATTAGATTTTCTTGTCCTAATTGGCTCTATCAATAAATTACCCCGTTTTGGAAAGTAACCTCTTCTCTCAGTTCTCTCACAACTAATTTAATTAAGATATGCTAAAGTTGTTCCTTTGTCAGTGATAAATTTTGTTAAATTTCTACAATGCCCGGAGGACAAAACCGAGAAAACCTACATTGAATCCGATTTTGCTGAAAGTATTGTTTTTCAAGAACAGCTTCATGTTTTATCACTCAAGGTGTTTGATCGACCGCAGTTCTTTCTAACCAACTGAAATGAAAACGTTATGTATGTTAATTTTCCTCCAATTTGTTCAGTTCTCAAGTCTCCAAGTTTTTCTCCTCTGATTAATTGAAAAAATACCAAGATTCTAAAAAAATATATAAATTAATTTGACATCTTTAATGACACCAGCCCAGATGATTTTTCTCCGATTTGTTCAATCCTTCAATTATTTGAACTGGAGTATGACCAGGGTTATAAATGCTTTACACCTCTAGTTCGACCACTAATAATAATTTTGGTTTTTCAGAGGTAAATCTACTACCACAAATCTTATATTAAAATTACACCTTAGAGTCTCTAAAAAAATTGGTCCCACTTTACCAAACCGATTCATAAATTTAAATCTAACCTTTAACTATAGTTAAACTAAAAAACGTTCACTTCGGTGGCCCCTCATTAACAGAATAACCAGACAATCCCGTTCCGTGATTGTTACCATAACTTTAACTAATTCAAATCAATTTCCAACAACATCAGGCATTCCTCAGGGATCATATACGTAGATCCACTTTGGTTTTCAAGCGGATGCAATCAATCGGTATACATCGAATAAAAAGGCATGAATGTCAACAAATTTTTTTAGTTGTATTTTCTCTGTATCATCAAAAACACAGTAAAACAGTTCTTCACTAGCAACACAAAAAAAAATTGATTTAGAATTAAATTTCTGAAATCGAAATGTAGACCCCTCCCGAAACAAATTCCTGGCTACGTCCCTGCGTGCCCCAAGTCTAAATCTGAGTTTTCGTATTTGTAAGAGTGGGGGAAGTTATAGTAATATGATTGATCTTCAAGTAACCACAATTGCATGATTTGCGGCAAATTTTGGACAGATGATAAAAAAAATGTTAGCACCAGTCATCCGAGGTCGCCCAAAATTACATTGGGAGGCAAAATAGTCAGAATAAAATTAATTTCAGCAGAAAGGTTGCTAAAAGAGACAAAAAGTTGTTTGTGACATGGTTTTAACTAAACAAACTCATGCAGCATTACAGCTTGATAAGTATAGGTCTGAAAATCAGGCAATTGGGCTCTAATTATTTTGTTGGAATTTCACATCGAGGTGATTTAGTCACCAATTCCAAGATATCCGTAGTTCTTAAAACTTTGCCATTTTTCGAAATAAATCTCTATTCATGCTCGGTAAGGCCAACCAATTTTTTATTAACTGCATTTCGGGACAAAACAGTTTCATGAAGATACTTAGTATTGTGCTGTACAAAAAAGATCAGCTGTCTTATAAAATCAGATAACCAGCCTCAAATTATTGTTGGTATAGTATTTGGAGAAAAAATCCTAAAATAATCCTGCATAAGCCACCGACGAATATTACTAATTTTTGTAGACTTGAGTTCAACTTCTAAATTTGTTCCCCCTACCAATTTCATAATTTTTGTGTTGATACAGATTGTGCTGCTTCGACTTGGCCGCGGGCCGCACAGAACTGCGAGGAGGGCCGCATGCGGGCCGCGAGTTTGACACGTCTGTTCTAAGCAGTGGCAAGATGTGATCGGTATGCCGACTCAAGTCCGACTCCCCGAATTTCTCCCACGACATCGCGTACCCAAATTCACAGGTGAGACGACGACAACCTGTTTTCTTTCTCCCTAGACTTTGTTGCTGGGATCTTGAGATGGCTAATCTTTGCCACGATAAGTCATCTTCCTGTCGTCATCAAATCAAATTGTTCAAAAATATAGCCCGGCGACTCGCAATTGCATGGCAATCATTACAAATTGCCTTTTATATCATATTTTTCGCACTACTTTTTCGAGCGGCTACCCATGAATCCTCCTGACTTTTCCTAAAATGTCACTTGATCAAAGAAAAAAAAAAATCCGTTTTGAAAAAAAAATGTTTATTATTGTGAAATCGATTGGATGCATATTCGTCTATATCCCTATTTTTTATAGTTCGAGAAATCTTTATTATGGCTTTTGATGTTGTCATGAACTCCAATTCTTCTTTTCTATTACAGCCTTGAGTGAAATACGAATGTTGAAAACCTGTTAAATACATTCTCCTTAATCAAATAATGCAATAAAATAGCCCAAAGGAACTTTATTTGACTATATCATTTTATTTCATCTTTTATTATATTTATTAGTATTGTTTTCTGTTTTTTTTTATTTTTATTTCCATACATTTGTCTGGCTTTTGCACTTAATATGTACATAGATTACACATGTCAATATCTAAATTTATGACCCGCTTGGTCTCTTTCAATATTAGGTTTTTAATTCGATTAAAACTGTGCGTGTGCGTGTGTGTTTTTTCATTCCATTATTTTTTTTCATAGACGCGTTTCTTATATAATTTTCCATCTTTTCGATGTGGTTTCAATTTTTACTAATATCTTGTCTTTGTTTTTTTAATTTTGTTGAGTTATATTGAATCGAATAATTTTTATTTTTGTTTCCGTATGATTTAAGCTATTCAATTTATGACTTTGTTAAAGACACGGTTCAATTTTTTATTTATTTTTTTTTTAAGTTTCGATAGAAATGCATAATGTAAACTTTTTTGCTTTATCCTGTACAACAATAAGAAGAATTATATCTTTTTCTGCATATGGCAGTGCTTTTTGAAATTTGAAAGATCCCCATTACATTTTAAACTCATGTTAATCGATTTAAAAAAAAAAAACCTTCGATAGGGTTGATCGTCAATATATCTGAAATGCATCACGTAGGAGAGGTGATCTTGATCAAACAATCTCCATCATCAAGGAGGCTGTTGTGCTCTGTGGCCGTGATCGTTCGGTCGCCACTCTGTGAAATAGACACTCATAGAGAAACGAGTTTCCAAACTCGGCACGACTCGTCGCAAGTTTATTATTCAGAAGAAGATAAGAAATATTCTTATCGTAGAATAATAAACTAACAACGCGACTAGGAAGTGGTATGGCTGACAACCGTATCACACTCCGAATTCAGTTGTCTTTGTAATGTTGATGACTACCACACGGTAGTGATCAACGCACCATTCTCCACTAGGAGTTACGGTAATGAAGAAGAGAGATCAAGGAGTCTGACAATGGAACACAATGTAATGTCTTACAAGTTACAAGTAAAAGCTTTCGGATACTTTTCAAATGCTTGGTGGAGTGAGAAAAGGCTGTCACCTATTCAGTTCCTTATACCCATAAATTATGTACTATAGGCTCAGCGCTTTAACTACACTGAAGCAAGGATATCAGATGGGAAATGTTTGATTTACCTTAAACATCTTGAATATGTTGACGAGACAATATTTGTCTTCTATCAACCAAAATGGATGATGGAGCTCCAATGACAGAAACTCTTCATTGCGAAAGTCCTAACTCGGGGCTCAAAATAAAAAGCTGCCAAAACAAAACTTAAGTCCTGGCGAATGAAGCGGAATTCAGATTTCATGTTATACTTATTGTTACATATTGTTGATAAATAAATGCAAGAAAAAATAAAACTTCACGCAGATATGTCTGATATACATGATTATACTTATTGACTTAACCAGTGGCGCATCCACGGCAAGGGGGTCAAGGGGGCCAATGAGGCTTCCGCCCCTCCCATGCCCAGAAATAAAGAAAAGAAAAATTGAAAAAGGGATCATGAATTTCGTTGCAGATTTTAGATTTGTTTTTAGGAGTATGAATCGTTTTTGTAAGACGAATAACCCAGCCAGTTCCATTGATCTGTCAATGTTTTTGTGTGAAACAGAAACACGACAAAGTATCATTATTTGATAATAGCACCATCGTCCACAAGCCAACTTGAGGCAACAGTCTAAAGTGCCTAGTAATATTGATGGACTTAGCCCCCTACCGGACACAATTCTGGTTGCGCCACTGGACCGAACATTATTTATACTATGCACAGATATGTACACAGTTACATAAAGGTATTTGTATACATACAATAAATATCACACACAGAAAATTGTATCTTTGTACTAACCATGACATGTTTTTCATTATTATAGTACAATAAACGAAGATTTTGTTAAAAACAAAAACAGTAATGGCTGAAATTTCGTGCAGTTGTTTGTTGTAGAGTTTTTAATGGTGCATAATTAAATAATCTCTCCACAACAAGGAGCTTTCTAATCGCCTACTTCGATTTTCTTATTTTGCGGCATTGTGTTTGTACGTACAGACATTTTTTGAGTAATTGCTTAGGAAACCAAGCAATCAAGACTAATTTATTTAAAATGCAAATCCGTCAATTTGATCTGGAAATTCGTCAATATGATTTGAAAATTCGTTTGTTGACATGGAGATTTGTCAACATAATACTCTTCAATGCGAAATTTGAATTTATTAATTTAACGTGTGGAATTTCGTCAATTTCAAATGGAAATTCGAAATTCATCAATTTTACATAGAAACTCGCCAATTTGTAATGGAAATTCGTCCAAAAGATTTGAAAATTCGTCAATTTGATCTGAAAATTCGTTAAATTTATGTCTCCGTTTGTTGTACTATATTTCGGATACATAATAAGTTTATCGTAATAGTCATGTTTCATATTTATATTTTATAGTTGAAATATTCGTGCGAATTCATCACACTCAATGCTATACACGCGTCATTATGTTATACACAGTTTTAGTTGATTTTCTACATAGATATTTCCGTGGTTTTCTTCTTCTTTATACTTTATACATACATCGACAGTATTTTTCTTTTCGATATTTTTTTTACATTTATTACTTTTTTCGAGTTTCGATTTTTTTTTATTATCATAAAGATTCGTAACAACAACAAGGAGCGAGTCAATAGATTTTTTTTCAACAGTTTTTTTCTTATTTTAGTTTTGAAATATGTACGAGTATTAGTTTGTGCTTTTATTGGTTTTAGATGCGGAGTTACTGGTAACATGACGCATTTGATGAAAAGCGTTATATTGGGGTGGTAATTGAGGATAATGGAAGTATAAAGGTTTCACCGACTTACAGTAGCTGGAGGAGGAGAAGAGCCCCCTGCGCGAGAAATATCGAGTTAAACAATTTCGGAAATGTCGCTTTCGAATATTTGCATAGAGACCCCTAAGCATCTGAGCTATACTCAGTAAGGTTCAGTGCTGACCTTGTGACGTGGAGGTCGAAGGCTTGTTTCGGTTTCATTTACCACACAGCTTTGTTAAAAAAATACCCTAAAAATTGAGAAAATTGGGAGGCAAAAATGGGGACTTGAACCTTCGACCTTCATGTCACACGGTCACCACTAAACCAACTGAGCTACAGACTCTCAGAGGTCTCAATGCAAATATTCCAATGTGACATTTCCGAAATTGAATAACTCGATATTTCTAGCGCAGGGGGCTCTTCGCCTCCAACAGATAAAGCTCCGTGTAGTTCCAACCGAGCTGGTAAGTTGCCATGCCAAAATACTACAGACAGGCAGCACAGTTGGTGTATAGATTGGAACGATAAGTCAAGATATCCAGAATTAGTTAAAACTCGCACCCACGAAGTTTGGAACCAGAATTAATACAATAACGTATATACATATTTAAAGGAATTCAACGAGTTACCAGAAACCCTGCCTAGTTATAAACATATAATATCAAAACAAGTGTAAAACATAACAAATCTTAATTACTGAATAGTTGTCTGACAACTGTGTGTGCGCATTTTTCTTTAAAAACAATAAAAATATATTTTTGATATTAATATCACTTTTCACAGATGTTTGTGATTCAGTATTATTTTATTTCGAGTCGATGAATCGTCGAAAAAAGAAAAACAACTACAACAACAAAAAAAAACAATATTTTATCATCTTTTTGATTTGATTCATTCCTTTTTCCTGTTTTCGTATTTTTATCAAATTAATAAATTTAAAATTCGTAAAAAATCTGAAAACTACTACCCGCATAAAATATGCACATACATAAAAAAAATTAGATATTAAATGCAAATCGTATTTTCCGATTAGATAATTTATATTATTTTTTTAATTCATTATTCGAATTTGTATTATAATTATTTTTGTTTTTATTTTAATATCTTAATTATTATTTCTCCTTCTGCTCCATTTCATCGTTTTCAATTGTTATTTATCTAATGAGTTGAATAAAATAATTGCAATAATATTACAATTACATTAAAAAAAGAGAATATCTTTGTTTTTCGTTTTTCTATTTCGTAAAGAGTACCTGTTTGATTGATTTCTTTTAATTTAGTTTTAACAATTTATGTTAGCTGATTTCAATAATATACTCGTAAATGCACACATGTACTTACATATAGTCGACATAGTTGTATTTATACTATAATTCGTATATTGTATAAATAATGTTTGTTTGTTTGTTTTTTTGTTTCTTATTATTTGATAACCTCCAGCATTGATGGTCGAAATAAATTGTTGTCGGATGATGTCTCCCGCAATGCCAGCTGATATGCCACTTCAAAGGCTTGTCCAAGCGTCAGAATGATCTCGGTTGCCAAATCCTTGGGAAATATAAAAATAAAAATAGATACACATTTAATTAATTTGTCGCTTTAAAACTATATATAAATTATTAGATTTAATTATTATTCCACGTTGTTCTGTTTTGTGATTTACAGAATGGCTTAGTACTGTCCAAAAGTTTTGGCTTAATAATATTGATACCTTTAGTTCATTTTTTTTTATTTTCAGATTTTTGCTTTATATTATTATTTGACATGTATATGTCTTTGCGGAGGCTACCTGAGAAATACTGGGTGTCGTTCCGTGAAAAAGAATCACGAAAAACTGTAACGAAAACGTTTAACGCTTAAAATCGACCTTCCCGTAGTTCGATCTTCACCAAATTTAGTATACATTATCCTTTGATCGCTCTGACTCAAAATCGACAATCACGATTTCGATAAATTTCGGGAATAGCGGTAAATTCGCTATTGGAGCCAACGAAAATTCATCCTTCAATTGGTACTCCTGGGTCTCCCCGTGGACCGATGTCGACGAAACTCGGATGGAAGTTAAGTGGTGCGATCCTTAATATTTTGGCGCCAGAACTTCTATTGAGGAAGATGTCCTTGGACACAAATTGTCCTTTTTTCTGTGGGAATGCATTATAGACGCTATGTATAAGGATATGGATATTTTTGAAAAAAAAAAAAGAAAAAAAAAATCGGATGTCCCAGGGGGGTTCGAACCATGGTCCAAACCGTCGTCAATACCTTCCAAAAAGTCAACAACGACCACCAAACCGCCTTGACCACACTGCGCCTTATCAGTACGAATAACTTTAGTGATCATCATCATCATCTGGTCTATACAGGGTGTCCCGCAACCGGTGGTACATAGGATAATGGGAGATAGTACAGCTCATTTGAGGACAATAAATGTTCTACACGACCCCTCTATCTTTAACCGTTAGAAAGTTATAGCATTTTTTGATAAAAGTGTCAGAAACCCCGACTTGCCGAGCAAAATCACTATTTGCCACGCTCCCAAATATTGGATCCGAAATTTTACTTCACTTTCTGAAACTGCACAAAATTCTACAAAAAAAAAGGGTTTTGCCAATTAAATTATTTAAAAACCTACCCAGATACAACCACTCAAACTTTAAAGAAATTTGGAAATTGATATTTTCTTGTAAATTCAAATTGCAAAATCGTAACGGTACTTTGAACTGACAAATGTGCAAAGTTTACAAAAGTTGCATCATTATGTCAGCTTTCGAACGACATATAAAAAATAGGGTCTTAAGGACTGAAAAATTGAAAATATTACGTGTAAAAGAAAAAAAAACGCGAAACTAAAGCAGAACAAATCTAATTAAAATACATACATACTTCAATTATTATTAATGGTTTTCAAAAAATAGTGAAATTAAGGTGTCAACGAACTTTGCCTTGAAGATGTTTCATTCTGGAAAAATGAGAAAATGTACTTGTTGAGAAAACGGTAATATTAACGGTTAATCCTTGTTATTTTAAAGTCATTTGCTTCAGTTCGTTATTCCACCAGTTTAATTCAACTGATTAGCATTGATTATCACACAATTGATCTGTTGCTAGAACGTTAATATTAAAACAGGTATTATTATTAGTAGTATTTATTAAAATCGTTATTAGTGTGATGTTTTATTAGATGGCGACAAAATATTCGGATATCGAGTACGCTGATATGGTGTTGGTGTATGGTATAGCTGGATGTAACGGACGCGAAGCAGTTCGCGAGTATGGTCGTCGCTTCCCCCAAAGACAGGTTCCGGACAGCCGAACGTTTGTTAGGGCGTTTAACACACTGCGACAAACTGGTAGAACACCGAACCATTACACGTTAGAGCGAAGTCAACGTACTACGGCACGGCTGCAAGAAGAAATTCTTCGTCACTTCAGGACGAACTCGGATTCAAGCACGAGAAGGGCGGCTATTCAAATGGGTGTGCCTCGTATGACAATTCACCGAACACTACAAGAGGATAGTCAATATCCATATCATTTAACGGAAGTGCAAGATCTACTGCCTTCCGACTTTGAAAGAAGAAGGACTTTCTGTAGTTGGTTCATACAAAGATTGGCAGCGGATCGGCACTTCCAAAGAAAAATAATATGGACAGATGAGGCTACTTTTACTCGGAGTGGTGTATTCAATACCCGCAACACCCATTTCTGGTCTCATCAGAGCGAGACCAATGGCGTATCCGGTACAACCATGAGTTGTATCAATTGTACGATGAGCTGGAAGTATCGAAAATCGTGAAGCTTCAACGTCTGCAATGGGCGGGGCATGTACAACGGATGGACGACAATCGCATGCCAAAGAAAGTTATGAACGCACAACGAATTGACGGAGCGAAGTTGCGTGGACGACCGAGAGCTCGCTGGGAGAACTCCGTAGGTGAAGACGCCCACCAGCTGCTGGGCTTCCGAAACTGGAGGACAAGGTCACGTAACCGCGACAATTGGAGGTCAACGATTCAGGCGGCCAAGGCCCGACGTCGGGCTATCGTGCCACATTGATGATGATGATGATCAGCAGATCTCGCAACTAGAGGTACGAGCCGAAAAAAAATTGGGAACCACTGTTCTAGCGGGAATAAAAAATCAAAAAAGCATTATTGTTATAAAAACGTCTATATTGTGAACGCACTACTTAACGAATAACTACTTGTCAATCTACGTTGATGTTTGCCTTGGCTCTTCTGGGTTATACATTGTGCAGAATAAACGTGTCGAGAGAAACTCCAATTAATTTAATTCAACCCGTCAGAATATTCCCATCCCATCAATTATGAAAATGGGGGCAATATTATCTGCTTTGAGTTTGTGTGAGTTTGCCAGCATTTTTAGGGTTTTTTAGAAAATTTTTTTTTCAAAAAACCCTTATGAAATCGATTTTGTCTGTCCGTCCGTCTGTTCACTAAATAACTCGCGAACAGATCAACCGATTGTGATGAAATTTGGTAGGAATGTGTAAAATGATTACAGTCTTTGGCACATATACCTTAGAAGTTGGTAGGAAGAAGATAACAGGGTGTCCCGAACGTTTGAAAAAAGTCGACTTTTTATCGGAGATTGACATATGGGTATTTAAATCAAAGAACTAAACGAGTACATCTCACATCAGTTAAAATTTTCCAGTATTGAGTAACGGTAAAAAAGTTATTGGCGTTCAAAGTTAAACTTCCTTTTCGACCTCCGTTTTTCTAAACCGTTATAGGGATCGATATGAAACTTTGCACAAAGATTGGTCAGTATGGCTTTATATACGTTAAATATTAAGACTGTTGACTTTTGCTAAGAAAAAGTAAATAACAGTAAATTTGTAAAATTTGAATTTGATCGTGTGTAGCCCCTTTTAGGTTTCAAAATATGAAAATTCTGCTAGAGATTTTTAGAAAATTACATAGGGAATATGTCTACGAATTTTCATTCGAACATCTGTATCCAAACCGGAAATATATCCAAGTTAGTATTTAGTAAGGGCCTTTCACAATGCAAGGAAAGCCTCTTGCATTTCTTCAATGCATATCTTTTAACTTGATGAAACTAAGAACATGAAATTTGGTGGATATGCATAGAATGGTAATAGTGTTTGCCACAAATATTTTTGAAGTTGGTAGGACCAAGTTAACAGGGTGTCCCTGAATAACTGCAAAAGTATACTTGTTCAATACTCATAGGAAAGCTTGCATGGGCTCTTATGTCAGGGGACACAATGGAATCATTTCATATAAGTTGCTTTTCCTTGATT
The DNA here is from genome assembly GCA_949715475.1 of Microchrysa polita. Lineage (NCBI taxonomy): Eukaryota > Metazoa > Arthropoda > Insecta > Diptera > Stratiomyidae > Microchrysa > Microchrysa polita. The sequence goes on along the minus strand of OX454422.1, from coordinate 10,609,909 downwards.
AAAAAAAGAGTAACAGTAGTTTTACAGCCAATAATTCAGTTCATATATAAAGCCAAGCCGGCCTTACGTTTGCCTGAGTTTCTTTTTGCTCAAAGGCCATCAGAAATCTTAAATCGAAAAATTCCTGTAGATTTGCCTACTTTTATACAAACTGGGTAAATAGTAAATCTATTTTTGGATTGGTCTAATTAAAGGTGGAACAGAATGAAAGGCGCCAGCCTTTCATTCTGGAACGCGTTTATTTAGACCAATCCAAAAATAGATTTACAGGAAGCATTCCATTAATGCTGTCACAATTCTTATCTATTGCTTATAAAATATATGTACAAAAAATATTCACTATGCATCAAAATTCTAAAAAACCCTCGTATTGCGGGCGCAGCCCTCTGTGCGCCGGTATTTTTATATTTTATTTTAATTAGTTAAACAAACAAACTGTACTTATTCGTCAAAGAAGAATTGATGTTAGAAGTCCCTTTTTGGACGACCTCTAAAAATTTAAAGATTTCACATTTTCCGAAAAGTAATAAAAAATGGAAAATTATTTCATTATATAAGTGTTTCCTATTAATATAGCTTTCGACTAAATGGCCCTTTTTCAGGTTTACTCAGGTTCATAAAAACTGACAATAAAGATACTCACGTAGCACATATACCAGAAATCCAAATTCACGTTAACATCTTCTACATTCATTCGGTTTTACGGTTTTAAAAAAAAAAATCGAAAATTTACACACTTTAATGAAAACCAACATTTTTGAGAAAGCATTTTGAATCATTTTTTAAACAGGTATTTTTGCCGCTCTTTTCATAACGTTTAAAGCGGTACGCCACTGTGCATGAGAGATACATTTGTAATTTCTTAATTCTATGGATGTATGCAAGCACATTTCCTAACATGAACTCCAAAAATCTTATTTCTCGCTAGAACGGGAATCTGAAACAATGTGGACGTAGGTTTACGGGAATGCTATCATGAATTAAGGGCAGAATTAAGATCGAGAGTGAAATTCTTCCCGCTGCGATTTTATCAATAAAAATGCGTACTTACTGTCGTCGAATATGTCACAAACGGTGGGGAATTCCATAAGCTACAATCCGAGACCGGTTCCATAATTCTCCTCGGCCATTTTATGTATTATTTTTCGATTCCCCGGTTATTTGCCATTTCACGATGAAATAACTGGGGAATCGGAAAAAATACATAAAATGGCCGAGAAAAGTCATGGAACTGTTTTCGGATTGCAGCGTATGGAATTCTCCACATATTCCACGACAATATGAATACATTTTCATTGAAAAAATCCCAGCGGACAAAAATTTCACTCTCGATCTCAGTACTATCCTTTAGAAAGAATTTCTGTATTTTTATGCAATACAAACCTTGCTGTAATTTTGGAACACCCTAGCGTAAATTGTTCAACGATAAAGTGCTATAACAATTTCGAAGCATCTTGGTTGTTATAATTTTTGTTTGAGAAAAACGCGGGGCCCCCCAAAGCGCGAGGCCCGTGGCATTTGCCACTTTCTGCCACGTGGTTAGTCCGGCACTGATGTAGCCTGGTTGGGTATCCGTCAGGTTTGGTGCGTATGGCAATGTGTCCCAATCCCCACAGCAACATAAATTTTTATTGCTCTTATTGGTGTCCAAAACAATTTTTTTAGCTTGGTGATAATTATTTGAAACATAGTAAAACACGTGTGATTATTTTAAGGTACGTTGGGTTGTTCCGTGATAAAATGTGACATTGTAAAACATAGCGAAAACCTAACGAAGCTTTAAGCCAACCTTTCAGTGGTTTGAGCATTGCTAAATTTGGTATACATTTTCCTTTGATCGCCCTTACAAAGAATCGACCATCACTGATGAGTTGCGGGAATAGCGGTAAATTCGCCGTTGAAGCGAATGAAAAGTTATCTTTCAATTGGTTCTCTTGGCTCCCCCTGTGGAGCGATTTGGATGAAACTCGGATGGAGGTTAAGTGGTGCGATCCTAATTATTTTGGTGTCGGCACTTGTTATGAGAAAGATGTCCTTGGACAAAAAAGGTCCCTTTTTCTTTAGGAATGCATTATAGTCGATATGCATATAAAATACCGTATTCGGTGAGTTGGGCCCTTTAAAATCACCACAACCTCATTTTGGGTTTTCAAAGGATATTATGTACATATTATGTACCACCAAAAAGGACACTTTTCTAAGGAAACTGAGAATGGGCATTATGGTTGTCGTTCGAAAGTCGACATTTGGGGTACTGTATGTAATCGGTTTGAAAGGATTTTTGGGCTTCTGGAGTGACAAGATAACGGCTGAAGCAATGTGGATTATTTTGTAAGCAATAACGTAGACATGATCTAAGATTTTTCCCCTAAGGGAAAACTTCTCGGAGTTTTTTTGTCAAGTTCTCCATCGAATACTTAATGTTGCAACATAATTTGCACTATTGAATCCAACATACTTAACAGATCAAGTTGATACGAAAATATTTGCACAAAAGTGCCAAGTCCAGTGCTAATGCTATTTTGTGCTAGGTCAGCACTTGGAACGATAAAGCAATTAAATTCGTAGCAACAACTGCCACAAAACGAATGTTTACCATTACCATTATGAAATATAAAAAAATTCCGGCGTACAGAGGGCTGCGCCCGCAATACGAGGGTTTTTTTTTAGAATTTTAATGCATAGTGAATATTTTTTGTTCATATATTTTATAAGCAATAAATAAGAATTGTGCACAACATTAATGAAATGCTTCCTGTAAATCTATTTACCCAATTTGTATAAAACTACTCCAAGGCAAATCTACAGGCATTTTTCTGATCAATTAATCAAGGAAAAGCAACTTGTACGAGATGATTCCATTGTGTCCCCTGACATAAGAGCCCACGCAAGCTTTCCTATGAATATTGAACAAGTATACTTTTGCAGCTATTCAGGGACACCCTGTTATCTTGGTCCTACAAACTTCAAAACTATTTGTGGCAAACACTATTACCATTCTATGCATTTCCACCAAATTTCATGTTCATTGTTTCATCAAGTTAAAAGATATGCATTAAAGAAATGCTTAAGAGGCTTCCCTTCCATTGTGAAAGGCCCTTACTAAATATTTACTTGCCTATATATCCGGTTTGGATACAGTTATTCAAATGAAAATTCGTAGACATATTCCCTGTGTAATTTTCTAAAAACCCTTAGCAGAATTTTCATATTTGGAAACCTAAGAGGGGCTACACACGAACAAATTGAAATTTACAAATTTACTGTTATTTACTTTTCCTTAGCAGTCTTAATATTTAACGTATATAAGGCCATACTGACCAATCTTTGTGCGAAGTTTCATATCGATCCCTATAACGGTTTAGAAAAACGGAGGTCGAAAAGGAAGTTTAACTTTAAACGTCAATAACTTTTTTACCGTTACTCCAAAGTGGAAAATTGTTACTGGTATGAGATTTACTCGTTTAGATCTTTGATTTAAGTACCCATACGTCAATCTCCAATAAAAACTAAAAAAATCGACTTTTTTCAAACGTTCGGGACACCCTGTTATCTTCTTCCTACCAACTTCTAAGGTATCTGTGCCAAAGACTGTAACCATTCTACACATTCCTACCAAATTTCATGAGAATCGGTTGAGCCGTTCGCGAGTTATTTAGTGAACAGACGGACGGACGGACAAAATCGATTTCATAAGGGTTTTTTGAAAAAAAAAAAATTCTAAAAAACCCTAAAAAAGAACTTGTAATTGGCCCACCCGTTCTAAAAGGAAAATTTGCGGCAAAATTTCGGTGTATTGTATGTACCGAACTGTAGCGATATTGTAAAATAATGATCGTCAAAAATCCAGATATTGAACTATGTTTAAAAAAGGAAAAAATCTCGTATTGAGCTGTAGAGGCTTAAAATTCGACTATTAGTACTCCTCCCAAATTTCGGAGATGGTTATTAACAGGGCCGGATTTCCCATATGGGCAACTGCCCGGGGCGGCATATCCGTCCGTGTGTCTGTCAGTTCGCACGATAACTCCCGAAATAATGAAGCTAACGATTTGAAATTTAGGTCAGATGATTGTTTTGATAAAAGCTTGAAAGGTATTGAAAATGAACCAAATCGGACCAAGGGTTCCCCTACCTCCCCTACAAATGACTCCTCCGTGATAGTTTAATTCGCCCATATTTTCCAACAGAATATCGCTAGCGACATCAATGCCTAATTGAGACATATGCTTGAAGTTGGTGGAAAGTGGAAAACGTCCGACTACCCCTACCCCTACCTCCCCTACAAAGTTATATTCAGCCATATCTATCAACCATTAGTATCAAATGGTAGCTGTTGGATGCCTTGATATAATATTAAATATGTGCCAGGTCCGAACCATCTACCCCTCCCTCCCCTACAAAAAAGATGAAATTGAATTTTGGGTTTTGCGTGCCTTCTAGGTCTGTACATGGGTATAGGGTATACACTCATCGTGCTATTCGCACGATTAGAACTCGGTCTCATTTCAAATAGGTTTTTTCGTTTAGGATCCATCGCACAGCCTTTGGCTTTATCTAATTCGTGCAAATGAACCTTTTTCTAAGAGGCAGATGTTCCTATTTACATTTAAGTTTAGTTAACCACCAGTTAATTAACATGCACTCCACAAACAACAGCTGCAAAATCAACTGGCGTTTGACGAAATTATGGTGATGGATTTTGTTTAGTTTTATTGTTTTTCAACTTGTTGTTTCTTTCACATTGCTGTTATTCCCTTCTCTGCCTATCGAAAAATTCTGCACCTTTCCATATTTCTGGAAAAAATGTAAAAATGGAATCGTGCGTTTTCATTCAAAAACCCTAAAACGTGCAATTTCGTGCAATATACCCTGAAAAATGCAATTTCATGCATTAACGTGCAATTGCACGAAAATCCGAGCTCTAATCATCACTCTCTGTTTCGACATCCCTCTTGATGATTTCTTGAAAAAGTTAAAAATCAATTTGACTAAAATTTTGATAGGATCCAATTTTTAACGGAATGTGTCTTCTTTTTGACATACCCGATTACCCATTACCAAGGTATACTTGTTATAAAAATTTTATTTTTCAAACTTCATTATCTGAAACTCGCTTTCGTATACTAAGCTCTGGGTTAGATTGATCGAAGAATTAGCAAACCTAGTTAGCAAATGTGAGCACACATTTTTGCGTGCTCTATAGGTACTACTCGTTTATTTTTTCTCCACTCTACATTTTGTAGGAAATAACAGGGACGTAGGATTCGGTTTCGGGATGGGTCCAATTCTTGATATAAGAAATGCCACGTGGCTATACAAAATTTTTAGTAACAAGTTTTAGAAAATGTCCTTTGCAAAAAAAATTATTTAAATCAATTAAATTCAGGGAAAACGTAACACTTTTTAGGCGCCGAATGAATTCTGCTGAATAAGTCGAATGACGCCCTTTTTTCACCGGGCGGCGATTTGGCTATTGCCCTGGGGCGGCATAGAGGCTTAATCCGGCCCTGGTTATTAAAAATCACTTACCATACTATCGGCATTGAAGACATGACAATAGTGAATATTCATGTCCGCATCTTTCGTTATGTATGCAAAATGGCTGAGATCATCTGCCGCTTGACAAGCACAATTTATATTTCGAATTTCGTGCTCACATATGGTACTCTGGAAAAAAAAAAGTTAGAATTGTTAAATGCTTAAACTCTCGAATTTATTGGTAGCAATTGTTACGTACATGAGATTCCGTATTGATAAATTCAACACCGCGATGTGATATGGATAAGCGTACAAGTTGTTTTCGTTGTTGTTGTCGCGACAATTGAAAATCGTTTACCGTTGTTTCGCTGTTTATGCTCAAGCCCGTGCCGTTCGATGTCATATTGTAGTTGGCCGAGCCGTTATTGACCCCAACGCCGCCGCAACTACTGCCGCCACTGTACGAACGATTGTCGCGCTTGAGTTTTTGTATCGATTTTCGTGTGGATTCGGTACCACGCAATTCTTTAACGACCGTTGAACCGAGATACTAAAAAAAAGTGATGAAATTCAAGTATTAAAATTGAATTTTGATGATTTGAGGGTGATTTCAACACGAAGATTTTGACTTCCGTCTGAATAGATTTGGTCTTAACACGTTCACTGTCTCTGACTCACATTTGTGTACAAAACGTTCTTTCCCCGTTCACGTCTATGAGTCACATATGACTCCTAGAGTCGCACACACACGGAGAATGCATGGATTCCGAAAACAACGAAACTCCATATAGAAAAATGTATTTTGTCATTTTCTTATATGAGGTTTCTTTGTGTTCGGATGCCATGGATTCATCGTGTGTCTGCGACCTTAGGAGTCATATGTGACTCATAGACCTGAAGGGGGAAGAACGTTTTGTACACAAATGTTAATCATAGACTGTGAACGTGTCAAGTCAAACACCATGTGCAACGTACAACAAAGGGAAAACGACGGATTTTCGGAAATCATGCTCCCATAATCATGGTAATATCGCAAAAAAACCGACAGTGAACGTATCACTTTCAAAAACATGCCAATACGTACATAAACATCATAAGTCACGGAACTGGTGATTAAAGCATTGGCTGCATGACGCCATTGTGTCCTGAGATTACTTGGTAGGCCGAGCAGTAGTGCGGAGGGTGCTCGTATTTCGAGTGAGTTGTTCGGGCGTAGCGGTGGTTTTGGTGCCGGACTGAAATAAGGAAAGCATAAAAATCTTGAATGTTACCAATTTCTTGATAATCCTACCGATTCTTTTTATTGTGCCTCAACGTGGTGGGATTGCCTGATGCTGGTGCTGTTGTGGCCGTTGTCCCTGAGTTGCCTCGATTTTTCGAGTTTTCTTTGCCCTCTTCTTTTTTATCTGCACCGTTCGGGTCATGCTGTGACACACGTCGACGCCGATTGTTCGATATCGAATGCAAAATCCGCTTTCGATGACCAATTTTATTGATTTCCAACAACGTCTGCAGTTCGACCTCCCATACGCGACAGCCGTGACCTTCCAGGTTTTTGCACAAATGACGCCTGAAAAAAATATCTGGTCAAGGGATTTCCCGCCATGTTGACTAATTCATTTCTTGACTTACTTGAATATATCGACATATTGCGGTAAATGAATGTCCTGCAGCCATTGCTCAATATCCAAAATGGAATTGTTATTGTTCTGTTGTCGATCCTGATGCAGTTGTTGAAAGGATGGAAGTGGCTCAGCCACTGGCAGTATTTTAATGGCATCCAACAATTTGCGACCGTCATTTTGTGGTGCAATGCTCATCGACGTCAAGTCCTGCTCGTCCAGGATCCCGTTCAGATATTCGACATCATCAAAACCACTATCCACCAAAATGTTTTCCAAATGTTGCAGTTGGTGTTCGCGCAAGAAACGATCCAATGTCGGTGGTTTGCAATTACGTCTCATTTTTCGTGCCGATTCGTTATCCATTCCCGGGGCGGGTTCATCGCCACTTGTCGCAGCTTTCATCCTATTTACGCCCCCGCCGCCGTCGGCCTCCCACTCGTCCATATCATTTTTACGATCATCGCCCAAAATACTGCTACCAAATGATTCCATTATTTCCGAAATTTTCGCCCATGCCTCCTGCTCGTCAAACGGACTGAAAATGTCGTTATTGGACGCATCAGCGGTCGTTATATTCTCCTTGCCGTCGGTTGCGTTCAAATAGTCTTCACTGCCGTTACAACTGTCACTACTATCAATTGTGTGTCGTTCATAGTCATCGACCGAACGAAAAGTTTGCAAACGACCCTTTTCGTGACCACCGCCACGCCCCTTTCGATTTGTCGCTTTCACGACAATTTCGTCATTCATATCGTGCTCCGTTGACGATGTGGATGTGACCAGGCCGCCAAAACTCATTGAGCGATTTTGTTGAAATTCCATTCGATAGTCATTGTACGGATGATGTGATATTGTCGAACCGCCACTTATAACGGTGCCGTCCGGGTAGTTGTAATTGGGCTGCTGATAGCGGCACTGATATGGAAATCCCCAGCCGGCGTTATTCAGTGTCATTGTTGAGCCTTTGAAGAGACCGGCAAACGGTACATCGCCAATAAACTCTTCGACACAATCGGTGGAAACGCTACGATCCGATATTGATATGCTGGAACTGAGAGAACCGCTGCTGGCGCATAGTGATGGGCACATAGGTTCCGGTGGTGATGTGCCGGATTCGGTCATCAGCAAAGTTTGCTGGAGAATTTCCGAACGTCGTCTGTACTCCTGAAACAAGTTTTAAAGATTTAAACCTTTTGTAAATCTCGCCGAGACGGTGCATCGAGACTACACGTAAGCTCAACAACGCCAAGCTGAAAAGTCCAGCTCTCTCTCGGTTACCGTAACTCCTAGTGGAGCATGGTGCGTTGAAGACTACCGTGTGTAGTCATCAACGTTACAAAGACAACTGAATTCAGAGTGTGATACGGTTTTCAGCCATACCACTTCCTAGTCGCATTGTTTGTTTATTATTCTACGATAAGAATATTTCTTATCATCTTCTTCTGAATAATAAACTTGCGACGAGTCGTGCCGAGTTTGGAAACTCGTTTCTCTATGAGTGTCTATTTCACAGAGTGGTGAGCGAACGATCACGGCCACAGAGTACGAAAGTCCAGCTGGTGCAATACAATTTTCCGAGCATCTTGCACAGAAAGCATCTGAGACTATTAGCCACCCTGTTAGTGGCCTGTACCCTGGTATGCCATTAAAATGGGTATATAGAAAGCGCTGAGACTAGTCTTGGTCCAGACCCGGCTAGTCGGCCCGGCCGAAGCTTTGGATGTCGAAAGCAACGTGGCAACGGATTGTCGAGCGGAAAGAGCTCAAGGTGCACCTCGCATTAACTCAATTGACGAGAATAATCACAACATCGAGCTCCCGTGAAGCCCAGGAAGTCTGGCGCAGCGTACGTCTTGAGAAAAGAATGTATGCAAACTCTCTTCATTGTACGGCGGAGGAAGCTGCACAGAATAACGACTTGAATGCGGTATATATGGTATCATCAAGGAGTGTCAGGGAGGTCGTAGCTTTTATCAACATTCGGTGAAGGATAACGATAGAAGGCTATTCAGGATGAAGACCAAATGAGGCTTTTAAAGGAGAACTTCGCAGCGGTTTTGAACCGTATGACAAATGGTGAGATTCCTCCTGATGGGGCTAACATGCGATCAACTGTCTCAGCTAAAACAGAAATAGTGTAAAAAAAGGACTTGGCCATCCGAAGATGCCGAGGGGATAAAGCCAGTGCCTCTACAACCGTGCAGGTTAGGTAACGAAGATAGGGCTCCACAACGAGCAAGCAGCGGCATGCGCGTGCTATAACTCAGTATCGGCAGTTACGGGTGTTTTTGTGCCACTCGTTGCCCCTGCCCTTCTACAATAAATGCCATAAAGGGGGTTTATCGTCCGTGCCTACCGTAAAGGTTTACCAGACGGCCTCGAATAGGCGAACGGATTGATAACGTCAATCAGCGTCCCATAAAGGTAACAGTTTTCCTTACCAAGTGATAAGGCTTGGCGTTTACATACTGCTTGATGCGAGGCCTTTCTACTACCTCTGCCGTTCTATGGGTCCCGGCACCCGGTTGTAGTGCAACTCCACGCCGTTGTGAAACCACAGCCCGCACGATACTCCCCTCATGGGGGCCTACTTTCTATGTGTCGGATAGGGGAACTGCCGCCCATCGGTGCCCCTTGGCTGGTATCTCGACACCCCGTGCTAACAGATATGGGACCTCTGCTCCGGTATACAAAATAAAAACTGGAAAATACAAACTGATTGTGATTTTTATACGAAAATATAAGGCCTAACGGATATTGTAAAAAGGAAAATTACTACAACACCGATGACGACGACAACAACAAGGCAGGATAATATTGTATAATGGAAAAATCACTGAACCAAAACAATAACAACAAATGCTGAAAAAAAATATATCAAACAGCAGAACAAAACAAAAACACAACATAAGCAATTTTTGTTTAATAAAAACATCATTATTTTTATTGCATTTCTTAACATAACATATAGGGAGAACAAAAACTCAAACTTAATACTTAATTAACTGATAGAATTGTAAAAGCGAATGTAATACATAAATATGTGAAATTTTGGAAAAAAATCTACGGGTGTATTATAATGAAGATATTAATTTAATTTAATTAAAACAAAACATGTTTGTATGTATATGTATAAAATACGCCTGATAGCGATAATTTAGCAGAAACATTTTTTTTGTGCGCAAGAAAGCCAATTGATGTTTTATTCATATGCATGGTAGTGGAATCATGAAAAGCTCGCGCACAAGCTAAAAAGCTGCAAAAGCTTCGCAGATAGCCTGCACGCGTGGCTAAAATGGCGCTTTATGGGCTAAATGGACTTCTGGAATGTGTTACCTTTTAGCCACACGAACTTTTTCAACCAACCAGACCAGATAATAAAAAAAAATATTTTTGAGTTATTAAAAGTCGCCATAGAATATCCAATAGATTGTACAATAAAGCTCATTTTCTGCGGAGAAAGCTCATTTTCTCTACCAAAGTCGGTAGTGGCACCTAAAAAAGGAGCTTTATTGTACAATCCGATTGAAAAGTCTATGGCGACTGTATGAAACAAAATGGATGCCACGATATTTTGGATTAAACAATTAGTGTGATGTGCTTAATAACTTACAATTAATTTGGGAAAACCGAATGTCGGATATACAAGGTTTTTGTTTTGTTGCAAAAAGTGCCTGACACATTTACACTTTAATGTCCGGTTATAAATACAATTTTTCTCAACAACCTTTATTCAAATTACAAAACAACTAAATAAACTAAATTAAATTAAATTAAAATTATTATTCATCTTCTTCGCATAGAGTATTTAAGCTTTCACCTACCTTATTGAGCGGCATTATCCGCTCATGTATGAATGTCTCAGCCGTTGACGCCGATGGCGGTGGGTGTTCCGGTGTCGGAGGTTGGTGGTAGTTTGTCGGGCTTTTTGGTGTTGTTGCTGATTTACTACTGAAACAACAATAATCAGGAAATTGATTGTTTTTTTATCACATAATTTAATTACACTTCGATTTTATTAAACGTTCATAAAAGGAAAATTTATATTAGAAAATGCTACTTTGATGACGTGGATATTTGAATCACTTGGTGTAGAAACCTCATTAAGTCATATTTTTTGCACAAATAATTTTGTTTAATAAATTCAAATGGCATAAAACATATTTTATAAAAAAAAAATCAAAACCGTACTATCCATTAAGGTTTTATCAACCCTATAAAATTATCCTTTTAACCAGATACATCATAGGTCAGTTGCCAAAATATTGTTTTTCATTGAACTGTTTTACCCCAGACAAATTGGCATTTCACTTCGGAAAAATTAGAGGAAAGCTAGATTTTTGCATGAGCTTTCCTTTCGAGGTCTTAAACAAGACCCCAAAAGTCCCCGTCTGTACGAATGCCGCTAGAGGTGGTACAAAGGATTAAACACCCTCAAACATATTATTTTTCGAATATCTCGATAACGGTAATATGTGCTGAAAAGTGGTATATGGCGAATTTGTAGCTCTTGTGGTTTCAGGATAACATGTCAAAAGTAAATTTTGATTTGAGCACTCCTAACGGTGCCAGGAGGTCTAACGTATTTTTAACAAGTTTTCACGAAAAAATCTCTAAAACGGTAACTCTGGCTTAAAGATATTGTATGGATAATTCGTAGCAAATACAGTTCTGTGGGAAGGTGCCAAATATCTCATCAATATGTACACCCGTTGAGGCTGCTATGGTGGTTTAAACCTTTGAAAAACGAGAATTTTCGGCCTCTGTAACGGTGGAGTATGCTGTAAAGTAATCTATGACATATTTGTAGCTTCTGTGACTGCAAATAAAATGCCAAAAGTCCCCATCGATGGGTGGGCACCCATGGAAGGGGCCAAAAGTCAAAATTTACCGTTTTTCGGGAATATCTCTATAACGGTAATGCTCACTAAAAAGCGTTTTATGACGAATTTGTAGCTTGTACAACGCCTAAATTGATATCAAAAATTTCACATCGATACGATAATCGTAAGGGCGCTATGAAAGTTCAAGCCATACAAATGCAATTTTTTGTTAATTTCATGAAAATGTTAGTAACGGTAACTTATGCGGGAAAGTGGTCTTCAACTAATATGTTTCTTCAATATATCTAAATAAAATGCGAAAACACCCGATCTGTACCTGCCTCCCAATGGGAGCTACATGGGGTCAAACTTTAAAAAAACAACATTTCCCCTGGAATTGTTCTATCAATAAGGGTAGCATCTACTCGTAGCGTCCGGAAACAACCGTATAAACGCACCGAAAAAAATATTCCTCATGTGATTTCCAGCAAAAAGAAAGTGTATCGGACACACCCCTTTAGCTGCCACAAGTATTTGAAGATTTTTGATAATAAGCTTATTTCGTTTTTCTTGCTAGTCTAGTTTTGGAGATACATATTAAGGTACACCCTTGAGGCTGTACGTACGTATTAATGAGCAAATTGGCCACTTTCTTCGAAACCGTATGGGCTACAAATTAGCCACACAAAATTTTTTAGCCGAAGTTACTGTTATAAAGATTTTTGTGAAACTTTGTAAGAAATACCGTTAGACCCTCTGGCACCGTTAGCACCGTTATTCACAAACTACAAGAGCAAAATATTTTTCAAACATCACTTTTTAGTACATATTACCGTTATCGAGATATTCAGAAAAACCTGTTTTTGAAGGTCTTCGACCCTCTGTACAACCGCTAGCGGCACTCATACAGACGGGGACTTTTGGGTCTTGTGTAGGACCTTGAAAGGAAGGCTCATACAAACATTCAGCTTTCCCCTAATTTTCCCGAACTTTGCTCAAATTTTTTTTTTTTCAAATTTCCTGGGGTATTTACATTTTTCACAATTTTAATTTTCAATTAATAAAACTGAATATCTGTCATGGGCAGTAACGGAAATTTACAAAAAAAAAAAAAATTGTTGTCATGCATTAGGCGAGTTTCCTTGTGTTTTATGAATATATGTCCCAAAGCGTTAACCCGGTTCACGTCCATGAGACACATGTGTCTCATACATGAATGGGTGTGACACTACGTGGGCCATGACGATTTCTTTTTCGCAGATAGTGAAGGTGTTAATTTTATTACTTTGAATGCCCCCTGGCGGTATTTATCTATGATATTGAGACGACTGTTAACTGGCACGGACTCAGATTCTGCATTCTGCTTCATAGCCCTCCTTTTTAGGCTGCAGCCTGCGACGGATGGCTTGCTTAATCACTGGACCATCATCCCCTGTCGCTCTGGGCCCTTACCACCCGTATAACCACATTCTGCTATTTACTTTTCAGTAGAATGACTGATTAGCACTCGATATCTTATTGGTAACGCATGTTTAGAAGTGTATGCCGCATAAAAGGTGTGATCAATGAGATATCCAATCCGTGTCATCTCATCTAATGTACTATTTAGCAATACTACTAAGATCGTGAGGGCGGGGGTCAAAGTGCAAGACATAGATACCATCTACAGGTATACCGTCAGGGGAGCACCCTGCCTTTACGGCCTTATCTCCCGGTCCTTCGGGCGGTTTGGACCTTCGGTGTTTTACTGACAAGGTCTTATTGTCAGATGGGGATTTCTCCATCCAGTGAATGCACTCACCTTCAGAAACCCAACCCCGGGGCTGCATCACCAGCTCGATGTCTTGGGTAACAACCTACAGCCACCTCGAGGCCAACACCTTGATGGGCAAGGACCATGGTTCCCTGGGCACACCCATCCCCGAGGTACACTATTCGCTAAAGACTTCTATATAGCAGGTGTGATCCTCCTTCGGCCCCCTATTGGTTAGCCCTCACGTACAAATTCAGATGTGCACATCCCAGGCCCGTTGGACCTGTGACTACTCGTCTGCTTAAAGCAGACTCGTAGCGCTGCTTTTCACATCCAGGCGCCCCCTTCAGTTTACTAGTCAGCAATGCGATTCGGGTCGTGTGGTCATCAATCCACAAACTAGTTAGATATAGGCGCGTAGGCATCTTCCACCAAGGCCATTCTCCCTAACTAGCCCCTTCGAGGCTCGAGTTATGCGAAGCCGCCAGCTCCGAAGATCACACAATTAACCGTATGGTGAATCCCCCACCAGGGAACACCGTTTATCGTGCTCGGCCTTTATATGACTTCCCTCCCGTAAGTTATGGAAGGAGGTCGGTCATGCCAAGAGCTACCCGTACAGGGAGCTCGGGACCGTTATCACAGCCGACTGATGTCACAAGGACCTAAACCCCCTGCCGGGCAAAGTGCAAGACAGCTAGAAATCGGAATCAATCCCTTCTCGGATTCTTGGATTTACCTCGAGGCTTGATATGCCGCAGCCGCAGCTTCGCCACACTGCTGAAGAAACGCGATAGAACTTGCCCAGTTTGATAATAATGACTGATGACTATCAGTAGAGGCAATCTGCCAATGACTTGAACCCTCAACAACTAAATTCTCACTAAAACGTCTTCATGCAACTCATTTCAGTAATTGAAAATTGATTGGCAATCTGCCAATGACTTGAACCCTCAACAACTAAATTCTCACTAAAACGTCTTCATGCAACTCATTTCAGTAATTGAAAATTGATTGGCAATCTGCCAATGACTTGAACCCTCAACAACTAAATTCTCACTAAAACGTCTTCATGCAACTCATTTCAGTAAATTGGCACATCTCTTTAGCGGGCACCTTTTAAATGAATTAAGGGATTCCTAAGTTTATTAGAAAAGCGACACGCTCTTTTCCTGAGTGGATTTGTCGGTGGATTTTATGCATTTCTCTGCCAGCGATAAGCAAGCCGTTATGCCGTAGGGCTTTGATTTGCTGAAGGCTCTTGACCCATTTAAATAAATGATAACATGATCGCAATCTGACTATTTTTCATCATGATAATCATTACGCCTGCGTTTTGGAAATCTCTTAATTTTTTTTTGTTCCATGAGACACATGTGACTCATAGTCGTGAAAGAGAAAGTAGTGCTAATGCCCAAGTTTCCCAAAAAGGAAAAATCTGCTAACGCGCTAGAATAAACAATATTGTACTCCATAAATAAAATAATCCAAAGTAAACGGCTAAATTCACGGCAAACATTTTAGTCTCAACATTTTTAGTCTTCGCTGACTTATGAGCATTCTGCACCAAATGAATCGTGAATCGGCAAATGAACGCAAACAAAAATGGTAAAAATTCCCTTAAAAATCATTTCTTAAAATCCACTTAAAAAAACTTACTCTGAACCGAAAACATCACAACCGCTATCACGATTTCGACGCAATTTCCTATTCGGATTGTACGACTTCAACGTTGTATTCTCATACGAATGAGCCAGGCTAGTGCGCGGCTCCGGTCTCGGCATCATTTTAACATAATCCGACGAATCAGTCGATGTTCCCTTCTTGTTGCCCGTATGTGCCAGAAAAATATATTCATAATTCATTGGTCCACCGCCACTGGCACCGCCTCCACGCTGATACATTTTTACAGATGAATCGGACCCCGAGCCACCACTACGTGCACCGCCACTGCCTGCACTCATTGGCGTATAACCGCCACCATCCACAGACATTGACATACAATAGCCGCGCGTCAAAGCACCGTTCGGATCCGTTAAGTGTGTCGGTGAAACGGATAAATTGCGACGTGGTGGCTTTTTCGGTGCAGCCGATTTAAATTTCTTTTTTGAATCGACCGATTCATAGTATTCGGATAAATCGCCACTGGAGGCACGTTGACGTGGACTTGGCGGGCCCAGACTGCCAACAGATGATGATGGACTTGTCATCTCGCTATAGGAGGAATAAGAATGATACGAAAAGAAAATGGTTTAAACCGTTGGCATTAACTTCTAGCGAGTTTTGACGGTGACTAATGTGTCCGCGTACATTGGGATGCTTTCCGTCCGGAAAATCTTCGCATAAATCGTTCAATTTGAAAAATCACGAGTGTTGTTCGAATGACATCATGATTTAAGTGACTAATGAAAAGTCGGTTTAACAAGAGAGAGCTTTCTTTTCATTTTTATAGACGGCATGAGTTTCTGACGGAAAGTGTCTCAATGTATGGGAAGCTAATGGTGTAAAAAATGCATGAATTTCGAAAATTTGAAACAAAAGTGGCAAAACTACAAACGAAAAAGGATCTCAGTCGTTTTATAGTAACATTCATCGCGTCCTTTTTGCAACTCGTCTCGCGAAAAGGACTAATGATTCTGTGTGCATATGTAGTGTGTGTCTATTCAAAATGTAATTAACCAAACAAACAAAATGGAGGAATCTAAGCGGTAATACTTATATTTGCTAAACTTACTGATGCGATGAGCTATGGTAATTATGAACAGGCGATGGGCAACTTTCATAGGTGCTACCAATTTTATTGTTACTGCTAACCTGTTGGGAGTAATGGCTACGACGACGATAGTTCAAACCGTAGTGATGGCGGTTGGAGTCGTTATTCGTGGCTGCATCCGATTCCGATTCGTATGCATGTGAGTTGCGATGACCTGAAAAAATACACACAAAACAAACAACAAGAAGGATTGTGTTACAAAAACGATTTTCACTGCAATGGTGGTGCTAAGCTACTGCTGCTTCAAATATAGAAATAGTCTGGCCCATAAGGACATTCGCATTTGATTGTCCATTGTGCCTGTAGAGGGACCAAATCTACCTCTAGCATTGTGACTATATATATCAAAGGTCCCGCGTGACTAGGCGGTGCCCCACCTGTTTTAACGCCCATTCAACTGCTACTGCCTAATCTACCGCTTCAAAATCTAACAAAATCCCAATACTCACTATTTATAACGGATACAATACTCTTGGTAACATGTGGCGGAAACTCTTCGAGTATGTCCAAAGCCGTACGATTTTCACTATCCGTAGCATTCATATCGGCACCAAACTCCAATAATGTCTTCACGACCGTATCTTTCCCGCACAAAGCCGCCTCATGCAATGCCGTACCGGCCGGTGTCAGCAAATTAACATCCACCTCAGCCGCCAGCAAGACCTCAACAACATTCTTATGACCGTTACGACTGGCCAAATGCAACGGCGTATGATTGAATACGGTCCGATGCGTCGAACATGCACCGCCGCCACTAACGCTCGAACTGGGCGTGGCAATTTTAAAGGGCTCCAACAATTCCGGATGAGCTCGTATCAACATTTGTACAACCTGCAAGCGACCGTATTGAGCGGCTAAATCCAACGGCGTTTCCATACGACTGTTTGTAACATTCGGATCGGCACCGTGTGCCAAAAGTGTGGTCAAAGCACCGGTATGACCATGTTGAGCGGCAAAATGCAATGGCGTTTCGCGATCAACCGTTTGCATGTTGGGATTCGCTGGTCGATGCAGGTGGGTGAGAAACAATTTGACGATATCTTGATGGCCGGCCCAGGCGGCCAAATGAAGAGGCGATGCTCCTCGATTGTCGGGCAAATTTGGCGATGCATCGTGCGCCAATAGGAGTTTGACGACGTCTCTAAAATGGCAAAAAAAGGGAAATTAGTTTGTTGAAATAAGTAGCAGCGATTTGCTAGAGTCTTACATGTGCCCGTTAAGTGTGGCGTGATGCAGTGCCGAATATCCGCTGTTGTCCTGAACATTTGAGCCGGGTCCACGTCGTAGGCTGAAAACAGTAGGAAGATGAAATAAGGCAAGTTGGTTTCAGGAGAACTATTTCAGAAATATACCGATGACACTTTAACATAAAAAAAAGGAAAAAAAATCTGTAGGGACAAACTAAAGCCGAGGTGGGAGCGTAGCATAGCGGTGAGCCGAGTCGCCTCGAAGGTATTGGAAGCTCTTTAAAGAATAAACAAAAAAATTGAAAAGGCTTGTTTGTCGGCTCACCGTCAGGTGTATGGGAGCGTCTTTCGGCGAACGGTTGAGTGTTCAACCCCACTATGTATGGTTGAAGGCACGGAAGCGTGTTTTGCGTAGAGACTGGGGGTTAGGTTCAACGCATGACGGCACGCTGGTATTAATGGAGTTCCTTTCACTTGGTATCGAGGTAGTTCGAAAGCGAATTACCTACCATTTAGGAGAGGTTTGTCGTTGCCGCAGTGTCCTTTAGTGGATGAGGATAGTGTGTCCGAGAGACTTCAGATACTTGTCCTGTCTAGAGGGCAATCTAGATTGGACCAGTCCACCTGATAATCGGTCATGGTTCTCTGAACCAGAAACTGCGCCAGTTTAGCTTGGTTAGCGATCCCTTGTGCCCGTGTTGTGGCGCAGTTTCTGAGGGCTTGCGCGGACCTAGACCTCTTTGGAGTTCTCCTAAATAATGGAGTCGCGGATGTCACGGGATACTTGACCAGAAAGCAACGTGTAAGGGCTCTGAATGTATTTTCTCTTGAAGCATTTAGACGCCGAACGTTGTTGGTACGTAATTGAGCAGCAAGCAGCAGCGTTGGCTCTCGGGACTTGTTCATTGTTGCATAGTAGATTGTAGAGCGAGCTGGGGGATACCCACTGACTCAAAATATTGCGTCGATGCCAGTGGGACGCTCGGAAAATGACTATACCCTTCGCCCTAATACTTAGGTGTGTAAGGCGCCCACACAGTAGCAGTGGCAGACGATGAGAAATTCGGCTTCCTTTTAAATCAAAAATCGCCCCTAGAATGAGCGGAGGCGTGTTGTTAAATTAGATCCCTCAGGAGAATATATGCATGTACATTTGTTTTTTTTTCTTTACGCTGGGAATCCTTTGCCCCCGACACCACAACGGGAAAAGACAGCAGAAAAATTAAATCAAACACGACACCGCACACAAAGGGCACTTAGCTGACGTCACTTAATGTTTAATTCCCACAGTCAGTTTCGTCAACCTGGAAACCCTTTCTCTCCGCTTTATGTCTTTTTCTTCTTCTCGTCCGCTAACCGCGCAGAAAAAAAATCCCCACGTGTCCCCCTCTTGACAGCTCATCATCAGCAAGTGGACTTAATTATGTCTTAATATTGGAGTTACCGACGGGGTTGACCAGTTATTTTGCAAGTCGTAGACCTTGACTCTGCAATAGCTTAATCTGACCTGACTCGCAGACCATTTAAAAATTAATCTCTTAACAACCCTCCAGACGACAAAAAAGGCTCAGGGCTGAAGTGTAGAGAGGAAGAGTCCACTGTAGGAAGCTAATTTTCTCTTCCGTTTACCTCGAAACGAAAATTGCGATATGGACACCACGGTGACCCAGCCCCAGGATCTCCCTGGCGCAAATTTAAATGGCATGAATTTCGGCTTGGAAGACACTAGGGCAAACACCCATTTCAACCGAGATCCTGGTATTGGGTCCGAAAACTGGTCTGGTCCTAGAGCCATCCGTAAACCACATGATGCTTCTTGTATCAAAAGAACGCTATAAGTTGCTCTTTCCCGTAAGAAAATATATTTCGTGGCATGCTGCCCGAGATTGCCTCCAGGGCCACGGATGAAGTGTTACTTAAAGTGCCTGTAGCACGCCAGCCGTTAGAGCTTATTACAGCTCTTCATTGTGTTGCTTGCAGTGTTTTAGCCCAACACTCCATAATTTTCGGCGCGAGATTCCAAAGTTCCGACAAGTCGCCTTGACTCGCGTGGCCTTCCTTAGAGCATTTTCAAAGTGTTTCATGTCCCCGAAAACTCAAGGATACTTGCAATTAATTCCCATCGCAAAGCCCCCACTCCCAAGCGAACAAAGTTTGGATGATGATGGCGCTCCTAATCCTGGGAAACAAGCAGCCTCCAACAAAACGCCCCGAGATGGCAAATTTTCCTAAATCCAATACCTCTGCGGTCTGCGGCGTGTGGGTACAGACCATCTCCGGTGACTTTAGCTGGATCTTCTGGATTAGCAGACACCCCACCGACTACGGTCAAAAGGAACAGGAGCGATCGTGATGTTTCTGGTACCGCTGGCATCAACTGTCACCTCACAGGTACTAGCCGGTTGAGTTTAGGAAATTTGCCGTCCTGGGATTTTTGGTGGAGATTGCTTGTTTCCCGGGCTTGAGAGCGCCATCATCCTCCCAACCTTCCTCCAGCATCTGAAGCAACTAGCGACCATACTGTAAGTCCGATGGCCTCGGATGGCTCATTCAGACCAGCTGTCACTTCTCAGGCATCAATTAGTAGTATAGTAGAGCAGGAGTACTTACTCACAAGTGGCCTCATCTTTGAGGATCGCATTTATTTGCTGCAAGCTACCCACAATTTCTGCAAATCTCCGACCAAATGTCGACGATGCAAGACGCCGTCATTAGATCAAATATAGTCAATAACCCGCTCACCATTGTTTTCCCGGAGTTCGGAAGTATAAGGTTCCGGCCCGGATTCCTGCTCGTGGATTGCGACAATGAGGTCACAGCAGATTGGGTCATCAGTGTAACCCCAACTGTCACCCCTTAGAAAGGTGCTACCTTGTGTGCCGCCACGGGTGACAACATACCGAGTTCCACGTTAGCGACAATTTACCAGCCGCGAATCACTGGCATCACCAGTGATATCACACTTCTGGACAGACAAAATAAGGGGATGCACACCAGCAAGTGGAGGGTGATCAATTCATCAATTCATTCATGGACTCTTCTTAATCGTGGTGGTAGATCCTATGTCTATGGAGGCTATCACCAGGCGCAACTTAAGTGTGTCCTACCGTTTCGGTTAACATCAAGGTTTAGCCGAAAAACTGGAAGGGGAAAATGCGAAGACACCAACGACTTCGGAAGCCAAATACACCGAGTTCTGTCAACCCACAGGCCGCTTGATGCGACGATCTGGGCGAGGGAGGAATCGACTGATCAGATCAAAGCACTCCACCCCAGTGCTCTTATATTTTACCCGATAGAGGTTCTGGCGCAGGCATCAATGCTCCAGGTATCAGTCAACTAATTCCCATGGATGTGCAACTGGCAATTTTTCAGGCAGAAATACACGCAATTATAAGTGTGCTTAATAGAATGTCAGAAACGTGGCTATAAAAATCAGAAACAAGCAATACTCAGCGACAGTCAAGCTGCAATTGAAGCGCTAACGAGTGCCATTGTTACATCAAAACTGGGGTGAGTTTGACAGGAAATTCTCCAACAGGTAGGTTCTCCAGTAACAATGTTACCCTTTTTTTGGGGTACCTGGTCACTAGAGCATCGAAGGCAATGAGCTGGCAGATGAACTAGCAAGAAGAGCGTCTGCTAGCCCCTTCCTTGACCCAGAACCCTACTGCGGAATTCCACTTTGCACATGTAAAGCCAAAATAACTGAGTAGGAAAGAACCAAAGCCATCTCTCACTGCAAAACACTTCCAGGACTTTGACAGGCCAAGCTTTTCGTGGCCTGCTACACGAGTAAACGCACTCCAATGAAATTGAGTAGAAACAGAATCCTCACGGGGCAGTGCCGTTTGAATGGCCATCTTAAAACGAATGCGCATCGTCTTTTGCGAGGAAGAAGAAACTGCTTCACACATGCTTTGTGAATGTTAGAAGCTAGCTAGCGCCGTCTAGCATGTTTTAGCATTGCGTTTCATCTAGAAGAGGATATCGCTTCCCTTAAAATCGGCCAACGAAATCGTTTTACCGGAAGAAGTAATCAACAGTAGGGGCAATAGCACAATAGACAAACCGTCGCAGTGCCTATGGCATTCAACAGTCAATTTGGCAGATGAAAGATTAATTTCAAATGATAAAGCTGTAGCTTTTTCAATTCTTCGTATCTGTCTCGTTTTTAGGCTTTACCGTTATAATCATTGCAAGGGTCTATGCTGAGCCTTTGAAACTGGTACCAGAAGAACATACAATTTTCCGCACTGAGTTAATTGCCCATTTTTCCTCTGACAGTTTCTTATGCCGATGCTTGTTCACACTTTTCCTAAAGTGTGCTTCGAATCCATCGACTCTTCGAAGGCAAGCGCTCTGGCCAAACAACCGCAACCAAACTACAAATAGAAGCTGAACAACGTTAAGTCCATTGAGTGAAGAACTAAAGGAGAGGATCGTAGAAGCGACTAATGTTCCAATTTTTCATAAAAGACTAGATCGGACCTCTCGTCTTTTCTTTTGTTTTTTTTTTCTTAATTTATTATACGAAGGTTACTACAAAACCGTGCTACGTTCCTCAAGTGGAACAATAGCCACATGACCCATTCGGCGGAAAAAACAGGACACCATTTGCCTCACAGTGCTTCGTGCGCCAACAACTTTTCTTGAATTGGGCTCGACTTGGAACACCCACACGGTCGACTGCTGTTTAGTTTCCGGCTCATAGATATACATAGATCCATAATTCGTCACTGATGACAATTTTATTCACATCATTTGATGCACCGTTATGGTATAGTTTTTGACCATTTTTCTGCACCAATCGACACGAGCCTTTTTTGAGCTATTGTCAAATTATGCGGGATCCAACGGGAATACACCTTTCTTTACGGCCAAGTGTCCAAGCAGCCCAGACTGTTTGGGCGGGGGGAGCAATGACCAAGTATGCCTCTATCTCACGGTATGTCACATGCCGGTCTTGCGTAATCATTTCACGCATCATCCACGTTTTCCGGCACAATGGCTGTTTTTGGACACGACCTTCACAAAATTCGTCCTAGTGTGAATTACGCCCACGTTTGAACTCGTTAAACCAACTATAAATTGTCGGACGAGATGGTGCTTTATACCCAAATGCAAAATGAAGCCGGTCAAAACATTGTTGTTGTGATAATCCAACTTTAAAATCGTAGAAAATCATTGCACGAAAATTTTCACGTGTTAATTCCATTTTTTGGCTACATTGACTTTTTTTTCAACTAACTGTAACTTACACGAGTATCACTTGTCTTCAAAGTGTTCTGAGCAGGCATATGCTAAATAAGGGTTAGGTTTCTGATGGAAATAACATATTTGACGAAAATATACTAGAACATGCCAAATCCAAAAACTTTTGTGGTCCCTACGTATAGATACACTTCGTAGCGATCCTCCAGCCACAATTATTTCTTACTTTATTTCGTTATAACTTAAAAATAAGAAACGCTTGCCAGGTAAGGACCCTCGCTTTTACAAACCAAACCATGTATTTTGTATGGGTTGGCAGCTATAGTGCCATTCCATTTAGTATTTAGTTAGTAATTTTTTGATTAAGTCGTACAAAAATTTAAAAAAACGAGACCGAGGCTAATTTCGGGCGCGGCCGAAATTTGAATACCCGTCACATTTGAATGAAACTTAAGTTTCTTTTGTGTTAATAATTTCTTCCGCAGCCCTATGATGTGTTCCGATTCCATCTGTTCCCGGAAGCTTTAATCCTTAAATGCATGGGGTCTGAACCCATTATCGTAACTGACCTCCCCTTATGTAAAATCGGTCACTAAAGTATAGTAATCAGTTCGATGATTCGCACGAGTTTCTATATAAAACCTGTCAAAAAACTCGTGCAAGGCGAGAATAGCTCGCATCTAGGTATTCAGTTTTTCGGACGAGTATCCTATGCTCAAACCAGTGTATACACAAAGTCTCCGCATAGATTCGGACGAATATAATGTCCTTACATTTATTTTCGTGCGAGCGTGATAGGAAAAGGCAAAAATTTAATTAAATGGAATTTTAAAAGGGTAATTTTCGATGATGTCTGATGATTAATTATGTTAATTTTCATCGGAGAAATTGGAAAATAAATATCCTTTCAAAAACTAATAAGATGGTAGTATAGCATATGTGGGAGTGCTTGTTCAGAAGTATTAAGGGCTTGAAATTAGGATGATTTTATTGGTGCTTTGTGGTCGTAATCGTTCGGTCGCCACTCTGTGATATAGAGACTCATAGAGAAGCGAGTTTTCAATACTCGACATGGCAGAATAATAAACAAAAATGCAACTATGAAGTGGTATGGCTGGCAACCATATCACACTCCGAATTCAGTAGTTGTTGAGTTGAAACGTTGACGACTACACACGGTAAGTCGTCCACGCACCATTCTCTACTAGGAGTTAGGGTAAAACAAGAGAGAATGGAGAATAAATTGCTGATGTGCTCTGCTTCATTAGAGGATTAAAACAATTAAATTTTAATTGATACATCACATCTTTTAGTGCAATAACAATGAAATGGTTTTTATTATTTATTAGGTGTTATTTTAAGAAGATATTATAGAAGAACTTTATTTCTTATTCTTCTTCGTATGGGTTAATTTAATGTTGATTTGGTTGTTTCTGTGTTCCTCTCCATCTGTTGTTCTTTTGCTCCTGGGAATTCCATAGATATTCGGTGTATCCAGCATATGCATACGTACATACATATTAGTACAGTAATCGGGTAAATTTTACTTAAAAAAAATACGTAATGGCTGAAATTTGGTAGAGATGTTAGACAACGTGCCCTAAGTCTAAATCTGAGTTTTCGTATTTGTGGGAGTGGGGGAAGTTATTGTAATTTGCCTACTTATAGGGAAATTTTGCGTTTTTCCCTAATATCATTCTTACTGTTGTTCCTACAGTACAGTGATGTGTGGAAGTTTTGTTTCTAATCGAATTGTCTATTCAACCGTACCTAAATCAATATCGTAGGCCAAATAGTTCCGTTATAGTGACCGGTTAAAGGGCAAACTGGCACTAATAATGAGAATATTTTGCTTAAGTGAAACGCGTAATGGCTGAAATTTTTTTGGAGATGTTAAGCAACGTGCCCTAAGTCTAAATCTGAGTTTTCGTATTCTTGGGAGTGGGGGAAGTTATAGTTATTTGCCTACTTATGGGCGAATTTTGCGTTTTTCCTTAATAGCATTCTTACTGGTATTCCTACAGTAATGTGATGTACAGAAGTTTTGTTTCTAATCGAATTGTCTATTCAACGGTACCTAAGTGAATACCGTAGCCCAAATAGTTCCGTTATAAAGACCGGTTAAATTAAAGGGCAAAATAGCACTAATGAGAATATTTTGCTTAAGTAAAACATGTAACGACTGAAATTTGGTGGAGATTTTAAGGGATACGTCCTAAGGCTATATCTGAGTTTTTGTATTTATGGGAGGCGATTGTTATAGTACATTGCCTACTTATAGGTTAAATTTGCGTTTTTGCTTAATATCATTCTTATTGTTGACCCTAAAGTAAAATGGTAAGGGTTTTCTTTCCAATCAAATAATCTATTCACCTTTACCTTAATCAATATCATAGGTCAAGTAACCCCGTTGTAGTTACCGGTCAAGTAACAAAACAGTACAATAAATGGATATTTTCTTAAAAAAAAAAAACGTAATGGCTCAAATTTGATGTAGATGTTAAGAGATGAATCTTTTGTCTAAAACTGAGTTTTCGTATTAGTGGGGATGGAGGAAGTTGGGGTAAGCTGCCTATTTAAATGCGTATTTAGTGATTGCTAAAAACTTCGCTATATCAAGTTGTATAAATGTGTGTTCTTGCTGATTGAATTATTATCTCTTAAACGAGACCAAAATCAAGCTAGGCCGATCAGCGTAGTCGCAGGGATTGTTGAAAAAAAATTTATTTCATCACATAGTCACTGGAGTTTTATTGATGCAACAACAGAAATATATGACTACCTCAACTTTGGTTTTTTAGATTGATTTTCTTTCTCTCTTCCGGATTCATTATTGCTTGCGCTTTAATTGTGACCAGCTTCGTATCCTTCTGGGTTCGATGAAAAAGTCCATCGTTATGGAGGAAGTCGTCGTTTTCGGTAAGAGTAGAAAAGTCAGGTATATTGCTACACACAATCACACAACAAACACAACAAACCATACAAATTGGAGAGCACTTTAATCTTATGCTTTCCGACACCCCCATGCTTTTTCACAACCAGTTTTACAGGCACAAGAAATAACTCTTCTCAAGCAAAAAAGAAATTTAGCCTATAAGTAGGCAATTTACTATAACTACACCCCTGATATATACGCAACTTCAGATATAGATTTATAACGCATCCCTTAACGACTCCACTGAATTTCAGTCATATGCTTTATTTAAGCAAAATATTCCCATTATTGGTACTATTTTGACTTTTAACTGGTCACTTTAACGGAACTATTTGACCGATGAAATTAATGAAGGTACCGTAGGATAGATAATTTGATTAGAAACAAAACTCCTATATATCACTTTACTGTAGGGTCAACAGTAAGAATGATATTAACGAAAAATGCAAAATTCGCCTATATGTTCGCAATATACTCCAACTTCCCCCACCCCCACGAATACGAAAACTCAGGTTTAGATAAAAGACATGTCCCCTAACATCTCCAGCAAATTTCAGCCATTACGTATTTTTTTTAAGTAAACGGCCGTTTTTTGTCTTTAAATACTGTACTATATGTATGTACATACATATAATGTATGTAAGAACAATGCAAATCGCCTACACGAATAAAGGCTTGAATAGATATCCTCCCTTGGTGTTGATACAACTTTGATATTGATGTCCGTATGTCAGCTATAGACAGTTAACTAATATACAAATTTTCAAGGCCAACTATGTACTCTCCAATTCTACACTTTCGTGCGAGTCATAAATGCAAATATTCGCGCGAGAAACTCATTACTAGCCTTAAAGACGGAATCAGCCTTTATATTCCCAGGAAATGGCCCGTTTTTCCATAAAAGCGAAAATAGTAGAATTTACATTGTGTACCAAATATGGTACGCCATTTCTCGGAATCTGCCCTAAACTTTATGTAGCGGATCCACATCATTACCAACGAACGCCCAAGATAGGGGAGCAGTTATTATTCCATATTATTAGCGCCTCAAAATTAGTTTTCTGCAATTTGCTTTGTGACAGGGACATATCGTGAAACAAGATTCAACGACGGCCTAGTCGGTTTCCTGACTTACCAGCTCTGACTTAATTCTTTTAAGCCTTTGAAACCAAGCATTTATAAAAATAAACTACGCTCGTTAAGAAAAATTAAGGAGTGAACCGACGAATTTAAGATCTGCTGTGAAAAGTGGACTGAAGTTGCCAAAAATGACTCCAAAAGTTTAATGATGAAAAAGTGCAAAATTCTTTGGCACGCTTAAAAAAACATTCTGAAAATTGAATTTGTTTAATTTTTACAACATTTTAAGAACCGTACCTATGGTTCCTGTGTGCAAGCCTGTAGAGACTACAACAAAACAGCTCCAGCTTCAGGTTCTATCGACGAGAAAATCAAATCTTTTTTGAGAATTTGTTGATTGGTCTAACGATTGGTCTAAGAAAAGTCCTCGCAATTGGGTTGGAAAAAAAGACTACAAAACCACAATTTAATTTGCTAACTTTTCCATTTATGCATTTATTGGTATTTAAAATGTTCTCCTGTATTTCTTTTTTCCGAAAAATAATTTTAAAAAATTCAGAAGCAGCTATTCCGTTCATTTGTGTGTCACACAAGGACGTATACCCTTGTCGGCAAACGTATACAGTGGATATCGTTCATAGCGGGTATAACGACTCATCGGCTATAACGACGAAAATCCTAGGTCCCGAGATCTAAGAGCCTCGTGCGGTGCAATTTTTGGATGGATATAGCGACCATCGCTAAACGACCGATCGGTTATAATGACTGAATTTTTCCGGCCCGAGAGGCAAAATGATCGGGTATAACGACGAACGGTCGTCACATGTTTGTTTTTTATGTCAGCTTTTCCGGCATGCAAAGATCAAGTTTTAGTTGAAAATTCAATGCAGTGCGGAATATGAGCGAACATATGCAAAAGAAGTTCAAAAATTGTTGTTTTTGGCAGGCCGGAATGACACGACATCGCAATCGCACTTGAACTGAAGGTTGTTAAAACGTCGTAATAAATGGAAAATTCATGATACGAAACTGTATTTGCAATAGTACAATCAGCACACGAGAGCACACAGCACAACTATGAAAAAAAAAATCCTGCCCGGATTCGTCATTCAACATCGCTTTCGGAATCTGCCCTAAACTAAGCGGATCCACATAAATTCAATACCAACGATCGTCCAAGATAGGCAAGCAGGTATAGCATTCCACACTATTAGCGCCTAAAAAATAGTTTTCTGCAAATGGCTTTCCGACAGGGACATACCGAGATACATGAGTCGACTACGCCCCAGTCGGTTTCCTGATTTACCAAGTCTGACTTTATTCTTTTAGGCCCTTTTCAAGAATTTATGAAAATAAACCACGCACGTTGAACAAATTAAGGAGTCAACTGTAAGAATTTAAGTTTATCTTCTGTGAAAAGAGAAGTTGCCGAAAATGACTCGAAAAGTTTATTGATGAGAAGTGTTTCCGATATTTTCCGCTATATGTCCGCTATATGGCGGACGGTAAGATAAGTGTCGCTAGTGTCGATAACAAGAACAAGAAAATTCTTCTTGCGAAGCTGATAGCGTAATGTTCCTAAAAAACTATTCAAAGCCACAATTTGGCAATTTGTTAACTTCTCCATTTATGTCCTTATTGGTATTTATGTATTATGTTCTCCTGTATTTTTTAATTCCCAAAAATAATTAAAACAACAGTTTTTCTCCCTCTATTTGAAAATTCAATAAAGTATTCAAAGCCTCCAGATTGGACCGTTTTCGCGATCAAAATGCAATTTTAAATAAAAAGGACAGCTGTTCCATTTGTTCCTATTTTAAGAAATAACAATTGACAAGCAGCTTTACCATTCATTTCTGTGTCCCACAAGGGCGTATACCCTCGTCGGCAAACGTATACACTTAAAAAGAGGACCACCGAAAGTTCGTGGTCTGAAACGGGCTCTGACTTTAAATTACTATGACCGCTTATTACGACGACAAGACGCTATAAACAATATTATGGTATATAACGACGGCGGTCGTTATAAACAATATGAGCGGATATAACGACAATCGGCTAGAACGACGTAAATTAGGCAGTCCCTTCGATGTCGTTATAAACGATATCTACTGTATATATATATTTTGTGGTTGGTTTGTATGACAGCCCTGTGACGTAATGTTCCGATTCCATCAATTCCTAGATATGTTTTGAGGCGTTACTAGAAACACTTTTGGGTGAATTTCGGTTAAGATTAGTAAATAAAGAAAAAAGCTTTTCTTAGAAGAACCTTATTTCCAGGAGTTGGTTTGTATGACAGCCCTATGACGTAGTGTTCTGATTTCATGCGTTCCTAGATAAGTTTTAAGGCTTCACTAGGAACACATTTGGGTAAAGTTTGGTTAAGATGGGTACATAAAGAAAAAATTTTTTCTTAGGAGAACTTAATTTTCAGAGGTTGGTTTCTATGGCAGCCCCATTACCCCATGGTCCGATTCCATTCGTTCCGACATATATACAGCGTACACTTAAATGAAACTTGTGTACAAAATTTCAGCCCAATAGCTTCAAAACTGAGGGACTAGTTTGTATTGAAACAGACGGACAGACAGCCAGACAGACAGGCGGACCTCGCTCAAGCGATTTCACTCAGCACACTGATCAATAATATATATACAGGGTGTCCAGCAACTGGTTAGCCATAGACCAATGGTAGATTCTACAGGATGTTTTAGGAAAAATGTCGCCAAAATTATTTCCCTAGCTTTTACCGTTAGTTGCTGGACACCCTGTATAGTGACGGGTATAAAAATCATTAACTGTCAATTGAACTATAACGTCAAAAAAAAATTTTTTTTTGTTTCCATAGTATACGACCTGTTGATATTCTCCCTGTATGTATATGTAGGCTAAACCTTTCACAATTTTTTCTTGTATGCACACATGTAACATTTAATTAAGTTTTTAGGGAACACATTTTCTTCACAATAAAAAAAAGAGAAACGCAAAAAAATCACAGTTACCTTGCCAATGGTCCGGAACGTTTGGCTCGTTGATTGAGAATTTTCTCAACAACTGATATATTGCCGCTACGGGCAGCCTCCAGGAACTCCTGGTCTTTACCCATTGCCGTTCTTTTGATGGATCAATTGTTTTTTGTTTTTACTGCACTTTTTTTAGAACCCGCAATCTGTAAAAAAAAGGAGAAAAATTCGTTATTTCCCCAAAAAAAAATGGAAACACAGTCCACGTCAAAAACAAAACAACAACAAATGTCCCGACAGATATACAATATCACACCCATATCCCGAAAAAAAATGTCACCCACATAATATGACAACAAATTTCATATCATGCCACTATAAAGGTCCTGCAGCGCTCCTGTCAAATCCAAACCACCACCCCGCACAAAAAAAAAATTCGTGTTCCCGAATAACCGAAATAAAATGCACGCACATCCGCCGCTGAACAACAGTTTTAACGTCTGCACAACAACAACAACAACACAAGCATCACCACCAACGGTCGTTTTATTAAGAAAGACAAACCCTCACGCACTGACCTATTCACGATTTATACACTTGTCATACACTTTTGTGTATGAAACGCGGCGGGACACACACAACATCTATGACGACGACCGACGTGCTAAGATTCGTACGCGAAAATCACGTAAATAACGGGAGTGTCACGGAAATCGAGTACGCGCGCCCCAAATCTAGGCAGAAGGACGAATCGACCACCTCCTTATCCCATGGGAGAGATTCAGCTAAACGCATGACTTACCCATTCGATTTCCCAGTACACAGCACAGCACTGTACTACGAGTATAATGTATGAATGGGGGGATGCAAGAAAAAGTTTTTTCTTTTTTTTGCCTTTTTGCAGATGAATTTTTCGCGGATTGAAGAACTAACAGAGTTTACATTTAATAGAGATTAACGGAAAATAACTAAACGCGACTGAAGAGTTTGAGACAATCAACAATTATATGGGCGCGACAATACAATTTTTGCATATAAAACTTCAACTCGGAATCGCGACTGCTGCTGCTGCTGCGGGGAGACAACAGAAGTTTTACTACTAAATGTCAAACCCACTGACACTGACTAACTGAATTGAAGTTGGAGCCGATTTGGGGAGCATACTGATAAGATATGAGTGCTCCAAAATTAAATGAATCAAGTGCGTGTGTGTATGGAGAATATTTGAGGGGGAGCTTTCGGAACACACTCCAATGTGACGGTTAGATGTGTTGTTGGTTTGAAATAAACGGTTGGGCATTTTTGGCGGTTCAAAAAATTATGCAATCAGGAAAGAGTTTTTTGAGTAAATTAAGGAAATCCATATGGTTAAAATGGTACCTACTTAAAATTAATATTTAGGGCCAAATTCTATTAAATTGTATTTGAATCAGTTTACGTAGTGTAGTGTATACAAAAAAAATGCGACTGCGCAGTACATATCAATGCTTTTAAATGTGTGTCACTCTGTAATATTGTGACAGAGCAATATATTACGTATTATTCTCATATACATAGAGAAAAAAAACTCCTTAGGAAACAGCATTAAATTTATATTTTTATCTTGAGTAGGTTAGGGACAATTTATGCTGCAAGAATACGTATACAGCGCGACAAATGCTTAGGTTCAGTGTCAATTTGCCTCTAAAATTCTATATATATATACATATTATTCAGGGGCATATAATTTTTATATACACCGTTTGGCGTAATTGTTTTTTTTTTTAATTATGTAAAATTATATGAATTAGTTGGATTAATTTGAAAAAAAAATATTCCAAATGAAGGTGATTAGAAATGCGTGTTCCGCAACATTTTTTTCATTTACCACATTTGTGAACCACGCTAACGGCCATTTACTAAAAAAATTCAAGGTCCTTGCTACCAGCGTTCAAATGTTATAGCCGTACAAATATGCAAAAAAGTCTGATCCGTGTACGTAAAAGCAATAATAACCGAGAAAATTGCACCTTTATGTTTGGCAATCTTAAAGTTAAAATTTCACAGTCCCAGCCGCCTCCGTTCAGAAGATACAGCCGTTCTTAGATCCGACCCAAAACAAACTGCAATGCAAAGAGGGGAGTAAGGGCAAACGGGGTCATATTTTCCGAAATTTTTAAAATTATTTTTTCGACCAAAAATCGATGGGCGGTGGTAGATTAGCCGCCGGAGGTCATTTTAATGAAAATTTCACAGTCCCAGCCGCCTCCGTTCAGAAGATACAACCGTTCTAAAAATCTGACCCAAGACAAACTGCAATGCAAAGAGGGGAGTAAGGGCAAACGGGGTCATATTTTCCGAAATTTTTAAAATTATTTTTTCGACCAAAAATCGATGGGGGGGAGTGGTAGATTAGCCGCCGGAGGTCATTTTAATGAAAATTTCACAGTCCCAGCCGCCTCCGTTCAGAAGATACAGCCGTTGTAAGATCCGACCCGAGACAAACTGCAATGCAAAGAGGGGAGTAAGGGCAAACGGGGTCATATTTTCCGAAATTTTTAAAATTATTTTTTTCGACCAAAAATCGATGGGGAGTGGTAGATTAGCCGCCGGAGGTCATTTTAATGAAAATTTCACAGTCCCAGCCGCCTCCGTTCAGAAGATACAGCCGTTCTTAAATCCGACCCGAGACAAACTGCAATGCAAAGAGGGGAGTAAGGGCAAACGGGGTCATATTTTCCGAAATTTTTAAAATTATTTTTTCGACCAAAAATCGATGAGGGGTGGTAGATTAGCCGCCGGAGGTCATTTTAATGAAAATTTCACAGTCCCAGCCGCCTCCGTTCAGAAGATACAGCCGTTGTAAGATCCGACCCGAGACAAACTGCAATGCAAAGAGGGGAGTAAGGGCAAACGGGGTCATATTTTCCGAAATTTTTAAAATTATTTTTTCGACCAAAAATCGATGGGGGGGAGTGGTAGATTAGCCGCCGGAGGTCATTTTAATGAAAATTTCACAGTCCCAGCCGCCTCCGTTCAGAAGATACAGCCGTTGTAAGATCCGACCCGAGACAAACTGCAATGCAAAGAGGGGAGTAAGGGCAAACGGGGTCATATTTTCCGAAATTTTTAAAATTATTTTTTTCGACCAAAAATCGATGGGGAGTGGTAGATTAGCCGCCGGAGGTCATTTTAATGAAAATTTCACAGTCCCAGCCGCCTCCGTTCAGAAGATACAGCCGTTCTTAAATCCGACCCGAGACAAACTGCAATGCAAAGAGGGGAGTAAGGGCAAACGGGGTCATATTTTCCGAAATTTTTAAAATTATTTTTTCGACCAAAAATCGATGGGGAGTGGTAGATTAGCCGCCGGAGGTCATTCTAATGAAAATTTCACAGTCCCAGCCGCCTCCGTTCAGAAGATACAGCCGTTGTAAGATCCGACCCGAGACAAACTGCAATGCAAAGAGGGGAGTAAGGGCAAACGGGGTCATATTTTCCGAAATTTTTAAAATTATTTTTTCGACCAAAAATCGATGGGGAGTGGTAGATTAGCCGCCGGAGGTCATTCTAATGAAAATTTCACAGTCCCAGCCGCCTCCGTTCAGAAGATACAGCCGTTGTAAGATCCGACCCGAGACAAACTGCAATGCAAAGAGGGGAGTAAGGGCAAACGGGGTCATATTTTCCGAAATTTTTAAAATTATTTTTTTCGACCAAAAATCGATGGGGAGTGGTAGATTAGCCGCCGGAGGTCATTTTAATGAAAATTTCACAGTCCCAGCCGCCTCCGTTCAGAAGATACAGCCGTTCTTAAATCCGACCCGAGACAAACTGCAATGCAAAGAGGGGAGTAAGGGCAAACGGGGTCATATTTTCCGAAATTTTTAAAATTATTTTTTCGACCAAAAATCGATGGGGAGTGGTAGATTAGCCGCCGGAGGTCATTCTAATGAAAATTTCACAGTCCCAGCCGCCTCCGTTCAGAAGATACAGCCGTTGTAAGATCCGACCCGAGACAAACTGCAATGCAAAGAGGGGAGTAAGGGCAAACGGGGTCATATTTTCCGAAATTTTTAAAATTATTTTTGCGACCAAAAATCGATGGGGAGTGGTAGATTAGCCGCCGGAGGTCATTCTAATGAAAATTTCACAGTCCCAGCCGCCTCCGTTCAGAAGATACAGCCGTTGTAAGATCCGACCCGAGACAAACTGCAATGCAAAGAGGGGAGTAAGGGCAAACGGGGTCATATTTTCCGAAATTTTTAAAATTATTTTTTCGACCAAAAATCGATGGGGGGTGGTAGATTAGCCGCCGGAGGTCATTTTAATGAAAATTTCACAGTCCCAGCCGCCTCCGTTCAGAAGATACAGCCGTTGTAAGATCCGACCCGAGACAAACTGCAATGCAAAGAGGGGAGTAAGGGCAAACGGGGTCATATTTTCCGAAATTTTTAAAATTTTTTTTTCGACCAAAAATCGATGGGGAGTGGTAGATTAGCCGCCGGAGGTCATTTTAATGGAAATTTCACAGTCCCAGCCGGCTCCGTTCAGAAGATACAGCCGTTCTTAGATCCGACCCGAGACAAACTGCAATGCAAAGAGGGGAGTAAGGGCAAACGGGGTCATATTTTCCGAAATTTTTAAAATTATTTTTTCGACCAAAAATCGATGGGGAGTGGTAGATTAGCCGCCGGAGGTCATTTTAATGAAAATTTCACAGTCCCAGCCGCCTCCGTTCAGAAGATACAGCCGTTCTTAGATCCGACCCGAGACAAACTGCAATGCAAAGAGGGGAGTAAGGGCAAACGGGGTCATATTTTCCGAAATTTTTAAAATTATTTTTTCGACCAAAAATCGATGGGGAGTGGTAGATTAGCCGCCGGAGGTCATTTTAATGAAAATTTCACAGTCCCAGCCGCCTCCGTTCAGAAGATACAGCCGTTCTTAGATCCGACCCGAGACAAACTGCAATGCAAAGAGGGGAGTAAGGGCAAACGGGGTCATATTTTCCGAAATTTTTAAAATTATTTTTTCGACCAAAAATCGATGGGGAGTGGTAGATTAGCCGCCGGAGGTCATTTTAATGAAAATTTCACAGTCCCAGCCGCCTCCGTTCAGAAGATACAGCCGTTCTTAGATCCGACCCGAGACAAACTGCAATGCAAAGAGGGGAGTAAGGGCAAACGGGGTCATATTTTCCGAAATTTTTAAAATTATTTTTTCGACCAAACATCGATGGGGAGTGGTAGATTAGCCGCCGGAGGTCATTCTAATGAAAATTTCACAGTCCCAGCCGCCTCCGTTCAGAAGATACAGCCGTTGTAAGATCCGACCCGAGACAAACTGCAATGCAAAGAGGGGAGTAAGGGCAAACGGGGTCATATTTTCCGAAATTTTTAAAATTATTTTTTCGACCAAACATCGATGGGGAGTGGTAGATTAGCCGCCGGAGGTCATTCTAATGAAAATTTCACAGTCCCAGCCGCCTCCGTTCAGAAGATACAGCCGTTGTAAGATCCGACCCGAGACAAACTGCAATGCAAAGAGGGGAGTAAGGGCAAACGGGGTCATATTTTCCGAAATTTTTAAAATTATTTTTTCGACCAAAAATCGATGGGGGTGGTAGATTAGCCGCCGGAGGTCATTTTAATGAAAATTTCACAGTCCCAGCCGCCTCCGTTCAGAAGATACAGCCGTTGTAAGATCCGACCCGAGACAAACTGCAATGCAAAGAGGGGAGTAAGGGCAAACGGGGTCATATTTTCCGAAATTTTCAAAATTATTTTTTCGACCAAAAATCGATGGGGAGTGGTAGATTAGCCGCCGGAGGTCATTTTAATGAAAATTTCACAGTCCCAGCCGCCTCCGTTCAGAAGATACAGCCGTTCTTAGATCCGACCCGAGACAAACTGCAATGCAAAGAGGGGAGTAAGGGCAAACGGGGTCATATTTTCCGAAATTTTTAAAATTATTTTTTCGACCAAAAATCGATGGGGGGTGGTAGATTAGCCGCCCGAGGTCATTTTAATGAAAATTTCACAGTCCCAGCCGCCTCCGTTCAGAAGATACAGCCGTTCTTAGATCCGACCCGAGACAAACTGCAATGCAAAGAGGGGAGTAAGGGCAAACGGGGTCATATTTTCCGAAATTTTTAAAATTATTTTTTTGACCAAAAATCGATGGGGAGTGGTAGCTTAGCCGCCGGAGGTCATTTTAATGAAAATTTCGCAGTCCCAGCCGCCTCCGTTCAGAAGATACAGCCGTTGTAAGATCCGACCCGAGACAAACTGCAATGCAAAGAGGGGAGTAAGGGCAAACGGGGTCATATTTTCCGAAATTTTTAAAATTATTTTTTCGACCAAAAATCGATGGGGGGTGGTAGATTAGCCGCCCGAGGTCATTTTAATGAAAATTTCACAGTCCCAGCCGCCTCCGTTCAGAAGATACAGCCGTTCTTAGATCCGACCCGAGACAAACTGCAATGCAAAGAGGGGAGTAAGGGCAAACGGGGTCATATTTTCCGAAATTTTTAAAATTATTTTTTCGACCAAAAATCGATGGGGAGTGGTAGATTAGCCGCCGGAGGTCATTTTAATGAAAATTTCACAGTCCCAGCCGCCTCCGTTCAGAAGATACAGCCGTTCTTAGATCCGACCCGAGACAAACTGCAATGCAAAGAGGGGAGTAAGGGCAAACGGGGTCATATTTTCCGAAATTTTTAAAATTATTTTTTCGACCAAAAATCGATGGGGGGTGGTAGATTAGCCGCCCGAGGTCATTTTAATGAAAATTTCACAGTCCCAGCCGCCTCCGTTCAGAAGATACAGCCGTTCTTAGATCCGACCCGAGACAAACTGCAATGCAAAGAGGGGAGTAAGGGCAAACGGGGTCATATTTTCCGAAATTTTTAAAATTATTTTTTTGACCAAAAATCGATGGGGAGTGGTAGCTTAGCCGCCGGAGGTCATTTTAATGAAAATTTCACAGTCCCAGCCGCCTCCGTTCAGAAGATACAGCCGTTCTTAGATCCGACCCGAGACAAACTGCAATGCAAAGAGGGGAGTAAGGGCAAACGGGGTCATATTTTCCGAAATTTTTAAAATTATTTTTTCGACCAAAAATCGATGAAGGGTGGTAGATTAGCCGCCGGAGGTCATTTTAATGAAAATTTCACAGTCCCAGCCGCCTCCGTTCAGAAGATACAGCCGAGACAAACTGCAATGCAAAGAGGGGAGTAAGGGCAAACGGGGTCATATTTTCCGAAATTTTTAAAATTATTTTTTCGACCAAGAATCGATGGGGGGTGGTAGATTAGCCGCCGGAGGTCATTTTAATGAAAATTTCACAGTCCCAGCTGCCTCCGTTCAGAAGATACAGCCGTTCTAAGATCCGACCCAAGACAAACTGCAATGCAAAGAGGGGAGTAAGGGCAAACGGGGTCATATTTTCCGAAATTTTTAAAATTATCTTTTCGACTAAAAATCGATGGGGGGTGGTAGATTAGCCGCCGGAGTCATTTTAATGAAAATTTCACAGTCCCAGCCGCCTCCGTTCAGAAGATACAGCCGTTCTAAGATCCGACCCAAGACAAACTGCAATGCAAAGAGGGGAGTAAGGGCAAACGGGGTCATATTTTCCGAAATTTTTAAAATTATTTTTTCGACCAAAAATCGATGAGGGGTGGTAGATTAGCCGCCGGAGGTCATTTTAATGAAAATTTCACGGTCCCAGCCGCCTCCGTTCAGAAGATACAGCCGTTCTAAGATCCGACCCAAGACAAACTGCAATGCAAAGAGGGGAGTAAGGGCAAACGGGGTCATATTTTCCGAAATTTTTAAAATTATTTTTTCGACCAAAAATCGATGAGGGGTGGTAGATTAGCCGCCGGAGGTCATTTTAATGAAAATTTCACGGTCCCAGCCGCCTCCGTTCAGAAGATACAGCCGTTCTAAGATCCGACCCAAGACAAACTGCAATGCAAAGAGGGGAGTAAGGGCAAACGGGGTCATATTTTCCGAAATTTTTAAAATTATTTTTTCGACCAAAAATCGATGAAGGGTGGTAGATTAGCCGCCGGAGGTCATTTTAATGAAAATTTCACAGTCCCAGCCGCCTCCGTTCAGAAGATACAGCCGTTGTACGATCCGACCCGAGACAAACTGCAATGCAAAGAGGGAGTAAGGGCAAACGGGGTCATATTTTCCGAAATTTTTAAAATTATTTTTTCGACCAAAAATCGATGAGGGGTGGTAGATTAGCCGCCGGAGGTCATTTTAATGAAAATTTCACGGTCCCAGCCGCCTCCGTTCAGAAGATACAGCCGTTCTAAGATCCGACCCAAGACAAACTGCAATGCAAAGAGGGGAGTAAGGGCAAACGGGGTCATATTTTCCGAAATTTTTAAAATTATTTTTTCGACCAAAAATCGATGGGGGGTGGTAGATTAGCCGCCGGAGGTCATTTTAATGAAAATTTCACAGTCCCAGCCGCCTCCGTTCAGAAGATACAGCCGTTCTAAGATCCGACCCAAGACAAACTGCAATGCAAAGAGGGGAGTAAGGGCAAACGGGGTCATATTTTCCGAAATTTTTAAAATTATTTTTTCGACCAAAAATCGATGGGGGTGGTAGATTAGCCGCCGGAGGTCATTTTAATGAAAATTTCACAGTCCCAGCCGCCTCCGTTCAGAAGATACAGCCGTTCTAAGATCCGACCCAAGACAAACTGCAATGCAAAGAGGGGAGTAAGGGCAAACGGGGTCATATTTTCCGAAATTTTTAAAATTATTTTTTCGACCAAAAATCGATGGGGAGTGGTAGATTAGCCGCCGGAGGTCATTCTAATGAAAATTTCACAGTCCCAGCCGCCTCCGTTCAGAAGATACAGCCGTTCTTAAATCCGACCCGAGACAAACTGCAATGCAAAGAGGGGAGTAAGGGCAAACGGGGTCATATTTTCCGAAATTTTTAAAATTATTTTTTCGACCAAAAATCGATGAGGGGTGGTAGATTAGCCGCCGGAGGTCATTTTAATGAAAATTTCACAGTCCCAGCCGCCTCCGTTCAGAAGATACAGCCGTTGTAAGATCCGACCCGAGACAAACTGCAATGCAAAGAGGGGAGTAAGGGCAAACGGGGTCATATTTTCCGAAATTTTTAAAATTATTTTTTTGACCAAAAATCGATGGGGGGTGGTAGATTAGCCGCCGGAGGTCATTTTAATGAAAATTTCACGGTCCCAGCCGCCTCCGGTCAGAAGATACAGCCGTTCTAAGATCCGACCCGAGACAAACTGCAATGCAAAGAGGGGAGTAAGGGCAAACGGGGTCATATTTTCCGAAATTTTTAAAATTATTTTTTCGACCAAAAATCGATGGGGGGTGGTAGATTAGCCGCCGGAGGTCATTTTAATGAAAATTTCACAGTCCCAGCCGCCTCCGTTCAGAAGATACAGCCGTTGTAAGATCCGACCCGAGACAAACTGCAATGCAAAGAGGGGAGTAAGGGCAAACGGGGTCATATTTTCCGAAATTTTTAAAATTATTTTTTCGACCAAAAATCGATGGGGAGTGGTAGATTAGCCGCCGGAGGTCATTTTAATGAAAATTTCACAGTCCCAGCCGGCTCCGTTCAGAAGATACAGCCGTTCTTAGATCCGACCCGAGACAAACTGCAATGCAAAGAGGGGAGTAAGGGCAAACGGGGTCATATTTTCCGAAATTTTTAAAATTATTTTTTCGACCAAAAATCGATGGGGAGTGGTAGATTAGCCGCCGGAGGTCATTTTAATGAAAATTTCACAGTCCCAGCCGCCTCCGTTCAGAAGATACAGCCGTTCTTAGATCCGACCCGAGACAAACTGCAATGCAAAGAGGGGAGTAAGGGCAAACGGGGTCATATTTTCCGAAATTTTTAAAATTATTTTTTCGACCAAAAATCGATGGGGAGTGGTAGATTAGCCGCCCGAGGTCATTTTAATGAAAATTTCACAGTCCCAGCCGCCTCCGTTCAGAAGATACAGCCGTTGTAAGATCCGACCCGAGACAAACTGCAATGCAAAGAGGGGAGTAAGGGCAAACGGGGTCATATT
The DNA here is from genome assembly GCA_949715475.1 of Microchrysa polita. Taxonomy (NCBI): domain Eukaryota; kingdom Metazoa; phylum Arthropoda; class Insecta; order Diptera; family Stratiomyidae; genus Microchrysa; species Microchrysa polita. Next base: position 10,570,001 of record OX454422.1, on the reverse strand, counting down.
TTCCGAAATTTTTAAAATTATTTTTTCGACCAAAAATCGATGGGGGGTGGTAGATTAGCCGCCGGAGGTCATTTTAATGAAAATTTCACAGTCCCAGCCGCCTCCGTTCAGAAGATACAGCCGTTGTAAGATCCGACCCGAGACAAACTGCAATGCAAAGAGTAAGGGAGTAAGGGCAAACGGGGTCATATTTTCCGAAATTTTTAAAATTATTTTTTTGACCAAAAATCGATGGGGGGTGGTAGATTAGCCGCCGGAGGTCATTTTAATGAAAATTTCACAGTCCCAGCCGCCTCCGTTCAGAAGATACACCCGTTCTAAGATCCGACCCAAGACAAACTGCAATGCAAAGAGGGGAGTAAGGGCAAACGGGGTCATATTTTCCGAAATTTTTAAAATTATTTTTTTGAACAAAAATCGATGGGGGTGGTAGATTAGCCGCCGGAGGTCATTTTAATGAAAATTTCACGGTCCCAGCCGCCTCCGTTCAGAAGATACAGCCGTTCTAAGATCCGACCCAAGACAAACTGCAATGCAAAGAGGGGAGTAAGGGCAAACGGGGTCATATTTTCCGAAATTTTTAAAATTATTTTTTTGACCAAAAATCGATGGGGGGTGGTAGATTAGCCGCCGGAGGTCATTTTAATGAAAATTTCACAGTCCCAGCCGCCTCCGTTCAGAAGATACAGCCGTTGTAAGATCCGACCCGAGACAAACTGCAATGCAAAGAGGGGAGTAAGGGCAAACGGGGTCATATTTTCCGAAATTTTTAAAATTATTTTTTTGACCAAAAATCGATGGGGGGTGGTAGATTAGCCGCCGGAGGTCATTTTAATGAAAATTTCACGGTCCCAGCCGCCTCCGTTCAGAAGATACAGCCGTTCTAAGATCCGACCCAAGACAAACTGCAATGCAAAGAGGGGAGTAAGGGCAAACGGGGTCATATTTTCCGAAATTTTTAAAATTATTTTTTTGACCAAAAATCGATGGGGGGTGGTAGATTAGCCGCCGGAGGTCATTTTAATGAAAATTTCACAGTCCCAGCCGCCTCCGTTCAGAAGATACAGCCGTTGTAAGATCCGACCCGAGACAAACTGCAATGCAAAGAGGGGAGTAAGGGCAAACGGGGTCATATTTTCCGAAATTTTTAAAATTATTTTTTCGACCAAAAATCGATGGGGGTGGTAGATTAGCCGCCGGAGGTCATTTTAATGAAAATTTCACGGTCCCAGCCGCCTCCGTTCAGAAGATACACCCGTTCTAAGATCCGACCCAAGACAAACTGCAATGCAAAGAGGGGAGTAAGGGCAAACGGGGTCATATTTTCCGAAATTTTTAAAATTATTTTTTTGACCAAAAATCGATGGGGGGTGGTAGATTAGCCGCCGGAGGTCATTTTAATGAAAATTTCACGGTCCCAGCCGCCTCCGTTCAGAAGATACAGCCGTTCTAAGATCCGACCCAAGACAAACTGCAATGCAAAGAGGGGAGTAAGGGCAAACGGGGTCATATTTTCCGAAATTTTTAAAATTATTTTTTTGACCAAAAATCGATGGGGGGTGGTAGATTAGCCGCCGGAGGTCATTTTAATGGAAATTTCACAGTCCCAGCCGCCTCCGTTCAGAAGATACAGCCGTTCTAAGATCCGACCCAAGACAAACTGCAATGCAAAGAGGGGAGTAAGGGCAAACGGGGTCATATTTTCCGAAATTTTTAAAATTATTTTTTTGACCAAAAATCGATGGGGGTCTTAGATTAGCCGCCGGAGGTCATTTTAATGGAAATTTCACAGTCCCAGCCGCCTCCGTTCAGAAGATACAGCCGTTCTAAGATCCGACCCAAGACAAACTGCAATGCAAAGAGGGGAGTAAGGGCAAACGGGGTCATATTTTCCGAAATTTTTAAAATTATTTTTTTGACCAAAAATCGATGGGGGGTGGTAGATTAGCCGCCGGAGGTCATTTTAATGAAAATTTCACGGTCCCAGCCGCCTCCGTTCAGAAGATACAGCCGTTCTAAGATCCGACCCAAGACAAACTGCAATGCAAAGAGGGGAGTAAGGGCAAACGGGGTCATATTTTCCGAAATTTTTAAAATTATTTTTTTGACCAAAAATCGATGGGGGGTGGTAGATTAGCCGCCGGAGGTCATTTTAATGGAAATTTCACAGTCCCAGCCGCCTCCGTTCAGAAGATACAGCCGTTGTAAGATCCGACCCGAGACAAACTGCAATGCAAAGAGGGGAGTAAGGGCAAACGGGGTCATATTTTCCGAAATTTTTAAAATTATTTTTTTGACCAAAAATCGATGGGGGTCTTAGATTAGCCGCCGGAGGTCATTTTAATGGAAATTTCACAGTCCCAGCCGCCTCCGTTCAGAAGATACAGCCGTTCTAAGATCCGACCCAAGACAAACTGCAATGCAAAGAGGGGAGTAAGGGCAAACGGGGTCATATTTTCCGAAATTTTTAAAATTATTTTTTTGACCAAAAATCGATGGGGGGTGGTAGATTAGCCGCCGGAGGTCATTTTAATGGAAATTTCACAGTCCCAGCCGCCTCCGTTCAGAAGATACAGCCGTTGTAAGATCCGACCCGAGACAAACTGCAATGCAAAGAGGGGAGTAAGGGCAAACGGGGTCATATTTTCCGAAATTTTTAAAATTATTTTTTTGACCAAAAATCGATGGGGGGTGGTAGATTAGCCGCCGGAGGTCATTTTAATGGAAATTTCACAGTCCCAGCCGCCTCCGTTCAGAAGATACAGCCGTTGTAAGATCCGACCCGAGACAAACTGCAATGCAAAGAGGGGAGTAAGGGCAAACGGGGTCATATTTTCCGAAATTTTTAAAATTATTTTTTTGACCAAAAATCGATGGGGGGTGGTAGATTAGCCGCCGGAGGTCATTTTAATGAAAATTTCACAGTCCCAGCCGCCTCCGTTCAGAAGATACACCCGTTCTAAGATCCGACCCAAGACAAACTGCAATGCAAAGAGGGGAGTAAAGGCAAACGGGGTCATATTTTCCGAAATTTTTAAAATTATTTTTTCTACCAAAAATCGATGGGGGGTGGTAGATTAGCCGCCGGAGGTCATTTTAATGAAAATTTCACAGTCCCAGCCGCCTTCGTTCAGAAGATACAGCCGTTCTAAGATCCGACCCAAGACAAACTGCAATGCAAAGAGGGGAGTAAGGGCAAACGGGGTCATATTTTCCGAAATTTTTAAAATTATTTTTTTGACCAAAAATCGATGGGGGGTGGTAGATTAGCCGCCGGAGGTCATTTTAATGAAAATTTCACGATCCCAGCCGCCTCCGTCCAGAAGATACAGCCGTTCTAAGATCCGACCCAAGACAAACTGCAATGCAAAGAGGGGAGTAAGGGCAAACGGGGTCATATTTTCCGAAATTTTTAAAATTATTTTTTTGACCAAAAATCGATGGGGGGTGGTAGATTAGCCGCCGGAGGTCATTTTAATGAAAATTTCACGGTCCCAGCCGCCTCCGTTCAGAAGATACAGCCGTTCTAAGATCCGACCCAAGACAAACTGCAATGCAAAGAGGGGAGTAAGGGCAAACGGGGTCATATTTTCCGAAATTTTTAAAATTATTTTTTTGACCAAAAATCGATGGGGGGTGGTAGATTAGCCGCCGGAGGTCATTTTAATGAAAATTTCACGGTCCCAGCCGCCTCCGTTCAGAAGATACAGCCGTTCTAAGATCCGACCCAAGACAAACTGCAATGCAAAGAGGGGAGTAAGGGCAAACGGGGTCATATTTTCCGAAATTTTTAAAATTATTTTTTTGACCAAAAATCGATGGGGGGTGGTAGATTAGCCGCCGGAGGTCATTTTAATGGAAATTTCACAGTCCCAGCCGCCTCCGTTCAGAAGATACAGCCGTTCTAAGATCCGACCCAAGACAAACTGCAATGCAAAGAGGGGAGTAAGGGCAAACGGGGTCATATTTTCCGAAATTTTTAAAATTATTTTTTTGACCAAAAATCGATGGGGGGTGGTAGATTAGCCGCCGGAGGTCATTTTAATGGAAATTTCACAGTCCCAGCCGCCTCCGTTCAGAAGATACAGCCGTTCTACGATCCGACCCAAGACAAACTGCAATGCAAAGAGGGGAGTAAGGGCAAACGGGGTCATATTTTCCGAAATTTTTAAAATTATTTTTTTGACCAAAAATCGATGGGGGGTGGTAGATTAGCCGCCGGAGGTCATTTTAATGGAAATTTCACAGTCCCAGCCGCCTCCGTTCAGAAGATACAGCCGTTCTAAGATCCGACCCAAGACAAACTGCAATGCAAAGAGGGGAGTAAGGGCAAACGGGGTCATATTTTCCGAAATTTTTAAAATTATTTTTTTGACCAAAAATCGATGGGGGTCTTAGATTAGCCGCCGGAGGTCATTTTAATGGAAATTTCACAGTCCCAGCCGCCTCCGTTCAGAAGATACAGCCGTTCTAAGATCCGACCCAAGACAAACTGCAATGCAAAGAGGGGAGTAAGGGCAAACGGGGTCATATTTTCCGAAATTTTTAAAATTATTTTTTTGACCAAAAATCGATGGGGGGTGGTAGATTAGCCGCCGGAGGTCATTTTAATGGAAATTTCACAGTCCCAGCCGCCTCCGTTCAGAAGATACAGCCGTTCTAAGATCCGACCCAAGACAAACTGCAATGCAAAGAGGGGAGTAAGGGCAAACGGGGTCATATTTTCCGAAATTTTTAAAATTATTTTTTTGACCAAAAATCGATGGGGGGTCTTAGATTAGCCGCCGGAGGTCATTTTAATGGAAATTACACAGTCCCAGCCGCCTCCGTTCAGAAGATACAGCCGTTCTAAGATCCGACCCAAGACAAACTGCAATGCAAAGAGGGGAGTAAGGGCAAACGGGGTCATATTTTCCGAAATTTTTAAAATTATTTTTTTGACCAAAAATCGATGGGGGGTGGTAGATTAGCCGCCGGAGGTCATTTTAATGAAAATTTCACGGTCCCAGCCGCCTCCGTTCAGAAGATACAGCCGTTCTAAGATCCGACCCAAGACAAACTGCAATGCAAAGAGGGGAGTAAGGGCAAACGGGGTCATATTTTCCGAAATTTTTAAAATTATTTTTTTGACCAAAAATCGATGGGGGGTCTTAGATTAGCCGCCGGAGGTCATTTTAATGGAAATTTCACAGTCCCAGCCGCCTCCGTTCAGAAGATACAGCCGTTCTAAGATCCGACCCAAGACAAACTGCAATGCAAAGAGGGGAGAGTAAGGGCAAACGGGGTCATATTTTCCGAAATTTTTAAAATTATTTTTTTGACCAAAAATCGATGGGGGGTGGTAGATTAGCCGCCGGAGGTCATTTTAATGGAAATTTCACAGTCCCAGCCGCCTCCGTTCAGAAGATACAGCCGTTCTAAGATCCGACCCAAGACAAACTGCAATGCAAAGAGGGGAGTAAGGGCAAACGGGGTCATATTTTCCGAAATTTTTAAAATTATTTTTTTGACCAAAAATCGATGGGGGTCTTAGATTAGCCGCCGGAGGTCATTTTAATGGAAATTTCACAGTCCCAGCCGCCTCCGTTCAGAAGATACAGCCGTTCTAAGATCCGACCCAAGACAAACTGCAATGCGAAGAGGGGAGTAAGGGCAAACGGGGTCATATTTTCCGAAATTTTTAAAATTATTTTTTTGACCAAAAATCGATGGGGGGTGGTAGATTAGCCGCCGGAGGTCATTTTAATGGAAATTTCACAGTCCCAGCCGCCTCCGTTCAGAAGATACAGCCGTTCTAAGATCCGACCCAAGACAAACTGCAATGCAAAGAGGGGAGTAAGGGCAAACGGGGTCATATTTTCCGAAATTTTTAAAATTATTTTTTTGACCAAAAATCGATGGGGGGTGGTAGATTAGCCGCCGGAGGTCATTTTAATGGAAATTTCACAGTCCCAGCCGCCTCCGTTCAGAAGATACAGCCGTTCTAAGATCCGACCCAAGACAAACTGCAATGCAAAGAGGGGAGTAAGGGCAAACGGGGTCATATTTTCCGAAATTTTTAAAATTATTTTTTTGACCAAAAATCGATGGGGGGTGGTAGATTAGCCGCCGGAGGTCATTTTAATGGAAATTTCACAGTCCCAGCCGCCTCCGTTCAGAAGATACAGCCGTTCTAAGATCCGACCCAAGACAAACTGCAATGCAAAGAGGGGAGTAAGGGCAAACGGGGTCATATTTTCCGAAATTTTTAAAATTATTTTTTTGACCAAAAATCGATGGGGGTCTTAGATTAGCCGCCGGAGGTCATTTTAATGGAAATTTCACAGTCCCAGCCGCCTCCGTTCAGAAGATACAGCCGTTCTAAGATCCGACCCAAGACAAACTGCAATGCAAAGAGGGGAGTAAGGGCAAACGGGGTCATATTTTCCGAAATTTTTAAAATTATTTTTTTGACCAAAAATCGATGGGGGGTGGTAGATTAGCCGCCGGAGGTCATTTTAATGGAAATTTCACAGTCGCAGCCGCCTCCGTTCAGAAGATACAGCCGTTCTAAGATCCGACCCAAGACAAACTGCAATGCAAAGAGGGGAGTAAGGGCAAACGGGGTCATATTTTCCGAAATTTTTAAAATTATTTTTTCGACCAAAAATCGATGGGGAGTGGTAGATTAGCCGCCGGAGGTCATTTTAATGAAAATTTCACAGTCCCAGCCGGCTCCGTTCAGAAGATACAGCCGTTCTTAGATCCGACCCGAGACAAACTGCAATGCAAAGAGGGGAGTAAGGGCAAACGGGGTCATATTTTCCGAAATTTTTAAAATTATTTTTTCGACCAAAAATCGATGGGGAGTGGTAGATTAGCCGCCGGAGGTCATTTTAATGAAAATTTCACAGTCCCAGCCGCCTCCGTTCAGAAGATACAGCCGTTCTTAGATCCGACCCGAGACAAACTGCAATGCAAAGAGGGGAGTAAGGGCAAACGGGGTCATATTTTCCGAAATTTTTAAAATTATTTTTTCGACCAAAAATCGATGGGGAGTGGTAGATTAGCCGCCCGAGGTCATTTTAATGAAAATTTCACAGTCCCAGCCGCCTCCGTTCAGAAGATACAGCCGTTGTAAGATCCGACCCGAGACAAACTGCAATGCAAAGAGGGGAGTAAGGGCAAACGGGGTCATATTTTCCGAAATTTTTAAAATTATTTTTTCGACCAAAAATCGATGGGGGGTGGTAGATTAGCCGCCGGAGGTCATTTTAATGAAAATTTCACAGTCCCAGCCGCCTCCGTTCAGAAGATACAGCCGTTGTAAGATCCGACCCGAGACAAACTGCAATGCAAAGAGTAAGGGAGTAAGGGCAAACGGGGTCATATTTTCCGAAATTTTTAAAATTATTTTTTTGACCAAAAATCGATGGGGGGTGGTAGATTAGCCGCCGGAGGTCATTTTAATGAAAATTTCACAGTCCCAGCCGCCTCCGTTCAGAAGATACACCCGTTCTAAGATCCGACCCAAGACAAACTGCAATGCAAAGAGGGGAGTAAGGGCAAACGGGGTCATATTTTCCGAAATTTTTAAAATTATTTTTTTGAACAAAAATCGATGGGGGTGGTAGATTAGCCGCCGGAGGTCATTTTAATGAAAATTTCACGGTCCCAGCCGCCTCCGTTCAGAAGATACAGCCGTTCTAAGATCCGACCCAAGACAAACTGCAATGCAAAGAGGGGAGTAAGGGCAAACGGGGTCATATTTTCCGAAATTTTTAAAATTATTTTTTTGACCAAAAATCGATGGGGGGTGGTAGATTAGCCGCCGGAGGTCATTTTAATGAAAATTTCACAGTCCCAGCCGCCTCCGTTCAGAAGATACAGCCGTTGTAAGATCCGACCCGAGACAAACTGCAATGCAAAGAGGGGAGTAAGGGCAAACGGGGTCATATTTTCCGAAATTTTTAAAATTATTTTTTTGACCAAAAATCGATGGGGGGTGGTAGATTAGCCGCCGGAGGTCATTTTAATGGAAATTTCACAGTCCCAGCCGCCTCCGTTCAGAAGATACACCCGTTCTAAGATCCGACCCAAGACAAACTGCAATGCAAAGAGGGGAGTAAGGGCAAACGGGGTCATATTTTCCGAAATTTTTAAAATTATTTTTTCTACCAAAAATCGATGGGGGGTGGTAGATTAGCCGCCGGAGGTCATTTTAATGAAAATTTCACAGTCCCAGCCGCCTTCGTTCAGAAGATACAGCCGTTCTAAGATCCGACCCAAGACAAACTGCAATGCAAAGAGGGGAGTAAGGGCAAACGGGGCCATATTTTCCGAAATTTTTAAAATTATTTTTTTGACCAAAAATCGATGGGGGGTGGTAGATTAGCCGCCGGAGGTCATTTTAATGAAAATTTCACGGTCCCAGCCGCCTCTGTCCAGAAGATACAGCCGTTCTAAGATCCGACCCAAGACAAACTGCAATGCAAAGAGGGGAGTAAGGGCAAACGGGGTCATATTTTCCGAAATTTTTAAAATTATTTTTTTGACCAAAAATCGATGGGGGGTGGTAGATTAGCCGCCGGAGGTCATTTTAATGAAAATTTCACGGTCCCAGCCGCCTCCGTTCAGAAGATACAGCCGTTCTAAGATCCGACCCAAGACAAACTGCAATGCAAAGAGGGGAGTAAGGGCAAACGGGGTCATATTTTCCGAAATTTTTAAAATTATTTTTTTGACCAAAAATCGATGGGGGGTGGTAGATTAGCCGCCGGAGGTCATTTTAATGAAAATTTCACGGTCCCAGCCGCCTCCGTTCAGAAGATACAGCCGTTCTAAGATCCGACCCAAGACAAACTGCAATGCAAAGAGGGGAGTAAGGGCAAACGGGGTCATATTTTCCGAAATTTTTAAAATTATTTTTTTGACCAAAAATCGATGGGGGGTGGTAGATTAGCCGCCGGAGGTCATTTTAATGGAAATTTCACAGTCCCAGCCGCCTCCGTTCAGAAGATACAGCCGTTCTAAGATCCGACCCAAGACAAACTGCAATGCAAAGAGGGGAGTAAGGGCAAACGGGGTCATATTTTCCGAAATTTTTAAAATTATTTTTTTGACCAAAAATCGATGGGGGGTGGTAGATTAGCCGCCGGAGGTCATTTTAATGGAAATTTCACAGTCCCAGCCGCCTCCGTTCAGAAGATACAGCCGTTGTAAGATCCGACCCGAGACAAACTGCAATGCAAAGAGGGGAGTAAGGGCAAACGGGGTCATATTTTCCGAAATTTTTAAAATTATTTTTTTGACCAAAAATCGATGGGGGGTGGTAGATTAGCCGCCGGAGGTCATTTTAATGGAAATTTCACAGTCCCAGCCGCCTCCGTTCAGAAGATACAGCCGTTGTAAGATCCGACCCGAGACAAACTGCAATGCAAAGAGGGGAGTAAGGGCAAACGGGGTCATATTTTCCGAAATTTTTAAAATTATTTTTTTGACCAAAAATCGATGGGGGGTGGTAGATTAGCCGCCGGAGGTCATTTTAATGAAAATTTCACAGTCCCAGCCGCCTCCGTTCAGAAGATACACCCGTTCTAAGATCCGACCCAAGACAAACTGCAATGCAAAGAGGGGAGTAAAGGCAAACGGGGTCATATTTTCCGAAATTTTTAAAATTATTTTTTCTACCAAAAATCGATGGGGGGTGGTAGATTAGCCGCCGGAGGTCATTTTAATGAAAATTTCACAGTCCCAGCCGCCTTCGTTCAGAAGATACAGCCGTTCTAAGATCCGACCCAAGACAAACTGCAATGCAAAGAGGGGAGTAAGGGCAAACGGGGTCATATTTTCCGAAATTTTTAAAATTATTTTTTTGACCAAAAATCGATGGGGGGTGGTAGATTAGCCGCCGGAGGTCATTTTAATGAAAATTTCACGGTCCCAGCCGCCTCCGTTCAGAAGATACAGCCGTTCTAAGATCCGACCCAAGACAAACTGCAATGCAAAGAGGGGAGTAAGGGCAAACGGGGTCATATTTTCCGAAATTTTTAAAATTATTTTTTTGACCAAAAATCGATGGGGGGTGGTAGATTAGCCGCCGGAGGTCATTTTAATGAAAATTTCACGGTCCCAGCCGCCTCCGTTCAGAAGATACAGCCGTTCTAAGATCCGACCCAAGACAAACTGCAATGCAAAGAGGGGAGTAAGGGCAAACGGGGTCATATTTTCCGAAATTTTTAAAATTATTTTTTTGACCAAAAATCGATGGGGGGTGGTAGATTAGCCGCCGGAGGTCATTTTAATGAAAATTTCACGGTCCCAGCCGCCTCCGTTCAGAAGATACAGCCGTTCTAAGATCCGACCCAAGACAAACTGCAATGCAAAGAGGGGAGTAAGGGCAAACGGGGTCATATTTTCCGAAATTTTTAAAATTATTTTTTTGACCAAAAATCGATGGGGGGTGGTAGATTAGCCGCCGGAGGTCATTTTAATGGAAATTTCACAGTCCCAGCCGCCTCCGTTCAGAAGATACAGCCGTTCTAAGATCCGACCCAAGACAAACTGCAATGCAAAGAGGGGAGTAAGGGCAAACGGGGTCATATTTTCCGAAATTTTTAAAATTATTTTTTTGACCAAAAATCGATGGGGGGTGGTAGATTAGCCGCCGGAGGTCATTTTAATGGAAATTTCACAGTCCCAGCCGCCTCCGTTCAGAAGATACAGCCGTTCTAAGATCCGACCCAAGACAAACTGCAATGCAAAGAGGGGAGTAAGGGCAAACGGGGTCATATTTTCCGAAATTTTTAAAATTATTTTTTTGACCAAAAATCGATGGGGGGTCTTAGATTAGCCGCCGGAGGTCATTTTAATGGAAATTACACAGTCCCAGCCGCCTCCGTTCAGAAGATACAGCCGTTCTAAGATCCGACCCAAGACAAACTGCAATGCAAAGAGGGGAGTAAGGGCAAACGGGGTCATATTTTCCGAAATTTTTAAAATTATTTTTTTGACCAAAAATCGATGGGGGGTGGTAGATTAGCCGCCGGAGGTCATTTTAATGAAAATTTCACGGTCCCAGCCGCCTCCGTTCAGAAGATACAGCCGTTCTAAGATCCGACCCAAGACAAACTGCAATGCAAAGAGGGGAGTAAGGGCAAACGGGGTCATATTTTCCGAAATTTTTAAAATTATTTTTTTGACCAAAAATCGATGGGGGGTCTTAGATTAGCCGCCGGAGGTCATTTTAATGGAAATTTCACAGTCCCAGCCGCCTCCGTTCAGAAGATACAGCCGTTCTAAGATCCGACCCAAGACAAACTGCAATGCAAAGAGGGGAGAGTAAGGGCAAACGGGGTCATATTTTCCGAAATTTTTAAAATTATTTTTTTGACCAAAAATCGATGGGGGGTGGTAGATTAGCCGCCGGAGGTCATTTTAATGGAAATTTCACAGTCCCAGCCGCCTCCGTTCAGAAGATACAGCCGTTCTAAGATCCGACCCAAGACAAACTGCAATGCAAAGAGGGGAGTAAGGGCAAACGGGGTCATATTTTCCGAAATTTTTAAAATTATTTTTTTGACCAAAAATCGATGGGGGTCTTAGATTAGCCGCCGGAGGTCATTTTAATGGAAATTTCACAGTCCCAGCCGCCTCCGTTCAGAAGATACAGCCGTTCTAAGATCCGACCCAAGACAAACTGCAATGCAAAGAGGGGAGTAAGGGCAAACGGGGTCATATTTTCCGAAATTTTTAAAATTATTTTTTTGACCAAAAATCGATGGGGGGTGGTAGATTAGCCGCCGGAGGTCATTTTAATGGAAATTTCACAGTCCCAGCCGCCTCCGTTCAGAAGATACAGCCGTTCTAAGATCCGACCCAAGACAAACTGCAATGCAAAGAGGGGAGTAAGGGCAAACGGGGTCATATTTTCCGAAATTTTTAAAATTATTTTTTTGACCAAAAATCGATGGGGGGTGGTAGATTAGCCGCCGGAGGTCATTTTAATGGAAATTTCACAGTCCCAGCCGCCTCCGTTCAGAAGATACAGCCGTTCTAAGATCCGACCCAAGACAAACTGCAATGCAAAGAGGGGAGTAAGGGCAAACGGGGTCATATTTTCCGAAATTTTTAAAATTATTTTTTTGACCAAAAATCGATGGGGGGTGGTAGATTAGCCGCCGGAGGTCATTTTAATGGAAATTTCACAGTCCCAGCCGCCTCCGTTCAGAAGATACAGCCGTTCTAAGATCCGACCCAAGACAAACTGCAATGCAAAGAGGGGAGTAAGGGCAAACGGGGTCATATTTTCCGAAATTTTTAAAATTATTTTTTTGACCAAAAATCGATGGGGGTCTTAGATTAGCCGCCGGAGGTCATTTTAATGGAAATTTCACAGTCCCAGCCGCCTCCGTTCAGAAGATACAGCCGTTCTAAGATCCGACCCAAGACAAACTGCAATGCAAAGAGGGGAGTAAGGGCAAACGGGGTCATATTTTCCGAAATTTTTAAAATTATTTTTTTGACCAAAAATCGATGGGGGGTGGTAGATTAGCCGCCGGAGGTCATTTTAATGGAAATTTCACAGTCCCAGCCGCCTCCGTTCAGAAGATACAGCCGTTCTAAGATCCGACCCAAGACAAACTGCAATGCAAAGAGGGGAGTAAGGGCAAACGGGGTCATATTTTCCGAAATTTTTAAAATTATTTTTTTGACCAAAAATCGATGGGGGGTGGTAGATTAGCCGCCGGAGGTCATTTTAATGGAAATTTCACAGTCCCAGCCGCCTCCGTTCAGAAGATACAGCCGTTCTAAGATCCGACCCAAGACAAACTGCAATGCAAAGAGGGGAGTAAGGGCAAACGGGGTCATATTTTCCGAAATTTTTAAAATTATTTTTTTGACCAAAAATCGATGGGGGTCTTAGATTAGCCGCCGGAGGTCATTTTAATGGAAATTTCACAGTCCCAGCCGCCTCCGTTCAGAAGATACAGCCGTTCTAAGATCCGACCCAAGACAAACTGCAATGCAAAGAGGGGAGTAAGGGCAAACGGGGTCATATTTTCCGAAATTTTTAAAATTATTTTTTTGACCAAAAATCGATGGGGGGTGGTAGATTAGCCGCCGGAGGTCATTTTAATGGAAATTTCACAGTCGCAGCCGCCTCCGTTCAGAAGATACAGCCGTTCTAAGATCCGACCCAAGACAAACTGCAATGCAAAGAGGGGAGTAAGGGCAAACGGGGTCATATTTTCCGAAATTTTTAAAATTATTTTTTCTACCAAAAATCGATGGGGGGTGGTAGATTAGCCGCCGGAGGTCATTTTAATGAAAATTTCACAGTCGCAGCCGCCTCCGTTCAGAAGATACAGCCGTTCTAAGATCCGACCCAAGACAAACTGCAATGCAAAGGGGGAGTAAGGGCAAACGGGGTCATATTTATCGAAACTTTTAAAATTATTTCTGTCCGTTGAACGACGACTCATCAACCCGCATTGCAGGATCATGCAGAAGCTCACCTGACATATCCATTGCCAGCCCAGGGCTCATAAACAGCATCACATGGGAACCTTTCATCACTTTCTCTTCAGACCATTTGCCAATTGTCCTCACGATTGATAAGCCGTCCCAGTTTACGTACACAGAGAAGAAAACATACACGAATTTCAGCAAAGCCGATTGGATTGGCTTCCAAACCTACACTAACGAAGCGTTTTCTGCCCTTCCACCCCCCCACTGACGCACGTACTGCTGAAAAAAACCTGAGACAGATTATCTTGAATCCGGCCAAAAGATGTATTCCAGCAGGCCGCATTCCTATCATGAGGGCACACTTCCCATCCTCTGCCGCAGAACTGACAAGAACGAGAGATGAACTACGAACAGCAGACCCAAATGATCCTCGCATCGGCGATCTTAACAATGTTATAGCTCAGTAAGTTAATGACCATATAAGGCAGCTATGGAATTCACATTTAAAAACCTGCCAATCTCTGGAGAACGGTGTGGGCTCTATCAAATCCCACAAAACCCAAAGATAAAGTAGCCATAAATTTCGGTGATAACACATACAACAACGACGGCACTCCTTCACCGAGTTTCGAGGCAAACGTTCTAAGCTCAGGAAAATCAAATTAGGTGTTCCACAGGGAGGGGTACTCTCCCCCACTCTGTTTAACATCTACATGTCCGGCCTTCCCACACCACCTGAAGGAATCGAGGTGATTTCCTATGCTGACGATTGCACCGTACTCTCTACAGGGAATGATAAGGATGAAACGCGCCTCCAAATTAATCGCTATCTAGGACGATTACAGGCATTTTTCCAAAGCCGAAACCTCACCATCTCTGATTCCAAATCCTCTGCGACTTTTCTAACCACTTGGTGGGAGGACATCAGATGGGAGATGGATATACGTATTGGCAACAATTCTGTTCCTACTGTTAAAAACCCCAAAACTCTCGGGCTTCACCTGGAGAACATGATGACGTCTGCGAATCATGCAGCTTAAGTCTGTGAAAAAATGCGCAGTAGGAACAACATCCTAAAAGCTCTAGCTGGTAGCACCTGGGGCCAGGGGCGGCGTATAAGGGCCCGCAGGGCCCGTGTGGCGGGAGGGCCCACTGGATTTAGGGGCCCAAATGCCACATGAAAGATTTCTGGAACCATATAAACAGCACGACTATACGAATAAAAATATTCCGGCGTAGATATTTTTTGTAGACAAGTCGAAGTCAGAACAAATGCTCAATTTGCTGTTCCTCTTTCCCCATAGGTCCCTAAGATAAGCCTCGTCGCTCAAAACATTTCATATTGTTCTAACATTTTTGAAAGTTCATAAGGCAATCTGTATCCTCAGATTTTAGCCAAAAAAAAATCTTCTGTGTGAAAAAAGTTTCTCTATATTTTATTAATCATTCATAGTGAAGGAAAATTTTGATCTTTTTTCATAATTCACTTGAAAAAAAGCTCAAAAACAGTGCATTTTCCATAAATGCATGTACACAATGAAAACACATGTTTTTGTGAGAAGATAAGTTAAACTTTTAAAATTGTTCTGCTTAATTTACTCTAAATTTATTAAATAAGATGTCGGCTTTCGGCTCTATGAACATCTGATAAACCTCCATCACGGAATAAATTTGATCCTGGTATGCCTGTGGTATTTGCTGTAACTGTAGCTGCGGTTTGTAATCCGACCCACCCAATTCCTTCCAAGTACCATATGGCAAAAAGGATCCTTTAGGTCCCTCTGCAAATAGATTATCTTAAAACATTTTTGAAGATATAACCTTCTCTATTGGATCTTTAGACCGGACTTAATTCCTGTCCATTTGAACATCAAATGAACCAACGAACAAAATAGCTCGCGAGTGGTAAAAAAAATAGTTCAAACAAATTAGTACGGCCTGTATGTCTTTGAAGACTAAAATATTTTATCTTGCTAGCGGTATATACGCGGTCATTAGGGCTCTGGTACTGAGGTCACATTTGGTTTGATGGAGTCTTGCTAGGGGTTTCAGGCTGTGCTACGGCGTCTAACATCTGGAATAAGACCTACTAGTATCGTGGAGAAATTACCGAACTGGCTACGCCCACGAACGCGATGTGAGAGTTTATGCTAAACTTGTAGGAAACTGAGTTTTTCAACGAAATAGAGGACATGTAAATTTTGTGGTACTTAATACAGCACAGCATAGTTGGCAATCGTATGTAACAGAGACTTTTCTAAAATACATTTTAGACACTGAGAGAAATACACGTGTAATTAAGAATGTTTGTTCTCAACGTTTACATTTAACACTAAACAATCTTAAAACAACTCTGTTTCGCTTTAATTGAGTACAAAACTGTTATATTCTTATTTAAAGACAACATTTTCTTTGTTTAAGTATACGCCCAGAGTTAAAGCAGAGCAGATTGCTGTGTTGAGTTTAATAATTAAGAACAAACGTTGTTGATTTCATCTTCAAATCGTAGGCGCCCGCGGTCGAATCCCAGTCCGGTAGACCGGTAATGTTTTATGCTTTTCGGAGCGTAATGAGGTTAATTTAATGTTTTGCAGCACTAATAGTGCCAATGCCAATGCTGGGCTGCGTGAACCTTTTCATAAAAAAAAAACGATTGATGAAATCAATAATTTAGTAAACTTACAACAAGAACGCCATTCTCAATATAAGAAGGCAAAGAGTAAAAACAAACCCTTAGCAAAGTTATTTCTTAATTTTAGTAAAAACACTGCAACGTCAAAAAGAGCTGATTTAAGCGTGTTTTCCATTGATGCACTCTGCTTTTCTCTCAGTGTATGGGGGGGCCCAATCAAGAAGTCGGCGGGAGGGCCCCGAGTGAAGTTGTTCCGCCACTGCCTGGGGCAAAGATAAAGAAACCATGCTAGCTACTTATAAAGCGGTGGGTCGAGCGGCCGCTGATTATGCAGCCCCAGTTTGGACACATAGTCTATGTGACACAAACTGGTCCAAAGTTCAGGTCTGCCAAAATGCCGCTCTACGCATCGCGACAGGTTGCCTTCTGATGCCTGCCCAGGATCACTTACATCAGGAGACAAAATTGATGCCAATACGTGATCACAATCTCCTACTCTCAAAACAGTATCTTGTTGGTTGTTACCGTGAGGATCATCCCAATAATCATCTCATGGACCGAATTCCTCCACCACGACATGTCAGGCGTGGTTTACGAGACCTTGAGAGAGAGGTCCAGGGATACAAACGGGACCCTTACGATGAAGTTACATACCGAGCCGCCATTGCAGCGATCCACACTGAAGAAATGGATCGGTCTATCGCGAGTTTAGGTGCGAATAGAGTCCTCTCAGAGCGCCCACCACCAATTTCGCCTGAGGAGATTAGGCTCCCGAGAGCCACTAGAGTAACACTAGCTCAACTTCGGTCGGGCTTTTGTTCACGCCTTAATTCGTACCTTTCTCGCATAAACCCGGACATCCAAAACATCTGTCCAAACTGCAATGGTACTCCTCATGATGTGGGTCACTTGTTTCAATGCCCCGCTGCGCCCACTGATCTTACCCCTATATCGATGTGGGAAAACCCTATCGCAGCAGCTATGTTTTTGTCCTTAGACCTCACGGACACAAACATTGACGAACTATAAATCGTACCCACATAGATGCATAGAGGTTTCACACCTTTCTGCATCGCTACAAGAAGAAGAAGAACAAACTCACGTGGAACAAGCAGCTGCAAAACGCAATTGCAAAAGGCAAACAGACCCTATATGCAACTAAAAGAACAATAGGGAAAACGTGGGGGTTAAAACCACGAATGATACACTGGATATACGAAGCTGTGGTCAAACCCCGTCTGACCTATGGATCCGGCGCCATGCGCAGTGCACCAACTTTAACTCTAGAGAAACTACTAAACCTGCCACCACTGGACCTCAAAATCACAGAAGAAGCAAGACTCGCAGCGTACATACTCCAATCATCGAACATGTGGACACCACAAAGGGTAGGACACTGTACGATTACAGAAATCATTGCAAACCCAATCCTAGATATGGGCAGCGACTATACCCCGGCCATGTACACCTTCGACTCCAACATCCAAACATCAACGGTTAGGGAAGACTGGAGAACGACAACCATCTATCAAATCACATCGTGTGGTACACTGATGGGTCGAAGACAGACGAAGGAACAGGGGCAGGAGTTTATACTAAAACCAACAACTATAGTATCTCCAAACCCCTAGGTCAATATACAACTGTCTTCCAGGCAGAACTTATAGCCGTAAACCTTGCAGCAGGGGAGAATACTCGAAAGGGATATACCAATAAGACCATATATATTCTCTCCGACAGTCAAGCTGCTATAAAAGCAATTGCAAATCCCAAAACAACCTCTAAATTGGTTTGGGAATGCCAACAAAATCTCAAAAACCTAGCAATCCGAAACAAAGTAACTCTGAAATGGGTGAAAGGACATAAGGGGATCGAAGGAAATGAGAAAGCGGATGCCCTTGCAAGAGAGGGTTCCGAACTACCCTTAACCCTTTCGCTCCCAATGATGCCATATGGCATCATGAAATTTAATGATTTTTCGTAGAAAATGTAAGAAATCAATTTTAACTTTTTGTGTGATATTAGACTCTCCCAATAGTGTAATACCTAGTTGATTTTTTCCAGCGTGAAATTTTTGGTTTTGGGATGTTATTTTTAATGAAATTTTAGAGAAGGTTTGACGATTGTCGTAAAGCCGAAAAACTTATTAATCCATTTCTCCATATTTCCTGATAATAATCATTTTATGCAAATCATTTTACTGGTTTTATTTTGTAAAGAAGTTGTTGTAAGAGAAAATCAAAAGATTTTTCGATTTTTTTAGGAAAACCCTATAAAGTGGTTTTGCATGAGCATGATGCCATATGGCATCATTGGGCGTGAAAGGCATATCAGTAAGTCCCCTATTCATATAAATGCTAGTTGCTTGCTGTATGGAAGGCACCCTTAGTTTTTATCCGAATGAGCTAATTTTTGGTGGGTGGGGTGATTATGAGCTCCAATCGCAATAAACCAAAATTTAGCACTCTGCTCTAATTTTGGGGGGAGGAATGGACATTTCCTATCGCCAAATTCAAATGGGGGGATAATGGGGGTCGTTGATTGGAGCCACTCAATGTTTCTCCCAAAATAATATTGAACTTATTGGGAATACTTGTACGATATTTTACGGCTGAACTAACATTCTCTCAAGAGTTATGGGGCTTTTGAAAAAGGTATAAAATGAAAAAGTTCTAATTTATTTTTAAGCTAGCGCCGAATCATTGAATAGATCTCTAATATGTTATATATCATTGCAAAGATAATTTTATGTGGTTTTTTTCGTTCTCAGACTATTTTTCTATATCTTTTGTCGTTTTCTAAATACTCGCAAAAAAACGAAAAATTACCCCCATTTCCCCTTTCCCCCTTTTTTAAGGTTGCGGACCCCCAATCGGCTGGGACTTTTTTTCCCATAATCTGGGGGTCGTCACCAACCATTCTGCAAAAAAAATCCGATGTAGGATTTTTGCCGACCAAATATCTCATTTTTCACACGGAACTTGCTAAGTGCCCTTTCAGTCCCAATGATGCCATATGGCATCATGCTCTAATTTGTTAACTTTTTTTTTTTTCATGAAAATATCATAAAAGATGCCTACTGAACGACATAATGTTGTTAGAAAAATTCTACGTTTAAAATCCATAATTTGGGGATGAAAGGGTTAACTGGTCCTGAACCTGCAATCGGGATCAGTAAATCTACTGCCAGAACCGTTGCTAGACGATGGACCGAGCATAAATTCCAAGACCGATGGAGACTCGCTGAAGGGCTCAGGCATAGCAAGCGCATGCTGGAATCTAACTGGCATACCAGCTGCACCGAAGCCCTCAGTCTTAGTAAAACGAACCTCAGGGCAGTGACAGGCCTTATAACCGGGCATTGCACCCTACGGAAACATCTGCATACAATAGGGATCTACACACAAGACCCACTATGCCGCCTCTACAACGAAGATGAGGAATCAGCCTCGCACGTTATTTTCGAATGTCCCGCTCTTATGAGCTGGAGACAAAACTTCTTTGGGGCTCAAGCTACCAGTATGGGTGCACCCAAAGTAAACCTGGTTACCTTTCTTCTTAGCCTTTTACGTAGGACAGAGCTCATAACCTGATATTTTCTCGCTTAGATGGGAAATACAATAAGCCAGCAGGCTGCAGTATTGGGCGCAACCAGCCCAACCTATCTCAGCGCCACATCCATCCATCCATCCACCATCATAGCGACTGGCAACGACATTCCCGAAATGTGCGACCGCATCAACGAATATCTGCTGACGGTCAACGACTTCTTTGTGAGTAAAAGCTTGAAGCTCTCGGCGCCCAAGTCCTCCGCCACACTATTCATCAGCTTCAACCAGGAATACAATATGCAACTTCCCATATTCGTCGACACCAACGTTATCCCTACGATTCGGACTCCCAAGATCCTAGGTGTCACGATAGAGACAACTCCGGCAAATTTAACACCCACGCTGTTTGGGAACCGCTGCATTAGGATACACTGACGCCCCCAAAATCAAACAACAATATTTTTTGTTAATGTACAATACATCGATTTTCATTTTTTTTTTTTTTTTGTTTTTATTTTTTTATATCTGTATAGTGTACTTTCATTCTGTTTGTATCTTAAAGCAAAACAAATAAATCAATTTTCCATACATATTTTCTTTAATTTTTGCTTAAAGCACACAACACAATACGATGATGATGTATGTGTTGGTTCTAGTTTTCGTTTTTTGTTGTTTTTGTTTTTATAATATAATAATAATATATTTGTTACAATCCTAGGTCGTATATAATATGTATTCTACAATAATAAATCAAGTAATAATGTCCTTTAAATAATTTTCAAAACATATTCGTTCTATTCGCACGCCCAATGTATATATGGATAGAGATATAAAATGCAAAAAATGAATAGGAAAATAAACGAGAGAAAATAATGACCTTCTGGTGTAATTATGTAAATCCAATCATATGTGTATATGATTTAAACAGAAAAGAAATAAAAATAGTTCAAAATATCTTCATAGCATGTAGCATAGGAAGGATATAAGGAGAATGTGTTGTTGGATGTATTTGTGTTTGATTTTCGTATATTTTTCTAATTACGCCTCAGTTGGCTGTAAATGTCCCAAAAAAAGTGTGTGTTGTACATATACATATACTGGAAAATTCATTAGTAAATGTACCATCGTGTAATTATATTGAATGTGTGTCTGTGTGTGTATGAAAGCCGAACCACAATTATATATTATTAGAATATGCACAGAGCGCGCAACTGTGTGTGTATTTTTTGTTTAAATATGAGCTCTTCAAGAATAAATTGAAAACAAACGAGAAACTAAATTTGAGGGAAATTTTGCAATTTTTCAAGACGGAGGAGGAGTTCAATCTTTCGTCAAAATGTCAATCAAAAGTGGATACAGTGAGCTAAAAACGTATTAAGACAGGGGAACCCTATGGTATCTGTTTTTAATTTTTTTTATTTCTTTTTTTCCCTTTAATGTATACGTGAGAGTACAATGTCTATAATGTAGTTGAATTCATTGGCAATAATGTGTGTGTATTTGTATTGATTATGTTTGAATGTTATAACGTCTATGCATATAAATATTCATCGTTCATATTCCGGTTATGTGTGTCATCTCTCTTCTCTTTATGACTTTTTGTTGTTGGAAATTACATAATTATTATAATCTATTTACACTTATATATTATATACAGTATGCTACAGTAAATAAATACAATCATCGTTCCACTCTTCACTTAATATAAAGACAAATAAAATAAAAAAGAATTTAACTAGAAGTGTAATATTCCAATATTTCAATGAATCTAGATATATTCTGCCTGTCCGTCTGTTCATAGTCACGCGTTTCAAGCGATCGCGATCGTTGGTAAACTCGAAACCAAACAACCGATGCAACACGCACAAGTTCGATGCCGATGCAGCTGGACACAAAGCAAATTTTTTAAAGATGATTTAGCAGCGCTTCTTTAACAGCCGAAGCCACGTTCAGAATATTCAAAACACGCTTTCTTACAAAAATGCCACAAGGGGTGAGAACGTAGCGAGCGGTGCGCGGACACTAAGCGTTTCAAGTTTTTTTTTAGGTGCCTTTACACACGCTTCTTACAAATCAGAGACTACGCTCAGAATTTTCAAACAGGCTTTGTGCCAGCTCACTGCTCGCTACGCTCGCACCTCGCCTTTTTACAATATTCCAGAGGACTCTGCTGAAGGCGACGTGCGAGCGTAGCGAGCGCTGAGCCGAGACAAAGCTTTTCTAATTTTTGAAGGTGCTTTAGCGGCGCTTCTTAGACAACAGAGACTACGCTCAGAATGTTCAAACACGTATTGTGTCGGCTCACCTCGAATATTCTGTCGTTTGTGTCGGCTCACCGCTCGCTACGCTCGCACCTCTCCTTTCTACAATATTCCAGAGGACTGTACTGAAGTCGAGCTGCGAGCGTAGCGATCAGTTAGCGGACACAAAGCGTTTCAAGTTTTTTTTAGGTGCCTTTACACACGCTTCTTACAAATTGTAGACTACGCTCAGAATTTTCAAACAAAATTTGTGTTAGCTCACCACTCGCTACGCTCGCACCTCGTCGTTTTACAATATTTCAGAGGATTCTACTCAAGGCGAGATGCGAGCGGTGAGCCGACGCAAAGCTTTTCTAATTTTGGAAGGTGCTTTAGCGGCGCTTCTTACAGAGACTACGCTCAGAATATTCAAAACAGCTTTGTGTCGGTTCACCTCGAATATTCTGCCCTTTGTGTCGGCTCACCGCTCGCTACGCTCGCACCTCGCCTTTGTGGCTATGCAAACAATATACTAATGGCGAGGTGCGAGCGTAGCGAGCGGTGAGCTGACACAATGCTTTTCTATTTTTTTTAAGTCCCATTGCAGACACTTCTAAGACTATGCTCAGAATATTCAAACACGTTTTGCATCCGCTCACCGCTCGCTACGCTCGCACCTCGCCTTCAGTACAGCCATCTGGAATATTGTAGAAAGGCGAGCGTAGCGAGCGGTGAGCCGATGCAAAGCGTGTTTGAATATTCTGAGCGCAGACGAAGAAGCGCATGTAAAGGGACCTTAAAGAAACTTAAACGCTTTGTGTCGGCTCACCGCTCGCTACGCTCGCACCTCGCCATTGGTATATCCTTTGTAGAGTCTCAAAGCATTTCAAATTTGTTGAGGGTGCTTTACCGGCGCTTCACAGATAGCAGAGACTACGCTCAGAATATTCAAACACGCTTTGTGTCGGCTCACCTCGAATATTCTGTGCTTTGTGTCGGCTCACCGCTCGCTACGCTCGCACCTCTCCTTTCTACAATATTCCAGAGGACTGTACTAAATTCGAGCTGCGAGCGTAGCGATCAGTGAGCGGACACAAAGCGTTTCAAGTTTAGGTGCCTTTACACACGCTTCTTACAAATTGTAGACTACGCTCAGAATTTTCAAACAAAATTTGTGTTAGGTCACCACTCGCTACGCTCGCACCTCGTCGTTTTACAATATTTCAGAGGATTCTACTCAAGGCGAGATGCGAGCGGTGAGCCGACGCAAAGCTTTTCTAAGTTTTGAGGGTGCTTTACCGGCGCTTCACAGATAGCAGAGACTACGCTCAGAATATTCAAACACGCTTTGTCGGCTCACCTCGAATATTCTGTCCTTTGTGTCGGCTCGCACCTCGCCTTCAGTACAGTCCTCTGGAATATTGTAGAAAGGCGAGCATAGCGAGCGGTGAGCCGATGCAAATCGTGTTTGAATATTCTGAGCGCAGTCTAAGAAGCGCATGTAAAGGGACCTTGAAGAAACTTAAACGCTTTGTTTCGGCTCACCGCTCGCTACGCTCGCACCTCGCCATTGGTGTATCCTTTGCACAATCACAAAGGCGAGGTGCGAGCGTAGCGAGCGGTGAGCCGGCACAAAGCATTTCAAATTCGTTGAGGGTGCTTTAGCGGCGCTTCATAGATAGCTGAGACTACGCTCAGAATATTCAAATACGTTTTGTGTCGGCCCACCTCGAATATTCTGTGCTTTGTGTCGGCTCACCGCTCGCTACGCTCGCACCTCGCCATTGGTGTATCCTTTGCAGAGTGAGCGGACACAAAGGTTTTCTAATTTTTGAGGGTGCTTTAGCGGCGCTTCTTAGACAGCAAAGACTACACTTAGAATATTCAAACACGCTTTGTGTCGGCTCACCTCGAATATTCTGTCCTTTGTGTCGGCTCACCGCTCGCTACGCTCGCACCTCGTCTTTGTGGCTCTGCAAACAATATACTAATGGCGAGGTGCGAGCGTAGCGAGCGGTGAGCTGTCACAATGCTTTTCAATTTTTTAAGTCCCATTGCAGACACTTCTTAGACTATGCTCAGAATATTCAAACACGTTTTGCATCCGCTCGCACCTCGCCTTCAGTACAGCCATCTGGAATATTGTAGAAAGGCGAGCGTAGCGAGCGGTGAGCCGATGCAAAGCGTGTTTGAATATTCTGAGCGCAGTCTAAGAAGCGCATGTAAAGGGACCTTAAAGAAACTTAAACGCTTTGTGTCGGCTCACCGCTCGCTACGCTCGCACCTCGCCATTGGTGTATCCTTTGCAGAGTCTCTCCGCACAAAGCATTTCACATTTTTTGAGGGTGCTTTAGCGGCGCTTCACAGATAGCAGAGACTACGCTCAGAATATTCAAACACGCTTTGTGTGCTTTAGCGGCGCTTCTTAGACAGCAGAGACTACGCTCAGAATATTCGAACACGCTTTGCATCACCTCACGGCTCGCTATGCTCGCACCTCGCCTTCAGTACAGCCATCTGGAATATTGTAGAAAGGCGAGCGTAGCGAGCGGTGAGCCGATGCAAAGCGTGTTTAAATATTATGAGCACAGTCTAAGAAGCGCATGTAAAGGGACCTCAAAGAAACTTAAACGCTTTGTGTCGGCTCACCGCTCGCTACGCTCGCACCTCGCCATTGGTGTATCCTTTGCAGGGTCACAAAGGCGAGGTGAGCCCGCACAAAGCATTTTCGTTGAGGGCGCTTCATAGTTAGCAGAGACTTCACTCAGAATATTCAAACACGCTCACCTCGAATATTCTGTCCTTTGTGTCGCTCAGCGCAATGCAAGACAAATGTAACGACTGAAATTCAGTGTGGGGGAAATGTTGGGGCGCAACCGCGCAAACAGTGCGCGCGCTACAAAAGATCAAATTTGTGGACAACACACACACATGCAAACATGTCAGATAATGCGGGGAATTCAACGAACAGAAATTAGTTCGTTGAATTTCCCGCATCGCCTCCTCGTCCCGTTCCAGGACTATGTGTGTTGTCCACAACTTTGACCTTTTGTAACTACAACTGACGTTTCGGACTAGGCGCCGCCTGTATCCTCCAACCAATCACCCAACAAATTTCATTAATTGTACTTTATTCGAGATTTAGATAGAGGACGGAACGAGGATGGAGGACGCTTTCTTCCAAAGATAAATTGAGCGGCTGCTCAAACAGATTGCGACGTGCACCGCTCGGCAAGATTTGTATAATTTTGTAGGTCGTGGGTGTCAATTGAGGTGAGGGTATCTCTTTTCAATATGCGATTTGACAATGCGCAGTTCTGTCCGACTGGCAAAATGGAAACGTTCCGACTCGCCAGTTGGTAGGCGAATAAGTGAAGTCGTCATTGCGTCTAAGCTAATTGATAAAACCTCCATGTCCTGTGACGGAGCCGTTGATGTCGAGGCTGGTTTTTTGGTTGATGACGAGACAGGTACTTTTGACGAGGCCGCTGATATTGAAGAGACAGGTTCTGTTGCTGACGTTTGTGTAGCACGCGTGGCTTTAGCTCGCGAGTATGTCCGCAGCCGTTTTGCCGGTGGGCCGCCGCTTATTATTGCCACGGACGACAAAGAGGCCAAGTTCGAAGGCGAATCCGTTTCCGCCGAATTCTCCCTCATGGAGTTCCGGATAGCAAGCTCGAGTTGCTCCTCTTCAGTGAAGTCCAGTGGGTGTCTTGCCCCCGACTGCCCTGGCACCTCGCCATTGGTGTATCCTTTGCAGAGTTTGCTCGCATCTCGCTTTTTTGGCTCTGCAAAGGATATACTAATGGCGAGGTGCGAGCGTAGCGAGCGGTGAGCCGACACAATGCTTTTCAATATTTTTTTTAAGTCCCTTTACAGACACTTCTTAGACTATGCTCAGAATATTCAAACACGCTTTGCATCGGCTCACTGCTCGCTACGCTCGCACCTAGCGTAGATTTTGGTTTTCAGCGTTTTTTAGTGGGGGCGGTCTCAATGAATTTCGCTTATAGGAATTTGTATATTTTGGCCGATAGTAATTATGGGGAGTTTTTTCCACAACGGATATTGGCTATTGTGTGCTTTACGGATTTTGTAATAGCGCACGGACGGCATCAAACGTTAAGTGTCGTGTCTTCGATTCTGAGGCAAACCATGAAAATGTGTACAATTAAATGAGAGAAAAACTTAAACCAAAATTACATAAATATTTTCCTCTAGACTGCAATGAATCAACTTATATTATGTATAGATCAATTCTACGCTTATATATAAACTATATAAAATTAAAGGTGTGTGTGTGTGTGTTGCTATACAAGTAAACTATACAAAAGTCCCGTTAGGCGCGACACGAATTCGAAATTTCCTCTCAAAGATTTTTGAAAACAGTTTTCGTCTCGCCGTTTTAGTATGTGTGTAGTCAGTCAGGAAATTTTTAGTGTACAGACTTGAACGATATTAATGACGACAACTTGTTGGCAGCATTATTGCCACTGCTATTGCTATTGACCGTTGATTTGGATGCATTTTTAACGCCTGTTGTAGTGCCCGCTGATGACGACGACGACGAAGATGTCAAACCACCGCCTGACGATGACGACGATGACCTCTTAAATCCCAACAGCTGTTCGGCCAATTTATGTACAATTTGCGATTGTAGGATGGCGCAAGTTTTCGACATATTCGCCTGACCGCCGCCACTAACAATTTCATTCCCAGAAATTCCGCCGCGATTTCGACGTACGGGCGCCATGACCATACTGCGTTTTTGCAAGCGCACTTTATTAGCCCCGCCCGCAATGCCGCTTCCACCCGTGCCCGGACTATTCAATAAACCGCCAGCGCCGACACCGCCACCACTTCCACTGTTGTATCGTCTATAAAATGGCGATGTGGCCGCGCTAGCGGATGTTGGCATATAATTGACAGACGGTGATCGTTTGTATGCTGACGTGGCTTGTGTTGTGCCCGATGATGGCGAATGACCGCTCCCGGACATTTGACGTCGTGTCTGTTTCAGATTTTTCAAACCGCCGCCACTATTGGCGCCCATCATAGCCGACGTCTGGCGCATGGATGCACCGCCGCCGATTGTATGCGAATTCAAACCAGCCGAAAGTCCGCCAGATTTTTGACCGGTCGATTCCAAGCCAATATCCATTCGTGAATCGCGTCGAAAAAAATGTCGTCGCAAGGCCAAAATTGTTTTGCGAAAATGTGTGGCGCCGTGCATTTTCACCAGATTGAAGGTGTTGACATGCATCGGTTTCGGTAGGCGTGTGTAGTTGTGAACTGGTGATTGGGAACCCGCGGTCGATTCATCGAATATAGCATTTTCCTTTTCGCTGGTCGATGTTGTTGTGGTTGGCGTGGACGAGGCCACGGGCAGGGCCGACTCTTCCGATTGTGCTGTGGCCGCGGCCGAGACACGTGAGCGTGCCGGTGCCAGCAATTCCAATTCCTCGTCCAAACCAAATTGGGACATATCCACATCGATGGCCCATTCATCAAGCGGAGTCGCGATTGTCGTACTATTGTCCGCCCCTCCCGTCATGTCGATTACCACTGTATCGTCCGATTTGAGAAATGCAATTGTTCCGTCATCCAGCACGGCTTGCTGGGCACATTGTGTCGAATCGGTGGCGGTGGTCAGATCAATCATTTTGCCAAGTGGAATTTTACCTTGCATCAGACTATTGACGGCCTGAACCAGCTCATCGTATTCCGGCAATTTGTCCATACCACCATTCTCGGCATTGACCGAAACGATACCGCCGTTCGGCATGCACGAGTCGCTTGTATATGCGGCAGCAACGGCATTACCCGACATGTCATACCACACGCTTGCATATTCGGCCGGAAGCGGCTGACCATTGGCGTCAAATTGACCCGATTGGATAACAAATGGCTGCTGCTGTTGTTGTTGTTGTGGTGGTGGAAGTGGCTGCTGCTGCTGCAATCCAGTTGTGTCAGTCACTTGCATGGCTACAGCCGTTGCGGCGGCCATTGTATCGCATTCGGTGGGAGTTGTGCCGATCGTAACGACCACATTGGACGATGCAAGTGGCGGCGGCACAGTTGCACCCGAAATAGTGATCGGTGACGATGATGACGTGTCCGGTACGTCGCCATTACGAAATATCACTCGATTCCGCTCCATAACTTTTTGCTGAACCTGAGCAAACAGTTGACGTTCATCGAGCGACACACTGGCATCACTTTCACGCAAACGTTTCAACGGCACACACTCATCCGGCTCGCAATTGTCGCCGGCCGTTTGAGCTAACGGTAAATCGTTCAATTGATCATAGCTACGACGACGTCTCAACGTCGTGGTGGACGGCGTTTGACGACCGAATGATAATTGTGTGGCGCTGCCGGTATTAGCGGCGTCTACAAGCGTATCGGCTATATCCTGTCCGGCAACGTCCAATGTAGCGGGCATAGAGGCGGACGAAGTGGCAAATACCGAGCCAACAACAACGGATTGTTGTAGGTTGATTTTGGACGCGGGCGAATTTGTGGCAGGCGTAGTCGAACTGACAATTGTTCCGATTGCAAGAGGCGGTGTACTTGACGGTTTCGACGTGGTGGATTGTGACGAAGCGGCCGAAGATGCTTGAACCTCGACGGAAAGATTGGAATTGGAACTGACGCTGCCATGATCGAGACTTGACGATGAGTTGGACGATTCGAGTTCGAGGATGGCCTGTAAAAGAGAGTGAACAGAGGAAGAGATTAGAAAATGGATGGATGACAACAGCTGTTTTAACGGATCAGTCACAATCCCTCTCCCCGATATCACGACGATTTTCATGGAACCATTTAAATGGTACCAAGCCGATGGTTTTGTAGATTGCTCTGTTCTGGACGTGTGGGTCAACTAAAAAAAAAAGTTTGTACGGCTTGAAGGAGACACCACGACAGTGGACGCATTCAGGAACCTATTCGGATTGTGGTCACGTGTTGGCATCAATTGTGTCTCTTGATGTAAGTGATCCTGGGCAGACATCAGGAGGCAACCTGTGGTTGTGCGTGAAGCAGCATTTTGGACCAGTTTGTATCACTTAAACTAAGTGACCAACCTGGGGCTGCATAATCAGCGGCTGCTCGACCCACCGCTTTGTAAGTGACTAGCATGGTTTCTTTATCTTTACCCCGGGTGCTACCAGCTTCCGCTTTAAGGATTTTGTTCCTACTGCGCATCTTTTCGCAAACGAGCACGGTGCAATCGTCTGCGTAGGAAATCACCTCGATTCCTTCCGGTGGTGTAGGAAGGCCGGACATGTAGATGTTAAACAGAGTGTGGGAGAGTACCCCACCCTGTGGAACTCCTAATTTGATTTTCCTCAGCTTAGAACGTTTGCCACGACCAGCTAGATAGTTGGCAATCCAACGGATCTCTTGTGCAGGAATATGCGTATTCAGCAAGTTCACAAGAAGCATCGAATGATTGACCTTATCAAATGCATTTGATAGGTCATTTGCCACAAGAATAGATCTGTGGCAAGGACGTCGCGCGTTTAGCCCGTCACGGATGCGTGTAGTGTCGGCCTTGTGAACTCTAGTTGGTGCAGGTAGCTCGATGAACTTCGCCGACGAGTATGCTTTGAAACCGTGCCAAACGGCTTTCTTGTGATTGACAAACGTTCGCTTCTCAGACTTTGTCTGGTGGGTTGGTTGGTTTGTCAACTTTTATAATGATTGGACGAGAGAGCAGTACGCGTCTCCAATCGAGTAGCACCAATTAGGCTGGCACGTACGAGTACAATAGTTAAGTCAGGAGAACTACTACAAGTGCCTGTGACTCGAGTCGGCGACTCTTCATTGAGTGGACAGAATTCTGAGGCGTCTAGAGATTCGGCGATAGTTATACCCCTGGCATCGTTGCTAGAGGTCATGGTGCGCGTTAAAGTCACCAAGAATGATCCTATGCTCTCCAGATAGGAAAGGACCAATATCGAAACGATGGCCAGAACTGTGCTCGGAGAGCTTCACAAAAGGAGTACCATTCGACATGAGGCACACTGCGATAGTACCTCCACAACCAGTCAGCCGCCTTACCGGTGAGGAGCCAAGGAAGGTTGCTTGTTACGGAATCCAAATTGTTCCCTAAGGTACTGGCAGTAAAAGTCCGTACCTGATACAAAAACTTCTCCACCGGCATATTCTTGTCTTCTCCCAAGAACTTCAGGTCCAATATGCCATAAAGGCCATACTGGTTCGCTCTGGTTTAAAATTAGACCGAGAACGATAATCAGGAGCAAACTGCCAAGATGGACCAAGTTACCTACAGGTGGATTGTTACGGAAGAGTTGTCCCTGCGAAGGAACCTGACCCCAGGGCATATCTTGTTGTTGCTGTTGCGACGTAGCCGGAGGTACAAATGATTGTGACTGCTGAGGTGGTGCAGTGGGTGATGTGGCAATGAAGGAGACTGAAATTGCGGATTCGATGCGGCTAAACTTGAATTCGAACTAGGAAGTGGAGGAATTGACTGAGGTAAAGATGACGTGCTGGTGGTTTAAGTACCGTGCTGTTCATGCGACTGCATTTGTGTTTGAGAGGGTGAACGTGAAGGAAGTTGTTGCTGCTGTGGGTTTGACGTGTTTGTTGCTGTCTTCATGAATTAACTTACTGATTTCAGAGACCAGAAGCCCACGCACTTGCTTTTCCAGAACCTTCTCATTGACGTTTCGAATATGAGAGACAATGTCGACTCCCGAATTTTTATCAGCGGCCGTTTCTGCAGCAGGTGCTATGTGCTGCGTATTGGGCAATAAATTTGCGTCTAATTTTGGACGATTCAAAAGTCTTTGCGTAGACGCTGAAATTAAGCTACTGCACTACCTTGAGTTTTTGTTTTTGAGCGGATTACACGTCCATTAATTTTGGGTGTGGTCCCTGTAAGCGGAGCATTTAATCCAGAGTCACAAACACAAACAGTATCCCTGGCATATCGGTATTGCCACCAATTTCCACACTTATATCTCTGCGCGTCAATCCCCACACGATAAATTTCCCTCTCCCTAAAAACACAAATCGGCCCACCCATCATACAGTTTCAGACCACTACATGTCACAGGTTCCAAGAATATCAGGCAGCAGGTCGTCGTTGCCTTTTCGGAGTTGACGAATTGCAAAAGCGTCGTCCAAAACACTCGACTGTCCGTCAGAGGCACTTATGGAAAACTGTTCGACAGAATCGACGACATTATTGCTCTGCTATTCGTGGAACTCCCCCCTTTCCCCTATAAACAACATGCGGCCTTATGCCCGAATAATTGACTTTGCAGATTATGCCCACATTAGCTTCATCTTTTCGGACTTGCTTCAGACTTGTTTAGAGAACCTTTTGTTTGGAAACATCAGCCACAGACAGCAACAAGCTGAGGGCTTAGGGTGTACGTGTCTTGCCAAACACGCCATCCATGTCGGAGCTAGCAAGCCCATTGAGACACATATTGCAGTCTCTCCCGCCATTGAAAATCGATGGGATGCTTGCGTTAGGTGTCTTTGAAGGCGTCTCAAAGTTTCTGGTCGTCTCCAGTGACTCTCATGGCGAACCCTGGTAAGGTAAGGCTTTGCTTGGATGCTCGGTAAGTGAACACTGTCACAGTCAAAGATGCGTATGCTTTGCCCCTCATTGATGGTATTCTAGCCCCGCAGGGGGAGTGCGTTCATGTGACACACATATTTGGACCCGAGCAGCGCAGGGAGGCCCCTGGTATGGTTGATACGCCATCGCGTGGATCTGTACAAAGACCTTCGGGAGGTGACGATCCTGAGCTCCCTACACGTCATGCATGGGTGACACAGCATGGCTTGACTTTTTCCCTATGTCCTTCGAAAAGTCAGCCATACCAGCTTACACGACGCAGTGCTTCCTCGTAGGGGAGAAAGTAAAAGGGATATAGTTTAAGCGTACGTGTCCAGTCTCGAGGTTGGCGGCTTCGCATAACCCAAGCCACGAAAGGGCTAGTTAGGGAGAATGGCCTATGCGCCTATACCTAGCTGGTTTGTGGATTGACGACCACACGGCCTGAGTCAAATTGCTGCTTAGTAAACGGACGGGGGCCAGAACTATGTGAACGGTAGCGCTACGAGTCTGCTTTAAGCCGACGAGTAGTAAACAGGTATAACGATCCTGCGGCTGGCAAGCCGAATTCGTTAGGCCTAACCGAAAGGGGGCCAAAGGAGGATCACACCTGCTATTGAGAAATCTTTAGCGAATAGTGTACCTCGGGGATGGGCGTGCCCAAGCGACCATGGTCTCTACCCATCTAGACGTTGGACTCGAGAGAATTCGTGGTTGCTAGACAAGTCGGCCAGCTAGAGTCGCATCCCGGCGGAGAACACCCTTCCGGCTATTAGTCGGATAAATCTGCCGTCCCTTATGGGAATGAGGTATGGCCGTTTGGCTCAGGTACTCAGAAGGCAATGCGAGGTAGACGCAGGATCAAATGATGGTATTCTAGGTCGGCTCTTCAAAGCCGAGTATATTTCGAGCTTGGACCTAAAGGATGCCTTGGGGCAAATACCACTCGATGATGACGCTAAGGAAGTGGTCCTACGGCAACCTTGCTGTTCTACAGCAATTTCAGCCTCTTCGAGGCGGACCACACCCGTTTTTTTTTTCAAACAAAACAGGCCAAGAGTTGCCACAACGCCTCCCTGGCAAGAGCCTTGAAGGTTCGATGCAGGAAACCGCTAAACGAAGAAGAAGAAGGATCCCAAGGAAAAGATTGTTGTTTTTACGATGCCGTTCGGATTATGCAAGGCGCCGCAGCGTCTCATGGACCGAATCATCCCGGCTCATGCTTGAAATAGATTAGACGCGTCAGCAGAAGCATCGGCATCGCGAACCGTCAAGCCCAATGCATTTTACATTGCTGACAAAAATGTTGAGCAGAAGACTTGGCATTCAGCATATTTGTCAGCTATGAAATTCTGCCGATGCTGCTGCTGACGCGTGTAATCTATTTCAACTATTACTTTCGTCATCAGGTTTTCATCTCAGGTCGTCCAGGGCGACTTATTACTCGTTACGGAGACTTTTGAGCAACACCTATTGCTTCTGCACGAAGTGGTTCTATGGTTCCGAAGGAGGGCCTTCTCCAAGCGCTTCTTACATCAGAGTCGACCCTTAGAATATTCGAAGACTCTTTGAATCGGCTCACCGCTCGCTGCGCTCGCACCTCGCCTTTTAAGAGTGCTCCACGGAGACACAATAAAGACTCAAAGTGTTCCAAATATTTTTGAGCGCTTCTAATACATCATTGGCGACCGTCAGACCGACGAAAATTCTTTGTATCGGCTCAAGCTGAGGGCCGAGCATAGCGAGCCGTGAGCCGACACGAAGAGTTTAAATTTTTGGAGGGCCCTCTGCAAGCGCTTCTAATACATCAGAGTCGAGCCTCAGAATATTCGAAGACTCTTTGAGTCCGCGCGGTGCGAGCGCAGCGAGCGGTGAAGCGACTCTATTGTTGAGCGCTTCTAATACAAGAGATGCGACGATCAGAATTTTCGCGGACTCTTTCTGTCGGCTCACCGTTAGCTACGCTCGCACCTCTCTCTTTGACGTTATTTCAAAGAAACATGCAAAGGGCGAGGTGTGAGCGTAGCGAGCGGTGAGCCGAACAAGAATCTGGTTCGCTTCGCTCGCATTTCTCATTCAGTTATTTTCAAGACCGAGTAAAAAGGTGAGGTGCGAGCGATGAGCCGACTCAAACAGTCTTCGAATATTTTTGAGCGCTTCTAATACATCAGAGGCGATCGTCAGACCGACGAAAATTCTTTGTATGGGCTCACCGCTCGCTACGCTCGCACCTCGCCATTTCACAGTTTTCCAAGGTAACACAATAGAGGCTAGGTGCGAGCGTACCGAGCAGTGAGCCGATACAAAGAATTTATGCCGGTCTGACGATCGCCTCTGATGTATTAGAAGCGCTCAAAAATATTCGAAGACTGTTTAAGTCGGCTCACCGCTCGCTGTGCTCGCACCTCGCCTTTTAAGAACGTTCCACGCAAACACAATGAAGGCGAGGTGCGAGCGTAGCGAGCGGTGAGCGGACTCAAAGAGTCTTCAAATATTTTTGAGCGCTTCTAATACAAGAGAAACGACGGTCAGAATTTTTGAGGACTCTTTCTGTCGGCTCACCGTTAGCTACGCTCGCACCTCTCTCTTTCACGTTATTTCAAAGAAACATGCAAAGGGCGAGGTGCGAGCGTAGCGAGCGGTGAGCCGACACAAAGAGTTGCTTAAAGGGCGATTACAGTATTCCAAAGAAACATACAAAAAGAGTCTTCCAATATTCTGGCTCGCTTCGCTCGCATTTCTCATTCAGTTATTTTCGAGAGTGAGTAAAAAGGTGAAGTGCAAGCGATGAGCCGACCCAAAGAGTCTTCAAACATTTTTGAGCGCTTCTAATACATCAGAGGCGATCGTCAGACCGACGAAAATTCTTTGTATCGGCTCACCGCTCGCTACGCTCGCACCTCGCCATTTCACAGTTTTCAAAGGTAACACATTAGAGGCTAGGTGCGAGCGTAGCGAGCAGTAAGCCGATACAAAGAATTTATGCCGGTCTCGCCTCTGATGTATTAGAAGCGCTCAAAAATATTCGAAGACTGTTTGAGTCGGCTCACCGCTCGCTGTGCTCGCACCTCGCCTTTTAAGAGCGTTCCACACAAACACAATGAAGGCGAGGTGCGAGCGTAGCGAGCGGTGAGCCGACTCAAAGAGTCTTCAAATATTTTTGAGCTCTTTAAATACATCAGAGGCGATCGTCAGTCCGACGAAAATTCTTTGTATCGGCTTGCTGTTCGCTGCGCTCGCCTTTTAAGAGTCTTCCACGAAAACATTATAAAGTCGAGGTGCGAGCGGTGAGCCGACACAAAGAGTTTCAATTTTTGGAGGGCCCTCTGCAAGCGCTTCTAATTCATCAGAGTCGATCCTCAGAATATTCAAAGACTCTGAGTCGCCTCACCGCTCGCTGCGCTCGCACCGCGCATTTGAAGAGTGTTCCACGGAAACACAATAAAAGCGAGGTGCGAGCGAGGCGAGCGTAGCGAGCGGACTCAAAGAGTCTACAAATATTGTTGAGCGCTTCTAATACAAGAGATGCGACGGTCAGAATTTTTGAGGACTCTTCCTGTCGGCTCACCGTTAGCAGCGCTCGCACCTCGCTCTTTGACGTTATTTCAAAGAAACATGCAAAGGGCGAGGTGCGAGCGTAGCGAGCGGTGAGCCGACACAAAGAGTTGCTTAAATGCCGAAACATACAAAAAGAGTCGGGTTGGCTTCGCTCGCATTTCTCATTCAGTTATTTTCGAGAGCGAGTAAAAAGGTGAGGTGCGAACGATGAGCCGACGCAAAGCGTCTTGAAATATTTTTGAGCGCTTCTAATACATCAGAGGCGATCGTCAGACCGACGAAAATTCTTTGTATCGGCTCACCGCCTCGCCATTTCACAGTTTTCCAAGGTAACACAATAGAGGCTAGGTGCGAGCGTAGCGAGCAGTGAGCCGATACAAAGAATTTATGCCGGTCTGACGATCGCCTCTGATGTATTAGAAGCGCTCAAAAATATTCGAAGACTCTTTAAATCGGTTCACCGCTCGCTTTTTTACAGAATCCCAGGCAAGCAACATACAAAAAGGCGAAGTGCGAGCGGATATACAAGCGTGCCAATTTGTTGAGGGTCCATTCAAGCGCTTCTAATACAGGAAGGGCGATCCTGAGAACAAAGAGTTTCAATTATTGCAGGGCCTTCTGCAATACATCAGAGTCGACCCTCAGAATATTTGAAGACTCTTCGAGTCGGCTCACCGCTCGCTGCGCTCGCACCTCGCCTTTGAACATTGTTCCACGGAAACGCAATAAAGGCGAGGGCCGAGCGTAGCGAGCCGACACGAAGAGTTTCCATTTTTGGAGGGCCTTCTGCAAGCGCTGCTAATACATCAGAGTCGACCCTCAAAATATTTGAAGACTCTTCGAGTCGGCTCACCGCTTGCTGCGCTCGCACCTCGCCTTTGAAGAGTATTCCACGGAAACACAATAAAGGCGAGATGCGAGCGTAGCGAGCGGTGAGCGACGGTCAGAATTTTTGAGGACTCTTTCTGTCGGCTCACCGTTAGCTGCGCTCGCACCTCGCTCTTTGACGTTATTTCAAAGAAACATGCAAAGGGCGAGGTGCGAGCGTAGCGAGCGGTGAGCCGTCACAAAGAGTTGCTTAAAGGCCGAAACATACAAAAAGAGTCTGGTTCACTTCGCTCGCATTTCTCATTCAGTTACTTTCGAGAGTGAGTAAAAAGGTGAGGTGCGAGCGATGAGCCGACTCAAAGAGTCTTCTAATACAACAGAGTCGACCCTCAGAATATTCGAAGACTCTTTGAGTCTCTTTGAGTGTGGTCTTACGGCAGCTGCCTCTACGGGGCGGATCACACCCGTTTTGTTCTGCAAAACGGCCAAAAGCGGCCAATATGCCTTCCTGGCAAGAGCCCCGGCAGGAGCCCTGAAGGTTCGATGCAGGAAGGTTGTGTTTGTCTGTGTATATGTGTGGGTACGATATATGTGTTTTTTCGTCATATTGGGAGCATTACATCTCGGCGCGGCTGCTCTCAATTTTACTAATTCGCGCCGGTGTTGAAACAAATCCAGGCCCAGAGGTATGGATTTGTAGTGTCTGCAACCAACGTATCGGTTCGAATGCCAGATCAGTGCAGTGTAATTGCTGCAGGGAATGGGTTCACTTTAGGTGTTCAGGGTTACGAAGACAAGGTCAACACTCCTTAGCATATGTTGCACCAGGTTGTATAAATTCCAGGCAACCCAGGGCTGCTCCTAGCCCACCTTCTCCACCACTGCCCCCTACACCGCCAAACAATATGATAAGGAATGCCAGACCCAGTCTTACACCCGGCCCTCCTCCTCCAGCAGTTTTCACTGCACTATCTATATTACAGTTTAACTGTAATGGCATTCACCGGAAAATCGCTGAGATCACACACTTCTTAAGTTCAAACAGAATTCTCATCGCCGCCATCCAAGAGACGTTGCTTCACGCAAACTCGTCTCTAAGCGTCCATAGCGATTATGTTATACTGCGGAAAGATCGACCGGCCGCCACGGATGATCCTCACCCTGGAGGTGGTCTTGCCTTCCTAATACACAAGTCCGTACATTACTGTGTATTAGATGTAGTTGCTGACGGTACGGCGGAAATTCAAGCCATCTCAGTTCCATCAGGGAGTACTAATATCGAAATTTTTAATATATATGTACCACCTCACTCTAGTTGCCCTTCTGGCTATCGTTTCGATATTGGTCCTCTCCTTTCCGGAGAGCACAGGGTCATCCTTGGCGACTTTAACGCGCACCATGAGCTCTGGCATTCGGACCTCAACAACAATGCCAGGGGTATAGCTATCGCCGAATCACTTGACGCCTCAGAATTCTGTTCACTTAATGAAGACTCGCCGACTAGAGTCGTGGGCACTTGCAGTAGTTCTCCTGACATAACTATTGTCAGTGCCAGCCTAATTGCTGCTTCCCGATGGGAAGTACGTACCACCCTTAAATCAGATCACCTCCCAATCATTATAAAGATTGACAAACCAGCGAACATGACTAAGTCTGAGAAGCGAACGTTTGTCAATCACAAGAAAGCCGATTGGGATGGTTTCAAAGCTTACTCGTCGGCGAAGTTCATCGAGCTAACATCACCTATCACTATTCATGAGGCCGAGAAAAATATTAGGAACGTCATTACCACAGCCGCGGCACGTTTTATTCCGGCAGGACGTATCCCGAAAGTTCGGCCTAACTTCCCCACTAGTGCCGCCAGATTAGCCGATGAACGTGATCAGATCAGACGCGCTCACCCTGATGATCCCAGAATTCAGGAGCTTAACTCCGAAATTGAGCGACAAGTTAAAGACTATAGGAGGGCGAAATGGAATCAGCACCTCGATGAATGTAACCTCAATGAAGGTGTCAGCAAATTATGGTCTACCGTCCGCGCCCTTTCCAATCCTCGGAAAGAAAAGGGCAACAACGCCATCGAATTTGGCAACACTAAAACCTGCGATCCTCTTCAGTGTGCTAGCCTGTTCAATAAACAATTTATTGAACATCCCAAGTCAGACGGCCTCAAGCGCAAAATTAGAAGACGGATTCGCAGCCGGATTGTTGACACCATACCATCTTTTACAGCGGACCAGGTTAAAAAAGTCATCGAGAATGCTAAAAACTCCAAGGCCCTCGGACCAGATGGCATTTCGATGACCATGTTGAAACATCTCGACCTTCCAGCCATTGAGTATCTCACGGCCGCCTTTAACTTGTCGATGTCCACGCTTGCCATCCCTGAAATCTGGAAAACAGGTCGAATTGTTCCCTGTCTCAAGCCAGGGAAGAGCGCAAATCTCGGGGAATCCTACCGCCCCATTACGATACTTTCTCCTGTCGCAAAGACGCTGGAGGCCCTTATTCACCCCACTCTTGTTGCACATGCGAAGCTAGAACCTCACCAGCATGGCTTCAGGAAGATGCATAGTACCACCACTGCCCTCGATGCGATCACTACACGCATTCGTGATGGGCTGAATCAACGCAGTCGTTGTCACAGAACTATTCTGGTGGCAATAGACCTATCAAGTGCATTCGATAAGGTCAATCATTCAATGCTCCTGGCAAACCTGTTGAATATGCATCTTCCTGCACAAGAGATCCGTTGGATTGCCAATTATCTAGCTGGTCGGCACTCCTTCACCGAGTTTCGAGGCAAACGTTCTAAGCTTAGGAAAATCAAATTAGGTGTTCCACAGGGAGGGGTACTCTCCCCCACTCTGTTCAACATCTACATGTCCGGCCTTCCCACACCACCTGAAGGAATCGAGGTGATTTCCTATGCTGACGATTGCACCGTACTCGCCACAGGGAATGATAAGGAAGAAATGCGCCTCCGAATTAATCGCTATCTAGGACGATTACAGGCTTTTTTCCAAAGCCGAAACCTCACCATCTCTGCGTCCAAATCCTCTGCGACTTTTCTAACCACTTGGTGGGAGGACATGAGATGGGAGATGGATATACGTATTGGCAACAATTCTGTTCCTACTGTTAAAAATCCTAAAATTCTCGGGCTTCACCTAGAGAACATGATGACGTCTGCGAATCATGCAGCTTCAGTATGTGAAAAAATGCGCAGTAGGAACAACATCCTAAAAGCTCTAGCTGGTAGCACCTGGGGCAAAGATAAAGAAACCATGCTAGCTACCTATAAAGCGGTGGGTCGAGCGGCCGCTGATTATGCAGCCCCAGTTTGGACACATAGTCTATGTGAAACAAACTGGACCAAAGTTCAGGTCTGCCAAAATGCCGCTCTACGCATCGCGACAGGTTGCCTTCTGATGTCTGCCCAGGATCACTTACATCAGGAGACAAAATTGATGCCAATACGTGATCACAATCTCCTACTCTCTAAACAGTATCTTGTTGGTTGCTACCGTGAGGATCATCCCAATAATCATCTCATGGACCGAATTCCTCCACCACGACATGTCAGGCGTGGTTTACGAGACCTTGAGAGAGAGGTTCAGGGATACAAACGGGACCCTTACGATGAAGTTACATACCGAGCCGCCATTGCAGCGATCCACACTGATGAAGTGAATCAGTCTATCGCGAGTTTAGGTGCGAATAGAGTCCTCTCAGAGCGCCCACCACCAATTTCGCCTGAGGAGATTAGGCTCCCGAGAGC
Source organism: Microchrysa polita (assembly GCA_949715475.1). Lineage (NCBI taxonomy): Eukaryota > Metazoa > Arthropoda > Insecta > Diptera > Stratiomyidae > Microchrysa > Microchrysa polita. The sequence continues at coordinate 10,530,364 of OX454422.1, read as the reverse complement.
CACCAGAGTAACACTAGCTCAACTTCGGTCGGGCTTTTGTTCACGCCTCAATTCGTACCTTTCTCGCATAAACCCGGACATCCAAAACATCTGTCCAAACTGCAATGGTACTCCTCATGATGTGGGCCATTTGTTTCAATGCCCCGCTGCGCCCACTGATCTTACCCCTATATCACTGTGGGAAAACCCTATCGCAGCAGCTATGTTTCTGTCCTTAGACCTCACGGACACAAACATTGACGAACCATAAATCGTACCCACATAGATGCACAGAGACTACACACCTTTCTGCACCGCTACAAGAAGAAGAAGACTCTTTGAGTCGGCTCGCACCTCGCCTTTGAAGAGTATTCCACGCAAACACAATAAAGGCGAGGTGCGAGCGTAGCGAGCGGTGAGCGGATATACAGCGTGCAAATTTGTTGAGGGTCCATTCAAGCGCTTCTAATACAACAAGGGCGATCCTTAGAATATTCAAGGCTAGTTCAAGGTGGTCTAACGGTACTACATGTGCTACAACAAGATTAATTTGGCCACGACTTGACGTGGCCAGATCAACTAACTTACTGTCAGTAGACAGGAAACATATCGGCAAGGTGGTCGGGATCTAACGGGACACTGTCCTATCGGGGAGCACGCCAGGAGGCTCAGAATTCCCTATAACGACTTCTGTCGCAGTTGCGATGACGAAGAAGAGGAAGAAAGTGTTCATCATTTTCTCTGCCACTGCCCGGCCCTGGCCGAGAAACGTAAACGTTTTCTTGGCTCAATGTATTTTCACGATACAGATGATCTGCGTGATGTGAGCCCGCTATTGCTCAACAAATTTGTTGCCAGCACGGGCTGGTTTTCAGATTAGGTGTTAACTTTAAGGTACACTCGGTGGTATCACAATGGACCTACTTTTGGTCTAAGTGCGCTAAGTGTTTTATCACTTGGCGGCCACTATACCTAACCTAACCTAGAATATTCAAAGACTCTTTGAGACGGCTCACCGACATTGAAAATTATGTGACGGTCTCTGCACCGCTTACAGACATGTTGCGCAAAAGCTGTAAGTTTGTTTGGACCGATGAAGGCATGAAAGCTTTTCAAACCCTTAAGGACTGTCTAACTTCCCCTCCAGTTCTTCACAGCCCGCGAACTTTTCATCCACTGCGATGCCAGTCAGTTTGGACCCGGTGCGGTGTTGATGCACGCACTGGATGATGACACTCCGAATCGCGTATATGTCGCAGGAGGTTGAGTATTATCTACGAAATGATGGTTTTGGGTGAACCGACCAGATACTGAAGAGACAAGAGAAGATGATGATCTCGCACTGGTAACAAGCTGATTTCCGCTTCTTCTTCTTCCTTGCCACGTTCTTTATACCGCGTCATGGCTTCGCGTTGCTCGGCCTGCGGAGTAGGCACATGTTGTTGTTGTTGTAGCGATTCAAGAGATTTTTTTTTTCTCTTGAATCGAAGGGGGTCTTGGCAGCTCTTGGCCGTTTTAACAACGGGTAGCTCCGGGACGATTTACATCGAAGAACCGGCTGCCGTAGGAGCATTTTATGGACAACACAAACATCCATGGGCCACAGTGGGATTCGAACCCACGCACCGGCAACTCAGAGATAGAGAGAGTGACATCTCTGTCACTGAGCCACCGAATGCCCAAAGTAGGCACATCGCCCGTTTTGGCGGTAATATCTCAGCAAACAAGCTGGTTTCCCGATGAAGAAGATCCTGGGACGACAGCAAGTGGGAAGCTGTAGCGATACATGACATGTCTGGATCGTATTCCAGTGCTGCATAACTAGGGATTGCTCGACCAGCATGGTTTAGTTGTCTTTGCCCCGTGGAGTACCCGGTTAATTCCTTCCTACTGTGCATTTTGTCGATTACGTCCTCGGCATGACAGTTCGACTTAATCGTGGTGTCTAACAAGCCCCCAAGGATCAACTTCTTCATCACGCTTACCAGTACGGGTCGTAAGCTTCAAACATTCCTGCGTCCAGGTGGTGAGCAGACTGAGTCAATACCTCCAGAGATAGGTGAGCCACTATGTCGTGGTATAATGGATGAAGGACGAGGAACCCGAAAATGTTGTAACAATAGCAAAAAACGAATAAAAATCGTACTCACCCGCGACGACTTGGACGACGAGGATTGCGGTTCGCGTGCCGCTCGCTGATCGGCCAACAGTTTATCAAACGACTTACTACGTCCGGCCACGAGACGTCGCATGGACAACGAGTGTGCCTTGCAGGTGAGCGATCGCGTGCATGGTCGTGGCGAGTCGGCCGACACGACGCCACAATGCTTGTTGGCATCGTATTCGCGCTCCTTGATCGGAACATTCTTTCGCTCCACTGACGAGCTCTTGCAACGACCGTAGGCGCGACGCGACGACATCGATGCACCGCCAATTGCGCTCGTTGCACTCGGTGGCGATGCATTTGATGCGATCGCTACTGGTTGTGGTGTTGCGGCTATTGCACCACCGCCTGCGGCGACAGCCAACGAAACAGCCGACGAGCTGGACGATGATGTCGACGACGAGGAGGAGGAGGATGACGACGACGATGATGATGAGGAGGAGGACGATGATGAGGACGACGACGAAGATGACGTCGATGAGACCGAGGAATTGGATGACGACGATGACGAAACGACTGCCAAATCGTTTACTTTGGACTGTCCATCGGGGGCGACTGCCGACGCCGTAGCAGCGACTGGAAGCAGATCGAACGAAGACGATGGGGTGGATGAAGTAGGAATGGCGCAAGTTGGTTGCACTTTCGATGGCTTGCCATTTGTCTGAAAGATAGAAATGCGGGGATTATGACGGAGAAGACAGTGGGCGAAAAGTATTCTTACGGGAAGGACCGGTCCGGTGTACGGTCGAACGCCGGGCGATGATGAATTCAGGGCTTCGCCGCCGATGCTGCTGCCGCTGTTTGCGAGCGCAACGCCATTCGATGTCGACGTAACTGGCTGGTCGGCTTGACCGACAACTTGACTCCCATTCGCGTTGCGCGAGTTGGCGCCACTCGTTGAGCTACTGGAGGCGGGCGAGGGTGAGGCAGACGACGACGACGAGTGGTGGCTGGACGAGTGGTTGCTTTTGCGACTACTTTTCGACTTGATCCGACCCGTGGACTTGCTTTTCGCCTTGGACGTGCTCGAGGCGGGCGACGACGAGGCGGATGTATGCTGCGAATGGTGACTAGCGTTCGGTGAAATTTCACGATCGCGATGATGCGATCCGGTGGTGGCGGCGCCATGACGCGAAGACGACGACGAGTTCTTCTCGACGCTGCTGCTACGACTGGGTGTTGACGATACGGCGGCCGCCGCAACGACGGGCGAGACAGCCGCGGCAATGTTTGTCGAACTGGATGTCGCGCGGGTGGTCGTATTCGAGTCAGCAGCCGACCACTGCGACTGCGAAGACAAGGACCACGATGCATTGCTTCGCAGATTGGTGCAGGAATAGCCGCCCGGGGCCGTGGCCGGATGGCGGAGCAGCATGTGTTGGCGCAATACTTGAGGCTTGACGGGCGAATTGCATATATCACAGAAGACAACGTGGAACGGATCCGTTTCCGGGCAGAGAGCAAACAGACTCATATCGATGTGATCCAAACGATTGACCGCGCCGCGATCGCGTATGTGACGACGACGCCAGGCAAGATCGCCGGCATCGTCGTCCAGGTCCTCGTCGTCGCTGACGAGCGGTGGGTACTTTTCAAACAGCTCCGACCACGGTCGTCCTTGCAAGCGACGCAGATTGACAAACGAGGCGCTCCGTGCGCTCGATTTGGCATGACCTCCCCGCGCCGATGCGGATGATTTCGACGAGCTGGACGACGACACGCGATCGTTTTCACCGCCATTAGTGGCGGCCGTTGTTTCGGCCAGACTGTTGCTGCTGCTGCTGCTGGCCTTCCATTTTTGATTGCGTGACGATGATCCTGATGTCGCGGGCGATTTATGCGAGCCGGCATCGTCCTTGTGCTTACGCTGGCCGCCTTTGAGTCCGGCACAGCCGGACGAAGTCTGACCACTCGACGATGATTTGGACGAGGCCATGGTGGAGGAGGATGAGGCGGCGGTGCTACCGCCGCCTGAATGCATAGCAAGTGACTTGGCAGACGTCGTGTCCTTGCTGTGTGCGCGGAGATGGGTCGTGTTCGTGGCGCTCGTATTGTTGACGTCGAGTCGTCGCAAGGAACTGATGGATGCGGCTCCGACTAGGGGCGCGCAATTGATGGCATTCAATGGGGAAATTATGTCAGTCGGCAGGACGAGTGACAACGACGAAGACGACGTTAAGGCTGAATTGTTGAAAACGGCTTCGGGTGTTAGAATCGCACTTGCCATTCCTTGCCAGAGAGCCGAAAACTCAGATACACGCTCGCTCGGCTTGCATGGGCGGTGAATTTACGTGTGAGACGTTTGACGACGACAATGCTGGCGGCGGCTGTCCATGATAAATTGTTGAGAAAACGTCTCTATGCGGCTCTGCAAAAGGAAGGGGAAAATCATTAGAGTGGGCGAAGGACAAATGGTTCGCAGTCGGCGACGGACAGGTAAAAGAAAATGTCAAAATTCGTCAATGGACAAGCAAATGTCATTCGCCAGGGTAACGTCAACGTACTGTCAAAATCGCATATGCAAACAACCGTGGACTCACACACGCACACGTACTCGATAAACAGTTAACGCGTATGCATAGCATATGGAGCTCCCGAGCCACGCACACATGCAGACAACCCCCCTGATAACCACCGCGTTCTACCAAATTTCACCACCAGAAATCGGCCCCCAGACGTTTCAAAATGCACGAAACACGCACAAACAATTCGCGTCAACCGCTCAATATGCCAAAACCTACGCAAATGGACGAAAATTCAATAGAAATCGCGGGCGCATGCACACGCGCTTTTCACACACACAATCCGCCCGGATGACACTTCCACTTCTTACATGGCCGTGTCGTCGTCGTCCACCCGTACACCGACATGAAATTCCGTCAGAGGTCGCACCTGTCCCCCGGACCCAACGAAAAATGACAGCTCGCCGTGTCCCGTCGCCAGACACAACAAAAACTTTTTTTTTTCGTTTCCCATGCATTCGCCACGGCCACAACGCACGGACGTACCTTCTCACCGTCTATTTACTGCCGTGTACACGAATAACGATGATTGCAATTGATGCAAATTTCATTCTCTTCTTTTTTTCGGATTTTATTTACACGAAACGAAGGACACACGATCCGTGCGACACACGCGCAAAACAGACGAAATTCAGAAACGCAACGCGTACGCCCAGTGGACGTCTGGCGACTGCCTGCCGACTGGTTGTGTGGATGATGAATGAGACGGATGCCGTGTTTCGCCTTCGCCTCGTTCTCGCCCCGGACACGGACTTACTTCGGCTTTCGTTATGTGGATACGGCAGCGACGATATTTTGGCTGGAAAGTGTCTGCGTGCCACGGAAAAAACCACAAAAATTGCACGAAAATGTCGCCAAGTAGTCTTAAGACACAAAAATGTGGCGCAGAGAGAGAGTTTTGTCGCGCGACTCGCTACGACTGTTTGTTGTGTGTTGTTCGAACAACCACGACGCGAATCACGAAGCGGCGATGAGAAATTGTGACGGATTGGCCACTATTCACACGTCAGAACAGATGTTTGCTGTGTGGATGTGTATGTGTATGTGTGCACTTGCAGACTGCACTTGGCAGTTGACACTTGACTTTTTATTTATATGTGCCAAATGTACAGCGCATTCTGTTCAGGAAATTGGTAAAAATATGATCGCGTTATTTAAGAAAAGTAGCGCTACGGTGAAAGAAAAATTTTAAGAAAAAAGCCCCACACATATTCTCACTATAAAATGCGAAATTCAGTTTGAAATAGAATAAGAAAGAATTTGCTGAATCATAACTCATTTCACACCAAGATGGCGGGCTGATCGCATTCACGGATGTTTTCGGAACATTTGCCGGGAATCCGTTTTCGAAAAAAAAAAGAATTTATCGACACAAACGACACACAAATCATCATACCATCCTGGTAAATTGTCCGTGCGTTACGATATTTTTTACCGAATTATAAAACAAAAGCGCTATTCCTTAGGCCGCGCACACACGAAGCGTCCGAATCAATTTTCTTGAATTCTGCATTTCGTCAAATTCATACACAGTTTCTTCGACTATGACAAAAGCGATAATCCCCAAAACAAAATTAAAATAAATTCGGGTTGACCATATGCGGCCTTTTTAGTATTGTTTTGGTCTTGGGTCACACCCCCGAACGGGTGTAACTCGCCTCAACGGAAACGGCTAAAGGACTCTCAAATTTTCCGGCTCAACCGTTCGACATAAAATTTGGTAGTTACGTGTAGAATGGTTACGCAGTCTTTGGTACGAATACCGTATAGAGCACAAAGATAACAGGGTGTCCCCGAAGGGATGAAAATAAGTGTGTGCTCAAATCAAAGGGCACGATGATACATACATTCGTATTTTGACATGTATATGTCTTTGCGGAGGCTACCTGAGAATTGCTGGGTGTCGTTCCGTGAAAAAGCGTCACGAAAATGTTTAACGCTTAAAATTGACCTTCCCGTAGTTCGATCTTCACCAAATTTGGTATACATCATCCTTTGATCGCTCTGAGTCAGAATCACCAATCACGATTTCGATAAGTTGCGGGAATAGCGGCAAATTCGCCATTTAAGCGAACGAAAATTCATCTTCAATTGGTTCTCCTGGCTCTCGCCGTCGACCGATGTCGACGAAACTTGGATTGAAGTTAAATGGTGCGATCCCTAGCATTTTGGTGCCAGCACTTTTTATGAGGAAGATGTCCTTGGACACAAAATGTCCTTTTTTCTGTGGGAATGCATTATAGACGCTATGTATAAGGATATGAATATCAAAATACAGAATCCGTTCCGACGAGTCTTGTAAAATCAGGACAAGTTAATTTTGAGTTTTGTTCAAGGATATTAACACCAAAAAGGACATTTTTCTAGCATAGGAAACAGAGTATGGGCATTATGGGTGTCGTTCGAAAGGTGATATTTGAGGCACTGTATGTAATCGGTTTCAAAATAATTTTAAAAAAATACCGGCGTACAGAGAGCTGCGCCCGCAATACGAGGGTTTTTTAGAATTTTGATGCATAGTGAATATTTTTTATAGATATATTTTATAAGCAATAGATAAGAATTGTGCACAACATTAATGGAATGCTTCCTGTTAATCTATTTTTGGATTGGTCTAAATCAGTGGTTCTTAACCTTTTGTACGAGAGGGACCACTTGATAAAACTCGTTATTTGTCGCGGACCACAAACATTCCAAATCTGTGAAGAGCCATACAAATCATGAAATTTTGTACCGAGCATTGTGGTGATAGTATTATTCCTCGTTATTTTCAACGAATGAAAATATTGGCAATGAAAGTCAGTGATTTCCAGTGATTCCAAATATCTTAACGGCTGGCGGTAGAACTGCGAAATATTTAAGATATCCTAAAAAATATTGACACTGGCGCTTCCATTCAACTCCTTCATTCGTCAGCTGACCGACTGATCGTCTGCCTTCATCCATCTATCTATAGAACTGCACACACACGGCGAATCGAAAGCCAATAAAATGGATTGAAATCCACGGATTCACGAATTAAACGTGTGTGTTCGGCTAATTTGACGAAAATATGTGCATTTTTTAAAAATACATCATGAACATGCTCTCTCTAGTTGACCTCCCTCGTTGAACATGCTTAAGCAGTGTTGCCAGTAGGCGGCGTAACTTCCCTTCCTTCCTTCCTAAAATTAAATTAGATTTGCACCTAAAATGAGTGTTTTCCCCCGAAATTTGTATAAGTACAGCAAATGATCCAGGGCCCTACGCTGGACGCTAACTGTGATGTGCGGACGAGAAATGGATGTACTTACATACGGCGAACCCCAATAGTACCGGTAAGGTGAATATGCACAACTATCGACACGGCTTCTCTACAGGCGTAGACGTTATTCTGCTACCTGCGCTGAAGGCTGATTAGTTGGAAATCCATGCTAGCGGTATCAGCTACACGCGGCGTATATAATCTATGCAAGATTCCCAATCTATATAAAAAAAGACAGGCGTTACCTCTAAGTTGGGCTAATCGAAGGGAGAAGGTGCCACCCCTATCCCACTGACATAAGAAAATGCGAAACACATGCGTAAGCTAAAACGGTTCGCACAAAAAGGTTCGAAAAATTGGGAAATTTAAATAGCAACATGGCAGCAATCAGTTCCAACGTTCCCAGAAATGCTTTTGGGGCCCTATGGTGATCAAACCCGGTCTTCTAAGCCCCCAGAATCTAAGCCCAAAATATAGTAGATTTTGATGGTGTCCTCCGGTGTTGGAATCCTATAGTACCTTTTCTGCATAAACGCAGCATTTCCAACAAGCTCGCGGTCCTTCTGACATTCTCCCTTCATGCTCTTTGCTCGTATTCATTTCCTTTTGGGTGTTCTCCATCAACAGCGATACATCTCAATGAAAACAGTCCCCATCAATTGTCTACCGCTTCTGGGGTTTGTGTTTGAGAAGCGCACAACTTTGAAGTTTTTTTGAAAATATAGTTTGTGCTAATTGAGAATATTCACATCGAACAATGTGGTAAAGGCTTCACGGACCACCTAATGTCATCTCAGGGACCACTTGTTAAAAACCGTTGGTCTAAATAAACGCGTTTCAGAATGAAAGGCGCTAGCCTTTAATTAGACCAATCCAAAAATAGATTTACTATTTACCCAGTCTGTATAAAAGTACTCCAATGCAAATCTACAGGATTTTTTCGATTTCAGATTTCTGATGGCCTTTGAGCAAAAAGAAACTCAGGCAAACGTAAGGATGGCTTGGCATTATATATGAACTGAATTATTAGCTGTAAATCTACTGTTACTGTTTTTTAAATCAAGGAAAACCAACTTATATGAAATGATTCCATTGTGTCCCCTGACATTAGAGCCCACGCAAGCTTTCCTATGAGTGCAGCTTTTCCGGGACACCCTGTTAACAACTAAAAACTTAAAAATTTTTGTGGCAAACACTATTACCATTCTATGCATTTCCACCAAATTTCATGTACATTGTTTCATCAAGTTAAAAGATATGCATTAAAGAAATGCTTAAGAGGCTTCCCTTCCATTGTGAAAGGCCCTTATTAAATACTTATTTGGCTATATTTCCGGTTTGGATACAGTTATTCGAATGAAAATTCGTAGACATATTCCCTGTGTAATTTTCTAAAAACCCTTAGCAGAATTTTCATATTTGGAAACCTAAGAGGGGCTATACACGAACAAATTTAAGTTTTACAAATTTACTGTTATTTACTTTTCCTTAGCAAAAGTCAACAGTCTTAATATTTAACGTATATAAAGCCATACTGACCAATCTTTGTGCAAAGTTTCATATCGATCCCTATAACGGTTTAGAAAAACGGAGCTCGTAAAGGAAGTTTAACTTTAAACGCCAATAACTTTTTTACCGTTACTCGAAACTGGAAAATTTTAACTGATATGAGATGTACTCGTCTAGATCTTTGATTTAAATACCCATACGTTGATCTCCGATAAAAACTAAAAAAGTCGACTGTTTTCAAACGTTCGGGACACCCTGTTATCTTCTTCCTACCAACTTCTAAGGTATTTGTGCCAAAGACTGTAACCATTTTACACATTCATACCGAATTTCATGACAATTGGTTGAGCCGTTCGCGAGTTCGCGGACAAAATCGATTTCATAAGGGTTTTTTGAAAAACTTCTAAAAAACCCTAAAAAAATCAGGACTCAAGCCGGACCAGTATATTTCGTTAATAGGTTATGCAAAAATTACGAGACCGAGTTCTAATCGTGCGAATAGCACGATGAGTGTATACCCTATACCCATGTACAGACCTAGAAGGCACGCAAAATCCAAAAATTCAATTTCATCTTTTTTGTAGGGGAGGGAGGGGTTGATGTTTCGGACCTGGCACATATTTAATATTATATCAAGGCATCCAACAGCTACCATTTGATACTAATCTGAAGTTTTTCGCGACATTCTAGCACAAGATATGGCTGAATATAACTTTGTAGGGGAGGTAGGGGTAGTCGCACGTTCTCCACTTTCCACCAACTTCAAGCATATGTAACAATTAGGCAACGATGAAAATTTCAGGTCCCTAGCGATATCCTGTCAAAAAATATGGCCAAATTACACTATCATGGAGGGGTCATTTGTATGGGAGGTAGGGGAACCCTTGGTCCGATTTGGCCCATTTTCAATACCATCCAAGCTTTTATCAAAACAATCATCTGACCAAAATTTCAAAACGCTAGCTTCATTATTTCGGGAGTTATCGTGCGAACTGACAGACACACGGACGGACAGACAGACGGACATCGAATCAGGGACCGACCCTGATCATTTATATATATACTTTGTTATACCTCCGGTGGCTCCTTTGAGGTGTTACATAAATCGTCGTAACAAAAACAATATACCCTATACCATCTTATGGGTATAGGGTATAAAAATTCAATCGAATTTCGCCTCCTTAAATTTTATATTTTTCAGAAACTGTGTGGTTTGATACAATGAAGTAGTTTTAGCAGATATGGTACAGTGCCATGTCATAATACAGACATCCACCGCATTTGCTTTATGGAGTGAACGAACGATAAATTAAGACTTTCGCAATTAAGTTTTGGCATAGTCATTAATCGGGTTATGATAATGGTTGCATTCAGCGAACAAAATTCACTGGAAAAATACTGGAAATGCTACAAGAATTACTCGCCACCGACCTCTTCCTCCGCTGAAAAGCTATCATGCGAAATGAGAATCTAATTGGAAAAGCACTTTTCTGCTACATTTTTCGTTCGCTGAATGCACTCATTATTTCAAAATTATTTTATGAAAATATAGTTCAGTAAATTAAATGAATTAACAGGCTAATAGAGTTATCGGGACATTATAACGCTCAGAAAAAAAACCGTGGTAAATAAAAACAATTAAATGAATAATTAATTTGTAAATATGATTTGGCTCCATATACTTTTATGTATTTTCAATTCACTATTGAAAAATCACCTTTTTTTAATTGGTACATGTCAAATGAAAATCATTTAACTTTGGAACTGCAATTGGAAAAAAAAGTCAAGTTCGTTCTGTCTTCTATATTTCTCAAGTGGTTTCCAGGTTTTTACTAACATTAAAACACAGTTGCAACTTTTTAAAAACGAACTTCCCAATGAATCGTTAAGATCTTTCAAAATCTTCATCGTTTTGATTTTATAACTTTTAAGTTAAATATCACACTTGAACATTTTCTGAGTGAATGAATGTTGTGACATTAAGTTTTTTTTTAATTAAAACTTTCAGTGAAGTTAAAGCAATTTAGCCTAGATTTATATGAAAAAGGCGAAGGTTGTCCCATTGGAATCGGTATCGCAGCTTGCATAAATTCTATGAAATTATGTTTCACATAGAACGTTAAACATTGTTGCCTCAATATACAAATAGTACAGGTATTAAAATTTACTCACACACAAAAACATTCAAAACTAAAGTGATTTATTATTTTTATTCTTATTAGAAAGAATAATTCGTTATTATTGACACCAACAACACGCACTTTCACCCGGTGGTGATGCTTTGACTAGCTTGCAGTTACGTCGTTATTGATCTGAGTGAATGCTTCCAAACGAGTGAATTTTAACAGTTTTTTTTTACAGAATTTTAAAATCAAAATTATTTTTATTGAAAATATAGCCAATTTCAAACTTAGTGGTATATTTAACTCAAAAACGATAATTTTTGCACTTGCGTCATTATTCTTCTGGATGTGCGATATAATCGTTAGAGGTACGGAAATTTCGCAAATAAAAAACAGGAATTTCGAATAAACTAATTTTGGATATTGGAAATTTCGCCTAGTTTTGTCAATTTTCTTGTTGTTATTTTAATTTTCTGTAATTCTAGAAATTCTGTAGATTCACAGTTAAACGACTGTTCAAAACTCGCGTTGCAAAAAAACGTCGCGTGTTTATTATTCAGTATTAAGTGTGTCTGCCAACTGCATCATACTCCAAATTCAACCAACACACACATAGATACTAGTCGAGAAGACCACTCCTCAAGGAGTTACGGTAATGGTAAAACGAGAAACTGCTGAGGCAAATGCCGCTAATATTGTTACGCTTTTATCTTTTTTTTGTAAAGTTCATTTCAATTTTGGGGCCCGAACCACGAACCACGAGAAAAACTCATTGCAGAAAATAAAGTTCATTCATCAAACCTCTAACTAAAGTGCTTGCTCGGGGTTCGGCAAGCCATCGTGCTCGTGATTCAGCGAACTCTCAGCATTTAACAATTTCTCTATTGTTATTAACGAAAAACGTCTGTAAAAAATCTAAGATGAAAAAGTTTCTCCAATAATTGACATTTTTGGACAAAAATAAATAAATAATAATTATAAAAACAACCAATCTTTGGCCAGAACCAACTAAAATGTGTTTTCCGTGCTGTAGAGTGCTAATAAAGACTGAATAACAATTTTTTTCTTTCATTTTATGTTGCATATTTTGTCATTTTAGTTGCATATTTCAAAGGTTTTTTTATGCATATTTGCATGCTTATTTCAACCTTTTTAAGTTGCATATAATCCGGTCTCTAATCATCACAAAGCTAATTTTGGGTAGTTTGTTTCGTCTTCAGAGCTTCTTAAGTCGTTAAAAACCCTTTCCAGTTGCAAAAGGTGTTAAATCCAAACTTCTCCTTTCTCTATTCAGGAAAATATTAATCTAGGATTTTGAAGTTGTATCTAGTTTTACTAGAAGCACAATCCTAAACAAAATTTATTGAAAAAGTAATCATAAATGTTCATTCGAAGCCTACCAGCGGTTTTTTGCAATTTACATAAAATAAACTACATGGCGCTTAACGAGTTTTGCAACTGGACGACTCATATAGTCGGAGGTGCTTCCTTCTGTGCGTTGCAAACTTCATGACAAAGTTAATATACCTTTTCACATAGTGAAGGGTATAATAACGTAATTGAAATTGTGTTCTGATTCGATATAGTACAACATTTGTAATTGGCTTAATTTTTTTTTATTGTATTTTTTATTTTTCTGTCGAATTAACTTACCTTCATAATGTTTTCTTTCTTTAATATTAATTCGTTCTTCTATACAACTGTATTATTAGGTTACCACCTATTCAGTTTGTTTTGTTAAATAAATAAATAAATAAAGGGGACGCCGAGTACATTACATATCCAGTGTTTGTTTCCTGTTACAAGGACCCTCAACGGAATAAATCGAGCTTAAATGGAAAATTTTCGTGTTTCCCGTATCTGTATCTTTCCCAAGCAGTATTTTTCCATTTAAGCTCGATTTATTCTGTTGGGGGTCCTTGAAACAGGAAACAAACATCGCATAAGTAATGTACTCGTATGCCGATCCCCACTCAAGGATTAAAGAGTATCCTTTTTTGTCCTTTTTGGAACCTTTCCGATCAAACTTTCTTTTTTTTTAATTAGTTTTAGACTCCTGGGAGCCCAACTGTGATTCAAAAACAACAAAAATTTGCTTTACTCTATTTTTTTCCATTTAGAGGCCTGAATTGGGATATTTTGACTGGACTAAATAGAAACTGGACTCCCATCCTTCGTAGAATGCCGCGATCAACTTCTAGGCCGATTCACACATAAGATACTTATCCCAAGAAACTCTATCCTATCGGGTGACATCGAATCCATTACACGGCGCAAAACTGAACCGAAATATAATTCAACGCTCCTTGGGATCTGCAAAAAAAGTAGCTCCCTGAATATACCATTAATTGCGCCATTCCCCTGGCATCTGCAAACAAAAAATCTTATTGTTGATCTGTCTTCATATCGTAAGGAAAACGACCTGACCGAAGTTGGGCTAAAGTCACTCTGGTGGCTCTCGGGAGCCTAATCTCCTCAGGCGAAATAGGTGGTGGGAGCGCTGAGAGGACTCTGTTCGTGCCTAAACTCGCAATAGATCGACTCACTTCCTCAGTGTGAATCATAGCAATGGCAGCCCGGTATGAATCTTCATCGAAAGGATCCCTTTTATAAACCTGGACCTCTCTCTCAAGGTCACGAAGGCCACGTTTGATGTTGCGTGGAGGGGAAATTTTGTCCATAAGGTCACGGTTAGGATGATCCTCTCGATAACAACCTACTAAATATTGTTTTGTAAGTAGTCGATTGTGGTCACGTATTGGCATCAAATGTGTCTCCTGATGTAGGTGGTCCTGGGCAGACACAGAAGGCATCCTGTAGCTGTGCGAGGAGCAGCATTTTGGCAGACTTGGATTTTGTTCCAGCTTGTGTTACAGAGACCTTGCGACCAAACTGGCGCCGCAAAATCAGCCGCTGCTCGACCCACCGCTTTGTAAGTGGCTAGCATAGTCTCTTTATCTTTGCCCCAGGTGCTACCAGCCAGTGCTTTAAGAATTTTGTTCCTACTGCGCATCTTTTCACATACCGCTTCCGCGTGATGAGCTGAAGTCATCATTTTCTCAAAGTGAAGCCCGAGAATTTTTGGATTTGCAACAGCAGGAACTGGTTTGTTGCCAATACGTACCCCAACCGGCCACTTACAATCACCTGACCAGGTGGTAAGGAAGGTCGCAGACGATTTGGACGCTGAGATGGTTAAGTTTCTGCTAAGAAAGAAAGCTTCTAGTCGCGCTAAATATCTATTGATATCTACGCGCATGACTTCCCTATCCGCTCCCGTGGCAAGTACAGTGCAGTCATCAGCATATGAAATAACTTCAATGCCTTCCGGAGGTGTTGGAAGACCGGCCATGTAGATGTTGAACAAGGTGGGAGAGAGAACCCCACCTTGAGGAACACCTAATTTGATCTTTCTGAGTTTGGAACGACTGCCTCGAAACTCGGTGAAGGATTGCCTACCAGCTAGATAGTTGGCAATCCATCTTATCTCTTGTGTCGGAACCTTCAGGGCTCCTGCCGGGGCTCTTGCCAGGAAGGCATATTGGCAGCTTTTGGCCGTTTTGAAATGACAAAACGGGTGTGGTCCGCCCCGTAGAGGCAGTTGCCGTAAGACCGTGTTGGACCGCTACAAGAAGAAGGTGATCTCTTGTGTCGGAACATGCATTTTGAGGAGGTTTGCCAGAAGCATGGAGTAATTGACCTTATCAAACGCATTTGATAGGTCAATCGCCACCATGATAATTCTATGGCATGGTGTACGCTGGTTTAGTCCGTCTCTTACACGTGTCAACATTTCGGCTGCGAATCCGTCTTCTAATTTTGCGCTGTAGGCCATCGGACTTGGGATGTTCAATAAATTGCTTATTGAACTGGCTCGCACACTGAAGAGGATTGCTTGTTTCTTTTTTGCCGAAGGTTATGGCTATATTGCCCTTATCTTTTGTGGGGTTCGAAAGGGCACGGACAGTAGACCATAACTTACTAGCACCTTCATTAAGGTTACAGTCATTGAGGTGCTCGTTCAATTTGGCCTTTTTGTAGTCTTTAACTTGTCGCTGTATTTGGATATTAAGCTCCCGAATTCTGGGGTCACCAGGGTTCATCGGCTAATCTTGCGGCACTTGTTGGAAAATTTGGACGAACCTTTGGAATGCGCCCTGCAGGGATGAATCGTGCCGCAGCTTTGGTAATGACGCTCCTAATGTTCCGTTCGGCCTTATGTATATTGGTGGGAGGTGGAAGCGCGAAGAACTTTGATGACGTAAATGTTTTGAAACCTTCCCAATCTGCTTTTTTATGATTGACAAACGTTCGCTTCTCTGACTTGGTCAGGTCAACTGGTTTGTCAATTCTGACTATGATAGGGAGGTGGTCAGAGGGAAGACCAGTATGTGTTTCCCAGGAGGTCTCACTAATTAGGCTGGCGCTGACAATTGTAATGTCTGGGGAGCTAATACAATTGTTTGCATCACGGGTTGGCGAGTTTTCATTGAGGGTACAGAAATCTGATGCGTCCAGAGATTCGGCGATAGCTTGACGCCTGGTATCGTTGTGAAGCGCGGAATGCCAGAGTTCATGATGGGCATTGAAGTTGCCAAGAATGATCCTGTGCTCTCCATTAAGAAGAGGACCAATATTGAAATGGTAGTTTGTACAGCTAGAATGTGGTGGTATGTAGATATTAAAAATTTCAATATTGGTGCTCCCTGATAAAACTGAGATGGCTTGCAATTCCGCCGTACCATCTGAAACTACCCAGACAGCATCGGCGTAATGTACCGTGAAAATAGCCACAAATAAGCTTTACTTCATGAATCACGAATCGGCATTATGTATCGATAGGACGCATTGAAAATTAGATACATGATGGTCAGCTGAAGGAATGTCGACGGATCATGCATATAGGAAATATAATGGTTTTCTCCTCAAGTGTGATTTTTGTTGCTGGGGTGAATAGAATCGCGAATAAAAGATGATCATTCGTATAGTCTGGCTGGAGTAGTGGTTAGGGCGCGCACCTTCGGTGCATAGGATTATGAGTTCGAGGCTAACCGTCGCACGTGTTTTTTTTATTATTTATTGATGCATTGAATATATATGATACTTAACTATTACAGGGCCTCGATTGAGGCGAAAAATGAAGCCTATCGCCAATACACACAACGCGCATCCCGAGCCAAGAAAGAAAGATATAACGAGCTTCGGCGAGTATCTAATAAGTTAATTAGACGTAAGAAACGCAAACATTTTGACGAGCAGTTACAGCAAATAAACCAAAGATTAGCCAGTAAGAACATTAGACAGGCGTACAAACTTATAAATAATGTTAAGAACGGATATCAACCCAGGACAAGCCTATGTAAGGACAAGGATGGTAACATCATCAGCGACATCGAAAGCGTCAACAAACGATGGGCCTCGCATTTTGAAGAGCTCCTCAATGCACCATCAACATCCCCCGCGGAGCCAGCTCTTGAGCAGTTAGCCGAACCAGGCCCTCCCGTTCTACCCCCAACAGTAGAGGAGGTGAGTCTTGCCATACAGTCGCTTCAAAATAATAAAGCGCCCGGCGCTGACGAGATCCCAGCAGAACTGCTGAAGCATGGTGGAACGTGCCTGACCAACGCTGAACATGTGCTACTGCTGAAAATATGGAACGACGAGGAAATCCCCGAAGATTGGCGCAAAAGCATAATCTGCCCAATCCACAAAAAGGGTGACAAGCTGAAGTGTGAGAATTACAGAGGCATATCATTAGTTTGTACGGCCTATAAGATATTATCTAAAATTCTTGAAAAGAGAATCAATCCGTACGCAGAACAAATCATTGGCGAGTATCAAGGCGGCTTCAGACCTGGTCGCTCAACGACCGATCAGCTTTTCACAGTGAAGCTACTACTCCAAAAGTGCTGGGAATATAACATCGACGTATACCAAATCTTTGTCGACTTCAAGCAGGCATACGACAGTATCGATCGAAGTGTACTGTACAACATTTTGCTGAATTTTGGTATACCGGCAAAGTTAGTGCGACTCACAAGGATGATGATGACTAATACCGTCTCGCAGGTCAAGGTGCAGAACCGACTCACTGACCTATTTGAAACTCGTACTGGACTCAAGCAGGGCGACGGGCTGGCGCCGACGCTCTTCAACCTGGCTTTGGAGTATGTAATTCGAGCCATGAATATGGACAGCAGCGGAACGCTACTCATCAGGTCGACTCAGTTAGTAGCGTACGCCGACGATATCAACATCATGTCTCGAAGGTTGGGTGATGCAGAAAGCCTCCTGCATAACCTCAGTAACGCCGCAAAGGAAGTTGGACTACATATCAACGAAAGCCAAACAAAGGCCATGATGCAATCGAAAACAAGGACGCCAGCAAATTCAAGCATCACAGTGGGGGACCTTAATATCGAGTATGTAGACAACTTCAACTATCTGGGTTGTAACTTATCAAAGGACGCCAACGAAACCGACGAAATTAAGCGACGGATACAACTAGCCAATAAGACATATTTCTCGGTCCTCCATATAATTAATTCGAAACTTGCGCACAGGAACACGAAGCTCCGCGTATACAAAACGATCCGACCCGTGCTATGTTATGGCTGCGAAACATGGACCCTCACCCAAGCCTCCGAAATTTTGCTAGACCGATTCGAACGAAAGGTCCTTCGGCGAATTTTCGGGGCCGTTCGCGAGCGAGACCAATGGCGTATCCGGTACAACCATGAGTTGTATCAATTGTACGATGAGCTGGAAGTATCGAAAATCGTGAAGCTTCAACGTTTGCAATGGGCGGGGCATGTACAACGGATGGACGATAATCGCATGCCAAAGAAAGTGATGAACGCACAACGAATTGACGGAGCGAGGTTGCGTGGACGACCGAGAGCTCGCTGGGAGAACTCCGTAGGTGAAGACGCCCAACAGCTGCTGGGCTTCCGAAACTGGAGGACGAGGTCACGTAACCGCGACAATTGGAGGTCAACGATTCAGGCGGCCAAGGCCCGACGTCGGGCTATCGTGCCACATTGATGATGATGATTATTTGGAGCGGATGAAATCGATCAGTATACATTTTTCTGTATCATCAAAAATACAGTAAAACAGTTCTCCACAAGCAACACAATTGATTTACAAAAAAGTTTCTGAAATTGAAAGTTGGACCCCTCCCGAAACAAATTCCTGGCTACGTCCCTGTGCTAGTTAGTGGCCTGAGTGCCCGTACCGCGTGGTCCGTCAACCAGTTCGGGCCCGGCCATGGGCTGTGTATTAGTACGTAGGCGTGTGCGAGCGAATCGTGCTGTGAAGCAATCCCCTGTAAAGGGTCTGCTTCTTTCTTTCGAAGAAGAAAGCGCGCCGGTCCAACCGGAAAAAAAAATTGGCCCCAAATTCACATGCGCGTTTTGACAGTGTTACGGTTCTCGACCCGTATACTTTCCGTATAAGCCAATTAATTTAATTTTATATGTTTCGAGCTCGTCCAGCTTTCACCAAATTGCTGCTACACCTGCAAACACAACAACACTACACAACCAGAATCGTACAGAGAAAATATCATTTATCACTATCGTCGTCAAGAGAATATAAAACAAACAATTCATACAAAAACCACCAGTACAAAAAAAACACAAACATTTCGTCAATCAATGAAACATATTTATTAATATATTTAGGAAAAATGAACAGAACAATTTTCATCACATACCCCCTTATTAACGAGGACAAAAATAATTGAATTTTTTGGTCGATTAAGGAATTATCTTTGTTTTTCAATTCGTAAATTCACAATCGAATTGCATAATGCATATCGAAAATATTATGGAGCTGACAGTTTTGTTTTTTGTGATGACTGATGATTAAAGGTGCATGTTCGTAGAGAGGATTCGTGTGATGATCGCCGTTTTGCATCCGTATTTAAAAATTTTTTGAATGGGTGTACTTTCCTAGTATTGGTTTAACTTAGATCGCTGAGCGATGCTCGCATGAGTCATCTCTACGAACACAAACCTTAATCGTCGCTCAGTTTCGTCGATCGCAGTTTAAACATAAAACAAACAAAATGGAAAATCGTTTTTCTTTTAAACGTTTTTTTTAAAAGCTTACAAATTTAACAATTGTGTGCGTATACAGCACACATACATATAAAGGGCCATTTTTTCGTACAGTGAACCCCCCGTTATTCCCAACATTAGCGAATTCGCTTATTCGCGATTCATATTTTGCGATACTATGCTTATTGGCAATTTCGTTTTAGTTTGAAAGCGAAATTTTGAAAAAATTAGAAGAAAATTTTCGTGTTCGTTTTAACCATTGCGGTTTCTTTGAATGCAATAAAATTTGCCGCTACAAGACCCTTATCTTTAATGGAAAAGCTTTCTGAATATTGTGTGTCTTCTCTATGCGATAGATAAGACTAACCAGCTTATAAGATATGTACGAAAAAATGGTCCAAAGTCTCTTACACACTTAACAGTTAAACAAAAATAATACTTCGCGTATTATTATTCAGGTAAAAAATGTAACGACTGAAATTCAGTGTGGGGGGAGTGTTGGGGCGCAACCGCGCAAACAGTGCACGTGGGCTACAAAAGATCAAATTTGTGGACAACACACACACATGCAAACACGTCAGATAATGCGGGGAATTCAACGAACAGAAATTAGTTCGTTGAATTTCCCGCATCGCCTCCTCGTCCCGTTCCAGGACTATGTGTGTTGTCCACAACTTTGACCTTTTGTAACTACAACTGACGTTTCAGACTAGGCGCCGCCTGTGTCCTCCAACCAATCACCCTCACCACCACCAAATTTCATTAATTGTACTTTACTCAAGATTTAGATAGAGGACGGAACGAGGATGGAGGCCGCTTTCTTCCAATGATAAATTGAGCGGCTGCTCAAAAAGACTGCGACGTGCACCGCTCGGCAAAATTTGAATAATTTTGTAGCTCGTGGGTGTTAATTGAGGGTATTTCTCCTCAATATGCGATTTGACAATGCGCAGTTCTGTCCGACTGGCAAAATGGAAACGTTCCGACTCGCCAGTCGGTAGGCGGATAAGTAAAGTCGTCGTTGCATCTGAGCTAATTGATAAAACCTCCATGTCCTGTGACGGAGCCGTTGATGTCGAGGCAGGTAATTTTGACGAGTCCGGTGATTTTGACGAAGCCGGTAATTTTGACGAGTCCGGTATTGTTGCTAACGTTTGTGTAGCATGCGGGGCTTTAGATCGCGAGTATGTCCGCAGCCGTTTTGCCGGTGGCCCGCCGCTTGTCATTGCCACGGACGACAAAGAGGCCAAGTTCGACGGCGAATCCGTTTCGGCCGCATTCTCCCTCATCGAGTTCCGGATAGCAAGCTCGAGTTGCTCCTCTTCCGTCAAGTCCAGTGCGTGTTTTGCCCCTGACTGCCCTGATTGGGGCGTAACATGGAGTGGCGGCGGCTAAAAAAAGAGTAAAACATCAATCACAGCCGTAAAAGTAATTTTATTTCATTTCAAGACATACCTGGTCCCCTAATTTTTGTCCATGTGTCCCGATAAACTGTAATAACGCGGAATTTATATGCTGGGCATTATATGTCTCTAGAACAGTCTGTTCCTCGCGCGTTCGCGGATCTAAAATGGCGGTGTGCGGAATGCCGGTCACGTTATAGAACGAACGTATTCGCATTCCGTCGGGGGTCTCAAAAGATGTCTGAAAATATAAACCAATACAAACACACATTAATGGCCCCCCGTCTGTATAAAAGCGCGATTCAGTCAACACACTCACCATCCAGAACACAAAATTGTTTTTGATAGTCTGCCGCAGCGCCGGATTTGACCATATATCTCTGTTGTGCACTTGGCACATAAAGGATTTTATATCGTTCACATTTACTAGAAGCCAGCGATTTTGACGTCGTGCCGCTTCCAGCACGGCATTAAAATCGCCGATTTCTAATAAATCGACGGGTGGCCTGAATATGTCTTCAATCGTGCGCGGTCGCGCCCTGCGCCCAGCCAGGCTAGGATGTTCGTCGTCGTGTTCTAACGAAGCCTCAAGTGAGGCGGCCTCACGGGCAAAATCCCTCATGGGGACGACTAGCTGTCGCCGCAACTGCCTGAAATTGTCCGTTTCGGCGGTTATCATTTGATCGCGACGCGGCGCGATGGGACTGCGTATATCTTCCTCAGGAGCCTCTGCCTCTTCAGTCGACTGCGCATCCGACAACGCAAAAAACTGCTGCGCAGCTCGTTCGGCATTATTGCCGTTTTCAGCTAAAATTGTCTTAGCCGCCGCTACATCCAGGCCTGCAGGGAAGAAAATGCAAAAAAAAACATAAAAATGAATTTGTCAGTGTACATATTTGCGCACGTGTGAACTTACCGGTGAGTTCCATTATGGATCGTAACTGCTCTTCTGAACACTCATTTTCACGAGCCGCCGCAAGTGACGAGCCCGACTTCGGTCTTCTCGTACTGCCACTCATCTTTGTTGTTGAGACAGTCTTGTCTGGAAAGATAAACAGAAAATTTCAATGTAAGAAGACGTAGTTGACGACACAGAGGGGCACCACCCCGGGTCCCAAGCCGCTGTTTGCGGATGATGCGTGAGAGAGTAAGGCAAGGCGATTTTCTATTGTGCGCTAAAACACACTAGCAAATCGATGCAAATTTACGAGACTTTCTCGTGGCCGAGCGCGCAACGATTTTCACGGATTTGGCTATTTTTCTGTACAATTTCAAGATGGCGCAGGTTCGGTCCAGTTCTGAAATGAAAGTGACACACACACACATAGACGCCAGCCGCAAGTGCGTCATGCATCACAGCAATCAGACGACGGAATTTCGCCACCGTAATGCATGGATGGCCTGAACAGTTAGCCATTAAACAAAAACCCCGAATCGTCCTGGACTGAAAAATCAACTGACAACAGAAAGCCGAGGACTGGCAACCATCAAGCCACTCCACGTTTTCTACGAATGTACTTCATCGACGTAACGAACCTAGACATGGTTCGTAAAAAAAACCAACGGGGCGATACCAGAAATTCCTGGTAAAGGTATATGGGACCAACCAAGGCACGGCAAGCCAACGGCGAACACCTTCCATCTCGCACCTCATACCTTGAGCCAACGACAACGCACTACGGGTGTAAGAGGTTGCCAAAAACAAGCAAGGCGACACCAGGAACGGCCTAAATAGACGGCCCGTATACACCTCCTTTGGAGGCAAGAGAAAAGGTAGGGATATAACCTCCAGCCTGGCCATAACCTCCTTCACCAGACCAACACGATATGCTCATCATCTCAGAGCAAAAGAACGTCCTGTCAGCGGAGATTTTTATGAGAATGCAGAGCGAATCAAACCCAGAGTCCAAGCAAGGCCATATTCTGCTTTCGTGTCTGAGGAACGAAGCCACAAAGTGGAGTGGCTCAAAAAGCTAGCAAGGAGCATGAAACCATGATCGGGAGCAACCACTCAATGGGCAACGACAATCCTCGCAATCAAAAATAGTCAACGTCTGTCTGTCTGCCGCGCCCTAATGAATACAATGCGGAGACGGTGTTCAGATAAACATTGGCGGACTGGTGTGCTAGGCAAAGTACGTCCACTCGGCGCAGCTCTATGGAACGACCCGGTTTCTCTGAACTCAGGCTGAGTCATGAACTCAGCGCAATGTTGGAAGTACACAACAGTCCAGGGAAGTGACACGGCTAAAGAGTCTTTAGTAATCGTTGCTAGGAGGTCAGGCCACAACTAAATCAAAACACCGGCATAGAACGACAACAAAGAGAAATAGGACTCTTGCGCAATCGCCGCTTAAAATGCCAACAAGGAGAATCTTCAGTAGTAGCTTTGCGCTGGACTAAATTCCGTTGCGACAATACATTTCTTTTAACAATACTGCGTTGGGTCATTCGGTAGCTCAGTGGCAGAGATGACACTCTTATCTCTGAGTTGCCGGAGCGTGAGTTCGAATCCCACTGTGACCATGGAAGTTAGTGTTTTTACGACACCTGGTTCTTCGATGGAAATTGTCCCAGAGCTACCACCCGTTGTTACAACGGCGAAGAGCTATCAAAACTACTTCGATTCAAGAAAGAAAAAATATCTCTTGAGTCGCTACAACAACAATATTCCAGCGTGCGCTCCAGGTTTTACTTTGAGGTTTCTACAGCCACTGCACGTCATTGTGTTCGATGTCAATCTTACTCTTGCGAAAATTCCTTCCGACTACATCGCAAAGGAGTTCTAATACAGCCGCCCGTGGGAGTACTCAAATTTCGCTAGACTACGTGCACAAAAGAGAGCGGAGCGCTCGGAGGAGTAACCGCTGACGCCTCTGCCGTTGCTGAACGGCATAAGGATGTGTAGTTGTGTACAAGATGATCCTACTTTTAGCAAGGCCCAGTCTTATTAGGGTCCTTCGACAACAATTTTTCATCAGAGTATCATTTCAGGAACGCTGAAGGCACGTCGTATTGGCTCACCGCTCGCTACGCTCGCACCTCGCCTTTTAAAGACTTTTCGCAAAACTGTAAAAAGGCGCGGTGCGAGCATAGCGAGCGGTGAGCCGATACAAAGAGTTTCAACATTTTTATTTGAGTCGTTCCACAACAATTTTAAATCATCAGAAAAAAATTTCAGAAGATCTTAAAACGCTTTCTATCGGCTCACCGCTCGCTGCGCTCGCACCTCGCCTTTTTATGACGTTTTGCAAAATTGTAAAAATTCGAGGTGCGAGCGTAGCGAGCGGTGAGCCGACACATATTGCTTCAAAAATCTTATTAGGGTCCTTCGATAACAATTTTTCATCGAAGAAAAAATTTCAGGAACTCTGAAAACGCTTCGTATTGGCTCACCGCTCGCTACGCTCGCACCTAGCCTTTTCAAGACCTTTCGCAAAACTGTAAACAGGAGAGGTGCGAGCGCTGAGCTGGCACATATCGCCTCTAGAATTTTATTAGGCTCTTTAGACGACAATTTTAAATCATCGGAGAAAAAATTCAGGAACTGTGAAAGCGCTTTGTATCGGCTCACTGCTCGCTACGCTCGCAACTTGCCTTTTTCAAGACCTTTCGAAAAACTGTAAAAAGCCGAGGTGCGAGCGTAGCGAGCGGCGAGCTGATACAAAGAGTTTCAACATTTTTATTTGAGTCGTTCCACAATAATTTTAAATCATCAGAAATTCAGAAGCTCTTAAAACGCTTTGAATCGGCTCACCGCTCGCTACGCTCGCACCTCGCCACGCTCGCACCTCGCCTTTTCTATGAGGTTTTGCAAAATTGTACAAATGCGAGGTGCGAGCGTAGCGAGCGGTGAGCTGGCACTGGCACATATCGCCACTAAAATTGTATTAGGCTCTTTCGACGACAATTTTAAATCATCAGAGAAAAATTGCAGGAACTGTGAAGACGCTTTGTATCGGCTCACCGCTCGCTACGCTCGCACCTCGCCTTTATGGAAATTATTGAAGGGCCACAAAGTGGCTTCACTTTTTTTTTACAACCGCGAAACGCTTTTAGTAACCTCACCCCTCGCTACGCTCGCACCTCGCCTTTAAAAAAATTTTTTCGCACCTCGCCTTTTTCAAGACCTTTTGAAAAACTGTAAAAAGGCGAGGTGCGAGCGTAGCGAGCGAATTGTACAAATGCGAGGTGCGAGCGTAGCGAGCGGTGAGCTGGCACATATCGCCACTAAAATTGTATTAGGCTCTTTCGACGACAATTTTAAATCATCAGAGAAAAATTGCAGGAACTGTGAAGACGCTTTGTATCAGCTCACCGCTCGCTACGCTCGCACCTCGCCCTTTTTCAATACCTTTCGCAAAACTGTAAAAAGGCGAAGTGCGAGCGCAGCGAGAGTTGAAGTGAAACATATCGCCTCTATAATTTTATTAGGCTCTTTCGACAACAATTGTAAATCATCATAGAAGAATTTCAGGAGCTCTTAAATCGCTTTGTTTTTTTTTATGAAGTTTTGCAAAATTGTAAAAATGCAAGGTGCGAGCCGACACATATTGCTTCAAATATCTTATTAGGGTCCTTCGACAACAATTTTTCATCAGAGAAAAACTTCAGGAACTCTGAAAACGCTTCGAATTGGCTCCACGCTCGCTACGCTCGCACTTAGCCTTTTCAAGACCTTTCGCAAAACTGTAAAAAGGAGAGGTGCGAGCGGTGAGCTGGCACATATCGCCTCTAGAATTTTATTAGGCTCTTTCGACGACAATTTTTAATCATCGGCGAAAAAATTCAGGAACTGTGAAGGCGCTTTGTATCTGCTCACCGCTCGCACGTTGCCTTTTTCAAGACCTTTCGCAAAACTGTAAAAAGGCGACGTGCGAGCGTAGCGAGCGGTGAGCCGATACAAAGAGTTTCAACATTTTTATTTGAGTCGTTCCACAACAATTTTAAATCATCAGAAAAAAATTTCAGAAGATCTTAAAACGCTTTCTATCGGCTCACCGCTCGCTGCGCTCGCACCTCGCCTTTTTATGACGTTTTGCAAAATTGTAAAAATTCGAGGTGCGAGCGTAGCGAGCGGTGAGCCGACACATATTGCTTCAAAAATCTTATTAGGGTCCTTCGATAACAATTTTTCATCGAAGAAAAAATTTCAGGAACTCTGAAAACGCTTCGTATTGGCTCACCGCTCGCTACGCTCGCACCTAGCCTTTTCAAGACCTTTCGCAAAACTGTAAACAGGAGAGGTGCGAGCGCTGAGCTGGCACATATCGCCTCTAGAATTTTATTAGGCTCTTTAGACGACAATTTTAAATCATCGGAGAAAAAATTCAGGAACTGTGAAAGCGCTTTGTATCGGCTCACTGCTCGCTACGCTCGCAACTTGCCTTTTTCAAGACCTTTCGAAAAACTGTAAAAAGCCGAGGTGCGAGCGTAGCGAGCGGCGAGCTGATACAAAGAGTTTCAACATTTTTATTTGAGTCGTTCCACAATAATTTTAAATCATCAGAAATTCAGAAGCTCTTAAAACGCTTTGAATCGGCTCACCGCTCGCTACGCTCGCACCTCGCCACGCTCGCACCTCGCCTTTTCTATGAGGTTTTGCAAAATTGTACAAATGCGAGGTGCGAGCGTAGCGAGGTGCGAGCGTAGCGAGGTGCGAGCGTAGCGAGCGGTGAGCTGGCACTGGCACATATCGCCACTAAAATTGTATTAGGCTCTTTCGACGACAATTTTAAATCATCAGAGAAAAATTGCAGGAACTGTGAAGACGCTTTGTATCGGCTCACCGCTCGCTACGCTCGCACCTCGCCTTTATGGAAATTATTGAAGGGCCACAAAGTGGCTTCACTTTTTTTTTACAACCGCGAAACGCTTTTAGTAACCTCACCCCTCGCTACGCTCGCACCTCGCCTTTAAAAAAATTTTTTCGCACCTCGCCTTTTTCAAGACCTTTTGAAAAACTGTAAAAAGGCGAGGTGCGAGCGTAGCGAGCGAATTGTACAAATGCGAGGTGCGAGCGTAGCGAGCGGTGAGCTGGCACATATCGCCACTAAAATTGTATTAGGCTCTTTCGACGACAATTTTAAATCATCAGAGAAAAATTGCAGGAACTGTGAAGACGCTTTGTATCAGCTCACCGCTCGCTACGCTCGCACCTCGCCCTTTTTCAATACCTTACGCAAAACTGTAAAAAGGCGAAGTGCGAGCGCAGCGAGAGTTGAAGTGAAACATATCGCCTCTATAATTTTATTAGGCTCTTTCGACAACAATTGTAAATCATCATAGAAGAATTTCAGGAGCTCTTAAATCGCTTTGTTTTTTTTTATGAAGTTTTGCAAAATTGTAAAAATGCAAGGTGCGAGCCGACACATATTGCTTCAAATATCTTATTAGGGTCCTTCGACAACAATTTTTCATCAGAGAAAAACTTCAGGAACTCTGAAAACGCTTCGAATTGGCTCCACGCTCGCTACGCTCGCACTTAGCCTTTTCAAGACCTTTCGCAAAACTGTAAAAAGGAGAGGTGCGAGCGGTGAGCTGGCACATATCGCCTCTAGAATTTTATTAGGCTCTTTCGACGACAATTTTTAATCATCGGCGAAAAAATTCAGGAACTGTGAAGGCGCTTTGTATCTGCTCACCGCTCGCACGTTGCCTTTTTCAAGACCTTTCGCAAAACTGTAAAAAGGCGACGTGCGAGCGTAGCGAGCGGTGAGCCGAAACAAAGAGTTTCAACATTTTTATTTGAGTCGTTCCACAACAATTTTAAATCATCAGAAATTCAGAAGCTCTTAAAACGCTGTGTATCGTATCGCTATGAAGTTTTGCAAAATTGTATAAATGCGAGGTGCGAGCGTAGCGAGCGGTGAGGTGGCACATATCGCCACTAAAATTGTATTAGGCTCTTTCGACGACAATTTTAAATCATCAGAGAAAAATTGCAGGAACTGTGAAGACGCTTTGTATCGGCTCACCGCTCGCTACGCTCGCACCTCGCCACGCTCGCACCTCGCATTTTTCAAGACCTTTTGAAAAACTGTAAAAAGGCGAGGTGCGAGCGTAGCGAGCGGTGAGCCGATACAAAGTGTTTCAATATTTTTATTTGAGTCCTTCCACAACAACTTTAAATCATCAGCAAAAAATTTCAGAAGCTCTAAAAACGCTTACCTTTCGCAAAACTGTAAAAAGGCGAGGTGCGAGCGGTGAGCTGATACAAAATGTTCCAACATTTTTATTTGAGGCCTTCCACAACATTTTTCAATTGTCTATACTTTTACTCAGATCCTGTGGCTCGCCCTTGACTTCGCCCAGAACTCGCTCTCTGTGTCATGCTATTCATAACTCGCCAACATCCTTGCGACTGTTGGAAAGTGGTTAAGGCGAGGTGCGAGCGAAGCGAGCGGTGAGCCAATGGATGGTAATACGTGAAATTTAGATCTGTGATTCGTCTGTATGATCACTTCGATCCTTTAGCTCTTTGCCCTTTGCTTTGCTCAGACCCCTCTCTGTCTGTCGCGTATTAGAGAATTAGCCAACAGTTTTGCGACATAAAACTCAGGCTTCGGGCCTGGAAGTATAACTGAGGATTTACCCGAAAACCGAATTCTGCAAGTATGTGTACAGCATTGGGCCTATGGGAGTCTGGTCACATTAACCTAGGGTCCACCAAATTATCTTTTCTCGTGTCGTGCATGCCAAGATCAGGCTGGTGGGTACTTACTCCCCCACCGTTGAGTGGGTTAGAAAAATTCAGCAACACGTTCGACTGAGATGTATGTTTGCCGTTAGTAGTTTGGTTGAGAGAAGCAATTTTTCTCAAGGCACAAACTACACTCGGCTTCACAAAAATCGGGCCACTCGCTACTTTCGACTGAAATTCAATTTTCTCAAAAAGTATGAAACTTACAACTATGAAAGTCATATCTACAGATAGTGCATTTAATGGCAATTCAAATGACTATGATTTTTATCTGAAGTACCGTTAACTCACATTACAAACGATTTGCCTGTTTTGATTAGAGCTCGCGCTTATAGCGTGGAGTAGGAGTATCTGCCCAGAAGTAGTGAGGTCAAGACCGATGATATTTTAGGCATAAAATTGTCACAGGCTCAGTCTTGGGAAATCTCTACAGGGCAAAGAGATCGCATTTTGTGCACCTTCTAAGACCATTGAGGGCGCCTTTAATAACACAAACGATGCCCTAGCCCGAGGGATTGACTGCGTTTTAACAGAAAGTTCGTCCATTCTGGATCGGGTGGAATCGGCTAATGGCAGCGTGTGTATTGATCCTAGAAACATTATTTGGTTCACGGTTGGCTCTAAGACCGATCACAGTGTAAGACCAGGATCTCGGTTGCAATGGGTATATGGCAGGTGTCAACCGCTCTCGGTCTGTTTGACAGAAACTGACATTGACTGACTTTCAAAAATGCCTCATTTCCACAATACCGCCAATTTTTCACCTAACAGGATCATTTTTGGAAGGCAGAATATTTCACGTTAAGAGTTACCACAACCCTTTCTCCGAGAAGACCCATAGAAGTTGAAGTCCCACAAGGTTCAACACTTTTCCCAATGGTGTATTCAATCAGATTTACCTCGAGTGACTTGCAATCTTGCTCGACAAATTGACGCTAAGGTAACCGCTTTTGACTAGGGCCTTGGTTTCATCAAGTGTAACTTACATTGATGTCGCTTTCGTTGCGGGGTTTTAGGCGGCCGCCTTTGAACATGCCAATAATACGAATACATTCGTCGGTCTTTGAGCTTTTCGGTGATTGGTTGGTCTATTTATTTACTACGTGGCGATTTACGGGCCGAACTATACCCACATAAATATCCCCCTCCCCCCACCTACCCACAATTTGGTACCAACGGATACGATTCGTTTATAGATAATTTGAAAAAAAATGAATTCAACAAAACTTACCTTGTAAGTAAAAACGATTTTGAAAACGATTTTGAAGAAGTAGGAAGATGCAAATCAGTTTCACCGACAGAAAATTCGTCCGGTAATATCACAAACGCAGTAATATGAAGAAAATCAGTCTGTAAAGAAAATTAACTTGACATTAGTCATGTAGGTGTAAAAAAAAAATAAAGAAGGAAGACTAATTGAGACAATTTGCTAGGAATTCTTAGTGACGCCGTAGAAAAGGGCAAGAGAGCACTCAAATTTATGTATTAACACAAAATGTAATGGCTTTGTGTTATTCTGGAATATACTTGACTTAAATGTAAAATTGCTTGGTTTTAAGTGAAAAATCTCCCTTTTCATGCTTTTTTTTTCTCAGTGTAGGATGCGCGACACATAAACGAAGTAATTTGAATAAACTATGGAGATAGATCGCAAAGGGAACGTGTTTTTCTAAACATTCAAAAATATTCTAATAATCAGAAGTGGGATTGGCCCCGAAGCTCACGTAAAATCAATAGTGATGAGTGCTGACCGACACAGTGATCAGAAAACCGCGAAACCGCGGTTTTTTCGGAGAAACATAATTTAAATGACGTTAAATTGTGTTATCGCAATTTAATCCTGTGAAAGGAGACGACATGGTTCTTTGAATTTCCAAAATCGAAGTTTTTAGGACTCGTGTCTCGAAATAATCGCACTATGCTCTCAGTGCGCTATGGAGGGACTCCTTGTGCAACGAGCAGAGAAGGTGCAAGTATTGGAAGTCTCTACTCACGGAAACGTATCCTATACTGTTGACTCCGTGTTTGAGTGTCGATTTTGGACGGAGGAGCGTTATTCAGTAAGCCCCAAATCAGGACATCTCTGAGAGATCATGGAGTGATTATCCCTCGTTGCGTCATATCAACGGAAGAATCGGGTGATAGTGTTATGCCAATAGTTAACCTGTCAGGAATGAAAGTTTGGAGGTAGAAGAAGGGAATATTGTGGCTCGTGTGGAACCAATCGAGGAGAAAGTATACGATAGCGACATTATAACGCAGGAAGACTGCAAATTGTATATAAAGGACATAACCACTGGACTTGAAGATGATGAATAGCGAGCGAGCGGAATAGCGAGGCTTTCTATACGAAGCCGCCAGCTCCGAAGCTCACACGATTAACAAAACCCCACCAAGGAATCAACTTTATCGTACTCGGCCTATATATGAAGAGTCTATCCAACGAAACGAAAATAAGCGGTTCTGGTCTTATGTGAGAAGTCTTCGCACATCCGCATCCTTACCTACCCTCAACAGATCTGCGAGCTGTTTGCGTCTTACTTTTCCTCCGTATTTTCACCCTCCTCCTCCGAGCCCTTTTCATTTCCTCCCATATCCCCGGACCAGGATTTTAAACTCCTAAGTAAATTAAAACCCGAAGGCGGAGCGGGAGCCGATGGTCTACCCAATATTTACCTGAAAAATACCTGCCAAACCCTATCATTACCGCTTTCAATTTTGTTTAACAAAAGCCTGCAGGCGGGTATTTTTCCGTCAGTCTGGAAAAAAGCTTTAATTTTACCTATCCAGAAATGTACTGAAAATCTTTCTTCTGCAACAAATTTATAGACCCATTTCTTTGCTTCCGTCGTGTGTGCTAAAGTCTTTGAAAAAATCGTCAATGACTTTCTGACAATAAATTTTGGGCATTTAATTGCATCCTGTCAGCATGGTTTCCAAAAACACCGCTCAACCACGTCGAACCTGCTTGAGATCACACAATTTGTCGCCAAAATGTCTGTATAGACCACGTGAACATCCTGCTGGAGATCAGACATTTTGGCGACAAATTGTGTTCCTATTGCTCTGGTTAAATGGATTGACTCCTACCTTTCAGACCGCACTGGACAAGTTATATTTGATAGTTTCTTATCCGCTCCCTTCGCTCCAACATCCGGCGTCCCTCAAGGATCTATTTTAGGTCCTCTGCTCTTTTGGTTTTTTATAAACGACCTTGACTGTCGTTGCCTGCTGTTCGCAGATGACCTTAAGTGTTTTCATCCAGTTTCTTCTACTACTGAATGTCTACAACTTCAGTCCGCGCTCAATGTTCTTTCGTCCTGGTGCCACATGACCAGAAAAGTCTCGACATAAATTTGTTATGTAAACTGTTTACTAAGTGTGTTAACTACGCATTACTTCAGTGAAATTCGGTTGTAAACAACATTTTCTAGAAGAAAATAAAAACAAAAAAATTTCGGGCGCTGCCGAAATTTGGATACTCTCCTCGGGCGAAAAGTTTTTTCGGGCGTAACTATGAATTGTGTGCAGTCCTTCCCGTTTTGAATGCTCTTCCTTGAATTTTGACATATTATAAGTGCCGTGGCGAAGATAAAAAAATATTTGAGTGATGTGCTGACGGTGCATGTGCACCTTAAATTTCTGAAAATGCTCGGTGGGATTCAGCTCTCGGAATTGTGATAGCGTACGTGACTTACGCTTTGTTTTATAAAGCGATAGAAGCGTCACATTAAAGGCAAGTGCCAGGGATCATTATTTTGTGTGAACCAAGAAGCCTCGCAAAACCTCCTCTTTTGAACGCCCTCTCTCCTTTTGGTTTCCTGAATCCTCAAATAGACGTATTGATCCATTGTGTACTCTGTAAGAATAAGTAGGCCTACTCCCTGCTCATCAGGGATAATTGTAATGTGCACCCTGTGATGCCGGCTGCTGCCACTTTTGGCTTCGGAATGACGTTGCCGGTTCTATTGTAAACGCACCCATCCCGGATAAAAATGGCTGAATGTCATATTGTGTCATGTACTATGCCGCCAGAGCGTTTGACAGCTGACAGGAGGACCGGAAGCGTCATTCCGTGGCCAAGACAAGAGGAAACAGCCGACCATCATCCGAGCACGCAAGTTGAGTTCCATCAGAGGTAAGCGACTTCTATTTCGTGTTTCAGCCAAATATACTCACTTATTTGTGTACTTAGGACTATCACGCACCCTCCGCCGCAGAGATTTTTGGTCGAACATAGTTGGATGCTCGTGACGACGAGGCAGGCGCTCCGTCGTATGGCTTTGGGACCAGATTCACCTCATAACCGCAAGTATTTAGAAAAGTAAGACCCATATATATACGGTGTGTCCTGCATATATTAAATCGCCGGAGCGGATGTCTCGTCGCCACGAGCATCTCGCCATAATTCGTGTCTCGCCACAATTTATATCTCGCCACCATTTATACCTCGCCACACGTTGCATCTCGCGACAATTTGTAGCCGTAGCCACCCATCGGCTCAGACTGGTCGGGCTGTCAGTCTGCAGAGTAACCAGCTGCCAACGCGGACCCGGGGCTCCCATGCCCAATGTTGGCGGAGTGCGGTGCTACACTTACGGCAAACGCACCAGCGTATTAACGCGTGCTGTGAATACCCTTGAGGCCTACGTAGACCTCCTCCCAACGCGGTATTTAGCTATACCCGCGGCCAAAGAGGACACAATATTCATCACACCGACACACACTTGTCTAAAAATAATCCAATTGCGAGAAGTTTGAAAGTACATACCATACTCTGAAATTGGCGAACTAAAATTTTTGTCAAGAAATCTGACTTAGCGACGATTGATATCAGATACCAAACAAAAAAAAATGTACCCTTTATGTATCTGTTATGAGACGATCACGTTTTTATGCAACGTGATCGAATCGTTGACCTGTCCACCAGACAGGTATTGTATCTTTTCACCTAATTGCAAAATTCCAGAGCACATTCGTTTTCTCACACTCGTTTCCTGCTGACTTGACAAACTTGAGCTCATAAATGTAAGTGCTCGAGTTGCACTCGAGGCAGTCGACGATTATACAACAGCAGTCCAATAAAGAACGTGAAATACAGTTGGTTAAGAAAAGAAAAATCTTTTATTTTATTGCTCACGAACGTGACATGTACATAAAAACATTTTCACCTTGAATGCAATTTATGGGAGATGATATCGACGGATTTCCGACCACCCTGAGCTCTAATTGGGGAAGAGGTTCCAATGACAATTTAGGCAATTTTGTGGCGAGTCCGGCGACACCTCAATCGTGTCACTCCGCCAAAGGATTGCGGAGATATCCACGGATTTATTATGGCTCCATTACACTACGTCATATCATCATATTTCTATCATATCCTTAAGCCCGGTTCGATTTCATTTAGTACACGTATAAAAATTTAAAGTGCATGAATCGAGTAGGCTTAATCACTTACTGTAAAAAAAAAGTACTAAATTAAAGATAAAAGAAGAGGGGGGCACTTCGGGACATGAAATATAGTTTACGACCGATTCCCATACCTAGCAAGGATATATACATATATATTGGGTCGCTTCTGTATATATGCCCTATGATGATACTATACCTCCTCCTAATTTAAAGAAAGCCATTGCGGCAGCAAAGGTTTCAGAAATAAGTGTTATCGTCGGATGCGACTCTAATGCGCATCATGTAGTCTGGGGCAGCTCAGATACAAACGAAAGGGGTGAATTACTTCTAGAATACCTTCTGGGTACTGATCTCCTTATTTGCAATGTGGGTCTTGACCCTACTTTCATCACAAAAAACCGGCAAGAGGTTTTGTATATCACTCTATCATCAGAGGACACGATTCATTTGATCAAAGACTGGAGAGTATCTGTGGAACACTCCTTTTCGGATCACCGATATTTACAGTTCAGTCTGACGGAGCGCCCTATTGTCCTGTTAACTCGTTTCGAGGTAAGAAAAAACCTTCTTGGTGGACCCCTAAGATCTCTGATTTAAGGATTACGTGGAGGAAAAGCTTTAACAAAGCTAAGTCCTCGAGACTTAAATCCGATTGGTACTTCTATAAAGAACATTTAAAATCTTTCAAGAAAGAGTTAAGAGGAGCAAAGCGCAACGCTTGGAGAAGTTTTTGTAAGACCATAGAAGGGTCTTCAGAGACATCTAGATTTAGGAAAGTCTTGGCGTCGAACCCATCCGTGCCAAGCTTTCTTCAAAAAGAGGATGGATCATGGACGTCATCAAGTATCGAAACTATTGAGTGTCTGTTCGATACGCATTTTCCTGGAAGCT
Organism: Microchrysa polita; assembly: GCA_949715475.1. Lineage (NCBI taxonomy): Eukaryota > Metazoa > Arthropoda > Insecta > Diptera > Stratiomyidae > Microchrysa > Microchrysa polita. The sequence goes on along the minus strand of OX454422.1, from coordinate 10,495,352 downwards.
CAACTATTGACTCATCTGACCTCCGGATGGGTTGAACAGAGTCTTGTGATACGAAATCTATACTCGACCGTGAGAAGATTATCTGGGCAATATCTAGCTTTGAGCCCTTCAAATCAGCTGGACCTGATGGCATCATCCCTGCGGACCTGCAGCACTGTGTAGACATCACCTACCCATGGATAGAGGGCATACTAACAGCTTGCCTAAATTTGGTTTATATTCCCCGTGTCTGGAGAGATGTGAGAGCTAGGTTTATTCCGAAAACTGGCAAAAGTTCACATGCTAGTCCTAAAGACCTGCGGCCCATCAGCCTCTCGTCAACTATGCTGAAACTGCTGGAGCGACTAATCTACACTCATCTACGAACGTTTATCTCACCTAACCTATTATCTATGTCACAACATGCATATTGGAAAGGGAGGTCAGTTGATACAGCTTTACATTCGCTGGTAAGTTATATTGAAAAATCACTTCATCATAAGGAATACACGATGGTCGCATTCTTAGATATTGAAGGCGCATTCAACTTTATCAAACCCAGGGCAATCACAGATGCTCTTCAGGGTTTACATGTTGAGGGTCCAATCTGTACCCTCGTAAACAAGCTTCTTACTTCCAGACGCATACGCAGCATTTTAGGTACTGCGTCCGTATCTAGGTATGTATGTAGGGGCACACCACAAGGAGGAATTTTATCTCCTTTACTCTGGAATGTAGCGATTAATCAATTGCTTTTGAATCTAGAAAGGATTGGATGCAAAGTCACTGCCTACGCTGATGATGTTGCTATCGCCGTTAGAGGTAAATTTCCTGAAACCCTTAGTGGGTTATTGGAGAACGCGCTATCTATTTTAGCGGAGTGGGCAAGTTTCAGTGGGGTTGGAATCAATCCAGCCAAAACGGAGGTTGTTCTCTTTACAAGAAAGCGAGCGATTCCTATTATTAACCCCCTTTTGCTAGGGGATTCCCAACTTGTGATTGCTGATAAGGCAAAATTTCTTGGTATCATCTTAGACAAGAATCTAAGATGGAAGCCCAACATTGAAGAAAGAGTGAACAAGGCCACCATTGCACTATACTCTTGCAGGAAGGCTATCGGAAAAACCTGGGGATTACAACCGAAAGTTGTGTTTTGGTGGTATACTACTATTGTCAGGCCAGTTTTACTATACGGAGTTAGTGTTTGGTGGACAGCACTTAGCAAAACCACCTATTATAATTTGCTTGTCAAAGTACAAAGGTTGGCTTCTCTTGTCATAACAGGAGCCTTTCGCACCACCCCTTCTGCCGGATTAGATATGGTACTGGGTCTGCTTCCATTGGACCTCTTTGGACAACGACTTGCTGCAAACACGGCCTTACGCTTACGGGAAACTGGCCTATGGAGAGCACTAGATTATGGGCACTCATCGATACTGGGTAACTTTACGCTACCTTTGGAGACTGAATACACTATCCCCAAGTATTCTTTTGGTAAGAACTACAATACTTTAATCCCGTCGAGAGATCAATGGGATAATAATATGCCGCCGGCAAGTGGAGCTATCTCTATTTACACTGATGGTTCAAACAAAGCCCAACACAGGTGTTGGTATTGGAATTTACTCGGAACAACTGGATATACGTTTGTCTTTTCGTCTTCCTGATTTTTGCAGTGTCCTCCAAGCGGAGGTCTCTGCGATTATGGAATCGCTAATTTGGTTAGGTAGTCACGTCGTAACTGAAAGGGACGTCATTCTGTATACTGACAGTCAGGCTGCAATTCGATCACTCGAGTCGGTACTGATCGCATCAAAAACTGTTGAAAAGTGTCGCCTTGTTCTTAAAGAGATGGGTCGCTTTTTTAACAAACACTCTGCTGGATTCCGGGTCACTGTGGATTTGCAGGCAACTGCTGTGCGGACCATCTAGCCAGTGCTTCGGCTGGTAGAGTTGAAGTCGACCGCGGGGCATCAAACCACCTATTATCAACTGCAAATTGGCAATTACAGCAGATTCTGAGCGCAGAACCAACGCAAGATGGATCAATGGTAGCACTTGTACTACAACAAAGATGATCTGGACGAAATTAGATTTTATCCGCTCTACCATTCTATTGTCACTGGACCGGATACATATTCGTAGTGTGGTCGGGGTTATAACAGGGCATTGTCCTATCGGAGAGCTCGCCAGGAGACTCAAAATTCCTCACAACGACTACTGCAGAAGCTGTGAGGATGAAGAGGAAGAGGAGAGTGTACATCATCTTCTATGTGAATGCTCGGCTTTGGCTGAGAAACGTTTAAGATTTCTTGGTTGTAGGTACTTTTACGATCTGGATGATCTCAGAGATGTGAGCCCAATACAGATCAATAAATATATTGCCAGTACACGCTGGTTCCAAACAAATATTTGAATTTTTAAGGCTCTCACTGGCGGTATCACAATGGACCTATTACTGGTCTCAATTCCGGCGGCCCCATTACCTAACCTAACCTAAGGATATATACAAAATTTCATACAAATCGGTCCAGCCGTTTCGCAGGAGTTTGGAAACAAACTTTTTGAGGAGAATTTTATATTTTAGAAGAAATATCACAGTACAAAATACACACTACAAATGTTTTTACAATTTAATTGTCATCAATTTCTTGGAAGAGCGCAGTCCTTTCCTGTAAAAATAAGACAAAAAAAAATTAGCACCAAACCACACTCATAGACTGCGCGTGTAATATAATGAAGGATCGGGGAAAACGTGTAAACAGCAAAAATACTCACTTCTAGTGTTAATCTTTGTCCAAATGCTCGAAATTTGTACTCATATTCCACTCGGGATCGATAGCATTTATTCATCCATCATTCTTTCTTATCTGTTTCGCTCAATTTGTTCAATGATTTCTTGGCTCGTTCAACATTGACATTGAAAGCGTTATGGGCATAAAAATCGAGCAGAGTTCTAAAAACAACAAATCATCAAATTAGCATCCAATTGAAAAGCATTGTATTTCAAAACTTACTCATGTGGGCGATGTTTCTTAATTTTTTTATATTTCCTCCTTAGTTCAGAGCTAAACATTCCTCGTTGGGTTTGGATGGAATCTCCGCATCGGAATGATCGCTCTCTTTAGCTTTTTACAGATGACGATTTTTTTCAAGTTTAGAAAATATGCTTACCTGCTATTTGGCGGGAAGCTTGAATAAGGTTCACAGACTTCACATGAATTTGCAAATTCAGCGAGGTCTACCGCGGCGGAAATTATTTCACAAATTCTAACGTAACTAATTCAATCACTTTTGAATGCATATCCATGCGAGCATCTTGACGGGATTGTATTTATATCAATCCCAGAGACGTACCGAGCAAACATTTGTTAGGGGGGTGAAAAGTAAAATTTGCCGACTACATTTGTAAATTCACAAATTATAATTAGAGGTACGGAAATTTCGTTTTTACGAAATAGATGCGAATTTCGGCGAAAACTGCTCATTTATGCGAATAAATGCGAAATGTTCTAATTTAGACTTTTTCCACAAAAAGTTTATTTTTATCCAAAAATGTAAATTAAGCTGACCAGATACACAGCATTTTGCTATGTACAGTACAGCATTTTGAACTGTCGTACAAAAAAAATATACAGCTCCCCATGCCACACAATGTAACCTAGTTCCTACATAATAATCTCCTCGATGAGGCCTGTGATCAGTCAATTCTGCTTTTAAGTTGTAGAGTTTGACCCCTGTCGATATTTAGCGAGATAATCGCACTTTTACGTTTGACAATCATCCAATTTCGATAACTGGAGAACCCTTCCCGATCTCACTGAAATTTGAAAACTTGTAGATCTACTTGGCGCATTTTCTCCAAATGTCACGGCCCATCTATCTGTATTCGGAAGCTTTAGCTGCCCAAATCGCACTTCTGTGTTTTCTAATCAAAAATTGTCCATAACTTCCAAATTGGACGGAATTTTGAAATTTGGAAAACTTGTAGGGCACCGCACTGCCCATATTTGGTGAACATTTCAAGGCTCCAGCTGCCAAGGTTCAGAGATTACAGCCGTCAAAAGATGAGATTTCAATATGGAAAAATCAGCCATTGTACTCCATCCGATTCCTTTATCAACCTCTATAGGAAAATGCATACCAAAGAAAAGACTCAGCATTGCTATTAGATAAATTTTTTTACCAAATTTCCTTAGAATTTATTAAAAACGGCGTTAAAAGTCCAAGGGCATGGCATGGCATCACAAACGTAACCATGGAGAAATGCATACTCTCTTCTAGAAATATTGCAACCAGGTTTAAATAAGATTTAGACCTCTGACTCGTCCTTTGGTTTACTTTAATTCGGTGGCTCACCCTTCGCAATGCCAGTCGTGCATTAGAGAATTCGCCAACATTTTTGCGACGCAGTTCTGTTGCGAAATAGGATACGGCGAAGTGCAAGCGCAGCGAGCGGTGAGCTAATGGAAGGCAATTTTTGGGATTTAGATCTCCGGCTCGTCCATAAATTTTTCTTAGATCCTGGAGGTCGCCCTTGGCTTCGCTCAGAACTCACTCTGTCTGTCGCGCTTTTCATAATTCGCCAACATCCTTGCGACCAGCACTGGTAGCAAGTGAATAAGGCGAGGTGCAGTTAATGTAAGGCAATTCGTAGGATTTAGTTCTCTGATTCGTCCACACAAAAAATACTCAGCCCCTGTACCTCGCCCCTCACTCCGCTCAGACCTCGCTTTGTGTGTCGCGCTATTCAGGTTTGCGACGTAGTGCTGTAGCGAAACAGGATAAGGCGAGGTGCGAGGCCAGCGTACGGTGAGCCAATGGATAGCATTTCGTGAAATTTAGACCTCTGTCTCGTCCTTAAGTTAACTAAAATCCTGTAGAGGAAGCGAAGGGCAAGCTTCCTCCAGACCTCACCATGTCTGTTGCGCTTTCCAGAATTCACCTACATTTGCGACGCAGTGCTGGTGCTAAGAATGATAAGGCGAGGTGCGAGCGAAGCGAACTGTAAGCCAATGGATGCCATTTCGTAAAATTTAATCTTAAGGCTCGTCCGTATGATTACTTAGACCCTGTAGCTCGACATGTTTGCGACATAGACCTCGGACTTGGACGTTAGTGCTCCGGATTTGCTTGAGAATCGAATTCCGCAAGCATTGGGCTTTTGGGAGTCTAGTCACCTTACCGTAACTCCTTAAGGAGTGGTCTTGTCGACTAGTATCTATGTGTGTTGTCTGAGTTCGGAGTATAATGTAAATGGCAGACACACTTCATACTGAATAATAAACACGAGACGTTTTGTTGCAACGCGAGTTTTGAACAGTCGTTTAACTGTAACTGTAAAATCGCAATCCTACATATTCCCACAGAGGTCAAATTTGCCGACTGCAGATGAATATTGAAAATGTTAGGGGGGTGAGACACCCCCTCATACCCCCCGTTAGCTACGTCCCTGATCAATCCTTTTTGCGGCTGACAACTTTTTCTTTGGCGGAAACCTTTTACAACAGAAATGAATGCGTTTATTTTCCTGAAATGAAGATGATATTCACTGCCCTATTATCACGACTTTGTTTGAGAACAATAATAACAATAATAACCCTCTTGGTAACCTTTGTACCGTTGATAACCTTGGCCTCCTTCGTAACCTGAGGTGTGTGTGTGTTGTGTGAACCGCTACCGTTTGCTAGAAGCTTGAGAATCATCGGGAATCGGGATGTTATTTGTTCATCCAATATTATAGTAATATGTACGTACTCGTATAAGAGTCGAATTAAAACTGGAACTTTGACCCCTTGCCGCCGCTCTTGCAGACGCTTTACCACTGAAAACTTCGAAGAGCGTTTACTAGGGATTGTTCGAAACAGTCCTGCCAAATCACAAAACTATATGATTCTCTTCTAGGCATTTTTCGGGCTTATTCCCGACTTTTGCAAAATGCTTCCTTTAAAAACATATCAAAAGATTTAAGCGAGAAACTCTATGCATTTTTTCACATTTTCCGCTGTATCTTTTTTCTACTTCACGTATCGGAGCAAATGATAGCCTATGCACACCTTCATTCCAGACTCTATCAATGGGAAAAGAGACCAAATCCCGAGATGCTCTCTGTAAGGATGTAGCCCTGTCAATGAACAACAAGAACAACGAGAACAAGATTTTCGAAAAAATGCGATTTTCAAACTCTTATATCTACGGTGTTTTTCATCGTATCTTCTTGAAATTTTCTACACTTCGTAAGACGGCGCGAGCGACAAACTCCACCAAATTTAAATGCTCAGGACCAACCAGAATCTGAGCTACAGAGGTCCGAAAGCCTGTACTTGTTCCGTCATGTAAACATAGTCTTGGTCGCTTTGTTAAATTTTTTTTGTTCAATTTTTCTCGTTTTTCTTTGGCGGGCGGGACGCTCCCGCGTCCCTAGATCATTGAGACGATTTTTTTCTTTATTTTTTAAATCTCGATCATAACTTAACACGTAACTAGCCCTTACGTGTAATCGTAGGTATAGCTATGATCAAACAAACCTCCATAGATCGGCTACATTAGCGCTTCCTAGAAATACAGGCCAAATTGGAGAACACTACGATTCTTAAAAGCACCTTAAGCAACGTGTGGTTGTAACACAGACCAAGAAAATAGAAGGACAGAGTCATAGATCAAAAATGGGTAACCATTTGCTATCTCATTCATTCATTCAACCAATATACTGGAATGACAGCCAGACTAAGAATGACTACATATGGTAGGATAGAAGGAGAAGGAGAACACCGAAAGTGGTCCCCTTTTCGATAGTCCATTTGTACGGCAATGCTCTATCCTGGTATATTTTCTTAATCTTAGGGTTGTAATACGTGTATATACATATTTAGCAGGAGATTGAAAGTGTTAAACAAACGTAAAAAATGGCTAAAAAAAACTTACATTTACAAGACGCACACTATTTCCAGAAAATTTAATTCCATTTTTGTTCATTTTGCACAGTTATGTCATTTTTTGCTTGGTTACGCTATCATCTGAACTTGAGAAAATCGTTAAAAAAAATTCAATATAATATAAAAGATTTCTGGAAATAGTGTGCGTCTTGTCAATAAGACTAACCACTAGATAAGATGTACGAGTAATCGGCCCTAGATAGCAATATTTATAAAAGCATCATAAAACGAACAAATTATATTATTGGCATGATTTCTACATTTCACGTAGTGGTTTTATGCTCAGTTTTTGTCCGCTCGAAATTCTTAACATTTCGGAAATCTTAATATACCAAAAACAAACTAGTTAAGATTTTCGAATGTCTACTGTCCCACAACATAATCACTCGATGCAATCAGATCAGACACCTCGGAAAACGTAATATCAACGATTTCTTTTGGACATCATCATCGGCATCATTGCAATCTGAATTTAATGAGACTATCGTCTCATCCGGGGGAGAATGTTCGATCTTGGTGGACATCCCTACTTTGAACACTATATTTCGTGACGGCCAAAGCACACTAACGAGTAAATTAACTTGAAGTTTGACTAGGTAAAGACTAGTTATTTAACCAGTAGCTTTCTTGCAGGGTAACGCAAAATGTATTTTAAATAAAAAAATTTATCTATCTATCTCTTTTTTTATATTTGGGTTTGGCATTTTTTTTTATCTTGTTTTTTAATAGATAGCCGAATTGGTGTTCGCATTCGCATGTCAACGACAATCGACGAGAGATCAAGAAGCATGCTTCGTCAAGTTTTTACGACTATAGGTAAAGACTAGTTATTTAACCAGTAGCTTTCTAAAGGGACATTTAATTTTTGTTTTATAGAAGTTTTTTGTTTTTTTTTTTATATCCGCCAATAGAAATTATTTAATCAAAATGGGGAAAAGGAAAGGATTGGGATCAGTATAATTAGGCGCCATTCATTCATATTTATCAGTATAAGATAATCATGGCATATTATCATCATCTCCCAGGGAGGTGGGGGGGATGGGGTAAAACACACACAACACAAGAGGAATGTTAAATGGAAATGAAGGGTAGAGTTAGTAGAAGACGCACAACAAACAAAAACTATTTACAAAAATTTAAAAAGAAAATCTCCCTTTTTCTACAAACTGACTATAAGGCTTTCAAAGTGTTTTAAGTGTTCCTCCTCTCGTCTGGAATACCGGGGACCATTGAAACTGTGCAATGTATGTTTCGCTCGTGGAATATAAGCGATTCAGTTTGTGCCTTACTTAAACATTATGGTGTAAATTCAATCGAAATATTAGAGAAAATTGAAAATGACGACATTAACAAATTGTTCGACGGTTTCGACAGTAGCGGCTATTTTGGTGACCGGGTTAAATTTAAGGCTGCCTTGAGGGAGTGGAGAAAAGAAAGGGTAAGATACATTTGCAATAGTACTAGATGTTTTATTGTTAAATCGTATATGTATATCAGGGCAAACCGTTGCTGTGCGATAGGGAATCGCTTTCCCCATTATCGTCTCGGAAAGTTTTTGAGTGGCTAGAGCAAATATCTAACCACGTCACGGCCGTTTCGAACAAGGATTCCTCATCTGTGTCTCGTTCATCGGAGGCTCCAAGCGCGAGTGTATGCATCCCAAGTCGAGAAAGTCTCGAAAATCAACTAAAGGCGACAATCAAGGGTCAACTCATTTTAGCATATTATGAAAAACACAACTGCCTTGGCAACAAAAGACAACGCGATCTAACCCACACCATTGTTGACATGTACTTGGGAAAGAAATCAAAATTGTCATACAAGGAAATGGAGAACTGGGCCAAAGCGATTGTAAATATATTTCCTACTGAAAAACAGGTAAGAAAGGCATTAGACATCCAAATAATTTATTTGGATTTGTTATACTTCTAATTTTTTTTTTGTAAGGAAACCTATTTTATGAGAAGGAAAAAAGGAAAAAAGAATCCAACAGGGAAGTTGTGCTCAAGGTGGTGTAACGTTGAGCACGAAAAAGAAAATGCAAGCGATATTGTGGAAACAGATGATCTACAAGACCCTGTCACGAATGGTAAATATACAATTGTTTAATTTGCGCGTCAAATTCGCTCATTTGAGAATTATAACTAAAGCTTACCTTACCGAAACAATTGGTGTAGCTTGTGTTATAGTTCTGAAATTTATTTTATTTTAATTTCTGGACAATTTATTTTATTTTTTCCCACAACATTAAACTACAGAGCAATTGATTGAAAAAAAAATGCTGGCTTCTACATAATTGTGCCCCCTGGGAAACAGTTCGATGCTACTGGAAGGAAACAACAATCATGAGAACTAATCAATTCCAGTCCGAAAAAACTGAACTAGCGAAATTGCTGAAGGAATGGCCACGTTTTAATGATTCGGCGGGCTATGAGTTGGTATGATATTATAATTTATTTACATTAAATTAAGAAAGCCATACATTAACTCATACATTTAATCCAATACATAAGCTTAAAGCATTCTACAGTCAGTTTAAACGACCATGCTACATGTATGCCTCAAGCTTAAATTATGGATAAATATGCACGATTAACCGACACTCGTACTTTTGATGTAGATTATATAGATCAATCAATCAAATATTTAAGTTTTGAAATAATGAAATTATATTTAACATTTTTTAAATATATGTTTTTTTTTTGTTTTTCAATAAAGGTTGATATAGACTTTGACACTATGCACCCAGAAAAGGGTAGTGGACTTTTTAATAAATACGACAGTTTCGTTAAGAGAATAATGGTTGTGTTTGACGCTGAAGTAAAAGATAAAGCGTCAAGAGATTTGCTACAAGTTGTATACGAGGATCAAATTTCTAAAGGTACTCTTTTAACGATATTTTCCTTCTATCAGGGTCTATTTTTTTAATTGTTTTTTGTTTTTTTTTATAGACTGTAAGGATTGCATAGTTTTTATGCTTCTTAACGCATTAATTCAGCCCGTGCGTTTAAAAAAAGGGTACAAGCCCACCATTGCCGACGCACAATCGGATTTCGTGTTGCACGTCAAAGCCATTAATGATATGCAACACCAAATGGAAACATTGCGCAACGAATTCCTCGAGCGAGGCGAAAATCTCCAGCCACGAATTGTCGTCGTTGGACCAGATATCAAAAATCTGACAGAATTTTTTGTATTCTGCGATGGATTAAGGTACAAGTGCTGTTCTTTCATCAAATGCGTAGATATTATTATTAAGTTGTGCTATGTATATAAAATCGAATATTCACCAAGAAGCAAATTAGTTTGGGTTTCCATCGAGCAATATTTTTATAATTTGGAATCAGAAAAATTTTCATCCGTTACAAATGTGATAAGTAAAATTATTTCAAATTAATTTTTATAGTCATGCCTAAACTAATTTGCTTCTTGTGTGAAAATTCTTTTGATCATTGCAAAAAAATGATCGACCATCCTGCAATTTATAATTTTAAGTGCAAACAAAGTAATTGCAAACAGAAGTTTCATAATATACATGCTTTCAAAAAACACATGATGAAACATGAAAAAGAAAACGACATCTCAAATAAACTTGATATAATTAATCCAATTCATGAAAATTGTTCGATAGATAAAAATTTTAATAAATCGTCATCTGTAATAGAAAATTTATCTTCTTCTACAGATGATGATTCCTTAAAAGAACTTTTATCTAAATTTCAAAGCTCGGTTTTGTCATTTTCGCTTAAGCTGCACTCAAACACTACATTTTCTCGAAAAAATGTCTTAGAAATTCAACAGGATATTACAAGTTCAATTACAACTCACATTTCAAAAATTATAGAGCAGTTGCTATTAAAAAACAATGAAAATTCAATGATGAGTGAACTTGTAAAATGTATATCTCAACCATTTTCCGCAGTAAATACTGAATACAAATTATTTAAACAATTAGAACATTGTAACCTATTTAAATATCCAAAAAAATTTATTTTGAGTAATGAACTTTCCGAGATTGTCGTTAATAATAACCCTACAATAGCGTCTACTACTGTTGAAATGTGTCTTCTGGATATACCTATTCAGATTAAAAACTATTTTGAAAGCGACGGAGTATTGCAAGCTACACTAGATAATATTTCTAAACTTTCACAATTAAGTTCTTACCATAATTTCTTAAATGGACAGTTCTGGAAAAGTATAAATGTAGATGAAAATGAAATAACTTTGCCATTATTCTTATATTTGGATGACTTCGAAGTCAACGATCCCTTAGGCTCAAAAGCAGGTCAACAAAAAATATGCGGCATATATTATAGTTTTCCCGTAATTCCAAACCATCAACATGGTAGACTGTCGAATATTTTTGTAGGAGGCTTTATTAAATCTCGAGATTTGAGCGAAATTGGACTATGTAATTCATTGACACCTTTGATTGATATTTTGAAAAGCTTGGAAAATAATGGTATAGAAGTGAAAACTAAGGATGGAACTTGTAAGTTACGTGTCACATTAGGTCAAGTTTTAGGTGACAATTTAGCCCTAAATACTATACTCGGATAAGCTAGATCATTTACCGCGAGTTACTTTTGCAGAATATGCACACGAAGCAAAAAGCAAGCTAATAAAGACACAACCGAATTTTCTTCTTCTATGAGAAACAAAGAGAATTATATGGTAGACGTAGCACTTGGTGATGTCCAGAAGACAGGTATTAGGGAAGAGTCTATATTTAATACATTAAAACATTTTCATGTTACCAATACCTTAGCATGCGATTTAATGCATGACTTGTTCAACGGTGTATGTAAATATAATTTGACAAACATATTAAATTATTTAATCAACGAGAAGAAATATTTTACGTTAGAAACTTTAAATTATAGGAAACAAATGTTTCCTTACGGTGATACGGAAATAGAGAATATTATGTCCACCAATAGAAAAATCGCACATTTAAAATTCATCTTTCAAAATGAGCGCAAAACAAATGAAGACATTCATTCACTTGCTGCCGCTTATAATCGGTGACCTTATTGATGTATCAGACGAAATTTACAAATTTTTAATTCTTTTTATTCGATTGATAGATGTCTTACTTTTGCCTAATTTTGACGAAGATCTTTAAAAAATCTCCAACTACTCATAAAGGAACATAACGAATTGTATCAGCTATTATTTCAAGATAATTTAAAACCCAAATTTCATAATATGGTACATTATCCAAGCGTGATAAGGCAATTGGGCCCGTTAAAGTATTTATGGTGTTTTCGATATGCTCATAGTATTACATCTAGGGTTAATGTGCCATTAACGCTTGCTATTAAAGCATCCTTAAATTTTTCATTTAATATTTCAGTTAATAATTTTTTTCAACCTGACTTTAAATACAATAAAGTATATGATTTAACTACAGAACCACATTTTCTTTTACTTGGCTTAGGTAATAACATTAAGCGAACAAATGCCGTTATATTTAGGGGGATAAATTTTAAAAAAGGGCACGTAGTGACAATAAGCAAAGGTACTGAATATTCTATTTATGAAATAATAGACTTTATCGTCGACTTAGCCAAAGTAAGAATTGTTGTAAGGCAATGGTCAACAATAAGTTTTTCACAACATTATCAATCTTTCGTAATCGGTTGTGTATATGATGCATTCACGACCATCGATTTCGTGTCAATAGATGGGCCTCCCATTCATTTTTATACATTAAACAATGGACTAAAAGTAGTACGACTAAAAAAGTATTGGAATTAAATAAAAAACACAAATAAGAAGATTACCCGAATAATAATATAAGAAATGGACAACTTTATTTTTATTTTGTATTCGTAGCAGCAGTTTGTGATTTTTCAAATATCTTATGCATTAATTACGCCATATTTTTCTAAAATCATAATCTTTTTATTGTTATATTTTAGCGTTCCTTGATTTATTTCCTGATGGAAAAATAAAATCAAGTTGAAAGCATAATAAATAAACTAAAATCATAAATCATCATCATTGATATAATGTAAAAAAAACTATTTAAAATGAGTTCCGATACTTTTTTATTTCTTTTATTTGTCTATTTATTTTTTGGATTTTGTTTGTAAGAGATAAACATTTTATTTTCATATGTTAAAGAAAAATATTGTTAAGCGAATGAATATGCCTAAATAAGGGCAACCATGACTTTTGATTTACATTTTCGATTAATTATTTTGTTATTATTATATTTTTCTCTGTGCAATTCGACTATCTCTGTTACAAATAAGAGAAGAGAGTTTCGTTATAACTAACTTGAAAACCCACGGTTGGAATAAATCCTCGCCAGAAGAAGGAGAAAAGAGAAATAAATAGCACGAAGATGTGCTCTAAAAATAGATTGGAAATCAATGACCAGCATAAATGAACTGGTGGGAATGGCAAACGTTTCTTGTTCGACACGGCCTGCTTGACTTAACGTTTTTTTTTCTGAACTGATACAATGTGGGAATAGAATAATATAGAATAATATTTTACATTTTACATTTTTTATTCCCAATTCCGTATAACAAAAGTGGTCATTTTTAAAGGATATTGAAACAGTTGAAGCAGTTTTGTTGACATTTCTCTTTGCGAAGCGGGCGTGTATGAGATCACGGTTAGGCCGGAGTTTTCGCCAGGAAAGCAATTCGAATTCCCCCAACGGATCGTCTTCAATATGGTTTGATCGGCGACGGAGTCCGAGGTAACTGTATCCATCGGAGTATGGTCGCGGGGGAGGGGGGGGGGGGGCGATTTCTTTTCTATCAGAAAAAGGCAAGTAGTTTGCAATTAAGAAAATTGTGATGGTGTAACGGGATTTGTGAAATCTGTGGCATTCACCGTAATTGGATGGGGCGCGCGATTTGGCTGTGCCATTGTAAATAAGAATTAATATTTAAGGAAAAGATGTAACAGAAATAGTTCAGATTGAAAAGAAAAGTAAGGATTAGATACCACAATCGTGATTTTCCTTAATTCATACATACTTAAAGTTCAAGAAAGAAATTCTACACACATATTGCCCGGTCAAGACATAGCCATATTTTAGATAACTCGGAGACGTAGCAATGTTGAAATGAATCCAGTTAAGTTGTGTGTAAGTTTCACATTGTTCACATACATTCGCAGTCATTTTTTTCGGGACAATGATAATTTATTGGCTGTTTTATCGGCATCCAATCGCGCCAAAAAATTCCAAAAATTTACAACAACACAATCACAGTAAAAACAACTGAAAATGCTCGTATTACGAGTACAACCACGACCACAATCCACAACGACTAAAGAAGCCCCAGACGAAAGACTCATGAAAGTTTCGCTATAATGCACTAATAAATTTAAAGTTTCCAAATGAAATTAATATAACGCAAATTATTTAACAAGTTTAAATAATTTTAAAATAATGTTTAATAATGTGATTTTTAATAAAGAAATGTTTCCGTGGAGTTTAAAAAAAATATATTTTAACAATTATGGAGATTTTGCACATTTTCTGCGGCGAAACTTTGTACGAGTATTAAACTTTTTACAACATCATCATATTCTTAAAGGGAACAAAATTTCTAATCAATAAAAAACACAATTTTCATATCGATTGTGCCATAGGTACGGCTCGGATTACAATAGTTTACAGATTGATCACTTTACATTACATACATATAACAGCACAAAAGTGTGAGTGTAAAAGTCAAGTTTGACAATCGAAGAAATTAATAAATTTAAGATGATGTTGAGAAATATGAAGAGGATCTACTTCTTGGTAAATTTATGTTAATGCAACGCGAAAATGGTACATATATTTAAAAACATCAAGCCGATATCAAGGCGAAGAATTTAGAATACTGTTTGTAAAAGATGTATGAATTGGATTAAAGCTGAAAAAGTTAAAAATTCCAGAAACTGCAGTTTTCGTTGCAAAATTTAAAAAAAAAAAACAGTAAAAACCAGAAACCGGAAGTTTGAGATTCAGCGAATGTTTTTGTTTGCTTGCATGCACACATATACCTACACGGACAGATATACAGAGAGACTGTGCGCGGTGCCGGTGTAACAGGAATTTTCCAGTTAGTTTAGTCGCACATTGCATTCCAACACACAGACGAGTGAAGTCGAACGACAGTCGCTGTGATACGATTGTGTTTTCATTTATTTAATAAAGCGAGTGTCGTAAAAACTCCATCCTAACACATGAAAATAGGTCCGTCAGATTGCCGTCTCCCAGGCATTTTTCACCCAACATAAGTATGTATTTGAAAATTAAAGCGAATAAATTGTCATATTTCTATATATTGAGAAAATTCAAATAATAAATATGGAATGCGAGTAAATAAGTGCGATTTTATATTTTACTCACGACTCGAATCAATTGTAACAAAAATACAAGGAATTTTCGCAACAACCGAAAATCTCTACAGTGAATCATGATAAATGTTTGGATATCATTCAAACTTATAGAGGCGGTGGGGGTAATAAGTGCATTTTGTGTAGAGTGTGGATTTTGTGACCCGGGGTGAATAATAAGTGCGTGTTCTGAATTATCCAAGCTTGTACATATGAATTGCAGTTCAGTGTCGAACTTTTCATTCACAATGTCTGAAAATGGTTAGAAGGAATCAAATCGTAGCGAAATAGTTGCATTGAAACCAGTTTTAATATGAAATTAATTGTGAGATGTCGTCTCACACGTCATACAACGTCCAGAGCTATAAAACTACATAACGAATTCGGTGAATATGGAGAATATTATATCGGAGGAACAGAAAAAGAGAATCAAATCTTTTTGGCGGAAAATCACAAGCTTCAAGCCTTAGGGTCTTCCGGAAAGCGTTTTATTGGACCGATAATACACACCTCTTTGAATCACGTTTGAAAAAAATTAATACCACTTGAAAATCATTAAGCTAGTTTGCAAAAAAAACGGTTCTAGTTTGTGTTCTGTTGACAAACATGAATGGGCTGGCTGATGCAATAAAAGAAAAGTATTGTCCATACACTGCCACAAATCATACATCAAAAACGGATCTCGCACATGCCAAACCAAAGCATTGAAATTGGAAAAAAATTGCAAAATTTACGGCTGGTAGCGGCAAGAGTGGAATAGCGAGGCTTTCCGCACACTTCACCCGAATTTTTGTCGTTTTTTTTTCAGTGTATAATTAATTGCCAAGGCCCTCTCCTCTCGTGATGCACACAAGACGCAAACTCCACAATCCATCTTCCTACTATACGTCCCGGTCGCCATCCCTTGTGGTCGTCTGCTGCCTAGCCGCCATACTATGGCATACAACTTACACGCCTAGGGCATGCAAGCGTTTCTCGTTGCGCATTCACACGCAGTTGACCCGCCATACGATGGCCAAGTTCCGGTCAGTTGGTGACGCACCTCGGTCGAAAAATTGCATCGGTACGCGCAATTTGTCCATCACGATTAGAAAGCGCGGGCCGGCCGGCTGACTATCGGGCAATATAACTGAATAGAGCCACGAAAATAGGTTAGATACGAAGGAAAACCTCCTCATTCTGTGCTCGTGTATGCCTACCCCAGCAAGCTTGCAGGTGCTCCAAACTGTTTAAAATTTGTGTAAAAAGATTAGTGACTCAGAAACAGTTAAGCAATGAATTTATCGTGTATAGAAAAAAAAGATAATTTGAGGATAGCATCAGTCCAATAAATACAGAAAGGAAGCTCCCAAGGCTATTCAATATTAAATCATTTAATGCAACTGCAAAGCCCTGTTCAAAATGTCTGAATGATACTCTACTCCGGCGCGCCGATAGAATATTCCATAATGGCACCCGTGACAATAGCTAGAATCATAAGCTCTTCAATACTTGACTACAAACTTCTTCCTAATCGCTCACGATTTGATTCGTTTTAACCTTTCAAACGGATGTACAACTAGACCGGATCGGTGTGCAATCATCTAGGAGTCAAACTGCTCCACTATCTCACCTGATTGCGAAATTTAAATCATTCAGCTGCAAACAGCTGATAACAGCACAATGCACAAAAATTCCAGTATCAAAGATCCTGAGAAGTACGAAGCAGAAAAGGTAAAAATTCCAGAAAGTGAAGTTTTCGGTGCTAAATTAGAAAAAGTGAAAACCGGAACCAATCTGTATGTGGGTCCTATTGTGGTTTGTATGATAATGCAAAGGAAAAAAGGCGTTCAGGAATGAGAAATACTGCCAAGAATGATGAATTTTTGGCGGGGCGGATCCCGCGCTCTTGAAAATAGGTGTCTAGGTGCCGTTATGGCTACCATGACAGTCCCTATAACCTAACCTAAGGTCAGCCGGATTTCGGTCAACCGCCGAAAAAAACTGTGAGTATGAGAGAAAACTTAGAAATTTTTTGGAGCATGTTGTTTTCACTGAAAAGGTATTCTGGGAAGATTGAAGCGATTTTCGAATTGGCGAAACCGGCGAACGTGACGGTAACACTTCAACGTCTCTATACTGGACATGGTTACGTATTTGCACAAATTTAGAAGAGATAACGGAACCTCCTTAGGTCATTACAGCGGCACCTCGGCACCTATTGATACCTACCAGCAGCACCATCTAACTCAGGGGTGTCAAACTCAAAACCTGCCCCGGGCCAAATAAGACTCTCCTCAGGTTTAGGTGGGCCGCAGGAGGAAAATGTTAAAAACTTTTATATAATCGTATTACGAAAGTTGATTACAGAATATTACTTTTAAAATGTGACAGAAAGTCTGGCTCACTTTAGCGCAGTGGTGATCCAGTTTGGGTCCCCCTTGCGAGATCGGCTTTTCCTGCCCCCCCCCCCCCCATGCCATGGGCAAGGAATGATTTAATTTTGGACATAAGATTAATCCAGGAATCCATTGCCGCAATTTAAATTGTTTGAACATTTGTTTGTTAGTGCAGCCCATATTCTGGAACTACTGAATTTTAGGAAGTATTATTTAAATTTCATGATTTCCGCATCCTGAATTTCCAAAATTAAAGACTATAAATGTTTTTTTTTAATAAAATTTACGGATTTTGGTCGCTCCAGTATCAATATCAATTTTGCTCATGACGAAATTCAGAGATTTTTTATTTTATTCACGACCTAAAATATTCTCAGCGGTGTTCATCAAATGGACTTTGTAGCAGCGAATTAATCGACGAAAATAAAATTTTTGCCATTTTGCAAAGCTTTGCAACAACCGATTACCTCCTGGTGTACATATTTCTAAAGAAGTTCGGAAGAAAACCATAATTAATTATGGCAAGCAAGCCCTAATTTATTAATGGTATGGTATTAATATTAGAGTTGTGCCCGCGCCCCCCCCCCCTTCCCTAGCCACCACGCCTCCCTAGGGGGCGCGCCCCCGTTGGGGAATCACTGTTAGCGGCTTCGGGATTATCCGTGAGAACTTCCTACTTCGGAAAATGTACTTCAAGAACATTAAACAATTAAGACAAGAAAGCGAAAACGTGAAAATATGATTGAGCTTCAAGTAACCACTTTTTGTGAATAACATGATTTGCATCAAATTTGGGACAGATGATTAAAAAATATTAGCACCAGTCATCCAGGTCACCCAAAGTAACAAAATGGTCAGATTAAATTAATTTAAGCAGAATGGTGGCTAAAAGAGACAATAAATTGTTTGTGATATGGTACAAACGCATGCACCAATACAGCTTGATAAGTATAGGTCTAAAAATCAGGCACTTGGGCTGTGACTATTATGTTGTAATTTCACATCCAGGTGATTTAGTTAACAATTCCAAGATATATGTAGTTCTTAGAGCTTTGCCATTTTTCCAAATAAATCTCAATTCATGTTCGGTAAAGCCAACCAATTTTTTATTAACTGCATTTCGGGACAGAACAGTTTCATGAAGAGACTTAGTATATTGTCCTGTACGAAAAAGAAAAAAAGCTGTCTTATAAAATCAAATAACCGACCTCAAATTGTTGGTAGTATTTGGAGAAAAAAATCCTAAAATAATCTTGCTTAAGCTACTGACGAGTTTTAGTAATTTATGTAGACTTGAGCTCAACGGCTTAATTTGTTCACCTTACCAATTTCAACATTTTTGTATTGATACACATTGTGCTGCTTCGTCATGGCCGCGGGCCGCACAGAACTGCTGGGCGGGCCGCATGTGGCCCGCGGGCCGCGAGTTTGACACGTCTGATCTAACTGGTCGTGGAAAATTGAGAGGTCATACCCTCGGCCTGTGGTCTCTGAAGGGGAGAAGAAAGCAGAAAAGGTTGCGTATGACGCTCGCATAACCGATCATAGGAGAAAACTTTACAAGTGAAGTATGGCCTGAAAAACCATCTTTGGAACGTGTGCCGAAAATAGGCAGCGCGCTAAAGCTAAAAGAATTGGCAGAGAAGCAAACCCAAAAACGAAAACTGGAAACTGACGAGCAGACGATTGACAACAAGTCAAAGTAAAAGAATTGGCAGAGAAGCAAACCCAAAAACGAAAACTGGAAACTGACGAGCAGACGATTGACAACAAGTCAAAGGTGAAAATCGCGCTCTTGGCTGAAAGCCTAGAAAATAATGGTGAAAATACAGCCGGTCCTAGGCAAGCAAAACGGTGAACAGTCAACCGACACCGTTGATGAACCGACCAACTGGATCAGCCGAAATACTTGAGAAAAATACTTCGGAAAGTACAAAATTAACTGATGAGAGATGCGGAGCGTCCGCAAGAATCGCAAAGAGAGCACATCGCTCTGAATCAAAAGAACGACACATTTATCGAAAACACGCAATTTTCGTCGTCCAAACATAACAGAACAGACGAATGCTCGCGCGTCCCAGAAACAAATTCCGCCAGGACTCCGCAGTTAAAGTAAAATACAAGCAGTGACAGAGCAAAGAAATACAAAAACAAATCTCCTAAGCCTAAAGGCTCTTTCGTGGAGTTAATCGTTGTTTGGTAGATTGAGAAGACACAATGAGAAAATTGAAGAGATTTGTGTCGATTCAATTGTAACAAAAATACAAGAAACCTTCTCAACAACCGAAAAGTTGTACAGTGCAAGATGAAAAACGTTTGGATGGCACTCAAGCATTCAAGAGGCGGCGAAAATAAGTGCATCATTTTGTGGAGTGTGGATTGTGTGATTGCAGGGAATAATCAGTGCGTGTTCTGAGTTATCCAAGCTTGTACATATTGTAGTGCACTGCACATACATTTCCAACCCTATAAGGAAGGAACTTCTTTCTTTATTTTTAATAATTAAAAATCTAAATCCAGTGTTCATTGTATTTTTATATTTATGCTATTTTTCAGCCTTATTTAGTTATTTTTAAAGAAAGATTTAAATCAAATTATTGATAGCCTTCAGTCTTGTTTTTGTGCTTTTCTTTTTTGCGAAATCGTAACGGTTCATGTGTCAAAATTTGACACCACAGATACTGAAATCTCCTCCAAACGGTTCCAAATTATACGCAGGCAATTTCACGCCATTCTCGCCGAATACCCCCTCCCCACTTATTTCGACGACATGCCCTGCGTGACGCGTCAAAACATGACGTTCGGCGGCACTGTGTCGAGACCAAGGCTTAGCACAGCCTATTGCCAAACGCGCCAGACGTCTGCTGCTGTCCGGCAAAAACACAATGCAGCGAAAAAGGAGTTTGAATGTATATGCGCCTAAGCGAGGCGATCTGTCGTCCGTCCAAAAGCACCCTTAGCCTACGCCAATTCTCCTAAAGCAACAGAAGTTAGATTGGCACCCCCGTGCGGGGACAACCCCGCAAGGTAAACTTTTTAAAATTCGACCTCGTAAGGGCATTCCATCGCAGAAGAGGGACATACCGAAAACAGCTGTGATAACGCCCCGTTCGGTTTATTTTGAACGTTTGGGTTAAGAAACGCGACTCAAACGCTCCAGCGACTGGACTCGACTGTTTTCTCCACCTTCGAATACATCCTTATCAGCGCTTGTTTTTCATAAGACTGAAAAGTGTATTTACCATTATAAGTCATGGAATATTTGACAATTTTTTTCCCTTTTTTTTGTAATAATTTATTAGCTCATATTTTAAAATTAATGGGCCTATCTCCGACCGGTTTAATGATAATATGATGATGAACAATGATTTTTTTAGCCTCACTCCTCACGTTTCGTTTGAAACAAACGGCTTTTCTTCTTTACTTTGCAGACAGGCCCAATTGAATACAAATAATCGTAAATATGTACCACTTAAAATCGTAACCTTGTAAATATTAATTTAAGATAAAATAAAAATGTATTTCTAATTGTATGTGTGTATGTATGTACTATTTAATTTCTTATCTAGGTTTTTTAGGTTTAAAAGAGGTCTTGGAATATTTTACCAAAACTTTTTTCTGTAAATAATAATAATAAATTACTATCGAATAGTTTTTAAAATAATTGATTAAAAAAAAATCCTGACTAGCTTTAAAAATCACAAAAATTTGAAATCATAACTTAAGATAAAATAAAGATGTTGTAACACCATCAAAAACATCGACAACGGCAACCCAACGGTCAATGCTCAACCAACGATAACTCGATAACCAGTTTTCTCAGCACACAGCATCACGAGCGAGAGTATAAAAGGCGAGCCACAGCGAGCCGGCATTCAGTCGTGAGTCGTGAAATCGCAGACAAGTGAAGATGACGAGTAGGAGCGCAAAGCAAAAGAAGTTGAAACCATCAACAACAATGGTGAATTATACAGTCCAATACCAAGTACAAGTTTAAGCCAAAGAATTATGTGGTCGTTGTGTCGTGTGGTAGAATCCGGTGCAAGGAAATTAATTGCGGGAAAGTATAGATAAAGTGCAAAATTGTGAAAGTAACGGATTGATCGCCGGAAAGTGAGCATGTTTTCGATGGCAGTGTGAATAAATATGTTGATTTAATCAATGTAGGCAACTTTCATTGTGTCGAAACATAAAATATTTAAAAATTTTGAGAAAATATATTAAACATGGAGAGAGAGAGGAAAACGTCACCACACACAATGCAGCTTCCACCTGCTGAGGCGCATATTAGCTACTTGATACCTATGGACCATACAAGTTGCAGCCGTCTTGGATTGGGCGACAATGTGTTCTTTTGTGACTGAGAACACACAGTGTGGTGAATTAGCATGGTATATCCGTATCGACTATTTTGCAAGCTCAGGGTAACAATGTTAGAAATTTGCATACATGGTGGTCGTTATGGGTACTGTTGCATCGGCAGTGGCAGCACTGCACTCAGATGTCCATATAAAGAATAAATAAAATGCTACATATGAACAAAAAAGGATATTATCATTATAACACAAGGCTGTAGCGACCAAAAGAAAAAATCGAAGATGTATGTAGATATATATTTCAGGATCACCTAGTGAACGGCACACACTCAGGATTTCTCCAAATAAAATTAAAAAATGATAGAGTAAAACGGCGCAAATTGGAAAAGGAGCTCTCTCAAGTCATTCCTGATCCCGATCTACCTGATACTGAGTCAGACATAACTCATGAGGAGTACCAACAGCAGTTAGAGACGCTCTCAACTCAACCGTAATGCCAGATCAAATTGATCTGACAAAAAATATTCTGAAGTTTACTTCAGAATATAGAGCTCACAACGCATCCTGCAAAACTACTCCTTTTCAATCATATCCATGCTTCTTCTTACGTCCGGACTTGGTAAAAATACAAACAGCCATTCCGTTTGTTATTTGTTCTTATTTGTGTTTTCTTTTTCTTAATAGATTCATTACGAATTCGAGCTGTTATGTGGGCCGACTTTAACATTTACCGAGGAGTGGGAAAAAGTTCAGCCAATAATTTTAACTGCTGTGAAGAATGCGGGAAGGCGTGTTCTTTTCACCGAAATAGACCGAGAATTAGGTAAGTAATTAGTTTCTATAAGGTGACTACTTTGTATGGACCCTTCATTTTATTTAATAAGCGAAACTTAAAAATTGAAGTATAATATCAGAATAGTTTATCTATTTTTATATATTTTTATTGTCAGATTGGGATACTCAAACTATATCCATCATAAAAACCTACTGAAGCTCCTTTCACCACAATCCCAAGGCAACAAAAAAATTAGTCACGTCTCCGACGAAAAAGCTGTAAACAGGATTATAGTCTTCAAAAAAGTGAAATAAAAAAAAAGGTAAAAATTAACGTCTATATACATTTATACACCAACACGCAACATGTTGCAATGAATGCACTCGGATGCATTGTTGCAGTTTCAATGCTCAGCACATAAGCGAAATATAAGTAACTGTTCACCTTGAACTTGAACTCGTTTATGTACATAATGCTGTACCATACTGCACACGGTCACTTCGATTCGAGAAGCCGCGGTGACCAGTTAACCTGTATATTACTTTTGGATACCTTTGGATTAATTACGACCTGTGTTTGATTTATTGACTACGATTTGACTTATGATAATAATTTGACTTGAATACTATTAGATTGTGCTCTTAGTATATTTTAATATAGACTTAATTTAACGTTAAAAGTTTATGTGAGTTTTCATTTCTCCTGTACCAAGGAGTGGTCCGTCGACCAGCAAGACCACACGCATTGCGCCCCACATTTAGTCCGAGTCGAGCCGGATAAGCAACCAGCGACATCGACATTGATAAAGGAAATCTGGTCAGAAATCCTTTTCTTATATTTTTTTGTGTGTGAATAAAGAATTGGAAATTCTGAAAGGGTTAGAATTTCATGCGGTCGCGTATGTGTGTGAATTCTAAGTTAGAAGAAGAAAAACTGAAGAACAGTTATCGACTCATCTCACTCCGGAACGGAGTGTATGTGTAATTGAAATTACAGTTGTGCTAGAACTCATTTTTAATCAAACTTTATGATGGATTTGCTAGCAGCTAAACAAAGAGTCTCGTCAAATGAGTTGGCTAGTGGCATTAAAGTGTTTGAAAGGAAAGTGGAGCAAAAGACTGTGCGCTATTTGAACAATATTCTGACGATGGTGTGTTAAATTAAGGAAAGATTCTTTGAGCGCCATGCAAATATTATGAAGTGCGTCAACAAAGAAGAATTGATGGGACACCCATATTTCGTCAACGATTTTTTGGGGGACTTCGATGAACAATTCATTGACTTCAAGTCTCGTGTCGAAGAGCAAAGAGATAGGTTAGATACACAACTAAGAAAGCAGTTCGTGAACAGTCACATCCAGAAAAGTGTACAATCAAAAACGAAAATTGAGTACGAAGCGTCTAAATATAACCGCAAAACACTTAGCGCCGACAGGTGCGCTATCAGTCAATTGCCAGTAACTGATGATAGCAATTTGTTAAGAGTTCGGCAGAGTACGAACTCAATATTATTGGAGGCATCGAGTAACAATAACAATAAGTATGTCTTACATAGAAATCGTAACTTTGGTGGTTCGTCGGATGAAACAACCACCCGAAACATTCAAATTGAGTCCAAGCGGGTATACTCCCTTCCAACAGGGACGTTCGGCAAATCTTGCATACCACTTGTCCATATTAGCAAGCTTTCGAAATTCATTACAATTGAACAATCGTACTTGTTGTCAAGGAAACCAAAAACTAAGTGCGAACCATTCAGAAGAACTACAACTATCCAAAGCATCAAAGCAAACAGATTATAGCGTCACATTGGTTGAAAAAACGTCTATCATGCAGGATCGCTCTGAGCCCAATATATGCATTTCCACTTCAGGAACCACTGAAAGTCGCTACGGGGCCCATGGTCTCACTCAAGAAACGTTTTGAACATGGTACAGCACGAGGTCTCCAACCACAAGAGCTTTCAAGTCAAGTGAAAACATATCTTGCCTTCAAAGTGCTTCTACTCATCGACAACGCCCCTGGTCATCCTTCCCGCAGTTTAATCGGAGCTGATCCAAATGGTCGTGGAGGTCGTTTTCTTGCCTCCAAACACGACATCATTTATACAACCACTTGATCAGGGAGTGATTGCAGTTTTTAAGGCCTATTACACTAAGCACAGTTTTAAACGAATTTTAAATTCAATAGAGAAGCAATAGAAGATGAGGCAGAGGATATTGTCCGGTTGGCGCATCAGATCGGAGGTGAAGGATTTGACGATATGGAACAAGACGAAATTAACGACTTGTTCAATTCTCATGATAGAAGAGTTAACGGAAAAAGAACTGTTACAGCAAAGAGGAGAAGAAGCTAAGGAATCCGATGAAGACAAATGTGAAGAAGAGGACCCCGGAAACACTGGTGAGACTTGTCAAGTTTTTATTGCTTTCTTCTTATAGGCTGAATAATGAATGATGAATAATAATAATTTGGTGTTTACGCAGGAACAAGTTTTTCTTTGAAAGAACTCAGGGAAATTTTAGCCCTGAAAGACCAATTTGTGCAAAAAGCATTAGATTTGGACCCGTCTTCTTAATCGAAGTTTGCAGTTTAAAAGGAATGTCAAAGCTGCCACAAACCCATATGCAGAAATTCTCAAAGAAATAACTTATTCGGCGCAACAGAAAATGATGAATTATATGTGTTGATTGAATTAATGTGTTTAACTTACATACATACTTCAAGTTCAAGAAAGAAAATCTACACATATTGCCCGGTCAAGCCATAGCCATATTTTGGATAATTCGGAGACGTAGCAATATTGAAATGAATGACCTAATGCTTGACTCTACCGTCAAAATGTATTCGGACAATACACTAATAAAATATATTATCAATCTGCCAAATATAAAAAAAATCTGCCCAATGTTAAAAATCAATCTTTGCGGTCGTTCATAACAATACCATCCTTAATTTTACCAATGATCACATTTCCCTACATATATCGGGCAATAAACCACTACGTTCATGTAAGGAAGCAACAGGGGTTTCATTTTGCCAACACGACCCACATGATCAATACCTTACTCAAATTTTTAACAACGACACCGCCTCATGTGCAACTTGCATCTGTGGAGGAGGTCTTCCAAATTATTTGTTGCAAGAAAAACACTTGTAACTCTTTTCAAATTTAACGGCCGCCTCAATCACTAACCCTCTCAACAGCATTGTAATGCCAAGCCTCCGCTGTGTCCGCAAATAAGAAGAAGAAGAAGACTTTGACACTTGTCATTCTGACAAGTTGAGAAAAAGTGTGAACACGCGGCGGATTGGCAAGGAGAAGAAAGAAAAGTTTATAATCCAACGCCATCCTAAGAAAATAAACTATTAACAACGAGTGTTATTACACAATCAAAGCGCGGCACGGCATTAAATATAAGACGTTAAGTGGTAAAGCGGCGGCTGTTGACACCCATATTTTTACAGATTGGTCATCAAAATTAGAGGAACTTTGTCAAGTCTTTTCAAGAAAGAAGATATTTTTAACTGCGACGAAACTGCTCTATTTTTTAGAGCTCTGCCCAACCGAACAATGGCGTTGAAAGATGAAACATGCAAAAGAAATGCTGACAATAATGCTTTGTACGAAAATGGAGGGCGATTTTCAACCACCACTATTAATAGGCAAAGCCCTCCACATCCTCGATGTTTTGAGGGCATCATTTTGAATAATTTTGGCATACAATGGCGCGCAAACGAAAAAGCATGGATGATCCGGGAAATTATGAATGATTGGCTGAATAATTTTAACAACACAATATCGCGACAGGGGAGACAAGTCATTTTATTAATGGACAACGACGCTGCCTCTCACCCTCGGCTTGAACTGTCCAATGTTAAAATAATTTTTCTGCCGCCAAATACAACAGCTGTGTGTCAGCCATTAGACCAAGGCATAAAAAAAATATTTTTTGTCAACTACCGCAAGTGTATTTTGGGTCAGCTTCTGGCCCGGATCGATACTTGCACGTCTTCAAACGATCTCAACGCCTTCGACGCAATACAGTGGATTAGCTTTGCCATAAAAAATTGTATTGAACTGTTGGAAGTTCGACTGTATATTAAAAAAAAAAAATGTTGATTTAATCAACTAAGGCAATTTTCATTGTGTCAAAACATAAAATACATACTTTTGAGAAAACATACATACATATGTATACTCGTATAAAAATAATATACATATTCATGAATTTCACAAATATGGAGAGAGAGGAAAACGTCACCACAAAACAGCTTTCACATGCTGAGGGGCATATTAGCTACTTGATACCTATGGACCATACAAGTTGCAGCCGTCTAATGGACGTGAATTGGGCGACAATGTGTTCTTTTGTGACTGAAAACACACAGTGTAGTGAATTAGTATGGTATATCGATTGGCTCGATATTATATTTTGCAAGCTCAGGGTAACAATGTTTGAAATTGATTTTACGACTGATGAAGACAGTTCCTCATGTTCATCGTCAACTGAATCTGAAAGTGAAGAAACTACTCAAAGAGAAGCACTTTCAATGTCAGTAGATCATACAACTGATAACAATTGGCATGCTCCCAACAGAAGGTACTTCCAGTTCCAACTGGAAGTTTTTAACATGGCAACCGAGTCGCAGTCGATATACAACAATCTACTAAAATTCAAGAAGGCAATGGGCAGCATCAGCGAGGATATACGGTTCCTACGATTATGCATTAGGCATAAGGTCGTGCCGAAATCACACCGAGTAGGGATACAACCATCGATGCCAGGACAGGTCAAGCTAAAGGCAAGCATGGAAAAGCTAGCGATGAAAAACTCCATCAACCATCTACACGCGAAGCTAAGTAAAATGACTCTGCGGACATACAACTGCCACTTACAGCTAGGACGACAACGAGATGGCATCAAAGGCGACATCGGGGAAACGCTGGATAAGATCATGAGGGCCGAACAATGTGAACGCCGACGGAAACGCTGCAAGTTGATGGGAAAGCTGCAGGGGCTAAGAGCCGGTACGCCCAACAAGGAGCAAACAACCCGAGTCGAACATATCGAGGGCTTTGTCATTAACAAGTCGAGACAAGTGTTCACGAAAAGGCAGGAGGACCTACTCAATATGGGTTTGAACTTCGCCCTTCACGACACCAGTCCTCCGGTTGAGGACATAGTCATCGATATTGAATCCGGAATACAATTCGAGGATATTGGAACGAAGGAGACCATACGGAAGGAAGTGGAAGCGGCTATAGCGAAACCGACAGTATCAAGGCTGGGAGTAGCGCAGACGAACATCGTGAAGGAGCTCAAGCAGAAAGACGTCTACTACCTTCAAGCAGACAAGGGTAACGCAGTAGTAGTTGTGGACAAGGAAGACTACGATTCAGCAATGTTCGAAAAACTTAACTCTGGTGGGTACTTCGAACTCCGCAAGGATCCCCTTCCGGACTCTATCAAAAGGGTGGAGAAGGTGTTGAAGGAGTGCACTTCCATCATTGATCAACCCTCCCAACTGCGAATGCCGAACCCTGCCCTGCCAAGGATTAAAGGCCAGCCCAAAGTCCACAAGCCCGGAAACGAGTTCAGGGAAATCGTCGCAGCCACCAATTCACCGACGCAGAACATCGCGAAATGGCTACTCCGGAGGTTCAATTCTTTAGGCGGAAGCGGCTCCACAAGAAGTCAGTCGAACAGGGAGGATCTCATCGACAAGCTCAGCAACGCAGGACCAATATCAGCAGAGGAGCAATTTGTATCGTTTGACGTCAAAGCGTACTTCCCCAGCATCCCGGTGATGGACGCTCTACTCCACCTGGAAGAATGGCTGCTATCGAAGGGCCCTTCACCGCCACCTTGGAGAAGGGAAGTTAATCTGCTCATGCGACTAGCTAAGGTGTGCATGACGGAAAACTATCTCACTTTCCGAGGCAGGTTCTACAAGGGCACCAGAGGAGTGGCCATGGGTAACCCACTGTCTCCTTTCATAAGTGAAATATTTATGAACCGGATCGAAGGACAACTGGAGGAGAGGAGTCAATTACCGAGGTTCTGGGTAAGATACGTGGATGATGTGCTAGCAATCACCGAAAAGGACGAAGGCGAGCGGATTCTGAGCCATCTGAACAATGCCCACAACAACATCCAATTCACGATGGAAACAGAGGTTAATGGTGAGCTGCCATTCCTGGACCTTAAAATCATCAGGAACAACGGCGAAATCGAGTTTGACATATATCGGAAACCCACCCACACCCAGCGCACTATCCCATCTAACTCTAACCATTCTTTTCCACAGAAGATGGCGCCGTTTCATTCGATGATCCACCGGTTATACACCGTCCCGCTGAGCAACGAGAAGTTTGAAAAGGAGCAACATCACATCATCCAAACAGGCCAGAAGAACGGATACGAACCACGAGTGATATCAAACCTCATCCGAAAGAAGAAGACCAGGATGGAGGAGAGAGCGATGACCACGTTACAACGCACCGAAGAGCCGATGAGGAGGATTGGAGTGACACATTCGGGAATATCTAGGCAACTACGGAAGGCGATGAAGGGAATAGGTTTGGACATGGTTTCGACAAGCAGACAACAAAAGCTAGGGAACAAACTAGGATCGACCAAGGACAAAAAGGAGAAACAAGAAGAGTGCGGAATATACAAGGTATCGTGTCCAGGATGTGAAAAAACGTACGTAGGGCAGACGAAACGATTAGTAGCAGTCAGATGGAACGAACATATAAGGGAAGCAGAAGTCGCTAAGAAAAACAACAAAGACCCGGGGTCGATAAAATCGATGGTAGCACGACACATGGTGGAAACAGGGCATGACATAACATGGGATAGCGTCAACATCATTCACCGAGGAGTTAATCGGCGCAAGCTCGATGCAGTGGAAAGCCTAGCGATTCTTAAGGAACCGGAAAATTGCAGGATGAATCACGATACCGGCAACATACAATCTAGGTTGCTGAGGAAATTATCCGAAGCAGGTAAACGTACTTAAAAGTTGGAAGTGACTTGTAGGGTAATTAGGGGGTAAGAAACCCAGGTAGGAGATACCATTACTTCTTTAGGTATATTAATGCAGGGAACATCAAATTTAAATCAGTGGATCTGTACTGAAGAAGGGCACAACTGGTGCCCGAAATGATCATTTACAAAATAAAATATTAATCCCGTCTAAGGAAATACCACTCCTTCTTTTTCAATCTACAGAAGGTACAGGTATCCCTCGACTTAGGACGCTTCGACTTAGGACATTTCGACTTACAACGCGTGAAAAATTTACACCACGACTCGATTTACAACAATTTTTGTTTTGACTTACAACTCGATTTGCAAAAAAAAGACGCATAAAAACACACGTGCAAGTTTAAGACAGAATTTTCTTTTGTGTTTTTTTTCTGTTTCCTTCCTGGTGCATAAAGCTTCTAATTTATTTGTTGAGCTGATATTTGAAGATGGAATTTTGTTTTGGTAATGGTAATAGCTGTTTCGTTAAGGACCTTTTAAAGAAGTAAGTTTCAACGCTAGTAAAGGATTAGGCCAGCATAAGTATATAAAAAAATTCTGCGGCAGCAGCAAACAGTTCCTGATCAATCATTAAACACTTTTGAAACGCACCGTATGCCGGAATTGAGCATATATCTAATGCCGGCCCCACACTGTCCAAGAGATTAACGTTGTAGACAACATACGCCTGGTAGAGACCGAGGCGATGGGGAAATTCGACAAACGTTATTTGTTTGTTGAATTTCCCCATCGTCTCTGTCTTTTCCAATAGTGTGTTGTCCACAACTTTGATCTTTTGCACCGCGCGGGTTTGGTAAACTCCGGACAGTGTGATTACAGTCTAAAGTAAACAATATCCCGTATAACAACCAACAAATATTAATTAGGCAAAATAGGACCTCGTAAGCATGTATAAGGTGCGTGAGCCTTTCGGATGTGACCTAAAACTTAATTGATACTGAAAATAGAAGAAGTCAGCAAAATATTTTATTTGTACCAAGGAACACGCACACAATAGAGAATTTTAGCAATTCGTAAAAACCATGGTGGTACGACTTGGCAGTGTACGGGTTTAAATTTGTAGCGATAAAATTATGAATTGTCATTGAATTTAATTTCTCTGCCTTAAATTAAGCCGAACACATCATTCACGCTATCCTAGGATACGAAATAGAGATATTTCAACCTTTTTAGCGTTTGCACGACTTGCTAAAAGTCTAGCTGATGTGTTAACTCTGAAATAACCTTTTTTACTCATTAGACTATCTTGAATTATATTTATAAAAAAATATAATTTGTACACAGAATTTCCCAACTTATGGAAAGAATGAGGAACAGTTTTTTTTAACGCAATAAATCTAGTAATCTGATATCCTCAGCGATGTCTACAGAAATTTGAATAATTTCTTCAAAAATTAAGTATCTGTCGAATTGTGTATGAAATTGTATTTTGCTCATCCGTATCACCTTTACATTTAACTGAACGTTTGTACTGACCTTCTGCAATAGAGTCGACTTTGGAATCGACTCCATTTGCCATACAGCATTTTGATTTGGAACTCTTATATTTTCGAGATTGATAAGTGACTTTATGCTACCTGCATTTCTTTTCACTAGCTAGGGCTTAATCTTTTACAATGGTGTTGACTTTTACCTTTAGCTCGAACTATACGGCTAATTGCACAATTTTGCCTCCATAATTACGTTTTTTTAGTTATCCCGTGTAGTTTTGGGTAACGAGCTCCATTTAAAAAAATTGCCAGCTGACCCTCCTGTATTTTTTTTTGAAGTTTCGATACCCAAACCTACACGGGATAACAAAAAAACCCACTTCATAGTGATGATGTGAGGATGAGAATTTTTTCTTGAGATATAGAACGATCACCTTAACAACTAATAAGAAGAAGTATCACTGTTTTCTAAATTCAATTGTTATTGTTAGATAGGAAAAGAGAGTTCCGCCTAAATACTAAAGTCACAACAAAAATTGGCCCGCGCGCCGGCGCCGCGCCAGTTCACAATAAGAGAGCCCAAGAAGACATATGAAAAATATTACGCATATTACAGGAGAGATTCGCTAGTTTGAACCTTCTATAATTTGAACATCCAACAATTTGAACGCTCATCTAGCAACATTATGTCTCTTATAATTTGAACTTTTCAACGAAATAACTCCCTCTATAATTTGTGTTTTTCTAGCATATAACTCGGGGAATTAACTTGATTAGCAAAAAATATAACTATCCGAACAGGTAATGATATGAATAACATTTCGTTTAAACATACGAAACGGTTTACACGTTACTACATTTGCGCTATTTAGTCGTGTCTTACATTTTTTATTCAAATTTTTAATAGCCCGTAGTGTTTATGTGTTAAAATGAATATTCATAAAAAGTGTCATAAATTTCTAACATTTAATTTCTAACACGGATCTCAAACAAATAAATAAATAAATTTTGGGTAACTTTTTTCGAAAATGTGTAAATGGTTTTACACAAATGTGGATTAATTATTCATTTTTGTTTCCATTTGAATCCTATTTTGTTTAATATGAATACTATACTAATAAATAAATACATAAAACCAAATTATATATGCAAGTTCTTTCAATAACAAAGCTCCCCGACAAATTTGAAACCCTCGATCATTTGAACTGACTTGGTTTTAATTAGTTCAAACTATCGAGTCCCTCCTGTAGTTAATGTTACATGCATATTTATTTTGAATGCTCCTTTTTCTTATAAAACTGTATCATTAACTAAAAAATGTCGAGTTTTGAGTTGTGGCCGTCTTCTTACCTACGTGCAAAATGGTTATTCGACTTACAACACTTTCGACTTAGGACGCATTTTCCTGGAACCAATTAGCGTCCTAACTCGAGGTATGCCTGTACTTACTTTTCGAATTTGGCGAAAGTTTTGGCGTGAAACCCGAAATTGCAGCAGTCTGTCTGATGCTCCTATGCAGAATTTTTGGTATATTACGCTTTCAGGTCCCCAAGGGAAATTTTTGATGTTTCCGATATTTTCCGCTAAGTGTCCGCTATATGGCGGACGGTAAGATAAGTGTCGCTAATGTCGATAAGAAGAACAAGAAAAATTTCCCTTGGGGACCTGAAAGCGTAATGTACCGAATTTTTATTCTATATTTGCAGATAATGATGTTATCGAACTTTGAGTTTACCAAAGCGTTATTGGGCGGAAGCGATGAGTACAGCGGCATATATAAAGAATCATACGACCTTAACGATTCTGGGACATAACGTCACCAATAGAAATTTGGAATGGAAAGAGGCCGAATACAAGCAGTTTTAAAGTATTCGGATCAGTTGCGATGGGTATTATTCCAAAAGGAAAAAGGCAGAAGTTCGACGCGAAATCTAGGGAGTTAATTTTTGTCGGTTACTGCGAGGATCAGAAGGGTTATCGTCTCATAGATCGGCGAACCAACAAAATAATTGCATGTCGAGATGTCACTGTTATAGAAGATGACAATAATTTGTCAAGTTCGTCTGCGATGACTGATTGTAGCGTTAACGAGTTCAATAGTTTCATAATTGAAAACTCGTTGGACGAAAATGGCGTGCAACATGGCCAGAACAAGAACTTGATGGGCAAAATAGTAAAGATGCGGTTGGTGTGTAGCATGGCCACAACAATTTTGCAACAATCAATGTTAGAGAGACTTTAGATTCAAGTGGAGTGCAGCATTCGATAGCTGATTCATCAACAGATGATTTTGAAGACGCCGATGATGACCATACATAATATGTTCCTGAATCTGATACTACAGATGCGAGCCAAGAGGATTCACCAGTCAATGGCACCGAGGCCAAAGCCATTCGATGTTCGAAACGCGAAACCAAACCGGTTCAACGATATGAGGCAGCGCATTTTGTTAGCGAAGGCCATAATGGAGAGCCAAATGACCCTAATGAAGCTCTCAGTGGTTCCGACAAAGCTCAATGGAAAAATGCAATGGATGAGGAGCATCGAACAGGGAGCTAATGGTTCTTCCAGAAGGCTCCAACGAAAACTCGCCTCTGATGGCAATATCGCACGATTCAAGGCCAGGCTTGTTGCCAAAGGCTGCAGTGAGAGACCAGGTATTGCCTTTGAAGAAACTTATTCGGCATTGGCCGTGAAATTGAATCTTACTATTGAGCAAATGGACGTAGAAAAGGCATTTCGTCATGGACACATCAACGAAGCCATCTACATGAAGCAACCGAAAGGGTACGACGACGGAAGCGGGCGTGTTTGCAAGCTACGGAAATCGCTCTATGGACTGAATCAAGCCAGCCGTCAGTGGAACCAACAAATTAACGAAGTTTTGATTAAAGCGGGATTCCTACCATGCAAAACTGATTCATGCATCTACGTACGTCGGAAACGAGCATCAATCGTAGTTGTTGCAGTCTACGTCGATGATTTGTTGATGCTTCACAACAATGCATTGTGGAACGATGAACTGAAAGGTATTCTGACAAGTAGTTTCAGAATGAAAGCCCTAGACAAGGCGTCGAATGTTCTCAGACTACGTATCGATTACGATCAACGCAAAGGAATTATCAGACTCGATCAACGAAAATACGCTGAACAGATCTTACGCCAGTTTACATGTTCGACTGGGATCCTGTGAAATTGCCGAGTGACCCGAACCAAAAACTGACAACTGGAATGTCACCGAACACTGAAGCCGAAATCAAAGAAATGAATACAGTCCCCTACCAGGAACCTGTTGGTAGCATTCTCTATTTGGCGCAGTATACACGACCAGATGTATTTCGCTCGCGGGACTAATGTGAGCCAATTCAATAAAAATCCTGGACCAGCTCATTGGAAAGCAATTAAACGCATTCTATGTTACATCAAAGCTACTTGCAATTTCGAAAATTAGTTTTGTTGAGTAATATGAAAAAGTTATGTACCACCCTGTATTTGAATTTATATTGCCACTCGGTCGCCATATTTTTCTAATGTCAACTATAACGGTGGATGACGAGCGCCACCACAGTGGAGGAGTGAGCTACTCGATCGTGGACGCGTTCGCAACAAACACGTGAACGAAGCCATAGAGGGAACTGCTGAACGGGGAATCGTTCTCTTTTCTTTCTTGGCGGCATCGAAGAAGGTTGTTGTTGTTGTTGTATTAGCGGCACAGACAGGAAACGTTTAATTTGTTGCATCATATTTATTCGAAGATGGTGGGCATTCCATCCTCGAGGTCGAGGTTTAGAAAAAAAGCTGCTTCGATTGGTTGTAACCATAACGCAAGTGGTGTAAGTTGCGTGGGAGCAGCTGGACAATCGAAAATATGGTCTACATCGTGTGGACTGGTTCCGCAGGCTGGGCAGGTGTTTGCAACCTCATTATTTATACGCGATAAATAAGAATTTAGTCGCGGGCACCAACCGGATCGGAGCTGAGCTAAGGTGGTACGGGTAGCTCTCGGTAATTGTTCTTCGTCAGGAGATATGGCTGGAGGTTTGGTGCCAAGTACACGATTATTTGTGAGGCTTTGAGTAGCTTTACGAACGTCTTGTGTGTGTATGTCTGCAATCGCCGCCTTGTAGTCGGAGTTATCGAAGGGAACCTTTTTGTATCGCTGGACTTCGCGCTCTTTGTCCCTGATAGAGCGTCTTATTCGTCGTGCCGGTGGTGTTTTGTCCATGAGTTCATTGTTCGGGTGATTTGTACGATAGCATCCGACTAGATACTGTTTGGTAAGAAGTTCGTTGTGGTTTCTCAAAGTCATCATCTTAGTCTCCTGGTGCAGATGATCCACTGAGGACATCTTAACACAGCCGGTGATGGTGCGAAGTGCCGTGTTCTGGCAGATTTGTATGTGGCCCCAATTTGTGTTGCAGAGACCATTTGACCACGTCGGTGCTGCATAATTGACTAGGGGGCGACCGATGGCTTTATAGGTAGTCAGAAGTGTTTCTTTATCGGTGCCCCAAGTACTACCGGCAAGAGCTTTAAGGATTTTGTTTCTGCTCCTGAGTTTAGAGCAGATGTTATCAGCGTGTGTGTTAAATTTGCCGGAGTTGTCTATCGTGACACCTAGGATCTTGGGAGTCCGAATAGTAGGGATGACGTTTGTGTCGATAGATATCGGGAGTTGCATATTGTACTCCTGGTTGAAGCTGGTGAATAAGGTGGCGGAGGACTTTGGTGCTGAGAGCTTCAAGCCTTTACTCACAAAGAAGTCGTTGAGTGTCAGCAGGTATTCATTGATGTGGTCGCACATTTCGGGAATGTCGTTGCCAGTCGCCATGATGGTACAGTCGTCAGCATAAGAGATGATTTCGAGTCCCGTGGGTGGTGTGGGCAGTCCTGACATGTAGAGGTTGAAGAGGGTGGGAGATAAGACTCCGCCCTGTGGAACGCCTTGTTTAATTTTCCTGAGTTTGGACTTCCCATTCCTAAACTCGGTGCAGGATTGACGACCGGCAAGATAATTCGCGATCCATTTGTGGATATACGGAGGAGTAGTGTTGCGTAGGTCTGTCAAAAGTACTGTGTGGTTAACAGTGTCAAATGCTTTTGACAAATCGAGAGCTACGAGGATAGTGCGCTTGCAGGGTTTCGGCTGATTGAGTCCATTGAAAATGTTGGAGGTGATCCTGTCTATAGCGGTTGTAGTGCTATGCATTTTCCGGAAACCGTGTTGATGATTGGCAAGCTGGACGTGCTCCAGGAGTTTAGGCAACACTAGTGCGTTATTGGACGGTATGATTCTGCTAGAGTATGATCTTTGCCTGGCTTCGGTATGGGGGTGATACGGCCTTTTTTCCACAGCTCGGGTATGATGAAGGTTTTCAGCGACAGGTTCATCGTAGCAGTGATATACTCAATGGCCGGAGAGTCGATGTGTTTGAGCATAATCATGGCAATACCGTCTAGTCCGTACGCTTTGGAGTTTTTCGCATTTTTGATTGCAAGCTTGACTTCGTTTGAGGTAACCTGGAGGTGTTGGTCAGTGGTGCTGTTTCGGATAGCTCTGGTAATTTTGCGCTTGAGCTTATCTTTTTCGGGATGTTCGACGAATTGTTGGTTAAATTTGTGAGCGCATTTGTCGTCGTTGTTGTATGTGTTATCACCGAATTTTATAGCTACCTTACCTTTGGGTTTTGTGATACGAGGATCATTTGGGTCTGCTGTTCGGAATTCATCTCTCGTTTTTGCCAATTCTGCTGCAGATGATGGGAAATGCGGTCTCATGATTGGGATGCGGCCCGCTGGAATGTATCTTTTGGCTGCATTCTGGATAATCCGTCTCAGGTTTTTTTCAGCAGTACGTACGTCAGTAGGGGTTGGAAGGGCAGAAAACGCTTCATTTGTATAGGTTTGGAAGCCAATCCAGTCGGCTTTGCTGAAATTCGAGTATGTCTTCTTCTCAGTGTGCGTAAACTGAGACGGTTTATCAATCGTGAGGACAATAGGCAAATGGTCTGACGAGAAGGTTATGAACGGTTCCCAAGTAATGCTGTTTATGAGCCCAGGGCTGGCGATGGATATGTCAGGCGAGCTTCTGCATGATCCTGCAATGCGGGTTGGTGAGTCGTCATTCAATGGACAGAAATCGGAATCATCTAGTTGGTTTGCGATGTGGTTGCCTCTGGTGTCGTTGTTGAGGTTTGAGTGCCATAAATCATGGTGAGCATTGAAATCGCCCAGTAATAGGCGATATCGCCCGGTGAGTAGGGGGGAAATGTTGGCCTGGAAACCAGTGGGACAACTTGATGCTGGTGGTATATAGATATTGAGAATATCTATATCAACATTTCCCGACCTGATTGATATCGCTTGTAATTCTGTTGTGGTATCGGCGGCAGCGATATCGATTAATGAATATCGCAGCGAGTTATGTATCAGGAAAGCCAAACCTCCTCCTGAGCCAGTGGGTCGATCGCGTCGGATGATGTTGAAGCCTCCGTAAGAATTTAGCGATGAATCGGCATTTAGTTTGGTTTCCTGGATTGCAGCAACTAGTATGTGATGTCTGTCCATAAAGTCAGTGATCTCAACAATTTTATGTTGTAGACCATTACAGTTTAGTTGAACTATCTTTGTGGTGGAGTAGTTTGCAACTTGCAGTGGTGGTGCTGGTGTGAGAGTGTGTCGTGGTGCTGTGTGGTGTGCAGAGCCTGTGGGGGTGACAGGTGATGATTGTTGGCCCTGATTAGTAGGTTGTTGTGAGGTCGATGAAGACTGTTGGCCACAGATTTTGCAATTTGGTGCTATGAAGGTGCTGATCGTTGTTGTTGATCGTAAATCCGTCTTGTTTAGCCCAGAACAATTTTTGAAATGGCACCATTCCATACAGCATGAGCACTGCACTGAGGATTGTACGTTAGAATAAATCCTCTTACCACAGACGCAGCACATCCATGGACCAGGATTTATTTCGATGCCGGCGCGTATAAGTAGAATTTGGAGCAACTGGGCCGGCATGGGTTGCTCCGATAGTGTAAAAAAGATGTTGATGATGTGATGCAACTTTTGTTTCCTGTATGTGTCGAGGGGGGTGTGCGGCTCTTGGCCATGCATAAAATGCATGGGTGGTTCCGGGGCGAAGACCCGGCCGCGATAGGAACCTCGAAGAAGGTTCGCCCTGAGCGACGGTAAGGTCGTCTTGCTTCCACGATCGACGAAGTCTTGCATACAATTCCCGCAGCTCGTACTGGGAATCCGTTGAAGTCGTCTTGCGTTCAGTTCCCGCAGCTCGTGCTGGCAATCCGTTGAAGTCGTCTTGTGTCCACGATTGACGAAGTCGTCTTGCGTCCAATTCCCGTGCTGGCAAACATTTGAAGTCGTCCTACGGAATCATCGAAAATTCCACTTCCACGATTGGAGTCCCAACGTCCGACCGGGTGCGACAATAGGTATACCTAATTTGAATTTGAAAAATTACAAGACCTGTCCCGTTATTTATTTAATATCTTTTATTTGTGAAGGAAGTGGATTTTGACATTCTTGTGCCGTTTATTTACAATGTGCTTAGTGCGGTAATCGTCGTGTGATCATCCACCGACCTACCTGTTGCGTAGCGTGGTGTATATCCGTGGCGGCATTTTCTCGTTTCTGGCCGCGGTGTACAAAAAATAGAAACGTGTGACGCCCACGCCCGTCTCCGTTGAGCCGACCCACCTTCGGATATTCTCTATACGAGTAACACGTAACAATGTATATAAAAATAATTAGTAAGTATTCATAAATTTCACAAATATGGAGAGAAAGGTAAACGTCACCACAATGAAGCTTACACATGCTGAGGCGCATATTAGCTACTTGACACCTATGGACCATACAAGTTGCAGCCGTCTAATGGACTTCGATTGGGCGACAATGTGACTGAGAACACACAGTTTAGTGAATTAGTATGGTATTATCTACTGGCCCGATATTATATTTGACAAGCTCAGGGTAACTAGAGTCAGTCGCGCAAAAAATATCGGGAATTTATATAAAACTGATAACGATATCCCAATATTCCTAAAAGGAGTGTCGTGGTGTTCACCATAGCTGTTCCCAATAGCTGGTTATAAAGTGTAGTCGATTCTAAATCAAAAATGGTCACATCTTCAACTATATCGCCAAAGTAAGTGAGAAAGAAATATAGATCCGGTTGCAATTTCGTCTAGTTTTCGGCTGTTAGCGCAAGCAATGAAACACGGTGTACATAATACGGCAAGGGTACCCATAACGACCACCATGTATACAAATTCAAACATTGTTGCAGAATATAATATCGCGCCAGTCGATACGGATATACCATACTAAATCACTACACTGTGTGATGAACGTATGACTTTTTAAGGCCGACCGGTCTGTATGTCCGTCCGACCGGTCCGGATGTCCGTCCGACGGGTCCGTATGTCCATCCGACCGGTCCGTATGTCCGTTCGACCGGTCCGTTTGTCCGTCCGACCGGTCCGTTTGTCCGACCGATCCGTATGTCCGTCTGACCGTTCCGTTTGTCCGTATGTCCGACCGGTCCGTTTGTCCGTCCGACCAGTCCGTATGTCCGACCAGTCCGTATGTCCGACCGGTCCGTAGCAACCATGACTACGTGTCTGTTCTCAGCCACAAAGGAGCACATTGTCGCCCAATCGAAGGCTGCAACCTAGGTATCAAGTAGCTAGTATGCGCCTCAGCATGTGGAAGCTGCATTGTGGTGACGTCTTCCTCTCTCTCTCTCTCCATATTTGTGAAATTCATGAATACTCATTTTAATATACATATGTTGTTGTCAGGATGTTTTCCTTGTTTTCCTAAAAGAAAAAAAAAATGTTAGGGGCGGCTTAGGGATTTAACGCGGCTTAGGTAGGGTAATTACCTGTTAGAAAACGCGGGCTCCGCAACGGCGAACTAATAATCCTGGGCCTCGAAATCAGCTCCGCAACAGCGAACTACTCCTCCTCGTTGGCGAAATTAAGTTCCCTCGATCGCGCAAATTTGACCAACAAAATTATAAAATTACCTAAAAAAGTGTCTAGTCCAAAGGTAACGGCAATGTGTGAAATTCGAGCACTCGATGGGGCTGTCGCGGGTATTTACTTCAGTCGAAGCGGTGTTATAAGTTGACTACGCGACGAGCTGTTACACACGTTATCGGACGAACAAATCCCATCTCGAAACAGCAGATCAGCAAAACAAATTGAGCACCACTCAAAATCTAACCCCGGGGAACTGCACGGCGCGTGTTGCAAACGATACTATTTGGACTTGCGAAAATTGCGGCAATCGAGAGAACTTACTCACCGAACTTAAAAATGCACGATATGATAATTCCAATCGAAAACGAAATGAATTATCATTTTGAAAATACATCACACATCACTTCGTAATTATCAAATTCACAGTTAAGGAACGTCAATCTTATTGAAATACCGCGAAAAAAGTCAGCTGACTAAAGAAAAGAAAACGCTCAATGCAAGATTGGGACAAGACACGATCGATTGTGATCATGGGTGAACGGCGGCATGCGCCAGATTTACTCTTTACACTCAACTTTATGTAAAATAAATTGATTCATATCTTTACAGATTAATACACCAAACGAAAATTATACGTCAAAAAGCAAACAACAACCTTTCCTGATAGTAGTGGGTGCTAATCGGAGAGCGATATAGGTAAATTTGGGTCGCTGATTCCGAATTTGAGCTCAAAAACAAGAAATTTTTTTAGGGTTGCCCGCCCCAAAATGGCACCCCTGATTTCTCGTCCAATTGGCGTGACAGAAACACGAATTCGAGGTCAAAAACAAGAATTTTTTTTTTGGGGTTGCCCGCCCCAAAATGGCATCCCTGTTTTCTCGGGGAAATACGTGTCCGATCGTCGTGGCAGAAACACTAGGTAAATTTGGGCCACTGATTCCGAATTTGAGGTCAAAAAACAAGAAAAAAAAAATGTCGGAGTTGCCCGCCCAGAAATGATACCCCGGTTTTCTCGTCACCGTATATGTTCCCACAACTGAACTATCTACCGCTACCGTCAAAAATTCTTTGCAAATATATTCGCTGTCCGAAACATTCCTATAAGTAATCGTACGCTACCCAGCGGGTTGTGCTGCACTGCATATTTCCACAAATGTTATTTCATTGACCCATTCATAGATTTATACAACACAACATAAATATAATGATCTTCTAGGACTTTCTACTGGAGGCGGATCGCTAATTGCTGTTCGTGATCATATTCAATGTGTGCTTGTCTCTACTTCTCATTCTAAACCTTATGATTGTGTAATCGTAAAAATTAATTCTGTTTCTACACCATTATTAGTTGCCTGTGTGTATGTTCCTTGTAATTCTTCTTTAGA
Source organism: Microchrysa polita (assembly GCA_949715475.1). Classification (NCBI taxonomy): domain Eukaryota; kingdom Metazoa; phylum Arthropoda; class Insecta; order Diptera; family Stratiomyidae; genus Microchrysa; species Microchrysa polita. The sequence continues at coordinate 10,453,749 of OX454422.1, read as the reverse complement.
TGTTTATGAGAGTCTCTTCAGTCATTTATCAGATACCATGAACGTATGTTTCCCTAATTCATACTTAATAGTTTGTGGGGACTTTAATCTTCCTAGCATTAAGTGGCCTAATAGTCCAGGTCTCCCTTTAGCATCTACTTCCTTGGCTCTTTTTAGGTCTCTGTCAGCCTTTATGCAATCGTGTAACCTTTTCCAATTCAATGTGTTTCCAAACTTCATGGGTCGTATCCTCGACCTTCAGTTTAGTAACATTCCTTTGGGTGGGTTTTCATCATCCACGCGTACATCTGGATACGTACCTTGTGATCCTTATCACCCGGCTATCGCCAATGAGATCAACATTAACTTATCCCCTTATCGTTCTAAGGTTATGCGTCGTAGATTCAATTTCAGAAAAGCAAATTATGTAGCAATTAATGAGAAATTGAATCAAATGAATTGGTACTTTATTTTAAAAGACCTTGATTGCGAAACAGCTGTAGCTACTTTCTATACTATTTTACATAACATCTTATATGAATACGTCCCAATATCTAATTTAAAGCTTCGAAAAGGTCCGATTTGGTTTACACCTCAGATTCGAAACTTGATTCTAAAAAAGAAGCGACTTCACACTCGTTTGAAACGTTATGGACACCAATCCGACCGCATAATGTTTCGCTGCCTTAGATCGAGGATCAAAAGGCTAATCTCACTTGCTCGGTCTGTCAATATTAAGACTGTTGAGGACAGTCTGAGGAACAATGAGAGTAAAATATTTTGGTCCTATGTAAAAAACTTGAGATCTTCTTCAAATCAGCCTTCCATTCTCACCTTCAACAATATAAGCGCAGATAACCCTTCTGAAATGTGTGAGCTTTTTGCCACATTTTTTGCCAGTACTTTTAAAACATCTTCATTAACTTGTCCTCCTGTTGTACCTCAAGAAATGGACAATTTAAATTTACCACCTCTCATTTTACCATCCTATGTTGAATTACTTATATCTTCTTTTAAAACTAATTCTTCTTCAGGACCTGATGGAATCCCAAATTCGTTTTTAAAAGAAACACAATTTTCCATATCTAAACCTCTCGCCATTTTATTTAGTAAAAGCCTACATGAAGGTGTTTTCCCAACTCAGTGGAAATCGTCGTATGTGGTTCCCATACCGAAAAAGGGCGATCCTAATTCTGTGTCTAACTATAGGCCTATCTCTCTTCTGTCATCCTTTTCGAAACTTCTTGAAAAGATTGTATATAAGTTCATTCATGAACATTTTAGTTATCTTATTAAGGATCAACAACATGGATTCTCCAAAAACAAATCCGTTGTCACCAACTTAGTTGAACTTGTTAATTTTGTGTCAAAATCCTTCAATAAGCACTTGGACGTACATGTAATTTATACAGACTTCGCAAAAGCATTTGACACCGTCAACCACCAAATTCTTCTTAATAAATTAATTGCATTGGGATTCCCATCTTACCTTATTGTATGGCTCTTCTCTTATCTTAATGATCGCTCATCTAGAGTTGTTTTCCAAAATTTAACCTCTTCCGAATTTTGTCCATCATCAGATGTGCCACAAGGATCTATTCTAGGTCCCCTTCTTTTTTTTACTTTTTTCAAACGATCTTCCATCTTGTCTTAACTGTCACTCTCTCTTTTACGCCGATGATAGCAAACTATTTTCAGCTATTTCATCTATTTCTGATTGTATAGCTTTGCAATCCGATTTGGATAGCTTTACGTCCTGGTGTATCTCAAACGAGCTTGATCTTAATATTTCTAAGTGCTCCGTTATGGTATATTCATTGAAATCTACTCCTTTCATTTTTCAATACCAAATAAACTCCATTCCCCTCCAATGTGTTTCTACGGTTACAGATCTAGGGGTTGTTTTTGATTGTAAATTACGTTTTACTGATCACTACTCGTCGATTATTAGCAAATCGTCGAAACTAGCTGGGTTCGTTTTACGGTGCTCCTCTAGCTTTCAATCTATTAATACTTGTGTGAACTTATTTGTGACGCTAGTACGCAGCATATTAGAATTCGCCTCGGTAGTTTGGTCTCCTTATTCTTCTGTTTCTCGTGATGCATTAGAGAAAGTTCAGAGAAAGTTTTCTAGAACCTTGTTGTTTAAATATAACTTGGCTTATAGGCCTTATCAAGATCGGCTTAATTTCCTAAATCTACCATCACTTAGCAAAAGAAGAGACTGTCTTGACCAGTGTTTCCTTTACAGGTTATGCAAGGGTCTTACTACTTCATCACTCATAGAAGATATAAAATATCGGTTTCCATCTTACAACACTCGATCAGTTGCAATTTTCAATCCTCCTCAATCTTCACTCTCTATTTATAAAAACTCTCCGTTACTTAGAGCTATGAGAAACTACGACCGATTGGAGATTGGTCCGTTGCCTTCTTCTTTTTTTTCTTTAAAAAGCACCTTGCTACAAAAACTTTAATTATTTTTCATTTAACTTTTTGAATTTTAATTGTTTTTTTATTATTTTAACTTTTTGAATTGTAGTTTGAACTTATTTTTTTTTTCTTTGTATTTTTTTTCTTTACTTTTATAAGTTTATTTTTCCTTTATACTTATTTTCCTTACTTTGAATTCTTTACATTACATGTTTTGGGAATTTATTCCCGTTTTGTAATATTAAGTACAGTAAAAACCGCCTATAACGATTCCGGGTATAACGATATTCCGGATATAACGATGTAAAATTCGTATCTAGTTTGGTTTTCTATGAAATACTGAAGAAATAAATCCGTATATTACGATTCCGGATATAACGATATTTCGCATATAACGATCTAAAACGTAAGAAAAAAGTGCTTTTTCATTCCGGTTATAACGATATAATGAACAAATATAATTTCAATTGTCCTATGTCTTGGATTACCAGGTTCCGAGAGAGACATAACATCGTATTCGGAAAGATAAGTCGGGAGTCATCAAGTGTTCCAACCGGCGTTTCCGAAAACTGGCTTCAGAACATCTGGCCAAAAGTTCGAGAAGACTTCACTGATGAAAATGTCTATAATGCTGATGCGATCGGACAATTTTATCGGTTAACCCCGGATAAAACATTTAGATTTAATGGTGAATCATGCCATGGAAGGAAACATTCTAAAGAGTGCATAACCGTTTTAGTTGCCAGCAACATGATTCGAACAGGTAAAAAAACTGCTAATAATCGGAAAATCAAAATATCCTCGTTGTTTCAAAAATGTTAAAAAACTTCCTGTCGATTACACAAACAACAAGAAAGCTAGGATGACTAGCGATATTTTTTCCAGCTGGCTCAGGAAATGGGACAAGGAACTTGAAAATAAGAAAAGGAAAATTCTACTCACTGTTGATAATTGCCCTTCCCATCCATCGGTAGAGAATCTCGGAAATATCAAACTCCATTGCTTACAACCGAATACAACCTCTGTGCTCCAGCAGGATCAGGGGATTATCCAATCCCTGAAGGTGAAATTCCGATTTTTTTCCGATTTTGAAAATGTTGGATCAATCAGAACATTTTCAAGTGTCACTCCTCGATGCCATACTAATGTTTCCGATTCCTGGGACGTCACTCAAAAAACTATCCAAAACTGTTTCAAGCATGCCTTTGGAAATGCAGATGAAGCTGGTACCTATCATGAAGGCGACTCTACAAATTTTAATGACTGGGCCCAAATACTGGATTTTAATTTTCATGGTGATGTACAGTCATGCGCAGAGATCGCTGCTAACATCTATACATCAGAGGATCCGACCGATGAAGCAATTGTTGCTTCAGTTTTGAATGATTGCAAGGAGGAGGACGACGAAGATATCGACGGCGCCTAAGAAGACCTATTTGAAACTAAAACTTTGTCCCAAGTCTAAGGCGCTTTAGGAGTCATTCGGACGTACGTGGCCTTAAACGATGAAATAGATAAACCGGAAACAACAACTTTCTTAAAAGAACTAAACCAGAATGTAAGCAAAAATGTATATTTAAAAAAAGAATTCTATGTAAGTCTTAAGAAATGAAACCTCGTTTTTCAATAATTATAAACTAGGACCCGAGCTTGTTTGTAGGTATAAAAGTTTCGTTCCGGATATTACGATTTCCGGATATAACGATGTAGTTACTTCGGTCCGCTGAATATCGTTATAACCGGATTTCACTGTATTAAATAAATAAATAAATAAATAAATAAACAACAACTGTCGAATCCGATTGCCGCCCTTTTTTGGGGGTACGCGTACGCTACGAACTGGGTTGGACAGCACTGGAAATTTCCACAAAGGCTATTTAGTAGACCAATCCATTATTACATTATCTATTCATTTAATATCTACATCAGCATCGTTTTTTTTACCAGCAAACACAACATCGGTGTGTCAACGTCTGCATCAGGAGATGAGGACTAACTCTCAAAGACATTCTTTCGAAAGTCGATATAGTGCAGTCATATTAGCATTTCAAATAGAAAAAAATAGAGTAAGGCTAATTTTTGTTGTTTTTAAATCAGTGGGCTCCCAGGAATCTACAACTGATTTTGCTAAAAAAAAATTTGATCGGAAAGGTCACAAAAAGGTCAAAAAAGGATACTCTTTAATCCTTGACCGGAGGTCGGCATGCGGGGTATCATATCAAAGGGGACGTCGAGTACATTACATATCTGGTGTTTGTTTCCTGTTTCAAGGACCCTCAACGCAATAAATCGAGCTTAAATGGAAAATTTTCGCGTTTCCCGTGTATCTTTCCAAAGCCATAACTACGAGAATAGTTCAAGTTGTCACTACTTTTATCACTTTCCAGAATCTCTAATAGCTGAAGATTCTACCATTAAATTTGCTAAGAAAAAAATTGATCGGAAAGCTCTGAAAAAGGACATAATAGGACACCAATTGAACACCTTAATCGAACGTGGGCATGTGGGGTGTCATATCAAAGAGGATGTCAAGTACATTCAATAGCCGGAATTTGTTACTTGTTCCAAGGACCCTCAAAGGAGAAAATTGGGCTCAAATTAAAAATGTTTGTGTTTCCCGTATCTGTATCTTTCTAAAGCCGTAATTTTCGATTTAAGCCCGACTTATTCCATTTAGTGTCCTTGAGACAGGAAACAAGCACCGGATATGCAATGCACTCGACGTCCTTTTTGATATGACATCCCACATGCCCACGTTCGATCAAGGTGTGAAATTAGTGTTCTTTTATGTCCTTTTTCAGAGCTTTCCCATCAACTTTTTTCTTAGCAAAATTAATGGTAGAATCTCCAGCTATTATAGATTCTGGAAAGTGATAAAAGTAGTGGCAACTTGAACTATTCTCGTAGTTATGGCTTTGGAAAGATACACGGGAAACGCGAAAATTTTCCATTTAAGCTCGATTTATTACGTTGAGGGTCCTTGAAACAGGAAACAAACACCGGATATGTAATGTACTCGACGTCCCCTTTGATATGATACCCCGCATGACGACCTCCGGTCAAGGATTAAAGAGTATCCTTTTTTGTCCTTTTTGGGACCTTTCCGATCCAAATTTTATTTAGCAAAACCAGTTGTAGATTCCTGGAAGCCCACTGATTCAAAAACAACAAAAATTAGCCTTACTCTATTTTTTTCTATTTGGAGGCCTGAATTGGGATATTTTGACTGCACTAATAGCACAAATTCAGCCTCGGAACTATCAAAAAAGATCAATATGCTCGAAGCATTGTACTTCATAAAAGCATCTTGGGACAAAAAGTAAATGCAACAACCATGAAAAACTGTTTTTCAATGGCAGCATTCACTGAAACAAATCAGGAGATTTTAGAATTCGACGCCGAAGATGACCTACCATTGTCCACCTTATTCGGACTTGACCGGATCAAGAAAACGATCGATCGCACTTTAAGCAATGAACAGGCTGGTTTTCGTGAGGGTTTTTCATGTACCGACCACAATCAACATCCTCCGAATCATAATTGAACAATCCGCTGAATGGAGATCCCCGTTACATCTATTGTTCATTGACTTCGAGAAGGCGTTTGACAGCGTTGACCGGGCTTATATCTGGACAGCCTTACGTAGGAGAGGCATACCAGAGAAACTGATTGCCATCATAAAGGAGTCCTATAACGGAGCTCAATGTCACGTCTTGCACAAGGGCGAATAATGGAGTTAGACAAGGCTGTATTTTATCACCAATACTGTTCCTTATTACCATCAACGACGTAATCTGCGACGCTCTAGGCGACCATAAAAGTAAGGGTATCAGGTGGAAATTATTTGATCACCTTCAGCACCTGGACTATGCCGACGACATTTGCCTTCTTTCAAACACAGCAGATCATCTGTCTCAAATGACGGATGCTTTGCATCGTGAGAGTCGTAGTGCTGCTTTAAAAATTAATGCCGTTAAGACCAAATATTTGAGCTTGACATCAGAAAGGCAAAGAAACATTTCTATATCCGAACAGCCGATAGAAAAAGTCGAGAACTTTACTTACCTTGGGAGCGTAGTAGCAGCGGATGGTGGGGCTGATGCTGATGTAGAGTCGCGCATAAATAAAGCCCGAGCAGTATTTTTCAGTTTGACTCCTCTCTGGCAAAACAAAAACATCTCCAGAAATACCAAACTCCGGATCTTCGAAAGCAATGTAAAATCCGTGCTTTTATATGGGTGTTCCACTTGGAAGGTGACCAGTGATATAACAACCAAACTACAAACTTTCGTGAATCAGTGCCTTCGACGCATCCTACAAATTCGCTGGCCTGAGGTAATCTCTAACGAGGACCTCCTCCAAATTACTGGCCAAAATAGGATAGGCATCGACATCAAAAGGCGGAAGTGGCAGTGGATAGGTCACACACTTCGAAAAGAGCCACAAAACATTGCTAAACAGGCTCTAGATTGGAATCCTCAGGGAACCAATGCAAGGCGTCGTGTGGGAACACCCAAAAATACATGGAGAAGATCTGTAGAGGCAGAGGGAAAATCTATAGGCAAATCGTGGGACAAGTTAAAGGCGATGGCTGCAAATAGGCAGAGGTGGAAAAGAGGCGTAGTCAATGCCCTATGCCCCACTAGGGGTTAAAAGGAACCAGAGAGAGAGAGAGTGTTTTGTGTCTTGCCTTGTCGGCGCATAAGTTTCTAGGTCCCGCGATGAATCCGTGTGATGCAGTCGCCCCCCCTACTGTTATACATTGCCGTGATGATTGGTATCGCGTAAAGTCACCCCCTATCCCCCTCATTCCAGGGGCGAATTTTGACTTTTTTTTTTAAGGGAAACGCCCTACACATTTGTAATTCGGCCACGGGCGTCTCAGGTCGGGTTAGTTCTAAAATATAGTGGGTATAGTTTTGATCGGAACCCGTCGCCATCCGGGTCCGCGGAGCTCAATAAGATGGCACGTGTTGGGCGCGTCGGTTACATTGTTACGGTTTTCTCCCAAATTTAAACCCTTGGGTCGTAATAAGCCACGCGATATACAAAACTGAGCTACAGAAAGCGCATGCCGCTGCTCGCTCGGTGAGGAGCCCCATCTTCCTGCCTAAACTGTCCGGTTGAAGAGGCATTGGCTCCGTTGCCTGGGGCATCTTCGGATGGCCAAGTCCTTTCTTTACACAACAGGACATCAGTATCCGTCAAACAGCTGAATTTTACAACCAGTGGCAGTGTCTTTAGAACGTTTGTGTGTATCTGAAATGGATTATGTACTTTTATTACAGACTCGAACCAATTGTAGCAAAGGTATACACGAAACTTTCGCAACAACCGAAAAGCTCTACAGAACAACATGAAAAATGTGTGAATATCATTCAAACTTATAGAGGCGGTGGGGGGTAAAATAAATGAATTTTGTCTCAAATGTGGATTTAGTGACCCGGAGAATAATAAGTGCGTGTTCTGAATTATGGAAGACCTGCAAGTAGAAGCAGTGATAGGCCAAAGACAAAAAAAAAATCCTTCAAAGCCTCAATGTTCTTCCTGGAATTAATCGTCGTGCGGTAGATCGAGAAGAGAGCAATCCAATTCAACCGCTTTAGAAAAAAAAAGCGAGCGAAAAGGCTGTGTGCATTTTACATCATCGTATGACTCTGTAATATTTTTTTCAGTGTTTTTAGAACGTTCGCGAATCGAATCGAAAGACTCGAACGAATCGTAACAAAAATACAAGAAACTTTCGAAACCGAAAGCTCTACAGTGCAAATGAAAAGTTGCTGGATGCTATTCCAAGTTAAAGAGGCGGTAATAAGTGCATTTTGTGGAAAGTGTGGATTTGGTGATCCAGGGAATAATAAGTGTGTGTGTGTGTGTGTGTGTTCTGAATTATTCAAGCTTGTACATATGAATAGTAGTTCAGTGTCGGTCTTTTCATTCAAAATGGCCGAAAATCGGTTATAAAACGGAAAATTTAGATTTAAAGAAATATGTAATTTTCTTAGTATTGCGCTGTTACTCTCGGCGAAATTTTTTTTTTTTTTTTAGAAGTCATGGCAAGTGTTATTTCGGACACGTGGCCAATAAATTATCTGCAGCCTAGACGCTTCCATAGGATTTTTTTTTTGTTGTATAGCTTCGAAACATCCTGCTGTTGAAATTTAAACACCACTGGCGGGCAATTCGGAAAATGACTATCCCGTGCTCCCCCAGGTTCATCATTTTAAACAGATGGGATAACCTTCGAGTCCAATTCAGAGCTTATTCTGTGAAAAAGAGATCCCATAACCGGGCATGGCACATCAGAAAGTTATTGTGTCAAGTGGAAATATTATGCGATGAAATTCCTGGGTGTAGTTTACAAACCATCTCAAACAACAAGAAGTGAGTGAACTTTTTTTTGCTTCTTTTCTCTCTTAATTTTAACATCACCACAAAAGCAGCGGCAATGTCTGCTTGCATCGACATTTTAGAAGTGACCAACGTTTGCCGTTCGTATGGCACCATACAAAAAGTGTTCCATACAGTGTGATAACTCGCCATATAGTGTGAACGCCCGCCATATTTGCTACCATATATATGTTACATTTGCAACTGGTAACGAAGCTGCCATACCAAAAACTGCCATATGTGGCAGTTAGTGTGAACACCCTGCCATACGTATGGCAGCAATTATATGGTAGGTTGCCATATAGTCTGAACACGCCTTAACTCAATAACCAGTTTTCTCAGCACACAGCAGCACGAGCGAAAGTATAAAAGGCGAGCCACAGTGCCGGCATTCAGTCGTGAAACGCGGACAAGTGAAGATGACGAGTAGGAGCGCAAAGCAAAAGAAGTTGAAACCATCGACAACAATGGTGAATTATACAGTCCACTAGCAAGTGCAAGTTTAAGCGAAATGTGGTCGATGTGTCGTGTGGTGGAATCCGGTGCAAGGAAATTAATTGCGGGAAAGTATAGATAAAGTGGAAAGTCGTGAAAGTAACGCGTTGATCGCCGGCAAGTGAGCATGTTTTCGCTGGCAGTGTGAATAAATATGTTGATTTAATCAATATAGGCAACTTTCATTGTGTCGAAACATAAAATATTTAAAAATTTTGAGAAAATATACATACATACATATGTATACTCGTATAAAAATAATATACATAATCATGAATTTCACAAATATGGAGAGAGAGGAAAACGTCACCACAAAACAGCTTCCACCTGCTGAGGCGCATATTAGCTACTTGATACCTATGGACCATACAAGTTGCAGCCGTCTTGGATTGGGCGACAATGTGTTCTTTTGTGACTGAGAACACACAGTGTGGTGAATTAGCATGGTATATCCGTATCGACTATTTTGCAAGCTCAGGGTAACAATGTTAGAAATTTGCATACATGGTGGTCGTTATGGGTACTGTTGCATCGGCAGTGGCAACACTGCACTCAGATATTGTTGAGCCTGTGGCACTGGCAACACTTATATACATGTCAAGTAAAGTTGTCACTTAGTCATTTGGTTAGAGTGCGAACGTGTGTATTATTTTTCTATGAATATAGGACATGGTGCTTGATAAGATTTTTCTACATTCACGACGAGGATGGAAAGGTAAATAAAAGAAACGCGAGCGTGAATTAAATTTCGAAACGCGATTGATTGTCAAATCTAGAAAAGCCTGAATTAAAATTTCGAAACCGGATTGAGAAGTAAATTTCAAGGATTAGATTAACATTAATTGAGAATTCGATTTCAAATCGCGTTGATAAAACAATTATTGTCTATTGGGGTACGAAACTCTTGGGTGTATGCCAATATATGGTGAACATTTTTGAAAGAGTCCATTGTTAATGGGAAATAACCGTTGACAATGAAATCTTTCTTTTATTCTTTCTTTTTATTGTTGATGAGATAACATTGAAGGGTACTATGTACTTACAAAAGGAATTGCTTCTCATTTCTTGATGAAAGTAGATTAATATTTTGCAAATTGGAGCAAATTATAATTACCAAGGACGGACAAAATATTTTCTTAGTTGCCCGAGAGATGAAATAGATGATTTTGATCAACATTTATTGAGTTATACTAGGGGGCTTCGCACCCTACTCGCTACGCTCGTCAAGTTATTTATATTTATTTCTCTGGGTGTATGGAATGAAGTAAACTACGATTTTAGTCGCGATTTTTAATTTTTAAAGTGTAAAAATGTTTTCCAATGAATTCTTTACTCATTGGTACTCTTAGGCCGGCCCCACACCGACCGGAGTGTGGCAAACCCCGTGCAAAAGATTGATACGAAACTCGTGCAGCAGCAGTGCAACAGTGTGATTGAGCGAATCCAAGGTATCATTCTTGGACCGATCTTTTGCGCGGTGTTTGCAACACTCCGGTCGATGTGGGGCCGGCTTAAGAGCACCAATGAGTAAAGAATTCATTGGAAAGTTTTTAAAATTTTACCAAATTTCTTTCATTATTGGTTTACCAATTCATGTACTTACAATTCTTACTGTACCGTGCTTTGACTATACGCGTACACTGAGAAAAAATTCATTTGTTTTTAAATTTCTTGAAAAACTTTTAATTCTAAATAGAAAATTTCATTTCAAAATATAAGCTATTTCTTTTTTAAACTTCTAATCTAAAATCACCTTTGAATCCAAAATATACAAATATTTTAACCCTTTCATGCATTTGTTGTATCTATACAACAGCCCAATTTATTCAAAATTTCTTCGAACTAACGGCATATTGATAAACTGTTTCTTATCGCCAGACATCTCACACTCATTGGCTTCATAAGTTTGCTATTCTTTGCTATGCATGAATGTATTTGTTTTATATTGCGAGACTTTTGTGCGGGCAAGTCGATCGATTGTGATTTCGAAATTTCTCTAACCATAAAAGTTATTCTATTTTTGAAGTATAATTAACGAGAGTCAATTACAATTTTTTTTTCGCGAGAATATCAATAGTGGAGTGATTTTATCCAAAAAAACAGGTGGGAATATTATTATGGTTGTTCTTAGAGCCTAACACAAGTCTGTTGTTTGTATACAACATGGCGCATTAAGTAGGTGTTTAGTACTTTATACATCCACTCGTTTTCTGTTGCTGGTGCATAGTGTTTTTGTTACATGTTTGTTTCTGTTTTACTGTTTTTTTTCGCAGACAAGTTAACTCTGCAAATTTAATATATGATGGATCGTCAAAAGGGCCTTACCTAATATGAAATACAGGAAATATTGGAATTCGATTGGGATGAGTCAGATATTGAATGGGAACCAGAAGGATTACCCGAAGAGGATCTGATTTTGACTGAGGAAATAATTGATAATGAAATCGTTGAGGGCGAAGCAGTTGAAGAGCTGAGCGAAAATTTGGAATTAGAACCATCTGAAACCAATAATCAAGTATTCCAAAAAGTGGATTTAAGCGGCCTTAAATGGAGGAAGAAGGATTTGCAGCCTTTTGATCAGGGGCTCTGGGAAGAGAATGCCACTTCTGGCATGGAATTGATTTCACCCTATCAATATTTTCTAATGTTCATAGACAAGGACATGATTGACAGGATTGTAGACGAGACCAATTTATACTCAGTACGACAATGCGGAATTTCCGTAAATGTAACTTATAAGGAAATTGAGCAGTATTTGGGAATCCTCTTATATATGGGAATTGTGAAGTATCCAGAAATGCGAATGGTGTGGCAGGCGGAGTTCAAAATTCCACTTATAGAAGCCGCCATGACTGGAAAACGTTTCGAGAAAATTAAACAGTTTTTGCACTTTTCTAGTGAAGAAAAACAAAAAGAAGACCCCGGATACGACAAATTCCAAAAAATTCGCCCGATGTTAGAAGGTTTTCGGAAAAACTGTCTCAAGATCCCTGCAGAGCAGCATCACTGCATAGATGAGCAAATCATACCCTTCAAAGGGAAACAACATCTTAAGCAGTATAACCCCAAAAAGCCGCATAAATGGGGATTTAAAATGTTTACCAGGTGCGGAAAATCTGGAATAATATATGATTTCGCATTGTATATTGGGGATGGAACATGCCCAGCGTATGGCTTAGGCATCTCTTCTGACATCGTCATCCATTTATTGAAGCATTTGCCAGACCACCAAAATTTCCAGGTATTTTTCGATAATTGGTTTACGTCGTTTAATTTGATGAAGACCTTAAAGGAAAAAGGTTTCGTTGCAACTGGGACAGTGAGGAGCAATCGTATGGGCAAATGTGAATTATATTCCGACGCTAACTTAAAGCAAAAGGACGTGGCTCTTACGACTATCGAGTTGAATCGGCACACGACATTATAGCCATAAAGTGGTATGACAATAAGGCCGTACAGCTTTTATCTACAGACTATGGGATCGAACCCATGTCGTCATGTCGACGATGGAGCCAAAAAGATAAGAAGTTCATTGAGATCCCTCTCCCAAATATTGTACAACAATATAATCGGTATATGGGAGGAGTTGATCTAGCAGATATGCTTTGCGAGCTATACAGGATTGACCACAGGTCCCGGAAATATTACATACGAATTTTTTTCTGGATAATAAATTCTGCAGTTACAAATAGTTGGCTACTGTATAAGCGTCATTGTAAGCTTCGGGGAGTAAGCGCTAAGGACACGCTAAGTTTGGTGCAGTTCCAAGTAAATATTGCAGCTTGTCTAATTTATACCAACACCTTAGGACCAAGGAAGCGAGGTAGGCCAGTTTTTTCTGAACAAAGCAGCCCGACAACATCAAGGAGCAGTTCACCATCAATTCAAGTGACAGATGTCCAGCATGATGGCTTTGCTCATTCTCCGGCACACAAACCAACGCAATCGCGTTGTAAACTTTGCAAAAATGGGTACACAACTGTTGTAGTGTATATGTACACACATTTCCATTCATACTACCTATCTACATATTTTCACTCCTACTCATCTATTTTCATACACAATCTATCTGTCCACACTTTTCATATGTAAACATAATTGTATCTTATTTCACACACATCATATTACACAACATTACATGTCAGCACACAGTTCTTTCACCCTTTTATTCGTCATTATGCATTATGCACTTTACCCTCATTATTTTATTCAATAAAGCTTAGATTAGCAATTTAGTCATAAGAAATTTTGTATATATTAAGCTAGGAAATCAATAAACGGAGGAGTCGATATTATTAACTAAACCAGTACCATTATATCATAAAAAACGTGCCTGGATTAGTGGCACCTGGGAGCAACCATAGCAGTGCCTATAATAGCGGCACTCTACACTTGGCCAGCGGCATTTTTATGCCGGCCTCTAAAAAATCCTCCAAATATCTAGAATGTGCCTATTTAGCGGCACTCTAGATTGGTCAGCGGCATCTTAATGCCGACCAACTCTCTCAATTACGTTTATACCATCTCTACAGGACAAACTTTATTACACTGTTATCTGTACAAAATGTAATTTAGCCCTGTGTTTTACACCCAAAAGAAACTGTTTCTTGAATTACCATGTAAAGTGAAAAGAAATTAAATTTGTTGTTACTTATCACATAAATATGTTTTATTTTACTCCGACAATGCACCATGTTGTATGAGTACAACGTTTTCTAAAAACTACTACATGAAGCGATTTTTAATTTTTTTGTATTTTTTTAGTTTATTTATGCCCTAAATAGTGAGAAAATAGTCTCTAAAAAAATCTAGCCTTCCTGCACAAGTTTGGCGCATGAGAGGGTTAAAATAAGAGTTTTATACATTCATATTTTCAAAAAACCAAACCTTTTATTCTAAAATGTAATCACTTAATTCTAACTGGTATTCACTTTTACGGAAATAAACAAGAGGTAATAAGTTCTTGCTTTAAATGTACAGTATGTTTGAAAATCGTTGAAACGGTAAATTTTCAATCGAGTCATACCACTCATGGCATGCAGTGCGCAGTAGTCCGTGAATAAGTACATTGGTGAGTGCGTGATAATAAAATTCGATAAAATAGAAGTGAACAATGTCGGAAATAAGTTCAAATTACGTACAATTGGAAAATGGTGTGATTTTGGAATTCGTGAACGAAAGAATTGCACCAAATGAGGCTATATTTCAAGAATGAAAATTATCTTTAGAAACAATTGATTTTCTCAAGAAAGAAGAAATTTCGTCAGATGTACTAAAGATAATGGCCATTTCGGATATACAGCCTCTGTTCGAAAAAGGTAATCTAAGTTTTGTACAACAAGTTTTGTTTGCTGCCGGATTCAAACAATGGCGAAAATAAATGGTAAGGAACAAAGACCCAAATACATACAGTTTGGCGAAAAACAAAAATGCTTTTCATGCGCTTCAATGTCCGGAACAGTGGCCAACAGAATTCTTGTTTAGCTTAAAATGAAATTAAATGTTTTTTTTTCTTATTCGACACACATCACTTTTGAAAATTATTTTCGTTGATAAAATGAGATAAACAAACAAGAAGGCACAGATGAAAAGGCATTCTACATTGTGTATTTGAAGTAAAACGTTTAGAGTGTTCATTTGAAAATTACGGATTCCGCACAATAGTGGGAAAATCGACGTGAGCCCCAAATACTGTTTTTTACTAGAGGAACTATTCGGAAGATTGTGGAACCGGCTGGCAATGACAGTGGAACGAGTGTGACAGAACTTCAATATAAACAAACAAAATGTCTGTTTATACTGCTTGGTCGAGCTGGTGGCTGCGAGTTGCACAGGTAAGTGAAAATCTCGTTGGTAAAGAGATAATACCAAATAACCTAGCAATCAATATTCTTACAGACATGATGCCTTTCTCACACAAAGTTCTCAATTGGGGCCGGATTCCGCAAGAATATATTCTGTGATGCACACTTATTTCGGTGTACACCGACAAATATTCGATTCTGCAAAAGTGCAATGAATTTTCCTCCACGAATCACGGCTGAATGTCGGAAGTATGCGATGAATTTTTTTTTTAGAAAGCACTCATGATCAGTTTACTTGCATTTTTATCATCACTGGGTGGAATTCTGTTAGAGTGAATTTTCCGGTGTACATCGCAAATTTCTAAATGTGATTCCGTAACAATGCAGTGCAGTGATATTAACAATTTCACGAGAGAGCTTTCTGAATAGCAAAAGAGGTATTCCGTAAAGGTGTATTGTATTTTTATTGTTATCATCGGTGCGTATTTTGTCGTGATTTTTGCACGCGAACAGTTTGAGTGTATTTGGAGGAATTAAAGTGAATTTTCTTTCGTGTATACAATCATGGCAACAAGTGACTAAATAACAAAATCACGGTCGAAAAAAATGTGGATGTGGATATTTGGTGTCGTAACTGGCTGTCATCGTATTCTTTACTTCAAGAACAGATCGACCGCAAAAGTATCATATGGCTTTTGCTTTCCTAGGAAACGCTACGTGCGTTCTCCTATCAAGCAACGTTAGAACATATACTCTTAAATATTTGCGATACCATTGTGACCGATCGAAGCAGACAGTTCCAGAAACAAAAAAAAATGGTAAAAATCAGTAACCGTAAGTTTAAGATTCAGCGAAATTTTTTGTATGCTTGCTTGCACACATATACATAGACAGATAAATATAGAGAGAGACTGTGCGCGCCGTGCCGTTGTAACAGGAATATTCCAGTTAGTTTAGTCGCACACATTGCATTGCAACACGCAGACGAGTGAAGTCGAACCACAGTCGCTGTTAACATTACCATACAAACGATTGTGTTTTCATTTATTTCAAAAAGCGAGTGTCGTAAAAAATCCATCCTAACATATGAAAATAGGTCCGTCAGCCAGATTGCCGCCAGCCTGGCATTTTTCACCCAACATAAGTATGTATTTGAAAATTAAATGGAATAAACTGTCATATTTCTATATATTGAGAAAATTCAAATAATAAATATGGAATGCGAGTAAATAAGTGTGATTTTAAATTTTACCTCTCGACTCGAACCAATTGTAACAAAAATACAAGGAATTTTCGCAACAACCGTAAATCTCTAACAGTGAATCATGATAAATGTTTGGATATCATTCAAACTTATAGAGGCGGTGGTGGTAATAAGTGCATTTTGTGTAGAGTGTAGATTTTGTTACCCGGGGAATAATAAGTTCGTGTTCTGAATTATCAAAGACTTCGTGAAAGTAGAAGCAGTGATAGGCCAAAGAAAGAAAAGAGAAAAGAAAAACAATTCTTCAAAGCCTCTAGGCTCTTTCAGGAATTAATCGTCGTGCGGCAGATGGAGAAGAGACTAATCCAATTCAACCACTAAAGAAAAAAGCAAGCGAAAAGGCTGTGTGCATTTAACATTATGCGTACGTGTCTGTAATATATTTTTTCGGTGTGTTTTAGAACGTTCGAGTCGAAAGACTCGAACCAATTGTAGGTAGCAGAAGAACCAAGAACCGTTCACAACAATCGACAATCGAATGGCATTGCAACTTAAAGAGGCGATAATATGTGCAGCATTTGACTTTGCAACCAGGGAGTAATAATAAGTGCGTGTTCTGAATTTTCCAAGCTTGTACACACATATGAATGACTTTTCATTCAAAATGTCTGAAAATCGTTAGAAATAATCAAATCGGAGCAAAACAGTTGAGTTGAAATTAGTTTTAATATGAAATTAATTGTGAGATGTGACAAAAATGACGTCTTACACGTCATTCAACGTCCAGAGCTATAAAACTACAACAAGAATTCGGTGAATACGGAAAATATTATATCGGAGGAACAGAAAAGGAGCAAATCAAAAATCAAATCTTTTTGGCTAAAAACATACATCGTCTTTAACACTAAGCTAACAAACGTCCAATTTATCAACATTTATCATCAGAATTTTAATGTTTATACAAAATAAAAGAAACACGTATTAGTCCGGACTGCTATAAGCTTATCTCCAATTTCAAGACGCCCGTCGATCGAGGCAGCACCGCCATTCATAATTTTTGTAACGTAGATACCATTATCCCCAGGAATATGCTGATTTCCGATTCCACCAAGCTATCGAAAACCGGAATCCTTTAGATCCTTTCACTAAATCTATTTCCAAAATAGGACCAGATACGGACTGTTTCCGTTTAATATTTAATTTTACAGTGTTGCCAGCCTTTTTCAAAGCATCCACGGCGCTAGCATGTGACACATCCACAACTGATACATAATTAACCGAAATGATTATATCATTGACAGTTGGTCGACCATCAGCTGCAACTGCTCCCCCTGGGATTAACTTTGTGATATAAGTCGATGTGTCAGTATCTAGATGAGGATTATCAGTTCCTCCGGCAATAGAGAATCCTAATCCAGATGTGCCTCTTTCAAGGGTTTATGTCGAAGTAGTCCCAATGATCATCTCCATTTACACATAAAAAAAAATTACACAATAATTTAGACAAAATATTTGAGAATAAATTTCTCTTAATTAAATGCGTTCTTGTGTTGCCGTGCAAAATCAATCTTACATAAAATTCCATAAAATGAATGGATGCAGCAACAGCAGCAGCGGCCCAATGCCTTACTAAAAAAATTTGAGACAATTAAACTAAAGAATTGCAGAAAAATGGATAATGGACAATTATGTTCATTTATTTCATCCATTCCCCGTGTTCGACGGAAATCGATTCCGTCAAAGTCTATGTCACATCAAGTGCATTTAAAGTGCAGCTAACGCAGAGCAAATTTTATTGCGAATCACATCGGCAAGGCAAGGCAAAATTTCTCGTACTCCTCTGATCTTATCAATCTTGCGCGAGTGTTTAACCGGTTGGGCATCTTTCGCTCTTCAAACAATACGTTGGAAACGCTATTTATCTTGCCGTTTCTGCCTTCTTTTTTGAAAATCAATTTTCTCCGGTTTCGCGCTAAATTTGCAATTTCAGAGCACTCTTTTCCACATACTGATATACTGTGAGAGCCAGTGTTAGTGTTGCACACTCCCTTGCATACAGTGTTAGTGACATCTCCCCATTTGCTGTGTGTGTGAATGCTCCCTCTCTCACCGAACTCCACTCCGTGTTCTCTTTGTTTCTCTGAACTGCTATACAGTCCACGTGCTAGTATTGTATGCTTGCTAATCTAGACACGGCCAACGAATCTCAATAGTGCTCATCGTGTGTGCGTGATCAACTTTTCTTACGTCAAACAGTGCTGCGACCTTTACTTTGTAAAAATTTGCCTCTCCCGCCTAGTGTTGCTAAACAGTTTCCTTCACTGTCTAAAACATTGATACAAGTCTATCAATGGAGCCAAATGCTTTCCATTCGAAGTTCTCTTCGACATCGGATGTTTTAACCGCTTTGGTGGCTCCTACTGAACAATCGATCACTTCATTCCACTAAAGTGTGTTTTGTTCGGACTAACATCTGCTGTGTGGACGAAACCAGGTTTGGATATTGCCTAAAAAGGTGAATATTTTTGATAGGTTCAATGTTGTACTAACATAATTAGTCAATATTGAGCCTTTTTATTTTCAAAAAAATTGAATATACTTAGTATAGCGTTTTTACGTGACAAATATTACGATTAAATCGATCACTTCAGTTGCGTCTTCCTCCTGGTGTCTCTACTCGGCAACGGACGAAGCATCACGCATCCGCTGATTGTCGTCAACGATAGTCAATCTGCGCCACTCTCTAATCACCATCCGCTTCTTCTTACCACGATTATGCCTCAGGACCCGCTTTGGCCCAATTTGACACCTAGTTTTACGACAGACCTGATGTTTTCACCATGTCCAGAACGATTACTTCAACATAATTCCGATGTGCCTCGTCAAACATCTCCATTGCATGTTCCCCAGGCCTTTCAACCAACTGCTGCCCTACCGGAAAACTCTTCTCCTAGAAGTGAGTCATTACCGTCATTGACCATTGTGAAGCCGCCCCTTCAAATCTTTCTTTCTCGCGTGGCCTACAGCACGCACATCTGCGGAACATGTGGAGAAATATATCTGTGCTAAGCTTGGCCACATACCCAAATGTGATCAAGCTGTGGAAAAGTTCTATAACTATCTAAGCATTGTTATATCGCACCACACTCCACTTTGTTCAGCAAAAAAAAAGTAAGAGTTTTCCTTGGTTCACTCAAGCAGTTGCCAACGCATTACGAAAAAAGGATAAAGCCCGCACCAAGTGGAAGCATTCTCCATCTACCCTTACTCTCTCTACCTTGAAACGCTCTCTTGCTGATGCTAAACGCATTACACATACCGCAATGAAAAATTACTTTTCAAATATAGAAATATCTCTTGCGGCCAATCAAGTGAAGCCTTTTTGGTCGTATAAACGCTCTTTAAAGTCTTCCTCTAGTTCGCCCCTGAATTTAAGAGTTTGAGGACTCTACAGCTAACACTCCAGCTGAAGAAGCATGTGAATTGTTTGCTAAATTTTTTGCCTCTACATTTACTCCTGCTAATCCTGCTCGAATTTTAGCTCGAATTCAATACAATTCAATTTACACTGCCCCTATAGATCTGCAATAGATAAAATCTATTCAAAGTATATGTCGAAATCGAGCCAAAATTAACCCTAGTTTTATGCACTTAACGTTCTAAAACTGTTAGAAAAAATGGAGCTAGAATAAAACGATGTAAGAAAGATATGATCGTAAGATTATGCGCCAATTTTTAAAAGAATCGTACAAGCAGCTCACCTTGGCAGAAGTTGGAGAAAATTGAGATGGAAAAAAAGATTGTTTTTGGGTCAAATCACGCAAATTTGACTTTGACGCTCTGTAAATACCAAACCTTTTATTCGATTTTAGGCTGGTTAGTTTTATTTTATAGATAAATTTGTTGGCTGTAATAATCATTTTATTTCCCTATTCTAGATGATCTAGCTTTGGAGATATTAGGCTTTAAGTCGTGCAAGAAAATGATTTTTTCAAAAATCTTTAAATGCCTGTGGCAGCTAAAGGGTTAAGCTGAGGGGGTATGTTCCGTACAACTTTTTTGCTGGAAATCAACTGAGGAATCATAATCCGGTGCGTTTATGCGGCAGTTTCCGGACACCCTGTATACAATTTAATATTAACTTGTTCCTTTTTGATCTTACTTGCTTATTTTTATTTTGCACCTTCTCTATTGTTTAGTTGATGCTTAATTAATTTTATATTTTCTTACTTTTCCTAATCTTATTATTATTATTATCTTCTTCTTCTTCCTTGCCTCGTTCTTTATACCGCTCCATGGTTTCGCGTTGCTCGACCTGCAGTGTAGGCACATCGCCCGTTTTGGCGATAATATCTCAGCATATTTCTACAGGCAGCTCTATCTTGGATCGTGTCATCGCCGAGACCAATGCGTTGTTGTTGCTTTTTCATTTGACACATCCAGGTGTTCTTCGGTCTGCCTCTGGCCTTGGGTCCATCAAGTGGAACTTCCATTGATATCGCTTTCTTTGCTGGGTTCTCAGGCGGACGCCGCGCCGTTGAACATGGCAATACCAATCCATTTGTCGGTCTTCGAGCTTTTCGGTGATTGGTTGGTCTATGGACAAGCTGCCTCGGATGTAGCTACTCTTGATGTGGTCACTTTTCGTTACACCAACTGACATGCGTAACATTTTCATTAACATTACTTAGAAAAACTAAATTTCCTAAACTCTATCCCGCGCAGGGTAGTGGCACATGTGAAAATTAACTGAGTAAGTGTATTTTTTTTCTATGGAGTGCGTTACTCAAAACTACTCGGGATTATCAACAAAACGTAACTGGCATTTTTTAATGAACCAATGTTCAAAGTTTTTAGTCAAAAAATTAAACATTTTTGATGATATGTAGGTAAACTTATACTTCCACGTGACTAGACTGACGGTTACACTTAAAACATGTACAGTACAGCAAAGTTCTGTCGGCATAGAACTCGAAAAAATTAACTCTAGAACTAAACTGGCATTTTTCTATAAGGAACAGTTCCTTTTAATAAGGTGCCTTTTAGCATTTCTTTTACTATTGGGAAAAAGTCCGAGGAAAACGAATAAAATTATAAATTAAATTAACAAATAAATTTATTATTGTTTTCAAATTCTACTGAACGGAATAACTTCCATTATCCAGTATAGATATTGTTTGGTGGAGATAGATAAATTTGTGTAAAAATGAGCCATCTGCATTGTATAACAAAAAAGGCAAAACATTTTACAATTCGTTTTTTTTTGTAGCATTATGTTATGTGTAGGTACTGTCTAATTAGACATGCCAAAGGACCTTACGGTCTGTGACAGCTTTAACACAGTGTGACCGTTTTCTACCGACAATGCCCCCATGTCTGGCATCCGAAAATCATAGACGTAAACGTTGTGCAATGCTGTGGGCACATGTGACTCATGGCACGTTGATCGTACATACAGAAATTACTGTATTCTACACTTCAAATGCCAGTTAAGGCCGTTTCAATCACTGAGATGGAAGCAGATATCGCGAATAAAATAAATTGGACGTCGTCTTTGATATTCACTTTTATCTACTGGAAAAAAAGGTAAATAGGACATCATGCTTTTACTTTTTCGGACATTTTCACTCAATATTTTTTCAAAACGGCCGTTCCGTGTGGACGATATTTCTATGTCCTTTTTGGTCCGTTTATCAAATAAAAATTAATTGTTAACCTAGCTTAATATTTAGCACCCAAAAGATTATAAAACAAAAAAATGGCCTTTGATTATTTTTTTCTATCGGAAATTCTAAAAGAATTCCACGATTTGAAATTCTGTATAAAAGTCTACTTTTTATAACTTGGTAATAAATGATAACGGTAAAATAATGAGGTTACATAATTATTTAAATTATATGCAGTAATGCCTACATCTTATAAAATTTCGAAACATATAAATCTTAAATTTACTAAAAACTTTGTATTCGATACTACATTTTTTGTTTTCATACCGCTCCCTACCTCAAATCATGCAGACATATGATTTGCGGTATTGATTTTTACTTCTAACTTAGTGAGTGAGACGTGTTGAAAATGTGGTTAAATCCGCTTTAGCGGTTGAAAAGATATTCATAAATACAAAAAATTTCAATTTCACATTGGATTTTGATGATTTGATGGCAAACTTGAAGATCGATTTTCGGACCTATTTTTTTGAATTTTGGCAACTGCGATTTTCACCATCGGGAAGAGCAGACTTTTTCCTGTGGAAATCACTAAAAAAGTGAAAATCGAAATTTTTACACGATAGCCCCTTTTTAACTTTCCCGGTCACATATAATTTTTTTTTTCAGTTATCCTAAGACTACAGATAAGGAAAATTTAGCTGGAGCTATTGTTAAAAACTTTCCGCAACTGGGTCAATATTCATGCTCCGATATTCCAGCACATGTAAGACTATTTAAAATGTTAATTTTGAATGAAACAATAATTCGTATATTATAGGCGCTATGGTACGACCCCAAAGGATCACCAAGTGGAAAAAAAGCATCCGGGAAAATTGAATTTCGTTTAGAACACATGAGGCTTACATTATCGCCATCGAAAAAAAGAAATCTACCGCCGAAAAAAAGGACCCATTAAATCAACGCATAATTGCAGATAACGATCCAGACATTGTAAGAGTTTCAACCTGTATGATATAAAAAAAAATATTAATCTAAATTGCATTTCAGGTACAAGAATTGAAATCAATGGCACCCACCCAAGAAAATTTTCCAAAAATAGTATCCCTCATGAAGGATACTTTCGACATGCGAAAGCGCGAAATTTCCATGGGGGAAATAAATATTTTGGAAAAATATACAAAACTATTGAATTTCAAGGGTGCAATTGTAAGTACACAAAAACGTTTCTCACAAACAATTTTGTAACAAAGTTTTTTTTTAATTTTTTAGATTAATGAAGATTTTGAAATTATGGCTTCGCATAGATCGAGTATAAGCGAGCTTGGAAATCTGGCAATTGAAAAATTATTTGAATCAAAAACCGATTTCATAAAGTGTGGTAAGTTCCTTTTCCCAAATCGTTAATAATTATTTTAATAACATAATATAATATTTATTGTGTGGTATAATTTTCCTAAACTTTACGTAAACTTTTCATTGTTAACTTGCATAGAGCGCTGTGCGCTGAGGTAGAGAATTTCATATCGTCAATTTGCGGGACCTTTGCATTTCAAGTACCCTTCATTCCAGCGCACAGGACTCTATGCAAGTTAACAGTGAAAAGTTTACGCAAATGCCGAAACTTCATCCTATGATCTACCTTTTCACAACTAATTATATTTTTCATTAATCATTTGCTTATTGCATTGCCTATTTTTATCAGGTAACTTGAGGAAAATAGTTTCGCTGCTGGAAGCCCTTCCCAATCGTGGCGTCAAGCGTTCACTCGGGATGGCACAGAATGAATTGCCAATAGAGTGGGAGAGAATGGCGCTCATGGAAATAATGAAACCACTTGTTCAGTGGATAAATGTAAGCCTTGCACTAAATTTTATAATGTACGTATGTGCTTTAAAACTTAATTATATATATTTTTCAGGTTAATGAAAACGTGGACGCTGATCGCCCCAAAGCTAAATCCCCGTATCTGCTATGCAGATCGACTGGGGAATTTAATGAGGACTTTGAAAATATATACTTGTGTGTTGATGGGTTTACGATTGAGTGCGAAAGGGACTTTTTGAGTGCCTTCCACACTTTGTTTAAAGCGCACTACGTCCTTAATTTAAAATTTGATTCAAGATTGAAAAAAAAATTTTATTTCTTTGAAGTATATGTCTACAAAATTTATCAAGTTAAGCCCTTAGGTGTAGTGAGCATACTTTACAAAAAAAATAATAAAATAAGATATGTACACATGTAATGTATTACAAGTATTAAAATTTTTTTCATTTTTTGAAACTTTACAGCAAACTAAGAAAACTTTTTAATGTTATTCCATTGCATTGAAAATGCTTTCGAGCTAAAAAAAAATGACTAGCGACTACAATGGTATTTTTCTAAATTCATTTTCAGGTTAATTATTTATTTAATTATTTAGATTTCGAATCTATCTATAGATAGAAAATAGATTCGAAATCTAAATCTCCAGTTTTGTATTACACATGCATAAAAAATAACTAGCAATCTAGTGAAAGAGACTAAAAAAGCCTTTCTTTTTTAAAGGAATCCAGGTTAAAAATTTACTAGAAAACTATCTGTTTAGGACAGATTCCAGTTTATTTAACTAGACTCTCATTAGACAAAAAAACTAGATGTCTAGTGGAAGTGACTAGAAGTGCTTTTTTTTGTAATAGAAATCCGGGGTAATAATTTACTAGAAAACTATCGTTGTAAAATAGATTCTAGTTTATTTAACTAGACTCTCATAAAAAAAACTAGAAATCTAGTGAAAGTCACTGGAAATGCTTTTTTTCTTAATAGATATCCAGGGTAATAATTTACTAGAAACCTATCGTTGTAAAGTAGATTCTAGTTTATTTAACTAGATTTTCATTAGAAAATTTGACTAGAAATCTAGTAAATATTTTTTCACTAGATTACATACTAGATAATCTAGGAGCTAAAATCTAGTTGCGAATTACTGTAGTCTAGTTGGAAAAGACTTACAGTGTATATCCTGCAGTTTCTGCGCTTTTCGCTGACCAGCAAACATGGCTTCGTTAAAGGTCGTTCGGCTTGCACAAATCTTATGAGCTTTACCAACACCGTGGCTCGTGCCTTGGACAACCAGTGTGTCAAGTTGATGTATTTTAGTATACACTGACTTTTCGAAGGCTTTTGACAAGGTTCACCATGATATTTCACTTGCCAAACTTCATAGTTTTGGTGTTGGCGGATCCCTTCTAACTTGGTTTTCGTCATACCTTAATAACCGTGCGTGACGTGTTGTTTACAACGGCTCTTATTTTTCACCTTTTTGTCCATCGTCCGGGGTCCCCCAGGGTTCAATCTTAGGTCCACTCCTATTTAACATTTTTGTTAACGACTTACCTAGTCAGGTTTCTTCTTCCTGCTTGCTTTATGCCGACGACTTGAAACTTTACAGGACTATCAATTCTCACTTAAATTTTTTGTATGTAATTCATTTTTTCTATTTGCTATATACAATTTAATATTAACTTGTTCCTTTTTTATCTTACTTGCTTATTTTTATTTTGCACCTTTTCTATTGTTTAGTTGATGCTTAATTAATTTTA
This sequence comes from Microchrysa polita, assembly GCA_949715475.1. Lineage (NCBI taxonomy): Eukaryota > Metazoa > Arthropoda > Insecta > Diptera > Stratiomyidae > Microchrysa > Microchrysa polita. The sequence goes on along the minus strand of OX454422.1, from coordinate 10,428,197 downwards.
TATTTTCTTACTTTTCCTAAGTTTATTATTATTGTTGTTTTATAATTGGAGTGTATTTTGCTCTGTTAAACATCTAATAAATAAATAAATAAATAAATAAATAAATAATTTTAACTTACAACCCGAATTCGGGGGATGAGGTACGGCAAACTCTAATAGCGCATTTCGACACCGCTGAAACGGACCTCCAGTTACCAGATAGGATGTGCAGTGCAACGTTTACAAGGGGCGAATGCAGCTATACGATTTTTTCTGTAAGTGCCTATGTTTAATGAGCCAAACAATTTAACATGATAATATTTATACTACAAGCCAAAAACAGGAAATTATTAAAAGTAGGTACCCTTATGACAAAGCAGATTTATATCGTATAAATAAATGTCCTGAACCTTTAAAAAGCGTTCTGCTAGTGGCTAGAAATCCCGCTAATTCGGAAGGAATTCGGGTAATTCTTCATGAAACGGTATACCTTAATTCTGGAAATAGGAACAGTTTTAAGAGAAAATCTTATGCACAAAGCAGAAATATGGTTTTTCAAAATTCAAACCCTCCTCCAACTACTGTTGAAATAATGAGCGCCCTCTTTATCATTCTCTCTTTGTAGGTTACATATCCATCCACCTCAAGTATTTATCAGCATTCCATTTTGTAATAGCCAAAACAATTTTATTTCGTGCCATATTCAATTGCATATACCGAGAATGCAATGCAATCCAATAGATGCACAATTGCACTTGCATTGTTGTCGAGAATCTTGAGTCAGCAATGCGAGGTATCTTTAGCCCTCACAATCAAATAAGTGTTCAGTAGTAAGTTGCCTTTGTAGCAGTCACATCCTAATAAAAATATATTTTTTTTATCAAAACTTAAATAAGTTAAGTTTAGGTATAGGGTGATTCAATAAGGGAGCCCCAAATTTTTATATTAATTTTAGTGGCCATGGGGGCTCATTTATTTTCTCAATCAGAACCCAAGAGCATTAAAGGCACTTGAGCTCGCCGACGCCGTATTCATTCTCACAATTTTTACCTTATCCTCCTTTTGTTTTGTTTGTTCAACCCCAAGGCACATGATACCCCATTTAATATGTGCAGGACAGGGGCTGGGAGCGGCAAAAACCGCGCCTAAATTCTCCGATACTGAGCTACAGCAAGCATGTGCCGTTGCTTAGCTCACAGAGAAGCTCTCTCTTTCTTTTGGGTTTTGAGCTGCCTGTACGGCCTATAGCGCTTCGTTTTCCTATAGCCTTTCGGCAGTCCTGCGTTACAAGGTGTATAGCCAAAACAAAGTACAATGAAATCAGAGGTGGAGAGAGTTAGTGTTAGGAGATAAAATTAGAAATAGAGCTAAATAAAATAATCACGAAATTGCGAAAAACAAAATTGTATTGCCAAATCAAAGTAGTAGTAGAGTAGTAATATGCCTACAAATGAGTCAAATACTACCTATGAAGATTCACGCTGTAATGTGGAGGAACCTGTGGATTATGATGAGTTGTCACGCGAGTCACAAGTTGGACATACCAATATATTAATTTCATTTGGCACCAAACATTTCATATGTCTTTCGTTTGGCGCTTCTGTAGTCGTTGTTGTCGTTATTGTCGCTGGGTTCGTTGTTGTCGTTGTGGTCGTTATTGTCGCTGTGTTCGTTGTTGTCGCTGTGGTCGTTGTTGTTGTACAATGTGAAACTTATACACAACTTAACTGGATTCAACAACAACATTGCTACGTCTCCGAATTATCCAAAATATGGCTCTGGCTGTTCCTGTTCCTGTTGAGCGGCAGTCGTGTCCAGAAGAACTCATTTTTCAAAGTCTCGAGCCTTAGCACGTTCCGCCTTCTTGGCTTCGAGATCCTCTTGGATTTCGGCAAGCTGAGATTCCAGTTTGCGTTGCATTTTCAATGCACTCCGCCTTACAAGCGGACTGGCGCGTCAATGCGTGATCAATGTTTGCGTGAGTTCTTCTTCGCGTTTCGCCAACTGTTGTTGGATCTCTTCGATGTGAATACGTCGCTCGTTGAGTTTTTCCTTCCGATCGGCGACTTTGATGTCAACTTTATGCTTAGTGCGATCGGGACGGTTGTCGTTGTTGCTGATCTTGGTGCATGCGTTCTTCCAATTCGGCAATGGTTAATGGGTTGTTGTCGTTATTGTCGCTGTGGTCGTTGTTGTCGTTCTTGTCGTTGCGGTCGTTCTTATCGTTGTGGTCGTTGTTGCCGTTGTGGTCGTCCTTGTCGTTGTAGTCGTTCTTGACGTTGTAGTCGTTATATCGATAAAACAGCCAATAATTACCATAGTTCCGAAAAAAAGAAAAAAATCTGCTCAACAGAAGAAGGGTATGAGTACAGACGCTGCATGATTGCCCGTTTCCTCTTCGAGACTCTTTTTCAGAGTGGCCAGCTCCTCTTGGATTTCGGCAAGCTGAGATTCCAGTTTGCGTTGCATTTTCAATGCACTCCGCCTTACAAGCGTACTGGCGCGTCAATGCGTGATCAATGTTTGCGTGAGTTCTTCTTCGCGTTTCGCCAACTGTTGTTGCATCTCTTCGATTTGAATACGTCGCTCGTTGAGTTGTTCCTTCAGATCGGCGACTTTCATGTCAACTTTTTGCTTAGTGCGATCGGGACTTTTGTCGTTGTTGCAGATCTTTGGGCATGCGTTCTTCCAATTCGGCAATGGCGGCCTCATGCTTTGCCATAAATTTGTCGTTGTGGTCGTTCTTGTCGTTGTGGTCGTTCTTTTCGTTGTGGTCGTTATTGTCGCTGTGTTCGTTGTTGTCGCTGTGGTCGTTGTTGTTGTACAATGTGAAACTTATACACAACTCAACTGGATTCAACAACAACATTGCTACGTCTCCGAATTATCCAAAATATGGCTCTGGCCTCATGCTTTGGCTTAAATTTCGTCAAATGCTTGGTCTTCTCCTCCTCTTCGGCTAAAGTTTGCGACAACAAGTCCGTTGGCTCGCTCCTCCAAGATTTTCTTCTCTTTCAACAATTTCTGATTCTGATCATCGGTCACAGCCAAATCTTCCTTGTACTTTTTTTATTTTCGCATCCAATTGCACCTTTTCCAGTTGTAATTTTTGGCGGGCGGCTACCCCCTCCACGAGTTGCTCTTCCAAGTCTTGTATGTTTTGCTCGAGCTTCTTCATTTCACTGCCGAGCGCCAGAACACGTTCTTCCTCCTCTTCGATACGTGTCTCCAGTTCTTGCATTATGTCTTCGAGCTCTTGTTTTCGAGCCGACGACTCTACTCAGTCTCAGCGCACAATTCTATCCACCAATAATAGCAAGTTGTCAACTGTCAAACACACACCCTTTTTGGCGCGCTATGTTAAATAATTTTTTTTTTAATAATTTGCATTATGATTTCATAATTTCATTCGGAAACTTTTATAAAATTTATTAATGCATTAGAGCAAATCTTTCATAAGTCTTTCGTCTGGGGCTTCTGAAGTCGTTGTTGTCGTTGTGGTCGTTGTTGTCGTTTTGGTCGTTCTTGTCGTTGTGGTCATTCTTGTCGTTTTGGTCGTTCTTGACGTTATGGTCGTTCTTGTCGTTGTGGTCGTTCTTGTCGTTGTAGTCGTTATACGAATTTTTCGACGCGATTGGATGCCGATAAAACATGATGGTCCCGAAAAAAAAGACTGCGAAAATTGTCTACAAAAATAGTTGAAGTAAACTATGCTTAATAGTATATGAATACAAAAATACAATGTGAAACTTATACACAACTTAACTGGATTCAACAACAACATTGCTACGTCTCCGAGTTATCCAAAATATCGCTCTGGCTTGACCGGACAATAATTGTTAGATTTTCTTTCTTGAACTTGAAGTATGTATATGAATGCTAAACTGAAGTAATGTCAATATACGGTAAATGAAGGACAAACGGACAGGGCACAAGGACAACAACAACAAAACAAATGATTAGCACACAAACACAGAAACCAAAAACAACAAACTTAACGAAAACAAACACCTACTAAAAATTAACAAGTATCTTGCATTTCTGCTATAATTGGATCGAGTCGAGAATAAAGCAACCAGATTACAGACACACGCAAACGTTCTAAACACACACGAAAAAAAAAAATATGACAGAGTCATACACATGATGTAAAATACTCAAAATGCATTCAAAGGTTGCGGGGCCGAATCCCTCAACGGATGAACTTAGACGGTAGAAACTTTTTTCTTTGTCAGAGTGGGCGGGCGGTAAGACTCGCACGCACTATATACGGTTCAGAATTAGGCAAAGCTTGCACCCCACCTTCATCTCAAATCCGCTATGAAGGGTTTCAAACTATATTTTCAAATCCCTATTTTTTTAAAGTTCTCACTATATAAGCAACTGTCAGTAGACATATTTAGACAGGATGACCTAGAACTGCCGCATAAACACGCACCGGATTGTGATTCCTAGTGTGATTTCCAGCACAAAAAAAAAAAGTTTTACAGAACATAGCCCCAGCTACAGGGTTAAGAATTGGGCGGCATGTTCAGTACAAACAACCATTTCGCTGGAAATCACATGAGGAAACATTTTCCGATGCGATTATGCGACAGTATAAATATATAGGGTGTCCTGTATATTTAGTTACTTATAAGGTGAAATCATAAAAAAATTGCGGTTGTGAAAATATAGCTTGAAGCCCTTCATAGATGATTTGAGACAATTACAGTCAGATGCAAGCTGCTCTTTCGCCTAATCGTGAATTGCGTGCGAGTCTCATAAACGTTTTTTTTTTTTTTGAGATAACTTTGCGGTTTCTCTTCTACATATACACAAATTGTAGACACTCGTCCACACTCTGAGAAATAAAAAAAAAAAAGTTTCAACCCAAAGTTCATCCCTTGCGGGGATCGAACCCGCGGCCTTTGGATCAGAAATTCAATACGCTTATCATCTGCGTAAGTTTTACATCATGCGCATGCCTCCCTCTTATTTTTTTTGTGTGTTTAGAACGTTTGCGTGTATTGGTAATCTGGTTGCTTTTTGCTTTATTCTCGTCTCGATCCAATTATAGCAGAAATACAAGATATGTACTTGTTAATTTTTAGTATTTGTTCGTTTTCCTTAAGTTTGTTGTTTGTCGTTTCTGTGTTTCTGTGTGTGTCAAGCATTTGAAGTATTGCTTTGCTTGTGTCGTGACTTATTTCCGTTTGTCCTTCGTTTACCGTATATTGATATATCTTCAGTTTAGTATACATACCTCAAGTTCAAGAAAGACACATATTGCCCGGTCAAGCAATAGCCATATTTTCGATAATTCGGAGACGTAGCAATGTTCAAATGAATCCAGTTAAGTTGTGTGTATTCACATTGTATTTTTTGTATTTGCATATTTTACTTCATCTATTTTTTTAGACAATTTTCGCAGTCTTTTTTTTTCAGGACCATGATAATTATAGGCCGTTTTATCGGCATCACAACACTCTTAAAATGCTCGTAATACGAGTACAACAACGACCACAACGACTAAAGAAGCCCCAGACGAAAGACTCGTGAAAGTTTTGCTATAAGGCACTAATAAATTTAAAGTTTCCGAATTAAATTAATATAATGAAAATTATTTAACAGGTTTTAATAATTTTAAAATAATGTTCAATAATGTGATTTTTATTAATGAAATGTTTCCGTGGAGTTTTTCAAAAGAAAAACAAAGATTTTAACAATTATGGAGATTTTGCATTTTTTCGGCGGGTAAACTTTGTATTTTCGCTAAAACTTTTTTGGACCATCATCATATCATATTCTTAAAGGGCACGAAATTTCTTAATCAATAAATGACACAATTTTCATATCGATTGTGCCATAGGCTTACAAAAGTTTACAGATTGATCACTTTACATATACATACTCGTATAACAGCACAATGCACACGTGTTGTCACGTGTTTTTCTATTGCACGGATCGGAGCAAGTGATAGCCTATGCACACCCTCGGGACAGACTCTATCTTTGGGAAAAAGAGAGCGAAACCCGAGATGCTCTCTACGAGGCTGTAGCCCTGTCAATAAACAACACGAACAATGAGAACAAGATTTTCGAAAAAATGCTATTTTCAAACTCTTATATCTCCGGTGTTTTTCATCTAGTATCTTCTTGAAATTTTCTACACTTCGTAAGACGGCGCGAGCGACAAACTCCACCAAATTTAAACACTCAGGACCAACCAGAATCCGAGCTACAGAGGTCCGAAAGCCCGTACTTGTTCCGTCATGTAAACATAGTCTTGGTCGCTTTGTTAAATTTTTTCAATATTATTGGTTTTTTGTTAATTTTTTTTTTCGTTTTTCTTTGGCGGGCGGGACTCTCCCGCGTCCCTAGATCATTGAGACGATTTTTTTCTTTATTTTTTAAATCTCGATCATAACTTAACACGTAACTATCCCTTACGTGTAATCGTAGGTATAGCTATGATCAAACAAACCTCCATAGATCGGCTACATTAGCGCTTCCTAGAAATACAGGCCAAATTGGAGAACACTACGATTCTTAAGCAACGTGTGGTTGTAACACAGACCAAGAAAATAGAAGGACAGAGTCATAGATCAAAAATGGGTAACCATTTGCTATCTCATTCATTCATTCAACTCATATACTGGAATGACAGCCAGACTAAGAATGACTACATATGGTAGGATAGAAGGAGAACACCGAAAGTGGTCCCCTTTTCGATAGTCCATTTGTACGGTAATGCTCTATCCTGGTATATTTTCTTAATCTTAGGGTTGTAATACGTGTATATACATATTTAACAGGAGATTGAAAGTTTTAAACAAACGTAAAAAATGGCTAAAAAAAACTTACATTTACAAGACGCACACTATTTCCAGAAAATTTAATTCCATTTTTGTTCATTTTGCACAGTTATGTAATGCTTGGTTACACTATCATCTGAACTTGAGAAAATCGTTAAAAAAAAATTCAATATAATCTAAAAGATTTCTGGAAATAGTGTGCGTCTTGTCAATAAGACTAACCACTAGATAAGATGTACGCGTAATCGGTTGACTTCAATTTCACTAAACGTTACGGACACTTATCCCGTACTGAAAACAATCAATTTAGTGTGCTGTATCGGGAGAACGCGGGTCACCCCGGGCTCCTAGGGCGTCAAGACCTTTCGCGATAATAAAACAATAAACATCGAATTATAAAGTACCCGTTTTTGGCACTGAGTGTATGTATTTAAGGAATGAGAGATTTTTTGTCAGTTCAACACAATAGATGCAACAAATTAATTAGTTGATCAGCTAGAGATCAGGATCAAACGATTTCTCGGGAAATCTGGGAAACAACCGATGCGAAAGGATTAAAAATGAGCTGCTCATACTAAAATTGAGTCCAGTTTCGTGGAGGCACTGCGCAAAAAGAGCAAAACTTGAGCTGAATGTGCGAGGGAAGGAAAACATTTTGTCTTTCGATCCAACGAATCCCATTTTCAAAGAACTCCCTTTACGTTGAAAAGTCTAAACATACTAAGTGAATTCGTTCACCTCTGCAGGTTTACCAGTTTAATGTGTTATAAAATTATTGTCAAGATTTTCAAGGAAAAATCAAGGAAGAAAAAACGTTTTTTTTTTTCGAAATTCAATGAAGCCAGAGATTTACCCAATTTTAATTTAACGGCATAATTTTCACAATTTTTGAATTAATTTTGCTCTCTGGTAACGATTGAAGAACGCTCAGGAGCCACGAAGCGGAAATCTCAAAGCTCATGCATGTGTACGGATTAATGTGCGGGGGGAAAATTAAGCATTAAGGAGAGGGAAAGTTTTGAGTACTTATTTAAGACGCAACGTATTAATAGTGTTGTTTAGCACAATTTATTGTAAAGAACGAAGTTCACCCCGGGCAAAAAGAGTTTAAATCCGCTCCTAGGGTGTCAAGTACTTTCGCGATAATAAAATAATAAATAACGAATAAAAAAGTACCCGACGGTGGCACCGAGTGTATGTATTTAGTTTTATATTACCAGCTCTTAGGCATCGAATTATTTCGCATCATGTGACAATATTAGGGGTTGCTTATGCATCCAAATCATAATAAATTATATATTTTTTTCAATTATTCTTTTGAGCTCTAAGGAGCATCCGCTTCTCCATGAGCATATAATTTCACCTTCAATAGAGTACCCATACCTCTACTTTTGAACATTAACTTTTACTAAAAGTTCAGTCCAAATACCATTCTAAGAAGTAAATTAACTGATATTTTCACCGAAGATCTGCTATTTCTGTAAAAGGCGAAAACCAACGTATGCTAAAAAAAATTGTACATTTCACACGAATGTAATTGATCTACTGATCTACAGCTTAAGCTTGTGACAGAGGGCGGCGACTCGACTACTGCCCAGGGGCGCTACAGAGGGTAATTCCGGGCCTGTTAACGGCAGTAAGCTTCAGATTTTGGGTTTTTGTACGGCTTTCGTGACGTTTGGTAGTAGTACTTGCCAAGTTCTCATTTAACAATACAAAAAATAAGTCAATAGGTTACGACTCCAAGTAAATTATTATTCGGAATAAACCAAAGAAATGCTGAATCTGATAAAATATTTGAATTGTTGGAAAACTATGAAAATGACACAGATAATTTAGAAGTTATAATTCAGCCATGCAAAACGAATTCATTTTTTTTTTTTTAATTTTATTGGGCATAAGCGGACATAAGTTTTGCTCTTGAAAACCGAAAACATGCCTCAAAACATCATCTTGGTCTTCTTGATTGTGCAATTTATCTACGATAATTCATACGAATATTGCATATTCCGCGACGAACGTGAAGATGTGTGCAGTAATCGTGTATGCAAGGACAATGAAACACATTCAATTTGCTTTCAGAACATCAGTTCGGCACCTCCACATTTCGAATATTTGGAAATTACGCCGACGCGAAAAGCTATTCTCATCAATCGAGTTAATGGAATTCGAAATAGAATTGCCCGAGAATTCAAGATATCGAATATATGAATATTTTGCATTGGGATGTGCATCTATTTAGAATGGCGAAAGGATTTCTGTCTCGACGTATTATTGGGCCGGATAGCTGCGATTACATTGGTAAAAAAAGGAATACGGTAGGACAGACGTATTATTTTAATCCGAAGCCTCCGCTGAATCGATTTGTGGTAACGATTATGCGATTATGGTTTTTTGAGACAAGTGAAATTTGTCGGTTGCGCTGCAGCTAAAATGCAAGGCGGTTACATGATGAGATGTTATTACAGTCCCGCCTTCATTGACAATTCATCATACTATATGAGACGAAAATCCTGTACTGCATGTACAATTAAGTTAGTAAGTATATACATTATTATATTAAGCATCTATAGGTAATACTCGTAAGATAGAAATACATTAACATTTTGTACTCTTTACTCAAATTAGATAAGAAGGGCGAAGATGTGAACCGCATGAGATGGACAAAATTTTCTGATTTACCGTTGATATGAAAGAAGCAGAACGGAATTATGATAAAACTGTCCACTTGCTCTAAAAATATAGATTGGAAATCAACGACCAGCATAAACGAACTGGTGGGAATGGCAAACGTTTCATATTCTACACGGCCTGCTTGACTTGAACGTTTTTTTTTTCTGAAGTGATACAATGTGGGAATAGAATAATATTTCTCCTTGAACCTCATTAGGATTAGATTTAGTAAATAAGAATTAATATTTAAGGAAAAGGTGTAACAAAAATAGTTCAGATTGAAAAGAAAAGTAAGGATTAGATAGCACAATCGTGATTTTCCTTAATTCATACATACTTAAAAGTTCAAGAAAGAAAATCTACACACATATTGCCCGGTCAAGACATAGCCATATTTTAGATAACTCGGAGACGTAGCAATGTTCAAATGAATCCAGTTAAGTTGTGTGTAAGTTTCACATTGTTCACATACATTCGCAGTCTTTTTTTCGGGACCATGATAATTATTGGCTGTTTGACAATCGAAGAAATTAATAAATTTAAGATGATGTTGAGAAATATGAAGAGGATCTACTTCCTGGTAAATTTATGTTAATGTAATATCAATCAAGCCGATCTCAAGGCAAAGAAATTGAAATACTGTTTGCAAATGGATGTATGAATTGGATTAAAGTAGAAAAAGTGAAAAATTCCAGAAACTGCAGTTGCAAAATAAAAAAAAAAAACAGTAAAAACCAGAAACCGGAAGTTCGAGATTCAGCGAATGTTTTTGTTTGTTTGCATGCACACAGATATAGAGAGACTGTGCGCGGTGCCGGTATAACAGGAACATTCCAGTTAGTCAGTCGCATTGCATTGCAACACGCAGACGAGTGAAGTCGAACGACAGTCGCTGTGATAATTAAGTGTGTATGTAACATTATCATACAAACGATTGTGTTTTCATTTATTTTATAAAGCGAGTGTCGTAAAAAATCCATCCTAACATATGAAAATAGGTCCGTCAGCCAGATTGTCGCCAGCCTGGCATTTTTCACCCAACATATGTATTTGAAAATTAAATCGGATAAATTACCATATTTCTATATGTATATTGAGAAAATTCAAATAATAAATCTGGAATGCGAGTAAATAAGTGTGATTTTAAATTTTACCTCTCGACTCGAACCAATTGTAACAAAAATACAAGGAATTTTCGCAACAACCGTAAATCTCTACAGTGAATCATGATAAATGTTTGGATATCAATCAAACTTATAGAGGCGTTGGTAATATGTAAGTGCATTTTGTGTAGAATGTGGATTTTGTGACGCGGGGAATAATAAGTGCGTGTTCTGAATTATCAAAGACCTCCTGAAAGTAGAAGCAGTGATAAGCCAAAGAAAGAAAAGAGAAAGACAAAAACAATTCTTCAAAGCCTCAAGGCTCTTTTTCTGGAATTAATCGTCGTGCGGCGGATGGAGAAGAGACTAATCCAATTCAACCACTAAAGAAAAAAGCAAGCGAAAAGGCTGTGTGCATTTAACATTATGCGTACGTTTTTGTAATATTTTTTTTTGGTGTGTTTTAGAACGTTCGAGAATCGAATCGAAGGACTCGAGCCAATTGTAACAAAAATACAAGAAACTTTCACAACAATCGACAATCGAATGGCATTGAAACTTATAGAGGTGATAATATGTGCAGCATTTTACTTTGTAACCAGAGGGAATAATAAGTGCATGTTCTGAATTTTCCAAGCCTCTACACGCGTGTGAATGACTTTTCATTCAAAATGTCTGAAAATCGTTAGATATAATCAAATCGGAGCAAAACAGTTGAGTTGAAATTAGTTTTAATATGAAATTAATTGTGAGATGTGATGAAAATGTCGTCTCACACGTCATACAACGTCCAGAACTATAAAACTAGATAAAGAATTCGGTGAATACGGAAAATATTATATCAGAGGAACAGAAAAGGAGCCAATCAAAAATCAAATCTTTTTGGCTAAAACCATAAATATGTTGTAAGCCTTTTTTCGGGACGATGATAATTATTGGCTGTTTTATCGGCATCCCATCGCGTCAAAAATTGCAAAAATTCACAACAACTTAGCCCCAATAACAACTGAAAATGCTCGTATTACGACTACAGAAAGAAGCCCCAGACGAAAGACTCATGAAAGTTTTGCTAAAATGCAATAATAGATTTAAAGTGTCCAAAGTCTTGCGCGAGAACAAACGAAAACAAATGTGCGGAATCGCGGCGAATGGACATATTTCCGATAACGCGTTAATAAAATATATAATTCGCGACATGAACGATGCTCCGTTTCATGACGTCGATATTGGGTGGGATGAGGATAGCTGTGTGAGCCCATATGGCCTGGTCAAGCTATAGCCATATTTTGGATAATTCGGAGACGTAGCAATGTTCAAATGAATCCAGTTAAGCGTGTGTGTGTGTCAGTTTCACATTGTTCACATACATTCGAAGTCTTTTTATTTCGGGACGATGATAATTATTGGCTGTTTTGTCGGCATCCAATCGCGTCAAAAAAATGCAGAAATTGGCAACAACTTAGCCCTAATAACAAAAACTGAAAAAGCTCGTATTACGACCATACAACGACTACAGAAAGAAGCCCCAGACGAAAGACTCATGAAAGTTTTGCTAAAATGCAATCATAAATTTAAAGTGTCCTTCTTCTTCTTCCTTGCCTCGTTAAATAAGAATAACCCCTAACATAACTCCACCCAATAGCTTATAATCTATTAAACCAATGGTTTATCAAACTCATGATTCATGAAACCCAAATCCCCACTGATTTCTGTCTGACAATAATATTTTGTTCTCTTATAACAACATCAGATAGATGATGAGAACATATCACAAAATCTCATTTAACAACACATGTAAAGTGATGTAAAAAGTTCAAATGAAATTAATATAATGCAAATTATTTAACAAGTTTTAATAATTTAAAAAAATAATGTTCAATAGTGTGATCACTAGGGTTGAAACACAAAATAGGCAGGATAAAGGGCACTAAACGTGTAAACAGAGGAAATTGTAAGGTAGTAAGTCATGAAGACATCTAATTGCGGTTAAGAAGATCTACTAATCCGACTAAATGGATATGAAAACTTCCGTGATGGAGGTAAAGAGTGATAAACTACCAAAAGGTTCTTCACGGACAATACAAGAAGCAAAGAAAGCTTCAAATATAAGAATCCAAGTACCAACACGGGTTACTATATTGAAGATCCAAAAGACATTGAGGACGAAAGTGATTCCGATGCCGAGGTCAATCAAGATACCGATCCAATAAAGTCATACGCAGAAGCTCTTAAGTAAATTATTCGTTTGAAGCAATTTGCAAAACATAACAGGACAAAAAGATTAGGACCATGAGTGTCCGGCTATGAGAGGTTTCACTATATTATGTAAAATGTCATTACGTGATAACAGAATGCATCTTTCGAATGTGTAGTTACGATAAGGGAGATGCGCCGTTTTCTGAAGCAAAGTGGAAGATAAATAAGCAAAGCGAAGGACAATAAAAAAGGTGCCTAGGCACAGCGACGAATCTTTCAAATCAGCCGAATGAGTGAGCATTTGAACGTCAATTAATCAATCCTGGACGTTAAGAAGGATTTCTAAGCAAGCAGCCGTTTCAAAAGTGCGATTGTGGGACCAAGACACCAAAAAATAAATAATTTAATTAGTAGACATCTGTGGGTCGGAATTATAACTATTATTGGGTCAGCTGGTCCAGAAATGGCAAGCGGCCAACTTCGAGTAATCGAGTGACGGCTGTCACAAGGACAGCACGCATTTTTTGAGAGTTTTGGGGAGCAAAAAAAAAAAAAAGATGATGACTAAAGAAAGGTACGCATCCCGCCTTTCAATCCATAAAACGTGAAGCACCGGAGATAAATTTCGATAAAGACAGACACATTAGCATATTAGAACAAAGAACATACATCAATCAATTTTATATAGTTAATAAAAAACTACACACGCAAGGTGAAAATAGAAAAAAAAATGTTCCAAGTGAATTTTGTCTCAAATGTGGATTTAGTGACCCGGAGAATAATAAGTGCGTGTTCTGAATTATCGAAGACCTGCAAGTAAAAGCAGTGATAGGCCAAAGAAAAAAAACTTTCAAAGCCTCAATGTTCTTCCTGGAATTAATCGTCGTGCGGTAGATCGAGAAGAGAGCAATCCAATTCAACCGCTTTAGAAAAAAAAGCGAGCGAAAAGGCTGTGTGCATTTTACATCATCGTATGACTTCGTAATATTTTTTTTCTGTGTTTTTAGAACGTTCGCGAATCGAATCGAAAGACTCGAACGAATCGTAACAAAAATACAAGAAACTTTCGAAACCGAAAGCTCGACAGTGCAAATGAAAAGTTGCTGGATGTAATTCCAAGTTAAAGAGGCGGTAATAAGTGCATTTTGTGGAAAGTGTGGATTTGGTGATCCAGGGAATAATAAGTGTGTGTGTGTTCTGAATTATCCCAGCTTGCACATATAAATAGTAGTTCAGTGTCGGACTTTTCATTCAAAATGGCTGAAAATCGGTTATAAAACGGAAAATTTAGATTTAAAGTGTAAGCATCGCTAAAAACAAAGCCACCTGGTTATAATTGATCCCTCGAAAATAGAATATAAATAAAGAATCAAAGTATGCCAGGAGCATTCTATCGGAAATTTTAAACAAAATTATTACATTTTATTATAAACAATTGAAGATACCTTATAATTTTTCAGAAGTGGGATCTGCCCGTAGTCCTGTGCGAAATAATTTCTAATCCGTTTATTTAAAATAAAAAAAAGTTCATTGTATCGCTGTTCCTGACGCGCGAAAATAATTATGTTGTGGAATTGTGTATGAATATTAGGATTGTGTTGTGATAGTTATGCGACGTAAAGATTTGCAACGTCTTTGCAAAGAGAAAGGAATTCGTGCCGACGGGAAATCTAAGGACTTAGAAAAACGATTAGAAATGTGCGCGGTAACAATGAGTGCGGAAAATGAAATTGAGTTTCTCAAGCGAGAAAAACTTTTAGTGGAACGTGAGAATGAATTACTAAGGCGTGAAAATGAATTTTTAACTAGATCCGGAATGTCGGTAAAAGAAAAACTTATTCACCCTGCAGAAGTGGCTGAAATTATTCAGAGTTTCGATCCGGAGAAAGTCACATGCCCACGTTCGGAGGCATGTGGGTTAGCAAATTGGAGAGTGTGAAAAAGGTGTACAATTGGTCAGAAGAGACCATCATTCATTATGCCACAATTAGTCTTAAAGGTTGTGCGAAATTGTGGTGGCTTACGTCAGAAAGGGATATAAGCACTTGGCAAGAATTTAAGCAAACATTTTTAATTGCATTCCCTTCGTGCGACGATGAAGCGGACATTCACCAGCTTCTAGCTAATCGGAAGCGTAAGTATGACGAATCATACGAAAGCTATGTTTTCGAGATGGCAAACATTGCCAAGCGGGCAGCCATTAGCGATCGTGCCATAATCAAATATATCATTCGTGGTATCGAGAATCCTTCAATAGTGAATATACTTATGCTGCAAAATTTCAATAACGTATTGGATCTATTACAACATTTGCGAAACTATGAAAGCTGTAGTAATATTTGTGGAGTGAAGCAGATTCATAAGGCGCCTAATCCTATGCAGAAGTTTGTTGGGCAACCAAGAAATCAATATCAACAGCAAACCATGCCGCACGAAAAACCAAATCAACGTTGTTTTAATTGCAATCAGCCAGGCCATATGATGGGAAATGGTCACGAACCTAGGAGAATTAAAGGTAGTTGCTACAAATGTAGAAGGAGCGATCATCTTATCAAAGATTGTCCAATGAAGTCTATCCAGGTAATTCGAGATTGCGACGAGAACAATGATTTTTTAATTAAGTGTAACTTGAAATTCATGGATAATAATAACACCATTGAAAATTCTAAATGTTTGGTAGACACCAGTAGTCCTATTAGCATTATAAAACACTAGGGGGCTTCGCCCCCCCTGCTCGCTACGCTCGTCAACCGAAGTTATAAGTCAGCCATGCAAAACGAATATTTTTTTTTTTCAATTTTATTGGGCATAAGCGGACATAAGTTTTGCTCTTGAAAACCGAAAACATGCCTCAAAACATCATCTTGGTCTTCTTGATTGTGCAATTTATCTACGATAATTCATACGAATATTGCATATTCCGCGACGAACGTGAAGATGTGTGCAGTAATCGTGTATGCAAGGACAATGAAACACATTCAATTTGCTTTCAGAACATCAGTTCGGCACCTCCACATTTCGAATATTTGGAAATTACGCCGACGCGAAAAGCTATTCTCATCAATGGAGTTAATGGAATTCGAAATAGAATTGCCCGAGAATTCAAGATATCGAATATGAATATTTTGCATTGGGATGTGCATCTATTTAGAATGGCGAAAGGATTTCGGTCTCGACGTATTATTGGGTCGGATAGCTGCGATTACATTGGTAAAAAAAGGAATACGGTAGGACAGACGTATTATTTTAATCCGAAGCCTCCGCTGAATCGATTTGTGGTAACGATTATGCGATTATGGTTTTTTGAGACAAGTGAAATTTGTCGGTTGCGCTAAAATGCAAGGCGGTTACATGATGAGATGTTATTACAGTTCCGCCTTCATTGACAATTCATCATACTATATGAGAGAAAAATCCTGTACTGCATGTACAATTAAGTTAGTAAGTATATACATTACTATTTTAAGTATCTATAGGTAATACTCGTAAGATAGAAATACATTAACATTTTGTACTCTTTACTCAAATTAGATAAGAAGGGCGAAGATGTGAACCGCATGAGATGGACAAAATTTTCTGATTTACCGTTGATATTATAGAAGCAGAACGGAATTATGATAAAACTGTCCACTTGCTCTAAAAATATAGATTGGAAATCAACGACCAGCATAAACGAACTGGTGGGAATGGCAAACGTTTCATGTTCTACACGGCCTGCTTGACTTGAACGTTTTTTTTTCTGAAGTGATACAATGTGGGAATAGAATAATATTTCTCCTTGAACCTCATTAGGATTAGATTTAGTAAATAAGAATTAATATTTAAGGAAAAGGTGTAACAAAAATAGTTCAGATTGAAAAGAAAAGTAAGGATTAGATAGCACAATCGTGATTTTCCTTAATTCATACATACTTAAAGTTCAAGAAAGAAAATCTACACACATATTGCCCGGTCAAGACATAGCCATATTCTAGATAACTCGGAGACGTAGCAATGTTGAAATGAATCCAGTTAAGTTGTGTGTAAGTTTCACATTGTTCACATACATTCGCAGTCTTTTTTTCGGGACCATGATAATTATTGGCTGTTTGACAATCGAAGAAATTAATAAATTTAAGATGATGTTGAGAAATATGAAGAGGATCTACTTCCTGGTAAATTTATGTTAATGCAGCGCGAATGTGTTACATACATATTTAAAAATATCAATCAAGCCGATATCAAGGCAAAGAAATTGAAATACTGTTTGGAAATGGATGTACGCATTGGATTAAAGTAGAAAAAGTGAAAAATTCCAGAAACTGCAGTTGCAAAAAAAAAAAAACAGTAAAAACCAGAAACCGGAAGTTCGAAATTCAGCGAATGTTTTTGTTTGTTTGCATGCACACAGATATAGAGAGACTGTGCGCGGTGCCGGTGTAACAGGAACATTCCAGTTAGTCAGTCGCATTGCATTGTAACCCGCAGACGAGTGAAGTCGAACGACAGTCGCTGTGATAATTAAGTGTGTATGTAACATTATCATACAAACGATTGTGTTTTCATTTATATCATAAAGCGAGTGTCGTAAAAAATCCATCCTAACATATGAAAATAGGTCCGTTAGCCAGATTGCCGCCAGCCTGGCATTTTTCACCCAACATAAGTATGTATGTATTTGAAAATTAAATCGGATAAATTATCATATTTCTATATATTGAGAAAATTCAAATAATAAATATGGAATGCGAGTAAATAAGTGTGATTTTATATTTTACTCACGACTCGAACCAATTGTAACAAAAATACAAGGAATTTTCGCAACAACCGTAAATCTCTACAGTGAATCATGATAAATGTTTGGATATCAATCAAACTTTTAAAGGCGGTGATAATAAGTGCATTTTGTGTAGAGGGTGGATTTAGTGACCCGGGGAACATCAAGTGCGTGTTCTGAATTATCAAAGACCTCCTCAAAGCAGAAGCAGTGACAGGCCAAAGAAAGAAAAGAGAAAAACAAAAACAATTCTTCAAAGCCTCAAGGCTCTTTTTCTGGAATTAATCGTCGTGCGGCGGATGGAGAAGAGACTAATCCAATTCCAACAACTATAGAAAAAAGCGAGCGAAAAGGCTGTGTGTACTTTACATCATTCGTACGTCTCTGTCATATTTTTTTCGTTCATTTAGAACGTTCGCCAGTTCAAAATCGAATTTTCGAACCAATTGTAACAAAAATACAAGAAACTTTCACAACAATCGACAATCGAATGGTATTGAAACTTATAGAGGTGATAATATTATGTGCAGCATTTGACTTTGTAACCAGAGGGAATAATAAGTGCATGTTCTGAATTTTCCAAGCCTCTACACGCGTGTGAATGACTTTTCATTCAAAATGTCTGAAAATCGTTAGAAATAATCAAATCGGAGCAAAACAGTTGAGTTGAAATTAGTTTTAATATGAAATTAATTGTGAGATGTGATGAAAATGTCGTCTCACACGTCATACAACGTCCAGAACTATAAAACTAGATAAAGAATTCGGTGAATACGGAAAATATTATATCAGAGGAACAGAAAAGGAGCCAATCAAAAATCAAATCTTTTTGGCTAAAAACATAAATATGCCGTAAGTCTTTTTTCGGGACCATGATAATTATTGGCTGTTTTGTCGGCATCCAATCGCGTCAAAAAATTCCAAAAATTCACAACAACACAACCACAATAACAACAACTGAAAATGCTCGTATTACGAGTACAACAACGACCAACGATGTAACATCGTTACCTATCATTTACAATTAAGTTAGTAAGTTAAGTATATACATTATTATATTAAGTATCTACAGGGTGTCCGGAAACTGCCGCATAAACGCAACGGATTCTGACTCCTGACGCGATTTCCAGCAAAAAAGTTGTACGGAACATACCCCCTCAGCTTAACCCTTTAGCTACCACAGGCATTTAAAGATTAAAAAAAAAAAAACATTTCCTTGCACGACTTAAAGCCTAATATCTTCAAAGCTAGACCAGCTAGAATAGTGAATTAAAATGATTATTACAGCCAACAAATTTACCTATAAAATAAAACTAATCACAGTAAAATCGGATAAGAGGTTTGGTTTTTACAGAGCTTCAAAGTCAAATTTGCGTGATTTGACCCAAAAACAATCTTTTTTTCCATCTCAATTTTCTTCAACTTCTGCCAAGGAGAGGTGCTTGTACGATTCTTTTAAAAATTTACGCATAGTCTTACAATCAAATCTTTCATACATCATTTTGGTCTAGCTCCATTACTTCGAACAGTTTTTATACGTTAAGTGTAGAAAACTAGGGTTAATTTTAGCTCGAAATCAATACAATTCAATTCACACTGCCCCTAAAGATCTGCAATTCGTAAAATCTATTCAAAGTACATATGTCGAAATCGACGGTAGTGGTATATCAATTCCACATAGCCCCTTGAAAATGCGAGAGCACGTAAACCTGTTATTTGGACATGCAGTACAGGATTTTCCTCTCATATATAATGTAAACAATAAGACTTTGGACTTAGTTTTTTCTACCTGTGATGATATTGTTGTTGAATCTAGTGATTTCCCACTGCTTCCTTTAGATTCACATCATCCCGCGCTTAATATCACCGTAAATCTCACTTCGTCACACGTAAATAAATCTGATACACTACATGAAACTTATTACAATTTCAAAATTGCCGATTATTGTCTTTTTAATGAAGCGATTTCGAGTATTGACTGGGATCTAGAATTTGAAAATAGAAATCTTGAAGACTCGGTAAGTTATTTTTATACTATGTACTTTGTATTCTTTTATTGATCAATTTGTCCCTTTAAAAACGGCTAACTATGATAACTTTCCTCACTGGTTTTCACATGACCTAAAAAACATTATCCAACAGAAAAAAAATGCGCATAAAGAATATAAAAATACTGGATGCATAGCAAAGTACAACGTTTTTTCTAAACTTCGATCTGAGTGCAAGACAAAGCTTTCAAATGATTACAAACGCTACATGCGTGAACTTGAGTCATCCATTTCTCAAAATTCGAAATATTTATGGAACTATATAAAGTCATTAAAGTCAAATGACTCGCTACCTAGTAGAATGTATTTGGTTGGCACTCATAGTAGCGATATGACAACCATAGCAAATATGTTTGCTTCTTATTTCTCAAGCGTATATAGTAATAACTCTAGTAAATATGAGCCCCCTGAACAGTCTAATACTATAAGCATATCTGATTTTTGCATGCCGCCTTCATCTATTTTCAAAAAGCTATCGCAACTTGACACCAGCAAGAGTGCCGGGCCTGATCTTATCCCCCCGATACTCCTCAAAAGCTGTGCCTCTACGTTATCAGCTCCTCTCACTAGTATTTTTAATCGTTCATTGTCTTCAGGGATTTTCCCTGATGTATGGAAAATTAGTCATGTACTACCCATATTTAAAGCAGGCGATAAAAGTGATATTTGCAACTACCGTCCAATTTGCATTTTATCTACAATCCCAAAGGTCTTTGAAAGCATTTTAACTGATTATTTAAATTTGATAATTCGTCCAAAAATAAGTCAACATCAGCATGGCTTTTGCTCTAAAAAATCGACAAATACAAACCTCGTCACGTACTACAATTACATAGCAAAGTCATTTGTATCATCCAATCAGGTTCATTCAATTTATGCAGATTTCTCAAAGGCTTTCGACAAAATTAATATTGACTTGCTTATTAGGAAAGTAAAGTCTTTCGGATTTGATGGTTCAATTCTACAATGGCTGAGTGACTATCTTCGAAACCGTTCTCTTATAGTCAAATTAAAACATGGCTATTATTCTAACCCGTTCCTTTCGACATCAGGAGTTCCCCAGGGATCACATTTAGGGCCAATACTCTTCTTGCTATTTATAAATGATATTGACTCTATTTTCCATGATGTAGATTTTTTATTATTTGCCGATGATTGCAAAATCTTCAAACGTATTTCTTCAATGACCGATATTTCCATTCTGCAAGCAAACATTGAATAGTTTAGTATTAAACATCAACAAATGCCACTGTGTAGTATTCAATAGGTCAACATTGATTTTCGAAGTTAACTACCGAATCAATAATACCCCCTTGTGTCTAGTTGAGTCAATTAATGATTTAGGTGTCACTTTCGATTCCTCTTTAACATTTAATAGCCATATAGTTGATATTACTAACCACTCTCGTCGAATGTTAGGCTTTCTTATGAGAAACACACAAAAGTTCTTTAACATAAACACGTTAAAAATGTTGTACTTTTCGCTAGTAAGAAGTAAGTTGGATTATGCTTCGGTCATATGGAACCCGCACTATCATTCCCATATTGATCTCATGGAAAGAATTCAAAATAATTTTGTCCGATATATTGCATTAAAGCTACAATGCCCTGAGCATGGAAGTAGTAGTATTAGTAGACTCTTAAGAATAACATCACTAGAAACACGAAGATACCAAACGGATGCAATTTTTTTGTTTAACGTTATAAACAACAATCTCGATGTACCAGAAGTTCTTTCTGATTTATCATTTAGAACTCCTAGCAGATTCACTAGATGTAACGACATGTTTATCCTTACTAACAATAAAACGAATTATATAAGAAATTCACCAATTGAAAGATTAAAACGTGTAGGAAATGAATTAAGTAATAGTTTAGATTTTTATAATACGAATGTTGAATTTATTAAGTATATTACTTCTCGCCCAGAATTGAATTGAATTATATAACAGAAGTCTAAATTTTTATATCTATAAAATAACGCTACTCTTAAACTTAAATTTTAAAATTGTAAATAATGTTTTAATGGATCTCCGATCCGTATATAATTGAAATAAATAAATAAATATAGTATGATGAATTGTCAATGAAGGCGGGACCTTAATAACATCTCATCATGTAACCGCCTTGCATTTTAGCTGCAGCGCAACCGACAAATTCTGTTCGTGGATATGTCATTTGGGTCATGTTTGGAATTTTTTTTTGCATAAACTCTTCAAAAGTACTTATTTCACTTGTCTCAAAAAACCATAATCGCATAATCAATCAATACAATTCAATTCACACTGCCCCTAAAGATCTGCAATTCGTAAAATCTATTCAAAGTATGTCGAAATCGAGCCAAAATTAACCGTAGTTTTCTGCACTTAACGTATAAAAACTGTTAGAAGTAATGGAGCTAGATCAAAATGATGTACGAAAGATTTGATTGTAAGACTATGCGCCAATTTTTAAAAGAATCGTACAAGCACCTTACCTTGGCAGAAGTTGGAGAAAATTGAGATGGAGAAAAAGATTGTTTTTGGGTCAAATCACGCAAATTTGACTTTGAAGCTCTGTAAAAACCAAACGTCTTATCCGATTTTAGTGTGGTTAGTTTTATTTTATAGGTAAATTTGTTGGCTGTAATAATCATTTTATTTCAGTATTCTAGCTGGTCTAGCTTTGGAGATATTAGGCTTTAAGTCGTGGAAGAAAATGATTTTTTCAAAAATCTTTAAATGCCTGTGGCAGCTAAAGGGTTAAGCTGAGGGGATATGTTCCGTACAACTTTTTTGCTGGAAATCACATGAGGAATCACAATCCGGTCCGTTTATGCGGCAGTTTCCGGACACCCTGTATATAGAATAAGCTATTTCAATAAAGTGTGTCAGTCAGTTACAGCTATACACAAGCATTTCAATTAGCAACCTTTGAACAGATTGTGTGCTATGTTAACATTACAATTTACAGATTGATATGGACTTCCAACAGATGCACTCTGTTGCCACGAAACTTTCGGATCAAATTTCCGCTTTATTTGGATAAATTTAAAGTTATCTTCCACGAAAAAAATTAAAGATGCAAGCAGCCTGGATCTTTTACATAATTACATAAAAACTGAAAAATATTCAAACATTGGTAAATTTACATGACATTTTTAAAATTATATACAAGTTATATACATTATGGTATGCTTCTGATTGCCAATCGCGACATAATACCGATTTTTATTTTTTAGTTCTTTTTTCTTATTTTGGTTGAGCTCACAAATTTGTAGGATTTGTATGCAATAAACACATTTTTTTAGGGTTTTTTACACTTTTCAAAAAACCCTTATGGAATCAATTGTGTCTGGGGTACTACAAGGATCACATTTGGAACCCTTACTGTTTTTAATATTTATTAATGCTATAGATCTTGTATTTCATGATGTCAAATTCTTACTGTTCGCTGATGATTGTAAGATCTTTAAAAGGGTAAACTCTTACGATGACATGGAAGTACTCCAAAATAATTTGAACAGCTTCTTCACATATTGTATAAATAATAGTCTTGATCTCAACATAAAGAAGTGTTAATACATATATGATTTCTAATCGCACTAATTCTAGCTTTCCATGTAACTATTCCATAAATGGGGTAAAGCTGAAACAGTTTGATCAGATGAAAGATTTGGGAGTAACACTTGATTCATCACTTACATTTGTTGTTCACATTAACAACATCGTCATTGAAGCTTTCAGAAATTTAGGTTTCACTATCAGAAACACTAAGGATTTTTATAACGTTAATACATTGAAAGTTCTGTATTTTTCTTTAGTTCGTAGTAAGCTCGATTATGCTTCGGTTCTATGGAACCCGCATTTTGGAATAAACCAAGAGTCTTTGGAAAAGGTACAGAACAGATTCTTACGATATGTTGGCTTCAAATTGGGTCGTACAGTAGACAATCTTAACTTAAATGAAATTATGTTAACGCTTAACCTCACTTCGCTTGAAACAAGAAGGAAATGTTGTGATGCATTACATATTCTTGTTTAACCTCATAAACGGAATTCTTGATGTTCCGGATATTCTCTCGGAAATAACATTAAGAGTTCCTTCTAGGCTCACAAGATGCAATAATATTTTTTACTATACTAAGTGTAGAACAACTTACTGTCAGAACTCTCCATTAGAGAGACTCAAGCGTATTGGAAACATATAATAGGGCAGCAGCTCGATCTCTTCAATACTAACATTTATGCGATTAAACATGTAGTAAATAACTTATAAATACTGTTTTGTTCTATTTGAATTTCCTATTTATTTGCATTTTTTTTTCTCAAATTTTATTATTGTTTTTACTTTTTACTTTGTAATACTTAGCTTGTTAAATTTTGCTTTTTCTTTTATTTCATCTATTACTTTTATCCCCTTTGAATATCTACTGTGTTAATAATAACTATGTACTTTGTTAATGGATTATATCCGTATATAATGAATAAATAAATAAATAATTAAATAAATAAATTTTGTCCGTCCGTCTGTTCACTAAATAACTCGCGAACGGCTTAACCGATCGTCATGAAATTTGGTTGGAATGTTTAGAATGGTAACAGTCTTTGGCAGCACGAAATACTTAAAAGTTGGTAGGTAAAAAATAACAGGGTGTCCCGGACATTTGAAAATTTGTTCACTAAATAACTCGTGAACGGCTTAACGGATCGTCATTAAATTTGGTAGGAATGTGTAGAATGGTAGCAGTCTTTGGCATGAAATACTTAAAAATTTGTATGGCAAAGATAACAGGGAGTCCCGGACATCGACAAATTTGTTCAATAAATAACTCGCGAACGGCTTAACCGATCGTCATGTATTTTGGTAGGAATGTGTAGAATAGTAACAGTCTTTGGCACGAAATAGTTAGAAGTTGGTAGGGCAAAGTAAACAGGGTGTCCAGGAGATTTAAAAATTTGTTCACTAACCGATATTTTTGGATTGGTCTAATTAAAAAGTGTTCTGGAACGCGTTTGTTTAGACCAGTGGTTCCAAACTCACAAATGTCTGCGGAACACTTATATATATATATATATATATTTAAGAGCGAAATTAATAATAATTAAACGGAAATTAGTGGGGTTTTAGCACGCACAATTAATTGTAAACTAAATATTTCGATAAGGCAGTATTTTAGAAAGCTGTAAACGACGTTAATTTAAGGTGAAGTCTTTGTCACTGCCTTTTTTCCAAAAATGGCTCATACAAATAGAGTAAAAATTAGAGCCCGTCGCTATATTTTTTGAAAAAGAGTAACTACATCTGAAAAGTGCCATATTTACATAAATATAAAGAAGAACACGCGGCACAATTCTAAAGAGGATCCGCTTGAATACGTCGATGTATCGGGCTTTCAGGGGCAAAACGAATAGGTACAACGTGTCTGCCCTTTATGTTCATAAGAGTAGGTGTCATCAAACCAAAATGGTTAGCAGTTACTCCGCGGAACAAGTACTTCATCCCGGGACCGAATTTCCCATTTGGGCAACCTCTGCAACTCCACGAGGCGGCATATTTTTGAAACTTTCATTAAATTTAAAGTTATGTGAAATACGAGGAATCAGGAGGCGAGTTTGATAAGCTAGACAAAAAAAAAACAAATGATACTTTGAAAAACCGGTCAGTGGCAGATTTTCATATTTATCGCAAGTTCCAAATTTTGCCGCCTTACGAGCTCTACAAAATTTCAACTAATTTCAGCTGGTTATAACTGATCAGTGGGAACAATTCTATAAATAAAGAAACAAATGATGCCAAAGGGCATTCTGTCAGAAACCACCAAAAAAAATTATTTTAATTATTTTCTTATTCAAAGAAATTGAAGTCGGTTTGCAATTTTTACAATCCTACAATTTATCGATTGATCCTTGATTGCTAAGTAGTTCAATAAGGCTAGCTAAAAAAGGTTAGAATTAGCTGGCATTTCTAAA
This sequence comes from Microchrysa polita, assembly GCA_949715475.1. Classification (NCBI taxonomy): domain Eukaryota; kingdom Metazoa; phylum Arthropoda; class Insecta; order Diptera; family Stratiomyidae; genus Microchrysa; species Microchrysa polita. The sequence continues at coordinate 10,402,695 of OX454422.1, read as the reverse complement.
AATCAGAATAAACTCTGGTCGCTGAACTTTCAATTTTTTTCCTCCAAACACAAGGTGTTTGAATAAAGTTAAAAATGCCGCATCTAAAATGACTGCCTAAAGGACGCCACAGACCTAGCGATTGCCCGAACGCTGCCCACAATCGATCTGCCGCTCGTACAGCACACACACTAGGCAATTTATCGGGCAATCTGAAATTGACAGTCTCACGGTCCACAAGACACAACACAAAGTAGCGAAATTATACAATTTTTGGCGATGAAAGATGGACATCCAGTGGCGCAACCACGGGAGGGGCTAAGGGGGCTAAAGCCCCTCCCAGACCCAAACAATTGGGAAATAAAAAAAAATCAAAATGAAATATGAAGCAATGCACTTCGTTGCAGATTTTCTAAAATGTGAATTCTTGCTATCGCAGCATAATTTATGCACCAGTCTCCATGGTCTGAACAAGCTGCAACATCCTTACCAGATTGTTTTTTTTTTCGAAAAATATTTGTGCAAAAATAATAAAATAAAAATTCCAAGTTCTTAGGAGAGTTTTGCAAAAAAAAAATACGTATTGTTCATATTGTTCAAAATAAATGCTTTGCATAAAAAATCCGCAAAATCCTAGTAAAAATTAAACTGTTTATAAGCGTTGTATCCTTCGGTGTTATATCATAATATAAGGAGCGGCCATCGTATTAATTCACATCCAAACTCTATCGGTTCATAGCGAGAGGGTCCTGTTTGTGGAGCTGCCCAACTTCAGTCCGAATTATGTTTTTGCCTAAATTCCTATTTTTCACACGGGCTTTAACAAATTATGCTCTAACTTCAGTTGGTAATTTTTTGCCCAGCGGCACATCTCGACTTTCGTAAAATGTCGTGAGATGTCCTTACCTCTATATTTGGATTCCTGAACGGGTGATAACGACAAAAATCCACAAATTCACATGATAAATCCATGGGGCGGTTTCTACCCTTTCTGTTATAGAAACGCTTGTAGCGCATAGCGAGTGGCGTACTTCCTATCCCGATCCGCGCCTTATTTTTTTAATATTTACTAGGGCCTCAAAGTCCGTTAAGTATCAGGTACATTACATTATTGTCTATAGGAAAGTCCTATTTGATCAAATATAATTGTCGATATGTTTCGGTTCACGATCTATTGGTTTTTCGTTATACTTGCTTTGTCACTACGCAACGCTAAGCTATACAAACAAAATTAAATCGAAAAACCCAGGCTGCAATGGAGGCTTTAAACATCAGCGAGGCTCCATTACAAAATAACAAAATCTCCCAACTTCCGGAAGCAAACTTCAATGCCTAATTATATGGATGGCTTTAGCCCCCTCCAGGACAAGATATACTGATTGCGCCACTGTGGACATCCATTGCTACTTTTGATGGAGAATGGCCGCCACAACCACAGCATGAAGAACGACCACAGGTTTATGTCAAAAAATCAGCAACTGAGAGCACATGATTGTCATGACAGCTTGTACGGAAAATTGCATGGCAACACGTTCCACACGTCAAATCAAGAAATTGAATCCGATGGTCACATACACCACCTATCGATTTATCTCGCAATCAAAAAATCTCGCCAATCGATCGAAGGGTCTGTGGCGCTTCTTGGGTTTCAACCTATACTTAGCCTGCTAATTCCCCACTGACTGCCTTAGGCTTCAACCTACTCAGCCTGCCAATTCCCCCTACTGGCTGTGGTTGGAACTTGTGGCGGAAACTTATTATATGAAGAAAATTGCGAATGATAGAAAGAACATAGATACATACATACTTAGTGCTAGTTTTATTTAAATCTTTTATTTTACTTTTTTCTTCCTTGGGTTCACCATCATAAGATAGCGCCACCATTTAAACCCACCCGGGACAAACCAATTTTCAAGAAATTTACGTTGTCACATTTTTTTCATAGTTCCATGGAAACCACACATCCACTTCGAAAGCGAGTGGTTCACTTCCACGTATAACAAGTGACAAAGGGCGGCAATTTGATCACTGCCTAGGGGCACCATTGAGGGTAAAACCGGGTTTGGCTCAGCCAATCGCCTCTCAATCTGTGGATGAACAGGCTTACTCGCGACCCCAGAGTCAAATGGTTAATCTCGGACAGCAAGGAGCACTGAACCGTAAAGAGGTTTGGTCTGGCCTGTAGCAAGCAATCAACTGGGTTTTGAATTTACGGAGGGTTCTACTGAAGATCTCATCGGTTCTTGGATTCAGTCAGTAGCAAACAGTTTTTTCGTTTTTCTTCGTTCAGAGGGATTAAAACTAGGTTGGACTAAATCGAATGAAAATGCCCTCCCACTGTTGCTAGTGAAGATTGGCTGTTTCCGCTTTTGACCAAGATGTATTCATGTACTTAATCAATAAATCTTGATTTGATGCTTATTTTGTTTCCGAAAACTCCTTCAAAATATTTTCCTACGAACGCAATTATTATCCGTTAGAATTTAACATTATTACAAAAAAGCACTAGCCCTACAAGACTTATCGTTGCCAAATGCAAACTGAAAATTAGCTTCAAGTTTTTTAAGGTCTAAATATAATGGATTTAATGTTGTTGAAGGCTAATTTTTAACATGTAATTTTAATTAAATATTTACAAGAAAATACAACTTTTTTATAAGTCGTGTTCTGAGTCTACCGCGGACCACCTACAAGTCTTTCGCGGACCACCTTCGGTCCGCGGACCACTTGTTGGGAAACAGTGGTTTAGACCAATCCAAAAATAGATTTACGAGAAGCATTTCATTAGTATTGTGCACAATTCTTATTTAATACCTATAAAATATATGTGCAAAATTATTCACTATGTATGTATCCAAAATCTAAAAAACCCTCGTAATGCGGGCGAAGCCCTCTGTACGCCGGTATTTTTCTTTTATAACGTTAACTTCATGCTTTTGTCTGTCCGCAATATGACGTACAATACCCACACAATGGTTGCCGGTTAATGGAATGTAATGCCTGCTTTACAATTTCACCGTTATTTATTTTATTTGTATTGGAACTCATAATTTTCTTTTTATAAATTGTTTTTTAATAAATTGTACTTAAAAAAAATGTTGCGAAATATTTTATAAAATATTTTCAGACTTCGACAAAAATATTTGAAAATTTGTCTACTATATGATATAATACGTGTTGCCATTCGCAGATTAATGCTGTAGGTAAAGTTTAATAACGCTGCATAAAAAGGGTATTTGACTATAGCTCAGTACCTTTTGTTAAGAAAGATGTTGATGTTGTAGCATTGTAAACACATTTTTGAAAATAACGGACAACGCCACGCGCACTCTCGTGGCTTACATTAGAATTAAGTAATAGCTTTAAGTGTTGGCAATGCTGTATGGTCGCCACACGCACTCTCGTGGCTTACATTAGAATGAAGTAATAGCTTTAAGTGTTGGCAATGCTGTATGGTCGAGTGACATTCCTGACACTTGTAATCCGACGTGAAGAGACGTTCAAATAAAGAAAACTTGTAAAAATTGAAATTAATAGTGTGTGTGTTCGACAATATTACACATAGTAAAATTTTACTATTTTATAGTGTTTTGCGTAAACGTAATTCAATAAATAAATAATAACAAACATTCAATAAATAAATAATAACAAACATTTCGTAAAATTAACAACCAAATAGTAAGTTGTTTTCTTTACAATTTCGATAGTGATTTTAACCATTTCTGTACTATTTTTGTGGTAATCTCAGTTTCAACCAGTAAAATATGTAATTAAAAAATAGTTAAAATTAACTATTTATTTCTCTGGGTGTATGGATTTTAGTATTAATGTACAGTCTCAACAATATTGATATCGCGATTTTTAATTTTTTAAGTGTAAAACAACCACGCTGAAGACAACGCTCCAGATGACAACGCCGGATAGACCACAGTGAGTACTGGTAGGAAACATAGATTACCCCCAATTATACTTTTGGAACCCGAATCTACCCTCCCCCTCCTCCAGTAGAAAAAACTACCAGAGTCATATCTACTCAAGAAAAGAGGAACAGCCACCCATGTGCTCCTCAATACACGCGAGGATTACGACCAAGCGAAGAAAGTGCTACAAGATGGCAAAAACCAATTCTTTACATTCACTCCAAAGGAGTCCCGACCCATCAAAATGGCGCTTAGAGGTCTGCACCACCAACCACCTGCTATTCTGACAGCCTTGCATTTTGCAGATATACCTGAAGTTCGCTAACCGGCCCATGGACTCTATCAACCATGCTCTCTTTGTCCTCAAAACAGACCATATCCTAAATGCCAACCGGGAAATTCCATCCATAGCGTGTCTCCGTGATTTGGAAAAGGCATTCGACACTGTGTGGCAAGACGGCCTCATTTATCAAATGAAAATAATTTTCAAATTCCACCCACATCTCTGTGCACTCCTTGGTAGTTTCCTCAGCAATAGATCGGCTGTTGTTAAAGTTGACTCTGCGAGATCAACACCATTTAACATCACATGCGGCATTCCCCAGGGTTCCGTGCTTTCCGCTCTTCTATTCTGTCTCTACACAGCAGACATTATCAGGCTCCAGCAATCACTCTCTCTACAATAGAGCAAAGACAATTCGCATCGATGCTTTCATGATAAAACTCCTGATTAAGTTCCTAGCCGACTGTGAAACTCACCCAAATTCTTTAGTACGAGAAGCCTTCACGGCCATCCCACCTGAAATTACTCCCTCAGACCACCTCACTATCCTCTATTTCTCCATAGGCAAAATTTACTATTAAATAATGACAGACAGATCACTCTTTACAACCGAAGACTAGATACCAATAACCCGCAGCCCATGTACTCGACGGCACAATTTCCCGTTGATCTGTAGGATAAGTTTTTGTTTATAGTTTATTGTAAAATACTCCCCGGCTCCTCTTTACCCTCTTTCCTCCCTCTCCCACCGTAGGATTAAACACCCATTTCGCGGTCCAGAAGATATTGGGGTTTTTACGTTTTCCCCAATACACAGGTAATTTTGACTTTTCATCTATATGAACTAACTCTGCTCTGCTTATCTCGTTTCAGATCAATAGTACATACACTCAGAGAAAAAAACGCACATTCATATTAAAAGCTCCACATTTAAATTGAACGCAGTATTCGTTTGAAAAATCTCGTTTGATTTGAGCGAGTTCTCATTTACGCTAAAAGAATTTCTTTTAAAACAAAAGAGTAGCTAAGCCCCAAACGGCGGTCGTTTAAATCAAAAGATTCCGCATTACATAGTAATGTGTATGCATTCCTTTACGTAACAAATACACATACATAAAGGACGCGATGCCAAAATATCATTTGTTTCAACTTAGCACAACAGGTAGTTAATACTTCTGGCCGGTCCGATGAGTCTCACGTGTTCATGTTCATTGTGTACAAATGTGTAGTGTCTAACAACAAACGTGTATGTCATTAGTTAGAATCTTCGTCGATGTTAAGAGTGTTTTCGAGAATGTACTTTTGCATTCATCTGGAGGAATGGACGCTTCCACACGTGCAAATTAAGTTTAGCGGGTGTTAAAATAAAAGTGTTATGTATTAATCATATTAAAATTAGACATAAATAAAAAATAAAGTGTTTTCCTGAAGTTTTCATAAGTTTTATTATTTATTGATTTGTCAACCCAGGTAACAGTGAGTATCTAATCGAATGGAGAATGGACAATCAAACGGAATGTATTATTTTATTTCAGCAGAGTTTGCTTTTAATTCCATGTAAAACTCAATTATTTTGAATGGGGTAATTTCTATGAAATGAAAACGGGATATGTTACTTTCGAAATACATATCGTTTCATTAAAAAGAAGGCTTCGTTTAATATAAATAACAAAAATGTTCAATATAAAAACGAAGACGTTTGATACAATTGCCTTTCATTTATTCAAAATGCGTTACCCGTTTACAATCAAAGAATAAGTGTTTATTTCAATGAAGAATACGTTTAAATCGACTGGCTCCTTCTTTTCAGGTAAACGCAAATTCTTTTAATTCAAACGCCTTTTTACAACTCATTATGCTTTTGAAAGAAACGCCACTCGTTAGAATTAAACGCATTTGCTTGTGGAGCCAAATCAAAAGCGCAAATTGTTTGAATTAAATATATTTCGTTCAATATGAGTGAATATTTCTCTGAGTGTATTAAGTTTAGATAAAATTTGTAATAAATTCTTAAAATTAGCTTATAAGACCATTGTAAAGTACCTTCAGTACTACCCCACATTCCATGTTAAATGACGTTGTAATAAAGAACTTTACTTTAAGTCTAAAAATGTTTTCCAATGAGTTCTTTACTCATTGGTACTCTTCGGCCGGCCCCACACCGACCGGAGTGTGGCAAACCCCGCGCAAAAGACCGGTCCAAGAATGATACCTTGGATTCGCTCAACCACATTGTTGCACTGCTGGTGCACGACTTTCGTATCAATCTTTTGCACGGGGTTTGCCACACTCCGGTCGGTGTGGGGCCGGCATGCTTGTTAAAAACTGTTCGAAGATAAATTTGTTTGGAGTTTCTATAGCTCCCTACCATATTGCAACTTCTCCTGGTTTCTCTTGAATGTTAAATTTTCTGGTAATCCGATAACTCGCCTGTACGCATTCTATTCAACAAATAAATTGACTGAGCACGCATGTCACATATGCAACATATACGAGTACAAACATAAAGCCAACTCCAAATTTCCAATAAACTTCCTCGAATTTACGAATATAACTCCGAACATGACAAAGAGGCAGTCGCGCAAAAAAATATCGGGAATTTATATGAAACTGATAACGATATCCCCATATATTCCCAAAAAGAGAGTCGTGTTCACCATAGCTCCCAATAGCTGGCAGTGGGAGTGTAGCCGATTCTAAACCAAACACGGTCACATCTTCAACTATATCGGCAGAGTACGTGAGAAACACTAGAGAAATATAGATCCGGTTGAAATTTCGCCTAGTTTTAAGCTGTGAGCGCAAGCCATGAAACACGGTGCCAATCCTGTAGACGATATTATTACACTTATAATAATATCGTATACAAGAATGGCACCATGTTTCATTGCTTGCGCTAACAGCCGAAAACTAGACGAAATTGCAACCGGATCTATATTTCTAGTTTCTCACGTACTTTGGCGACATAGTTGAAGATGTGACCGTTTTTGATTTAGAATCGGTTACACTACCACTACCAGCTATTGGGAACAGCTATGGTGAACACGACTCTCTTTTTAGGAATACCGTATTGGGATATCGTTATCAGTTTCATATAAATTCCCGATATTTTTGCGCGACTGTCTCTTTGTCATGTTCCCAGTTATATTCGTTGGAAGGAAGTTAATTGGAAATTTTTAGGTGGCTTTATGTTTGTATATAATGTTGCATATGTGACATGCGTGCTCAGTCAATTTATTGTTAATATCCGTAGAATGCGTACAGGCAAGTCATCGGATTACCAGAAAATTAATTGAACATTCAAGAGAAACCAGGAAAACTTTCAATATGGTAGGGAGCGAGAAACTCCAAACAAATTTTTATCTTCGAACAGTTTTTAACAAGCCTAAAGCCGGCCCCACACCGACCGGAGTGTGGCGAACCCCGTGCAAAAGATTGATACGAAAGTCGTGCAGCAGCAGTGCAACAGTGTGATTGAGCGAATCCAAGGTATCATTCTTGGACCGATCTTTTGCGCGGTGTTTGCAACACTCCGGTCGATGTGGGGCCGGCTTAAGAGCCCCAATGAGTAAAGAATTTATTGGAAAATTTTCAAAATTTCATCAAATTTGTTTCATTATTGGTTTCCCAATTCATGTACTTACAATTCTTACGATACCGTGCTTTGACTATATGCTACACAGTTGAAAAACTGGTGTAATTTTTTGGATAATTTTAACTCAACATAGTTTATAACAAGCATGCATACGAAATTTTGAATTCGCTTTATGAACTCAACGGGAGTAAAACATATTTACACAAAAAGTGGATCATTTTTATCTATCTTTTTGATAGATGATGGACTCAATTTGAATATTTTTTCTATAAAACCATTTGTTCTAACCACGACGAAGGGTACCCCAAATTTTGTATCAATTTTATAAGTCTATAGAAGTCAGGATATCTAATAATAATGTGCTTATCATTTTTACGCGGTCGCAAAGTCAAATATCAAATCGAGTTTCCGCTGAAAGCTGTTTTATCTATGTAAGCGAATCAATTCGATACAGATCTTAGATAAAAATTTAATTTCTACCCAAAATTAAGGTAAATTTCATCCCTGAAGTGTATCGTTTACGATATGAAACATGGGCAAGTTAATGTTGCGTACAGTACAGTTCCTCTGTGGCTCACTTGGTTGAGTCGCGATGCTACTAATCTAGATGTCCGGAGATCGAATCTCGGCGTGGTCAAAAATTTCCGTAAATGTGTGGATAGGAAATATAGTGCTTGCAACATTATAACACTCCGAAATGATATGCAAATGTAACGTTGACTCGAAATTGCCTATAAACGACTGAGTGAACGCACCATGCCCCACAAGGGGTTACGGTACAGAGAAAGACAATACAGTTTCGGGTGTTTATGAAAATGGTGTCTTTTTGAAATGATGTATTGATTTTACCTTAGTTTCTTATTAAATCTACGAGTTATTGTGTCGAAATAACTGACACTATTTGTGGTGTACATTCTAATCTTATTCTTATTATTCTTATTTCAATATAACCATGGTTTATTATTTTTATACAAAAATTAGATAGATTTATATAGATAAATTTTTATATTGAAAGTACACCAAATTTTTCGACTGTGTACCTAATCATCAACATAAATTCTATTGTCTTTTTCCCAAAGATAGCCTTGGTACTTGAAATCGACACTTATTTTATATCTCGTGGATATTTGGTGTCATAACTGGCTGTCATCGTATTCTTTACTCCAAGAACAGATCGACCGACAAGTTTCATATGGCTTTTGCTTTCCCGGGAATCGCTACGTGCGTCCTTTATCAAGCAACGTTAGAACATATACTCTTAAATATTTGCAATACTATTGTGACCGATCAAGGCAGACAGTTCCAGAAACAAAGTTTTCGGTGCAAAATAAAAAAAAAAAAAAAAACGGTAAAAACCATTAACCGTAAGTTTGAGATTCAGCGAAATTTTTTGTTTGTTTGCATGCACACATATATGTACATAGACAGATAAATATAGAGAGAGACTGTGCGCACCGTGCCGTTATAACAGGAATATTCCAGTTAGTTTAGTCGCACATTGCATTGCAACACGTAGACGAGTGAAGTCGAACGACATTCGCTGTTAACAATACCATACAAACGATTGTGTTTTCATTTATTTAAAAAAGCGAGTGTCGTAAAAAATCCATTCTAACATATGAAAATAGGTCCGTCAGATTGCCCTGGTATTTTTCACCCAACATAACTCTGTATTTGAAAATTAAATCGAATAACTGTCATATTTCTATATATTGAGAAAATTCAAATAATAAATATGGAATGCGAGTAAATAAGTGTGATTTTATATTTTACTCACGACTCGAACCAATTGTAACAAAAATACAAGGAATTTTCGCAATAACCGAAAGGCTCTTAAGTGCAATAGATAAATGATTGGATGCAATTCAAACTTATACGAGGCGGTGAGGGTAATAAGTGCATTTTGTGTAGAGTGTGGATTTAGTGACCCGGGGAACAACAAGTGCGTGTTCTGAATTATCAAAGACCTCCTGAAAGTAGAAGCAGTGATAGGCCAAAGAAAGAAAAGAGAAAAAAAAAAACAATTCTTCAAAGCCTCAAGGCTCTTTTTCTGGAATTAATCGTCGTGCGGCAGATGGAGAAGAGTCCAATCCAATTCAAACACTATAGAAAAAAAGCGAGCGAAAAGGCATTTTACATCATGCGTACGTTTCTGTCATATTTTTTTCGTGCATTTAGAACGTTCGCGAATTAAAAATTGAATTTTCGAACCAATTGTAACAAAAATACAAGAAACTTTCACAACAATCGACAATTAAATGCCATTGAAACTTATAGAGGTGATAATATGTACAGTATTGAATTTGTAACCAGAGGGAATAATAAGTACATGTTGTGAATTTTCCAAGCCTCTACACGCGTGTGAATAACTTTTCATTCAAAATGTCTCAAAATCGTTAGAAGGAATCAAATCGGAGCAAAACAGTTGAGTAGAAATTAGTTTTAATATGAAATTAATTGTGAGATTTGATAAAAATGTCGTCTCACACGTCATACAACGTTCAGAACTATAAAACTAGATAAAGAATTCGGTGAATACGGAAAATATTATATCAGAGGAACAGAAAAGGAGCCAATCAAAAATCAAATCTTTTTGGCTAAAAACATAAATATGCCGTAAGCCTTTTTTCGGGACCATGATAATTATTGGCTGTTTTGTCGGCATCCAATCGCGTCAAAAAAATGCAGAAATTGGCAACAACTTAGCCCTAATAACAAAAACTGAAAAAGCTCGTATTACGACCATACAACGACTACAGAAAGAAGCCCCAGACGAAAGACTCATGAAAGTTTTGCTAAAATGCACTAATAAATTTAAAGTGTCCAAATGAAATTAATACAATGCAAATTATTTAACAAGTTTTAATAATTTTAAATGTCTGAAAATCGTTACAAGGAATGAAATCGGAGCAAAACAGTTGAGTAGAAATTAGCATTAATATGAAATTAATTGTGAGATGTGATAAAAATGTCGTCTCACACGTTGTAATGGACTGACTCAGACACATAAGTGTCAATTTTTGAATTCGCTTGGTTTCTACAAATGTCTTTGATCAGATTTATTTCAAATCATTGACATTTGTAAAAATCCCGCTCAAATTCAACAATCGACATTTATGCGTGTGAATCAATCCTAAGGCGACAGCTGTTTTGACAGTTCGGCCATAACGAAGTGGCATTGCCATATGATAAATTTTGCCACTTCAGTTGGCGGTCATGGGTGAAATGGGGATTGGTGACGGCGGTCGGGGGAAAACTGTCACGGAGATGACAGTTAGTTTTTGGCGGGGAAGATAGCGTGGTGACAAAAAAATGGAGTGAAAGTGTAGTGAAGAATTGATAGATAAAAAAAAGGAAATAAATGGAGTACCGGATTTTCAAGGGCGAAGCAGCAAGCGAGGTATACGTACACCTGAGAAAGATAAAAAAAAGGAAAAATAAGCTAAGTAAATTGGTGACGTCTGGTGGGTGTTGCGTGCGCTTGTCTTTTTCTTTGTTGTTTTAGTGTAATGCGTCGCGGATAAAAAAGTTACTGGAAAAAAAAGGGTAGTAATACGTAAAAGCATTGAAAACCTAAACCGTCAAAATACATTTGATTATGGGGGTTACATTCATGTGTTAAAGTTCGCGTTTTGTTCCCTAACCCCATTCCAGGGTAGGTGATGGATGGACGGAGGCGCGTGCACCGTCCATAACCCCAAATATATAGTGGCGCTGCCAAATAGATGTTACTATGAGCGGTAGTGAATTTGTTGGCCGGAGGACTAGGTCCGTAAGAGCCTCTCTGTTAAAACGGCATCTGAATGGCCGCATTTCAATTTGCTACATAATTTTTGCTTCAGACTGGTGACAGCAAGAGCGGGATGAGGAGGCTTTCCTCCTCATTGTATATTCCCGCGGTTAAGATCATCTTTGCACACTGCGATAGTTTTCCCGTGGTGGACAAATTGCGAGGGAATGCAATTTGTCGACCGAAATGAGTGCAGCTGGCGAACTCGGTCATCGTATGACAGGCCTGCTGGGCTAGGCGCAACTAGAAGCGCCTAACTACCCGAGGGCGTGTGTGTACGTTGTTTGCCGTAGTACGGACTGCAACCCCAGTAGGCAGGCAACGAGGGAGGTCGGTGCACCCATAGTAGGAAGATAAGTTGCGGAACCAAGTCTTTTCGTACACCACGGGAAGATATTAGCGATCCGGTTGTTTGACAAATAATATAATAAATTTAGAAAAAGAAATATATGAAGGGTTACCGTACCATGTTCCTCTGGGTAACACACCAGAGGAGGGCAAATTTAAATACAGACAATAAAGATAGAGAGAAGAAATTAACACAAATTGGTAAATACGTGAAAGATTTAACAAGTTAGTGTCGTAAAAAATCCATTCTAATATATGAAAATAGGTCCGTCAGATTGCCCTGGTATTTTTCATCCAACATAACTCTGTATTTGAAAATTAAATCGAATAAACTGTCATATTTCTATATATTGAGAAAATTCAAAAAATAAATATGGAATGCGAGTAAATAAGTGTGATTTTAAATTTTACCTCTCGACTCGAACCAATTGTAACAAAAATACAAGGAATTTTCGCAATAACCGAAAAGCTCTTTAAGTGCAATAGATAAATGATTGGATGCAATTCAATTCAAATTCAATTATACGAGGCGGTGAGGGTAATAAGTGCATTTTGTGTAGAGTGTGGATTTTGTGAATAATAAGTGCGTGTTCTGAATTATCAAAGACCTCCTGAAAGTAGAAGCAGTGATAGGCCAAAGAAAGAAAAGAGAAAAACAAAAACAATTCTTCAAAGCCTCAAGCCTCTTTTTCTGGAATTAATCGTCGTGCGGCAGATGGAGAAGAGACCAATCCAATTCAACCACTAAAGAAAAAAGCGAGCGAAAAGGCTGTATGCATTTAACATTATGCGTACGTCTCTGTAATATTTTTTTCGGTGTGTTTTAGAACGTTCGCGAATCGAATCGAAGGACTCGAACCAATTGTAGCAGAAATACATGAACCGTTCACAACAATCGACAACCGAATGCGGCATTGAAACTTATAGAGGTGATAATATGTGCAGCATTTGACTTTGTAACCAGAGGGAATAATAAGTGCATGTTCTGAATTTTCCAAGCCTCTACACGCGTGTGAATGACTTTTCATTCAAAATGGCTGAAAATCGTTGGAAGAAATCAAATCGGATCAAAACAGTTGAGTTGAAATTAGTTTTAATATGAAATTAATTGTGAGATGTGATAAAAATGTCGTCTCACACGTCATACACCGCTTTTAGTAAATCCTGTCAGTAGTGTGAATCTCCTCTTAAATGAAGAAGAATATTATCTTCCATAATTGATTTTTTGGTTGAAAAATTAACATTTTTGTTAAAAAGTTAAAAAATTTCGCAAAAGTGAGCAATTTACTCCGAGACTCGCATTATATCGTAAAATCGAAATGTCCGTACCTTTAGTGACAATCCAGCGAATCAAGTAAATTAGAAAATGATGTTAACGAATCCGAAAAACCAACTTACGATAATGAAACACAGGGAAGTCTTAAACCCCTAACTGGAAAACAAATCGAAACAATAGAAAGAGTTCTAGATCCATCATACAATACCAACCATACTGTAAATTCAAAATTTGGCATAACTATCACTAAAAACGATATTCAAACTTTACAATCCGACAAATGGCTTAATGATCAAATAATTAACTTTTATCTAAATTTAATAACAGACAGAAGTACCCAAAACGAAAATCTACCAAAAGTATATGCTATGAATACATTCTTCCTTTCTCGACTTTTGGAATCAGATTATGACTCAGTTAAAAGATGGACAAAAAAAGTCAACATATTTTCATACGATATAATCCTAGTGCCAGTACATGTCGATAAAATTCATTGGACAATTACAGTTATCAATCTTCATTCAAATTTGATAAACTACTACGATTCATTAGGAAACGATAATGATGTAGCTCTTGAGACCCTAATTGAATATCTTTGCAGAGAAACTGAAGACAAAAGACATATTTCCGATAACGCGTTAATAAAATATATAATTCGCGACATGAACGATGATCGTTTCATTACGTCGATATTGGGTGGGATGAGGATAGCTGTGTGAGCCCATATGGCCTGGTCAAGCTATAGCCATATTTTGGATAATTCGCAGACGTAGCAATGTTCAAATGAATCCAGTTAAGCGTGTGTGTGTGTCAGTTTCACATTGTTCACATACATTCGAAGTCTTTTTATTTCGGGACGATGATAATTATTGGCTGTTTTGTCGGCATCCAATCGCGTCAAAAAAATGCAGAAATTGGCAACAACTTAGCCCTAATAACAAAAACTGAAAAAGCTCGTATTACGACCATACAACGACTACAGAAAGAAGCCCCAGACGAAAGACTCATGAAAGTTTTGCTAAAATGCAATCATAAATTTAAAGTGTCCTTCTTCTTCTTCCTTGCCTCGTTAAATAAGAAAAACCCCTAACATAACTCCACCCAATAACTTATAATCTATTAAACCAATGGTTTATCAAACTCATGATTCATGAAACCCAAATTCTGATTTCTGTCTGACAATAATATTTTGTTCTCTTATAACAACATCAGATAGATGTGATGTGTGATGAGAACATATCACTAAATCTCATTTAACAACACATGTAAGGTGATGTAAAAAGTTCAAATGAAATTAATATAATGCAAATTATTTAACAAGTTTTAAAATTTTTAAAAAATAATGTTCAATAGTGTGATCACTAGGGTTGAAACACAAAATAGGCAGGATAAAGGGCAGTAAACGTGCAAACAGAGGAAATTGTAGGGTAGTAAGTCATGAAGACATCTAATTGCGGTTAAGATCTACTAATCCGACTAAATGGTATTTTCAGTTAAATCTAAATTCGTGTCCTTTTTTGTCCTTTTTTATCTTTTCCACAAATTTTTATATTTTCAATATGTATTTTTAAATTATTTTTAGACTTTTGTAGCCCTACTGATGTGAAATTAACCAAAATTTGCCTGATGTTAGCTTTGTTCCTGTTCAAGTGAGATCTGGGTCGCGCCGTATTTACAGACTATATACCTTTACCCCCTTGTTTACACGCTTTATTCAAAAACTTGCATGACTAAGTGTATATGCCACTCACGAGGCTGACTTTTATCATGACTTTGCAGATATGTCAGTTCAACATAATACCGTCTTTGTTTGATTTTGACATTAAGAAATTATGTTTCAAAACTTTCGCAACATACAAACGGGTGTCCCATGAAAAAAA
The DNA here is from genome assembly GCA_949715475.1 of Microchrysa polita. Lineage (NCBI taxonomy): Eukaryota > Metazoa > Arthropoda > Insecta > Diptera > Stratiomyidae > Microchrysa > Microchrysa polita. The sequence continues at coordinate 10,387,624 of OX454422.1, read as the reverse complement.
TATGGAAATCTTGAATACGTACCAAGAAAGCGATGTAAGATGGATACCGAAGCGGCCCTTAAAGCAAAAATTGCAAAATCTAAGCACAGTCAGAAACAATAACTCACGTGAAACTATCACTATTAAACCACAAGGATGTCTGTCAAAGTTTCATAAATAATGTCGTCTGCACTAAAACCCAATTGAATTCGATCCGTAGAAAAACAGTTCAAAACACACCACTCTATCGTTTAGAATCGAGAATGTCCGTAAAATAGCACAACGAGATTGTCCCGGAATTGTCAAAACACTGTTCGAAAAATTTAAAATTGACACACTAAGGTCCTTAAAATGTCACAACAAAATTGTCCCAAATAAGTTTCTAAACAATGAATTTAATCCTTAAAACACACTCCCTACGATGGACGCACTAAACGTTCAAAACACATCACTCGATTGGTAAGATACGCACGCAATTGTCCGTTAAATATCACAAAAAAAAAATTGTCCCAAAACTGTCCGAATAAGTTTCCAGGCAATGAATTGAATCCTCCGAAATACACCACTCGATCGTTACAGTACGATAGTGTCAAAGAAAAACTGTCGCGAACAAATTTCCCAAACACTGTCCGAAAAAATTAAAATATTCAAATGCAATCCGCACTCTAAGCAAAAGCTCTTACAATAGCAAAAGCTCACACAACACCATAAAAGCTCACTCTCGAGTTCGACTCGCAAAGTATTGACCACGACCAAAGCTCAACTCATAATGAACGTTATGATGCCAACGGCTAAGTTGTTGAGACTTGCGCCAATCTTCTCTCGCGCAGAGCGAGCTTTATGTTCCCTCTCACGTCTCATAACTCACAGAGTCACCTGTGAGTTTCTATAGAAACTCACAGTTGTCGTCGGTGGTGATTTTAACGACAGATGTCGCAGGTTCTGCGGAAAATCTGTTTTTAAGGTATTTTCTGGCGATTGAAATTGGAGTGGAATTAAATTATTGGAAATCAGTTGTTTCGCGAAAATATTGTGTAGTCTGAGTGCATCAATTTCTGGGGAAAGTACAATGACTACGACACAGAACTTAGAACATTAGAATACACAGTGAACTCTCAAACGGCCAGATAGCAAGGACCAGTACCAAACCAAGCCAGAAAGAGATAACATACGCAGAGATCCTGAAAAGAGTGATGTCCGAATCGAGCGTTTCTCGGTTGTAAAAAGATCCTCCAAGAAAAATGTAAGCCACTTTGTGTGGGCTCACCGCTTGCTACGCTCGCATCTTGGCTTTAATGTGGCCCTTCAAAAATTTCCATAGAGCGTTTTTCAGTTGTAAAAGAGCCTCCAAAAAAATTAAGTCACTTTGTATCGCCCACAAAAGCGTTTCCCGGTTGTAAAAGACCCTGCAAAAAATTTAATCAACTTTGTATCGATCCGTGTGGCCCTTCAAAAATTTGGTTAAAGGCGAGGTGCGAGCGTAGCGAGAGGTGAGGTTACTTAAAAGCGCTTCCCGGTTGTAACAGACCGTGGAAAAATTTAAGCCACTGAAAACTGCATTCTCGACAGCAAATGGAAAATATGAGTTCGTCAGACTACCTTTTGGGTTAAGGAATGCGCCCCGTGTCGGTATTCCAAAGAATGATCGACGATGTGTTACGACCACACATAGGGAAAGCTCTACAGTACAACATGAAAAATGTGTGAATGTCATTCAAATTTTTAGAGGCGATGGTAATAAGTACATTTTGTGTAGAGTGTGAATTATAGAATGAACAGACCGGGAATATGCACGAACAAGACGAGGAGGACAGGAAGAAATATCAGGCAGTCGTTGATGACTACAACCAGCGCCTTGCGGGTAATACCGAAAACCACTCGAAGCGGAACAGATCCCAAGACCAGGGTTCCCCAGCCGCTAAGAAAATTAAGGTCGCCGCTGGTCAGGCTATCCATGCCTCCACGGCGGAAAAACCATGCGTCAGCTCTGGCAACAAGCCCGGTAAGTCCTACAGCGAGGTGGCCAGGGATCACCTACAGGTTGCACTGGTGGACAGGTGTTCTTCCAGTGGGAAGATTGGGACGGACGTCTGGGTCCCGATCGAGGCGAAGCTGTCAGAGATGACGGTCGAATACGTCATAAACAACCAGGGCGAGCCATTGCCCTCTTTCGACTCATCTTTGATGATAAGAGGCTACCGGGTGATAACTTGCGAGGATGAGTTATCCAAGGACTTCATCAGTGCCTGTGTCACTAAGATTAGTGATAATTGGGAGGGTTGGAAGATCGAACTCATCCCGACCAATAAGGTGCCGAAGAGGCCAAGGGCTCGCATATGGCTACCCATTATGCAGATGGAGGGGCCGAAGCTCCTCTTAGCCCTGCGACTCCAAAAACCGAAGGTGCCGATGAACGACTGGGTTGTGCTTAAAGCTGAGGAGCCGCAAAAGCAAAGTCAGTCGTATATGCTCCTCATAAACGATGAGTGCCTGCCGGCACTAGAAGAGGCGGACTTCAAGCTACGATTCGGGATACGTAATGCCAAGATAAAGGTGTTTCGGTCAAACTCTGGTGAAAAGCAGGATCCGGTGGACGGGGCCGACCTCTTGCTAGAAGACATGTGTATCGAAGCAGCTGAAAAAATGAAGATAGTGCAGATTAACCTCCAGCATTCTAAGCTTGCCTCGGATAATCTGCTCGTGTTCCTAAGGGAGGAAGACATCGACATCGGGCTTGTTCAGGAGCCTTGGATTCATGATGAATCTATAAAGGGGCTCGTGGATAAGCAATACAATCTATTCTACAATATTAGCAACCTAGACCAAGGTAAGCCAAGAACCTGCATCTTAGCCAAGAAATGTATTAATGCCTTTCTCTGTCCGTACTTTAGTTCTTCCGATCTGACAGTTGTTAGAATGGAGGTTGAAGACATGGGAGAGCTATATATCTCCTCTGCCTATATGGCCCATGGAAGGCCAGCACCACCGGAAGAGCTGGAGTTGTTGGTATCTTCCACAACTTCCAGGAAGTCAACCCTACTGATAGGATGCGACGCCAACGCACGACACACATTGTCTAAATACTAACCTGACAGTGTGTAATACGGGAGACCATCCAACCTTCGTTTTTCCGAGTTCGGATAACTACGCGGGATGGGAAGAGGTCCTGGATCTAACACTCCTGTCAGACAACGATAAATTTAAGGTGGAACAATGGAGAGTATCAGAGCTGAGATCTTTCTCGGACCATAACTGGATACTCTTTAACATTAATGTCTCCAGGGAGATGCCGCAACCTTACAGAAATCCTAAGGCGACAAACTGGAAGAAGTTTAGGCAGATTTGTAGATCTAAACTCTCAACTGCGACCGAGCGAAAAGGCTGTGTACATTTTACATCATGCGTACGTCTCTCCTCTGTCAAATTTTTTTTCGGTGTGTTTTAGAATGTTCGCGAATCGAATCGAAGGACTCGAACCAATTGTAACAAAAATACAAGAAACTTTGGCAACAACCGAAAAGCTCTACAGTGCAATTGAAAAATTGTTAGATGCTATAAAAACTTCAGAGGCGGTAATGAGTGCGTTTTGTGGAGAATGTGGATTTTGTGACCCGGGGGAATAATAAGTGCGTGTTCTGAATTATCCAAGCTTGTACATATGAATGGCAGTTCAGTGTCGAAATGTCTGAAAATGGTTAGAAGGAATCAAATCGTAGCAAAATAGTTGCAAAGAAATCAGTTTTAATACGAAATTAATTGTTAGATGTCGTCTCACACGTCACACAACGTCCAGAGCTATAAAACTATATAAAGAATTCGGTGAATACGGAAAATATTATATCGGCGGAACAGAAAAGGAGCTGCAAATCTTTTTGGCTAAGAGCACACATACATATGCTTCAAGCCTAAGAGTCTTCCGCCAAAACGTTTTATTGGACCGATAATATACACTTCTTTGAATCACGTTTGAAAATAATCAATACTAATTAAAACTCATTCAGATAGTTTGCAAAAAAAAAACCGTTTCAGTTTGTGTTCTGTTGACAAACATGAATGGGCTGGCTGATGCAATGAAAGAGAAGTATTGTCCATACACTGAGACAAATCATACATCAAAAACGGATCTGGCACATGCCAAACGCATTGAAGCATTAAAATTGAAAAAAAATTGCAACATTTACGGCTGGTAGCGGCAAGAGCGGAATAGCGAGGCTTTCCGCACGCTTCACCTGAATTTTTGTCGTTTTTTTTTCAGTGTATAATTAATTGCCAAGGCCCTCTCCTCTCGTGATGCGCACAAGACGCGACTCCACAATCCATCTTCCTACTATACGTCCCGGTCGCCATCCCTTGTGGTCGTCTGCGGCCTAGCCGCCATACAATGGCATACAACTTACACGCCTAGGGCATGCAGGCGTTTCTCGTTGCGCATTCACACGCAGTTGACCCGCCATACGATGGCCAAGTTCCGGTCAGTTGGTGACGCACCTCGGTCGAAAAATTGCATCGGTACGCGCAATTTGTCCATCACGATTAGAAAGCGCGGGCCGGCCGGCTGACTATCGGGCAATATAACTGAATAGAGCCACAGAAATAGGTTAGACACGAAGGAAAACCTCCTCATTCTGTGCTCGTGTATGCCACCACCAGCAAGCCTGCAGGGGCTCAAAATTGTTTAAAATTTGTGTAAAAAGATTAGTGATTCAGAAGCAATCAGGCAATGAATTTATCGTGTATAGAAAAAAAGATAATTTGAGGATATCATCAGTCCAATAACTACAGAAACGAAGCTCCCAAGGCCATTCAATACGAAATCATTTAATGCAACGGCAAAGTCCTGTTCAAAATGTCTGAATGATACTCTACTCGGGCGCGCCGATAGAATATTCCCTAATTGCACCCATGACAATAGCTAGAATCATAAGCTCTTCAATAGTTGACTACAAACTTCTTCCTAATCGCTCACGATTTGATTCGTTTTAACCTTTCAAACAGATGTTCGACCAGCCCTGAACGGTCTGCAACCACCTAGAATAGGAGGCAAACTACTCCACTATCCCACCAGATTGCGAAATTTAAATCATTCAGCTGCAAACAGCTGATAACAGCACAATGCACAAAAATTCCAGTATCAAAGATCCAGAGAAGTACGAAGCGGAAAAATTCCAGAAAGTGAAGTTTTTGGTGCAAAATTAGAAAAAGTGAAGACCCGAACCAATTTATATGTGGGTCGTATTGTGGTTTGTAGGATAATGCAAAGGAAAAAAGGCGTTCAGGAATGAGAAATGCTGCCAAGAATGATGAATTTTTGGCGGGGCGGATCCCGCGCTCTTGCAAATAGGTGTCTAAGTGTCGTCATGGCTACCATGACAATCCCTATAGCCTAACCTAAGGTCAGCCGGATTTACGGTCAACCGCCGAAAAAAAATTTGAGTATGAGAGAAAACGTAGAAAATGTTTGGAGCATGTTGTTTTCACTGAAAATGTATTTTGGGAAGATTGAAGCGATTTTCGAATTGGCGAAACCGTCGAACGTGACAGAAACACTTCAACGTCTCTATACTGGACATGGTTACGTATTTGCACAAATTTATAAGAAATCACGGAATTTCCTTAGGGAATTACAGCGGCACCTCGGCACCCATTGATACCTACCAGCAGCACCATACCATCTCACTGGTCGTGGATAATTGAGAGGTCATACCCTCGGCCGTTGGTCTCTGAAGTCGAGAAAAAAGCAGAAAAGGTTGCGTATGACGATCGCATAACCAATCATTGGAGAAAACTTTACAAGCGAAGTATGGCCTGAAAAACCATCTTTGGAACGTGTGCCGAAATTAGGCAGCGCACGCTAAAGCTAAAAGAATTGGCCCAGAAACAAACTCAAAAACGAAAACCGGAAACTGACGGGCAGACGATTGACAACAAGTCAAGGGAGAAAGTTAAAGGAAAATCGCGCTCTTGGCTGAAATCCTAGAAAATAATGGGGAAAATAGAGCCGGTCCCCTAGGAGAGCAAAACGGCGAACAGACAACCGACATCGTTGATGAACCGACCAACGGTCCCAATTTATACGTAGCCAATTTCACGCGATTCTTGCCCACCTCTTTCGACGACATAACCCTCGTGACGCGTCAAAACATGACGTTCGGCGCCACTGTATCGAGACCAACGGTCAGCACAGCCTATTGCCAAACGCGCCAGACAACGGCTGCTGTCCGACAAAAATACAACGCAGCGAAAAGGAGTTTGAATGTATGCTAAGCGAGGGGAGCTGTCGTCCTTGGGCTAGCCCACTTCTCCTAAAGGAAAAGAAGTCAGATTGGCACCAGTGCGGGGACAACCGCATGCTGAACTTTTGAAAATTCAACCTCGTAAAGACATTCCATCGGAGAAGAGAACATACCGAAAACAACTGTCCTGCAAATTAATCCCGAAAAATGCACTTTTGGCGTCGAGAGTATAGAGTATTTGGGACACCGTGGTCATTACAAAGGAGAACGTATTGAATCGACACAGGAGAAGGTACATGAGATAATTAATTTCGCTAAACCGAAGAAAATGCGCGACCTCAGACAGACGTTTCCTAAGCCAAGCGTCATCGATTTCGACAGGCGATTCCTACGAAACGCGACTACGCTCTTAGCGGGCTGATAGAACGTTGGCATCGAACACTGAAGGCAGCTTTCACTTTTGTAACGAATCAGACAGATGGACCGAAGTTTTACCAACCAGTTCTTCTCGAACTACGTGCGCTAGTTTTAAGGAAAACATTACATGTTCCTCGGCAGCACTCGTCTACGCGGACGACTCTCACATTTCCTGGAGAACAGCTTCTCGTACAAAACGAAAACTCAACCGAGCCGCATATGTTTGCGGAACAAATACGGAACGACATGAACCAAAACAACGTCTCGTGCCAGCGTCGCAACATAACAGGAATAATTCAATCCGTATAGTGATCCCGCATGTCGTAGTAGACGGGTCGGGGGCGTCCCCTAATCGATCCATCAAATAAAAGCATTGAAAACCTAAACAGACAACCGTCAAAACAAACTCTAGTATGCAAACATTTGTCGAAAATACGGGCGCCCAATCTACTTTGAAGTCCACAACTGACGAAGACATTCATTTAATTTTTTCGAATAGTTGCAGTTGAATTTTGTTGGCATTCAGTTATCAAAATGTCCCTTTATTTCATACGGCCACACAACATATACCAAAGGAGCACGACGACAATTTCATTCCAGGCGACCTTTTTCACGTTAACATTCTTCACAATTTGGCAACCAGCACAAAATTTGGCAGCCAGTACAAAATTTGGAATTCAAGACTTAAATTGGCATCCAGAACAAAATTTGGCGGCCAGGACATATTTTGGCAGTCAAAACAAATTTTGGCAGCCAGAACACAATTTCACGGCCAGGATACAATTTGGCGGCCAAAAACAAAATTTGGCAGGCAGAACGAAATTTGACAGCCAGGACACAATTTGAAGGCCAAGACAAAATTTGGCAGCCAGGACAAAATTTGGCAGTCAGTACGAAATTTGGCAGCCAGGACAAAATTTGGTAGTCAGAATGAAATTTGGCAGCCAGGACAAAATTTGGCAGCCAGCAAAAATTTGGCAGCCAGGACACAATTTGGCAGCCAGAACAAAATTTGGCGGCCAGGATACACTTTCCCCGAGCAGGACACAATTCTGACAGCCAGTACAAAATTTGGAAGTCAAGGCTAAAATTGGCATCCAGAACAAAATTTGGCGGCCAGGATATACTTTCCCCGAGCGGGACATAATTTGGCGCCCAAGACAAAATTTGGTAGCCATGGCAAAATTTGACAGGACCGAAAATACAAAACAACATCGCACACATTTTAATGAGGTGGAGAGCCCACCACAAATATGTAATAGCAGCCGACATCGAGAAAATGTACAAGATACAGAGAAGGGTTTTACTTCTTCTTGGGAATCTCCAAAAAGTAGAGTATTCTATACTAAAGCATTTCGGCATACACTGCCTAAAAAGGAGCGGTTCGACTGACGCCCTGTAAAACCCAGTCGGAACACCTTATTCCTCTACCGTCTCCTTATTCACAGTGCTTTACATGGCAATCCTGCCGAATTAAAAGAAAAAGAAAAACAAAAAAAATTGCAATTCAAGAGATGTCAAGAAAGGTCGAAAGGGGGTAGAGGAGAACGTTCCCCAACCGAAAAAAAACGAACCTTTTGGCAATGAAATACCGTACAGTACAGTACATCCCCTCGAAAATACAGAAAGGACCAAAACCGGGACCACTTCCCCTAACCATTGAGGAGTACCGGAGAAGGATATCCAAACGGCCCAATCAGCTAGAACCAATTCGATACCCCCCCCCCCCCCCCAAAACGCGCGGAGGCAAAGCCCTAAAAAATAGGAAACAAATTGCGCTCTTCTATAAGCTGCACAATTTGGCGACAAGTAAGGAAGAGAAGACTAAAATCTTCAAGGAAATTCGACTGATTAGAGAGGAGGCGAAAGAATCAAAACGAAAGTCCGAGACACGGCTGAAAATATTGGGGTAAAACGGGAGTTAATTTTATAAACTAAATGGTGTAACTACCAATGATACGTCAAGGGCCCATCGTAGGTGACGTTACGAATACCATGGTGGTAAATTCCATCTATCGCGATTGAGAGTCAGCAACTCGAAGGACTTCTCTTAACTGCGCTTGCGATTTACATCGCTCGTTCGTCTAAAAACTCTATCGCGACCACATCCGCACATCATCAGATCACCATCAGTGCGGCTTTAACAGCATCCATTTCGTCATCTTCCGCATTGTGAGCTTCAGCACGTCATCAGGTCAGCTTCCGTCATCAGGTCGGCATCCAGGGCGGCTTTAGCATCCATTTCGTCAACATCCGCATTGTGATCATCAGCACATCATCAGGTCAGCGTCCATCATCAGAAAGTTGACTCTGCGAGATCAACACCATTTAACATCACATGCGGCATTCCCCAGGGTTCCGTGCTTTCCGCTCTTCTATTCTGTCTCTACAAAGCAGACATTATCAGGAACCACCCCCCAATCCTATTAAAATATTATAATATGCTGACGACATCATTCTCTACTCACCCTCAAGGAACACTTCAGCTAAAACAAATCTCATGAATAGGTAGGTACTTAGAAAGAATCTTGGCGTAGTTCCATAGATGGAAACTACGCCCTAACTCCCTCAAAATGTGAATCCATTGGTTTTCGTGGTCTCCCAAGTTCCATTTCGGATGATCTCAAACACTTAAATATTAAAATTGGCCCTACTCCCATCACCCAAAAACTTTCTGTCAGTTATTTAGGAATTACTCTTCAACCCAATCTTTCAGCTAATCGACATGTGAGCAAAACACTCTCCAAAACACAAAACGCCTTTGCCTCAATACACCATGCTATTCGATACAATAGTCCACTCTCGCCTGAACTTAAACTCAGCTACTACAAGCAACCTATTAGGCCCATTATCTCCTATGGCTTTGTTTCATGGAGTAATGTGAGCTCCGCTAGAATGGAGTCAATAAGGAAACAGGAAAGACAAGCATTGCGGAACTGCTTGAATTTCTCCAGACGTCCATCCTCCCATCACTACTACAGCAATCACTCTCTCTACAATAGAGCAAAGACAATTAGCATCGATGCTTTCATGATAAAACTCCTGATTAAGTTCCTAGCCGACTGTGAAACTCACCCAAATTCTTTAGAACGAGAAGCCTTCACGGCCATCCCACCTGAAATTACTCCCTCAGACCACCTCACTATCCTCTATTTCTCCATAGGCAAAATTTACTATTAAATGATGACAGACAGATCACTCTTTACAACCGAAGACTAGATAGCAATAACCCGCAGCCCATGTACTCGACAGCACAATTCCCCGTTGATCTGTAGGATAAGTTTTTGTTTATAGTTTATTGAAAAATACTCTCCGGCTCCTCTTTACCCTCTTTCCTCCCTCTCCCACACCGTAGGATTAAACACCCATTTTGCGGTCCAGAAGATATTGGGGTTTTCACGTTTTCCCCAATACACAGGTAATTTTGACTTTTCATCTGCTTATCTCGTTTCAGATCAATAGTACATATTAAGTTTAGATAAAATTTGTAATAAATTCTTAAACTTCCATGTTAAATGACGTTGTAATAAAGAACTTTACTTTAAGTCTAAAAATGTTTTCCAATGAGTTCTTTACTCATTGGTACTCTTCGGCCGGCCCCACACCGACCGGAGTGTGGCAAACCCCGCGCAAAAGACCGGTCCAAGAATGATACCTTGGATTCGCTCAACCACATTGTTGCACTGCTGGTGCACGACTTTCGTATCAATCTTTTGCACGGGGTTTGCCACACTCCGGTCGGTGTGGGGCCGGCATGCTTGTTAAAAACTGTTCGAAGATAAATTTGTTTGGAGTTTCTATAGCTCCCTACCATATTGCAACTTCTCCTGGTTTCTCTTGAATATTAAATTTTCTGGTAATCCGATAACTCGCCTGTACGCATTCTATTCAAAAAATAAATTGACTGAGCACGCATGTCACATATGCAACATATACGAGTACAAACATAAAGCCAACTCCAAATTTCCAATAAACTTCCTCGAATTTACGAATATAACTCCGAAAATGACAAAGAGGCAGTCGCGCAAAAAAATATCGGGAATTTATATGAAACTGATAACGATATCCCCATATATTCCCAAAAAGAGAGTCGTGTTCACCATAGCTCCCAATAGCTGGTAGTGGTAGTGTAGCCGATTCTAAATCAAAAACGGTCACATCTTCAACTATTTCGCCAAAGTACGTGAGAAACACTAGAGAAATATAGATCCGGTTGCAATTTCGCCTAGCTTTAAGCTGTGAGTGCAGGCAATGAAACACGGTGCCAATCCTGTAGACGATATTATTACACTTATAATAATATCGTATACAAGAATGTCACCCTGTTTCATTGCTTGCGCACACAGCCGAAAGATAGACGAAATTGCAACCGGTTCTATATTTCTAGTTTCTCACGTACTTTGGCGATTTAGTTGAAGATGTGACCGTTTTTGACTTAGAATCGGCTACACTTTATACGTAACCAGCTATTGGGAACAGCTATGGTGAACACGACTCTCTTTTTAGGAATACCGTATTGGGATATCGTTATCAGTTTCATATAAATTCCCGATATTTTTGCGCGACTGTCTCTTTGTCATGTTCCCAGTTATATTCGTTTGAAGGAAGTTAATTGGAAATTTGGAGGTGGCTTTATGTTTGTATATAATGTTGCATATGTGACATGCGTGCTCAGTCAATTTATTGTTAATATCCGTAGAATGCGTACAGGCAAGTCATCGGATTACCAGAAAATTACTTGAACATTCAAGAGAAACCAGGAAAAGTTTCAATATGGTAGGGAGCGAGAAACTCCAAACAAATTTTCATCTTCGAACAGTTTTTAACAAGCCTAAAGCCGGCCCCACACCGACCGGAGTGTGGCGAACCCCGTGCAAAAGATTGATACGAAAGTCGTGCAGCCGCAGTGCAACAGTGTGATTGAGCGAATCCAAGGTATCATTCTTGGACCGTTCTTTTGCGCGGTGTTTGCAACACTCCGGTCGATGTGGGGCCGGCTTAAGAGCCCCAATGAGTAAAGAATTTATTGGAAAGTTTTCAAAATTTCATCATATTTGTTTCATTATTGGTTTCCCAATTCATGTACTTACAATTCTTACGGTACCGTGCTTTGACTATATGCTACCTAATCATCAACATAAATTCTATTGTCATTTTCCCAATGATAGCCTTGGTACTTGAAATGGACTCTATAGTATTTTATATCGCGTGTCGTACTGGCTGTCATCGTATTCTTTACTTCAAGAACAGATCGACCGCTAAAGCTTTGCTGGCAATCGCTACTTGCGTTCTTTATCAAGCAACGTTAGAACATATACTCTTAAATATTTGCAATACTATTGTGACCGATCAAGGCAGACAGTTCCAGAAACAAAGTTTTCGGTGCAAAATTAAAAAAAAAAAAAACGGTAAAAACCATTAACCGTAAGTTAGAGATTCAGCGAAATTTTTTGTTTGTTTGCATGCACACATATATGTACATAGACAGATAAATATAGAGAGAGACTGTGCGCACCGTGCCGTTGTAACAGGAATATTCCAGTTAGTTTAGTCGCACACATTGCATTGCAACACGTAGACGAGTGAAGTCGAACAACATTCGCTGTTAACAATACCATACAAACGATTGTGTTTTCATTTATTTAATAAAGCGAGTGTCGTAAAAAATCCATTCTAATATATGAAAATAGGTCCGTCAGATTGCCCTGGTATTTTTCACCCAACATAACTCTCTATTTGAAAATTAAATCGAATAACTGTCATATTTCTATATATTGAGAAAATTCAAATAATAAATATGGAATGCGAGTAAATAAGTGTGATTTTAAATTTTACCTCTCGACTCGAACCAATTGTAACAAAAAAACAAGAAATTTTCGCAATAACCGAAAAGCTCTTAAGTGCAATAGATAAATGATTGGATGCAATTCAAACTTATACGAGGCGGTGAGGGTAATAAGTGCATTTTGTGTAGAGTGTGGATTTTGTGAATAATAAGTGCGTGTTCTGAATTATCAAAGACTTCGTGAAAGTAGAAGCAGTGATAGGCCAAAGAATGAGAAAAAAAAACAATTCTTCAAAGCCTCTAGGCTCTTTCATGAATTAATCGTCGTGCGGCAGATGGAGAAGAGACCAATCCAATTCATCCACTAAAGAAAAAAGCGAGTGAAAAGGCTGTGTGCATTTTACATTATGCGTACGTCTCTGTAATATTTTTTTCGGTGTGTTTTAGAACGTTCGCGAATCGAATCGAAGGACTCGAACCAATTGTAGCAGAAATACATGAACCGTTCACAACAATCGACAACCGAATGCGGCATTGAAACTTATAGAGGTGATAATATGTGCAGCATTTGAGTTTGTAACCAGAGGTAATAATAAGTGCATGTTCTGAATTTTCCAAGCCTCTACACGCGTGTGAATGACTTTTCATTCAAAATGTCTGAAAATCGTTGGAAGGAATCATATCGGAGCAAAACAGTTGAGTAGAAATTAGTTTTAATATGAAATTAATTGTGAGATGTGATAAAAATGTCGTCTCACACGTCATACAACGCTTTTAGTAAATCCTGTCAGTAGTGTGAATCTCCTCTTAAATGAACAAGAATAAAATCTTCCATAATTGATTTTTTGGTTGAAAAATTAACATTTTTGTTAAAAAGTTAAAAAATTTCGCAAAAGTGAGCAATTTACTCCGAGACTCGCATTATATCGTAAAATCGAAATGTCCGTACCTTTAGTGACAATCCAGCGAATCAAGTAAATTAGAAAATGATGTTAACGAATCCGAAAAACCAACTTACGATAATGAAACACAGGGAAGTCTTAAACCCCTAACTGGAAAACAAATCGAAACAATAGAAAGAGTTCTAGATCCATCATACAATACCAACCATACTGTAAATTCAAAATTTGGCATAACTATCACTAAAAACGATATTCAAACTTTACAATCCGACAAATGGCTTAATGATCAAATAATTAACTTTTATCTAAATTTAATAACAGACAGAAGTACCCAAAACGAAAATCTACCAAAAGTATATGCTATGAATACATTCTTCCTTTCTCGACTTTTGGAATCAGGTTATGACTCAGTTAAAAGATGGACAAAAAAAGTCAACATATTTTCATACGATATAATCCTAGTGCCAGTACATGTCGATAAAATTCATTGGACAATTACAGTTATCAATCTTCATTCAAATTTGATAAACTACTACGATTCATTAGGAAACGATAATGATGTAGCTCTTGAGACCCTAATTGAATATCTTTGCAGAGAATCTGAAGACAAAAGACAAATAATACTCGACCGTTCTATCTTTACTTAAAAAGTTAATTTTTTTTTATTAAAACAACACATAACGATTTTAACTCGCGTGTGAATGACTTTTCATTCAAAATGTCTGAAAATCGTTAGAAATAATCAAATCGGAGCAAAACAGTTGAGTTGAAATTAGTTTTAATATGAAATTAATTGCGAGATGTGATGAAAATATCGTCTCACACGTCATACAACGTCCAGAACTATAAAACTAGATACAAGAATTCGGTGAATACGGAAAATATTATATCAGAGGAACAGAAAAGGAGCCAATCAAAAATCAAATCTTTTTGGCTAAAAACATAAATATGCCGTAAGCCTTTTTTCGGGACGATGATAATTATTGGCTGTTTTATCGGCATCCAATCGCGTCAAAAATTGACAACAACTTAGCCCTAATAACAAAAACTGAAAAAGCTCGTATTACGACCATACAACGACTACAGAAAGAAGCCCCAGACGAAAGACTCATGAAAGTTTTGCTAAAATGCAATAATAGATTTAAAGTGTCCAAAGTGTTGCGCGAGAACAAACGAAAACAAATGTGCGGAATCGCGGCGAATGGACATATTTCCGATAACGCGTTAATAAAATATATAATTCGCGACATGAACGATGATCGTTTCATGACGTCGATATTGGGTGGGATGAGGATAGCTGTGTGAGCCCATTTGGCCCGGTCAAGCTATAGCCATATTTTGGATAATTCGGAGACGTAGCAATGTTCAAATGAATCCAGTTAAGTGGTGTGTAAGTTTCACATTGTTCACATACATTCGAAGTCTTTTTTTTCGGGACGATGATAATTATTGGCTGTTTTATCGGCATCCAATCGCGTAAAAAAAAAAGCAGAAATTGGCAACAACTTAGCCCTAATAACAAAAACTGAAAAAGCTAGTATTACGACCATACAACGACTACAGAAAGAAGCCCCAGACGAAAGACTCATGAAAGTTTTGCTAAAATGTAATAATAGATTTAAAGTATCCAAAGTGTTGCGCGAGAACAAACGAAAACAAATGTGCGGAATCGCGGCGAATGGACATATTTCCGATAACGCGTTAATAAAATATATAATTCGCGACATGAACGATGATCGTTTCATGACGTCGATATTGGGTGGGATGAGGATAGCTGTGTGAGCCCATTTGGCCCGGTCAAGCTATAGCCATATTTTGGATAATTCGGAGACGTAGCAATGTTCAAATGAATCCAGTTAAGTGGTGTGTAAGTTTCACATTGTTCACATACATTCGAAGTCTTTTTTTTCGGGACGATGATAATTATTGGCTGTTTTATCGGCATCCAATCGCGTAAAAAAAAAAGCAGAAATTGGCAACAACTTAGCCCTAATAACAAAAACTGAAAAAGCTAGTATTACGACCATACAACGACTACAGAAAGAAGCCCCAGACGAAAGACTCATGAAAGTTTTGCTAAAATGTAATAATAGATTTAAAGTATCCAAAGTGTTGCGCGAGAACAAACGAAAACAAATGTGCGGAATCGCGGCGAATGGACATATTTCCGATAACGCGTTAATAAAATATATAATTCGCGACATGAACGATGATCGTTTCATGACGTCGATATTGGGTGGGATGAGGATAGCTGTGTGAGCCCATTTGGCCCGGTCAAGCTATAGCCATATTTTGGATAATTCGGAGACGTAGCATTGTTCAAATGAATCCAGTTAAGTGGTGTGTAAGTTTCACATTGTTCACATACATTCGAAGTCTTTTTTTCGGGACGATGATAATTATTGGCTGTTTTGTCGGCATCCAATCGCGTCAAAAATTGACAACAACTTAGCCCTAATAAAAAAAACTGAAAAAGCTCGTATTACGACCATACAACGACTACAGAAAGAAGCCCCAGACGAAAGACTCATGAACGCGTTAATAAAATATATAATTCGCGACATGAACGATGATCGTTTCATGACGTCGATATTGGGTGGGATGAGGATAGCTGTGTGAGCCCATTTGGCCCGGTCAAGCTATAGCCATATTTTGGATAATTCGGAGACGTAGCAATGTTCAAATGAATCCAGTTAAGTGGTGTGTAAGTTTCACATTGTTCACATACATTCGAAGTCTTTTTTTTCGGGACGATGATAATTATTGGCTGTTTTATCGGCATCCAATCGCGTAAAAAAAAAAGCAGAAATTGGCAACAACTTAGCCCTAATAACAAAAACTGAAAAAGCTAGTATTACGACCATACAACGACTACAGAAAGAAGCCCCAGACGAAAGACTCATGAAAGTTTTGCTAAAATGTAATAATAGATTTAAAGTATCCAAAGTGTTGCGCGAGAACAAACGAAAACAAATGTGCGGAATCGCGGCGAATGGACATATTTCCGATAACGCGTTAATAAAATATATAATTCGCGACATGAACGATGATCGTTTCATGACGTCGATATTGGGTGGGATGAGGATAGCTGTGTGAGCCCATTTGGCCCGGTCAAGCTATAGCCATATTTTGGATAATTCGGAGACGTAGCAATGTTCAAATGAATCCAGTTAAGTGGTGTGTAAGTTTCACATTGTTCACATACATTCGAAGTCTTTTTTTTCGGGACGATGATAATTATTGGCTGTTTTATCGGCATCCAATCGCGTAAAAAAAAAAGCAGAAATTGGCAACAACTTAGCCCTAATAACAAAAACTGAAAAAGCTAGTATTACGACCATACAACGACTACAGAAAGAAGCCCCAGACGAAAGACTCATGAAAGTTTTGCTAAAATGTAATAATAGATTTAAAGTATCCAAAGTGTTGCGCGAGAACAAACGAAAACAAATGTGCGGAATCGCGGCGAATGGACATATTTCCGATAACGCGTTAATAAAATATATAATTCGCGACATGAACGATGATCGTTTCATGACGTCGATATTGGGTGGGATGAGGATAGCTGTGTGAGCCCATTTGGCCCGGTCAAGCTATAGCCATATTTTGGATAATTCGGAGACGTAGCAATGTTCAAATGAATCCAGTTAAGTGGTGTGTAAGTTTCACATTGTTCACATACATTCGAAGTCTTTTTTTCGGGACGATGATAATTATTGGCTGTTTTGTCGGCATCCAATCGCGTCAAAAATTGACAACAACTTAGCCCTAATAAAAAAAACTGAAAAAGCTCGTATTACGACCATACAACGACTACAGAAAGAAGCCCCAGACGAAAGACTCATGAAAGTTTTGCTAAAATGTAATAATAGATTTAAAGTATCCAAAGTGTTGCGCGAGAACAAACGAAAACAAATGTGCGGAATCGCGGCGAATGGACATATTTCCGATAACGCGTTAATAAAATATATAATTCGCGACATGAACGATGATCGTTTCATGACGTCGATATTGGGTGGGATGAGGATAGCTGTGTGAGCCCATTTGGCCCGGTCAAGCTATAGCCATATTTTGGATAATTCGGAGACGTAGCAATGTTCAAATGAATCCAGTTAAGTGGTGTGTAAGTTTCACATCGTTCACATACATTCGAAGTCTTTTTTTTCGGGACGATGATAATTATTGGCTGTTTTATCGGCATCCAATCGCGTAAAAAAAAAAGCAGAAATTGGCAACAACTTAGCCCTAATAACAAAAACTGAAAAAGCTAGTATTACGACCATACAACGACTACAGAAAGAAGCCCCAGACGAAAGACTCATGAAAGTTTTGCTAAAATGTAATAATAGATTTAAAGTATCCAAAGTGTTGCGCGAGAACAAACGAAAACAAATGTGCGGAATCGCGGCGAATGGACATATTTCCGATAACGCGTTAATAAAATATATAATTCGCGACATGAACGATGATCGTTTCATGACGTCGATATTGGGTGGGATGAGGATAGCTGTGTGAGCCCATTTGGCCCGGTCAAGCTATAGCCATATTTTGGATAATTCGGAGACGTAGCATTGTTCAAATGAATCCAGTTAAGTGGTGTGTAAGTTTCACATTGTTCACATACATTCGAAGTCTTTTTTTCGGGACGATGATAATTATTGGCTGTTTTGTCGGCATCCAATCGCGTCAAAAATTGACAACAACTTAGCCCTAATAAAAAAAACTGAAAAAGCTCGTATTACGACCATACAACGACTACAGAAAGAAGCCCCAGACGAAAGACTCATGAAAGTTTTGCTAAAATGTAATAATAGATTTAAAGTATCCAAAGTGTTGCGCGAGAACAAACGAAAACAAATGTGCGGAATCGCGGCGAATGGACATATTTCCGATAACGCGTTAATAAAATATATAATTCGCGACATGAACGATGATCGTTTCATGACGTCGATATTGGGTGGGATGAGGATAGCTGTGTGAGCCCATTTGGCCCGGTCAAGCTATAGCCATATTTTGGATAATTCGGAGACGTAGCAATGTTCAAATGAATCCAGTTAAGTGGTGTGTAAGTTTCACATTGTTCACATACATTCGAAGTCTTTTTTTTCGGGACGATGATAATTATTGGCTGTTTTATCGGCATCCAATCGCGTAAAAAAAAAAGCAGAAATTGGCAACAACTTAGCCCTAATAACAAAAACTGAAAAAGCTCGTATTACGACCATACAACGACTACAGAAAGAAGCCCCAGACGAAAGACTCATGAAAGTTTTGCTAAAATGCAATAATAGATTTAAAGTGTCCAAAGTGTTGCGCGAGAACAAACGAAAACAAATGTGCGGAATCGCGGCGAATGGACATATTTCCGATAACGCGTTAATAAAATATATAATTCGCGACATGAACGATGATCGTTTCATGACGTCGATATTGGGTGGGATGAGGATAGCTGTGTGAGCCCATTTGGCCGGGTCAAGCTATAGCCATATTTTGGATAATTCGGAGACGTAGCAATGTTCAAATGAATCCAGTTAAGTGGTGTGTAAGTTTCACATTGTTCACATACATTCGAAGTCTTTTTTTTCGGGACGATGATAATTATTGGCTGTTTTATCGGCATCCAATCGCGTAAAAAAAAAGCAGAAATCGGCAACAACTTAGCCCTAATAACAAAAACTGAAAAAGCTAGTATTACGACCATACAACGACTACAGAAAGAAGCCCCAGACGAAAGACTCATGAAAGTTTTGCTAAAATGCAATAATAGATTTAAAGTGTCCAAAGTGTTGCGCGAGAACAAACGAAAACAAATGTGCGGAATCGCGGCGAATGGACATATTTCCGATAACGCGTTAATAAAATATATAATTCGCGACATGAACGATGATCGTTTCATGACGTCGATATTGGGTGGGATGAGGATAGCTGTGTGAGCCCATTTGGCCGGGTCAAGCTATAGCCATATTTTGGATAATTCGGAGACGTAGCAATGTTCAAATGAATCCAGTTAAGTGGTGTGTAAGTTTCACATTGTTCACATACATTCGAAGTCTTTTATTTCGGGACGATGATAATTATTGGCTGTTTTATCGGCATCCAATCGCAAAATGCAGAAATTGACAACTTAGCCCTAATAAAAAAAACTGAAAAAGCTCGTATTACGACCATACAACGACTACAGAAAGAAACCCCAGACGACAGAATTATGAAAGTTTTGCTAAAATGCACTAATAAATTTAAAGTTTCCGAATGAACAGGACATGAGCTAGGACATATAACAACAAATTATACATAAAATTAAAAGATAAAAAAGAACATGATAAGATGACGGACATGCTCAAGGATTGCAATGAAAATTATTTAACAAGTTTTAATAATTTTAAAAAATATTGTTCAATAGTGTGATCACTAGGGTTGGAACACAAAATAGGCAGGATAACGGGTACCAAACGTGCAAACAGAGGAAATTGTAGGGTAGACTATCAGGAGTTCACCTAATCGCGACCAGGGTTGCCGTTTTTAAATTTTACAGTGTAACATTCTACTCATAAGATCGTAACATTTGCAGCTTCAGTGTAACACATTTTGACGATACTAGTGAAATCCCTATAAGCATAATTTTGTACTACAAAATTAAATCGTCCATTTCACAAACCACGCTAGCCCAATTTTTTCGAAATTGAGTTATCATGAAAATACTTAGTTTGAAAACCTACACCTTTTGGTGAAAAAAGTCAATGGAAATTCACGCTGAGTAGATAGACGCTGAGATGATAGACAAAAACTACAACTTGTCGCAAACCACGCCGTTACAAATTTTATTGTAGCCAAATTCGTCATTGCAACAATGGCGCTCAACGCTTTCCCAACAGGAGCGTGGCTCCTCCGTCGTAGTATGTTTCGACTGTCGAGACTGACCCTACATCTTCCGCGTGGGATAGGCCTTTGAGTGGCTCATTGAAGAGGATAGCGACTCGGAACTCGACAGTTGACCATCCGCGGATATGGACCATCCGGATATGGTTGGAGAAATTAATAAAAAAGACGCAACATTGTTCTTAAGACAATTTCCGGGGAATCAGCAGCAGCTGATGTCAATGCGGAGGATGTGCAGGAGTTCATTGGCAAATTTTTAATGCGCTGCCTACCAAAGAGGTTCGCGTTCAGAAAAGAAAATGCGTTGGGAGGCAAATTGGCCAAAGAACATGATAGAGAAAAACTACAACTTGTCGCAAACCACGCCGTTACAAATTTTATTGTAGCCAAATTCGTCGTTGCAACAATGGCGCTCAACGTTTTCCCAACAGGAGCGTGGCTCCCCCGTCCAAGGATGTTTCGACTGTCGAGACTGACCCTACATCTTCCGCGTGCGATAGGCCCTTGAATTAGAAAGCAACTCGACAGTTGACCATAGCGATATCACATTTATATATAAAATTATCTTCAAAATTAATTTTTTTGTTTTGTGAAAAAAAAACGTGGGACATATGTGTCCCATTAGTCGTTACTACGTATAAATTTTTGTAGAACAAAATATACTCACGCTTAAAACTATGAAAAATACAATGAGAACGGTAAGTAGTTATAATTACTAGAATGTCATTTGTTCCATCTTAGTGTATGTTGTTGGTTTACTTACGGTAAATAGCAAACACAGTGTGTGTTCGGTTTGCAATTTGGCGAGCGATTGCATTTTATAACGGAAATTAGTTATTAGTGGCGGCAATTCGAGAAGATCAGTTCTTACCGATTGTTTTCTGGTTTAGTGACTATATGTACATATAAAATGTTAGGAATGTTGTCCGCAATGAAAGATCGTGCCGTTTTTGTTTTTCGGTTGATGAAATAGTGAGTGCAGTTATTAGCAGCATCTGCTAGTGAAAGTGAAGAGAACATACATACTAGATTTGGATGAAGAAAATATTGCATTTATAGAGCACGATATCGAAACTTTAAAAACTGGCGAAGTTGCTATCGAAGACGTAGCAGCAACCAGGAAGACCAGGAAGACCTTTTCATCAATTTTAATATGAGGGACTTCACGGTAGCCACTTCGTTTGTATGCGATCTACAGAGCGCGCACTGTAACATTTTAATTAGTTTAATTTTTTAATTAATGTTTAGGAAAAAATGGTGTGAAAATAGAACAACGGTGAACAGACGATGACAATCGACATCGTTGATGAACCGACCAACTGATCAACCCAATACTTCAAAAAGTGCAAAATCATCTGATGAAAAATGCGGAGCGTCCGCAAAAATTGCAAAGATAGCCAATACCACCGGTCTTAATCAAAAGAACGACATATTCATCGAAAACGCACGCGCGATTCGTCGAAACATAACAAAACAGACGAACGCTTGCGCGTCCCAGAAACGAAAATTTCCAAATTCCGCCAGGACTCCAATGAAAGTAAAAGACCTGGAAAGTAGAAGCAGTAAATAGAACGAAGAGAGACGTTGCCAGTGACACGAACGCAAGTTGCGTAAAGTTGTTGTATTTTCTTGATTAAAATAAAAGGTGTAAATTCGGCGAATTATCATAGTGAAAAGTGTGTAGATGGTCAACTGACTATATAAGCCTTCTGCAACATAGATCAGTGTGTCAGTTAGTCAGTCAAGTTGTGTCATTCATGTGTTCAGTCTTGTGTCATTCAGTGTCAATACAAAATATAGATTTATAATATAATATAATAAACCCGTTGTTCTTATTTAAAAGATTCCGCGGAAGGAATCATTTTTTTTGAAACTAAGAAGAACAGGATTTATAACTCGCGCAGACATTTTTTTTTTTTGGAAATGAATCACAGAATATTTTTTTTTCAATATGACTATAAATCAAAGTAACTATAACGACATCGGGACTATATCTTTTAGAAATGCAATATTTTGAAAATGTTCTTCAAATAAATTGAAAAAAATTTCAACAGGAAGTCAAATGTTGTTTAGATTATCGATCAGTAACCACAAATTGTGAGTTAATTTCCGCCAAATTTTGGCCTGCATTGTAGCACCAGCATCCGGAAGCATCCAGGTAGCCTAAAACAATCTTGCGACTCAAAATAGCTTCGTTAACATGCATTAAGTTCGGACAAAAAGGTGGCTAGAAATTGACTAACATTTGTTCCTGATATGGTGTGAAACAAACGCTTGCACCAGAGTAAAGCAGTGATTTCGTCACCAAATACAGGATACCGGAATCCTTTGCGCTACTATCGTGGCAGATAAGTATACGGTTCGGTAAAGCCCCACCATTTTTTTCTGAACCGAATTTCGGGACAAAACCAAATTCAGAAAGGGACCTGATATTTTCCTGCTCAAAAAGGGCGCCTTAAATTTTTTATAGAACATTGAGGAAAATTTCTATAATACACAGTTAAAGCTTGCATAAGCCGCCACCCACTTCTTGACGCGTTCTAGTAAATTCGTATATGTATTTGAGTTGGACACTTAATATTGTCCATTTTTATGTAAGTGTGCTGATGCACTTTGTGCTTCTTCGTCCCGGCTGCGGGTCGTATAACGCAGTGAGGTGGGCCGCATGCGGCTCGCGAGTTTGACATGCCTGCAGTGGAGTAACGTTTCCGAAATATTATTTTGCTTGAAAACATTATTGGAGCACCAATTATTCGAATTTTTAAGTATACATATAGGGAAAATCGACGAAACCCACAAACTAAAATTTGCTTCGAAAAGCAGCCAGCTTCCCTTGTTGGGAAGCAGCTGTTTCTATGGATTAGGGTGGGGTAACTAACAAAAAATATTCTGATGTTGACCTAATCGAACCATTGTTAACCGTTCCACCTTTTTCTAACAGCCAATCTCAAGTGCAAATATGTTTTTTTTTTAATGAGCTGCGACACTTTAATAACTTTTCCTAAGTGTTCTACCCGGGTACAGGCAATATTTTTGTTTATAGAAGGGGCACCACATATAAACATATTTGTTGATTATAACCGGGGCCCCGGATAAAAGCAAACCCGGTTATAGTCATCGATTTTGCTTGCCCACATACGGTTGACTAAAACCGGGGTCTACTGTATATCCCGTTTCTGGAACTTGTTTGAGGTTCAATTTCAAATTTTAAGCTCATTCGTGCATCGTAGTTAAAACGGTTAACAGTATAGTGTGCGGTGGTGTGGTCGGCATCGGTGGTATCGTCGGTGTCGATGGTGGTCGATGGCTCACGGTGCATTTCCAGATTCTAGTGCGACATAGCATTTCGGTTAGTGAAATTGTAATTGTCTTTGAAGTGAGCTATGTACAGTACATATGTTTTTTTTTTCGTTTAATCTGCAGATTTTGCCTGTTGGCTAAGTCGGCCATGCCATTTTATCATTCGTGTTCCTTCGATGTTTGCTGTGGGATGGATGGTTCCCCAAATTGAACACGTTTGAATCAATAGAACGATCGTTCATTTTGGAGTATATAAGAACAAACTTCCGCCGCGTTCAAATTGATTATATTTCTTTCATTTTGAACGCGCAATATTGAAATGCCCGTAACGTTTTAATGTTCATATTGACAATTAAAATCGTTTGAACGGTACGTCAGCTTGAATGCGAAGACTTTCGAAGAGAATGTGAAACGTTTAAAAATGAATACATATACCACTGATTCAAAATAAACGCGAAACTGGTCAAAATAAATGCGAAAGTGTTTATTTCGGACGTATTAAAAGTTTTTGCGTTAGGCGCCATATTAAACGAAAAATCGTTTAGCTTAATGTGATTTTCCGTTTGTTTTGACGATTCATTTCTCGCCGTGATAAACGATTGTCCCGTAAACAAAAAATCGAATTAATCGAAGAAAGGGGAAAAAAACCAGCCAGTTACACAGAACTTATGAAAAAGTATGACACGTAGGATTTTCGACGATTTATAAAATTATCGAGAAAAAAGAAATAAATTACGGGAAGAATTTGCACGAATGGCCAATAGTGGAATAAGGAATAAAACTCGACCAACGGAATACGAAAACATTAATAAAGCGACACTGAACTGGTACAGAGTCGCCCCCCATTCGAAAGGTCTTCCTATTTCGTGGCCTTTGTCACACAGAAGCAAGCGCTGAAATTCGCTGCTCATTTTACGGACTTAACGTTCAAATCGCATCAAACGGCTGGTTGGACTCTTTCAGGAAACGAAATAATCTTGTTTTCAATGCAGTATGTGGTGAAACGCGTGATGTAAATCCAATCACTGTAGATGACTGGAAAGCTTTTTCTTTCGGGCGATTCTGCACAAAAATCCTTTGTTTTCAAAGGGGAAAAGTGCTCGGGGGGAAATTGTCAAAGGAAATATTAAGTGTCTTGATACGTGGCTTTGGAGATGGGACATTTGGCAAAACTGAAAAGCCGCGTTGCTTTAAAAAATATTGACCCAAACTTATTGCCATAGTACACTGGTTTTCGAACGAAACTGCGTGGATGAGCGTCACGATAATGCAGTCTTGGTTAACACAATTGAACGACAAAATGAGGAAAAAAGGGAGCAAAATTCTCCTCTTTATGGTTAATGCAACGTCACATGTTTCTATGGATTTATCCAATATCACCATTATTTTCTTCTCTCCGAGGCGTGATCTACGCGATGAAGCTAAATTACCAGAAACGGTTAAGCAAACCGTCATCCAACAATTTTTCCAGAAAATCTAATGTACGTGATAACGTTGACTATACAAGAATAGAATAAACTTTTTTTTTAAATTTCCAGATTAAAAAATACGAGACTTAAAACCATCATCATTGAATCATTGAAATGTTGACTTATCCTGCGATTAAGAGAATCCTGCGAATAAGAGAAAAAATAAATAAATCCCTAGTGGTAGTCCCTTATTGACAAGTTTGAGTGTAAGCATTTTTATATATAGAAGGATATTAAAATTGAAGGGAACAAATAAAATTAACTTTTCATGAAATACTTGGGAAAATTCATAGAATTGACGAATATTCAAATTCTACGAATGGAATTTCGCTTCAAAGTTCTTGTAGCAGCGTTGACCAAATTATAAAACATTGCGAAACAGAATCACAAAAAGAATATTTAGAAGAAATAATTAAAACTAAAATAAGGAGTGGACCACAAAATCTTATAAACGGAGCGAGGCTGCGTGGACGACCGAGAGCTTGCAGGGAGTACTCCGTAGGTGAGCACGCCCACCAGCTCTGGGCGTGAAGTGAAAAGTGTGTTTTCATGCAACGAAGAAGAATTAACTCTTCAGATGCGCACTATGTGTGATATATTTTTTCGTGTGTTTAGAACGTTCACGTGTATGTGAAAGCGGTTGCTTTTATTCTCGACTCGAACCAATTGTAACAAAAATACAAGAAACTTTCGCAACAAGCGAAACGCAAAAGTGTGGATAGCATTCAAACTTATAGAGAGGCGGTGGTAATATGAACATTTTTGTGGAGTGTGGTTTTTCTGACCAGCGAATAATTAGTGCGTGTTCTGAATTTATCGAAGCTTGTACATAGTGCAGTGCACATACATTTCCAACCCTACAAGGAAGGTACATTTTTTTTTTATCTAAATCAAGTGTTCATTGTATTTTTATATTTATGCTATTTCTTTAATTAATTAATTCAGAGCAGAGCAGGAAGCTCTAATCAAGAATGGAAGTATACAGCAACTGGCAAATCAAGTGACACATTTAAACTCGAAAATGTTGGACCAAGAAGTCAGGCTCAGCTAAACAGGACTCAATCAGTTTCAACAACTGTCATCAGACCAAACTATTAGGAATTTTAACGAAATCACCGCCTTTTCGGGAGAAGACTCGTAATAAACTGAAATCATTCCTCAAATCTGTGGAGAATG
Source organism: Microchrysa polita (assembly GCA_949715475.1). NCBI lineage: Eukaryota > Metazoa > Arthropoda > Insecta > Diptera > Stratiomyidae > Microchrysa > Microchrysa polita. The sequence continues at coordinate 10,361,487 of OX454422.1, read as the reverse complement.
CGGAGGCTCTGTGTGGACCAACGAATGCAGCGCTGAGAGAATATTGTTTCGAGGAAAGTAGTTAACACGAAAATCATCGGGAAAGGTCGTAACACTATTTTGGAAATCCCCGAACACCGCCGAAATTGGCAAAGTGTCGTTAGCAGCTTAAAATTGCGATTCAGGCGAAGGAGCTAAATGTATTTAACGTCATGGTTTGCGCAAATGCCTCTGGTAGCCACGAGCTTAAAACTCCTGGTTGTGGGGAAGCCCAAAATGCACCGTGCATTCAAAAATGTCCGGACGAGTAAAGCGGTCACCACGGTACGTCACCATGTCGCGGCCGAAATTTACAAAATAGGGTGTGACACCTGCTACCTCATGTGTAAATGTACGTAGTGCACAACCTATTTTAGCCAAGTCCTTGTCCCAATTCCGATGGTTCTCCGAAACGTACGATCGCAGCATACGTTTTATATTTTCGTTCACCCTTTTCGCTGGATTGGCTTGTGGGTAGGATACAGTGCGGTGAACCTCGCCTGGCTTCCGTACGCGTCCAGAAGTTCCTTAAATTTCGCGCTGCGTAACTGCGCACCGTTGTCACACACGACCCACCTTGGAACCCCGGAACATTAAAAACACATGTTCCTCCAACAATCGGGTAACCTCGGCGGGCGGCGGTGGTAGAACGAACCGGGAATATTAGTGAAAACTTAGTAAAATAATCCACTACTGTCAAGATGTACGCAAACCCTCGAGAGGAACGAGGCAATGGTCCAATCAAATCAATACAGACCATATTGCATGGTTGGGTAGCCTCGCCCACTCTCGATACCATCTCCCCTACTGGACGGTTACGCTCCACCTTAACAGCTTGGCATACCTTACATCTTTTTACATATTCCCGGCTGTCGGCCGCCATTTTTGGCCAGTAAAAGTCCTGTGCCACCCGATCGTGTGTCCGGCGAGATCCCATATGTCCGGCAGTCGGTCCGCTCTGACTTCGGGATTACTCGTTTTGCACACTTCCTTCCCCATTAAATCAGGGAAACGAGTATAGGCATGTTTCCACAACACCTCATCACTCACTCGCCAATCCGAATATTTACCGGGATCCGTATTCACCTTCTCGATCATTCGGTTATACCAACGATCCACACCAGACTTCTCCATGGTTGATTCGACAACAGCCGACTCCACTCTAGGGGTTGACCTTGACAGCGCATCAGGCACTAGATGCTCCTTGCCCTTTCGATGAACGACCTCAAAGTCGAATTGCTGAAATCGAACCGCCCACCTCGTTAGCCGACCGATTGGGTCCTTCAGATTATTCAACCAGACCAGGGAGTGATGGTCTGTTACCACGCTGAACTTCATCCCCTCTATGTAAGGTCTAAGCTTCTCCACTGCCCAGACCACCGCTAAACACCCTCCCTCTCGGTAGTGGAGTACTTTTGTTCAGCCTTGGATAAAGTTCTGCTCAGATAACAAACCACCTTTTCACCATCGGGATGTGTCTGAGATAACACCGCACCCAAACCGACATCCGAAGCATCTGTTTGGACTGAAAATGGGAGATTGTAGTCCGGACAAGTAAGTATGGGGGCGGTGGACAATTTTACTTTGGCGCGATTGAAGGCAAGATCACATTCCTCGGTCCACTTGAAGCTACGGTTTTTCTTGAGTAGGTTCGTCAATGGCGCCATCAATGACGAAAATTCCGGAATAAACCGCCGGTTTCATGACACCATACCCAAGAATTGCCGTACTTCCTTGACTTTCGTGGGCCGTGGAATGTCAATCAAGCATTTTACCTTATCCGGATCCACACTCAACCCATTCTTATCCACCACATATCCCAGATACTTGATTTGGGCGCGGCAAAACTCACATTTGTCCCGTACCTGGTGCAATCTCCTGAATACCTCCTCTAGAATTTCGAGGTGTTTGTTGAAATCCTGTGTGACCACTACTATATCGTCCAGATAAGTGAACACATATGGCTCCAAGTCAGGTCCCAAAAACGATCAAACGCTGCCACGTCGCTGGTGCGATATGTAGTCCGAACGGCATTCTCCGGAATTGAAATAATCCCCGATTCGGAACCGTGAATGCCGTGAACTTTTTGGAGGACTCTGCCATTGGAACCTGCCAATAGGCGGACTTAATGTGAACCGAGGATAAAAACCTGCCATTACTCAGTTTATCCAAGGTTGACGAAACGTACGGGAGGGATAGGCGTCCCGCTCCGACACTCCATTGAGCTTCCGGAAGAAACAGAATTGGGGAGGCCCAAGGACTTGACGACGGCTCAACAATACCCAATTCCAGCATCTCATGAAGTTCTCTATCGATGTGGGCTTGGACTGCAGGAGAAACCGGATAGTATCGTTGTTTGATGGGATGCGTCGCGTCCTAGTATTGAATTTGACGCCCCAGAGTCCATTAACCCAAGAAATGACTTCTCGTGGATGTCAATGTTTAAATGAGGCCGATTATCTCCCTGTCTTCCATCAAACACATAATCCACTCTCGTGTCACCAGCGGCCCTTATTCCCATGCTTGTGCTCAGCTGGCCGTTTACTGAGCACTGGGTCCGTTTCCCGACGATTTGGTGGTTCGAAAATCGGCGTTGCACTTGGCACACGCTGACCTTAAAGTTCCTGGGTTTCCACAACCGTAACACTTCCGAGGTTCCTTGCAGAACCGAGAAGAATGACCCATCTGTCCGCAATTCCAACACTTCATCCATGACGTCTGCCTCGGCATATCCATCGCTGCCGCTACCCCATATGTTCCCTCGGAGCCTAAATACGCCAGGTCCGGTTCCAGCAACTTGTTTGTTTTTCTGGAGGGAGGCGGAATGAAAGCCTCCACATAGGCCTTTATGGTTTCCAATTCCTTCCCCAAACTAAACTAACTCGTCTATCGAGTTAATGGGAGTTAGAGCCAGTTGAGTCTGATAGAAGGGCCTTATACTCTTCCGCATAATTTTTAAAATCCCCTTTTCTTCAGGAAGAACAGAGAGTCGTTTAAATAACCCCACCATAGTCGCCACATACACACCCATGGACTCATCTGACCCCTGCGTGCGACTCTTTATTTCCTCTAATAACCTATCATCATAATCGACTGGTAGGAACTCCACGCGCAATTCCTGTACCAAGGCCTGCCAATCTTCTAAGAATTCCCGATTGGCCCTGTACCAAATTAGAGCTTTTTCCTCAAAGAACGCAAATGCAGCGTTGAACAAGTCCCTAACACTGACTTCTTTAGCCACTCGCATTTCTTCCACCCTCTCGAGAAAAGCATTGAGTGAACCCGAGGGTTCCCCGTCAAATTTTAGTCCCCACTTGGTTACATCCACCGGTTTCGAAAAGTGGATGCGCTCGGTGTTTTGCACTCCTGCGGACGTTCCAGCTCGTTCTGGTTCCTTAGGCGTTGATTGTCCTCCTTCGGACGGTCCGGCATGTTTCTCTTCCTGAGACGCTGCTTGTTTCTCCCCTTGCTCCTCTAATTTCGAAGCGAGTTCGCCTAGTGCCATGATGATATTGCTCCTTAAGTCTCTTTTCGTGGTTTTCTCAAAATCGCCCTCTGCAGTCATCCGTTCCACCCTCCGAACTGCGAACTATATTTTTGTTCGAAGTTTTTCGTATTCCGAAGTAGTGCTTCTCTCCGTCAGTTCGCCAAGCAGTGTCTCTACTTCCACTAGTTTTGCTTCAAGTGCCGTCTTGTCTTCCTCAAATGTGAAGGGGTAGTACTCCTGCACCTCGAACGAATACTCCATCGACGACTCCGCTTTTAATGCCAACCGCAATTTCCGCCTCATTATCTCTACGGTATCTTCCGGGATGTTCCTTATCGCTAACTCATATGCGAGTTCGTCCTTGTTTAGACGGTCAACCTGTATTTTAGACATTTTTGCACAAAATAAAACGACCACACGTACTCTAAAATTGCTTTATTCCCGTTTGTACAATAAAAATAACAAATCACAACAAGCAGGATGTCACTTCTAAGCACACACTCCACTTTTCCACTTGCACACCCGTAATTGCACGAAAACGCGAAAAACACTATATCGCCACAGGTAACTTCTACTTGACGAATTCGCGTTACCGATTTCAGACACCGAAAACGTTTTCAATATCGATTCCAAGATATGCACGAAATCGCGAACTGGATGACAGGTACGGTTAGCAAGCAATTGTCGGTGAAATATTACCACCAACAAAAATAAACAATCCATATATCTCGCCACGTCCATGATAGCTGTCACTCGATTTGACAGACTGTGTAGTTGTTTGTAAATAAAAAGTCGCCGAATATATTACTCCACAGCTCGACTAAATAATTTCCGAAAAACGGGCGTACTGACACCGGAAAGTCGCCGAATATATTACTCCACAGCTCGACTAAATAATTTCCGCAAAACAGGCGTATTGACACCGGAAGAATTTGTTGCAACCTGGGAGCATTTGGTCCATCATTGTCGACGAATGGACGACGAGGAATGAGCCTCAAATTAAGACGTATCGCAATGAGCCGTGCTCCAGACGATGTAAAGAATTGTTTATCCTCAGGGATCCGGTAAATATTATTTTTCCTTAATGTCGACGGGTCGCCATCGTACTTCGGGGTGTCGGCGTATTCTAAATTGTACACGCGACCCTCGAATTGTGTTTTCGGCTCGTTCGTGAATCGACATTCGCTTTTCGTAGACTATCCCTAATCTATCTAAACCTAACTTACCGCGCCGCAATTTCCTATTTTCAATTTCATGTTCAACGAATAGACGATAATCGCATGCCAAAGAAAGTGATGAACAACGCACAACCAACTGACGGAGTGAGGCTGCGTGGACGACCGAAAGCTCGCTGGAAGTACTCCGTAGGTGAGGACGCCCACCAGCTGCTGGGCTTACGAAACTCGAGGACAAGGTGGTCACGTAACCGCGACAATTGGAGGTAAACGATTCAGGCGGACAAAAGCCCGACGTCGACGACTATCGTGCCACATTGATGATGATGAAATATTGCTTACAAGTCAAGTATTGAAATTTTTTAACATTTATAGCTACAAAGATATTATTTTTTAATTATTTAATGTGTGAATATATTCATACCAAAGGTAGGCAAACGTGGACACGAGGTCGCGAAGGATTGCAGGCCTATTAGCTTATCCTCTATCGTATTGAAAACACTGGAGCGTATTATTGATCTCTACATTCGGCAAAGCATGGGAAGCTCAGCACTCTCTAGGTCGCAGCATGCATACGTAAGGGGTAGATCCACAGAAACGGCTCTCCACGAAGTAGTGCGCAGCATCGAGTATAGTCTGCAATACAAACAGTACACGTTAGCCGCTTTCCTCGACATAGAGGGGGCTTTCAACAATGTCCGCATAGAATCCATTCACGAAGCCCTTGCGGATTCGGGAGTGGAGGTGGGACTCAGCAAATGGATAGTGAGTCTTCTGAAGACCAGGGTAATTCATGCGGACTTAGGAAACAGCCAGATGACAAAATTCGTCTGTAGAGGGACACCTCAGGGTGGTGTCATCTCTCCGCTACTGTGGCTAGTAGTGATCAATAAAATCTTAACTAAACTCGACGAGGAAGGTATAAAAGTAGTGGCGTATGCGGATGATGTAGCGATCATAGTATCAGGAATGTGTCTCTCCGTGATCAGTCAGATCATGGGAAGAGCGCTCGGGTTAGTCAGCAAGTGGGCTACAAGCTGTGGCCTTGGTGTAAACCCAAGCAAGACAAAGCTGATGCTGTTCACTACAAAAACCAAGATACCATCTTTTTCCCTTCCAAAACTTAACGGACAGCAACTCACACTATCGACTAGTTCGAAGTATTTGGGAGTCTTTATATGCAACACGATATCTCGCATATTTGGGAGTCATTTTAGACCCGAAGCTCAGCTGGAAGTTGAACATTGAAGAGCGTGTTAAGAAAGCCTGCGTAGTTTTCTACGCCTGTAAGACAGCCCTCAATAAAAGGTGGGGCGTTAAACCAAATGTAGTACTCTGGCTTTATACAGCAGTGGTACGACCCATGCTGACGTATGGAGCACTTGTGTGGTGGCCAGCGCTTAGCAGAGAGTACAACATAACGAAACTGGGTAGGGTGCAAAGAACGGCATGTCTTGGCATCACAGGGGGTATGCGAACATGCCCGAGGGATGCGTTGAATGTAATCCTGCATCTTCTACCAATCAACCTTTTTATTAATAAACTGGCGGCATGTAGCGCGGTAAGGCTTAATGAGTCCGGTGGCTGGACCTCCAAGCCATATGGTCACGCTGATATCCTCAACCAGCTGCCACTAGATGAAATCAAGGCTACAACAGACTTTGCAGTGACTACACTGAGTCTTGAGAAAAGCTTTGCTGTCAAGATTCCGACTAGGTGCGAATGGGATACGGGTGAGGCAGTAGGGGATAACGAAATCTCTATTTTCACAGATATGGATCTAAAATGAGCTGCGGGGTAGGTTCAGGAGTCTTCTGCGATACACTTAACATCTCTGAATCCTACCGTCTTCCTGATCATGCTAGCATTTTCCAGGCGGAATTGTTTGCAATCATGAAGGCCTGCCTCGCACTCGGAAATATTCAAGACAGCCAAAACATAGCCATCTGCTCAGATAGTCAGGCGGCTATTAAGGCACTTAACTCTGCGAAGATATCCTCTAAGCTTGTCAAATGCTGTGAGGAGACGCTAAACAATCTTGGTAGAAAGCACTCAATCACACTAATTTGGGTGCCTGGACATACGAATATAGATGGCAATGAGCTGGCAGATGGGTTGGCCAGAAAAGGGGCCTCTATGGACACCTCCTATGAGGAGCGCGTACACGTTCCGATGTCAACCGTCAAGGGACAGATTTCCTTGCATTATCTTACGATTGCAGGCGGTTACTGGCGAAACATAAGAACCTGTGCCATATCACGGAAGTTATGGCCATCATATGACTGGAAAAGGACGTCCGAGATTCTAACAAGACCGCGGAAGGATATCGCCAGACTTACAGCAGTTATTACGGGCCATTGGCCAATAGGGGACCATGCGGCCAGGTTGGGTATACCTCACAACTCGCATTGTCGTAGTTGCGATAACGCAAATGAGAGAGAAACTCTAACTCACTTTCTCTGCAATTGCCCAGGTCTCGCTAGATCCCGCTATCGAACGCTCGGTCGTGCGTTTTTTGATAGTCTAGAGGATGCGTCGGAGGCGAAAATAGGGGAGCTGCTTCAGTTCCTCAATTGTACTGCGTGGCTCTAAATGCCTCTCCACTCATGACATCTAACCTTCTGTAACCTCCTTCTTTATTAGTTTAACGGAATATGTGGTTTCAAAACGGCGCCTTCTGCGCTAATTGGGCTTCTGGTCTGCTTGACCTAAGCCACCACTTTTACCTACCTAATGTGTGAAATCTATATAAATGTACAATTAGAGTAAAAAGTCTAAAATCAAGTGTTCATTGTATTTTTAATTTGAAAAATTAATTAATGCTATTTTTTTTTCTTCGCGGTGGGCATCTACATCGTGCCATTTTGTCCCAAATAAATATATAAATAAATAAATACTAATCCATTAAACAGACAAACATAAAACATAAAAATAAAACATACAATGAACACTGGATTTAGATTTTTGACGCAACACCTCCCCCCCGGATATGCTGTTTTCACAAATTCTAAATGGTTGAATTTAAAGGGGAGGGGGGGGGGGCTCAAAAGAAATTGCCTCTAATTTATTATTAATTAAACATCTACAAACACGAATGATAAACTATCCTGTTGCTTCCTAATTCAAGGAGGGGGGGGGGGGGGGGGAACACACACAGAAACACAGACAAACAAACTCGAATGGCCAGGCTTCCTAATTCAAGGAGAGGGGGGGAACACACAGAACACACAGAAACACAGACAAACAAACTCGAATGGCCGGCCAACTGTCAAGTTGCTTCCTAATTCAAGGAGGGGGGGGGGGGCGAACACAGAAACACAGAACACACAGAAACACACAGAAACGACAAACAACAAACGTAAGGAACAAAGACATACTAAAAATTAACAATTCTGTATTGATGTTAAAATTGGATCGAGTCGAGAATAAAACAAAAAGCAACCTGATTACGGACACACGCGAACGTTCTAAACACAAACAAAAAGAAAAACACCAAAAAATATATCACAGAGGCATACACACATGATGTAACAGGCACAGAATTTGTAATGTACGCGAAAATCCAAAGGTTGCGAGGCTCAAGTCCCTCAACGGGATGAACTTTGACGATAGGAGCTTTTTACTTTGTCAGAGTTGGCTTTCAAAGCCGTCCACACACTCTGACAAATAAAAAAAAAAATAGTTTCTACCAAGTTCATCCCTAGCGGGGATCGAACCCGCGGCCTTTAGATGTCTCCCTGATATTGTTTTTATTTTGTGTGTTTAGAACATTTGCGTGTATCGGAAATCGGTGGCTTTTATTCTCGATTCGAGCTCGAATTGTATTGCGCGTTTTCGTTAAGTATGTCTACCTATTGCTTGTCGTATCTGTGTCAGTGTTAATCATATCACAGTGAAGTATTGTCCTCGGGTCCTTTATTTATTATTTCCGTTTGTCCTACGCTTAACGTAACTTTTCATCTTTTCTTCTTTTGTGGTTATTTGTCATAACAGCTGAAAAGTTATACAGTGCAAACCGTTTGGATGGCATTCAAGCTTACCGAGGCGGTCCTTAAGCGCCCATTCCAGGGTGGATGATGGGTTGACGGAGGCTCGAGTTACATCCGTACACAAGCCATCAACCCATGAACTAACTAAAATCAAATTGCACATTGTATCCGTAAAATAAGCATAAGCACTTTTCATCATTTCAAATGTTACAAATCTTTTATCATCATCATCAATGTGGCACGATAGCCCGACGTTATCGGGCCTTGGCCGCCTGAATCGTTGACCTCCAATTGTCGCGGTTACACGTGACCTTGTCCTCCAGTTTCGGAAGCCCAGCGCAGCTGGTGGGCGTCTTCACCTACGGAGTTCTCCCAGCGAGCTCTCGGTCGTCCACGCAGCCTCACTCCGTCAATTCGTTGTGCGTTGTTCATCACTTTCTTTGGCATGCGATTATCGTCCATTGGTTGAACATGCCCCCCGCCCATTGCAAACGTTGAAGCTTCACGATTTTCGATAAATTCCAGCTCATCGTACAATTGATACAAATCATGGTTGTACCGAATACGCCATTGATGTCGCTCGCGAACGGCCCCCAAAAATTTGCCGAAGGACCTTTCGTTCGAAACGTTCGGTCTAGCAAAACTTCGGAGGCTTGGGTGATGAGGGTCCATGTTTCGCAGCCAAAACATAGCACGGGTCGGATGATCGGTTTTGTACACGCGGAGCTTCGTGTTCATGTGCGCAAGTTTCAAATTAATTATAGGGAGGACCGAGAAATAGGTCTTATTGGCTAGTTGTATCGGTCGCTTAATTTCGTCGGTTTCGTTGGCGTCCTTTGATAAGTTACAACCCAGATAGTTGAAGTTGTCTACATACTCGATATTCAGGTCCCCCCACTGTGATGCTTGAATGATGCTGGCGACCTTGTTTTCGATTGCATCATGGCCTAGTAGGCGACAACTTAGGTCTTAATGTTGTTCTTGGTTTTGTGTAGCAGCAGTAATTTAGTTCAAAGAGTTTCTGAAGGGCTTGTACGAGGTCAAAAAGGATGCATGTAAAAAAAACACGACAATCAAGAGAAAGTTTACAAGCAAGACGTTGTAGTACTATGACAGCAATGTGATCATTCAACACCGGTCCAGACCTGCACGATCGAGCTTCATGGTGGTAGACGACTTCACGGCAAATCAGTGGCGTAGATAAGGGGTGGGGGGGAGGATCAAGGGGATCAATCCCTTCGGTCACAAATTTTTTATTATTACTTAAGGTACGTAAAACAAAGCAAATTTTCGTCGTTTGCCAAGCGTTGTGCGCTACAAAAGATCAAAGTTGTGGACAACACACACACACACACGCAAACACGTCTGAGTTCGTTCGTTGAATTTCCCCGCATCGCCTCCTCGTCCGCTTCCCAGACAGTGTGTGTTGTCTACAACTTTGATCTTTTATATAGCGCGGTGTGGCGAAGCCCAATCAATGACATCGAAGCATTCGCGGGCATGTCCTTTATCCAAAAATTTCTAAATAGGCAATTTTCGGGCGGAACCAAAACGACAACAGTTATTGTTGCGTTAGGCGGAGCAGTTGCTGTTGGTGCGATAGGTGGAGCCGTTGTTTTTTTCCGATAGGTGGAGCCGTTGTTGCGACAGACGAGGTCGTTGCTTTTGTTTGTGCAGCGGCACGCGGGGCTTCGTTCGTGCGTATTTCCTCAGCCGTTGTTTTGCCGGTGGGCCGCTCATCATCACAGAGGACGATGAAGGGGCACATAAGCGCGACAACAAATCAGCTTCAGCAGAATTTTCCCTCATTGAATTACGTATGGCCATCTCCAATTGTGCTTCCTCGGTCAGGTCCATCGCATGTTTTGCCGCTGATGCAGATTGGAGCGGCGGCGTAACCTTTAGCAGCGGCGACGGCTAGTCTCCCCAATTGTATCCATGTGTCTGCAGAAACTCCAACAATACGCTGTTGATGTACTCGGCATTGTATGTCCAGATTACGATTTGCTCTTTTCGCGTCCACGGATCTAGAATTGTGCAGTGTGCGGAATGCCGTTATAAAAAGACCGGATCTTCAGCGCACAACAGCCCTACTAGAATGACCCTTGTTGGCGATTTCTAGTGAAGCGGCCTCGCGAGCAAAATCCCGCTTGGGGACAACAAGTTGAACTGTTATAAAACTGGCAAGCACTTTAAAAAAATCGCTAAAATCCAAGCCGCGGCGATTCCTAAGAGTAAAGAACATTTCCTGGAGCTCTGGTCGTCAAATAACGTCCAGTCATGCTCAAAAAGAAGCGGACGGAGGCAAATTAGATCAATAATTGCTATTGGAGTGCGGTTCAGTAAAGAACCCATGATTCAAAGTTATGGTATGTCTATTGCCGCTGACTCAAATCTAACGAACTGTAGAGCATCAGCCGGATGGTTGGAGAAATTAAAAAAAAAAAAGACGCAACATTATTCTTAAGACAATTTCCGGGGAATCAGCAGCAGCTGATGTTAGGATCTCGGAGGATGTGCAGGAGTTCATTGGCAAATTTTTAAAGCGCTGCCTACCAAAGAGGTTCGCGTTCAGAAAAGAACATGATAGAGAAAAACTACAACTTGTCGCAAACCACGCCGTTACAAATTTTATTGTAGCCAAATTCGTCATTGCAACAATGGCGCTCAACGTTTTCCAACAGGAGCGTGGCTCCCCCGTCCAAGGATGTTTCGATTGTCGAGACTGACCCTACATCTTCCGCGTGCGATAGGCCCTGGAGTGGGCCGCTTGAAATAGAAAGCAACTCGACAGTTGGCCATAGCGATATCACATTTATATATAAAATTGTCTTCAAAATTTATTTTTTTTTTTTGGGTGAAAAAACGTGAGACATACATATGTGTCCCATTAGTCGTTACGTATAAATTTTTGTAGAACAAAATATACTCACGCTTAAAACTAAGAAAAATACAATGAGAACGGTAAGTAGTTATAATTACTAGAATGTCATTTGTTCCATCTTAGGGTATGTTGTTGGTTTACTTACGGTAAATAGCAAACACAGTGTCTGTTCGATTTGCAATTTGGCGAGCGATTGCATTTTATAACGGAAATTAGTTGTTAGTGGCGGCAATTCGTGAAGATCAGTTCTTACCGCTTATTTTCTGGTTTAGTGACTATATACATATAAAATTTTAGGAATGTTGTCCGCAATGAATAGATCGCGCCGTTTTTGTATTTCGGTTGATGAAATAGTGAGTGCAGTTATTAGCAGCATCTGCTAGTGAAAGTGAGAATATACATACTAGATTTGGATGAAGAAAATATTGCATTTTTAGAGCACGATATCGAAACTTTAAAAACTGGCAAAGTTGTTATCGAAGACGTAGCAGCAACCAGGAAGACCTTATCATCAATTTTAATATGAGGGACTTCACGGTAGCCACTTCGTTTGTATGCGATCTACAGAGCGCGCACTGTAACATTTTAATGAAGACTAGTGCAATTGCATACAGGAATCCGGGAAAAACATGAATACAAAATCACAAAAGAGTCAAATCCGACTGAACTGAAACGACCTCCTGAAAGTAGAAGCAGTAATAGACAAAAAAAACCTTCAAAGTCTCAAGGCTCTTCCTGGAATTAATCGTCGTGCGGTAGATCGAGAAGAGACCATAATCCAATTCAACCACTTTAGAGAAAAAAAGCGAGCGAAAAGGCTGTGTGTATTGTCCATCATGCGTATGTCTCTGTAATATGTTTTTCGTGTGTTTAGAACGTTTGCGAATCGAATCGAAAGACTCGGAACCAATTGTAACAAAAATACAGAAACTTTATCTTATCTTACTACACGTGAAATAGGTGAAAGGCTATGGGTGTTGCTAAAAGCACCGTGGCGTGGATATTAAAGACGTGTCCAGTAAGGGGCACCACAGCGAGCGGAGGAAAGGCTCAAGGAAAAGTACTCCATTGGATGATGGCTTCATAGTTATACAAAGCCGTCGGAAACGTTTCAAGACTTTAGCCGATACTAGAAACGACCTAGTTCGAGAGCAACTGAAATTCAAGTTTCGTTCAGACTGGTAAGAAATAGGCTTGTGAAAGCTGGTTCACGTACGTTAAAACCAGTCCATAAACCAGATCTTCCGTTACGAGTCAGGCAGAAACGATTGCAATGGGCCCAGGAGCATACTTCTTGGACTCAGGAGATGTGGAACAGGGGGTAATCTTTTCGGACGAGTCAAAGTTCAAGCTCGATTTAGGCGATGGATGGTAGAATTCTTGTGCCGCTGGAGTCTCGAGAAAGGTTAAGCAGCGAGTGCCTCTGCGACTACTTCCTCCGAAATCTGAAGGAGTCATGGTGTGGGGATGTTTTTTCCGGCGACGAAAGGGGTAGAATCACCTTCCTAAATTCAAAGGTTACAGCTTCGGTCTATTTGAAAGGCTTGGAGAACCAATTGGAACCATGTGCTTGTCACCCGATCATCCCACTGGGCTGTTGATATTTCATTCATTCATCGAGAGTATGCATTAAGTTGCTCAATATCCGATACCACAAACTTAAGCGAATTCAGCCATAATAGCGAAGATCGAGGCGACATCCGGTATGCGGCAAAGCGGAGCACTACATTAGTTCTCGGCCCAATCGTATTTATGGCGGCTATGACGGCGGCCATGACGATCGAAGTGACAAGAGGGGGAAGTCAAACTGGAAAGGCTGTTCTTCGCCTTCTGTACGCCGGCGCCGTTGTGGGAGCTTGAGTTAGCGTGGAACGTGGTGTCGCCTTGGTAAAGTTGACCAGACAAAAGGATTCCGACCAACAACCCAAACGAGGACTACTACCCATTACGGAACGAGGCGTAACATTGCCGAATTGTTGAGAAGGAGGCGAATTGGCTAGCCGTAGCGACAGAGAAACGAACGATTGCCGTATTCTCGAAGAGGAGTCATGCGCTCACAAGATACGATTAACTGCAAGACGGATGGTTGCCGGCTGTATTCAAAGAGGAGAAGGTTGCAAGGCAGCGCTGCCCAAGTATTGGCCGATTAGAAGGGAAACCATTATTCGATGAGTACAAATTTGGAACTTGGACTCCTTGTTGAAACGCGTGGCGCCCACGCCCGTCTCCGCGAGTTAGGCCAGAAGCGGAGTTCCGCCGATACTCCCCCGAACGGAGATACACCAAGTCTGTGCATGATCGCGAAGGACGAACAGACAAGCGTAACATGCTCTGGAACTGTTTGGGAATACCGTGAGATTTATCATTTTCCAACAGGATAATGAACCATGTCACACTGTCAAAGATGTAAGTACAGTGCATACTCGATAATCCGGACTAATAAAAACCGGAGCTGGACTACTGGAGAGCATATTAGTTGACGATTTAGGGAAAATGGCCACTTGCAGGCCCCATGGGTTCAAAGAATCAGTTTTACATAATGTACTAAAAAATTTCGATCCGTTATACTGTGTCACTTCTTACCAAGAACGAAGAAAATAATTGAATTAATTTTTAGACGATATTATTGCTGTTACTACGAAAGAATGTCAAATTGGGATTGGAGAAGCTTTCGAAATCCGGACTACACTACAGAGTGTGCAATGCAACCTTTCAACCTTTAAAGTGATCCGGATTACTGGAAATTCTAGGTTTGAGGTGAAAAATAACGTTCCCACTTGGACAGAAGGAATTGAAGGAAGAACACATCAAACAAATGAAGAATTCCTCGCAGCATGCCCCCCCCTTCGCTATAAAAATTCGAAGGGGTAACGAATTGGTAAATCGCGCGTCAATTGCGCGCACCTTCAGTGCATAGGGTCATAAGTTCGAATCTCCGCGTGGATCATGGTGTTCTTTGAACTCACGAGCTTGTGACGGACTATGATTTCACTCAGATGTTAAACGAGTACCCATTTATGGGGATAAATAACACTGCTGATCTCATTACCTCAACAAAAAGCAGATAATATCTTGGAAATAGGATGTCACTAACACATCCTGCGGCCTTAGTCCAATGCTAAGTTTGAAAGCTTGAAACATTGGAGGAAAAATCGAAAATTCGAAGTTTGGTTTAAGCCTCCGTAGAGGTAAATTTCAACCCTGTCTTAAAGGTTGGAGACGTGAGCGTCAGTCCCTCACAACATCTCTCTCTCTCTCTCTCTTTGTTCTATTACTGCTTCTACTTCCCAGGTCTTTTACTATCATTGGAGTCCTGGCGGAATTTGGAATTTTTCGTTTCTGGGACGCGAGCGTTCGTCGTGCGCGCGCTTTCGATATGTCGTTCTTTTGATTGAGAGCGGTGGTAGTGGTACTCTCTTTGCATCAGATGATTTTGCACTTTCTGCAGTATACTGGGTTGATCAGTTCGTAGGTTCATCAACGATATCGATTGTTGATCGACTAGGGCAGCGGTGCTCTTATTTTCACACAATTTTTCCCGGAACATTCAGCCAAAACAATTTTGCTTTAACTTTCACCATTGACTTTGGACAATCTCTTTTGGCTGGACATAGTTTCCAGTTTGTGTATTTTTGTGATTGTTTTTCGGCCAATTTTTTTTTAGTTAAAGCGTTGTTAAATTTTGAAAGTTTTTGTGACCATACTTTGATTGTAAAGTTTTCTCCCAATTGGTTTAAGCTATCCTGCGCGCATTCGCAAGCATTTCTGCTTCCTTCTCGATCACCGGTCGAGGGTGTGTCTTCTCAACTTTCCACGACCAGTGTGCTGGTATAGGTATCAATAGGTGCCGCGTGCCGCTGCTATGTCCTAAGGAGGTTCCGTGATTTCTTATAAATTTGCGCATGTCCACTATAGACGTTGAAGTGTTTCTGTCACGTTCCGACGGTTTCTCCGATTCGAAAATCGCTTCAATATTCCCAGAAATTGTTTTCAGCATGCTCCAAACATTTTAGACGTTTTTGGATTCTTAGCAGGATTTCTCATTCCTGAAAGCGCACTGTTCCTTTGTACGAAATACGATCCACATGTCAATTGGTTTCGGTTTTTACTTAATTTTGCACCGAAAACTGCAGTGTCTGGAATTTTTGACCTTTTCTGCTTTCATCCGATCGGTTTCCAGAAACTTTGACTGCTTTTCTGGTTTCATCCAATTCAATCAGCCAATCAAAAATCGATCGGATGAAAGCAGAAAAGGTAAAAAAAATCCAGAAACAGCAAATTTCGGTGCAAAATTAAGTAAAAACCAATTTACCAATTTACATGTGGGTCGTATTACAAACAAAGGAAAATTCAAGCACATTCAAGAAAAAGAAATCCTGTCAAGAATAAAAAAAAAAACGTCTGAAATTTTTAAAGCATGTTGTTGTCTTCACTGAAAACGGAATTTTGGGAAAATTGAAGCGATTTTCCAATTGGAGAAACCGTCGAACGTGACAGGAACACTGGACACGGTTACGCATCTGCACAAATTTATAAGAGATCACGGAACATTCTAAGGGCATTCATTACGGCACCTGGGCACCTATTGATACCTATCAGCATCAGCACACTGGACGTGGAAAGTTACGACGTCACATCCTCGCGGCCGGTGGTCTCTGAGGTCGAGAAGAAAACGGAAAAGGTTGCGCAGAATCGCATAACCAATCATTGGAGAAAACTTCGCAAGCGAAGTATGACAAAAAAAAACTATCAAAATTAAGCAACGCTTAAGCTAAAAGAAATAACCAAAAAACAATCACAAAAATACAAACCGGAAACTATGACGAGCAAAAGTGATTCGTCAAAAGTCAATGGTGAAAGTTAAAGCAAAATTGCGCTTTTGGCTGAATGTTTAGGAAAAAATGGTGTGAAAATAGAACAACGGTGAACAGACGATGACAATCGGCATCGTTGATGAACCGACCACCAACTGATCAACCCAATACTTTAGAAAGTGCAAAATCATCTGATGAAAATTGCGGAGCGTCCGCAAAAAAAATGGCAAAGATAGCCATACCACCGGTCTTAATCAAAAGAAACGACATATTCATCGAAAACGCACGCGCGATTCGTCGAAACATAACAAAACAGACGAACGTTTGCGCGTCCCAGAAACGAAAATTTCCAAATTCTGCCAGGACTCCAATGAAAGTAACAGACCTGGAAAGTAGAAGCAGTGATAGAACAAAGAGAGACGTTGTCAGCCACACGGACGCAAGTTGCGTACAGTTATTGTATTTTCTTGATTAAAATAAAAGCGGTAAATTTGGCGAATTATCATAGTGAAAAGTGCGTTTTCATGCAACGAAGAAGAATTAACTGTTCAGCTGTACACAGTGCGTTATTTTTTTTTGTGTGTTTCGAACGTTCGCGTGTATCTGAAATCGGTTGCTTTGAGTCTCGACTCGAACCAATTGTAGCAAAGTTACAAGAAGCTTTCGCAACAACCGAAAAGCTCTACAGTACACCATGTGGGGTACAAAAGCGGATGTCATTCAAACTTCATAGAGGCGATGGCAATAAGTACATTTTTGTGGAGTGTGAGTTTTGTGAGTCGTGCTTGGCACGTTTTCGGAACAGAAGCAAATCAGCCAGATTTAGACTTAAAGGCAAAGTCAGAGAGATAATCTTGCTGATAGAGCCGATTAATTATTCCTACGTAGTGGAAGCAGAAACTGCGAAGGAAGCATGGGATAATTTTGCAAGTGCGTGCGAGGATAGTGGTACTGGACGAACAGTGAGTTTGTTACAGCAGCTTGTGTCCCTAAAATTGTGCGAGTGCATATCCATGGAAGATTACGTGAATCTTTTGAGGAAAAAAGTAAAAAAAAGGGGGGGTTTGAAGATCGATTCGGAAATCGCTTATGCTAGGCGGGCTAGCTGACGAATATATATATGGTGTTTGGTATCGAAAACTCAGGACAAGTAATCACGGTCTCCATAATCGTTCGGAAACCTAAATGTGTCCATTCTATTGTTGGAAAATCAAGTCATCCGTGTTATTTTTGGATTAATCGAAGCGCTGAAACGAGCTTATTAAAAGAGCCGAAAAGTTTTGGATAAATTTGTAACAGAATTACCCCCCGAAAATCTTTGAAAAATTTAGCGAGGAGGATGAAAATTTGTTGCTGAACGGTGTATTAAAGAAGGGGCCCGCTGATATTATCCGAGACAAAATATGTCGATCATTGCACCAATGGCGCACAACGTTTTCCCAACAGGAGCGTGGCTCCCACGTGCGTCGTAGGATGTTTCGACTGTCGAGACTGACCCTACATCTTCCGCGTGCGATAGGCCCTTGAGTGGGCCGCTTGAAATAGAAAGCAACTCGACAGTTGACCATAGCGATATCACATTTATATATAAAATTGTCTTCAAAATTTTTTTTCGTGGGACATATGTGTCCCATTAGTAGAACAAAATATACCCACGCTTAAAACTATGAAAAATACAATGAGAACGGTAAGTAGTTACAATTACTAGAATGTCATTTGTTCCATATTAGGGTATGTTGTTGGTTTACTTACGGTAAATAGCAAACACAGTGTCTGTTCGATTTGCAATTTGGCGAGCGATTGCATTTTATAACGGAAATTAGTTGTTAGTGGCGGCAATTCGTGAAGATCAGTTCTTACCGATTGTTTTCTGGTTTAGTGACTATACATATAAAATTTTAGGAATGTTGTCCGCAATGAATAGATCGCGCCGTTTTTGTATTTCGGTTGATGAAATAGTGAGTGCAGTTATTAGCAGCATAGCTGCTAGCAAAAGTGAAGACAATATACATACTAGATTTGGATGAAGAAGTAATTGCATTTTTAGAGCGCGATATCGAAATTTTAAAAACTGGCGAAGTTGTTATCGAAGACGTAGCAGCAACCAGGAAGAACACATCGACAAGCACAATTGAGGAAGGTGAAGCATCTACCTACCAATCAAGCTCCCCCCGCACGGGCATTACCCCAGGCTGAAAAAACAACGATTCAGATGGAGGAAAACCAATGAAACATATATTCCCCCGGCCTATCAATATGGAACGGTTTTGCAGCCGGGAAAATTCCGAGGAATTATGGTACCGAACCGCGTCTTTTGTACACCCGTCGTTTGATGATTGTTGACAGTTACTTTGAAGCGTGAGAAGAGCCTCGCCGTTCTGATGCTCTAGCGGTCATCAAACTTTCTATACTGAATTCCCATTTTGTATCCCTCTGTTTGAAATCTTCCTAGGCATGCGATATCCCTATTTTTGACGTAGAGGACAAGGGGCAATGGGCAGCACAAACCCTGCTCCCAACTCTGCCGCTCTGAGCTACAGCAAGCGCATGCCGCCGCTCGCTCGTTGAGGAGCCTTTTTTTTTGGCCAAACCTGCACGGTTGTAGAGGCCTTGGCTATCTTCGGATGTCCAACGTCATCCATTACATTAATGGCGCCCAACATTAGGGGCCAATTTGGATAGGTAGGGTGATGAAAGTTCGCTTTTATCACACATACTAATTGGTTCCTTCAGCAGTAACACCACGTCTAAGGCTTTGGACTTAGTTTTAGTACTACACGTACATTTCCCTCCCATCCTTCTGTAGTGTTCCATCCTTTTAGCTTTTCCCCATTCATTTTCCCTACAAAGGCGATCCTTCCCTTGTGCCTGTACCTTGCGGCTTTTGCCGTGTGCATAAATCCTTCAAGTGAACTAGTGAATTACAAGTTCTTTTAAATTCCCGAAAAAGCTTGTCCTAGTTTCGTCGTGAAGCCACCTATGTACCTTTGTATGGAAAGGATCGACCTCACAAATAGTTTATTTCATTTTGGTCCTTAATTTACATCATTGAAATTCAAAAGCAGTTACCAGGGGATTATGACTGGAAACGCGAAATAGAAATTGCATTGTGCACTACTTCTACCAGTCATGATTCGCTGAAATGAAAATAATCGTCTACCTGGAATGGGTAAAGGGAACATCTTACAATTACCTCATATTAATTGCACTACGATATCGCTCCTATCGCTGTAGTTTTTTTCGGCATTTCGAGGACCGTTAGATGTGCTCTGCAGACTTTATACAGAGAAATAATTTGCAGCCATAAAATCATGTGTCGAAAATAGCAACAAGAAATTAACAAAATAACAGATGACAACGGTTGATTTGATATTTGACGAAATTCACACTCGGCGCGTGGTGGGACTAAGTCGCCACTTGGAGCAATGTTGCAATCGTTTGATATAACAAGAACAACACGACCCATCCGTTACATTTTCATTACGAGCAATTCTTTCTGTCATTTGTGACAGTAACAGTCTAGTAAACGTCGAGTCAGAAAACGATTGGACACACACACAAACACAGAAACGACAAAACAACAAACTTGACGAACGAACAAATACTTAAAATTAACAATTTTGTGTGTATTTCTATAACAATTGGATCGAGTCGAGAATAAAATAAAAAGCAACCATAATTCAGATACACGCGAACGTTCGAAACACACACACAACAAACAAAAAACACAAACAAAAATATTACAGAGGCATACACATGATGCAAAAAGGCACAGCATTTGTGATGTACGCCAAAGTCCAAAGGTTACGGGGGGTCGAATCCCTCAACGGATGAACTTTGACGGTAGAAACTTTTTTATTTTTGTCAGACTGGGGCCGGCGGCTGCTGTCTGAAATTTGTGTATGTAGAAGAGAAACTACCCAAAATCTAATAAACAGCAGGGTAATGACCATGAACGTTTATAAGACTCGCACGCAATGTACAAGGTTCAGCTTTAGACAAAAGGCACAGCTTGCACACCTTCTTCTTCTTTGCCTCGTTCTTTATACCGCTCCATGGCTTCGCGTTGCTCGACCCGCGGTGTAGGCACACCTTCATCTGACTGTAATTGCTTGAAATCCGCTATGAAGGGTTTCAAACTATTTTCATTTCCCAATTTTTTTTCCAAGTTTTCACTATATATAAGCAACTGTCAGTATATTTATACAAGGTGTCCGGAAAGTGCCGCATAAACACGCACCGGATTGTGATTCCTAGTGTGATATCTAACAAAAAAAAAAGTTGTACGAAACATACCCCCACCAGCTAAAGGGTTAAGAATTGGGCAGTATGTTCAGTACAAACAATTGTTTTGCTGATAATCACACGTGAGGAATCATTTTCCGGTGCGTCTATGCGGCAGTCCAGCACACCCTGCATATTTATACTGACAGTTGCTTATAAGGTGAAATCTTAATCTTAAAAAATGCGGATTTGAAAACAGTTTGAAGTGCCCTTCATAGATGATTTGAAACAATTATTGCAGTCAGATGCAAGCTGCCCTTTCGCCTAACGGTGACCCTATATATATATTGCGTGCGAGTCTCATAAACGTTTTTTGGAGATAACTTGGGGGTTATTCGATTTTGGGTTTCTTTTCTATGTATACACAAATGCAGACAGCCGTCCACACTCCGACAAATAATAAAAAAAAGTTTCTACCTAGTTCATCCCTTGCGGGGATCGAACCCGCGGCCTTTGGATTACCAATCCAGCTCTGCGAACAGAGCTTCATGATACAGTCATACATGTATTTCTGTATTTCATAATTATCATATGCTTACGCCTACGGCATTCATTCGGTTTACATTTTCATACGTGCACTAAACGCAGTAGGCTTAAACATATGATAATATAGACCTTAGTTTGTCATCATGTGCATGTCCTCCTTCATATTTTTTTTTTGTGTATTTAGAACATTTGGGTGTACCTGAAAGCGGTTGCTTTTATTCTCGACTCGACTATTATTTCCGTATGTCCTACGTTTAACGTAACTTTTACATTTTTGTTCTGGTGGTTATTTCTTAACAACTGAAAAGTTGTACAAGATATGAAAAACGTTTGGATGTGGCATTCAAGATAGAGGCGGTGAGTACATTCGACGCTCTGTGACTCTTACTTGGTTGAGTCGCACTCTACGATGCTAGTAATCTAAATCTAATCGAACGTTCTAAGCTGAGGAAAATCAAATTAGGAGTTCCACAGGGTGGGGTACTCTCCCCCACTCTGTTCAACATCTACATGTCCGGCCTTCCTACACCACCGGAAGGAATCGAGGTGATTTCCTACGCTGACGATTGCACCGTGCTCGCCACAGGGGAGGATAAGGATGAAATGCGCCTCCAAATTAATCGCTATTTTGGGCGATTAGAGGGTTTCTTCCAAAGCCGAAACCTCATCATCTCCGCGTCTAAATCTTCTGCGACATTTCTTACCACCTGGTCGGGGGATTGTCGGTGGGAGGTTGATGTACGAGTACATATTGGCAACAATTCAATTCCTACTGTTGCGAATCCGAAAATTCTCGGGCTCCATTTAGAGAGCATGATGACGTCAGCTCATCACGCAGCTTCCGTTTGCGAAAAGATGCGCAGTAGGAATAAAATCCTAAAAGCACTGGCTGGTAGCACCTGGGGCAAGGATAAAGAAACCATGCTAGTCACACCAACCGACTAATCGTGAGCGAACTACGCGAGGGATATATTTTTTTGGTCGGCACCGGCGCCGACGTCTCGGTGATTCCGCCGGACAAGCGTCACAAACGTGCTATCCCCTGCGGTCCTAAGCTATTCGCCGCAAACGGTTCGACCATAGATACTTATGGCGAACGCTTATTATCAGTGGATTTCGGCCTCCGAAGCCCATTCAAATGGCTGTTCCGCGTCGCAAACGTATCCCGTCCAATTTTGGGAGCGGATTTTTTTAAAAATGTCGGCTTGTTGGTTGACTTGAAACGTAAAAAGCTGATCGACAGCATCTCTGGTCTGGCAACAAACGCTCAAAACTTTGGTGGAACGGCTGACTCAGTTTCCACCGTCAACAAGAACGATGCATATCACCCGATTCTTTCCGACTTCCCGCAACTTACTTCTACAACGTTTGACATGGGAAATGCTCAACATAACGTGAGAAATCACATTGAAACACGAGGTCCTCCAGTTGCCGAGCGTCCACATCGCCTCCCACCTGATAAATATAAGGCCGCAAAACTCGAATTCGAATTCATGCTCGAGAACGGAATCTGCAGACCTTCGAAAAGTCCATGGGCCAGCCCTCTTCTTATGTGCGAGAAGAAAAGCGGATGGCGTCCCTGCGGGGATTACAGAAGGTTAAACGCTGTAACGATACCTGACAAGTATCCCATACCGCGTATCCAAGACATCACTCAGCATTTTGACGTCAGAGTAATTTTTTCGAAGCTCGACTTGGCAAGAGCATTTCATCAAATTCCGGTTATCGACGAGGACATACCCAAGACCGCGGTAATCACACCCTTCGGACTCTATGAGTTTCAAGTAATGACGTTTGGTCTAAAAAAAAACGCCGCGCAAACTTTCCAGCGATTGCTTGACTCAGTGCTACGCGGACTTGACTTTTGTCATAACTACTTGGACGATATCCTCGTGGGGTCGTCATCAACCGAGGAGCATACGGAACATCTCCGCATCATATTCAAGCGTTTGGCAGAACATGGACTGAAAATAAATGTCGACAAATGTTTGTTCGGTGTCCAAGAAGTGGAATACCTTGGCCACTTAGTGTCGAGTCATGGGATTAAACCACTGCCAACAAAAGTCGAGGCCATACAGCAATTCCCGAAGCCGAAAACGATACGTGAGTTACGCCGCACAGTGGGGCGAAAAACCCGAATTTTGGAAACAATTATAAAAACAGGTCAATCTTAATGTATTTGGCCATTCTAAATCGAATGGAATTGGTTTCACGCAGATAGGATCAGCCGTTTTGAAGTTATTTCGTTTTTAAGGAGGGAGAGGGGATAATTTTTCAGTTTTTCCTAATTTTTTGATAAACTATAAAAGTTACAGCCAAATGGTTCGGGGACACATGAAACTACTCAAAATTACCTTTGCAATGACATATATGTAATACAATTGATTTATTTTGATAAATTATACCCTAGACCAAAAAATAAAATTGGATATTACCGTAACTCTGCAAGAAATGCTAGTTGAGCCAGCATGATTTAGGGAAAGTCTTAATAAAATGAGGTTGATGTTTGCCAAAAATTGAGTTGCTCCGTCCGAGGACACGCCTGATTCGCCTACTAGAACTTGTTCAAGTCAAAACGTCCATAGCTCCTCTCCAGGGGGAAGGGAGGTGGTAAATTTTGGCTGAACGTCAAGACATAGTCCCTTTATACTCTCCACCAAAAACTAGTTCAATAGGATGAAAACTACGGCTATCTCCGGTTTAAAGGACCCAACATATTTTACAGTAGATATTCAAAATTCGTGTCTAAAACAGCCAACACGACATAACACAATGGGTTATAAAAGTAGCCTGGGGTTCTATGGGGTTATGATTCTTACATATTCGTAATCTTCAGACTTTCTGGAATGATGTAGCATAAACAGAAGCTTGGAGGCACGTGGAGGTAATTGTTAAAACTCAATGTGAAAAATCCAATTAGGGCCAATTTGACCTTCAATGATTTAAATAAAATAAAAAAAATTTCCAAATTTTTGTTTTTTACTTTTTTTATGCTAACATATTAATTATAACCTAAATATTGAAAATAAAATCATAAAACAAAGTTTTATCCGAATTTATAGTCAGGGTTTTCATTGAAACTTGATTATGGAAAAATGTGCACTACACTTTGAGAGCCGCTGATTTCCTACTGTGACAGATATCGGTCCGAAATTTTTTGTAGAAAGAAACTTCAAAATGTTCACTATGCTATGAATCATTCACAAAAGCTCTCCAATAGTATACATTTTTTGAATTTTTGCCTCTACCGCCCCACTTTGCGCCGTTACCTTGGTATCGTAAATTTTTATCGCCGATTCCTTAAGGACACTGCAGCGATGTTGGCACCTTTGAAGGAAGCAAGAAAAACGATAAAAAAACCGGTCGCATGGACTGCAGAAGCCAACAGTGCTTTCCAAAAAAGCTAGGAATCAATTGCCAGCGTGTCATTATTAGCATTTTCGGTTAAAGACGCACCACTTCGATTGTCAACCGACGCATCCGATCCAGCGGCAGGCGCGGTGTTCGAACAATTAGTCAACGGTGAATGATATCCACTGGGATTTTACTCGAAGAAGTTTACACCAGCCCAGACTCGATATAGTGCATATGATCGAGAACTACTGGCGATATACCTAGCCGTAAAGTTTTTTCGCTTCATGATCGAAGGGCGACAAGTACAAGTAATGACCGATCACAAACCGCTGACATTTGCTTTTATGCAAAAAATCTGAACGTGCGACGCCGATACAAAGCAGACACCTGCAGTACATTTCACAGTTCACGACCGACATCATCCATGTTTCTGGTTCGGAAAACGTCGTGGCCTTTTCTTTTTCTCGTGGCGGCATTGAGGTCATCAACATGACAAACTCGATCGATCTTCGTGAACTAGCCAACCGCCAGAAGGACGATCCCGAACTACGTGAAATTTTGTCCGACGATTTATCTTCACTTCTGCTAAAGCAGATAGAGGTGGATGGACACTCACATTCAGTGTATTGTGACGTGTCACACAAGCGAATACGTCCGTTTGGTCCTGCAGCATTTCGGAGAAAGGTTTTCGATGCAATTCACAACCCTTCTCACCCAGGGTCGAAATCAAGCAGCCGGCAAGTTCGACAAAAATACGTGTGGCCCGGAATGGACCGCGATATTAAAACTTGGGCGAAGCATTGCGAGAAATGCCAGCATGCCAAAATCAACAGGCATGTAAAGAACGAGCCTATGCATTTCACAATTCCTAGCAGCAGGTTCAGCGAAGTGCATATCGATATAGTGGGACCCTTATACCACCATCACGCGGGTCACGCTATATCTTGACTATGATCGACCGTTTTACGCGATGGCCAGAAGCTGTACCAATTTCGGATGTAACGGCGGAGTGCGTTGCAGTGGCTTTCCTTTCGACATGGATATCCCGTTTTGGCGTGCCGGAAACCATTGTGAGCGACCAAGGTTCACAATTTGAATCAACACTGTTCCGCAGTTTACTCACGTTGACGGGATGCAAACGATTCCGTACCACGGCCTACCATCCAGCATCCAATGGACTTGTGGAACGATGGCACAGGTCGTTAAAAGCAGCGCTTGTGTGTCACGAAAGCGACCGATGTACAGACACTCTGCTATTGGTTCTTCTTGGTTTGCGAACAGCCTTCAAGGAAGATCTGAAGTGTTCGTCAGCCGAGTTGGTGTATGGGACCACGCTTACACTACCGGGCGAATTTTTTGCCGATTGCGGTGACTCAACCGAGCCACACATCTTCGCAGAGCAGATTCGACAAGACATGCAGTATTCTGCGCGACAGACACCAAGTCATCAAGGCGTTGCAAAACGGGAAACTTGTGAAAAATACCGGCGTCCGAGTCCAGAAAGATTTACCATACGAAATCCGACAAAAGCGAAACTGCCTCCTTGGATTACGCAGGCACTGCAAAGTGCCCTAATATTAAAATATTTGTGAATGATGATATATTAATCATCTTCTATTTATACAAAAAGAAAGTCGCGTGTTAGTTACACCATTTATAACTCGAGAACGGCTGAACCGATTTTCATGATTTTACTATGTATGTATTGAAAAATTCAAAAAATTCACAATGAGCCAAAATTCACAATAGGTTTCTTTTTTGGCTTTTCTGCCTATATATCTTGACGGTATCAGCGGATTTCAGTAAATTTTCTCCACCAGGATTGGCGTTTCGCCCAATTGAAGGAACAACTATCGATGCATATGAGAAGTTCCCAATGAGCGGAAGTATGAAGAGAAACACATCTTTTCCTGTATTTCTTGGGCGAATTACCGATTTTTAGTAAGTGTACTCCATCCAACAGGTTGGTTTATACAAGCAGTATATGCATGTATAGGAAATTCACAATGGGCAACAATTCACAAATATTTTTTTCATAATTTTGTCTTTATTTTTTGATCGTTTAGCGAACAGAAATGCAGCCGATTATGTCTTCTCCACGATTCGATGCCGATTCGGCGCTCCGGAGGTAATTACAACCGATCAAGGGTCTCAATTCGAGTCGAGAATTTTTTACGGCGTTGGTACGGTTAACCGGATGCAAGAAAACCAGAACAACTGCGTATCACCCACAGACAAATGGCATATTGGAGAGAGATGGCATTGCTCGCTAAAAGCGTCAATAATGTGCCCCAGAGTGCGAGTAAATGGACCGAAGTAATTGACACCGTTCTTTTGGAACTATACGAACAGCGTTAAAGTCAGACTTGGGATGTTCGGTGGCGGAATTACGTGTACGGAACAACGCTCCGAGTTCCGGGAGAGTTGACCTACCGCTCTGAGCTACAGAAAGCGCATGGTGCTGCTCGCTCGTTGAGGAGCCCGTTTTTTTTTTGCCAAACCTGCACGGTTGTAGAGGCCTTGGGGCTCCGTCCCCTGAGACATCTCCGGATGTCCAACGTCCTCCATTACATCAATGACGCCCAACATTTGGAGCCAATTTGGTTAGGTAGAGTGATGAAAGTTGGATTTTATCACTCATACCAATTGGTTCCTTCAGCAGTATCACCGCGTCTAAGGCTTTGGACTTAAGTTTTAGTACTACACGTACATTTCCCCAGGTGACGCCTCCCATCCTTTTAGCTTTTCCCATTCATTTTCCCAACAAATGCGATCTCTTGTGCTTGTACCTCGCGGCTTTTCCCGTATGCATAAAATCTTCAAAGGAAACCAGTAAATAACAAGTTCTTTTGAATAAACAGAAAATTTCGATGAAAGACGTAGCTGTCGCAGGGGGGGGGGGACCAATCCGCCGGGTCCCATGCCGCTGTTTGCGGATGATGCGTGAGAGAGTAAGAGTAAGGCAAGGCGATTTTCTATTGTGCGCTAAAGGTTTGTGTTCGTAGACACGACTCATACGACGATCACTGTCAGGCGACGGCCGTGTGGCATGTGTAGAATAAAATTATCGTAGCGACGATCGCGCTCATTGTTGTTCATGCTGCCTCGATTAGTGGTGTCCGTGGTGCAAGCCATTTGTTTATAGGCTTCGGGGAGCGGCTGCTTGGGGTGCTACGCACGGTGTATATAGAAATCGTGCAATGGTCGTATTCGTTTCGTGTACATTCGGTAGAGTGGCGAGCGTATCTGTATATAGAAATCATCCGTGCAAATGCTGACTGGCTGAGTGGTGACCGGCCGATGCGTTGTTTGGTATGGTTTTCAGGGAGCGGGAGTAAGATAACGATGAAATACATAAGTAATGGTCGTGGTCGCTGTAGTCGCTTGTAGGATAGTCACATGGCAAGCATCGCCTAGCTACGACAGCTCAGTGACCATCTTGTAAGTCGTCTCTTCGAACACAAACCTTAAGACACACAAGCAAATCGATTCAAATTTACGAGACCTTTGTCGTGGCCGAGTGCGCAACGATTTTCACGGATTTGGTCAAGTCTGTACAATTTCAAGATAGCGCAGGCACGGGCGCAAGTCTGTTTCGTCCATTTCTTAAATGAAAGTGACACACACACACACACACACACACACTCATAAACGACAGCCGCAAGTGCGTCATGCATCGCAGGAATTAGACGACGAAATTTCGCCCCCGTAACGCATGGATGGCCTGAACAGTTAGCCATAAAACAAAAATCCCGAATCGTCCTGGACTGAAAAATCAACTGACGACAGAAAGGTTCTTCTGAACAGTCGATTAGTAATGGTAACAATCAGATCAAGCCACTAAACGAAGTTTTCGACGGATGTACTTCATGGACGTAATGAAATTCAGTCACTAAGTGGCTAATAGCTCCGCTTCTGGGGCTTGTAGCCTGACAGTTGAGGTATTTTAAGAATCCGGAATTAACGGAATTTTAAATCACCAGAGAAGAGCTTCGGAAACTATCAATCGTATCGGCTCACCCTGTTCATATCTCGCCTTTTTCAAGACCTTTCGCAAAACGGATACACTCCAGTCGCTGGACAAAGGGGTCATAAAAAAAAACTTTTTATCGCAGAGGTGGTATTGCGAATGCCAGTGGCGTGCGTAGAAAAATATTTCAGAAGGGGTTTTTGGACGTGTTTCCCTGTAAGTGTAGAGTGTAGACAATTGGTATACCCTAAAACATCAATAGTTACCATGGCAATTTATGAAATAAGTTAATTGTTTTAAAGGCAACATCAACAATTTGTATAGCTGGGGTGGTATCACACTACCCCAAAATCTCCATAATCGTTCGGAAACCTAAATGTGTCCATTCTATTGTTGGAAAATCAAGTCATCCGTGTTGATAATTTTTCTTTTATTTCTGGATTAATCGAAGCGCTTAAACGAGCTTATTAAAAGAGCACTGAAAGTGAACACGAAAACTCAGATATAGAATTACGACGTATCCCTTAAAATCTCCAACAAATTCCAGCCATTAAGTAAAATATAAGTACCCGTTTACTGTACTACAATATATTATAATTTTCGCGCTGATTGCATTGCATTTTCAACATTTCTGACCAATGTACTGTTGGCTGTCCACTACTTACAGTTACGTCGAAGCTTTTTCCATTTCGGTTGGAAAACAGTGGAATCTGGTAGTAGCACACGTTGCAACAGAGTGCGTGCGTTTAGTTAATTGCGAAAATTTAACAGTAAACAGCGCATTTAACAATAAGAATAGTAGTCAAATCATCGAAAAAATGAAAATGGGTACGGTAAACATTTACAGTAACATTGTGTTTCATCGTGATTGTGCACGTTGATATAGCATACGATAGGAATGTTGTATGCATAATTATGCAAACAATTAGTCTGATGCGTCATCGTGTATAACCGTATTATTTTTTGTATAGGAATTTCAACGAATCGAGCCAATTGTAACAAAAATACAAGAAACTTTCGCAACAGCCGAAAAGCTCTACAGTGCAATAGAAAAATTGTTGGATGCGATTCACACTTATAGAGGCGGTGGAGGTAATAAGTGCATTTTGTGTGAAGTGTGGATTTAGTGACCCCGTGAATAATAAGTGCGTGTTCTGAATTATCGAAGACCTGCAAGTGAAAGCTATTAATGCCAAGGAAAAAAAAAACTTCAAAGCCTCAAGGCTCTTCCTGAAATTAATCGTGTCGTGCCGGTAGATCGAAAAGAGACCATAATCCAATTCAACCACTTTCGAAAAAAGCGAGCGAAAAGGCTGTGCTGTGCATTTTACACCATGCGTGTATGTCTCTGTAATATTTTTTTCGTGTATTTAGAACGTTCGCGAATCGAATCGAAAGACTCAAACCGACTGGAACAAAGATACAAGAAACTTTCACAAAAAAACGAAAAGCTCTACAGTGCAAATGAAAAATTGTGTGTGTTAAGTGTGTCATGACTACCACATAATGACAGTCCCTATAAGCTAACCTAAGGTCAGGTCAGCCAGATTTACGGTCAATCGCAGAACAAAAAAAATGTGAGTATGAGAGAAAATAGGGAGGAAAACTGCTTCACCTGAGTGCGACGAAATTGAAATTGTTCTGCTGCAAAGAGCTGATAACAGCACAATGCACAAAAAGGCCAGCAGCATCAAAGATCTTGAGTAATACGAAACAGAAAAGACAAAAATTCCAGAAAGTGTGAAGTTTTCGGTGCAAAATTAGAAAAAGTGAAAACCCGAACCAAGTTATTATGTATGTGGGTCGGATTTCAGACAAAGGATAAACGGTGTTCAGAACTGAGAAATCCTGCCAAGAATGATGCTTTTTTGGCAAATAGTTTTGTGTCGTAGGTGTCGTCATGGCTATACCATGGCAGTCCCATATAACCTAATCTAAGGTCAGCCGGATTTACGGTCAACGGCCGAGTATGAGAGAAAACGTAGAAAATGTTTGAAACATTTTCTTTTCACTAAAAAATAATTCTGGGAATATCGAAGCGATTTTCTAATAGGAGAAACCGACGAACGTGACAGTAACACCTCAACACCTATACTGGACATGGTTACGTATCTGCACAAATTTATACGTAAAAAATCACGAAACCTCTTTAGGGCATTACAGCGGCCCCTCGGTACCAATTGACGCTACCAGCATCAGCACACTGGTCGTGAAAAATTGAGAGGACATACCCTCGACCGGTGATCATCTCTGAGGTTGAGATGAAAGCAGAAAAGGTTGCGCAGGATTGCTTTAGCTTCAATCAATTAGGGGAACGTGTGCCGAAATTAAACAGCGCTTAACTAATAGAAATGGCAAAAAAGAATTACAAAAATACAAACTGGAAACTATGACGAGCAAAAGAAATTGTCAAAAGTCGAACAAACGGTGAACAGACGACAATCGATATCGTTGATGACCTACGAACCGATCAGCCCAATACTTCAGAAAGCGCCAAATCATCTAATGAAAGATGCAGAGCGTGCGCAAAAATTGCAAAGAGAGCACGCCACCACCGGTCTTAATCAAAAGAACGACATAATCGTATTCATCGAAAACACACGCACGATTCATTCAAACATAACAAAACAGACGAACGCTAAAAGTACTGTAAAATACGTGGAAAGTAGAAGCAGTGATAGAACAAGGAGAGAGAGAGAGAGACGTTGTGACCGACGGACGCAAGTTGCGTAAAGTTTTTGCATTTTCTTGATTAAAATAAAAGCGGTAAATTTGGCGAATTATCATATTGAAAAGTGCGTTTTCATTCAACGAAGAATTAACTGTTCAGCTGTGCACCGTCCGTCATATTTTTTTTTCGTGTGTTTCCAACGTTCGCGTGTATCTGAAATCGGTTGCTTTTATTCTCGACTCGAACCAATTGTTAGCAAAGGTACAAGAAACAGTCGCACCAACCGAAAAGCTCTACAGTACAACATGAGAAACGTGTGGATGTCATTCAAACTTATAGAGGCGGTAGGGGTAATAAGTGGATTTTGTCTGGAGTGTGGATTTTGTGACCCGTCTACAGTGCTGGAAAAAAACAATGGACAAACCATTTATTGGTCATTTTATAACCATTTATGCTAAAAGTCTCGCCAGTAATTAGGGCAGTAAGGTTTTATTTGTAACAGCATGTGATGAGTACACTATATCTATAAATTGTGAAAAGGTCAAGCGAAAATAGTGTGATAAAGAAGAAAGTGTACTTTGTGTAAGGTTTCCATTACACAGCCTTGTACATTATTTCGTTTAGAGCTTGTACGAAAATATAAACCGAATGAATGTAGTAGGCGTAAGCAGCATATGCGATGATACTATCTATTATGAAATATATGACTGTGCCATGAAGCCCTAGCAAAATGAGAAAAGTTAGTGCGGAAATGAAAAGTAATATTTTGGTTTTGGCGCATGAAAATCTTACTACACGTGAAGGCTGTGTGTTGCTAAAAGCACCGTGGCGTGGATATTAAAGATGTTTCGAGTAAGGGGCACCAGCGAGGGTAAGAAAGGCTCTGGACGACCAAAAGCCCTACAGTGCAACATGCAAAATGTGTGAATGTTATTGAAGCAAAATTCAGTTCGTACACTCTTGAAGAAAAAATTGAATTGAAGAACCGGGACCGTAGACTAACCCGAAATATTGAATATTGGATACGACAGTTAGCATGGATTCCTCAATGATGGACAAGTTTTTATCTCTTTTTATTGCAATCAGATAATTTTTTCAAATTAGGTTTCTTTGAGTCTTTAGAATGCATATCGGATCCTTGAAGGTAAGGAAAGGACTGCAAAATCATCATAATTGGGTTTTAATGGGTTTGGCGGGGGGTATGTTGAAGCCTACACCGTGGCCTATTTATGAGTCCGTTGGAAACGATTTGATTCCTTTGGATGGGAACAAGGATATTCTAAACAAAGAAATGGTATCAAGCCAGCGTTAAGTCTACATTTAAATGCTTTCGGGTGGAGCAAGAACATTATTCGCAAAAGAGTGATATTAAGGCAAGATAGGTATTTGAATATGGATTGCATTTAGTAGTCTATTCAACAGGCTACCGACACTTGTAGCCGATGAGGTGAAATTATGACGTTCTGTTTGTTCGGACGACGACTGCTGTCGTGGTTGTTGCTGATAAAGATGGCCATTAATTCTGACGAGCATATCCAGATGGTCCCGAGTGTGAGAACGACACGCCGACGCTGAAGATGAACTAGGGGCCGTCGTTTGCATACGTTTCCGCTTTTCGGCGGCCTGTTTTAATTGTAGCGGTATCGAATACGCAGATTTGATATGACATCGTTTCATCCAATTGTGAAGTGTTTGACGTGGCACGTGGTGTTCTTGTGATGCTCTGTGTGTCCCGAAGCGAATATCGAAGAATTATTAAGATTGTGGAAATCCATAAATTTAGTAGATTAGTTTTGTGTGTGTGTTCTTTTGATTTTAGTAAATGAACGGAGTGCGGGGAAGAGAAATGGTTACGCTTTGATTTGCTGTGGGGCCCCGCCAAATGGTGATAGTGCGAAGGTCCTGTCTCGCCAAATTATTTAGCCTTGAATGGGAAAGGAAATGGAAAGCCGAAAGAAAACTGCCGGAAAAACTTCACAAAGAGTTTTCCTTATAATTCTGTTTGGTCTATACAGTTCTGCTATAAAAATCAATTTTCAAAAAGGAAAAACAAACGTGTAAAGTACTATTTCCGTATCCTTTTTAAAATACATATGTCTGGAAATTTACAATTTGCATTCACTTTAAACCATTTAGAAATGGCAAAAGCAAAAAGAAAAACGATTTTGCCAGATCTTACTCGAAAAGCCGACGAATTACAATGCGAAAGAAGTGAAACACCGGAAGAACACGCAAACCATGACGAAAATGTGAAGTTAAGCAAAATTTCAAGCTCGGCAAACTGCGTGATGGGCATAAATTAGCATTCCACTATTGCCCAGCGCGGGCGGGTTTCATAACGCGACGGACGCAATTTGCGTAAAATTGTTGTATTTTCTTGATTAAAATAAAAGTGGTAAATTTCGCGAATTATCATAGTGAAAAAAGTGTGTTTTTCATTCAACGAAGAAGAATTTACTGTTCAGCTGTACACTGTGCGTCATATTTTTTTTTTTGTCGTGAGTTTCCAACGTTCGCGTGTATCTGAAATCGGTTGCTTTTATTCTCGACTCGAACCAATTGTTATAGCAAAGGTACAAACAACTTTCGCAACAACCGAAAAGCTCTACAGTTCAACATGAGAAACGTGTGGATTTCATTCAAACTTACAGAGGCGGTGGTAATAAGTATTACAGGGGGAAAAATAAGTGCGCGTATTTATCGAAGATCTGAAAGTCGAAGCAGTGATAGAAAGAGAAAAGAAAATTAAACAAAAACATTGAAAGCCTCAAGGCTCTTCTGGGAATTAATAGTCGTGCGAATCAATCAACATCCGATCGTGACAACATAATGATCCAAAAAATCCATGATCAATGTGTTAAATACTGTTCAAATAAAAACCTTAACCTAGCCGAAGGCCTCGAAAAAATGTTGTGCAGAAGTCATTGTAACGAAGATCTTATTGCCATTTGTGAAGTTTTAGCCACATATTTGAAAAACGATCGAAATGTCGTTTGTGATTATAATGAACAAGGAGAATT
Organism: Microchrysa polita; assembly: GCA_949715475.1. Classification (NCBI taxonomy): domain Eukaryota; kingdom Metazoa; phylum Arthropoda; class Insecta; order Diptera; family Stratiomyidae; genus Microchrysa; species Microchrysa polita. Next base: position 10,327,335 of record OX454422.1, on the reverse strand, counting down.
CAGGAAATATTTGCAATGCTCCTTGCCTTCCCAAAGTTGGAGACAATATTTAATATCCCACGGCTGAAAATTACGACTTACCTACGCCTGTATGCAAACTACCCTGGACTGGAGGCGACTGCGATCCGAAGGGTGTCGAAAAGTATCGTTGTAAGGGCGGTGAAAGGAGAGTGTTGTGTTCAAATCGATGGCGAAGATATCGATCATACAATACGAGGGGTGAATAAGAAATTGACGCACGGAATAGAGGTTTGCCAAAAAGGTATCATATGGATCTCGATTCGGACGTAGTCATTTTGAAAATGGGCAAGAAAGCTGCCCTGTCCGATAAGCAAAGACTTGTTGAAATTGAGCTGAGAACTCCAAAAGGACCGTGTGCCCAAAAACGGCTACAACATATTAGTGTTCCTTGTCAAGTAGACGAGGACGTGCTGACGGAACGAGTTGGAAAGCCTAGTGGTGGAGAAGAGAAGAAGGGAAGGGAACAGGAAAAGGAAAGGAAAAAGGTGACAAGAAAGGCAAAAAGGGAAGAAATAGAACAACGCAGACATAAGTGGCATTATATTATTAGGTTACTAATACATTCACTGCAAACATTGCATATGAAAACAAATCAAACTATTTGAAAATATTCGTGATGAATGAAGCGAGTAATAAATGTACTAGGTGGCGATTTCCTTAACAAATTCAACAAATCAGTTTCCAAATAATAAATGACATTAAACGTGACCATAAAAAAGAATTAGAAGCGATGTTGCTTAAATACGCGGATATATTTGACAATACGCTGGGAAAATACAAGCATTCAAAAATTTCACTCCGACTAAAAGAAAACGTGAACGTGTAACATCGTGCACACATTCGTGTGCCTTCACGAGTATATTTTCTAAAGTTGTGTTTTTTTTATCAAATAATATTGGTTATGAGAAAGACCGTTTCGATAATAAATTGCCGAGGCAGGGAAAAGGAAGAGGATGCTTACGCCTTCTATCCCTGGACACTGAGGATGCAATACCGGAGCACTTGAAGGCGTTTTTCGAGCAGCAGGCGATGTTAATCGCTGACCTGCGTGCGAAGATTGCCGAGATGAAGCGGAACAATAAGGATTCGAGCTTGAGCTATTATCGAAGCTAGTTTAGTCGCTGAGAGATATAGGAGATAGCGAGTCTGAAGGAGAAGCCGAAGAAGACAGCTAAGAAGCAGATGACGAAAATGAGCCCGGATTCACTGAGCATCAAGGATCGTGGCCCTTCTATTCGGGAGGCCAATTTACCATCTCGGAATGAGATGTCGAATCGATTTGAGGCGCTTTGCGAGGTTGAGGAGCAGATGGATGCCGAGAATGTAAACGATGTCGAGCCGGAGACGACACCAACGACGGACGATATCTTTAATTTCGTTCGACGCCAGCCCAGAAGACCGAAGAGTGCAGTGCTGTTGAGTGCTGCCAAGGTGAGTGGTGTCCCTAATGCTCCACCCCATAAGGATAGAGTCCCCCCTATTAGGGCCTTTGATATTGATGTCCCCGCCCTATATTAGGGATATGTCTGAAAAGAATATCATAGTAAGAATTAAGAATAGGCCCAATAACTGGTGTCTAATATTTTGTAATTCGGTTGATGATCATTGCAAGGTTTTCGACTATATAAGATCAAAAGAGGTCAACGCCCCAACAACTACACCCCGCCCAGTTTAAGACCAAAATCTTTAATTATTCGGGGACTGCATCAGAATGTAGACCCCAAAAATATCCTTCAGGATATAAAGACTAATCACTCAGAAATCCAAATCCGCTCGGTTGCGAACTTCTTAACGAAGTATGATAAATTGTTGGCAAAAGCCAATCCGTTAAGTCCCCCAGAATCATTTTCACGTCTTTTTATTGTTCTTTTTGGAAATGAGCAAAAACTTTCTGATGTATATAAAATCAAATATATTCAAAGTCAGGCGATTAAGTGGGAAAAAGTCCGAAATATGGGTTCCTTATTCAATGCTATAATTGCCAAAATGTTGGTCATGTAGCTCAGTTCTGCTCCTTTGTGCATCGTTGTGTTCGTTGTCGCTTGCAACACCCAAGGGGTGAATGTAAGCTCCCGTCAGAAGCTAAACTCGAGTGTTGCAACTGTTCCGAAAGCGGCCACCCTGCAAATTATAGAGGGTGTCGTGCTTATAGGTCCATGATTCTGCATTCAAAAGAAGCAAAAAAAAGGAACACCAAAACAGTAGAGACTAAAAAAGCCATTGATTCAGTTAGCAACTCACTACGTAACCCATCAATTTCTTACGCACAAGCTGCAAAAAGTACAATTCTAAGGATTTTTGCTAAAATACATTTAACGTTCAAAATGTCAATAACGCGGGCGCGTATGTCGTTATCCTAAACAAGACCCTAAAAGTCCCCGTCTCTACGAGTGCCGCTAGCGGTGCTACAGACGGGTCAAGGACCCTCGAAAACAGGTTTTTCTGAATATCTCGATAACGGTAGCATATACAAAAAAGTCGTGTATGGCAAATTTGAAGCTCTTGTGCTTTTTCAATAAACGATGGAAATACCGAATACGTTCGGGCACTCCGAACCAGGTGCCAGGAAGTCTAACGGTATTTTTTAACAATGTTTCAAGAAAATCTCTATAACGGTAACTCGTACTAAAAGCTATTGTATGGAAAATTTGTAGCCTATAGAGTTTTGAAGAAAGCAGCCAAATTTAATATCAATACGTGGAGCTTAAGGGAGCTATGGGGGTTTAAACCTAAAAAAAGGTGTTTTTTTGGGGATTCAAACCTCAAAAAAAGGTGTTTTTTTGGGGGTTTTTCGTGAATTGCGCTAAGACGGGGGAGTGTGCTCTATGGTCTTCTCGGAGAAACTTGTAGCTTTTGTGGCGGTTAGTAAGACGCCAAAAGTCCCCAAAGATGGGAGCCCCCCTAACGAAGATTCAAATAGGGAAGTTATGAGAGTCTAAACATCCAAAAATGCAGTTTTTTTGGAATATCTCTATAACGGTAATGTGCACCGAAAACTGTTATATGGCAAATTTGTAGCTTATACAACGCTTAATTAAATATTCGAATTTCAGATTGATGCGCGCAATGCTAAGGGCGCTATGAGGATCCGAACCATACAATTTCGGTATTTTTGGCTTCCTACATCCCGAATGCGTTTCCGTTATTCAGAAATTCACGAAAATAACGAAAAATACCGTTATTCGGAGAGGCGGGTTCCAAAATCTCTCCTATGGACCTCATCGATGTCAAAGATGCAGACCGGCCAATCGGGGATTTAAACAACGGGGTTGATCGAAGTGAATCTAACGATTTCCGTTTATCGTCTGGGTAGAGCAACAGAGACGGAATACCTCAAAAAATTGGTAAATCATGTAACAAAACAGATTAAAGTGTTTGTAGGACCCTCGAGCTTAAATCTGAACACTGTAAACGCCACACAAGCCAAATGATTACAATCCAGTAACTACAGCCAGATGATCGCAGCAATTGACATGTTCTATGTGAGATATCGACAAGGAACAGTGGGCAATTCTTCGCCTCGGAACAATTGGATGACGCCTTCGAGATTGTGCCGCTTTATCGGTATACACTGCTGGATCTCTAAACTGGTGGCAATGGAGGAAAACTCGGATTTGTTAAGATGGATCGTCACCACCAGTATGGCCAATGAAGAAGAAGAATACGATTACCCTCATTCCTACGTCCCTTACCAAATAGATCTCGGTCGAACACAAAAGGAGCAATATTGGAACAAAGGGGAAGTCTCAATGCGAGAAATGTGCTCCAACAAGACATTACTAGTGTATTGGCCAACGCCCAATTCATGGGATTTGCCTACACCGGAAATATAGCGTTGCTTCCTCATTCTCATTTCTATAAAGATGCTTACACTCCGGAAGATGAAGCACAAATTATGTCGTACTATGAGAAGGCGATATTGGGGGAGATTCAAAGAGATGAAGGCACAGGTCCCGTCATATACCACGAAGAGGCCAATCCGATTCCTCGAGATGTAGAACCGACATCTTGGTTTATGTGGTACAGCACCAACAACTTTGAGATGACGGAGCCGATGAAGAGAGTTATATGTTGGCTGTGCAGAAATCGGTGGACAATCCTAGAGTTGGCACCATTCTGCTGCAAACAGCTGATAACAGAACAATGCACAAAAATTCTAGTATCAAAGATGATGCCCAAGCTGAGGACGATCTTCTCCCTGGTAAATTTGTCAATGCAACGCGAACATGTTACATATGTACATATTTGAAAATATCAAGCCGATATTAGGCGAAGGATGTGAAATCCTGTTTGGAAATGGATGTTATGAATTGGATGAAACCAGAAAAGCAGTTAAAAATTCTAGAAACCGACCAAATGAAAGCGAAAAGGTGAAAAATTGCAGAAACTGCAGTTTTCGGTGAAAAAATAAGAAAAAACTGAAATCAATTTACAAAGCAGCAATGCGTTCAGGAATGAGAAATCCGGCCAAGAATGAAAAAGAACGCATAAAATGTTTGAAACATTTTGTTTTCACTAAAAAAGAATTCTGGGAATATTGAAGCGATTTTCCAATCGGAGAAACCGTCAAACATGACACAAACACTTCAACATCTATACTGGGGACATGGTTACGTATCTGCACAAATTTATAAGAAATCACGGAACCTCCTTAGGGCATTACAGCGGCACCTCGCCACCCATTGATACCTACCAGCACACTGGTCGTGGAAAATTGAGAGGACACACCCTCGAACGGTGATCTATGAGGTGGAGAAGCAAGTAGCAGAAATGGTTGCGTATGCGCAGGATCGCTTAAATCAATTAGGAGAAAACTGTAAAACAAGCAAAATATGGCCAAAAACCCATCAAAATTAAGCAACGCTTAAGCTAAAAGAAATAACCAAAAAAAACAATCACAAAAATACAAACTGCAAACTATGAGAGCAAAAGAGACTCGCCAAAAGTCAATGGTGAAAGTTAAAGCAAAATTGCGCTTTTGGCCGAGGGTTTAGGAAAAAATGGTGTGAAAATAGAGCACCGCGGCCCTAGTCGAGCAAACGGTGCACAGACGACAATCGATGATGATGAACCTACAAACTGATCAACCCAATACTTCAGAAACTACAAAATCATCTGATGAGAGATGCAGAGCGTCCGCAAAAATTGCAAAGAGAGCACACCGCCACGGCTCTTAATCAAAAGAGGGACATATTCATCGAAAAAACACGCACGATTCGTTCAAACATAACAAAACAGACGAACGCTAAAACAACGGTAAAATACGTGGAAAGTAGAAGCAGTGACAGAACAAAGAGAGAGACGTTGTGACCGACGGACGCAAGTTGCTGTATTTTCTTGATTAAAATAAAAGCGGTAAATTTGGCGAATTATCATAGTGAAAAGTGCGTTTTCATTCAACGAAGAAGAATTAACTGTTCAGCTGTGCACCGTCCGTCATATTTTTTTTTCGTGTGTTTCCAACGTTCGCGTGTATCTGAAATCGGTTGCTTTTATTCTCGACTCGAACCAACTGTTAGCAAAGGTACAAGAAACTTTCGCAACAACCGAAAAGCTCTACAGTTCAACATGAGAAACGTGTGGATGTCATTCAAACTTATAGAGGCGGTAGGGGTAATAAGTGGATTTTGTCTGGAGTGTGGATTTTGTGACCCGTATACAGTGCTGGAACAAAAAAAAATGGACAAACAATTTAATGGTCATTTTATAACCTTTTATGCTAAAAGTCTCGCCAGTAATTAGGACAGTAAGGTTTTATTGGTAATAACATGTGATGAGTACACTATCTATAAATTGTGAAAAGGTCAAGCGAAAATAGTGTGATGAGGAAGAAAGTGTACTTTGTGTAAGGTCTCCATTGCACACAGCCTACCTTATTACGTACGAAAATATAGACCGAATGAATCTAGTAGGCGTAAGCATATGATATGATAATATCGATTAGGAAATATATGACTGGATCATGGAGCCCCAGCAAAATGGGAAAAGTTAGTGCGGAAATAAAAAGAAATACATATTTTGGTTTTGGTGCATAAAAATCTTACTACACGTGAAGGCTGGTTGTTGCTAAAGCACCGTGGCGTGGATATTAAAGATGTTTCGCGTAAGGGGCACCAGCGAGCGTAAGAAAGGCTCGGGACGACCAAAAGCCCTACAGTGCAACATGAAAAATGTGTGAATGTCATTGAAACAAAATTCAGTTCGTACACTCTTGAAGAAAAAATTGAATTGAAGAACCGGGACCGTAGACTAACCCGAAATATTGGATATTGGATACGAGAGTTAGCATGGATACCTCAATGATGGACAAGTTTTTATCTCTTTTTATTGCAATCAGATAATTTTTTCAAATTAGGTTTCTTTGAGTCTTTAGAATGCATATCGGATCCTTGAAGGTAAGGAAAGGACTGCAAAATCATAATAATTGGTTTGGCGGGGTATGTTGAAGCCTACACCGTAGCCTATTTATGAGTCCGTTGGAAACAATTTGATTCCTTTGGATGGGAACAAGGATATTCTAAACAAAGAAATCAGAATCAGAAATCAAGCCAGCGTTAAGTCTACATTTAAAAAATTACTTTGAATGTAATTTTATTGCTTTCGGGTGGAGCAAGAACATGATTCGCAAAAGAGTGATATTAAGGCAAGATAGGTATGTATTTGAATATGGATTGCATTTAGTAGTCTATTGAACAGGCTACCAACACTTGTAGCCGATGAGGTGAAATTATGACGTTCTGTTTGTTCGGACGACGACTGCTGTCGTGGTTGTTGCTGATAAAGATGGCCATTAATTCTGACGAGCAATCCAGATGGTGCCGATTGTGAGAACGACACGCCGACGCTTAAGATGAACTAGGGGCCTGTTTTAATTGTCGCGGCATCGAATACGCAGATTTGATATGTCATCGTTTCATCCAATTGTGTTTTACGTGGCACGTGGTGTTCTTGTGATGCTCTCTGTGTCCCGAAGCGAATATCGAAGAATTATTAAGATTATGGAAATTCATAAATTTAGGAGATTAGTTTTGTGTGTGTGTTCTTTTGTTTTTAGTAAATGAACGGAGTGCGAAGAAGAGAAATGGTTACGCTTTGATTTGCTGTGGGGCCCCGCCAAATGGTCATAGTGCGAGAGTCCTGTCTCGCCAAATTATTTAGCCTTGAATGGGAAAGGAAATGGAAAGCCGAAACAAAACTGCCGGGAAAAACTTTACCAAGAGTTTTCCTTATAATTCTGTTTGGTCTATACAATTCTGCTATAAAAATCGATTTTCAAAAAGGAAAAACAAACGTGTATAGTACTATTTCCGAATCCTTTTTAAAATATGTGTGGAAATTTACTGCATTCACTTTAAACCATTTAGAAATGGCAAAAGCAAAAAAAAAAACCGATTTTGCCATATCTTCCTCGAAAAGCCGATGAATTACATTGCGAAAGAAGTGAAACACCGGAAGAACACGCAAACCGTGAAGAAAATGTGAAGTTAAGCAAAATTTCAAGCTCGACAAACTGCGTGATGGGCATAAATTAGCATTCCACTATTGCCCAGCGCGGGCGGGTTTCATAACGCGACGGACGCAAGTTGCGTAAAATTGTTGTATTTTCTTGATTAAAATAAAAGTCGTAAATTTGGCGAATTATCATAGTGAAAAAAGTGTGTTTTCATTCAACGAAGAAGAATTAACTGTTCAGCTGTACACTGTGCGTCATGCGAGAACAATTGATGAAAAAAACCTTTACAACTCGTAATAGAGTTTTGTTTGAACACAACCTCTTATCTCCAGTCTTAAGTTCACAGAAATATGCAATGAAAATGGTAGACAAAACTTTTTTATTTAGAAGCGCCCACAACCAGTAAGTGCAAACGCCAAAAAGACTCTGAGTTTCCGGAGTTAGAAAAGCCCCTACTCACTTGGTTTTCCCAGTGCAGCAGGCATTCTAATGTTCCCAGTAGCGGACATTTGTTAAAGGAAAAGCCTAAAGTTTATGCCACCTCAAAGATGGGCCTCGCGGATTTTAGAGCCGTTACTGGCTTACTGGTCGATTGGATAACTTTCAGCATAGGCATAAAATTAGTTTCCGAAAAATTTGTGGTGAGAGCGCCACCGTTGATGCAGTAAACTCTGCACGGAATGGAAAGACAAACTAGGTAAGCTAATCGTGAACTATGAGGCCAGAAATTTATTAAATGCCGACGAGACCGGGCTCTTCTACATTGTGTCTCCCAGAACGACCCATGGCTTCAAAAGGGGAATGCTGTCATGGAGGCAAACTGAGTAAGGATCGCCTGACTCTCTTTTGTTGGCCCCATGCCGCTGTTTGTGGATGATGCGTGAGAGAGTAAGAGTAAGGCAAGGCGATTTTCTATTGTGCGCTAAAGGTTTGTGTTCGTAGACACGACTCATACGACGATCACTGTCAGGCGACGGCCGTGTGGCATGTGTAGAATAAAATTATCGTCGCGACGATCGCGCTCATTGTTGCTCATGCTGGCTCGATTAGTGGTGTCCGTGGTGCAAGCGATTTGTTTATAGGCTTCGGAGAGCGGCTGCTTGGGGTGCTACGCACGGTGTATACAGAAATCGTGCAATGGTCGTATTCGTTTCGTGTACATTCGGTAGAGTGGCGAGCGTATCTGTATATAGAAATCATCCGTGCACATGCTGATTGGCTGAGTGGTGACTGGCCGATGCGTTGTTTGGAATGGTTTTCACGGAGCGGGAGTAAGATAACGATGAAGTACATAAGTCACGGTCGTGGTCGCTGTAGTCGCTTCTAGGAAAACACCCGTAGTCGATCGATAGTCACATGGCAAGCATCGCCTAGCTACGACAGCTCAGTGACCATCTTGTAAGTCGTCTCTTCGAACACAAACCTTAAGACGCACAAGCAAATCGATGCAAATTTACGAGACCTTTGTCGTGGCCGAGTGCGCAACGATTTTCACGGATTTGGTCAAGTCTGTACAATATCAAGATAGCGCAGGCACGGGCGCAAGTCTGTTTCGTCCATTTCTTAAATCAAAGTGACACACACAAACACTCATAAACGACAGCCGAAAGTGCGTCATGCATCGCAGGAATTAGACGACGAAATTTCGCCCCCGTAACGCATGGATGGCCTGAACAGTTAGCCATAAAACAAAAACCCCGAATCGTCCTGGACTGAAAAATCAACTGACGACAGAAAGGTTCTTCTGAACAGTCGAGTAGTAATGACAACGATCAGATCAAGCCACTAAACGAAAATGTACTTCATGGACGTAACGAAATTCAGTCACTAAGTGGCTAATAGCTACGCTTCTGGGGCTTGTAGCCTGACAGTTGAAGTGTTTTTGGAAACCATAGAGTTGGAACTTTGTTGATGCAAAATCTCATAGAGGTAGAAGCAAAGATAGATGCTCCAGGGGCCAGCAAAGTTGAGAGGTCGGATTTCTTTAGTTTACAAGCCTGTAAAACTTGACGCCCCTAAGTGGCTCATAGCTCCGCTTCTGGGGCGTGTAGCATGACAGTTGAGGTATTTTTGGAATCCGGAATTAACGGAATTTCAAATCACCAGAGAAGAATTTTGGAAACTATCAATCGTATCGGCTCACCCCGTTCGTATCTCGCCTTTTCCAAGACCTTTCGCAAAACGGATACTACTTAAACACTCCAGTCGCTGGACAAAGGGGTTAAAAAAAAATGTTTTATCCCAAGGAGGTGGTATTGCGAATGCCAGTGGCGTGCGTAGAAAAATATTTCGGAAGGGGTTTTTGGACGTGTTACCCTGTAAGTGTAGAGTGTAGACAATTGGTATACCCTAATACATCAATAGTTACCATGGCAATTTATGAAATAAGTTAATTGTTTTCAAGGCAACATCAACAATTTGTATAGCTGGGGTGGTATCACACTACTCCAAAATCTCCATAATCGTTCGGAAACCTAGATGTGTCCATTCTATTGTCGGAAAATCAAATCATCCGTGCTGATAATTTTTCTTTTATTTCTGGATTAATCGACGCTAAAACGAGCTTATTAAACGAGCAGAAAGTTTTGGATAAATTTGTCACAAATTGATGTGTGGTTTTCTGACCGCTATCCTCTAGGAAAACATGATAAGCTGGCATGCATGTCTGCCGACTGGCATAATTGGCAGTGACGATATCGAATTGTTACGAAGCTGAAAAAAATGGGGCTTGATATGGTCGACAATTGTCTCGGTAATATGTTCGGCTTCCTTGCATTTAAGCGAAAACAAAACGTTCTACCACTCTCAGCGATGACCAGCAGTATCTCACAATTGAGAAATCCCCTTGTTTCGCTCCAAACAATGTGCATAAGCAAGGAATCTAATGCAGACAACTGCAACTTACAACGCCGATAAAATGAAATTGATTTCAACGCTACAGAAAGACCCCGGGGGACTTATTACACTCAATTTCAACGGTTTCACAATGAACGTGTGTCTCTATCCGAAATAGCCTCTATTGGACGGATCGCCTGATGAAAGCCTGAATTATCCGTCCTTTAGAAGTTTCCTAGAGTTCTCGAAAAAAAAAAGTAATTTCAGTTTCGCCTCACTACCACCTACCCTACTGAAGATGTCGCCCGCCTACATGCGTGTAGATAATATGGTTGGGAGTATCCACAGCGTGAATACTACCATCTACTGTCACTGTCCGCGACAAATATCCGAAGAGAAACTCTGCTGCTTGTCCAAGAAAATACACGACGACTTGAATTCAGCTTGTAACAATTTATTTTATCTACACAGATTGCAAGTTCGAACAGGAATCAAAATTAACAGTAATTTACAGTGACTAACAAAAATATGAATTTTGACAATTGATTTTATTCTAATGGATCAAGTCCTACGCGGGTTAGATTTTTGCACGTGTTACATCGACGATATCTTAATTGCTTCCGAGTCACCTACGGAACATATGGAGCATCTTCGACTAGTCTTCGAGAGACTTAGTAAGTTTGGCGTTGTGATTAATGTAGCCAAGTGTTCGTTCGGCGTATCTGAGGTCGAATACCTCGGCTACAACATATCAGCAAATGGTATTTCTCCGCCCAGTTCGCGTGTTGAAGCGATACGAAACTACAAACGGCCCTCGACCTGCAAGGAGCTTCGTCGTTTTCTGGGAACCATCAACTACTACCGGCGGTTCATCCCTAATGCCGCTGCATTACAAGCACCGCTGAATGACATTTTAACTAACTCGAAGAAGGACGATCGAACACCGATTAATTAGACCCCCGCAGCTAACGAAGCCTTCGAAAAGTGCACAAATAGCTTCGCACAATGCACCTTACTCGTGCACTATCAGCCAGACTCGCCACTCGCTTTAGTTACCGACGCGTCAGATACAGCCGTTGGTGCCGTTCTGGAACAGTACCAAAACAACAAGTGGTTGCCGCTGGCATATTTCCAGAAAAAGCTGTCACCCGCAGAACGAAAATATAGCGTCTACGACAGAGAGCTTCTGGCGATTTATCTTAGCGTCCAGCATTTTCGCCACGTTCTCGAGGGAGCTCAGTTCCAGATTAAAACCGATCACAAGCCTTTGGTCCACGCCTTTTCACAGAAATCGGAAAAGGCTAGTGCACGCCAGTCTCGACATCTGTCATTCGTGTCACAATTCACGACTGACATTGTGTACATTCCTGGACAACAGAATATTCAGCTTGTAACAATTTATTTTATCTACACAGATTGCAAGTTCGAACAGGAATCAAAATTAACAGTAATTTACAGTGACTAACAAAAATATCAATTTTGACAATTGATTTTATTCTACAACAAATGCTGCGCAGCAGATGGCAAGAAGATGAACTAAATAGTGCTGCCATACTAATCCGTGTTGCCACATGCATTCAGAGTGTATCATCCGGTTCAAGAATGGATTGATAATTACATGGACCCAGACGACTGGAGTTGGACAAAAACTATACAAATATGCACCGCGCGGCCCATTTCCTGCGAAAAGGAACCAGCTCCGCCAAATTTATTGAAAGTTATTTCGTGTGCCTGGAAAACAGGTTGTGGAAAAGCATGTGGGTGTCGGGTGCTCTCCAATTTGTATGGTTAACCTGTAAGTCAACAACCCCCTCCCATAAACACGAAAACTCAGATATAGATTTACGACGTATCCCTTAACGTATCTCCAACAAATTTCAGCCATTACGTGTTTTACTTAAGCAAAATATTCTCATTATTAGTGCTAGTTTGCCCTTTAACCGCGGTACCGTTTTATAGACAATTCGATTAGAAACAAAACTTCTATACATTGTAAGAAGAAAAAAACGCAAAATTCGCCCATAAGTAGGCAAATTACTATAACTTCCCCCACTCCCACAAATACGAAAACTCAGATTTAGACTTAGGGCACGTTGCTAACCTCTCCACCAAATTTCAGCCATTAAGTAAAATATAAGTACCCGTTTACTGTACTACAATATATTTGTTTTCTTTGATTAACCCCCTCAGTCCCTATGTGCGCATAATTATGCACACAATCTTTAACCCTCAATTTCGCTGATTGCATTGCATTTTCAACATTTCTGACCAATGTACTGTTGGCTGTCCACTACTTACAGTTACGTCGAAACTTTTTCCATTTCCGTTGGAATACAGTGGAATCTGGTAGTAGCACACGTTGCAACAGAGTGCGTGCGTTTAGTTAATTGCGAAACTTTAACAGTAAACAGCATTTAACAATAAGAATAGTAGCCAAATCATCGAAAAAATGAAAATGGGTACGGTAAACATTTACAGTAACATTGTGTTTCATCGTGATTGTGCACGTTGATATAGCATACGATAGGAATGTTGTCTGCATAATTATGCACACAATTAGTCCGATGCGTTATCGTGTATAACCGTATTATTTGCTGTATAGGAACTTCAACGAGATATGACCGAAGTGTAGTGACTTATTAACGAATTAGTGATACGCATGACTGGATTGACGAGATTCTCTCTGTCCCTATCTACTTTCTAGTCAAACCACAGCCAAGGGAACGGGAACGGGCTTGGAAAAATTAACAGAAAACGAAGTCCCTGTTGAGCTTTACACTTTCAGATATACTACGTTTAGTTAACGAACTTGACGAAAGACGCCGAATCGATTCAGCAATGGAGCCGATCGCTAGGGGCAATCCTTTCGCAGTTAGATGAATTAGTTTTTTGCGCCGCTAAAAGAAGAAGAAGAAGAAGAGGTGTTGAATTTCGTGACACAATCTGATATCGATCTTAGCGATGATGAGGAAACCAATCATGTTGATGCTTCTACCATAGAAAAAGTGCGTAATTTTGGATTTTGGATCGGTTTCGATTCCGCCATGTTCCGATTCCATTCGTTCCGGCGTATATACAGCGTACACTTAAAAGAAACTTGTATACAAGTGTTTCAACTTGATAGCTTCAAAGCCGAGGGTCTAGTTTGCATAGAAACAGACAGACAGTTGGATATCGTTCAATCGATTTCTCGCCCCATATAGGTATAACGCTCATCAGAATAATATCCACCCAACTGCACAGTTTTTTGCCAATGTAAGATTTGAAACGGAGGACGAGACGCTGGACATCGGAAGATGCCCTAGGGGAGTCTACAACGTCTGACTACAGGTCAGGCTAACGAAAGGACTCCTCAACGAGTCAGCAGCGGCATGCTTTTACTGTAGATGAGAGCATTTGTGATGATTTTGTTTCAACCTTATTCGACTCTACACCGATCATTCAACGTCAGAAGAAATCGGAGCGGCTGCTTGCCAAAAAGGCCGCTGACTCTTTACTGAAATCGGCATATATCGCTCAGCAAGCAGCTTGCTGCGTGACCTTGCGAAAATCTGACTCATTATTTCCTAGACTGTCACTGTCACAAATGACAGAAACTATTGCAGAGAATGAAAATGTTCAAGAACCATTCGAATCGAACCATCCACAACTGGAACTCCACAAAGGACAATACATATTTCAAGAACCATTCGAATCGAACCATCCACAACTGGAACTCCAGTTAAAAGAGATATCACGCGCGCATAGTTTAAGAAAATTTAGGAAAAAAGAGAAGCCATAACACGCGTTTAGAATACGACTAATTGCACGAAACAGCTTTGCACTGCACTTTGCTAGAAAAAAAAAACAAACAACTCACTAAAAAGTTATCGAACTACCGGTGCGCCGGTGCGAAATTTTTTATTTCAATTTGAATTTTTAGTTATGAAAGAAAAACGTCTAAAAATGTTATAAATTTAGTTACATTCCACAATCTCGCCCATCTGGCAATGCTGGTGCACTAGAATGTTCCGTTTGTGTTGTAGACAGGCAACCGGCATATCTCACAGTACACAGTAGCGTTCTAAGTACCGGACAGACAACATACAAATTGTTAAGTGTAATTTCAGTGATAGAACTGTACAAAAAACAGAAAAAAACTGTTCGCAATTCCAATCGTTTGATTTAACAAGAACAACACGACCCATCCGTTACATTTTCATTCCGAGTAATACTCTCTCGTCATTTGTGACAGTCAGTAGCAAACATCGAGTCAGATTTTCGCAAGGCGCGCAAGTTGCGGTCCGTTGATAACGGTTGATTGTTTGATTTGTATTTTAGTATGTATGTGAAGAAATTAAATTAAATGTCGTTGGTGGACGATGTAAAACTGCCCGATAATTGGCAATAAAAGTGAAAAAAATGCTCCACATTTCGAGAACCATTAGATGTGCTCTGCAGACTTTATACAGAGAAATAATTTGCAGCCATACAAACATGTATCGAAAATAGCAACAAGAAATTGACAAAATAGCAAATTACAACGGTTAATTTGTATTTTATGACATTCACACTCGACGCGCGGCGCCAATTGGATCAGCTGACGAATTTTGGCGAATGTACGAGAAAAAAGTCGAAAATGTGCCAGAAATGTTGAAAATATAAAAAGAAACTTCACGAATCAGCGTGGAGGACACACGTTAGAATTTTTGAGTCATAACAAGCAACTGCCCTGCCGAAACTAGCGTAGTTTTAGGACGCCGATTCACTGTCACAGATAATATAAGTTGCGTGAAATTGTCACAAGTGTCCCAGAGGAGCTATGCCTCGTGGACATTGACGAGCACAGACCAGGCCCCCATCAAATATCAAAAAGAAAACAAACAAGAATCCCAATCTTTTCGCACCAGCCAGGGTCAAAAGTATGCAAACGACACCTCAAGTTCCTGGCAGAAAGATTTGATGAGCCGACCAAAGCAAGAGAGCTAGCGGTGAACACTTCACTAAACTCCACTCAGCAAGCACTGCAAGCTAAGCAGGAACGCTCCACGACGGAGGACCCACCGGCTATTACGCTAGACAGTAAGAGACAACGGGTGGGCCAAGACCAAGATAGCGTGCTATCCCGATTGGGGCCAAACGTGAAACCCGCAACGAGCAAGACGACCTCAATAACGGCCGTTATTCTGCCCCTCCCCCAACTAGAGGCAAGGAACAAGCGAAGGCTTTTGATGCCACAGTGGCCTCACACACCCCAACGTGGCCATCATATCCACCAACCCAACAGAATTGCTCACCTCAGAGCAAAAGACGCTCGTACAGAAGGTCCTGTTAGCAGAGATCCTAACTGAGAGCGTAAGTTTTGAAACCGAAATTTGGCGACATACGATTCAGGCCAGGGCCATATTTTGTTCCGGGTGCGAACATGAAGGACAAAATGAAAAATTAAATGAAGCAGAGGAGGAGATCGACTGCTCAGAGGATAACCATGTCAAATAACCTATCTCAGAAACGGTAATACACATGAAAACTGAGTAACATACACAGCAATCCATCAGGGTCACAGCGCGGCCGAGAACGACTCTGATGCAGCCGATGACTAGCCCATCCGGGGGCGTGTTGCAAGCTAATATGCATCATACAGCCGAGGAGACAACTGATCAATCGATATCGCGCTCGCAGCGACACGGGAACGAAGGCCGTGGAGGGAACTACCCGATCGTGACCGCGCTCGCAACGACACGTACACGAAAGCTATAAAGGGAAACGGTGAACGAGCGGAGCGATCGGCCTCTTATTTCTCTTTGGCAAGATCGAGAGAGGTTCGTCTTGAGCAAGGTGTACTGATCGTCCTGCGACCTGTGAGTATGCAAAGTCGTCTTTCATCTTACGAGCTACAAGTCCTGCGGTATCGTCGTGCGAGCCAAAAGTCCTGCGAAATCCAGGCACAAGTCTTACGAAGTCCAGCCACAAGTCCTGCGAAATGCAGCCACAAGTCCTGCGAAATGCAGCCACAAGTCCTGCGAAATCGAGCCACAAGTCCTGCGAAATCGAGCCACAAGTCCTGCGAAATCCAGGCACAAGTCCTGCGAAATCCAGGCACAAGTCTTACGAAGTCCACCCACAAGTCCTGCGAAATCCAGCGACAATTCCTGCGAAATCCAGCCACAAGTCCTGCGAAATCCAGCCATAAGTCCAGCGAAATCCAGCCACAAGTCCAGCGAAATCCAGCCACAAGTCCTGCGAAATGCAGCCACAAGTCCTGCGAAATCCAACCACAAGTCCTGCGAAATCCAGCCACAAGTCCTACGAAAACCAGCCACAAGTCCTGCGAAATCCAACCACAAGTCCCGCGAAATCCAGCCACAAGTCCTACGAAAACCATCCACAAGTCCTGCGAAATCCAGCCAGAAGTCCTGCGAAATCCAACCACAAGTCCTGCGAAATCCAGCCACAAGTCCTACGAAAACCAGCCACAAGACCTGCGAAATCGAGCCACAATTTCTGCGAAATACAGCCACAAGTCTTGCAAATCGTCGTGTGAGACATGCGCACGTCCTGCGAGTCACCAGTCCAGTGAGTATGCGAGGTCGTCTTGCGTCGTGTGCGCCACAAGTGCTGCGAGGCATGCATGCATGAAATCCAGCCACAAATCCTGCGAAATCCAGCCTCAAGTCCTGCGAAATTCAGCCGCAAATCCTGCGAATCGTCCGGTGAGACATTCGCACGTCACCAGTCCGATGAGTAAGCGAGGTCGTATTGCGTCGTGTGAGCGCGAGGCATGCGCGCGTCCTGTGCGAAAAACGAAATCGTTCTGCGTCCTGCTTCACTTTTAAGCCACCGAACTTCACGAATACAATAGAAAAATCACGACATAAATCTGGCGGCCAGGACACAATTTGGCGTCCACGATACGTTATAGCGGCCAGGACATAATCTGCCAGCCACGATATTTTTTCCGGTTTACGATACAATTTGACGGCCAGGACACAATCTGGCGGCCAGGACATAATTCGGCGTCCACCGTAAAACTTCGCGACAAGGACACAATCTGGTGGCCACGAATATACCTGGCGGCCAGGACACAATCTGGCGACCAGGAAAAAATTTGGCGGCCACGACAAAATCTGGCGGCCAGGACACAATCTGACGGCCATATTTTGGCGTCCACGTTACATACATTTTAGCGGCCAGGACGTAATCTGCCAGCCACAATACTTTTTTTCCGGTTTACGATACAATTTAGCGTTCAGGACACAATTTGGTAGCCAGGACACAATTTGGCGGCCATGACATAACTTGGCGTCCACCGTAAAACTTCGCAGCAAGGACACAATCTGGTGGCCACGACAATCTGGCAACCACGACAAAATTTGGCGGCCACGACAAAATTTGGCGGCCAGGACACAATTTGGCGGCCAGGACACAATCTGACGGCCATATTTTGGCGTCCACGTTACATTTTAGCGGCCAGGACATAATCTGCCAGTCACAATACTTTTTTTCCGGTTTACGATACAATTTAGCGTTCAGGACACAATTTGGCGTCCAGGACACAATTTGCCGTCCAGGACACAATTTGGCAGCCACGACACAATCTGGCGGCAACGATACATTTGGACGTCCAGGACACAATTCGGCGGTCAGGACATAATTTGGCGGCCACGACAAAATCTGGCGGCCAGGACACAATCTGGCGGCCACGATACAGTTTAACGCTAAATTATCTCAGGACACAATTTGGCGTCCAGGACACAATCTGGCCGCCACGATACATTTTAACGGCCAGGACATAATCTGCCAGCCACAATACTTTTTCCGGTTTACGATACAATTTGGCGTCCAGGACACAATTTGGCGGTCAGGACATAATTTGGCAGCCACGACTAAATCTGGCGGCCACGATACATTTTAGCGTCCACGATACATTTGGACGTCCAGGACATAATTTGGTAGCCAGGACACAATTTAGCGTCCACGATACAATTTGGCGACCAGGAAATAATTTAGCGTCCACTATACAATTTGATGCCCACGGCATCCACGGTACATGTTGACGTCCAGGACATAATTTAGCGTCCACAATACAATTTGATGCCCAGGACACAATTTGCCGTCCACGATACAATTAGGCGTCCACAGGGCATAATTTGGCGCCCACAAAACATTTTCGCGACCATACGATATAATTTCGTGTCCAGGATAGAACATGGCGGCCGGGGCATAATCTGGCGGCGATGATATACACTCGACGTCAAAAGTATCGGGCCACCCGCAACTTTCGAACTCCAACTCAATTTTCCTGAAAAGTATGAAACTTACAACTATCAAAGTTATATCCACAGAAAGTGCGTTTAATGGCAATTTAAATGACGTATCAATTTTATTCGAAGTACCGTAAACTCACATAGCAATCAAACAACAAACACAATCTTAACGATCGTGAGTAGGTCTGGTGATATAGAGCACGCACAGACTTGGCGTGTTCGGCGCGGCGCGGCGGCGACAAACTTATTTCCGTGTTCAGGGACTGTTTTGCAAAGAATTTTGTGTGTGCGCGAAAGGACTACAACATTGAAGGGTGATAGTGATGAAGAGGTGAATGCAACAGGTGGCGAATGCGACTGGTGGAACTGAAAAAGGGAACGTAGATGAAGACGTGGCAGGGGCGAGTGGCGATATGGCGGCAGGTGTCTTGGCGGCGCGAATGATGGAGCGCGAACTGGGCGACAGGATCACGTGTTGGTCAAGGAGCAGGCCCAATTTATACTCGTCGGTGATGGCAATTCAGAATCAGCGGCAGCAAGGGGCGGTCAGCGGAAGCGAGTTCGCGACTGGTGTGAGGTGATATTATCGACTCGTTCGATCCCGACAATAGCGAAGGCAGTGCCAAGGGGGTGGTTGGCTAAAATTGACCAGCTGGCGAGTGTCTATGGGTGGACGGAAAACGAGCGAATTCTGATTATGCAGCAACAAATGGTTCAACCGCGTCTTGAGCATTATGAATATACATGGGCGGAGTGGAAAGTTAAGCTGACGTGGGGGCGTTTCCTCCTCGCTTCGATTTCGCGACAGCTTTGGAGGAGCTGGTGAACAGGCGGAAGGTGATCCGGCGAAAAAATTACCCAGTACTATAGGGCCAAAATGGAAATGTGCGGTAGGTGTAATATCAGTGGCGGCGCTGAAGTTGTTTCGTGCTTGATTCGTGGTTTTCTAGAGGAGTTGAGGGCAAATGCCTATTCCGCGATGTGCAGAACAATCGATTCCTGGCGGGTTTGGAGGCGTATTCGGTCGACACAACGGCGCGCGCGACAAGGCGATCGACCCAACACGAGCAGCGTACATAAAGGCGGTAGACTGGTGATGATCAACAGAGGCAGAAGAAATCATGGTGCGATTGGGTATCCACGACAGACTGGCGAACAAGGAGGCGAGATCAGGTGTTAAAATTGCCAGAGGTATGAGGGACATATAGAGGCGAAATTGTCCAAGACCGGAGTATACGATGTGCATTTAGTGGCAACCTGTGCGATAAGGCGAGGATCATCCTAGGCGCGAGACGATAGTTATGAGGTGAGAATATGGGTTTGTAGAAAGCATGAGAGACCGGTGACTTTACAAGGATTTGCAGGTGGAGTCAGTATGTCCATGGGGTTATCGAGGCGAAGATCACCAAATGTGATTTGGGTGAAATAAAGTTGATTCTTGTGTCAGGCGGCTATAAATTCTCCAGGTGTTGCGTTGGTAGTAAAAGACGAGCAGGTGCGTTTCCGTTTAGTTAAGGCGGATAAGGTTATGCTATCATCACAGAGCCGAATCGAAGAAGTTGAAGACAGGACGAAAAAATTTCAGTATCAGGTGGACAATCGGCGTTGGTGAATCTTGCTGTTGTAGGTGGGCGTGCTGGAGATAGATGAAAATGGCGTGCGACCGGGACTAAGGAAAATAGAGGCATTGCAGAACTTTCCGATTCCTGTGGATGCACATGGCGTTCGACAGTTCCTTGGATTGGCGAGTTACTGTAGAAAATTCATACGGCCGAGTTCTCAATTTTGGCGAAACCTATAAGCGAATTGACGAGGAAAGTTGTTGATTGGTGTTGTGGGGCGATAATCAGCAAAAAGCGTTTGATAAATTTAAAGGATTATTGGCGGAACGACGTCCTGTATTGGCAATTTATGAAGCAGAACTGGAGACACGAGTTGCACACAGATGCTGGAATTTTGGAATTTTATTTCAGAAACAACGAACTGGCGAAGTGATGAAACCGGTGTCATACTTCAGGCTTTGAGTTGGAGACAATGGCGGTAGTGTACCTATAGAATCCATTAAACATTTTCGAGTCTATCTGGTGGGCGTACATTTTAAGGTGATGACTGACTGCTCGGCGGTAAGGTCTACATACATTGCTAAAGCGAGATTTGGTGCTTCGTGTGGCGAGATGGTGGCTGGCGATCCAGGAGTAGGTATGATATGGAAATTGAGTATAGACCGACTAGGTGATAAAATGAGGCATGTGGATGCGTTGAGTAGGAATCCTGTTTGGTTTTTAACAGTTCAGTTGCAAGATCCGTGTACTCAGGACCTTGTGGCCGCGTTAAATACAAAGACAGCAACTCAGACACTCACAAGAATTCGTTCGACTAAAAGATGCTACCCCAAGAGCGAATGGACACGTGGAAAGACATAATCGGACCATAATTGAGGCGATAACAGCGAGTGCAGTGGTGTAGAGTAGATGGGACAGGTGTTTACCGGAAATTTTATGGAGGATGAACCATACGATGAATGCGTCTACCCAATTTTCTCCATTCGAATTGATGTTTTGGCGATTTGATGGAAGACATAGGCGGAAGAGAAGAACAGGCGCGGCGAAATGGTCAAGGCGAAGCGAGGCGAAATGGTCCAGACGAGGCGAAGCGAAATGATCCAGGCGAGGCGGAAAGTGATCACATGAATAAACAGGCGATAGGCGTTGGGCGAAAAGACAGTACGACATTAAGATGTTTGGCGAATACTGGTGCTACTAGTGTCGATGCAACTTAATTGGTGGATGACGATTCATTCCGATTCTGGCCACATGACTAGTCCTGGTGTTGCTGCAACTGGGTCTCAGTGTGACGATGCTGATGATATTGGGCACATATAGCCTGAGAGATGCGCGAGTATGAACTTGACGAAAGGCGAAAAAGGGTGTAGCGAAATATATAAGCAAATCTGCACGGCAAATGAAGGCGAGATATGACAAAAGGCGAAAGGTTGCAGCAGAATATAAAATTGGCGATTTAGTATTATGTGATCACAAGACCGGAAAACGACTGGAAACGACTCATGTTTACAAAATCTTTAATAAACGCTTAATAAATTAATAAATCCCAATGTGTCTCCATTCATTTTCAATGTCATAAAATGCACTGCCTGTCGATATAACTTTCATAGTTGTAACTCTTTTATACTATTTTGCGAAAATTGGATTCGAAAGTTCGAAAGCTGCGGGTGCAGCCCGATACTTTTGACGCGGAATGTATTTTGGCGTCCAGGCCATAATTTGGCGGCCACGATCAATTTTTGCCGGCCACAATATATTTCGGCGGCCATCAAGACACAATTCGTGTCCAGGTAATATGCAGCGCAAAATTTAACGCATAAAAATAACACACCTACCTTATTAAAAGAAATCGCTCTTTAGCACAAATGCAATTGTCTGAAAAGATAAGAAAAAAACAACAAATGGACGTGAGTTTAATTGAAAATGCATTTGTCTGCGTGATAGTGATAAAGGACACTTGATTTAGCCTCCAAAAAATTTAATCAACTTTGTATCGACCCGTGTGGCCCTTCAAAAATTTCCATAAAGGCGAGGTGCGAGCGCACCGAGCGGTGAGCCGACACAAAGCGTTTCCTGGTTGTAAAATACCCTCCAAAAAATTTAATCAACTTTGTATCGACCCGTGTGGCCCTTCAAAAATTTCCATAAAGGCGAGGTGTGAGCTTAGCGAGCGGTGAGCCCACACACAGCGTTCCTCGGTTGTAAAAGACACTCCAAAATATTTAATCAACTTTGTATCGTCCCGTGCGGCCCTTGAAAATTTGTTTAAAAGCGAGGAGCGAGCGTAGCGAGGGGTGAGCCCACACAAAGCGTTTCCCGGTTGTAAAAGACCCCCCAAAAAATTGAATCAATTTTGTATCGACCCGTGTGGCCCTTCAAAAATTTCCATAAAGGCGAGGTGCGAGCTTAGCGATCGGTGAGCCCACACAAAGCGTTTCCCGGTTGTAAAAGACCCTCCAAAAAATTTAATCAATTTTGTATCGACCCGTGTGGCCCCTCAAAAATTTCCATAAAGGCGAGGTGCGAGCTTAGCGAGCGGTGAGCCGACACAAAGCGTTTCCCGGTTGTAAAAGAGCCTCCAAAAAATTGAATCAATTTTGTATCGACCCGTGTGGCCCTTCAAAAATTTTCATAAAGACGAGGTGCGAGCGTAGCGAGCGGTGAGCCCACACAAAGCATTTCCCGGTTGTAAAAGACCCTCCAAAAAATTTAATCAATTTTGTATCGACCCGCGTGGCCCTTCAAAAATTTCCATAAAGGCGAGGTGCGAGCGTAGCGAGCGGTGAGCCCACACAAAGCGTTTCCCGGTTGTAAAAGACCCTCCAAAAAATTTAATCAATTTTGTATCGACCCGTGTGGCTCTTTAACAATTTCCATAAAGGCGAGGTGCGAGCTTAGCGATCGGTGAGCCCACACAAAGCGTTTCCCGGTTGTAAAAGACCCTCCAAAAAATTTAATCAATTTTGTATCGACCCGCGTGGCCCTTCAAAAATTTCCATAAAGGCGAGGTGCGAGCGTAGCGAGCGGTGAGCCCACACAAAGCGTTTCCCGGTTGTAAAAGACCCTCCAAAAAATTTAATCAATTTTGTATCGACCCGTGTGGCTCTTTAAAAATTTCCATAAAGGCGAGGTGCGAGCTTAGCGATCGGTGAGCCCACACAAAGCGTTTCCCGGTTGTAAAAGACCCTCCAAAAAATTTAATCAATTTTGTATCGACCCGCGTGGCCCTTCAAAAATTTCCATAAAGGCGAGGTGCGAGCTTAGCGATCGGTGAGCCCACACAAAGCGTTTCCCGGTTGTAAAAGACCCTCCAAAAAATTTAATCAATTTTGTATCGACCCGTGCGGCCCTTGAAAATTTGTTTAAAAGCGAGGAGCGAGCGTAGCGAGGGGTGAGCCCACACAAAGCGTTTCCCGGTTGTAAAAGACCCCCCAAAAAATTGAATCAATTTTGTATCGACCCGTGTGGCCCTTCAAAAATTTCCATAAAGGCGAGGTGCGAGCTTAGCGATCGGTGAGCCCACACAAAGCGTTTCCCGGTTGTAAAAGACCCTCCAAAAAATTTAATCAATTTTGTATCGACCCGTGTGGCTCTTTAAAAATTTCCATAAAGGCGAGGTGCGAGCGTAGCGATCTGTGAGCCCACAAAAAGCGTTTCCCGATTGTAAAAGGCCCTCCAAAAAATTGAATTAACTCTGCCGTGGGCCGTGTGGCCCTTCAAAAATTTCCATAAAGGCGAGGTGCGAGCTTAGCGATCGGTGAGCCCACACAAAGCGTTTCCCGGTTGTAAAAGACCCTCCAAAAAATTTAATCAATTTTGTATCGACCCGTGTGGCTCTTTAAAAATTTCCATAAAGGCGAGGTGCGAGCGTAGCGATCGGTGAGCCCACAAAAAGCGTTTCCCGATTGTAAAAGGCCCTCCAAAAAATTGAATTAACTCTGCCGTGGGCCGTGTGGCCCTTCAAAAATTTCCATAAAGGCGAGGTGCGAGCTTAGCGATCGGTGAGCCCACACAAAGCGTTTCCCGGTTGTAAAAGACCCTCTAAAAAATTTAATCAACTTTGTATCGACCCGTGTGGCCCTTCAAAAATTTCCATAAAGGCGAGGTGCGAGCTTATCGATCGGTGAGTCGACACAGAGCGTTTCCCGGTTGTAAAAGACCCCCCAAAAAATTGAATCAACTTTGTATCGACCCGTGTGGCCCTTCAAAAATTTCCATAAAGGCGAGGTGCGAGCGTAGCGATCGGTGAGCCCACACAAAGCGTTTCCCGGTTGTAAAAGACCCTCTAAAAAATTTAATCAACTTTGTATCGACCCGTGTGGCCCTTCAAAAATTTCCATAAAGGCGAGGTGCGAGCGTAGCGATCGGTGAGCCCACAAGAAGCGTTTCCCGGTTGTAAAAGACCCTCTAAAAAATTTAATCAACTTTGTATCGACCCGTGTGGCCCTTCAAAAATTTCCATAAAGGCGAGGTGCGAGCTTATCGATGGGTGAGTCGACACAGAGCGTTTCCCGGTTGTAAAAGACCCCCCAAAAAATTGAATCAACTTTGTATCGACCCGTGTGGCCCTTCAAAAATTTCCATAAAGGCGAGGTGCGAGCTTATCGATCGGTGAGTCGACACAGAGCGTTTCCCGGTTGTAAAAGACCCCCCAAAAAATTGAATCAACTTTGTATCGACCCGTGTGGCCCTTCAAAAATTTCCATAAAGGCGAGGTGCGAGCGTAGCGATCGGTGAGCCCACACAAAGCGTTTCCCGGTTGTAAAAGACCCTCCAAAAAATTTAATCAACTTTGTATCGACCCGTGTGGCCCTTCAAAAATTTCCATAAAGGCGAGGTGCGAGCTTATCGATCGGTGAGCCCACACAAAGCGTTTCCCGGTTGTAAAAGACATCCCAAAAAATTAAATGAACTTTGTATCGACCCGTGTGGCCCTTGAAAAATTTCCATAAAGGCGAGGTGCGAGCGTAGCGAGCGGTGAGCCCACACAAAGCGTTTCCCGGTTGTAAAAGACGCTCCAAAAAAATTAATCAACTTTGTATCGACCCGTGTGGCCCTTCAAAAATTTCCATAAAGGCGAGGTGCGAGCTTATCGATCGGTGAGCCAACACAAAGCGTTTCCCGGTTGTAAAAGACCCTCCAAGAAATTGAATCAATTTTGTATCGACCCGTGTGGCCCTCCAAAAATTTCAATAAAGGCGAGGTGCGAGCGTAGCGAGGGGTGAGCCCACACAAAGCGTTTCCCGGTTGTAAAAGACCCTCCAAAAAATTGAATCAACTTTGTATCGACCCGTGTGGCCCATCAACAATTTCCATAAAGGCTAGGTGCGAGCTTAGCGATCGGTGAGCCCACTCAAAGCGTTTCCCGGTTGTAAAAGACCCCCCAAAAAATTGAATCAACTTTGTATCGACCCGTGTGACCCCTCAAAAATTTCCATAAAGGCGAGGTGCGAGCTTAGCAATCGGTGAGCCCACACAAAGCGTTTCCCGGTTGTAAAAGACCCCCCCAAAAAATTGAATCAACTTTTGATCGACCCGTGTGGCCCTTCAAAAATTTCCATAAAGGCGAGGTGCGAGCTTAGCGAGCGGTGAGCCCACACAAAGCGTTTCCCGGTTGTAAAAGACCCTCCAAAAAATTGAATCAATTTTGTATCGACCCGTGTGGCCCTCCAAAAATTTCAATAAAGGCGAGGTGCGAGCGTAGCGAGCGGTGAGCCCACACAAAGCGTTTCCCGGTTGTAAAAGACCCTCCAAAAAATTGAATCAACTTTATATCGACCCGTGTGGCCCTTCAAAAATTTCCATAAAGGCGAGGTGCGAGCGTAGCGATCAGTGAGCCCACACAAAGCGTTTTCCGGTTGTCAAAGACCCTCCAAAAAATTTAATCAACTTTGTATCGACCCGTGTGGCCCTTCAAAAATTTCCATAAAGGCGAGGTGCGAGCTTATCGATCGGTGAGCCCACACAAAGCGTTTCCCGGTTGTAAAAGACCCCCCAAAAAATTAAATGAACTTTGTATCGACCCGTGTGGCCCTTGAAAAATTTCCATAAAGGCGAGGTGCGAGCGTAGCGAGGGGTGAGCCCACACAAAGCGTTTCCCGGTTGTAAAAGACCCTCCAAGAAATTGAATCAATTTTGTATCGACCCGTGTGGCCCTCCAAAAATTTCAATAAAGGCGAGGTGCGAGCGTAGCGAGGGGTGAGCCAACACAAAGCGTTTCCCGGTTGTAAAAGACCCTCCAAGAAATTGAATCAATTTTGTATCGACCCGTGTGGCCCTCCAAAAATTTCAATAAAGGCGAGGTGCGAGCGTAGCGAGGGGTGAGCCCACACAAAGCGTTTCCCGGTTGTAAAAGACCCTCCAAAAAATTGAATCAATTTTGTATCGACCCGTGTGGCCCCTCAAAAATTTCCATAAAGGCGAGGTGCGAGCTTAGCGAGCGGTGAGCCGACACAAAGCGTTTCCCGGTTGTAAAAGACACTCCAAAAAATTTAATCAATTTTGTATCGACCCGTGTGGCCCCTCAAAAATTTCCATAAAGGCGAGGTGCGAGCTTAGCGATCGGTGAGCCCACACAAAGCATTTCCCGGTTGTAAAAGACCCTCCAAAAAATTGAATCAACTTTGTATCGACCCGTGTGGCCCTTCAAAAATTTCCATAAAGGCGAGGTGCGAGCGTAGTGAGCGGTGAGCCCACACAAAGCATTTCCCAGTTGTAAAAGACCCTCCAAAAAATTGAATCAACTTTGTATCGACCCGTGTGGCCCTTGAAAATTTGTTTAAAAGCGAGGAGCGAGCGAAGCGATCGGTGAGCCCACACAAAGCGTTTCGCGGTTGTAAAAGACCCTCCAAAAAATTTAATCAATTTTGTATCGACCCGTGTGGCCCCTCAAAAATTTCCATAAAGGCGAGGTGCGAGCTTAGCGATCGGTGAGCCCACACAAAGCGTTTCCCGGTTGTAAAAGACCCTCCAAAAAATTTAATCAATTTTGTATCGACCCGTGTGGCTCTTTAAAAATTTCCATAAAGGCGAGGAGCGAGCGTAGCGATCGGTGAGCCCACAAAAAGCGTTTCCCGATTGTAAAAGGCCCTCCAAAAAATTGAATTAACTCTGCCGTGGGCCGTGTGGCCCTTCAAAAATTTCCATAAAGGTGAGGTGCGAGCTTAGCGATCGGTGAGCCCACACAAAGCGTTTCCCGGTTGTAAAAGACCCTCCAAAAAATTTAATCAATTTTGTATCGACCCGTGTGGCTCTTTAAAAATTTCCATAAAGGCGAGGAGCGAGCGTAGCGATCGGTGAGCCCACAAAAAGCGTTTCCCGATTGTAAAAGGCCCTCCAAAAAATTGAATTAACTCTGCCGTGGGCCGTGTGGCCCTTCAAAAATTTCCATAAAGGTGAGGTGCGAGCTTAGCGATCGGTGAGCCCACACAAAGCGTTTCCCGGTTGTAAAAGACCCTCCAAAAAATTTAATCAATTTTGTATCGACCCGTGTGGCCCCTCAAAAATTTCCATAAAGGCGAGGTGCGAGCTTAGCGATCGGTGAGCCCACACAAAGCGTTTCCCGGTTGTAAAAGACCCTCCAAAAAATTTAATCAATTTTGTATCGACCCGTGTGGCCCCTCAAAAATTTCCATAAAGGCGAGGTGCGAGCTTAGCGATCGGTGAGCCCACACAAAGCGTTTCCCGGTTGTAAAAGACCCTCCAAAAAATTTAATCAATTTTGTATCGACCCGTGTGGCGCTTCAAAAATTTCCATAAAGGCGAGGTGCGAGCTTAGCGATCGGTGAGCCCACACAAAGCGTTTCCCGGTTGTAAAAGACCCTCCAAAAAATTGAATCAATTTTGTATCGACCCGTGTGGCCCTTCAAAAATTTCCATAAAGGCGAGGTGCGAGCTTAGCGATCGGTGAGCCCACACAAAGCGTTTCCCGGTTGTAAAAGGCCCTCCAAAAAATTTAATAAACTTTGTATCGTCCCGTGCGACCCTTGAAAATTTGTTTAAAAGCGAGGAGCGAGCGTAGCGAGGGGTGAGCCCACACAAAGCGTTTCCCGGTTGTAAAAGAGCCTCCAAAAAATTGAATCAATTTTGTATCGACCCGTGTGGCCCTTCAAAAATTTTCATAAAGGCGAGGTGCGAGCGTAGCGAGCGGTGAGCCCACATAAAGCGTTTCCCGGTTGTTAAAGACCCTCCAAAAAATTTAATCAATTTTGTATCGACCCGTGTGGCGCTTCAAAAATTTCCATAAAGGCGAGGTGCGAGCTTAGCGATCGGTGAGCCCACACAAAGCGTTTCCCGGTTGTAAAAGACCCTCCAAAAAATTGAATCAATTTTGTATCGACCCGTGTGGCCCTTCAAAAATTTCCATAAAGGCGAGGTGCGAGCTTAGCGATCGGTGAGCCCACACAAAGCGTTTCCCGGTTGTAAAAGACCCTCCAAAAAATTGAATCAATTTTGTATCGACCCGTGTGGCCCTTCAAAAATTTCCATAAAGGCGAGGTGCGAGCTTAGCGATCGGTGAGCCCACACAAAGCGTTTCCCGGTTGTAAAAGGCCCTCCAAAAAATTTAATAAACTTTGTATCGTCCCGTGCGACCCTTGAAAATTTGTTTAAAAGCGAGGAGCGAGCGTAGCGAGGGGTGAGCCCACACAAAGCGTTTCCCGGTTGTAAAAGAGCCTCCAAAAAATTGAATCAATTTTGTATCGACCCGTGTGGCCCTTCAAAAATTTTCATAAAGGCGAGGTGCGAGCGTAGCGAGCGGTGAGCCCACATAAAGCGTTTCCCGGTTGTTAAAGACCCTCCAAAAAATTGAATCAATTTTGTATCGACCCGTGTGGCCCTTTAAAAATTTCCAAAGCGTTTCCCGGTTGTAAAAGACCCTCCAAAAAATTTAATCAACTTTGTATCGTCCCGTGCGGCCCTTGAAAATTTGTTTAAAAGCGAGGAGCGAGCGTAGCGATCGGTGAGCCCACACAAAGCGTTTCCCGGTTGTAAAAGACCCCCCAAAAAATTGAATCAATTTTGTATCGACCCGTGTGGCCCTTCAAAAATTTCCATAAAGGCGAGGTGCGAGCTTAGCGATCGGTGAGCCCACACAAAGCGTTTCCCGGTTGTAAAAGGCCCTCCAAAAAATTTAATCAACTTTGTATCGTCCCGTGCGACCCTTGAAAATTTGTTTAAAAGCGAGGAGCGAGCGTAGCGAGGGGTGAGCAAACACAAAGCGTTTCCCGGTTGTAAAAGACCCTCCAAAAAATTGAATCAATTTTGTATCGACCCGTGTGGCCCTTCAAAAATTTCCATAAAGGCGAGGTGCGAGCTTAGCGATCGGTGAGCCCACACAAAGCGTTTCCCGGTTGTAAAAGACCCTCCAAAAAATTTAATCAATTTTGTATCGACCCGTGTGGCTCTTTAAAAATTTCCATAAAGGCGAGGAGCGAGCGTAGCGATCGGTGAGCCCACAAAAAGCGTTTCCCGATTGTAAAAGGCCCTCCAAAAAATTGAATTAACTCTGCCGTGGGCCGTGTGGCCCTTCAAAAATTTCCATAAAGGTGAGGTGCGAGCTTAGCTATCGGTGAGCCCACACAAAGCGTTTCCCGGTTGTAAAAGGCCATCCAAAAAATTTAATCAACTTTGTATCGTCCCGTGCGACCCTTGAAAATTTGTTTAAAAGCGAGGAGCGAGCGTAGCGAGGGGTGAGCAAACACAAAGCGTTTCCCGGTTGTAAAAGACCCTCCAAAAAATTTAATCAATTTTGTATCGACCCGTGTGGCTCTTTAAAAATTTCCATAAAGGCGAGGAGCGAGCGTAGCGATCGGTGAGCCCACAAAAAGCGTTTCCCGATTGTAAAAGGCCCTCCAAAAAATTGAATTAACTCTGCCGTGGGCCGTGTGGCCCTTCAAAAATTTCCATAAAGGTGAGGTGCGAGCTTAGCGATCGGTGAGCCCACACAAAGCGTTTCCCGGTTGTAAAAGACCCTCCAAAAAATTTAATCAATTTTGTATCGACCCGTGTGGCCCCTCAAAAATTTCCATAAAGGCGAGGTGCGAGCTTAGCGATCGGTGAGCCCACACAAAGCGTTTCCCGGTTGTAAAAGACCCTCCAAAAAATTTAATCAATTTTGTATCGACCCGTGTGGCCCCTCAAAAATTTCCATAAAGGCGAGGTGCGAGCTTAGCGATCGGTGAGCCCACACAAAGCGTTTCCCGGTTGTAAAAGACCCTCCAAAAAATTTAATCAATTTTGTATCGACCCGTGTGGCGCTTCAAAAATTTCCATAAAGGCGAGGTGCGAGCTTAGCGATCGGTGAGCCCACACAAAGCGTTTCCCGGTTGTAAAAGACCCTCCAAAAAATTGAATCAATTTTGTATCGACCCGTGTGGCCCTTCAAAAATTTCCATAAAGGCGAGGTGCGAGCTTAGCGATCGGTGAGCCCACACAAAGCGTTTCCCGGTTGTAAAAGGCCCTCCAAAAAATTTAATAAACTTTGTATCGTCCCGTGCGACCCTTGAAAATTTGTTTAAAAGCGAGGAGCGAGCGTAGCGAGGGGTGAGCCCACACAAAGCGTTTCCCGGTTGTAAAAGAGCCTCCAAAAAATTGAATCAATTTTGTATCGACCCGTGTGGCCCTTCAAAAATTTTCATAAAGGCGAGGTGCGAGCGTAGCGAGCGGTGAGCCCACATAAAGCGTTTCCCGGTTGTTAAAGACCCTCCAAAAAATTGAATCAATTTTGTATCGACCCGTGTGGCCCTTTAAAAATTTCCAAAGCGTTTCCCGGTTGTAAAAGACCCTCCAAAAAATTTAATCAACTTTGTATCGTCCCGTGCGGCCCTTGAAAATTTGTTTAAAAGCGAGGAGCGAGCGTAGCGAGGGGTGAGCAAACACAAAGCGTTTCCCGGTTGTAAAAGACCCTCCAAAAAATTGAATCAATTTTGTATCGACCCGTGTGGCCCTTCAAAAATTTCCATAAAGGCGAGGTGCGAGCTTAGCGATCGGTGAGCCCACACAAAGCGTTTCCCGGTTGTAAAAGACCCTCCAAAAAATTTAATCAATTTTGTATCGACCCGTGTGGCCCCTCAAAAATTTCCATAAAGGCGAGGTGCGAGCTTAGCGATCGGTGAGCCCACACAAAGCGTTTCCCGGTTGTAAAAGACCCTCCAAAAAATTGAATCAATTTTGTATCGACCCGTGTGGCCCTTCAAAAATTTCCATAAAGGCGAGGTGCGAGCTTAGCGATCGGTGAGCCCACACAAAGCGTTTCCCGGTTGTAAAAGGCCCTCCAAAAAATTTAATCAACTTTGTATCGTCCCGTGCGGCCCTTGAAAATTTGTTTAAAAGCGAGGAGCGAGCGTAGCGAGGGGTGAGCCCACACAAAGCGTTTCCCGGTTGTAAAAGACCCCCCAAAAAATTGAATCAATTTTGTATCGACCCGTGTGGCCCTTCAAAAATTTCCATAAAGGCGAGGTGCGAGCTTAGCGATCGGTGAGCCCACACAAAGCGTTTCCCGGTTGTAAAAGACCCTCCAAAAAATTTAATCAATTTTGTATCGACCCGCGTGGCCCTTCAAAAATTTCCATAAAGGCGAGGTGCGAGCGTAGCGAGCGGTGAGCCCACACAAAGCGTTTCCCGGTTGTAAAAGACCCTCCAAAAAATTTAATCAATTTTGTATCGACCCGTGTGGCCCTTCAAAAATTTTCATAAAGACGAGGTGCGAGCGTAGCGAGCGGTGAGCCCACACAAAGCATTTCCCGGTTGTAAAAGACCCTCCAAAAAATTTAATCAATTTTGTATCGACCCGCGTGGCCCTTCAAAAATTTCCATAAAGGCGAGGTGCGAGCGTAGCGAGCGGTGAGCCCACACAAAGCGTTTCCCGGTTGTAAAAGACCCTCCAAAAAATTTAATCAATTTTGTATCGACCCGTGTGGCTCTTTAAAAATTTCCATAAAGGCGAGGTGCGAGCTTAGCGATCGGTGAGCCCACACAAAGCGTTTCCCGGTTGTAAAAGACCCTCCAAAAAATTTAATCAATTTTGTATCGACCCGCGTGGCCCTTCAAAAATTTCCATAAAGGCGAGGTGCGAGCGTAGCGAGCGGTGAGCCCACACAAAGCGTTTCCCGGTTGTAAAAGACCCTCCAAAAAATTTAATCAATTTTGTATCGACCCGTGTGGCTCTTTAAAAATTTCCATAAAGGCGAGGTGCGAGCTTAGCGATCGGTGAGCCCACACAAAGCGTTTCCCGGTTGTAAAAGACCCTCCAAAAAGTTTAATCAATTTTGTATCGACCCGTGCGGCCCTTGAAAATTTGTTTAAAAGCGAGGAGCGAGCGTAGCGAGGGGTGAGCCCACACAAAGCGTTTCCCGGTTGTAAAAGACCCCCCAAAAAATTGAATCAATTTTGTATCGACCCGTGTGGCCCTTCAAAAATTTCCATAAAGGCGAGGTGCGAGCTTAGCGATCGGTGAGCCCACACAAAGCGTTTCCCGGTTGTAAAAGACCCTCCAAAAAATTTAATCAATTTTGTATCGACCCGTGTGGCTCTTTAAAAATTTCCATAAAGGCGAGGTGCGAGCGTAGCGATCTGTGAGCCCACAAAAAGCGTTTCCCGATTGTAAAAGGCCCTCCAAAAAATTGAATTAACTCTGCCGTGGGCCGTGTGGCCCTTCAAAAATTTCCATAAAGGCGAGGTGCGAGCTTATCGATCGGTGAGTCGACACAGAGCGTTTCCCGGTTGTAAAAGACCCCCCAAAAAATTGAATCAACTTTGTATCGACCCGTGTGGCCCTTCAAAAATTTCCATAAAGGCGAGGTGCGAGCGTAGCGATCGGTGAGCCCACACAAAGCGTTTCCCGGTTGTAAAAGACCCTCTAAAAAATTTAATCAACTTTGTATCGACCCGTGTGGCCCTTCAAAAATTTCCATAAAGGCGAGGTGCGAGCGTAGCGATCGGTGAGCCCACAAGAAGCGTTTCCCGGTTGTAAAAGACCCTCTAAAAAATTTAATCAACTTTGTATCGACCCGTGTGGCCCTTCAAAAATTTCCATAAAGGCGAGGTGCGAGCTTATCGATGGGTGAGTCGACACAGAGCGTTTCCCGGTTGTAAAAGACCCCCCAAAAAATTGAATCAACTTTGTATCGACCCGTGTGGCCCTTCAAAAATTTCCATAAAGGCGAGGTGCGAGCTTATCGATCGGTGAGTCGACACAGAGCGTTTCCCGGTTGTAAAAGACCCCCCAAAAAATTGAATCAACTTTGTATCGACCCGTGTGGCCCTTCAAAAATTTCCATAAAGGCGAGGTGCGAGCGTAGCGATCGGTGAGCCCACACAAAGCGTTTCCCGGTTGTAAAAGACCCTCCAAAAAATTTAATCAACTTTGTATCGACCCGTGTGGCCCTTCAAAAATTTCCATAAAGGCGAGGTGCGAGCTTATCGATCGGTGAGCCCACACAAAGCGTTTCCCGGTTGTAAAAGACCCCCCAAAAAATTAAATGAACTTTGTATCGACCCGTGTGGCCCTTGAAAAATTTCCATAAAGGCGAGGTGCGAGCGTAGCGAGCGGTGAGCCCACACAAAGCGTTTCCCGGTTGTAAAAGACGCTCCAAAAAAATTAATCAACTTTGTATCGACCCGTGTGGCCCTTCAAAAATTTCCATAAAGGCGAGGTGCGAGCTTATCGATCGGTGAGCCAACACAAAGCGTTTCCCGGTTGTAAAAGACCCTCCAAGAAATTGAATCAATTTTGTATCGACCCGTGTGGCCCTCCAAAAATTTCAATAAAGGCGAGGTGCGAGCGTAGCGAGGGGTGAGCCCACACAAAGCGTTTCCCGGTTGTAAAAGACCCTCCAAAAAATTGAATCAACTTTGTATCGACCCGTGTGGCCCATCAACAATTTCCATAAAGGCTAGGTGCGAGCTTAGCGATCGGTGAGCCCACTCAAAGCGTTTCCCGGTTGTAAAAGACCCCCCAAAAAATTGAATCAACTTTGTATCGACCCGTGTGACCCCTCAAAAATTTCCATAAAGGCGAGGTGCGAGCTTAGCAATCGGTGAGCCCACACAAAGCGTTTCCCGGTTGTAAAAGACCCCCCCAAAAAATTGAATCAACTTTTGATCGACCCGTGTGGCCCTTCAAAAATTTCCATAAAGGCGAGGTGCGAGCTTAGCGAGCGGTGAGCCCACACAAAGCGTTTCCCGGTTGTAAAAGACCCTCCAAAAAATTGAATCAATTTTGTATCGACCCGTGTGGCCCTCCAAAAATTTCAATAAAGGCGAGGTGCGAGCGTAGCGAGCGGTGAGCCCACACAAAGCGTTTCCCGGTTGTAAAAGACCCTCCAAAAAATTGAATCAACTTTATATCGACCCGTGTGGCCCTTCAAAAATTTCCATAAAGGCAAGGTGCGAGCGTAGCGATCAGTGAGCCCACACAAAGCGTTTTCCGGTTGTCAAAGACCCTCCAAAAAATTTAATCAACTTTGTATCGACCCGTGTGGCCCTTCAAAAATTTCCATAAAGGCGAGGTGCGAGCTTATCGATCGGTGAGCCCACACAAAGCGTTTCCCGGTTGTAAAAGACCCCCCAAAAAATTAAATGAACTTTGTATCGACCCGTGTGGCCCTTGAAAAATTTCCATAAAGGCGAGGTGCGAGCGTAGCGAGCGGTGAGCCCACACAAAGCGTTTCCCGGTTGTAAAAGACGCTCCAAAAAAATTAATCAACTTTGTATCGACCCGTGTGGCCCTTCAAAAATTTCCATAAAGGCGAGGTGCGAGCTTATCGATCGGTGAGCCAACACAAAGCGTTTCCCGGTTGTAAAAGACCCTCCAAGAAATTGAATCAATTTTGTATCGACCCGTGTGGCCCTCCAAAAATTTCAATAAAGGCGAGGTGCGAGCGTAGCGAGGGGTGAGCCAACACAAAGCGTGTCCCGGTTGTAAAAGACCCTCCAAGAAATTGAATCAATTTTGTATCGACCCGTGTGGCCCTCCAAAAATTTCAATAAAGGCGAGGTGCGAGCGTAGCGAGGGGTGAGCCAACACAAAGCGTTTCCCGGTTGTAAAAGACCCTCCAAGAAATTGAATCAATTTTGTATCGACCCGTGTGGCCCTTCAAAAATTTCCATAAAGGCGAGGTGCGAGCGTAGCGAGCGGTGAGCCCACACAAAGCGTTTCCCGGTTGTAAAAGACCCTCCAAAAAATTGAATCAATTTTGTATCGACCCGTGTGGCCCCTCAAAAATTTCCATAAAGGCGAGGTGCGAGCTTAGCGAGCGGTGAGCCGACACAAAGCGTTTCCCGGTTGTAAAAGACACTCCAAAAAATTTAATCAATTTTGTATCGACCCGTGTGGCCCCTCAAAAATTTCCATAAAGGCGAGGTGCGAGCTTAGCGATCGGTGAGCCCACACAAAGCATTTCCCGGTTGTAAAAGACCCTCCAAAAAATTGAATCAACTTTGTATCGACCCGTGTGGCCCTTCAAAAATTTCCATAAAGGCGAGGTGCGAGCGTAGCGAGCGGTGAGCCCACACAAAGCATTTCCCAGTTGTAAAAGACCCTCCAAAAAATTGAATCAACTTTGTATCGACCCGTGTGGCCCTTGAAAATTTGTTTAAAAGCGAGGAGCGAGCGAAGCGATCGGTGAGCCCACACAAAGCGTTTCGCGGTTGTAAAAGACCCTCCAAAAAATTTAATCAATTTTGTATCGACCCGTGTGGCCCCTCAAAAATTTCCATAAAGGCGAGGTGCGAGCTTAGCGATCGGTGAGCCCACACAAAGCGTTTCCCGGTTGTAAAAGACCCTCCAAAAAATTTAATCAATTTTGTATCGACCCGTGCGGCCCTTGAAAATTTGTTTAAAAGCGAGGAGCGAGCGTAGCGAGGGGTGAGCCCACACAAAGCGTTTCCCGGTTGTAAAAGACCCTCCAAAAAATTGAATCAATTTTGTATCGACCCGTGTGGCCCTTCAAAAATTTCCATAAAGGCGAGGTGCGAGCTTAGCGATCGGTGAGCCCACACAAAGCGTTTCCCGGTTGTAAAAGGCCCTCCAAAAAATTTAATCAACTTTGTATCGTCCCGTGCGGCCCTTGAAAATTTGTTTAAAAGCGAGGAGCGAGCGTAGCGAGGGGTAAGCCCACACAAAGCGTTTCCCGGTTGTAAAAGACCCCCCAAAAAATTGAATCAATTTTGTATCGACCCGTGTGGCCCTTCAAAAATTTCCATAAAGGCGAGGTGCGAGCTTAGCGATCGGTGAGCCCACACAAAGCGTTTCCCGGTTGTAAAAGACCCTCCAAAAAATTTAATCAATTTTGTATCGACCCGTGTGGCCCCTCAAAAATTTCCATAAAGGCGAGGTGCGAGCTTAGCGAGCGGTGAGCCGACACAAAGCGTTTCCCGGTTGTAAAAGAGCCTCCAAAAAATTGAATCAATTTTGTATCGACCCGTGTGGCCCTTCAAAAATTTTCATAAAGACGAGGTGCGAGCGTAGCGAGCGGTGAGCCCACACAAAGCATTTCCCGGTTGTAAAAGACCCTCCAAAAAATTTAATCAATTTTGTATCGACCCGCGTGGCCCTTCAAAAATTTCCATAAAGGCGAGGTGCGAGCGTAGCGAGCGGTGAGCCCACACAAAGCGTTTCCCGGTTGTAAAAGACCCTCCAAAAAATTTAATCAATTTTGTATCGACCCGTGTGGCTCTTTAAAAATTTCCATAAAGGCGAGGTGCGAGCTTAGCGATCGGTGAGCCCACACAAAGCGTTTCCCGGTTGTAAAAGACCCTCCAAAAAATTTAATCAATTTTGTATCGACCCGCGTGGCCCTTCAAAAATTTCCATAAAGGCGAGGTGCGAGCGTAGCGAGCGGTGAGCCCACACAAAGCGTTTCCCGGTTGTAAAAGACCCTCCAAAAAATTTAATCAATTTTGTATCGACCCGCGTGGCCCTTCAAAAATTTCCATAAAGGCGAGGTGCGAGCTTAGCGATCGGTGAGCCCACACAAAGCGTTTCCCGGTTGTAAAAGACCCTCCAAAAAATTTAATCAATTTTGTATCGACCCGTGTGGCTCTTTAAAAATTTCCATAAAGGCGAGGTGCGAGCGTAGCGATCTGTGAGCCCACAAAAAGCGTTTCCCGATTGTAAAAGGCCCTCCAAAAAATTGAATTAACTCTGCCGTGGGCCGTGTGGCCCTTCAAAAATTTCCATAAAGGCGAGGTGCGAGCTTAGCGATCGGTGAGCCCACACAAAGCGTTTCCCGGTTGTAAAAGACCCTCCAAAAAATTTAATCAATTTTGTATCGACCCGTGTGGCTCTTTAAAAATTTCCATAAAGGCGAGGTGCGAGCTTAGCGATCGGTGAGCCCACACAAAGCGTTTCCCGGTTGTAAAAGACCCTCCAAAAAATTTAATCAATTTTGTATCGACCCGCGTGGCCCTTCAAAAATTTCCATAAAGGCGAGGTGCGAGCTTAGCGATCGGTGAGCCCACACAAAGCGTTTCCCGGTTGTAAAAGACCCTCCAAAAAATTTAATCAATTTTGTATCGACCCGCGTGGCCCTTCAAAAATTTCCATAAAGGCGAGGTGCGAGCTTAGCGATCGGTGAGCCCACACAAAGCGTTTCCCGGTTGTAAAAGACCCTCCAAAAAGTTTAATCAATTTTGTATCGACCCGTGCGGCCCTTGAAAATTTGTTTAAAAGCGAGGAGCGAGCGTAGCGAGGGGTGAGCCCACACAAAGCGTTTCCCGGTTGTAAAAGACCCCCCAAAAAATTGAATCAATTTTGTATCGACCCGTGTGGCCCTTCAAAAATTTCCATAAAGGCGAGGTGCGAGCTTAGCGATCGGTGAGCCCACACAAAGCGTTTCCCGGTTGTAAAAGACCCTCCAAAAAATTTAATCAATTTTGTATCGACCCGTGTGGCTCTTTAAAAATTTCCATAAAGGCGAGGTGCGAGCGTAGCGATCTGTGAGCCCACAAAAAGCGTTTCCCGATTGTAAAAGGCCCTCCAAAAAATTGAATTAACTCTGCCGTGGGCCGTGTGGCCCTTCAAAAATTTCCATAAAGGCGAGGTGCGAGCTTAGCGATCGGTGAGCCCACACAAAGCGTTTCCCGGTTGTAAAAGACCCTCCAAAAAATTTAATCAATTTTGTATCGACCCGTGTGGCTCTTTAAAAATTTCCATAAAGGCGAGGTGCGAGCGTAGCGATCGGTGAGCCCACAAAAAGCGTTTCCCGATTGTAAAAGGCCCTCCAAAAAATTGAATTAACTCTGCCGTGGGCCGTGTGGCCCTTCAAAAATTTCCATAAAGGCGAGGTGCGAGCTTAGCGATCGGTGAGCCCACACAAAGCGTTTCCCGGTTGTAAAAGACCCTCCAAAAAATTTAATCAACTTTGTATCGTCCCGTGCGGCCCTTGAAAATTTGTTTAAAAGCGAGGAGCGAGCGTAGCGAGGGGTGAGCCCACACAAAGCGTTTCCCGGTTGTAAAAGACCCCCCAAAAAATTGAATCAATTTTGTATCGACCCGTGTGGCCCTTCAAAAATTTCCATAAAGGCGAGGTGCGAGCTTAGCGATCGGTGAGCCCACACAAAGCGTTTCCCGGTTGTAAAAGACCCTCCAAAAAATTTAATCAATTTTGTATCGACCCGTGTGGCTCTTTAAAAATTTCCATAAAGGCGAGGTGCGAGCGTAGCGATCGGTGAGCCCACACAAAGCGTTTCCCGGTTGTAAAAGACCGTTCAAAAAATTGAATCAATTTTGTATCGACCCGTGTGGCCCTCCAAAAATTTCCATAAAGGCGAGGTGCGAGCTTAGCGATCGGTGAGCCCACACAAAGCATTTCCCGGTTGTAAAAGACCCTCCAAAAAATTTAATCAACTTTGTATCGTCCCGTGCGGCCCTTGAAAATTTGTTTAAAAGCGAGGAGCGAGCGTAGCGAGGGGTGAGCCCACACAAAGCGTTTCCCGGTTGTAAAAGACCCCCCAAAAAATTTAATCAATTTTGTATCGACCCGTGTGGCCCTTCAAAAATTTCCATAAAGGCGAGGTGCGAGCTTAGCGATCGGTGAGCCCACACAAAGCGTTTCCCGGTTGTAAAAGACCGTTCAAAAAATTTAATCAACTTTGTATCGTCCCGTGCGGCCCTTGAAAATTTGTTTAAAAGCGAGGAGCGAGCGTAGCGAGGGGTGAGCCCACACAAAGGGTTTCCCGGTTGTAAAAGACCCTCCAAAAAATTTAATCAATTTTGTATCGACCCGTGTGGCCCTTGAAAATTTGTTTAAAAGCGAGGAGCGAGCGTAGCGAGGGGTGAGCCCACACAAAGCGTTTCCCGGTTGTAAAAGACCCCCCAAAAAATTGAATCAATTTTGTATCGACCCGTGTGGCCCTTCAAAAATTTCCATAAAGGCGAGGTGCGAGCTTAGCGATCGGTGAGCCCACACAAAGCGTTTCCCGGTTGTAAAAGACCGTTCAAAAAATTGAATCAATTTTGTATCGACCCGTGTGGCCCTCCAAAAATTTCCATAAAGGCGAGGTGCGAGCTTAGCGATCGGTGAGCCCACACAAAGCATTTCCCGGTTGTAAAAGACCCTCCAAAAAATTTAATCAACTTTGTATCGTCCCGTGCGGCCCTTGAAAATTTGTTTAAAAGCGAGGAGCGAGCGTAGCGAGGGGTGAGCCCACACAAAGCGTTTCCCGGTTGTAAAAGACCCCCCAAAAAATTGAATCAATTTTGTATCGACCCGTGTGGCCCTTCAAAAATTTCCATAAAGGCGAGGTGCGAGCTTAGCGATCGGTGAGCCCACACAAAGCGTTTCCCGGTTGTAAAAGACCCTCCAAAAAATTTAATCAACTTTGTATCGTCCCGTGCGGCCCTTGAACATTTGTTTAAAAGCGAGGAGCGAGCGTAGCGAGGGGTGAGCCCACACAAAGCGTTTCCCGGTTGTAAAAGACCCCCCAAAAAATTGAATCAACTTTGTATCGACCCGTGTGGCCCTTGAAAAATTTCCATAAAGGCGAGGTGCGAGCGTAGCGAGCGGTGAGCCCACACAAAGCGTTTCCCGGTTGTAAAAGACCCTCCAAAAAATTTAATCAACTTTGTATCGTCCCGTGCGGCCCTTGAAAATTTGTTTAAAAGCGAGGAGCGAGCGTAGCGAGGGGTGAGCCCACACAAAGCGTTTCCCGGTTGTAAAAGACCCCCCAAAAAATTGAATCAATTTTGTATCGACCCGTGTGGCCCTTCAAAAATTTCCATAAAGGCGAGGTGCGAGCTTATCGATCGGTGAGCCAACACAAAGCGTTTCCCGGTTGTAAAAGACCCTCCAAGAAATTGAATCAATTTTGTATCGACCCGTGTGGCCCTTCAAAAATTTCCATAAAGGCGAGGTGCGAGCTTAGCGATCGGTGAGCCCACACAAAGCGTTTCCCGGTTGTAAAAGACCCTCCAAAAAATTTAATCAACTTTGTATCGACCCGTGTGGCCCTTCAAAAATTTCCATAAAGGCGAGGTGCGAGCTTAGCGATCGGTGAGCCCACACAAAGCGTTTCCCGGTTGTAAAAGACCCTCCAAAAAATTTAATCAACTTTGTATCGACCCGTGTGGCCCTTCAAAAATTTCCATAAAGGCGAGGTGCGAGCTTATCGATCGGTGAGCCCACACAAAGCGTTTCCCGGTTGTAAATGTTAAAGTTATAAAGTCAGGGGAATATCTTTATAATATGTTTTATTATCAACAGGATATATATTCAACTGACAGGATAATATTTTTATATAATTTATTTTACATATGACTTCAATGAATACTATATAGTTTAAATATTAAACTCTAACACTTCCCCTCAATGTCTAGTTATTTCTTCTAATCCACGTTTTTCATTTGAAGTAAATATAGACATTGATTATGTTTCGGTGAAGGAAGTCCTTTGGTTAAAATATCCGCAGTCATATTTTCTGTACTGACATGACTAATTCGAATTATACCGTCTTCCAGTGCATTTCTTACAAAATGATGGCGTATGTCAATATGTTTTGTTCGAGAGTGATATATGGGATTTTGAGCGAGCTTTTGTGCTCCCATATTGTCGTTGAACACTTCCACGTCGGTCAAATCGTTAAGTCCCAGTTCTGTAACAAATTTCTTCAAATATATGCCTTCCTTTGTAGCTTCTGTTAGAGCCATATATTCAGCTTCTGTCGAAGATAACGCTACAGTTGGTTGCTTCTTTGATTCCCATGATATAGGGCCTCCACTTAACGTAAAAACATATCCGGTATAAGAACGTCTATCCACAGTGCAGCTTCCCCAGTCCGCGTCAACAAAACCACATATTGATTTGGTGTTTGGTTTGAACGATAATCCAAGGTTCATTGTACCTTTCAGATAACGAAGTACGCGCTTAGCTGCAATCCAGTGGGATATTCCATAACAATTGTTATATTGTCCTAGCATGCTTACAGCATGGGTAATATCCGGTCTTGTCGAAACTGCCAAATATGATAATGCTCCTACAAGTTGTCGATACGGTAAATTGTTCTCTTCTGAGGTTGAATCTATTTGTTTTTCTAATTTTGAACCATTTGTGATAGGAGTACTAACTGGGTTTGAATCTGTCATTCCGTACCGATCAAGCAGATCTCGTATATATCCTTTTTGATGCATTGTTATTTCATTCTTGCTTTGATTAAATTCGACTCCCAGACAATGATGGATTCTTCCAAGGTCCTTTACTTCGAATTCACTTGATAATTTGTCCTTAAGTTTTGCTATTTTTGTTTCGTTTTTAGATGCGATAATTATATCATCGACATATACAGTTACTAATGACAATTCATTTTCTTCGTGATTGAAATAAACGCAGGGGTCGGAATTCATTTGTTGGAGATTCATTTTCGATAATACTTCGTTAAGTTTTATATTCCACTGTCTCCCCGCTTGACGAAGACCATATAGTGCCTTTTTTAATAGACATACCTTATTTCCGGATCTTACATTTTCAAGCATTATCTTCGCCTTCCGATAAATGTCACTAGATTTCCGTTCTTCTTTAATAATGGTTTCTAACCCTTCTTCGATCAAATCCGGGGTTTCCATGTAAATTTCTTCATCAACTGTTCCATTCAGATAAGCTGTCGTTATATCAATCTGATGGATGTTCATTCCGTATCGCGCTGCGAGAGCCATAACAAGCCGAATAGAACTCATTCGAGCTACTGGAGCGAAAGTTTCGTTAAAGTCTACACCAGGTCGTTGAGTGTAACCTTTCGCTACTATCCGTGCTTTTCTTCTTTTAATAGTTCCATCAGGATTATATTTATTTTGAAGTACAACTCTACTTCCGACGATTTGCTTTTCTTGAGGTCGATCAACCATTTCCCAAGTGTCATTTTTTATTATTGATCTCATTTCTGATCCAATTGCTTGATACCATTCCATGGCATCTTTTCCGGAAACAGCCTCTCTAACTGATGTTTCAGCAGTGTATCCAAATTCTGCGTTATTTGTCACATATTCGTGGTAATCTTTTCTCGGGCGCCCTTTTCTACCAGTCATAATTCTCTTGGGCCTCCCTCTACCTCTGCGTATTTCACCTGGTTGATTTTCGGATGACTGTGACTCTTCGCTTGAAGATAGCTGTGACTCTTCGCTTGAATATGGCTGTGACTCTTCGCTTGACGATGGCTGTGCCTCTTCCCCTGGCTGAATATTTTCTTCTTCCATATTTTCAGTTGTTGATTGATTATTATTTTCATTTGGAAATATTTCTTCATTGTTTGAACTCAGTTCTATTTCAATTTTTCTTCTTGTTTCATTTTCAATTCCATTTCTTGTGTCATTTTCATTTTC
Organism: Microchrysa polita; assembly: GCA_949715475.1. Taxonomy (NCBI): domain Eukaryota; kingdom Metazoa; phylum Arthropoda; class Insecta; order Diptera; family Stratiomyidae; genus Microchrysa; species Microchrysa polita. Next base: position 10,284,408 of record OX454422.1, on the reverse strand, counting down.
TATTCTTGTATCATTTTCGTGAACTGGTTTTTGACATTTTAGAAATTTGACATTTCTGGTTATTTCAATTTTCTTTTTGTCAGGAATCCATACCCGATATCCTTTCGATTCACTCGAGTATCCCAGAAATATGCATTTTCGTGACCTTGAATCGAATTTTCCTCTTGTTCGGTCGTTATTATACGCATATCCAATTGATCCAAATGTTTGAAAGTAACTGACATTAGGAATTTGGCCAGTCCATTTTTCATAAGGTGTTCTTCCATCCAGCTTGCTTGAAGGACATCGATTGCGTATATAATTTGCTGTTGACATTGCTTCAGCCCAAAAAGACTTCGGTAGCTGTGAATCTGCTAGTAGACATCTCGTTACTTCAGTAAGAGTACGATTCTTTCTTTCAGCTACTCCGTTTTGCTCTGGATTATGAGGAACTGTTAATCTTCTTTCGATTCCACTTTCACGTAAATACTTATCGAATTTATCATTGACATATTCTTTGCCGTTATCTGTTTGTAAATATTTAATTTTTCTCCCAGTTTGATTCTCGGCACTTGCTTTAAAGGCTTTGAAAGTTTCAAAAACTTCATCTTTTGTTCTAATGAATTTGACTTCGCACCATCTTGAATAATCATCAATGAATGTTACTGCATATCTTGCTTTCCCGTTTGATTCAATACGCATAGGACCACATACATCACTATGAATTATTTCTAATAATTGTGATTCACGGTTAGATTTCTTCGGGAATGGATTTCTCGTCATTTTTTCTGATAAACATACTTCACAGTCCAATTTTTCGTTTACTTTTTCGAAACTTAATCCACGAACTGCTTTATTACGAAGGGATTCTTCTAAACTTTTCATATTTAAGTGACCCATTCGTCGATGCCAAACTTCAGATGAATTTGAAAAATTTTCATTTACTGTTTTACATTCAAATTCTTCGTTTTCTTGAATATAATACAATTCTCCAATTCTTTTGGCTTGTAAGATTGACTTTCCATTTTTATCTATGATATTAGCAGTATTTCTTGTAAATGTTACGACATATCCTTTATCAGTTATTTTTCCGACTGATAGTAAATTCGTGCGTAAATCAGGAACATATAGAACATTTTTGAGACTCACATTCTTTTGCTGATCTTCTAATGAAACTTTTATTTTTACAGTTCCTTTGGCACTAATCGTCGTAGATGTATTACTTGCAAGATTCAATTTTGCATTTGAAACATCTGTTAAGTTTTCAAATTTGTCTTTATCTTTACAAAGATGTGTGGAACATCCACTGTCCAAACACCATGCTTCATTAACATTTTCAGCTTTCAATGCAGAAATATATAATGATACGTCGTCAGCATTTTTTGCAAAATGTTTCTTCAAGTTTGATTTATTTTTCTTCATCTTATACCAGCACTCAGTCGCTTTGTGACCAATTTTGTTGCATATAGTACATTTCGATGCAAATTTATCTTGATCGTAATAGTTCATTTCACTCTTATTTTCCTTTCGAAATTTCTGATTTTTGTGTTTCTTGACATATAAGGCGTTGGATATTGAATTATGTTTCCTCGCTTCGGCTTCTTCCATAATTTTTATTTTCAATACATCAGGTGAAGGCAATTCGTCACGTGATTCTATGGCACATCGAAAATTTTCATAACTTGATGGTAAACTGTACAATAACATAATTGTTAATAAATCTGGATTTATATCAACATCCATTTCATCAAGTTTGTCGACTGCATCAAAGAATTTCTTGATGTGACTACACATTTCATCATTTTCCTCCATTTTTTGAAGAGTAAGTTGCTTAAGTAACGTCGCTTTACGAGCTGGTCCTTTGGATTGATATATGGTTTCAAGTTTCAACCAAACATCTCTTGAACTTTCACATCCTTTAATTTGTTTTAATTCGGAAGGGTTGATTGATAATACGATATCGGACTTTGCCTTTTGATCTTTTTCAATCCATGATTTTTCGGCAGTAATCGAGATTTCGTTTCCGCTTTCAGCTGCAGGCTTCCTTATTGATCCGTTAACGTATCCCCAAGCATCGTTTTTGATTAATAAGGCTTCCATCTGCATCTTCCACGTATCGTAATTGTCCTTACAAAGGACCTCCATATGAACGCTCATGATTCTTCGTGCTTATTTCATGCACAATTTTCAATATTTAATTTATCATTCTTCGTGCTTATTTCATGCACAATTTTCAATATTTAATTTATCACTATTATTATTTATTTAGTGATTTATTAATTATATTTATTGATTACGAGTTGCTCCTGGGCCCATAACCTGTTAAAGTTATAAAGTCAGGGGAATATCTTTATAATATGTTTTATTATCAACAGGATATATATTCAACTAACAGGATAATATTTTTATATAATTTATTTTACATATGACTTCAATGAATACTATATAGTTTAAATATTAAACTCTAACAGTTTGAACTCAGTTCTATTTCAATTTTTCTTCTTGTTTCATTTTCAATTTCATTTCTTGTGTCATTTTCATTTTCTATTCTTGTATCATTTTCGTGAACTGGTTTTTGACATTTTAGAAATTTGACATTTCTGGTTATTTCAATTTTCTTTTTGTCAGGAATCCATACCCGATATCCTTTCGATTCACTCGAGTATCCCAGAAATATGCATTTTCGTGACCTTGAATCGAATTTTCCTCTTGTTCGGTCGTTATTATACGCATATCCAATTGATCCAAATGTTTGAAAGTAACTGACATTAGGAATTTGGCCAGTCCATTTTTCATAAGGTGTTCTTCCATCCAGCTTGCTTGAAGGACATCGATTGCGTATATAATTTGCTGTTGACATTGCTTCAGCCCAAAAAGACTTCGGTAGCTGTGAATCTGCTAGTAGACATCTCGTTACTTCAGTAAGAGTACGATTCTTTCTTTCAGCTACTCCGTTTTGCTCTGGATTATGAGGAACTGTTAATCTTCTTTCGATTCCACTTTCACGTAAATACTTATCGAATTTATCATTGACATATTCTTTGCCGTTATCTGTTTGTAAATATTTAATTTTTCTCCCAGTTTGATTCTCGTTTGATTTCTTCGGGAATGGATTTCTCGTCATTTTTTCTGATAAACATACTTCACAGTCCAATTTTTCGTTTACTTTTTCGAAACTTAATCCACGAACTGCTTTATTACGAAGGGATTCTTCTAAACTTCTCATATTTAAGTGACCCATTCGTCGATGCCAAACTTCAGATGAATTTGAAAAATTTTCATTTACTGTTTTACATTCAAATTCTTCGTTTTCTTGAATATAATACAATTCTCCAATTCTTTTGGCTTGTAAGATTGACTTTCCATTTTTATCTATGATATTAGCAGTATTTCTTGTGAATGTTACGACATATCCTTTATCAGTTATTTTTCCGACTGATAGTAAATTCGTGCGTAAATCAGGAACATATAGAACATTTTTGAGACTCACATTCTTTTGCTGATCTTCTAATGAAACTTTTATTTTTACAGTTCCTTTGGCACTAATCGTCGTAGATGTATTACTTGCAAGATTCAATTTTGCATTTGAAACATCTGTTAAGTTTTCAAATTTGTCTTTATCTTTACAAAGATGTGTGGAACATCCACTGTCCAAACACCATGCTTCATTAACATTTTCAGCTTTCAATGCAGAAATATATAATGATACGTCGTCAGCATTTTTTGCAAAATGTTTCTTCAATACATCAGGTGAAGGCAATTCGTCACGTGATTCTATGGCACATCGAAAATTTTCATAACTTGATGGTAAACTGTACAATAACATAATTGTTAATAAATCTGGATTTATATCAACATCCATTTCATCAAGTTTTCAATTTTCCTCTTGGTTGATCGATAATACGATATCGGACTTTGCCTTTTGATCTTTTTCAATCCATGATTTTTCGGCAGTAATCGAGATTTCGTTTCCGCTTTCAGCTGCAGGCTTCCTTATTGATCCGTTAACGTATCCCCAAGCATCGTTTTTGATTAATAAGGCTTCCATCTGCATCTTCCAGGTATCGTAATTGTCCTTACAAAGGACCTCCATATGAACGCTCATGATTCTTCGTGCTTATTTCATGCACAATTTTCAATATTTAATTTATCACTATTATTATTTATTTAGTGATTTATTAATTATATTTATTGATTATATTTATTACGAGTTGCTCCTGGGCCCATAACCTGTTAAAGTTATAAAGTCAGGGGAATATCTTTATAATATGTTTTATTATCAACAGGATATATATTCAACTGACAGGATAATATTTTTATATAATTTATTTTACATATGACTTCAATGAATACTATATAGTTTAAATATTAAACTCTAACAGTAAAAGACCCCCCAAAAAATTAAATGAACTTTGTATCGACCCGTGTGGCCCTTGAAAAATTTCCATAAAGGCGAGGTGCGAGCGTAGCGAGCGGTGAGCCCACACAAAGCGTTTCCCGGTTGTAAAAGACGCTCCAAAAAAATTAATCAACTTTGTATCGACCCGTGTGGCCCTTCAAAAATTTCCATAAAGGCGAGGTGCGAGCTTATCGATCGGTGAGCCAACACAAAGCGTTTCCCGGTTGTAAAAGACCCTCCAAGAAATTGAATCAATTTTGTATCGACCCGTGTGGCCCTCCAAAAATTTCCATAAAGGCGAGGTGCGAGCTTAGCGATCGGTGAGCCCACACAAAGCATTTCCCGGTTGTAAAAGACCCTCCAAAAAATTTAATCAACTTTGTATCGTCCCGTGCGGCCCTTGAAAATTTGTTTAAAAGCGAGGAGCGAGCGTAGCGAGGGGTGAGCCCACACAAAGCGTTTCCCGGTTGTAAAAGACCCCCCAAAAAATTGAATCAATTTTGTATCGACCCGTGTGGCCCTTCAAAAATTTCCATAAAGGCGAGGTGCGAGCTTATCGATCGGTGAGTCGACACAGAGCGTTTCCCGGTTGTAAAAGACCCCCCAAAAAATTGAATCAACTTTGTATCGACCCGTGTGGCCCTTCAAAAATTTCCATAAAGGCGAGGTGCGAGCTTATCGATCGGTGAGCCAACACAAAGCGTTTCCCGGTTGTAAAAGACCCTCCAAGAAATTGAATCAATTTTGTATCGACCCGTGTGGCCCTCCAAAAATTTCAATAAAGGCGAGGTGCGAGCGTAGCGAGGGGTGAGCCCACACAAAGCGTTTCCCGGTTGTAAAAGACCCTCCAAAAAATTGAATCAACTTTGTATCGACCCGTGTGGCCCATCAACAATTTCCATAAAGGCTAGGTGCGAGCTTAGCGATCGGTGAGCCCACTCAAAGCGTTTCCCGGTTGTAAAAGACCCCCCAAAAAATTTAATCAACTTTGTATCGACCCGTGTGACCCCTCAAAAATTTCCATAAAGGCGAGGTGCGAGCTTAGCAATCGGTGAGCCCACACAAAGCGTTTCCCGGTTGTAAAAGACCCCCCCAAAAAATTGAATCAACTTTTGATCGACCCGTGTGGCCCTTCAAAAATTTCCATAAAGGCGAGGTGCGAGCTTAGCGAGCGGTGAGCCCACACAAAGCGTTTCCCGGTTGTAAAAGACCCTCCAAAAAATTGAATCAATTTTGTATCGACCCGTGTGGCCCTCCAAAAATTTCAATAAAGGCGAGGTGCGAGCGTAGCGAGCGGTGAGCCCACACAAAGCGTTTCCCGGTTGTAAAAGACCCTCCAAAAAATTGAATCAACTTTATATCGACCCGTGTGGCCCTTCAAAAATTTCCATAAAGGCGAGGTGCGAGCGTAGCGATCAGTGAGCCCACACAAAGCGTTTTCCGGTTGTCAAAGACCCTCCAAAAAATTTAATCAACTTTGTATCGACCCGTGTGGCCCTTCAAAAATTTCCATAAAGGCGAGGTGCGAGCTTATCGATCGGTGAGCCCACACAAAGCGTTTCCCGGTTGTAAAAGACCCCCCAAAAAATTAAATCAACTTTGTATCGACCCGTGTGGCCCTTGAAAAATTTCCATAAAGGCGAGGTGCGAGCGTAGCCAGGGGTGAGCCCACACAAAGCGTTTCCCGGTTGTAAAAGACCCTCCAAGAAATTGAATCAATTTTGTATCGACCCGTGTGGCCCTCCAAAAATTTCAATAAAGGCGAGGTGCGAGCGTAGCGAGGGGTGAGCCAACACAAAGCGTTTCCCGGTTGTAAAAGACCCTCCAAGAAATTGAATCAATTTTGTATCGACCCGTGTGGCCCTCCAAAAATTTCAATAAAGGCGAGGTGCGAGCGTAGCGAGGGGTGAGCCCACACAAAGCGTTTCCCGGTTGTAAAAGACCCTCCAAAAAATTGAATCAACTTTGTATCGACCCGTGTGGCCCATCAACAATTTCCATAAAGGCTAGGTGCGAGCTTAGCGATCGGTGAGCCCACTCAAAGCGTTTCCCGGTTGTAAAAGACCCTCCAAAAAATTTAATCAACTTTGTATCGACCCGTGTGGCCCTTCAAAAATTTCCATAAAGGCGAGGTGCGAGCTTATCGATCGGTGAGCCAACACAAAGCGTTTCCCGGTTGTAAAAGACCCTCCAAGAAATTGAATCAATTTTGTATCGACCCGTGTGGCCCTCCAAAAATTTCAATAAAGGCGAGGTGCGAGCGTAGCGAGGGTGAGCCCACACAAAGCGTTTCCCGGTTGTAAAAGACCCTCCAAAAAATTTAATCAACTTTGTATCGACCCGTGTGGCCCTTCAAAAATTTCCATAAAGGCGAGGTGCGAGCTTATCGATCGGTGAGCCAACACAAAGCGTTTCCCGGTTGTAAAAGACCCTCCAAGAAATTGAATCAATTTTGTATCGACCCGTGTGGCCCTCCAAAAATTTCAATAAAGGCGAGGTGCGAGCGTAGCGAGGGGTGAGCCCACACAAAGCGTTTCCCGGTTGTAAAAGACCCTCCAAAAAATTGAATCAACTTTGTATCGACCCGTGTGGCCCATCAACAATTTCCATAAAGGCTAGGTGCGAGCTTAGCGATCGGTGAGCCCACACAAAGCGTTTCCCGGTTGTAAAAGACCCTCCAAAAAATTTAATCAACTTTGTATCGACCCGTGTGGCCCTTCAAAAATTTCCATAAAGGCGAGGTGCGAGCTTATCGATCGGTGAGCCAACACAAAGCGTTTCCCGGTTGTAAAAGACCCTCCAAGAAATTGAATCAATTTTGTATCGACCCGTGTGGCCCTCCAAAAATTTCAATAAAGGCGAGGTGCGAGCGTAGCGAGGGTGAGCCCACACAAAGCGTTTCCCGGTTGTAAAAGACCCTCCAAAAAATTTAATCAACTTTGTATCGACCCGTGTGGCCCTTCAAAAATTTCATAAAGGCGAGGTGCGAGCTTATCGATCGGTGAGCCAACACAAAGCGTTTCCCGGTTGTAAAAGACCCTCCAAGAAATTGAATCAATTTTGTATCGACCCGTGTGGCCCTCCAAAAATTTCAATAAAGGCGAGGTGCGAGCGTAGCGAGGGTGAGCCCACACAAAGCGTTTCCCGGTTGTAAAAGACCCTCCAAAAAATTTAATCAACTTTGTATCGACCCGTGTGGCCCTTCAAAAATTTCCATAAAGGCGAGGTGCGAGCTTATCGATCGGTGAGCCAACACAAAGCGTTTCCCGGTTGTAAAAGACCCTCCAAGAAATTGAATCAATTTTGTATCGACCCGTGTGGCCCTCCAAAAATTTCAATAAAGGCGAGGTGCGAGCGTAGCGAGGGGTGAGCCCACACAAAGCGTTTCCCGGTTGTAAAAGACCCTCCAAAAAATTGAATCAACTTTGTATCGACCCGTGTGGCCCATCAACAATTTCCATAAAGGCTAGGTGCGAGCTTAGCGATCGGTGAGCCCACACAAAGCGTTTCCCGGTTGTAAAAGACCCTCCAAAAAATTTAATCAACTTTGTATCGACCCGTGTGGCCCTTCAAAAATTTCATAAAGGCGAGGTGCGAGCTTATCGATCGGTGAGCCAACACAAAGCGTTTCCCGGTTGTAAAAGACCCTCCAAGAAATTGAATCAATTTTGTATCGACCCGTGTGGCCCTCCAAAAATTTCAATAAAGGCGAGGTGCGAGCGTAGCGAGGGTGAGCCCACACAAAGCGTTTCCCGGTTGTAAAAGACCCTCCAAAAAATTTAATCAACTTTGTATCGACCCGTGTGGCCCTTCAAAAATTTCCATAAAGGCGAGGTGCGAGCTTATCGATCGGTGAGCCAACACAAAGCGTTTCCCGGTTGTAAAAGACCCTCCAAGAAATTGAATCAATTTTGTATCGACCCGTGTGGCCCTCCAAAAATTTCAATAAAGGCGAGGTGCGAGCGTAGCGAGGGGTGAGCCCACACAAAGCGTTTCCCGGTTGTAAAAGACCCTCCAAAAAATTGAATCAACTTTGTATCGACCCGTGTGGCCCATCAACAATTTCCATAAAGGCTAGGTGCGAGCTTAGCGATCGGTGAGCCCACACAAAGCGTTTCCCGGTTGTAAAAGACCCTCCAAAAAATTTAATCAACTTTGTATCGACCCGTGTGGCCCTTCAAAAATTTCATAAAGGCGAGGTGCGAGCTTATCGATCGGTGAGCCAACACAAAGCGTTTCCCGGTTGTAAAAGACCCTCCAAGAAATTGAATCAATTTTGTATCGACCCGTGTGGCCCTCCAAAAATTTCAATAAAGGCGAGGTGCGAGCGTAGCGAGGGTGAGCCCACACAAAGCGTTTCCCGGTTGTAAAAGACCCTCCAAAAAATTTAATCAACTTTGTATCGACCCGTGTGGCCCTTCAAAAATTTCCATAAAGGCGAGGTGCGAGCTTATCGATCGGTGAGCCAACACAAAGCGTTTCCCGGTTGTAAAAGACCCTCCAAGAAATTGAATCAATTTTGTATCGACCCGTGTGGCCCTCCAAAAATTTCAATAAAGGCGAGGTGCGAGCGTAGCGAGGGGTGAGCCCACACAAAGCGTTTCCCGGTTGTAAAAGACCCTCCAAAAAATTGAATCAACTTTGTATCGACCCGTGTGGCCCATCAACAATTTCCATAAAGGCTAGGTGCGAGCTTAGCGATCGGTGAGCCCACTCAAAGCGTTTCCCGGTTGTAAAAGACCCTCCAAAAAATTTAATCAACTTTGTATCGACCCGTGTGGCCCTTCAAAAATTTCCATAAAGGCGAGGTGCGAGCTTATCGATCGGTGAGCCAACACAAAGCGTTTCCCGGTTGTAAAAGACCCTCCAAGAAATTGAATCAATTTTGTATCGACCCGTGTGGCCCTCCAAAAATTTCAATAAAGGCGAGGTGCGAGCGTAGCGAGGGTGAGCCCACACAAAGCGTTTCCCGGTTGTAAAAGACCCTCCAAAAAATTTAATCAACTTTGTATCGACCCGTGTGGCCCTTCAAAAATTTCCATAAAGGCGAGGTGCGAGCTTATCGATCGGTGAGCCAACACAAAGCGTTTCCCGGTTGTAAAAGACCCTCCAAGAAATTGAATCAATTTTGTATCGACCCGTGTGGCCCTCCAAAAATTTCAATAAAGGCGAGGTGCGAGCGTAGCGAGGGGTGAGCCCACACAAAGCGTTTCCCGGTTGTAAAAGACCCTCCAAAAAATTGAATCAACTTTGTATCGACCCGTGTGGCCCATCAACAATTTCCATAAAGGCTAGGTGCGAGCTTAGCGATCGGTGAGCCCACACAAAGCGTTTCCCGGTTGTAAAAGACCCTCCAAAAAATTTAATCAACTTTGTATCGACCCGTGTGGCCCTTCAAAAATTTCCATAAAGGCGAGGTGCGAGCTTATCGATCGGTGAGCCAACACAAAGCGTTTCCCGGTTGTAAAAGACCCTCCAAGAAATTGAATCAATTTTGTATCGACCCGTGTGGCCCTCCAAAAATTTCAATAAAGGCGAGGTGCGAGCGTAGCGAGGGTGAGCCCACACAAAGCGTTTCCCGGTTGTAAAAGACCCTCCAAAAAATTTAATCAACTTTGTATCGACCCGTGTGGCCCTTCAAAAATTTCCATAAAGGCGAGGTGCGAGCTTATCGATCGGTGAGCCAACACAAAGCGTTTCCCGGTTGTAAAAGACCCTCCAAGAAATTGAATCAATTTTGTATCGACCCGTGTGGCCCTCCAAAAATTTCAATAAAGGCGAGGTGCGAGCGTAGCGAGGGGTGAGCCCACACAAAGCGTTTCCCGGTTGTAAAAGACCCTCCAAAAAATTTAATCAACTTTGTATCGACCCGTGTGGCCCTTCAAAAATTTCCATAAAGGCTAGGTGCGAGCTTAGCGATCGGTGAGCCCACTCAAAGCGTTTCCCGGTTGTAAAAGACCCCCCAAAAAATTTAATCAACTTTGTATCGACCCGTGTGACCCCTCAAAAATTTCCATAAAGGCGAGGTGCGAGCTTAGCAATCGGTGAGCCCACACAAAGCGTTTCCCGGTTGTAAAAGACCCCCCCAAAAAATTGAATCAACTTTTGATCGACCCGTGTGGCCCTTCAAAAATTTCCATAAAGGCGAGGTGCGAGCTTATCGATGGGTGAGTCGACACAGAGCGTTTCCCGGTTGTAAAAGACCCCCCAAACTTTGTATCGACCCGTGTGGCCCTTCAAAAATTTCCATAAAGGCGAGGTGCGAGCTTATCGATCGGTGAGTCGACACAGAGCGTTTCCCGGTTGTAAAAGACCCCCCAAAAAATTGAATCAACTTTGTATCGACCCGTGTGGCCCTTCAAAAATTTCCATAAAGGCGAGGTGCGAGCGTAGCGATCGGTGAGCCCACACAAAGCGTTTCCCGGTTGTAAAAGACCCTCCAAAAAATTTAATCAACTTTGTATCGACCCGTGTGGCCCTTCAAAAATTTCCATAAAGGCGAGGTGCGAGCTTATCGATCGGTGAGCCCACACAAAGCGTTTCCCGGTTGTAAAAGACCCCCCAAAAAATTAAATCAACTTTGTATCGACCCGTGTGGCCCTTGAAAAATTTCCATAAAGGCGAGGTGCGAGCGTAGCGAGCGGTGAGCCCACACAAAGCGTTTCCCGGTTGTAAAAGACGCTCCAAAAAAATTAATCAACTTTGTATCGACCCGTGTGGCCCTTCAAAAATTTCCATAAAGGCGAGGTGCGAGCTTATCGATCGGTGAGCCAACACAAAGCGTTTCCCGGTTGTAAAAGACCCTCCATGAAATTGAATCAATTTTGTATCGACCCGTGTGGCCCTCCAAAAATTTCAATAAAGGCGAGGTGCGAGCGTAGCGAGGGGTGAGCCCACACAAAGCGTTTCCCGGTTGTAAAAGACCCTCTAAAAAATTTAATCAACTTTGTATCGACCCGTGTGGCCCTTCAAAAATTTCCATAAAGGCGAGGTGCGAGCTTATCGATGGGTGAGTCGACACAGAGCGTTTCCCGGTTGTAAAAGACCCCCCAAAAAATTGAATCAACTTTGTATCGACCCGTGTGGCCCTTCAAAAATTTCCATAAAGGCGAGGTGCGAGCTTATCGATCGGTGAGTCGACACAGAGCGTTTCCCGGTTGTAAAAGACCCCCCAAAAAATTGAATCAACTTTGTATCGACCCGTGTGGCCCTTCAAAAATTTCCATAAAGGCGAGGTGCGAGCGTAGCGATCGGTGAGCCCACACAAAGCGTTTCCCGGTTGTAAAAGACCCTCTAAAAAATTTAATCAACTTTGTATCGACCCGTGTGGCCCTTCAAAAATTTCCATAAAGGCGAGGTGCGAGCGTAGCGATCGGTGAGCCCACAAGAAGCGTTTCCCGGTTGTAAAAGACCCTCTAAAAAATTTAATCAACTTTGTATCGACCCGTGTGGCCCTTCAAAAATTTCCATAAAGGCGAGGTGCGAGCTTATCGATGGGTGAGTCGACACAGAGCGTTTCCCGGTTGTAAAAGACCCCCCAAAAAATTGAATCAACTTTGTATCGACCCGTGTGGCCCTTCAAAAATTTCCATAAAGGCGAGGTGCGAGCTTATCGATCGGTGAGTCGACACAGAGCGTTTCCCGGTTGTAAAAGACCCCCCAAAAAATTGAATCAACTTTGTATCGACCCGTGTGGCCCTTCAAAAATTTCCATAAAGGCGAGGTGCGAGCGTAGCGATCGGTGAGCCCACACAAAGCGTTTCCCGGTTGTAAAAGACCCTCCAAAAAATTTAATCAACTTTGTATCGACCCGTGTGGCCCTTCAAAAATTTCCATAAAGGCGAGGTGCGAGCTTATCGATCGGTGAGCCCACACAAAGCGTTTCCCGGTTGTAAAAGACCCCCCAAAAAATTAAATGAACTTTGTATCGACCCGTGTGGCCCTTGAAAAATTTCCATAAAGGCGAGGTGCGAGCGTAGCGAGCGGTGAGCCCACACAAAGCGTTTCCCGGTTGTAAAAGACGCTCCAAAAAAATTAATCAACTTTGTATCGACCCGTGTGGCCCTTCAAAAATTTCCATAAAGGCGAGGTGCGAGCTTATCGATCGGTGAGCCAACACAAAGCGTTTCCCGGTTGTAAAAGACCCTCCAAGAAATTGAATCAATTTTGTATCGACCCGTGTGGCCCTCCAAAAATTTCAATAAAGGCGAGGTGCGAGCGTAGCGAGGGGTGAGCCCACACAAAGCGTTTCCCGGTTGTAAAAGACCCTCCAAAAAATTGAATCAACTTTGTATCGACCCGTGTGGCCCATCAACAATTTCCATAAAGGCTAGGTGCGAGCTTAGCGATCGGTGAGCCCACTCAAAGCGTTTCCCGGTTGTAAAAGACCCCCCAAAAAATTTAATCAACTTTGTATCGACCCGTGTGACCCCTCAAAAATTTCCATAAAGGCGAGGTGCGAGCTTAGCAATCGGTGAGCCCACACAAAGCGTTTCCCGGTTGTAAAAGACCCCCCCAAAAAATTGAATCAACTTTTGATCGACCCGTGTGGCCCTTCAAAAATTTCCATAAAGGCGAGGTGCGAGCTTAGCGAGCGGTGAGCCCACACAAAGCGTTTCCCGGTTGTAAAAGACCCTCCAAAAAATTGAATCAATTTTGTATCGACCCGTGTGGCCCTCCAAAAATTTCAATAAAGGCGAGGTGCGAGCGTAGCGAGCGGTGAGCCCACACAAAGCGTTTCCCGGTTGTAAAAGACCCTCCAAAAAATTGAATCAACTTTATATCGACCCGTGTGGCCCTTCAAAAATTTCCATAAAGGCGAGGTGCGAGCGTAGCGATCAGTGAGCCCACACAAAGCGTTTTCCGGTTGTCAAAGACCCTCCAAAAAATTTAATCAACTTTGTATCGACCCGTGTGGCCCTTCAAAAATTTCCATAAAGGCGAGGTGCGAGCTTATCGATCGGTGAGCCCACACAAAGCGTTTCCCGGTTGTAAAAGACCCCCCAAAAAATTAAATCAACTTTGTATCGACCCGTGTGGCCCTTGAAAAATTTCCATAAAGGCGAGGTGCGAGCGTAGCGAGGGGTGAGCCCACACAAAGCGTTTCCCGGTTGTAAAAGACCCTCCAAGAAATTGAATCAATTTTGTATCGACCCGTGTGGCCCTCCAAAAATTTCAATAAAGGCGAGGTGCGAGCGTAGCGAGGGGTGAGCCCACACAAAGCGTTTCCCGGTTGTAAAAGACCCTCCAAAAAATTTAATCAACTTTGTATCGACCCGTGTGGCCCTTCAAAAATTTCCATAAAGGCGAGGTGCGAGCTTATCGATCGGTGAGCCCACACAAAGCGTTTCCCGGTTGTAAAAGACCCCCCAAAAAATTAAATGAACTTTGTATCGACCCGTGTGGCCCTTGAAAAATTTCCATAAAGGCGAGGTGCGAGCGTAGCGAGCGGTGAGCCCACACAAAGCGTTTCCCGGTTGTAAAAGACGCTCCAAAAAAATTAATCAACTTTGTATCGACCCGTGTGGCCCTTCAAAAATTTCCATAAAGGCGAGGTGCGAGCTTATCGATCGGTGAGCCAACACAAAGCGTTTCCCGGTTGTAAAAGACCCTCCAAGAAATTGAATCAATTTTGTATCGACCCGTGTGGCCCTCCAAAAATTTCAATAAAGGCGAGGTGCGAGCGTAGCGAGGGGTGAGCCCACACAAAGCGTTTCCCGGTTGTAAAAGACCCTCCAAAAAATTGAATCAACTTTGTATCGACCCGTGTGGCCCATCAACAATTTCCATAAAGGCTAGGTGCGAGCTTAGCGATCGGTGAGCCCACTCAAAGCGTTTCCCGGTTGTAAAAGACCCCCCAAAAAATTGAATCAACTTTGTATCGACCCGTGTGACCCCTCAAAAATTTCCATAAAGGCGAGGTGCGAGCTTAGCAATCGGTGAGCCCACACAAAGCGTTTCCCGGTTGTAAAAGACCCCCCCAAAAAATTGAATCAACTTTTGATCGACCCGTGTGGCCCTTCAAAAATTTCCATAAAGGCGAGGTGCGAGCTTAGCGAGCGGTGAGCCCACACAAAGCGTTTCCCGGTTGTAAAAGACCCTCCAAAAAATTGAATCAATTTTGTATCGACCCGTGTGGCCCTCCAAAAATTTCAATAAAGGCGAGGTGCGAGCGTAGCGAGCGGTGAGCCCACACAAAGCGTTTCCCGGTTGTAAAAGACCCTCCAAAAAATTGAATCAACTTTATATCGACCCGTGTGGCCCTTCAAAAATTTCCATAAAGGCGAGGTGCGAGCGTAGCGATCAGTGAGCCCACACAAAGCGTTTTCCGGTTGTAAAAGACCCCCCCAAAAAATTGAATCAACTTTTGATCGACCCGTGTGGCCCTTCAAAAATTTCCATAAAGGCGAGGTGCGAGCTTATCGATGGGTGAGTCGACACAGAGCGTTTCCCGGTTGTAAAAGACCCCCCAAAAAATTGAATCAACTTTGTATCGACCCGTGTGGCCCTTCAAAAATTTCCATAAAGGCGAGGTGCGAGCTTATCGATCGGTGAGTCGACACAGAGCGTTTCCCGGTTGTAAAAGACCCCCCAAAAAATTGAATCAACTTTGTATCGACCCGTGTGGCCCTTCAAAAATTTCCATAAAGGCGAGGTGCGAGCTTATCGATCGGTGAGCCCACACAAAGCGTTTCCCGGTTGTAAAAGACCCCCCAAAAAATTAAATCGACTTTGTATCGACCCGTGTGGCCCTTGAAAAATTTCCATAAAGGCGAGGTGCGAGCGTAGCGAGCGGTGAGCCCACACAAAGCGTTTCCCGGTTGTAAAAGACGCTCCAAAAAAATTAATCAACTTTGTATCGACCCGTGTGGCCCTTCAAAAATTTCCATAAAGGCGAGGTGCGAGCTTATCGATCGGTGAGCCAACACAAAGCGTTTCCCGGTTGTAAAAGACCCTCCAAGAAATTGAATCAATTTTGTATCGACCCGTGTGGCCCTCCAAAAATTTCAATAAAGGCGAGGTGCGAGCGTAGCGAGGGGTGAGCCCACACAAAGCGTTTCCCGGTTGTAAAAGACCCTCCAAAAAATTTAATCAACTTTGTATCGACCCGTGTGGCCCTTCAAAAATTTCCATAAAGGCGAGGTGCGAGCTTATCGATCGGTGAGCCCACACAAAGCGTTTCCCGGTTGTAAAAGACCCCCCAAAAAATTAAATCAACTTTGTATCGACCCGTGTGGCCCTTGAAAAATTTCCCGGTTGTAAAAGACGCTCCAAAAAATTGAATCAACTTTGTATCCACCCGTGTGGCCCATCAACAATTTCCATAAAGGCTAGGTGCGAGCTTAGCGATCGGTGAGCCCACTCAAAGCGTTTCCCGGTTGTAAAAGACCCCCCAAAAAATTGAATCAACTTTGTATCGACCCGTGTGACCCCTCAAAAATTTCCATAAAGGCGAGGTGCGAGCTTAGCAATCGGTGAGCCCACACAAAGCGTTTCCCGGTTGTAAAAGACCCCCCCAAAAAATTGAATCAACTTTGTATCGACCCGTGTGGCCCTTGAAAAATTTCCATAAAGGCGAGGTGCGAGCGTAGCGAGCGGTGAGCCCACACAAAGCGTTTCCCGGTTGTAAAAGACGCTCCAAAAAAATTAATCAACTTTGTATCGACCCGTGTGGCCCTTCAAAAATTTCCATAAAGGCGAGGTGCGAGCGTAGCGAGGGGTGAGCCCACACAAAGCGTTTCCCGGTTGTAAAAGACCCTCCAAGAAATTGAATCAATTTTGTATCGACCCGTGTGGCCCTCCAAAAATTTCAATAAAGGCGAGGTGCGAGCGTAGCGAGGGGTGAGCCCACACAAAGCGTTTCCCGGTTGTAAAAGACCCTCCAAAAAATTTAATCAACTTTGTATCGACCCGTGTGGCCCTTCAAAAATTTCCATAAAGGCGAGGTGCGAGCTTATCGATCGGTGAGCCCACACAAAGCGTTTCCCGGTTGTAAAAGACCCCCCAAAAAATTAAATCAACTTTGTATCGACCCGTGTGGCCCTTGAAAAATTTCCCGGTTGTAAAAGACGCTCCAAAAAATTGAATCAACTTTGTATCCACCCGTGTGGCCCATCAACAATTTCCATAAAGGCTAGGTGCGAGCTTAGCGATCGGTGAGCCCACTCAAAGCGTTTCCCGGTTGTAAAAGACCCCCCAAAAAATTGAATCAACTTTGTATCGACCCGTGTGACCCCTCAAAAATTTCCATAAAGGCGAGGTGCGAGCTTAGCAATCGGTGAGCCCACACAAAGCGTTTCCCGGTTGTAAAAGACCCCCCCAAAAAATTGAATCAACTTTGTATCGACCCGTGTGGCCCTTGAAAAATTTCCATAAAGGCGAGGTGCGAGCGTAGCGAGCGGTGAGCCCACACAAAGCGTTTCCCGGTTGTAAAAGACGCTCCAAAAAAATTAATCAACTTTGTATCGACCCGTGTGGCCCTTCAAAAATTTCCATAAAGGCGAGGTGCGAGCTTATCGATCGGTGAGCCAACACAAAGCGTTTCCCGGTTGTAAAAGACCCTCCAAGAAATTGAATCAATTTTGTATCGACCCGTGTGGCCCTCCAAAAATTTCAATAAAGGCGAGGTGCGAGCGTAGCGAGGGGTGAGCCCACACAAAGCGTTTCCCGGTTGTAAAAGACCCTCCAAAAAATTGAATCAACTTTGTATCGACCCGTGTGGCCCATCAACAATTTCCATAAAGGCTAGGTGCGAGCTTAGCGATCGGTGAGCCCACTCAAAGCGTTTCCCGGTTGTAAAAGACCCCCCAAAAAATTGAATCAACTTTGTATCGACCCGTGTGACCCCTCAAAAATTTCCATAAAGGCGAGGTGCGAGCTTAGCAATCGGTGAGCCCACACAAAGCGTTTCCCGGTTGTAAAAGACCCCCCCAAAAAATTGAATCAACTTTGTATCGACCCGTGTGGCCCTTCAAAAATTTCCATAAAGGCGAGGTGCGAGCTTATCGATCGGTGAGCCAACACAAAGCGTTTCCCGGTTGTAAAAGACCCTCCAAGAAATTGAATCAATTTTGTATCGACCCGTGTGGCCCTCCAAAAATTTCAATAAAGGCGAGGTGCGAGCGTAGCGAGGGGTGAGCCCACACAAAGCGTTTCCCGGTTGTAAAAGACCCTCCAAAAAATTTAATCAACTTTGTATCGACCCGTGTGGCCCTTCAAAAATTTCCATAAAGGCGAGGTGCGAGCTTATCGATCGGTGAGCCCACACAAAGCGTTTCCCGGTTGTAAAAGACCCCCCAAAAAATTAAATCAACTTTGTATCGACCCGTGTGGCCCTTCAAAAATTTCCATAAAGGCGAGGTGCGAGCGTAGCGATCGGTGAGCCCACACAAAGCGTTTCCCGGTTGTAAAAGACCCTCTAAAAAATTTAATCAACTTTGTATCGACCCGTGTGGCCCTTCAAAAATTTCCATAAAGGCGAGGTGCGAGCTTATCGATGGGTGAGTCGACACAGAGCGTTTCCCGGTTGTAAAAGACCCCCCAAAAAATTGAATCAACTTTGTATCGACCCGTGTGACCCTTCAAAAATTTCCATAAAGGCGAGGTGCGAGCTTATCGATCGGTGAGTCGACACAGAGCGTTTCCCGGTTGTAAAAGACCCCCCAAAAAATTGAATCAACTTTGTATCGACCCGTGTGGCCCTTCAAAAATTTCCATAAAGGCGAGGTGCGAGCTTATCGATCGGTGAGCCCACACAAAGCGTTTCCCGGTTGTAAAAGACCCCCCAAAAAATTAAATCAACTTTGTATCGACCCGTGTGGCCCTTGAAAAATTTCCATAAAGGCGAGGTGCGAGCGTAGCGAGCGGTGAGCCCACACAAAGCGTTTCCCGGTTGTAAAAGACGCTCCAAAAAAATTAATCGACTTTGTATCGACCCGTGTGGCCCTTCAAAAATTTCCATAAAGGCGAGGTGCGAGCTTATCGATCGGTGAGCCAACACAAAGCGTTTCCCGGTTGTAAAAGACCCTCCAAGAAATTGAATCAATTTTGTATCGACCCGTGTGGCCCTCCAAAAATTTCAATAAAGGCGAGGTGCGAGCGTAGCGAGGGGTGAGCCCACACAAAGCGTTTCCCGGTTGTAAAAGACCCTCCAAAAAATTTAATCAACTTTGTATCGACCCGTGTGGCCCTTCAAAAATTTCCATAAAGGCGAGGTGCGAGCTTATCGATCGGTGAGCCCACACAAAGCGTTTCCCGGTTGTAAAAGACCCCCCAAAAAATTAAATCAACTTTGTATCGACCCGTGTGGCCCTTGAAAAATTTCCCGGTTGTAAAAGACGCTCCAAAAAATTGAATCAACTTTGTATCCACCCGTGTGGCCCATCAACAATTTCCATAAAGGCTAGGTGCGAGCTTAGCGATCGGTGAGCCCACTCAAAGCGTTTCCCGGTTGTAAAAGACCCCCCAAAAAATTGAATCAACTTTGTATCGACCCGTGTGACCCCTCAAAAATTTCCATAAAGGCGAGGTGCGAGCTTAGCAATCGGTGAGCCCACACAAAGCGTTTCCCGGTTGTAAAAGACCCCCCCAAAAAATTGAATCAACTTTGTATCGACCCGTGTGGCCCTTGAAAAATTTCCATAAAGGCGAGGTGCGAGCGTAGCGAGCGGTGAGCCCACACAAAGCGTTTCCCGGTTGTAAAAGACGCTCCAAAAAAATTAATCAACTTTGTATCGACCCGTGTGGCCCTTCAAAAATTTCCATAAAGGCGAGGTGCGAGCTTATCGATCGGTGAGCCAACACAAAGCGTTTCCCGGTTGTAAAAGACCCTCCAAGAAATTGAATCAATTTTGTATCGACCCGTGTGGCCCTCCAAAAATTTCAATAAAGGCGAGGTGCGAGCGTAGCGAGGGGTGAGCCCACACAAAGCGTTTCCCGGTTGTAAAAGACCCTCCAAAAAATTTAATCAACTTTGTATCGACCCGTGTGGCCCTTCAAAAATTTCCATAAAGGCGAGGTGCGAGCTTATCGATCGGT
Organism: Microchrysa polita; assembly: GCA_949715475.1. NCBI lineage: Eukaryota > Metazoa > Arthropoda > Insecta > Diptera > Stratiomyidae > Microchrysa > Microchrysa polita. The sequence goes on along the minus strand of OX454422.1, from coordinate 10,264,994 downwards.
GAGCCCACACAAAGCGTTTCCCGGTTGTAAAAGACCCCCCAAAAAATTAAATCAACTTTGTATCGACCCGTGTGGCCCTTGAAAAATTTCCCGGTTGTAAAAGACGCTCCAAAAAATTGAATCAACTTTGTATCCACCCGTGTGGCCCATCAACAATTTCCATAAAGGCTAGGTGCGAGCTTAGCGATCGGTGAGCCCACTCAAAGCGTTTCCCGGTTGTAAAAGACCCCCCAAAAAATTGAATCAACTTTGTATCGACCCGTGTGACCCCTCAAAAATTTCCATAAAGGCGAGGTGCGAGCTTAGCAATCGGTGAGCCCACACAAAGCGTTTCCCGGTTGTAAAAGACCCTCCAAAAAATTGAATCAACTTTGTATCGACCCGTGTGGCCCTTCAAAAATTTCCATAAAGGCGAGGTGCGAGCTTATCGATGGGTGAGTCGACACAGAGCGTTTCCCGGTTGTAAAAGACCCCCCAAAAAATTGAATCAACTTTGTATCGACCCGTGTGGCCCTTCAAAAATTTCCATAAAGGCGAGGTGCGAGCGTAGCGATCGGTGAGCCCACACAAAGCGTTTCCCGGTTGTAAAAGACCCTCTAAAAAATTGAATCAACTTTGTATCGACCCGTGTGGCCCTTGAAAAATTTCCATAAAGGCGAGGTGCGAGCATAGCGATCGGTGAGCCCACACAAAGCGTTTCCCGGTTGTAAAAGACGCTCCAAAAAAATTAATCAACTTTGTATCGACCCGTGTGGCCCTTCAAAAATTTCCATAAAGGCGAGGTGCGAGCTTATCGATCGGTGAGCCAACACAAAGCGTTTCCCGGTTGTAAAAGACCCTCCAAGAAATTGAATCAATTTTGTATCGACCCGTGTGGCCCTCCAAAAATTTCAATAAAGGCGAGGTGCGAGCGTAGCGAGGGGTGAGCCCACACAAAGCGTTTCCCGGTTGTAAAAGACCCTCCAAAAAATTTAATCAACTTTGTATCGACCCGTGTGGCCCTTCAAAAATTTCCATAAAGGCGAGGTGCGAGCTTATCGATCGGTGAGCCCACACAAAGCGTTTCCCGGTTGTAAAAGACCCCCCAAAAAATTAAATCAACTTTGTATCGACCCGTGTGGCCCTTGAAAAATTTCCCGGTTGTAAAAGACGCTCCAAAAAATTGAATCAACTTTGTATCCACCCGTGTGGCCCATCAACAATTTCCATAAAGGCTAGGTGCGAGCTTAGCGATCGGTGAGCCCACTCAAAGCGTTTCCCGGTTGTAAAAGACCCCCCAAAAAATTGAATCAACTTTGTATCGACCCGTGTGACCCCTCAAAAATTTCCATAAAGGCGAGGTGCGAGCTTAGCAATCGGTGAGCCCACACAAAGCGTTTCCCGGTTGTAAAAGACCCTCCAAAAAATTGAATCAATTTTGTATCGACCCGTGTGGCCCTCCAAAAATTTCAATAAAGGCGAGGTGCGAGCGTAGCGAGCGGTGATCCCACACAAAGCGTTTCCCGGTTGTAAAAGACCCTCCAAAAAATTGAATCAACTTTGTATCGACCCGTGTGGCCCTTCAAAAATTTCCATAAAGGCGAGGTGCGAGCTTATCGATGGGTGAGTCGACACAGAGCGTTTCCCGGTTGTAAAAGACCCCCCAAAAAATTGAATCAACTTTGTATCGACCCGTGTGGCCCTTCAAAAATTTCCATAAAGGCGAGGTGCGAGCGTAGCGATCGGTGAGCCCACACAAAGCGTTTCCCGGTTGTAAAAGACCCTCTAAAAAATTGAATCAACTTTGTATCGACCCGTGTGGCCCTTGAAAAATTTCCATAAAGGCGAGGTGCGAGCATAGCGATCGGTGAGCCCACACAAAGCGTTTCCCGGTTGTAAAAGACGCTCCAAAAAAATTAATCAACTTTGTATCGACCCGTGTGGCCCTTCAAAAATTTCCATAAAGGCGAGGTGCGAGCTTATCGATCGGTGAGCCAACACAAAGCGTTTCCCGGTTGTAAAAGACCCTCCAAGAAATTGAATCAATTTTGTATCGACCCGTGTGGCCCTCCAAAAATTTCAATAAAGGCGAGGTGCGAGCGTAGCGAGGGGTGAGCCCACACAAAGCGTTTCCCGGTTGTAAAAGACCCTCCAAAAAATTTAATCAACTTTGTATCGACCCGTGTGGCCCTTCAAAAATTTCCATAAAGGCGAGGTGCGAGCTTATCGATCGGTGAGCCCACACAAAGCGTTTCCCGGTTGTAAAAGACCCCCCAAAAAATTAAATCAACTTTGTATCGACCCGTGTGGCCCTTGAAAAATTTCCCGGTTGTAAAAGACGCTCCAAAAAATTGAATCAACTTTGTATCCACCCGTGTGGCCCATCAACAATTTCCATAAAGGCTAGGTGCGAGCTTAGCGATCGGTGAGCCCACTCAAAGCGTTTCCCGGTTGTAAAAGACCCCCCAAAAAATTGAATCAACTTTGTATCGACCCGTGTGACCCCTCAAAAATTTCCATAAAGGCGAGGTGCGAGCTTAGCAATCGGTGAGCCCACACAAAGCGTTTCCCGGTTGTAAAAGACCCTCCAAAAAATTGAATCAATTTTGTATCGACCCGTGTGGCCCTCCAAAAATTTCAATAAAGGCGAGGTGCGAGCGTAGCGAGCGGTGATCCCACACAAAGCGTTTCCCGGTTGTAAAAGACCCTCCAAAAAATTGAATCAACTTTGTATCGACCCGTGTGGCCCTTCAAAAATTTCCATAAAGGCGAGGTGCGAGCGTAGCGATCGGTGAGCCCACACAAAGCGTTTCCCGGTTGTAAAAGACCCTCTAAAAAATTGAATCAACTTTGTATCGACCCGTGTGGCCCTTCAAAAATTTCCATAAAGGCGAGGTGCGAGCGTAGCGAGCGGTGAGCCCACACAAAGCGTTTACCGGACAAGACAACATTTAGCGACCACGACAAAATTGCAATAGCTAGGACACAAATAAGAAATATGGAAAATGCACTTACCTTTTAAAAGTCGAGGCCTGGTTGGCGATATGCTTCACAAGGATGACGAACGTGTTGGGAGCTGGCGGCACACAATTGAACACAAACACCGAAAGCACAAATTTGACGCAAATAGAAAAGGATTTCGCGCGAATTATCGATAAGTTTGATCGCACGCGATAAACACACATACGACGCGAATTCCGCGGAATACAAAACGCGCAAATCTAAAACGCGAAAATTTACAACGCGAAATACCACCATAAACCGAATCTGAAAAGAATAAAAAAAAAAAAAAAAAAATTAAAATTGATACCATGGCTACAGACATTCAGCCACACTCGCTGCCAATTGGAAGCGAGTGTGGATGCAGCTTCAATTCAAGGTTTGTGTTCGTACGGACGTACGACTCATGTGATGATCGCGCAACGACGGCGGTTAAGGAGCACTGCATGCTTCCATCTTCCATCACATGGGTCGCCTGTGCGAACACAAACGAGGGACACACACTGAAACATTTTAAAACGTGCAAAAAAGCGCACTTACCTTGGTAGCAAAATCAATAAGAAATCGTCTGAAATGAGAAGAAAATTTATGTTAGTGGCGTTGAAAAAGCATCACTTGTTGCTTGAGAATGTCTTCCGACCGTTGAAGTCGGATGACATTCTCGGGGGCGGCCACAATCACCCAAACTTTCTCGGGGTTTCGCCGGCCGGCCGGCTTCTGAAAATGTAAACAATGGCGCGACACGTGCCTTGAAAATGCCGACCGGCAAACGAACCACCGTCGACAACATTAAACGAAACGAAACGAAGAAAAACCAAAACAAACCGAAAAGTTTTTAAAATCAGCACGTGCGCGACACTTTTTCACAATGTGACGAAACCGTTAATAAACCGTTTCGTCAACGAACACCTCCCCCGCCGCGGGGGAGAAGTTCCAAACACCAAAACTCAAAACGCGGACGAAATTCTCGAAAAGACTAGACCGAATTTCAAATACTGACCGGTAATTTACCGTATGGCGGCGCCCCAAAGCCGCTACCCCGAGGAGCACCACGCAAAAGACACAATACAACACTACTCGCTACCATTTACCACGAAATTCGCAACGCGCCGCGACAACACGGTAATTTCACACATTAATTGCTATTCTTGAATATGTACAATAAAATAAAGACAGAACTTACCTTAAAACGCATTAAAACGCAATTAGCGCAATCAACAACACCACACTTTGAAAACTTTAAAGAACACACCGGCCACAAGACGTCCACCACGCACCGAAGCCAAACCACAAGTGTTGCGAAATAAACAATTTCGCATCAACGTTGCACTCGAAGAACGGTACATATATGTCTGTCTCACTCATTTTCGCAGAATGGCGTATTCGATACAATGCGCGTGAGCGAGACCGCGAACATGGAAAATAACAAAAGACGCCATGGAAAGATTGCGCCTTTTTCCAGTGCTCACGGGAATTTTCTTATTTGGGAAATTTCCAATGTCATCTTATTGGAAATATGGCCATGTGGTTTGAATTTTTGAGTGAATTTTGCAGATTCTGGGCAATATTCGTTGGAGATTCAAAATGGATTCCCAACGGAACGAATAATTCGAATTGGACTTCCGATCTGACGGCATTTGAGCCGTCGGCGTGTAGTATTTAGGGAGAAAATCGATGTTTTTAAAAGTTTGGCCAAAGGGAAATTTTCCAGAAGTCAAGAACGCGTTAAGGTAGTTACACACGGACAAAAAATTTCGGTTAATTATGAAAATTTGCAATTTTATGATTTATGTAAATCTTTTGAAATCTGTTGAGAGATTAAGGCGATCATTCAGCTGTGGGTAAATAAATATGAAGCAGGGATGTAGGAGGCTCAATGGGTGGGTGGCGTAGTGTAGACCAAATTGTGGCGCACATTCAGCGGCATATTATGGGAGTATTGGCGGTTAAAAAATTATTGCCGTTCAGAGATGCGATGCAAGGAGGACAGAAAAGTCGGAAAACGTAAGGCGACCAACTGTCTCAAAATTTAGTGCGAATATGAATATTCGAACAGCATTGGTGCTGTGAGCCGACACGAAGCGCCTCAATTATTTAGAGGGCTGTTTCAGAGGTTTTTTTTTTAAGATGACCGTCAGAATATTCGAAAACACTTTGTATCGGCTCACCGCTCGCTACGCTCGCCTCTCGCCTTTTGTGTGTTGTCGTGGAATAGTGTAAAGAAGCGAGGTGCAAGCGTGTCTCAATGTTGTGAGAGTCGATCAGAACAGAGAGTTAAGGAACCGAAACACTACGTGAGAGATGAACGAAATCGGTTGCTGAATGAGACGTGAAGTGAAATCATTGAGTAAGTATGGAGGCGCAATGCCCATATATTCCTATGGTAGCTTGGCGATAGAATTCCTATACATGCGCAACTGCATACACACTGCGTCGCAACACCCGCACGATCCTCAATCCTAAATAAGCATGTTTACATTTGAGAGGACAATATGTCAAATGCTCGTTTAAAACCGGTCTGGTCCAATATTGGTCCAATTAGAATGTTTACGTTTTAGAAAACAATATTTCAAACTTCCATACAAAATCCAGTTTAGCAACTTTATCGCTGCATTTCACTATCAGAACAGAGAGTTACAAGGAACCGAAACACTACGTGAGAGATGAACGAAATCGGTTGCGGAATGAGACGTGAAGTGAAATGCAGCGATAAAGTTGCTAAACTGGATTTTGTATGGAAGTTTGAAATATTGTTTTCTAAAACGTAAACATTCTAATTGGACCAATATTGGACCAGACCGGTTTTAAACGAGCATTTGACATATTGTCCTCTCAAATGTAAACATGCTTATTTAGGATTGAGGATCGTGCGGGTGTTGCGACGCAGTGTGTATGCAAGTTGCGCATGTATAGGAATTCTATCGCCAAGCTACCATGGGAATATATGGGCATTGCGCCTCCATACTTACTCAATGGAGAATCGTCTCTGATGTATGAAAATGTCTAGAATGGACCCTCTAAAATATTGAGGCGCTTTGTGTTGGCTCACCGCTCGCTACGCTCGCACCTCGCCTTTTGTCTGTTGCCGTGGAATACTGTAAAGAGGCGAGGTGCGAGCGTAGCGAGCGATGAGCGGATGCAAAGCGTGTTCAAAAATTCTGAGGATCGTTTCTGATGTATGAAAATGGCTGCAATGGCCCTCTGAAAAATTGAATCGCTTTTGCGTGTTGCCGAATGCAAAGCGTATTTCAATATTGTGAGAATCGTCTCTGATGTATGAAAATGTCTGCAATGGACCCTCTAAAATGTTGAGGCGCTTTGTGTTGGCTTACCGCTCGCTACGCTAGCACCTCGCCTTTTGTGTGTTGCGGTGGAATACTTTAAAGAGTCGAGGAGCGAGCGTAGCGACGTGCGAGCGTAGCTAGCGGTGAGCTGATGCAAAGCTTGTTCCGATATTTTGAGGATCGACCCGGATGTATGAAAATGGAATGGCCCCTCCCAAAAATTGAGGCGCTTCGTATGGGCTCACCGCTCGCTACGCTCGCACCTCGCCTTTTGTGTGTCGCCGTGGAATACTGTAAAGAAGCGAAGTGCGAGCGTAGCGAAGTGCGAGCGTAGCGAGCGGTGAGCCGACACAAAGCGTGTTCGAATATTCTGAGGATCGTCTCTAGAGTATAAAAATGTCTCGAATGGGCCCTTTAAAAAGTTGAGGCGCTTCGTGTCGGCTCACCGCTCGCTACGCTCGCACCTCGCCTTTTGTGTGTTGCCGTGGAATACTGTAAAGAAGCGACGTGCGAGCGTAGCGAGCGGGGAGCGGGGAGCCGGGAGCGGGGAGCGGATGCAAAGTGTGTTCCAATATTCTGAGAGCCGTCTCTGATGTATGACAATGGCTGCAATGGCCCTCCAAAAAGTTGAGGCGCTTTGTGTCGGCTCACCGCTCGCTACGCTCGCACCTCGCCTTTTGTGTCTTGTCGTGAAATAGTGTAAAGAAGCGAGGTGCGAGCGTAGCGAGCGGTGAGCGAATGCAAAGCGTATTTCAATATTGTGAGAATCGTCTCTGATGTATGAAAATGTCTGGAATGGACCCTCTAAAATGTTGAGGCGCTTTGTGTTGGCTCACCGCTCGCTACGCTCGCACCTCGCCTTTTGTGTGTTGCGGTGGAATACTTTAAAGAGTCGAGGAGCGTGCGTAGCGACGTGCGAGCGTAGCTAGCGGTGAGCTGATGCAAAGCTTGTTCCGATATTTTGAGGATCGACCCGGATGTATGAAAATGTCTGGAATGGCCCCTCCCAAAAATTGAGGCGCTTCGTATGGGCTCACCGCTCGCTACACTCGCACTCGCCTTTTGTGTGTTGTCGTGAAATAGTGTAAGGAGGCGAGGTGCGAGCGTAGCCAGCGGTGAGCGAATGCAAAGAGTGTTCCAATAATCTGAGGGTCGTTTCTAAAGTATAAAAAAGTCTCGAATGGGCCCTTTAAAAAGTTGAGGCGCTTTGTGTCGGCTCACCGCTCGCTACGCTCGCACCTCGCCTTTTGTGTGTTGCCGTGGAATACTGTAAAGAAGCGACGTGCGAGCGTAGCGACGTGCGAGCGTAGCGAGCGGGGAGCCGGGAGGGGGAGCGGATGCAAAGTGTGTTCCAATATTCTGAGAGCCGTCTCGAATGGGCCCTTTACAAAAATTGAGGCGCTTTGTGTCGGCTCATCGCTCGCTACGCTCGCACCTCGCCTTTTGTGTGTTGTCGTGAAATAGTGTAAAGAAGCGAGGTGCGAGCGTAGCGAGCGGTGAGCCGACACATCCAGCGGTGAGCGAATGCAAAGAGTGTTCCAATAATCTGAGGGTCGTCTCTAAAGTATAAAAAAGTCTCGAATGGGCCCTATTAAAAGATGACGCGCTTTCTGTCGCTTTTGTGTGTCGCCGTGGAATACTGTAAAGAAGCGAAGTGCGAGCGTAGCGAGCGGTGAGCCGACACAAAGCGTGTTCGAATATTCTGAGGATCGTCTCTAGAGTATAAAAATGTCTCGAATGGGCCCTTTAAAAAGTTGAGGCGCTTTGTGTCGGCTCACCGCTCGCTACGCTCGCACCTCGCCCTTAGTGTGTTTCTGTGGAATACTGTAAAGAGGCGTGGTGCGAGCGTAGCGAGCGATGAGCGGATGCAAAGCATGTTAAAATATTCTGAGGATCGTCTCTAGAGTATAAAAATGTCTCGAATGGGCCCTTTAAAAAGTTGAGGCGCTTTGTGTCGGCTCACCGCTTGCTACGCTCGCACCTCGCCCTTAGTGTGTTCCTCTGGAATATTGTAAAGAAGCGAGGTGCGAGCGTAGCGAGCGGTGAGCCGATACAAAGCGTGTTTCAATATTCTGAGGATCGACCCGGATGTATACAACAGCCTGGAATGGTCCCTCCAAAAAATTGTGGCGCTTTGTGTCGTGTGTGTTCCTGTGGAATACTGTAAAGAGGCGAGTTGCGAGCGTAGCGAGCAATGAGCCGTCACAAAACGCGTTAGAATATTCCGAGGGTCGTCTCTGAGGTATAAAAAAAGTTGAGACACTTTGTGTCGGCTCACCGCCTCAAATCGTGAAAAATTTGAAAATTTCATGTTTGTAGCTACCTCCGCTCGGAGCTTACAGCCATCCAAAAATGCGATTTAAAATTCAAACTTTGGCACGTTTTCGATGCCTGAACAGCAAAATGACTGCATGCTTGAAATAGATATAATGCTGCAAAACAGCGCGCGAAAGCAGCAAAATGCATTTAAAACGGGTGAAGCTGCACAATGCATTTTAAACGAGTGCCGTCACCCATTTAAAATGCATTGTGCTGCTTCGTCCGTTGCTCTCCTGCTTCATATCTTATTTCAAGCAATGCCTAAAAATGATTTCAAGTCTACACTCATCTAAAATGCAAAATCTTTTTGTGTGTTGCCGTGGAATACTGTAAAGAAGCGACGTGCGAGCGTAGCGACGTGCGAGCGTAGCGAGCGGGGAGCCGGGAGGGGGAGCGGATGCAAAGTGTGTTCCAATATTCTGAGAGCCGTCTCGAATGGGCCCTTTACAAAAATTGAGGCGCTTTGTGTCGGCTCATCGCTCGCTACGCTCGCACCTCGCCTTTTGTGTGTTGTCGTGAAATAGTGTAAAGAAGCGAGGTGCGAGCGTAGCGAGCGGTGAGCCGACACATCCAGCGGTGAGCGAATGCAAAGAGTGTTCCAATAATCTGAGGGTCGTCTCTAAAGTATAAAAAAGTCTCGAATGGGCCCTATTAAAAGATGACGCGCTTTCTGTCGCTTTTGTGTGTCGCCGTGGAATACTGTAAAGAAGCGAAGTGCGAGCGTAGCGAGCGGTGAGCCGACACAAAGCGTGTTCGAATATTCTGAGGATCGTCTCTAGAGTATAAAAATGTCTCGAATGGGCCCTTTAAAAAGTTGAGGCGCTTTGTGTCGGCTCACCGCTCGCTACGCTCGCACCTCGCCCTTAGTGTGTTTCTGTGGAATACTGTAAAGAGGCGTGGTGCGAGCGTAGCGAGCGATGAGCGGATGCAAAGCATGTTAAAATATTCTGAGGATCGTCTCTAGAGTATAAAAATGTCTCGAATGGGCCCTTTAAAAAGTTGAGGCGCTTTGTGTCGGCTCACCGCTTGCTACGCTCGCACCTCGCCCTTAGTGTGTTCCTCTGGAATATTGTAAAGAAGCGAGGTGCGAGCGTAGCGAGCGGTGAGCCGATACAAAGCGTGTTTCAATATTCTGAGGATCGACCCGGATGTATACAACAGCCTGGAATGGTCCCTCCAAAAAATTGTGGCGCTTTGTGTCGTGTGTGTTCCTGTGGAATACTGTAAAGAGGCGAGTTGCGAGCGTAGCGAGCAATGAGCCGTCACAAAACGCGTTAGAATATTCCGAGGGTCGTCTCTGAGGTATAAAAAAAGTTGAGACACTTTGTGTCGGCTCACCGCCTCAAATCGTGAAAAATTTGAAAATTTCATGTTTGTAGCTACCTCCGCTCGGAGCTTACAGCCATCCAAAAATGCGATTTAAAATTCAAACTTTGGCACGTTTTCGATGCCTGAACAGCAAAATGACTGCATGCTTGAAATAGATATAATGCTGCAAAACAGCGCGCGAAAGCAGCAAAATGCATTTAAAACGGGTGAAGCTGCACAATGCATTTTAAACGAGTGCCGTCACCCATTTAAAATGCATTGTGCTGCTTCGTCCGTTGCTCTCCTGCTTCATATCTTATTTCAAGCAATGCCTAAAAATGATTTCAAGTCTACACTCATCTAAAATGCAAAATCTTTTTGTGTGTTGCCGTGGAATACTGTAAAGAAGCGACGTGCGAGCGTAGCGACGTGCGAGCGTAGCGAGCGGGGAGCCGGGAGGGGGAGCGGATGCAAAGTGTGTTCCAATATTCTGAGAGCCGTCTCGAATGGGCCCTTTACAAAAATTGAGGCGCTTTGTGTCGGCTCATCGCTCGCTACGCTCGCACCTCGCCTTTTGTGTGTTGTCGTGAAATAGTGTAAAGAAGCGAGGTGCGAGCGTAGCGAGCGGTGAGCCGACACATCCAGCGGTGAGCGAATGCAAAGAGTGTTCCAATAATCTGAGGGTCGTCTCTAAAGTATAAAAAAGTCTCGAATGGGCCCTATTAAAAGATGACGCGCTTTCTGTCGCTTTTGTGTGTCGCCGTGGAATACTGTAAAGAAGCGAAGTGCGAGCGTAGCGAGCGGTGAGCCGACACAAAGCGTGTTCGAATATTCTGAGGATCGTCTCTAGAGTATAAAAATGTCTCGAATGGGCCCTTTAAAAAGTTGAGGCGCTTTGTGTCGGCTCACCGCTCGCTACGCTCGCACCTCGCCCTTAGTGTGTTTCTGTGGAATACTGTAAAGAGGCGTGGTGCGAGCGTAGCGAGCGATGAGCGGATGCAAAGCATGTTAAAATATTCTGAGGATCGTCTCTAGAGTATAAAAATGTCTCGAATGGGCCCTTTAAAAAGTTGAGGCGCTTTGTGTCGGCTCACCGCTTGCTACGCTCGCACCTCGCCCTTAGTGTGTTCCTCTGGAATATTGTAAAGAAGCGAGGTGCGAGCGTAGCGAGCGGTGAGCCGATACAAAGCGTGTTTCAATATTCTGAGGATCGACCCGGATGTATACAACAGCCTGGAATGGTCCCTCCAAAAAATTGTGGCGCTTTGTGTCGTGTGTGTTCCTGTGGAATACTGTAAAGAGGCGAGTTGCGAGCGTAGCGAGCAATGAGCCGTCACAAAACGCGTTAGAATATTCCGAGGGTCGTCTCTGAGGTATAAAAAAAGTTGAGACACTTTGTGTCGGCTCACCGCCTCAAATCGTGAAAAATTTGAAAATTTCATGTTTGTAGCTACCTCCGCTCGGAGCTTACAGCCATCCAAAAATGCGATTTAAAATTCAAACTTTGGCACGTTTTCGATGCCTGAACAGCAAAATGACTGCATGCTTGAAATAGATATAATGCTGCAAAACAGCGCGCGAAAGCAGCAAAATGCATTTAAAACGGGTGAAGCTGCACAATGCATTTTAAACGAGTGCCGTCACCCATTTAAAATGCATTGTGCTGCTTCGTCCGTTGCTCTCCTGCTTCATATCTTATTTCAAGCAATGCCTAAAAATGATTTCAAGTCTACACTCATCTAAAATGCAAAATCTTTTTGTGTGTTGCCGTGGAATACTGTAAAGAAGCGACGTGCGAGCGTAGCGACGTGCGAGCGTAGCGAGCGGGGAGCCGGGAGGGGGAGCGGATGCAAAGTGTGTTCCAATATTCTGAGAGCCGTCTCGAATGGGCCCTTTACAAAAATTGAGGCGCTTTGTGTCGGCTCATCGCTCGCTACGCTCGCACCTCGCCTTTTGTGTGTTGTCGTGAAATAGTGTAAAGAAGCGAGGTGCGAGCGTAGCGAGCGGTGAGCCGACACATCCAGCGGTGAGCGAATGCAAAGAGTGTTCCAATAATCTGAGGGTCGTCTCTAAAGTATAAAAAAGTCTCGAATGGGCCCTATTAAAAGATGACGCGCTTTCTGTCGCTTTTGTGTGTCGCCGTGGAATACTGTAAAGAAGCGAAGTGCGAGCGTAGCGAGCGGTGAGCCGACACAAAGCGTGTTCGAATATTCTGAGGATCGTCTCTAGAGTATAAAAATGTCTCGAATGGGCCCTTTAAAAAGTTGAGGCGCTTTGTGTCGGCTCACCGCTCGCTACGCTCGCACCTCGCCCTTAGTGTGTTTCTGTGGAATACTGTAAAGAGGCGTGGTGCGAGCGTAGCGAGCGATGAGCGGATGCAAAGCATGTTAAAATATTCTGAGGATCGTCTCTAGAGTATAAAAATGTCTCGAATGGGCCCTTTAAAAAGTTGAGGCGCTTTGTGTCGGCTCACCGCTTGCTACGCTCGCACCTCGCCCTTAGTGTGTTCCTCTGGAATATTGTAAAGAAGCGAGGTGCGAGCGTAGCGAGCGGTGAGCCGATACAAAGCGTGTTTCAATATTCTGAGGATCGACCCGGATGTATACAACAGCCTGGAATGGTCCCTCCAAAAAATTGTGGCGCTTTGTGTCGTGTGTGTTCCTGTGGAATACTGTAAAGAGGCGAGTTGCGAGCGTAGCGAGCAATGAGCCGTCACAAAACGCGTTAGAATATTCCGAGGGTCGTCTCTGAGGTATAAAAAAAGTTGAGACACTTTGTGTCGGCTCACCGCCTCAAATCGTGAAAAATTTGAAAATTTCATGTTTGTAGCTACCTCCGCTCGGAGCTTACAGCCATCCAAAAATGCGATTTAAAATTCAAACTTTGGCACGTTTTCGATGCCTGAACAGCAAAATGACTGCATGCTTGAAATAGATATAATGCTGCAAAACAGCGCGCGAAAGCAGCAAAATGCATTTAAAACGGGTGAAGCTGCACAATGCATTTTAAACGAGTGCCGTCACCCATTTAAAATGCATTGTGCTGCTTCGTCCGTTGCTCTCCTGCTTCATATCTTATTTCAAGCAATGCCTAAAAATGATTTCAAGTCTACACTCATCTAAAATGCAAAATCTTCCCTTCACCCACTTTATTGCTGCTTTCATTCTGTTTCTACCAATTCACAGCCCTTTCCATTCCAATGGAATGGAATAAATTTCCCTGGTTCAAGTCTCAACTTAACCGCCACAACAGCTCCGCCTATGTGTCAATTTCCGCACTGCGAAAAAAAAGTTCGCCGTTTTCGCCGCATCCAATATCCCGTGTGAAATTTTAAGATGGCGTGAAAACGTCAAGTGAGTGTGTACATACACAGAAAACCCGCAACATTCGCGTGAATTGCCCAAAATCGAATAAAAAGTTTCCAAGCACCGTGTCCCAGCGTCCATTTAAATAATTTCACGTCGCAAATCCCCTCGACTAGCCGCTAAAAAAGCATCGAATCCGTGTGTGCGACCCGGACCACCACAACAATTCGCGAGCGCAGCCATCATTATTTCGTGTGGCCGCCATATTGGACACGGCCATCTTTGGTTTTGGAATTTAATAAATTTGTAAATTCAATTTTGCCGCGACAGGCCGCCATGTTGGCTGTGCGGTGTGTGTTTGTTGCCGACAACGGGAAATAAACAAACGGAAAAATCCAATTTGTGTGTGCCGGATTCGGACCGTAGAAGCGCCCCGCGATTAGGCCCCATCGGGTCGTGTGTCTGTGTATCTTGTTGTGACCGCCCGGAATCTTTTTAAATCGAGCGGCGCCCAATTCGTCGTATCATTTTCTCCCCGTGAAACGCGCGCGCGATTTATTCTAGACACGGGTCGTGTGTGTGTTGTGTGTTTGTTGTTTTGATATTGTGTTCTGTCGTCTGCTGCAACGACATTGTGCCCCCTCGTCGATATGCCGTTGCATTTAGCGTGGGCGTGCAGCAATTGAATTGAAATTTGATTTGCATCCGTCCGGTGGCGGCGGCGGTGACCCGGCTCGCGGTTTCGTTATATCCGCCCCAAGCCCATTGTGTGTGTGTGTGCCTGTGTGTATCGTGTCTAGAGATTTGTGCTGAAAGTTCTAACCCCCCGCGGAAATTGTTTGGATCCTCCCGGGGAGCGCACGGTCGCGGTGCAAAGTTTTCGTCGTCGACGATTTCGGTCTGGTCGTGCGGAGCACTACGGGAAATTGTTGTTGTCCGCGGATGTCGCCTTTTGTGCGGTGTGATTCACACATCTGTGATAATTGACACTGCAAAAGTGAATTTCCCCCCCCCCCCATTGCAGCCGACGGCATCGCAAACTAGCAGCGACCCCACGATCCTGTGCGTCTGGCGATTGTTTTTGTCGACTAGCGGTAAGTACATCCCCCCAAGCGAGGGTCAATTTATGTCGTCCCAAACCCCAAACTCATCTTTGTCTCTCTCCCGTTGTAGAAAATGTCGCATCAGGACATCATGTGCGAGGTGGAGATAGACTCGTCCATTGTCGAGGTCGTGGACGCAGGACACTTCTCCGATATCGGCGGAGTGGCATACGAAAATTATGAAATGAGCGACGATCACTACGAGGAGGTAACGTGCAAGACTGAGGACGAACAGGAGCTGATGATGCAGTCGATCGATGATGGTGAGTTGCTTGATCCTTGATCTTGTCGCTTTTGCGGATTAGATTTGTCTGTTAGCACGCGTGAGTCGTTGTCAGTGGCCCAACTTTCCCGATGATGGAATGAGTGGAGAAGGAATTATGACACGCTCGGAGGGCTAATGGCTTTTCCTTGGTCAAACGGTTTGTGACCACTCGGGTGCTGCCTACCCAGGGATTGCTCGTCCTTTCGCTTTGTAGGTAACCAGAATGGTTTCTTTGTCCTTGTCCCAGGAGCTGCAGGCCAGTGCCTTTTCCTACGGAGCATTTACCGTAGTCTTTCAGTCGCCGACACATACCTTTTAAATCGTTCCCCGTGGGGATTACGGTGCAATCGTCCGCGTAGGAAGCTAGTTGACAACTTACGGGGGTGTGGGAAGGCTTGCCAAGTCGGAGAGAGGACGCTACCTTGAACAATTGCCTCGAAACTCTATGCAGGCTTGCCTCGCAGCCAGATAGTTGACATTTTGGGCAGAAATACGTTTAGGAGATTGACCAGCATCGCAGAGTGATTTCTGGTATAGTGCGAGCGTAGCCAGCCGCCGATTCAATGCTTGCTCGAAATTATAAGGATCGTCCCTGACGTATAAAAAACACCTGTGAAGGACCCTATAACCATTTGGGGCACTTTGTGTCGGCTCACCGCTCGCTACGCTCGCACCTCGCCTTTAGCGTGTTTTACTGGAGTTTTGTAGACAGGCGAGGTGCGAGCGTAGCGAGGCGTGAGTCGATTCAGTGCTTGCTCGAAATTATCAGGGTGAATAAAAACATCTGTAAAGGGCCCTGTACAAATTTGAGGCGCTTTGTGTCACCTCACCGCTCGCTATTCTCGCACCTCGCCTTTTTACAGTACTCCAAAGCAACCCACTAAAGGCGAGGTGCGAGTGTAGCGAGCGGCGAGCTGACACAAATGCATCATATTGCTATAGGGCGCTTTACAGGCATTTTTTATACGTCAGAGACGATCCTTATAAGGATTCGAGCAAGCACTGAATTGGCCTACCGCTCGCTGCGCTCGCACCTCGTCTTTTGATGAATTTCCAGTGAAACACAAAGCATGGTATTACCAGGTTCGTTTCTGTTGTATAAATAGTGTCTGTAAAGGGCTTTATGTCGGCTCAGCGCTCGCACCTCGCCCTTAGCGGCTTCTTGTGGAATACTGTAAAGAGGCGAGGTGCGAGCGTAGCGAGCGGTGAGCGGATGCAAAGCGTGTTCCAATATTCTAAGGATCGTCTCTGATGAATGAAAATGACTGGAATGGACCCTGTTAAAAGTTGAGGCGTTTTGTGTCGGCTCACCGCTCGCTACGCTCGCACCTCGCCTTTTACGTGTTGCCGTGGAATACTGTAAAGAAGCGAGGTGCGAGCGTAGCGAGCGGTGAGCGGATGCAAAACGTGTTCAAATATTCTGAGGGCGATCTCGATGTATGAAAATGGCTGCAATGGCCCTCTAAAAAATTGAGGCGCTTTGTGTCGGCACACCGCTCGCTACGCTCGCACCTCGCCCTTAGGCTTCATGCACACGACGCGAAAACGGCTCGCAAGCTCGACACATCGAAATGCATTGGCTCTTATGGGAAGCTCACGACAGCGAGAGCCGTGCCGCTGTCAAATCACAACTAGCGAGACGTGTTTTCACATATCGTGCACCACAATCCGCAAATTCACGGCTCGCGAGCCGTGTTTTGACTGTGCACGGCTCTCGCTTGCTGTCGCTCGTCATGAGCTTCCCATAAGAGCCAATGCATTTCGATGTGTCGAGCTTGCGAGCCGTTTTCGCGTCGTGTGCATGAAGCCTTAGTGTGTTTTTTTGGAATATTGTAAAAAGGCGAGGTGCGAGCGTAGCGAGCGGCGAGCAGACACAAAGCGCCTAAAATTTGTATGAGCTGATGAGCTGACACAAAGCGAGAGCTGGCTGACACCTTTTGAAAGATCGCATCATTCGAGATGCTTATTCCACTTGTCTTTTTTGTAGATGTTGACTTGTCCATTAATTTCGGAATTAAGCTCCTGAATTGTGGGATCGACGGGATTGGCTTGTCTTAGATTGGTCTGTTCGTCGGCTAACCTCGCGGCAGCAGTTAGGATACGTCCTCTCGGAATGTAACGAGCTGCCGCTTTGACAATAACGTAGCTTATATTTTGTTCGACTTCCCTAGCGTTTGTTGGAGTAGGTTGCGCGACAAACTTCACGGACCGCGTAACGCTACAACAACAACAACGAACTTCGCGTCGTAGTGAACGCAGTGAAACCCTTCCAATTTACCATGTTGTAGTTGACAAACGTCCGCCGTTCTGACCTCGTCAGTTCGGCTGGTTTATCAATATTTATGATGATTGGAAACTGGTCTGGGGGGTAAGGATGTGGTAGTCACCCAGCGGGTTTCGCTTATCTAACTGGCGCTTGCTATAGTTATGTCAGGTGATCTATAGCAGGCGCAAGCGATGCGTGTACACCAAATTCCATTGATTGGGTAGAAATTGATATGTCTAATTTGAAACCCGCGGACCCAGTTAAAGGCTAGCAGTCCTGGATTCAAGGTAAATCCTAATAACTGTAGCAGTGCCCAGCACTGTGAAATGTCGACCGAAACATTATAAATTTGGTAGCACGGGTGTCGGAAGCCCTGGAGAATTCACACCCTCCACCCGACAGTTGAGGTAGGCCCCCTTGTGGGAGCATCGTGCTGGCTGTGGCTTAATGCCCATATCGCGGGAAGAGGGTTCTAACAACATCAGAGCATTCGGCGTGGAGCTGCGTTTTCAACCGGGAGTCGTGATCCAAGATCGGCAGAGGTTTGGAAAGTGCCTCGCATCCAACAGTATGAATGCCGGTTCCTGCAAACTGGTATAAAACTGTTACCCTTTGTGCTTGCACATTGGGGGCGTCAATTGCGCATCGTACAATTTGTGTCCTAAGAAGACCGTGTGTTAAAGGCGTACCGCCACGTACCCCTGGCATCGTTGCTGAGGAGAGAGTGTTACAGTCGCCAAGCAGGATCCAATGGTGTCCGTCCTGTGGAACTCCTGATTTGATTTTCCACAGGTTTGCCTCGAAACTCAGTGAAGGAATGCCGAGCAGCTAGATAGTTGGCAATCCCACGGATCTCTTGTGCAGGAATATGCGTATTCAGCAGGTTCACAAGAAGCATCGAGTGATTGACCTTATCAAATTCATTTGATAGGTCAATTGCCACAAGAATAGATCTGTGGCAAGGACGTCGCTGGTTTAGCCCATCGCGAATGAGTGTAGTGACCGCATCGAGGGCAGTGGTGGTACTATGCATTTTTCTTTTAGCCATGTTGGTGGGGTTCTAGCTTAGCATGATTGACAAGAATGGGGTGAATAAGGGCCTCCAGCGTCTTTGCGACAGGAGACAGTATCGTAATGGACGGTAGGATTCCCCGAGATTTGCGCTCTTTCCTGGCTTGAGACAGGACACAATTCGACCTGTTTTCCAGATTTCAGGGATGGCAAGCGTGGACATCGACAAGTTGAAGGCGGCCGTGAGATACTCAATGGCTGGAAGGTCGAGATGTTTCAACATGGTCATCGAAATGCCATCTGGTCCGAGGGCCTTGGAGTTTTTAGCATTCTCGATGACACTTTAACCTGGTCCGCGGTAAATGATGGTATGGTGTCAACATTCCGGCTGGGAATCCGTCTTCTAATTTTGCGCTTAAGGCCGTCAGACTTGGGATGTTCAATAAATTGTTTATTGAACAGGCTCGCACACTGAAGAGGATCGCAGGTTTTTGTGTTGCCAAATTTGTTAAAGTTATAAAGTCAGGGGAATATCTTTATAATATGTTTTATTATCAACAGGATATATATTCAACTGACAGGATAATATTTTTATATAATTTATTTTACATATGACTTCAATGAATACTATATAGTTTAAATATTAAACTCTAACACTTCCCCTCAATGTCTAGTTATTTCTTCTAATCCACGTTTTTCATTTGAAGTAAATATAGACATTGATTATGTTTCGGTGAAGGAAGTCCTTTGGTTAAAATATCCGCAGTCATATTTTCTGTACTGACATGACTAATTCGAATTATACCGTCTTCCAGTGCATTTCTTACAAAATGATGGCGTATGTCAATATGTTTTGTTCGAGAGTGATATATGGGATTTTGAGCGAGCTTTTGTGCTCCCATATTGTCGTTGAACACTTCCACGTCGGTCAAATCGTTAAGTCCCAGTTCTGTAACAAATTTCTTCAAATATATGCCTTCCTTTGTAGCTTCTGTGAGAGCCATATATTCAGCTTCTGTCGAAGATAACGCTACAGTTGGTTGCTTCTTTGATTCCCATGATATAGGGCCTCCACTTAACGTAAAAACATATCCGGTATAAGAACGTCTATCCACAGTGCAGCTTCCCCAGTCCGCGTCAACAAAACCACATATTGATTTGGTGTTTGGTTTGAACGATAATCCAAGGTTCATTGTACCTTTCTATTCTTGTATCATTATCGGGTATGGATTCCTGACAAAAAGAAAATTGAAATAACCAGAAATGTCAAATTTCTAAAATGTCAAAAACCAGTTCACGAAAATGATACAAGAATAGAAAATGAAAATGACACAAGAAATGGAATTGAAAATGAAACAAGAAGAAAAATTGAAATAGAACTGAGTTCAAACAATGAAGAAATATTTCCAAATGAAAATAATAATCAATCAACAACTGAAAATATGGAAGAAGAAAATATTCAGCCAGGGGAAGAGGCACAGCCATCGTCAAGCGAAGAGTCACAGCCATATTCAAGCGAAGAGTCACAGCTATCTTCAAGCGAAGAGTCACAGTCATCCGAAAATCAACCAGGTGAAATACGCAGAGGTAGAGGGAGGCCCAAGAGAATTATGACTGGTAGAAAAGGGCGCCCGAGAAAAGATTACCACGAATATGTGACAAATAACGCAGAATTTGGATACACTGCTGAAACATCAGTTAGAGAGGCTGTTTCCGGAAAAGATGCCATGGAATGGTATCAAGCAATTGGATCAGAAATGAGATCAATAATAAAAAATGACACTTGGGAAATGGTTGATCGACCTCAAGAAAAGCAAATCGTCGGAAGTAGAGTTGTACTTCAAAATAAATATAATCCTGATGGAACTATTAAAAGAGAAAAGCACGGATAGTAGCGAAAGGTTACACTCAACGACCTGGTGTAGACTTTAACGAAACTTTCGCTCCAGTAGCTCGAATGAGTTCTATTCGGCTTGTTATGGCTCTCGCAGCGCGATACGGAATGAACATCCATCAGATTGATATAACGACAGCTTATCTGAATGGAACAGTTGATGAAGAAATTTACATGGAAACCCCGGATTTGATCGAAGAAGGGTTAGAAACCATTATTAAAGAAGAACGAAAATCTAGTGACATTTATCGGAAGGCGAAGATAATGCTTGAAAATGTAAGATCCGGAAATAAGGTATGTCTATTAAAAAAGGCACTATATGGTCTTCGTCAAGCGGGGAGACAGTGGAATATAAAACTTAACGAAGTATTATCGAAAATGAATCTCCAACAAATGAATTCCGACCCCTGCGTTTATTTCAATCACGAAGAAAATGAATTGTCATTAGTAACTGTATATGTCGATGATATAATTATCGCATCTAAAAACGAAACAAAAATAGCAAAACTTAAGGACAAATTATCAAGTGAATTCGAAGTAAAGGACCTTGGAAGAATCCATCATTGTCTGGGAGTCGAATTTAATCAAAGCAAGAATGAAATAACAATGCATCAAAAAGGATATATACGAGATCTGCTTGATCGGTACGGAATGACAGATTCAAACCCAGTTAGTACTCCTATCACAAATGGTTCAAAATTAGAAAAACAAATAGATTCAACCTCAGAAGAGAACAATTTACCGTATCGACAACTTGTAGGAGCATTATCATATTTGGCAGTTTCGACAAGACCGGATATTACCCATGCTGTAAGCATGCTAGGACAATATAACAATTGTTATGGAATATCCCACTGGATTGCAGCTAAGCGCGTACTTCGTTATCTGAAAGGTACAATGAACCTTGGATTATCGTTCAAACCAAACACCAAATCAATATGTGGTTTTGTTGATTTAAGATGTTAATAATAGTCCGTAAAGAAAACAAACACAAAAATCAAAACAGCGACAAATTGACTGTAATGCTATCGTTTGACGTACAACTGGTGGAGAATGTATTTTCTAATGGGGTATAGCTTATTGGAGAGATAAATTTCAAAACTAAAGAAAAGCAGACAAATGGAATATTTTCATTAGTCATCTGGGCCCATAACCTGTTAAAGTTATAAAGTCAGGGGAATATCTTTATAATATGTTTTATTATCAACAGGATATATATTCAACTAACAGGATAATATTTTTATATAATTTATTTTACATATGACTTCAATGAATACTATATAGTTTAAATATTAAACTCTAACAAAATTCAATGGCGTTGTTGCCCTTTTCTTTCCGAGGATTTGAAAGGGCGCGGACAGTTGACTATAATTTGCTGACACCTTCATTTAGGTTACATTCATCGAGGTGCTGATTCCATTTCGCCCTCCTATAGTCTCAAACTTGTCGGTCGATTTCGGAGCTGATCTCCTGAATTCTGGGATCATCAGGGTGAGCGCTTCTGATCTGATCACGTTCATCGGCTAATCTGGCGGCACTAGTGGGTAAGTTAGGCCGAACTTTCGGGATATGTCCTGCCGGAATAAAACGTGCCGCGGCTGTGGTAATGACGTTCCTAATATTTTTCTCGGCCTCATGAATGTTGATAGGTGATGTTAGCTCGATGAACTTCGCTTTCAAACCGTCCCAATCGGCTTTCTTGTGATTGACAAACGTTCGCTTCTCAGACTTGGTCAGGTTCGCTGGTTTGTCAATTTTTATAATAATTGGGAGGTGATCAGATTTGAGGGTAGTACGTACTTCCCATCGAGCAGCAGCGATTAGGCTGGCACTTACAATAGTTATGTCAGGAGAACTACTGCAAGTGCCTACACGACTCTAGTCGGCGAGTCTTCATTGAGTGAACAGAATTCTGAGGCGTCAAGTGATTCGGCGATAGTTATACCCCTGGCATTGTTGTTGAGGTCCGAATGCCAGAGCTCATGGTGCGCATTAAAGTCGCCAAGGATGACACTGTGCTCTCCGGAAAGGAGAGGACCAATATCGAGATTGCGGTGGAATATACACGTTAAAAATTTCGATATTAGTACTTCCTGATGGAACTGAGATGGCTTGCATTTCCGCCGTACCGTCGACATCTACATCTAATACACAGTAATGTACGGACTTGTGTATTAGGAAGGCAAGTCCACCTCCAGGGTGAGGATCATCCGTGGCGGCCGGTCTATCTTTACGCAGTATAACGTAATCATCATGGTCGCTAAGAGACGAGTTCGAATGGAGCAACGTCTCCTGTATGGCAGAAATCAGAATTCTATTGGCACTCATGAAGTGAGTGATCTCGGCAATTTTTTTTTGGTGAATGCCGTTGCAGTTAAACTGCAATAAGGACAAGCGGGGTGAAAACTACTGGAGGAGGAGCCGCGATTAAGTCAGGTCTAGACATTCCTGATCATATTGCTTGGGGGAGCTGGGGACTGTGGAGGAGATGGTGGGCTAGGGAGAGCCCGAGGTCGCCCTGAATTTATACATCCCGCTGCAACATATGATGTGGAGTGCTGACCTACCCAGTACCCTGGCAAGAGCCTTGAAGGTTCGATGCAGGATGGTTGTAAGCTCGTTCGAGATCAATGGTCGAAAGAATTGACTTTTTCTTTTGCCAAAACATTATGAAACGTCTGGATGTGAAGGAATGAGGTATCTATCCCGCTGAGTCACGGCGCGTTCAATGCTCTGTATTCGCCGCATGGCCACAAGGTGTTGAATTTCGTGGAAGCCATGTCTGATTCCTTTTTTTTTTGGCTCCGAATGTTTTTATGCTGGTGACGTATCTTGTTTATCTGTTGTTGAAGGTGGCAATATTGAGACGAAGGTGGCAATATTGAGACGTTGGCGCCAGTGTCTACTAGAAACTCGTTTCCAGTGGTTCGGTCGGTGATAAACAAACGGCGACTTGTTGATAGCTCGTTTATTTCTCCTTGAGCCCGGGAATTTAGTTTCCCCGAACTTGGGTTACCTGTAGTTTTGCTGGAACTTGTTTTGAAATTAGAAGGCGGCTTACATTTTCGTGATTCGGCACCAAACAGTTTTGGCGTGTGATCTTAGAACGCGCTGTTAGCTCAATTCCGCTATCGCCTATTTCCCTCCCAGGCATGTGTTGTCCACAACTTTGATTTTTTGTACTGCACGGTTCGGCGAACCCCGATCAATGTGGTTGCGGCATAAGGCGAACAAAGTGCGACTCGTGACGAGCAAGTCATCCAAATGGACCTTATATTGTAGCTCGTGTGTAATGACCTTATACAGGGTCGGCCAATTACAAGTTCGTTTTTAAAACTGCAATAAAATAATTAAAAATTTTTCCATGTCTTATGGCTTTATTAGAATGTAAGTAAGCTCCCATTTATGATGGAACACAACTTCATTCAAGTGGCTGCCCCGGCTGGCAGCGCATTCTGTCACACCAATTTTCCAAGACCCTGTTGATGGTTTCGGGCTGTAGCTCACGGATTGCTTGGATGATATTGGCCTTGAATCGTTTCTGGATTGTTGGCATAACATCGCTCCTTCACGGTTCCCCACAAATCGAAAGGGGTCAAATCGCAGCTCCGAGGCGACCAATTGACATCGCCAAGACGGCTGATAACATGATTTGCGAAATTTGGTACGTAAAAGATCGATTGTGGCATGGCGCGCCATCCTGCATGAACCAAAGGTCGTCCAAATCCATGTCTTCAATTTCAGTAAAAAAAAAGTCGGATAACATGGCGCGGTAGCGCGCACCGTTGACCGAAACATTGTTACCAGCCTCATTTTGGAAAATGGTCCAATGATGCCACTACTCCACAATCCGCACCAAACTGTCACTCTCTGTGGATGCATTGGCTTCTCGACAACAACGTGCGGGTTTTCCGAGCCCCAGATGCGGCAATTTTGCTTATTAACGTAGCCGCCGAGATGAAAATGCGCCTCATCAGAAAAGAGAATTTTTCGCCCAAAATCGTTGTCCAATTCAAAGCCCATACTGCAAAGCGATAACGAAGTGGATGGTCGTGCGGGGGAGATTTCAGTATCTGTGGCGCCAAATTTTGATGATGCCATTTAATTAATATTGGCCTGAAACGACCGAATCTGCAATCCTTTTTCGCGAAATCGTAACGGTTCTCCAGATATTCAATGTCAAAGTTTGACTTTTCTATGAAGCCAGTTAAGTAATTTGATAAGAAAAGGGGGGTATTTCCGCTTTACACATTGGGGAAAGTATTCGACGCCATAAAATTGACGTTTTAATTTTAATCGGTCCCACTAGAATAGTAAGTTTTACCAATTTGGCAAAGATGCGAATAATATGAAATGTCAAAATATATTTGCGAGCAAGAATTGTAAAATTTGCTAGACAGCGAGGCAAAATAAATTGAAAATTTAATTTTCGGGGCAACGCTATTGATTCACATCAAACTGTGGTAAAAAATACCCCCAATTTCCCATTAAAAACTGAACTACCCCTTATAAATGTCAAACTTTGACATTTATATGGGGTATGGGCTCACCGCTCGCTACGCTCGCACCTCGCCTTTTACGTGTTGCCGTGGAATACTGTAAAGAAGCGAGGTGCGAGCGTAGCGAGCGGTGAGCGGATGCAAAACGTGTTCAAATATTCTGAGGGCTATCTCTGATGTATGAAAATGGCCCTCTAAAAAATTGAGGCGCTTTGTGTCGGCACACCGCTCGCACCTCGCCCTTAGTCTGCGTCTTTGGAATATTGTAAAAAGGCGAGGTGCGAGTTTTCAATATTTCCCAACGTTGTTCATGCGTGAAACGACTCATTTCGTTCCGCGGAGGTATGATACTGAATTTCTATTCAGATTTCGAGCGAAAAACAGCTGTCAGTGTTAAACTAATCTATGATTTAAAAACGAACTTGTAATTGGCCCACCCGTTATGTGTAGATATTTCTGAATATGCCCCAATGCATGGTGTACCATATACGTATGGTACGTTGCAAAATTGGTGCAAACAATACCTTTAGTGACTTTTTTTTTTGGTCAAAATCTCAAAAGAATCTCAAGAATACATTCACTCAGAGAAATATTCACTAATATTGAACGAAATATATTTAATTCAAACGATTTGCGCTTTTGATTTGGCTCCACACGCAAATGCGTTTAATTCTAACGAGTGGCGTTTCTTTCAAAAGCATAATGAGTTGTAAAAAAGCGTTTGAATTAAAAGAATTTACATTTACCTGGAAAGAAGGAGCCAGTCGATTTAAACGTATTATTCATTGAAATAAACACTTATTCTTTTATTGTAAACGGGTAAAACATTTTAAATAAATGAAAGGCAATTGTATCAAACGTCTTCGTTTTTATATTGAACATTTTTGTTATTTAAAATAAACGAAGCATTCGTTTTAATGAAACGGTATGTATTTCGAAAGTAACCCATCGCGTTTTCATTTCATAGAAATTACCTCATTCAAAATAATTGAGTTTTACATGGAATTAAAAGCAAACTCTGCTGAAATAAAATAATACATTCCGTTTGATTGTCCTTTCTCCATTCGATTAGATACTTACTGTTACCTGGGTTGACAAATCAATAAAGAATAAAACTTATGAAAACTTTAGAAAAACACTTTATTTTTTATTTAGGTCTAATTTTAATATGGTTAATACATTACACTTTTATTCTAACACCCGCTAAACTTAAATTGCACGTGTGCAAGCGTCCATTCCTCCAGATGAATGCAAAAGTAAATTATCGAAAACACTCTTAACATCGACGAAGATTCTAATAAGCGTTTGTTGTTAGACACTACACATTTGTTTGGAATGAACATGAGCACGCGATACTCATCGGGCCGGCCGGAAGTATTTAACTACCTGTTGTGCTACGTTGAAACAATTGACATTTTGGCATCGCGTCCTTTAGGTATGTGTATTTGTTACGTAAAGGAATGTATACACATTACTATGTAATGCGGAATCTTTTGATTTAAACGACCGTCGTTTGCGGTTTGGCTGCTCTTTTGTTTTAAAAGAAATTCTCTTAGCGTAAATGACAATTCGTTCAAATCAAACGAGATTTTTCAAACGAATACTGCGTTCAATTTAAATGTGGAGCTTTTAATATGAATGTGCGTTTTTTTCTCTGAGTGTTCCAATTTACTCATCAGTATTTTTCCCTTTTCCAAATAACGGTAAATTTCGCCAATTTTTTCAGCTCTAAAGAATAGCTTTCAAAATTCCACAAAAAAATAACGTTCGTCCACTTTGATGACGGCACATGTACAATATATGGTACGCTATGCATTTAAGGGTTAAGCCATGCATTTATCATCATCAATGTGGCACGATAGCCCGACGTCGGGCCTTGGCCGCCTGAATCGTTGACCTCCAATTGTCGCGGTTACGTGACCTTGTCCTCCAGTTTCGTAAGCCCAGCAGCTGGTGGGCGTCTTCACCTACGGAGTTCTCCCAGCGAGCTCTCGGTCGCCCACGCAACCTCGCTCCGTCAATTCGTTGTGCGTTCATCACTTTCTTTGGCATGCGATTATCGTCCATCCGTTGTACATGCCCCGCCCATTGCAGACGTTGAAGCTTCACGATTTTCGATACTTACAGCTCATCGTACAATTGATACAACTCATGGTTGTACCGGATACGCCATTGGTTTCGCTCGCGAACGGCCCCGAAAATTTGCCGAAGGACCTTTCGTTCGAAACGGTCTAGCAAAATGTCGGAGGCTTGGATTTGAAGGTCCATGTCTGGCAGCCATAACATAGCACGGGTGCAGAGCTACTTGGCGCTCATATTTTCTCCAAATTTCACGGCCCACCTATCCGCGTTCGGAATTTACAGCTGCCCTAAGCGCACTTGTTTGTTTTCTAATAGAAATTGTCTGTAACTTGGCAATTCTTGAGCGGGATTTTGAAATTTGCAAACATGTTGGCACTGTACTGCCCATATGTGGTGAATATTTCAAGGCTCTAGCTGCCAAGGTTCAGAAGTTACGGCCGCCGGAAGATGCGATTTTAATTGATTTTCCCCATCACAAAACGATGAAAAATTTAGCCACTGTACTCCATCCGATTCCTTTTTCAACCTCTATAGGAAGATGCATTCTAAGGAAAGAACTCGGCATGAGTTTTAGATAAATTTTTTGTCTCCCACAACATTGCTTTAGAATCCATTTAAATTTTTGTTAAGAGCCCAGGGGGGCCGGGATGACATCATCAATGTAACGACGGAGAAATTCATACTCTCCTCCAGGAATAATGCAACCAGATTTAGACCTCTGGCTCCTCGCTAGGCTTGTATTATCCTGTGGCTCGCGCTTCGATTCGGTCAGACCCTCTGTTTGTTGTGCTTTTCATATTTCGCCAAAGTCCATCCAGCACTGGAAGCGGATAAGGCGAGGTGCGAACGCAGCCAGCGATGAGTGGATGGAAGGCATTTCGTAAGATTTAAACCTCTGGCTTGTCCTTATAGGTTTACTTTAATCTTGTCTGTCACGCTTTTTAGAATTCGCCCACATTTGTGGAACGAGCGCAGCGAGCCGTGAGCCAATGGAAGGCAATTCACAAAATTTAGACCTCTGACCCGTCCATACGTTTACTCAGATGCTGTGGCTAGCCATTCGCTCCGCTCATACCTCGCTCCGCTCATACCTCGCTCTGTCTGTCACGCTTTTCATAATTCGCCAACATCCTTGTTACCAGCGTTGATGGCAACCGAATACGGCGAGGTGGGAGCGAAGCGAGCGGTGAGTTGATGGAAGGCAATTCATAAGATTTATACTTCTGGTTCGTCCATACGTTTATTCAGATCCCGTGGCTCGCTCTTTGCTTCGTTCAGACCCTGCCCTGTCTCTCGCGCTCTTTAGAATTTGCCACCATTTTTACGACGCAGTGCTGCTACGAAGAGTGGTAGACTCATAGACCTATGATTCGCCCGTATGATTACTTACATAGATCCTGCAGCTCGACTTTCGCTTGGCTTAGATCTTGCTCTGTCTGTTGCGCATCACACAATTCACCAACATTTTTGTTCACGCAGATCCTCGGACCTGGAAGTATGGTTGAGAATTTGACTGAGAACCGAATTTCCTAAGTATGTGTACAGCATTGGGCCTTCGGGAGTCTGGTCACTTCACATTACTATCGACTCACACTCGAAATGGTACCATGCGTCACAGTTATCGCATTGCATCATGCGGTCGCTTACTGTGTCCGTGTTGCTACCCGCACATTTACGACAGTTTTCATCTATGTCCGACATTTTGAAAATGGTCTATGTCGGGTCTTGAACTTTTAAGAGACGATTCGTTATTTAGGAGCGCCGCAAACCTGACGATTTCTCGGCCGATCCATTGGCCACACTCGATCTGCCGCCCGTACAGCACATACATTAGGCAAATCATCGGACAATCTGAAATTGACAGTCTCACGGTCCACATGACACATCCCGCAAGAGGGTCAGTATCCTTGTGGCACAGGCCTTTGGTGGGTTGCGACACCACGTACCTGAGCAGCGCAGGGAGGCCCCTGGTATGGTTGATACGCCATGGCGTGGATCTGTGCAAAGACCTTCGGGCGATGACGTTCCCGAGCTCCCTAGTCATGTATGGGTGACACAGCATAGCTGACTTTTCCCCTATCCCTCCGAAAAGTCAGCCATACCAGCTTACACGACACAGTGTTTCCTCGTAGGGGAGAAACACATTATAAGCGTACGTGTCCAGTCTCGGAGCTGGCGGCTTCGCCTAACCCAAGCCACGAAGGGGATAGTTAGGGAGAATAGCCTATGCGCCTATACCTAGCTGGTTTGTGGATTGATGACCACACGGCCTGAGTCAAATTGCTGCTTATTAAACGGACGGGGGCCATCCCTATGTGGACGGTAGCGCTACGAGTCTGCTTTAAGCAGACGAGTAGTAAACAGGCATAACGATCCTGCGGCTGGCAAGCTGAATTCGTTAGGTCTACCGAAAGGGGGCTATTGAGAAATCTTTAGCGAATAGTGTGCCTCGGGGATGGGTCCTTACCCAGCCAGTACTACTCGCTGTGTAACGACTTGTGTGTATGCGTGTGTGCATTAAATGGCTTTGGGATCTGGGTGGAAAGAGGTGATTTGCTCAGCCAGGGATAAGCACAGTGGGCCTAAATAGGAAAAAAACGGGCTCGAATCCATTTTTTAAACTTCCTCATAAATACTGTTAAGCATCCTCCAGATTTAGGTTAAAAATAACAGGCGCGACAATCCAACATTGGACTAAGGCCGCAGGATGTGTTAGTGACATCCTATTTCCAAGATCTTATCTGCTTTTTGATGAGGTAATGAGATCAGCATCACGCTCAGCAGTGTTATTTATCCCCATAAATGGGTACTCGTTTAACATCTGAGTGAGATCATAGTCTGTCACAAGCTCGTGAGTTCGAAAAACACCATGGAACACGGTGAGATTCGAACTCATGAGCCTGTGCACCGAAGGTAAGCGCACTAACCGCTAGACCAGCCAGACTACTAGATACAGATTTAGGTTACATAGGTTTTATATTTGCTGGGATCGACTGGACGGATGGATCGCAATAGGGGCAACTTAACACATTCAACGAAGTTCTCGACCCATGTTAACAGTGCATTCTGAAGATCGCGGGATTTACTTGATTTTTCACTCGTTCTTTTCGTAGCTCGTAGCTACCAACGACGATCGCATTCCCAAAAAGATGATGAACGCGCAACGAGGGGAGTGAGCCAGATTGCGTGGACGAGCGAGAGCTTGATGGAAGCAATCGGTATATGAGACGCTCACCAGATGCTTGGCTTCCGGAACTGGAGGAAAAGGTCGCGTGACCGCGACAATTGCAGGTCAATCCAAGCGGCCAAGGCCCGACGTCGGGCTATCGTGCCATAAATAAGAAGAAGCTACCAAGTGAAACATCTATTAATTGCTCATAACGCATATGAGTCAATCTGTTTTTTAGTTAATAAGTACAGAAGTAAGGGATTGAAAAAAGATAGGCATGGCCAGCATACTTTTGCCTTTTTGTGATCATTGTGCTTTTAAAGGTGTTGGGGTTGGCACATCCCGCCGTAATGGCTTAGGATTTTCAGTTATCTTCAGATCAGAGTGATTTATGTGTTCCTAAATGCATTGCAAGCCGGTGAATAGTTTTCGTTGATGAGCGACAGGTGGGGATTAAATTGTAAAGCCTCTACTGAAACTGCCTTTTAAGAACCACTTTTTCTGAACATTTCATATATCGGAGTAGACTTACAGTTGATTACAGTCGTCCTTCACCGATTACCTCACGACACCGTACTCTGCGCGGTTGCCTTTACAATTGATTTAATGTGACCTGGTTCTGTGCAAGGCATTTCGGACGACTCCATGTATTCCGCCTGGTCTGCTGAGGTGGCGATGTTCCTCTCGGAATAAGTCCAAATACTGTGCTACCACGTCTGAGCCCCTTTGAAGTATTCCCTCGCGAAATCCAGTGGAAGGTCCGGGGTGAGAGCTGCGTCTCATTTTCGAGGTCATGAAACTCTGTTCAAAGCTTGGACTGTTGGATCCATCTCTACCCAAATTACGCTAGTGTCCTACTTTTCGTTGGACACTTCTTTCTGTTATTTATCAGACGTTGTAATTCTGCCATTTTTCTTCCTTGTCTCGTTCTTTATATCGCTCCATTGCGTCGCGTCGCTTGACCTGCGGTATAGGCACATCGCCCGTTCTGGTGGTAATGTCTCAAAATTCAACATTAGGGCTTGACCATAATCCTCATATTTCCATTACATTATTTTCTTTCTTCTTTCCAGTGTTCATATCCGAGGAAGTGATATTGCAAGATGCAAATTCGATGCAAGGCACCGAAGAGGTGCTGGACGCATCGGGCGATCCTATGTGTGTTTACGGTGATGTATCCTCATTCACAGGCGAAATTTACGTGGAATCGCCACCCCGACCTGGTCCTTCAAGGTAAGTGTCGTCTTTGTTTGTCCTTCATTTCTTATTTTAATTTTCTTCCTCCCTACTATTCCACAGAAAACGAAAAGCACCACCTCCACTACAAAATCACACTTCATCCAACAACTCCACATCGTCACACACAAACAACGTATCGAACGGTCGACATCGTATGGTTAGTGTATGTGTCGGACGGCCCGAGGATGTAATTTCGATGGAACCACAAAAACCGCGACGCTGGGAACAGAAACAAGTACAAATCAAAACGATGGAGGGTGAATTTAGTGTAACAATGTGGGCATCGGGTGCATCGGACGATGAGGATGGATCAAATCCCGAACCGGATCCCGACTACACGGAATATATGACGGGAAAGAATATACCACAAGATTTTGTGCCTGGCTTAGACTTATCCGATCCAAAACAATTGGCCGAATTGGCCCGACCCGGTCATAAGCTGAAAGTGAAAAAGAGCAGTCAATCGAGTGATATGCATGATCGAACAATTGGTGAGTGTTGGGAGGAGTGTTTTGGGAGAGCAAACAAATGATTGATCATTATCTATTTTTTGTTCGCAGCCTGTCCACACAAAGGTTGTAATAAAATGTTTCGTGATAATTCGGCGATGCGTAAACATTTACATACGCACGGACCGCGTGTACATGTTTGTGCCGAGTGCGGCAAGGCATTTGTGGAAAGTTCCAAACTGAAACGACATCAACTCGTGCATACCGGCGAGAAACCATTCCAGTGCACGTTTGATGGTTGTGGTAAACGATTTTCGTTGGATTTCAATTTGAGGTAAGTTTGAAGTGGAGAGAGACGGGTGTTGTGCTGAACGACTGAAGTATTTTTTGGTTTTTACTTTACAGAACACATGTCCGCATTCATACTGGCGATCGACCGTACGTGTGTCCATTCGATGGCTGTAATAAGAAATTCGCCCAATCGACAAATCTGAAGTCACACATTTTGACACATGCAAAAGCCAAGTAAGTATCTCTTCCGTCTAGTTTCAAAAGAGCTCTCATTTTTACCTGTCCACTCTTCTCTTTAATTCCAGACGAAATTCAGGCAATCGTAACTCGATAACAATGCCCAATCAAAACTTTGTCAAGTTAGAGATGTCTGATCTGGATAATAACTCTCCCTATATTGTCTATACAGATTGAAAAGATTTTAATTATAAATACAAAAAAAAAAACTATATTGTAATAATGTATGTTAAAATCTGTTGTATATAGAATATAAAAGAAACTGAAGATAAGTTGAAATGTGTTGTAAATGGTCAAATGAAAATTCATTGTAAAAAAAAAACAAAACGGAGAGAAGGTGTGAACTCTATACAAAATCATGTGGAAGAATAAAATGGATTTTACTAAGCAGAGATAAACTTAAAAAAAATGAAAAAGCATATTCAGTAGACAGTAAGACAGAAAAAAAAACGAAAAAAAAAACTAAAAACATAATAAATCGTACGATTAAACTGTGCAGTTCTAGTTTATATTTTAGCGTATTTCAGTGAAATTTTTAGTAAAGCAGACGATATTTATTATATCTCATGCGAAAAATCATGTTTTAATATTATTTACGATACAATTTACACAATAATTATACAGTTAGCGGCGTCGTTTTGTCTCGCTCTATTCATAGGATCATGTGTTTCTTATTATTACTATCATTAGTCTAAAAGTCGTTTAAACTCAATAAGATTATACCAAAAATTTAACAGAGTCCAATATTTGACTAAAACGGAAAATTGCGGATTGATCAATCTACATCATACATGTTAGTTCTTAATCAAACGAAGAGTCGCAGTGCGCTTTTACAACGTGTGAGTGTTGGGCGTAAATACGGACCAGATTCGTTGCACGCTGCTGATTGCCACATGCTGTGCATCGTGACAGTTCCCGATCGTGTTCGGAGCACACTTTGATTTTGAACTATTGAACTCAACTCAACAGAGATATAGAGAGAGAAGAGAGCGTGTCGTATTACCGACTGCACAAGTCGAAAATCCAAGTATGCTCTGATCCTTTGCGGTGGAATTGTATCGGAGAGTATCGTCCGTCTTTACGCCGAATCACTGGCATTTTAATTACGTAATTTTGGTATCCATTTATCTATATACATATACATATATATGTCTTCTCTCAGCAGAACGAGGAGATTTTTATCTCTCTCTGTCATAACATTTTTAATTTTTTTTTTTACATACATAGTTCGTGTAGTTTCTTTTTTATTAATTATTTTTATCACATACACACACACAATTGTATATAGAACTTTAAAGTAGGCGTAAGTAAATGTGAAAAATGACTAACCACAGGCCCATTGCTTATGCAAAAAGAATTTTTTTTTAACTTGAAACTGTGGAATGTCATCTTTTAATTGGCAAATTGGAAATTACATGAAATTTTTTTTTGATTCCTCCATCATATGCATATCCTCCTTATCTTTCGAAAAATAATTTCCCAGTTTCTGAATTCAACAAAATTGCAAAACACTCTTCAGTATGGGTGTAACAAAAAAAAAAAAACAAAAACTTTAGCCAAAACCGAAATCCGTAAGAAAGTCAAAACAACTGAGCATAAAACAATTAGTCATTAAGATTAATATTACTAGACTATAGACAGATATACAAAACACAAAAAAAAATCTATAAATTGAACAAGAAGGCGCGAAACACACCTCAGCAAAAAAAAAAAAACAAAAATCATGTTCTACGTACATGCTAAAAACTCTCAGACACATGAAATCGTTTTTAGAAAAGATAATGCACACGAAACATGTGACTCTGATTGTGTGTGTGTGCATATGCATTAAATATTGTCTATACAGACAAATGAATAGAAAAGAAAAATAGAAAAAACGATTGAAATAAATCATGTAAACACAAAAAAGAAAACACGCCTCCTCCTTATTAGCTGGTAATATGATTGTAAACGAAGTATTTTAAATAAGTGTATTTTTGATATTTAAATGCAATGGTAAAAATTATATTATATATATATAACGAATTGAAAAGGAAAAAAATTAAAGAAAAAAACAAAAACAAACAAACCAACAAAAAAATGGCGGAAATATACAGCAAATTAAAAACAAAAACGCATGATGCGACTTTTAATTGATCATTTTATGTTTTTTTTTTGTTACCTACACCGATAGCGTTACAGTCCGGTTGTCGTTCAGTTGGTTTTTCTCGCTACCCGGGCTGAATATTTTTGGATTTTCTGTTGTAGTGCTGATAGAAAACGACGTGAACCGCGCTATGCATTTTTTTCTATGTGCTTTGATATTTGTCGTCGTCGCCGCCCTATTGTCTCAAGCGACAATAAAGTAACGGCCCTGTCGAAATTCCTTTGAACTTTCGACTCGGTACGATTTCAAATGCATGTGGCCGCTAAAGGTTTAAGAGTTGGGGGTATGTCCCGTACAATCGTTTTGTGCTGAAAATCACATGAGGAATCATTTTCCTGTGAATTAGTGTAGTAGATGCTGGCCACCCTGTAGAGCAAGTGCCATGGATGAGTGTTGTGGCGATATTCCATTGAGTGGGCAGAATCTGATGGGTCTAATTTGTAGTTTTCTGGTAAGGCAGTTCATCCCCTCCGCAATTTGATTTGTTTATTTATTCATTTACCAAACAGCTATTTAACAATATTTGAACATTGTAATTGGGTGGGAAGTTTGGGCGAAATAAGGTTTAAAAGGTTCAGTGGACTAAGATGATAGAAGGGCCTTAGTCAAATTTAGACATATCAGGACAATAATGCATATTCAGTGAGTGGAAAATGCAACAGCATCTGCTAATGGGATCATACGAATTGTATGCCTAGTGTGTCTCAGATGATCGTTTAAAACCGATTTTATTACGGACAAAATCAACATTGATTGTGTCGTTAATGACGTCAAAAGTGAAACAGGAACAAAGTAGTGTTCTTTTGCAGAAAGAGTCATTAAATCAGTTGCTTTATATTTACATTTGTGGTGTTATCATTCCTCTACACAATTTTCGGCAATAACTGCATTGGTTTGGTTTTCGCTCTTCTGATGCTATCTAAACCAATCGTTGATATGATTGGGACATGATCAGAGAACGATTTGTCACCCTGTCTGAAATCCGCGATGAGAGTTTTATAAGCAATTTATTGAACATCCCAAGTCCGATGGCCTCAAGCGTAAAATAAGAAGACGTAGTGACACCGGATGGTGGGGTTGATGCCGATGTTGAGTCGCGAGTTAACTCCCGGAGAACTTCCATTAAAAAAATTAAAGAAAACTAAATTTTATCGATTTCACTGTTTAGATTTTTATCAGCTCTTCTTCCTTTGAATAACAATAACAGAGTGCGTGTATATAAATTTCGTCTTAACTTTACACTTCAAGAAAAATGCAATTCTGCTTATGCAGCAGCAGACCGGCTGGTATGTAACACAATAGTCGAGAAATTAAAATGTGCAAATTTGAAATATTAACGTTGTGAGAAAATTAAAATAGACAATTTAGCAAAATGTGAAATTTGACTGTTGGCGACAGGGCTGGGCGAAGGTAACGTAACGTAACAGGGCTGTGTGGAGGTATAGTAACTCGCGCATAAATAAAGCCCGAGCAGTATTTTTCAGTTTGACTCCTCTCTGGCGAAACAACAACATCTCCAGAAATACCAAACTCCGGATCTTCGAAAGCAATGTAAAATCCGTGCTTTTATATGGGTGTTCCACTTGGAAGGTGACAAGTGATATTACAACCAAACTACAAACTTTCGTGAATCAGTGCCTTCGACGCATCCTACAAATTCGCTGGCCTGAGGTAATCTCTAACGACGACCTCCTGGCCAAAATAAAGGGTCCGCCAATAAGCGCGCTCGAACTTTAAAATGAAATAAAGCAAGTTGTGTGAGAGGTATAAATGAAATTTATTTTTTGTTTGAAAGAGTATTCGAAGGCATTATGTATGGAAAATAACATCGTTCAAGTGGCCACCTCGGCTTCGCTTGGTGGCGCGCATACGAGAAGTCCAATTTTCAATGACTTTGGCGCACAAATCGGGCTGTATTTCATCGATGGCGTGGCGTATGTTGACTTTGAGGTCATCAGTGTTTTGTGGTTGGTTTGCGTAGACCTGCGATTTAAGAAAACCCCACAAGAAATAGTCTAGTGGGGTTAAATCGCACGATCTCGGTGGCCAGTTGATGTCGCCTCCGCGCGAGATAACCATTCCTCCGAAGCGCTCGTGCAGAAGATCCATTGTGGCGCGCGCTGTGTGGCTCGTAGCGCCGTCCTGCTGAAACCACATATCCTCGACATCCATATTGTCGATTTCATGCCAGAAAAATTCGTTATCATGGATCTGTATCGTTCGCCGTTTACCGTGATGGCCACACCATCGTCGTTCTCGAAAAAATACGGCCCGATGATGCCTCTGGCCCAAAATCCACACCAAACAGTTACCTTTGCTGGGTGCATTGCGACCTGGTGGACCTCCTGTGGATTGTTCTCGGCCCTGTAACGGCAATTCTGCTTGTTGACATTCCCATTTATCAAAAAATGTGCCTCATCGCTGCAGATGATTTTGCGACCATACTCGGGGTCGACTTCCAACTGCTCTAAAGCCCAATCAGCGAAGATACGGCGCTGTCTATGGTCGTTTATTTTGAGCTCTTGTGTCAGCTGGATCTTGTACGGATGCATGCCCAAATCCAGATGCAAGATTCGGCGAAGTGATGTTTCCGAAAGACTGAGTTCCTGTGCGCGACGTGAAATTGACTGTCGCGGATTTTCACACACACTATCGCGCACAGCGGCGTTTCGACGACGCGTCGGTGTTGGCTGATTGTTCACCGAACCTGTTGCCTCGAATTTGTTTATCAAACGACGGATAGTCGACTCAGCAGGACGACCAATTGCACCGTAAAATTGGCGGAGCGCGCGGAACGTTGCTCGAACCGATGAATGATTTTCGTAATAAGTTTTAATGATTTGCACATGTTGCTCGCAGCTGAATTGGTTTATGTTGATTTGTGAAGATACACTGAATAATAACAACTAGGTTTGATAACCCTACCACAAACAACATGGCCGCCATGAGCTGTCAACGATCGAGCGTCCCTATTGGCGGACCCTTTAGGATAGGCATCGACATCAAAAGGCGGAAGTGGCGGTGGATAGGTCACACACTTCGAAAAAAGCCAAAAAACATTGCAAGACAGGAATCCTCAGGGAACCGATGCAAGGCGTCGTGTGGGAAGACCCAAAACTACATGGAGAAGATCTGTTGAGGCAGAGGCAAAATCTATAGGCAAATCGTGGGACCAGCTAAAGGCGAAGGCTGCTAATAGACAGAGGTGAAAAAGAGGCGTAGTCACTGCTCTATGCCCCACTAGAGCGAACGCTCTAAGGGGCGGCTTTTCGCTAGTACTTCAATTAGAAAAAATTAAAAAAAGCCCAAAGAAAAAAATCAATATCAACTTCGATTTACCAAAGGTCTGCGGTTTCCTTTCTACAGATGAAAAACTAAAAGGGTAAAAAGGGTGCGCTCTACATCGACTTTTTCAAAACCCATTTCCGAAAATTTTCATTTGAAGACACAAAATTGCAAATATCTCGCTAAATATTGACCCTACGGGGGTCAAAGTTGGCGCTTTTTGGGTCAGCTTTGAGAGGCTGTATCTTTTGAACGGTGATAGCTAGGGCTCTGGTTTTTTCAGCAAAATGTAGCTCTCAATGCGCTCTACATCGACTTTTTCAAAACCCATTTCCGAAAATTTTCATTTGAAAATACAAAATTGCAAATATCTCGCTAAATATTGACCCTACGGGGGTCAAAGTTGGCGCTTTTTGGGTCAGCTTTGAGAGGCTGTATCTTTTGAACGGTGATAGCTAGGGCTCTGGTTTTTTCAGCAAAATGTAGCTCTCAATGCGCTCTACATCGACTTTTTCAAAACCCATTTCCGAAAATTTTCATTTGAAGACACAAAATTGCAAATATCTCGCTAAATATTGACCCTACGGGGGTCAAAGTTGGCGCTTTTTGGGTCAGCTTTGAGAGGCTGTATCTTTTGAACGGTGATAGCTAGGGCTCTGGTTTTTTCAGCAAAATGTAGCTCTCAATGCGCTCTACATCGACTTTTTCAAAACCCATTTCCGAAAATTTTCATTTGAAGACACAAAATTGCCAATATCTCGCTAAATATTGACCCTACGGGGGTCAAAGTTGGCGCTTTTTGGGTCAGCTTTGAGAGGCTGTGTCTCGAAAACGGTGATAGCTAGGGCTCTGGTTTTTTCAGCAAAATGTAGCTCTCAATGCGCTCTACATCGACTTTTTCAAAACCCATTTCCGAAAATTTTCATTTGAAAACACAAAATTGCAAATATCTCGCTAAATATTGACCCTACGGGGGTCAAAGTTGGCGCTTTTTGGGTCAGCTTTGAGAGGCTGTGTCTCGAAAACGGTGATAGCAAGGGCTATGGTTTTTTCAGCAAAATGTAGCTCTCAATGCGCTCTACATCGACTTTTTCTAAACCCATTTCCGAAAATTTTCATTTGAAAATACAAAATTGCAAATATCTCGCTAAATATTGACCCTACGGGGGTCAAAGTTGGCGCTTTTTGGGTCAGCTTTGAGAGGCTGTGTCTCGAAAACGGTGATAGCAAGGGCTATGGTTTTTTCAGCAAAATGTAGCTCTCAATGCGCTCTACATCGACTTTTTCTAAACCCATTTCCGAAAATTTTCATTTGAAAATACAAAATTGCAAATATCTCGCTAAATATTGACCCTACGGGGGTCAAAGTTGGCGCTTTTTGGGTCAGCTTTGAGAGGCTGTGTCTCGAAAACGGTGATAGCAAGGGCTATGGTTTTTTCAGCAAAATGTAGCTCTCAATGCGCTCTACATCGACTTTTTCTAAACCCATTTCCGAAAATTTTCATTTGTAAACACAAAATTGCAAATATCTCGCTAAATATTGACCCTACGGGGGTCAAAGTTGGCGCTTTTTGGGTCGGCTTTGAGAGGCTGTATCTTTTGAACGGTGATAGCTAGGGCTCTGGTTTTTTCAGCAAAATGTAGCTCTCAATGCGCTCTACATCGACTTTTTCTAAACCCATTTCCGAAAATTTTCATTTGAAAATACAAAATTGCAAATATCTCGCTAAATATTGACCCTACGGGGGTCAAAGTTGGCGCTTTTTGGGTCAGCTTTGAGAGGCTGTGTCTCGAAAACGGTGATAGCAAGGGCTATGGTTTTTTCAGCAAAATGTAGCTCTCAATGCGCTCTACATCGACTTTTTCAAAACCCATTTACGAAAATTTTCATTTGTAAACACAAAATTGCAAATATCTCGCTAAATATTGACCCTACGGGGGTCAAAGTTGGCGCTTTTTGGGTCGGCTTTGAGAGGCTGTATCTTTTGAACGGTGATAGCTAGGGCTCTGGTTTATTCAGCAAAATGTAGCTCTCAATGCGCTCTACATCGACTTTTTCAAAACCCATTTACGAAAATTTTCATTTGAAAACACAAAATTGCAAATATCTCGCTAAATATTGACCCTACGGGGGTCAAAGTTGGCGCTTTTTGGGTCAGCTTTGAGAGGCTGTGTCTCGAAAACGGTGATAGCTAGGGTTCTGTTTTTTTCAGCAAAATGTAGCTCTCAATGCGCTCTACATCGACTTTTTCTAAACCCATTTCCGAAAATTTTCATTTGAAAATACAAAATTGCAAATATCTCGCTAAATATTGACCCTACGGGGGTCAAAGTTGGCGCTTTTTGGGTCAGCTTTGAGAGGCTGTGTCTCGAAAACGGTGATAGCAAGGGCTATGGTTTTTTCAGCAAAATGTAGCTCTCAATGCGCTCTACATCGACTTTTTCAAAACCCATTTACGAAAATTTTCATTTGTAAACACAAAATTGCAAATATCTCGCTAAATATTGACCCTACGGGGGTCAAAGTTGGCGCTTTTTGGGTCGGCTTTGAGAGGCTGTATCTTTTGAACGGTGATAGCTAGGGCTCTGGTTTTTTCAGCAAAATATAGCTCTCAATGCGCTCTACATCGACTTTTTCAAAACCCATTTACGAAAATTTTCATTTGAAAACACAAAATTGCAAATATCTCGCTAAATATTGACCCTACGGGGGTCAAAGTTGGCGCTTTTTGGGTCAGCTTTGAGAGGCTGTGTCTCGAAAACGGTGATAGCTAGGGCTATGGTTTTTTCAGCAAAATGTAGCTCTCAATGCGCTCTACATCGACTTTTTCAAAACCCATTTCCGAAAATTTTCATTTGAAAATACAAAATTGCAAATATCTCGCTAAATATTGACCCTACGGGGGTCAAAGTTGGCGCTTTTTGGGTCAGCTTTGAGAGGCTGTGTCTCGAAAACGGTGATAGCAAGGGCTATGGTTTTTTCAGCAAAATGTAGCTCTCAATGCGCTCTACATCGACTTTTTCAAAACCCATTTACGAAAATTTTCATTTGAAAACACAAAATTGCAAATATCTCGCTAAATATTGACCCTGCGGTGGTCAAAGTTGGCGCTTTTTGGGTCAGCTTTAAGAGGCTGTATCTCGAAAACGGTGATAGCTAGGGCTC
The DNA here is from genome assembly GCA_949715475.1 of Microchrysa polita. NCBI lineage: Eukaryota > Metazoa > Arthropoda > Insecta > Diptera > Stratiomyidae > Microchrysa > Microchrysa polita. The sequence goes on along the minus strand of OX454422.1, from coordinate 10,224,697 downwards.
TGGTTTATTCAGCAAAATGTAGCTCTCAATGCGCTCTACATCGACTTTTTCAAAACCCATTTACGAAAATTTTCATTTGTAAACACAAAATTGCAAATATCTCGCTAAATATTGACCCTACGGGGGTCAAAGTTGGCGCTTTTTGGGTCGGCTTTGAGAGGCTGTATCTTTTGAACGGTGATAGCTAGGGCTCTGGTTTTTTCAGCAAAATATAGCTCTCAATGCGCTCTACATCGACTTTTTCTAAACCCATTTCCGAAAATTTTCATTTGAAAATACAAAATTGCAAATATCTCGCTAAATATTGACCCTACGGGGGTCAAAGTTGGCGCTTTTTGGGTCAGCTTTGAGAGGCTGTGTCTCGAAAACGGTGATAGCAAGGGCTATGGTTTTTTCAGCAAAATGTAGCTCTCAATGCGCTCTACATCGACTTTTTCAAAACCCATTTACGAAAATTTTCATTTGTAAACACAAAATTGCAAATATCTCGCTAAATATTGACCCTACGGGGGTCAAAGTTGGCGCTTTTTGGGTCGGCTTTGAGAGGCTGTATCTTTTGAACGGTGATAGCTAGGGCTCTGCTTTTTCAGCAAAATATAGCTCTCAATGCGCTCTACATCGACTTTTTCAAAACCCATTTACGAAAATTTTCATTTGAAAACACAAAATTGCAAATATCTCGCTAAATATTGACCCTACGGGGGTCAAAGTTGGCGCTTTTTGGGTCAGCTTTGAGAGGCTGTGTCTCGAAAACGGTGATAGCTAGGGCTATGGTTTTTTCAGCAAAATGTAGCTCTCAATGCGCTCTACATCGACTTTTTCAAAACCCATTTCCGAAAATTTTCATTTGAAAACACAAAATTGCAAATATCTCGCTAAATATTGACCCTACGGGGATCAAAGTTGGCGCTTTTTGGGTCAGCTTTAAGAGGCTGTATCTCGAAAACGGTGATAGCTAGGGCTCTGATTTTTTCAACAAAATGTAGCTCTCAATGCGCTCTACATCGATTTTTTCTAGACCCATTTCCGAAAATTTTCATTTGAAAACACAAAATTGCAAATATCTCGCTAAATATTGACCCTACGGGGGTCAAAGTTGGCGCTTTTTGGGTCAGCTTTGAGAGGCTGTGTCTCGAAAACGGTGATAGCTAGGGCTCTGGTTTTTTCAGCAAAATGTAGCTCTCAACGCGCTCTACATCGACTTTTTCAAAACCCATTTACGAAAATTTTCATTTGAAAACACAAAATTGCAAATATCTCGCTAAATATTGACCCTACGGGGGTCAAAGTTGGCGCTTTTTGGGTCAGCTTTGAGAGGCCGTATCTTTTGAACGGTGATAGCTAGGGCTCTGGTTTTTTCAGCAAAATGTAGCTCTCAATGCGCTCTACAACGACTTTTTCAAAAGCCATTTCCGAAAATTTTCATTTGAAAATACAAAATTGCAAATATCTCGCTAAATATTGACCCTACGGGGGTCAAAGTTGGCGCTTTTTGGGTCAGCTTTGAGAGGCTGTATCTTTTGAACGGTGATAGCTAGGACTCTGTTTTTTTTTCAGCAAAATGTAGCTCTCAATGCGCTCTACATCGACTTTTTCAAAACCCATTTCCGAAAATTTTCATTCGAAAATACAAAATTGCAAATATCTCGCTAAATATTGACCCTACGGGGGTCAAAGTTGGCGCTTTTTGGGTCAGCTTTGAGAGGCTGTATCTTTTGAACGGTGATAGCTAGGGTTCTGTTTTTTTCAGCAAAATGTAGCTCTCAATGCGCTCTACATCGACTTTTTCAAAACCCATTTCCGAAAATTTTCATTTGAAAACTCAAAATTGCAAATATCTCGCTAAATATTGACCCTACGGGGGTCAGCTTTGAGAGGCTGTGTCTCGAAAACGGTGATAGCTAGGGCTCTGGTTTTTTCAGCAAAATGTAGCTCTCAATGCGCTCTACATCGACTTTTTCAAAACCCATTTCCGAAAATTTTCATTTCAAAACACAAAATTGCAAATATCTCGCTAAATATTGACCCTAGGGGGTCAAAGTTGGCGCTTATTGGGTCAGCTTTGAGAGGCTGTGTCTCGAAAACGGTGATAGCTAGGGCTCTGGTTTTTTCAGCAAAATGTAGCTCTCAATGCGCTCTACATCGACTTTTTCAAAAGCCATTTCCGAAAATTTTCATTTGAAAACACAAAATTGCAAATATCTCGCTAAATATTGACCCTACGGGGGTCAAAGTTGGCGCTTTTTGGGTCAGCTTTGAGAGGCTGTATCTTTTGAACGGTGATAGCTATGGCTCTGGTTCTTTCAGCAAAATGTAGCTCTCAATGCGCTCTACATCGACTTTTTCAAAACCCATTTCCGAAAATTTTCATTTGAAGACACAAAATTGCAAATATTTCGCTAAATAGTGATTTGATCTCCGTAGGATGAGATCTAAAGTTTTTGTTTAGTCTGTTGAGTAACAGGAGAGCAAATCCACAAAATAAATATTGAACTCCCGAAGAAATTCATATGAAATGAGAACTGGGGAGTCGAATAAATGCCGAGCACATTAAGGTTTTTAAAACAGACTCCTCTGTGAGAATTGTTATCCAAAGGCATTATCAATATTTTTTTGGAGTTTTTTTTTCTATAATTTCCATCGACATTTCGCAGCATAATTTAACTTCAATTCGCCAAACGTTCGCGTGAATGGATTACTTAAGTTGGTTCCGATTGCATTGATTCTGCGAAGAAAGTGGTTTAGATTTTAGCAAGATAAGGGATCGAACTACAGAACAAATTGCCAGAGCTTCCTAATTTGTGTTCGGACATGCTTATATCGGAATTTGGCTAGGTTCTCCCGATTTAACTAGCTCTGACCTTAATCTCTTTAAACAATTTCGAGATGACGCATTTATAAAAATAAGCCATGCACATTGAAAAGCCTGAAGCAATCCGGCTAATTGAAGTTTTTAAGGAATTAATGGAAAACAACTGCAGGAGGTTAGTAATGAAAGCGAGCACAAGTTTTCGGCCCAACATTTTTGAGGGCAGAGTTTTCTGCATTTTCGATTTCTTTACATCAAGCTTTAAAATTTGGAAATGCCATACAAAGTCTGTAAGGCCTTGCTGAACTGAGGTGAATTGCGCTTAAGAGTACCTATGTATGATAGCTCAACGGTAGTTTGAGTCCCAATGTAACCATGAATTTTTGTGTTGTTGTTTTTTTAATGCTCTTAGGTCAGCTGGTTTCACTATGTAAACTGTTTTGCAGCGACGACCATGAGTTCAAACATTTGATTCAAGAGAAAAAACCCTTTGAATCGGTTCTCCAACAACCATCACAACTATACATCCAGATCAGTGTTTCCCAAACTCAGGGGCGCACTCCTTAATGAGGCCCGACGATTAGGGAAGTGGGGGGTAAGCAAAACTCTTATGTTAATGCCGTTTGTAAATTATGGTTTCCTTCAACGCCAACCATTCTGACTTGAATTTCTTTCGAAACTCAACAGGGGTAATCCGTTGTTGCAAAACGTTGGAAATTGCCTACAATTTTATTTTCTTCGATTAAAAAAAAAATCGCTGCTACTAAATACGTTTAATGACCACAGCTGATGATATGGCTGATTGAAATTGATAAAGTTCGCGATTCTGAAAAGAACCGCACCAATCAGCTAGTTTTTGTATGAATAAAATGAATTTTTAGTAAAAATCTGGCGGATTTTGTTTTTTTGGTATCACTGAAGCCATGGTGACGGCCGTACTCACGACGAAATTCAGCATGTGAAGATCACGAAATTTAAATACTTCAAAAAAATTCCATTAGTTTAAAATATGGGCTGCAATAACAAAAAAATGTTCAAACAATATAAAATGCGTAAATAGATCCTAAACATACATGTAAAATTAAAAGCATTCCTTGCCAACGGCAATTTTTGCACACCTATTTTCTTGGGGGAGGGGGGGCGTCAGGATCAACAGACCTCGCAAAGGGGCACGAACTGGAAATATTCAGAGCCACTGATCTAGATAGTATGGATATCTACTACATATATCAATCTGTTTGGTACAGTACCGAAGGGGCGGCAATTTGTCCTCTTGCCCGGGGCGGTGTAAGTGAGTGTAAGAAAGAGAGAGAATATTGTAAGATAATATTGAAAGTATTTTTTTTTTATGGGAGACGGCAACTCTATCTTATTTGATGTTACGATGCCGATGTTGCCGTTACGTTAAGCTGACCAGACGTACAGCATTTTGCTGTACAGTACACCATTTCGACCTGACGTACAGCACTGAGAAATGTACAGCAAAATGTACAGCATTCCAAATGTCACACAATGAAACCTAGTTCACTAGAGAATAAGCTCTCGGTGAGGCCTGTGTTCAGATTTGCCTGCTAGGCTTCATGCACACGACGCGAAAACGGCTCGCAAGCTCGACACATCGAAATGCATTGGCTCTTATGGGAAGCTCACGACAGCGAGAGCCGTGCCGCTGTCAAATCACAACTAGCGAGACGTATTTTCACATATCGTGCACCACAATCCGCAAATTCACGGCTCGCGAGCCGTGTTTTGACTGTGCATGGCTCTCGCTTGCTGTCGCTCGTCATGAGCTTCCCATAAGAGCCAATGCATTTCGATGTGTCGAGCTTGCGAGCCGTTTTCGCGTCGTGTGCCTGAAGCCCTACGGCCGCCGAAAAATGCGATTTTAATTAATTTTCCTTATCACAAAACAATGATAAATTCAGCCACTGTACTCCATCCGAATCCTTTATCAACCTCTATAAGAAAATGCATACTGAAGAAAGAACTCGGCATGAGTTTTAGATAAAGTTTTTTTTTCCACAACATTGCCTTAGAATCCATTTAAATCGGTGTTAAGAGACCAGGGCAGGGGATCAGGATGGCATCATCAATGTAACGACGGAATAATGCAACCAGATTTAGGTAAGATTTAGACCTCCGGTTCCTCCCTAGGTTTACTTTAATCCTGTGGCTCGCCTCACTCAGATCTCTCACTGTCTGTCGCGCATTAAGGTACGTGTTCGTAGAGACGACGCATATGATGATTGGTCTGGGATCGTACTTTTGCATCCAATTCCGAGCCATATCTTCATAATTATTAAATGTTGCTACTTTCCTTGTGACGACTATGACCTAAAAGAACATGTATGTAAAGAAAATATATGCATATAATGCTCAGAACCGGTGGTTTAACTGCGATCGCTGAGCGATCATCACATGAGTCGTCTCTACGAACACGTACCTTTAGAGAGCTCGCCAGTGTTGTTGTGAAATAGGTGCGAGCGCAGCGATGGGTGATGTCATGGAAGGCAATTCGTAAGATTTAAACCTTTAATTTGTGCATACGTTTATTTAGATCCTGTGGCTCGCCTTTCGCTTCGGTTAGACCCCGCTCTGTCTGTTGCACTTTTCATAATTTGCCAACGTCCTTCCAGCACTGGTGGGAAGCGGATAAAGCGAGGTGCGATCGCAGCCAGCGATGAGTCGATGGAAGGCAATTCCTAAGACTTAGACCTCTGGCTCGTCCTTAGGTTTACTTAAATCATGTAGCTAGCCTACTTAAATCTCGTCTGTCACGCTTTTCAGAATTCGCCCACATGCAACCTAGCGCTGCTGGGAAATAGGATAAGACGAGCGCAACGAGCGGTGAGCCAATGTAAGGCAATTCACAAAACTTAGACCATACGTTTACTAACATCCTTTGGCTAGCTCTTCACTTCGTTCAGACCATGTCTGTCGCGCTTTTTAAAATTTGCCGACATTTTTACGGCGTAGTCCGTAGTGCTGCTGCGAAGAGTGGTAGACACATAGACCTATGACTCGTCCGTATAATTACTTAGATCCTGTAGCTCGCCCTTCGCTTGACTCAGACCTTGCTCTGTCTGTCGCGCATTACACAATTTGACAACTTACGCAGACCTGGGACCTGGAAGTATAGCTGATATTTTGCCTGAAAACCGAATTCCCTAAGTATGTGTACAGCATTGGGCCTTCGGAAGTCTGGTCACCTTACGTTACGTTACCGCCTTCATTATTATGTTACTGCTTGGTATAACAAAACTTTTCAGAATATCCTCCAGTTCGTTCTGACCGTCGATATTTCCGGGATACCTACAAAATCCCGAAAAACAAAATCCCGCCCATTCATAATCCCGTCTTTTCCAAAAAATCCCGCTTTACATTATCCCGACATTACGAAATCCCGCCATATCAAAATCCCGCCACCTCAAAGTCCCGCCATTCCAAAATCCCGCCATTTCAAAATCCCGCTATTAAATAATAAAAAAAACTCGCCAAAATACCGCCATTTTTTTTTATTGTTAACAAAACATAGATATGCGTTCGACTCATCAATTATTTACATTAGTTTATGCATCAAGTTTTTAAAAAAATCCGTTTTTTCATAGTCTTCTTTAGATGCAAGTATATTCCTTAACTGCTGGTTACGTCTAAAGACCTTTTGGATGCGACCTTCGGATCGGGACGGCTCAACTTGGTTTTTAGCTAGGAGCAATTCTTTACCTAGTGATTCCACCAGCCGGTACAGACCGATATGGCTTTTCCTTGTGATAAAGTTAAATCGTTTGTGCCAAGCCTCAACAATATTTTGAGTTCTTGGAAAATTTGCTGCAACTGTGTCAGCAATACTCCAGAACTTAGGCAGGTACCTTGGTTTTCCTGGCTTTCGCGCACGCGATTTATGAAAGAATACTTACCTTTTGTGACCAGTGGCGTGCACAGCCATTTTGTGGAGGGTATGCAAAATTAAAACCGAAGAAAAGATGATAAATACGAGTATGAACGCTTTTTGATATGTCGAAATAAAAAGGAAGGTTAGTGTTTCCTAAGTAATTGAGTAATCTCAGGATAACTAAAAATGAGGAAAAACCGCCTAATTTATTTTAGAAAACACTAAAATAGGTATAATAAAAATAACTTTGTAACGTTAACAAAACAGTGCTTGAAAATTATTTAAATCAATCAAACAAATACAAACATTCGCATTGTAAGATTTATTGATTTTCTCAAATGTGTACACTGTAGGCATACAAACCATCTTTTGTAATATGTACATAACACAGTGTGACTAACAAAATGCATACATAGCTATGCAACCAGCCCCGTACAAAAATGTCCATTATTATTTGTTTCTGATTAGTAAAATACATTCTCTTTCAAAAAATAATAAATTTATGTTTCAACATTGTTTAAATATTAAAAACAAACAAAGGAAACATTTTGTCAAAATTGAACGACACATTTTGGGACCTACTGTTTATTTCCGCTTTGGTTCCCTTTGCTCAAATCTTATCACGACATTTTTCGCCGCTTGTGCTATAGTCATCGTTCGTCCGTCAACTTTGTTCGCCAACGCCAAGGCAGGCGTGCTTCTCTTCACCATATAAACCTGCAACATTATTGCAGTTGAAATTTTTCATTTCGTATGGAGATTACAAGCACGGCGAAATGGTGCTTATCGAGCATACTCTAGTCGCGGCGAAAAAACGATGTCAGTGGAACCTACACTACCTATGTATATAAAGATGGCGCTGGTACATTTATTGAGGAAAGAATTAACAGTGAAATCAGTAATTATTTTCATGAACTTGTATGAAAAAAATGTTTTTAAATGAGAGGGTATGCACTGCTTATTTGCATATATGGAGTGCACGCCACTGTTTGTGACAGGATATTGAAAAGCGGGATTTTGAATAAGCGGGTTATTGAAATGGCGGGATTATGGATTGGTGGGATTTTGATTAGACGGGATTCTAGTTGAGCGGGATTTTTAATTGGCGGGATTTTGAAATGGCGGGATATTGAATGTCGGGATTTTTAAAAACAGGAATATGATAGGCGGGATAACGTACCCATATTTCCGAATTTAATCTTATTCTCAGATCCCACATTTATTTCCAACGAGTCATCTTTTATCAGAACACGGAGGTTCTTATATTCCTGTGGTTTTTGAATGTTTAACCAGGCAGTTACGTTGCATTTCGTAAGGCAAATAAATCATTTTGGACCGAGGTGCCTGTGTTTCGCAGCTGTTTTATATTTCGGAAAGCAACGAATGTAAACGTCGCCAAATCTCGATATTTTTAAAACTAAGAAAAAAGTAAAACACCTCTCCATTTTATTTATTTTTATTCATTTCACTTTATTATTCTTTTTTTCGTTTTTTTTGGTAATTTTTCATTTTTTTTTAATCTTAATCTTACCACTGTATGATCGGTTTTTGGTTAAATACATTCATCCATTTAACATTTTGTTTTTAGTGTGTGTGTAGTTGTCTTCTTCTTCTTCTTTTTTTGTTCATAATATATTCATTTGTTTGTCTTGTGTGTGTGTGTATCTTATTTTGATACATTTTGTTCCTTAGAATATAGTTATTTTTGTATATATTTTTTCAATGTTTGTTTTAACAATTTTGACGCGATTTATGTTGATTTTATATTTTTGTTTTAGTTTTTTATCGGTTGATTTTTATTTTTCAGTATTTCGTTGGGTCTTGAGTAATTTTTTGTCTGCTTTTGAATAGTTTTTGTTTTATTTTATTTTTGATTTGATCGATTTTTTGTTTTGATTTCTTCTTTTTCGTAGTTATCTTTTTAAATCATATATTAACAGTAAATTCATATGTACAAAATATTTCGGTTTCGGTTTGTTTTTGGATCGTGTATTAATTTTGATTTGAATTTTTTTTATTGTGGATCGTGTGTGTGTGTGTGTCTACATATTATGATCAAAGGGGCCAATGCGACGTTTAGCAAATCTTTAATTAAAAATAAAACGGTGATATTCCATAGACGGGATTGGTGTTTTTGAATTGTGTAGTAGATGATCATTTCGGGGCACCTTTTTCAGTACAATTCAGTACTGTATGCGGTGGAATGTACTGAAGAAGGGCACAACTACGCAGGGCTGGATTTCCCGTATGGGCAGCCTGGGCGACTGACCGGCGGCGGCTGAAACAGAATGTGCCTTTATCCAGCCATAGCCAAAGAATGGTTGTACTCAAAATTGCAGTTTTTCGAAGACTGTATTTTGAGAACACTCACTTTTGTGTACAAAAAGAGTCTCCGAGATAGAATGTTTGGAAAACTGGCAACAGTGCCGTTCGTACGTAGGGGTATTCAGGGCTCAAACACTTTTCGAAATTAATTAATGATACAGTGATGAAAAATACAATTTTCGATTTTAATTTAAAATTTTAATAATAATGCTGGTTTAAAGTTGACTCTATGGTAAACTGGACACAGAGGTAGAGATTTCTGACAAAAATGTTTATATCTTTTTGATCCTGTCACAAAAAAATAAAATGTCTGCTTTCTTTATGGAACGACCCAATCAAATTTATTGTTTTGACAAAGATTGGGTCGTTCCATAGAGAAAGTAGGCATTTTTTTATTCGAATTGCACGCACTGACTGAAATGATCTATAGGTCAAATAATTGCTTAAGCTTAAAAAAAACTTGCAGCTCTGTTTATCATAGACAAAAAAATGACCTCATGAAGATTATTCGCATGTTTCGACCATCCTTACCAGAATCTTAGAAACATCTTTGCTTGGACGTGGCCAGGATTTGGTTTCGAGAGGGTTCCAGTTCCAACGTTTACTATCAAAAATTTTGGTGGAGATTTTTCAATTTTTCGCCATAGCTAGGCTAAGCTATTTCACTAAAATTATTATACGAATTAATAAAGAGACCATAGTCATAGTTATCTCCTAAAAGCTATGGATAATATGGTTCTCTTGCAAAATAGTCACCAATCTAGGCTGCGATTTGGGGTTTCGTTACCCAGTGAAGATTTTTTTGGCAACTTAAAATGGCATGTCTGCCACTATTGATAAGTCGGTACATTGGGTGACGAAATCTAATATGGTGATCGGAAGAATATGAAAAAAAAAATCCAGAGGTACATTCACTCCTAGATGATGAAAGACAATGTTCCCTTTCTAAAAGGCGTCATTATATTGCGCTGCCAGATTCCTCTCGTTGCATTCATCTTCGACCCAGTGGTGTAGATAAGGGGGGGGGGGGGGGTTAAGGGGATCAATCCCCTCCTCCGGTTAAACTTTTTTATTATTACTTTAGGTTACGTAAAACAAAGCAAAAGTAAACTTTTTGCTGGAATTATTCAACGTGTGTTGTGTTAAAACGTGAAACCATTTTCAGAACTGCAATTAAAAATTTGGTACTTCTACAAATTTCAATTTTATAATAACGGGTGGTCCAACTAGAATGCACGATGTTATAATTGAGTGTCACACCTTAACGGTAAGTTTCTCGCCCAACTTTATTAGACATTTCCTTGCTTCAGTGTTTGGCAAATTCAAGCACGGAGAAGTACACAATTGAGCGCGGCGTTAAGGTCGTAGCCTTTTATGAAAATGGACGTTCAAGTCAAAATGCTTTTCGTGCACTTCGTGTCAACATAATCGACCAAATAACGGACTTATTGTGGCCAGAATTTGAGGATATGGACCTGGACGATATGTGGTTCCAACAGTAATCTAGAAGTGCTGCTCGAAAAATTAAATGTAAGCCCTAATTGAAAATCTGTTGCCGGGAAATCTTAATGTTCGGTTCAAAAATTTAAAACTAATGTCAAACACGGAGTGCTCTTCCACAGAAGCGCAATTCAAATAATGGGGAAATATACAGTACATAAGATTATAAAGATTTCTTTAGGAGAATGAAAAGCCAATGCGAATGAAGAGAAAACGCTGACAAACGACTCCAATTTTTGAGCATCCTTTATTGTTTGAGTTTACCAGCATTCTTTTTTCTTTTTTTAAATTAAAATTTGACGAAAGGTTAGAAATTTCAAAAATTGGAAGATATATAGTATTATGCAGGCGGTAATTCGAAAACAAATAAACGGAGTTCCGCGGTACCCTAGATCTGTCAGGAGTTTTGCAAAGGTATCAAAAAATTGGAAAAATGTAACAATCCATACGAAAAAATGTTTGTAAGTTTTAAAATTCCGAAGCTTAGTCTGCTACACTGTATCGGGAATCAACTTAACTGTAAATTATATTTTACCAGCATCAAAGACTCGACGGACTTTTTTTTACAATTTTCTACTATATGAAATGGAAAAGGAAGTAGTGTGTACCTAAAAATAAAGCATGTCCACAGTATTTGTGCCGAGGTTTTTGGAATTTAAATTTGGGCCCAAATAAATTAGAGGATTAAATTTGTGTTAACAGTTCAAATTTTAAGTTCGGTATGCTTCTGAAACAATTGGCTGATAGCTAGGGCCTCGAAACTTACAGCAAATATATATAGCTGCTTGCATGTCCAACAAGTTTGAACAGTTTTGAAATATCTTCTTACGAATTTCTGAGTTATCGGAATATTTATATTTAAAAACACAAAAGCTGTATTTTATCCACATATACTCGGCATTCCCAACGAGCTCTCGTCTTCAAAATTTCCCTTTTCTGGACATATATGGTTAATTTTAATTCCTATGTTGATGTGATCCGGCCATAAAAGCAGTGACGCTAGGTGTTCCGTGATTCCGAAAAGTTGGGGAACCACTGGCCTAACCCAATACATATAAAGCTCTGATACCCAAAATCACAGTAGCGAAAATTTGGACGAAAATTGGAATGCTGTGGATTACCGTCGTAAAATGCCAAAATTATCGATGCAATATTTTCAGGACTCTGTTTTTTGGTAAAAAAAAATTGCTAGTTTTAAGGGTAATAAATACAGAAATTGTTATTCTGAAATTCAACATAATGATAACCGAAAAAGTATAAACGTATAAGTAATCTTGGAAAAGTATCCCCTCCTCTCCGAAAAGCTATCTACGCCACTGCTTCGACCATGTGAAGTGATTTCATTGACTCGAAATTGAGATACTCCAGCCAAATTTGTCAATACTCTGGAAATTACGCACTTCTTTCTTTTTCTTTGCCGAAGGCGACATCGATTTGGAGTCATGTGGTGGAGCTTCAGATTAAGCTCGATAAGTATTTCCTAACAAAAAAAAAAAAATTAAAAATAAATTAACATGCCTATTTGAATCGACTAACGAAAACGAAACCTCTTCCCCAAAATAGGGCTGTGAGTAGGAAGGATTTTTGCTTCAGAACCTATATGGTTTCAGGAAGCTGAGGCAACAACGCGCGCTGTTTTCATTTCTTACTATGGACGTTCCTGAAATGACGCATCACGAGTTTATTAAACTAGCCACGCAAAATGGATATACATACTAAGCTTTCTCGTCCCAAGGTTAGCTTAGGTTAGGTAAAGGGGCTGCTGAGTTTATCCCCAGCGCACTTAGACCAGACTTGGTCCGTTGTGATACCTCTGTAGAATTCGAATCTAATAACCTATTAAGCTGAGAACCACCCCGTGCTAACAATGAATTTGTTGAGCAGTATTGGGCTCACATCACGAAGATCGTCCGTATCATAAAAATACCTGGAACCAAGATAACGGTTTCGTTTCTCGGCCAAAGCAGGACATTGACAGAGTAAGTGATGTACGCTCTCTTCCTCCTCCTCGTCATCACAGCTTCTACAGAAGTCATTGTGGGGAATTCGGAGCATTCTAGCAAGATTTCCAATAGGACAATGCCCCGTTATAACCCCCACTACATTCCGAATATGCTTTCTGTCCAAAGACAGTAACATGGTTGATCGAACAAAATCTAGCTTTGGCCATATCAACCGCGTCGTATTGCAAGTACAACCATAGGTCCATCTTGCATTGGGCCTGCGTTCAACAGCGGTTTTTATTACCATTGCACAAGCAGCAGATGGCGTTTTTATGTTGTAACGATCGCCTTCAGCGGCACTAGTTGACGCAAGTCGCGCCAAGTCGTCTGCGCGTCGATTCCCTTCGAAGCCACTATGACCCGGTATCCAGCATAGCGTAATATCGATGAAACGACCCATCTCTCTCAGTACTAACCGGCACTTCTCGATGATTTTTGATGTGGTTAGCACTGATTCAAGTGATCTAATAGCAGCCTGACTATCGGTGAAGAGTATAACGTTTCTTCCTGTGACGACGTACCTACCCAACCAATTTAGGGCCTCCAAAATCGCTGAGACCTCTGCTTGTAGAACACTACAGAAGTTAGGGAGACTGAGAGACAAGTTAATGTTCAGTTCCTCAGAGTATATTCCGATACCCACTCCTGCGTCCGTCTTCGAACCATCAGTATAAATTGCAATGGATGCACTAGGGAGGGATATGCTATTATCCCACGCTTCCCTTGACGGGATCAGGCTACAATGGTTTCTTCCAAATAGGTATTTGGGAACAGTGTAGTCAGTTGCTGGGGGCAGGTTGAAGTTGCGAAGAATCGTTGAGTGCCCATAGTCCAGCGCTCGCCACAGGTCAGTTTCACGAAGACACAACGCCGTGCATGCCGCCATCCGTTGACCGAAGACGTCCAGTCCCAGGACTATCTCTAGTCCCAATCAAGGTGTTGTATGAAAAGCTCCAGTTATGAGAAGAGATGCCAACCTTTGAACTTTGACGAGCAAGCTATAATAGGTGGCGGTACTTAGTGCTGTCCACCACACGCTAACTCCATAAAGTAGAATAGGCCGCACAATAGCTGTGTACAACCAATACACAACTTTTGGTTGCAGGCCCCACGTTTTCCCGATTGTTTTCTTGCATGAGTAAAGTGCCACAGTAGATTTGTTCACCCTTTCTTCAATGTTTGGTTTCCACTTTAATTTCTTGTCTAAAATCAGACCAAGAAATTTGGCCGTGTCGGACAACTCTAGTTGTGTGCCCCCTAGTCTAGGCAAGGTAATAGTAGGAATCGTGCGCCTCCTAGTAAAGAGGACTAAGTCCGTTTTTGCTGGGTTAATTCCCACGCCACTGAGGTTAGCCCAGTCCGTTAAGATAGTCAGGGCGTTCCCTAATAACCCGCTAAGAGTGTCAGGAAACTTGCCCCTAACAGCTATAGCAACGTCATCAGCATAAGCTAAGACTTTGCATCCGATACTTTCCAGGTTAAGAAGCAATTGGTTAATCGCTATATTCCAGAGTAAAGGAGATAGGATGCCTCCTTGTGGAGTGCCCCTACAAACATATCTGCAGACAGAGGAGGCACCCAGACTACTCTGAATGCGTCTCGTGGTAAGTAGCATATTCACGAGGGTACATATAGAATCATCAACATATAGATTCCGAAGAGCATTCGTAATCGCCGTGGGCTTGATATTTCTTGTCCCAAGTTCTTGTTACAGTATTCACTCGTATCCAATTTAATGTATCAAGAAATTGATCACCCAGCTGATGTCCTAATTACGAGTGGTATGATCAGGGCCGGATTTACCATATGGAAAACCTGGGCAACAGCCCGGGGCGGCATATTTCTGAAAATTTCAGGTTAAATAAATTAAAAAAAATCTGCAAAAGTCGTTCCTTCGGTCAGTGTCGGTTTTATTATATCTGACGTCAGTAGGCGTTTCGACTTTTCCAACCTACCGAGCTTGCCCCTTATTTTTATAATCCAACGATTAATCAATTGATCCTTGGACTCCTAAATTGTTTCAATATGGCTGGCTAACGAATTAAGTGAACACTTCTAAAATATCAGTGCACGGGAATCGTGCGTGGAAGAAGTAACATACACTCGCAGCCAAGGAAACCGGGCGTTTACTTTTTTTTTGCTTGTACCCTATTATAACGAAAGGTCTTCACCATATCAATAATGCGTAAATTCATCATATTTTTTTCAAATATTTTTTTGAGCCCCTAGGAGTATCCATGAACATTTAATTTCGCCTTAAATAAAGTACCTACACCTAATACTTCTGAACATTAACTTTGATTAGAAGATCAGTCCAAACACCTTTCTTGAAACTAAATTAGCTGCAATTTTCACTGAAGCTCGGCTACTTCCGAAAACATCGGAAACCAACGTATTGTTGGGTGTCTAGGATACGTCAACCCAAATTATATTCCCTACTTGACACCAGATGGCGCTACGCCAACCCAAATTGTATCCCCGTAGTTGGCAACAGATGGCGCTAGTATCACAAGCGAGACAACTTACTGGCCGTTGCTATAAATTACATAACCGAAGTTTCCAGAACAGTGAAAATGGGTATATAAGGGCGTCGACTAGAGTCAGTGATTCAGTCTAGTTTTAGCCGTGAATAATGTCGAGTCAATAATTAGTGAAGTAATTAGTAGAAATGGTACACCGTGTATATCCGTGTGGTTGTAATAAATAGTGTTACAGTAAAGCGAGTGTTATTCATTATCGTGTACGCGAAAATCTATCGAATCCACTGGAACGTCTAGAAAAGACGAGAAAAATATAACAGTATGCTAAGAAAATTGGTACACCTCACTGCGACTGATCTATGAATGAATGAATGCGACTGATCTATTTTCTGCTTAAACTTGTGACGGAGTGCTGCACATCAACTACTGCCCAGGGGCGCTGCAGAGGATAAATCCGGCCCTGGGTATGATTAATCTTAACCCCCTCCAGCACAAGATCCTTCTTTTCACTGTCATTTTTTATAGGTCTCTACCCTTTTCATTTCCGTTCGGAATTCTTAATATTTGAGAAATCTTAATCACCAAAAAACAAATTAGTCAAGATTTTCGAATGTCTACTGTATTAGTAAGTAGAAATTAAATTTTTGTATAATCACACACGCTCGTACCAACGTTTCGCCTAGCATGTGGATGCAACTAACACTATTCCCAAGCTTAACCAGTAGCGGAGGGCGACATTTGGCTTCTGCCCAGGGGCACCCCGTATATATTAAATTCAGCCCTGCAACTACGCTGCCCGAAATGATCATCTTCAATATTCAAGAGCACAAATTCCGTCTAAGGAAATATCACCGTTTTGTTTTTTTTTTTCAAATTTGTATTCACCGACGAAGACAAAACATCTGGACACATCTGGTAGTTTGAAATTTGTTTGATTCGGTGCATGTTCAGTTTGACCAAAAATTCGGAAGATGTTTATCTTTCATCACGCAATATACAGCATATGAATCTAAAATGTGTTCCGTTTGTATACATGCATGTCGCAACGGTCTGTAACTGGCATTCATTTGGTAAATGATCCATGGAGTGTGAAAATACGTACTAAAGTGGGAAGAATTAAAAAAAAAAAAATTTAAAATTCATTCAGATACACGATCTCAACGAATTTAATTTTCTTTTTGTAATTCTACCCACTTTCGTACGTATTTTCATACTGCATGGATCATTTACTAAATTTACGCACTAAACGGAATTAATTAATTAAAAACCAACTCAAAGACATTAAAAAAAAAAGAAATTGCGAAAAATTAATTCTAAAATTAATATTTTTTTAATTGTAGTTTGATTGATCGCAAATGCACATGCCTGCATTTCTTTTTATTTTCGATCTTTAAGTTCCTGGTTTTATATTTAATTTTTTTATCTTTTTTTGAGTTGATTTTTCTTTATTAATATTTGTTTTTTTTTTTTTCAATTCTTATTTAATACTTTCTGTCATATCATTTATGACATAATTATATCCATTTAAATCACATATACATGTATACATTAATATATATATTGAGTGGATATATATTTTCTTAAATATATACATATATATCATTTATTATGCGTTCTCTTTCTGTTTTATTTAATTTAATAATATCTCATATATTTACCTATCGATGTCTTTTCTTAACATATACTCATATACATGATCCTAGAATGAACAGGATGATTTTTCTTGTTGTTGATCTGGATATATTCGTTTTGATTCAAATGAATAAAAGAAGAAAAAATAATATAAAAATAGCTACTCAACTAATCATCATCGTCTATCTCTGTGTTTCATGGGATATTCAATCGTTCGGCCTATAAAAACAGCGAAAATATTTATTAACTAAAAATAAGTTAATTAGATAATTAATTCATTAATTATTAAATTAAATTATCTATTTAATTATTAAATTTATCATCCAATGACAGTGATATTCGGCTGGAAGGAAATCTAAAATATCAAAATAAAAATTATCGTTTACGTTATTTTTTACAGTGTAAATTACACATGCTTTACATTCTTTCCATTATATATACATCTTTCATCATACATTTATTTATGTTGGATTTTTTTTTGCAGTTTTTGAGATGCATATTTGCATGTATTTATATAATTTTTAATTATTCATCATCTTCAATACACATTATTAAATTTAATATTTTATATTGTACTTCTTGAAAATGTTTTTTTTATATAATATGCATTTGAATTTTTGTGGAATTAAATTTTTCTTTCCTTTTTTTCGTGTTTTTGAGTGTGTATTCATCGTGAATTTTAATTTAATTTCAGTTCTGTTTCTTTTTTGGTTTTTTGCTATTTATATATTTTATTTTCATCCAATAACCGGATTAAGTTTTCTTCTTCGTTTTTTTTTATATCAACATTAACTTGATTTTTATTTGTTTCGAGTTTATTTTGAAAGAATCCTCTTTGATTCTTTTACCTATATTTATATAATATATTTTTATATATATATATATTTTTCAATTTAATTAATACTCTTTCTTAATACTTTTCTTTGTTTCTTGTTTTTTTTTTTTTCAGTTATTAACTCTCTTATATTTCTTCACAATCGTATTTAATACATATATATATTTAAATTATAATTTTTTTTCAGTGTATTTTTCGGTTATTTTTTTATATTTTAATAAATAATTATACTGGAATTTTATCTACACAATGAGACGAGTCATCTTTTAACGGAAAAGAACAATAGTATGGACGTTGCCTGTGATATGATTGGTTGATGACATGCTGTTATTGAAAATATACATAAAACAATTATAGCTAAATGTGATGGTCGCGGTACGCCGCTACTGGTTTGCATTGCTGCTGGATGTTCACCTGTAGAAAGAAAAAAAGGAAAAGAAATTGTTAAAAAAACGATTACAACAATTTTTTTTTTATTTTATTCTTGTGTATTTTCTGTAGTCTGGCTGGTGTAGTATAGTTAGTGCGCGCTCTTTCTGTGCACACGGTCGTGGGTTCAAGACTTACCGTGAACCAATTGAGTTTCTGGTGTTTTTCTAACTCACGACTCATGTGACGGATGGACTATGATCGGACTTAGATGTTAAACGAGTACCCGCATTAAAGGGGATCGATAAATAACACCGCTAACCGTTGAGCTGTTGATCTCAACGCCTAAACAAAGAAAATCCGTTTAAAATCTAGAAAATTGGATGTCACCAATGTTGGAATGGGGATACCTACATATTCCCGAAAAACAAAATCCCGCCCGTTCATAATCCCGCTTTTTCCAAAAAATCCCGCCATATCAAAATCCCGCCATTTCAAAATCCCGCTTTTGGATGCAACCTTCGGATCGGGCCGGCTCAACTTGATTTTTAGCTAGGAGCAATTCCGACCGATATGGCTTGGCTTTCCTTGTGATAAAGTTAAATCGTCTGTGCCAAGCCTCAGCAATATTTTGAGTTCTTGGCAAATTTGCTGCAACTGTGTCAGCAATACTCCAGAGCTTAGGCGGGTACCTTGGATTTCCTGGCTTTCCCGACTTTCCCGCTTTTCAATATCCCGTCACCAAAAGTAAGTATTCTTTCATAAATCGCGATATTGAAAAGCGGGATTTTGAATAAGCGGGTTATTGAAATGGCGGGATTTTGGATTGGCGGGATTTTGATTAGACGGGATTCTAATTGAGCGGGATTTTTAATTGGCGGGATTTTGAAATGGCGGGATATTGAATGTCGGGATTTAAAAAAAAAACGGGAATATGATGGGCGGGATATCGTACCCAACCCGTTGAATTGTCGCCGCACCAGTTAGTTAATTTTTTATTTTCTCTGAATATTTTATTTAGAATAATTGCAAAAATTTAATTTTTTTATTCTTACCATTGAGAACGTGAACCTGGGCTGATGCCGGTATAGCACCAACCGGTACGCATGTATAATTGCCGGAATCGCGTAACGTTGCACGCGTCAACATCAGACGACTCGTTGTTCCGGCTTCAGTTTTTTCCGTTTCCAAACTGATGCCACCGCGGGCCGAATCGAAATCAACGATATTTGATCCATGATACCTGCATGATAATATGTGAATAGAAAATATTAAATAAAAGTGATAAATAAATTTAAACTTCTCCTCACAATCGGTATCCACTTTATTTAAAAATTCTTTAATTTTCGTTTGATTCAAATCATATTTATTGGCAATAAATGTTTTTAATAATATCACCACATCAAAAGTATTAAAAAATTCAAAATTCGTTGAAAATATTTTTGTTCTTCAGTCCCACAATATTATACTACGATAAAATTTTAATAGAAATTTTAGGATTTACCTTGCAAACGGCAACCCTATTTCCTATGCGACAAATCAGTATAGGTACCCTTTCTCACCAAATTTTATGACTGATGTTAAATTCTATTAACTTCCCAGAGAGACCTTTATGTTACATATCCTTCATTCTAACAGTTAAGAAAACAGAGGATCCTCGCTGACAGGAAGTCTTACAGGATCATCTGAGAAACCTTCGCGGAACCCCGTTTGGAAAGCACTGGCATAGGGAACTCTGCTAATTTCGTCATCCAATTGAAAATTGCCTTACAGAGGGCTGCGCCCGCAATTAGAGGCGGTTAACCCCTTAATTTTATTAATTGTCCCTATGCTGAAATTAACTAATAATGACCCTTCCTCCTCCGAAAAGCTCCACTGCTCCTCACACTAGTATAGTCAATACAGGGAATATTTTGTTTTCCCCTCAGGAGCTACCTATTTAATTTTCGAGAGGTGGATTAGCTGGCATCCACACTGAATTGAAAGATAATATACCCACAAAAATATTAGGCATTTCAAGCATCACATGTAAGAGCCGAAAAACGTTCAATTTAAATTTAAATTTTGACTGTTCGTGTTCCCCCTTTACTGAATTGCAAACGACACAGTAAAGGCCTAATCGCAATACTCAGTTCCGTTTCGTTCCGTTCCGTTTCGTTCCGTTCAGCTGTCAAAGTAGATCTTACGGACTGGGCCAACGCACCGCCGTCTATATATTAAGGCCGCAATGTAGACTCGTAAACGTCAAATCCGCAGGTGAAATTGCATTGCATTGTTGTTGCCTCTTATGACATTGTTGTTGTTTGCCCGTGTTCGACGAACAATTCAATACGGATCCATGACGTCATTGTACAGCTGAGTTGCGGCTATGATATATCTAGATGGCGTTGGCCAACGCCATCTAGAAATATCATAGCCGCAACTCAGCTGTACAATGACGTCATAGTTTAGCTCTTAAATTTTGGATTTACACGCACAAACAACAAAAACAAGCATATGACGTACTAAAAAGCAAAAACAAAATAGTGCAACGTTGGCGAACATAACCAAAAATTACGAGCTGATTTTGACGTCTAAGATTCTACATTGCGGCCTTAATATATAGACGGCGTTGACTGGGCATGTAAATGCACACAATGGTTGTAACGGAACGGAACGGAAGAGTTGACCAAAATTAAACTTTTACGGATCACATAACCTCACTTTATGGAAAATTACAGTTCAGGAGCATAACAAGCGGATATAGATATGGATGACGAGTAGTTCATCGAAGCCGTACATTTGGTACAGTAAGTATAAATGAAAAAACAATTCTAGCATTTCAAGAAACTCCGACAAAAGAACTGCTATACGTATTCGTCACGTATGACAACTGCCAGAACGAAACGGAGCATTGTGCTTTGCACTAATATTTTGACAAAACGAAATGGATTGGATGGTTGACGAAATGGAACGGAACGGAGTATTGCGATTGGGCCTTAAGTGTCCCTTGTGTCGATAAGAAAACACAGACAATTCACCCTATGAGAACGGAACCCACAGTTTCTCTCAATTTTTATGCACACGACCCATTCATATTTATTACATTATTACGGTACGGACAGTATCTGCCGCTAGAAAATTTCAACAAGCCCAAGACCTTGTGCATAATTTTAAACTCTTTGGTGATACAGTTTGGCAGCTATAGGGTGATGTGTAAAAAACATATTTATAAATAGAGTATACTTACCAAGCTACTGATGATGCATGTATGTTAACAGAACATGATAGTGAAATCGTACTATCCCGCTTCACGTGAACCTCTTGTGAACCGATGATTTTTGCACGGGCCGCTGGAAATAAAGAAGAAAACAATCTTCTTAGTATGTACAGGGTTATCCATTTCGAGGTTGAGAGAGTACAGTCCTGCCACCTTACAACGGTTAAATGTAAACGTGAATCAAACTAGTATTTGTTCTGTTGAAGGTTTACAATTTCACAATATGGATCGTTTGACCGTCGCACAATGCACTAACATTGTTAAAGTTTTTTACCAAAATTGTGAATCTCCAGTGAACAAGGACGGTTATAGACAGTGGCGTAACGTTTTCCAAATTTCATGTGTTCGAAATTGGAATGGAAGCCCCTGAGGTTGGAGTTTTTTAACCATAGGAAATAATGACAACCGTATTTAAAGCAGTACACAAACGAGCAGCAACAGCAAAAATCTGATTTATCAACATGTCCTAAAAGTTTTAATTTTTTGAGATACAGATTGAAATTTTAATAATTTTACGAGATAACCTATACATAGCTTATTTAACTACTTATCAGTAAATTGAAGAGAAGTGACGAAAAATTCCACCTCGCGGAGAGCACCTACATGTCTGTCTCGTAACAGTCATTGATCCTAGAACCTAGATCTGAGGATCACATCATAGGTATAATTAACTTATAGAGCTTTGAAAACTCTGGCGAAAACTACCATCACGATGCAGTGGCGTAGATAGCTTTTCGGAGAGGGAGGGGATCATTTGGAAGACTACTTATACTTTTACGGTTTTCAAATGTTGAATTTC
Organism: Microchrysa polita; assembly: GCA_949715475.1. Lineage (NCBI taxonomy): Eukaryota > Metazoa > Arthropoda > Insecta > Diptera > Stratiomyidae > Microchrysa > Microchrysa polita. The sequence goes on along the minus strand of OX454422.1, from coordinate 10,202,794 downwards.
AGAATAACAATTTCTGTATTTATTACATTTCAAATAAGCAGTTTTTTTTAGCGAATTTTGTTGCAAAATAGAAAGCAATTTTGCTATTCGAAAAAAACTGAGTCCTGAAAATATTGCATCAATAATTTTGTCTTTTTTACTACGTTGAGTAAATCCACAGAATTCCAATTTTCGTACAAATTTTTGCTATTGTGTTCAGAGCTTTATATTGGGTTAGATAAGTGGTTCCCCTTCGCTCCCCTCGGGCTAAAAGTTTTTTCGGGCGTACCTATGACTTGTGTTCAGTCCTCCCCGCTTCCTTGATTTTCCTTGAATTTTGACATAAGTGCCGGGGCGACGATTTATTGGGGGAAGCGGGGGACGTGGGTTTCTTAGATTAACCAAAGGGGGAGGGGGGGGTTGTAGGGCAACCCAATGAACGCATGGCCTTTCCATCAATTTTAACGTATGTTTGAGGCATTAATTATAAGATTTGGTTGAAATTGGTGGACAAATAAAAAAGTTTTTCTTCGAAGAACCTTATTTGGGGGTTGGGTTTATATGCCAGCCCCATGACCCCATGGTCCGATTTAATTCATTTTTGCATATGTTTTGTAACATCAATAAAAATACATTTCCATGAGGTTTGATTGAAATTGGTGTGCAAATAAAAATGTTTTTTCTTAGAAAAATTTGATTTGGAGGGCTAGGTTTGTATGGTGGCCCCATGACCACATGGTCCGACTCCATCTATTCATCCATATGTTTTGTGTTATGAATAGAAACAGATTTGTGTGAAGTTTGGTTGAAATTAGGGTATAAATAACAAAAATCTTAGAAGAACTTAATTTGGGGAGCTAGGTTTGTATGACAGCCCCATGACCCCATGGTCCGATTTGGTCCATTTTTACATATCTTTTGTGATATCACTAGAAACACATTTGTGCAAAACTTGATTTAAATCGATGAGAAAATAAAAAAGTTTTTCTTAGAAGAACCTAATTCGGAGGACTAAGTTTGTATGGCAGCCCCACGCCCCATTGTTCGATTTGGTCGATTTTTACATATGTTGTGTGTCAGCAATGAAAACACATTTGTGCGCAATTTTATTGAAATTGGTGCATAAAAAAAAAGTTTTTCTAAGAAGAACCAAATTTGGGGGGGGGGGGGGGTTGTATGGCAGCTCCACGACCCCCTTGTCGGATTTTAGCGATTCAAACATACAAACTGCCTGCAATAAAAAGAAGCATGTGTACAAAATTTCAGCTCCATAGCTTTTAAGCTGGCCGAGCAAAACGCGTGGCAACAGACGGACAGACGGACAGACTGATATCGTCCAATCGACTCCGCTCGTCACGCTGATCATATATATACATATTTTATATGGTCGGAGATGCCTCCTTCAATGCGTTACAAACTTCTTGACAAAGTTAATATACCCTTTTCGCTTAATAAGCGAAGGGTATAATGAGTCGTGTACAGTACAAACTGCGGATTAGTTATCTGGACAAACTCTAGGCTCTAGGCAAACATATGCTTCTTAAAGCAAAATATAAAAAAAAAACTTTCTGACTGTTCCTTGCCTCGTTCTTTATACCGCTCCATGGTTTCGCCCGTTTTGGCGGTAATGTCTCAGCATATTTCTACAGGCAGCTCTATCTTGGTTCGTGTCATCGCCGAGACCAATGCGTTGTTGTTGCTTTTTCATTTGACACATCTAGGTATTCTTCGGTCTGCCTCTGGCCTTGGTTCCATCAAGTGGAACTTCCATAGATATCGCTTTCTTTGCGGGTTTGAACATGGCAGTACCAATCCATTTGTCGGTCTTCGAGCTTTTCGGTGATTGGTTGGTCTATGGACAAGCTGCCTCGGATGTAGCTACTCTTGATTTTGTCCCTTTTGGTTACAACAACTGACATGCGTAACATTATCATTTCAGTCGCTGTCATTTTTTTCGCGTAACCTTACCATACATGGTCCAGCATTCTGATCCATACATGAGTGCGGGACGTACAACCGTTTTGTATAACTTGCCCTTCAGCTTCAGTGGCATTTTCTTATCGCAGAAAACTCCGCAGTTTTCTCGCCACGTCATCCACCCAACCTTTGTGCGATGTTTGATGTCATCATCGCATGTAGCTCCGTTGTTCACCATCGAGCCAAGGTCCTTGAACTTGGTGCAAGACTTAAGCTGCTCACCTTTGACGTACATATCTGTATCGGTGCATCTGGGTCTGAGAATGGGCAGCATAAGAACTCAGTCTTTGTTATACTTAGCCTCAGTCCATGCTCCTGCAGAATGTCACACCATTTTGTAAGTGCTGCTTGCAAGGCAACGATGTTTGGGCTACTGAGGACTATATCATCGGCAAAAAGAAGAGATATTTCTAGGCCGTCGGATATACGTGTTAATAAGTAGCACATGATGATGTTGAAGAGCAACGGACTCAATACACTGCCCTGGTGTAATCCGACATTCACCGAAAATCCTTCTGATTCACCGGCTGTGCATCTAACCTTAGTCGTAGCTCCATCATACATGTCTCGTATCATCCTGACGTATGCCTCAGGGACATTAAGTGCTCTCAAGGCCAACCATATCAGACTACGAGGTACTCTATCGAATGCCTTTTCCAAATCGATGAATACAAAGTGCAAGTCCTTTCGTGCTGCTCTATACTTTCCCATCGCAATACGAATGCACTGAATCGCATCGACTGTAGATCGACCTTCAACAAAGCTGCATTGATTGTCATTCAATCGCACAATCTTTCTCAATCGGTTGCAGACAACTCGCTCGTAGATCTTCAGTGTATGAGGTGTTAACTTTATAGCCCTATAGTTGTTGAGTTTGCGTGAGTCGCCCTTGTTCTTATAGAAAGGAAGAAGAAAACTTTCCCTGAAAGCATCAGGCATCGGTTGTCCAACTTTGATTTTGTTGAAGCCAACTAAGCCCTTTATTTTCCATTTTCAACCAAAACTCCGGGTGGATTTTGTCCGGTCCGACTGCCTTTCCGCGTTTCATCTGATGCATTACCTCCATCACCTCTTCCTCTGAGATATCTTCAATATTTGTGGTATTCGGCTCAACATCTCGAAAAGCTGCTCGAGGAAATTCTTCATTTAGAAGTTCGTCAAAATACTCTCGCATCCTGCTACAAATTGCCGTATCGTCAATCAGCAACATTCCTTGCGAATCCTCCACGTATACTTTGGCGCCAGTATTTTCCGAGCGTTCCTTCTCCTTTGGGCTGCGACCCTAAATATCCTGGCGTCGTGATTATGTCTCTCGCGCAAAGACGGTCCTTCGGTTGCAGTCTGAGTTTCTAATTCTTGGCAGAATTTCTCAGCTGCCTTCGTCTTTGCTTTAGCTACCAAGCGCTTTACGTTCTTCCGGCATTGCATATAATTTTCGCGAAATTGAACGCGTTCGGCTTCATTGCTTGACTCAGATTTCGTCCATGCCTTAAATGCGTTCGATTTGACTTGCACTGCTTCGTTAGTTTCGGCGTTCCACCATGGGCGTAGCCAGGATTTCGGTCAGGGGGCGGGGGCAAGTCCAACATTTTTTCAACATCATGATTTTCTTAGGAGTTGAAATTTCCGGCCGCGGAAATATTGTCAGCAAATTTTAGAGTAGCACAAGCCAGGATTGGATTGGTGCACAGGGTCATGGATTCCAGACTCACCATGAACGAATTCATTTTATGGTGTTTTTCGAACTCACGACCTACGTGACGGACTACACTGAAAAAATCATTTGCTAAAAACAAGAAAAAAAATCAATTAAAAACAGCCAAGGAAGAATTTTTCCTGATTTAAGATGTATTTTCTTGTTCCAAGGAAAGCCTTTGCTTAAAATAAATAAACAAGCATTATTTTAAGCAAAAACTTCTCTTGGAACAAGAAAATACATCTTAAATCAGGAAAAATTATTCCTTGGCTTTTTTTATTGTACTTTTTCTTGTTTTAAGCAAATGATTTTTTTCAGTGTATGATGTCGCTCAGATTGTAAACAAGTGTTTTCCTCGGCCAAATTAAAAGCTGTGAAGCTGAAATGTTGCACAAATGCTTCTTTTTGCTGCAGGCAGTTTTTATTTTTGAATCGGTAAAATCGGACAATGGGGTCATGGGGCTGCCATACAAAGCCAACTCCCCAAATTAGGTTCATCTAAAAAAAACTTTTTATTTGTGCACCAATTTCAGCCAAATTTCACACAAATGTGTTTCTATTGTTGACACAAAATATATGTACGAATGGATCAAAACGGACCATGGGGACATAGTGCGGCCATACAAACCCAACCCCCATTTTGGTTCTTCTAAGAAACATTTTTTGAACAAATTTCACAAAACCTCGAATTAATGTGTCTTTATAAAAGCAACAAAAAAGGTCAAAACAAATGGAATCGTACTATGGGGCCGTAAATCCTTTATTGACTGAAATATGGTTAACGGTTTTAATAAGATTTCCTCTAAATTTATCAAAGTGTTAACAGTGGCTAAATTTTATTGCCGGTATGATTCAGCTGGAAAATAAATTTTGCTTAAATAACTTGAAAGACACTGAAATATAAGACCCGTTCTCTACAAGGCCCCTAACAAAGCAAAGCTGTATACCATTTGTCACCCTTTCAAATGAAAGTAAGTTGAATTCCACTAACTTCCCGAAGGTACCTAACGGTTTAACACTTTCCCGGACACAACGTCTATAGACGTCCAATTTTGAGCATTTGACCATACAAATCGTGTCAAATTTTGGCGTTGTGTCCGGCAATGAGTTAAATTGTGTACTCCAGCTCAGAAGCCATGAAATGAAACAGGAAATATGCGATCCACTCCACTCCACTCACAAGTGAAAGGTGTGTGCTGGTACGCAGCCTCCGTCAGCTACGAGAAGCCACTCGCTGTCATCTATTTGTATGCGCCTCCTGACTGCAAACTGTCCCGATCAGGGCTTCTCCGGTAGCACTTGGAGCGATTAAAAAGGCATCCGCTTGAATTTTTGAATAAGTTGTGTAGTGCAGCCATTTTTTTACTACATCGATAAGGATTTTTTTACCATCTTCATCGACCAGGGGGGGGGGGGGGGGGGCGACCGCCCCTCCCTGCCCCCCTCTGGCTACGCCCATGCGTTCAACCAAGGTTTGTGTAAAATGCTGCAGCTTTCTGAAGCAAGAACGGCCCCGAAGACGGCCGCTCGAATGTGTCCAGCAGATCTTCAGAGTTTTGGGTTTATCAATTTTAGAATTTCAAAAAATAGTTTTTGCCAGAAAAACTATGTACTATTTTAACTTATTCCTGTTTCCTGCTAATGATGACACTTGCAGCATGCAGCTATGTATAAACATTTGAATGTCATCAATTCTTTCTTAACAAAATTTTATGAATAATCTTCTTCTATTTTTGCATAAAAGCAATTTTAGGAAAGCTTTTAAAAGTCGTTGTTGTTACTGTACATTACGTCGAATAAGTTCTTCTATCAAGCTCAAAAGGATATGAGTCTGGGAAAAAGTCTGCGAATGGCACATGTAAGAAGTCTGTCAATGGTGCGAGCTTTCATATGTAGCTTTAATGCACAGGATACACATACTGTGCATAAAAGCTTTGCTTTGATATATGAGCGCAGGACCAAAGAACATCATCCATCCATATGTATTGTTTCGAGCTGTGCTTTTAAATGTATAAGTTTTGTAAAAAGGACGAAATCTTAGGAACATCAATTAAGCTTCGAAATGTTGTGCTTTAATTTGAACATTACTTTCCTTGGGTTCCAGTCACAACTGTACAACAAAAAGCGCTGTAGTACTACACATTACCGAAAGATGTCGCCAATAGTTTATATACACGATGTCCAATTTATTATTCAACGTCAAGCCGAAAGTTTGAGGATAGCGCACATGGTGCCCGCTATGAAAAAAAAAAAAAAATCAGCAAAATTGCAGTCAACTATTCGTACAGTAACTATTCGCAACCAAAAGAGAGACGTAAACATTCACTTTTTGTTGTAATTGTTCACGATTGGTATCTGTAAATTTAAATATTACTGAAATTTTCTTTTTACATCATTATAACGGCAACGAAATGCACTATCAATTGCAGCCCAACCCGATATGTAACTGTTTTTACTTTTGCGAGAAATCAGACCTTTTATTTGTAGTACCGATAGAAATTCCATCTTTTGAAAAGGTTCTTCAAACAAACTGAGAAACCTCAGACAAGTTGTTAAAATGCCAAAATTCACGTTTAGAAGGGGCAAGACTAAAATTTGTTCAACACCATAGGCCCAGAATTTTCTTAAGTAGTAGGGGTAGGTATGTGATTCAAGATTATCCGTCAGTTTAAATTGGCGGTCGAATTTTGTTATAGAAAAGATGTTACAAACTTGAAGACCTTATTTTAAGAAAGGACAATTGAGAATGACCTCAGGTGGTGGTAAAACAGCCCTCCTCGTACCTACTTATTTAAACGCTTCGTTTTGTTTTTTACAATAGGTTAACTGCTACTTCGTTGGGCAGAGAATTATTAAGCGGTTTGCAGTTTTCCTGGCACATCTACGAAGTGGAGTGCTTGCTGGTAGGGTGGCCTAGCCATGTTTCTGGAGGAGACTATGCATTCCTCCATATGGTTGTACATATTAGTGATGCCATGCCGGTCCCCTGGCATCTTAGCGCCATTTTATTGGATTTTATGGACATATTGTGGGAAAAACCATTATCTGGAAATCTTTGTAGAATCCTTTAGTATGCATTTTCGGACAGAGGTTGATTGAGGAATCGGATGGAGTACAGTGATTTTTCCATCGTTTTGTGCAAAATCATCATTTTTTATTCCACGGTTGCGAGCTACAGAGGCTTCACATTTTTACCTAATATGGGGCAGTGCGATGCTCTATACAAATCTGCCAAATTTCAACATTTTCCGCTCCGAGTTATGGACAATTTTTCGATTAGAAAACACAAAAGTGCGGATAGTTAGGACCGTGCAATTTGGAGGAAATGTGACGGTCAAGTAGTTTTACAAACTACAAGCGTACCAATTCGAAAAAATTGGTCAAAGTCAAAGTATTCCCGAGTTATTGGAAAAGGACGATTGCCAAACATAAAAGCGCGATTATCTTGCTGAATATCAGGAGTCAAACTTTACACCCTAAATTGCATATTTCGACGGTTTGTAACTTCTGAACTTCGACAGCTACAGCATTGAAATTTTCACTGAATATGGGAAGTGCAGTGCTCCACAATTTCGTCAAATTTCAAATTCAAATTGGACAATATTCGATTAGAAAGACAAAAGTGCAATTTGGCGAGCTGTACCTGTCGAACGCGGATAGTTAGGACGTTAAGATATGGAGGAAGTGTGATACAAGTAGCTTTTCATTCCAGAAAGATCGATCACCCGGGTTATCAAAAATGGATGTTTTCAAAATGAAAGTGAGAGTATCTTGCTTAAAAAAACTTTTGAAACAGACAGTCCTTACCGAGGAGCTTATTAGGTTTCTTTGTGCTGGATTGGGAATGCTGTACATTTACTAATGCTGGACGACTGGTAAAAATGGTGCATTGTACAGCGTCTGGTCAGTTTAACCCTTAGATGACCGGCAACTTTTTCAACGGTTAAAGCCCAACAAGGTCCCCAGGGACCTACACTAAACAATGATAATTTTAATAGCTTCATTTGTGAACAATAATTGAATTATCATATTGTTTTGGGTTGAATGTTAAATGCTTAGTATGTAGTTGAATTAAATTGTTGAAATATTAGGCCAGTCATTTAACGATTTTAGGTCGCAAAAAATTGCTCGGCTCTGTTGTTTTGGGATATTGTTAGGATAGATACCAGAAGTGTACCACCAAGTTTGCAACTTCGAAAAACCTGTGCTAACCCCGTAATCCTAAAAAAAAAATTAAAGAAGATTTTCTTAGCTTTAACAGTGCAGTGGACAACGTACTTGTAGGAAGCACCTTTTAGAAATTACAAACAAAAATATGAAAAAAGTCTGAAAATTTTGAGGGTTTTTGAATGTTATGGGGTTAGCACAGGTTTTTCGAAGTTGCAAACTTGGTGGTACACTTCTGGTATCTATCCTAACAATATCCCAAAAAACCAGAGCCGAGCAATTTTTGCGACCTAACGCCTTATATTTCGGTTTATTGACTGGCCTATATAGTAGTTCGCAATGGCTACCTGTTTTCTTTTTCGGCTATTGTCAACTCTGATTGTGTAATGCTCGGTTGAGAGCAACAAAACAGCGTTGTTTTTTTTGGAACGTAGGATTCCTGTCCTAAAAGGGCCAGCTCTTTGGATTTAAGCTGTAATGCCAACCTCAAAGTATATATGTAGTTCGTCGACTTCCTTCATAGCGGTGAACCAACCCTAAGACCACTTTTTCTCCCTGGTGATTCGCCGTTCTCCACCAAGCTGTTTTCCACTGTAAATCATCCCTTTTAAGGGGTAATACGATTGTACATCGCAAAGCCACCATATTGTGACACCGTGTTTTGCTGGTTTGGACGGTATGTACTGCATGCAGCAAGCCCTGAGCGACGCTGGGAATAGTTAACGACGAAATGAGCTCGAATGCGACCACTAGCGAGTAGATAAGCGTACCATTTGTGACCACTGCTGAAATAAAATGAGGCTTTTCGTTCGGAATTGCTGCTGCCCAGGATGTAGGCTTTTCAAACAGAAATGAAAACTTCTTATCGCTCTCAATTCCAGTGAATTTGTAAATAACGTGTATACAATTGCTCTTAATACATGAAAGCCCCAGTGGACCCAGTTGGGCTTCACCGCCATATATCACTTTAGCCGGCTGGTTATGATAGAAAATTTTAAGGAAATAAATCGAAATCAAAACACATTGCATTTGCTTCTGAACATATTCATCGGAGTAGTCAAGGGAACTGAGCCGGTTCGATTGAACCATATTCTATTGGCTCAAAGCTGAAAACGCCATAGGTGCCCAGAGACCTTGTTGGTCACCTAAGGGTTAATTTGAACAAATCATGAACTAAAAGCCAACTATGCATATTTGCCTCAGAAAGGTAATGAACGTATATGCATAAGAAAAACAAAATTTAAAAGCAACTATTTTAACAATTCTACACTTAAAAATCGGAGAGAGTTAAAACATCAAGAGAGAATAAAAATATTGTATGTGTGTGAGTAGTCAATGTGTTTAGTTAGGTAGCTATGGTACGAAATCCATCCGACCAGAATTAACCAGTTAAACCCTAAAGTAGGGATTCGCAAAGTCAATTTATTCATTGGTTACTACATTGAAAAGATTTAGAATTTAGAATCCAGACGGACGAAAAAAAAAAATTAAAAAAATGTGTAATCCATGCAAGTCAATTGCGAAATAATATTTGTGTATATGTATGTGTGCGTGTGGTGGCGAGAGTGAATTTTTTGAAAATCTACTTGTGGTCAAAATCCAGCCGTTTGAAATCCACCCGTATTAAAATCACCTCAGTCAAAATCGACCTATTTAAAAATCAAACTTATTTTGCGTAAAAAACAATCCGAAATGAAAAAGATTTGAACTTGCCATTCGGTGGATTTTGTATACGGCTAGATTTTGAACGGGGTGATTTTTGGCAGACCAGCAGTTTGACCGTGTGTGTGTCTGTATACGCGTGAATTAAACAAAAATAAGGCGACTACACATGTCTCGCGTACGAACACTATAATCCACAACAATAAAAAAGAGAGACTAAAAATAATTACCGGTAGCTTCGTTAATGTCTGCTGAAATCACAAGAAAAGAAAAGAAAAAATTAAAATAAGAAAAATGATATAGGTGAGCAAGTTTTTCTTTAAAAAAATTTATTTTTTTTGGATTTTCTTTTTTGTTGAATAGTAGAAATAAAACGACGGAGAAATGTATGAGATAATAATATTGGCGTGTTTTTTTGCACTCCGGTGTGGGTTAGTTTAGTGTAAGCAAACATGGGGTTACAATAACAACTCATGACCCATACAGGTTATGTTATTGTTGTAATTGTATGTAGTTACACTAAACTAAGCTACGCCGGAGTTCAAACCAAACGCCTAATAATTATAGATATATGTATATGACGGGATTTTGAAGTTGAGTTGGTTATAGGATCTAGAGAGGAAAATTATAGTACAGTCAAAACTCGATAACTCATAGTGCCAAGGGAGAGGGATTTTTTTTACGAGTTGTGCCGGTTATCTACTAACCGAGGTTATACAGGGTTGACTAAAAAAAAATCGCATGGAGCCAAGTCTGGAGGCCATGCGAGATCGCCTCTAAAAGAGATGAAGCGGTCGGGGAAATGTTGTCACCAAAAATTAATTGAGCCTCGTGCTGTGGCTCCATGTTGCTAAAATCACACGCCTCAAACATTCATTTCCGCTAGAAAAGAAGCTCTCGACGGCGCTGCCCGCCGCTCTCTAGACCAGAACATGATGGAAACTGGCTAAAATGGGAAACAGATTTGGGGATTTCCCCCTCCAGATGCGCCCCCCTCTAACCGCCAAAATCACCGTTAGGGAGTTTTTTTTTCAAATAAGTATGTTTCTCTGGCGCACCCAGTACTACTTATTGAGGGGAAAATTTTAAATACGAAATGTCGAGCTTTTTTTTTTGTTTTTATATAAAACGGCGTTGAGGCAACAATCTACTCCGCTTCCTAATTTGGTGTACCTTTGTAATTATTATTATGACATCATCACACTACGTAAGCTGCGACCATAAGATCAATTGTGTCAGAGGAGCTTAACCCAAAAAGCTTTCTACCAACCTAACGAAGGCTAGAACGTCTTCTGTAGAGGTGCTCTTTACGACATCGAGGCTAACGGTAGCTTCTCCAATAAACAAGCGCCTCGAGCGAGCTACCGCTGGACATTTTGAAAGTAGATATATGGTGGACTCAACATCCTCGTGGCAAGGCCGACATTCCGTATAAGCGAACAGACACATTTTGTTAAGATGATACTTCACCCAATGGTGTTTCGTGAGGTAACCTACGAGTAGCCTCAAGTCTCGTCTAGTAATGCGGGTATCATCTTTTATGCCAAAGGAGCAAATCAGTTCGCTAGATTGCCGCAACTCTGGAATAGTATTCCATTGCTGTAGTATTTCTTGATCTTACCGTTAATTAGTTGTCGCCTAACAACTCGTCAAACATTGAAATTTTACGATGCGCAAATCTCGCGACCTCGTAGCATTGCATCTCTCCACTTGATAAGTGCTCTGTGGCCGTGATCGTTCGGTCGCCACTCTGTGAAATAGTAACGTTGATGACTACACACGGTAGTCATCAACGCACCATGCTCCACTAGGAGTTACGGTAAATGAAGAGACTTGATAGGTGCCTTAGGTATACGAGTATTTCTATAAGCTCAAGAGCTCTGCATATGCTACCGTAACGCGTAACCAGTATGTTTAAATGCACCCTCAATATCAAAGGAAGGTGCAAAGTGCCATTTCAGCATCATCAATTGTACCTATAAGTTTATGTAGGGCAACCCCAGTTGACTTACCTTTTACGTATAGGCAAACTGCCAAACATTTAATAGCCTTTCGTATATGTCCAATAACCTTTCAATAGTTTTCAGTATAAATGAAGACCGACTAATCGGCCTATAGGATTTAGGAAGCTCCCCTGGCTTATTGCCGTTTTTTTTGGAATAACTTCACCGCTTGCCATGACCGTGGAATATAGCTCAACGAGTAGCTTGCTCGGAGAATGGCTTTAAGCGAGGTTATCATCAAATCAATGCTGTTTCGGGGTAGAACGGGAAAATACCGTCAGCACCGGGAGCTTCAAAGGATTTGAATAACCACACCGCCGATGAGATATTTTTTTTAGAGGCCTATAAGCCTATGTACTTAACCCGATGTTAAGCTGATGGGTTCAGTGCAAATAGACAACGGGAAGTGGGTATTTAACAGCGCAATTGCAAACTTTCATCGGTGTTCTCCGTAAAGAATTCGTCCTGCTTTTTGGTATACCTTTGTACGGGAAATTTTCGCGCCAAAAATTGATATAAGGTCTGTTTTCAATTATTGTATTAGTTCTGTTTCCCAAATTTTGTGGGTGCGAGTATTAACTAATTGTGAAAATCTTGGCTTATCATTCCATTCCATACACCTACTGCGGTTCATGTCTGTAATATTTTTGGCATGGCAACTTACCAGCTCTATAGTTCCCATAGAGCTAGATAGGTAGTAAACTTGTCTAAATTTAGGAAAAATTATTTACAAATCTTCGGATTTGATTGTTGGAAAGTTTACAGCTCTATGTACAGGAAAAAATTGTCTATATAAGGCGAAACCGTGTTCCTCAGTGGATAAAAGCGATGCCTTACTATCACTGTGTAACGGAGGACGCCGGACATCCGAAGATGTCCCAGGGAACGGAGCCAAGGCCTCTACAACCGTGCAGGTTTGGCCAAAGGAAGGGCTCCTCAACGAGCGAGCAGCGGCATGCGCATGCTGTAGCTCAGAGCGGTAGTGTTGGGCTGGGTTTGTGCTGCCCGTTGCCCCTTGTCCTCTACATTAAAAGAAGGGAATTCGCATGCCTAGGGTGAACGATTACGACATGAGGATTGAAATTTGGGGGAAAAAAAGAAAGGCTGGTGACGACGAGAGCGGAAGGGCGAGGCCTTCCTCACGCTTCAAAGTAACTGTCAAACAACCGGATCGCTAATGTCTTCCCGTGGTGTACAAAAAGACTTGGTTCCGCAACCCATCTTCCTACTATGGGTGCACCGACCTCCCTCGTTGCCTACTGGGGGTGCAGTCCGTACTACGGCAAACAACGTACACGACCTCGGGTAGTTAGGCGCTTCTAGTTGCGCCTGGCCCAGCAGGCCTGTCATACGATGACCGAGTTCGCCAGCTGCACCCATTTCGGTCGACAAATTGCATTCCCTCGCAATTTGTCCACCACGGGAAAACTATCGCAGTGTGCAAAGATGATCTTAACCGCGGGAATATACAATGAGGAGGAAAGCCTCCTCATCCCGCTCTTGCTGTCACCAGCCTGAAGCAAAAACTATGTAGCAAATTGAAATGCGGCCATTCAGATGCCGTTTTAACAAATAGGCTCTTACGGACCTAGATTTTCGGTCCCGGCCAATAAATTCACCATCGGCTCCATTTTGGCAGCGCAGCCATATAATATTTGAGGTTATGGACGGTACACGCGCCTCCGTCCATCCATCACATATCCTGGAATGTGCGTAGGGAATATTGTATCCTCTTAGTTGCCCATAATTGGTTTTGTTTTGCTTTTATTTTATTGTTTGTTTGTTTTTTTTTTATGACAAAAGCTGGGATCATATAAAGCGAAAAATTTCGGACCACAAAGTGTATAGGTAATGATTCACAGGGACAATGAGACAACCACAAGACATCACGCACATAGCCTCCACAAAAAAACCGTGCACTTATCTTCCTTTCCTTTTCCCTTTTTTCCTTGGGTTTTCCTTTCCTCAGTGCAGCTTCACTGTCGTCTCAATTCCGAACTTTTTCCTTTTCTTTTTATTGTTTTCGTTTAAAACACTTCCATTTCGCTCCTAAAAGCTCTCCTTTCTTTCTTCACCATCACACCTGTCGGCCACCCCACTCCAAAAAAAATCACCCGCCAAAACTAACTGTCATCTCGGTGACAGTTTTCTCCCGACCGCCGTCACCAATACCCATTTCACCCATGGCCGCCAACTATAGTGGCAAAATTTATCATATGGCAATGCCACTTCGTTATGGCCGAACTGTCAAAACAGCTGTTGCCTTAGGATTGATTCACACGCATAAATGTCGATTTTTGAATTTGAGCGGGATTTTTACAAATGTCAATGATTTGAAATAAATCTGATCAAAGACATTTGTAGAAACCAAGCGAATTCAAAAATTGACGCTTATGTGTCTGAGTCAGTCCATTACAACTGTTCGGATTTAGACTCCACTTTCGGCAGTGATCACGAATGATTGTTGTGTTGTGTTATAAAAATCGCTACGACAGCAACCGGTTCTAGAATATTTAAAAGCCAAGGCAAAAGAGCTACCAAAACCACACTTCGTTCCAGCAAAAACAATCTAGACAGAAGGAGGCTTCAACAAAAACAAAAATAGGCACAATGAATGGTGCTAAAGGTACGTTTTCCTCGACACGGCCCCAGCGGCTCTAGCGACTGCGGTTCGCCCATTGGCCATTGCATACAAAAACTAGTTTTTAGTTGATAATCGGTTGGCATAGCTCCACAATGAATGAACCGCGCGGCTCTTGTTGTATATAATGCCCGCATGAGTGGTGAACGTGGTGCACTCGCTTGTTTGTAGGCTTCGGGCGACGGCTGCTTGGGGTGGGGTAGTTGTTCCGCACAATAGTCGTACTGATTCGGCTGATACACGAATCTGTGTGTATATAGAAAGCAGTCGCGGGACTCTTGTTGTACATAATGCATGCACAAATGGTGAACGTGGTGCACTTGCTTGTTTGTGAAGCTTCGGGCGACGGCTGCTTGGGGTAGGGAACTTGCTCTAGAGCCGCTGGAGTCGCTGCAGCCGTGTCGAAGACAACGTACCTTAAGTCAGGCCGTAATGAATCCTGGAAAACCTGGAATTCTCTCGATATCTGATCGGGTTGATTTCTCCAAAATTATTCAAATTCCAATTCGCACAGTACGGCAAATGGATTTCGCTTATTATTAGGTAGCGAGTTATCGAGGTTTGACTGTATCTAATCAAATCAATCTGATCAAAATCGACCTATTTTTTTCAATAAGCTAAGCGGAAATTCCATTTCTTTCTTCTAAGTTCCAATTTTCTAACCACACTTTACTTGACTAAATAGTTTAGCAAAAATCCACGTCCGTACAATTGTTTTTCAGTCGAGTTGAAAAACTGACACAGCGTGTGCCTGCCTTCGATTAATGCGCAGTGTAACTACACTGGCAGACGCATCGCTACAGCCACATGCATTATGCTTCAGATGATGAGTAATGCTGGAAACAGATTGGACGCGTTCAATGCTGCCGTTCAACAGAAACCTCAAAGATATGTCAGCCATTTAAAATGCATTGTGCTGCTTTCTTCGGCAGCATTCAACGCGTCCAATCTGTTTCAAGCATAAGATTTTTTCATTTTTCGTTGCTTCGAAATGTTCTGAACAGATGCGGGAGGTTTTGTCTTCGGAATTCATGATGATCGCTGCAGTAATTGTAATTTTCCCTATAGTCCTATAAGCGTTCGACTTATAGGACTAATTAAAACAATTTTGCATGCATACCACCCAATATATCGATTTTATTAGCAAAAAGAATATCAGATATTCTCAACGACTAAAAACGCATATGGTAAATGAATCAAAGGAGGAAAGGAGTGCAATGGCAGGCAGAAAAAATATGTTCCATGCAACCGCCACGTCAAATAGTTAGTGCTAGAAAAGCCCTAACCGCAACATCGTTCATTCACATTTTTTCCCCGTCGCCATTCAAACGAATATCCGCCGCGCCTACATCAACGAAATGTTGAAACTGAAAAAAAAAAACAAAAAACAAAAATTCCGAGTTGGACTAATGCCAATAATAAGGCTTGCAAGAGAGTCACATTCGCATTTATTCCCAACAGTTCTCTCTTGCCTATACAAACAAACACTCAGCAGAGCTTCGCTTGATAGTCGTCGAGACGGAAGCACCCCATCAAACTGTATCCGGAGATGGGGTTGGGCTGGGTCAGGCCAGGCCAGACGAGTATGCATACGGATGCAGCATGCATGCATGGATGCATGCCTGCATAGGTGGCAGGACAAAGCCAGGATCTTCACTCGCTGAAAGAGGGTCATAGAAACGTACTCAACGTTAAAATTATATGTGACATTCGCGAGGCTCTTCTCATAAAAACTCTCCGCGCGTACGTTAACGAGCAAATGATTTCGAGAGCTTTTGATATATTGCCGCACAAATTGTGGCATATGATGATGTGGTGACGACGGCCAACTTCCGAAATGCAATACATTTATCGTATGTGTATGTTTGGCGGGCTGAGAGAGGGTTGTTTTTTGCTGAAGTATGTTTGCGATGTAAAAGGCCCGGGTGCAAAATTACACTAAACCGGGCAAAGCACACATCTTTAAAGGGGAACTTGGCGATAGACTGCACGCATCACGCAAGGTTGCCATCTTTGGCCAATTGGGTCACTGGGTTCAAGGTGCGCTTGAAACCTATATGTCCAGCTTTCGGATAGTCATGACAACGGATCAACGCCTGTCTTCGCGAGCCATTCGGAACTCCTTTCTTTCAGATTCTCTCCAATCTTTTTCTGCAGGTTCTCATTCCACGAATCTGTATTGTTGTCCGTTGATAAAGCGCCTAAAATTAGGACCGGACCCGGGCAAGCTATCGGACACTAAATGATCCTTTGCCCTTGCGATGGATCACCTCGAATTCGTATACTGCTAATCTGCCTATCGGGTCCTTTCAATTGTTTAGCCAGAGAATGGTGATTGGTGATGACCCTAAATGACTTCCCTTCCAAATACGGCCTTAGTTTCTTAACGGTCCAAATGATGGATAGGCACTCTCTGTTGCTGTTGTTGTAGCGATTCAAGAGTTTTTTTTCTCTTTAATCGAAGGGCGTCTTGGCAGCTCTTGGCCGTTTTAACAACGGGTAGCTCCGGGACGATTTACATCAAAGAACCGGCTGCCGTAGGAACATTTTGAGGACAACACAAACATCCATGGGCCACAGTGGGATTCGAACCCACGCACTGGCAACTCAGAGATAGAGAGAGTGACATCTCTGCCACTGAGCCACCGAATGCAGGGTCGTTGTAATTGCGCAAATTGTATCGATCAATTTGTATGATACCCAATTGCCTGGCAACGACTGTTGTATCCTAAGTTTATATCGTCAACATCCAAAATTTTTGCTGCCAAAATCGCTCCTTCTGCGAGCCATACATGATTTATTTGATGTGTGCATATATCGGGAAATACTACGGTTACCAGACGTCCTGATTTTCCAGAACATGTCCTGGTTTTGACCTGTCCGTCCTGGTGTCCTGGTTTTTTTCCCGAAAATAAGCAAAATGTCGTCGTTTTCACCGAACCAAATTTCTTCTTTTAAAATGTTTTGCAATTTTCAAATAAAGACGCAAAGAAGATTCTCTGCCTAGCAGGTTCAGGTGTCAAACAAGAAAACGACACATGCTCGTAGGGTGATTCCCCCATCAAGAATTCGCCTGAGGCGTTGAACATTCCAAACATTTGTTTGTGTGTCACAGTGCATTAATTTATTCCAAACGTTAATATTGCATTGTCGTCGAAAAATAAAGGGTAAAAATTCGGGCTTACGCTTCCTAGTAAAAAAAAATATAGTTTTTGTTTCATTGCCGTTAATTTTAATTTTCCACTTTTGGAAGTAATTCTCCAGTGTTGTAAATCTAATTTGAAGATTATTTGTAATGTATGAAGGACATTCGGAGCTACAAAGTAGAGCCGTATCATCTGCACATAGTCCAAAGTTTCAATTTTCTGGTATCGGCATATCAGACGTGAAGAATAGAATGGGGCTAAGTGCAGATACTTGAGGAACCCCGGCCTAGATCTTGAACTGTCAGTGAATATATTCATTAATAGGCATATTTTTTGTACTCCGGTGTATTACATGGGGTTACAAATTCAATAACAAACTGACCCATACATGTTATGTTGTTATTGTAACCCCATGTAGTTATACTAAACTACCTTACACTGGAGTGCAAAAAATACGCCTATAAATGATGTAAAAAGACGGTCTTTCAAACAAAATTCTATAAGTTTGACAAGATAAACAGGAAAGCCATACGTGTACAATTTGCGAATAAGGCCAGCATGCCAAACGCAGTCGAAAGCCTTTTCCCCATCTAATGTGATCATTCCACTAGGATAAGGTGACCAGACTTCCGAAGGCCCAATGCTGTACACATACTTGCGAAATTTTGCATTCCTGCAAATCCTCAGCCATACTATCATGGTACGGTAATTTCATTATTTACGCTTGATACTGGCACTTAGGTTTCCATACGAAAGGAGATTACTACAGAATTTTTCATTAACTTTCAACTTCCAAGTAAACTAAGTTTTGCGATTTTGGAGAAAGTTTGCTGATCTACTCAGATATGACTTTTGGGAAGTATTTTTATAGAAACCGTAATACAATCCAGAAATCCCTTTCTAATTGCTGGTTACTCATTTTGAGTCATATTGGTCGCATTTAGTAGTATTTTGAAACCTTTCCCAAATCAATTTCCCAGCATTATTTTGAATTGCGAAGTTACTTTCTTTCCGGATTATATTTTTTTTTATTTATTACGGAAAAACATGCCAAATATATCAATTAAATTATTGGTAATGGTGAGGACCAAGAAAATTTTGAAGAACTTCCTTATTTTTTATACTCACCGAACTTGTTATAATTCCTTTTCCATTAATATAAGGAATGAGAAAAAGAGGTACCTGTAGAGCGCCACAAACCCGACGATTTCTCGACCAATCGATCTGCCGCCCGTAGATCACATACATTAGGCAATTTATCGGGCAATCTGAAATTGACAGTCCCACGGTCCACAAGACACAACACAAAATAGCGAAAATTATACCATTTTTGGCGATGAAGGATTGCTACTTTTGATGGAGAATGACCGCCACAACCACAGCATGAAGAACGACCACAGGTTTATGGCAAAAAATCAGCAACTGACAACACATGATTGTTATGACAGCTTGTACGCAAAATTGCATTGGCAATACGTTCCACACGTCAAATCAGAAAATTGAATCCGATGGTCCCATACACCTTCCGATTTATCTCGCAATAAAAAAAATCTGGCCGATCGATCGGAGGGTCTGTGGCGCGCTCCAATCGGTCATTTTCCATCAAAAGTAGCAATGGATGTCCATCGTCCATCATAAAAAAAGGTATAATTTTAGCTATTTTATGCTGTGTCTAATGGACCTTGAACTGTCAATTTCAGATTGCCCGATAAATTGCCTGATGTATGTGCTGTACGGGCGGCAAAACGATTGTGGCCAATCGATTGCCCAATCCATCGGCCCAGAAATCGTCACGTTTGTGGCGCCCTTAAGGTTATTTTTTATTTTTATTTTGGAAACAGTTGGAACGCAGGGTTTGGAAACAAATTTTGGTTTGAAATAAAATTGTAGATAAACTCAAAAAGGACAAAAAGGCACTCATTGCACGTTAATCAAAGTTCGAAAGCATGTAAGCTGCAAGGTATAATACCAAAAATATAGCTCTTGACCACTTCCTTTACTAAATGCAAAGTATAGAATGGTGTCAAAGAACGGCGGCTTTTTTTCAGGATAAGACATAATAAACACTTACATCAAAAGATTAAATTCAACAGTGTTAATATTTTAGGGGTTAATTGATATAATTTGACCCGGTCTCCTAAAAACCTAAAACCGGCGCTGCTTATACTGGTGGTGGCTTTCTAGGCACGGTTTCAACGTAGCGATGGATTGGAGTCCGAGAAAAACCTCCAGTGCGGCGGAAGGGTGTCTTATCCTGGTTGCGATATTTCTGGAGGAGAGCATTCAGCTCCAATTTTAACGGATTTGAACTTTAAAAAGACCTTTGCAGAAGGAATCAGATGAAGTACAGCGGATGATTTTCTATCGTTTTGTGATAGGAAAAACAAATAAAAATCGCATCTTTCAACGGCTGTAACTTTAAGGTCCATCTAGATTAGTCGCCAAATGGCTGCGCGTCCAGAAACTGGCAACGTACAGCCATTTGGCTGCTACTTAACATCCACACTATAGAAGCCAAATGGAGACAGAAAATGACAAAACCAAAATTTCATTTTGGTGATTTTTTTAAATTTAATTATCAAAATCGGACCCTGCACGTTTGAATTATTACACGGCCATTCAAGAATTACATATTCAATTTCACACAAAAGAACGAACAAAAGTTGCAAAATTGTCACTTTGAATTTGACAAGCGGTTGTCAAAGCGGCTGGTTGAGTTGCCATATTGAATATCAAAACTGGACGCATAGCCAAATGGCGACTAGTTTGGATGGAATGACAACAGCCATTTGGCTGCACGTGACGCCATTTGGCGACTAATCTAGATGGACCTTTAGAACATTGGTAGCTAGAGCAATGTCCCGCAAATATGGACAGTGCAATACTCTGCATGGCGGCCAAATTTAAAAATTTCGCTCCAAAACTTCCAAGTCATGGATAATTTTCGATTAGAAAACACAAAAAAAGCGATTTGGGCAAATGTAACTTCCGAACGCGGAGAGGTAGAATCTTGAAACTTGAGCAAATGTGCGCCAAATCAAATGGGTCTACAAGTATCCTAAATTCCAAAAATTTCGGTCAGATTCGGAGTTATCGAAAATGAACGATTGGCAAACATAAAAGTTTTATTGTCTCTCTGAGTAATATCGATCGTCCATGGGTCAAACTTTGCACCTTATATCGCAACTTTTGAACCTCGCGATAGCTAAAGCCTTGAAATTTTCACCAAATCTGGTCAGGACAGTACCCCACAGGTTTTCCAAATTTCAAAATTTTTCGCTCACGAATTTCCGAGTGATGGGACAATTATTTCAATTAGCAAACTCAAAACTGCAATTTTGGCAGCCGTAACTTCCAAACGCAGATAAATTACGGACCATTATAGTTGGGAGGTAATGTGAGCGCCAAGTAGCTCTGCAAGTGTGACAAATTTAAGAAAGATCGGGAAGGGTTCCCGAGCTATTGAAATGAACTTAATATGTAGTGAATTGGGTTTTATGGTGTTGAATGGAGGATGCTGTACATTTTGCTGTAAAATTCCCAATGCTGTACGATAGGTCAAAATGCTGTACTGTACAGCAAAATGCTGTACGTCTGGTCAGCTTACACTAGGAACTTTTCAGTTTGAAATTAGATTTTAAAATTAGTTTTACACAGGCATTAATTATTTTGAAGAGGTAAATAGTGTTGTCATGGATTTTTCGAATTTTTTTTTTCAAAAAACCCTAATGAAATCGATTTTGTCCGTCCGTCCGTCTGTCCGCTAAATAACTCACGAACGGCTCAACCGATTGTCATGAAATTTGGTATACGGCTCTCCTTTTTTTTTGTGTGACGATTCATTTTAGACTTCTGGCACTGAATGCAAGTGCATGCCCATTCCATTACCTCCTTTCTCATGTTAGGCCAAACAAATTTTCGATTGATTATCTTGAGGGTAGCACGTCCTCCAGGGTGCGAGCTATTGTGTGCAACGTCAAACACCCGCTTCCACAAAGACAGAGGCACGAATGGTCTAATGTTCGGTGTTGAGCTATCACAATACATAACTTTATCTCCATCGACGCTGATAGGCTTCAGAACCAATGATGTTGTATTTGAGGCCAGGAGCGCCTGGAGCTGTTCATCCTCAGCTTGCTTGATAACCAACTCTGCCGTATCAAAATCACCTTAAAACGATATAGAATTGATTCGAGATAGGCCATCCGCAATCACGTTTGACTCACCTCGCACATGAACGATGTCCGTAGAAAATTCTGAGATAAGGTTTAGGTGACGGAGTTGACGCGATGTAGCCTTTTCTGCTTTCTGGTCAAACGCATACACGAATGGCTTATGGTTCGTTTTGATTTTGAAATACACGCCTTCCAATAAATGCCGGAAATGGCGAACAGCACTGTAGATCGCCAACAATTCCCGGTCATAAGTGCTATATTTCTGCTCGGCCGATGTTACTTTTCGCTGGAAAAAGGCTATGGGTAGTTGTTGATCGCCTTGCTGTTGTTCTAATACAGCATCAACTGCAACCTCGGATGCATCAGTTACCAAAACAAAAGGTGTGTTCGGCTGAAAATTAGCTAGACTGTCTTTACAAGCGTTAAATGCTTACCATTAAGATCTGCGCCTACGACTTGGATATGTCGCATAGGGTACTTGTCAGGAACGGTAACCACATTCAGTCGCCTACAATCTCCGCACGGACGCCAGATACCGTCTTTCTTAGCGACTAAGTGCAGCGGGCTGGCCCACGGGCTGTTGGAAGGCCGGCAGTAGCCTTTTTCGATCATAAAATCGAATTCCGCTTTTGCAGCGGCTAGCTTATCGGGTGCTAACCTACGGGGCTTATCTGCAACTGGTGGCGCACGGTGGTGGTTATATAGTGCCGCACATTGTGATTGACATTTGGCTGTGCTGATGCTGGATTTGTTACATTCGGAAATTCGCTGAGAAGTTTATGAAACGGAGAGCTATCAGTGATTGTTGAAACGGTATCGTAGGTGATGGAGCTCACAAATACTTTTGCAAATAACTTTGTGTTTGGGTCTAGCAGACGTTGGTTCTTGATATCCACTAGCAAGCCGAAATGATACAGCAGATCCGCACCGATAATCGGTCGTGTAACGTCAGCAAGACAAAACCTCCAGGAAATTTTACGCCTCAAACCCAAATTTAACGACAGGGCTCGAAATCCGAATGTGTTTATTGGCGTACCATTAGCAGCGAATAATTTATGTTGTGACGGCTTAAATTCTTTGTGTGAACGCGATTGCGGGAAAACGGACACGTTGGCGCCCGTATCTATCAAAAATTGAAGGCCGGTGACTTTATCGGTGACGTGAAGGCGGTTTTTAAATTCGACACTGTCTACCGCTGGACTTCACTGTCTACCGCCGGAGAAATTCAAAACTAGGTTCAAAAAGGTTTTTTCACCAAAATATTAGTTGTCCCCGTTTTCATTTTTTTCCTTAACTCTCTACAGCTGATCCACTTCAATTGGAAGTGTGGAGGAGTTTGCACTCCATTTTTTGAAGCTATCTAGTAAGATAAAAATAATCAAATAATCTTTTATTTCATCCTTTTCTCCGATCTGACTGATATCAAGATTTGGAAACGTTTGATTACCACTTCGTTTCCCTGACTTAACCACGCATAGCGCCTACTTTTTCTTTCGGAGTTCGTCTATGCAAAGAAGCTTAAAAATAAATAACATGTGTTAGTGACATCCTATTTGCAAGATCTTATCTGCTTTTTGTTGAGGTAATGAGATCAGCATCACGCTCAGCAGTGTTATTTATCCCCATAAATGGGTACTCGTTTGACATCTGAGTGAGATCATAGTCCGTCACAAGCTCGTGAGTTCGAAAAACACCATGGAACACGGTGAGATTCGAACTCATGACCCTGTGCACCGAAGGTGCGCGCACTAACCGCTAGACCAGCCAGACCAGCAAAGAAGCTTAGCCCATTGGAAAGGCTGCGGTTCCTAATCATGAAAATAGTGCGAATTGAACAGATAATCTGCTGCGAATGTTTCGAAAAAGGACTCCAAAAGTTTATTAATGAAAAGGTTCACCATTTGGTTCTGTAGTTTTTAATATGATATGAAAAATTGTTGATCTGTTTATGGGGGGCAAATAACACCTAACCATCCCCCCTCCCTCCTTGTAAATACGCCACTGCTCTTTCTCCCCCTTTCCCATACACGATTTTTTTGAAAAATAAACGAGACCGTGGCTAATTTCGGCCGTGGCCGAAATATGGATACCCTCCGCTCCACTCGGGCTAAAAGTTTTTTCGTGGGTAACCAACGACTTGTATTTAATCCCCCCCCCCCATTCTTTTCATTCTGTCTTCACAAAAGTTCGGTTGTGTCGACAAAACAATATTTGTGTGGGGTTTGGTTGCAATAAGTATGGGCAAATAAAAATATTTATTCAGACAATTTTATTGGGGGAGGCGGGAGCATAGTACGATTCCATTTGTTTTCATCTTTTATTTGCATTGATAAAGACACATTAATTGAAGGTTTTGTGAAATTGGTGTAAAAAATGTTTTTTAGAAAAACCAAAATGAGGAGTTGGGTTTGTATGGCAGCCACATGACCCCATGGTCCCATTTGACCCATTCTTACATATGTATGTTTTGTGTCATCAATAGAAATACATTTGTGTGAAATTTGGTTGAAGGTGCACAAATAAAAAAGTTTTTCTCAGATGAACCTAATTTGGGGAGTTGATAACTCAAAACATTTTTTGAGCATGCTACATCCACCGTCCAACAACAATTGTTTTTGTTGCTTTGTTTGGGGAGTTGAGTTTGTATGGCAGCCCCATGACCCCATTGTCCAATTTTACCGATTCAAACATACAAACTGCCTGCAGTAATTTGTGCAAAATTTCAGTTTCATCGCTTTTAAATTGGCCGAGTTAAACGCGTCGCAACAGACAGACGGACAGACAGACGGACAGACAGACGGACATCGCCCAATCGACTCCCCAAGTCATGCTGATCATATATGTACACTTTTTATATGGTCCGAGATGCTTTCTTCAATGCGTTACAAACTTAATGACAAAGTTAATACCCTATGAGCGAAGGGTATAAAAATATTGACAATCAAAAATTGAAACTAGGGGGCTTCGCCCTCTGCTCGCTTCGCTCGCCAACCCCCGGGGGCCGAGGCTAATTTCGGGCGCGGCCGAAATTCGGATACCCTTCGCTCTCCTTGAGCTAAAAGTTTGTTCGGGCGTACCTATGACTTATATTTAATCCCCCTCCTCATTCTTTTTCTTCAGTCTTGACAAAAGTTTTGGGCTTGGTTGAAACAAGAGGGCAAATAAAAATATTTACTAAAAAAAAATTTTATTGGGGTTGCGGGAGCATGACCCCACAGTACGATTCCATTCGTTTTGAACTTTTTTTATGCTTTGTTAAAGACACATTAATTCAAGGTTTTGTGAAATTGGTGCAAAAAATGTTTCATAGAAGAACCAAAATGGGGGTTGGGTTTGTATGGCCACCCCATGATCCCATAGTCCGATTTGGTCCTATCTCACATATGTTGTGTGTCGTCAATAGAAATACATTTGTGTGGAATTTGGTTGAAATCGATGCACAAGTAAAAAAAGTTTTTCTTAGAAGAACCTAATTTGGGGGATCAGGTTTGTTTGGCAGCCCCATGACCCCATGGTCCGAACCGATTCAAACATACAAACTGCCTGCAGCAAAAAGTAGCATTTGTGCAAAATTTCAGCTTCATAGCTTCTAAATTGGCCGAGTAAAACGCGTAGCAACAGACGGACAGACGGACGGACAGACAGACAGACATCGCCCAATCGACTCCCCATGTCATGCTGATCATATATGTATACTTTTTATATGGTCGGAGATGCTTTCTTCAATGCGTTACAATCTTCATGACAAAGTTAATACCCTATGAGCGAAGGGTATAAAAATATTGACAATCAAAAATTGAAAAAACAATTGAAGTTAAAGTTTGGATATATACCATCGGTCTGGAGATCAGTGGTGGAAGTTTGCATTCCCAAAGTGAGTAAAAGACTGGTGGATGATCCTAAATCGTACCGCCCAATCGGCTTTAGGTACATTTGTGCTTATGAAAACAATGCTAGATGCTCACACTTCTAGCGACCCGGCCGCTACACCCAAAGCGATTTGCCTAACAATCGGGCAAATCAATGGAATCGGCACATCATAACTTAGTCGTCGAAATCAAAGGGGCCGTGTATGGGCATTTCTTGACATTGAGGATGCCGTTGACAATGCGTCCGTCGAATCCATTGAAACGGTAATACCATCACAACCTGGGTGGAACGAATGCTCTCGTCGAGAATTATTATCTTAACAAGTATAGGCAAGACTATGCGGGCAATCCCCAAGGAGGCGTACTTAGTACTTAGTACACTCAAGTCTCTCTCAATGTACAACTCACAATTGACTATGCCAGAGAGTGTCAAGTATCTGAGGGTTACTTTTCATGAGAAATTACTCTGGAAAAATTACCTCAGTGTGGTCTCAGCAGAACCAAATAAAGCCTTATGGATCTGCAAAAACTGTGCTGGAAAAACATGGGGAATCAATCTCCATATAATCCTGAGGGTATACAAGACAATTGTCAGACCTATTGTGAAATACGGGGCGGTGGTATTGTTGAAAATAGCTTCCCCCACGGACGGCATGTTGCACCTGGACACAATCCAGAGAGTGGCCTGTCTAGCCGTCCTTGAGGCGTTTATCTCAAGCCCCACTGCGCCGCCATGGAAGTTCTGCTTAATCCTCCACCACTTCCATCGCTCCACTTACATATTGAGGCAGTGGCAAGACTAGTCATCAGTTGGTTCAATGCTTGCGATATGGCATGTCCTGTCCACTGAACTCAATACAGCTAGGATGGACACGTAGCAGTAGTATGCCATCGGACTATCTGGTAAAGACTTTACGATTCGACCCCTCTTTTGATGCGGCCATCTGGGCGAGGGAGGAATGGATTTCAGGTTTCAAAAAAATCGGTTCGTTTTGAAAGTAACAACATCCTTAATTCGATACTATTGTTCGTGTGTATGTTTTTTTTTTGTTTTTCATTTTCCGCATCAATAAAAAAGTGTCCTTCGTCCGCAATGCGTTCAATATTTTGTATATCCTACATAAACAAAAGATATGCCAAACAACATCTCACACTCTTGATTGTTGTAATCCGCTGTCCACCCTCTGACCACCATCCTCTATCATTGTCATTCGGAGGTCACTCTCTCTCTCTCTCCTTTCTTTTCTCTTCCGATGAGCCGGAACCGATATATCTCAAGTATTAAAATACTCTCTTATTGATATTCCATTAATGTTGTGACCGTTATAATATTTTTCTCATTTTTATTACAGAGACGAGTCAATATTTTTTCCCTGGGTTTCTGGGTGGTGTTGTGTGCCAATAGTATTCGTATGTGTGTAGGTCTGTAGGCAGCGCGTTTTCAACAGAACTGGGAGCAACAATACGGACTTTCGTCTCACGTCATTGTAACGGTGTTCGTGTCGAAGAAACCAACTAAATTGTCATCCCGTTGACCCTCAATCTATAATGATAATATATGTAGGAATATCGCGTATATCTGGCTGGACACTTGTGTGGGCTTTTTAGGTAGTAGGAGAGAGAAAAACAGAAAGAGAGAGGGGTGGGCATGAAGGGGAGAGGAGCAAAAGTTTATCGTTAGTGTTATATCCAAGCGGAAAATAGTTCACGTAAAAATGAAACAAAAGAACTGAATAGTCTGACCAGAGGATACGACATTGAACCACTTGTGTATACGTATCCATGCACATTCATATGGGAAGGTCCTTTCAATTTGGTCATGGTCGTGCGAGAGGATGTATGTATGCGGGAACAATCGAAGCTTCTCTGGTCTGTATGCAATGGACGAATGTAGTTATACGGTGTCATACTCGGCTTATATGATTTCATTTTTTCTGCTATGGAATTTCTGAGAAAAATAAAACAATTTCTATAGGTAGTAGCAGAGCCGTTTACCCAGTTGAGAGATATGACAGAGTGAGTGTGTGTACCGAAGGATAACTGACAAGTTCCAAGAAGTTGTCATATCATCTAGCATCATACACAATATTTGTCCAACGACATTATGATGAAGTGCTGATGAATAGAGGTATGAAATGTGCCCGATGGATGTGCTCCAACACTATTTGCATAGATAAAGGATATTTTTCCACAATCGAAACAAAGAGACGACCTACCATCAAAGAGCTGTACTGGGAAAACACATTATTCAATATTGCTCGAATTAAAAAGCATTTCAAAGGACAAAATAAATGTAATGAAAGTGCCCGCACTTAGATACCTACAAAAATATTTTTGTAACGAAATTTGAACAGAGAAATGAATATCAAAAAGAACGAAGGGACGACATAAGCATCAGACATTCGATGAATTTTTTTTTTTCATTACTCCTAGATGCGAAAAGTGAATATAAAACATACCGTGTCGTATCCATAGATAAATATAAGTACTCGAACTCGCATAATATCCTTGTAAGTGCGTCGAAACATGAGACCATACTTACTCTCTTCCATGTATCCATATATAGAGTACCATAGATACTTCTTTATTACGAATTTACAGTGCGGTATGTGTACCTCTCTATACATTCTGTTTTATATGTTTTATTTTCTTTTTTCACCGACTTTTTTTTTACGAGTGACATCGCTGTTTTTATGACGGACCGACGGAATCGTACAAAAGTTGAAGAGAATATTATGAAAACGAAAGATCCTTCAATGTTTTTATTTAGTTTTTTTTTTGCTCACTTGTATATATTTATGTGTGTGTAGATACAGATATGCACATATATGTACATGGTGTCCTGGGTTGGGTGGCCCGAAATTGAGGGAAAGGGCATAGCATATGCTTTTTGAGCACAAAATTTGTCTGAGAACGATCAATCGAATTTGGGGAAAAAATTACCGTTATGTTGCTATCGTGTTTAATTAAAATTTACGAAATGTAACAACGCTCCATACACACGCCATACATTTTCACTAAATCCGATCGCGATAATTCAACATCATCTCATTCATGCAATGTCCCGCACAACGATCAACAATATGCGACTGGTGCATTTCCACTCAGCACGCTCGTACAGATATAAAAGGTGATAGCACGATAACGAGTCAGTAGCATTTCGCATTCTAGTCTTGGCATCGAAGCATCTCCAACGGGAACTCAACAAAAATGACGTTAGCTTCGAGTGCGTGCAAACATACATCATTCGGACAGCGTGTACTTGTATCATTGAATTGAAAATCTAAAATTATATTGATGACGTTGTTGCTGTAACAAATTTACCCATCAACCGTTACTATTGGCCACCAAAATGCGGGACACTGTGTATAATATAAATTTATGGATCTGCATACATATACGGTGATGACATCGTTGTCGGGAAAAATACCAAAAAGTACACAGAGAGTGAAAAATAAAAGAAAATCCTGTAACAAACCACTTGAAATGCACATACAT
This sequence comes from Microchrysa polita, assembly GCA_949715475.1. Taxonomy (NCBI): domain Eukaryota; kingdom Metazoa; phylum Arthropoda; class Insecta; order Diptera; family Stratiomyidae; genus Microchrysa; species Microchrysa polita. The sequence continues at coordinate 10,173,981 of OX454422.1, read as the reverse complement.
ATATGTCATATTTTCATTTCGCTATCCGAGACACATACATATGCACATATTAGGTAGAGCATACACATACGCTGAATTTGTTCTTCTGTATCGCGTACACACTCGCATGGATTAACTTTCAAAAGCGAGCGCTAAAAGAAAGAACGAAAGGTCTTTCGTATATTTTTATGAGATTTTTTTTTTGTCGATGTACTTTTACCACATTTTTTTCGTCCCTTGCGGCAAAGAGAGAGAGTGTGCATAAAAGTATGTACCTGTCATTTCGGTTTTTTGTATTTTTATTTATTTTTTTTTCTATTCCATATAGGAAGCAGGATTCCCATCATATATGTACCTAAACATCTCCAATTTTGACGCCCTCTTAAATGTTTCTGCCTCGTCTATTCAGTTAGAACTTAACACTTCATGTTCTTTGCCCACACACGGGATGGAGGGGGGGGGGCGGAAAAGTTGCGGACAGGATGGTGGTATGGTAAAATACTTTAGAGATTTCCATTCCAAACCATATGTGAGGGTAGTCTCTAAAATATAAATCCTCGGAGGAGTTTTCCTGTTTTCCTCTTTTTTTTTTTGTGCAAATGCACTCACAACTGGCATATTTAGAGATGGTTTTCGCAGATTATTATCACACTTTGTGATTTTCATACACAGAATTAGACGACTTAGCATAACGGCTGTGCGGTAAATGCGATTGTATACGTGTGGCGCGAGTTTTTTTTTGGGCCCCCGCTAATTGGAAGGGAACTGTGTTTGACGCTGAAGTTAACTTTTTTTTTGCGGTTATGCAAAAGGTATAGGCTCTCTCCATACGAAGGGATCTTCGGATGTTCGGAAAGCCTAATGTTGCGGAGGAAAATTTGACTCTAACTTCTGAAACTAAAAACCCAACACTCGAATTTCCCCTATATGGGCAACATGAATAACTGCCCGGGCTGCGGCAAATTTTGAAGGGCGGCTTATTTCGGAAAAATTCCAAATTGATTAAAAGTTCGGTCAAAAAAGCATTGCGAGATTGAAAGAGGCATATAAACTTGGAAAAACATAATTAAAACCTACAAAAGCTACCATTTCGGCGGTCAAGTTTACCATCTACGGTCTCTCGGCCTTATCTCCCGGTACATTGGACTGTTTGGACCTTCGGTGTTTAATGGCAAGGTCTTATTGCCAGAGGGGGATTTCTCCATCCGGCGAATGCACTTACCTTCAGGAACCCAACCCCGGGGTTGCATCACCCATTTCGGCGGTCAGTGACACCAGATTTACATATTTGCCGGTTCTCTTAATCGATTTAATCTATAATAACAGGTTAGGTTGCGTAGCCTGGGATCAGAGTCCCCTATCGGCCAGTGCTCCGTGATAACGGCAATAAGTTTGGCGATAACTTCCCGCGCTTTAAACAACGCTGCTAGAGATCTCGCACTACAGCTGAAAACAATTAAATCAAAAAAGCTAAAATACACGCTCCTGGTTTGATCTAAGTTCCGAATATTGCAGAAGAGATCGCATTGCTTACTCATCAGTCTTTTGATTGATTCACCGTAAATTCAGGGCACCTAAACGTCTTCCTTAGGAATGTTAGCAAATTATCTGCGCTAAACTTACAATTCTGGAGGTTAATCTGCTCTGCACTATCTTCGTCATTGCCTTCAGTCTCAGTTGCGCGCCGATGTACGCATCCTTCAGAGCGAAGTCGGCTTCGTCGCATATTAACTTTGCCGTTGGATTTGAAACGAATAGAAGGAAACGTGTCTCTCATACAGTTTCTTCGATTAAAGGTACTCCGCTGAATAAGAGTCTTCCTCGTTTACCTGAATTTTGGAGCATATTTTCCGCCTCAGTACCACTAACTCCTTCGTTGCTTTATTTTGTTGGCGGCTGTAATAGGTCGATTTCCATTTGCCAGTGGATCCTTGCAAAAGCAGTCCTCCGACTACTATGCTGCTTCCGTCGCGTAGGTGTGACACTCGTGATCCAACTTCGGATCGAAGATGTCGAGGACTGGCCAAAGTACGGTTTCTGGAACCAGCAAGCTACTTTTGTCGAATTGTTTGGAGTGTTTCGATAAACCAATTCCCTTTTTCAAAGGTCATGACTTTCCTTGAACTCATGAAGGTCATCCTTTGCTCGCAGTAATTTCCAAAAAGAAACTGGAGGGTTTTCGAAACACTCCGGATAAAGCGACAAAAGTATGTTTCTAGCTCCACAGACCGCACTTTTGGCCCTGTTTGTTAGCTTCGAAAAATTGCCGATAGTCTTGATTAGTTAGACTTTGATGAAATTTCGGGTTCAGGATTCTCAATGTCCTAGGAAAACCTTTCCTTCAAACACATCGTTTTCACTTCCGGGAAGCAAGCAGGTTTCACCAAAAAAAAAAAACCGATAGATACCCAAAAACCCAACAGGCACACCGAACCAATACCTGGCACCCAGTGGCGTTTCAATGCTGAGTACCTACCTTTGAAAAGGCTTCATCTGGTCCATCTGGATCAGTGGCCACTCCTGATACTGCAGTCAAAATGAAACTGAACCTGATCGCAAAGGAAGCCTTAACTACCCCTCAAGACACAACACGGGGCCGAAATAAAAGTCAGTGACATCGGCAGACCCATCTAGACCAGCTGTCACCCTCAGGCATGAACCACTAGGAGCAGGAGTACTTATTCATAGGTGAATTCATCTGTAAGCTAGTAGCAAGCTAGCCAGATCGCCAGAACAAATGTCCAGGATGCAAGACACTATCATAAACTACATTGTGAACAACCCCACCACCGTATTCCAAGAGTTCGGAAATATTTCGATTTCGGCTCGCGTTTCTACTTGTGGATTGTGACAACAAGGCGTGCACCGACTAGCCAGTGGCGTAAAGTACGCTGTTCCATGTGCTTGGTGAAACATGCCCCTCCTCCGGTACTCTCCGTAGCCCGTTACGAATTGGGTCATGTAAAAAAATCAAGTCTCCGTGTTTTCCGTTAAACCACATCGCACTACAGGTCAGCATATGCCTTTCCGTAACGAGTTCACCGCTAATGCTGCCACCATCGTGATTACATCTACAGTAGAATGCGCTCGTGTTTGAAACCATACTGCCGGACCGGGCGTTTTACCATCCTCTAGCCCAGAAGCAGCCTTTAAAATTACCTCTAATCGGTGTCAGGATTTGCCTGTCAGGCTCTATTATATGTCCAGGGAGGGGGAAGGGGCAAAGCAGAGACAATATTATTTAGTAACACCGAACATTTGAATTGAGGCGCATTCTGTCCGCTCATGTTCATGACCACCCTATATGAGAAGTCCCCCACGGGTTTGTGTTCGAATCCTTACGAAAAATGAAATCCTGGTTCCGAATTACGAAAAAATACGAATTTCTTTTCGACGTGTGCCTATCGGCAATAATATTCTTGAAGAGAACACAACGAACGTAACTGACATTGGCATCCTGCACACCACATGACAGCCATACTGGATAGGTAAACTTTGAGAGCATATTCAAACGACTCTCCCAATTCAAGATGAATCACTTATTCGTCTCATTTCAATCTAAGATAGAGCACACACAGTCTACAGAAGAGGAGAACTGTAATTACACAATGAAAACAAGCCTATGCCGATATGTAATTCCCTACGTCCAACGGTACAATCCTATATGCATAAGATTCTAGTTTGCCCAATATTTTTTTTTTACATAGACATAGACCAAGCTCATATTCTCGTAGTTTAATTCAAAGTCTCAACCGAACGTTCAGTCCCGTCAACCGTCAAATGTATGAGCATACACACACATGACACACTAAGAAAGGCACATAAGGACAAACCAATATAACTTAAGGCATCGCACAACATTTACGAGAGGGTCAAACATATTGATATGGCCACATATAGACTTTACGAAATGGATATTATTGAAGCTGAATCGTTTGACCAACAAAATATTTAGTTAAAACTAACCGCAGGCTGGGTGAACTAGACGAAAGGAAAGCCCGGGACGACCCGGGATGTGGTCAGGAAAAAAGGGACATGTTACGGCTGGCTGACATAGTTTTCCTCGAGAATACATAATTTCGTTCTTCTCGTCGTCGGACATATGTATATTCAATGGCGCATACTTTGAAAAGTGACATCATAAATCGTTGAAGGGTCCATCGGAGTCAGGCAGACGGCCGGTCGGCCCGGCCGTGCCGACAAACTATATCGCCGGATATGCCACAACCATATTTCAGGCAGGTTGTATGCGAGAGGCAAATATGCGCGCCATAAATATTCAGCTTGCTTGATTGCCGCACTACACAATCCATAGATCAATATTTAATATACTTGCAATAGGTTTTAGGGATCTAGGCGGTTTTTTTTGTTTGGGGAGGTTTTTGTTGTGATGTATATCCACCCCGGTTTATCCTCTCGGCCTGCCATGGTGGGAGCTCGCTTGCTTGTTGTGTTATTCTATTGGCTTCGGCTTTCTATTCAGACAATGATGATGTCCAGGTCCAGGGAGTTTTCTGTTTTTTCAGGCGATGGCTAATATGTCTGCAGGGTTTCACCTCAGAATCGTTGTCGATTCAAAATTCCACCCTCATTGCCAATTGTATTGTGTCGTTTGCGGCGTTAAGGTATTGGACGTTATTCCGGGCTTCCCTTTCTCGCTGATTGTGCCCGTTTCTCTCTTTTATCTACGATGTTGGTCAATGAAAAACATTACGAAAAAAAAAACAAGAAATTCGTCGTGTCCAAAAACACAGGGGTGCATAAAATGTCGTCTCACGTGTATATGATGGCCGACGTGATCTATGACTTGAATGTCCTACGATTGAAACCTGAAACGTATTCCCCATTTATCCCGAAATTCCCGACTGTCTGCCTGTCTATCTAACATCCATTTTATTTGAAATCCGGACTGGACGCAACAATAAATACGTAACTAATAAAACTTATCGAAAAACTTAACGAAACTATTCTGTACGTACCGGTCACTTCCAGCGCTATTGCCAAATTGATTTTAGGCTCTGTATTCACTTGACACTCGTAAATGCCGCTATCACGCTGCTGGGCATATTCAATTTTCAAATCCCAATTGTCCGAACCGGGCGTATGCAGCACGGAAAACCGTTGATCGCCCGTATAGGTGAAAATGTTGGTTGTCAAAATGTGTAAATCGCGTTTACGCATCCACGAAACCGTACGATTTCCCTTGTTCTTGACACGACATCGCAATATGGCGACATCGTCCACAACGGTTGTAACATTGCGCGGATTGATATCATCGAAATAGGGTTTATCGGTATCGATTAGGCCTGTAAAAGAGAAAGAGAGAGAGAGTGAGAAATAGTTATAAATTGAGTTCAAAAAGCAATGAAACAATAAACAATAAGTAAATTTTCAAGCATACATATAGGAACATAATTACCATAAGAAAAGTTGTAATACAAATACCCTTGCACTGCGGGGTTCGGCGAACCCCGAACCCCAGTGTTGGCAACACAAACCCGGGAGGGACAATAAATGCCATGAAGGGGGTTTAACGTCCCGTGCCTACCGTAAAGGTTTACCAGACGGCCTCGAATAGGCCAACACGGATTGATAAAGTCAATCAGCGTCCCATAAAGGTAACAGTTTTTCTTACCAAGTGATAAGGCTTGGCGTTTACATACTGCTTGATGCGAGGCCTTTCTACTACCTCTGCTGTTCTATGGGTCCCGGCACCCGGTTGTCGCGCAACTCTACGCCGTTGTGAAACCACAGCCCGCACGATACTCCCCTCGTGGGGGCCTACCTCCTGTTGTGTCGGATAGGGGAATTGCCGCCCATCAGTGCCCCTGGCTGGTATCTTGACACCTCGTGCTAACAGATATGGGACCTCTGCTCCGGACTCCGGACTGCTGCAGTGTGGGCGCCTTGCACACCCACGTAGGACTGGTGGCCTAACTATTCAGGTAGAGCAGGATAGTAATTTCCCGAAGGTTCCACTGGTATCAACGTATAAGCTTTCTCCCAGTGGGGCTCCCCTCTGCTCATGACTGTATAGCCCAGAAGACACAGCGACAATGCCAAAAGCAATGCCAGACAGATCAGTGCTGGACTGTTATACGATGTCCGGATGCAAGCGCCTGTCGGGGCGACGAAATGCCTCCTTAGCAAAGGCATTTAGGCACAGTGGGGGACCTTAATATCGAGTATGTAGACAACTTCAACTATCTGGGTTGTAACTTATCGAAGGACGCCAACGAGACCGACGAAATTAAGCGACGGATACAACTAGCGTGCTATGTTATGGCTGCGAAACATGGAACCTCACCCAAGCCTCCGAAATTTCCCTAGACCGATTCGAACGAAAGGTCCTTCGGCGAATTTTCGGGGCCGTTCGCGAGCGAGACCAATGGCGTATCCGGTACAACCATGAGTTGTATCAATTGTACGATGAACTGGAAGTATCGAAAATCGTGAAGCTTCAACGTTTGCAATGGGCGGGGCATGTACAACGGATGGACGATAATCGCATGCCAAAGAAAGTTATGAACGCACAACGAATTGACGGAGCGAGGTTGCGTGGACGACCGAGAGCTCGCTGGGAGAACTCCGTAGGTGAAGACGCCCACCAGCTGCTGGGCTTCCGAAACTGGAGGACAAGGTCACGTAACCGCGACAATTGGAGGTCAACGATTCAGGCGGCCAAGGCCCGACGTCGGGCTATCGTGCCACATTGATGATGAAAGGCATTTAGGGCCAGCATATCTTCACGTCTAAAGAGACAGCGAGCCTTTCAGAGAATCATCCTCGATAGTGACGCCGAATGCGTGAAAATTACGGATATCCGCGTACGTCATACAATGGCATAGTACATGCGTCCAATCTTCGCCGAGATGATCACACATGAAACATGCAGCATCATCAGCTAAATTGCGCCAATGAAGCCATGCACTGAGCGATCCGTGACCAGTGATGAGGAACCCTAGGCTTAGATTGAAGTCAAAGTCAGCATTGCCTCTCACGTCACTAACCTGCCTAACGTATTCGCAGGTAGTTCTCGCATGCAAAGCTGTTTCCCATCTGGACAGGACACACTCCTCCAGGAGGCTGGCGATTTCTCGCCGGGATCTCCCAGAGACACTCTCGGGGGATAATAAGCTACTAGGGGGTAACGAAAGCCCTCTCCGTATGTAAAACGCCGTTCCACTACGCAAGTTCTCCAAGTCTATAGGCGGTGCACCAATCAGGACTTGGAGAGCCATGGTAGATACCGTCATACATACTCGGAGAAATTTAGCTAGTGGAACACGTTAACACGTTTCACACAAATGCCTACCACCAACGGTAGAGGCGTCATCCATAAGAGCTGCACAGCCAACAAACAAGGATTCGTAGATCCTCTGGATTGCGCCTCTACCGAGACCCCAATTCTTCCTAGCAACGCGTGTCAACCACTTACATATATCCACAAACCTTTTGGTTACAGCTGTGAAGTGGAACCTGAAGTTTATCCGCACCCCCCGTAGTTATACCCAAGTACTTGACTTGGACCGCCTCGTACTTGAATCTGGCTTCCACCATCCGAACCACTGGAGGACGACTACGGTCGAAGCTACCCTTAAGCAGCATTGTGACCGTCTTAGAGGACGAAACTTAAGAGAGACTTAAGCAGGTCATCCATGACTAGGTTCCATACAAAAGGGCCTAGGATGGAGCCCAGTGGACATCCACGTGATGCGCGTTTGCGTACCACGTCATAGGCACCGAAAACAAAGGACTCTCTGTCGGAGAAGTAGCTCCTCCAAACAGACAACTCCGCACAGCCAACTGCCTCGAGCTTGCGCAGGATAGCATCCCACCGCTAGTTGCCAAATGCACCTTTGAAATCAATGAATATTACTAGGACGTATTGAGACGAACTGCGTGATATTGACTCCCTGATGAAGAGCCACGCATTGTCAGTACATCTGCCGGCACGAAAACCGTACTGACTGTCGGACATCTGACCGACAAGCCTCTCTCCATTCCTCCCAACAAGAATCCCTTCCAGCACTTTGCCAAGTACTGGAAGAAGACTAATGCCCCGATATGACTGAGGTTTGGACTTGCCTTTGTCAGGGTCCTTCAGAAGTACTACCATGCGGGCAGACTTTCAACTCGTCGGAAAAAGACGCTGTCGAAAGCAATCTGTGAACAAGCACTCAAGATATTCCGGGACGGCATGCCAGATGTGCTTGCACATCCCACTCGTCATCCTATATAGTCCGGGAGATTTCCTGCTTCTTAGCCTAGCAATGCAGGCCGCTATCTCCCCAGTTTCAAGAGCAGGAATCTATTCCTGTTCAGGAGCCTGGTCAAGCGGTGCATCACTAGGCGGAGTAGCAGGAAAGAAGCTATGGAGTAGTACACTCACAGATTCCTTCCAGGACCGCGTACGTCTACCGTCAACATCGAGAGTAGAAATTTCGCAGGCCGACTTCTTTCCCAGGCAGACCCTGTAGGCATTACCCCAAGCGTCGTTGGAAGACGCACTGACGAAACGCTGCCAATGATCAGTTTTACACTTAGCCATCATATCGCGATACGCGAAAATAGCACGCCGATGGGGGGTGCTATATTCATGCAGATCGATATGATGGCGCGCTCTGGCTCGTTGTAAACGTCTTCGAAGTCGAGCTACCTGGTGCTTCTTGACACTTAAGCCTCTAGTCCACCATCTGACGTGCCGGCGTTCCACCGTACAGGTGGACCCCAAGCACCTCGTGATTTACGGCAGCCATAGACTCGACCACAAACCTACATTTAACATCTAGGGGAGCCAATGAGAACTCGACCAAGGGAAAGCGATCGAACGCTTCCCTCATTCGAGCCTCATAGACTGCCCAATTACAGCCAATCTGGGACCAACGCCTAAACAAAGGATTTTCCTCCACCATATCCCGCAAACCACCACCTGAAACACCCGAAACACCACCGCCTCCACCCGAGCGACCCTCAGCATCATTGAAGGTCATACAGACTTCAATGATGCTGTGATTGCTCATACTGTATGGTAGAATCAGCACACATAACCTCAATATCGGAACAATCCCGGGATGACTGGAACGTATACACATCAGACGGCACAATACATGCTGACAACGAAAATCTCACCGAAGGGGCCACGTATTTTCACGCAGAAACCATATTCATCGGTGAGGTATTCAACACAAACACATTGAAAACTCGGATCACACACAATAACAACAGACTTTCTCTCAGCCGGAGCTTTAGACGAGAAAACTCTCATGCCAGACGGCAGGACCCTTACCTGGCCAAAAACCAGGCAAGGTTCCTGCAGTATGGCAAAAGAGGCCCTGGACTGCATGAACCGGTTTCCCAGATCTTGCATCGACCCCATTGCACGAGCACATTTCAGTTGCACAAACAGCACAAACCTAGAATTAGTGTCTGACATTGTATTTGGCAACCATCGCCGAGTAGATAGGGCATACTGCCGACTTCAACAAATGATTGGAGGGCAGCCCACGGAACTCACAGTTCCGGCAATGAATGGGGTTCGGACAGTTCCTTACCCCATGACCGGTACCACAGCACCGGGAACACGTTTGCGCCTTGGCCTTGCATTGATGCACCATGTGGTCAAAGCCAAGACACCTATAGCAGGAAGGGATAGCCTCCATAGGTCGAACCCTGAAGCTGAACCATTTAAAATAAATACGTTCTCCCTTCACCAGCTCATCAATGATTTGGGGAGTGCCCTCCATGATGAGGACTGGAAGGGACAGAGGCGATGGGGGAATTCAATGAACGTTATTCGTTCGCTGATTTCCCGGCATCGCCTTTTAAATCCTCCACATTGATTGGGGTTCGCCGAACCGCGAACCGGAACAAAAAATCAAATTTGTAGACAACACACGGGCCTCTGTGATGGGGGAATTAAACGGACAAGTAACGTTCATTGAATTTCCCCATCGCTTCTGTCCCTCCCCGGGCGTGTGTTGTCTACAATTTCGATTTTTCGTACCGGTTCGCGGTTCGGCAAACCCCGATCAGTGTGAAGCCGACATTAGACAACAAAAAAAAAATATGAAAGCAAATAATGTCTCGCCCCTCCGGCGTTGTTGGAAAAAAATCCCCACTCCAGGGAAGGTTATGGGAAAACATTTTGACCATCCTCCAGCTTCCTTTCATTTTGGCAAACTCTAAGCTCTCCATTAAAAACATGATTAAACATTCGTCGGACAAAATAAGGTCAAATTAAAGCGAAGGTGCGAGCGAAGCATTCAAACTATCCTCGCTATCTACCTACCCCTCTCCCGAACGAACAACAATTCCCATTCAATAATAAGCATTAGACAACGAAAGGCTTATTCCGCGTCGCGGCATATTCCAGCGACCCGGACCATGAATCACGCGGATTAGTAAGTTTTAACAAAATGAAATAGAACCTTCCTCCATTCACGAAATTGACAATAATTATATTCACATAATACCATCCCACCCTCCCCCTCCCCCGCCCACTTGCCTACTAGATTGTCGTTTATCCTGGCATACGCCTCATCATTGTCACTCCGCGGTAATCCACTGGGGGTGCGGGGGTGTGTGTCGAAAATCACAAACTATTCAAAATATAAATGAAACGGACAGACAACACGCTGAAGGCCAACAATATTATGCAAAATATAGCGCTCGCGATAGGGAAGAGAGAACGAAGGAAGGGGGAACGAAGAACGTGGTGGAGGATAGGTGTCGGTACGTATCGTATATCCTTTGCATGCGGCGCGTCGCGGGGTGGCACTTAAGTAGCGTTAAGTATTCTGTTCTGTAAATTTTCGACAAAAGTCCCCCGAAGGAGTTTAGCTGGAAATCCCTTTTAAATCCTCGCCAAGACTTAAAAGTGGTCTTATGTGTTTTGAATACTCTGTCGACTCTCCGTCTCGCACTCTGTTGAGTTCTTAACGGTGGTGGTGTGGTATTAATTTTTGAAATCAAGCAAGCTCACTCGACGACTGTGCTTCTCTCTTATAATAATGGATCCAGTACCCGGCACCACACCACCCCGTCAAGAGTTGTTGTGTCAAAGTTCATTTGAAAATTGTCCTGAAATCGTTTAGTATTTTGTGTATAGACAAAATATAGAAGCAGTCGTGGTGTCGGTAATGATACGGGATGGGCAGAGAAAGAGAGAGAGAGTGACAGAGGAGAGCGTTGAAAATATAGAGATATCAAAGCATTGTCTATCTGCAAGCGGATATTCAGTTTTATCAGTGGCGTGCGTACGGGAGTCTTTTTTTTTATTTTAATTTGTGACTGAATCGTTGACCTCCAATTGCCGCGGTTACGTGACCTTGTCCTCCAGTTTCGGAAACTCAGCAGCTGGTGGGCGTCTTCCCCTACGGAGTTCTCCCAGTCGTCCACGCAACTTCGCTCCGTCAATTCGGTGTGCGTTTATCACTTTTTTGGCATGGTTATGTCATTTGCAGACGTTTCTAATTAATCAGAAAAGACCTTTGGAAAAATTGTTCACGCTTTGTACCATCTCACCGCTCGCTACGTGGTCCTTTGGACACGTATGCAGAATACCAGAACAAGGAAAATATAAAGCAGAATTTTCGTGACGGCTGTAAGGCTTGGAAGACGGCTAGACGAAGCCAGTATAGATACAGTTTGCGGGGGGGGGGGGACCTAAACACCCACCTTATCCAAATTCGAGTACAGCCATTATTATCAACATAATCTAGTCGACATCTGTGGTACTTTCGGCTCCCGCAGGGGAATCTGGGTCCTTGTGATACAGAGCATCTGTGTAGGGGAACACATATTTTTGATGAGTGGTGCCATCAAGTACCCGAGCTGCACAGGGGGCCCTTAGTATGGTTGATACGCCCCATGGCATGGATCTGTTCGCAGACCTACGGGCGATACCACTCCTTTGCTCCCGAGTCATGTCGGGTGGCTCACGGTATGGCTGACTTTTTACCTATTCTTTCGGAAAGGCAGTGATATAAGTCAAACACGACGCAGTGTTTCCTCGTAGGCCAGGTGTATCCATCATAACTGATCGTGTAGAGCCTCGGACCTGGCGGCTTCGTATAACCCGAGCCACGAAGGGTCTAGTTAGAGAGAATGGCCTTCGTGGAAAATGCCTGCGCGCCTATATCTAACTGTTTTGTGGATTGATGACCACACGGACTGAGTCAAATTGTTGCCTAGTAAGCGAAAGGGGCCATCCGGAAGGGAACGGTAGCGCTTCGAGTATGCTTTAAGCAGACGAGTGGTAAACAGTCAAAACGATCCTGCGACTGGCGACCCGAACTCGTTAGGTCTACCAAAATTGGGCCAAAGGATGATCAGACCTGCTATTGAGAAATCCTTAGCGAATAGTGTACCTCGAGGATGGGTGTGCGCAAGGTATCATGGACTCTGCCCATCAAGGTGTTGGCCACGAGGTGGTCTGTGGTGCTCGACAAGTCGGTCAGCTAGAGTCGTATCTCAAGGTGGTGTTCCAAATGGAGGCATCTCCGCGGAAAAAAAACCTTCAGGCTATTAGTCAGATAAACTGCCGTTCCTTTTAAGGGAGGGAGGTCGTGGCCGTTGGCTTAGGTACTCCGCAAGGTAAGCGTGGTAGACGCAGAGACACTGTTGGTTGGTCTACAAAGAGATTTGACGGGGCACTCTTCAAAGAAGTTTTCCTTCAAGGTGGCGCAACTGAAGGCCACGCGGAACAGAGGTCAGCCCAGAAAACAAAGTAGCTAACGTCGGCTCGCAACGTTTCTATGCCCCGAAAAAGTTCATCAAGGCAAAGGAACGAAAACTACTGGCGGCTCGAAGAAATAGCGGGTCTCAGACGACATTGCTTGAAAACGCGATTGACTCAAGGTATTGCTCATGAAAACCTTGTGGAGTCCTGTGGCTATTCGAAGAAACAAAAAAAAAAAATTATTTCAGACAATTATGTGACGAGGCAGACGTTAACTCGTGGGGTATGGCGTATAGGGTCCAAAATAGGTTCAAAAGCATCACAAATAAAGTGCCTGAAGCTGTTTCGAAATATTGTCTCGGTTCGGTTTCCTCAGCACGAGCGGAAACCTGCAGGTTGACTTCAAGATTGGAGGAGAGCAAAGTTCCAGGACCGAATGGAGTCTCTATAATCGAAGTCTTTGATACGTTCTTGACAGATGGTACTGAATAAGCTAGCTGAAGAGCCAAACTTATATCGGCCAATTTGCCTACTTGACACGCTGGGAAAACTGGTTGAACGGATCATTTTCAACCGATTTTTAGCGGGTGCTTGTTGGATCGACAATTTGGTTTAAGCCAGGCGCGTTCCACAGTGGATGTAATTGGGATGGCTGCCAACTTAGCCAGGGAATCGTATCAAAATGGTGCATTCTGTTCGGTAGTGACACTCGATGTCAAGAACGCATTTAATTTGGCAAACTGGGCTTCCATTCATGCCGACTTGCAAAGAATAGATGAACTGAAATATCTTGCATCTATAGTCAGGAGTTAACTTTCAAACCACGTCCTACAATACGATACAGTTGATGGGCCCAAGGAGTACGTAGTTACAGCAGGAGTTCCACAGGAGTTAGTTCTCGGTCCGCTGCTGTGGATCATTATGTTCAACGGCATCCTGGATCAACCAATGCCTAGAGGAGTATGGGGTAGTAGGGTTTGCAGACGATATCGCAGTGGTGGTTGTAGCAAAGATGCCAGGGTGCTTAGAGGTCTGCGCGAGCGAGGCGTTTATAACTGTAAAGCTTTGGTTACTAACAGTGGGCCTGGAGTTTGCGAGCAAAAAAACGAAAGTTGTTCTCATCAGTACGCGCAGAAAAAGGTTCTCTCTGAATATTAGAATAGGAAGCAATATCATAACCTCAAAAATGGCGATTAGGTATTTGGGGGTTATGATTGATTCGAGGCTGAAATTTGGAGAGCATATGAAACATGTAACTGAAAAGGAAGCAATAGCAACCGTGGCTTTGGCAAGGATTATGCCCAATATAGAAGGCCCAAGATCTAAGCAGAAGACTGCTTTTGGCTAAGGTGGTTACATCTTTACCGCTGTACGCCCCACCGCTTTAGGCTAATTCACTGGACTCCTCTGGGAGCGCCCGCAGAGATTAAACTCGGTTTACCGCAGGTGCGTATTGAGAGTGTGCTCGGCGTATAGAACAACTTCACACGAGGCTGCATACAACGTTGCCGGAAGGATGCCAGTGGGAATGATGGTCGAAGAGACAAGCAGGCTCTGCAAAAGTTCTGCAGATTTAGAACTTCGGACAAGTTCCGAAAGGGAGGAAAACAACAGAAGGTGGGCACACTGCCTCATCTCTGATATTGCAAGGTGGGTTAGATGCAAACATGCAGAAGTGAACCACTTTTTAATGCAATTCATAACGGGTCGTGGAGGATACCGACAATTCTTATATCGTTTCAAGTTTGATTACTCGCCCGATTGCTCTTGCTACAAGGGACTGGTAGAAGACGCAAGGCACGTATTTTTCGACTGTCCTAGATTTGCAACGGGACGCAGGCATCTAAATGCGGAAATGGCGGAACATATTAAGCCAACAAAATGTGGTTGAGCGTATGCAGGAGTGCCAACGCAATTGGGATGCAGTGAGTTTGTCTGTACCGTCCATAAAATCCTCCAGAGAGAAGAAGCTACACGAAAGTCAGTAGCTAAGGCTAATTGGCCATTGCCTGTCCCTGTGAAGTAATACTGAAATTCAGAGGGGTGCGCCATGCACTGAGGTATTTGCTTCGTTTACCCCTATCGTTTCAGATACATAGTGTAGAAAAAAACTCGTGTAAAAAGGCTCGGCAAATTTTGGTCAAGGCAGTGAGATGCTAAACTTCGGGAAGCGGAAGAAAAAGGATTATTTAAAATGACGCTAATAGGATGCGGAATGGTCAACCCATATGGTGGTTCTACTGTGAAAAATTTTCAGATCGGGCACCATTGTCTCGAACTGACAATCTGGTCCCAAACCGCAGAGATTTGACATGACTGATTTAGGTGATGCGGATTTGTCGTACTAATACGATAGCCCAATGGCAGAATTAAGGCGCAGAAAAAATGTTAGAAATTCACAAAATGCCCAGACGACCGGTCTAAATTTTCACCAAAAGCAAGGAGTTGCATTTTCTTGTGCAAAATAGGTGGATTTTCCCTACTTTATCTACGGCTTTCGTGTTTTGATTTCCCTACCGACAACTAACATCAAAAACCTAACTTAGGTGCAGGGTCGTAGCCAGGATTTTATTTCAGGAGGGGTTCAAATATTGCCGAGGTACCAAATTTTTGGTTTTAATTTTTTTTAAGGTGTTAATTCAAAAGAGACGAAAAATTTCTTCTCATATTTTGCAAATAGTGTCTTCTTGCAAACAGTCAGTGGCGGAGTCGCCTGTAATTAATCAGAGGGCGATAAATTTGGCGCAACTATTTTTTGAAGTTGAATAGACATTAGGCAAATGTTTCGTTGCCTTCGATGTGGTTAGTCCTGTTAAATTGCTGTCTAGCCTTTTTCTTGAGGCTTCGTCACGGAACACATTGGGCAGGTATCTTTTGTCCAAGAAGTGAATTCTTCTACCGGAACCATACCGTCAGGAGAATACCTCAGCTTTCAACCTCCGGCGTATAATTGACTGGAATCTTAAGGCCAAATGAGAATTTATTCTTCCAGAGCGTGCGCTCTTCTTCAGAAACCAGACCCTGGGGCTGCACCTCCTCTTCGAGTTCAATATATTGATGGCCCCTTGGCCAGCCCATCCACGAGGGACACTATTTGCTAAAGTCTTCTCAATAGCAGGTATGAGTCTCATCCCCCTTACAGGTTAAACCTAACGCTGAATTCAGACGTTCACATCACAGGTTCCTTTGCTTGTTTTTACCTGCCGGGTAACTAGACACCATTGCCCCGCAGTACAGCAATAAGCCATTCCCAGCAATTCCCCCGAGGGTATGACCGAGTCGCCTGGTCAGTGGGTAGATGCCTCGACGTGATTGTGATTACCCTCGCTAGTGGTATTGACTTCAATGTGCCGCAATTAACTGCAATACATCTCCCATCGCAGATGAGTTGATCACCCTCCACTCGCTGATACCGAGCCGGCCCTGGTTTTGCCTGACTAGAAGTGTGATTGCATTGGTTGCGTCGGTCCTTTGCGCGGAAGTTGGATCGTCGCTATCGTGTTGTCACCAGTGGCGGCACACAATGTGACTCTTTCCCATAGGGGTGAGAGTGGGGACTAAGTTGTTAAGCTACTGGGCAGTGGTTTTGCTCTCGCAATCCGGTAGTAAAAATCCGGAGAAGTGACAGCTGGTCTGAAAGTGCCAGTCGAGGTCCCCGGGAATAAATTTCGGTCACTTGTGGATTCACTTGCTAGAGGGAACCATTCCCCCGCAGTGTCTCTCCTGTAGGTGTTCCGTTAGTGCCTCGGTGTAGCCAAACGAGTTTGTATTTTGTGAGGCCAGAATCGTATGTGCACACAATCGGAAATATAGCTCTTGGCCGAAATATGACAATTACGAATCCGTTCCGCTATTACGTGGAGTTAAATCTAGAGGACTGTAGGATTGTCGGCTCACATCCCTTGTCGAGGTGAAGCGAGAAAATGAGCTCCGAAAGGTACTAAGCTCGTCGTCTGTTGACGTCTGAGCTGCCCCAAACTACATAACGGGCATTGGCATCGCAGTACAGCAATAAGCCATTCTCACCAATTCCCCCGAGGGTATGACCGCGTCGCCCGGTCAGCGGATCTACCTCGACCTGATTTTGATTACCCTCGCTAGTGGTATTGACTTCAATGGCCGACTACATTACATATCCCACGACGGATGAGTTGATCACCGCCCTTTGTTTTGCTTTCCTAGAAGTGTGATTGCATTGGTTGCGTCGGTCCTTTGCGTGGAAGGTTGAGCGTCGCTATCGTGTTGTCACCAGTGGCGGCACACAATGTGGCTCTTTCCCTTAGGGTTGCTGAGATACTCGGCAGTGGCCTTGGTTTGCAATCCGCTAGTAAAAATCCGGAGGAGTGACAGCTTGTCTGAAAGTGCCAGTCGAGGTCCCCGGTACAAAATTTCGGTCACTTGTGGATTCACTTGCTAGAGGGAGCATATTCCTGTTCGTGCTCCGACTGGTGCCTGAAAATTGACAGGTAACGGTTACTTCTGTTCCGCTAATCCAGATGGTCCAGGTTAAAGCCATCGGAGGTACTCTGTATCCACACGCCATTGAAGTGGTAAGTTTTGCTAAAGGATACTACAAACACGACAAATTTATCTCATTTTAATTGAAAAAGAGAAGTTTTGCCCTTTTCATGCTGAAAACCACTTGAACTCATATAAGGAGAGTTTTCTCCGAAATTTTTAAATCGACTGTCAAGAGTCATAGTATGCCATGTTGGAAAGCCAAGACACTTAAGAAAATTTTGTGCACTTTGCACATTCAACAGTTCAAATGTACCGTTATGAAATTATTGTTTGAATTCAATTCAACTGAATTCTGAATTTTTTTCTGTAAAGAATGCTCAGGATCTACGAAGCGGAAAGCTCAGAGCTCACATGCGTCTTAAAGTGCAAAGGGTAAATGGTTTTCAATTTTAAGACACGTGTGAGCTTTGAGCTTTTCGCTTCGTGGGTCCTGAGCGTTATTTACAGAAAAATAAAATGTAAATTCGGTTGAATTGAATTGAAACAATAATTTCATAACGGTACTTTGAACTGGTCAATGTGAATGTGGTGAAGTTCACAAAAGATTCTCAAGTGTCTGGGAAGTAAATCTGGGAAACTCGTCCTGTAGTGTTTATTTCCGGCTATTTCATAGGGTCATGCATATTTTTCGCACAACTTGATTTGATAGTACTGAAATTGTTTTTAGCTCTGGTCGGATGTCCTTCAGCGATGTAGTTACTTGTAGAGCTAGGTAGGAGCGGTAAAATGTGAATAGCCTGGCAGTAAACGCAGTAAAAGGTTTTGACCTGAGGTGTTGATGACATCAGCGAAAATTGTCAACATATGTCGTAGCAGAAACATTAAGCTCAGAAGAAGCTTGAACAAGTGCGAGCAGGGGTGTTTTTTGAAGTTATCCTCTTCAAAGGAACCTCCTGATTCAGTGGCGCCCACTTATGGTTAGTGTTAAAAAAAAAATAGAGAAAAGCGAGACCCGAGCAAGACGAGTGGTGTGTCAGTGGGAAAGCCACGACATTTATTTTGAAAATGAGCAGTGCTCCGCTCCCTATTTCTGCCTGCTAACGTTTCGGAAAGGCACAAACCTATTTTTTTGCTAATATTCAGTGCGGAATTTATTTTTATACTTTCATCTACAACCTCCAAAGCTATTATCACCAAAGCCGTTGGAGCGACGAGCGCTAATCTATAGCATACTCCAATGCGCTTTCACACCCCCTCCCCTCCACCCCCCATATCAGATAAATCCAACTAAATGCCACCTTGTGACGTTTACGTTTCATCGCATCTTTCCCATAAAATAGATTACGTATTGAAATCGTATTTACCATGTCTACCCTTCCTCCTCCCACCCCTCTCGCCTGTACGTCAAAATAAGTACTAACAGCAAAGCAGATGAGAAGGATAAGAAGCAACAAGGATACGTGCCTACTCTCTGTGTCTTTATCGTTGTCAATGTACTTTGTATCTCGAAGCTCGATTCGAAACGTTTTTTTTTTTTTTATTTTCAGAAAAAAAAAATACAATAAAAATGAAAAGAGTGTGTCCTGGGAAAAAAAAGTTGCAAGTGATGGGTATTTCGCGTATTTGTTGTTGTTGATGGTCGTCGCGTGAGGGTACGGTAGGGTGGTTATATCATCCAAATTCATTCTATTCCATTTGATAGCAATTTCAATCCCTGGCATTGTGTATCTGCATCCTAAAAATTACCATACGCGAGAAAACCACCCCCATCCTCTCAATAGAGAAGTGGAGCGAACACAGACAGTCCAGTCCACACATCATGATTTACGAGAGTATAGTCCTATAGTGTGACTAGTGTATAAGTCCCTGTCGCGAGAAGGCCTGCCTGACGATGGCAGAGGGTTTCATGTTGCCTGCTGCTGGCTAAATGGCTGTTCCAGAGTTGTAGCTTTTCGCCCCCCCCCCGGCCATTTTTCATCGTCTTTTCCGAGCCAGTGCGGCAGGCTGCAATTGCTTCAACCCCGAGCGCGAGGTAACGCACAAATTCTTAAACTCATAAAATGAAAGTCGTTTGGAAATCCTCTCTCTGATTTTTTTTTGTTCTCTGTTTTTGTCGTAGCCGGTTGTTGTTGTTGTTCTGTTGTTTTTTTTTGTAAGTTGTCGGTACAAAGCGAAATATTTCAGCCGCATTTGAAAATCCCTACAGTCTTTTCGGTGTTTTCTTTTTGTTGCTGTTGTTGTTGCTGCTGTTCTTTTTCCGCGTGTAAAGGTTTTTTTTTGTAGGAGGGAGTTGTGTATGTACAAAAAGGGCTTAGAGATGCTTCCATCCAGATTTTCGATGGCCTTCGCCCCATCTCTTTATTTCTCTGGCGTGGATGCCCTTCTTCTTTCACACACACACACACCTTTTGACAAGTCTTAAAATCGTTCGTCTCTTTGCTAAGGAACGACTTATATGGAGAGGATTGTTTCGCAACTTATTTCTCGTTCTTTTTTTTTGGGAGGTTTTTCTTGTTGTTGTTTTTTTTTAAAGAGATGTGACAGCCAAATGACACATCATCGGCGAACGAAGAGTGGGGGTGAGAGAAAAACAGCGAGCACAAGGGTGCGTGTAAAAGGTAATGGTTGCGGACGAGCGCGTATGAATGTTTAAATCAGCCTTTAAGTATTTCAATTGAGAAATAAAAATAAAGAAGAGAGAAAAAAAACATGAAGGACAAAAAACTGATGAAACAGATTGATCCGATCATTGTTTTTCATAATGTTGTGTGTATGGTGTTGTATTGAATATTTTAGAGATTGTTTTCTTGATAGCATCATATAGAGAGGAACAGATGTTGTAAATGAGACAGTCGGAGAAGAGACGGGGTTATTTCGGAAGAGGAACGAAAAATTAATGCTGCAGAACTTGTTGCTTATTTAATACGGTTTTGTGTTACGAAATACGACCTTATGCTGCCCGCTTTTTATTTGTTACATTTATTAGTAATAACTCTCTCATATTCCTTAACCATTTCTTCATTTTTCCCTTAGTGCAAGTACCTGTCAATATTCCCGAAAAAAAATAATAGACAATATGCCACAAATCAATTAAATCCTCTTTGTAAGTCAAATGGAATCTTGATGACGAATTCAAAGATGTTAAATGCTTCAATGCCAAAACTAGAATGCTATTAACTTGTGGTTGGTGTTCAGCTTTTATAGCCGTTGAAACTGTTAGTGGCGACAATGCAAGTTGTTGACTGTGTTGACTGTGTGCTGTTCGATGCGTGCGAATTAACGGGACGGTGCATGGTTGTGCATGGTGTGTACGTTTTATGGATGATATGGTTGAGCCAATTGAACAGTTAGATTTTCGAAAGTACGAAGTTGCTTGGTTCAAAATGACGTTCGACGAGTAGATTAATGAAAAACGGTAAAATATAGGTGTAAGTTGGATTTTCTAGTCCCTCGTCACGCGAATAATGTTTTGGTTTTTGCATTTTTGTTGTCGCAGCGTCTTATTATTCAAATCGTAATCCATTTATTTGTCATAACTGCACTGAATCGTTGATTTTGCACGTCGCACCCACAAAAAAAATCCAAAAAGCTATTTTTTCGAAGACAGAAAAAGATCAAAATGTTTACCCATTATTTTTTCCCCCTTTCTTGCACTTATCTACAAAATATGATTGGAATATAGTCTTGGCCTGTAAACATGGTATTTAAATTCTTGCCTATAGCACCCTTCTAAACATTCACCACTATACGGTTTCATAACTCGCTACACGAAGACGACGACGACGACGACGTCGACGACGAAACGCCATAATCTTTGCGTACGCTTCGTTACATCAGAAACAAATTTACAGGATCCCTTTTCAAAATATCTTCTTTGGCGTTTCACTTTGTCGTCTCGTTGTTGTTGTCGCTGTCGTATTCCAATCGTTCAGTGTTAAATTACTAAAATAAAATTCAATTACAAATCAATTCGTATCGAGATCAACTTTATCCTATGTCGTATTGGCCCCGCAGGGATATAGGCAAAGATTTTATGTGCGTGTGAAGTGTGAATCATTTATATCCTTCGGAAACACAGACGCATACACGCGCACATACACTTGCATTTTTCAGAAGCCATAAAATTTCGTAATTTTTGTCTACGCGCGATGGGAAGGTTTTCTTTGAATTCTACTAAAGAGGGTAGAGAGCTCCAAAAATCAATAGGATAGTTGCCCTGCGGATGCTGAATATGATATCCACGCACGGAGTGAAAATTCTAGTGTAGGTCTTATGGGAAACTAGTCACAAAAAAAAAAGATTTGGAAAGTTCCCTGGAAGCGGTTGTAGCCCCCCTGAATCCATTAAACCAAGTTTTGTCCGATAAATCTGATTTGTTCGCGTCTCGTTTTTTTTCTTTGGCGGGCAAGACACTCCCCCGCCTCTCTTCACATAAATTGAAGCGGGACTGCACGAAGGATGGAAAGGGGATCTGGTTTTCGGCGGTAAAAATTCGAAATAACTGCATGCAGGCGGTCTCTTTTGAAAATTTCACCCCTTCGTAAAAAAAAAAAAAATTCTCGTCAACATAGTACCAACTCGAAAGGGGAGAGGGTTAATGTACGTATACATTCCTGCCTTTAGCTAAGGTATTTTCAGTTTTCCTTATCATCATTCCCAAAGTGTTCTGATTTACAGTTTATGTGTGCGCTCCAGAATTCCTCTAGTAGTTATTCTAAGAAGGAAATTCCTTCCGCACATATTCCCTGCACGGTTACTATCCGACCATACTACAGGACAATGGACGTATTCGTTCGTATCGCCACTCTTTGATGCACACGGGACTAGGCCATTGGGAGGCTTTCAATGCTCAAGTTGTAGATGAGCTACATACTTGCTACCAGCTACCAGCTACCATACACATCGTCCTATATAGTGCCTTAGTCGCTGTCGACTTTTGACTCTTCTCTATAGTCCTCTGGTTATGCTCACGTACCTTACCGAGGTTAGGTACGTAAATCTGCTCCGACGATATCACCTGATTTGATTCAGGAAATGCAGAGGCATGCAAAGGGTTGAGCGTGTGTAAAACTGTAGTCAAAATTTCACGAGGCTCCCACACACAAACACACACACTGAAGTATAGTCAGGCGCCTCATGAAACTGCCAGTGCCACTGTCGTGTTCTCTCGTTGAAAAATTATTATGACATCATCCCCAACGGGACTTCTCATGCACCTCCAAACTCCATATGAATGCCTGGCACACTGTATTGCATGCTGCTTAGGCTACAAATAGAGAACAGCAATGTGTGTGTGTGTGTGTGTGAGCTGTGTGCACACTCTACCGAGAATGGCACTGAACTTAAATATTTTCTATCCAAACTAGTGAGAAGTGGAGTGGAGTTAGAGTGCTGTTGGTTGGTCCCCTTCTCATCTTTAGGTCCCAACAACTAATTCCCCGGGCGCGCCCGAACAAATGAGTTGGTCTCCGGTTAAGTGGGTGGTGATTCGCGAACTCCATTCCGAATAGGGGTGTGACTAAAACTATATATAAGCGTGCAGTTTGCCTTGCCGATTTCCAAACTCTCTTACATAATTGTGTTCTAATTCCGAATCTTATTGAAAATATTCTGTATTACACTCGTACACACGGGATGGGGGTACCACGGCTCATCGTGGAGGCGTCAATATTCTGCATAGTTCAGCTCGTGATGTACGGCACATTTTCTTTTTCGGCTTCTTGGATGAAACCCCCCCCCCATCGAGTGTGCAGCGACGAACCGACATCATATCATGAACAGAATGTCTGAGCTCTAAGGTGTCGATCCAAAAAACCTACAAACTTTGCTCCCGTTTTCATGAAAAGCTTATGGATTTCCGGCCTTAATCAAAACAGTAACGAAGTGCCCCGGAGATATATATTGGCACGAAAAGGACATTGGGTGCATAACTACGTGAGTAGAAGTGACTTCTTCGCTCTCGTACCGGTCGACAGAAAGGCTAAAATTTCGTGTACGTTAAATTGTTTGTCGAGGGCACCTATTTAGTAGAGAGAGAGAGAATTTACGGACACGTCTATAAGTTTGACGTGACATTGTTAACGTTGTTAGGTTTCAGGTGACAGACATGCAGACAGGCAAATAGGCACGCAAGAGAGGAATTTTCCACATAGAGGGTATGAAAGACACGAGGGAATATTGGGTGTCGTAGATTCAATAATTGGATTATGTAGAATGATTTGGTTTTTCAATTTATTTATAATTTGGAGAATGTTTTCATCGAATTTGTGAAAGAGAACTACAATGGAGGACTAGGGATTTTTATTGAGTACGCACAACTGGTCGATAGAGTCATATTGATTTGAGAGTCCATATAGGGTCACAATGACCTATGCCCCACTAGGGGTTAAAAGGAAGCAGAGAAATAGGGTCGCAGCTCAGACGTATCTAATACTTTTCAAGAACGGTGAATGCTAATCATGCAGCTGATTATCAGGGGAAACTTTTACTACATCCTGTCGAGGATAAAGAAGGCTTTATCAACGAAGAGCATCAGCTGGTAAGGAGGGAGGGAGATAAATTTTTTTGAGATTTTGAAAAAAAACTTACCTTAGACTCAATAGGATAATTCACAGCCCCTTTTGAGTGCGATTCAAGTAAGCCTTGTTTCTAGATATCTAGGAACTAGCTAGGGGTGCAATAAAGCTTTGCTTTGGGCTATGGACAGTTAGGTAAAAAGAGCTCCAGACAGTTAGGTAAAAAGAGCTGTAGATAGTTAGCAAGAAATAGCTCTAGACAGTTAGCTAAAAAGAGCTCCAGACACTTAGATAAAAAGAGCTCTAGACAATTAGGTAAAAAGAGCTCCAGACAGTTAGGTAAAAAGACTTCCGGACAGTTAGGTCAAAAGAGCTCTAGACAGTTAGGTCAACCGAGCTCTGGACAGTTAGGAAAAAAGTGCTCTAGACAGTTAGGTAAAAAGAACTCCAGACGGTTAGGTAAAAAGAGCTCCAGACAGTTAGGTAAAAAGAGCTCCAGATAGTTAGGTAAAAAAAGCTCTAGACAGTTCGGAAAAAAGAGCTCTACACAGTTAGGTAAAAAGAGCTGCAGACAGTCAGGTAAAAAGAGCTCCAGACAGTTAGGTAAAAAAGCTCAAGATAGTTAGCAAAAAAAGAGCTCTAAACAGTTAGGTAAAAAGAGCTCCAGACACTTAGATAAAAAGAGCTACAGACAGTTAGGTAAAAAGACTTCCGGAGAGTTAGGTAAAAAGAGCTCCAGATAGTTAGGTAAAATTAGCTCTAGACAATTAGGTAAAAAGACTTCCGGACAGTTAGGTAAAAAGAGCTCTAGACATTTAGGAAAAAAGAGCTCCAAACAGTTAGGTAAAAAGAGCTTCAGGCGGCCAGGTAAAATGAGCTCCAGATAGTTAGCAAAAAAGAGCTCTAGACAGTTAGGTAAAAAGAGCTCCAGACAGTTAGGTAAAAAGGGTTCCAGACAGTCAGGTAAAAAGAGCTCCAGACAGTTAGGTAAATCGAGCTCTAGACAATTAGGTAAAAAGTGACGGGCCCAACATCGTCAAGAGCTCTTTTTACCTACCTCTGTCAAGAGCCCAAAGCAAAAGCCTTGATGGTTCGATGCAAGGTTGTGTTTGTCTGTGTATATGCGTGGATCTGTTATATCGTCCTTATCCCGGAGGAGGGCTTGTCTTCCTAATACACAGAACCGTACACTACCGCATGTATTAAATGTAGAATTATTTGCTGACGGTCGGAAATACAAGACATCTAAGTGTCGCCAGGGAGTCCTAATATCGAAATTGACCTCATTTATGTGCCCCCAACATCCAGCTGAAGGAGCCGATAATGGACAGACTCCTGAGACCAATATCCCATGATAGCTACCGTCCGTTAACGCATTGCGAGTGTGCGGTGCCATCGTAAATATGAAAGAACGAGGCGCCCTCCTTTTAACAACCCTCACTGTCTCTCAGGGTTTTTTTTTATGATAATCCTGCACGTCAGGCAGCCTAGATTACTGGGCATCTAGTTAACGGTATCAACGAAAACTGGCTTGCCATCAAAGATGCATTCATTGGTGGCACAGATACCATCCTTGGTTTTACTAGACATACCCTCATCCCAATTGACAATCACCTTGAGGCATAGACAATTGCAAGCGATGCCATTCTGGAGCCAACTAAAGGACAGTCACTATCGCGAAAATTCCTTCCAACCACATTCTCAAGGAGCTCTCACGTGGCCGCTGTTTTCCAGGCTGAAACATGGAGCACAGAGGTGTGGCACTTGAATTTCGCTAACTTACACCCGCAGACCACTGAAATGAATGGCTTACTGTCAGTTCTAAAACAACTGAGGCTTCGGGAGCTGATGTGGTGGACCCAGAATATGGGGTATCTCTTCCCTCTGACGTATATCAGTCAGAAGTCCACGCAAACTGTGTCTGCGAGCCAGCTAAGAAGCGCCTGTAAAGGGACCTCAAAAAAACTTGAAACGCATTGTGTCGGCTCATCGTTCGCTATCAGTATATCATTTGCAGAGTCACAATAAGACTTATACAAGACGCGAGCTGTCGATTCTGCGACGAGGCGACGAGATTTCAACCCAAGTTCTGCGCGTACAAAAGCAGCATTGTACTTGGAGTGGCCTATCCAGACACGGACGACATATGTTCGGCTTCAACTAACAAACTCAACTCGTTCCTTAGCACGATCGATCTTCGTCGACAGGCATAGTCCAGCCCCTCCCCCCCTTCAACTAAGGTGATAGCACAATAGGTCCATGGTTTCAGTGCTGCAAACCCCCCGGGGTTCACGCCTCGACGATATTCTTGGCACAAAAGCGCATTGACCTAATATTCTCTGGATGTCCGACGATTGCTGCAAATTGTTGAAAGGAAGCAGCTGAAACTTTTCCTGGCTGGAGATACCATTGAGCTCCTATACCGTCAGATAGTGCAGGAAGTGTGAAATTCAGCCTTGATGCGAGACGAGACAAAAGAGAACAGCCAAATTGTCTTCTAGAACCGGCAGAAAGAGTCACAAGATGTTATCGTTTAAGTACCGTTATACAGTGTCATTATGGAGCTTACATAGGTCGTCCAAACTCTTGTCTTGTCGAAGTTTGAGGGGCATCTGGCAACCCTAATCTCTCATGATAATGCTAAAAGTTGCGTTTTACACAAAAGACTTTGAAGTCCCGAGCCAAGTATGTAACGGAGGACGCTGAACATCCATAGATGCCCTGGGGGACGCGGAGCCAATGCCTGGTAAACCGTGAAGGTTAGGCTTAAAAAAGGTGTTCGAAACGAGTCAGCAACGGCATGCGCTGGCTGTTGGGCTCGATTTATGCTGCCCGTTGCCTCTTGTTCTTTACCTTAAAAAAAAAGGCATCTGGCATGTCTGGAGGAAAACAGCAGAAACAAAGGACATGAAATTGTAATTAGCGAATAATAAGGCTGGTGAGGTGTGAACAGTATCCCGAGGTTTTCGGCTCGCTTCAGGAATCTGACAGGCATGTCATAAAATGGATACCCGGCTCGAAGCAAGACTGACTGAAAGGGTGCTCCAAACACCGTCGATCTGAAGCAAATGTAAGGCATTGGGTAAGTCATTTGCGAAGTTGCGAATAATTGCCCAGAATAGAGTCCGCAGGGTCTAGATGAATAGTTGACGCCATATGCCCCACTAAGGCAGAGTAGTAACTTTCAGCTGCCCTTCAGGCTATCGTTTGGATGGTGATCCTCAACAGACTGGAGAGGATCGGATTCTTCTGGGAGGTTTCGATGCCCACCCATCCTTTATCACAATACTGGAGATATAAAGCAATTTCAATAGCTTTTGACGTCGTCTCAGACTTCTGTGTGATTTGCCGACACGCGACAATGACAGTTTGATTAGTGAAATCCACTGGGAGAGACACGTGAGTGTCTTAGCTCAGCTGAACTGACCACGTCAGCACGGCGAACGTTTGTCAATCATGTGAACTACGTATATTTCGGCGAAGTTAATCGGGGCTACCTAGTGCATCAAATGTACACAAGGCCCAACGCAACAGTAGGGACGTCATCGCCAAAGCAGAAAGCATCGGCACGTTTTATTCCTGCAGAGCGTATTCCCAAAGTTGAAACGAAGTTTTCCAATTAGGTGAACTGCACAATATAGGAAGCATGAATCCAGGTGATCCAAGAATTCCGGAGCTTAACAACCAGATCAACAGAAAAATTAACGACAACAGAAACAAAAAGCTCAATGACAGTAAGTCAGTAAATTATGCTCTACAGTTCGGGCCTTGCTTATCCAACCCCGACAAGGATAAAGGTAATATAAAGCCCTTAAATTCGGTAGTCAGCCGATCAACAAACAAGAACTGCGCTCCTGGCTGGCAGTTGCGGCGTTCTCGTTCCTGGATACTAAAACAGATCCACAAATCCACGCAGCGGTTGTGCACGGCTTTCTGCACCGCTTAAAGAAGACGAAGAACAAAATCCCTAGGTAAGCTATCCTCTCGCTGTAGTCCAGTCGGAGGATGGTGGTGGACTCAATTTTCAGACGACGAAATGACAAAAAGGATGTTGCCGACTATCAACAATTTTATCCAACTTTTGGGGGATATTATCCGGGAAAAGCGGGAAGTGTTTTTGTTGTAATGTAAATGCGAATTAAGAGCTCTGTGTCCTCTTCTTCTATAGGCCAAAACACTCTTGATACTTCGCCTCCTGCCGTGAGCACTTTATAAGTGACGCGAAGAATAAACCGCCCTAACTTGCCCTTCTTGTTGTGGGTATATGCACTCAAAGCTTCGTTGTGGGGTTGCTTGTGCACAATAGAAACTGAAACCGGACTTCCTGGAATAGAGTGAACAACATAGTTTGCTTTTCACATTCCTGCGTGGCTGCCTGTGTACTCTCTCTCTCTCTCTCTCTTTGAAGCAAAGTTTTCGTAAGATCCATTAGCTCATTAAAATTGGTAACGAACGATAACAACGACAACGATGTGGATTATACAATATTGAAATTTGCAACCGAATACCCTGGCAAGGGAAGGTGCTGAAGAAGCTCATGCAAGTTTTTTGGACTCGTTTAAACTTTTTATCGAATCAGCCGGGACCGGCTAGCCGTCGTTAGTTATGCGACGACGACGACGACGACGATGACCAATTCTCTGATACGACGGCTGAGTTGAGTGCGGCCATTTCGGTTCCTTGTCTAAACAAAAACGATAGAGAGAGAGAGAGAAAGAGAGAAAAAAGATGAGAAAACCCTTTACCCTTCATCGCTCAGCGAATTTAAATTTGTTTCTCCTCAACGTCTCTCGTAGCGATATTTATTATTATGTCGGACAGCAATGGAATGACGTAATCAGATCAGGCATTTTTCTTCTTCTTCGTCTTTTTTACCGCGTGCCACTTATTATTTCGTTTTTTTTCGGTTTTCTGTTTTGCCCTTTTATTTAAGAAGTTTTGAAGGGATTCTGTGCGATAGAATCCGGACAAGTTAAGTAAAAGACGACGACGAACAAAAAAAAAAAAAGAAGTTGTGCAAAAAAGAAAAGTTTTCCCTTGCGCTCGAATTCTACTCTCTGTGTTGGGACTCTGCAGCATCCACCAAACGAAACTTACTTGTCCATGCGACTATACATATAGCGCGCTGCTTGGCTAAAGGAGTAGATGAGGATCGAATAAGAAAAGTGGCGATTCAAAACCACAAAGGATTTACCAAAAAAAAAAGTTTAATGTTTGTTCGACACGAAAATGTGCGGCCGGACGAACCAGACGTCCTAAATTGGCCACGATGAACGAGAGGGTGGTCTGGTAATGGGGGCGGGTTGTGGTGGTGGAGGCGGTGATGAGGAAAACCTACAAATGAAATTATTATTTCCATTAAATTCTTACTGACTAGTCAGAGATGATTAATTTTCGTGCAGAAATTGGTTGTAATCAGGGCAAGTGGTGGATTGGTTTTTTTTTTATGGGGTAAGGGGGTAACTGAACAACTGACGACGTTGATTTTAACTGGTTCTGAGTTGAAAGCATCGAATTGCTTTTTTTTAGATAAAGCTTAAAGCAGCAGCTTGGTTTTTTTTTAAATAAGTTCAGATTGAACCAATAAACTGGATACAGACACTGAAGCAGATGTTGATTGTATGCAAAAAAAAAGGCCAAAAAAATAAAACACTTTGTATCAGATCACCGTTTGTTCTGCTCCCACCACGCCCCTTTTCCAAGTCTCGGGAGAAACTTAAAAAAGGTCGCATATCGTGTCTGCAAAATACACCGTATAACCGATAGATTGAATGGTCAAATATTTTAGGTTTGTTCTGCATTCTTACAAATTTCAATTCGATTCAATGATACGAAATTGTAATAATCAACACACGCTACCCGAATGGTACTGGCTTGAACGGATCCGATGTTGACGTGCGAAGAGCGACTCGAGCTTTGTTCATGAGTTCCAGTTGTGCGTGCTTCGATACCAAGACTAGAATGATGAATACGACTGAATCGTTGTCTGGTGTGCATTTTATATGAGTGGCGATGTCGCATGCGGTTGATCGTTGTGCTTGTGTATCGTGTGTGCTAGTGAGAAGTTGCATGCAGTCAGGTTGTGCTATGCTGAGGTTATGAGCTGATTTGGGCAAAATTCATTCTGCATATTGGGAGCGTTGATACAACCGAAAAAATTTAAAACACTTTTTATCTGCTCACGGCTTACTACACACCCACCACGGCCGGGCGTCACTTTCTAACATATTAAGTGTCGAGATGCGACCGGTTAGCTGCTTCAAAACGTTTCAAAGCTTTTCCTGAGGCTTTTAAAAAGCTTTGTAAACGTTCACTTTTTAAAATTTAAAGCGAATCGGCTTCATCTCACAAAACCACCCTGAGATCCATTTAATCATATATTTAATTCGAATCGCCTTTTTTTACGATTTCGTGACAATCAAACCAATATTTGAGTTCATATCAAATTTATTGCGCGCACACACACACACACTGTGTCTCTCCCCCGGATCATTCTGCATTCGCAAAAAAAGGTGGAAAGAACCCTTCAAATCCAATATCTGTGTCTTCGGAGAAGTGTACAAAAAAAACCCTCATTCGACTATAAGAAGCAATCGTCTTGGCTTTGATCCGCACCACATAAGCGCACAGAAATCGGCTCAATGGCTGTGTGATGTCAATGGCTGGTTGAAGGACATCATCAGCGCATCGCTCGTTCATATTTCTTTTTGTCACTCTACTTCTTGTCTACAGCAAATCTGTCGCCTACACTTACCGAAAACACACATATGCTCCAACAACACACAAAAAAAAAAAATGCTTTCAATGCGAACACATTGTCCATTTTTGCCTTCCGAACATCATCCGGGGACAATTGAACATCTGAGAACAATATAAAATGGGAAAGGATCTATCCCCGTATATGTGTGTCCATATTTTTCGACTTCTAACCATCATCACCATCATCATCATCGTCGCATTCTCCCCGAGGGACACTGAACCGAAATGGAAAAGAATTGAAGAAGCAGAAAAAAGGAAGTCATATACCTGCTCCTGAATTCACACGCACTCATTCTCCCCGAAGACAGTGTTTTGTCTCCATACTCCATACAATCTCGTTACTGGATTATAACAAAAGTCCTAGAGACGAGGACAACGACTGCCGATATCCAGAGAAGCGTTCCAAGTTGAATACGAGTAGTTGTGTGACCGGATATTCGTGTTCCAATGATGATGATGACGATTCGCATTCGTTATATAGACAAAACCAAAAAAAAAAACGACAAAAACCCCAAAGCGAGAGAGAAAATCCTTCTGATGACGTGGCTACTCCATCACTTCTGAACAGTGTCAGTCGACCGGACTGGACCGGCCACCACAGCAGTCGAGCGCCATATCACACCGAGAAAGATGTACAAAAGATGGAGATTAATGGGCCACTTGAGATTTTATCCCTCATTTTCGTCAGCCGCAGCAATTGGCTCAACTGTCGTCGAGAGTTTCATCGCACATATCGAAGGACTCTGTGTGTGGCTGATACTCCCGACAAAATGATGTTTTCTCCGGGAAATTGACGGAAGACGATTGTCTGTCAACGCGCGCGCGATCTCTCAACAAGGATAAATTGTCGCCATAATGTACCCGCGCGCCAGCCGTTTTTTTTCGTGTGCTCACCGTTATGGGATGGGGGCTTAGAGGCGATTTAGAAGCAGTGCCAACCTCTCTTCTCTTGGTCGTCGCTCTAGTTTATCGGGGCCACACTATACTGTCCACCATGTGCACTCTATAAAAAAGAATGTTTACGACACGAAGGACTTAGTGTTACGGATAATAATTTCATTTTGCGGACATAGTAGATTTGATATTTGATGATCCAGTTCCAGTTGGAGGACTCAAGTCAATAGAGGATTTGTGTCGTGTCGACGAGAATGGTGGAGAGAAAGTGGATGTATGTGGAGAGTGTGTAGTTAGGATGCGGACAATATTGATGATGGACTATGGAGTAGGTAGGCTCACGTAAGAAGCTTTTCTTGAGTTTCGGCGAAGCGATTAGCCCGCACAGTGAAATTGACTGGGTAATTAGGTCAATCCGCTTTTCATGCGGGTTAAACGTTTTTTTGGTAATGACGTTGAAAGCAACCTAATACAACACAAAATTTAAGTTCACCTCGCCGATCGATTTGAAATTCTCAGACCAATAAAAGTTACTTAAACCAAATCGTCTGGTCTGGTCATTATTAGGAATCACTAGAGATTCGATGGGCTGCAAAAGGACGATTTTCCATACGTATTAGAAGACCGTCTTGCCCGCTATGGGGCGCAGTTTGTGGTGTGGTAAAGCTCGACAAACCAAAATCGTGTTAGTTACACCATTTATAACTCAAGAACGGATTAGGTTCCGGCAGGACTATCAGAAACATGCGAAAAATTCACAATTAAGAAAAATTCACAATGGGTGTTTGACTATTTTTGCCTGTATTTCTTGAACATATCAGCGGATTTTAGTAAATTTGCTACACAGATTTGGTCCCAAGTAATAGAACAATTATTGAGAAAAATGAAAAATTCATAATGAGTACAATTATGAAGATAATTCTTTTTCACATACTTCTTTCTGAATTTCATTAACAAACTACCGGTTTTCAGTAAATTTATCCCCCGCGGTTTGGTCTACACTCAGCCGGAATAGCAGTATAACCATTGAAATAAGCAGAAAATTCACAATGAGTAACAATTCACAATAATGAGTTATCTTTATATTTCTTGATTGCGAATTTTTGGAAGATTTTCCTGCCGAATTGGTCCGCTCCCTGAATATCAGAATAACTCTGAAACACACGCAAAAAATTCACAATGAGCAAAATGATAAAGATTTATTTTTCGTATATTTCTTTCTGTATTCCTTTAACGAATTGCCAGAATTCAGTCAACTGATTCCAGTAGATTAGTCTAAAACCTGGAGGAACATGCGAAAAAATTACAATAAGCAAAATTATGAAAACAGTTTTTTTCAAATACTTTTGCTTATATCTCCTGAACAAAGTCACGGATTTGAGTAAATATGCAAAACCAGATTGGACTGCTCTTCGGATAGCCGAATAAGTATTAAAACATGCACAAAATTCACAATGTTAAAAAATTATGAAGACCGTTTCTTTTCACATAATTTGTATTTATCTCCCAAACGGATAAGCGGATAACGGTAAATTTTCTACGCCGTGCCGCCGCCGAGGCCACTACTCAAAATAACAGATTTTTAAAATTCACAATCAGAAAAATGGTCATCGAAGCTGTTTTTCTGATCTGTTGACCACCATTCTGGAATGGTTTAGTGAATTTGGCAAATTTAGCTATGTAAATTTGCAACAAACTGAAAATGAGCAAATTTGAGTTCATGAGCAAACCTTTGCCTATATCTCCTTAGCGAATAAGTTTATTTCAATAGATTCGCTCGACCGTATTGTTCTCTACCCCAAAACACCAGAGTAACTATTGAAATATGCATAAAAATCAAAATGATTCTATGGTGACTTTTTGTATGGATTAAAATATTTTTTTAAATTTTCCCTTTTGGTTTTTTCACCTAAAATAGCTGAATAACCACTAAAACATGCAGAATCAACTGAAGGGATGAGCGAAACTTTGAAGGGAG
The DNA here is from genome assembly GCA_949715475.1 of Microchrysa polita. Classification (NCBI taxonomy): domain Eukaryota; kingdom Metazoa; phylum Arthropoda; class Insecta; order Diptera; family Stratiomyidae; genus Microchrysa; species Microchrysa polita. Next base: position 10,140,713 of record OX454422.1, on the reverse strand, counting down.
CTCTTTTCCTATCCATTGGCCACTTTAAACGGATAATGGGATTTTAGTAAATTTGCGGCACCGTATTTGTCTCTGTGCCGAATACGATTCTGAAAAATTGAGAAGAGCATCAAGAGCAGATCAAAGTGTTTTTCACCATTTCTTTAAAAAAAAAATTAAGTCACGCTACTGTAGGAACCGTGGTCGTTAAGAGGTTTTATGATTTTTGTTTGAATTGTGTTGTCTCGCAATTTACAATGAGTTTTTTTTTGCTTGGATTTTCGGAGATTTTCCCGAATGAAAACTTCGGAAAAAATTCACAATGAGCAAAATTATGAGGATAGTCCGTTTCCACATATTTTTCTTCTGTATTTGTTGAACGAGTTGCAGGATTTCAGTAAATTGATTCCACCGGATTCGTCTACAACCAGAAAAACTATTGAAATATGCAAAACATTCACAATAAGCATAACGATAAAAACATTTTTTTTTTCAAATACTTTTGTTTATCTTCTGAATTAATTCGCGGATCTGAGTATATGTGCACCACGGCCGGCATTGAACTCCATCTGGATGTATCAAATGGAAAAAGAAGAAAACTGAATTGGTCTCAGCGATGTTACGAGCCAAGATAGAGATGCCTCTAGAAATAGGTTAAGGCATTACCGTCAGAATGAGCAACGTGCCTACACTGCAGGTCAAACAATGCTACATCACGGATCGCTGTAAGGAGTAAGGAAGAATAAGGATTGGGCTCCACCCCTATTAGCAGATTAGAAACATGCACATGCATATTCACAATGAACAAAATTATGGAGGCAGTTTTTTTAAACACTTTTCCATTTATCTCCTGAACGAAAAAGCGGATTTCGGTAAAATTGCCACGGCAAATCGGTCTCCACTATAAAAATATATTTGCAAATTTGCCGCCTCATTTGATCTCAACCTGAAAACATCAGAATAACTATTCAAAAAAATCATGATGACCCTCTTAAAAGATTAGCGTATCTTTGTATTTTTGTTTCTTCACCGGAAGTAGCCGAATAACTACTGAAATGGATGAGCAAAATTTTGAAGGCAGCTCTTTTCCTATAATTCGACCACTTTGATCGGATAAGTGGATTTTAGTAAATTTGCTCCACCGTCTTTGTCTCCTTGTCGAACGTTTTAGCAGATTTTTGATAATTGTCACTATCGTCACTACCCCCCCAAAGGCAGAATAAGTATTGAAAACGTCCGCAAGTTCACAATGAGTAAAACTATGCAGAGAGTTGTTTTTCACTAACTTGTCTTAACCTACAGCGAAAAATTACAATTTTTAAAAATTGTAAAAATACTTTTTTTTTTACTTAACTTCTGAACATATAAGTGGATGTCAATAGTCTAAGCCCTACCAGATTGGTCAATAGTCCAAATATGACTATTGAAAGTAGCTTAATGAACAAAATTATGAAAATAAATCTTTTGCATAACTATTGAAACAGATTAGCGAAATTCCGTAAATTTGCTTCACCGTACTCCAAAGAGTAAAATAACTTTGAAAAATGCACAAAATTCACAATAACCAAGTTATGAAGACAGGGGTTCAGCACTTGCTTTTGCCCACATATTTGAAACGAACTTTTTCTACCCCGAACTGTCAAACAACTCTTGCGGGAAATTAATGAGTTAATTTATGCAGGCAGTATTTTACCATGCTTTTGAACAAATTACAAGATTTTTCTGAATTCCATCTCTCACCTGAATGTCTTCCGCCCCTCATCAGCAACTCAACAGAGAAATTTCCATTGAAATATCTGCAACTTTGATCAGAAGAAAAAATGTGAAATCAGTTCATTTTCTCCATCTTTTGTGTGTCTCTTGATCGAATTGTCGGACTTCAGTAAATTATCACCACCTAGAGTCACCCTCTCACTCCTTTAATGACCACCGCCCCTTAAGGCTCATGAAACATTTGAAAACGAGAGCGAGGCTAATTTCTGGCGCGGCCGAAATTTAAATATCCGTCACATTTGAATGAAAATTGGCTTCTTTTGTGTTAAAAATTTCTACCGGAGCACTATTACGTGTTTCGATTCCACCTGTTCCTGCATTGAGACTAAGCCAGGAACCCACTTGGATTAATTTTGGTTAGGATTTAGAAAGGAAAAAGTTTTTCTCTCACAAGAACCTGATATTTGAGAGTTGGTTATTATGACACCACTATGAAATAGTGTTCCGATTTCACCCGTTCCTAGATATGTTTTAAGGGCTTTATTAGGAACACATTTAGGTGAAGTTGGGTTAACCTTCAAGCGGGCGCGCACCATTTTGTGACATAACCGGGCGCGCGGCGGTAATTTACCGCCCTCGTATTTTCCCCTCCATTTGCGCTAAACCGTACATCTTCCATTCTCATAATTATGGTTAATTGAAAGAAGAGCATGTCCCAAATAAGTTATCATCATAAAAAATATTATCTGGTGAACAATAAAACAAGCTCTGCAGTTTTAGCGAAGCACGTCACTTCAGTGATATTACACAGAGCACACACATTTTGAACACAACTTGATACCAAAATATATTTTATTGTATCGTATGTATAACAGTATGACTTAAGAATACATACTCCTCCCACTGCAGTCCGGCCAACGGGAGAAAAGCTTTGCGTGTTTATATGATCAGGGCGGTAAATTACCGCCCGCGCGCCCGCTTTAAGGTTAAGATTGGTTCACAAAAAAAAAAAAAAAAATTTCTTAGAAGAACCTAATTGCTAAGGGTTGGTTTGTATGACAGCTCTATGACATAGTGTTCCGATTTCATCCGTTCTTAGATATTTTTTGAGGTTTTACTAGGAACACACTTGGGTGAAGTTTGGTTAAGATTGGTACATAAAGAAAAAAGTTTTTCTTAGAAGAACCTAATTTTCAGGGGCAGCCCCATGACCCCATGGTCCGATTCCATTTGTTTCGACATATATACAGCGTACACTAAAAAGAAACTTGTATACAAAATTTCAGCCCGATATCTTCAAAACTGGGTTAAATAGAAAAATATCCTTAAATTTCGTGGATTCCTCGAGACCTCGCTCAGTTCAATCCAACCTTTTATCTGCCACTTAATTCTTTCGGCCATGCCGGTTCCCATTGGGGCAGGTAAATCTAGGAATCATCACGATAATGTTCGCACAGCTCGACGTTGCAGAACGTAATTGCGAACGAGACGAAGAGCTTTGTGAGGAGGAAAAGTGCAACGGAAGAATGATTTGTGGTGCGGTGACGGATGTCATTGATTTAAATGAAATTCATCTGTTGGATAAAAATTTAAACTTTGTTCATCTTTCAATCCAAAACAAGTTCAAACACATTCAAATATTTAATTTCATTAAACCTCAGTACGTATGTCCGTCACCGCCCCACAGTGTACCCAACACACAATGGATGGGTTTCCAAAACGAAACAGTTGCGTATGTTTCGCAAACATGTTTGCCATTCTGATCCCCTAACTGCCATTTTGCGTATCAGGAATAATATCCGGTTCTTTTCCTTTGTCTGCCTTTGTGAGATATGTTAACGAAAAGAACTGGAGATTATTTTTTATCCGCAAAATGGCAGTTAGGGAATCAGAATGGGAAACATGTTAGCGGAACATAAGCAACTGTTCCGTTTTGGAACCCCACCCAATATCATTCTTCCGTTGCCTTGAAGCTTTTCGACTGCCTATATTTTCAGTTATGTTCTGCCTGCATACACCGAGCTGCGCGAAATGATCTGTGGTGATTGCTAGATTTATTCGCCCCAATTGGAGTCGGCAAAGCCGAGTGGGTTAAGTGACAGGTGTTTGGTACCTACAGTGGGTGATGTTTTCGAGCCCTATGTCAGATTTTTTCTTTTTAATAAATTATATCGATTATATCGATCGCATATACATTGCCCCAAACATCACCTATCGAACGACACCCATAATGTCCATACTATGTTAAAAAATATCCTTTTTGGTGGTAATATCCTTTTTTTGAAAACTCAAAATCAACTTGCTGTGATTTTAAAAGACTCGTACCAACGAATACTGTATTTTGATACTCATATCGTCTGTAGCTCACTCCCACAGAAAAACGGACATACGTTCATTCTATCGAGGTTCTACCGTTATCCTGTCACTGCAGAAGCCCAAAAATCCTTTGAAACCGATCACATACAGTGCCCCAAACATCACCTTTCGAACGACATCCATATTGCCCAAACTCTGTTTCCTATGGTAGAAATAAATGTCATTTTTGGTTAGAATATCCTTTTACAAAACTTAAAATCAACTTGTCGTGATTTTACAAGACTCGTCGCAACGAATACTGTTTTTTGATATCCATATCATATCCATATCGAAAAAAAGGACATTTTGTGTCCAAGGACATCTTTCTCATAAGAAGCGCTAACACCAAAACATTAAGGATCGCACCACTTAACGTCCATCCGACTTTCATCGACATTGGTCCACGAGGAGAGCCAGGAGGACCAAATGAAGGATGACTTTTCGTTCGCTTCAATGGCGAATTTACCGCTTTTTCGCGCCACTTATCAAAATTATGATAGTCGATTCTTTGTTAGGGCGATTAAAGGATAATGTGTACCGACTTTGGTGAAGATCGAACTACGGGAAGGTCGATTTGAAGCGTTAAACGTTTTCGTTACAGTTTTTCGTGACGCTTTTTCACGGAACGACACCCAGTATTTCTCAGGTAGCCTCCGTAAAGACATGACATATGTAATGTCAATACATTCAATATGGGTTACCATCTAGTTCTAGTCTAGCCAAAACGGCGCCCTCAAAACTTGGCGCTCCGGCCGACGGCAATACTGAAAAAGTGAATTAAAATTGGGTTTCCACGAAATCAAGAAAATAACGTGCTGCTAGTGAATCTGACATTACACTCACCTTTCCACGACGCGATAGCGATGCTAATTTATGTATGTATGTACATTAAAAATAGGCGCAAATGCAACGGTACCGCTATCGTATAGAGTCATAGTCATTACGGGATAAAAATCACCTTCATCATCTGGCGCTAGAAATTTTCAATGGTTGGTTAGCCCCCTCCAAGACTAATTCTTAGTTGCGCCACTGTGTTTGATTATTTTTTTGCCATAGAGAGAAACCGCCAAACACATATTAATGCCATCATTAACTCAATTTATATAAAAAGTGGACTTATGCCACTTTCAAAATAAGCGGATTATATGTAGGTACCCATAGAAAAAAAAATCAATTTGTCACTTTATTTTGAATTACTATACTTTTTATGCCCGATCTTTGGCATTGCACTTCGCTATGTAATAAAGACTGAAGAACGCTCAGGACTAATGAAGCGAAAGCTCAAAGCTCATGCGTGCGTACGTAGGTATTAATGTGTGCAGGGTAAATTGAACATTAAATAAACGACTGTTTTGAGTATTTATTTAAGACACAAAATATAAATAGTGTTCTGCACATTTTGGCTCAATTTCAAGTGTCATTTCATTCGTCAAACGCGGAGGTACACTTGCACACACAATTTCAAACTCGTGAAAATTTTCAATTTTAAGTATGACAAGCGTATGCAATTCTTGTCGGGAAAAAATCTTGGACAATAAAGAATCAATTGTGTGCACTAACTGTGATAAAAATTTCCATCTTAAGTGCACCTCTGTAAAAAGTGATATAAATCTTCGCAACTCAAAACAGAAACGAGACACTTGGAAATGTGACAATTGCCGCCAAATAAAATCTAGCTCTAGTTCTGGCGATAGTATAGATGAACTTTATAATAAATTAAAATCGGATTTGAATAAATTAAATAACGATTTCAAAACTGAATTAAGATCTCAAATTAGTGATCTGACGAGTGCAGTTAAATTCGTGTCGGATTCGTACGAGGAAATTAAATCGGTTCTCGACGAAATAAAACATCTCCGCAATGAAAATTCTGAACTTAAACGCGAATTAAAAAATGTAAACGACCAAAACATTATGCTTCAGCGAGACGCCCGAAATAACAATGTATGTATTGGTGGTCTAATCGAGACTCCGAACGAGGATTTAGTGAAACTAGTTGTATCGATAGCCGCCAAATTGAATATGGATTTACAGCAACACGACATAAGTCATGCATATCGGGTAAAATCGACAACGACCAGATCAACATCTAATACTGCAGCATCAGCTGAAAATGCAGCGGAACCGGTATCGAACATCATTTGCCGCTTTACGCGAAAAATTGTCAGAGATGCATTCATAGCGGAGTTCAAAAGGTATTTGCGTGATAAAGACAAGGTCGGTAAGTTATCACCTAACCAAAATGGACGTATATACATAAGCGAACACCTGATCCCTTACACGGCATCGCTATTGCGAGAAACGAAATCGATGCTTAAAACGAAAAAATATAAATATATCTGGGCAAAAGAAGGCAAAATTTTTGTGAAGAAAAATGAAGACAGCAGAGCGATGATAATACGAAATAAAGACGATTTGATCGAACTAGCTAAATAATATTTGTTCTACTTCATTTGTAAATAAGACTGTTTATTTTTTACCTTTGTCATGGATCTTTTTGAAAATATTGATCGTTTCGAATATTCGTGCGATTATATATCAAATCCTAGTAACCTCTTAAATGTGAATGATGATTTCTCTTGCATTTATCTTAACATCAGAAGTGTTAGTAAAAATTTTGAAGAATTTCAATTGACGTTAGAGATGCTGCGAGTTAAATTTGATGTCATAATTTTGGGGGAATGTTGGTTAGGTGGCAGAGAGCTACCGATTGTCGAATTATTTTCAATTGAAGATTATGATCTATATTTTACTAAGAACAATTATAATCAAAACAGTGGTCTCATAGTCTATATTAAACAAAATATCGTTTCGCATGTAAAAGTAGAAGAATATGAATTAGCAAACTGTAATGGCATGAAAATAACCATAAAAAGTAATAATAACCATTTTCATATAATTGCATTGTACAGATCTCCATCGGGGAGCTGTGAAGAATTCCTAATAGAAATTGAAAAATATCTATCCAGTAACACAATATTAATTGGGGACATAAACATTGATATAAGTGATGCTAAAATAAAAGACATAGGGAAAATGTATTTAGGTCTACTTGGAAGACACGGTTTCTTATCTAGAGTAAATATACCTACTCGCGTTGAACCTCTTTCTTTGATAAATACTGAAACAGAACAAATTACATCTTGCATTGATCATATATTTTCAAATATTCCTGATCAGGATAATTTAAGAGCCTCTGTAATAAACTCTAATATTACGGATCATCGAATAGTTTCTTTTTTTATAAAGCAAGGTAAAGAGAACAAGACAGAAGCATCTAGTAGCAATCGTATAGTCAAGAAAATTAATTACGCTAAATTAGTAGAATTAATTGAAAAGGAAGACTGGGAAAATATAAACACCAGTTTGAATGTAGATTCCGCAACAAACAAATTTATTTCTAAATTGATATTAAATATAGAGAAAGCGACTGTTTTGAACAACACCAAAATAAATCATAAATTTAAAGGTGTTAAGCCATGGATAACATTAGGATTGATGAAGTCTCTTAGGAAAAAAGACAAATTATATAAAATGGTTGCAAATCATTCAAATAATTTAAACTTAAAACAGTATTTCATAAAGTATAAAAACATGTTTCGAAATTTAGTGAGGAAGGCGAAAGATGAATATTATAAAAACCAAATATCTATCGCGGGGGACAACACTAGAAAGGTTTGGGAAACAATAACATCTGTAATCAACAGCAAAAAGAAACAAGTGGATATAGAAAACATAAGAGTTGATAACATGCTTGTAAGTGTAAAAGAAGACCCAATCAAATGCGCGAACGAACTGAATAAACACTTTTGCTTTATTGGTGAGCGAATGGCCAACGGAATTCCAGTAGTTGCAGAGGACTTCCAGTGCTCTTACATTACTAATGAACCCACAATACATAACTTCGAGATGGTATCAGAAACCGATATCCTTAATATAATAGGGGAATTACGTGGAAATTCCAGTCCTGGTTGGGACGGCATTACTGTTAAAGTTTTAAAAGAAATAAAACAATACATTCTTAAGCCTTTAACACACTTAGTGAACTTAAGTATTCATACGGGGAAATTTCCGACATGTTTGAAAACTTCTATAATAATTCCATTATACAAAAGCCGTGATAGAACATTAGCTGAAAACTATCGGCCAATATCGCTTTTGTCAAACATCTCCAAAATATTCGAAAAAATACTCAAGAAGCAAGTAGTCTCTTACCTAGAAAAAAACAACATAATATCGCTAAGACAATTTGGCTTCCAATCGGGAATAGGTACACATGATGCAGTCGATGCAGTTGCATCAGAAATTTATAGCTCGCTTGATCATGGTTCAAAGCCAATAACTATATTCCTTGATTTAGCTAAAGCCTTTGATACAGTTTCGCACTCCTTGCTCTTAAAAAAAACTCGATATGATTGGCATAAAAGGATCTGCTAAAGAATGGTTTTCAAGCTACTTGAATCAACGGAGACAACAAGTAAGACTTGGTGATTATTTGAGTGATTGCCTGCCATGCACAAAATATGGCATTCCTCAGGGAACCGTACTTGGACCAGTACTATTCCTGATTTTTATTAATGATTTACCTCTTATGGAAAGAAATATTAATGGTAAACTATTTTTATTTGCTGATGATGCTGTCCTATTATTCTCGACCCCTACATGGCAGCAATCTTATATAACGGCCGAGGAAGGTTTGATCGCCGTTAGAAATTGGATTAATAAAAATAAGTTATCATTAAATATTGAAAAAACTAAATATATGGCGTATTCGATATACGATAGTGGCCAGCCATCGAATAATAATTTAATTAAAACACACGATACAAACTGTGGTGAAATATCTGCATGTCAATGTAATGGGACATTAGAAAAAGTAAGTTCCTTTAGATATCTCGGTGTCCAATTCGACCAAAACTTAAAATGGAAAGAGCATGTAAATATACTTACAAAGCGCGTACTTAGACTTACTTATATATTTGCAAGACTTAGGCGAATTCTGCACAGCGACTCATTAAAAATGGTTTATTATGCACTTGCACACTCAATCCTCACCTATGGCATATTATCATGGGGAGGAACTTATAAAACTATTTTGAAGCCATTGATCGTTGCACAGAACGATATAATAAGAGCCATACTCGGGATAAGAAGAAACGACTCTATTAGTGTATACTATCTAACGACTTTCAATTTTAAAGCTAAAATCATTATACAAACTAATTATTCTTAAACGTGTACATAACCTGAGAGAAATGCTCGCAGTTATTTCTCATGGTTCTGGAACTAGATCGGAGTCAAACAATCTTCTCTATATCCCAAGAAGGCAGACTTCACAGGCTATGAGACACTGGTCGTATATTGGGCCTAAGGCATATAATAGCCTCCCACGTGATATCAAAGCAATCGAAAACATAAAGCATTTTAGTTACAAAATAAAATTATATATTATATCTGAACACTCACAGCATCTATAGCTTCAAAAGAAATTATGTAAATATTTATTATTTCGAAGAATTTATACTCATTTTTTTTTTCTCATTTTTTATACATATTATTTAAGATTAATGATTAATGTGAACTAAAACGTAAGTTTTCAATGAATAACACTCCTTTTCCACGCTCTGGCATTAGCCATTGTGGACATAGTAATTCCAAATGAACTAAAAAAATTTTGTAAATATTGTAATAGAAGAAATTGGAATAAATTGAAAATTGAATTGAATTGAATTTGATTCGAAAGTAAGCTACTTAAGCTGAACGCCTTAGCTATGGAATGCGTCTCTTCGTCACAATACTTGACGGTTGACGAGGTCGATAGGGGTGACAAACTGTTAATAGCCTATTGGCGGCAAATGTGTAAAATCCTCCAATGAATCAGTAAAAACAATATGTCTCCAGCATCTTTTTTTCGAATCCTTTCATAACTCGGACACGTAACCGGTCACAGATATTTTATAATTTCCGGAAAACACGTCAATACTCACCAATATCTCGACAATATAACGGTATTTCAACCATATAGATTTGCAACTTACCTGAAAATAAGAAAAGAAAAATATTTATTCAAAATGTCTCTGTAGAAACATTACTGATTTAGAATTATCCTGTCTGTAGTCTTCCATGGACAGCTGAATAAATAAATGCCCAAAAGAAAAAGAAATGGTAAATCCTTTACCGTGCTTAAGCTAAATACATATTGTGCAGGATTGTGATGGTCTAATCATTGTCTTGAAATCTAAACAAATTTTTCCATATAGGTCAAACATAGCACAGCAGCAGTAGCAGCAGCAGCAGCAGCCGGCACGGCAGCACTATCCCTCGAGTAATGTCACGAAACCTTCATCTCTTCTGAATTTATTTTTCTAAAACAAAATTAGAAGATCACGGACCAAAACTGTACAAAAACACAAAAAAGAAAAAACGAAAAAAACAAATTCCTTTATCAAAATTACCAATTTCGAAATCCCATCCCTGCTGTGCTGCGTGTCCTTTTTTTTACACAATAAAGAGCTTCGCTCTTGCTCGTCTAAACTTACATTCATACCGCCGCCTACAAATTTTCTCCCAATTTGAATTGGACATCAGAGTAAATAAAAAGGTCAATCGCATAGCATTTGATTCGATGCGTGTATCCTTTCGATCCCTTTCGAGCCCATCTATATACGTCGAAAGGTAAAACGAGCCCGAAATTCCCTAAACTATATTCGCCACGTAATATCCTCGCATCTATACAGTTAAGGATTGTTGTAATCTAACTGGACGAAAAGGAAAAAGCAAACAACAAGGATATGTCAGGATGAAAGAAAATAGTAAAAACCACCCGGGGAGTCCAGGGATCTCGAGCAGCAATCCGAGAGAATAAGAGGAAGAGACGACAGGACCGAGAGCATAGAAGAAAAATGTCAATGATGAAAAAAGGGCTCATCTGCAGGACAGGATGGAAGGGAAGGCTTAGTGACAGTAAGACAAAAATAAACGAACAAAATGTTTTGAAATTTCGGATAATGCCAAGGGTATGCCTATATGTCGGCCGGCCGTTACGTTCAGTTTTGCCGTGAATCCTTTCGGTCAGATTAGTTTTGTTTTGCTATTTAAAATGTTGCCCGCACGAGACTATACCGGTATCGGCCAGGATTCAAGCGAATCCATAGACCGAGAGGTCTAGGTTTGAGAAGTATTATGTCCTTGTTTGGTACATGAGTATGTTCCTGTTGCTATTTGGAATATTTCAAGTAGTTTGTCGCGTGTTTGTACTCTAGGCGTAGGCGGTGTACATATGGACACATATTTCCAGGACCTTTCTACCATTTGACACGCTGTATGATACTGAAATTTTCCGTATACGTATACCTATATCCTCGAGAATCATTCGAAGAATGTCGGGTGCGTATATTGACAACGAGTCCTTGTGCTAACTTTCGTACAGAATAGTCCTGTGAGGATTTTTCGGCTCTATTCATATCATCTATATACGAGAATAATCTAGTGTTTATCGAAAAAGGCGACACACGCTCGTAGGTTAATGCAAAGGATATTTTTCCTTTTCTATTATTTACGTATATGGAGTTCCTAAGCCTCGCCTATATCCTGCCTAGCTGCTGCCCGCTCTCTAGATGCTTTGTTTACAGCTGTCGCAAAAAAATTATAGGCACATACTCGTTTTTTCTCGCATGTTTGCCGCTTCTGTTCGTTGTCCTTGAGATTATGTTTTCTATGCAGAGAATTTTACATGCGTGTATTTACTGGTCCGTTCTGGACATTGTACCGAGATTTCATATACCCCTACGCGGACACTGTATTATACGGCTATTTGGTCTGTATAAATAATGGGCCCATGGGCCCAAATGGGTGACAATATCATCATATAATAAATGGCAATAGAAACACACACACATCGCACCGTAATCAGACCAAACCGCACAACGATATCAAATAAAACCCTACGGACGAAATTTGCACAAGGATATTTTGTATACCTAATAAAATGAAACCAGAAAGGTATGGGGGCATGGTATGTACGTCCATATTCAACCTTCGATTCCAGCAACTGGCGGGGGGGGGGGGGGGGTACCACCGCACATTGCTCCTGTTACGAGATATACTTACTAAGAAATTGTTCGTGTTATGAGAAGGAAAGGATTATACACGTATCCTATACAGCACGGAGTACTTCTCTGTATGGGCATAAGCATTATGGTGGATGGTTACTTTATCACACAGAAATCGGACTGGTAAAGTCAAAAGCCGTCAGCAAGGACGAACGATTGAAACACGGAACGCTTTTCGGGCTACCTCCTGTCCCTGTGCGGCACTACACTCCTTCAATATCAATTTCGGTGCCGAGATTTTCACATGGACACACAAATGACCATACATTGAATTGGGAAACGTGTCGGCTGCCCTGACGACTGGTGGCTTACCTAATGGAGTGTCAATAAAATATGCCTCTGTAGGCACATACCCAGGCAGAAGGACATTCATTGTTGTTGCTATTGTTTATTGTCGTACCTTGATCCTAAGGTGACGGAAGTGTTCTTTTTTTTGCGTGGTGTGTGTGTGGTGTTGCGTTTAGGGGGGTAGAGTGCGAGGTAATTGGGTAATGGACCACACGCTATGACGGTATGGTGGTAGTCATTTTAAGTTTAAATGTTTCATGGCAGTTTGTGGAGCGATAGTTCAGGGATGCGAAAATGGAATGTAGAATGCTTAAGGATAGAATAAAAAAAAATACAGGAGCAAAACTGGGGAGTTTTCGGACGTCCTTATGGTATGTTATTTAAGAAAAGATAAGAGGCAAGATGCTACTAAGGCGGGAGTTGTGACGGGAAAATGTTTTCAAAAACTTAAGAGAAGCAGTCGTCAACGATATTCATTGGCGTATGGCTGGATTGCCTCGAATCTATCAGAGGCAATCGTCAGAATATTCAAAAACCTTTTGTGTCCGCTGACCGCTCGCTACGCTTGCACCTCGCCACTAAACTGAAGGGGCCGCCTGGATGTGAAAAGCAGCGCTACGAGTCTGATTTAAGCAGACGAGTAGTCACAGGTCCAACGAGCCTGGGATGTGCACATCTGAATTCTGACGTGAGGCTTAACCAATAGGGGGCCGAAGGAGGGTCACGCCTGCTATAGAGAAGTCTTAAGCGAATAGTGTACCTCGGGGAGGGGCGTGCCCAGGGTACCATGGTCTCTACCCATTAAGGCGTTGGTCTCGAGGTGGATGTAGGTTGCTAAGCAAGTCATCGAGCTGGTGATGCAACCCCGGGGTTGGGTTCCTGAAGGTGAGTGCATTCACCGGATGGAGAAATCCCCTTCTGGCAATAAGACCTTTCCAGGAAAAACGCCGAAGGTCCAAACAGTCCGAAGGACCGGAAGATAAAGGCCGAAAGGCTAGGTGCTCCCCTGACGGTTTACCTCGTAGATGGTAAACTTGCACCTCGCCTCTTTACAGTATTCCATAGGAACATACTAAAAGCGAAGTGCGAGCGCAGCGAGCGGTGAGCGGACAAAAAAGTCTGTAAAGGGTCCTCTAAAAATTTGAGGCGCTTTGTAACGGCTCGTCGCTCGCTACGCTCGCACCTCGCCTTTATATAGTATTCCACAGGAACATACTAAAAGGCGAGGTGCGAGCGTAGCGAGGCTCAGCTCTCGTACCTCGCGTTTTTATAGTATTCCACAGGAACATACTAAAGGCAAGGGGCGAGCGGGGAGCCGACACAGAGCGTGTTCGAATATGTTGAAGGTTGCCTCTATAAGAAACGTCTGTAAATGGTCCTCTAAAAATTTGAGGCGCTTTGTGCCGGCTCACCGCTCGCTACGCTCGCACCTCGCCTCTTAGCAGTTTTCCACAAAAACATATTAAAGGCGAGGTGCGAGCGGACACAAACCGTGTTCGAATATTCTGAGAGTCGTCTCTACAAGAAACGTCTGTAAAGGGTCCTCTAAAAATTTGTGGCGCTTTGTGTGCTCACCGCTCGCTACGTTCACACCTCACAGTATTTCAACGGAACACACTTAAGGTGAGGTGGGAGCGTAGCGAGCGTGTTCGAATATTCTGAGAGTCGTCTCTAAAAGAAACCTCTGCAAAGGGTCGTCTAAAAACTTGAGGCGCATTTGACGGCTAACCGCTCGCTACGCTCCCAAATAGCCTCTTTACAGTATTCCACAGAAACATTCTTAAGGCATGGTGCGAGCGTAGCGAGCGGTGAGCCGACACAAAGCGTGTTTTAACATTCTCAGGGTCGTCCCTATAAGAAACGTCTGTTAAGGATCGTCTAAAAAGCTGAAGCGCTTTGCGACGACTCACCGCTCGCACCTCGCCTTTTTATAGTAGTCCACAGGAACATACTAAAGGCGAGGTGCGAGCCGACACAAAGTGTGTTTGAATATTCGCTTTGTGCCGGCTCACCGCTCCCTACGATCGCAACTCGCCATTATACAGTATTCCACAGGAATATTCTAAAGGCGAGGTGCGAGCAAAGCGAGCGGTGAGCCGATACAAAGCGTGCTCGAATATTCTGAGGGTCGTCTCTATAAGAAACGTCTGTAAAAGGTCGTCTAAAAATTTGAGGCGCTTTGTGGCGGCTCAGAGCTCGTTTTGCTAGCACCTGACAGTATTCCACAGGAACCTTCTAAAGGCGAGGTGCGAGCAAAGCGAGCGGTGAGCCGATACAAAGCGTGCTCGAATATTCTGAGGGTCGTCTCTATAAGAAACGTCTGTAAAAGGTCGTCTACAAATTTGAGCCGCTTTGTGGCGGCTCAGCGCTCGCACCTCACAGTATTCCACAGGAACCTTCTAAAGGCGAGGTGCGAGCGTAGCGAGCGGTGAGCTGATACAAAGCGTGTTCGAATATTCTGCGGGTCGTCTCTATAAGAAACGTCTGTAAAAGGTCGCCTAAAAATTTTAGGTGCTTTGTGACTCACTCGAGGTGCTTTGTGACTCGCTTGAGCTGCGAGCGTAGCGAGCGGTGACAGAATGCAAACCGTGTTCGAATATTCTGAGGTCGTCTCTATAAGAAACGTCTGTAAAGGGTCCTCTACAAATTTAGGCGCTTTCTGACGGCAGACCGCTCGCTACGCTCGCACCTCACAGCATTCTATAGGAAAATTATAAAGGCAAGCTGCGAGCGTAGCGAGCGGTGAGTGGATTCAAAGCGTGTTCAAATATTCTTAGAGTCGTCTCTATAAGAAACGTCTGTAAAGGGTCCTCTAACAATTTGAGGCGCTTTGTGACGGCTCACCGCTCGCTACGCTCGCACCTCGCCATTATACAGTATTCCACAGGAATATTCTAAAGGCGAGGTGCGAGCGTAGCGAGCGGTGAGCGAATGCAAACCGTGTTCGAATATTCTGAGAGTCGTCTCTATAAGAAACGTCTGTAAAGGGTCCTCTAAAAATTGAAGCGCTTTGTGACGGCAGACCGCTCGCTACGCTCGCACCTTACAGCATTCTATAGGAAAATTTTAAATGCAAGGTGCGAGCGTAGCGAGCGGTGAGCGGATTCAAAGCGTGTTCAAATATTCTGAGGGTCGTCTCTATAAGAAACGTCTTTAAAGGGTTCTCTAAAAATTTGAGGCGCTTTGTGCCGGCTCACCGCTCGCTACGCTCGCACCTCGCCATTATCCAGTATTCCACAGGAATATTCTAAAGGCGAGGTGCGAGCGTAGCGAGCGGTAAGCGTATGCAAACCGTGTTCGAATATTCTGAGAGTCGTCTCTGTAAGAAACGTCTGTAAAGGGTTCCCTAATTGAGGCACTTTGTGCCGGCTCACCGCTCGCTACACTCGCACCTCACAGTTTTCCACAGGAACCTTCTAAAGGCGAGGTGCGAGCGTAGCGAGCGGTGAGCCGATACAAAGCGTGTTCAAATATTCTGAGGCTGTAAAGCGTCGTCTAAAAATTGAGGCGCTTTGTGACTGCAGACCGCTCGCTACGCTCGCACCTCACAGCATTCTATTGGAAAATTTTAAAGGCAAGGTGCGAGCGTAGCGACCGGTGAGCGCATGCAAACCGTGTTCGAATATTCTGAGAGTCGTCTCTGTGGGAAACGTCTGTAAAGGGTCCCCTAAAAAATTGAGGCGCTTTGTGACGCTCGCTAGGCTCGCACCTCACAGTATTCCACAGGAACCTTCTAAAGGCGAGGTGCGAGCGTAGCGAGCGGTGAGCCGATACAAAGTGTGTTCAAATATTCTGAGGGTCGTTTCCATAAGAAACGTCTGTAAAAGGTCGTCTCAAAATTTGAGGCACTTTGTTAACGCTCACCGCTAGCTACGTTCACCGCTCGCTACGCTCGCACCTCACAGTTTCCCACAGGGACATTAGAAAGGCGAGGTGCGAGCGTAGCGAGCGGTGAGCCGATACAAAGCGTGTTCAAATATTCTGAGGCTGTAAAGCGTCCTCTAAAAATTGAGGCGCTTTGTGACTGCAGACCGCTCGCTACGCTCGCACCTCACAGCATTCTATTGGAAAATTTTAAAGGCAAGGTGCGAGCGTAGCGACCGGTGAGCGTATGCAAACCGAGTTCGAATATTCTGAGAGTCGTCTCTGTAAGAAACTTCTGTAAAGGGTCCGCTAAAAAATTAAGGCGCTTTGTGACGGCTCACCGCTCGCACCTCGCCATTATACAGTATTCCACAGGAATATTCTAAAGGCGAGGTGCGAGCGTAGCGAGCGGTGAGCGGACGCAAAGCGTGTTCGAATATTCTGAGGGTCGTCTCTATAACAAACGTCTGTAAAAGGTCGTCTAAAAATTTGAGGCGCTTTGTGGCAGTGCAGCGCTCGCTACGCTCGCACCTCATTCATATCATATTCCACAGGAACCTTCTAAAGGCGAGGTGCGAGCGTAGCGAGCGGTGAGCCGATACAAAGCGTGTTTAAATATTCTGAGGGTCGTTTCCATAAGAAACGTCTGTAAAAGGTCGTCTAAAAATTTGAGGCACTTTGTTAACGCTCACCGCTAGCTACGTTCACCGCTCGCTACGCTCGCACCTCACAGTTTCCCACAGGGACATTCGAAAGGCGAGGTGCGAGCGTAGCGAGCGGTGACCCGATACAAAGCGTGTTCGAATATTCTGAGGGTCGTCTTTATAAGAAACGTCTGTAAAGGGTCGTCTAAAAATTTTAGGCAATTTTTAGGCTTACAGTATTCCACAGGAATAATCTAAAGGTGAGGTGGGAGCCTAGCGAGCGGTGAGGCAATGCAAAGCGTGTTCGAAAATTCTGAGAGTCGTCTCTCAAAGAAACGTCTGTAAATGGTCCTCTAAAAATTTGAGGCGCTTTGTAACGGCTCATCGATCGCTGCTCTCGCACCTCACAATCTCTCTCTCTCTCTCGATTACCGTAACTCCTAGTGGAGCATGGTGCGTTGATGACCACCGTGTGTAGTCATCAACGTTACAAAGACAATTGAATTCGGAGTGTGATAAGGTTGTCAGCCATACCACTTCCTAGTCGCATTGTTAGTTTATTATTCTACGATAAGAATATTTCTTATCGTCTTCTTCTGAATAATAAACTTGCGACGAGTCGTGCCGAGTTTGAAAACTCGTTTCTCTATGAGTGTTTATTTCACAGAGTGGCGACCGAACGATCACGGCCACAGAGCCCGACCTCACAATATTCCACAATAATTTTTCTCAATTTTTTGCTGATCCTTTAAAGGAGCTTCTAATACTTCCTAGGGGACCCTTAGAATGTTTGAAAACGTTTTGTGTCGGCTCACTGTTCTTTACGCTTTTTTTTTTGAAAATATTATTCCAGCGCTAGTATGATGATTATTAGGCTGAAACAGAAAAAAAACGGCTCCTTGATTCTAATACATAAATTAGATATCCGGCCGGCATATCACTCATCATTGTCCAACAATATCCATTTTCCATATCAATATTATCCGTTGTCTGTATTCCCATTAAAAAAGGAACTCCATAGCATACAAAATAAACTGAACAGCAACCGTAGATATTGTGCGTCCTGCGAGCCCTACGATGATGATGATGATGATGCGGAACGCTGTGAAGTCCATTAGTATCAAAATGGATTGGAAATAGCATTGTTTCCAATGCATTGCACCATGTAAATTATTTTATCGTGTCATATTAAGAGTGCGCGGGGGCGGGTGGGTACACGCCTACAGGACATACAGGATCCACGGTACGTCGTCGTGTATGGATTGCCCACCATCGCCCATGTGGGTATTTTGTGCCTTGCATCCTTTTCTTGTATGTATACACTCCGCCATGTTACCGTTATTTAAACAACATTGTTTTTTGTTTTTATTCTGTATTGTAATTTTTTTTTTAAATTTCATATGCCCATTATATGCGCCGACATTTTTGCTTCCTCTTTTTTGAGTTTGATTGATGTTTTGTTCAGATGTTGTTAGTTATTTTCGTTTCGTGTTTTTTTGTTTTACTCTGTATGCTGCTAGCTGCCTGCCAACATACATCGGCTTCGGTTTTGATTGAAGCTTCCGCAAACCGTCAAACATGCCCCCAATCCCATCCCATCCCCATCCATTCCCGCCGTACACACAAATAGAGAGAGAGTGAGCCATCATCAGGCTTCTATTAGTTTTGTAATTTGCAAAATCCATCGAGATCGAAATTGATGGATAAATGAAGAGTGCGGACGAAGGATGTATATTATCCTGCATGTGTTATACATTGTACCGACACTACATCAGGCTCTATATAGATTGTGTTGTTTAGATTATTTTTTTTGTATTTCATTGTAAGTGTGTATTACAAGTTCGCAGGACATGAACATATTACCTACGCTTGGAAATGTAGGAAATAATTGGTAAAAAAAAACAGGCAAGGCTCAATTAAAAACCATTTAAAACCTTTCACAAGTTTGCATGGACGACGAGGAAAATAAATAAAATAGTTTTGCAACAAATATTGGTGAAAACAGATGGTAGAGGGTGGGTGTAGCATGGTAGGGATTTAGAAAAAAAAAGTAAAAAAACTGAGTGTGAAACTTGTTGGATGTATTCATTATTAAAAGGCACAATTTTCAGCTTTATATGGAAATTCGATGATAATAGGATATTGATCCTGATCCTCCTGGTCCATATATATGCGAGAGATAACACAATTTTCGTATTCAGACAAATGGGCATTTTTTTTCTACTGAATTTCATGAAGTAACTCAATAATTGTGTTTTTCAATCAAAATCAAAATCGTCTGTCGAAGGAATTTTTCTGATTTTCAAAATGTTTCTCAGACACATTCCTGGTAAAACTGGGAAAACGAGGTATATTTCGTCCGAGATACTCAACTCATTCCATTTCAACTTCCATCCGTGTCCAACCGACCGTACAACGGACGACCATCGTCCAACATCGTCAAAAGATAGTTTATCATAGCAAACAAACAACACACCAGCAAAAAAAATCTTATTTTCTCACTCTGCTTATCTGTCCACTTCAATCTATTCGTTTATCCTTGCCGTGAATTCGTCGAGATTAAAGATAGACGCCCGCCTCCTGCGCGTCCTAACCCGCCAAATGAACCGAATGACCGACATCATCGGCCCCGGAGCCAAGCCGGCAAAACACGAGACACCCACGCGATGACACAAAATGAGTGTACACACTCGGGCAAAACATTTTTTGATGGAAATCTTAACGGACATGGGCATGAGACAGGATACAAACACACATAAACAGACACATTTTTCTTGAGGTCTAGGCTAACGAAAGGACGACGAAATTTTTCAAAGTTCAAATTGCCAACCGTCCAAATAAACGACCGACGAATGTCGCCTCATATCGTGACCTACCCTGACCTCCGGCGCGGGCCATCACACATACCGTCTCCATATATATATATAAAGTGCCCTTCAAGAACCCTATAACAAGCCAAAACGGACTACTCCGTCTGTTTGCCCTGCACAATCTCATCTCTCAGTTTTTTTTCTTTTGAAAATGTCGAGCATTGCGTACACGGACTTTTGTATGCGTGTTTGTCTCCATTCCGAAAACAGTCTTTCTCAGGGCCAAACAGGTCATTTTGTCCGGCCAGATAAACATGAAAAGAAAATGGACTTTTTTCATTTATTTATCGTTATGTCCTCTAACCGTATACATATATATAGTGTACGGACTATCTCTAAACATTCGACACTCGCATACATATACTTTCTGTGTGCCGAGAGTGGACATAGACAAATTCTCGGTTTATACACGCTTATCAGAGAGGCAAGAAACATGCAAAAAAAGTAAAGACAAGACGAGAGAGAGTGGAGCTCAGTGACAGTAAGATACGAGACCAAAATTACGTACTGAATGAAATAAAATAAACGTTGACACATTCCTGGGAATCGGTGACGGTGTAGGAAAACATACAAAAAAAAAAAACAAACAAAAAACTAAGATCCCAGAGAAAGATAGAGAGTGCACAGGATACGTACACATAGTTGCTAGAACAATGTGAGGACTACCACTAAAATTTGAAGATAAACATCCTTAGTCGCTTTGGACGAGATATTTATATGTAAATGGATGGAGAATTAGATATGCGAACGTGTATCATAAAATAGAAAAGAAAATGTTCCGAAAAATGTCTCTGAATGAGTATGAAGAGAAAATGATGTTTTCAACTTAACTCAAACGATGAGTATTGAGTTCAAACAATTACTGTGTAGTGTAGATATTATTCTTGGATAAAATGTTTTGGTAACACGTCCTGGAGTCTTCTTAGTGAATACAATGAAGCAATCTTTTAGTATTGATCATCGTTCTTAACTATTTCAATTCTATAATACAAAAATTGTAAAGTTCAACACACGCTTCTCCCGGAATGGTCCAGACTTGTATGCATTCAATGCTGACGTGCGAACAGCGATTTGAGTCTTTTTTCTGAGTTCCAGTTGTAGATGCTTCGATGCCAAAACTAGAATGGTGAATGCTACTTACTCGTTGTGTGGCTCGCCTTTTATATCTGTGCGGATGTTGCATGCTACTGTACTGTGCGAACTAGCGGGACATTGCATGCGGTGCTAGTGTGCTATCGTGAGGACAGTTGTCAGGTGATTTGGTGAAAATTTTTTGTGAGTGTTACAATAGTTATATAGTTGATTAGACTATTTATGCTGCTTTGTGTAGATGGTTTTTCATCTATACATTAGAAACGCATTCTTGCACAAAATATTGAAGATAAATTTTTGTATATAACAAGTTGTAACGTTCTGTGGAGACTTCCGCAATTTTGGGAAGAAGAGACAATATGTATAAGAAAAACACAACTTCTTCACTAGGCTCATCGACAGCCTTACCGCGTTATTATGGCTCCACTGCACTTTATCATGAAAAAAATTTAGATACGACTGACAGATCAAGGCTTTTTTCTATTTCTTTTACCAAGCGAAAACTACCCGGCTGGACTTTTCCTCAATGTCAATTAAAGTCGGAAATCCACCTGCAAGCTCTTTTTGGTTTTTATTTTGAAAAACAAGGTTCCGAAACTTATACCCGCCACACTGCCAGGCTCTCATCAGCTGGACAACAACAACCTCGGTCGACAAATTCAATCGAATGTGAAAATATAAACGCGAAACGCAGCCGATCTCGCCGTTTCTAGTTTGAAGAAAAAACAAGTGTAATTATACAGATTATGTACTTAAATGTTGGAACTTTTTTGAATGTCGATTTCGGGCCTTTTCTTTTATTCCTAACATCGATTTCTTATTCTCAAACCAAAGCTGACAAAATGTTCCGTTCTTTATTCTGCACAAGACTTCTCAAAAAAAACACCAGTCAGCAAAAATGGCCGCTACCCACCATTTGCAATAACCACCTATAAAAATACAATCAAAATTGAAATTAATCGTTACAGACAAGGGCACAAAAGAATTACTTCCCTCTTGCTTAAAACTATTTTGCCCGTCATTTCTTTGCAAACTAACAAAATGGCCCGCGTAAAAATTAAGTTGGACAGCCCTGGACGCGACCATCACAGGACTAGACTTCAACGTCTCACCGTCTTTCTCGCAGAATCAGAAACAGCTTGTGTCTTTTGCAATGAATTTCAGGGTATTTCAAGAGTAATCTATAGTGAAATAGACCAAACAGGTGAGCGATGAGGCTTACAGTATCTGCGGCGTTGAAGGCACGGCCTTGGGCCGCCTAAATTCGACATAATCCATACTAAACCCATAGTTGCGATCGCCGCGTTTTTGGATACAAACTTCAGATGCGCTCCAAAGTTCAGCCTCGAAACAATCATAACCCTGAAATATCTAATGAGGACAAGAACGTATCAGTGGCATAGATAAGAGGGTTAACGGTATCAATACCCCTTGTAAGAAAGAGAGGGAGTACTTCAGGACTACACAAAAGACATGACAGAATTTAAACTGTAGCCGGGCATCTGTTATAGATTTAATGCCTTTTTATGGAGTCCCCAAAAGCACCTACCGTACAACGAGCCTCATAGACAGTGGCGTACGCAGAACGCAGAAAGCATTTCGGGAGGGGATTTTATCAAAGAGTTGTACGCGTACGCCTGCAATAACCAAGTGCGTGTCCAAGAAAATTGATTTTGGTTCATAAGTACTCGTTTGTAGGTGGAAAATCATAGCGACATTGTTTCATAGCACAAATACATAAATTGCCTTAATAACCCTTATTTTTTACGGAAAGTAATAAAAATGAACATTTTACGCAAATTGTATATTACCAACTAATAAAGGTCAATGAAAATGACAATCGCAGTCTCCATTCCGTTGTATTAAACAAAAACGAGTCCAATGGAGCTGAAAGCAACTGGATGGGTGCCCTTTATCTCATCTAGTTATGTTAAAGGACCGACGGACTGAATTGAGCGAAGCGCTTAGTATCAATCTTAACGAATTGCTTAACTGAAATAAATACAATTGTAATTTTACCAGTGTCAATTGTTCTACTATTTATGCACATTTTGTAAATTTTTTCAGCATTTGGTCTTTCTACTGTAAAAAAACAATGCTGGTCACATATAGCCCCCTTCCTCTTTAAAATGCGATCTATGCCACTGGTACGGAGTGAAGCCATCAATGCCGTTACAAGTGGTGATACTATACCGTACAAATGAACTATCGGTTCTTCGTCTCTTTCTATGCGAACATACACACATTATGTTTTCGGAGTCTGGCTGTCATTCCAGTACATTAATTGTGTTGCACTTTAGTCACCGACCGGCAAGGGAGTAGGTTGAAGGGTTGATTGAAGGGGTGCGAATTTTAACTAATTGCGGAAATCTTGACTTATCGTTCCATTCTATACACCAACTGCGGTGCATGTCTGTAGTATTTATGGCATGGCAACTTACCAGCTCTATGGAAACTACGCGGAACTTTGTCTGTTTGGAGGAGAAGAGCTCCAGCGGGAGAAATATCGGGTTATTCAATTTCGGAAATGTCACACTGGAATCTTTGCCTTGAGACCTCTAAGCGTCTATAGCTCATTAGGTTTTTTTTGTATTATAGAGGTGGGGAATCTTCTTAGATACTGTGCGCGTCGTTACGATCGGAGACAGTTATGTTATAAACCTAAACACCTCTTCCATCACCGTTACACCCCGTGGGACCACCTGTCGGTATTACTTCGCGGGGACGGTACTGACTACTCAGCCATCAGCGCGGCTTGCAGACCGCGTCTGCGCTCTTCTCTCTGCAGCTCCATATGGACTGCACAAACTGCCCTGCTCACTGCATTCCAGTTGCGTAGTGACTGCAGCATGAGAGCCACTATATTAGACGGCCTTATGTTGTCTCCCACTGCCGCCTCCAGTTCAATGCGGATGTCACTGAATCGGGGACACTCAGAAACTACGTGCCTCGCATCTTCCGCGACTCCCTTGCACCTTGGACACTCTGGCGAGTCGTCCAGCTTGAAGCGATGCAGGTATTGCCTATATCCTCCGTGACTCGTTTAAAACTGCGTCAAATAAAAATTTACCTCGCCGTGCTTTCGACTTACCCACGCATTAATGTGTGTATCCATCGGCCAGTTAGGGTCTCACCCCATCGGACTTGCCACCTCCTAATCGAGTCAGTTCGTTCTATCTCTCTCTCCCTGGGCGGCCTTTCCGGAGTTACGCCATGACGACCGCTATAGAGTCTGCCTATTTCATCTACCAGGATTTCCAAAGGCATCATCCCAGGTACGACATAGGCGGCTTCATGTGATGTAGTTCGATACGCACAACACACCCTCAAAGCACACCTACGATAGACAGCGTTTAAGGGTTTTGAGTTGCACGCGAATTGTAGTGCTCCAGCCCAAACGGGCGAGTCATATAAGAAAACGGATGTTACCACTCTCGACAGCAATAGTCTCCTACTCGTTTTTGGGCCACCAATGTTTGGCATCATTCTACCAAGAGCCGCTGTGGCGGTTGCCGCCTTATCGCATACGTACTTCAAGTGCTCTCCAAAACTTAGCCTAGAGTCGATCATAACCCCCAAGTACCTAACGGCATGCTTAGAAGATATAACACACTCTCCAACTCTGATTTTGAGTGAGCACTTTTTTCTGCGCTTACTGATTTGGACCAATTCGGTTTTCTGGTCAGCTAGTTCCATTCCAACTGTTTCCAACCACAGCTTTATAGTTGTAATCGCCTCGGTTGCAAACAATTCGACCAACTGCGAGTCCCGTGCGACAACTACAACAGCTATGTCGTCCGCAAAACCGACCACTGTCACTTCCTTTGGCATAGCGAGTTCCAGAATAACGTTATACATGATATTCCAAAGAAGCGGGCCGAGCACGGAACCCTGCGGAACGCCAGCCGTTACCATGTACTCCTGTTGTCCGTCGACAGTATCATAGTTAAGGACGCGATGTGAGAGGTAACTCTTAATTATCGCGGCTAAGTATTCAGGCACGTTCATTGATCCTAAAGCGGCATGAATGCACTCCCATCTAGCAGAGTTAAAAGCATTTTTCAAATCGAGGGTCACCACGGCGCAACACATACTCTTACGAAGTGATTCCGTCGCCAATGTGGTTACCATCGTAGCCGCGTCTATCGTTGATCGTGCCCGTCTAAAACCATATTGATGATCTGATAAGCAGTTCTGTTCTTCAACGACCTCCGACAAACGGTTATATATTATTCTTTCGAACCTTTTTCCCGTAGTGTTGAGCAGACAGATGGGGCGATAAGAGTTAGGCTCCCCAGCCGGCTTATTTGGCTTCGGGATAAGCACTAGATTTTGCCTCTTCCATAATTGCGGAAAGGTC
Organism: Microchrysa polita; assembly: GCA_949715475.1. NCBI lineage: Eukaryota > Metazoa > Arthropoda > Insecta > Diptera > Stratiomyidae > Microchrysa > Microchrysa polita. Next base: position 10,115,437 of record OX454422.1, on the reverse strand, counting down.
CGTTCCTGCAGACAAGTCTCGAAGACATCGATCAACTTTCCGGGAATCGCTAGAGCTACGGCCTTAAGTGCGCTATTCGGAATACCATCCGGGCCGGGGGCTTTGCCATACTCTAATCTAGATGCAGCCTTCAGAAGTTCAGGCTCCGTAATCGGGGGTACACTGCCTCCAATCGGTGTCGGGCTTTGTCTCGCGGGCTCTACTTCATGTTGCGGAAACAACGTAAAAACGATGTTTTTAAGCAGCACGGGACATTTAAGCTGTGGAGCCCTCTGTCCAATCTTTTTCATGACGATTCTATACGCTCCTCCCCACGGGTTTATATTCGCTTTTTTGCAAAGCTGTTTGAAGCAGTTTTGTTTGCTCCTTTTAATCGAAAGTTTCAAGAATCTACGAGCTGCTTTATAGGCCTGAAAAAGAGGGGGATACGCTGTCGCCTGTGCGGAACGTTGACAGAAGCGTCGAGCCTTAAGGCATTCGCGTCGCCTATTCGCGATCTCCTCAGTCCACCAGTAGTTCTCTCTCCTTTTGTTAAGTGAGCCCTTTTTTGGCATGGAGGCATCGCAGGCTATTTTCAACTGATCAGCAAGCTGGAAAGCCTTCTGTTCCGCTGGTGCGTTAAGTGGGCCTAGATGCGACAAGGTCTCGGTGAACGATGCCTCGTCGAAACTTCTCGTAGACCACCCCACAGTTGGAGATCTTGATAACACTCGCGAAGGTCTCTCTAACATCGAGAATATGATTGCCTGATGGTCGCTATGGGTATAGTGTTCGCTGACACACCACTCCATAGTCGGGACCAGTGAACTGCTCACAAATGTAAGGTCGCAATACCTCTCCTAAAGGTACTAACACCCCCTGAGTTTATCAGAACGATATCGAGCCGAGAGAACGCATCTAGCAGTGTCCGTCCCCGTTTATTTGTTTCACGACTGCCCCACTTACTAGCCCGCGCGTTAAAGTCCCCTGCAATTATAACAGGGGTGTGTGCACTCGCGTCATACACCCGCGCGTCCAGAAACCCCTCGAACTCGGAGTCGTTCCACCGTGGTGAAGCATAGCAGCTATATATGTGCACTCCATTCAGTTTTGCGGTAACTACTCCTTTTGGACCCCCCCGATATACCTTGCTGAAGAGCATAACGTCCGCATGTCCAAATCGCCACTTCGTTGTTTTTATCTGTAACCCAAACGGAGCTATTGCGGTTTTTGAATTGGTCGCAGATAATTGCAACGTCGATATTCTTTTCTTTCACCGTCTATGACAGCAGATCTTGTGCCGCTTGGCGGTGGTTGAGATTCAACTGCAAGAATTTCATTTGAGGATTGACTTTATCGCCTCCTGATACATTGGAAATTTGGCGCCTCCAGCTTGGTGCTTGCAGTTGTCCCTGCCTGCCTCCTTGCAAAGAACACAGTTGGGCTCCTTAAGGCAGGATGAAGCGTTGTGGCCATCCTCTCCACACTTATAGCACATATTCAATCTGTCGTGCTTACTGCTGCACTCCCGTGCAAAGTGGCCGAATGCGAGACACTTGAAGCATCTCTTCGGGGACAATTTGCAACTTTATTCGACAAATCGTCCATCCCACCCTAATTTTGCCGATCGCCATCACTTTGTTTGTTACGTCTGTAGGCAAGCCTATGGTTGCTATCTGAGTGCCGCCGTAAGCCTTTCTCAGCGACTTTACCGCACCTAGCTGGAGATTAACCTCCAAACGTTCCGCGACGGCAGCGTTGACATCCTCCTTCGTTGTGACCTCGTCGAGATCGAGTACCTCTATTTTCGTTTCTTGCCGCAGGGTTCTCACGTTGGCTGGATCAAGTCCCAACAAGTTGGTTACTGTCGACTTAAATATATCAACCGAGTCACCACCGCGAGTTTTTAACTGGAACAGAAGTTCTCCATTACGCGTTCGGCGAATGCGAGAAACATTAAACATTATCGCCCATATCTTTCAGCTTTGGTTCTGACTTCACTTTTTAGAGAATTTCCGCGTAGGTCAGACTGCTTCAGATTGAGCAATTACCACCGCGTCGGGTCTTGTTCTTTGCTTCTTCTTGAAACGTACGTTCTTCTTCTTTTCTTTCAGGACTCGTTTTGGCTCGACCTTTGTCCAGGAGCTTGGGTTCTCCACGACTTGGGGATTTTTGTTATGAACCACCTTGTCTTGCTTGTCCAACGTTCTCTTTCTGGGCGACTGCGCCTTCATCCTCTTGGAAATTTGAGGAGAGACAGTCTCCTCCACGTCCCGCCTGCCTGTGTTTCAACCGGTCAGGCACTGTTGGAGCCCCCGGCGAAGTCTGTACTTCCTTGTGTATGCGCAGTAATTTTTGCCCTTTTTTACCATAGATCTGCTCTCTGGCTCCATTGTACATAACTCGTACGTTCCTGAGCTTCTCCTTAATGGCCGAATTTTTGTTGGACTTAGATTCTGCGAACTCCATCACCTTCCTGATGAGCTCTCCCAATTTGGCAAACATGTACCTTTGAACTGGTGTCTCTTCTGATACCGAGTCCTTTGTTAAAACAATCAGCGCCTGTTGTTGAGGAGACCTCTGAAGCTTCCAATTTCTTTTAGAGGGATTTTCTCCTGCTCAGTAGGTAGATTTGCTGACCTTGTGACTGAAGGTCGGAGGTTCGAATCTTGATTGGGACGAAACTTTTTTCCTTCAATTGTTGGTATTTTTCCCAAAGTTTTGTGCTTTCGTACAGATAGACACACTCATCAGGTCTTGTGTCTGTTGTCCATCTGTGCACAAGACGACATCTTGAATTTTAGCGGGAGAATTCTATGGAGATTTTTGATTTGCCAGGGAGGCTACCACCATGACGCTCGACCGTACCGGTATTGAATGATCACATTGCTTTGGGAGTTGTGATGGTAGTTACATATTTTGTTCCCTCTCGAATTAACACATTAAGGAAACAAGTTTCGTCCCATTCGGGATTCGAACCTCCGACCTTCAGTCACAAGGTCAGCAACGCTCCCTACTAAGCTATAGACCTCCTTTACAAAAAAAAAATTTAAAAAAAATTCCACGCCACTGCCATTATGAATCAGATAGCAAATCGTTACAATTTTTGTGGTCAAAGATTCTGTTTTAATATTTTATTGGGCATAGCTGTGTTACTAGGGATCCCATCTGGTCCTGGAGCTTTGTCCTCCCCTAATCTTAACGTAGCTTACCTTGATCCGTAATAGCAAGGCTTTGAATCACCGTTTCGTCTGACAGACCTTGTCCTACTGAGTAGGGCTAATGACCCTCCTCGTCAACACAACCTCTGACAATATTTTTGAGTAGCGTTGGACACTTTAGTTGTGGTGCTTTTTCCTCTATTTTCTTTACGATTAGCATCCTATACGCCATTCCCCAAGGACTTATGTCTGCGTCGTCGTGGCAGAGTTTTCTATACGAGCGGTGATCAGATATTTTTTTTTTACTTGACCACTTCTTCCGAATCATAGATGCATTGCAGGGAGGTCATCAAATGCCTTACAATGTGTGCTGAACTCTATTTCGTAAAACCTACGATTGGGCAACTTTTATTGATTTTGCGCTTTACAAGGCAGCGTACACGCGATACCTCCCATTTGATTTGACTCCACTTCGTCACACAATTTCAATCGGGATAGGAATCAGGATTCAGGATACCGCTTTTCAGCTTTCTTTCTCACATTTAAAACACATTCGTGATCTATATCGTGGTTGCTTATTCTATATCGTATCCTCTTGCTCACCGTTCACTTTGCCCTTACATTCGTTTCAGCTGACCATTGTTAGTGTTAGTGAAAAGCCGAAAAAAGCTGAACACTTCAGTACAGTTCGTCAAAAATGTTAATTGCATACATTTAGGGCATTTATTCCATTTTATCCGCGTATTTCCACGAAACGAATTTCACCCACGACAAGTAATAATATCATTAAGCGATTAATTTTTAATTTTTGCACAAAACGTAGCTTTTTACATAAGAAAAAAAATCCGATTACTCCCACAACTATTTATAACCATCGATCGATTAAGCTCATATAACTAGGGCGTTCGATTCAATCGTTGCCTGTTGCTTTGGGCAACCCCACCACAATTTAACGAAAAAAAAATGAGCTGAACCACAGATTAAAATGTTTTTTTTTTTTCGTCGTATTACTACATTATGAAGTTTTCGCGTATGGATAATAATTTTCTGTTGAAAATGGAAATTCGTTGACCTGGGCAACAACCACGGCCCCACACCTACGGGCAAATATGCCGAAACCATATTTATATGAATCCTTAAAAGTCATCCGAGTCATTTCATTTGAAAAGAGTGGAAACGATGAGTTTTAACCGACTGAAAAATTTTTCTTTGTTCTTTGATGTTATTGAATGGAAGCGTGTTTTCCATGAAAAACCTGGGGGAATGCTGACGTCATCGAGAATGCAGGCGTTTTGTGTTTGGTTAGAGCTAATTGAAATTGATTCAGACGATGATGATTAAGCCACAAGTTCAGTATGTATATGGTGGTGGTGGTATATCATTGATTGATTATTTGATTTGATTTATTACAACATCCGAGGAATTTTTTTTTTTCAAGCACACGCATAACAAATTTAATCAGCTCACCTCCATGTACATCAATTCGAACCGAAATACCGAGCATTTTTGTTGATCCTTTAAAAACGATTCTAACACCTCCGAAGGGACTCTAAGAATGCTCGAAAAGGCATTGTCTGGCCTCACCGCTCGCTACGCTCGCACCTCGCCACGCTCGCACCTCTCCTTTTGTTTCCCCTTCCAAAAATCTCAATAAGGCGAGGTGCGAGCGGTAAGCCGACACAAAGCCTTTTAAATTGTTTGTTGATCCTTTAAAGACACTTCTTGTACCTCCGAAGGGACCCTTAGAATGTTCGAAAACGCTTTGTGTCGGTTGACCGCATCGCCTTTGTGTAAAATTGTGTAAGAGGAGACTAACGAGGCAAAGTGCGAGCGAAGCGAGCGGTGAGCTGACACAAAGTGTTAACGAACATTTTAAGAGCTCACTCGGAGGTATTAGAAGCGTCTTTAAAGGATCAACAAAAAATTTAAAAGGCTTTGTGGCGGCTCACCGCTCGCTACGCTCGCACCTTGTAGTAGTAGTTGTAGTTCCCCCTTACAAAAATATAAAAGCCTTTTGAATTTGTTGTTGATCCTTTAAAGACTCTTCTAATACCTCCGAAGCGACCCTTAGAATGTTCGAACACGCTTTGTCTCGGCTCACCGCTCGCTACGCTCGCACCTTGCCTTTAGTTTCTCCTCGCACAAATTTTAATAAAGCTAGGTGCGAGCATAGCGAGGTGCGAGCATAGCGAGGTACGAGCGAAGCGAGCGGTGAGCTTACACAAAGTGTTAACGAACATTCTAAGAGTCCACTCGGAGGTATTAGAAGCGTCTTTGAAGGATCAACAAAAAATTTAAAAGGCTTTGTGACGGCTCACCGCTTGCTACGCTCGCACCTTGTAGTAGTAGTTGTAGTTCCCCCTTACAAAAATATAAAAGCCTTTTGAATTTTTTGTTGAACCTTTAAAGACTCTTCTAATACCTCCGAAGCGACCCTTAGAATGTTCGAACACGCTTTGTCTCGGCTTACCGCTCGCTACGCTCGCACCTCGCCTTTAGTTTCTCCTCGCACAAATTTTAATAAAGCTAGGTGCGAGCATTGCGAGGTGCGAGCGAAGCGAGCAGTGAGCCTTCACAAAGTGTTAACGAACATTCTAAGAGTCCACTCGGTGGAATTAGAAGTGTTTTTAAAGTATCAACAAAAAATTTAAAAGCTTTGTGGCGGCTCACCGCTCGCTACGCTCGCACCTTGTAGTAGTAGTTGTAGTTCCCGTTACAAAAATGATAAAGCCTTTTGAATTTGTTGTTGATCCTTTAAAGACTCTTCTTATACCTCCGAAGCGACCCTTAGAATGTTCGAACACGCTTTGTCTCGGCTCACCGCTCGCTACGCTCGCACCTCGCCTTTAGTTTCTCCTCGCACAACTTTTAATAAAGCTAGGTGCGAGAATAGCGAGGTGCGAGCATAGCGAGGTGCGAGCATAGCGAGGTGCGAGCATAGCGAGGTGCGAGCATAGCGAGGTGCGAGCATAGCGAGGTGCGAGCATAGCGAGGTACGAGCATAGCGAGGTGCGATCATAGAGAGAGGTGAGCCAGCATAAAGCCTTTTCAATTTTTTGTTGATCTTTTAAAAACACTTATACGTCCGAGTGGACTCTTAGGCTTCATACAAACGACGCGAAAACGGCTCGCAAGCTCGACACATCGAAATGCATTGGCTCTTATGGGAAGCTCGTGACGAGCGAGAGCAAGTGAGAGCCGTGCACAGTCAAAACACGGCTCGCGAGCCGTGAATTTGCGGATTGTGGTGCACGATATGTGAAAACACGTCTCGCGAGCCGTGTTTTGACTGTGCACGGCTCTCGCTTGCTGTCGCTCGACATGAGCTTCCCATAAGAGCCCATGCATTTTGATGTGTCGAGCTTGCGAGCCGTTTTCGCGTCGTGTGCATGAAGCCTTAGAATGTTCGAAAACGCTTTGTTTCGCCTGACCGCTCGCTACGCTCGCAATAAGGCGAGGTGCGAGCGTAGCGAGCGGTGAGCCGACACAAAGCCTTTTCAATTTTTTGTTGAACCTTTTAAGACGCTTCTAATACCTATGAAGGAACCCTTAGAATGTTCGAAAACTCTTTTTGTCGGTTGACCGCTCGCTACGCTCGCGCATCGCGTTTTAAAAAATTGTGTAAGGAGAGGGCAACGGCGAGGTGCGAGCGAAGCGAGCGGTGAGCTGACACAAAGTGTTAACTTACATTCTAAGAGTCCACTCGGAGGTATTAGAAGGGTCTTTAAAGGAACAACAAAAAATTTAAAAGGCTTTTTGTTCCACCAAGTGCCAACTTTGACCCATCTACGCTCAATATTTAGCGAGATAATTGCGATTTTCTGACTTTAAATGAAAATTTTCGAAATCGGGATTTGAAAAAGTCGACGTAGAGCGCATTGAGGGCTACGTTTTGCTGAAAGAACCAGAGTCCTAGCTATCACTGTTCAAAAGATACAGCCCCCCAAAGTTGAACCAATATGTGCCAACTTTGACCCATCTACGCTCAATATTTAGCGAGATAATTGCAATTTTGTGATTTCAAATGAAAATTTTCGAAATCGGGTTTTGAAAAAGTCGATGTAGAGCGTATTGAGAGCTCCGTTTTGCTGATAGAACCAGAGTCCTAGCTATCACCGTTCAAAAGATACAGCCTTCCAAAGTTGACCCACCAAGTGCCAACTTTGACCCATCTACGCTCAATATTTAGCGAGATAATTGCAATTTTGTGATTTCAAATGAAAATTTTCGAAATCGGGTTTTGAGAAAGTCGATGTAGAGCGCATTGAGAGCTCGGTTTTGCTGAAAGAACCAGCGTCCTAGCTATCACTGTTCAAAAGATACAGCCTCCCAAAGTTGACCCAATATGTGCCAACTTTGACCCATCTACGCTCAATATTTAGCGAGATAATTGCAATTTTCGGATTTCAAATGAAAATTTTCGAAATCGGGTTTTGGAGAAGTCGATGTAGAGCGTATTGAGAGCTACGTTTTGCTGAAAGAACCAGAGTCCTAGCTATCATAATTCAAAAGATACAGCCTCCCAAAGTTGACCCAATATGTGCCAACTTTGACTCATCTACGCTCAATATTTAGCGAGATAATTGCAATTTTCTGATTTCAAATGAAAATTTTCGAAATCGGGTTTTGAAAAAGTCGATGTAGAGCGTATTGAGAGCTCCGTTTTGCTGATAGAACCAGAGTCCTAGCTATCACCGTTCAAAAGATACAGCCTCCCAAAGTTGACCCACCAAGTGCCAACTTTGACCCATCTACGCTCAATATTTAGCGAGATAATTGCAATTTTCTGATTTCAAATGAAAATTTTCGAAATCGGGTTTTGAAAAAGTCGATGAAGAGCGTATTGAGACATGCGTTTTGCCGCAAACACCAGAGTCTTAGCTACCACCGTTCAAAAGATACAGCCTCCCAAAGTTGACCCACCAAGTGCCAACTTTGACCCATCTACGCTCAATATTTTGCGAGATAATTGCAATTTTCTGATTTCAAATGAAAATTTTCGAAATCGGGTTTTGAAAAAGTCGATGTAGAGCGCATTGAGAGCTACGTTTTGCTGAAAGAACCAGAGTCCTAGCTATCACTGTTCAAAAGATACAGCCTCCTAAAGTTGACCCAATATGTGCCAACTTTGACCCATCTACGCTCAATATTTAGCGAGATAATTGCAATTTTGTGATTTCAAACGAAAATTTTTTCCAAATCGGGTTTTGCAAAAGTCGATGTAGAGCGCATTGAGAGCTACGTTTTGCCGCAAAAACCAGAGTCCTAGCTATCACCGTTCAAAAGATACAGCCTCCCAAAGTTGACCCAATATGTGCCAACTTTGACCCATCTACGCTCAATATTTAGCGAGATAATTGCAATTTTCTGATTTCAAATGAAAATTTTCGAAATCGGGTTTTGAAAAAGTCGATGAAGAGCGTATTGAGACATGCGTTTTGCCGCAAACACCAGAGTCTTAGCTACCACCGTTCAAAAGATACAGCCTCCCAAAGTTGACCCACCAAGTGCCAACTTTGACCCATCTACGCTCAATATTTTGCGAGATAATTGCAATTTTCTGATTTCAAATGAAAATTTTCGAAATCGGGTTTTGAAAAAGTCGATGTAGAGCGCATTGAGAGCTACGTTTTGCTGAAAGAACCAGAGTCCTAGCTATCACTGTTCAAAAGATACAGCCTCCTAAAGTTGACCCAATATGTGCCAACTTTGACCCATCTACGCTCAATATTTAGCGAGATAATTGCAATTTTGTGATTTCAAACGAAAATTTTTTCCAAATCGGGTTTTGCAAAAGTCGATGTAGAGCGCATTGAGAGCTCGGTTTTGCTGAAAGAACCAGCGTCCTAGCTATCACTGTTCAAAAGATACAGCCTCCCAAAGTTGACCCAATATGTGCCAACTTTGACCCATCTACGCTCAATATTTAGCGAGATAATTGCAATTTTCTGATTTCAAATGAAAATTTTCGAAATCGGGTTTTGAAAAAGTCGATGTAGAGCGCATTGAGAGCTCGGTTTTGCTGAAAGAACCAGCGTCCTAGCTATCACTGTTCAAAAGATACAGCCTCCCAAAGTTGACCCAATATGTGCCAACTTTGACCCATCTACGCTCAATATTTAGCGAGATAATTGCAATTTTCGGATTTCAAATGAAAATTTTCGAAATCGGGTTTTGGAGAAGTCGATGTAGAGCGTATTGAGAGCTACGTTTTGCTGAAAGAACCAGAGTCCTAGCTATCATAATTCAAAAGATACAGCCTCCCAAAGTTGACCCAATATGTGCCAACTTTGACTCATCTACGCTCAATATTTAGCGAGATAATTGCAATTTTCTGATTTCAAATGAAAATTTTCGAAATCGGGTTTTGAAAAAGTCGATGTAGAGCGTATTGAGAGCTCCGTTTTGCTGATAGAACCAGAGTCCTAGCTATCACCGTTCAAAAGATACAGCCTCCCAAAGTTGACCCACCAAGTGCCAACTTTGACCCATCTACGCTCAATATTTAGCAAGATAATTGCAATTTTCTGATTTCAAATGAAAATTTTCGAAATCGGGTTTTGAAAAAGTCGATGAAGAGCGTATTGAGACATGCGTTTTGCCGCAAACACCAGAGTCTTAGCTACCACCGTTCAAAAGATACAGCCTCCCAAAGTTGACCCACCAAGTGCCAACTTTGACCCATCTACGCTCAATATTTAGCGAGATAATTGCAATTTTCTGATTTCAAATGAAAATTTTCGAAATCGGGTTTTGAAAAAGTCGATGTAGAGCGCATTGAGAGCTCCGTTTTGCTGAAAGAACCAGCGTCCTAGCTATCACTGTTCAAAAGATACAGCCTCCCAAAGTTGACCCAATATGTGCCAACTTTGACCCATCTATGCTCAATATTTAGCGAGATAATTGCAATTTTCTGATTTCAAATGAAAATTTTCGAAATCGGGTTTTGAAAAAGTCGATGTAGAGCGCATTGAGAGCTCGGTTTTGCTGAAAGAACCAGAGTCCTAGCTATCACTGTTCAAAAGATACAGCCTCCCAAAGTTGACCCAATATGTGCCAACTTTGACCCATCTACGCTCAATATTTAGCGAGATAATTGCAATTTTCGGATTTCAAATGAAAATTTTCGAAATCGGGTTTTGGAGAAGTCGATGTAGAGCGTATTGAGAGCTACGTTTTGCTGAAAGAACCAGAGTCCTAGCTATCATAATTCAAAAGATACAGCCTCCCAAAGTTGACCCAATATGTGCCAACTTTGACTCATCTACGCTCAATATTTAGCGAGATAATTGCAATTTTCTGATTTCAAATGAAAATTTTCGAAATCGGGTTTTGAAAAAGTCGATGTAGAGCGTATTGAGAGCTCCGTTTTGCTGATAGAACCAGAGTCCTAGCTATCACCGTTCAAAAGATACAGCCTCCCAAAGTTGACCCACCAAGTGCCAACTTTGACCCATCTACGCTCAATATTTAGCGAGATAATTGCAATTTTCTGATTTCAAATGAAAATTTTCGAAATCGGGTTTTGAAAAAGTCGATGTAGAGCGCATTGAGAGCTCGGTTTTGCTGAAAGAACCAGCGTCCTAGCTATCACTGTTCAAAAGATACAGCCTCCCAAAGTTGACCCAATATGTGCCAACTTTGACCCATCTACGCTCAATATTTAGCGAGATAATTGCAATTTTCTGATTTCAAATGAAAATTTTCGAAATCGGGTTTTGAAAAAGTCGATGTAGAGCGCATTGAGAGCTCGGTTTTGCTGAAAGAACCAGAGTCCTAGCTATCACTGTTCAAAAGATACAGCCTCCCAAAGTTGACCCAATATGTGCCAACTTTGACCCATCTACGCTCAATATTTAGCGAGATAATTGCAATTTTCGGATTTCAAATGAAAATTTTCGAAATCGGGTTTTGGAGAAGTCGATGTAGAGCGTATTGAGAGCTACGTTTTGCTGAAAGAACCAGAGTCCTAGCTATCATAATTCAAAAGATACAGCCTCCCAAAGTTGACCCAATATGTGCCAACTTTGACTCATCTACGCTCAATATTTAGCGAGATAATTGCAATTTTCTGATTTCAAATGAAAATTTTCGAAATCGGGTTTTGAAAAAGTCGATGTAGAGCGTATTGAGAGCTCCGTTTTGCTGATAGAACCAGAGTCCTAGCTATCACCGTTCAAAAGATACAGCCTCCCAAAGTTGACCCACCAAGTGCCAACTTTGACCCATCTACGCTCAATATTTAGCGAGATAATTGCAATTTTCTGATTTCAAATGAAAATTTTCGAAATCGGGTTTTGGAGAAGTCGATGTAGAGCGTATTGAGAGCTACGTTTTGCTGAAAGAACCAGAGTCCTAGCTATCATAATTCAAAAGATACAGCCTCCCAAAGTTGACCCAATATGTGCCAACTTTGACTCATCTACGCTCAATATTTAGCGAGATAATTGCAATTTTCTGACGCTCAATATTTAGCGAGATAATTGCAATTTTCTGATTTCAAATGAAAATTTTCGAAATCGGGTTTTGAAAAAGTCGATGTAGAGCTACGTTTTGCTGAAAGAACAAGAGTCCTAGCTATCACCGTTCAAAAGATACAGCCCCCCAAAGTTGACCCAATATGTACCAACTTTGACCCATCTACGCTCAATATTTAGCGAGATAATTGCAATTTTCTGATTTCAAATGAAAATTTTCGAAATCGGGTTTTGAAAAAGTCGATGTAGAGCGCATTGAGAGCTCGGTTTTGCTGAAAGAACCAGCGTCCTAGCTATCACTGTTCAAAAGATACAGCCTCCCAAAGTTGACCCAATATGTGCCAACTTTGACCCATCTACGCTCAATATTTAGCGAGATAATTGCAATTTTCTGATTTCAAATGAAAATTTTCGAAATCGGGTTTTGAAAAAGTCGATGTAGAGCGCATTGAGAGCTCGGTTTTGCTGAAAGAACCAGAGTCCTAGCTATCACTGTTCAAAAGATACAGCCTCCCAAAGTTGACCCAATATGTGCCAACTTTGACCCATCTACGCTCAATATTTAGCGAGATAATTGCAATTTTCGGATTTCAAATGAAAATTTTCGAAATCGGGTTTTGGAGAAGTCGATGTAGAGCGTATTGAGAGCTACGTTTTGCTGAAAGAACCAGAGTCCTAGCTATCATAATTCAAAAGATACAGCCTCCCAAAGTTGACCCAATATGTGCCAACTTTGACTCATCTACGCTCAATATTTAGCGAGATAATTGCAATTTTCTGACGCTCAATATTTAGCGAGATAATTGCAATTTTCTGATTTCAAATGAAAATTTTCGAAATCGGGTTTTGAAAAAGTCGATGTATAGCGTATTGAGAGCTCCGTTTGGCTGAAAGAACCAGAGTCCTAGCTATCACCGTTCAAAAGATACAGATACGCACCTGTGCGCGTCGGCTTATCAGTTTAACGGTTTCCCTCATTTTAACCCCTTTGTTTTGTGAAGTGCACCCAGGCATGCGATATCCCTCTTTTTTTTTGTAAAATGACAGGGGCAACGACTGGCGCAAACCCCGCCCGTATCTCCCGAACTGAGTTACAGCAAGCTTATGCCGCTGCTCGCTCGTTGAGGAGCCCTATCGTCATTGCCTAACCTGCACAGTTATAGAGGCATTGGCTCCGTTCCCTTGGCCTCTTCGGATGGCCAAGCCCTTTCATTACACGTGTTTAAAGGAGCAGCGAAAATTGAAAAGGCTGTGTTGTCTCATCGCTCGCACCTCGAATTACCACAATTGTTGTAAGCGAGTGGTGAGTGGACACAAAGCATTTTCGAACATTCTAAGGGTTTGTTCGGAGGTATTTGATTTGAAGCGTCTTTACATGATAAAAAAAAATGAAAAGTCTTAATTTCATGTAGGCATATCACATTTTCACGTTTCACGATTCTAGCTCTTTGACTTTCTTACACTAAAATTATAACTGTATCTGTAATATAAATATTAGATAAACTTGCTAACAACACGATAAATAGCTGAACTGATGGTCCGAACTTATATCGCAGAGCTACAGAGGCCCATTACTAAGCCATATCTGATTTGCCTATTTGTCCTGAATAAGTCAAAGTTAAACACAAAAAAAAATCATCACAAACTGAAGGCACATCTTAAATGCCCTCGCGTGTGTCGCGTTGCCTCGCTTCTTTTCCTCGAGACGAACGGGACAGCCTGGAGGATATCTAAATTGGTTTTACCAGCAAAAAAAAAAAAACTTTCCCGAAAACTTTTGTTTTCGTTTCAACGATGCTATGCTCGGTCGTGCGTTCTTATACGCGTACACATCCCATCCACACATCCTGTCGAATTCTTTTATCATTTTATCAGGCAAAATGTTTAATCCCGGACACATCTCTCATCATCATTGCAGCCGGAGGAATTCCCGCATGTATGAACGCACCAAACAGTTTTCCTGGTGTCTTGTGTGTTAAGTTTCAGTTTCGATCCTGGCGCCTGCCTGGCCTCCTGCTTGCTTTTTGTTTTCTGTCTTCATTCTTCAACTTCTTTGCTTTTGTGTCGGATATTACCTCAAGTGTTGAGGAAATTAAGCACTTACCATCCGCAAACTTCCTGATTCGACAATAAATTTCTTTATTTTGGCTTCGCCACCTTTTTTTTCGGTGTTGGTTTTGTTCTTGTGGGATTTTTTTTTTGATTCATTTTCGCCTCGAGATAGCTCACTTTCCTCATATATATGTCCACCGCATGTGTGTGGAAAAATATGATTTTTTCTCTTCGATACACGCAGTTCGTGTGAACGTGAACGCATCAGGCTGAAATTATGCATACGAGTGCGTAATATGTCGAATATGTTTTTTTTTGTCTTTTAGTTGGGTGTACTCGATGGGCATAACACGCACTTTTGGTGAATGATTTGCCTACCCCCGCATATGTAGATGATATGTGCTTGTGCTGTGTGGTATAAAAAGGGTATGAAAAGCGGTCCGTCCCATATTTCGCGCGCGTTAAGCATGTCCTTGCCGTCTTCCGAGAAAAAAGACAGAAAGGAAGAAAAAAAAAAACCGAAAATTGGGAACAGACAAAATTGTATACGCACACACATCCTGTTTGACATTATCTATACATATATATCTATATATGAAATTCCCCCGCGGGATCGCTTGTCCTAGTCGTTGGGTTCGTATACAGGGTTCGAACCGAAAATGAAGTAAATTGTGTGGAATAATATATTCGCACGGCGAAGTGTATGTGCGTGGAGTATGGCGAAAAGGAACAGGATATACACACACGCGCCGCACGTTTTTTGGGTACATATATTAGCAAATAACGGTATCTTTTATGTGCTGTCGTTGTGTCGCGAGTCCATGTGTCCTGGCAGTAATTTTTTTAGGCCAGCTCTTTGCTCATCTGTAGACACTGACGACGAATTTAATGTTTTGGCCGCGCTTTTGTATATGCCATCATATCGAGGGATGTGAGGCGATGATTTCGTATGGACATATATATATATGAATATGTCGGGTAGAACATATACAATATGTTCTGACGGTTGCCCGGGGGTTTTCTTGTCAGCCAGTGCTTACACATGCTCTGCCCGTCCGTCGTTGGTCGTCTCGCTCCCTGGCAACGTACGCAACAAGGACAAAATTGTCAAAGGACGGCGTGCGGTGTAATATCCTCCGCGAGCAGGAACAAGAAAAAAAGATGAAACGTAAAAATTGGTAAAACCATATAAGATGAGAATTTGATATGGTTGCGGTTTAATACATTTCAAATGCAATTTGACATTCATTTCTCAGTCATACCGAAGCGATTGTTGTTCGACGTATGAATACATAGTTTTCCGTTTGTCGCCTACGTGTGTTCGTTGCACAATTATTCTTCTTCTTCCTTGCCTCGTTCTTTATACCGGCTCCATGGCTTCGCGTTGCTCGACCCGCGGTGTAGGCACATCGCCTGTTTTGGCGATAATATCTCAGCACATTTCTACAGGCAGCTCTATCTTGGATCGTGTCATCGCCGAGACCAATGCGTTGTTGTTGTTTTTTCATTTGACACATCCAGGTGGTCTTCGGTCTGCCTCTGGCCTTGGGTCCATCAAGGGAAACTTCCATTGATATCGCTTTCTTTGCTGGGTTCTCAGGCGGACGCCGTTGAACACGGCAATACCAATCCATTTGTCGGTCTTCGAGCTTTTCGGACAAGCTGCCTCGGATGTAGCTGCTCTTAATGTGTTCCCTTTTCGTTACACCAACTGACATGCGTAACATTTTCATTTCAGTCGCTGTCATTTGTTTCGCGTAACCTTCATACCTACATGGTCCAGCATTCTGATCCATACATGATTGCGGGCAGTGGCGTAGATAGCTTTTCAGAGAGGGAGGGGATCATTTTGCAAGATTACTTATACTTTCACGGATGAATTTCAGAAAAACAATTTCTGTATTTATTACACTTCAAATTAGCAGTTTTTTTTAACAAATTTTAGGGCAAAATAGATAGTAATTTCGCCATACGAATAAAACCCGAACCCTAAAAATATTGCATCGATAATTTTGGCTTTTTTACTGCGGTGAGTAAATCCACAGTATTCCAATTTTCGTACAAATCGATACCTTAGAGCACAGTAGTGCCAAATCCATTTTTCAACATTTGGAGAAAAAGCGAAAATAAAGTTTCGAACCTTGTTCTAATCTTATATAACTTATTTTTTGCAAATATTTTTAGCTTTTTAAGCAGGATGCATTGTCAAAAAGATAATTGTATTAAAACCTGGCAATCAATCGTTATAATTTCGAAGGAAAATCTGGAAAAAAGAGAAAAGTACGGACGTAGCACTATTGAGCACTTTATTTTACACCAACCATGGACTTGACGGAAGAATGTTCGAATTGTCGTTACAATATTGTAAAATTTGGATGAAGTGAGAATATTTTTAATACGTACATACAATGAGCCGCAAGCAATTTATTGTATTTCCACCAATTCGTATCCATGAAGCAAATGTGTCTCATCAGTTTATGCTTTCCGAAAGTGGTAATGATCACGTTATGACCAAAAGATGATCTGATCAAGATTAGACGTTGTCCTTTCTATCTTACTAATGTCATTTAACAGGAAACTAATTGGGGGTCATAACAGGACATGGCCCTATTATGAAGCTCGCCAGGAGACTAAGACTTAACCCTTCATTGGGCGCACGGGCTACGATTGTAGCCCACACTTTTTTAAATGGCGATCATCATTCAGGATATGAACCGAATTCATTCGAACTGCTCAGTAGCTGTTAAAATGTTGCTTCTTAATCGAATAAGAATATTTTAAATATTTTTTGAGCCTAGAAACTAATATTTTTTGCGTTCAAAGTCCACTGGGCTACAAGTGTAGCCTGCCCGCCCAATCCTGCTACTTTTTTGGTACTCATAGATATCCACTAAAATAAAACTATTATTATAAAACATTGTAGAAAATGGTAACAGTAAAATGTCTGACGAAAAAATGGGTTACAAGATAAATGTACAAAAATTAGATTACTATTTTAACGAAAAACCTGGAGTCGAAATCAAAGTCAGTTCTTACAGCGTGGATATGTTACCTGTTGCTAACATTACTTAGTTTCTGGATGAAATTTTTATCAATTCTAGAGTAAATATTGCGAGAGCAGTTAATCTGAATATTGTTAATAAAAATTCAATCAGTTTTATTCACTATATATTTAGCTTTCTGGCAAGAAACTGTACTCCCAGTGTAAAAAAATTGTAAATATTGGGTAGCCGAAAATGGGCTTAGTTTGGATTTCCACAAATTGGGCTTTTTTAACTGCATTCCCTCGCTCAATATACCATTCCGAAGATTGTTTGTTGATTTCTGAGAATATAAACATTTTCGTGGTTTTCATTTTGAAAAGTAACTACATACTTTGTCCACCTAAGTAGGTTAATGTGAAAAAAAAACTTAAAATATGAATAATCGGCATTTTGCCCTCTTTTATTTTATATATTTTAATGAAAAATTAAGGAATTTATATTTTTTATTCTGTACAGTAATCAAGAGACCACAGATCGAGCAGGAAAAAAAAATAAAATTGAACAATATTTTTTATATAATTTTTAATTTGGGCTACAATTGTAGCCCGCGCGCCTAACAACGTGACAAATAGGTGCGCGCCTAACGAAGGGTTAACTTCATCACAATTAGGTACTAATACAGAAGTTGTGAGTAAAGAGAGGGGAGGTTGATGTAACTGTTCGGTCATTGCTCGGCACTAGGCACACTTTTATGACACATATCATGTTAAGTCGTCATTCAATTGGGTGAAGCCAATGCCACAAGAAACGTTGCGACAAAATTTGATTTTATTCTTCCATATAAGGTATCATTTTTTTTTTAGTTAAACGCACGTGTGTTGCCCGGAACCATTGCCCGTTGAACAAGTGCAGCATGTTTAGGTGTTGCCCAAAAGTTCCTGCAGTGGAATTGCGACTGGAGATGTGAATTCAATAAGATTGCTAAAATAACATCGTTTCAAACAACTGATTAATAAATGTTCACTCGGACCTATTTCTATTTGGGCTGGGAGTAGCCTCGGCGGACTTTAAGCTTCTCTGGCAATCGTATGATATGTGATATGAAAACTATAAGAAAGATTCAAATTCTTTAATTTCACCAGGTGGTAGTGATAATAATAGGTAAATGAACTAGAAATGCATATACATATATCCCATAAATCAACGACATCCCCTTTCTTTTGAACGCAGTTTAGCTAAGACTCGAATATTATCAACTTTCTGCATGCATAAGCTGGTGAAATGCAAACGCAAGACACTCATTAGGATTAAGCACGTATATCAATAGTTATACATTTACATTTTTAATTTGGCAGATATTTTTCAAATTAGTCCTTTTTTCCTGGATCGCGATTTTGATACCCATTTTGTACCGGTACCAGAAAAAAAATTTTTATGACGATATCCTTGATATATATTGTCTATAAGCACACTCTGAAGACGATTCCGAAGAAAACAAAATTTTCCGATTTGTTGTTTTTGTGTTCTGGGGTGGTTCGAAAACGAACCGTTGGTAAGTAAGCGACATGGTATGTGTTACATGCAATAAGGAAGGTGTAGCGTGGGTTTACATGATAAAATACAGTTTTTATTAAATTTTATATTTATTTTGGGGTTTGAGGGTTTTTAGAACATTTTTCAAAAAAAAAAAAAAAAAAACACTTATAAAATCGATATGTTTCAGTCCGTCTGTCCGTCAGTCCGTGCGTTTGACTGTTCACTAAATATCTCGCGAACCTCTCAACCGATCGACATGAAATTTGAAAGGTATGTGAAGAATGATCGCAGTCTTAGTTTCGAATACCTTAAAACTTGGCAGGACGAAGATAACAGGGTGTCCCCGAAGGCATGAAAAAGTTGACTTTTTTATTTATTTTTATCGTAGATAGGCGAGTGTGTACTCAAATCAAAGGGTACGACGAGTCAATTTCATATCAGCTTCTTTTTTCCGGTTTCGAGTAACAGTAACGGAGTTATTGGTCGTTAAAGTTGACTAACGTAGCAACATTTAGATACACCATGTACCAGCGGTTCGTTTTCGAACCACCCAAATATAGAAGCTCATAAACTAAAAACTTCTTGCGATTCTTATCAAATTACAATTTTAATGGAAAAATACATGCTTTTACTTATTGAATGGAATCATTTCAATAAATTTCATGGATTTTATATATACTTTTTTTAATTTTGAAAAATGGTCGAAAAAAGATGGTCACCCTATTTTCTAAAAATATAATATTATTAATAACATATATACCTGCAAATGACCTAAATCGATAAACGACAGTCTAACAGTGCTGATAACATCAAAATAAAGTTAAAAATATAAATTATTCAATATAAAAAAAATTATTGAAAATGGTGGTTCGAAAACGAACCACCAGTACAAAATGGGTTAAGTCAGCTTCAATTTAATCTCGTATCTCGAGATCGTCGATTCCGTCAAATCGTAAATAAATAAATAGCTACCATTCGCATCTAATCCCTAAGATTTAAACTGGTTAGATCAACAGCTCGCTCTGCAGACGGTTTTATCCCCATAATTGGGCACTTGTTTAACATCTAAATGAGACCATATCCCGCCAATTGGATCATGAATTAGAAAACTACCATAAACTACAACCTTGTGCTTCGAAGCCGAGCACACTATTTACTGTATCAACCACTGTTTAACTTTGTTAAAATCCAATTTGATATTTAGTACAATCGTACCTTTCCGGTTGTTATAAATGCAAGTTTAGTTTTTGGTTTTGTTAATACCCGAAGGACCTTTGTTTCAGCCTGCATGGTAAAGAGCTTCTAACAATTTTTTGTGGACATAGCAAGCAATTCTTGGGTCTAAAACAATTTTTAATTTTCAGGAGTATGGTTTTATTCAAACTGTTTTCAACAGCTCTTTTGAAAAGTATATCTTTTGGAGCACAGTGGTTGAGTATAGCTGATCAAAATATGTCGTTATACAACGCGTTGAACATGCGAATGCCAGATTTCAAAACATTTGATGTAAGGGCTTACATTGACCAGCAGTGATCATTTGAACCTTTGTATTGGAGGTAGACGATCCTTCAGTCAGTTTTCACCCATTTCAATACCATTCAAAGAAAGAATATGCCAATGCAAACACTTTCCCAGCAATTCATCCCAATATCCTGTGATCCAGCAGCCAAACGCGGCTTATTCGAATCAGGAAGCAACCCTGGCTAATCCTTTTTATGTTTAATAATGGTAAACATTCGTTTTATGGAAGTTACTACCACAAATTTAGCTTTCTAATTTCTCCTAGTATGGACTTAGCACAAAATAGCGCTATAACTGGACTTAGCACTTTTGTCCAAAATTTTTTCGATCAACCTAGGACATAGCGTTTCTTGTAAATGTTAATTTCCTTGGCTTTAGGTGGGTAAATGTTGTTTCAAGATTAACTACTCGATGGAGAACTTGACAAAATCGAAAAAAATGGACTTAGCACTATTGTGCTTTAAGGTATCGAAATTGTCGCTACTGTGATTAGAGTATCAGAGCTTTATATTGGGTTAGATCAGCCAAACTTTTCGGAATCACGGAACACCTAGCATCGCCGCTTTTCTGGTCGCAACATCTCAAAACAGGGATTAAAATAAATAATATAGTTATATGTCCAGAAAAGGTAAATTGTGAAGACGAGATCTCGTCAGACATGCCCAGAATAGGTGGATAAAGTACAGCTTTTGTGTTTTTAAATCGAAATTTCCCAATAACTTAGAAATTCGTGAGTAGATATTTCTAAAATTTTCAAACTTGTAGGACACCGTAGCGGCTATATATATTTGCTAGAAATTTCGAGGTCCTAACTAATAGTAAATTGTTTGAAAAGGATACCAAAAATTAAATTTCTTAGTTTACCCTAACTTTAGTCCAGTACAATTGGTTCAAAATAGCCCCAAACCTAAACATCCAAAAAGAAAAGAAATTTTTGATGCCAAATTGTTGAATACACTGCCTAATATACGCAGTAAAAAGTTACACTAATTTGCGCCATGGGTTAAGGGGGGAGGGGGTGGCGAAGGGGTGAAAATTCAGTTTCTTGCAAATATCTGGAAAACTAAGAGTCTGACATTAAAATGAGCTGAGGACAAAACAAACAACATAAAATTACCTTTGTAATGATATGTAACACTCTAGACATTTTCTCAGAAAATTATACCCTAGACCCAAAAGTATTATAGTGAATTTGGCTTTTTCGAGTTTTACATTTCGGACTGTAACTCTTGACAGAATAGACCTATTGTCATAAGATCTTGTCCATATATTGATAACAAAACTTATTTGATTCTTACCAAAAATTGGAGTGCTCCGACCATTAACGCCCCCCTCACTCCTCTTAACATTTTTCAAAAAGGCATGCCTGTAGCTTCTTTTTAAACTGAGCCAGGCAGATCAAATTTGGTGGGGTGCCTAGTCTAAGCTCTCTTATGCTCCCCACCAAAAATTATTACCATCCGATCAAAACTAAGGGTACCCCCCATACAAAGTGAACGAAAATTCTAACAAATTTCACATTTTTTCAATTCTAAATTCTATCTAAAATGGAAAAATAAAATGTATTTCTTAGAACGACATTATAACAGTTAATTGTAGTCCTCTGAATGTATGTTCAAAATTTTGCATCAAAGCGTACACTACAAGTAACAACAAATTGTGTTTGAAAGTCATTGGTACTAGTTCAAAGGCTAGTTCCGAATAAATCGAGTAACGTGTACTAGCAACCTTCAAACCACATTTTTCGTACTTGTAAGACACGCTCTGGTACAAACTTTTGAATATACATTTACAAGACTACAATTAACTGTTATAATGACGTTCTAAGAAATAAATTTTATTTTTTCATTTTAGATAGAATTTAGAAGTGAAAAAATGTGATTTTTTTTAGAATTTTGGTTTACTTTGTATGGGGAGTACCCTTAGTTTTGATCGGATGGTAACAATTTTTGGTAAGGAGCATAATGGGGCTTAGACTAGGCACCTCACCAAATTTTATCTGCCTGGCTCAATTTGAAAAGAAGCTACAGGCATGCCTTTTTGAAAAATGTTAGGAGGAGTGAGGGAGGCGTCAATGGTCGGAGCACCTCAATTTTAGGTACAAACCAAATAAATTTTGTTTGTAATAGAATGAACAAGATTTCGTCACCCTAGGTTCTTTCTATCAAGAGTTACAGTCCGAAATGTAAAACTCAAAAAATGTAAATTCTCTATAATACTTTTGGGTCTAGGGTATAATTTTCCGAAAAACCGTCTAGAGTGTTATATATCATTACAAAGGCAATTTTGTGTAGTTTGTTTCGTCCTCAGAAGATTTTAAGATCAGATTCATAGTTTTCCAGTTATTTGTAAAAAAGTAAATGTTCACCCCTTTGGGACCCCCTCCCCCCTTAACCCATGGCGCAAATTGGTGTAACTTTTTATTGCGTATATTGGGCAGTATATTCAACAATTTGGCATCAAAAATTTCTTTTTCTTTTGGATGTTTGGGTTTTGAGCTATTTGTACTAGACTACTTCTAGCAGAGCGTGGTGTGTTGACTATTACTATGTGTAGTCGACAACGATTCAAAGACAACTGAATTCCGAGTGTGATACGGTTGTCAGCCATACCACTTCCTAGCCGCATTGTTAGTTTATTATTCTACGATTGGAACATTTGTTATCTTCTTCTGAATAATAAACTTGCGGCCGGTCATGCCGAGTTTGGAAACTTGTTTCTCCATGAATCTCTATATCACAGAGTGACCGAACGATCACGGCCACAGAGCACGAGTAGAACTCAAAATTCCGACTGTTAAATATTCGTTAAAAAATCATAGAAACGTTGTGATTAACTCAAATTTAAACCTCTAATCTACTTAAACCCTTCACCGAGCACGTGGGGTGTTTTGGGACCCCAGAGGGTATTTTTTATATATAACTTTTGAACGGTTTAGCCCATCCAGGTGAACTTGTAGGACATCTAATCCAACAAAATTCTGCTCAGAAATATGATTGAAAAAAATCCCAATTCTTTTCAGAAAAAAAGTTTTGATTGGCAAAAGTACAAATTTGAAAGAACGGGCACGTGGGCTATTCAAAGACCCCATGAGTACCAAGGCCACAATTGTCCTGAATATCCCGGAAAGGAAACTCGGAACCATACCCTATGTTGAGACCTTTTTATCTCGACTGTCTCGATATCTTTACTATTCTTCGCCGGTCGTTTTATTGCGTCTTTTCACACTGAGCTGTAGGCAGAGGTAAGCCTCATATAATTCTTAGCTGCAATGAAAGTAAAGGAAGAGATTATACCATGGATCAACTTGGTCAGAAATTATCCTGGCTTAAGAAATTCACGAAAACAGCTACTAGCTATGTTCTTCAATTGCTGCGATAGCTTCTTCTTCTGATATAGGACGGAAAACACTCCTTGACTGTTGCAAATCTGAAAAAATTATATCATAATTTTGCCTCCCCTAATTCTTACCACAGCTTATTCTATGTCAAATGAAGTAGCAAGGGCATCTAGAGAAAGTTGAAAACAAGTTTACAGGCATTGGCTATTTCATATTTTTGAAATTTGTTCTAAAAGTTAGCCTCACTACTCTAGAAACAAAGTAGTTTTCCTTGAGTCCAAGGCAGAGGGACAAAACAGTAAAAACGTTGATCGCCATAGGCGCTTTAAATGTGTACAGCTTACGATATGTACAGCACATTTTGTAAATAATTGTCTCAAACATGTTTAAAACATAACACAGTACTTACAAATTTGTTTTTTTTTTTTTTACAATTTGATACATGTTCAAGGATAAGTTAATTAAACTTTGGGGTCCGAAAAGACGCCACGTGCCCGTTCGCGTTGATCGCGGGATCAACTGGCGAAAGGTTAACTTAAATCCCAAGCGGTGAAACCAATCAACAAGACTGTGGACATGTTTTTTTTCTGGTACACGCTACTTCCTTTTCCATTTCATATAGTAGAAAGTTGTAAAAGAAAATCGGTCGAGTCTCTGATGCTGGTCAAATATTTTACAGTTAAGTTGATATCTGGTACATTGTAGCGGAATTTTTAAACTTACAAACATTTTTTCGTATGGATCGTTTGCATTTTAATGTTAAATGCTTCGCGAAACCCCTGAGAGATCTTCATAGATCCCTAGGGTACAGCGGAACTCCATTTGTTTGTTTGTTAATTTGTTTTCGAATTACTGCCTACATAATACTACATTATGTATATCTTTCAATTTCGAAAATGTCTACAATTTTATGGAAGATTTATAGTTAAAACAAAGCTTTGAGAGTTCTTCGTATTAAATTCAATAAAATTGCGAAGAACTAGAGAAAGACATGCTTTGCCCTGCTATATACGATAAAGCTGTAATATTTTAACTTAAAAAAAAAATAAAAAATGTTGATAAACTTAAAACAATAAAGGATCACAAATTGGAAGCAGTTTTGCAGCGTTTTCTCTTCATTCGCATTAGCTTTCCACTCTCCTGACGAAGTCTTTATAATCTTATTTACTGTATATTTCCCCATTGTAAATTGCGCTTCTGTCAGTGGCGGATTTACCAGTAGGCTGAGTAGGCTTGAGCCTAGGGCGGCACATTACAGGGGGCGGCATATTCCGGGAAAATATTTTTTAGGTTGTTCTCACTGCCGTGGAAGATTGTAGGATGTAGCACTTATCATGGTTATACGGTTTAGAAACAGGCAAAGCGTATTTTGACCCTCAGAGAGATATAAACATGAAAAGGCGTTTGTCGCCATTGTCTAAGAGCGTCAAACACAGGGTAAATATTGGAGGCCATTTAAGCTTAAATTCGAAACCAAGCTCCTTCCTGTTTTTTCACATGCCTTGCTTTGCCCAATCTTTAAACAACATTAGCTGCTTTGCTTTTTATCAGAAATTGCTAAAAATTATGATATAAATCCAGAAAAGAAAAACATAAAAAAAAGTTATTCTGATAAGCATTCATTAGCTTTCTTCAGAAAAATTATTCTACTCATCTTGTAATTAAAACGATCGAGTTTTAAGCATGAAAAGGGCATCAGCATCAATTCAGCTTAATCTCTTAGGGCAGAAGTCAGTATACATTGTAAGAAATTTTTAAATTGCTGTAAATCTGTCTCTTTGATGTGACTTTCATATTTAAAGCCGGAAATTTGACACTGAACTCAAATTTTAAAGTTATGATATTCCTATTGATAGTGTTTTTTTTTTCAAACAAATTTTACTATCGGCTCTGCCAATTTTCCCCAACCAATACATGACAAACATTCGCCACCGCACATAATATAAGACAAATCAAGTGATTTTAATTTTTTTTATTATAAAATATTCCTCTTAACCAGTCGCTCCAATTTTTTTTAGTTCAAACTCCCCTGTAAAGTCTTCTGTGCCTAGCGCTCCCGAGAAAATGTTGTCCATAAACCAAATACATGTTTTTCGGCCATCACTATGGCTTCAGTCAAACCTCGAGAAACATAATTGTCATTACTGTAGCGACCACGCAACTGTTCTACCAAGGATCATTGTATCCAAAAGGACTATAGCTGGTTTGTGCGGTTTATATAAGAAGCGCGAGCTTAGGCATCAATTTCAATCAGCCATATCAAGTGATTTTTTATTTTTGCCTAAAATATTCTTAGCGGTGTTTGGCCGATGTATCGCAACAACGGATTACCTCCAGGTTATTTCGAAAGAATTTTTATTCAAAATAGTGGTCTAGAAGTAAATCAGAATTCATAAACGGCATCTATATTTGAGCCTCCCACAGTTTGGGATTCACCGCTTTAAACCGATTCTCCAAGCAGAAATTTTTTGCATAAGCTTTACACTGTGATAAATCCTAAAGAATGCTCAGGACCCACGATGTGGAAAGCTCGAAGTTGACACGTATTTAAATGCAAAGTGTAAACTGAAAATAATTGGAGGTGAATAAAGCATAATTATATCCGAATATTCACTATCGAACAAAAGTAGAAAGGTAGAGTTTCAGTAGGGGCGGCAATTTGTAAAAGACAAAGCCTACTGGCGGAAAATTGGTAAATCCGACACTGGCCTTTGGGGAAGAGCACTCCGTGTTCCACATACTTTTTTAATTTTTGAACCGAACATTAAGATTTTCTGACAAACATTTTTCAATGAGTGCTTACAATAATTTTTTCTAGCAGCACTTCTATAGACTACTTCAGTAGGGATTGCCTGTGCGAAAGTTTAGTTTTGATTTGTTTGACGTACCTAAAGTAATAATGAAAAATGTGTGACCCCTTGATCCCCCCCCCCTTATCTACGCCACTGATTGCGGGACGTACAACCGTTTTGTACAACTTGCCCTTTAGCTGCAGTGGCATTTTCTTATCGCAGAAAACTCCAGAGTTTTCTCGCCACGTCATCCACCCAACCTTTATGCGATGTTTGATGTCATCAGCGCATGTACCTCCGTTGTTCACCATCGAGCCAAGGTACTTGAACTTGGTACAAGACTTAAGCTGCTCTTCTTTGACGTACATATCTGGTATCGGTGCATCTGGGTCTGAGAATGGGCAGCATAAGAACTCAGTCTTTGCTATACTTACCCTCAGTCCATGCTTCTCCAGAATGTCACACCATTTTGTAAGTGCAGCTTGCAAGGTAACGATGTTTGGGCTTCTGAGGACTATATCATCGGCAAAAAGAAAAGACATTTCTAGGCCGTCGGAGACGTGTTGCACCGCTGCCCAGCCTGCGGAACCAGTCCATATGATGTGGACCATATTTACGATTGTTCAGCTACTCCTATCCTACCTCGAAGTATGGCTGAGGATTTGTCTGAAAACCGAATTCCCTAAGTATGTGTACAGCATTGGGCCTTCGGGAGTCTGGTCACCTTAGGTTAATTGATTTCCAAATTTGTCTACAATTCTTTCGTAGGTACGTGCCCTTAAAACGCATTTTTTCCCATTTCATTCTAGAACATACCAGACTACACACACATCCTCCGAATCCGAATCCTCTCCTTTCACTCAGACTGAATTTCATTACTCTGAAATCAAATTGATGGGATTTAATCCTGCGCCGTTATGGGGGGTCAACTCATATTCTTTATTTCTTTCTTTTTCCCCAACAAATCGATTGAATATAAAAGGGATATATCCAATTGTCAATGATAAATCTAATAACAATTTCTAGCACGTTTAAGTGATGTCGTAAATTCGAAAGGGAGTTCGACTGAAAGTCGAAGAAAACAAGTTGCAAAATCCTTTTTGCTTTTAATCCGCGGCTCGGTAATATTGAGAAAACAACAAACAACGCGAGAGATTTCGTGTTTCGGGCTCTCACAGTCATGTGTCTATACAATGGTCTGTATCCCTTTTTCGCAATCATTTTCGATTTTACGACTTCATGCGACCAGATCAGGGACCCGGAATATATACGCGACAAGGAGACTATACACAATGTCAACGTTGTTCGGTTGTAAGGACAATTGTCGGATGATACACGTTGCTGGTCATACATATATCGATACGTGCCATTTAACCGCATACAATACGATACAACACAATATGTGTGAAAATGCAACATCATCGGTCCGCGAGCTCTGTCAATGTCCTGTGTTGTCGGTGTTTCTATCTCTAGATAGACGCTTGCTCCTTGCTGCGGAGCAACACACACTCAACACGCAATTCATGGCCAGCGTTTTGGAAAAGCTAAAATGTGGATGAATAAGTTCGATACGTTGGAACCGAAAATACATTTATTCCCGTCCAGCTCCTATATTTCCATGCGAGGTCTGCGTGCGTGCTTATATATGGACATTGTACAGAAATCATCATATTCCCTCTTCGCAGATCCCAACATTTTGTAAATGTCCTGTAGAGACGTAAATTTTATGAAGAGCCTCATATCGTAGCGAATATGCATAGAGAGGACGCAGAATTATTTAAAGAAGCACGACAACGACACGAATGAATGGTCTAGTAAAACTGTGTGTATCCTATGCCAATGTACATATATAGGACCCGTACGTACGTCCGTACACAGGACATCAAAAATGGAAAACAATTTTTCTGAATAAATTAATTGAATTGACGCGAGTTAATTGAACGAATGAGCACCCAATGAGCGCAATCCAAACATGAATGATGATTTTTTACAAAGTTATCTCGTTCTCTCTCTCTCTCTATCTTTCTCTTTGTCTCTCTCGGTATGTTTGTCATTAACCATTGCAGAGTAATTGGCTCGTCAAAGTTATCTCGTTCTCTCTCTCTCTCTCTCTTTCTCTTTGTCTCTCTCGGTATGTTTGTCATTAACCATTGCAGAGTAATTGGGCTTACGATAAATCCAGATTTAGAAGTTGGATAATCAAATTGAGGTACATACATACTTACAAAAAGTCGAATGACTGCTTTTTCAAGGATTTCGACAGATTTTAAGGTTTTAAGGTTCAACGGCGAGTGTATTTTTTCGTCATAGAGAACTCAGTTAATTTTGATTTTTTCCCTTCGTAGCTCATACAATGCGACGGCTAAATTTGCAATCTGGAGGGAGGACAAACCCGCCTCGTTTGCAAATAAGGGTTATCTCAATGAAAAGCGAGCGAGGGTTACAGAGCTTGGTAAAGAACTTGTTCTCTTTTCTCGAGACCGTGATCGTCCGTTAGGTGTCCGAAGCCAAGATTGTCAGACCCTACAATTTTTTTTAACCGCCAGATTCCCGACTGCCGCTATACTGTAGTAGACACCGTTTCTCTATGTGAGTGTTTGGGTTTGAGCTGACCAGTAATCACCTGTTTATTTTGGAAGTCTATTAAATGCATTGAAGGATCCCATACCCATATAAAATATTAAGGTTTTATAAATCTGTTTAAGAGCAGCTTCTAGGCGGAAAAAATCCCTAATTGATATTTAGAGTACCTATGTATAGCACAAAAAACTATTTAGTGAACGAGACCGAGGCTATTTTCGGGCGCGGCCGAAATTTGAATACCCGTCACATTTGAATAAAAATTAAGGTTCTTTTGTGTTAACCCATTAGTGCATAGTGTCCCTTTAAAGGGACACCCACTTTTTCCCGTTATATGATCAGATCTTTGACAATGCACTGGAAGTGTGTATGCAATGACAACTATTAACATCTGTTATGAAAAAAACTCGTGTTCAAATGTTTTTATCGCTTGGTGAAGTTTAGTTATTGAAAAGAATGAGTGGCGGAATTTTGAAAAATCGCCAGATTCAGGGCTGGGGAGAAAAAATTAAAAATTGCTTATATTTTGTAGTGCTAGTTTAGTGCACTTTAGTCCCCCAAGCATCACAGTGGGGGACCTCAATATAGAATATGTAGACAACTTCACTTACCTGGGTTGCAATTTGTCAAAAGACGCCAACGAAACAGATGAGATAAAGCGACGGATACAACTAGCTAATAAGTGTTACTTTGCGGTCCTCCAAATTATGAATTCGAAGCTGGCGCACAGGAACACGAAGCTCCACGTGTATAAAACCATCATCCGACCTGTGCTATGCTATGGCTGCGAGGCATGGACCCTAACCGAAAACTCTGAACACCTGTTGGACACATTCGAGCGAAAGGTTCTCCGAAGAATCTTCGGGGCCGTTCGTGAACGAGGTGAATGGCGCATCCGATACAACCTTGAGTTGTATCAGCTGTATGATGAGCTACAGGTGTCGAAGATCGTGAAATTGCAGCGATTGCAAAGGGCGGGTCATGTACAAGGGATGAACGACGATCGCATGCCCAAAAAGGTGATGAACGCGCAACGAGTGGACGGAGCCAGATTGCGTGGACGACCGAGAGCCCGATGGGAGCATTCTGTATGTGAGGACGCCCACCAGATGCTAGGCTTTCGGAATTGGAGGACAAGGTCGCGTGACCGCGACAATTGGAGGTTTTCAATCCAGGCGGCCAAGGCCCGACGTCGGGCTATCGTGCCATAAAGAAGAAGAAGAAGTTTAGTGCTTCGATTGAATAATCGTTAAAATGTGTGTAGGCTACTTTTCTAATCAAGGAAAAAATGTCGTGGTGCCATAGACTTTGTGTAATTTAGCAGGTATTGCAATTTCTCACTTATAAGGGACATTGTGCACGTAGGTCAGTTGGTGAAATACCTTTCTAGACTTACAGCTGGGGAAATTTTGGAGAAATTAGTAGCGGTGGACCGTCTTTTTGAAGATATCAACATTTCTGGTACACCGCTATTGATGGCAATGAAACAGGGGATCTTAAAAGGGACTTTCACTACTGATGTGAGGTGCATTTACAATCTAGACGATCCAGCAATTGCTTTTGAAATTACTAAATAAACGTTTGAATTGGTGAAAGAACCCGCAGTGGGGTCTGCGTCCATGTCATGGGATTGTGAAATTTTGTGAGGGGCCTCACCATCAGTACGATCTCCACAGAGGAGGGAGGCAAAGACCTTCCGGCGTTTCCCGATGCGTGTTGGCTACTGACTGACCTTCCACCCCGGTTCCGGGCCTCCGGGCTAGCTGTTGAAACGAGAAAGTGCTAATTCTTAGCTGCTTGGAGTCATGCCTGTAGTAGTAATATCTGACGATAACCGCCATAAAGCGGAAAAGCAGCGTTTCCAACCAAGCTTGATAGTCCAAAAGGCAACCTAACCCGCGGAATGCGCTTCGAACTATGTGGTGATTCCATATTACCGTAAAAGGAGCTAACAATCAATTTATCCGCGGAGAACTAATTAGATGTTGTTTTGGGCACTAAATTCAAGCGGAGGACATTTTGTATTTATTTCATATATATATGGGAAGATATTCTGATATCGTTTCCAAAAGTTTTGGAGTTGGGGAAGATAAGGTCATCGATCTGCTCACTAAAGAAAATAAAGGATTCAAAGCAAGTAATGGGATAATTCGCAAATATTTTACATGCCACTTATAAATTTCATTGATTTCTATTCCTTATCCGTCAAATTATTTCACGATTTATTTTCACCAGATACAATACAAATTGGTCGTATCAATTTTTTCATTCATCAACTGACCGCTGTGCATAGTGTCACTTATAGGGGACGGTTTGTAAATCTACTATTACTTATTTTTTCGAAATTTTTTTTCAAAAAGTATTTCCCTGTCGCTACTTCATTTCATAATAATTGACAAAAGTCAAAAAATGTTGTCAGGGAATTTCATGCACTAATGGATTAATAATTTCTACCGCAGCCCTATGACGTATTTCGATTCCATCTGTTCCTGGATGCGTTAAAGCTAATCCTGCAACACACTTGGATTCATTTTGGTTAAGATTCAAAAAGAAAAGGTTTTTCTTACAAGAACCTAATATTTTGTGGTTGGTTTGTATGACAGCTCTATGACGTAATGTTCCGATTCCATTCATTCCTAGATATGCTTTGAGGTGTTACTAGAAAGACATTTGGGTGAAGTTCGGTTAAGATGGAACATAAGGAAAAACAATTTTCTTTGAAGAACCTAATATCCAGGGGTTGGTTTGTGTGCAGTGTTCCGATTTTATGCGCTCCTAAATGTTTTGAGGCTTCACTAGGAATACATTTGGGTAAAGTTTGGATAAGGTCGGATTAAAAAGGAAAAAGTTTTTCTTAAAAGAACTTAATTTTTAGCGGTTGGTTTGTATGGCTTGTATTCCGATTCCTAGATATGTTTTGGGACTTTACTAGAAACATATTTGGGTGAAGTTTGGTTAAGATTGATACATAAAGAAAAAAGTTTTTCTTAGGAGAACCTAATTTTCAGAGGTTGGTTTCTATGTCAGCCCCATGACCCCATGGTACGATTTCATTCGTTCCGACATATATACAGCGTACACTAAGAAGAAACTTGTATAGAAAATTTCAGCTCGATAGCTTAAAAATTGAGGGACTAGTTTGTATTGAAACAGACGGACAGACAGACAGACGGACAGACGGACATCGCTCAATCGATCTCTCTCGTCACACTGATCAATAATATAGATACTTTATATAGTCAGAGGTGCCTCCTTCTTTGCGTTGCAAACTTCATGACAAAGTTAATATACCCTTTCACATAGTGACGGGTATAAAAATACACTGACAGGTGGTTAAAAAAAATCAGACTCAAATTAGGATAAGTAAAACAAATGTAATACCGTTATGGAATTAAAAAAAAGTTGAAATTGTTCTACAGAAGGCTTCTGGTACATTTTGGCACAGTACAGTTATTTGAACTAAGACGAAACAATCAGTTTGATCTCTCAAAATCAAAATAGTAAGGGTGGTATTACACTACCAAATAAAGTTTGCCCAGTGGGTCAATCGAAATTTGTTTCACTTTTGTAATAAGCAAAAGTGTTCGTCAGTACGTATTACACTATGGGACAAACCAAACAAATGACCAATTTGATTGGTCAATGATGTAGTTTGATTTTGGGTCATTTGTTTGACCAAGGCTTGTTGGCCTAATACACTTGTAAGACCGTTTGGGTTGCAGTTGAACAGCCGGTGCGAACGGTCGTCACTCTACCGTGCTAGTCATTCTTGTGAGTTTTCTTTTTCGTTTTTGGAAAAATTTAGCTCCTCCAACTTGTGGAAAGTTGTCCGTATTGGCGTTGAAGAAGTGCGAGTGGCGTTTATTCCCCGCTTCATCCGCTGGAAATTAAGCTTTTCTCTTTTTTGGTTTTTCGCGCGTTTTGTACAGACTCGGTTTTTCTTCCTTTGTCATTAAACCCCTGTTTTTGGTGGGCGCATGGCGGTGATTTGGTAGTCTTCGAGTTTCGTTTGACGCGAATTTCCAGACGCGTTTTTTAACGTATGTGACGTAAAAATCGGCCCATAAATCTATTTTTTATCGTCAAAAGATACATTGTGGCGGTACATTTTTTTCCGTTGCCCCACAATTGTAGTCGTTGTCCGTAACGGTGGTACCCTTGTAGTGCAGTTCGCGTCCTGTGCTCTGGCGGTCGTTACTCGGTTGCAGTGTACGTGTCGGTGCACGCGCACTTGTTTTAACGTGGAGTGTCGAGTGTGTACGAGATATTTCGTGCTGTCAGTGCTTTACGTCGCGCACGGCGCACTGGGTGTTACGTGGAGTGCGTACGATATATTTCTATCGTTATGTCATTTCATTCTGTCAGTGTTCTACGTCGTGCACTTGGTGTTACGCGGAGTGTGTACGGTGCGAGATATTTTTTGGCGGTGTGACATTTCGTGTTGTCAGTGCCCCACGTCACGGACGGTGGCGACAGGTAAGCTAGGCAGCGGTGTCTAGTTACCTCCTTCTTTTATTTTGATTTTATTTTTTGTCCGGCTCTATGAGCTCCGAAAGGGAGCTTTCATGGGCCGACAGCTGCCAAGAAGCCTCGTCAAGAGCTTTGACAAGTGGCAGTAATCATCACAAAGACCCGTCAAGGGCTTCCACCTCAAGTACAACCATCAGCTGCAAAGAAGCCTTGTCAAGAGCTTCGACTTCTGATCGTTTTCGTAAGGAAGACCCGTCAAGGGCTTCCTCCTCTATTACAATCGTCAGCTGTAAAGAAGCCTCGTCAAGAGCTTCGACTGCAGTGTGTATTCGTAAGGAAGACCCGTCAAGGGCTTCCTCATCTGGTGCGGCCACAAGCTGCCAAGAAGTCTCGTCAAGAGCTTCGACATCTGGCAGTGGCCGAAAGGAAGACCCGTCAAGGGCTTTCACTCCTATTGCAGGCCCCAGCGTGGTTATTAGTACTTCAATGAGCAGTAATCCACTGGGTCCTCGCCCTACGAAGGAAGCCTCGTCAAGAGTTTCCTCACTTGAAGCTGTTTCTAAGTCCGGGGATTTGGTGAAGCCAAGACCCAATCTAAAGAACGTCGCTTCATCAAAGAGTGACGCGCGAGCGATTAATAATGCTTTTCGTGTCCGCGACTTTATCCTCAATATTGATGAGTCGCAGAGGACCGAGAAGCAGAAAGAATCGCTCACGTGGGCTCTTGAGATAAATAAATAAATAAAGATAAATCCGGCTCCCTCAAACGCAGAAGCGGCAAGGAGTTGGATAGAGATGGCTATCGTCGACCGCAATGACGCTGATTGCGCTGATGCGGTTATGGTCGAGGGCTTCCTCACCATACACTTTCAATCTGTCATGGAGGCCTTTCCAGGGCCGCCTCCAGTTTGTGAAGATGGAGGTTGGTTTCAGAGTCGTGTGAAACTAATGAAGTTCGCGGACGAGAGATCAATCTCTATGTTTAAATTTGCCATCACCATGGCTGGAGAAATTTGGCCTGGTGCCAAATTAGAGGTCATATCGAGACCCCGTGTGTGGCTTCCTCCCTTGGTGTCTGATAAGGACCAAATCTTGCGCATCATACAAATGTGCAACCCAAATATTCCTACAGCTGATTGGCGAATCGTCAAGCTGGAAGATCCTGTCAATAACCGAAGGGGTGCGGTTATGTTGATAAATACACCCTCTTTAGCTCCTCTCACCAAATCAGGTGGGGTCGTGAGCTTTGGTTTCTTGAGTCTGAAACTCAGGGTTTATAAGGGCGATATAAAAAAAGGCGAACAAGCCCGTTTCCGCACCCGTTGAGCGTGTGGAAGATGTCGCCTCAGAAACTATCTGTATGGATTCCGCGGCCTGTATGTCTGGGGATGAGGTGGTGGATGACGACTGCATCTCGCTCTGCTCAGACTTGGCTGCTTTGGACACTGCGTCTGCGCCGTCTCCATTTATGGACTCTCACGAGTCCGGAACGGATGAGGAGAATGTCACGGTGGTGGAGAGGACATAATGGTGAAGTTCCTACAGATCAACTTGCACCATTCAAGAGCAGCGTCAGTTGCTCTCATGCATCGTTTATCCCAGGGTAAAGACGATATCGTTTTTATTCAGGGACCCTTAGTAGCACGAGATCTGATCAAGGGTTTAAGGTGTTCCGAATTTACTATTTTTTACGTTTCAGGACAGGGTACACCGCGATCCTGCGTTCTTGTTAGAAAAGCCGTCAAGGCTTTTCTGTTGCCTAATTATAGTGATAAAGATTTTGCTTGAGTCTGCCTGGAGCTACAAGGTAAGGTGTACTGGGCTGCCTCGGTATACATGGCTTATGATGGTACTCTACCTTCTCCCAATTTAAAAGAAGCTATTGCGGCAGCAAAGGCTTCAGATACCAGTGTAATCCTCGGGTGTGACTCTAACGCACATCATATAGTCTGGGGTAGTACGGACACAAATGAGCGAGGTGAAGTGCTTCTCGAGTACCTTTTGGGTACCAATCTTCTAGTTTCCAATGTAGGTTGTGAGCCTACTTTTATTACTTAGACCCGACAAGAGGTTTTGGACATCACGTTAGCATCAGAGGATGTAATTCATTTGATCAAAGACTGGAGAGTCTCATCGGAGCACTCTTTCTCGGATCACCGGTATCTACAATTTAGCCTAGCAGACCACCCGGACGCGATCCCGCACACAGTGAATCGCAGAAGGACCGACTGGTCTAGGTTTTGAACTGCTCTCGTTGAAGAGTTGCCATCCCTACCTAACCTGCCAGACAATGACCAACAGCTGGACGAAATGGTAAATACCTTTCCGGCAGCTATGAGAGCCGCTGTATCTGAATCGTGTCCTGTCACTTCTTTTCCTGGCAAGCGAACCATCATGGTGGAGTAGCAAGATCTCCGAGCTAAGAGTCGTGAGCAGAAGAAGCTTCAACAAAGCCAAGGCTTCGAGGATGGAGTTAGATTGCACCCCCTATAAAAAACATCTCAATTCTTTCAAAAAAGAGGTAAGATCAGCTAAACGCAATGCGTGGAAAAACTTCTGTCAAAGTATCGAAGGGGCCTCCGAGACCTCTAGATTTAGGAAAATTATGGCATCAAATCCATCTATGCCCAGCTTCCTTCAAAAGGAAGACGGATCGTGGACGTCCTCGAGCCTTGAAACTATTGAGTGTCTGCTGGACGCTCATTTCCCGGGAAGTTCGATAACCTGAAGATCCCTCGAGTATCACAATGCCGTGTGGCAGTGAAACTATTCTATCTCGCGAGAAGATATTATGGGCTATTTCTAGTTTTGAGCCCTTTAAATCGGCTGGACATGATGGAATCATTCCTGCGGACTTGCAGTAATGCTTAGAGATAACCTATCCATGGTTAGAAAACATACTTACAGCCTGCTTTGGTTTATTCCGAAGACAGGAAGAAGCTCGCCCGCACGACCTAACGATCTTAGGCCAATTAGTCTCACTTCAACTACGCTTAAGCTACTGGAGCGACTCGTTGATATTCATGTACGAACTATCGTCCCACCACATCTCCTTTCAATGGCTCAACATGCTTACTGGAAGGGGAAATCAGTGGATACAGCTCTGCACTCGTTAGTCAGCTACATTGAAAAATATTTTAATCGAAAGGAATACACAATGGCTGTATCCTTAGACATTGAAGGCGCCTTTAATAATATCAGACTCAGGGCGATTACCGAAGCACTTCGGCGTGTCCATGTCGATGGGCCCATTTGCACACTCGTAAATACGCTATTAACGTCTAGACGCGTGCATACCACACTGGGCTCGTCGTCTGCAAGTAGGTATGTGTGTAGGGGTACTCCACAAGGAGGTATTCTATCTCCCCTACTCTGGAATAGAGCAATTAATCAGTTGCTTGAGGATCTTGAGAAGACTGGTTGCAAAGTCATTGCATTGCTGTTACAGGTAAGTTCCCGGAAGTGCTCAGTGGGCTTCTGGAGAACGACCTGTCTAATTTAACAATCTGGGCAAATCTCAGTGGGGTTGGAATTAATCCATCTAAAATGGAGTTAGTGCTCTTTACTAGGAAAAGCACTATTCCTTCTATTGACCCTCCCATGCTACGGGATAGGTAACTTACTTTTGCTGAAAAGGCTAAATTCCTTAAACTGTTGCTCGATAGGAAGCTTAGCTGGAAACCTAACATTCAAGAGAGGATAAGTAAAGCAGCTATAGCACTCTATTCGTGCAGTGAAGCAATAGGAAAAAGTTGGGGCCTGCAACCAAAAACATTGCATTGGATCTACATTGCTATCGTACGACACATTCTACTGTACGGTGTATGCGTATGGTGGTCGGCACTCAGTAAAACATCTTATTATAACTTGCTGACGAAAGTACAAAGAATGGCTTCAATTGTCATAACTGGAGCGCTTCGAACTACGTAGTACTAGTACTTGTCGTCGACAGCCTCGTACTTCAGCCTAGCATCCCCCATCTATACCACTGGAGGATGAGTGTGATTGAAACTGCTCTCTTGAACAACATCTCCACAGTCTTAGAGGATGAAACTTCAATCCTCATCTGGAAGCCGCACTGATTAACAACGTCCATGAATAACGATCCCAGCCGCTCTAGCGCAGCACGCGAGTTACCCTCCACAAGGATGGGTGAATCTTCTGACATAAGCACAGCTGGTCGAGTGACTTCAGCATATCATCCATGACTGGGTTCCAAACATATGGACCTAGGATTGAGCCCTGCGGACAACCACGCAATGCACGTTTGCGCATCATGTTGTGGGCTCCGAATATAAAGGAGTTTCTGTCGGAGAACTAGAGGCAACTCCGGAAAGCCAATTGCCTCGAGCTTGCGAAGGACTACATCCCGTAGCAACTTTTCAAACGCACCCTTGAAATCTATGAAGAATCCAAGGACGCATTGAGACGAACACTGAGCCACGCATCAGTGCATCTGCCAGCACGAAAACCGTACTGACTGTCGGACACCTGACCGATAAGTTTTTGATCCATCCTGCGGACAAGAATCTCTTCCAGTACTATCAGCTCACCGCTCGCAACTCGGCCTTTGGCTTGCTCTCTCTTGATTACTGTAACTCCTAGTGGAGCATGGTGCGTTTGTGCGTGTATAGTCATCAACGTTACAAAGACAACTGAATTCGGAGTGTGATACGGTTGTCAGCCATACCAATCCCTAGTCGCATTGTTATTTTATTATTCTACGATAAGAATATTTATTATCATCTTCTTCTGAGTAATAAACTTGCGACGAGTCGTGCCGAGTTTGGAAACTCGTTTCTCTATGAGTGTCTATTTTACAGAGTGGCGACCGAACGATCACGGCCACAGAGCACGACGGCATGCTAGTTTTGCAAATTTTACGAGGAGGCGAGCGGTGAGGTAACATAAAGCGTTTCAAGGTTTATAAATGTATTTTACAGACGCCTTCCATTGATCAGTGGAAACCTTGAAAACATTTTGAAATGCTTTGTGTCGGCTCACACCCCACCCAAAACACCCATGTTCTCGTCGTTCGAGCTTTCAACCTGAATACACCTACCTAGTTTTTCAACATAAGAAAGCGCGAAATTCGAGTGCCCCCAAAAACTAAATGGACATCAACTGCAACTATCGCCCAGCTCAAAGTATTTGGGCGTTATTCTGGACTCAAAGCTCAACTGGAAGTTGAATATTGAGGAGCGCGTTGAAAAAGCCTGTATCGCTTTTTACGCCTGCAAGACAGTATTTAGTAAGAAATGGGGTCTCAAGCCGAACATGGTACTCTGGGTGTACACGGCGGTGTTACGACCCATCCTAACATATGGGTCACTCGTTTGGTGGCCAGCGCTCAGTAAAGGCTACAATGTAACAAAACTCGGTAGAGTGCAGAGATCGGCTTGCCTTAGCATCACAGGGGGCATGCGAACATGCCCGAGGGATGCGCTGAATGTCATCCTGCATCTTCTACCCATCGATCTGTTTATTAACCAACTGGCAGCATGTAGCGCAGTCAGACTCAAAGCGTTAAGTTGCTGGAGTGCTAGGCCATACGGCCACAGCAATATCCTAAACCAGCTACCACAGGACGTACGAAACGCTGAAACGGATCTCAAAGTGCCCAAACTAAGCTTTGGGAAGAACTTTGATGTCAGATTCCCAACTAGAGGTGAATGGAAAGAGAGTGAGGTGGTCAAGGATTTTGACATCACATTCTTTACCGATGGGTGTACAATGGATTGTGGCGTGGGTGCTGGAATCTTCTGCAGATCACTAAGTATTTCTGAATATTACCGTCTTCCTGATCATGCCAGCATTTTTCAAGCAGAAATGCTTGCAATCATGAAGGCCTGTCATATGCTCTCAGGGAGCAACAAAGCAACCAGAATATCGCTATCTGCTCAGATAGTCAGGCGGCTATCATGGCTTTAGAATCGGTGAAGACGACCTCCAAGGCTGTTAAAGTATGTGGAGAAGCATTAACCAGCCTTGGCACACGACAAAGAATCACCCTACTCTGGGTACCCGGACACAGCAACATAGAGGGTAACGAGAGGGCTGACGAACTAGCCAACTTGGGTGCCACTCTTGATAGCTCTCATGCGGAGCGTGTTTGCGTCCCTAGGGCAGCTGTTAAGAGTAAGATATCCACCCACTATATAAGGGCTGCTAAGTCCAACTGGCGAAATCTGAGGACTTGCGTTATATCAAGGAAGATGTGGCCCTACTACGACTGGAAAAGAACGTCTGAGATTCTGACTAAACCGCGTAGAGATATCGCCAAGCTTACTGCTGTTATCACGGGGCATTCGCCAATGGGGCTTTACGCAGCCAGGCTGGGCATCCCCTACAACGCCCATTGCCGCAGCTGCGGTAATATAAATCAGAAGGAAACCCTGTTTCATTTTCTGTGTGAACGCCCGGGTCTTGCCAGAACCCGGTATAGGACGCTCGGTAAGGCTTTTCTAGGTAGCTTGGGGGATGCAGCTAATGTGAAATTAGGGGAACTGCTGTATTTCCTAAATAACACTGGCTGGTTCAAGGCACCTCCCCACTCCTAAATTCATTACCTAGCCCTCATCATATACACTAGTTAAGCTTCACGGAGTTTGTGGTTTCAAAACGGCGCTTTATGCGCTAATTGGGCTTTTGGCTAGCCTCTGCCTAAGCCGCCACTTTTACCAACCAACCCAAGCCCCCAAAATACCATTCAACAAATTGTGTCTATCCTGGATGAAGTGTAGCTGTGAATGAAAAAAAAAATCTACTTTGTTCGGAAGGGCCACTCATTTCGTAGTTTAGTGCGTTTTGCTTGTGCCTGTGTGTGCGATCCCCTTCCTCTTTGAAAAGCTCTATCAACACCACTGAAGACTTAAGACCTAAAGCGTGTTTTTACATATTCCTATATTCCTATTATTTCAAGTTTTGAAAACTTTGAAGAACATAACGGTAATTTGCAATAAATATATTAAATAACGTTACTTTCGGTATTTCCTGTTTGATATCCTCCAACACAAGGGTCAACGATTTTTACATCGAACATCGAAATTCAATTTTAAAATCGATTTATAATGGTATTCGCATGAATGCAGCTTACACAAATCGAGTTCCTTAAACTTTTAAGCCGCATATAGGTAACGGAATACTGCAAAATAAAATTCATAGAATGCGAAAGCGAAAACAACTTCGTCCTATATTTTCAAATTACACACTCATATTCACCTCATTTGCTCCATTCAGGTTACTTTGTTGTTTCCTTTTTTACTGTTTTTGTTCTTGCACTTCTATACAGGTCGCGAAACTTTCTTGTCCTGGGCAATTTAGGTTAGCGCCGAGCGAGGCGATATCCCGAAGAAAGAAAGAAAAAGGGACCGAAAAGGATCGACAAAGCGTATGCACTAGCACAATAAGAATTGTGTAAAGTATGCCGGTAGTGGTGGTGGCGGAGGTGGTAACTAGGCCAGAACGTTAACAGTAAAAAACTAAAAACACAACAACGTGTCCTGTGCTAATGGATATGACCTCCTCGCTCCACCGCCCCGGCGGCGCGCCTTTATTCATCTCTCGGTTGCCACCCACATCCACTCATTTCGTCCTGCTAGATATGAGTCTAATTTAAAAGCTTGCTCGACCGTTTGCTGTTTTAATTTTTGCAGTTTTTGTTTTTCTGTTAAATACAAAGTCACCTCGCGCGGTGTGTATATGGATCATCCTGACACACGAGCTGACTGCGAGAATTGCTCAGCCTCGGGGAGGCTGAGAGCTGCGAGTCGGCTGCTGATATGGAATAGGGGGTTGTCGCGAAGCCTTATTTTATTGATGTGTACGCGTAGGCCGTAGGGTGTAAGACCTTTTGTCCGACCACCTCGTATATCCTTGCTGGCTTCATAACTGTAACTATACACAGTTCGCTGTTCGCTCTGCATATGCATATGACCTTTGAATTACATGTGACGATATGTGTACCGTACCTATGTCCTTTTTAATGACTTGGCTGACGAGTGTGGGTGGGTGGAGTTGCGAAAATGATGACGACGAGATGATACATATATGGGGTGGAACGAAAGGCACCACAAAGCATATATGAGCGCGCGTATTTTATGTCGAGACGTGAGACTCGCGCGAATTTACCCAGTGATGGTTTTGTTTTTCCTGTTTAAATTTTTTTCTAT
Source organism: Microchrysa polita (assembly GCA_949715475.1). Classification (NCBI taxonomy): domain Eukaryota; kingdom Metazoa; phylum Arthropoda; class Insecta; order Diptera; family Stratiomyidae; genus Microchrysa; species Microchrysa polita. Next base: position 10,074,374 of record OX454422.1, on the reverse strand, counting down.
ATTTTTTTTTAACCTCGACAACGACATGCGTTCAAATCGACGTCATTTGGGATTTCTGGTCGTATTTTTTTTTTGTGTCGCCAGTCGCCTCACCACATGACAGTACACACAGCGACTTTTTGGTAGGTGAACACAAAACATAGTTACGTCATCGCACAGTCGAAACCACCAACACCATAACGACGGGGGTGACTCTGCTCGAGGGAAGATGCGGCGTAATGTAGGTCCATAACATGCTTACAGAACAATGACAAAACATGTAGGGAAGATCATGATGTTATTTTGTTTTGAGTTGGGGTTTCATGTTTCAGGGGTTATTTTCAGTTGTGCTTTCTTCCCTTTCTTTTTTTGCTGATTTGTTGTTGTTGTTGTTTTGGAATGCAATATGTGTGCCATCCAGCCAGCCAGCGTCCCGTCGCATAATATGAAGGATTTTAATTATCTCGGAAAACAGCACAAAGCAAGCCATATGCAGTGTGACCTGTAGCTTGGAGGGTAGCCCCAACTTGTGTATGGCCGTTGCATAAATACTCATACACACACCCACACACAAGTGTATGCATTGTGTCGACTCTGACTGTGAAATGACATTTTTTTTTTGCTATTTTACCTATACTACACACGCTACGGGTGCATGGCATTCAGTGTAGGGTCGGCACATTCATTATTGTCACAGTTGGGAGGGGATGCGTTGGTTTCGCGTTGAGTGTCCTCAAGGCGGCAATGGGTTCATTGAGGCCTCGTCCTCCACATGAAAGGATGATGATGATGAGGATGATGACGAGCAGGACGATGTGTGTGCCTATATGATGGCGGTTTTTGGTTTCGTTATTATATACGGACCTAATTAACCTTCTTATTAATATACGCTGCGAGCAGAAATACAATGGTCGGCAGCAACAGCAGCAGAAAAAAAAACAACCGGGAAAAGCAGCACGGATTAAAGCCACCGTTTGTTGGGCGTTTTGGAATATGATAATAATTAATCCTACGATGAGATTACTTTCGGTCAGGCAAGCGGACGCAACGATATAGACATTTTGAGCGGAAAACGATTAATGAAAATCCTCGACCTATATAGGGATATAGGTATTTCAAGGCTCGCGGACGGCATGAGTTATTCATATGTTTATTACCTACTGAAGATAAAGCTTTTCGGAAGCATTTGAAACGTTCTCGTCGCTTAAGAGTACATGGGTACGCGTTTAGCCGTTAATGTCCTTAATCTGCAACAGAACAAAGATTAAACTCCAAGAGCCTATATGAGATTCTGGAATATCAAAGGTTGTTCTGCTTGCACTTTTGGACGCCCGGAAGCCAGAAAGGAAGTGAAAGAACTTGGGAATGCAACGCATTGGGTTTGGTCGTTGGTACGATCCCGAATAGAGCTGTCTGAACGTCAAAAACGCCTTCAACACACAATACGAAATTATTTTTTTTTTTAAATCTGTTATTTGATTAGTCTATAAAAGAAAGAGTAGAAAAACTATTAAAAACCTCAACGAGCCCATTTCATTTCAAACGACGTTCACCATACAATGCGATGCGACAAAATTTTTAAAATTAAATCTGCGCTTAAATCATTTAGTTGTGCGATGAGGGACTTTTCCAAAAACAAAAACAGCTTGCGTACAAGTCCGCAACTCAGTGGGAAATTTTCAACCTCGAAATGATTTATACATTATTTCGTGACGATTTGCTTTTCGACTTTGACTCTTTTTGGGTCCAAATTCAACAAAAGTTGAACGTGAGTTAAACCTAAGTTGAAATTTACACTTTTTTGGTCGTTCAACAAAAGTTGAATGAAAATTGAACGTGAGTTGAACCTAAGTTAAAAGTTACACTTTTTGGGTCGTTCAACAAAAGTTGAATGAAAGCTGAACGTGAGTTGAACCTAAGTTGAAAGGTACACTTTTTGGGTCGTTCAACAAAAGTTGAAAATTGAACGTGAGTTGAACCTAAGTTGAAAGTAACACTTTTTGGGTCGTTCAACAAAAGTTGAACGAAAGTTGAACGTGAGTTGAACCTAAGTTAAAAGTTACACTTTTTGGGTCGTTCAACAAAAGTTGAACGAAAGCTGAACGTGAGTTGAACCTAAGTTGAAAGGTACACTTTTTGGGTCGTTCAACAAAAGTTTAACGAAAGCTGAACGTGAGTTGAACCTAAGTTGAAAGTTACACTTTTTGGGTCGTTCGACAAAAGTTGAACGAAAGCTGAACGTGAGTTGAACCTAAGTTGAAAGTTACACTTTTTGGGTCGTTCGACAAAAGTTGAACGAAAGGTGAACGTGAGTTGAACCTAAGTTGAAAGTAACACTTTTTGGGTCGTTCAACAAAAGTTGAACGAAAGTTGAACGTGAGTTGAACGTAAGTTGAAGGTAACACTTTTTGGGTCGTTCAACAAAAGTTGAACGAAAGCTGAACGTGAGTTGAACCTAAGTTGAAAGTTACACTTTTTGGGTCGTTCGACAAAAGTTGAACGTGAGTTGAACCTAAATTAAAAGTTACACTTTTTGGGTCGTTCAACGAAAGTTGAACGTGAGTTGAACCTAAGTTGAAAGTTGAATTCAAGTTGAATTCGAGTTGAATTCGAGTTTAATTCAAGTTGAACCCAAGTTGAACCCAAGTTGAACCCAAGTTGAACCCTATTCTACTTTACGGAGTTAGCGTGTGGTGGACAGCACTAACCACCGCCACCTATTATAACTTGCTCGTAAAAGTTCAAAGGCTGGCTTCTCTTCTCATAACTGGAGCTTTTCATACAACACCTTCAATGGGACTAGAGATAGTCCTGGGACTACTGCCACTGGACGTCTTCGGTCAACGGATGGCGGCATGCACGGCGTTGCGTCTTCGTGAAACTGACCTGTGGCGAGCGCTGGACTATGGGCACTCAACGATTTTTCGCAACTTCAACCTGCCCCCAGCAACTGACTACACTGTTCCCAAATACCTATTTGGAAGAAACCATTGTAGCCTGATCCCGTCAAGGGAAGCGTGGGATAATAGCATATCCTCCCTAGTGCATCCATTGCAATTTATACTGATGGTTCGAAGACGAACTGAAAAACTGAACATTAACTTGTCTCTGAGTCTCCCTAACTTCTGTAGTGTTCTACAAGCAGAGGTCTCAGCGATTTTGGAGGCCCTAAATTGGTTGGGTAGGTACGTCGTCACAGGAAGGAACGTTATACTCTTTACCGATAGTCAGGCTGCTATTAGATCACTTGAATCAGTGCTAACCATATCAAAAATCATCGAGAAGTGCCGGTTAGTACTGAGAGAGATGGGTCGTTTCTTCGATATTACGCTATGCCGGGTCATAGTGGCTTCGAAGGGAATCGACGCGCAGACGACTTGTCGCGACATGCGTCAGCTAGTGCCGCTGAAGGCGATCGTTACAACATAAAAACGCCATCTGCTGCTTGTGCAATGGTAATAAAAACCGCTGTTGAACGCAGGGCCAATGCAAGATGGACCTATGGTTGTACTTGCAATACGACGAGGTTGATATGGCCAAAGCTAGATTTTGTTCGATCAACCATATTACTGTCTTTGGACAGAAAGCATATTCGGAATGTGGTGGGGGTTATAACGGGGCATTGTCCTATTGGAAATCTTGCTAGAAGGCTCCGAATTCTCCAGAATGACTTCTGTAGAAGCTGTGATGACGAGGAGGAGGAAGAGAGCGTACACCACTTACTCTGTCAATGTCCTGCTTTGGCCGAGAAACGAAACCGTTATCTTGGTTCCAGGTATTTTTATGATATGGACGATCTTCGTGATGTGAGCCCAATACTGGTTAGCACGGGGTGGTTCTCAGCTTAATAGGTTATTACATTCGAATGAATGTGTATGTTCATTTGTGATTGATTAGATATTTGCTAACAGGATTACCCCTGCGTGTTATGTCACTCAATAAAAACAATAAAAAGTATTAATGGAGTACTTTAAGCTTCATATTTAGAACATAAATATATTATAGACGCTTTACAGCACCATCTTTGAGTTTCTTATACTAACCACCTTTAATTTGCCTTGTATAGTGTCTTAGGGGCGGCAGTTTGCACTCTTGCCCGGGCAGTGGCGTATTTACAGGAGGGACACAGGGGGCACGTGCCCCCCTGTGAGCACATGAAACTTTGTTTCACATCATACTAACCCTCGGATGGTTCAGGTGAATTTTACATACGTAAATGGTTCAGTGGGGTCTGACAGACCCCAAGGCGAAAATCGCTCTAAAACTTAAATTTTTGCTTTTTTGCCGCATTTGTTTGAGCTAGAAGTAACTCTGAAGCCTTTTGATTAAGTGGTATATAAGAAAAGTGGAATTCGGACAGCGGATTTTAGTATGTGGAAGAAAAAATTAGGTGGTGTCAAATTTGAGGGTAATTTGGACTTATCACAAATAAATCAATATAAAAACTAAAATTTTAGCAAAATTTCATTTTTATTAGTCAAAACGTATTTAATACTAAATAACAAAGATAAGTACAACAACATTTTTCAGCTAAGGTTAATATTTTTTCTTAAATCGGGATCCAAAGTTAGTCAATATTTAGAGCATTCTTCTTCACAGCTTTTTGCTCGATGGTATTCGCAAATTGGCTTCTTGCTCTCGTTGTAATTGTATAATGTCTTCCGATCATTTGCTCGTGGGCATAGAAAGCATCTTTGCCTCTTTGGGGACCATCTGACCCCATATTGGGGGACCTGGGGCATTAGCCCCATGTGGGGGGGGGGGGTGCAAGCTGAATAATGCACAAAATGTCTTCAATATTTTGCGCTGTGCTTCGGCGAATATTGCCCGATGATTTCCTCCTTCTTAGAAGAGGTTCGACAAGTGTATAGCCAAGTTCGCTGAGGAAGCTTTATGATTATGTAAAATACCCACCTAATTCTTATGCTCATAAAAGTCATTAATTTATGTCTTGATTTAAAAAAACATAATGTAATGACACAACATTGAAAGGAGATCCTCATAAATGAAAACCAGTTAAAAAAACGGCATAATTTTAAATGAATTGAGTAAAAACTTTAAAACCCCCTAATTCAAAACACCCTAAATTTGTCATTTCTTTCAAAATTAACATTTCAAATTTCGCAAGTGTACTCTAATTACAAAGTTTCAACACTTCCCGACTATTATTTTTACATTTTATCGTTTTCCAAATAACATACTTTGAAAATTTCACACAAAACGAAAAATGTACTTTTGTAAAAAAGACATACGTAAATGGTTCGTGGGGTCTGACAGACCCCAGAGCAATTTCAAAGTGCTATAACTTATTAACAAAATCACAAATTCAAACAAATGCATGCTTAAATGAACGCATGTGACGCATACTTAAATTACATATACATAAAAATACCATTCAACAAGTTTTTCTATAAAAAATTTAAGATTTAAATTTCTCTGGGGTCTGTCAGACCCCACTGAACCATCCGAGGGCTAAAAATGCAGTACCAAATGTTCCCTCTTTATGTTGAGCGTTTCCATTACAAAACTTTTGGAGTTCTTCTTAGAAACATTATCATCAGATCATCTTCTCAATTCGCCCGAATTTCTCGCTGATGGCCTCTTTCAGTTTTTCCAACGGGTTGAGTTTAATTTCATAGACGCGTGGTTTCAAGAACAAGAGTTCTCAGAGAATAAGTAGCAACTATGGTTATGTCGGGGCAACGAGGTGGTGATGAAACGTTGCCCAATCTCCACATGAATCTGTTCAGAAACAAGGACTGCTATTGAAACTCTGGTTATGTGTGAAGTGACGCCATCTTATCCCAAGCAACATTTTTAGTAGCAAGAACTAATGCTTTTGGTTCCGCCACTTTATTAAGTTTCAGTTACGTTTTTGACACCCAAATATTAAGTTCATCGTAACAAATCCTGTGAAGTACTTTTTGGGACGTTCTAGGATGGTAGTAGTTGGAACTTTGTAGTGAACGAAATATTGCTACTACATATTCGACAAGTACAGGGGAATGGTACGGTTTTGGTAACCCACTTTGCTACTACATAGTGAGCAACTCTAAAGTAATATTTTTAAGTGGCCAAACCGTAGCAGTGTAATTTATTAATTTGTATCAAATTAGGAACTATATATGTAGTTGCTAGTGTTACTACAAAGTCCGATTGGGGACTTTAAAGTACCATTTGGAGCTGTCGAATACTTGTCGCCATATTTTCTAAAGGTTTTGCAAAATCATTTTCTACCCATTACGGAAAAGTAGCTATTTTTCTGATGAAACAATTTAGAACTTCTTTGTTTTAGGTAACTATTTGGTTTGCTGAATATTTAGACCTATAAAATTAAAAATTGGAAGAACATTTCACTTTAGTTGGGGTTTGTTTCGAGAATTTATTCATGAAAAAATTAGAAAATGAGAGGGCATCACTTTTTTTATAGGTAGAATATCCACTTCCACAGTGAAATTGGCTTGGCACGAGGTTTTCTTGATCAAATGAGCTTGGAAATGATAACATATGTCATCGCTCAATTAATTTCTTTATTCTTCGGTTGTCTGAATAAGCTAAAAAAAACACAACTTTAGCAAGTGTGTACATGTGTATGTACATGTAAATCCATTCAATTATGTTTACTCAAATTTGGTCGATTTTTACCTACACATTTTCACACCTATGATTGTATGCGAAAACGGGACCAATAAAGTCCCAATCTCGTGGCTGGACAAATAATGACACTTGGTTGGTGACTTCCAATCACGTTGCAAGTTACTGGTGGCAAAGGGGCCCTAGTCGCCAAACTTTTCATTCCCATATTAGTGACTTTTCGGTGACATAAAAGTTCCTTTTCACCGAACGATTGAAAGTATTTGCTACTCTCAAAGGCAATATTGGAGTGGTGTCTACGTTATCGCTACTAAAAATGCTAGTTGGGATGTTGATATTGGTTGAGAAGAATCAACCAAGGTTTTTGTTTTGCCGGAATCGATGTCTTGTAAGCCGCTGAATTGATAAATATTTGAAACAATCGGTCTGCTTTATCGGTAGGGGTTGTGTATTTTAATTTGGCCGTAAATTCGCGTTGGGCTGCTGTAAAGGTCTTGAGACCAGATGCTAAAAGTTAAAGTGTTTTGATGGGAAAACATTTTTAGCATAATTTTTCGAATTCCTACGGTTAAAATAAAGGTTCCGTGCCTATGGTGCCCTCTGTCTGCCTGGGGTACTTTCTTCAATGCATCAGTTTTCACGAAGTAAACATCATCGTAGCGATCCCGTTCCCTATCCCTTCTTTTCGCAAATATACTACGCAGATTTGAAGCTAGTGTAGTAAATATGGAAATAACAAACAATCATACCTTTCTGCTTACTTTTTTTTTGCTTCATTTTAATTAATCGATCACTTCCCGGCTCTGTGCCACGGATAGTTCCTAGGATTCTGGATTGGACTTGTAAAACAGTATTCGACACTTGTTACGATCTTACGGAATCTGTTACTTCTTCTTCTTTATGGCACGATAGCCCGACGTCGGGCCTACGCCGCCTGGATTGAAGACCTCCAATTGTCGCGGTCAAGCGACCTTGTCCTCCAGTTCCGAAAGCCTAGCATCTGGTGGGCGTCCTCACAAATACAGGGTGTCCCGCAACTGGTTAGCCATAGACCAATGGTAGACTCTACAGGATGTTTTAGGAAAAATGTCGCCAAAATTATTTCCCTAGCTTTTACCGTTAAGGAGCAATTACCTTTTTTGTGATTCTTGTCGAAAGACACGACTTTTTTCGAAAAAATCCTATTTTCTAGCTTCCACTTTAGCCGAATCAATGTTTTTCATATTCTTCTGAAAGTACACAAAATTTCCAATAAAAAGACATATCGGACGTTTCGAACGGTTTCGTATCTTCCGAGATACGACGTTTTGAATTTTGCAGAAATGTCAATTTCAATTTTTAATGTCAAAATTAAACCCGAATTTCGTAACGGTACATTCTAGTGGCAAATCTGCAAAGTTGGCAAAAGTTGGCGTAGTATCTTAGCTTTCGAACGGCATATAAGAATAAAGCAAAGGAGTCATCCAGTTTGTGAATAATATGTGTAAAAGGGAAAAAACATAGTCCGTACGTGGAAGAAATCTTGCTTTTACGTGGAAATAGTTCAGTCCATATAAAGCATTTCCAATAGAAAAAAATACAGTAAGGCTATTTTTTCTTGGTCTTGGATCAGTGGGAGTCTAAACTCATTTTGCTAAAATAAATTTCATCGGAAAGGTCCCAAAAAGGACAAAAAAGGACACTATTTAATCCTTGATTGGAGGTCGGCATGCGAGGTATCATATCAAAGGAGACGCCGGCGCCGAGTACATTACATGTCTGGTGTTTGATTCCTATTTCAAGGACCTTCAACGGAATAAATCGCGTTTGAATGGAAAATGTTCATTTCTCGCGTAACTATCATATGTATCATATGCATATGTATCTTTTCAAAGCCATAACTACGTGAATAATTTAAGTTGCCACTTCCTTTTTCATTTCTTAGAATCTAAGATTCTATCATTAAATTTGCTTAGGAAAAATTGGATCGGAAAACTCTGAAAAAGACATAAAAGGACACTAATAAATACCTGACAAATTAAAATGTTTATCCTTTAGGCGATGAAAATGAAAAATACTCACAATATTAATGTGCACACAGCGAACCTTCGTACAAATAATTCAACACATAAAACAAATTTGTTTATACTTCCCGTTATCATAAATAAAGCATCTACATCTACAACAGTAGCGAAAAGTATTTTTCCATAATGCATAACATCCAAGTCTATTCTTGATGTAAAATTTTTACTTCCTTTTCAAGATTAAAGTCGGTTTGGTACATTTGCAGACTATGTTTTTTTTTTTCATTTATACGTATTATTCACAAAATGGATGACTCTGTGCTTTATTCTTATATGCCATTCGAAACCTAAGATACTACGCCAACTTTTGTCAATTTTGCAGATTTGCCACTAGAATGTACCGTTACGAAATTCGGGTTTAATTTTGACATTAAAAATTGAAATTGACATTTCTGCAAAATTCAACACGTCGTATCTCGGAAGATACGAAACCGTTTGAAACGTTCGATATGCCCTTTTATTGGAAATTTTGTGTACTTTCCGAAGAATAGGAAAAGCATTGATTTGGCTAAAGTGGAAGCTAGAAAATAGGAGTTTTTCGAAAAAAGTTGTGTTTTTTGACAAGAATCACAAAAAAGGCGATTACTCCTTAACGGTAAAAGCTAGAGAAATAATTTTGGCGACATTTATCCTAAAACATCCTGTAGAGTCTACCATTGGTCTATGGCTAACCAGTTGCGGGACACCCTGTATAATGCTCCCATCGGGCTTTCGGTCGTCCACGCAATCTGGCTCCGTCCACTCGTTGCGCGTTCGTAACCTTTTTGGGCATGCGATCGTCGTTCATCCTTTGTACATGTCCCGCCCATTGCAGTCGCTGCAATTTTACGATTTTCGACACCTGTAGCTCATCATACAGCTGATACAACTCAAGGTTGTACCGTATGCGCCATTCACCTCGTTCACGAATGGCCCCGAAGATTCTTCGGAGAACCTTTCGCTCGAATGTGTCCAACAGGTGTTCAGAGTTTTGGGTTGGGGTCCATGCCTCGCAGTCATAGCATAGTACAGGCAGGATTATGGTTTTATGCTCGTGGAGCTTCGTGTTCCCGTGCACCAGCTTCGAATTCATAATTAGGAGGACCGAAAAATAACACTTATTAGCTAGTTGTATCCGTCGCTTTATCTCATCTGTTTCGTTGGCGTCCTTTGACAAATTGCAACCCAGTTAAGTGAAGTTGTCTACATACCCTACATTGAGGTCCCCCCCTTGGTTTTAGATTCGTTGATATGTAGCCCAACTTCTTTGGCGGCGTTATTGAGATTATGCAGGAGGCTTTCTGCATCACCCAATCTTCGAGACATGGTGTTGATGTCGTCGGCGTACGCTACTAGTTGAGTCGACTTAATAAGTAGCGTTCCGCTGCTGTCAAAATTCATGACTCCATGCCATGAGCTCCAGAGCCAGGTTGAAGAGCGTCGGCGCCAGCCTTTGTCCTTGCTTGAGTCTAGTACGAGTTTCAAATAGTTTCTGTTACTAGATTTTTGAAAAAAAAAAAAAAAACATACAAAGGCTTCTTTTTCAGTAAGTCCTAATTCAAATTCGCTTAAACTTGCCGTGGAATTCAAGACCACAATATCAGCACAAAATTGTTGTGTCAGTTTTTCATCGGTGTTCCTTTTAAAACTAAGCAGGAAAACTTTTTGGCTGAAAATGGCAGATTTTTGGACGATATATGAAATTTCTCCTCCAGAGAAAAGTGATCCGTCTCGAATCCCTTATGTCATATGGAAACGTTCTCTATGGTAATTGCATTAGTTCCATAGCCAATTAAGTATTCGTAAAATTTCCTTTTCGGCCACAGGCTCCGTCGAACTACACTACGCAAACTTTTGTTAGTCCCTCCGCAATTTGTTTTCAGGTACATCGTTATCAACAACCTACCATTTGTAGATCTGCTTAATTGCACTAATGCCTGCCTTCAATTTAAATTTTATCAACCAGTGCAGTGCAAATGCTATCTGGTAGACTTAGTTGAACAAACTATAGCTCCTTGCCAAGATCCCTCAATCTTATAAATGTTTTTCCTATGTAGATGCTACCGGGTATCCCCACACCAAAACATTTTGTACTAAGTAAGTCTCATACTCTGTGCCCCCCCCCCCTTTGAGAATGTTCTAAATACGCCACTGTGCCCGGGGCGGCCTAAGCGCTAGAGCGGAGGCTGATTCTCAATAGTAGAATAGCTCTATTGAAATATGTGAACTATTGGCCAAGAAAAAATCATCAAAGCGCCTTACTTTCTTATGATTTTGAACATACAAACAGATTTGAGGACTTCAGTGGTTTTGCCCCACCCGCCGACTGATAACATCTAAAAGGTGCGGCGATACGAATTTCGCCGGGCCAGCTTGTTTTTGATATTTTTCACAGCACAAACTGCTACTGTTCTCAGGAGCACGAAAAAAAACTTATTCAATACTCATGTTAAGGTGTGTATGCACACATGAGCTGTATAAGCAATATAATGCTAATGACAATGAGAGAACTGAATTTTAATATTCCCCCCTCCCCCCCCCAAAAAAAAGAATTTTCATTCGTGCAAATATCCTGACAATGCAAAAACGAAGTGTTCAACCACGAGAAAAGATGATGATAACTCCTGCAAAAAATGAACAAATCGCGAACAATGCGCTCACAAAAGTACACAAATCCTTACAATCAAATAATAATATACGACCATAGAGGTACAGGAGCACAAAAATGACACACTGAACCCATTCAGAAAGAGGACTCTGCGACTCTGTATCTTCGAGTATATATCTGGCTGCCCGGGATAGAACAAAGAATAGATCCAGAAAATGTGTGCCACGAGAAGGCATTGAATAAAAATTTTCCTCTCTCACTTTATTTTTTTTGTGTGTTTCGTCTACTTTTACCAGAAAGAAGGATATTCGGGCTTCAACACCGCGCACACATCGCACCTACATGTGTGGAGTGGAATAGAAAATCATTCCCTCTCATACGCATACTGCATGCATACTACTCCCCTAACTGATGTCCATATGTGTGCCTATATGCCTAAGTAAGTGAAAATTACTAGGCGAAAAGTTTTGCCCTTTTGTTTTAATTTTGTTTTTTTTTGTGCGCCCCCTCCCCCCGGACAATACACATTGATATTGTGAAAGTGGGGCAAACGAATATCCGTAACTACTGGTTTGATGGTATGATCGGAAGAATCCCTCATACGAGTTTTCTCACGGACAACCGTCCGGCGTCGTCGTCGTCGTCGTCGTCCTGGCGAAAAGACAAAGATTGCATGTAGTCCTTGCCCACACTATATGGTGATGATTAGAACATATCAAACACATTTTCCACCACATTGAACCATTTTTCAGTTTTCCATTTGTATAAGTCATGCCGACAATCCACACACACGCTGTTGCTCCTGGAATTAGTTAATGAGTGACTATTGGGCTGTGAGTCTATTTGCTCCGGAATGCCCAGAAAATAGGCAAACACCCGCCATAAATTAAATACTAACTTGAGCCCTTGTCGTCCTTGTTGCTGTATACGAACAGCTACAGCAAGCAGAAGAAGAGGAAGACAGGTTGCCAAATAAATTATCCTAACGTGACTCAGACGAGCGAAAACAACGCGCATCCTTGTTGTGTATGGCACCTTTGATAACAATTGGCTCCCCAAAAAAAGGATTTCACACTGACTGTCTAAAATCACATATACAATCCACTAAATGAACAAGGGTAGCCACAAGAAGAACGAAACCTTGCCACCTTCTGTCTCTTCCCCTCTTTCTCTCACTCAGTTTCTCTGATTTCCCAAAAACGCTGAATGAAATTCACGTTGATCTGGACAATTTTCAAATCCGGCTTTTACGACACAACAGCATCCTTTCTTTCACACGACCCCTCTACCACCCACCCACCCCTCTCATCCGCGGAAAACACATAGGGATCGGGTTTAATACCCAAAATGGCGCGGCGTGCAGTACCACATACGCAGCGAAACAATTCTATATAGAAAATCGCAAAATTGGCGAAATTGTTTTAAGGTCGTGTCGGAGAGCATTTCAAAATACACCGCACCGACCGTACCGACTTATTCAAGAAACCCCCCCAAAAAAAAACTGCAAACCGATGAGGAAAAAGGATACATCCTCTGCACGGTGTAGGCTGCAGGGTACGTTTTCTGCCGGCCGGGGGGCCGCGGTACAAATCAGAGATCAGACAAAAGAGAAAGAGCCATTTCGCGGGCAGAGCATGGCATGGCATGACTTTTAAGCCGCAACCAAATGTATAGAAATTCCCCCTCAATCTCCACCTCGCACACGGGGTAGAAAAAAAAACATCCCCAACAAACGGGTGGATTAGAACAGCGAGCAGCCAACAGACACACACAATAGTTTTGAACGGTCATGATTACAATTTTGGATTTATTCTCGGGGTTAATTTTATGAAGCGTGACGCGGAAGCTGAATACAAGTTAGTAGCCTGGCAAGATGGTGTGGCGTATCGGAAGGGTATACGTTTGCGGTACTATTTATAGGTATACGATACGCATCCCATCCTGTCGTTTTGGGTTATACCGAGCCGTCAATTTCACCTTCCTCCCGTCTCGGGGTTGACTTGACTTTTGTATATGGTCCACTGATTTTCTAGGTGCATAGAGAATCGTTCGCGGATAGTCCTTGTGTGCTGATGTGCGACGTTCTGTTTTGTGTGTACATACTGTGTTGTCCTTGCGATTAAAGCAATAGATTTGGAGAGTATAATCAGACGACGCGCGACTTTCTGCCGAGCTAGCTGCCAGAACCTATGGAACCTCTTTGGTCGTGTGACGGAACATATAATTTTGTGAAAAACGTTTTCGGCAATTTGTCGAGTCGCAAGCACGCCACTGCCACACGCCAACGGTAGAAAGCAGCGAGCAAAATTCAAGCACATTGAAACACATTTTCCGCCCGAATAAAATGGAAACTAATGGGCGATTCGATGAGGACGATAATGTTATGGCGGGCAATTTGAGCACAACACATTTCTGTTTGATTTGCCTAATGTGTTCGTAAAAGGGCTGCAAGGCTACACGACGACGACGACGTCGACGACACAGGACTATATAGGACTAGCGGAAAGTGTGGAAACATTTTAATAGGCCTTCGTTGGGCTATTATATGGGCGGAGTGGAGTGGTAGACGCGATGCTATGACTGAACTGACTAAAAAAAAAGAGGAAAATTATTGGGGAGCGGAAAACGACGATAATGACGACTTAATCGGGAAATGTTCCCGATTAAGTCGTCAACCGACCGATCGGTTGCGGATCATTACATTTCAATCGCCATTTCAGTATTTTTTTAACGAATTTCCTCGAAATTGTTATGACGAGACGAGCGACTGTTTCTTCAACATCTTAACCTATAAAAAATTGAGAATGTCGCTAACGAGAGCAGTTAGAGGGTTCAAACTTTGCCTGAGGCACCTTTAAAAGACGTTGCATCTTTCAAACATTGATAGCTTGGAAAATGTTCGCCGTGATGCGCTTTACATCCAGTCGTCGTCCCCTCATTTTCGAAAATGTTCTTTCATGTCAACATTTTCGAAAATGGGAGTACGACGACTGGATGTAAAGCGCAGGAGGGCGCACATTATGAAAGATGCGGCGCTTTTCAAAGGTGCCCCAGAAAGTGCAAAGATTGACAGGAAAGTGCGGTTAGCCTCCACCTGAAGAAAACCCAGGACGACACTCGGACCAGGATGGAAACAAAACGGGAGAAGAAGAAGGACGTACAATTTGAAAAAGTTAAGAACAAGATATGTTGGAGCAACTAATGACGATACGATCATGAAACAACCAATGCATCAACTCTCTTTGTCATCGACCCGCTGTCCGCATTCGCATCACGCACACCGCAAAGTATTCGTGTCAGCCCTGGACATTTCCTGAGCTAAGTCACAATATGAATAAATTGACGCTAAATCAAAAAATCATCAATTGCAACACTCATCATCACCAAATCTAAACAAACACGAAACAACACAGCACAAAAGTGACAGCACGATCAGCTGATGACAATTCTGCATACGTACAACATGCAACATGATGCACGGCAATATGCACTCAGATGCATTGATGCAATGCTAGTACATGAACTAGATACATAAATAACCTTGAACTTGAAAGACGTTTTACATAGTGTGTTAACCCCAAGTTCTCTTGGGAAGTGGCAGACAATTTATAACGTTCACTTCGATTCAAGAAGCCGTTGCGCATTAGTCACGTTTTGTGAATTGATTTTGATTTCTTTTGATTTTATAGACGCCATTTTGCCATGGAAATCGATTTTATTAATAAATTTGAACCTTTTGCATTGTGTTTTAGCAATTTTAAATATAGAGACTTTACGTTTACTTTAAAAATGTGTTTTGTGTGTAAAATCTTTTTCTCCGAGAAGAAGTGGTCCGCTGGGTACATTGATCACATGCCATACTACGCCCCACAAGACCCGCCGACGCAACGTGATGATCATCGGTCAGTCAGAAGAGATGACTTATGCCGACATTCTAAAGAGAGACTTCACTTTACTCTCTTCAGAATGTCGGCATAAAGGTTTGTTTTCCTCGGCACGACCCCAGCGGCTCTAGCGACAGCGACTCGCTCATCCCATTCAATAACTCGTTTTTAGATGATAATCGCTTAGCATAGATCCACAATGAAGATTATCGTCGAATGAATCGCGCGACTCATGTTGTAGATAAGGTCCGCATGGGTGGTGAACGTGGTGCACTCGCTTGTTTGTAGGCTTTGGGCGATGGCTGCTTGGGGTAGGGAAATTGTTTTGCACAATGGTCGTACTCATTCGGCCGATACACGAATGAGTCTGTATATAGAAAACAGTCGCGCGACTATTGTTGTAAATAATGCCTGCATGAGCGGTGAACGTGGTGCACTCGCTTGTTTGTTGGCTTCGGGCAACGGCTGCTTGGGGTAGGGAAATTGTTTCGTACAATGGTCGTACTCATTCGGCCGATACACGAATGAGTCTGTATATAGAAAGCAGTCGCGCGACTTTTGTTGTAAATAATGCCTGCATGAGCGGTGAACGTGGTGCACTCGCTTGTTTGTAGGCTTCGGGCGACGGCTGCTTGGGGTAGGGAAATTGTTTTGCACAATCGTACTCATTCGGCCGATACACGAATGAGTCTGTATATAGAAAGCAGTCGCGCGACTATTGTTGTAAATAAGGTCCGCATGGGTGGTGAACGTGGTGCACTCGCTTGTTTGTTGGCTTCGGGCGACGGCTGCTTGGGGTAGGGAAGTTGCAGTGTACATAAGCCACGATCGCTGCAGCTGCATCGAGGAAAACACCACTAGGTGATTGTCAACAGCTAGAGCCGCTGGAGTCGCTAGGGCCGCTGCGGTCGTGTCGAGGAAAATGTACCTTAAGTCATCTATTCTGACTGACAGTTGATCATCGCGTCGAGTCTTTTAAGGCGCAGACTGAATGCCCGACAGACTGAATGCCCGCGGTGGGAATTAGGTATATGGATACAATGCAATACAGGCCCATGATAAATGGGCCTGTTAGGACTGAATCCATGCAGAATATAATATCTCGACGAGGTCACATCGAAGAGGATATTCGGGCATGGCAACGCCATGACGTCTTTGAGGAAGGCGTACGGCGCGTCACACCGAAATACCAACATAAGCCCTGCCTACCGACGTAGCTAACAACGTGATGGAAGTGGGCAAAGTCAAGGTGGGATGGATGATCTTTCGGAAATGACAATTGTCTCCATAGCGATGCTTGAAGCGTTTTCCATTTGGCCACTATGCGAGGGACTGCAATAGTCAACACGATAGGTCAAATATGTGCTTCAAGTGTGAAGAGGTTGGCCACAAAACGGCATCCTGCGACAAAGAGCCCATTTGCACTTTGTGCAAGGAGGCAGCCAGGCACCAAACTGGATGTCTCTAATACCCAGTAAAGTTAATCCACAAATGTGATTCTTGCAGCTGAATCTGACTTTCACAGACGGCGAAAGAGAAGGGAATCGGCGTCGCAGTTAACGGCGATTAATATAAAAATAAACTGCGTAGCTCGGTTTAGTTCGCCGATAAGGACAACAGTGTAGCAATTTGACTGACAAAACTTACAGACGTTATGCCTTCCAACAAGGTAAAAATACATTGGGAGGGGGTGAAACGGCGTGGTCAAAGATCAACGACGTACACGTGTATAACTGCTACGTTTCGCCACGATGAAGTGACAAGATTACCATGTACGAGGTTTACCGTCAGGGGAGCACCTAGCCTTTCGGCTTTTATCTCCCGGTCTTTCGGGCGGTTTGGACCTTCGGCGTTTTACTGACATGGTCTTATTGTCAGATGGGGATTTCTCCATCCAGAAACCCAACCCAGGGGTTGCATCACCAGCTCAATGACTCGGGTAAAAACCTACAGCCACCTCGATGCCAACACCTTGATGGGCAAGGACCACGGTCCCCTGGGCACACCCATCCCCGAGGTACACTATTCGCTAAAGACTTCTCTATAACAGGTGTGATCCTCCTTCGGCCCCCTATTGGTTAAGCCTCACGTACAAATTCAGATGTGCACATCCCAGGCTCTTTGGACCTGTGACTACTCCTCTGCTTAAAGCAGACTCCTAGCGCTGCTTTTCACATCCGGGCGGCCCCTTCATTATACTAGTCAGCAATGTGATTCGGGCCGTGTAGTCATCAATCCACAAACTAGTTAGATATAGGCGCGTAGGCATCTTCCACCAAGGCCGTTCTCCCTAACTAGCCCCTTCAAGGCTCGGTTTATGCGAAGCCGCCAGCTCCGAAGCTCACACGATTAACCGTATGGTAAACCCCCCACCAGGGAACACCGTTTATCGTGCTCGGCCTTTAGTTACTTCCCTCCCGTAAGTCATGGGAGGAGGTCGGTCATGACAAAAGCTATCCGTACATAACTAGGGTGCTCGGGAACGTTATCGCCCGAATGGTCTTTGTACAGATCCACGCCATAGCGTATCAACCATACCAGGGGACTCCCTGCGCTGCTAGGTACAAGGTGTCGCAACTCACCAAATATCTCTGTCCCACTAAACAGCCTTTTTGACTGATGTCACAAGGACCTAGACCACCCTGCGGGGACGATGAAGTCACACAGAGTTTGAAGGTTTTCTGAACGCACTTGTCTGCGAAGACTCCCGTGTTAATTGCAGGAGACTTCAGCGCGTTGGCTCGGGAATGGAGCCGCCGCGAAACAAATAAGCATGCACATATGCTCCTGGTTTTCTCGAGGCTTATAAAGCAGCCTGTTGTAGGTCGCAAAAACTTGCAAACTAAAAGGAGGAAATAAAATTGCTTTAAACAGTTCTGTGAGCGCATATGGAGGCCGTGGAGAAAATTGGACAGAAAGCTCCCCAACTCAGATGTTTGTTTGGAACCTGCGTGACAAAGCCTTACATCGATCAGTGGTACCTCACCCCTTAATTACAGAGTGTACACAAGCAGCGTCCAGGCTTGAGAATGGTAAAGCACCTGACCCTAATGGCGTCCCTAATATGGGGCTGAAGGCGGTAATTCTGACGCGTTACCCGGAAAGTTCATCGACGGCCTGGGAATTTGCCTAGATGAACGGACTTTCCCGCAATCAGGCCAAAATTGGTGCTTATTCCAAAGCCGAGCTTAACCTTATCGCCCTATTTGCCTTCTCGACATAACGGTAATAGTGTTGGAATGAATTATATTTAACCGCTAGTCAGTAGTGGTGGAAGAACAGGGACGTCCAGCAGACCGGGCATCAATATGGTTTCAGGCGAGTGCTGTCAACAATAGACACGATAGCAAAT
Source organism: Microchrysa polita (assembly GCA_949715475.1). NCBI lineage: Eukaryota > Metazoa > Arthropoda > Insecta > Diptera > Stratiomyidae > Microchrysa > Microchrysa polita. The sequence continues at coordinate 10,055,915 of OX454422.1, read as the reverse complement.
AAGTAAGATAGCAACGGAATCACTATGTAAAAGTACTTGTTGTGCTGTTGTACCTCTAGACGTTAAAAACGCATTTAATTCTGCATCAACTGGGCGTGTATTCACGCCGATCTTCAAGAGATGAGCGTACCCATACCAACTTGGCGTGTATTCACGCCGATCTTCAAGAGATGAGCGTACCCGACTATTCAGCGGCTACACTTAGGAGCTACTTCTCACAAAAAAAGGAATACGTGGTCACTGCAGGCATACCACAGGGATCTGTTCTTGCACCAATTTTTGGGGAATATCTTGTTTAATGCTATCGTGGAGCTCGCTATACTGAAAAGAGTGACAGTGATAGGTTTTGCTGACCAACTATGTGGAGCTGTGTCGTAGCTGTCGCAAGTGAAACGGAGTTGGTCGAAATCTACACAAGCGAGTCGTTTACAACTATCAAACTGTTTGAAAACAGCTCGCCGATCAGAAAACTGAAGCAGTCCAAATTGGTAAGCACTGAAAAAAGGTGTTCTCTTAAAATCAGAGTCCGAGGTTTGCCATATTAGGTTAAGGTATTTTAAGGTTATGTTTGACTCGAGACTAAGTTTTGGAGAGCACTAAAAGTATGTAGGCGATAAGGCGACGACCGCCACAGCGGATCTAGCAAAAATGATGCCAAACAAAGGTGGCCCAACTATTGTTGAGGATAGTGGCATCAACCATTATATATGCCTCGCCATTTTGCGCCATTGCACTACAGTTCCCCTGTAACGCAAGACCCCTAAACGCGACCTATCGTAGGTGTGCTTTGAGAGTGTGCTGTGCGTACCGCACCACATCTCATCATCCTTGAAGATCCTAGTGGATGAAATGAGCAGGCTGTACAGTGGTCGCCATGCCATGGCGTAACCCCCAAGATGCACCCGGAGCGAAGAAACATAGAAAGGCTGGCGTCTATGAGAAGATGGCAGATCTGATGCGAAGAGGGCCGATAGACGCAACATATATCCTCCTCCCAGACAAAACCATGTGGATTAGCCGAAAACGTGGTGATGCTAATTTTTACCTGACCCAGTACCTAACAGGCCACGGAGGTTAACGACAATATTTGCATAGGTTTAAGTTGGACGACTTGCCAGAATGCTCGAGGGAGTTGCGGAGAACGCGAAACATGTCCTGTTTGATTGTCCCAGATTTGGAGATCTCCGCAGTCAACTAGTTGCGGAACTGGAAGAAAACTTATGCGCTGAGAACCTAGCTACTGGCTCTGATGCTGCTGGGCTTCCGTAAGCAGGACAATTTGTGAAGCCACAGAGAAAGCGGCGGTAGACGGAACGTCTGCTACCCGAGTTGAAGGCTTATCACTGGAACTGGCCCTGCGATGCATTACCAAAAGGTGATTCTGAAGGGACAAGCGACGACGAAAGAGCTTTTTAGGCTTAGTCGATAAAAATTCGACATAACTGCATCCAGGTCGATGTTGTTTCCTACCCAGCTTGCAGTATCCTTTGAAGATTTCCCAGTTCTGTAGTTTTGAAACGGCTAGGAATCTGAAGTTTTCAACAAAACGTAAGTCTCGATACGCTCTACATCGACTCTTTGAACATTAATTTGAAAATGTTACTAGAACAATTTATTTGTGCTCTCATCTCCTCTAGCTATCGCATCCAACATTTGCACACATTGAAACAGATCTCTGACAGCTAACCCGCCTACTTATCGCGTCCACCATCGGCCACCGGTTCCCCTACCCACAATCTCAGGAATATTCATTCCACTTTTCAAAGAGCTCAATTTTTGTTTTTACGAGTACCTATATGTCAAGCTTTGTAGGTTACTGGACAAACAAAAAAACATGCCAAAGGAGGCCTATTACTGGCAGAGAACCGCCGGCCGGCCGGGGTGCCGAACGACAAAAACAAAAACTGAAAAACTGAAAAAAAAGAAAGAATGACGAAGACGATGACAAGAAAACCAAAAACTGTCAGCAACGTTGTCGGTTCGTTGAGGTTCCTCGGTGAAACCAAAGAAAAGTCAGTTGAAACCACCACGCAACCTCCCTTCCCCGCGCCTTCCTTTAGCTCCTTTTTTTTCTGATTTTTTGAAAGCGCTCTATCCTTAAAACAAAAAAGAATCACGCGGGGAGAGTAATTTAAAACTCTATCCCTTTTTCATCACACTCCTTGCCGTTCCTGGACGATGAGACTTTATAAAATCCTTTTTCGTTCTCCGTTTTGTTTTTCATGTTTCTGTTCCCGTGCTTCTTTCCTTTTGTTGTTGTTGTTGTTGTCCTCGTCGTCATATCGAATCGCCTTGTTACTGTGTATTCGTCTACTACTGTAATGTATGTGTGTCAGTTTTGCCATTGCCCGTTTTTTTTCGCTTCTCTCGTCTTGTTGTGCAATATCCTTTCGGACGCTGACAGTCGAAACGAAATGAATAGGCATGGATGCCGGCCCCGTACCCCGTACTTGAATACTCCGCAGATATCGCCACATCTATACGTGTGTGTGTGTGTGTATAGTACAGATCAAACTTGACGAAGGATTATCTCTAAGTTGGCTGGCTACTCTCGATATATAAAATATTTCCCTATCCCGACGGCTTCGGTATACTGGGGGATTGTAGCACACCACTTGCTACAGTGCCCGGCAGATTAGGATGTAAAGTGAAAAAGAACCGTAGGAGGCGAGGCGAAGATGGAAGGGACGAAAGGATAAGCCAAGATAGAGAAATATAGACTTTTTGTCAGTAATTAACTTTTTACTGTGCAACTGACTGTTGAGGCAATTAGAACGTTTATATTTCTTTTGTTTTGTTTTCAAGGATTTTTTTTTGTGTTGTTGCCTCTCCCCCTCTCTGCCTCTCTCCCTCTCTCGCTTTCTGCCGCTCTTTGTTTGACGTGAGTGCTCTTTTTGTGTCATTTCATATTTTGTTATAGGTCGTTGTCTCTGCTATAAATGAGAAGCGAAGAGAGAAGAGTGAGAGCCGGGGATTTTCTTTTAGCAATTTCTTTTGTATGTAGAACGGTTCGTAGAACTCCATAATATAGTTCGACGCGGTAAATGGATCAATCAAGTCCTTGTTGACGTTGGGATGCGGTCATGGTCGGGTTGATGGATATTCATAATAGAAATGTTTAATTGGGGCGTGTTGCAGGGAATGGGGATGGAAATGGAGTGGCTATCAATGTGTGTTAATGGATCTTGGGCGCTTTAATCAGGGGTCGATTATTTGCACTAGGAAGAAGTTAATTAGCTGAAAAGCTGCTAGAGGCGTAATTGGTAACTGGTCCTCGGACCTGAGACATAACTACTGGACATCGCACCCTGGCTTAAGAGTCACTAAAGAGTTAGTGCGCCCTTTCAGTTTCTCCGATATCAAATGTCTGCGCAGAACCGAGCTCAGACTTTTAATAGGCTTTCTTACGGGGCACTTTGGGCTCATAAAATAGGTCTATCAAGGGAGACCCAATGTCGCCTTTGCCTGGAGGAAAACGAAACCTCCATTCATTTATTACTGGAATGCCCGGCGATCGCCAGGTCCAGGAGATCACTCCTTGGACGTGATTTACTTAGCACTAGTAGGATTAGGTGCACCTCTCTGAAGGATCTTCTAGCCTTTATCAAACGGACTGATGACCTTCTAAATTAAAGGACTATGGTACAATATACCTTTTAGGTAGCAGTGCCTACCTCTATGGTTAAGACCAATTTGCCTATTATTATTATTACATTGTGCATTTTCCAAATTTTCCAGCACTTTTTCTGGTACTAAACGGGGTTGATACAAACTCGGACTAAATCTTGAAAATCATCATCAAGACGTGCAGGAATGCAGTCAAAATACGTGAAAAAGAACTCATTGTGAATTGTTGCTCATTCTATTTTGAATGCAGGGTGAACGGCCACAGTTACTACATTAAAATGACTTTAATTTATCAAAGAAAAAATTTTGTGAAATGGGAATCATAACTTTCATCAAAATTGTCTTTCCGTTTTTTTTTTTTGAAGTTTTAAAACTATAAATATGCATCAAATTTACTAAAATCCCCTAATCCGTTCAAAATAGCCAAGAGATAGGATTAGAAAACTTTCCTCAACAACAACAACACAATCCACCAAACCATTCACAAATGGTCGCCAAATGATCAGAAAAGCAGCTGTCTGGAACATTATTCCCATTGTGAATTTTATTATACTGTTATTTGGAACGTGACAAATTTACAGAAAACGAACTCTCATTATAATTTTGTTCATTGTGAATTTTCAGGATGTTTTGATACTTATTCTGTTCATTGTGAATTTTCTGGATGTTTCGATACTTATTTTGCCATTTATGCAGCGGTGCAAATTTAATCAAGTCTGAGAATTAATTGAGGAGATATAGATAAAAGCATCATTGTGAATTTTTCGCAAGTTTCAATAGTATTCTCAGTGGAGGCCAATGCGATGGAATTAATTTACTAAAATCCAACAATTCGTTTACGAACAATACGAAAGGGGACTGTTTTTATAATTGCGCTCATTGTAAATGTTTCCCATGTTTTTTTGCTGTTCGTGGAGGAGACCTATTCGGTTGGATTTCTTTTCGCCAGACGTTCAAAAAATTAAGACAAAATTATGCAAAAAAAAAAATCATTGTGAATTGTTGCTCATTGTGAATTTTCGGAATATACATATACTGCTATTCCGGCTGGAGTATTGTGTAGTGTAGAACCAATCTGGTGGAGTGAACTCACTAAAAACCGGTAATTCGCTAAGAGGTATGCGAAAAAGACCTGTCATCATTATTCGGTTCATTGTGAATTTCTCATGTGTGTCAATAGTTGTTCTGTTAATTGGGGTAGACCCCAATCGTGTGGAGCAAATTATTGACTGAAATCCGTTGATATGTTTAAGAAATACACGCAGAGGTAGCCGAAAAAGAACCCATTGTGAATGATTGCTCATTGGAAATTTTTCGCATGTTTCAATAGTTATTCTGCTATTTCGGTCGGACCCTAATCCAACAACCCTAAAATATACATCACCCCTGTGAAGACTCAACTTTGAAGACCGATTGTTGTGGGGTTCTTCACATTGTAGAGTTAAACGACCCGTGCCCATCGGGGGAAGATGTCCCGGGACCAATATGAACATCTCTAACAGAGCAGCGTAGAATACCAGGCGACCTGCGGTGCTATCTAGCTTGTTACCAGATTAAGTGGGGCTCTGATGTGACAGACCCTTCTTTCCCTAGCTACTTGTGGGATTCAAATGAGTAGTGATTTAAAAAATACAAAACCAATGACTCCGATTTCGTTCCAGCGATCGGATGTCGATGAACCGAACCGCAACGCACAAAATGCCCTGCACTGATGGAAGTAAAGGAGAATCGGGCAATAGTGACCGCACCACAGAAGAGAGGAGCCTCAAAGATACGCAAATACGCAAATATTCGCCAGGAGGCCTTCTGGACCCTCATTGAAGAGGACAGCCTGCAAGAGGTACGTGCGGTTCCTCTAAACGCAAGGGCACTTTCAGTGAATCCCAATCGTAAGGCCCCCACTCCCAATCGACAACGGAAAGTGACGGTGCTCTCGAACCCGGGAAATAAGCACTAAAAACCTTAGGACGACAAATTTTCCTGAACCTAGTAGAGGCACCAAACGAAAACCTAGCACCTCTACGAAGTGTACGTGCAGGGCCGTTTCCTGCACCATCTGGATCATGCATCCTGCTTCTACCACGCTTACCTTACGGAGTTCCTGAGCCAACGGCCATAACCTCCCTCCCTTAAACGAAACCGCAATTTATCCGACTAATAGCCGGAAGGGTGTTCTTCGCCCGTATGCGTCCCTTTGGAACCCCACCTTGGAATGCGACTCTAGCTGGTCGACGTGTCCAGCACTACAGTCCACCTCGAAACCAACACCTTTATGGTAAGGGACTATGGTCCCTTGGGCACACCCATCCCCGAGGTCACTTCCGGATGGCTCCTTCTGCTTACTAGGCAGCAATTCGACTGAGGCCGTGTGGTCATCAGTCCACAAACTAGTTAGATATAGGCGCGTAAGCATTTTTCACCAAGACCATTCTCCCTAACTAGCCCCTCTCTACACAATCGCTTATGATGGATTCCACCCCTACGAGGTAACACTGCGTCGTGTTTGACTTGTATTACTGCCTTTCCTTAGGAATAGCGAAAAAGTCAGCCATACCGTGGGCCACCCAAAATGACTCGGGAGCACGGGACTGTCATCGCCCGAATGGTCTTTGTACAGATCTGTGCTGCTCGGGTACGTGGTGTCGCAACTCACCATAAATTTGTGTCCAACTACCCAGAATGCTCTGTTTCACATGGACACAGACTCCCCTGCGGAAATCATCTGGATCAGCGGACACCCTTCGGACTAGAGCCAAAATGAACCGGAGCGGCAATAAGGTTTATCCGGTGGCATCAACTGCCTTTCCTCTAACATCCGAAGCAACTACTGATAGAAATGTACACCCGCATCCGGTGGTCTCGCTTTGCTCATTCAGACCAGCTGTCACCCCTCACGCATCAACCAGCAGGAGCAGAAGTGCTTACTCAAAGGTGTCCTGATTCGTGACGGACGGCGAAAGTACTGGCATGCTACTCCTAGCTACCCATTTTCCCGGTTGCAGACTAGGCTATGACCTGAGCTGTACCTATCCGCCCAGTACATCTAATAGGTCTTACTGGGCAGCGGCAAGCGTATCTTCACGTCTTCCGTCAATCGGTGGACACTTGGGACTTTTGACCTTTTCAAATCTCTCGGAATGGATGGAATCTTGCCGGCACTTTTGCAAAGAGAGTAAAAGGGCAACCGATTCCGTTCAAGGTTAGCATTTATAGAAGTTGTTTCACTTTGGAATAGATCCCAACAGGCTGGAGATCAGTGAGGGTCGTTTTCATTCGCAAAGTAGGCGACAGATCGGCCGACAATTCTAAATTGTACTGCCCTGTCAGCTTTACATCTTTTCTTTTGAAACCAATAGAAAATATACTTGACGCTTACATTTTGCTAAATCTCAACTTGGCAATACAAAGAAGCCGAGAGTGGATTCAATCCGAAACCACTACATGAAAAATGGAAAAAATAGAAAAATGGAGAAATAAAGAAATTCAAAAATGGGAAAATGGGATAATGAAAAACTGGAAAAAACGAAAAAGGGAAAAATGAAAAAAAATGAGCAATGTAAAAAATTAAAAAAATGGTAAAAGGGGGAAAATAGAAAAAAGGAAAAAAAATGGCAAAATGAAAAAATAAAATATAAAAAAAATAAAAAATGGAAAAATAGAAAAATGAAAAAAAGGGAAAAATGAAAAAACGGAGAAATCGAAAAATGATAAAATTGAAAACTGGAAAAAGTGAAAAATGAAAAAAGGAAAAACAGAAAAATGAAAAAAATGGAAAAATGCCTGAAAAAAGGAAAAAATGGAAAAAATGCAAAATGGAAAAATTAAAAAAAAAAGTAAAAATTGGAGAAATGGAAAAAAGGGAAAAATTTAAAAATGGTAAAAATAAAAAACTGAAAATGTAAAAATTAAAAAAATTAAAAAAACGGAAAAAATGGCAAAAGGGGAAAATAGAAAAATGGGAAAAATGGAAAAAGGGAAAACTGGAAAAATTGAGAAATAGGAAAATGGAAAAAGGGAAAAATGAAAAAATGGAGCCATGTAAAAAATGAAAAAAAATGGAAAAATGGGGAAAATAGAAAAATGAAAAAAATGGCAAAAAGATCGTTGACCATCACACGTTTTCATTAATGAGAAATAATTATGAAATTTAAATGGCACTCTGAAATCCGTTCTCTTTATAGCGAAGGGGATTCTTCGATGGATTCTGCAGAGACCAGCCGGTAGGTATGCAGTTATGGCGAAATTTCACCGACTGAAACTCTGAAACCCCTTTCGTCGCTGCACTAAGCCTTGCGGTACAACCTTTCTGTGTCTAAGCTCCTCTTCCTCTGTGTCTTTATATGAACTGCACAATGTGTCCTGCGGTTCAACGCTCGCTGGGAAAATTGTGCGTTCATACGAGGCTACATAGGAAGAGGTTGCTTAGACGCAAGTCTGTTGAAAATGACCGTGCCAAGCAGCATTGAAAGGCTGTCCCCATTCAGTTTCATCTGATGAGTGACCATCATCCAAAAGTCTGCAGCCGCTCGCTTGACGGTCTTATAAGCCGATTCCGTCCCTCTATTCTTTCAGAAGCGGATACAATATGATTCGTTCAAATATTTTCGACGTAGTGTCGAGCAGGCAGATAGGGCAATGAAAGCTACGCTTTCCAGCCGTTTTATTTGGTCTTGAAATAACCAACAATTTTCACCTTTTCCATGAATGGGGGAAGGTCCATTCGTATAGGTAAGCTCCAGATGCCAATGAATTTTAATGCGATCATGGAACGTCCATGAGTCACATGTGCTTCATGGAACATAAGAAGAACAAACGATTTTCGGAAAGCAGACATGTAGATTATGTCGACGAACAAGGGTCACACAGTGCTTAGCGCTTCGTCCGAATTGCCACCTTCAACGTCTTATTAAGGACACAATCCTGGTGGCCATCCTCAAGCCATCCTCATTTCCAGATTTCACCGTCCGTAGTCGCGAGTGTTTAAGGCTTTGTCTCGCCGGTTTCAATTCATGTTGGGGTAACAAAGTGGAGACGATATTTTTAACCGTACCCGACATTTGAGAATGGTGTACAAACAGTTCCTCGAATTTCAAAAACGTGTTTGCCAAAAAAAAGCTGTCGTGTCAAATATACGGTGAAACACACTGTCAAAATAACAAAAACAACGCGTAAAGTGTGCTCCACCTTTGGCACCTAAATAGTAGGGGAAATACGTCGCGAGTCCTTCCCCACACATACAGTTAGAAATAACTGATCTGAACAGAACGCGCAACGAAAATCAGCTTTATCTGGCGTCTGCACGACACCAGCACCAGCAGCAAAAGCAGTTTATTTTCTTCCCCTCCCTGTGATATAATATGTTGCTACAATAACGCAAAAAACATTAACAGTAATAAATGCTAAAACAATGCCACATAACTGTCGACAATCACATAGCAGACATACTGGATCATCGGGTGATGATTTGGGTAGTAACGATGGAGTGAAAATCTTCAAAGATGAAAGCGATCGGGAGGATAAGAAAATCTCATCAGAAAATTTACTGGAGGAGAAATCTAGTTTAATAGATTTGACCGACAACCTCACTGTATGAAAATTGATTTTTTCGTTGTTTTTGTTCAGGAGAGAAAGTTATTAACTGTAAGCTGCTGGGGTATGAAAAATGCGGGAAAGGGGAGGGAATGGCCCGGACGAAGATCCCAAATCTACAAGATCCGGTTGGGGATGTGATATTTTGGGCGATTTTGGTGTTTTTGGGGATTTGATATTTTTGGGGATTCGGTATTTTTGGGGGTTTTATATTTTTGGCAATTTGATATTTTTGGGGATCTAGTATTTTGGGTATTTTGGGTATTTCTTCATTAACACGATCACTTGTGTGTCGGGTGTTCGTCGACATTTCTACTATACATCTCTTCTTGATTTGCCCTAACTCCTAGTGGAGCATGGTGCGTTGATGACAACCGTGTGTAGTCGATTCCACTACAATATGAGTCATGAGTACACATGTGACTCATAGACATGAACGTGGAGAAACGCCGTGTGCACATAGTCATGAGCCCATACATGTATGAGTCATATGTGACTCACGTAAACGGGGAGGAACGCTGTGTGCAGATGTGATTCATCGACAGTGAACGTTTTAGGATCGAACAGATCTGCGGCTTGCGGTCGGTTCAACACCTATCGCGTCGGTTTTCTTTATACACTCTCCAGAGAGAGAGAGAGAGAGAGTGAGGTGTGATTTTCTAGTGTATGCCACAATGTGGGAGCTAAGTGTTAATTTTGTGGAAACTGCGGAGAATGCATTTGGCGATTTGCAACGCATTTGGCGATTTTGAACGCATTTGGCGATTTGAACCGCGTAACGTTACATCAGAATGAAATGTGTGACCGCAATACACGCGTGTAAAATGCATGTTGGGGGTTTGTGTTTTGACTTTGGCGATTGGGATATTTTTGTTGTTTTCTCATGATCTCTTGAACACAAAGCGTTTCAAATTTGTTTTGGGCCCTTTTCAATCGTTTTTTTTTCTTTAGAAAGCAGATTACCTTTAGATTATTCCAACACTCTTTGCACCGGCTCACTGCTCACTACGCTCGCATCTCGGCTTTTTACACTTTTCTCCAGGACCATACTAAAGGCGACGTGCGAGCGTAGCGAGCTATGAGCCGACATAAAGCATTTAGAGACGCTTCCTAGATAGCAGGCGGACGCCTTTGAGCATGGCAATACCAAATCCATTTGTCAGTCTTTCCGCTTTTCGTTGATTGTTTGGTCTACGAACAAGCTGCCTCAGATGTAGTTATCACGAATCTGATAACAACTTAGAACCCACGTGTAGTGGTTAGGACGCCATAACCTCAAATTATTGTGAAATTCAGTTTGACGTTTGATGCTAGCGCCACGATAGTGAACATGGAAAGTAGCGAAAGCTTGTAGCTGGTCGCGATCACATGCACTGCGAGACGTGCTTGGCTTAAATAGCGAGTGACATCCGTAGGAGGTTGTTTTTCTTTTGTGGAATTTCATCATTCGCAGACGAATTGTTTCATGGAATCGGACTATCGAGTTTTCACACACACACACAACCACATTGCAATAAGCTGTTAAAGTCGTTATTTCTTTTCCCATGTCTGCTCTATTCAGATATCCTTACGTTTGACACATCTCATCATCGTTACGTATATCCATACACATCCTCGACCGTTTTGGAATCCAAGTGTCGCCTTTGTGGTGTTCAAGGATTCACTGTGATGTCAAGAGATTCCTCATAGGGATGAATAAAATCATGGTCCCTGTCGACATATCGTAGCGTGCTCGTTTGTCACCTTCTTTTGCCGCTTCGACACAAACCTACATGCATATCGATATGTCTATGAAAATTGCCGTCCAACACCATTATGACCTCCGATGTCCTGGGAAAAAAAATCCAACCCGGTCTTATTGGCCGTCCCGTACCCTAACTGAACATGCACGACCGAACCGAACCGACGACATGTTGTTGATTGTTCCTTTGGTGTACTGAGAGCAAAGCAAAAAAAAACGAGACCGAGGCTAATTTCGGGCGCGGCCGAAAGTTGAATACCCTTCACTCTCCTCGGGCTAAAAGTTTTTTTTGGGCGAGCATATGACTTGTGTTCAATCCTTCCCGATTCTTTTCCTTCTGTGGTGTCTATAAAACAATATTTGTGTGTTTTTGGTTAAGTGGGAAAATAAAAAAATTTACTGATAAAACTTTATTGGGGGAATGCGGGAGCATGGTCCCATAGTACGGTTCCATTCGTTTTAATTTTTTTTATTTTGACAAGGACGCATTCAGTTTTTTTGAAATTGGTGTGGAAAAAATGTTTCTTAGAAGATCTAAAATGGGGGGTTGGGTTTGTATGGTAGCCCCATGACCCCATATACTGATTCCATCCATTTTTACACATGTCTTATGGCATCAATAGAGATGCACTTTTAGGAGTTTTGGTTGAAAGTGATGCACAAATTAAAAAAGTTTTTCGTAGAAGAACTCAATTTGGGGGGTTGGGTTTGTATGACAGCCCCATGACCCCATTGTCCGATTCCATTCATTTTTACATATGTTTTGTGGCATCAATTGAAATGCACTTTTATGAGGTTTGATTGAAATTGGTGCACAAATCAAAAAGTTTTTCTTATAGAAAACTCAATTAAGGGGGTTGGGTTTGTATGACAGCCCCATGACCCCACAGTCAGATTCCAACCATTCTTACATATGTTTTGTGGCATCAATAGAAACACATTTGTATGAAATTTGGTTGAAATTGGTTCACAAATGAAAAAGTTTTTCTTAGAAGAACCTAATTTGGGGAGTTAAGTTTGTATGGCAGCCCCATGACCCCATAGTCCGATTTGATCCATTCTTACATATGTTTTTTCTTATCAATAGAAACACATGTGTGTGAAATTTGGTTGAAATTGGTGCACGCATGAAAAAGTTTTTCTTAGAAAAACCAAATTGGGGGGGTTAGGTTTGTATGGCAGCCCCATGACCCCACGGTCCGATTTTAGCGATTCGAACATACAAACTGCCTGCAATAAAAAGAAGCATGTGTGCAAAATTTCAGCTCTATGGGTTTTAAACTGGCCGAGTAAAACGCGTAGCAACAGACGGACAGACGGACAGACGGACAGACGGACAGACGGACAGACGGACAGACAGACAGACGGACATGGCCCAATCGACTCAGCTCGTCATGCTGATCATATATATACATATTTTATATGGTCGGAGATGCTTCCTTCTATGCGTTACAAACTTCATGACAAAGTTAATATACCCTTTACTCTACGAGTGAAGGGTATAAAAACCTCTGCTTGTCCCCTCAGGAGTAAACGACTTACCATAAGGGCGCCCGCAAAAAAAAATAGAAAACTGCTGCCATCTCTAGCCCATATGTACTGTATACGAACGTATACACAAAACGACGACACAACAGTTGATAAGTGAAGAAAACTGTCAAAGGATACGAAATCGGCCACTGACTGAGTGATATGTCGGGTGGTGCTCAGTTCAGCACAAGAACAAGAACAAGAAAAAAAAAAAGAAAAAGCCCAGAAAACGTGAAATTGGCACAACTGGAATAGTAATAAAGACAAAGTTGGCAAAGATACCAACGATCATCATCATCAAGCCATCATACACATCCCATTTAGGCATGTAGGGACCATGGTTGGGTCGAAGAGACAAAAAAGGACATTTCAACCGCGCCATGTGGCATGAGGATTTAATAAAACGAATTCTTTCCACTCAATACCTTGTTCGTTCGTTGGTTCGTTTTTCGCTAATAGTCCTCCCCGAGCTCCTCCCTCCTGGCAAAAGAGCGCTCGAAAAAAAAAATTATCTCCGCGAGCCGATTAAATGTTCAATCAACAAGAGACACAGTGACATGCAATTATCCGAGAGACGAACAAAAATGAGAAAGGTCAGTTCGTTGCTCCTCCGTTGGAACATAGTGCCAAGACGAAAATCAATCTCTCAGAGAGATTTCTCTCTCTCGTATCGCGTCACTTCTCTAGCCCTGTGTGATATGTATGTGCAACGGAACAGCAGATGCAAAGGATTCATCTCATTCTCGTCTGCCTCTCTGCGATGGATTAAAAATATCCGATGACAAAATCGACACGTATGCAATTCAAATGGAAAATTGCGCGATGCACTGTTCGTCTCTAGTATAGACTTGACGTTACGTTGTTCAGTCGATGGATATCCTTTCGTTACTGGACTTTATCGAAGGTATTCGTCCCCCCGAAGAGACAAACACCCATAGTTTCCGCAATATGAATCTGGCGTCAACATTGAAAGTATGTTCCTTGGTTTATTTGCTATCGCATCTTCTCAATGGTCATGTACCGTCTACCGTATCCTCGATGGTCATGTACCGTATCCTGCGGGACAGTCCTACATTTTGCAAGTGCGTCTCGCATTGAAAACGTTTTTACAAAATTGTTCCACATTTTATGCAAAGTGTTCGCGCTAACAATATTTTTCGTTCCTTGAGTTGCAACTTTAAGCGTCATAGTTCCGCGCCTTCATAGTTTTCAATGAAAATTTAATTGTACCATTTATAACCAGTGCTGTGGTTTTGAAATTTTCTAGGGTAGCGGAATTAAAGAATTGATGGTATCATTTTCCTATTACGGGTAGAAATATATTAAGCTAAAATATAAGGAAGCATTTTGAGTGCATTTAGTGCAGACTTTCAAGTAAAATCACGGAGTACACGATCTAATGGACCTATACAGAGTCTCTGGAAACTGCCGCATAAACGCACCAGAATATGTGTGATTTCCAGCGAAAAAGTTGTACATACATAGTTGAACATACCCCTAATTCTTTACCCTATAGAAATTTTTGTGATTTGGCCCAAAAACAATATATTTTTCCATCTCCATTTTCTCCAACTTCTGCCAAGGTGAGGTGCTTCTGCGATTCTTTTAAAAATTGGCTTAGTCTTACGGTCATATCTTTCTTAGATCATTTTATTCTAGCTCTTTTATTTCTAACAGTTTCAATGCCATAAATGCAGAAAATTAGGGTTAATTTTTGCTCGATTTTGAAATAATTTTAATAAATTTTACCAAATTGCAGAATCTTAGGGGCAGTTTGAATTGAATTATGTTGAATTCGAGCTAAAATTAACCCCAGTTTTCTGCACTTAAGGCATTAAAACTGTTCGAAATAATAGAGCTAGAATAAAATGATGTAAGAAAGATATGATCGTATGACTCTGCGCTAATTTTGAAAAAAAAACCGTACAAGCACCTCATCTTGGCAGAAGTTGGAGAAAATTGAGATGGCAAAATATACTGCTTTTGGGTCAAATCACAAAAATTTAACTTTGAAGCTCTGTGAAAACCAAATCTCTTATCCGATTTTAGTGCGGTTAGTTTGATTTTTTTAGGTAAATCTGTTGGCTATAATAATCATCTTATTTCGCTATTCTAGCTAGTCTGGCTTTAGATATATTGAGGTTCAAGTCGTACGGAAAAATGATTTTTAAACAATCTTCAAATGCCTGTGGCAGCTAAAGGGTTAAGCTAAGAGGGTATGTTCCGTACCTACAACTTTTTTTGCTGGAAATCACATGAGGAATCATATGGAATCTGGTGCGTATATGCGGCAGTTTCCGGACACCTTGTATAGGGTTAACTTTTTGTTGTATGTTGTCACCAGAACGTAAGTAACATGCACTGGATTCGAACAAAACCTCGTCAATTGAAAAATTGAACAATAATTCCTTGTAATAAAAGTAAATTATTTTTCTTTCACATGTATGGCGTTAACAATCATTCAAATTTATTGTCTTTCTCTAAATGCAGTGGCGGATTTACCAGTAGGTGGAGTAGATTACAGCCTAGGGCGGCAGATTTTCCGGAGGCGGCAATTCAGAGCTTAAAAACTATAGGAAAAAAATTATTTAGCGGTATAGTGATTTAGATCCTATTCTAAGTAGATAATAGCAGCTCTTAAATCTTACAGAGAAGCTTGATGCTTTAAGAATTATTCAGTTTTTTTGTCAGTTGGAATCAACGCGGACAAAAATTGAAGTTGAAAATCGAGAAAGGAAAACGTTTAAAAATTACATAAATCTGAAAAAATGAAATAAATGAAAATCATGAATCTGATCAGCTGAGCTGATCTGATCTGTAGAAATCCATATAGAAGTAAAGCAGTGGCGGCTCGTCATAGTGGGCACGGTAGGCACGGCCTACCCTGTAAATAAATACACTTATTGTGTATTCAAATCTTTTAACATCAGTATAAATGTACAAAATTTTACCTTTGACTATTAGGTGAACATCATTCACATTAATAGTTTTTTCCCAGTACCTACTAGCAAGTCTCTGGCCAATTTATCCAATCTATCAATTACTGTTTGGGAGCCACTGCACAAAAACATTTCCGGTGTTTGTATTAATCAACAAATTAAGCTGCTTTTAGGCTATTTTTGTTCGATCAAAATCGAAACTGCCTATGTGTATGCAATATTACACTCGCATATTCAAACCTTTAGGTATTGTTGACAATCTACTTACCATCGACATAAAGACAAAACAAATGGTCCAAATGTAGGCCACTTGCGCCGGTGATCGAATTACAACAACAAATCATTGGAAATTTACGAAACTTTTGGAAGCGGTGGCATCGAATTCAATACCGACAAGGTAGGCCGGCCTATAGCAGCTCGAATGGAATCAGTGTAAAAAGAATGAGAATGATGATGACGTAGACAATTTAAAAGTACAATTTTTGGGGTTACCATGAGCTAGTCAAAATGAATAAAAAACCAACGATTGCTTAATACTATGTAGGAAAACATGTTTCACGGGAGGATTTGGGATATTTCTGGTGTAATGATGATTATTAGATTAAGGAATTTGAAGTGTTCATTGTAATATGTATTAGAATGTGAAATAAATTTTCGGGAATATGAACATTATTGTTGTGCACTTTTAGCATTTTTGATTTGTTTTAGACTATGTACATTCGCATTGAAAATGCTAAAGGCGCACAACATTAATTTGCATGTTCCCGCATATCTATTTTATAGTCTAATAATAATTATATACTAGGGCACTGCATTTAAAACCAAAATGATCCTAAATGAAAAAATAATTGCTTGATCTAAAAAATTGTTGCGAAACTGTGAAATTGAAGCGGAAATTGATGGTTCCATTTAATACAATGCCAAATTTATGTGAAATGTCGTTAATTTTAGGTGTTTCCAAAAGATTTTTATTCCGTGAAGGTGCCCATCTTGTGCAATGAGGCACGGGCCGCCACTGAAGTAAAGGGTGATTTTTTGGGAACTTTCTTTTTGGCAACACTGGTTTCTGGCAGCTCACGCGGGTTTCATGTCTTGTGTTACTGTCAAATATGTTCAGTGTGGTCTATAATTAGACAATGAATCGACTTACAAACGAACAACAATAATCTGCCATTATTGAATTTTTATTATCAAAAGTCATGCTCGATTAAGAAAGTACATCGTGCACTTCTTCCATTTTATGGTCAGTTCGGGCAACCTTTCTGAAGCGCTACCGTGCGCTGATTATGAACTTTTTTTTGCCCAAAATGGAAGAGCTGGACTTGACTGACATGTGGTTTCAACAAGACGGTGCCACATGCCACACAGCACGCGAAACCCTAGCCCAATTGAGAGTCAAGTTCGGTGAACAGTTTATTTCACGTTAGGTACTGGTCAATTGGCCGCCTGGATCGTGCGATTTAACGCCTTTAGACTATTTTTTTGTGGGGCTATGTTAAGACTCATGTCTATAGCGACAAGCCCGCAACTGCCAACGCACTGGAAGCCAATATTGATGAATTTATTCGTGAGATACCGGACGATATGTTGGACCCAGCGTATGAACCATATGAGGCGCAGCCGCGGTGTACATTTACATGAAATCATCTTTAAACATTAAATTATACAGGGTGCCCCACGACTCATGGTACATACGATAATGGGTGATAGTACAGCTCATTTGGGTACAATTAATGTTATAGCATTTTTTGTTAATAGTGCCGAGAAAAATCACTATTTGCCACACCCCCCAATTTTTGATCCGAGGTTTGACTTTACTTTCTGAAACTGAGCAAAATTCTACATAAAATAACTGTTTTGCCAATTAAATAATTTAAACTCCTACCCAGATACAACCATTCAAACTTTAAAGAAATTCGAAAATTGATATTTTCTTGAAAATTCAAATTGTAAGATCGTAACGGTACTTTAAGCTAACAAATCCGTGGACAAAGTTGACAAAAGTTGCCTCATAATGTTAGCTTTCGAACAACAAATAAAAATTAGAAGTGTAGAATTTTGTGCAGTTTCAGAAAGTAACGTCAAACTTCGCATCAAATATTTGGGAGTGTGGCAAATCGTGATTTTGCTCGGCAAGTCGAGGTTTCTGACACTGTTAACAAAAAATGCTATAACTTTATAACGGTTAAAGATAGAGGGGTCATGTAGAACATTAATTGTACCCAAATGAGCTGTACTATCACCCATTATCGTATGTACCATGAGTCGTGGGACACCCTGTATAGATCGTTCTATCGACTCAAATAAAGATTTCATACATTTTTCTGAATTTGATGTGTTTTTTATTTAAATCAAATCCGAAAGCTCTTAAAAATCACCCTTTATTTCTTGGCCGCACATACACGGATTCCAGGAATCCAACGAAACTCCATAAAGAAAATGACAGCTGCGAAAGTTGTCATTCATTCTTTTGTATGGAAGGGATTCTGCATTCGCTGATTTCAGAATTTAAATTAATTCAAAATTCATGAAAAAATTAAAAATATTTTTTTTTTTATAAATTTAACAATATGATTTTTTGGGTTCATAAGGTCACCCACACACGAAGCGTCCGAATCTATTTTTTTTATTCTTCGCTCTGTCATATTCAACGAGCGAATAAACTTAAATTCTGAAATCAGCGAATGCAAAATCCCTTTCCTACAAAAGATTGATTATCGCATCTTAAATTCAAACCGTCAAGTATAAAGGAGGTTTTATAGGACAAAAATAGCAGAATTTCAGCTGATTTTCCGAATGAAGGGAACATAATTTTTCGTCCTTTTGTTCTTTCAACAAATTATTTTCGAGCCTGCAAATGCCAAAATTAATAACTTGCCGTTGGAAACTCTAAATATACTAAACAACCTTTGCTAAATTTGTATCAGATCAAAGTACCGATTAAATTAATTTATTGGCAAAATTTTCAAGGAAAACCAATGTTGAAATTTACCCAGTGGCGGCTCGTGAAGTACAGAGCCGGGTGGGCAGATTTACCATCAGGAAAGAATACTATACATGAATATCCACACTGTTTTTTAATGCGTTAAAATTGTGCTCTTTGTTAGTCAGTCCATTTTTATGTTTTTAAGCTTGTTGTATCTACGTATGTATTAGGTGAATAGAGTTTTTTTTACAAATCAGTTATGCTCAATCGCACTATGAAAATGCATACAGATAGCTACAGTTCGGAATCCTACATTACATAAATTTTTTTTGGCAGAGAACGGTCGCAATGTGGAAAAATAATCCAGTATTTACCTTTCAAATGGACCAGCAATAGTCGCGACAATATTTCAATAACATTTTATTCAATAAGTAAATATTAAGCACTGCTCATTTTGATGATAATTCGAATTTGGATACCTCTTTCTTTTTTTTCATTTGAGGCTAGAAAAGGCAACCCAAACGGATCACCTAATGATTAATTGTAATGATATATTAAATTATGATGAGACATTATGTCCGAAAGTTTGTTTACTTAAAATTATTTTTTTTTTTAAAGCAATGCCAACATTCTTTCGCACAATAACAGAACATACCTAGAAATCTTCCTGAATAAATAATTTATCAAAGACAATTCCTGTAAATTTATATGGACTTTCAAGCTGCTATGTATTTCTACAATTATGCAAATAAAATGCACTGCCCAGCAAGAGCTAGCGGGGAGGGTTTAGATTCCTCTTGCCATGGGAGGAAAAAGGTGTGAGGAATAGAAGTGGGATTTTTTTCTATATCATGCACATGCAATAACATAACAACAAAAAAAATCATTTTTTTAAGTACATACAAACTAAATTTAAAACTTCCAGATCATATAGAGGAGAAAATATAAATAGGTACATATCTATATTAAGCAAAATACATATTAGATCAAATAAATAAGATTTTAATATTAATCCCATCACCAAAATAAATATTTTATAATAGTAATTAATAACACTAAAATGTAGGGAATCAGAGAAAAGCGATTAGTGTTTTCTAAAAACATACGTAACAAATAAAAAATAAAAAAAACGGCCGTTGATAACGTTATCATGCACTACTGCTACAAGAACGAGTATAACGCCTCCAAACCACTTCAAAAAAGGAAGAAAATCTGACAAACATACACGCACAAATTAAATACTCTACAATGCACCATGCACAAATTAAATGCGAAACGGCCTAATTGTTGTATCCATGCACTACGCGTACGCGATATGCTACGAGTATCTAACTACTAGAACAGCTCCACGGGCCACGCGCTCGCGAACGTTGCAGAAGTTCATGGATACCTACTAGTGTGTAGTAAAGGGCATGCCCTTAAGTGAAGTTCAGATACTTTCAATGCGCATGCGTTGAACGTATAAGAACATTCATCGTGTCTCTATGTGCTATGGAATAGCTATAGAATAGATTGATAGTACATGTGGGCAGAAAGACATTCTGCCCCAGGTTGAGATGATGATGTTGATATGATGAGCAGATACATGACGGAAGTATGAATGGGCGCAATGCAAAGTACATAATGGTTGGTGATTCACGCGTGCGCTTCTATTAATTATTCAACTGATATCAATATGAGCTTTCGCTTATGTAGAGGAGAGGAGTTTTTTATATTGGCAATTTAATCGTGATTAAGTACTAATGAATGGCTATTGTCATTTTAAGGAAAGTTACGTTACGTTAAGTTAGATATGAATGTAGGTACCGAAGTGAATCAATTATGTTCTAAGAAATAATTTTTATTTTTAGCTAGCATTTTGTAGGGTGGGCAGTGCCCTACCTGCCCACTTAGACCGGCCGCCCCTGAATTTACCTATATGTACCTACTTTTAATACCTGTATTTTCGAAGCGCATTTAATATTTGAAACCCAAGAGAGAACGGGTTATGCGAAATTTCATGAAGTGAAAAGTTTGGTTCAAGTGAATAGGGAGGTCGACAGTTTTATTTTATCGCGATAAATTTGACAGGTTTTCAAATTTTTACGCTACGGATAACGGTAAAAGTTTTATGCATTTCGCTCTGTGAAAGATTGAAGAACGCTTAGGAAACAGATAGCTTGAAACTAATGCGTACTTATTAATGGTCAACATGACATGGAAATGGAAAATCATATTTTTTAGATTGATATTCATGCCCTTTAACGTCTGAGAATAGCAATTAGCGGGCATTTTTCTAATGGAAGCAATATGATCATTCCATCATCTTATCTGATCTGTAATTTGTTTCCTTGAAGCTACTGTCGAAAAAATCTTGTCATCATATGTCATATGCTCTGCATCACATTTTCCACAGAAACATCAAGAGAGGACTTCATGATTAACACACTTTGAATCGTCAAATTCCGAGTTGACGAAATGAAGACCATCGAGCTAACGAAAATAAGCGTAGCTTTTATGTTGCTTACTGTATAAAATCATACTGGTATTTATTGAATCCAATTCTTTCATTTATGGAACTGACTTTTCTTTTTTGTCGTACCTGCTAAAAATGAGGGTGCTGAGGTTAGTTCATAAGAAATTTTTTTTAACCCTTCTGTCGGCACAAAGGTCTGGCCAGACCTTTGGCACTATATTTTGTTCATAAAAAATGATAGTGAAATCGCAGCGACTTCATATTTCTAGATATCCTAGAATAATATGTTTAGAAGCATTTTGCAAAAATTTGAATAAATCGGTTGAAGTTTTGAGTATGTTTTTGATGATTTTCAATTTATAGTGCTTTTTGATACCCAATAGGTCTGGCCAGACCTACAGTTTTTCCCCCCATTCTTCTCTTGAGGTAAAAGGTGCAAATGTGAAATTCTCTTAAAATTATCCTATTTATGATGTAAGAATGTCATTAAAATTCAATTTGTACTATAAACGATAAAAATTTCTCAGATTTTTCTCTGAAAAGCGGTGAAGCTCGGGAAATAAGTATGCCTAATTTCATCACGATTTATAACATCATCCAATCAACTGAGATTTGATTCAAGGAAATTCAAACCAGTTTTTCTCCTTTGTAATAGTTAGGACTAAGTATGAGAGACTTACAAACGTCTTTCTAAATAGATTTGATCAAGAAATTTACGAAAAATTTAAAATGAAATGATTTTTGCGCTTGAAAATTCCCTATTTCTTTCCACCTACTTTCCTAAATCTGCAGACTAATATCGAGGTAAAATCTACTAACAAACTCCACAGTATATCTAGGTCTCTACCTCAAGTAACATAACAACGATTGAGAAATATGAAAAATTCACAATAAACACAATTATTAGGACAGTTATTTCTCACATACTTCTTTCTATATTTCTTGAACGAAATACCGGATTTCAGTAAGTCGACCCCAACGGACTGGTCTACACAAGGCTCCGGCCGGAATAACAGAATATAACCATAGAAATTTGCAGAAAAATCACAATGACCAACAATTTATTCACAATGCGTTTTTTTTTTGCATTCTTACGACCATCATAAAATGTAATCCAGTTCAATGTCATATTGTTTTATAATATGGAACAGACTTAAGCGCATAATATTTTCCCCCTTGGATTTGAATTTTCAATTGTTATTCACTTGAACGTCTCCGGCCGCTATACCAAACAATTCCTCGAATTCAACATATTACAGTTCCCATCAGCTCGTGCACGTGTTGTTGTCGAAAGCAAAATATTACCGAAAAATAAGAAAATTCAAAATGCCGACCATTTTCAATCTTCTTCGAAATTAATCCATGCAAATAATAAGACAATTATCTTGCTGGCCTTTCGAAAACAAATATGGAGCCATCAAGGTCCACTCGTATTTTCCAATAAATCGCTAAATCGCACTTGGAAACATTTTCAAATCCGCCTAATAAGCCAATTAATCGATTTACGATCCAATGCATTCGAAAATCAATGCCATACATGCTCTTCAGTCAAATGCACGAAAACAGCAAATTATAAAGTTCTCATTCGCATAATATCCGCCGATCCACCATACCACCATATGTATCCTTGTTTGAGAGTTTTGGTTGTTATCTATCTGTCGAAAAAAAAAAAGGAAATAAATAGAATAAAAAATTGCGCGCGTCACCCTGGAAACTATACATCGTTAAAAATTTCTTGTTCGTTGCCTTCTAATGTTTCCGTAAAAAAAAAAATGCGAAAAACACCCTTGGAAAAAAATCCCTGCATTTAAAAAAAACATGTTTGTGTGGTATATACCATCCATATAGGTTGGCCGGGAATATCCACCAATCCACCATAGAATAGAGAAATTTTTCGAAAAATCCCAAACACTCTCAACACACCACACACCGTTGTTCGTCGCCCACCACTTTTCAATTGAGTTTTCTTTTTTCTCTGGTATCTATTCTGTATTTTGAACGAAGTACCAAGTACCTACATACTTGTATATATGGGCCCTTGTCCTAGGGTTTTTTCTTGTTTGCCTGGTTGTTCGCACAATGTTCTCGTTTTGGTTTGCCTCAGTTTGTTTGTGTGTGTGCGTGTGTTTGTTGTTTGCAAAAAAGTTCTGTGATTTTCACTAGGCAAATCCACAACGTATACGCAAATAAAACAAAAAAACGGGATAAATACTAATTTAAAGTTTCGGTTTAAAAAGAATGAGGAGAGACAAAGAGAGAGAGAGAGAGAAAAGCGGAGAGGAAAACGAACCAAACTGAACTGACAAAATGAAAAGAAAAGTTGAAACAAAAAAGTGAAAGAAGCATTTTCCGTGTGCACAGAAATTTCATTGGAAATTTTGAAGCAAGCTGTGGCAAAAAAATGACTAGGTAAAAGTTAAACATTAATTTCACCTGTTCTCATTTCGCTCTTGCTGAGCAGGGATTTGGAGCGACACTTTTTTTTTCGCTCCGGTCCGCTCCCGCTCCGACCGATATGAAACCGCTCCGCTCCAGCGCTCCGCTCCGACTAAATTTTTTTTCGCTCCGCTCCGCTCCATTACAAACATAAAACAAAACTTCATTGTTTTTAGTAAATATTTAAAATTTTCCGCGAATTCATCAATTCAACTTATATCTTCTTACGTATTATAGAATATGGCTTAAAAGGTGCGTTTTATTCGATAAAGTACAGAACAGGATAGCACCAATTTCGTACAAATTTGAACATAAAATTGAGTTGTTCTAGATAGGGTGTCCGGAAACTAAACTGTCGCATAAGCGCACCGAAATATGATTATTAATGTCATTTCCAGCAAAATAGGTGTACCGGGAATGTCCTGAATTCCTAACTCCTTAGCTACCAAAAGCATTTAAAGATTTTACAAAAATGCTACCACTAAGACCTCCGTCGGAAAAAAATTTATTTGAAGTAAGATCACAAAATTTTGTCTTTGAAGCTTTTTTACACAGCTTAAACTGCCTATACAATTTTTTTTTGGTTTTATTCTTAGGAAAAATTGTTGGCCACGACCGAAAGAAAATATGTAGGTAATATGAGTATTAAATTTTTGAAAAATCTGTAAATGTCTGTGGTAGCTGAAGAACTAATAATTCGGGCTTTTTTATACTCCTTTTTGCTGGAAATATCACCAGGAATCATATTTGGGTGCCTTTATGCGATCGTTTTCGGACATCCCGTATAGAACCAGATCTGTTAAATTGTTATGGAAGCTGTCCTGTACTCCATTCAATAAAATGCACCTAATAACTAATTTAAATTAAAACGGGCGTTTCATTCAGCGAGTACAGGACAGGACTTTTCTGTCATGGATGATCTTGAATTTTTTAATAATTAAGAGTGATGATTATGATGACTAAACGCAAAACCTCTTTTATCACAATGAATTTCACAATAATCCGAAATTTTGCAAGTCTCTCAACGAATTCTTCGCCTTTAAATCGTCCAAAATCATCAAATAGTGCCATAAAATGAAAAATTTCGTCGAAAAAATTCAATTTTTGATCTCGGAATTTTCTTGATTCTTTACTTCGGAGCGGAGCGGAGTGGAGCGGAGTGGAGCGGAGTGGAGCGACTTTCAAAGCAAAAATCGCTCCGCTCCAGCCTGCCGAAAACCGCTCCACGCTCCGCTCTTTCGCTCCGAAATTTAAGGTCGCTCCGCTCCGCTCCAAATCCCTGTTGCTGAGGCCGGTCGAAGCGGTCGCCCAGGGCCACCACTCCATGGAACCTCTACTTTTCAGGGGCCACCATCTGATGCTAAATCAATGGAATAGCTGGGCGATGTTGTCAAATAACGAGACCGAGGCTAATTTCGGGCGCGGCCGAAATTTGAATACCCGTCACACTTGATTGAAACTTAAGGTTCTTTTGTGTTAATAATTTCTACCACAATCCTATGACGTGTTCCGATTCCATCTGTTCCAGCCCGAGCTGTCTAGGGCACAACAACAGTCAAGTGCGTGGATATATTTTGAGGATTTACTACTTGGGTCCTATCAACCCTAATGCTGCATACACACTGTCAATCCAAATCCATTTTTAGGTTTTTTTAGATTTAAAAAAAAAACCCTGATGAAATCGGTTTTGTCTGTCTGTCCGTCTGTTCATCTGTCCGTCCGTCCGTCCGTCTGTTCACTCTCGCAATCGCGAACGGCTTAACCGATCGTCATGAAATTTGGTAGGAATGTGTAGAATGGTAACAGTCTTTGGCACGAAATACTTAAAAGTTGGTAGGGCAAAAATAACAGGGTGTCCCGGACATTTGAAAATTTGTTTATTAAATAACTCGCGAATGGCTTAACCGATCGTCCTGTATTTTGGTAGGAACGTGTAGAATAGTAACAGTCTACTAAGAAGTTGGTAGGGCAAAGATAACAGGGTGTCCCGGAGGTTAAAAAAGTTGTTCACTAAATAACTCGTTTAGCCGATAGTAATGAAATTTGGTAGGAATATGTAGAATCATAACAGTCTTCAGCACGAAATACTTAGACGTTGGTAGGACAAAGCTAACAGGGTGTCCCGGAGATTTGAAAAAGACGACCTTTTTTAGTTTTTATCGGTTATGGACGTATGGATACTCAAATCAAAGAACTCGATGGGTACATTTCATATCAGTTGCTTTTTTTTTTTAGTTTGGAGTAATGGTAACTGAGTTACAGCCAATAAATTCAGTTAATATGTGTAGCCATGACACATAGTAAATCTATTTTTGGATTCCTCGCGTTTATTTAGACCATAAATCCAAAAATAAATTTACAAGCAGCATTTCATTAATATTGTGCATAATTCTTATTTATTATACCTTTAAAATATACGTGCAAAATTATTCACTATGTCACTATTCAATATATCCAAAATCTAAAAAACCGTATTGCGGGCGCAGCCCTCTGTACGCCGGTATTTTTTTTGATTTTCCTTTTGTCAAAATCAACGAAAATGTATGAATTTCCAGAACGAAGAATACAAAAAATTGGATTCAGACGCTTCGTTTGTGGGCAGCCTAAGTTTGTAACCTGCTAGACAATTGAAAAAATACCAACGTACAGAGGGCTGCGCCCGCAATACGAGGGTTTTTTAGAATTTTGATGCATAGTGAATATTTTTTGTACAAATATTTTGTAAGCAATAGATAAGAATTGTGCACAACATTAACGAAATGCTTCCTGTAAATCTATTTTTGGATTGGTCTAAATAAACGCGTTCCACCTTTAATTGAACCAATCCAAAAATAGATTGACTATTTACCCAGTTTGTATAAAAGTACTCCAAGGCAAATCTACAGGCATTTTTCGATTTAAGATTTCTGATGGCCTTTGAGCAAAAAGGACGTAAGGATGGCTTGGGTTTATATATGAACTAAATTAGCTGTAAATCTACTGTTACTGTTTTTAAAATCAAGGAAAAGCAACTTATATTAAATGATTCCATTGTGTCCCTTGACATAAGAGCCCACGCAAGCTTTCTTATGAGTATTGAACAAGTATACTTTTGCAGCTATTCAGGGACACCCTGTTAACTTGGTCCTATAAACTTCAAAAATATTTGTGGCAAACACTATTGCCATTCTATGCATTTCCACCAAATTCCATGTTCATTGTTTCATCAAGTTAAAAGATATGCATTGAAGAAATGCAAGAGGCTTCCCTTGCATTGTGAAAGGCCCTTACTAAATACTTACTTGGCTATATTTCCGGTTTGGATACAGTTATTCGCATGAAAATTCGTAGACATATTCCCTATGAAATTTTCTAAAAATCCTTAGCAGAATTTCCATATATGGAAACCTAAGAGGGGCTACACACGAACAAATTGAAATTTTGCAAATTTACTGTTATGTTCTTTTCCTTAGCAAAAGTCAACAGTCTTAATATTTAACGTATATAAGGCCATACAAACCAATCTTTGTGCAAAGTTTCATATCGATCCCTATAACGGTTTAGAAAAACGGAGCTCGAAAAGGAAGTTTAACTTTAAACGCCAATAACTTTTTTTACCGTTACTCGAAACTGCAAAATTTTTATTGATATGAGATGTACTCGTTTAGATCTTTGATTTAAATACCCATACGTCAATGTCCGATACAAACTAAAAAAGTCGACTTTTTTCAAACGTGCGGGACACCCTGTTATCTTCTTCCTACCAACTTCTAAGGTATATGTGCCAAAGACTGTAACCATTCTACACATTCCTACCAAATTTCATGACAATCGGTTGAGCCGTTCGCGAGTTATTTAGTGAACAGACGTATCTCGCTAAATATTGAGCGCAGATGGGTCAAAGTTGGCATTTATTGGGTCGCCTTTGGGAGGCTGTACCTTTTGAACGGTGATAGCTAGGACTCTGGTTGTTTCAGCAAAACGTAGCTCTCAATGCGCTCTACATCGACTTTTTCAAAACCCATTTTCGGAAATTTTCATTTGAAATCACAAAAATGCAAATATCTCGCTAAATATTGAGCGCAGATGGGTCAAACTTGGCATTTATTGGGTCGCCTTTGGGAGGCTGTATCTTTTGAACGGTGATAGCTAGGACTCTGGTTGTTTCAGCAAAACGTAGCTCTCAATGCGCTCTACATCGACTTTTTCAAAACCCATTTTCGGAAATTTTCATTTGAAATCACAAAAATGCAAATATCTCGCTAAATATTGAGCGCAGATGGGTCAAAGTTGGCATTTATTGGGTCGCCTTTGGGAGGCTGTATCTTTTGAACGGTGATAGCTAGGACTCTGGTTGTTTCAGCAAAACGTAGCTCTCAATGCGCTCTACATCGACTTTTTCAAAACCCATTTTCGGAAATTTTCATTTGAAATCACAAAAATGCAAATATCTCGCTAAATATTGAGCGCAGATGGGTCAAAGTTGGCATTTATTGGGTCGACTTTGGGAGGCTGTATCTTTTGAACGGTGATAGCTAGGACTCTGGTTGTTTCAGCAAAACGTAGCTCTCAATGCGCTCTACATCGACTTTTTCAAAACCCATTTTCGGAAATTTTCATTTGAAATCACAAAAATGCAAATATCTCGCTAAATTTTGAGCGCAGATGGGTCAAAGTTGGCATTTATTGGGTCGCCTTTGGGAGGCTGTATCTTTTGAACGGTGATAGCTAGGACTCTGGTTCTTTCAGCAAAACGTAGCTCTCAATGCGCTCTACATCGACTTTTTCAAAACCCATTTTCGGAAATTTTCATTTGAAATCACAAAAATGCAAATATCTCGCTAAATATTGAGCGCAGATGGGTCAAAGTTGGCATTTATTGGGTCGCCTTTGGGAGGCTGTATCTTTTGAACGGTGATACCTAGGACCCTGGTTGTTTCAGCAAAACGTAGCTCTCAATGCGCTCTACATCGACTTTTTCAAAACCCATTTTCGGAAATTTTCATTTGAAATCACAAAAATGCAAATATCTCGCTAAATATTGAGCGCAGATGGGTCAAAGTTGGCATTTATTGGGTCGCCTTTGGGAGGCTGTATCTTTTGAACGGTGATAGCTAGGACTCTGGTTGTTTCAGCAAAACGTAGCTCTCAATGCGCTCTACATCGACTTTTTCAAAACCCATTTTCGGAAATTTTCATTTGAAATCACAAAAATGCAAATATCTCGCTAAATATTGAGCGCAGATGGGCGATTTCATAAGGGTTTTTTGAAAAAATTCTAAAAAACCCTAAAAAGCGACACTTTATTAATTCAACTCTTTTCCTTGTTTCAGCTTTAAATTTAAGTGTGCTCTAATCTAAATCCTTCAATTTTGAGAAAGTTTGTACTTAATATTAAATTTAATACAGCAATATTGGCAGGACTCCTTTCAAACCAAATGTAGCCTCTGCACCACAGCCCTAATGACCGTGTATGTACCGCATGCAAGATAAAATATTTTAGTCTTCAAAGACATATACAGGCCGTACTATAGCTAGCTTGAACTAAGTTTAGTACATCTTGCAAACTATTTTGTACGTGGTAGGGTACTATCACCAAAAATGTTTATAGATAGTTTATTTGCAGAGGTACTTAACGGTTTTTTTTGCCCATATGGTACTTGGCAAGGAAAAGGGTGAGTCGGATTACAAATCGCGGCTACAATTACAGCAAATAGCGCAGCCATGCCATTTGAGGATCCGGATTGTCTCATGAACTTTCAAAGATCTTAGGACAATATTAAATTTGTTTATCAGAGGGACCTGGTGAAAGAGGAACAGTAAATTTAGTCAGAGAAAAATGTTGTATCTCCTACAAATCCAATAAATTTTTTAGTATTTGTTTTGACCTCGAAAAGTGTACATGTCTTCTTGTCTACAAAAAATATCTGGAGTGTTGTTTTTCGCAGTCGTGCTGTTTTTATGTTTCGCGAAATCTTTCATGTGGCTTTTGGACCCCTAAGTCCCGTGCCAACATTTTCCAAAATTTAGATTTTCAAATATTTTTATGAAAAGGGAAAATCCCAACTTTGGATTTTAAAATTCGACTTTTAGTACTTCTCCCGAGTTTAATTTTCGGGGCATTGGTTTGTATGACAGTCCTATGATATGGTGCTCCGATTACATCAGTTCCTAGATATGTTTTGAAGCTTTATTAGGACCACACTAGGTGAAGTTAGGTGAAAAGAACATTTTTTTTTAGGAGAACCCAATTTTCAGGGGTTGGTTTGTAACACAGCCCTATGACGCAGTGCTCTGATTCTCTGGATATGTTTTGAGGATTTACTAGGAACACACTTGGATGAAATTTTGTTAATATTGGAAAGAAAGAAAAAAAATTCTTACTAGAAGCTAAATTTTGGTGGTTGGTTTGTATGACAGCCCTATGACGAAGCGTACTTGGATGAAGTTTGGTTAAGATTGGTTCAAAAAAAAAAGTTTTTCTTAGAAGAAACTAATTTTGGATTTTGGGTTTATATGGCAGCCCCATGACGCCGTGGTCCGATTCCATTCATTCCGACACATATACAGGGTACACTAAAAAGAAACTTCTGTACAAAATTTCAGACTGATAGCTTCAAAACTGAGGAACTAGTTTGTATTGAAACAGACGGACAGACAGACAGACGGACAGACGGACATCGCACAATTGATTTCTCTCGTCACACTGATCAATAATATGTATACTTTTCATAGTCGGAGGTGCTTCCTTCTGTGCGTTACAAACTTCATGACAAAGTTAATATACCCTTTCACATAGTGACGGGTATAAATTTGCTTATTGTGAATGTTTTGCATGTTACTATTCTACTCTAACTGAAGTTCGACTTCCAAGTTTTTGGCTTACATACTAATCGTCTTTGAATTTCCTTAATGTTGACATGTATACACGGTGAAACTTGATATCAAGGAGGGTGGTTCGCCCTATATATCATCTAACGATAAAATCTACTTAGTGCATCTCGTTTCGATTTTCATCTCATTTTCAGCTGCCATTTTGTCATATATATCTTTTCATTATTATACTTTTACTTTGCAAAAGGCATTCGGTCCTTGTTGTGTTATTTCGTTCGTTCTACTTTCATTTCTCCTTTTGTTTCTGTTGCGAATATACTTTCAGCTGCTTTTTGCCTTCTCCGACCATCCTACAAACCACCTCGCCCCACGCAAACTGTGTGCTCCCGTTCCCGTTTCTTTTCATTTTTTTTTTCTATCTCGGGTACAACTCATTTTGCATAATTCGAAGGCTGAAAGTTGGCCATCTGTAATCTCAAAGAAAAGTAAACTCTTAATATTTTGCTCGTCTGCTGTGCTTCTTGTGGCCCTCTTGGCCGTGTCATCATCATCGTTGTTGTCCTTGTCGTCCTGTGTGTCCTCCTAGATCGCATGCAAGCTGAAAATCTTTCATACTCATTTTCCTTTGCTACTAAACATTTTTTCATTCTCTGTGTGTTCTTTCATTTCTATATCTTAAAAAGTTAATACCGTATAGAGTCGTAAGATACTTTATAAAGTGCAAATGAAATAGAAAGGAGATTTCAATCTCGTTTGGATATTTTTTGTTTTTTTTTTCTGTTCGGTTTTTGGTCGTCTCTCCCTTGTCCCCCGCTTTGGTATTCTGTCTTCTGTTGGAGAGATCCTTTTACCCGACGACACGGGGCCCCAAATTCAACTTCTGATGCTTTCAACTTTCATTTATATGTATCTCCGTATACTGACAAATGATTGTGTGTTGAGAAGGGATATGGCAAATGACTCTGTGAAGAAAAGTTGAAGAGTATGGGGTCCCTACTATACACATCTCTGCGCGTATATATAGTCGAAGCGAAGATATTATACACTTTTGCCGGGGACTAATCGAAAAACAAAAGCAGCGGAGCTCTATCCTGCAGAAAACTTTGTGAAAGTCGTTCGCTTGCTATTCGGGCATCAAGAGCAGAAGTAGCAGCGGCAGTAGCAGCATCTGCGAATAAAAGCAGAGCAGGATTACAGTCTGTATATGACTGTTATATGTATGTCAGCGCGGGGCTCTTGCAAGGATACAACAACGTCATGGAAATAATAAAATAATGCACGAGCAAAGAACATAAAAAAAAGAGAAAGAGGAACAGCAGAAAACGGAAAAATGCTAAAGTGAAATTCGATGTTCTACGCGGCTTCTGTATGGGAAGTAACTAACTGTCAAGGATAACTGTATAGACAACAAGGAACGACAACAATTCCAACAAGTTTTACGCAAAAAGGGGCTCCGAATTCTTTTCAAAAATGTTACAAAATTCCCGATTTTGGTCCCGGATGAAAAAAAGCTGTAAGCAAGCTTTACTACAGAGCAGTACACTTGCCGCGTCATCACAATCATAGAAAAGTTTCGTTTTTGAATTTACTCGGTAAATACGCGAGTACGTAACGCAACGGTTACGTTCGTCTACATACCTTGTACGTATTACAACACGCCTTGCCGTGTAATGCGCTCTGTCTGTATGTGCCCTAGGTACGTACGTATCCTCGAGCTCATCTCCAGAGAAATTGTTCTCGTTGATTTCTTACGCCACGTTGCCTCATCCTTTTTAATATTTTCTCTTTTTTTTTTTGTCTATCTTTCGAGCAAACGTCCATATATCTCTATTTTGTGTACGACTTTAGCGATTTTCGCTACGCTCTGGTATGGAGGGAAGAATTGCTTGGCAAGGGATCGAACAATACTCGCATAAAAGCACAGTCATAGCATATCAGAGCACAGCAAATAGGAAAACTTTTGATATACTCTCAAGACAAAACACAAGAAAAGTCGAGAACAAAAACAAAAAAAAAAAGTGGCCGTTAAGTGTTTAAAGAAGAATTGATGATGGTTGTACAACGGCAGTTTCTTTGAATACTCCACTTTAATGGTATTTCTATTTATGAGCCCGACGATCGCTGCCGCGATTCGTTCATCTCTCTGGGCGCTCTCACTGCGTGCAATGGGGTGCTCTCTGGCTCTTGCTCTTGGATACTTGAGGAAAACAAATGAAAAAGTTAGACGCACATTTTTGAAGTTTATCTTGTAATTTCCAATCTTTGGCGTTTTCTCGTTATACTCTGCTGCTGGTATAGTACATTAAGGGGAGAATGAGAAGGATAGGGATTAGGCAAAGTTTCAAGTGTTTTTCCAATGAACGTCGAAAATATATACGATACACGCGATTATCGCGATTAGGTTCAATTGAAGCTGAAGTCCCTGTGATAATACATAATGACGTTGGCAAGGACGTGAATAATTGGCTTTTTTTGCTTACGTGGACATTCGTCGCAACCGTCGAAACAGAAAAACCTCAAGGGTATAATCTCCCAACTATAGGAATTTTACAAAACTGAACACTGTTTTTTCAGGATTACGCCTCCTGCCGCCTAGGATATATGAATAGCGCCGCCTAAAGGGTTACGACTCTTCTGACTTTCGGCAGCTGTTGATTATCTACATGTGTGCGAATTACCGTTCACGCATGACTAACAGAATGAGTACAAAACCAAACCTTATCCGAAGCAGAACAAAGCACAGACCGAAGGATACATGCAGCGCCTGCTCTAGCAATTACGCCGCGCGCCGCCCCGGGCAAGAGCACAATTTGCCGCATCTTACTTTAAGTGTACTATACCAGGCACATTGATAGTACATATAGTATGTAGACCAGTGGTTCCCAATATTTTTCAGTTCGTGCCCCCCTTGCAAAGTGTGGTGCTGATACTGGCTGTGCTCATCTGCGATCGCTTTCGAAGCTTTTAGGATGTGCTTGCACCAGAATTTCACCGTACCACCCGACATCCAATGGAGCGTTAGAACGATGGCATACCCTTCTTTAGAGGCGGCGATAATGTGCGACCAGAGCGATAGCGACTGGATGGATGCGTTCCTTACTGTTTTGTCGGGTTTGCGTACTCCCCTCCACGACATGTCAGGCGTGGAGTCAGAGATCTCGAGAGAGATGTCAACACGAGTTGAAATATTCAGTTGATCGTCTCAATCAAAACGGTCTGAAAGGGCCCTCTAAAAATTTGAGGCTCCTTGTGTTTGCTCGCTACGCTCGCAACGGCCTCTTTACAGTGTTCTACGAGAACATTTTAAAGGCGAGGTGCGAGCGGTGAGCCCACACAAGGCGTGTTCAAATATTCTACCGGTAGAGGCGCCTTGAGAATGTTCTCGTGGAACACTGTAAAGAGGCGAGGTGCGAGCGCAGCGAGCCGACAAAAGGCGCCTCAAATTTTTTAGAGAGCCCCTTACAGACGTTCCTTATACAGACCACCGACAGAATTCTTTAACACCCTTTGTGTCGGCTTACCGCTCAGGAACATTCTTAAGGCGAGGTGCGAGCGGTGAGCCGACATAGGCGGTGGTCTGTATAAAAACCTTCTGTAAAGGGCCCTTTAAAAATTTTAGGCGCCTTGTGTCGCCGTGCCTATTTACACGCTCGCACCTCGCCTTACGAATGATCCCGCGGAATAATGTGAAGAGGCTACTGATAGAATATTTGAACACACTTTGTGTGGGCCCACCGCTCGCTACGCTCGCAACTCGCCTCTTTACAGTGTTCCACGAGAACATTCCAAAGGCGAGGTGCGAGCGTAGCGAGCCAACACAAGGTGCCTCAAATTTTTAGAGGGCCCTTTTCAGACGTGTTCGATAGAGACGACCGATAGAAATTTGAACACGCGTTGTGTCGGCTCACCGCTCGCTACGCTCGCACCTCGCCTTAAGAATGTTCCTGCGGAATAGTTTGAAGAGGCGAGGTCCGAGCGAAGCGAGCGGTGAGCCGACACAAAGCGTGTTCAAAAATTCTGTCGGTCGTCTATCAAAAACGTCTGAAAAGGGCCCTCTAAAAATTGGAGGGGCCTTGTGTTGGCTCGCTGCGCTCGCACTTCGCCTCTTTACAGTGTGCCACAAGAACAGGCGCCTCTACCGATAGAAAATTTGAACACACCTTGTGTGGTCTCACCGCTCGCTACGCTTGTACCTCGCCTTAATAATGTTCTCGTTGAACACTGTAACGAGGTTTGGTGCGAGCGCGGCGAGGTGCAATCGCAGCGAGCCGACACAAGGCGCCTCAAATTTTTAGAGGGCCCTTTTCAGACGTGTTTGATAGAGATGACCGACAGAAATTTGAACACGCTTGTGTTTAGATTCTTACTGTGGAATACAGTAAAGACGCGAGGTGCCAGGTTCGAGCGTAGCGAACCGACAAAAGGCACCTCAAATTTTTAGAGAGCCCCTTACAGACGTTCCTTATACAGACCACCGAAAGAATTCTTTAACACCCTTTGTGTCAGCTCACCGCTCGCTACGCTCGCACCTCGCTTCCTCATAGTATTCCGCAGGAACATTCTTAAGGCGAGGTGCGAGCGGTGAGCCGACATAGGCGGCCGTCTGTATAAAAACCTTCTGTAAAGAGCCCTTTAAAAATTTTAGGCGCCTTGTGTCGCCGTGCCTATTTACACGCTCGCACCTCGCCTTACGAATGTTCCCGCGGAATTCTGTGAAGAGACGCCTTTACCGATAGAAAATTTGAACACGCCTTGTGTGGGCTCACCGCACGCTACGCTCGCAACTCGCCTCTTTACAGTGTTGCACGAGAACATTCCAAAGGCGAGGTGCGAGCGTAGCGAGCCAACAAAAGGCACCTCAAATTTTTAGAGAGCCCCTTACAGACGTTCCTTATACAGACCACCGACAGAATTCTTTAACACCCTTTGTGTCGGCTTACCGCTCGCTACGCTCGCACCTCGCTTCCTCATAGTATTCCGCAGGAACATTCTTAAGGCGAGGTGCGAGCGGTGAGCCGACATAGGCGGTGGTCTGTATAAAAACCTTCTGTAAAGGGCCCTTTAAAAATTTTAGGCGCCTTGTGTCGCCGTGCCTATTTACACGCTCGCACCTCGCCTTACGAATGATCCCGCGGAATAATGTGAAGAGGCTACTGATAGAATATTTGAACACACTTTGTGTGGGCCCACCGCTCGCTACGCTCGCAACTCGCATCTTTACAGTGTTCCACGAGAACATTCCAAAGGCGAGGTGCGAGCGTAGCGAGCCGACACAAGGCGCCTCAAATTTTTAGAGGGCCCTTTTCAGACGTGTTTGATAGAGATGACCGACAGAAATTTGAACACGCTTGTGTTTAGATTCTTACTGTGGAATACAGTAAAGACGCGAGGTGCCAGGTTCGAGCGTAGCGAACCGACAAAAGGCACCTCAAATTTTTAGAGAGCCCCTTACAGACGTTCCTTATACAGACCACCGAAAGAATTCTTTAACACCCTTTGTGTCAGCTCACCGCTCGCTACGCTCGCACCTGGCTTCCTCATAGTATTCCGCAGGAACATTCTTAAGGCGAGGTGCGAGCGGTGAGCCGACATAGGCGGCCGTCTGTATAAAAACCTTCTGTAAAGAGCCCTTTAAAAATTTTAGGCGCCTTGTGTCGCCGTGCCTATTTACACGCTCGCACCTCGCCTTACGAATGTTCCCGCGGAATTCTGTGAAGAGACGCCTTTACCGATAGAAAATTTGAACACGCCTTGTGTGGGCTCACCGCACGCTACGCTCGCAACTCGCCTCTTTACAGTGTTGCACGAGAACAATCCAAAGGCGAGGTGCGAGCGTAGCGAGCCAACAAAAGGCGCCTCAAATGTTTAGAGGGCCCTTTTCAGACGTGTTCGGTAGAGACGACCGACAGAAATTTAAACACGCTTGAACACAATGTTCCTGCGGACAAGTTTGAAGAGGCGAGGTGCGAGCGAAGCGCGCGGTGAGCCGACACAAAGTGTGTTAAAAAATTCTGTCGGTCGTCTATCAAAAACGTCTTAAAAAGGGCCCTCTAAAAATTGGAGGCGAATTGTGTTGGCTCGCTACGCTCGCACTTCGCCTCTTTACAGTGTGCCACAAGAGCAGGCGCCTCTACCAATAGAAAATTTGAACACGCCTTGGTTTAAGAATTTTCTCCTTGAACACTGTAACGAGGCGTGGTGCGAGCGCGGCGAGATGTGAGCCCACACAAGGCACCTCAAATTTTGAGAGGGCCCATTTCAGACGTGTTCGATAGAGGCGACCGACAGAAATTTGAACACGATTTGTGTCGGCTCACCGCTCGCACCTGGCCTTAAGAATGTTCCTGCAGAATAGTGTGAAGAGGCGAGGTGCGAGCGAAGCGAGCGGTGAGCCGACACAAAGCGTGTTCAAAAATGCTGTCGGTCGTCTCTATCAAAAACGTCTGAAAAGGCCGTCTAAAAATTGGAGGCGCCTTGTGTCGGCTCGCTACGCTCGCACCTCGCCTCTCTACAGTGTGCCACGAGAACATCCTAAAGGCGAGGTGCGAGCGTAGCGAGCGGTGAGTCGACGCAAGATGCCTCTGCCAATAAAAAATTTGAACACGTCTTGTGGGGGCTCTTCGCTCGCTACGCTCGCACCTCGCCTTAAGAATGTTCTCGTGGAACACTGTAACGAGGCAAGGTGCGAGCGCAGCTCTTTTCAGTCGTTTTTGATAGAGACGACCTACAGAATATTTTAACACCCTTTGTGTCGGCTCACCGCTTGCTACGCTCGCACCTTGCCTTAAGAATGTTCCTGTGGAATAGTGTGAAGAGGCGAGGTGCGAGCGAAGCGAGTGTTGAGCTGACACAAAGCGTGTTCAAAAATTCTGTCGTTCGTCTCTATCAAAAACGTCTGAAAAGGGCCCTCTAAAAATTTGAGGCGCTTTGTATCGGCTCGCTACGCTCGCACTTCGCCTCTTTACAGTGTGCCACGAGAACATTCTTAAGGCGAGGTGCGAGCGTAGCGATCGGTGAGCCGATACAAGGCGCCTCTACCGATAGAAAATTTGAACACGCCTTGTGTGGGCTCACCGCTCACTTTGCTCGCACCTCACCTTAAGAATGTTCTCATGGAACACTGTAACGACGCGAAGTGCGAGCGCAGCGAGCCGACACAAGGCGCCTCAAATTTTTAGAGGGCCTTTTTCAGATATTTTTGACATAGACGACTGACAGAATTTTTGAACACGCTTTGTGTCGTGCTGCGATTCTTGTTTTAATCGGAGAAAACAAAATTGTTGGCCATTTTTTTTTGTTGCAACAACGGATTACTCCTGTTGAGTTTCGAAAAAAGTTCGATTCAGAATGATGGTGTTGAAGGAAACCATAATTCATAAACGGCATTAATATTAGAGTTGTGCTCGCGCTCCCTTCCCTAATCGTCACGCGTTTTTTGGAAGGGCACATTCCCGGTTTGGGAACCACTGATGTAGACTCTTACGCACAATTTACCATAGTTTAGCTGGACTTTGTAGACAGTTTGCTTGGAATATCAAAATAAAAGCTAAGTTTTGAATTGTCTGAGCAAAATTGTTTTATCGCTTTCAAGAAAGAATATAAACATATCACACGGGAACATGGCGTCTTTTAAACCCGATTCCGTAGCTTCTCACCAAAATTTCGTTGCGAAACAGGGTCAAAATCGCAAAAAAACGCAAAAACTAAATATGACTATAAATTGTAGCGATACCGCCTAGCGCATTTATAAAGATTAATGTCGCGTTGGACCCACAATCATGTTTTCTCTAACATATGTTCATGGACAGCTTTTTGGCAGAAATGTACAGTTATTCGGAGTGGCTTATAACTCCGAATAACGAATAAAAAAACCGTAAAACTCCGAAAAAAATTGTTTTTCGGCTTTGGCTATGTTTTGCAACGAAATTTAAGTGGTAAGCTACGGATTCAAGTTGAGCAACATAAGAAACAAAAAAAAATTTTACATCACATATTTTGCTGCATTGTGTTTCTTAAAAAAAAAAACAACAACAAAAGAACTTAATTAGGAGATAACTGAGCGAATTGCTTTTTGGGAATGGGGCTTTTTAATTTTTTTTATTGGGGTACTAGATAAAAACTGCCCATAAAATTTGGCGCCTCGGGCTACCGCCCGGCTTGCACCCGCTTAGAGCGGGAGCTGAACACTCTATCTGAATTTTCGCAAAATTCTGCAACGAGGAAAAACCTGTACGATTGTTTGAAAAGCTGTAACTCAATTTTTCCCAGCAGTTTTAACACCTTGAATGCGGAAAACTAAGGTGACAACGACGGTGTCATTTCTACTAATATTTAAAGTTGAAAATATTGGCCCAAATCGAAATCTGTATTTTCACATAAAATAAAATAAAAATGAATGAAAAATGAAAACAAAAACAAGAAAATAAAATTTCAGATTTTTTCCTCGAAACTATCAAAATATAGACTCCTGGATCTGGCCATGCCGATAGGACGATATGTCCGTACGTCGACATCTAATTTGTTTGGAATACCAATTTCGCTCTGACATCAATAAGGCGGCGCGCGTATAGGTCATCACGCATTTATTCGCTCATCTCTCAGCCAGAATAAATCTATTCATAATACTTTTCACTTGGCCTCTTTCGGCGTCCATTATTCTTTCATTGTTCTGCTGCTCTCCCTCCGAAATAGAGATGAATATTTCGCAAAATAAATGAGCAACCCGAATAGGGTGGACAGTTTTTCATTTCATTTCATTTCTCCGTGTAGTTTTTTTTTCATCTTGTTGTATGCCTTCTTGTGATTTTTCCCACCCCTTTATCAAGTTCCCATTCAACTTTTTTTTGCTGAATCTCTATACTTGTATCGGCATTCAGGGCTCGCATATATCCTTTCTATATGGACGAATATGCAGCAATAACCATATCCATACATACAGTATACCCGTCATCGGCTCTAGAATCGTTTGTCAATGATAAATGTTATTAGGGAGGAGGAGGAGGTGGAGCGGGTGGGGAGGATGGATATGAGACCGTCCGATTTCAGGATAAGATTTGATGGTTCGCCGGGAATCGAGTAATCGTATTGACATGCAAGAAAACGACTATCGGACAACGGAACAACTGCGAACAAAAGAAAATGACACAAGGAATAAAAGGAATATTAATTCTTGCCAAGAGTCAATATTACTCTCGGATAAAAATCGTCGTTATGTGTGTGTATCCCTTTTTTTTGGTGTGTGCACAATTTGCTTTGTTCCCATACGATCCTGCACACGGATGGCTAGGCTAGTGCCCAAAATCACCAACGTCGTTCCACACCAAGAGGCAAAAAAAGGGCGCGTCACAGTAAAAGAAAATCGAATGAATGGAAATAAGATGAAAATAGTGTCGATTGTGGAGAGGGAGGGGGATTGGAGGAGGTAATGTGGATATGGTAAGTTATAAGGATTCGGGATGGCTTCTTTTTTTTTCGGGGAACATTATAGCTCTGCTGATTTCGATGAATTTTCGCGGTGGCATCACACTGTATAAAAATACATATATACATATCGACATATGCGAAATGAACCGAAAGCAGCTGCGACGACTAACGAAAAGAAAATGAAGAAAATCGAAAGTTCAAATCACTAACAACGACGACAATCGCATCAAGACTGAGATTAAGGACGAAATTATACGTACATACACACATGTGTGGTATGTTCAGCCGGAAGAGTATGGTGTATGACTGAGCTGTCGTCGTAGTACCTAAGTTGGAGTCTTCCGACATCAATTTCCAACACACAAAGGGTTTAGAGACGAGCGAGAGTGTCGATTGAGGACACAGCCGGCAAGTGTCGGCGTTTGGGTGGGTACTGATACTGATTGTGCATGTCAAGGGGTGGGTAGCAGAATAGCGATTGGCACATTAAAGGCCTCGACTTCGCTTCTTCTTTTAATCTTGCCGTATATCATGCGATTGTCATTTATATAACTTTATAGATTCAATCCAAGTGCTTGGGAAAAAGGATAGTGGTGCGGAAAGAAGCAAGAAGCAGAAGAGGTGGGTGTGTGCACTCGGAAATGACATGCATAGTCGTAAAGTCGGAGATTAGATTTAGCTTTGTGAGGGGTAGGTACTTGTGTGTACTTTTTAATTCAGTGACAACGCATAGTGATTTCATGCCATCAAATGCCATATCATCAGCAATATGTCAGACTCGCGAATCTACACTTTTATAGTTTTGAAGTTACCGATGTTTTGATGCGTGCAATGCTAAGGGCGCTATGAGGGTCCGAACCGTACAATAACGGTATTTTTCGTTATTTTCGTGAATTTCTTCATAACGGGAACGCATTCGGGAGGGGAGCCTATAACAATTTGTTTCTTTTGTAACTTTAAATTCAAATGCCAAAACAACTCATCTATGCGAACACCCCCAAGGAAGCTATTAGGGGCCGAAACTAAACAAAAAACCGTTTCTCGAAAAATTGTTGATAACGGGAACCTCTAGAGGGAACCCATCTGAGACAAATTTGTAGCTCGTGTAGCTGTTAGTGTGACATCAAAAGTCCTCAACGATGGGAGCCCCCCTAGGGTAGTTATGAGGGTCCAAACAACCAAATAAGCAGTTTTTAGTGAATATCTGTATAACGGTAATGTGCACCGAAAACCGTTATATGGCGAATTTGAAGTTTTTACAACGCTTAATTAAATGTTCAAATTTCAGATCGGTACGTGCAGTATTCAGGGCGCTATGAGGTTCCAAACCTTACAATTTCGGTATTTTTGCTTATTTTCGTAAAAATCTCCTTAACGGTAACGTATACCGGAGGCAGTCTGTAAAAATTTGTTGCCCCTATGGTTCCAAATAAAATGCTCCATCGTTTGCATGCATCTGAGCCAACCATACGGGCAATATCACATTTTAATAAACTAATTTTTAGAGAAGGTATGTGTAGGGTATGTCTTTAGGTACCTCCATGGACTTAAAAATTAATGAAAAAACGTTATAATGCACGTATGGTTGCCGCATCAGGTGCACACAAATTGGTGGAGCCTTTTATTTGGAACCATAGGAACAACAAAGTTTTACAGGCTGCCTCCGGTATACGTTACCGTTAAGGAGATTTTTACGAAAATAAGCAAAAATACGGAAATTATAAGGTTTGGAACCTCATAGCGCCCTTAATACTGGACGTATCGATCTGAAATTTGAACATTTAATTAAGCGTTGTAAAAATTTCAAATTCGCCATGTAACGTTTTTCGGTGCACATTACCGTTATAGAGATATTCACTAAAAACTGCTTATTTGGTTGTTTGGACCCTCATAACTTCCCTAGGAGGGCTCCCATCGTTTGGGACTTTTGATGTCACACTAACAGCTACACGAGCTACAAATTTGTCTCAGATGGGTTCCCTCTAGAGGTTCCCGTTATCAAATTTTTTTCGAGAAACGGTTTTTTGTTTAGTTTCGGCCCCTAATAGCTTCCTTGGGGGTGTTCGCATAGCTGAGTTGTTTTGACATTTGAATTTGAAGTTACAGAAGCAACAAATTGTTATAGGCTCCCCTCCCGAATGCGTTCCCGTTATGAAGAAATTCACGAAAATAACGAAAAAATACCGTTATTGTACGGTTCAGACCCTCATAGCGCCCTTAGTATTGCACGCATCAATCTGAAATTCAGATATTTATTTAAGCGTTATATGGGCTACAAATGTGTAGTATAAAAGCTTTTGGTGTAAGTTACCGTTATAGATATATCCCCCAAAAACTGCTTAGTTGAATGTTTGGACCCTCATAACTTCGTTAGGGGTGCTCTTATCTTTGGAGACTTTTGGCGTCTTACTAACAGCTATGGAAGCTACAATTTTTCTCCTAGAACGCTTTAGAGCACACTCCCCCGTCTTGTCGCCATTCACGAAAAACCAATAAAAGCCGGTTTTTTTAAGGTTTGGACCCCCATAGCGCACTTAAAGCTGCATGTATCGATTTGAAATTTGGCCACTTCTTCCGAACCCTATAGGCTACAAATTTTCAATACAAAAGTTTTTAGTCCGAGTTACCGTTATAGAGATTTTAGTGAAACTTTGTTAAAAATACCGTTAGGCCTCCTGGCGCCGTTAGGAGTGCCCGAAAGTATTTGGTCTTTGCATCGTTTATTGAGAAATCACAAGAGCTTCAAATTTGCCATACTCCACTTTTTTGTATATGCTACCGTTATCTAAATATTCAGAAAAACCTGTTTTCGAGGGTCTTTGACCCTCTGTAGCACCGCTAGCGGCACTCGTAGGGACAGGGACTTTAAGGGTCTTGCTTAGGACTTCGAAAGGAACGCTCATGCAAAAATCCAGCTTTCCCCTGATTTTTCCGATGTGAAATGCCAATTTTCCTGGGGTAATAGGGTATAAAAACGAATTGGAAATAGCCCGAAGTTAAGAAAGGATCCGCAGGCGGGTCGCAGCTGAAAAAAAGAAGATAAGATTCTGTGGTGGTATGGTGTTGGTCATTTTTCCAGAGACGGTGCTCCTCGATTTTTTTTTTTTTTAAAGTTCGCAAGCATGAGCGTGCATCGAATATCCCTCTTTTTTTTTTTGTGAAAAACCGCACGTAATGCCTTTCTAAAGAGGATTCTTTTCCCGACCCATTCCAGGGGGAATGATATAACCTCATTTCCACGTGGCAGATTTAAGTGATGGGCGGTCCCCAAATTAATTTATTCGGCCGATGAGGACCTCATGGTCGGGAATTTTGTTGTTTCACAGTGGGTGTAGAAGGCCAGGGTCCTCCAACATCTGGGCCCCAGGAGCAAACAAAAATTGTGTTTTACTAGCTGTTGCCAACTTACTACTCAATTTTCTATTTCTTTTTCCTTTTTGCATTTTTCCGGGTTTTAGGCATGTGATTGTTTTCT
Source organism: Microchrysa polita (assembly GCA_949715475.1). Classification (NCBI taxonomy): domain Eukaryota; kingdom Metazoa; phylum Arthropoda; class Insecta; order Diptera; family Stratiomyidae; genus Microchrysa; species Microchrysa polita. Next base: position 10,012,961 of record OX454422.1, on the reverse strand, counting down.
TTCAATGTTATTGGACTGGGGCTGCAGGCGGCATTTTCCCACCCCCTTCTCTCCCGGCTCAGAGCTACAGCGAGCACATGCCGACGCTTAGCCTGTAGAGAAGCCATTTCGACTTGTGTCCTCTTACGTTCACGGTACTCTGGCTTCGTCCCCTTTCGACATCCTGGATGTCAGGTCCACAGATAACATTTTATATGGGTGTTACACTTGGAAGGTGACCAGTGATATTACAACCAAACTAAAAACTTTCGTGAATCAGTGCCTTCGACGCATCCTACAAATTCGCTGGCCTGAGGTAATCTCTAACGACGACCTCCTCCAAAATAGGATAGGCATTGACATCAAAAGGCGAAAGTGGCAGTGGATAGGTCACACACTTCGAAAAGAGCCAAAAAACATTGCTAAACAGGCTCTAGATTGAAATCCTCAGGAAACCGATGCAAGACGTCGTGTGGGAAGACCCAAAAATACATGGAGAAGATCTTTTGAGGCAGAGGGAAAATCTATAGGCAAATCGTGGGATTAAAGGCGATGGCTGCAAATAGGCAGAGGTGGAAAAGAGGCGTAGTCAATGCCCCACTAGGGGTTAAAAGGAACCAGAGAGAGAAGGACATAAAAGCTCGGCTTTTACGTTTATCGAATTTTAGTGGAGTTTTTTTTTACGAAAATTTGTTGGTCCCACAACTCACATCAGGAGGTTCTATACAATTTCGGTGACTCAAGGGTAGGGCGGCCGGCGCGGCGTGCCGTGACGATCCGTTCAAAATTGTTTGCCTGGTATTTGAACCGCAGAGACCTAAGTTTCCGAGTAGCACATAAAATGATACAAAAATATCTCCAAAGTCAGAACAAACTTACGGCGGCTCTTTCTTGTAGGCTATGAATTTATATTTTAAAATCTACAAGCAAGCTGCCGAAAGGATCTGATTTGGAAATTAAATTATAAAATCAGAAAAATTATAAAAGATCATATGGTAACGAGACCGAGGCTAATTTCGGGCGTGGCCGGAATTTGGATACCCTTCGCTCCCATCACGGCCTAAATTTTTTTTCGGGCTTACCTACGACTTGTATTTAATCTATCCGCCATTGTTTTACTTCTGTCTTCACAAAAGTTCCGTTGCGTCGACAAATCAATATTTGTGTGGCGTTTGATTGGTATAAGTGGGCAAATAAAAATATTTACTCAGAAAATTTTATTTAGGAGCAGGAGCGGGAGCATGGCCCCATAGTACGGTGCCATTTGTTTTTACCTTTTTAGTTGCTTTGATAAAAACACATTAATTCAGGGTTGTGTGAAATTGGTGTAAAAAATGTTTCTTAGAAGAACCAAATGGGGGGTTGGGTTTGTATGGCAGCTCCATCATGACTCCATGGTCCGATTTGATCCATTCTTATGTTTTTTGTTATCAAGAGAGACATATTTGTGTGCAATATGGTTAAAATTGGTACACAAATAAAAAAAGATTTTCTTAGAAGAAGCTAATTGGGGGAGTTGGGTGTGTATGGCAGCCCCATGACCCCATTGTCCGATTTTGTCGACTCAAACATACAAACTGCCTGCAGCAAAAAGAAGCATTTGTGCAATTTCAGCTTCATAGCTTTTAAATTGGCCGATTAAAACGCGTCGCAACAGACAGACAGACGGACAGACAGACGGACAGACATACGGACAGACAGACGGACAGACGGACATCGCCCAATCGACTCCTCAAGTCACGCTGATCATATATGTATACTTTTTATATGGTCGAAGATGCTTACTTCAATGCGTTACAAACTTCATGACAAAGTTAATATACCCTTTCACTCTACGAGCGAAGGATATACAAATTGGCGACTTAATGCCTGAAGAATTTATTATTCAAGTTTTAACGACATTCACTTTATACATTTAAAACAATTGAAATTTTTCTAGATTTATGCTTATGCGCGATGCCTGTCCGCCAGAAGTACCTTCATGGCGAATGAAGATAATTTACCGGATGATACATAAGACCTTATCTATAAATTTACCGGATCTACTACAAGATGTAAAATTCTTATTGATAAGCAATCCGAAGGAAATAAGAAGAGGTATCTCACTCTAAAAAAAAAAGTGTCAGTACTACCTGATAAGGAGGTATTACACTATCAAATAAAGTTTGACCAATGACGCAAAAAGTTTGTCCAACTAGTGTAATAGCAAAATAAATGACCGAAAATGTGTTTGACCAAAAGTGAATGACCATCATAGTCATTCATTTCAGGTCAAACGTATGACCTTAGTGTAATAACAAAACACAGCCTTTGTCAAATTTATTGCTATTGATGACACAGGACATATGTAAGAATGGATCAAATCGAACCATGGGGTCATGGGGCTGCCATACAAACCCAACCCCCATTTAAGCTCTTCTAAGAAAATTTTTTTACACCATTTTCCCAAAACCTTGAATTAATGTGTCTTAATCCAAGGAACAAAAAAGGTCAAAACAAATAGGATCGTACTATGGGGCCATACAAACCCAAATCCCCCAAAAAATTTTCTGAGTAAACATTTTTATTTGCCCACTTATTCAAACCCAACCTCACACAAAAATTGTTTTGTCGACGCAACGGAACTTTTGTGAAGACGGAAGGAAAAGAATAGGGGGGGGGGGATTAAATACAAGTCGTAGGTAAGCCCGACAATAGCTTTTAGCCCGGAGGAGAGCGAAGGGTATCCAACTTTCGGCCGCACCCGAAATTAGCCTCGGTCTCGTTTTGCAGTAGTTTTTGATAACTTTCTTATATACGAATCCCGGTGTCATCATATATCAAGAAACAAATTAGGGGCTATGTGGTATTGCGAAAATTTAAACCACCACCGAAAGTGGCGCAACCGCGGAAGAGCCACGGGGGCAAAGCCCCTCCCAGACCCATGAATTGGGAAAGAAAAAAAATGCAAAACGAGATATGAAGCAATGCATTTCGTTTCAAATTTTATAAAAAATGTTAAACGTTGTTTTTCGCCAGTTTTGATGGTCTGTAGTGTACAGGTTATAACATCCATACCAACCGTTTGGAAACATCACCCGAACAGGGTTAATAATGCCAACGATCCTTGGACAAATTCACATAACTAATCGGCGGGGTAGAGTGCGGTGTCACTTTTCTGCACCGTTAAAATGATTCGGTAGCATGTTATTGCTTTAAAATTTGAAGCTAGGAAAAATTTTACATCGAAAAAAGCGTGAGGGCAACGGCACTTTGAGGCTCTACTTTATACCGCTATCAAACATCGGTTGCGGTAGCAACATCAAATACCATACCATATTATGTGTAATATGTAATATGTAAATATGGATGAATTTAGCCCCCTCCAGAGCAAAATTTTGGTTGCGCCACTGTCTCTCAACGTTAAAAAATCAATGCAATTGCCTCCAACCGAAGGAGTTTGCGAAGAGCGGGCGAATTTAAATTTAATTGATGCACAAAGTGGGTGGAACTAATTGAAAATGGCTCCAAAAAATTAGTTATGAAAAAGGTATGAAATTTCTCAGGGAAGTGCTTTTTTTTAATGATATGCAACGAAATACACTTGGAATACTTAATTCTGACGAAAGGAATTAATTTTTCAATTGCAAAATTATCGCATAGTTTGTCAATAACTAATTTTTTAACCAAGAATTAAAGAAGCACATTACCGAGTATTTGAGGATTCTAGTTGCAGCACCACGTCAAATCATAGCATCGCAAACAGCCCTCGCATTAGATTAAAGAACCAACACCAAATATGTATTCAAACATTACGAAGAAATGATGGACATCCCTACACTTTCAATACTTCACATTAAAAGTAATCGATGCTATCGATAATACACCTGCAGCGATAAATTAAACTTATTTACTACACTATCCCAACATAATGGGTTAGAATGTGAAAATATGATGATATACAAGTTGTATGAAAATTTTGTATCTATCCGGGTAAATACTATGAATCCGCGTAGAAAAAAATCTTGATGAAAGCGAAGGTTAAATGTACCATGGAATTTTTATCCTTGATGCGGAATCGACTTTTCCTTTGAATTGCATAAGGAGTATTAGAATCATCCTAGTACAAGGAAAATTGTCTGGAAAAAAAAAATCCTTCGACCAAAAGCTGATATCGAAAAAATCCCATAGCTTATATATAAAAAAAACTGATTTTTCACAGCCGAAATCTCCCAGAAGTCTTAATATTTTGATATTTGTTGTTTAGAACAATAGTTAATACGCAAATTGTAAAAAAGAAAGTAAAATCAAAATACACAACGAAAGACGTGATTTACCTGTTTAAACAAAAACATGTTTTATGACTATAGGTATTTGAATACCCATTAGGTATTAATGGAAATTAATGGGTTAAAATTTCTTTGGTATCTATTATCTGACCAAAAACAACGAAGTTGTAAAAGTTACCCCGTCAAAGAAAAATGCATCTGCCACGATAAGAATACATATCAATCCAATCCGCCGCTCATATGTAATTTTGTTTTAGGTGTAAATGCTGGAGTAGTTTAATGTACAGAAATACTTCCTAAAGTAATTTGGTGGGAGCCGTCAAAGTGGCACTGAATAAAATGTTAAAGCTCCCACCAAATTACTTTAAGAAGTAGTCCTGTACATTTAAACTTCTCGAGCATTTACACCTAAAACAAAATTACATATTACCAATATCCCGATGTCCCAATGTCCCAAAATCCCGGTACCTCAGTGGCTCAATGTCCCTATGTACCAGTGTCCCAATGCCACAATGTCCGATTCGTCTATTGTCCCAATGTCCTAGTATCCCAATGCCCCAACGTCCGAGTGTCCTAATGTTCCAATATCCAAATGTTCCCCTGTCCCCATATCCTAATGTTCCAATGTCCCAATGTCCTAATACCCTGATGTCTCAATGCCCCAGTATGCCGATGTCCCAGTGGCCCAATGTCCCCACGTCCCAGTTTCTTCAGTGTGTCTAATATCCTAATGTCCAAATGTAAAAATGCCCCATTGTCCCAATTTCGCAATGTTCCAATGTCCTAATGTCGGACGGAATCGTTATTGATAAAAAAGTACGATCCATATATGTCACACGATTTAAGCCAGTTGCTCAAGTTGAACACATTATGAATCATTTAAGAAAAAAAGGTAAATTGAGCAGCTTTATTGAAGAAATCTGCTGCACTCGCCTTGCGCCGCAAAATAGAAAAACGAATAAATTATCAGTCGTATCGTTCAAACTCGAGGTACCTGAGAACCACTTCGATACTCTTATGAAAAGTAACATTTGGCCTGTTGGTATCTCCGCCAAAGAATTTATTTCGAAATCGGTCACTGTCCAACAAAGGCAAGTACGTTGCGAACCTAAACATATTGCAAAGACAAACTTGCGATCAAAAAACTTCAACGCCCCCCGAACGAAGAGTTCACATATGTGGAAAACGATGGGGGCCCATCGGTACTACCGCACTCCTCAAGACGACTCCCAAAAGAGGCCGTCACTACCGTCCCAACATCGGAACCGGCGTCAAATCCAGCCAAACACGCTCAGATGGAACGGCGATGCTCCAAAACAACCCGGATGGACGCGACGCAAATAAGTGTTTACTACCAAAATGTACGGGGACTTGGTAGTAAATAAAAATACTTTTTTTGTAATAGTACGTCGTCTGATTTCGACTTGGTCATCCTAACTGAAACTTGGCTCAAAGATAGTCACCTCGACTCCGAGTACTTTAATGATACCTACGACGACGTCTATCGCAAAGACTGATTGTTAAACGAGGAGGAGGTGTATTAATAGCGCTCAAGAATGACCGTTTTTCAAGCGAAAATGTATCTCTGCTTAGTGATAAAAATGTTGAATACGTCTGCATCAAATCCAGCTTAAAATCGCATAATGTTTTCATATATAATACATATATTCCGCCGAATTCAAATGCCGAACTTTACGATCTGCATCTTCAGAATATAAAGTCTTTGTCAACAAATCCAAACGATGTGGTAATTATAGTCGGTGATTTTAATCTTCCAAATGTTCAATGGACTAGTGATGACGATGAAAGAAATGGTTTGGTTCCGTCCGCGTTCGAGCCCAAATTCGCTGAAGACTTTTTAGCTGGGCTCATGAGTATTGGCCTTCAACAAATAAATACTATACGTAATAGCAAGGGACGGTTGCTGGACCTAATTTTTACCAACGATTTTTCAAATTGCACGTTAAATGTCCCTAAACCACTAACGAAAATTGACGAATATCATCCTCCGCTGTTACTGGAATTTGAATGGCATATGGATATTCCAGAATCTAGCGAGCAGGCGAAGATAGTATATAATTTCAAACGAGCGAATTATTCCCAAATGAACGAATATTTTTCAAGTATAAGCTTTAATGAATTATTTCAAGAAAAAACTAATGACGAAAAAGTGTCGTTACTGCATGAAGTACTGGGAGAGGCCATTCAGCGCTTTGTTCCCACTTATAGGAAAAAGACGAACTCTAAGTGCCCCTGGGAAAACAAATTTCTTAAAGCGCTAAAAACTAAAAGGAACAAAGAATGGAAACGATTTAAATGTACTGGCAGTATTCAGCCTTTTGAAGACACATTTGAAGCTTTTAGATCCTTGAATAGAGAGTTGTGCGATACTTATACTGAAAAATGCAAGTCAAATTTGAAAAATAATCCTTCGTCGTTCTGGAAATATATAGCCGAGAAAAGGAAGATGGATAATAAGCCGAAAACTATGCGCTTTGGTGACATTAACCCTAGAGAGATAATCATATTTTTTACCCCTGAAAAGATAATCATACGTCGATTCGACGTGTTGCTAGTTAACATCCTTATAATTTCTTTGTTAAGAGTAACATGTTGCTAAAAGGTAGATATATAATCATTTGTATTTAATATTAATCTGTTAAACTCGTGGTTTTGCAAAATTATCATTTGTTTGTTTATATAATATTAATTTTAAAAAAGTGGTACTAGGAGAAAGTGGACTGTCCTTTCAATAGATTAAAATAAAGGATATCTTTATCGAAACAGGCTTTTAGTGGTTATATCCAAGTGAATACACATTCACATTATGAAGATTTATAAAAATGTCAATTAAAATATTTTTCAGTACAAATTTGTTAAAGATAATCATACGTCGATTCGACGTATATTTGACTTATGACCCCCAATATCTTAGGCTGTGTGGCACCCAAGCCAAAAATTTTGCCACGTAATTACGCCTACAGACATGAATTGAGTTAAATCGTGGAACCAACAAATTATGAAGCTTCAGTAATGAGATATAATAAAAAGAAAAATTTCTGTACGTCGATTCGACGTAGATTATCTCTCTAGGGTTAAGACTTCTTGCCAATCTGAGCAAGCAAATCTATTTGCAAAGTTTTTCGGTGATAACTATGCACCAACAGCGTCTTCATTGTCTACAATAACTTTTTCTCCGACTTCAAACACTTCTTCCTTTCAGCTCGATGGCAACTTTGTTATGTCGCAAATGGAAAAAAGCTATACGAAGAAGGGGATTGGCCCGGACGGCGTTCACCCCTTGCTTATAAAAAATTGTGCTTCTACACTCGCACCACTCCTGTCTACAATTTTCAACGAGTCCCTCGTAAGTGGCATTTTCCCTACAAAATGGAAGCGTTCAAGTGTATTCCATATATTCAAAAAAGGAGCCAGGTCTAACATTGAAAATTACCGTTGCATTGCAAAACTTCCAACAATAGCAAAGTTTTTTGAGCACCTTGTCAATATGATTTTGCTAGAATCGGTACGGAGCCAAATCTCAACCAAACAGCATGGTTTCATGAAGGGGCGATCTACTGCAACCAACTTGACGGAATTCCTTTGTTATGTCCAAAATGGCCTGAGTAAAAACGCACAGGTTGATGTTTTATATACCGATTTTTCAAAGGCGTTTGACCGGGTAGATCACAAAATCTTAATGAGGAAGCTACATTGGTTCGATCTGCCACAGAACCTGTTGCACTGGCTTGAATCCTATCTAGCAGCGCGAGTTCAATTTGTAAGACTCGGTACAAATGATTCGGACGATTTCATAGTTACATCGCGTGTCCCACAGGGTAGCCACCTAGGTCCAACCCTATTTTTATTGTTTATAAATGACATTGTTGACCTAATGCCGACGGATATGGAGATCCTTCTGTTCGCCGATGATGTTAAAATCGCTAAAGCCGTAAATTCCATCCACGATGCATTTAAACTTCAAGCTGCGATAGATCATCAGAAAGAGTGGTGTGACTTCAATTCCTTACACCTTAACCTTGACAAGTGTGCGTTGTTATCGATTTTCAAAGGGAAGAACTGTACGTCATACGATTACACTTATGGTAATCATAAATTGATGCGAGTAACCGAGCACAAGGATTTGGGGGTACTAATCGACATGAAACTTTCCTTCGCTAAACACATCGATATGGTTACATCAAAAGCGATGATTGCTCTAGGATTCATCAGGAGATTCTCCCATGATATCACAGACATTAGCACAGTGAAACCACTCTATTATGCACTTGTCCAATCTCACTTGGAATATTGTAGTGTGATTTGGCAACCCTTCTAGAAGGTCCATAAAAAGAAAATCGAGTCTGTTCAAAGACAATTCACCATGTTCGCACTAAGAGAGTATCCGAGCGTGCATAATAACTATTGTATCCGTTCATACACTCAGCGGCTGTCAGCATTGAACATGGTTAGCCTTCGTCGTAGGCGCATTAATACGTCAGCAGCATTTATGTACGACATTGTCAAAGGAAACGTTAACTGTCCGTCTATCGTCACTTTCAACGCGGAGCGCACCCTCAGACACACGGAACGGATCAAAATAACAAATTTACAAATGCGATTGGCACTGGCTGCGCCCATTAACCAAATGTGCAAGGTGGCGAATATGGTGTCATCTTTATTTGTATCAGCATCTACCCGTAACGAATTTATGGCGTTATTACGTAAGGCTTCAGATGAAATCTTTGGATCTCTTTGCGAACTCGATCGATGACAGCCTGGTCACTTCAATTTTTTTTTTATCCAGGTAAACTATTTTAGTATAATGTTCTGTTCGAGGACAACCTTGATGCTGCATCACTAATATAGTGTTTATATTTCATGTGACGGATGGACCCTATGCTCTAATGACGACAATGAGAGATGGACTTACATGCGGATCCTCAATTTTCGAATCAGAAGACTTTATAAGCTTTTATTCTTTACTGGTGTTGAGCCTTAATCCAACGTTCTGTGATATTTTATTTTTATTTATTGTATGCAATTTTGACTGTGATATTTACACCCTACACTTGTCTTGTATACGTTTATTATTATTTACTGTATGTTTGACTGTGATATTTTTCACCACCTAGTCTAGTCATGTACACGATTCTTCGAAAAAAAAATCAGGTTTTTTAACGAGGCAAGATCTTGGTCTTGTACTCTTTTTTATACCTGTTGTATTTGTATATTCAGCCAGTATTTGGCGGTGAATAAATAAATAAATAAATATCCCAATGTTCCAATGTCCTAATATCGCAGTGCCCCAATGTTTCAATATCCCGGTGTCCCAATGTCCCAATATCCCGATGTCTCAGTGGCCCAATATCTCTATGTGCCAGTGTCCCAATGTCCGATTGTCCTATTATCCCAAGGTCATAATGTCCCAATGTCCCAGTATCCCAATGTTCCAATATCCCAATGTGCCAACATCCCAATGTCACAATATCCCGATGTCTCAGTGGCCCAATGTTCCTATGTACCAGTTTCCCAAAGTCCCAATGTCCGATTGTCCTAATGTCCCAATATCCTAATATCCCAGTGCCCCAATATCCCAGTGTCCTAATGTTCTTATATCCCAATGTACCAATATCCCAATGTTCCAATGTCCCATTGTCCCATTGTCCCATTGTCCCAATATCCCGATATCCCAATGCCCCAATATCCCGATGTCCCCACATCCCAGTTTCCCCAGTGTGTCTGTCTTAATGTCCCAAGACCCCAATGTCCCAATTTCCTAATATCCCACTGCCCCAATATCCTAGTCTCCCAGTGTCCCAATATCCTAATGTCCCAATGTCGCAGTGTCCCAATGTAGCAGTGTGTTTCAAAAAATTGTCAATGCAATGAGCCGAAAGACGCAATTGTTGGAAATCTTTTGTTAACTTTACCTATTAATTTACCGTTATTCCATCCATTTATCTAAATGGAAGACATTGATTCTTTAGAAGGACCACCAGAGGATTATTCATTGCAAATTTCGTAAAAATCCCAACACGGAAAGAAACAGTAGAAATTGAAATTGGGTTACTCGCTTAAGTCTGTATTGGTGAAAAAATCACCGCTTATTGCATATATCGTACCCGTTATTGTGCCAATCGAAGAATATTTGGAGAGGCACTAGAACAGGATATGTGGAATATTTTGGTAAAAAAAAATTGTTGGGGGATGTTGCCTGGAAGGCTGTAGCCCTGTCAAAGAAGAAAGCAAGTTGTCTCCGGTAATCATTGACTTGTTCGCTTTCGTTTTTTTTTTTCCTTTGGCGGGCGATACGCTCTCGCGTCTCTTGATAATTTGCTATAAACTTAAATTATTCTAAATTTCGGATAAAAATTTTAATTGTTATGTGCATTTACTCACCGTTTGATGATACAGCCTCAACAACGACGACAACACAATAAAAACATAATATGGTCACGTATAAAACAAAATAAATGGGCGCTACAATATTAATTGTTCCCATATCATATAATCACGTTTTTCACAAGATTTTAATTTCTAAATATTATAAAAAAGTTTTTACATTATTAGTACAATTTAGATTATTTTTACATTTAACACTTTATTCACTAGTCACTTGGAAACTCTAAATATTTCGTATTCACAAAATTTAAATATTTCAAATAACTTTCTTGTTGCCGTTAGACATTTACTTGCATTTCATTTATCTACTCTTGTATTTTTACAGTTTAACTAACTTTTCTTATTTTTTAACTTTAATTTTATAATCGGTTTAGTTTAATTTTTAATTATTAGTTTTTGTTTTACAAAAACTGCGTTTTGAGCCTGTGTCTATAGTTAATCGTTCTACGGAAATAAAACCGAAATTTTGATGATAAGTTTCCAACTGATTTCAGAACTATTTTGAGTAGTTTTGCTCAAGTGGCGTAGGATATAAATGGAGTCAAGAGTACCGTTAGTTTTTTTGATTTATTCCTTTTTATTTTTAAAGCATGTATATTTTTATTTTTGATTGATATTCCTTTCCGAAGGTTTTTGATCATGTTTCATGATATTGGCAATTTATCCTTTTCTAGAAAATTGTAACAACAAATTGATTTTCACAGGACGTTTGAATAGTTTTTGGTTTTTTAGTAATTTTCTTCTTGTTCTTTGTCAATTGCCATTTTCGTTTAATTTCCATTAAATTTCATTTATTATTAGACTCAACAGAATTTTCGTGGAATTCACATTCACAAGTCTCCAAGGTGGCACCGCGGAAAAATAATATTTTGCCTACTTTTACGCGGCTATGCCCATACACATGCCTACACATAAACTCGGGGGCTGTATGGCCTATAAAGCATTCGCCGTGTCAGATCTCTTATGGCGGCGGGTTGCCTGGGTTTCAGTGTGCGTAATATAAAAATTTACGTACCGCGCCGACCGACTAGAGAGTGTCTTCTTCAAAAGATTGAAATATTTTTCCTCTGTTTCTTACGTCTTTTATTATTATCCTTAGTGGATTCATGCTTCATTCTGAATGATTTTTATTTGAATTTTCGTATGGAATTTCATTGGAAATATGCAAATGATATTGCCAACGCGACTGATGTTCCTAGCAGTGGTAGCAGTAGTCGTAGTCCTTCTTGTTGCTGTTGTCGTTTATGTCCTCGCGGGCGTTGTTGTTGTTGCTGTTCTTGTTGCTGTGCTTTTTTGACGATAGCATCTTATCATCACGTTTCCGTATTTCATATTGCGTCTAATATGGTGTACGTTTGTTTTATGACAAAGCGACTGTCTTTCTTCCAAACGTCGTCGAGCCGATTGTCCACACTAAACTCTCTCTAGACGTACGTTCATACATACACACATAATCATTCACTCGCGCCGAGTCCTTATGAATGACATGACGTATACAACGCGCGTCCTTGCGACAACCAAACGACCGTAGGAGTCGTGGAGTCGTGAAGTGTATTGTGCTGTGTTTTTTTACGCGCGCACTTCACTTGTGAATTAATGAGCCCAAAATGAGGAAGTAAATCATTTCATTTCATATATTTCTTTAGTCCCGGCGAAATGATGATATCCTGCCAAGAATGGACCCGCCAGGGGGGAGGTATGGGCGTGGGCGTTGTTGGCACACTCTCGCCTCGCCGTATAAACGCCGAAGGATGTTTGTGTCTACAGTATTCGCACGCAATGGATTTTATTTAGGATTTAAGTTTGAATTTTATGTCTGCATTTTACACCAGGAGTCGTGTCCTTTCTTAATAGTTCATTAGATTAGTCCATTCATTTTAGAGGAATGTTTGGAGAATTATGGCAAATTAAGGTATTCTGAAATATATTGTAATAGAGTAGGTAGGTTCGAAAATTATGCTTTTCGTTTTGGATGCTATTGCGTCAGCGTGGTGTGGCGAAGATGTCGGGGAAATCTGGAAAAAAAGAAAGGACATTTGTTTAAAGATTGTGTTTTTTAAATGTGTGGATTAAAATATTTTTTTTTAATAAGGATTTCGTGATAATTACGATTACAGGAAAAATTAAAATGCCTCGCTCGCATCTTGCTCTTAACACAAATTAAACGTTTTGAGTGCTTGAGGACGAGTTGCGCGAGCGAAGCGAGTGGTGATCAAGAGGGAAAATTTAGAAATTTCATATTTACGATGATAAGAGAGTTTCTTCTTTAACTCATCGCTCGCTTCGCTCGCACCACATCCTTAATATAAATTGAAGAGGGTGAGCATTTAAAATTTGTATTTATGGGCGAGGTGCGAGCGAAGCGAGCGGTGAGCCAGAGGAATGAATTTGAAAATTAAGTTTTCACGGCGATCAAGTGGGTTTTCCTTTGGCTCACCGCTCGCTTCGCTCGCACCTCGCCCCTTACACTTATTATGCCGGTGACTGGTGAAGGGACAGGAACGAGCGAAGCGAGCCTTGAAGCAGAGGGAAGGTTTAAAAATTAAATCAACAGGTGAGCTTTTAATTTTTTTTAGGCGTTGTCAGTATATGAAGAGCAAAGAATTTAAAAGTTAAGTAGTTTTCACGGTGATCAACTGGTTTTTCCTTTAGCTCACCGCTCGCTCCGCTCGCACCTCGCCCTTTATACTAATTGTGTCGGTGACTGTTGAAGGGAGAAGGGAGAAGGGAGAGGGGCGAGCGAAGCGAGCCTTGAGGCAAAGGCAAAATTTAAAAATTAAGTCAGCGGGTGTGCTTTTAATTTTTTTTAGGCATCCTCAGTATTTAAGGAAGGAATTTGAAAAATCAGTCTTCACGGTTATCAAGTGGTTTTTCCTTTGGTTCACCGCTCGCTTCGCTCGCACCTCGCCCTTTGCCTTAATTATTTCTGTGACTATTGAAGGGAGAACGGCGGGCAAAGCAAGCTTTGAGGCAGAGGGAAAGCTTAAAAATTAAGTCAGCAGGTGAGCTTTTGAATTTTTTTTAGGCGTCGTCAGTATTTATGGGCTAGGTGTGAGCGAAGCGAGCGGTGAGCCAGAGGAAGGAATTTGAAAGTTCAGTCTTCACGGTGATCAAGTGATTTTTTCTTTCGCCCTTTACACTATTTGTGTCGGTGACTGTTGAAGGGAGAGGGGCGAGCGAAGCGAGCCTTGAGGCAAAGGGGGAATTCAAAAATTAAGTCTGCAGGTGAGCTTTTAAATTTTTTTAGGCGTCGTCCTTATTTAAGGGCGAGGTGCGAGCGAAGCGAGCGGTGAGCCAGAGGAAAGAATTTGAAAGCTCAGTCTTCACGGTTATCAAGTGGTTTTTCCTTTGGCTCACCGCTCGCTTCGCTCGCACCTCGCCCTTTGCACTAATTATGTCGGTGACTGCAGAAGGGAGAAGGGCGAGTAAAGTAAGCTTTGAGGCAGAGAGAGAATTTAGAAATTATATCAGCAGGTGAGCTTTTAAATTTTTTTTAGGCGTTGGAAATATTTAAGGGCGATGTGCGAGCGAAGCGAGCGGTGAGCCAGAGCAAAGAATTTGAAAGTTAAGTTTTCACGGTGATCAAGTCGTTTTTCCTTTACACTAATTGTGTCGGTGACTGTTGAAGGGAGAGAGGCGAGCGAAGCGAGCCTTGAGGCAAAGGGGAAATTTAAAAATTAAGTAAGGAGGTGAGCTTTTAATTTTTTTTAGGCGTCGTCATTTTTTAAGGGCGAGGTGCGAGCGAAGCGAGCGGTGAGCCAGAGGAAAGAATTTGAAAGCTCAGTCTTCACGGTTATCAAGTGGTTTTTCCTTTGGCTCACCGCTCGCTTCGCTCGCACCTCGCCCTTTGCACTAATTATGTCGGTGACTGTTGAAGGGAGAAGGGCGAGCAAACTAAGCTTTGAGGCAGAGAGAGAATTTAGAAATTATATCAGCAGGTGAGCTTTTAAATTTTTTTTAGGCGTTGGAAATATTTAAGGGCGATGTGCGAGCGAAGCGAGCGGTGAGCCAGAGCAAAGAATTTGAAAGTTAAGTTTTTACGGTGATCAAGTGGTTTTTCCTTTACACTGTGTCGGTGACTGTTGAAGGGAGAGAGGCGAGCGAAGCGAGCCTTGAGGCAAAGGTGAAATTTAAAAATTAAGTCAGGAGGGGAGCTTTTAAATTTTTTTAGGCGTCGTCATTATTTAAGGGCCAGGTGCGAGCGAAGCGAGCGGTGAGCCAGAGGAAAGAATTTGAAAGCTCAGTCTTCACGGTTATCAAGTGGTTTTTCCTTTGGCTCACCGCTCGCTTCGCTCGCACCTCGCCCTTTGCACTAATTATGTCGGTGACTGTTGAAGGGAGAAGGGCGAGCAAAGTAAGCTTTGAGGCAGAGAGAGAATTTAGAAATTATGTGAGCAGGTGAGCTTTTAAATTTTTTTTAGGCGTTGGAAGTATTAAGGGGGAGGAGCGAGCGAAGCGAGCGGTGAGGCAGAGGAATGAATTTTAAAATTAAGTTTTCACGGCGATCAAGTGGTTTTTCCTTTGGCTCACCGCTCGCTTCGAACGCACCGCGCCCTTTGCACTAATTATGTCGGTGACTGTTGAAGGGAGAAGGGCGAGCAAAGCAAGCCTTGAGGCAGAGGGAAAGTTTAAAAATTAAGTCAGCAGGTGAGCTTTTGAATTTTTTTTGGGCGTCGTCAGTATTTATGGGCTAGGTGCGAGCGAAGCGAACGGTGAGGCAGAGGAAAGAATTTGAATGTTTAGTCTTCACGGCGATTGAGTGATTTTTCCTCCGGCTCACAGCTCGCACTTTTAACTAATTTAAGTCGGTGACTGTTGAAGGGAGAACGGCGTGCAAAGCAAGCCTTGAGGCAGAGGGAAAGTTTAAAAATTAAGTCAGCAGGTGAGCTTTTTACATTTTTTGGGCGTCGTCAGTATTTATGGGCTAGGTGCGAGCGAAGCGAGCGGTGAGCAAAGGAATGCATTTTAAAATTAAGTTTTCACGGCGATCAAGTGAGTTTTCCTCCGGCTCACAGCTCGCTTCGCTCGCACCTCGCACTTTAAACTAATTTAAGTCGGTGACTGTATAAGGGCCAGGTGCGAGTGAAGCCAGCCTTGCGGCAGAGGGAAAATCCATAAATTAAATTAGGTTAGCTTTAAATTTTCTTAGCCCTTGTCAGTATTTAAGAGCGAGGTGCGAGGGAAGCGAGTGGTGAGCCAGAGGAAGGAATTTGAAAGTTCATTCTTCACTGTGATCAAGTGGTTTTTCCTTTGGCTCACCGCTCGCATCGCTCGCACCTCGCCCTTTACACTAATTATGTCGGTTACTGTTGAAGGGAGAAGGGCGAGCAAAGCAAGCCTTGAGAAAGAGGGAAAATTTAAAAATTAAGTCAGCAGGTGAGCTTTTGAATTTTTTTTCTGCGTCGTCAGTATTTAAAGGCTAGGTGCGAGCGAAGCGAGCGGTGAGCCAGAGGAAGGAGTTTGAAAGTTCAGTATTCACGGTGATCAAGTGATTTTTCTTTTGGCTCACCGCTCGCTTCCCTCGCACCTCGCCCTTTCCACTAATTTTGTCGGTGACTGTTGAAAGGAAAGGGGCGAGCAAAGCGAGCTTTGAGGCAGAGAGAGAATTTAGAAATTATGTCAGCAGGTGAGTTTTTAAATTTTTTTTAGGCGTTGGAAGTATTTAAGGGCGAGGTGCGAGCGAAGCGAGCGGTGAGGCAGAGGAAAGAGTTTGAAAGTTAAGTCTTCACGGCGATTAAGTGGTTTTTTCTCCGGCTCACAGCTCGCTTCGCTCGCACCTCGCACTTTAAACTAATTTAAGTCGGTGACTGTCTTAGGGCCAGGTACGAACGAAGCCAGCCTTGAGACAGAGGGAAAATTTAGACATTTAATCAGCACGGGAGCTTTTAAATTTGTTTAGCCGTTGACTGTATTTAAAACCGAACTGCGAGCGAAGCGAGCGGTGAGCGAGAGGACAAATCGTCACAGTTCCAGCCGCCTCCGTTCAGAAGATATAGCCGTTCTAAAATCCGACCCAAGACAAACTGCAATCCAAAGAGGGGAGTAAGAGCAAACGGGGTCATATTTTTCGAAAATTACTGTAGAGGGCAAGGTGCGAGCGAAGCGAGCAGTGAATCTAAGGAAAAACCACTTGACTACCGTAAAGATTTCACTTTTAAATCCTTATCTCTGCCTCACAGCTCGCTTCGCTCGCACCTCGCCTGTGCATACTGATAACGGTTAACAAAAATTTGAAAGCTCACCTGCTGATTCAATTTAAACAATCATCGACTTAAATTAGTGTTAAGAGCGAGGTGCGAGCGAAGCGAGCGTTGAGCCAGAGGAAATAATTTAAAAGTTAAGTCTTCACGTTGATCGAGTGGTTTTTCATTCGAATGAGCATTAACAATTATTTTAGATTATTCTAGCAGTTTTCAGAATTTAAGGGCGAGGTGCAAGCGAAACGAGCGGTCAGCCAGAGGAAAAACCCCTTGATCACCGTGAAGACTTAACTTTTAAATTTTAACCTCTGTATCACCGCTCGCTTCGCTCGCACCTCGTCCTTAAATAGTGACCACGGCTAAAAAAAATTTACAAGTTCACCTGCTGATTTAATTTCTAAATTTTCGCGCTTCACGGTGATCAAGTGGTTTTTCCTCCGGCTCGTTTTGCTTGCATCTCGCCCTTAACACTAATTTAAGTCGGTGGCTGTTTAAGAGCTAGCGAAAAATTTAAGAAATTAAATCAGCAGGTGAGCTTTTACATTTTTATAGCTGTTGTCAGTATTTTAGGACGAGGTGCGAGCAAAGCGAGCGGTGAGCCTGATCCTCTACTATTAAAATATTCGTGGGGTAAGGACAAAGCTCAGTGATCTATGCTCGCACCTCGTCTTAAAGTGACAATAATGTATAAAATGCAAAGTTCGAGCGTATTGTGACCAAGGAATTTCAATGAATTAGGAGCTACTTTAGCGCCTCTCTTATTCCCAAAGCCGTTCTATACCATTCTTTAAGCGATCCAGCTAATTACATTACAATTAAGCGCAATGAGCTATACAGAGCAACTCTCAAAAGTTGAAAACTGCCAAGCAATTACACTTGAAACTGAATTACATACACGGTCGTATCCATCTATTAAAATCGCTTAACCGAAATCTTCTACCAAACCCAACATATACATCAAACTTCATACTCCCTGAAACGTACCAAGTTCATTAACTTTTCGGCACGAAATTGGCTCGACTGCGCCATCATCGAGAATATGGTTGTCGTCGGCTTCAGCTTCAGCTCATGCGACTCCTTACTCCCATAAGACACTCTATGCGACGAATTCCTGTAGCACACATGCCAGTCTGTCTATCCGTCCGATATATGGCTGTGCAGAAACGAAATATGTGTGTCTTTCGTCTAGATGTCTCCTTCTTATCTTACGTCGCGTCGCGCGTCTTATGCTTAACCCAAATTCCATCATACACACGGCAAGGCTCACTAAACGATACGAAATTCAGTGAATTATACCATCCATTCATTCGGTTTTCCAACACACATTCTCTCTCTCTCTCTTTCTCTCGGTTGATTGATATTTCTCCGGTTGTTGCCTGTGTGTATATGCCCTTGATTCCGCCATACCGTCACTAATTTGCCTCTACGTTTCCCATTAAAGCTTCCGAAAATATAAAGGCACAAATGAACGAACACAGCGCGCGTAGCCGCATCCTTGTCAGAATCCTCTGTTCCTGAGCCCAGCACAACAGAATAGCGCGCTGGCTGTCAAGTTCGTTTGTTCGGTCAACGGCCAGGCTATACAGAACAGACCGCGAATAGGACCGGGTAGAACAGGGACACGGGTATAGGCCTATGTACGCCGTTATCCAAATGTTATCCTATCCCCGGGTTCATTAAGATACTGTCAGTGCGAAAATGTTGATTGGAGAGAGTTGTGCGAATGGTGGATGAAAAACCAACCAAAACCAAACGGAAGTTCGTTGAGGAAGGGGTTGAAGGGAAGCCAGTTCAGAATAACCGCACCAAGATGACGGCATGTACACAACGAGCGAGCTCAAAGCTCGGCTCCGAAAACAGTAGCACAAAACGACCGACGGCACAGTGCGGCCGTTAGCCATTTAAAACGGTCAGAGAATGCCGACATCGGCATAGCGGAAGCAAGGACACAACGTAGCGCTGCTGCGGCCACAAAAGTGAAGCGTTGCGGAATGGATGGATCATTATTTTCCTCTTGGGATATAAATCGTTTATTTTTCCTTGTCGATGTTTTGTTGTTTTTATTATTTTTATTGCTCCGGTTTGTTGTCGATTTCTTGTTTCGTTATGCCATTAGTTAGTTTGTTCGCCTCCCTCACAGCCTCCTGCGTTCGTTCCTCTCTCTCGCACACTCATTGTATATCCCTGGGTCGTTTGTTGACGAGCTATAATCAAGGATACTCGATTGGAACGGACAATGAACGAGCGAGTGTATACAGTTAGTTACCCAGCAAACCCGGGGGGAGACGGAGGAGTATGCGATGCTTCTGCAAAGAGTCCAGAAAAGATACTAATGTCCAATCCAATATCGCATTTAACCATTTATCGTGACTTTGGTTGTTGCCCCGCCACACAATTAACGGAACCTGGGCCTACGCGAGGACCACGACGACGACGTCATTGAAATTGTCTCCGTCTCAGCGTAGGTCGTCAGCGGCGGTTACTTCTGGTCTATGATGGCCACTGAATTAATTTTTACGAGATACATAATCGTCATCTTGTCTCTTTTGAATCTCGGCCTTTGTCCCGTTCACTGTGCTGTTTTTGTCTTCCCGTTCGGTCTGATTATTTTCAACCGAACTGTATGGCCGGATAGAGTCAATCGAAGCTTATTAGTGAGTCCATTGTGTCCAAGGATTCATTGTGAGCGGCTGCTATTATGATTCCTGCGATGGAAACGCATATCTATAGGTGTTTGATTGGATCGGCTATTCAAAGAGAGAGAGAGAAAGGGGGATATCTCCACGATCCCGACCCCTGTGGTTCCTTTCTCTATGGGATTATCTTTTTGCGGCCTTCCGGTAGACAGGCAGGATACCACATTTAATATTTCCAACAGAGCGAACTAATAAGAATACACACAGAAGAGATTGCGTCCTGTTTATGGAGGATGCTGTGGCGGTGGGGCGATGGGGCTACGGGGCGCGCACTTCTAATACCAAATTGATACCATTAACGGAATACCGGGGCTATTATTGAATCGGATATCACAGAACGGATATTTTAACGAACGGAACGAACGGAAAGGGAGAAATAGAGTGATCCTTATTTTAGACACGATAAACCGCATGGAATGCAACGAGAATGCTACCTACGGGCTGCCGGGGGTTCCGCTACCGCGGTAGGCAAATAACGAGAAAATATTCTGAAATGGGAATAGCTTCGGGACCAACAACAAAAGCAACGACGGCAACATGGAATTGATTACCGCAATGTTAATAAAGCTGTTCCTCGCACATTTGCGCTTCCGACAACACGCCTGCCGGACCACCCGCGCCACTTCCATGAAAAGGATGTGCGGATACCAGTACAATGTGAATGGAGGAGGGGGGGGGGCGATAGAGTGGAAATTCCTAATTGTAGATGAGCTCAAGCATTGAATATTTAGTTTCCCGTGAATTGACTTAGTTTTCGATATGATTTTCGATCGGAAAGTTTATCAATTGGTTTAGTTTCGGTAGGGCGAACAGCAAATATTTAAATAATGGTTATGTTCAGAGTCAACTATGATTCGGGGTTGAGGGAAGGTCAGGTCAGACATTTAGTCGCATTGTGATGTATATGGGCTAATTTCGGTGTAGGGTATGGTGAAAATCTTAAAACTACTTTCAGGTTCCTGGGGCTTGCAGGCAAAAGCTTTATACATTGCTGTTGTCCGTCCTATCCTCACATACGGTGTATGTGTATGGTGGACGGCACTCAGCAAGACTTGCTTGCGAAGGTACAAAGAATGGCTTCTCTTGTCATATCTGGTGTTTTTGGTACCACCCCCGCAGCCGGACTTGACGTGCTGCCACTGGATTTGTTCGGTAAAAAGCTGACTGCTAACACCGCTTTACGTCTGCGTGAAACTAATCAGTGACGAACGCTTGATTACGGGCATTCGCTTATGCTAAGAAATTTTAACCTCTCTTTGGAGACTGACTACACTACTCCTAAATATGCTTTTGGTAAGAACCATTAAAGCTTGATTCCGTCGAGAGATTACTGGGATAACTACATGGCGCGGAACGCTGAGTCATTGGCTGTCTACATTGATGGCTCCAAGTCAGACGAAGGAGTGGGCATTGGCATCAACTCGGAAAAACTTCGTGTTAACATGTTACGGAAAAACCACTTTATCATCGAGTGGATTTAATTTCAAAATTGTACGTCTGCCTCACGGCTCGCTTCGCTTGCACTTCGCACTTACTCGCTTCGCTCGCACTTCGCTCGCACTTCGCTAGCACTTCGCTCGCACTTCACTCGCACTTCGCTCGCACTTCACTCGCACTTCGCTCGCACCTCACACTTACTCGCTTCGTTTGCACCTTAATTAGGGTTAATTGCGAGGTGCGAGCGAAGCGAGCGGTGAGCGGAATTGAAACCCACTGGATCACCGTGAAGACTTAACTTTTAAATTCTTCCCGCTGGCTCAACGCTCGCTGGCTTGTCTAGCTTCTTGCCTTTGCAGGCCTTTGTGCATGTTGCACACAAACTCAGTCACTGCTTCCCAATGGCTTTCTTTCCCCAACATACATACCACCACATTTTCTGGCCTTAATACGCCCACTTCCGCATTCGGATGCCAGCGCCCTGCTTCGAATCTTGGACAGTCGATAAACGTCCTCTGGGACTCCCTTGCAGCTAGGGCAATCGGGCGACTTATCCAACTTGAAGCCATATAAGTATTGTCGGTATCCTCGGCGACCCGTCAAGAATGGAGTCAGGAAGTGATTCACCTCTCCATGTTTGCACCGAACCCACTTTGGGATATCGGGGATCAGATAGTGTGTCCACCTGCCGGATAAGATTCCGTCCCATCGCCGTTGCCACTGTCTCTTTCCGAACTTCTAACTCTGCAGGGCTTTCGTTACGACGACCACGGTAGAGTCTGTTTGTTTCCTCGACCAGAATTCCCATATTGGTATCATTCCAGCACCGACTTATGCCGCTTCGTGCGAGGTTGCTCTATGCAGAGCATACTCTTAATGTGCACCTACGGTATACCGAGTTCTGGCCGTTCCCAGAGGTGTCGACTAAGTTAGCCCAGACGGGTGAAGCGTATACAAGTATGGATGTAACTACCCGAGCCAGAAGACGTCCTTTGCTAGATCTTGGGCCTCCTTGTTAAAGCTGCGGTGGCTACTACTGCCTCTTCCGTTACGTACTTAATATGCTCTGAAAAATTTAGCTTCGAGTCGATCATAATCCCCAAATACCTAACCGCCACTTTTTTGGTTATGATATTGCTACCAACTCGAATGTTCAGCGAGCACCATTTTCTGCGCTTGCTGATCAAAACGGTCTCTGCTCTTTGATCAGCAAGCTCTAGGCCGACGAAGTTAGTAACTACAGCTTTATGGTCGCTCCCGTAACACCTCAACGCACTCTGGCTTCTTTGCTACAACAACTACTGCGATGTCGTCTGCAAACCCCACTACAGTCACACCTCTAGGCATTGGTTGTTCCAGGATGCCATTGTACATAATGATCCAAAGCAGCGGGCCGAGAGCAGATACCTGTGGAACTCCTGCAGTAACCTTATACTTATATCGCATCACCCGTATCGTATTGGCGGAAGCGATTTGACAGGTAACTCCGAGATAGTCCGGTACATCTACTCGTATTCTTTGCAAGGTCGCGTAAATGGAATCCCAGTTCGTGGACTTAAAAGCGTTCTTAAGATTTAACGTCACCACCAAGCAACAAGTACCACTTTGAAGCGAACTATACCGATCGCGTCCACGGTGGAACGTCCGACAAGCCCCCTTTCTCTTCTACCACTGATAGAAGTCCGTTGAAAATTATCCTTTCAAATAATTTTCCTAGCGAGTCGAGTAGGCAAATTGACCGATATCAGCTTGGCTCTCCAGCCGGCTTATTTGGCTTTTGAAAGAGCGCCAACCTTTGCCGCTATCATAGCCACGGAAAGGAGCCTTCAGCTAAGCAGGAATCGAAGACTTCGATAAACTTTTGAGGAATCAGACGGGTTGCTACCTTCAGCACCCCATTTGGGACTCCATCCGGCCCTGGAGCCTTAATATCCTCCAGTCTTGAGACCGCTTGTTATAGCAGGGATGTTAACCGCCTGCTCTATGAAAAACGTGGACCTATGGCTTGTAGCTCGTGCTGAGGAAACAGTACTGATACGATGTTTCGGAGCAGCGCTGGACACTTTATTTGTGGTGCTTTTGGACCTATTTTCTTCGTCACCACACTATACGCCATTCCATACGCATTTATGTCTCTCCATCGTCACATAGTTGCCTGAAATATATTTTTTTGCTTCTTCTGATCGCTAGTTGTAATGCTTTTGAGACATTTTTATTGGATTCTAGGAGGGTATCACGAGCAATACCCTGAGTCACTCGCTGGCACTGACGTCTTGCCTTCAGACAATTTCGTCTGAGACCCGCTATTTCTTCGGACCAACAATAATTTTCATTCTTTTGCCTAGATAAACGTTTTCGGGGCATAGAGGCGTCGCAAGCTGCTGTCAACTGTTCTGCGATCTGAGCTGATCTTTGTTCCGCATGACCTTCACTAGGGCCACTTTGAAGGAAGACTTCTTTGGAAACTGGCTCGTCAAACCTCTTTGCACACCACCCAACGAAACGGGTATTGCACGCTTGCACCTGCAACAAAATTCCTTGGCGGTCACTATGAGTATAAAGCTCACAAACTTGCCACTCCATCGCCGCGCCGGTGCCAATAAGCTGCTGACAAATGTCAGATCAATGATGGGGGATCCATCATTTCCTCTTGTCAGGGTATTATTTGTAGCAAAAGTCTTAGTGAAGGGATTTTCCGGGAACAATGGAAGCTGTCATACATTGTTCCCATCCCTAAAAAGGGTGATGTCAATATGGCTGAAAACTATCGTCCTATTTCTCTTTTGCCTTCTTGTTCAAAGATTCTGGAACGAATTGTGTCGAATTATGTTACAGATAATTTTGGACATCTTATTTGCTGAAATCAACATGGATTTTGTAAAAATAAGTCTACTGCAACAAATTACCTGAGTTCACTAATTTCGTAGCTAAATCCTTCGACAATCATCTTGACGTTCACGTAATATACACCGACTTCAGTAAGGCATTTGATACGGTGAACCATAGTATACTTATCAATAAGTTATCTTTACTTAATTTTCCACCCATCTTAATTTCATGGATATCCTCTTATCTAGGAAATAGATCATCCAAAGTAATTTTGACATGTATTTGTCTTTGCGGAGGCTACCTGAGAAATACTGGGTGTCATTCCGTGAAAAAGCGTCACGAAAAACTGTAACGAAAACGTTTAGCGCTTTAAATCGACCTTCCCGTAGTTCGATCTTCACCAAATTTGGTATACATTATCCTTTGATCACTCTGACTCAGAATCGACAGTCACGATTATGATAAGTTGCGGGAATAGCGGTAAATTCGCCATTGAAGCGAACGAAAATTCATCCTTTAATTGGTTCTCCTGGCTCTCCCCGTGGACCGATGTCAACGAAACTCGGATGGAAGTTAAGTGCTGCGATCCTTAATATTTTGGTGCCAGCACTTTTTATGAGGAAGATGTCCTTGGACACAAAATGTCCTTTTTTCTGTTGGAATGCATTATAGACGCTATGTATAAGGATATGGATATCAAAATAAAGAATCCGTTGTGACAAGTCTTGTAAAATCACGACAAGTTGATTTTGAGTCTTTGTAAAGGATATTACCACCAAAAAGGACATTTTTCTAGCATGGGAAACAGAGTATGGTCATTATGGGTGTCGTTCGAAAGGTGACATTTGAGGCACTGTATGTGATCGGTTTCAAAATATTTAAAATTGCAAAGAATCGACAATCACTGACGAGTTGCGGGAATAGCGGTAAATTCGCCGTTGAAGCGAATGAAAAGTTATCTTTCAATTGGTTCTCTTGGCTCCCCCTGTGGAGCGATTTGGATGAAACTCGGATGGAAGTTAAGTGGTGTGATCCTTATTATTTTGGTGTCGGCACTTGTTATGAGAAAGATGTCCTTGGACAAAAAAGGTCCCTTTTTCTTTGGGAATGCATTATAGTCGATATGCATATCAAAATACAGTATTTGGTGAGTTGAGCCCTTTAAAATCACCACAAGCTCATTTTGGGTTTCCAAAGGATATTATGGGGTACTGTATGTAATCGGTTTGAAAGGTTTTTGGGGCTTCTGGAGTGACAAGATAACGGCTGATGCAATGTGGATTATTTTGTAAGCAATAACGTAGACATATACATGATCTAAGATTTTTCCCCTAAGGGAAAACTTCTCGGAGTTTTTTAATAATGAAGTTTCCTCAGCTCAGGATTGCTGTAAATCTGGACGAAATAGAAAAATAGAATAGAATTAGGTATGTCCATATGTTTCTATGTAGACTACTATGTAAGGTAGAAGAACGGCTTGTAATAAATTGATATGGAAATGTTCATTTCATCTTCTCTGTACCGTAACCCCTTGTGAGGCATGGTGCGTTCACTCAGCCGTTTATAGGCTACTTTGAGTCAACGTTACATTGCATATTCGTTCGTTCGAGTTCGACTCAACCAAGTGAGCCACAGAGTGTGTCTTGGAAATGTTACTGTGTGGTTTTTAGAACATGTAAACTGCAAACAAAAATGCAAAAAAGTTAATCGGAAAAAATTATCTTTGATCTAATTTTTTCAGTATTATTAATATTCAATTCAATAGCAAAAAAAATTCATTGGCCCAGGGGGGAGGTGGGGCGGTCGCCCTCCCTACCCGTTCAACGTTCGTGGTCCATCTGAAAAGGACACACTGACTTGGTCCGTCTAAAAATGAAATCACCGTACTGAAGTATGTGAAGGAAGAGTCGGAGGATGCTTCACATGATGACATTTTCACACATTTGCAGTTGCCGTGAGACGAACCAGGGGCAGACAGCGAAGACATGAGTGATAATGAAGACCAGTCACAGCACGTGAGTAAAGGCTTAGGCTGGTGTTCGATGAGCGAGCAGAATATAATTAAACACCGAACGATTGAGTAAAAAGAGTCATACCTAGCATATGAATAAAAAGAGTCAAAAATGCCCATCACTAGTTACCACCCATCGGAGGATTTCTACTGTGTGGCGTTTATGATGAAATTATGACGGAGGTTTTTCTTGATTTGAAGATTTTTCGATCGTGAATTCTTTATGATTTTTGGAAGTTTTCTAGTAAACAGAAATTAGAGAATTTTCCTACAAATATCTTTATCTTTATATTGTATAAAAGAAAGTCGTGTTAGTTACACCATTTATAACTCGAGAACGGCTAAACCGATTTTCATGATTTTTGGTTCGTTGGATTTGGCTTGGGCCGGAATAACATAATAACTATTGAAACATTCAAAAAATTCACAATGAGCCAAAATTCACAAAAGGTTTCTTTTCTGGCTTTTTCTGCCTATATTTCTTGATTGTATCAGCGGATTGCAGTAAATTTTCTCCACAGAATTGGTGTTTAGCCCAATTGAAGGAAAAACTATCGATGCATATGAGAAATTCACAATGAGCGGAAGTTTGAAGACAAACATACCTTTTCCATATATCTCTAGCGAATTTTGGATTTTTAGTAAGATTACTACATCTACTACTACTAGATTACTACGACTACTACTATTACTACTACGCGGGGTTCCAGTCCAAATAGCAGCATATTTATATTCAAAAAATTCCCAATGGGCAATAACTCACAATAATTTGTTTGCATAGTTTTGTCTTTATTTTTCGATCGTTTAGCGATCGTTTAGAGTTGCAACCGAATAGCGGATATTGAAACACGAAAAATATTCACAATGGCTAAATTATAAAAACAGTTCCTTTTCATACAGTTCATAAATGAATTACTGGATTTTAAATACTTTTGTCTGTATATCCCGAACGAACTGTAAGATTAAAGCAAATCTCCACCACAATATAGGTATCAAAACATTTGGAAAATTCACAATAAACAGAATTCTAAAAACAGCCCGTTTTCGCATAATTTCGGTAAATTTGTAACGTCAAATCTGTCTCTACTCCAAACAACAGAATATAAAAATTCACAATGGAAAAATGTTCAAGACAGCTGCTTTTCAAGTTACACCACTATATTGGAGCCTACACTAAATAGTTTAATAGCTACGTACATGTGCAACAAAAATGTTAAATGAGCCAATTTTGAAGATATCTTTTTTTGAGCATATGTACCTTTGGCTATATGTATTCCCTCCACTGGATAGGATCCAAAACACCAGCTATTCAAATATGCATAAAATTTACATTGCTAATCTGTACCATTTTTTTAAGTTTTTCCCGTGGTTTTTCTACCTCCGAAAACCGAAAAACCACTGAAACATGCTGAATCTCCTAAACCTAAGGATATTTCAGGAAATTTGATTCACTGTATTTGGAGATTTAGATGCTTCGAACAAATTTGAAAGACTGGTACTGGAAAAAGGGTATGTTGCTACCCATACTACCTAATACCTATCCATTGAAACGTGGTAGAAATTACGATTACTAACCAAAATTGTGAAAATAATTCCTTCACATATCTTCCGCTTCTAAACAGATAAGTGGATTTCAGTAAGAAAAGTTTCATCGGATATATCTATACCCCGAACAGCCTCCTCATCCTAAATTGTCGAAAAATAAAGGGCAGACCATTTTCTCTCATACAATCCACTCCGCCTTTTTCTGTGCTTAATGACATTGATCCACAATGGCATAATTCATTTGCGCCTACTTTTGTCAATATCTCTTGAACGGATCTACGTGGTTCGGTAAATTCGACGCCTTAATGGTTTCCATTTAGAATAGCTGTAGCTGAACGGAGGCGGCTGGGACTGTGAAATTTTCATTAAAATTACCTCTGCGACCTAATCTACCACCTCCATCGATTTTTGGTCAAAAAAATAATTTTAAAAATTTCGGAAAATATGACACCGTTTGCCCTTACTCTTTGCTTTGCAGTTTGTATTGGGTCGCATCTTAGAACGGCTGTATCTTCTGAACGGAGGCGACTGGGACTGTGAAATCTTTATTGTTGGGTTAGGCTTTCACCGGAATAGCAGAATAACTATTCAAACTTGCGAACAATTCACAATGAGCAAAAATTCACAATGAGTTCTTTTTCGCTTACTTCTGCCTATATTTCTTGAACGTATCAACGGATTTCAGGTAACTTTTCCCCACCGGATTGGTCTCTCACTAGAGTAACAGAACAAATATTGACACATGTGAAACATTTACAATGGGGAAAATTATGAAGATAGTTCTTTTCACATATTTCTTGAACGAATAACTGGATTTCAGTAAATGTATGCTACCGGATTAGCCTACACAAAGCTTGGGAAAACTTACAATGAGCAACAATTCACAATGATTTTTTTTCGCAAACTCTTACATATATTTCTTGAACGTCTAATCGGATTTTTTAAAAAATTTTCGACCGAGTTGGTTTTCTCTATAAATAACTGTTGAAACATGCCAACAAAATCACAATGAGCAAAATTTCAATGCCAGTCCTCTTTCACAAAATGTCTTTCTGTATTTCTGGAAAGAATCGCCGGCTGGAAAGGATCTTTGTGGATTTTACGCATATCTCAATAGTTATTCTGGTGTTTTTGAAATACATACATTGCTGAAAATTTTTCCAAATCAAGATATAGGATAAAATGCGCGTAAAATGACTGCCTTCAAAATTTGCTTATTTTGAATTACGTCGCTATATAGGTATGGATTAGCGTATTTTTGTAAATTTTCCACTTGGATTTTTCTTGGCCTGAAATAGCTACTGAAAAATGGAGAATCACCAGCATGGATGAGCAAAATTTTGAAAGCTATGCTCTTTTCTTATCCTTTGGCCACTTTGAATGGATCCCGGAATTTTAAATCCACCGTATTTGTCCCCTTGCTGAATACGATTAGAACTTGGTAAAAATTTGGTAGAAAACTTTGTTAAAAGTCATTTTTTCCCATTTCACATTGTTTTCGAGCGATTTTGCATTTCGTACTGTACATATAGAGGTAAAATGTACCAAAATATATGAAGGAAAGTCGTGTTAGCTACACCATATTTTTTACATATTTTTCAGATAAATTCACAATAAACAACAATTCACAATGAGGTTTTTTCACATACTTCAGGCTGCATTTCCTGAAATTTATTTTTTTTATTTTTTCTGTCATTTTCCCTTCCCAATTGGTTCCACCCCGAGCAAAATTATGCAGACAGTGTTTTATCAAATACTACGCCCGGCACTTCTTAAACGAATTACTGGATTACAGCGAACAGAAGCTACATCATTGGTCTTTACACAGAAATGTAAAAATTCACAATGAGCAAAATTGTGAAAACAGTTCTTTTTCACATAGATTTGTCTTTATCTCTCTCCTAAACAGATAAGCGATTTGTATTAAGCCCCACCAAATTGGTCTCTACCCCGAACATTTTTCTGTTCTATAGCTATAGAAACATGCACGAAATTCACAATGAGCAAAATTATGAAGACAGGTCTTCTTCAGAGACTTTTTACCACATATCCTGGGCGGGTTAACGTATTTTAGTAAATTGGACCCTCCAGATGGTTTCCACCCCGAACTGCAAAGCAACTATTGAAACATGCGGGAAATTAACATTTAAATTTTGGAGATAGTATTTTATCATTTTAGTGAATCCCATCTTTCGCTTGAATTATTTCCGCCCTCATCAGCAGCTGAATGACTTCCACCCTCAATAGCAGAATACCTATTGAAACATCTGTAACATTGGCCAGGAGAAAAATTGTGAAGGCAGTTGTCTATAACTGCTGATTGAATTACCGTGCTTTAGTAAAATTATCATCACCTAACCTCCCCCTCTCTCAATTATTCAATGACGACCGCTTCAAGATCATGAAGCATTTAAAAAATTGGTCAGAAGGTAATGGTGAAGGCAGTTAATTTTCCGCTGCTTTTGTCTATATCTTTTGGTCGGCCTACCATATTTCAGTAAACTACTTCGATGGAACAATAACGACTGAAGTAAAATTGCCCAAAATAATATTTTCAATGCAGTTAATTTTCTCTTGCGTTCCACCCCACCCTTTCCTCCTGAATGACATTGACCCTTAATAGCAGAATAGCAATTGATGGAAAATTTATCCTGGCCTGTAATGACCACTAACTTCAATAGCTTATATGGAACACCTGGAAAATTGCTGAAGAGAAGGATTGGAGGCAGTTTATTTTCTGTACTTTTGTCTACATCAGTAATGTCTATTCTCCACCGGATTGGTCTCTACGCCCAGAATAGCTATTGAAACCTTCACAAAATTCGCAGTAAGCGAAATTAGTAACGAAGCTTTTTTTTGGCATACTTTGATCTATTCCGTCTCTTGAACGGGTTAGCGGATTTCTGAAGATTTACCCCTCCTCCAGACTTCCAACAGAAGCAGAATAGCTATTGCCTATGTCTTAAACAATTTAACGGATTTCAGTTATTCCATAACTGCCTACAACCAGAATAACTTCTGAAGAAAAATTGGAGAAGGAAACATTGTCAAGGCAGTTCTCCTTCAGTTTGCCCCTAGTTTTGTCTACATATATTTCTTGAACGAATCAGCGGATTTCCGAAAACTCCGAGTTTTAGATTTCAGCAAATTACTTTACCCCTCTTTTGAACGGCTTCCAAATAAAAATTTTGAAGGTAGCTGTTTTTCTCATGCTTTGACCATCTTTCTTGAATGGATTTTTGTACATATGCCCCACCGGATATTACCGGGTGGGGCTTCCTGAGCGAAAGCCTTAAAGTATGTGGGAAATTTTCAACGAGCGAAATTATGAAGGCAGTTCTTTCTCAAACACATTTTCCCATTCCTTCTGAATGAATTAGGGGTTTTCATGAAAATAAATCCTCCAAAATGATGCCATGCCAGAGTTTTGGCCAATTCAGAAATTTTAAATGTTTGCACGTCGTTTTAGCTACTGTCAGGAATAGCATAATAATATTATTGCACAAACTCGGAAAATTCTTCAGGAGAAAAATGATGAGGACGTATTTTCAGATATCCGTAGTTTTTTGTCATCCACCAATTGGTACATTTAAAAGGTGGGGCGATACGAAGTTCGCCGGGCCAGCTTGTGAAAGATGAAATCACATTCCGGTTAACACCAG
Organism: Microchrysa polita; assembly: GCA_949715475.1. Lineage (NCBI taxonomy): Eukaryota > Metazoa > Arthropoda > Insecta > Diptera > Stratiomyidae > Microchrysa > Microchrysa polita. The sequence goes on along the minus strand of OX454422.1, from coordinate 9,981,929 downwards.
AAAATCTAACAATCAAAAATAACTGCGGTAAGCCAAAAAACTATTAATTCCACACTTTAAAAACAACAACACCAACCCGATGACGTCACGTGTGTCGTGGTCCTTAATAAATGCTCTTACACAAACATGTTTGTGTATTTTGTTCGCCTGCATGTCCTATATGGCCGAAAATAATCTGTCTCTGTCCTGTTCGTCACACACATAAATATTTATACACATATCTGGCCAAATTTACTTAATCGCATCTCATACTCTGATGGAGGCACAGGCAAACATATCATCATTTCACACGGTGAAATTTCACCAGCCCTTTCCCTGAGAAAGGGGCGTATACAGCAACAACGCCGTCAACATCAATTCTCTGTACACTCGTGTAGCTTATATGAGATTTTCTTTTTGCACATATAAAAGAACTCCGCCGTAAATACTGTAAGCTATAAGGCGTGTGAACCAAAATCGACCACCCTACTCCATCCTTGGCCTTGACTCAACCTCTTGCAACCGTCAGCCAACGTCCAATATGCACACGCATTGCTCTTACTCTTCGGCTTGTTGTGAAGGAAGTCGTTTGAAAAGCCATCTTCTATAGATCAGCGTGTCCTGTGTAGCAGCACTCAGAAATATTACACACACACACACACGCGAATATACTATCGTATATCGAGAATATACATCATAAAAGGGAACATGGCAATAAATCTTCCAACGCCATAACAAAATCAAATGGCTGCGAAGACTGATGATGCCTTCTGTTTGATGAAAATTTAAGGACTTGCCGGATTGTTGTTGAGTCGACTATATATGGATATGGTCGCGGTCTCCTTCGAGACTCATACTCAACGTGGCATATTGTCGAGGTCCTTGCCTTTGCTTTGGGCTTATGCGGGATGGGAGAGGGGGTTTCAGCTGATCGCCACAACATGCCGCATCTCGTTAAGCAGCTGCCCAAAAAAAAAAAACAGGATAACAGAAATATGTTCTTACCGCCACGTATATCATATTCATTGAGGCATCCTGCCCCCCGCTCCCTTTACGACAACCAGCCACGGCACTTCATACATCATCGACATCATCATGCCAGCAGCGCGCGGCTTATTAATGTGACGAAAAAGCATTTTAATGCGAAAGGATATGGCGACAAATTGAATTCCGCTGATAATTCAGATTCACCATATATACGAAAGCTTCAGAGTTTCCCGATGTTCTTGTGCATAAAGTTTGTCTGACCTGCTCAATCCTATCACGGCGTGTCGTCATTCATCACGATTGCCAACGACCAAGCATATAGGTAACCTGGCTAGCGTGCTTTATAGCAGCTGTCTTTTGCATTCAATCCGGGCGGCCAGACTGAATCCATTTCGTCTTCATTCCATTTTACCGTTACGTGTCTAGGACACGGAATAAAGATAGACGACGATTTTGTTTTTTTTTTCTCATTTAGGCCATTGTGAGCGTATGAATGTGTATGCCTAGCTATGCTGGCCTAGGTGAGAAATCGCCTCTATCGGTTTCGTGAAATAATAAAGACGAGCCCCGACGAGCCTATATACAGTTGGAAAGAACTAAAACACACATCGTCGCGCCACCTTCGGCTTTCTGGCTTTCCAAAAACCCAGCCCTGGTGGTGGTAGTTCTATGGTAGCATTCAAACCAAAGTCGAGAGCAAATAGAAAGATGTATGACCCTAGAAAATCGCTAGACACATTGGATAATATATTGCAGCTTTCATTTCGTTAGCCTTCGCCAATAAACGAAATGCGGCGTATACGCTTTTGCCCAGAACATTATATTCGGTTTGTGTTCCAACGGGGTGGGTGTTGAAAGCAGCGACGACGACGAGCTATATGGCTCGCCTATACGGTAGGGATGGGTAAACGAACCGACAACTTCGACGATGAGGACGGATGGGCGCTCTACTAATGCATGAAACGTATATGTGCGAGACATACAATAGAATGGAGCAAGGTATGTGTCACGAGTGAAGAATGGCATTTAAGACATGCAATCCTTCTTCTTTTGTTGCCAACCAATGAGAGCAACTCAACATATCTTTTTCACCTTAAGCAACCTATATAGCGGGGCACATTTATATCGAGCGGAGGGCGAATATGTTGTATACGGATGTAGGAGATGAGAGAGACATGAGAAATGGCCCGGGCAGGAAGTGAAACCTCATATGAAACGGATAAACGTATTATTGATATATTCTGGTAGGAATTTCAGTTTGTCCATGCCGGGTTGAGGTGCCGAAGTTAATTATGCAGAAAGATACATCATAATTTTTGTTTCCTTACGTAATATGATTGGGGATTTTCGGCTCTGAACTAGATAAATCTTCACAGGTTCGTTTATAATGAAATATTGTCCATTGCCATAGCAGGCACAATCACGGGAGGGGGTTAAGAAAGCCGAAGCTTAGGTCCAGACTCTGAAAAGAAGGGATATGAAGCAAAGCATCTAAGTGGAAAGTTTCGAAAAATTGTTTTCGTAAAGACTTGCCAACGAAAGTAATGAGCGCGCGTCCCTGCGGGACAACCTTTCAGCATTACTTCACATGGCCAACTCCGACTAATCAGCCATCACCGGGTACCAGACTTCCGCCTGCGTTCCTCTCTCTCTCTGTAGCTCCATGTGAATGGCACTAACAGCCCTGCTTACTGAATCCCAGTTATCCGCAGATAGTAGCATTAGAGCTACTAGATTCTGGGGGCTTATGTTGTCTCCCATAGTTCTGCTTCTAGTTGGCTGCGGATATGTCCAAATCTGGAGCAATCAAACACAACGTGTTTGGCATTTTCCGCTACTCCCTTGCAACGCGGGCATTCTGGCGAATCGTACAGCTTAAACCGATGCAAATACTGCCGGTACCCTCCGTTAACTGTTAAAAATTCACATCTCCGCGTTTTCGATTATCCCATATGGCTATGTCCGCAATAAGGGTATGTGTCCATCAGCCAGTAGATGCCTCATCCCATCGAACCTGCCACCTTCTAATAGATTCCACCCTTTCAGTGTTTCTTCGCCCTGGGTCCATCTCCTGTGATTCGCCTTGGCGATCACTATACAGTCTGATAATTTCGTCCACAAGGATCGGCAAAGGCATCATTCCAGCCACCACGTAGGCCACTTCATGCGATGTGGTCCGGTACGCACAATGCACTCTCAAAGCACACCTACAATAAATCGCGTTTAGAGGTTTTGCATTGCATGCGAAACGTAATGCACTGGCCGAAACTGGTGAGGCATACAAAATGATAGATGTTACCACTCTTGACAGTAGCAGCCTACTACTTGTTCTCGGACCACCTATGTTTGGCATCATTCGTGCTAGTGCAGCCGTGGCAGTCGCCGCCTTGTCAGTTGTCACCTACATACCTTATGTGCTCTCCAAAGCTTAGCCTCGAGTCAATCATGATTCCCAAGTACCTAACGGCTTGCTTAGAGGCTATGTGATACTCTCCGACTCGGATCTTGAGGGAACATTTTTTTCTCCGCTTGCTAATTAGAACTGCTTCCGTTTTCTGATCAGCGATCTCTAACCCAACGGTTTGAAGCCACAGCTTGATAGTTGTAATCGCCTCGCCCGTGTACATTTCGACCAACTCCGGGTCTTTTGCGACCGAAACGACAGCTATGTCGTCATCAAAGCCTACCACTGTCACACCTTTTGGCATTGCAAGCTCCAAAATAGCATTATACATGATGTTCCACAATAGTGGACCAAGAACGGATCCCTGCGGCACCCCTGCTGTGACCACGTATTCCTTGCATCCCGCACTAGTGTCATAGCTTAAGACGCGTTGCGAGAGATAGCTCCTAATTATCATAGCTAAATAGTCGGCAACAAACATTCTTTGTAGAGCTGCATGGAACCAAACCCAGCTCGCAGAATTGAATGCATTTTTAATATCTAGAGTTACAACAGCGCAACAAGTGCTGTTACGTAATGACTCCCTTGCAATAGCAGTTATCATGGTAATTGCGTCCACCGTAGATCGTGCTCGTCTAAAACCGTATTGGCGATCCGATAAACGACCCTGTGCTTCGGGCATTTGGTAGCTCAGTGGCAGAGATGTCTATCTCTGAGTTGCAGGTGCGTGGGATCGAATCCCACTGTGACCCATGGATGTTTGTGTTGTCCATAAAAATGCTCCTACGGCAGCCGGTTCTTCGATGTAAATCGTCCCGGAGCTACCCGTTGTTAAAAAACGGCCAAGAGCTGCCAAGACCCCCTTCGATTCATGAGAAAAAAAATCTCTTGAATCGCTACAACAACAACAACAACAACCCTGTGCTTCCACTACATCCGATAATCGGTTGTATATGATTCGCTCGAGCACTTTTCCCGTTGTGTCTAGCAAACAAATAGGGCGGTAGGAGTTAGGCTCACCAGCAGGCTTATTGGGCTTTGGAATAAGCACCAATTTTTGTCTTTTCCATGGTTGTGGGAAAGTCCGTTCTTCTAGACATTTTCCAAAGACGTCGATAAACTTTGCTGGCGTCGTCAGAATCGCCGCCTTCAACGCCCTATTAGGGACACCATCAGGATCTGGTGCTTTACCGTCGTCAAGCCTTGATGCTGCCTTTAAAAGTTCTAACTCTGTAATCGGTGGAATTATATTGATATTCGATGTAAGGCTTTGTGTCGCTGGTTCCAAATCATGTTGCGGAAACAGAGTCGAGACAATATCTTCGAGCAGAACCGGACATTTCAGTTGGGGAGCTCGCTGTCCAATCTTCTTCATGACCACTCTATACGCCGTTCCCCAAGGATTTGCGTCGGCGTCCTCACAAAGCTGTCTAAAGCAATTTTGCTTACTAGTTTTAATAGCCTTTTTGAGTGATCTACGGGCTGCTTTATAAGCCTCGAGTAGAACATTGTACGTCGTTGATCTGATGAAGCGTTGACAAAGGCGTCGAGCTTTTAAGCATTCACGTCTCTTATTGGCAGTCTCCTCGGTCCACCAGTAGTTCTCTCGGCGATTAGTGATCGAACTTTTTCTTGGCATGGAGGCATCGCATTCTATTGATAGTTGGTCGATCAATTGCAAGGCCTTCTCTACGGCTGAACCGTTAGTTGTACCTAAACTGAATAGGGTTTCTATGAACGAATCTTCATCGAAGCGTCTCGTGACCATCGCTCAGTTGGAGCTGTCGTTGTACTCATATGTGATCGAGAATAGAATTGCCTGGTGGTCGCTGTGCGTATAGTGCTCACTAACTTGCCACTCCGTGGTTGTGACTAAAGAACTGCTTACGAATGTAAGGTCGATAATGGACCCCGTATTTCCCCTCCTAAAGGTGTTAACGTTCCCCGAGTTCATTAGAACGATATCGAGCCGTGAGAAAGCGTCAAAAAGTGTCCTTTTCCGCTTATTTGTTTCGCGGCTGCCCCATTCCCGAGCCCACGCGTTAAAGTCTCCCGCAATTATCACGGGTGTGTGAGTACTTGCGTCGTGCACAAGTGCGTCGAAAAAACACTCAAACTCTGTGTCACTCCACCGTGGCGGAGCATAGCAGCTATACACGTAAACGCCGTTGATCCTAGCTGTGATCACCCCATTTAACCCTCCCGTAACGTCCACAAGTCCAAATTGCTACCTCGTTGTCCTTGTCTGCGATCCAGACCGAACTACGCAGATTTTTATATTGGTCGCAGAAAATTGCAACGTCTACTTCCTTTTCTTTTACCGTCTGTGATAACAGGTCTTGAGCTGCCTGGCAGTGATTCAAATTAAGCTGCAAGAACCTCATTTAGGGATCATTTTGATGGCCTCCTGATATACTGGGCATTTGACGCATCCAGTTTGGTGCTTGTAGTTGGCCCTAGCTGCCTCTTTGCAGAAAATGCATTTGGGCTCCTTGTCGCAAGATGCCGCTTTGTGGCCATCCTCCCCACACTTGAAGCACATGTTCGACCGATCTTGCTGGCTATTACGGTCCCTCGCAACGTGGCCAAATGCCAGACACTTAAAGCATCTCTTCGGAGAGATTTGCCATTTTACCCTACAGATCGTTCATCCCACTTTCAATTTGCCCACTTCTACAACTTTGTTGGCCACATCTGTAGGCAAGCTTATTGTTGCTTTTTGCGTGCCACCGTATGCCTTCCGCAACGACTTCACGGCGTCGAGAGGAATCTCCACTTCCAATTTCTCTACGAACGCCGCCCGTACGTCATCCCTTGTTGTGACCTCATCGAGATCAAGAAACACTATCCTCGTCTCCTGCCGCAAGGACCTGACGTTAGATGGATTCAATCCCAACAGATCCGTTACAATTGCCCACTGAATCGCCACCGCGGGTTTTCAGTTGGAACAAGAGTTCCCCGTTTTTTGTTCTACGGATTCGTGAAACGCTATCTACCATTTCTTTCAGTCGTGGTTCCGACTTCACCCCCGACTTCCGACTGGGAAATGATCATCGCGTCAGGTCTTGTCCTTATCTTCTTGAATTTTACTTTAATTAAGTTAAGTCTTCACGGTGATCAAATGGTTTTTCTTTCGGCTCACCGCTCGCTTCGCTCGCACCTCGCCCTTAACACTAATTTAAGACGGTGACTGTTTAAGGGCCAGGTGCGGGCGAGGCGAGCCTTGAGGCAGAGGGAAAATTTAGGAATTGTATCACGATACATTTTAATTTTTTTTAGCCGTTGACATTATTTAAGGGCGAGGTGCGAGCGAAGCGAGCCGTGAGCCAGGCCTTAAGGATATGGATGACAATGTTTCCCGTATTCGCCGCACGCGAAATGGAGATTTGTTGTTCCAACTAAGAACACCTTGAAGTAACCTGGTGCAGGGATACAAAGCCACAATAACGCATACTCTTAGGAATTAAACCGCTCGGCATAAAAACATTCAGGCATGAGACAAGGCTGGAAGTCCTGGAACTTGACGAGGTAACTACAAGCGAGGACATCTGCGAGGCTTTCCAGGAACGACTGGAGATAAGCTTGGAAATTGACGCGTTAAAGTCACTGCGGAGGTCCTACGGCGGCACCCAAATCGCAGTCATAACCATGCCCACTAAGGACGCTAATAAAGCTATGGAATGCAAAGTCGTTTGGATTAGCTATCGCAAAGTACCTCATTTGGTCCCGAACAGATGCCATAGGTATTTTGTTTTTGGACACTTCGCGAAGGACTGTAGCAGCAAACACGATAGGTCAAGAAACACCTTGACAAGAGGAAACGGGGGATCCCTCATTGATCTGACATTTGTCAGCAGCTTATTGGCACCGGCGCGGCGATGGAGTGGCAAGTTTGTGAGCTTTATACTCATAGTGACCGCCAAGGAATTTTGTTGCAGGTTACAGTGTGCAATACCCGTTTCGTTGGGAGGTCTGCAAAGAGGTTTGACGAGCCAGTTTCCAAAGAAATCTTCCTTCAAAGTGGCCCTATTGAAGGTCATGCGGAACAAAGATCAGCTCAGATCACAGAACAGTTGACAGCGGCTTGCGACGCCTCTATGTCCCGAAAACGTTTATCTAGGCAAAAGAATGAAAATTATTGATGGTACGGGTCTCAGACGAAATTGTCTGAAGGCAAGACGTCAGTGCCAGGGATTGACTCAGGGTATTGCTCGTGATACCCTCCTAGAATCCAATAATATGTCTCAAAAGCATTACAACTAGCGATCAGAAGAAGCAAAAAAAATATGTTTCAGGCAACCATGTGACGATGCAGACATAAGTGCGCATGGAATGGCGTATAGGGTGGTGACGAAGAAAATAGGTCCAAAAGCACTAGAAATAAAGTGTCCAGCGCTGCTCGGAAACATCGTATCAGTTCTGTTTCCTCAGCACGACCTACAAGCCATAGGTTCACGTTTTTCATAGAGCAGGCGGTTAACATCCCTGCTATAACAGCGGATGAACTTTGGCGAGCGGTCTCAAGACTGGAGCATATTAAGGCTCCAGGGCCGGTTGGAGTCCCAAATGGGGTGCTGAAGGCAGCAACCCGTCTGAGATAGGTTGGGCTGGTTGTGCCCGATACTGCAGCCTGCTGGCTTATTGTATTTCCCATCTAAGCGAGAAAATTTCAGGTTATGAGCTCTGTCCTACGTAAAAGGCCAAGAAGAAAGTTAACCAGGTTTACTTTGGGTGCACCCATACTGGTGGTTTGAGCCCCAAAGAAGTTTTGTCTCCAGCTCATAAGAGCGGGACATTCGAAAATAACGTGCGAGGCTGATTCCTCATCTTCGTTGCAGAGGCGGCATAGTGGGTCTTGTGTGTAGACAGCCTACTGGTCCAGCTAAATAATACTGGCTTCTATACCCTAGGATATGGCGATGACATCAGCATCAGTTATTTCTGAACTCATGCAACAAGCTCTAACCCAAGTGGAGGATTGGTGTAGGAGGGTAGGCCTATCGGTCAATCCCGCCAAAACAATGCTAATAACCTTCAGTTGCAAATACAACTTGGAAGGGCTCAACGCTCCAACATTATTCAACCAACAACTGCAGTTTACCACGGAGGTAAAATATCTGGGAGTCACCCTTGATAACAAACTCACGTGGAACAAGCAGTATTTGAAAAGTTACTGTTTTCATAACTTCAGCTCATTGTGAATTTTTCGCATATTTCAATAGTCAATCGGGGTGTAGACCAATTCGGTGGATTCAATTTACTGAAATCCGGCAATTCTTTCAAGCAATACACGGAGAAATATGCGAAAAAGAAAAATCTGTATAATTCTGCTCATTGTGATTGTTTTTCACATGCTTCAATATTATTTTTATATTCACGAAGGTGAGCAATTCGGCAGGAAAATCTTCCAAAAATTCACTGACACGTAACAAAAATACAGACAAAAGTATGCAAAATAAACTCATTGTGAATTGTTGTTCATCGTGAATTTTTTTTTGCATATTTCAATGGTGATGAGGTCAACTTACTGAAATCCAGTATCTCGTTCAAGAAATACAGAAAAAAGTGTGTGAAAAATAACTGTCTTTATAATTGTGTTCATTGTGAATTTTTCATATTTCTCAATAGTTGTTCTGCTACTTGAGGTAGAGACCAATCCTGTGGAGCGAACTTTCTGAAATCCGCCGATACGTTCGAGAAATACCTGCAGAAATAGGCAAAAAAGAGAAACCATTGTGATTTTTTTTTCACGTTTTAATTGTTATTATGCTATTCCGGCTTTGCAATTTTATTTTTAGTCGAAGAGCTACCCCCAAATTTTGGCGTTCGGACGGCCGCCTGGCTTACTACATCCCCGCTGCTCTCTTAGAGCGGGCGCTGTTCGTAACAACGTGTCAAAATTATTCGCGTGGGTTCCACACAGCCTACAATATTCGGGGAACATACGTTGAATCGGCGTATGATTATATTCTCAGGGGTGAAAAATATGATTATCACTCTCTAGGGTTAGAGAGATGAACAAGAAATACTTTATAAATTGTAATTATTAGCTGTAATATAATTTAAATTCCCTTTTCATCGGCGTCCAATTCATTATAGTTTCAGTATCGTGCTTCTTCGTATTTGACAAGCACTACAACTTCAAGATGAAAACTTTCTCGGAAATAACCGCTGGTCGGATATTATCTGTCTAATATTGAAAAATACACATTTTCAATCGTAAGATTTCTGGCTTCCGTTCCATTATCGTGTGTGTTCAATCGATTACATTGAAAAACGAAGCACTTCCAGGGACTATGACTGCATAGGACGCGAAAGACGCAACAACAGTCAAAATTAACAATCTTATTTTTCACGAGTCTCTTGAAATGGCATATCTCTTCCCTATGGTTTGCTCGTATCCTCTTCCTCGTGGTCGATCTTGTCCTCCTCTACATGCGTTCGATTTCATATGATTTCCAATCTGTGCCACTTGAATTGTGGGCGCACAATGCCATTCTTTTACTACTTCCCACCCCCTCCCCCATATACAGAAAACAGAAATTCCCGTCGTATAGTCGTAGTCGGACCCCGATAGCAATAGATATGTACCAATGTACCTACCCCCCCAAACGAACGATAGTCGTCATCGTAGCAGTTTTTGAGAAAACTCCTTTGGCTTTATCCTATTGCAAAAGTTCTTGTACTTCGTCTACGTGTACGATGATGTCGTCCATAGATACCCAAAAAACGGTTTATTTCAATCTTTAGTGACTCTTTGCCATCATACCACTACTATTCGTCGTCCTCGTCGTAGCACCCTTCGATTTTGCGACTTCAGAGATAAATTCAGAGCCAGCCCAGGACCTTGGAACGTTACCATGCGTTTGTAAATCGCGTCGCTCGGTGGATGTTGATGATGATGATGGAACGGATTCGTATAAGGGTATGAGGGTGGCATGACGGTGGGTGGTGTGGCCAGCGTTATCAGTGTGTATCCACTCCACTGACAACGAGCAGAGGAGCGCACACACAAGTGAAATAAAGAAGTTTGGTGAAGTGAATCTGGAAAATCATAAATCACGGCAAAAATGTAATAAACGAAACAACGAGCAGCGGTTCAGGGAGGAAGGCTCTTGGCTGGGTTTTCTTCGTCCTTTTCTTCTTCGGAATCGAAGAGGACACAAAACAACTGCAAGGATGTTTGGGAATTGGAGCTCGAGGTAACGCAGCGATATATACGCACATGGAGTCGGGAGCACGCAGCACCAGAAGAAAGAAGAAAGTTTGCTGCCTGCTTCTAAAGTTCGTAAATGCCGAATGATAAAGGAAAGAGTGGAGATGTCAAGTTGTTGCGACGACGACCACGACGCTTTCTGTTTTTGTTTTCTGAGTCTTCTTAGATTCCCCAAAGTACTTTGACAAGAAAATACATTTCAGATTTCACAAACGCATTGTCTTGATCTTTTTCTATAGACTTCGGTCTCTTTATCCTTTTACGATGCGGAAGCGGCACAAATGAAAAGCCAGCTGAGGGGAGGCCATGCCGCGCCGCACCGTGTCGCGCTGGGGCCTGGATGAGAAACCATCTGAAAAAAGGTACAATTCAATACTCGGCCTCGATATATGTGCATTTTGTCCTTTTATCGACATTCTAGATGTTTATCGATGAGTGGATAGAATAGATAGATCCCTAGGACAATTGGGAACGTTTGTTCAGAGTGTAAATTTGTGTGCTATCGGCATAAGAACTCGCAGCACGTGGTATGATGTGGGATTGGCGAAATTTAGGATACACAAGAGAGAGATATAACTGTAAAGGGCCACTGTGGCAGGTATGGTGAAATTCACTTGTCCTTATTGGCAGTTTTTATACGGGTTTCACGTATATTTCGGGTTCAGGGTCTGGGGTTGTATGCTTTTTTTCAAAACGATTTCTATCCGGCTCATTTCTAAGTCTCGGTAAAAAACGTGAAGAGGAGACGTGGATGGAAGCGCGTAGCGAGTGGTGAGAGCCGTTACAAAGAGTTTCAAAATTTTCCGGTGTCTTTGCCAAACACTTCGAACCTGAGGAAATTTTAGGACACATTTTTAAGGCTTATCTAGCTCACCGCTCGCCACACTCTCACCTCGCCTCTTTCTGAATTCCAGTGAGCGGATACAAAACATTTTCAAATTTTCCGGTGCCTAGGCCTGTTCGATTATTGAAAATAATGGATTATAATCGATTATTATAAATAATCGATTATACGATTAATCGATGATACGATTAATTGGAAAAAATTATCGATTAATCGATAATACGATTAATCGAAACTACAAATAATCGGAAATACAATTAATCGAAAATCAAAACTACAAATAATCGAAAATACGATTAATCGAAAATACGATTAATCGAAAATACGATTAATCGAAAATACGATTAATCGATAATACGATTAATCGAAACTACAAATAATCAAAAATACGATTAATCGAAAATACGATTAATCGAAACTACAAATAATCGAAAATACGATTAATCGAAACTACAAAAAATCAAAATACGATTAATCGGAAAACACGCTATTCGCTGCTTAGTGGAAGATTTCGTTTCATTTTTCCCTAGTCACCCACGTTCTCCCGCTGCAGTTCCGCAAAGTGGTTTCACTGCTTGCTGAGTGACGTCTGGCAGTAAACGGAAATGACAATTTTCATGTCGCCGAACGAAATTGGTGGCAAATGAAAGGTCTCGACTCCCTATTGACGATTCCGAAGTAATTTCTCCCTAGTCGCCCTCGTTCTCCCGCTGCTGATCCACAAAGTGGTTGTTTCGCTGCTTTCCGGAAATGTCCGGCAGTAGACAAAAATGACAATTTGCATGTCGCCGTAGGAAATTGGTGGCAAATGAATCAAACCGTTCGGGATCGTCGATAGAGAGTCGAGACCATTCATCTGCCACCAAATTCGTTCGGTGAGACGAATATTTTCATGTTCGTCTACTGCCAGACATTTCCCGAAAGCAGCGAAACAACCACTTTGTGGATCTGCAGCGGGAGAACGAGGGTGACTAGGGAGAAATGGCTGCGGAATCGTTAATAGGGAGTCGAGACCTTTCATTTGCCACCAATTTGCTACGGCGACATGAAAATTGTCATTTCCTTCTACTGCCAGACGTCACCCACCAAGCAGCCAAACAACCACTTTGCGGAGCTGCAGCGGGAGAACGGGGGTGACTAGGGAGAAATTACTTCGGAATGGCCAATAGGGAGTCGAGACCTTTCATTTGCCACCAATTTCGTTCGGCGACATGAAAATGTCATTTCTGTTTACTGCCAGACATTTCCCGCAAGCAGCGAAACAGCCACTTTTTGGAGCTGCAGCGGGAGAACGGGGGTGACTAACGAAAATCGACTGCGGGATCGTCAATAGAGAGTCGAGACCATTCATTTGCCACCAATTTTGTTCGGTGATATGAAAATGTCATTTCTGTCTACTGCCAGACATTTCGCGAAAGCAGCGAAACAACCACTTTGTGGAGCTGCAGCGGGAGAACGGGGGTGACGTGAGTTTTAATTTCGGTCTGCTGCCAGGCAGACATCTTCGGCCAAGCGGCGAAAATCGTGTTTTTCTAATAATTGTATTTTCGATTAATCGTATTTTCGATTAATTGTATTTTCGATTAATCGTATTTTCGACTAATCGTATTTTCGATTAATCGTATTTTCGATTAATCGTATTTTCGATTTTTCGTATTTTCGATTAATCGTATTTTCGATTATTTTTCGATTATTACTCGATTATTTTAATAATCGATTAATCGTATAATCGAAACAAAAATAATCGATTAATCGATTATTGAAAATAATCGATTAAATTTCGATTAATCGATTAATCGAACATGCCTACCGGTGCCCTTTTCTGACACTTTGTAACGAATAACCCAGATTGGTATCAACTCACCGGTCACTGTGCCCAAGGAACCTCCAGTAGGAGAAAAAAAAACGACAACCTAAAAAATTGATCAAGAACCATCTCAAGGGTCATATCCGATGAGATGATGTAACGGAGGACGCTGGACATCCAGAGATGTCCCAGGGAACGGGGCCAAGGCCTCTACAACTCTTACTCTTACTCCTCAACGAGCGAGCAGCGGCATGCGCTTGTTGTAGCTCAGAGCGGTAGGATTGGGCAGGGTTTGCGCTGCCCGTTGCCTCTTGTCCTCTACATTATACAAGGATATCGCATGCCTAGGGAAGCGATGACAAACAAAGGGATTGAAAATGGGGAATGAAGTGGGGTAAAAAAAGAAAAGCTGGTGACGACGAGAGCGAAAGGGCGAGGCTTTCCTCACTCTTCATAAACGATCCTCAACCGACGGAAGCACTAACGTCTTCCCGTGCTGTACAAAGGGCTCGGTTCCGCAACCCATCTTCCTAATATGGGTGCTCCGCCATCCCTTGTGCCGTTGTTGAGAAGCCACCGTACGACGGGATACAACGTACACGCCGAAGAGCATGCGGGCGTTTCTTGTTGCGCTTACTCAACGTGAATGCCATACGATGGCCAAGTTGCATTCCCCCGCAATTTGTCTACCACGGGAAAACTATCGCAGTGAGCAAAAAAATGGAACTAACCGCGTGAGTATACAATGAGGAGGAAAGCCTCCTCATCTCGCTCTTGCTGTGACCAGCCTGAAGCAAAAATTACGTTGAAAATTTAGATGCGGCCGTGCCTTTTTAACAGATAGGCTCTTACGGACCTAGATTTTTGGTCCCGGCCAATAAATTCACCAACGGCTTAAAAGATAGAGGGTCTAGAGCAAGTACTCGCTATTTGGCTCTGAGGCGGACCCTAAAAATGACGGGTCCCGGCCCATGAAATCAAAAATATAATTTATGTAGCCCATCCGCGGGCGCTCCGGCGTCGCTAAAAGCATCGGCAGCGCCAACCATGTGGAGGAGGCACATACCTCCGTCAACCCATCTATAACCCGGAATGGGAGTCGGGGAATCACCTAATTCTATTCCGTAGACATTATGGGGAATGCATCATGCGTATAAATTCTTACGAATGGTGTGACGGCTGTCCGCGTGGGACTTGCAGTTCGATTTAGTGGTTATGTTACTTCTAAAACAAACAAAAGAACAAACAAAAACTAACACCCTACACAACATCACAAAAAATGACTTCTCTGTTAATTTTCCTCTGGGTTTCACTTCAATTTCTCCTCCAAGTTTTCTTTCCTTTGGGTTTTTCTTCATTTCTCTCTTTTCTTTGCTCACTTGCACCACGCGTCCACCTGCACTTCCCGCCAAAAACCAACTGTCTCCTCGATGACAGTTGTCACCCACTACCACCATCACCAATCTCCATTTTTTTCCCCAAATGGCCGCCAATTGAAAAATGGCATAATTGCTCATTTTTCAATGTGGCAGCCCACACCAAAACAGCTGGTGCCTTAGGATCATGTCATACTCACAAATGACGATTTTTGAATTTGAGCGGGATTTTTACAAATGTCAACGATTCGAAATAGATCGGATCAAACGATCAAAGACATTTGCAAAAATCAAGCGAATTCAAAAATTGACACTTATGAGTCTGAATTGGTCCAATACAATGACCTACGCGATTATTCTGAAAAGAATAAAATTCGAAGCGAAGACGCAGAAAATGAGCGAAAACGTTACTCGGACTGGACGCGCACCCAGAAAGAGGAACTGCAGTTCGAACTGAAAGCCCGTGGGACAGCGGATTCAATCGTGTCGTAATCAGTGAACTCACGCTAAAGGCATAGTTTCACCTTGCTCTAAAGGAGCTAAATCGTGGACCTCGATCGTGACGAGGGTACAACCTTGCGCTACAAGATCAACGAGGATTTTGTCTGCCCATGCGTTCATGAGTTCCTTGATTGATGCACTCAAAAGCTCCTCCAGACTGGCTTTAAAAATATACACTGAAGCATTGTGCTTCCCCTGCCCTTGTTTAAACTGAAGCTAATCCATTACGAAGATGCTTTTTGCCCCTAGTGTAACTAACCGCTACCAATCGGCCATTCGGAGTAAATGTTTCTGACAGAATTTTGCATGACAGATAAATTCCAACTTTGCCGAGTTACATGCAATTTAAAGTGACGGTGCGATTGGGCGCCCTAGATTGAGGGGAATACATCTGTAATGTGTACCACATACTACGTACACAAATAATTGTATTTCCTTAGTTTACGCCAGAGTGCGCTAGTGTCGCTAACGAGAAATAACACGAACACATTGCATAATCGCATTCGAAAGTTCGTAGCCTGTGCAAATTAACTGTAAACGCAGTTTTAACAGAAAATAGAAATAGTCGAGAAACGAAAAGCCGCGTAATTTCTCAGATTTAAGAACTGACGAATTGAAACCTGAGCTATCGAAATGGAATGCGCCCACCTCATAGCAAACAAAAGCGCGTTGCTTATTGCTCGGTAAATGGATGCACTGAGGGCTGAAGGACATGATTCTGATAAGATAGAGTTTCGGGTGGAGTAAGATCCGAGTGCGGCAAGTGCAGAACAAGTCAACCGGACACAGAAGTCAGAAGCCAGGGAAAGCATTGCAGCATTGGGGTGCTTACTTATACTATACGCTAGGAGAAAGTCACCACGTCAGTTGCAACTGTTTAGGTGGTGCCATCATCAAGGGAAGTGTTTGCAGTACCTCTCGGCGGTGGACGCTAGAAACATCACTTTTGTGAAGGCTTAACTGTGAAGGCCGGTTGCTCTGGGGTTCTCCATTCAGACAAAGCTCAATCCAGAGTCGGCTAATCGGTGAACCTCATAGCAGCTCCCATACATCCGTGCCAAGGGCCTACTACACCTATTACAGTAAAACCTCCATAAGTTGACCACCGAAGGGCGGACAATTCCCGGTCAAGATAGAAGGAGTGGTCAACTTACAGAGACTCGTTTGGCGATGGTCAATCTAAAGAGAGCGGTCATGTTACGGATTGGTCAACTTAGGGAGGTTCCACGTCTTTAGGCTTGGCTCTTGGATGTTAGATTCGCCCTAAATCCCCCGGGTGGGCACATGTCAATCGGGAGAAGATGTCCAGGGACGCAAATGGACATCTCTAACTGAGCGGCTGGATATCAGGCGATCTTTGGTGATATCTGGCCTTACCACATCAAGCACGGCTCTGGTGTGGCGGACTCTCCTTTCCCTAGCTACTTGCGGGAATCACATGAGCAAGAGCATCAACAACAAACCCCAATATCGATCCGACTCAGGCAGCCTCAGACTCGGATCAAGAGGCCCTTGCCTCAGATTTCGTTCCTGTGGAACTTTATTTGTCGGATGTGAACGAGCCGCACCGACCAACACGGGATACTTCCTGCACGGATGCCGTAGCGGGCTCTAGCGAGCGCACCGCAAAAGGGGAGAAACAGAAAGCTGGGCTTCCACCCACGGGATCGTCTCCGTAGAGGACGTGGTGGAGTTGCCTGTAAAGGCCATATATGTGATTTGGGGATTATCCGAAGCAGACCACTACTATTTGGGTCCATTTTCGTCCTCCCCTTACAGTCATCAGTGATTTCCAGAAGTCGACTGATAATTATCGACTTCTTCCTTCATCACTGAGTCCCGTGTGATGAGTAGCATATCTTTGAAGCTAAGTTCCCTCATGGATTCCACACCTATTGTGGATTTACCTAGTATCCTTAGCCTCCTACTACCTAG
Source organism: Microchrysa polita (assembly GCA_949715475.1). Classification (NCBI taxonomy): domain Eukaryota; kingdom Metazoa; phylum Arthropoda; class Insecta; order Diptera; family Stratiomyidae; genus Microchrysa; species Microchrysa polita. The sequence goes on along the minus strand of OX454422.1, from coordinate 9,964,880 downwards.
TGCTGGGCATTCACATACAATGTGTGCTGCCGTCTCAGCCTCTTCCAGACATAGTCTGCATACATCATCTTCCACGATTTTCATCTTAGATAGATGAGCTTTAAAATTACCATGCCCAGTTACTAAGGCAGTTATCCAACTTAAGCTGCTCCGTGTGTAACTGAGTACTTGTTTGGCTTTCCTCCCTAGTGGACTGGTAATTGCGTTAGTTGCCTGTAAAAGGTACGTGCGTTTCCTAGTCACACTTGTGATTAATTCTAATCGCAATGCCCTCACTCCCAAGCGTCACCGTTCGGAGCAAGACGGTGCTTCCGATTCCGGGAAGCAAGCCGGTTCCACGAAGAAACAGAGGATGGCAGAAATCCCTAAGCGGAACGCCGAACCAAGACCAAGCACTTCAGCGACCTGCGGATTCAGGGAACCCCTGGTGGCCTGTGCTGGTCCATTTGGATCAGTGTCCACCTCTACTATTACGGCGACCAGGAGCAAGAGCGACCAAAAGTAGCCCCGGTAGCACCATCCTTAGTAGCTAGGAGCAGGAGTACCCATCCAAAAGCAGCCGTCCCAACACGCGACCAAAACGTACAACCGGTGACATTGGCAGGTCCTTCAAGACCAGCTGTCACCTCTCTGGCAATAGCCAGCAGGAGCAGGGGTACGTACTCATAGGTGGCATCATCAGTGAGGGTCGCAATTATGGCGTCAAATTACCCAGACAGCCTGCTATCTGCAGAACAAATGTCCATGGTACAAGACGCCATAATTGATCACATCGTGAGCAACCCGCCCAAGACCGTTTTTCTGGAGTTTGGTAGCATCCGCTTCCGGCCCGGTTTTCTTCCGGTTGAATGCGACAACGAGGCCACTACCGAATGGCTAAGCAGCATTCCCCCCCCCCACTCTCAACCCTTGGGTAATCGTAAGGTTCTTTCAAGCAAAAACAGCTTCAGCTACTATTACCAATTGCCTTTCGTAGGGCAAGGACGATATCGTACTGATCCAGAAACCCTGGGCTGCAGATGACTGCGTTAAGGGTCTCAAGTGCTCTGATTTTGCTACTTTCTACGTTTTGTAGGACAGGGGGTATCGGGATTCCGCCTTCCTATATGTCGTCGTGTCACTGTCAAAGCTTTCGGTACATGCCTTTATCAGCCGCTGCTTATTTTCAATAATTTCGTTTGGTGCGTTAACTGTTTCAAGTGCGAACCTCTTACATGAATCTCTTTACACTTGTCGCGATTGTGGCAATCGGAGTGCAGTGCCTACATACACCAGTTTTTCCATAAACACCCAATTCAAACTCAGTGAATTCGTGTATGATTCTTTCGGTCCTTTGCTTACATTTCTGCACAGTTATATCCAAAATTTCTAGAGTAAACCTTTTTCGCCTGTCATATTGCATACTTATCGGCACTACATCCTGTCAACTCTGTATCCGGTTTGTCTCATCGATATTATTAACTATAGTGGTGTGTTTCTTTAATATATATCTAGTGTGCTAGCTGATCTTTTTTGCACCCTGAACTGAACAGTACCAACCAGCAAATAATAATCAATTTGAACTCTGCATCGAAAACTAGTGTTCATCAAATAGTGACTTAGAACTTTTAACAAGTTGCTTGAACGCTTATACATAAACATGTCCATTTGTGCCCGCACTGCATCCTCCTGTAAGGATACGGAGAACAAATCACCGTTCATCTTGTGTGCTGGGTCTTGCGAAAAATCAAAATCAAAAAATATTTATACTAAAACGGCAGACTAAGTCACCGCAGCTGATACAGGTCTCTATTGGTTCTGTTCAAATTGCAGACCTGAAATCTCGAACGAAAATTGTATCGAGTCTTTCCTCTGAACTCGAAGTATTTCATACTAAGTTCTCCTCAGCATCGGACATACTTTCATCCATCGCTGCCCATACGGATACACCGAATGCTCCTATGTTGATTCTTCCTCAAAGAAGGTATCTGGCGTCTCTACCCGTCAACGTACGAAGCAACAGGATCTACCACAACGTCAATCTCCGCGACTTTTCGTCACTGAAGAATCTTCCGATACTTCGAATATTCATCTACCACCGCTTCTTCTTGCCTCGAATATGTCGCATGACCAGCTGCCTTCGCCGAATTTATCACCCAATTTGGCTTCTAATTTGTTGTTTTCACCCGCACTCGACTGATTCTCAATATAATTGGCCGAATATGTTCAATAACAATCAACTACTTACGCTGAACTCAGTTGTGCCTCAGAAAAATTCTCGTCATACATCTCCGCTGCATGTCAATCAGTTTACACAATCATCTACTGTGCCTGCCAATTCGCCTGGGACAGACTCATGTCCATCGCTGACCGTTATGAAACCTCCTTTGCAAATTTTGCTTTCTCGTGTGGCTTACAACACTTCTGCGGAGCTAAGTTGGGTCATAGACCTGACTGGCTTAACGGCGTTAAGCTCACGGCGAACAACATTATTTGCATCGTTTAAAATCTCCGTATCTCCTACATACGAAAACTTACTTAAAAATGATTTCTGGCCCACTTGTTAAAATATTTCAGCGTGTACAACGGAAGCCCTTTCAAAAGAGTTCCCGCCGTTCGTGCCGTATTGGCAAAAAAGACGGCGGTTGTGTCCTAATTGCTGTTAAAAGTACTTTCTCTGTCTAGCATTCTTGTTTGTGGAGATTGTAACCTGCCCTCTGTCCTTTGGACTTCAACTGATGTTGGCTTAGTCATTATGCCCTCAAATTCCTTTTCTCTTGCGCTTTCATCGATTTTGTCTATCTGTAACTTAGCTCAAATTAACATGCACAATCTTTCACCATCATGTATTGAATGCCTGTCACCATCCCCTAATAGTTACGTGAATCCTGACCGTCATCACCCTCCCCTATGCATGGAGCTTGATCTTTGCATACCTATTTCTAAGAACGTCTCTAATATTCGCAGATTTAATTTTCGTAGAGCGGATCGTAACTCAATCTCCACTGAGTTAGATTCAGTTGACTGGTTTTCCTTTTTTGCCAATCTTAGCTGTGATATCGCCGTGGATAAGCTTTATAGTTATCTCAACTCTTTGATTGCTCGCTTCACTCCTCCTTTTTCGACGAAAAAAAACAAAATCTCCTCATGATTTACTGAAGCGGTTGCTATGGCATTGGGCAAAAAAGATGTAGACCGTAGCAAATGGAAACGCTCTCCTTCTCCTGTTAATTTTTCAATCTTCAAACGGTCAAGAGCAGAGGCCAAACAAGTTATCGAAAATGCTATGAGAAGCTACTATAGCAACATGGATATTTCTCTTGCGGCTAATCATGTGAAACCATTCACGATCACTGAAGACTTCTTCCATGCTCACCAGAAAACTTACAACTCGATGACTCTGCAGCGATGACTCCTCTAGAAGCCCCTGTTAGTTGTTTGCCAAATTTTTTGTCTGCACATTTTCTTCAACCAATCTTTCTCCTAATAACTTTTTCACTACACCTTCCTCAGTGCCTTGAATTCCCGTCTTCACAACAAGCCCCCTTGAAGTGGCTGCTATCGTTGATTCATTACAGGTTGATGGTAGCTCCGGTCCTGACGAGTTGCCTAATATGTTTATTAGGTCCTTGTCATTCTCTTTAAGTGTTCCCCTGTCGTTTTTGTTTAATGAACGTTTAAATTGTGGTGTCTTTCCCAAACAATGGAAAGCTGCTAATGTCCTCCCAACTCCTAAAATATCCAATACATCAAACTACCGTCGCATTTCCCTTTTATTCTGCTTCCCAAAAATCTTCGAGCGTCTCATCCACAACAAGATTTATCCCATAATTTCTGCGCTTTTTGCTGAGCAGCAACACCGTTTTGTTAAAGGTCGTTCCACTTGCACCAATCTTTTAACACCTTGGCTGCCAATGTGTCACCGGTGAACACACACAAATGATTCACCACAGGCCATGTATCACCGGTGAACACAGAGAAAGATATTCTGTACAGGCCAATGTGTCACCGGTGTCACATTTGTAGTCTTCTTTTGAATTGCTTGGCCTGGGAGGAATAATTGTGTGGTGTTCACCGGTGACACATTGGCCTGTGGGGAATCGAGTTTAGTGTGTTCACCGGTGATACATGGCAACCAAGGTGTTAACTTTCACCAACATGGTGGCCCGAACCTTAGACAATCACTCTAAAGTCAATGTTGTATGCACCGGCTTTTCCAAGGCATTTGACGCTGTTGCCCACAGCATCTTACTTGCTAATATTCAAAAGTTTGGTGTTAGTGGAAATCGTCTCGCTTGGTTCAACTCATATCTAACTAGCCGTGAGTGTCGGGTTATTTATAACGGCTCCTACTCTTCTCCCTTCTGCCCTACATCTGGTGTTCCACAAGGGTCAATCTTAGGACCACTTTTATTTAATATTTTTATTAACGATTTACATAATTACGTCCTCCTGCCTTTTATATGCCGATGATATCAAAGTTTACAGAGATATAAAGTCTATTGATGACTGCTTGTCCCATCGAGACGACCTGTATGCGTTAGAAAATTGGTGTGAAACCAACCAACTCATCGCCAATCTGCCGAAGAACAAGCTGGTCGTTAAGCGTCAGCGGTCGTCCGACGATCAGGCGGTGGGTATGAATCGACAAAAAGTCGCCACGCATATCAAACCAGCTTTTTCATATGCAGAAGCAGCAAAAAGTTGGATCGAGCTTGCCATTGTTGACCGGAGCGATGCGGACGGCAAAATTCCGGTAGACAAGTGGATTAGAGTCGAAGGTACTCTCATCATTAATTTTCAAGCTGCAATGGAGGACTTTCCTGGACCTCCTCCAGCTTGTGAGGACGGAGGCTGGGCACGTCAAACTAATGAAGTTTGCGGAACAGAAATCAGTCTTCATGTTTAAATTTGCCATAAGCAAAGCTGGGGAGCTTTGGCCTGGTGCCAAACTTGAGGTTGTGGCGAAAGAGGACATTCCTATGCGTCCGAGGGCCCGCCTGCTACTACCAACATTAGTGTCCGACAAGGATCAAATTTTACACATCATTCGGATGTGTAATCCGAGCATACCAACTGACGACTGGCGTATCGTAAAGTTGGAGGATGCCAAGGATAATCGCAAGTGTGCGATTTTATTAATCAATAAGCCATCACTGACTCCACTTATAAAGTCAGGCGGGCCGTGAGTTTTGGTTTTGTTAAACTGAAGCTAAGGGTCTACAAGGACGATCTCAAAAAAGACTATAGGCCGGTTTCTGACCCCAGTGGGCATGCTGTTGATGTGGCCGCTTCCACTAACGTCACTGTGGCAGATTCTAAACCTGCTGAAGAGGTTGTGGATAATGACGACTGCGTCTCTTTATGTTCGGAACTAGCTGCCTTGGACACTGCATCTCAGCCGTCTCCAGTAATTGACTCTTTCTCATTCGACACGGATGAACAAGAGAATGTTACGGTGGTTGAGAAGGTCTAATGGTGAAGTTCTTGCAAATTAACCTTCACCATGCAAAGGCAGCTACGGCTGCCATTACTTGTCATCTATCGCAGGGTGTAGACGATATCGTGTTAATTCAAGAACATTGGGTTGTGGATGATTTTGTCAGGGGCCTGAAGTGCTCTGATTTTGATACGTTTTATGTTACTGGACAGGGTATCCCGCGGTCCTGTATTCTAGTCAGAAAAACCTTTAAGGCTTTTCTTGTGCCCAATTTCAGTGATAAAGACTTTGTTTTGGTCTGCATTGAGCTACGGGGTAAGGTTTTGTGGGTTACTTCGGCATACATGCCGTATAACGACCTCCTACCTTCTCCTAAGTTGAGAGTAGCCGTTGCAGTATCAACGTCTTCAGGTACTAGTATAATCCTCGGGTGCGACTCAAATGCACATCATGTTGTCTGGGGTAGCACGGACACAAATGAACAAGGTGAACTGCTTCTGGAATATATCCTAGGAACAAATCTCCTTATTTGCAATGTGGGTTCCGAGCCTACCTTCGTTACCAAAAACAGGCAAGAGGTACTGGACATTACTATGGCATCGGAGGATATCTTGCATTTAATAACAGGCTGGAGAGTGTCGGCAGAGCACTCCTTTTCTGATCACAGGTATCTACAATTTAGTCTTGCTGCGCATTCTGAAGTGGCTCAACGCACTGTGAATCGTAGGAAGACAAACTGGACTAGATATCGAGAGTCCCTTTTAGAGGAGCTTCCGTTGATTCCTAATATTTCAAGCACTGAGTGAGAATTGGATGATATGGTAGACGTCTTCACCGAAGCGATGAAGACTGCGACTACAGCATCCTGCCCTGTCAGTTTACGGGAAGGAAAAAAACCTACTTGGTGGAATTCTACGATTTCTGAATTAAGAGTTACGAGTAGGAGAAGCTTTAATAAGGCTAAGGCCTCTAAACTCGAATCGGCCTGGCATTCATACAAGAAACATCTAAATTCTTTCAAAAAAGCACTAAGAAGCGCGAAGCGTAGCGCTTGGAGAGGCTTCTGCGAAAGCATCGAAGGGGCCTTTGAGACATCCAGATTAAGGAAAGTCTTAGCACATCACCATCATCTACAGAAAGAAGACGGATCATGTACGTCTTCTTGTATCGAAACTGTCGAGTGTTTAATCGACACACACTTCCCTGAAAACTCAGCCGTCGCTCTTGCTGACCTTCCCTTAACTCATGGAGGGTTATGCGATACGGCTTCTATTCTCAACCGTGAGAAGATAATTTGGGCGATCACAAGCTTTGATCCCTTTAAATCAGCCGGGCCTGATGGTATTATCCCTGCTGATTTGCAAAAGTGTATAGACATCACGTACCCTTGGATAGTACGCATATTTACTGCATGCCTGAACTTAGTATACATACCTCTTGTGGAGAGAAGTGAAAGTCACCTTTATTCCCAAAACGGGTAGAAGTTCGCATGCAAGGCCAAAGGATCTCCGGCCTATTAGCCTTTCGTCCACCATGTTGAAATCACGACGATTCCACAAAACCTATTATCTATGTCACAACATGCATATTGCAAAGGGAGATCTGTCGATACAGCTCTACATTCGTTAGTCAGTTTTATAGAAACATCTATTCATCACAAAGACTACACGATGGTGGTCTTCTTGGATATTGAGGGTGCTTTTAACAATATCAAGCCCACGGCGATTACGGATGCTCTTCGGAATCTACATGTTGACGATTCTATAATGTACCCTCGTGAATATGCTACTTACCACGAGACGCATTCAGAGTAGTCTGGGTGCCTCCTCTGTCTGCAGATATGTTTGTAGGGGCACTCCACAAGGAGGCATCCTATCTCCTTTACTCTGGAATATAGCGATTAACCAATTGCTTCTTAACCTGGAAAGTATCGGATGCAAAGTCACAGCTTATGCTGATGACGTTGCTATAGCTGTTAGGGGCAAGTTTCCTGACACTTTTAGCTGGTTATTAGAGAACGCCCTGACTATCTTAACGGACTGGGCTAACCTCAGTGGCGTGGGAATTAACCTTGTAAGTAGTATTCTGGAGTATTGTTCACCTGTCTGGTCCCCGCGCTTTGATTACCTAAAAGCTCTAATCGAAGCGGTTCAGCGCAAAATTTTCTAGAATCCTTTTCTACAAATTTCGAGTTACTTACTGCAATTACGCTGATCGCCTTGTACTACTAAACGTCCCCCTTCTCGAGAAACGCAGAGTGTTTCTGAATGAGTGCTTTCTATTCAATATCTGCAACAGTCCATCATCCCCGACTTTGATGAACGAAATTAATGTTCGCGTTCCTAACAGATCTACCCGGCTGACATCATTATTCGTGATACCTTTCGCCCGCACTGAATTATACTTTCATTCGCCGTTCTTACGCCTACCAAGGAACCACGATATTCTCCAACTGGGTCCTTTTCCCTCGTCTCTATATTTATTCAAGGTTCCAGTTAGGAACGTTGTATTTAAGAGGGAATTACGTTCATAGTTTTTGACATTTTTATGTCTTGACTCTGGCACATAAATTCGAAAAGCGTCACGAAAATCATAACGAAAAAGCGTTACGTTTTTGGCATTACAGGTTGGGTGCCATTCAAGGTTCAACAGAGGCTTGGGTTCAATTTACGTTCAACATGAGTTCAACTTGGGTTCACCTTGGGTTCAACTTGGGTTCAACTTGGGTTCAACTTGAATTCAACTCGAATTCAACTCGAATTCAACTCGAATTCAACTTTCAACTTAGGTTCTCACTCACGTTCAACTTTCGTTTAACTTTTGTTGAACGACCCAAAAAGTGGAACTTTCAATTTAGGTTCAACTCACGTTCAACTTTCGTTCAACTTTTGTTGAACGACCCAAAAAGAGTCAAATTCGAAAAGCAAATCGTCACGAAATAATGTATAAATCATTTCGAGGTTGCATCAGTACTGTACATTAGCATTTGTTGAAAACATGAAAATGTCCCACTGAGTTGCGGACTTGTACGCAAGCTGTTTTTTTTTCCACACTTGCTTTTATTTGTTAATTTTTTCTTTAATCCTAATTTTTAACGCTTGTTTTCCTATTTTTCTTTTTTTAAATTCTAAATTCAATTTTTCACTGTTTAATTGTGATTTTCTTAATATAATTTCGAATATTGTTCCATAATTGGGGCTTATAAGCTCTGTTGAGCATTTTTTCAGGAGATTTTGAATGCAATAGATTCAAAGTTCGCAGTGGAGTGAATTTCTTCGCGACATCGGAGGCAGAAGTTTAATTGACATTGCCGCACAACCTGACCATCATCAATGTGGCACGATAGCCCGACGTCGGGCCTTGGCCGCCTGAATCGTTGACCTCCAGTTGTCGCGGTTACGTGACCTTGTCCTCCAGTTTCGGAACTCCAGCAGCTGGTGGGCGTCTTCACCTACGGAGTTCTCCCAGCGAGCTCTCGGTCGTCCACGCAACCTCGCTCCGTCAATTCGTTGCGCATTCATCACTTTCTTTGGCATGCGATTATCGTCCATCCGTTGCACACAACCTGATAGGCAGACGGAAATACGGAAACGGATTGTTCCGATACTTTTTCAGGTGAGGGGCGTATAGCGGTTGCCTTGGTTGTGGTCCGAGAACGGGAAACTCTCGGTGGAGTTTGGATATCAGACCACAGATGAACCAAATGTATTGGTCGAAACACTTATATTGGCTTACCGCTCCCTACGCTCGCACCTCGCCCTTAGTTTGTCCTTTGCAGACTTATAAAGGCGAGTTTCGAGCGGTGAGCTGATACAAGTTTCGCTTTTAATACATTTTGGTACATCTGTCATGTACGGAGAGAGGAGACGCTGTAAATCCGCTCACCGCTCGCTACGCTCGCAGCTGGTCCATAAAACGTCCTGGACTTAGAAGGAAAAGGTGCGAACGTAGCGAGCGGTGAGCCGATACAAGTGTCATGTCTAATACATTGGTACATCTGTGCGTGCATCAGGGGAGACGCTGTATATCGGCTCACCGCTCGCTACGCTTGCACCTCGCCCTAAATATGTCCTTTGCAGACTTATCATCGTAATCCAGTAGGCGCGTCTCATCTGTTAGGTACATCCTAATTATACACACTCAAAACACAACAAATTCATTCACTTCTTCCATTTGTTACATTTCCGAAAAAAAAAATCCTTCCCGACCTCGGCTGTCGTAGGATATCTCGCTGTGCTAAAATCTCTTCCTGTGAATTATCACCACGTCAATTGTGTACAGTGTCTATGTCTCTGTTTTGTCTCCAATTGATCGTTATTTTCCATCGCTTGACTGCCCTTTGTCGCTTTGGCTGTTTCGCTTGAAATTGAAAATGTGTAATTCTTAAAATTGACAAAAAATAAAGATTCTCGCTCAATTGTTCTTTTTTTTTTGTTCTGGAAAATAAGGTATATCGGCTGAGGGGGGGAGAGAGAGGTTGGTGTCGTTTGCTCTATATCTTAACGCTTCTGATTCTTTCTCGCCTCCTCGCATCGCGTCTATGAGATAAGCACATCCATGTGTTTCCATTATCTCCACGGAAGTTTCGTTCTTGCTCTGCGGCGTAAGGAAAAAGAAGGAGGAATGGGTTCTAATCAATTTCACAGATACACAAATCTGTTTTTGCGAATTTGAAGGATTACGTGATTGATTATAAATAGACAACAGAGCAGCAACAATATAGCGTAATAGCAACAAGAGCTGTGCCATCGTATCCTAGATCAAAAACGAATTAAATAGACGAAATTGGGATTTAGTGCGTGTGTGTGCGGCTGCGGATACATACGTAGTAGAATCCAAAATTGTTGAGAAAAACACACTTCCAGTTATCCGATTGAATTCATTTAAGTTTTATTTTTCAATGTAACTCCCCTTTACTTCAATACAACGATGAGATCATTCAATAAGATCCTGCATCCCTTTCAAAAAGTAGTCCGCCGGTTTGTCTTGAAAATGGTCCAAAGCAGCATCTTTCAGTTCCTTCTCAGTCTCAAATTTTCGTCCTCGGAGGTCCTTTTTTAATTTTGGGAACAGGAAGTAGTCACTTGGGGCCAGATCTGGGCTGTACGGGGGGGGGGGGTGTTCAATTTCTTCAAAGCCGCATTTGACCACAGCAGCCTTGGCCACCGCGGCGGTGTGAACTGGTGCATTGTCGTGAAGAAGCAGCACCCCTTTTGCCAGTTTTCCATACCGTTTCTCCACGATGTTGGCCCGCAATTGGGTCAAAAGATCTGCATAATATTTCCCTGTTACTGATGTGCCCTCTTCCTTGAAGTCAATCATTATAATTCCCTTGGAATCCAAGAAGATGGTGGCCATAATCTTTTTCCGGCTCTGTTGCACCTTCGCCTTCTTGGGGCGGTCCTCATAAGGACTCCTCCATTCCATGGACTCTCTTTTGGTCGTGGGATCATAGTAAAGGACCATGGTTTCTTCTCCTGTCACAATTCTGTTGATAATTGCATCCGAGTCGGCGCGACACAGCTCCAAAAGGTCTTTCGAACATTTCATCCGCTGCTTCATTTGATCTGCTGAGAGGAGTTTCGGGATCCATCTTGCCGAGATCTTCCTCATCCCCAAATGGTCGGTAATAATTCTTTCGACGGTGGTTTGGTGATAGACTTGGCCTTTCTGCAATCTCTGGACGTTTTCTTCGGTGGTCTCAGTTATTGGGCGTCCGGTGCGGGGTTCATCAAAAACATTCGTCCTTCCTCGCTTGAATTCCAAAATCCACCGGTAGGTTAGGTTAGGTTAGGTACAGGGGCCGCTAGGTACAAGAGAACCCAGCGCACTTAGACCACATATTTGGGTCCGTTGTGATACCACCGAGAAAAAACCTGTTTTAAACGCGAGAAGCTTTGCCCCAAGCTTAAAACCAGCCCGTACTAACAATGTATTCATTGAGTAGTACTGGGCTTATTTCCCGAAGATCGTCTGTATCGAAAAAGAACCTTGAGCCCAGATAACGCTTCCGTTTCTCCGCTAAGGCAGGACAGTCACAGAGGAAGTGATGTACACTTTTTTCCTCTTCCTCGTCATCGCAACTCCTACAAAAGTCGTTATGAGGAATTCGGGGTCTCCTTGCGAGCTCCCCAATAGGACAGTGTCCAGTGATAACTCCGACCACACTCCGTATGTGTTTCCTGTCCAGGGACAGTAGTTGGGCGGAGTGTATGGCGTCCAGTTTTGGCCATATTAATCTCGTTGTAGCACAAGTGTTACCGTTGATCCATCTAGCATTGGTCCTGCGTTTTGCAGCACCTTCAATAATCACAGCGCACGCGGAAATTGGCGCTTTAATGCCATCTCGGTCAACTCGAACAACTGCTTCGCTTTCAGTTGCCGCATCGCGGGCTAAGCTGTCCGCGCAGCAGTTCCCTGTAAACCCTCGATGGCCTGGTATCCAACATATGGTTATATTGAAAAAAACAGCCTAACTCTCTGAGTAGTGCCCGACATTTTTCAACAGTTCTAGATGTCGTCAGTACAGATTCTAGCGATCGAATTGCAGCTTGGCTGTCGGTGTACAGAACAATATCTCTTTTAGAGATGACGTGACTACCTAAGCAAACTAAGGCTTCATATATAGCTGAGACCTCCGCTTGGAGAATGGTACAGACATTAGGAAAACGGAGCGACAACCGAATTCCCAACTCCTCCGAGTAGATTCCAATACCGACTCCTGTTTCTGTCTTGGATCCATCAGTGTAGTTAGCACACGACCCACTGTCCGGGGCCATGGTATCATCCCAAGCTTCCCTCGACGGAATTAAGCTATAATGGTTCCTACCAAAAGAGTACCTAGGAACAGTGTAATCAGTCGCTGTTGGCAGGATAAAGTTGCGAAGTATCGCTGAGTGTCCATAGTTCAACATGCGCCACAAGCCCGTTTCAAAATACACCGGTAAATGGTCGCCTGGGATGGTGAAGAGTTGCCGTACACGGATATGAGTTTATCTCGAATCTGGGATGCCGTGCATCCTTTCAAAAAAAGGAATTCAATGACCACGCGGTACTTAATCTGCTCCATTTCAAATACGAAATCAGAATGCGACACAAATAGTTACCTAGCCGGGCCCTTGATTGCACAATTGAACTCATGTTTAGTCCTGTTATGACCGAAGAGTTGTTCTATCGAATAGCGGTAAAATGAATTCAATCGGATAACTGTAAGTGTATTTTTCTCAACAATTTTGGATTCTACACGTATACCAGCAGCATTGCTTGAAGTCGTCTATAATTTCCGAAAATCGGAGAAAAAAGATTTATTAGCCGAAAACAACAGAAAGAAAGAGAGAGTGAGACGGAGAGAGAGAGAGAGTAGGGGAAGCGGCTGGTTGTCACATTAATTTGGTTTCACATTCAGAGCCGTGCTTGGGCTGGCAGATCACCTAGGGCGTAGTAGACGATGAATGTTTTCAGAAATCAATTCCGTACATACTGCTAAAACCAAAATAAAATAAAACGAAACTTACAGCCGTTCAGCTGTCCAAATTGGTGTCGATATGCTACCGACATGCAATAGGCGGGGCATGTACAACGAATGGACGATAATCGCATGTCAAAGAAGGTGATGAACGCACAATGAATTGACGGAGCGACGACGTTGCGTGGACGACCGAGAGCTCGCTGGTAGAACTATGTAGGAGAAGACGTCCATGAACTCGCTGGTAGAACTATGTAGGAGAAGACGCCCATCAGCTGCTGGGCTTCCAAAACTGGAGAACAAGGTCATGTAACTGCGACAATTGGAGGTCAATGATTCAGGCGGCCAAACTCCGACGTCGGGCTATATCGTGCCAGATTGATAATGCTATCGACATTGGGTCAAGAACGCTTGAACAGGATATGTGGTTCCGTAATCAAAATGAGTTGATTTTTGCATTTTTTATTTTAATCAGGTTATCCTTTCCATTTATTTCGCACACAGCTAAAAGCTACGGTCTTCCAACGAATTCAAGACCGGCCCTGATGGGCATATCGAGTGCCATCTATGCCACATTGGCGTGTGCACACATGCGAGACGTAACACGAAAGTGATATTGTCTAGCTAAAGGTATTTTAAAAATTGACATTTAATTGTATGATATCAAGGGATTCAGAGAAAACAATCGAAGGCAGATAGTCAATTGAGTATGAAACGGTACGGCTTTATTGCTCAAGAAGCTTGATAGATTTCGAAAAGCTAATGACGATGATGAGACTTCATTAACGCCTGGAGCGACTTCTTAAACGCCTGGGGCGGCGTGTGTTCGCGCTCATAGTATGAAGGGGTGTGTGTATGCTTCTCTTGCATATAAAGCGTGCACTAGGAAGCCATAACTTATAGCTTACCTAAACGCTTTCTTTTGATTCACTGCTCATTTTGCGTGCACTTCGCCAGTGGCGTAATTTTTCCTAAATATTTTGTGTTCGAAATTAAAATGGAGGTCCCCTAGGCAGTACCGATGACACTTACACGTGCGGTTTTTTGGGTTGCGGATATGAAAGACCTAAAAACGGGGCTTAAAATTTGTTGTCATTCAACAATTTCTGTCTTGTGAAACCTCCAAAACCGATGGTAGCGATGTTTAATTTTTTTTAAGAGAGTGCAACTCCGGGTCTACGTTGGTATTGTTACTTCCACTGTATATTTGCTCGCCTCCTATTCTGCGGAGAAGGAGTGTGTCAACTGCCTCTGTTGGTCGCCTTTCCAGCGGCTAACAACGCAGGGACTTTGGTTTCAAAAGTAACCCGTGCGACAACATCCAAAGCAAAACTGTCGTTGCACATCAGCATGCGACAACCAAAGCAATACTGTCGCATGTTTTTGCAATTTCAGCGTGCTTTGTATGTGCTCGGAGCATAAGGTGCCTTAAACCCAAAACCAAAAAACAAAGCTTCCACAGCTAATTGAAAACTAGGATCCTTTCATTGGAAACTCCACCTACCTATACCTTTTCAAAGAAATGCACGAGGGCCGGCCGTGGGTGGGCGGGCCTCTCAGCAAGAATTTAATATTTTACCGAAGAGTTCATATAGGGCTTGCCATAACACTGCGCCAGGAGTCGCGGTTCTAGTGATGTGTGATACCACATTGAAGTGAAAGCCCCACTCACGGTCGCTGGTAAGGTCTCGGCGAGACCCAGTGGCGAATTGTGGTTGTGGGAGTTAATCGAGGAGTATTTGCCAAAGGTAATGTTTTTTAGTAGGGATGTCAAAAACCGGACGGTTAGTCCGAAAACCGGTACCTACTTTCAAATCGGGTAACCGGTGTATTTTCGGTTTTTTCCTCCTTGCGATTTTAGCCCGGACGGCTGTTTGTACATCCGGCGAAAACCGGGAAAAAAATCTTTCAAAATTCGTACAATTTTTTATATTTTCTTGAATTTCAGTCAGTAATTCTATTACTTGTCCCCTATGAAAAATTTCGTTTTCTAATTTCAGCCCTTAAACATATTGTTCAACACTCTCCTTATTCCTGTGTAAGCTATGGTCCGCGGTCGATTAAAAAAAACCAGGAATTTCAAATAAACCCAAATCCACCAAAATCTGGAGAGCGCACCGGCCATGGGAGATGGCCTCTGAGAGAGATGAGGCGGTCGGGGAAATGTTGTCGCAACAAATTCATTGAGCCTAGCAATGTGTGTGCTGTAGCTCCAGCTTGCTGAAACCACACGTCCCTAACATTCATTCCTTCGAGGCTTGAAAGAAGGAAATCCTCGACCATGTTCCAAGTGAGCGACCGTTAGAAAAATAAGTAAGTTTCTCTGGCGCATCCTGTAGGTGCATTTTGATTTGATTTTGCAAACAATACGAACACCAGCGACTGTGTATGCAATTTTTTACTAAAATGCTAAGCAAATCAATGAAAAAAACTCGGTTAACCGGAAAACCGGTTCTTTGAGCCCGGTTTAAACCGGACGGGTCTAACCTGCTTTGCAAGAAACCGAAAACAACCGAAAACCAGGTTATGGGACTGTTTTTGACATACCTACTTTTAAGTCTAATATAAATTGGGCTTTGTGCAGCCTATTCAAAATACCCTCGATGTGAGATCAGGGATAAGCATCCTTCACTTTAAAAGAATTCACTTTGCAGTGGACAGAGTTGTACCTTTCCAGGCTTAACCACTAGAGTAACCGGTGAGCACCATGCACTTGTGGATTCTTCTATAACACTTAGGTTCCGCATCCTGTCAATCTCCACATATAAGTGTTTTCCAACAGTCGGAGATACACTAAAGTTCCGTTATTTAATGGGTTTATGAAAACGTTTGGACGAAAAAATTGCTGGTGTACTAACCGGGAGCCTCGGCCTCTTAGTTTTTCCAATTATAAACTAGCTGGCTCAGCTGCTGGAGCACAGAGTTAACATAGGTACAGATAAAAGACCACGACGAAACTCAACAAGAAGGTGGTTTTGTTAGTATTTCTACCAATTCTCAGTCAGGAAGGGATCTATATAGACGGTCTACTGAGGTAAGGAATCGCGAACCGGCTCGGGGCGATTCACTGCTGGACCAGGTGCTACCATGTGCCAGTAGATGTAGCCACGTGGCAAGCGAGCTTGTCTCTGTGTTTCCAGAGGTTGCTGCTGTGGTGAGCTATCGGTAACAGTTGGCAGACGCGGTATAGCCTAGTCGATGCGCTATGGAGCACCTGTCACCGACCGAATGAAGGCGAGGTGCGAGTTTAGCGAGCGATATAAAGTGTTTCCAATTTTTTTTAAGGCCCTTTACAGGTGCTTCTAATACAGCAAAGACGGTAGTCTTTGATGTTTTCTTATACACTTTTATCGGGTCATCGCTCGCTACGCTCCCGCCTCGCCTTTCTTAATTTTCCACAGAAATATACCAAGAGCGAGGTGCGAGCGGTGTACCGACAACAGCGTTTCCCATTTTGTAGGGCCCTTTAGAGTTGCTTCTAGTACAGCAAACTATGCATCAGCTCATCGCTTGCTCGCCTTTTTACAATATTCATCCGCAAAGCACATGATTCGTCCTGGATTAGTACACGGTTTACCATTTGCCCATTTCAACCGATGTGGGGAGTGCAGGTCGTAGGAGCTTATTACAGTTCTATACTGCAAAGGTTTTGGCCATCACTACAGCTAAGCATACGTAGTTATATGTAGGTCATACTAGCGTTCAGTATATCCACTTCATCGTTTTTGGCGAAAGACCCCAAGTTTTGTCATAACGGTTCTGGCAGTATTTTGTGCGAATACTTTTAAAGTTGGTGGGGCAAAGTTGGAGTCATAATGCTTTCGTGTGCGCGATTTTATCTCCAACGGTATGGACTCGCAGAGGACCGAGAAGCAGATAGAGTCAGTCGTGGTTCTTCCTAAAGATAAGCAGGTCGTCGAATGAGAGCGCTGATCGGAAGACGAGGCGGAGGTGAAACTAGAATCATAGAGTTTCAAAGAACTGTATAGAAATGGCAGTTGTCGATCGCAAGAACACCACTGGCGGCATTTCAGGAGAAAGCTGGTTTACGGGTGAGGGCATTGTCACCATGAAAGTCTTTCCAGGTCCGCCAGTGTCTGAAGATTGCGACTGGTTTCAAAGGTGTGCATTTAAACTGGCCGTCAAGAAGGCCGGCGCTAATTTGGAGGAAGATAAGATTAGATTTAAGGTACGTTGTGCTAGACGAGGCCGCACGACTGCGACTCGCTCATTCCATATAAAAACTCGTTTTTAAAATGAGAGAGAAACGAGTTTTTATATGGAATGAGCGAGTCGCAGTCGTGCGGCCGCGTCTAGCACAACGTACCTTTAGTGTGGGCTGTGGCTATTAGGTAGCCCTGGGCACTGCGACCGTTGGTCTATTGTGCCATTGCCCAAGCTGGAGTTAGATGAACTCATCTAACCGACATCTTTCGATAAACCGATTAAGCTGACCCATATGTTCAAGGAGGCAATATCCTCCCTCTAAAGGGAACATAATGCTAGCCTCTCACATTCACAAAGAATGTGCACAGCCGTTTCGTCGTCAGCCTTGAAAAAGCGACAGCTCGCGTCGGTAACAATGCGCAAGGTCTTTAAATGTCCATTCAGACGGCAATGCCCCGTGAGGAGCCTGCAAATTATCCTAACCCTGTTTCTACTCATGTTTATTAGACTTAGCGTACGTTTAGGTGAATAGTTGGCAACGAAAAGTTTTGACTGCCGAAGCCCCGGGAAGAGTTTCCCAGTGTAAGGTGGCTTTGGCTTGTTCCCATTCACTTATTACATTTCTGTATGTACAGAGTGGTATCCCACAGTAGGGTTCTCTCCTTGCAAGCTCGTCGGCCTACTCACTGCCTTCGATACCCTAATGCCCAGGTACCCAGAAAAGAGTAAGACTGTTACATAAGCCTACCTGTTGGAGGATTTCCTGATAACCCCACACGAGCTTTGATGTGACAGTAAAGCTCGTCAGCGCTTTCATTGCCGCTTGGCTGTCAGTAAATATTTTCTTGTTTATGTAGCCGTTTTCGATGCATTTTCTTGCGCACAGCTCGATTGCGTGTACTTCTGCCTGAAACACTGTCGGTCGGTATACCATTGGAATAGAAAGACTAATACCTGGGCCACTAATTTCTGCGCCAGAACCTCTATCGGTCTTTGAGCCGTCCGTGTAAAATATGATTGTACCGGGGTGGAGTGCTCTGAACCTATCAGTCCAGTCCTCCCTCGCCCAAGTCACTGATTCGAATTTGATGTTAACTCGTAACGTTTTAACCAGATAGTCTGATGGCATACTAAGTAGGTTGTCATTACTTATCCATCCTGACTGCACCGAGTTCAGTGGGCATGCCGTATCACTTGCCTTAAGCTTGGTAACGGCCAGTCATGCCACTGCCTCAATGTGTATGTGTATAGTGGTGGGAGGTTCAGCAGAACCTCCAAGGCGGCGGTAGGGCTGGAGATGAAGGCTCCAAGGACAGCTAGACAGGCCAGGCGCTCTGAACCTTGTCCAGATTCAGCCTACCGTCAGTAGTGGGTGCCCTTCTCCACCATACTACCACCCCGTATTCCACAATTGGTCTAACAATTGTCTTATAGATCCACGGAATTGTATCTGGTTTGATACCCCATGCTTTGCCCGCAAAGCTTCTGCAGATCCATAAGGCCCTAGTTGCTTTCTCTGTTACCACCCTAAGGTGCTCCTTCCAGAGTAATTTCTTGTCCAGAGTGACCCCCAGATACTTAACAGTTTCTGGCATTGTCAGCTGTGAATTATACATTGAGGGGCACTTCAAAGCTCTTGGCGTCCCCTTCCTGCTGAATAGTATCACTGCGGCTTTTGTCGGACTGACACGTAGCCCATTAACAGTGCACCATTCCTGTACTATTTACAGAGCGTTCTGTTGGACATCCGGTAGGACCTCCTCGAATTTGCCTTTAACCGTGATGACCAAGTCGTCCGCATACCCCTGGTTAGAGAACCTAGCTGAGTTAAGTCTCCACATCAATCCATCAACTACCAAACACCAGAGGAGGGGGATAGTACACCACCTTGGGGGCAGCCACTTGTGGCTTGGGCAGTGAGAGTAGTCTTGCGCTTGCCTATACTGGTAAATATAATTCTGGACGACAGCATGCGTTGCACCCATTTGGAGGGTAGTGTTGACAAACGATATCCCGTCGCGTCCGAAGACTCATGTTTGGTTTTCATCCTTCATGTCCCGCAAGGACCGAACTTCTTACATGATACGAATATGCAATCCAAATATTTCAATGGATGATTGGGGAAATAACTTGCGTTCCTTCCAGTTCACGTCCCTGTGAGTCGTATGAGACTCATGAAACAGAGGAAGAACAAATAAGATTTACGGAAGGCAGACGACATAACGCGGTAATTCAAAATACCGTTTTTGAATATGCTGCAAAGCGAAGTATTGAAAGTTTTTTTTTTTAAATTGGCGGGTTATTGAAATGGCGTGATATTAAGTTGGCTGGCTTTTTTATTGGAAAGGATTTCAATTGAGCGGGATTTCAAAAAAACGGGCGGTGATGGGCGGGAAAGTCGGGCGTCTTAAAAAAGAATTATTCTACACATATCCGCCTGCCTGCGTATTTGAAAAATCCATCCATTCTGTAGAAAATCCCAAACCATCTAATCCGCATACGGGAAATTCCTCAAATTCCCTTTTCTAACCCGACTCAACCAAAATAATGCCACAGATTTTCGCATAGCTCTACCCCTACCCACCCTCTACTATTCACTTTTGCAAATTTCGCCGCAACTCGGAGCTTAATTAAGTCAAATTTCACGTACCTGTATAATAAATACTCGTTTTCTTGTGTCCTTTTTTGGTTGAAATCTTTTGTCCACTTGTTCTCATGATTTCATGCTTCGTACTTATCTGCCCCCGGCGGCACTGAACGAAGAGGCGAGGGAACTGTGCACCGGGACTGGCCGGGACTATATATGGTCGGATCTTGTACAATAATTCGTGCGCGAAGGTGGCAATGAGTATAGGCGACCACGTCCACCTCTTTCAGTTCGGTCGGTTGGTTTGGTCGCCACTCCGATTCCAGGGATGTAAATGAATTAGTCCTTAAATCTTCATTGCGTATACAACAAAACACACGTCCAGTCCATAAATAAAGTCTTGAAATTTACCGAAATGCTGGGACACCCCCACGACGGATGGTGTGGAAGTGAAATGGTTGGTTTGGACGAGTGGGATTGCCGGAGAAAATTCACCGAAATTCGAATGTTTTTAAAATGCCATCAGGATTTTTCAATTGAATCCAAAATGGATAAGTATAAGTCTGCTTGTTTCGTATACACTGCCCGTAGGAGGATCTACTACTCTGGCTGTTTGTTTCGGGAGCCCACAATTCCTTTTCTTTTGCCCCGTCGCCGTCGTCTGTCTAACCCTCGTCGTACACGTACTGCGACACAAAGACGTTTCGGTTGTCGGTTGTCTCTGTTCTAAGGATCCTTCTCTTCTAACCCAATATCTATCCCCGGTAGTTTGAAAGATTCCGATATTTGTAAGGCAACCAGAACGGCCCAAGAATTGTTGAGGTGTATGGTGTGCGGTGGTCACCCCCGCTCCGAAGGGAAGAAGGAACAATTTTTGTTCGTTTCTTTGCCTGTTTGTTTGTTTGTTTGTAAGTCCGTTCGCGCTCCAGAGGAAAAACAGCGACAGCCCTATATACATACAGAGGAGAGACCCCGACACCCATAGTTAGTGAGGCGAACGCTTGTTCACGCCAACATCGACTCCTTGGATTGCTGTTGTGTGTGCTGCAATCTATCTTAAGGGTACTGAGCCATAATTAATTTTATTTTATCCTATTGTAAATTGCCTTGTAGAGGTGCCAGATAATGTCCTGTTATATTATTGTTGGAAATTATTTACACAGCACTTGTAGAAGATAAAGGTGCGACACTTGTCGGGAACGACAACGACGACTACGACTATACGACTCGAGAACGTCAAGGATGAGAGAACGGAACAGCACGGGCTGGCAAAAAAAAAAGGATGTGTACCTAAGAATTCGCCTTCAGCTACGAATGTATCATGTACATATAGATACACACCTACATCGTACAGCGGAGGACATACCAATTGCATATACTCTATCGGCGACATTTTGTTTTGTCTTTATTGTCTGTTTGGTTCGGGCACAAACAAAACGAAAAGGAAAAAGGTTATTCTAAGAAAAACAATGGCGCGGCACATCTTCTGTATTTACCGACATGATAGACACACAGCAAAAACCCGGAGAAATTCTAAATTGAAATAAGACCAGAAATAGAAAACGTAAAAAGTATACTGTTACTTTGCAGAATTAGGGATTTTACTGCGTATTTATGTTGGACAGGATTTTTTCTAACGACATTTGATACATTGATACGTTCATAACGTTTCAGCATATGCCATCTATTTCTAGTAACATCAGCCAATTATTTTGTTGTTGTTGTTGTAGCGATTTATGCATTTTTTTTTCTCTTGAATCTATGGGGGTGTTGGCAGCTCTCGGCCGTTGTAAAAACGGGTAGCTGTGGGACGATTCGCATCGAGGAACCGGTTGCCGTAGGACAGGGCCGTAGCCAGGATTTTGTTTTGGGAGGGGTCTGACACTCGGTGTCAGAAATTTTGACATTATTAGAAATAAATTTTTTCTAAACTGTGGAAACTAGTTTCGGCGTTGCCCCGTTGCGCACATGCCTCCTGTCCGGCTGTTCCTGTGTCGAATCCATCGCTTTATCGCTTGACGAGCGTTGAAGAGCACGATGGCATGGTACTTCATAACCCCGCTATCATCAGAAGCAGACAGTGCCACGTCTACAACCATAGGCCTCTCTGCTAACAGTACGAAGCAGCAACCCTAAGGTTGCTTAACAAATTCGTGATATACGACATTTTTCACTTTATAAGGTTTAACGAAACTCTATTGCGCATATACATAAATTGACTTACATAAAAATTAGAGCATTACAAACAGCAATCAAGACATATGGAAAGTATGTATGCTTGGGCTCGCGTAGCGACTTCATTCTTAAGGGCTGAATTAAGATCGAGAGTGAAATGTTTCCCGCTGCGGTTACTTACTGTCGTGGAGTATGTCACAAGCGGTGGGGAATTCCATAAGCCACAATCCGAGATCGATTTCAGAATTCTCCTCGGCCATTTTATGTATTATTTTTCGATTCCCCGGTCATTTGACATTTCACGATGAAATAACCGGGGAATCGGAAAAAGATACATAAAATGGCCGAGAAAAATTATGAAACAGTTTTGGGATTGCATCTCATGGAATTCCCCAGCATTCCTCACATATACCACGACAGTCAGTTTCATTGAAAAATCGCAGCGGACAAAAATTTCACTGTCGATGTCAGTACTAGGCTTTAAAGTAGGTACTAACATTGTCAGTTCACGTGAAATCCATGCAAATACTTTCAAAATTTTGATGATCGTGAAATCGAATTCGCTTGGTGGTACTCACTTCACATGAAAGTCCCCACACCGGTTTTTGACATTTCGCCAGCGAAAGTACTGCAGTTGCACTTTGTTTCATACGCACTTGGCTGGATGCAGAGGCGGTTGACATTAGACTTTGTAGACTCTGTCATTGCGGAGGAGAAGGTCTTCTGGGCTATTAGTAGCCTTTTCCCACTTAAATCTCCTGGACCAGATGGCATACTACCGATCATTATGCAGAAAATGCAGGATCTTGTAGTAACCAATGCTTTTACCACTCTTTAGGAGTTTCCTGATCCTCAACTAAGTTCCCCAGTTGTGGCGACTAGTTTGAGTCGTTGTCATACCGAAATCCGGGAAATGTTGGCACGAAACCGAGATGGATTTCAGGCCTATTAGTTTATCATCCTTCGTATTAAAATCATTGGAGGGTATCGTGCGCCTCATATCTCTAGGTCGCATCACGCATACGCCAGGGATCGATCCACAGAAACGGCCCGCCATGAGGTGGTGCGTAGCATTGAGTACAGCCTTCAATACAAACAATACACGTTAGCCGCTTTCCTCGACATAGAGTTAGCTCTCAACAATTTTCATATAAAGTCCATTCACGATGCCTCCATGGACTCAGGAGTGGAGACGGGGCCCAACAAATGGATAGTGACTCTACTGAGGACTAGAGTAATCTATGGGAACTTGGAAAACAGCTAGCTGACTAAATTTTGAATTGCAACTTTATAATATCCAGGATTAGAGCAACGAAGAAACTGCCATCAACGTGTTAGATTCAGTGTTGTAGTGTGTTGAGTAATATTCGAAATTAAAATTCCCCCCAAACGTTTTATTTTCAGATATTCAGTAACCGTCAGATATTTATGTTAGGAGCGAGTTTTATGCCGATAATTTTTTTAAGTTCAGAATTCATTTTTAGTAAAAGAAGCAAACCACCCAATGTTATTGTTGTGAACCCTTAACCAATCCTAAGGAACCTCAGCACAGCAAACTAGATAAATTGTCAAGAAACCGGAGTCTTAGCTGAGCAATCGCCCAGGATTCAATACATATGTAGTTATTTGGTCTACTAGCAGAGTCTGCTTGGCATAGCCTTATTTGATTTTAATATAGGCATATTTCGTCCTCTCTCAGTTATCAATATGCTTAGGTACGATGGAGTGTTTTTTGCTCAGACTTGAATTTCTTAAACCATAAGGACGTATCACCTTGCGAATTTATGCAGTAATGCAGTTTTTCGTCAGCAGGATATATTTTTATACTAACGAGTTAGTAGTAGCACAACCCAGGCCGGAATTAAATCTAGTCAACTAATTGTATGGCTCTTTGTTCAATGACCAGGTGAAAAATCTAGTATACTGAAGATTGGCAAATATGGTGGAAAACATTTTTTGTTTACTTCTTATGTTTTTTTTTTGGGATTCTGGGAAAGAATTTTCCCACCAAAATTTCGTTGTGGAACAAAGTCAGGGGTTTTCCGCAGAAAAGAAAATTTTGCCACCACATTTTGCATTCAAAAATCACGTAATGACTAGACTAAACTGTCAAAAAGTGCAAGGAAGTTCAGCTCATGAGTGGAACCATGATCATTGTGTACCCGATTGAGCATTTAAGCTTCGAATGAACTGTTGTATGGCATCAGTGGATGAGTAAAATAAGTAACATTTCTGGAAACTTGCATTCCAATGAATTAAGGTTTTTACTCGTTGTTTGGACTGTTTTACACATATAAATTGCCCTATAGTGGCAAGTCCGGCGACACCCCGATCGTATCGCTCGGTCGAAGCATTGCAGACGACGACGACGACGATTTTCAAAAGTGCATAGTACGAAGTTGATCGTGAAATTGCAGAAAGTGCCATCTAGGTTGACAACTAACAAAAGCATACGCTTTGTGAATTATTGTACTCGGTTATCTCTGATGCCCCTGTGACCTGGACAGGAAAGATGCTCCGACGCCACCCTAGAGAATTTTGTTGCGAGTCCAGTGACACCTTGTTTCCTTATGCATAAATCTGATACCTTTTGTAAGGCAACAACATGATATCAGCTGTGAGGTAACAGTATCAAGCGAATTATTCGCGCCGCGCTGGGCATCACTTATATCAACAACAATTAAGGTTTAAATTGTCAATCCAATTTTCTCCTGATTACATTCAATTCGCAGTCTCTCACCTGTTTTCGTATCGAATCTTAGAAACGAAATACGTATTTCCGAATGAGATTCAATTCTAAAGTGTGCGGGCCAGTGGCGTAGATAGCTTTTCAGGGAGGAGGGGGATCATTTTGCAAGATTATTTATACTTTCACAGTTATTAAATGTTGAATTTCAGATTAAATATTTCTGTATTTATTACATTTTAACTTAGCAGTTTTTTGGAGAAAATTTTGGTGCAAAATAGATAGCAATTTTGCCATATGAAAAAAACTTAGTCCTAAAAATTTTGCTCGATAATTTGGGCTTTTTTTTACTATGGTGAGTGAATTAACAGTATTTCAATTTTCGTACAAAGTTTCGCTAAATTAGAGTATCAGAGCTTTATATTGAGCTTATATTCTAATGGAAATTTTCCGATAACACAGAAATTCGTGAGTAGATATTTCTACAATTTGCAAACTTGTAGGAAACCGTAGCAGCTACATATATTTATGTTCGGTACGAGAAAAATAGTTTTAAAAAATCTGTCTCGTTTTTGCAGTTATTTGTAATTAAAGAAAAATAAAAAACGCACAATTTATTTTTATTTTTCGTCCACTGTAACTGCAAATCTTAATATTTCTCAAATGTTCTTTTATGCTCTACATCCCACCCAAAAAAATTACTTTTTTGTTTTGTTTTAAGTCCAAATAACTGTACTGTAAAAAAAATTGCACTGGGACCTTCCGGCAAGTATTTTAAAAGTTGGCGCATTGTCCCTAGTTTTCATAATGGTATGACGTTTGCCTTTAATTACTCCCGATTGGAGTCAGAATATTTTTTTCAAAGACCTGAAACCATGGCAATTTTTACCCAAAAATTGCAACACTCAAAATATCAAAAAACCTCTGGTGGCTTATAAAGTTCAATTTTGAATGGGAATGGACGGTATTTGACTCATTATAATATCATCTTTTGATATTTTGAGTGTTGCAATTTTTGGGTAAAAATTGCCATGGTTTCAGGTCTTTGAAAAAATATTCTGACTCCAATCGGGAATAATTATAGGCAAACTCATACCATTATGAAAACTACTATTCAGGTTTTTGAAAAAATAAAAAAATATTCTGACTCCATATCTTTCAATTTTGGAAATTTTTACAAACATATTTCTTGGAATATTTAGTTAAAAAAAAGAATCCTGGTTATAGTTTTGCGAGTTCTTCGTATTAAATACAATAAAATTGCGAAGAACTGGAGAAAGTCAAGACTGCCCTGCTATATAAGAAATAACCTTTTGTTACATGTTGACTTAAAAGAAAAAAGAATGTTGAAAAACTCAAACCATAGAGGACGCTCAAAAATTGGAAGCAGTTTTGCAGCGTTTACTCTTCATTTACATTAGCTTTCCATTCTCCTGAAGAAATCTTTATAATCTTAAGTACTGTACATTTCCCCATTGGAAATTGCGCTTCTGTGGAAAAGCACTCCGTGTTCCACAATATTTTAAAATTTTTAAAACTAATATTAAGACTTTCCGGCACCAAATTTTCAATCAGTGCTTGCATTTAATTTTTTTAGCAGCACTTCTACATTACTTCAGTAGTGCTTGCCTGTGCCAATTCCAGATCCAATACGAAAAAGTAAATTAACGTAAGCCTGTGCTATAGTGTTTCTATTGTATCCATACGCTTCTATTATACAATTAAAATTTGAGGAAGTGCTAAATTTTATATTGCAGTTCTGGAAATGCTTCCAAGTTTTTACTAAACACTATACATTGAATAATTCCACCAAAAACTTTACTTTTGCTTCGTTGTACGTACCTAAAGTAATTGTAAAAAATGTTTGACCGAAGGGGGGGGATTGATCCCCTTAATCCCCCCCCCCTTATATACGCCACTGGTGCGGGCGGCATAAGTGCTAGAGTGGGCGCTGGTTAAGTAGAGTACTTCGAACTCCAGAGTTGCAAAGGCAGTTGCACTATGCTCTCGTTGATAATATACTAGAACTATTCCCTAAAATGAGAAAAGATGAAATAATAATATAATATTAATATAATTTTTCATGAAGCGGAATAAATGAAATTACTTTTGATGCGAAGCTGAAAATTCCTTCAGTCTGGGACTGGCAAAATAATCGCAGTAATATAGTAACATTATGGGTTTCCTTCTCATATGGCGAATATCGAAGTGAAGTAACATTATGGGTTCCGTTCTGATAGGGTGAATGTTGTGTGTTTTCTTGTTGACACAAGCGACACTCACGGTGCCATCTGCCATATAGCGGGCGTATAGTGGAAACTATCTGAAACACAAAAATTCTCTCTATAAGAACGGATCCCGTAATAATCCAAAAATTAAGTTCAATTGTGGCATCAATACTGCATTCAGAAAGAGCTCGCATCTGCCATTTGCTTTTGATTTAGCTTTTCCTTTTCCTTTTCATTTTCCTTTTTTTTCCTTTTCCTTTTGCTTTTCCTTTTCTTTTTCCTTTTCCTTTTCTCTTTCCTTTTCCTTTTCTTTTTCCTTTTCCTTCTCCTTTTCCTTTTCCTGTTCCTTTTCTTTTTCCTTTTCTTTTTCCTTTTCCCTTTTCCCTTTCCTCTTCTTTTCCCTTTTGCATTTCGATTTCTTTTTCCTTTTCCCTTTCCTTTTTTTTCCTTTTGCTTTTCGTTTTTTTCCTTTTCCTTTTCCTACTCCTTTTTCTTTTTTCTTTTTCTTTTTTTTTTGTTTTGTCTTTCTTTCTACATTCCATTTCATTTAGTATTCTCCTTTTTACCGTCCTTCCTTTTCTTGATGCAGGATCCAACTACTATATCCACTAGGAAGATACGAGCCTCGATGGTACCTAGATTTCCTTCCCACGGTTGTTCGCGTGGGTTTCTCTCATTCAGCTACAACTAAAGATGACGACCCGCAATCTCCCTCTTCTGGATGCGGTGAAAAGGATTTTTTAAGAAACGCTTCTTCCTCCTTGACTCGTTCTTTATACCGCTCCATGGCTTCGCGTTGCTCGACCCGCGGTGTAGGCACATCGCCCGTTTTGGCGATAATATCTCAGCATATTTCTACAGGCAGCTCTATCTTGGATCGTGTCATCGCCGAGACCAATGCGTTGTTGTTGCTTTTTCATTTGACACATCTAGGTGTTCTTCGGTCTGCCTCAGGCCTTGGGTCCATCAAATGGAACTTCCATTGATATTGCTCTCTTTGCGGGGTTCTCAGGCGGACGCCGTTGAACATGGCAATACCAATCCATTTGTCGGTCTTCCAGCTTTTCGGTGATTGGTTGGTCTATGGACAAGCTGCCTCGGATGTAGCTACTCTTGATGTGGTCCCTTTTGGTTACACCAACTGACATGCGTAACATTTTCATTTCAGTCGCTGTCATTTCTTTCGCGTAGCCTTCATACATGGTCCAGCATTCTGATCCATACATGAGTGCGGGACGTACAACCGTTTTGTACAACTTGCCCTTTAGCTTCAGTGGCATTTTCTTATCGCAGAAAACTCCAGAGTGTTCTCGCCACATCATCCACCCAACCTTTGTGCGATGTTTGATGTCATCATCGCATGTAGCTCCGTTGTTCACCATCGAGCCAAGGTACTTGAACTTGGTACAAGACTTAAGCTGCTCTCCTTTGACGTACATATCTGGTATCGGTGCATCTGGGTCTGAGAATGGGCAGCATAAGAACTCAGTCTTTGTTATACTTACCCTCAGTCCATGCTCCTCCAGAATGTCACACCATTTTGTAAGGGCAGCTTGCAAGGCAACAATGTTTGGGCTAAGAAGAGATATTTCTAGGCCGTCGGATATACGTGTTAATAAGTAGCAACTGATGATGTTGAAGAGCAACGGACTCAATACACTGCCCTGGTGTACTACGACATTCACCGGAAATTCTTCTGATTCACCGGCTGTGCATCTAACCTTAGTCGTAGCTCCATCATACATGTCTCGTATCATCCTGACGTATGCCTCGGGGACATTAAGTGCTCTCAAGGCCAACCATATCAGATCACGAGGTACTCTATCGAATGCCTTCTCCAAATCGATGAACACAAAGTACAAGTCCTTTCGTGCTGCTCTATACTTTTCCATCGCAATACGAATTCACTGAATCGCATCGACTGTAGATCGACCTTCAACAAAGCCGCATTGATTGTCATTCAACCGCACAATCTTTCTCAATCGGTTGCAGACAACTCGCTCGTAGATCTTTAGTGTATGAGGTGTTAACTTTATAGCCCTATAGTTGTTGAGTTTGCGTGAGTCTCCCTCGGCTATCCCTTCATTTAATATCTACAAATCTCTAACACTACAGGGTGTCCGGAAACTGCCGTATAAACGCACCGGATTGTGATTCCTCATGTGATTTCCAGCAAAAAAGTTGTATGAACATACCCCCTCAGCTTAACCCTTTAGCTGCCACAGGCATTTAAAGATTAAAAAAAAAATCATTTTCTTGCACGACTTAAAGCCTAATATCTCCAAAGCTGGACCAGTTAGAATAGTGAAATAAAATGATTATCACAGCCAACAAATTTACCTATAAAATAAAACTAACCACACTAAAATCCGATAAGAGGTTTGGTTTTGACAGAGATTCAAACTCAAATTTGCGTGATTTGTCCCAAAAACAATTTTTTTTTGCATGTCAGTTTTCTCCAACTTCTGCCAAGGAGAGGTGCTTGTACGATTGTTTTAAAAATTGGCGCATAGTCTTACAATCAAATCTTTCTTCATCATCATCACATCATTTTGATCTAGCCCCATTACTTCCAACAGTTTTGATACGTTCATTGTAGAAAACTAGGGTTAATTTTAGCTCGAATTCAATAAAATTCAATTCACACTGCCCCTAAAGACCTGCAATTGGTAAAATCTATTCAAAGTATGTCGAAATCGAGCCAAAATTAACCCTATTTTTCTGCACTTAAGGTACTAAAACTGTTAGAAATAATGGAGCTAGAATAAAATGATGTAAGAAAGATATGATCGTAAGACTGTGCGCCAGTTTTTAAAAGAATAGTACAAGCACCTCTCCTTGGCAGAAGGTGGAGAAAATTGAGATGGAAAAAAAGATTGTTTTTGGGACAAATCACGCAAATTTGAATTTAAAGCTATGTAAAAACCAAGCTTCTTATCCGATTTTAGTGTGATTAGTTTTATTTTACAGGGAAATTTATTGGCTGTAATAATCATTTTATTTTACTATTCTAGCTGGTCTAGCTTTGGAGATATTAGGCTTTAAGTCGTGAAAGAAAATGATTTTTTCAAAAATTTTTAAAGGGTTAAGCTGAGGGGGTATGTTCCATACAATTTTTTTGCTGGAAATCACATGAGAAATCACAATCCGGTGCGTTTATGCGGCAGTTTCCGGACACCCTGTATACAACACGACACCTATGTATGTATATATGTATAAATATTCCCAATGGTAATGCAACTCGATCTGCACAAAGCATGCCTCTCATGTAGATATCTCCCTATCAGCATCAAACAGTCCGAAACCAGCCTCTCTATGTACGATTACATATATACATACATAGAATAGACCATGCAACTACGAAACCGATCCAAACACAAGTCGCATCGTCCATGTCGCTCACATCGGCGACAAGGCACCTTGCAGCAGCTGTTGAAAGCACGATGATTCGATATGGAAAAGTTCTCCATCGTACAACCCGACGTCGCATCGCAAGCAGTCTGAATGGTACAAGCAGGTTCGTGCTGGTTCCTACTTAAATGCTAAGAAATTGCGATGGGAAGCTTATCGCATCACATCGCGTCGGCCGGAGTGTGAATGGGCTGTAAGACTCTCGATCTTGTGGAGTAAAAATAAAGACCAACTCGGGATATAATTTACTTCCAATAATTGTTTCTTACATCAATAAACGTGAGCTTTTTCGTTGCATATGCAAGAGTGTTCTTCATTAATTTTTAATGAATGTTCTCGAGAAAAATTGCAGAATGCAATGAATAATTCTTTTGTTCTGTGCGTCGGGTTGGAGAGAAAACCTCTATTGAAGCGTTTTGAAAAAATGTTTGAATATTTGATTTGGATTCTTTAGCCAATTACAGATTTGCCAATGATTTAATGATGCCGTCCATAGACGTCTGGTGTTTGACCTAGGGATGTCAAAAACCGGCCCATAACCAGGTTATCGGTTGTTTTTGGTTTCTTGCAAAACCGGTTTCAACCGGGCTCAAAGTACCAGTTTTCCGGTTAACCGAGTCTTTTCATTGATTTCCTTAGGATTTTATTTTAAAAAAAATCATACACACTCGTATTGCTGGTGTTCGTATCGTATGCAAAATCAAATCAAAAAACTCCCGAGTGGTGAGTTGGGTGGGTAGAGGAAGGGGTGGAAGGGGAAGTCTCCAAGTTTGCTTTACATTCTAGACAGTTGCCGTCTTTTCTAACGGTCGCTCACTTCGAACATGATCGAGGATTTTTTGCTTCCAAGCCTCGAAGAAATAAATGTTAAGGACACACACAGCACGGGGCTCGATAAATTTGTTGAAACAACATGTCGCCGACCGCCTCATCAAAATCAAA
Source organism: Microchrysa polita (assembly GCA_949715475.1). Classification (NCBI taxonomy): domain Eukaryota; kingdom Metazoa; phylum Arthropoda; class Insecta; order Diptera; family Stratiomyidae; genus Microchrysa; species Microchrysa polita. The sequence continues at coordinate 9,933,800 of OX454422.1, read as the reverse complement.
AATTGAATTAATCAGTGTATGCACAATGGGGGTCGCCCTTTAATTTTATGATTAAGGGCTGAAATTTTTCATAGGGGGCAAATAATAGAACTGCTGACTGAAAAAAAAACAAGAAAATATAAAAAATTGTAATGTAATGTAAACCGTCCGGGTTAAAACTGGAAGGAGGGAAAAAACGAACAAAAACTGTTAACCGTTTTGAAAGTACCGGTTTTCGGACTAACCGTCCGGTTTTTGATATCCCTAGTTTGAGCCGACTGTCAAAAAAAAAATAAACAAGGAATTATACGATTTGTAGATCTCAAAGCTCCGTAAGCTAAGCTAAGGTATTGATGGTCTATCTGCCCGCTATTTTGCCAGCAACATTTTCCAGGTGCGAGTTTACGGAGCGGTGAGCCGATATAAAGCAGTTTCCAGAGTTATTAGGGTTGTCTTTGCCGTCAGCCGTTATAAAGCGATTTTGAATGCTTTGGCAATTAACACATTCATTGTCTGAACGGTTTTCGCCGAAATTCTCTCCCACGTCTCTCTTTCTCTCTCTGGTTCCTGTTAACCCCTTGTGGGGCATAGGGCATCAACTAGGCCTCCTTTCCACTTCGTTTCGTTCTGTTCTGAACACCTCTTGTTTAATGAAGCGGCGTCGCTATCAACCACTCTTCTTCACATGTTTCTTGGTCATCCAACACGGCGTCTTGCATTGACCAATTGTGGGTTCCAATCTAGGGCCTGTTTAGCAATATTTTTTAACCTTCTTCGGAGGATATGACCTATCCACTGCCAATTTCGTCTTTTGGCAGAAGTGCCTATCCAATCCACCACGTCACGTCTCGAAAATCCATACATTTATGAGTCACCTGTGACTCATAGACGTGAACTGTGAGAAACGATTTCAGAAAAAAAAACACTTCAATCAAACCCTACCAACTAAAATCGTCTATTTATTTCACATCCAATTTGCCTCAGAAATTCCTCAAAAGTCACTATACAGAGACACTTCCCCCACGCCGGCAGCCGCCGCCCCCACTTCGTGCCATTATTTTGTGTCACCTGCACTTACCTATAGAGACATGAATTCTCTTGATGTAAACATAAAAATTACACTTTACTGTCAAGAAAATATTACTCCTTTCTCTCAGTCTTCCTCCCCACTCTCTCTCTCTCTCTCTCTCTCTCTACCCTCTCTTCATCTCTCGCTGTTGGTACACATTGAGACACATTACGCATATTACTAACTTGGAAAATTTATTTCACTCGTAACGCCACTAACTTGAAGGTAGGTGAGTGAAAGAGGGGGGAGTGGGGGGCGGCATTCTAACGCCACAAGAGAAGACGAAAAAGAAAACACATTCACATGAAGTCATCATATCAAAATGAAAGTCACTATTCAGAGAAATAAAATGAAAAGCGCGAAAATATGCTCGCGGGCTGGCATGATGCGTATGTGACAAACGCAAAAAACCTGTGCGTGACGGTACACCACGTTGGCATAGCCATCGTTAAACTCAGAGAGAGAGAGTGAGAGAGAGGTAGAACAAGGAAAGGGGTTTGTCGGCAATATGCGAAATAAAGTGAGCCTATCTATATCAGACAAGAGGAACCGAATATGTAAGGAAAAAACACAGAAAAATGCTCCAATGAATTCCGCCGTCATTTCCACATTAGAAAAATGAATGCGAACGCATCAGTGCCACATATAAGAAGCCTTACCACTCGAGACAGTTAGTCAGATGTATGTTGTACACATTTCTCATACATATACTAGAGCCTGATGGTCTTTGGCGTCGCCCTCGCATTTATCCTTTGCCAGGCTCGGCTGTTTTTTTTTCTTCATCCGACAATACCTATATGCGTTGGTGTCCTTAACCATATAGTCGGGCATAGCACGTCCGCACTCATTTTGTACACAACATGTCGTCGACACACCATACATAGGAGAGGAGTGCTCTCCTGCTCGACACACAAAAAAAATGAGTCAAATACATTTTAAACTGTTGACAACAGCTCGCCGTGACACTATAATAAAGAGCGTGTGCTCCCCCGCCCCCTAATCATCAAGGCTAATCGGCTGCATCAGTCGTGATCATGATGGTCGTCGTCAAAGCAATCGCGCTCGAATTGCGAACAAATCCAGCGAAAGGATAAGCACTTTAGGCAAAAAAAACAGCGGGGGCGATTAGTTTGGCCAACACACGGTCGTAAGCTCTATTCGTCCTGAAGTCAATCATTGCCAGCATGCCTCTTGCATCATGTAAGGGCTTTAAAGGTTTACAACAGTCTCGCGTGAATACACCCCGTGCCTATGGTTTTGCCTCTCTTCGCAAAACATTGCAAAAAAAAAAAACACAGAAATAAGAAGAAAATCTTAAAAAGGGATTCAAAAGAAATTCGCGGTATGTGATTTATTTGTTTTCATCCTACCGCGCGCCTACCCCCATAAGTACCCGATAGCCGATTTTAAGGTGTTCTCGCGGCCTACCCGTTTTTTCCTTTACGCGTATCCTTTGGTGATGGTCTTGATATGAACGCGAAGGAGTAAGAGGACGAGGACAATCCTCCTACTTTACAGATCACACAAAAAAAAGCCGCACCACTCTAAGGTGTTTACTCACCATCCCGATTTTCTCTGCCATTTGCCCGCGGAATAAAAGAAACGCGCGATATAGAAATATGAAAAGAGCGCACGTCTTTTTCCATTTTTTCTTTGCTGTGTGGTTGTTGTTGTTGCTATTGTTGAACGTCGTTAACAATGAGACAAAATGTCTATTGCGCTCGAGATGAAGAGAGGGATGAGAGGGTGACAAGCGTGATTTTTTTGAATTGGTAAAAAATATGATTTGTCTTCTTTTTTCGCGCTAACCGTATACACACATCCCTTCCGTCCCCAACCGCGTGCTTAGAGTTGTCTTCTTCAAAATATCCTTTTCTTTTGTTGTGTGCTATCTCATTGGTTCCCACATACGCATTTACAGGGACCGAGACATAGGACTTTGCACCGATCTGAAATGGAGGCCGAGTTTTTTGTTTTTTTTTTCGTCAGGAACCAAAAAAATGAAAAAAGAAGGAGCAAAATCTAAAGAAACTCCGCGCTTCTCTGGTGCTGTGATGCCGACAACAATTTTGAGGGATTTTCGCGAATTGAAAGGGAGGATTTCGCACCGCGCGCGCCTCACACTGGTAAGACCTGAATATTGTTTTGATTATTAATGGAGCATCATTTCATTGTTTCCAGAGCGATTCTTTTTTTTTGTTTATTCTACTTTTTGTGTCTATAGAGCGAAAGACAGGATGAATAAGAAAACGAAAAAAAGGAAGAAAACGGAAGATAAAGTGACTTTCTCAGTGTCGGGATATTGTCGTTTTGTGTGGTGGCATTTTATTGAATCCTTTTTCGATTTTCTTTCGAACAATTTGACGGGATGCTTTTTTGGTTTTTATTTTTGAGGTTATGTGCTTTTTCTTCGCTCAGCTCGAGCTACTCAATTATTTAGGTTGACATTAGGAGAGTCGCACTTAGGCTTTCTTGTTATATTGTTTGAGTTCAGTGAAATGGACATATAGAACAGTCAGAGGGGTCAAACTCGGCATATTTGGGGAAAATATTCACAATGGGTTCATTTTTGCTTATTTCTGCGTGTATTTCCTGAACATAAGAGCGGATTTCAGTAAATTTGCTCCACAGGATTGGTATCTACCCCAAGTAACTGAACAACTATTGAGACATATGAAAAATTCATAATGGGCACAAATATGAAGATAAATATTTTTCACATACTTCTTTACAGTGGCGATCCTAGGTAGGGGTTTTGGGGGTTCAAATCCCTTCCGAAATGAATTTATTCTACAATGATTAATATTTTCTTAAAATAAAAGTATCAGTACTACCTGAAATAACGGCGATTTGACACATTGAGGACACATAGGGTTGCAGCCCTAGTGGTGTAAAACGTAGTGGGTTGAGGGGTTTTAGAAGCTTTGTTCATGTAGATTGAACAGGTTGTTTCATATACAAAATCACCTACAATCACCTACCCGGGGTTTTTACCGTTTTGGCTACTTGTCCTACAACCAGAACTCACCAGATCGTGTAATTAACTTAGTTTTCTTTTTGGAGGGTGTAAAGTGAAGGTATTTGGTGGTTTTTATCGCTGAAGTAATCTAATCGACAACAGGCACGAGTTATGAACAAGATGACGATGCCGAGGACGAGGAGTGGAAGAAAACACGATGTTTCCTTGACTATGGTATATTTCCAACTCAAAGAATACAAACTATTTTACTCTAACTAAACCTAAGGATCTATTAATAAACTTACATTACATAATATATACATATAATGCATTATGTACTCAACTGTAGAGTAATAAAACAATATGTATATGGATATCCCAAACACAACATATCCTTTCGAACATTTGGTGTGCGTGAATATTACGACCAACCATAAATGATCATAAAACTCATGCAACACACAAGATAACATTTAAGTATCCTTCACAAAGGATAACGAGGATCGCTTTTATTATGCATATTGCATTGGGATGTAACTCACGATCTCGGCCTTGCCTCGACCTTGGATTATAATTCGGCCTGTGCCGTGTTTTGCAAACTGTTATCCATTGTGTTTTGTAAAAGCCGTATCAGAACTGTTCTGTTCTATAACCTTACCAAATATATCTCTGCGATTGTTCTTATTTTTTTTTCTCGAATGTAAAATTTGAATACCATGTGTTTGTATCAGGGTATAACCACACGCAGCCAGTTCAACCACTTTCAAAAACCCCTCCCGAAATTCATTTCTGCGTACGCCCTTGCTTCTTAATGTATTTTTTGAACGAATTACCGGATTTCAGTAAGTTGGTCAACAAGGCTCCGGCCAGAATAGCAGTAAAACCATTGAAATATGCAGAAAATTCACAATGAGCAGCAATTCACAATGACTATTTTTGTTACCATACTTTTGCCTATATTTGTTGAACGTCTAACGGATTATTGAAAGATTTTTCCTGCGAATTGGTCTCTTCCATTAATAGAAGAGTATCTATTGAAATACGCAAACAAATTCACAATGAGCAAAATTAAAAGAGCAGTCCTCTTTCACATATTTCTGTCTGTATGTCTTGAGCGATTTGCAGGATTTCAGCAAATTGATTCCACCGAATCGGTCTACACCCGGAGAAACATGCGAAGAATGTAGGTACAATAGGCAAAATTATGAAAACGGTTTTTTTTTTCAAATTGTTTTGTCTATATCATCTGAACAATGTCGTGAATGTGGATAAATTTGCAGCACCGTATCGCACTCCACTTCAAAATGTAGAATCTCAGAATTTGGTTCTTTTAGGAACATTGTTTTATTTTTTGCACCAATTCCAAGCAAACCAAAACTTTACATTAATCTGTCTGTAAGTATTGAAACATGAGCAAAATTCACAATGAACGAAGTTATGGACAGTAGGACAGTTCGATTTCACATACTTTTGTATTTATCTCCTGAGCGGATAAGCGGATGTCGGTAAATTTACGATGCCCAATTAGTCTCTACTCTAAATGACTGAATAATAAAATTCACAATGGGAAACGTGTTCAAGGCAGCTGTTTTTCTGATCCTTTGGCCAATATATTTGAATAGTTTAGTGGATTTTGGTAATTTCAGAAAACCGGATTGGTCTCTATCGCGAATAGTTAAAAAATTCAAAATCAGCAAATTTTGAAGAAACCAGTTTCCACATACTTTTTCCTATATCCCCCTTAGCGAATAATTTCATTATAGTAAATTTGCTCCACCGAATTGATCGCTACTCCGAATAGTCGAATAACTTATAAAACATGCATAAAATATTCACAATAAGAAAAAGTATGACGGCAGGTCTTCTTCACATACTTTTGCACACATATTCTGAACGAATTAGCGCATTTCGGTAAATTGGACCTTCCAAATTGGTTTACACCCCGAACTGCCAAACAACTATTGAAACTTGCGGAAAATGTACAATGAGTAAAATTTGGGAGATAGTATTTTACCATTTTAGTGAATTCCATCTCTCGCTTGAATTATTTCCACTGTCATCAGCAGATGAGTAGGACTTAAACGCTCAATAGCAGAATACGTATTGAAACATCCGCAAACATTGACAAGGAAAAAGATCATGAAGGCACCGTACTTCAGTAAATTGTCTCCACCTATCCTCCACCCGGTCATCCCTTCAATCATATCAGCCCCGAATAGCTCATGAAGTATTTGCAAAATTGGCCGAAAAACAATTGTCATGGATGTTCATCTTCCCCGACACGTTTGCTTATATCTTTGGATCGGCTTAAAATATTTCCTCCTTCAGTTCCAACTTCGGTGGAAGAATCATCATAATTGAAGGCAACTTGACCAAGAGAACATTTTCAAAGCAGATCACTATCTCCTATACGTTCCAGTCCACCCTCTCCTGTTGAATGACCCTGATGCTTACCTGCAATAGCTGAAAGCCTATTAAAATTTGGACACACTCCCGAAGGGATAACTAAATGAGCAAAATTTTAACAAGCTCTTTTTCACATTATTTGGCCTTATGGTTTGAGTTCAGTAAAATTAATAAATTTTTCCTCTAACACGAATGCAAGATAACTATGCAAACTTGCGTCAAATTCACAATGAAGAAAACTTTCAAGGAAACTGTTTTTTACATAAATTTGTATATATCGCGTAAAGCGGATTTCTATAAATTTATCCCACCATATTCGTCCCCATAGCAGAATAACTATTATATAACATGGGGAAAATTTACAATAGGCAAAATGTTTAAGGTACCTCTGATTTACATCCTCTGTTTCTCATTATGAGCAGATTAAGGAATAACAGAAGAGACATAGGGAAAATTTTCAATGAACAAAATCTTGAAAGCATTGCTGCTTTCCCCATTTTTTGGCGACCTTTCTTGAATTGGATTAGTGGATTATTAGTAAGTTTTCGCCACATAATTGAAATCTGCACTACATTCACAATGAGTGCAGTCTAGTGAGACTGCTCTCCAACATCACCTGAACGAATTGGCTCCACCTTATTGCTCTCTACCCAAAATACCGGACTAATTAGTATTGAAAAATGCTAAAAATTCACAATGAACAAAAGAAGGAATTGTTACTGACATTCTTTTTCCTAATTCTATTGAACTGATAAGCCGCGGAATTCGGTAAATTTCACCCTATATCCTCTCAAATAATTGACCACCACGACGAATAGCAGAATCGCTGTTGTAAAATTAGCAAAATTTGCCAGTTCATAAAATAATTTCTGTAACTTTTGTCAGAATCTCTTGAACGGATTTTCCAAGTTCAATGTTCTGTCCCCTCTCCCCCGATTTGATGAGCACCCTGAATAGCAAGGATAGCTTATGAATCATCTGGGAAATTTACCAATAGAAAAATATGAGGGCATAGTTTATGTGGTCCTACGTTTGCCTATATGTCATGATCGGATTACCGTATTTCAGTACATCACACTGAATCCACGGTGCAGGTGTGTATATTCCTGGATTGGATTTCATCAGAAACTACTCGGCTTACAAGCCTACGCCCCCCCCCCAATAACAGCATAGCTCGTGAAACTTCTGGAAAATTATTAAGGTTCCCCTCCAGGATAAGAACCACCCGAAAAGCAAAATTGACCAAGAGAAAAAATTCTAAAAGCAGTTAATTTTCTCCTCCTTTTGTCGGAATAGCGGATTTCTATAAATTCCACAACCATCTCGCCCTATATGAGACACATCTGGAAAAATATTTTCTCCTGTTTTTGTCTATTACCTTGTGAACTTAATAGCACATTTCACAAAATTTTTAGTTTCTCCTGTATTTGCCTCTTAAACGGAACGCCAGACAGGGCCGGCGCTAGGAGTGGGCCAACTGGGCGATCGCCCAGGGAAACCTCTTTCAAGGGGCCATCACGCCATGGAACCTTTACTCTTTTGGGGCCACCACTCGGAACGTGCATCATTCTCCAGGGACCTTCACGCAACGCAATGGGGTTGCAAACACGCTTGATGTTTCAAAGCTTATCGGAAGTTCGTGAATGTCCGTACTCCAAAATTTTCAGGATAAACCTAACTTTTTTCTATAAAAAAAAAAAAAAAAACTGAACCAGGCAATTCCTTAAAATATGTATAGAAATTTGTTTCGTTTGAAAAATTCAAGTAATGCATATGAGCAAATATTTTCAGAAATTCCTGTAAAAAACTGTACTAAAACCATGAAATTAATCGAGTCGAAACCCTGCGTGCTGGATTAAGTCGTATGTCAGTTAGTTCAAAATGCAATTACAATACAATCCAGGATTTAGTAAATCTTGTCGATAGTGTTGCATATTTTACCGAGCGCAGGCAAAATTGGTAGTCAAATCGGGCAATTAACCTACACTTGGCAAGGGCTTTTCAGTAGAGCCCATGTGAGAGGGAATCCCTTCCGGTTCCAACTTTAGCACGCGCTACATCGCAGCACCGTAGAGTATCATCTTCGATATCAATAAAATTATTTAAACGTTCGCGAAGAGTTTCAATAAATAGTTCCAACAATAGTCTCAATCACCTTTCAGTTTTAAAATTCTAAAGCTATCTATCGATAATGAGCATAACACACCCAAAGATACTAAAACCTCAGGAACGGAGGTGTTTCGAATGTTTGACGGGGGAAAAGCAGTCATACATCGACTCGACCGATTTGTTTACGACTTCCAACTCCCACATGAAAAAAGAGGAACGGTCCCAAACAGGGCCGAGTTAAGCCTCGTTGGAGCCCCTGGGTTGTACCCAAATCGCCGCCCTTCGCCACTGGTAAACCTTGAAAGTTTTTATTTTCGGCGGTAAGCGATGAATTCTGTTTGTTTGAAAATACGTTGTTTCCCAGGGACGTAGCCAGAGGGGAGCGGTCCTGATCACGGCCGGAATTGCTTAAGACAGCATTGAAATTTGAGAGGCGACATCATAAAAATTCTCGTGATGCACACTCAATATTACGTCTTAAATTTCTGAGGTGATTGTTTCATTGTCGATTCAATCAATAAACCAAAAACAACAAGACCGAGTTCTATTCGTGCGAAGAGCACCTAGAAGGCACGTAAAACCCAAAATATTCAATTTCATATTTTTTATAGGAGAGGAGTAGATGGGTCGGACCTCTCTCTTCATTACCGTAACTCCTAGTAGAGCATGGTGCGTTGATGACTACCGTGTGTAGTCATCAACGTTACAAAGACAACTGAATTCGGAGTGTGATACGGTTGTCAGCCGTACCACTTCCTAGTCGCATTGTTAGTTTATTATTCTACGATAAGAATATTTCTTATCATCTTCTTCTGAATAATAAACTTGCGACGAGTCGTGCCGAGTTTGGAAACTCGTTTCTCTATGAGTGTTTATTTCACAGAGTGGCGACCGAACGATCACGGCCACAGAGCACGACCACGATGGGTCGGACCTGGAAGATCTTTATTATCTTATCAGGGCATCAAACGGCTACCATTTGATACTAATTTGAAGTTTTTCGCGACATTCTATCAAAAGATATGGCTGAATAAAACTTTGTAGGGGAGGAAGGGGTAGGGTAGTCGGACCTACTCCACTTTTCATCAACTCAAAGTATATGTCACAATGAGACATTGATCAAGATTTCAAGTCGATAGCGATATCTTACCGCAAGTTATGGCCGAATTAAAATATCAAGAAGGGTTAGTTTGTATGGAAGGTAGAGGAACCCGTGGTCCGATTTCGCCCATTTTCAATACCGTCCAAGATTTTAGCAAAACAAACATTTGATCAAAATTTCAAACTGATAGCTTCATTATTTCGGGAGTTATCGTGCGAACAGACAGACAGACAGACAGCAAGACAGACATGGCTTATTCGATTCAGGGACCGACTCTGATCATTTACATACCTCCGGAGGTAGTGTTACATAATACTGGCGTAACAAAAACAATACACCCTATACCATCTTATGGGTATAGGGTATAAAAATGCGAAAACATCATGCAGGAAAAAAGTAGTGTGTTCTTGTCATGTTTTCTTACAAACATTGAAATCTAACGTAAGCTTAAGGCGAATTTTGATGGGAACACTTTGACTTCATCTGGGGCTTTCGAAAAATTTGATAGTAAGCTGACCTCAATTTTGAGAGATTTTTTGTTTCCGGTGAACGAGATAACCTTAAAAAATGACTCATTGAAGTCAATCAGGAAATGTCATTCGGCGCATAGATTTTAAATAGTTTTTTGGCAATGGAATTTTCTATTTGCTCTGAAGAAAATATGAAAACAATGATAAATTGAAACATAAAAAGTTGTTAAAAATTTCAAAAATTTGATTCAAATCTATTGGCACGATGGAAACATGTTACTGAAAATGCAAATGCTTGCTCTCTAGCAAATTCCAAATGGTAATAGAAAACACAAAAAAAAAAACGCTTGAGGCAGAACTCTAATGCCGTATACCCACGGAGGATCCAAATCCATTTTTATGGACTTTTGTCAAATTTCAAGAAAATGTATGATTTAACAGAACGAAAATCCAAAAAAAAATTTATTCGGTTTGACTGTGTGTGTGCTTGGCATAAGGCCGTCCAATCCAAATCCCTTTCTGTCTAATGGTCAGAACGAACATGCCCAAACAATTGGATTGGATTGACTGTGTGTGTGCGGCCTAATATCCACGCCAGTGTAGAATATCTTTAGCTCAACCCTCAATAGCCTTGATATTTGTTTGGAATATGTGAAACTAAGTAAAAAAAAAATATTTATGGTTGCGGAAACTTATGCTTTTGCTGACACCTCGGAAGTTCTTAAAAATCGTATAAGCCCGAAATATTCGCCATCGATTTCATTTGTTCGAATCTGGAATCGGTAAATTAGCGGCTCACAGCCAAATAATCATGGATCAGGAGTTCTTTGATTGCTACAACCAAACGCTCCTCTATTCTCCCTATAAAAATAGGCATAGAAGCGTATGACATATCAGTGCCCCTGTTTAAAGTGAAGCCAATGCGTTACGAATTTGCTTTATAATCCTCTCTTTAAGGATAAACTTTTGAAGGCGGAGTCGCATTACAATTTGAGATGAGGAAGCTGTTGTGCGCATTGAAACTTACTATAATGAATTAACAGTTTTTATGTCAGCGCTGCTCCTTTCCAAAGTTTCAGAAATTTGCCGCTCTTCCAAATCTGTCGCCCCGCGCAGTTTCCTAGGTTGTCCATATGAGAAATCCGGCCCTGGTGCCAAAGACATAAAACAGATCAGAAAAGTGTTTATGATCACATTTTTGTGATTTATTTAGAAGCGCAAATAGTCCGAGAATTAAATTTTTTTAAAACGAAAGCTCGACAAAAAATTAAAATTTGAGATGAGAAAAGCTTACAATTTTTACAGGGTAAAGAAATACGTATTTCATAGAAAGAGCTAATAGTCTAGGAGCCAGGTACCAAACTACCTTCCTCATAAGGTAACCGGCTGAAAATGTGTACAGGTGGTCTAGGACTCTGGTTCTTTCAGCAAAACGTTGCTCTCAATGCGCTCTACATCGACTTTTTCAAAACCCATTTTCGGAAATTTTCATTTGAAATCACAAAAATGCAAATATCTCGCTAAATATTGAGCGTAGATGGGTCAAAGTTGGCATTTATTGGGTCGCCTTTGGGAGGCTGTATCTTTTGAACGGTGATAGCTAGGAGGTAGTTCATCACTGTTGAGGCCGATTCGATTAACACGAATTAAAAGGCACGTCTATTCTTTGTGGATTTTCGACACGGAGTGAGCGAGCCCATGTCACGAACACGACATCAGTCCGGAAGAGAGGGTGCGCTCACACAATGTCATTTTTATTTCAACACCCCAACTTTTTGAATATTTTGTATAATATAATAATTCAAAACATAAAAATACATTGGATAAATGATTAAGTATCAAACATAGTTTAGAATTTTTAAACTTCATCAAAATTATAGAAAGTCCAAATTACATATTAAATATTAAAATTCAAATTAACAAAATCAAATTTTACGTTACATTAATTAATCCCATATGCTTAGCGCAAAATTGAAGTTTTGATGCAGGCACTGCTTTTGTTAATCCGTCGGCAACATTTTGATTTGTCGGAACAAATTTGATTGCGATGGTGTTATCTCGAATTTTGTCACGTATGTAGTGATGACGGACGTCGATGTGCTTTGTCCTGGCGCGGAACACGTCCTCCTTAGCTATGGAGATAGCACTTTGATTATCGCATCCTATATCAATTGTCCCGATATCAGGCTTGAACTGCTGGTAGAATTGTTGTAACCAAATAGCCTCTTGTGTTGCTGCTGACAAAGCCATATACTCAGCCTCCGTACTGGATAGGGCTACTGTAGGCTGCCGTTTAGTACCCCAAGAAATAGCGCCGTCTGCCATTGTGAAGATGAAGCCTGTGCATGATCGTCGCTTATCGATATCAGAGGCCCAGTCTGAATCACTAAACCCTTGTAGTGCTGCTTCACCTGTGTAACGATATAGAATTTTATAATTGATAGTGGATTTCAAGTAACTAAGTATACGCTTTACGGCGGTCCAATGAGCCTTGTCGAAACTTCCATTAAATCGACTAACATCGTTCACCGCGAATGCTATATCGGGCCTTGTACCTTGCACTAAGTACAATAAACTGCCAACGACTTCCTGGTATGGAATGTTTTCCATCCCCTCCTTATCGCCAACCATTTCAACCGATAGCTTTTGGTTTGGGTCACTAGGTGTAGATTGAGGCTTACAATCTTCCATTCCAAACCGTTTGAGTATGCTCTTCGTGTATTCTGATTGGTCAATTGCAATACCGTCATTTCTAAAAGTTATGTTTAACCCCACACAACTTTTTGCAACGCCTAAGTCTTTCATATGAAATGATTGACTAAGCGCCTTTTTGAGGTTGGTACGAGCGTCTTCATCCCGCCAAAAGATTAAAAGATCGTCTACATAAATCGCAATCATCAACTTCGCATCATTCGTGTAATATACACAAGGATCGACTTTTGATTTGATCAAACCAAATGACTTCAATTTAGCATCAAGAAGCAAGTTCCACTGCCTTCCACTTTGCTTAAGCCCATACATCGCTTTGTTTAATCGACAAACACGATTTGTTCCGTCTCTACATCCTTCTGGCTGCTCGATGTATATCTCTTCTTGAAGATCACCCTGTAAGAACGCTGTAACAGCGTCCATCTGATCAATTTGCATTTTCCATTTTGCGGCTAACGCAATGAGACAACGGAGAGATGTATACCGTACTACCGGAGAAAAAGTCTCCGTATAATCAATGCCGTACCTCTGCGAGCACCCTTTGGCTACCAATCTTGCCTTATAGTGCAAATTGCGCCCGTCATCGCTTAGTTTCGTTTTAAAAACCCATTTTGTTTTAAGAGTTTTCTTACCTCGAGGTAATTCCGTCAACGTCCAAGTATGATTTGACATCATTGACTTAATTTCATTGTTCATTGCTTTTCTCCATTCGTCTCGATCGTCTCGTTCCATTATTTCTGCAATGGTTGTTGGATCACTTGCTGCATCATCTATGTTGGCGTATTTGGCGATATTACTCATGGTACGTTTCGATCGCAAGCGCTCCGACTTTCGAATTGGTTCCTCGGGGATTGTCACATTAATGCTGGGTTCATAGTCATCATCAAATACGCTTGTGTCAATATTGTCGTCTTCATCTGGCCGTGGGTCTTTCATGTCAGATACATCGGGCATATCCCCAACTGAATAGGAATTTTCCTCAAAATCGATAGATACAAAATCACTCGTATTCGCTGTTTTGACTTTCAAAAATTCGACATCTCGGCTAACTATAACGGCATTTGTTTTTGGGTCAATACATCTATAACCTTTTTGCGTTTCACTGTAGCCCACGAATACCATTGGTTTTGATTTTGCGTCCCATTTTCGACGATTTACTTTAGGGATATGCACCATTACAGGACAACCAAATATCTGCATGTCGTTCCAATTAACTTTTGCACCTGACCAAATCTCCTCTGGCGATTGACAATGTACGCCGCTGTATTTATGGCTTCAGCCCAATATTTCTTTCCCAGATCAGCATCGAACATCATACACCTCGCGCGCTCTACTAAGGTTCGGTTCATGCGCTCTGAAACGCCATTCTGCTCAGGTGTATAAGTACATGATGTTTGGTGTATGATGCCTGCGCTTTTCAACACCGATTTGAACTCGCGCGACAAATATTCACTGCCATTGTCCGAACGAATAATTTTAATTTTTCTTTCTGTCTGTGTTTCAACCATATTTTTAAATGTTTTGAACACGTCTAACACTTCAGACTTTCTTTTCATAAAATAAACAAACACTCTCCGAGAGAAATCGTCTATAAACGAGATGAAATATTTGGCACCGCCGATGGACGTATTTTCCATGGGGCCACACACGTCTGTATGAATTAGTTCCAACACATTTTTGGATTTAATTTCGACACTATGGCTTTTAAAGGGTTTTCGAGTTTGTTTACCGAGTAAACAAGGTACACATTTCGCCAATGCGTTTTTATCGCCACTACACTGAATACCAACTGTTTTTGCCAATGTACAAAGATCCGCGTAATTTAAATGGCCAAGTCGTCTGTGCCACAACATCAAATTATCATCACCGGCACTAGTAAAGTTGCACTGATACGTATTCTTGTCCAATTGATAAACACCATTATTCGGCTGAATTTTAATCAACAAGTCATTTTGACCATTATAAACACTACACCCGTCAGACTTGAATATGACACTGTTGCCGGCTTCAACCATCCTAGCAACTGATAATAGATTTGCTGACAAATTGGGCACATGCAACACATTGTTCACTTTAATATCATTGCCATTCACTTTAAGCGTTGTAGAACCCGAACCGACCGCTTTCAATTTTTGATTATTCGCCATAATTATTTCGGAAACCGAGGAATTCGTAGTTAAGCAATCGAAAATGTCCGCACTTGGAGACATATGACACGATGCGCCACTGTCTATGTACCAGCTTAACTGGTTTTTAACACCATCGGGTTTAATGGCACTGAATGCGTTCGCGACTTTTGCTTCGGGTTTTCTTTTTGATCGGCACTCCGAACTCTTATGGCCTTTTTTGCCACACGAATAACATTTAAAGAGTTTGGAACGAATATGATGTGTCTTCGGCTTTCCACTATAAAATGCTGTCTCGTTTCGTTTAGCGTAATCTACATCCAGCAGCTTCATTTTCACATTATCTCCCGTGATGGAAATCCCGCTGCTTTCCAAACCCATTATAAGAGGCTTATAATCGTCACCTAATCCAGCCAGCATGATGGCTCCAATCCATTCGTCCGATATGGGGAAACCGATACCCGTCAGTTTATTTGATGTGGATGTAATTATGGTTAGATATTCATCCATAGAAGCACACTCATGTAATCTGACGCCGGTTAACTTTCGTAGCAGTCCAATCTTTCGGGATAGCCCATGATCGTCGAAAAGCTTCTTTAACGTCGTCCACATTTTGGCGGCAGAGTCGTCATTTTGCACGTGCACGTACAGAGACTCGTCGATGCTCAAAACAATATGCGCCTTCGCCTTTTTTAATTTTACCGGATCCGTTTCTTTTGGAGGATTCGTAATACAGCCGTCGAGTCCATTAAATTCCAACACGTTTTGTATTGCGAAGCTCCACGTGTGATAATTATCACTTCCTTTCAGTTTCTCAATATGATTTCGCTCTGAATGCGACATTTTCCACTTCACACAATTTCACAATTTGGCAACTTATGCGATTGATACTAATTATACAATCTGAAGGGGAAAATATTGAAAGGCAACCGAATTCACTCCGACTGGGCCCATAACCTGTTGAGGCCGATTCGATTAACACGGATTAAAAGGCACGTCTATTCTTTGTGGATTTTCGACACGGAGTGAGCGAGCCCATGTCACGAACACGACATCAGTCCGGAAGAGAGGGTAGGCTCACACAATGTCATTTTTATTTCAACAATCACCGCTTCTGTTCAAAACTGCTAGTCAGCCCAACATTTAGCGGTTCCCTGTTAGGGAAATTACGCAATTTGTGTGTTAATTTTGAGGTTTAATCTTCCTCATAAGGTAACCGCCTGAAATCATGTAAATGTGTTAGATCTCGACTTCCACATGCCGAAAGTGCCGGTCAGCCCAATTTTAAGCGGTTCCTTCACCTCTGCTGACCGCCTCAAAGCTGCAAAAAATGACCCCTACCTTCCTCATAAGGTAACCGGCTGAATTTATGTTCAAACGATAGATCTCGCTTCACCGTATCGAAATATAGTGGGCTGAACGCTCTGAACCGGTTCCTAGACCGGTTTTAACCGGTTCAAAGTATTGACAATATCTTCGTAAAAAAATGTATTTTTGATCATACCTGATTAGCTAACCAGGCTGAATTTGTATTCAAATGGTAGATCTCAATTCGCTCCAATCGAGAGTACTGGTCAGTCCAGACCAAACCGGTTCCTTGACGCATTTTTACCGATTCGAAATATGCGATATCCCCCAACATTGAGTAGTTTATATTGTGTACTTGGTGTACTTTCACTTATTTTGAATCGGTAAAAATGCGTCAAGGAACCGGTTTGGTCTGGACTGACCAGTACTCTCGATAGGGGCGAATTGAGATCTACCATTTGAATACAAATCATCGATTTGGCCCAGGGCCTATATTTATTGAGAACTCAAGCAGACTTTGGCACATAACTCATGAACGGATTAACTGATTTCGCTAAATTCAAAGACCTCCTCGACTGAGTGACTTCCATCCTCAATAGTATTATTGGAAAAATCATCAAGGCAGCACATTTTCTCAAGCTATTGTCTCCTGAACAAATTTGCGCGGACTTCAGTAGATTTGACGCATCCGCAAATTGATAACATCTAGCAGGTGAGGCGATACGATGTTCGCCGGCCCAGCTTGTAATTTATAAAACAATAAAAGACAAATCTTTATATTTTCAGCTTTGGGTCCCCTGTTCCACTGAACACATGGAAAACCGTACGTTATGTCACTGGTAACCTTCCTTCCAAAATACACTATCAACCGAGACAGATACGTATTTTTTTATTGGCTCCGGCCCTTAGCAAATTTTATCTCCACTCGAACACATATGAAATGAGTTAAGTGCGATTATCTCGCTAATGAGAATGACATAAATGAAAACTTCATAATACCTTAAAAGCCTACACATCACACACTACCGACTATCCATATTACGATAATTGCCCTCCCGGGAGAGTATCAAGTGTCTCTGAGATCTTCTCTTATACACCGATAATCATTTCTAGTCACTCTCTAAGGATCTGGCAGATAATAATAATTGCCGGATTCGTCTTGCCTGCGACGGAGTCAAACAAAAAGCATCTTCATCGCCCTCCAAAAACAAACGTACATCGTACATACACCCTCAAGTACAACTAACTGCAGTCCTTCGGCAAATGCTGCTGTGAGCTGTGTGTACATCCTTGTCGCATATATTATTTTCAGCTCCTAGATCCTCTAGTGTAGAGTCGTGACCATGTCCGTTTGCTCTCCTGAAAAATTAATGCGATTTTCCGTTTTCCGTTCGTGTTGATTTGCCCTCTTGACTAAACGATGTCGCGACACTTGCTGCTTCTGTTGTGGCCTCTACTTGCTGGCTCCTTTCGCGTTTGTTCGCCGTGTAACTACTCAGAGGATTAAAACCACAGCAGTGGAAAATTATGAGAAAATATATTGCACAAGACTAACGCTAACAATGAGTGAGTGTGCTATGGTGCTACTAAACAGAAAGAACGTGTTCCTAGAAGGTGGTTTTAGCAGCATTTCTCAAGACGACGACGACGTCGACGACGTTTAAACATTTCGGAAAAGATTTAAGCTACTTCTTGGCCGCCGCTTGTTTAACACAACCGCATCGCATCGCCAAATGCCTGCCATCATTTTCGTCATCGTTCGTTCGTCCGTCATACGGGCAGAACCCTAGCCAGCACACGCCAATATTCTTGAACCACATCGCATGGGACCGACGAGGGACACCCAACAATTTCGTTCAGGCTTGCACACAATCCTTAATGGCCTCCAACATCCGCCTCATGAATTTCAAATCTATATATAAGCACAGGACAGGACACTCATCTCTTTCTTCCCCTCTAGTTCGTCGTGGCGTCCGGCAATATTAGACTGTGGTCTTGGGTTTTCTGGGTTCTTGTGCGGTCCTTGTGCTGATGTTGCCCGGGTGCAGACGACCGACACGTTAAGATGAATGCCGGCCGCGTGCTCTACACAGGACATCAGCCCAAGCACAAGCACCATAATTATTGCACAAAGCTGTGTCGTTAAGGTGTTAAGTTTACATCATAAGAACGTTTGCCTCGCAATTGGACCAGATGAGGTGCGAGAAATATGTATATGGGCAAAATATGAACTCCTCGACATTCATTACATTATTTAATCAGTGGCAACAATACACAAAACTCCACGCCACGTTGACGTTGCTGCTTGCTGTGGCATGACTTTTGCGCTGCCATAATGCTATTTCTTCGGGTACGGCCCCGGTCGTGTTGCGGTAGTGTTCCGTGTCCCCGCGTGGGTTAGACACGAAATGACTCTGTGAAATGTAGACAGCGCTCTGGTTCGGTGTCTGCATCGACTATATTGAACCTTACGGAGATCCTTATTGTGTGTATATCGTGTATAAATGAAATCTCCTTGCCCTTGTCGTTGTTGTGTGTTGCGTCTGACCTTCTGCTTCTGCTTCCTCGTCGTCGTCGTCGTTGTCGGCTTCTTTTGTAAACCTACATCCTACACAACTCCCGTGTTTCGACAGACGACACGGCACATACCCACCCATAAGTATTGATGTGGATTCATCAGGATACTGTAATATACAAAATGGACCGAAGGCACTGGAGCAATGCCACCGGTTTCGTGTGTAATAACATGAAGAGATGAAAATATGCTCAGTCAGAGCATATTTCATCAAGGGACACTCACACACACACCACCCCCTAATATTTGACATGCCTTTATAACCAACTGCGGCCAGGGGGATGGTAAGGCCTCTCGGTCCGGCGTAGGGTATCGTGTCTTGTCTGTGTCAATGAGGATTCGCACTTGATCTCCCTTTTATACGTCCATCATATTGCTCTGACTTATCGTTCATACTCCCTTCAATTAGACAATTAGACACGCCGGGAATCTCATTAGCATAAGTTGATGACGAGGACGAAACGGCGACGAACGAACCGAACGAGGCGGAGGTAAAAGTAAACAGGATAACGTAATGTGTGCTAAAGGTGAAAGGCAATAATTTTAAAGTGGAGATTATGGGCGTCGGAGGAGAGAAGTGTGAAATTTCTTTTTCAATTGTCAGAGATCTTCAAGTTTGTAATGTTATAAATAAATAAATAACAGGCGCGACAATCCAACATTTGGACTAAGGCCGCAGGATGTGTTAGTGACATCCTATTTCCAAGATCTTATCTGCTTTTTTGTTGAGGTAATGAGATCAGCATCACGCTCAGCAGTGTTATTTATCCCCATAAATGGGTACTCGTTTAACATCTGAGTGAGATCATAGTCCGTCACAAGCTCGTGAGTTCGAAAAACACCATGGAACACGGTGAGATTCAAACTCATGACACTGTGCACCGAAGGTGCCCGCACTAACCGCTAGACCAGCCAGACTACTACTACTTGTAATGTTATGGTTTGTAAAAACCAACTTGGTGGAATTCTAAGATTTCCGAACTAAGGGTCATGTGTAGGTGTAGGAGGAGCTTTAATAAAGCTAAGGCCTCAAGGCTCGAGTCAGATTGGCAATCCTATAAGATACATCTCAGTTCTTTTAAAAAAGAATTACGAGGAGCCAAGCGTAGTGCTTGGAGAAGTTTCTGTGAGAAAATAGAGGGGTCTTCTAAGACATCTAGATTCAGAAAAGTTTTGGCGTCTAACCCATCTATGCCTAGCTTTCTTTTAAAAGAGGACGGATCGTGGACGTCTTCATGTAACGAGACTATCGAGTGTCTGCTTGATACACACTTTCCTGGAAGCGCAGCCGCCGCTTCACCTGAACTCCCCATAAGTCGTATACAGTCGTGCGATACGGCATCTATTCTTAACCGTGAGAAGATAGTGTGGGCGAAATCAAGCTTCGATCCCTTTAAATCAGCTGGACCTGATGGTTGTTACACTTCGTCTACCCTTGTGAGCAGAATTGTAAAATTATTTTTATACGGCCGGCCGACAAGCTTAACGGGGAAGGGTGGTGGGCGCCACGTACTTATATTCGGCCGTCCGCGAATGATCCACGTAAGTACGAATCGTGGAACGTTTAGTCTATGTAATAAATGAAGCGGTTAGATATATTGAATTTTATTTCACGATTATTAAACCATTAAAGCACGGTAACGATAATTTCAAAATTCCGCTTACTTTACCGCGTGATCGATCCGCACAAAATTCTCAATTCAAAATTAAATAATTATTAACTAACTTACATCTAAACTAGCTAAGATGGCAACTCACTAACTATAATATCGATGCACTCGTTGAGTTTCCGTAAGCTTATCCACGACAACCACCGCCTTTGCGTCGATCCGTCTTCGATATCTTCTAGCGACCTGGCAATACCACACACTTGTCCTCCAGTCTTCCAATGGCATCAAACGGGCAACCTCGCATCGACCTCGTACTCTTTTTCACCTTGGCTCTGGCCGTCAACGAGTGCACATGCACAGTCGCAAGAGCACAATCCTTTTCTCAGTGTTCGAACGCAGCCATCGAAAATAGAGAACGAGGTCGATGCGAGGTTGCCGCTTTGATGCCATTGGAAAACTGTAGGACAAGTGTGTGGTATTGCCAGGTCGCTACACTATCTTCGTTATGTCTTCGTTGTTTCTTTGATTCCGAGCTAAGACACCCACCGCTTCTCAATTGTACATCTTCGTTCGCTTGCTTTGTTAGCCATCCAAAAATTACACAAAGAAATTTTATCAGTTTACAATAACAATTCAATCCAATCCAGGATCTATTGGGGAACCCACCTTTGTTAGCCATCCAAAAATTAGACAAAGAGGGTTCCCGTTTGATTCCACCCGCTTTTATAAGTTCTGTTCTGTCCCAACGGGGAATCTCTGTCAGTTAGATTTTCGACAATTATACGTGAATCCATATACTTCCGTATGGCAATGCTCTGCTTTTGACGTCTGTCGTCTATCAATCATTGACGGACATTTAAATGTCAAATGGTGTCAAATTATGTGATGGAAAATTCCGTGGATTTTGTATTTTATTCTGTTTTATGGTGTGCCATATCCGATAAGCGATTGTGCGCGGATCCAGAATGTAGGGTATCGCTAGCCAAAACGTTGCTGATATATAATTCGGTCCGTTCCAGATCAATCAAGGTGTACGCGTGTTCTCCAAGTCAGCTGGCTCCAATCCGAATATGTGAGGCACCGAGATTCAGGGTCAGCGGGGCTACGCTAATCAAACATGTACACAGGAATCGAATCCTCGTGAAAAATTCCGAAGTCGCGTACGAGTTGCCCACTGCGTTGGAGGAAATTCGTCCAACGAAATTGTGAAAAAGTAGAGAAGGCCCGAGCGCAAAATTCAAAGCTTTGCAACGTATGATAAATGGCAGTACGAGCGGCAGGCGGTTCCAGGATCGCATAAGACGTATGTAGTGAGTATGCCACCCCCCCCCTAATCGTTGCCAAGCTCCTAACTAATTCCCTACATGTTGACTTTCTTTTTAGCGAAATAATTGTAATATGGTATTATACCTGCGGACTTGCAACAGTGTGTAGACATTACGTATCCTTGGGTAGAGCGCATATTTACAGCTTGCTTGGATTTAGTACACATTCCTCTTATCTGGAGAGAAGTGAGAGTTACTTTTATCCCTAAAACGGGTAGAAGTTCGCATGCAAGTCCAAAGGACCTACGGCCCACTAGCCTTTCATCAACTATGTTGAAACTGCTTGAGAGATTAATTGATATTCATCTACGGACGACCATTCCATCAAACCTATTGTCCATGTCACATCATGCATATTGGAAAGGGAGGTCAGTTGACACAGCTTTACATTCGCTGGTTAGTTATATTGAAGAATCTCTTCATCATAAGGAATACACCATGGTGGTGTTTCTAGATATTGAGGGAGCTTTTAACAATATTAAACCCAGAGCGATTACGGATGCTCTTCTTAATCTAGAGGTTGAAGGTTCAATCTGCACCCTCGTGGATATGTTGCTTACCTCTAGACGTATACAAAGCAATTTCGGTACTGCGTCTGTTTGTAGATATGTTTCTAGAGGAACCCCGCAGGGAGGGGTCTTATCCCCTCTATTTTAGAATTTTGCGATAAATAAATTACTTTTGAACTTATCAAGAATAGGTTGCAAAGTCACCGCTTACGCCGATGACGTTGCTATTGCCGTTAGAGGCAAGTTTCCTGATACTCTTAGCGGGCTATTAGAAAACGCCTTAGCTATCCTAACGAGTTGGGCAAATCTCAGTGGAGTCGGAATTAATCCATCCAAAACGGAATTGGTCCTCTTTACAATAGAAAGCGCACAATTCCTAACATTAACCTTCCCAGACTAGGAGACTTTCAACTTGAGCTTGATGAAACCGCGAAATTTCTTGAACTTATCCTTGATAATAAACTAAAATGGAAGCCCAACATCGAAGAAAGGGTGAATAAAGCTACAATAACACTGTATTCGTGTAGGAAAACCTTCGGAAAAACCTGGGGTTTGCAGCCAAAAGTTGTGCATTGGATGTATACCGCTATTGTGCGGCCAGTCTTGCTTTACGGAGTTAGTGTGTGGTGGATGGCACTGAGCACCGCTACCTATTATAATTTGCTGGTCAAAGTTCAAAGGTTGGCTTCTCTTCTTATAACAGGAGCTTTTGGAACTACTCCTACATTCGGATTAGATATGGTCCTGGGACTGTTCCCATTGGACATTTTCGGCCAAAGACTGGCCGCAAAAGTGGCCTTGCGCCTACGTGAAACTGGTCTCTGGCGAGCGCTGGACTATGGGCATTCAGCGAATCTTCGTAATTTTAACCTGCCCCTAGCGACTGACTACACTGTTCCCAATCACTTCTTTGATAGGAACCATTGTAGTTTGATCCCCTCAAGGGAATCTTGGGATAGTAACAGCTTCTTGGTCAGTGGATCTGTAGCGCCGCTACCAAGTCCCGCTCTCTCGCCGCAGAGAACCTCCAACGTTCTGACGGCTCGGCGAAATGAGCGCATCGCAAGGAAGAAGAATACGACGAACCACAGCGAGTCTAGTTGCCATCGCGTTCGGTCGTTACACGTTGTATAAACTTTGTTCCCGCAGGGGAAGTGTGTTCTTGTAACACACATATTTGGTGAGTTGCGCCACCACGGACCCGAGCAGCGCAGGGAGGCCCCTGGTATGGTTGATACGCCATGGCGTGGATCTGTACAAAAGACCTTCGGGAGTTAACGGTCCCGAGCTCCCGAGCTCGTCATGTATGGGTGACACAGCATAGCTTGACCTTTTCCCTATTCCTTCAAAAAGTCAGCTATACAAGCTCACACGACGCAGTGCTTCCTCGTAGGGGAGAAACCACATATAAGCGTACGTGTCTAGTCTCGGAGTTGGCGGCTTCGCAGAACCCAAGCCTCGAAGGGGCCAGTTAGGGAGAATGGCCTTTGCGCCTATACCTAGCTGGCTTGTGGATTGATGACCACACGGCCCGAATCAAATTGCTGCTTAGTAAACGGACGGAGGCCAAACCTATGTGAACGGTAGCGCTACGAGTCTGCTTTAAGCCGACGAGTAGTAAACAGGCATAACGATCCTGCGGAGGCGTCCGAATTCGTTAGGTCTTCCGAAAGGGGGCCAAAGGAGGATCACACCTGCTATAGAGAAATCTTTAGCGAATAGTGTACCTCGGGGATGGGCGTGCCCAGGGGACCATGGTCCCTACCCATCTAGGCGTTGGACTCGAGGGGGTTCGTGGTGATAGACAAGTCGACCAGCTAGAGTCGCATCCCAAGTTGGGGATCCAAAGGGAGGCATCCCGGCGGAGAACACCATTCCGGCTTTAAGCCTGATAAATTCTCGTCGTCCCGCAAGGGAGGGAGGTTATGGCTGCATAGCTTAGGTACTCCTAATGGCGAAGCGCAGTAGACGCAGGATGGATGTATAAACTTTGTACCCTTTTTGCCGTAAAAAAATAATAAAGAATTTTTATACATCAATTTTGTGCCTCTTGTGTATTGCTCACATTTACACTGGTGACCCCGACGTGATGGACTCCGCAGCTCATAGATGCCTTCGAGTCGTCGAAAAAAAATCTAGCCAACGCCACGTCTTCGAGCTTCCTGCATCCAGAAGGTGGTTCCTTAGAACAACTAATTGATGGAAAGCGCAGCCCTCTTAGATTTTTCTCGAGGAAGCTTTCTCCAGCAGAAAAAAACTACAGCCCATACGACCGAGAGCTTCTGGTGGTCTTCGCAACGCTCAAACACTTCGAGCACATAGTCGAAGGCAAAGATTTCATTATTCGCACCGATCATAAGCCTTTAACCAAAGCTTTCCAGCAGCGCCCGGAAAAAGCCTCTCCACGTCAAATGCAACAGCTGGACTATATAGGTCAGCTAAGCACTAACATTGTCCACATCCCTGGCGAAGAAAATACGATTGCAGACGCACTCTCGCGCATCTACGAAATTACAATGCCGACCAGACTCGACGCAAAAACTATCAGTGAGGCTCAAGCCGATCCTGACGCAAACCTGGAAAAGGAAGAGACAATGTCTCTCAAACTTCTTATCCTTTGTGACGTCTCTCTTTCCTGCCGCAGTCGCTCAGAAAAATTGCATTCGACGTAGACCATGGACCAGCTCATCCGAGTGGCAGAGAAACTTGCAGACAGCTGAAAGAAAAATTTGTGTGGCCAGGAATAAGAAAGCAAGCTCTCCAGTGGTCTCGCGAATGCATTGCATGCCAGAGAGCGAAGATCCATAGACACACTCGAAATCAGCCGAACAACATCAATGTCCCGGATTCTCGTTTCAACCACATCCACCTCGATCTCATCGTCATGCCCCAGGTAAACGAATATAGATATTGCCTCACAATAATTGATCGTTTCTCCAGGTGGCAAGCGATTCCTCTAAAAAACAAACAGGCAGATACAGTAGAAGCAGCATTCTTCTCTGGCTGGATCGCACTCTTTGGTACGCCTCTTACAATCACAACCGACCAAGGAGCTGAGTTCGAAGCAGCACTTTTCACTTCCCTGGCGAAGATGATGGGCGCTGAAAGGATTCGCACAACTCCATACCATCCGCAGTCAAACGGCATGATAGAGCGCTGGCACCGAACCGTAAAAGCTGCTTTTATGTGCAAACCTCACACACCGTGGATTGAAGCCCTACCAGTCGTGCTTTTAGGTCTCAGAACAGCGTACAAAGATGACATCAAAGCTTAACCAGCCGAACTCTTACTGGGAACCTCAATAAGAGTTCCAGGAGATTTTTTCACAATGCCAGAGTCGACAGTCGCACCCGAATCCTTCCTGGAAAAGCTGCGAAGCCATTTCAGAGCACTGCAGCCGAGACAGTCTGCGCACCATAGCAAGGCAAACGTCTTCATGCACGGAAACCTCCGCACTTGCTCGCACGTTTTCAAGCGAATAGTTGCGGTGAAGCCACCATTAACACCGCCATATACAGGTCCTCACAGGGTACTTCAGAGGCTAGATGACCATCGCTACATCATTGACATCGACGGCAGAACAGCTACCATCTCCACCGAACTACTGGTTCCCGGTTCCGTTACAGACGGAAACCATCCCCATGCAAACGTAAATCACTCGGATGAGTTGAATATTAATTTGTCTTTCCGCCTGCCTAATTTTTGTAGTGTCCTCCAAGCGGAGATCTCTGCGATTTTAGAAGCCTTAACTTGGTTGGGCTGTCACGTCATCACTGGTAGGGACGTATTTATATTCACAGATAGTCAGGCTGCAATTGGATCAATTGATTCAGTGCTGACCACTTCAAGAACTACTGAGAAATGTCGTTCAGTACTTAGAGAGATGGGTCGCTTCTTCAACATTACGCTATGCTGGATACCGGGCCATAGCGGCTTTGCAGGTAATCGCAATGCAGATGACTTGGCCCGGCATGCGTCAGCAGGTAGCGTTGAAGACGGTAATTCCTTCTTGAAAACACCTACTGCGGCTTGTGCATTGTTAATAGAGACCGCTACAATATGCAGAACCAATGCAAGATGGATTCACGGCTTGACATGCGCAACGACGAGAATGATCTGGCCAAAGCTAGACAATGTCCGTTCTAAGATGCTACTTTCCTTAGACAGAAAGCATATTCGTAGTGTGGTGGGAGTAATAACAGGGCACTATGTCCTATTGGAGAGCACGCGAGAAGACTCCGAATTCCTCACAACGACTTCTGTAGAAGTTGTGACGATGAAGAAGAGGAAGAGAGTGTGCATCACTTACTCTGCCACTGTCCCGCCCTGGCTGAGAAACGAATGCGTTTTCTGGGCTCAAGGTATTTCTACGATACCGATGATCTTCGGGATGTGAGCCCAATACTGCTCAATAAATTTATTGTAAGCACGGGTTGGTTTTTAGGCAGTTAGTGAAGACATGATTCTCTCGGTGGTATCACAATGAACCAAATCTGGTCTATGTGCGCTGGGTGCAAATCTGGCGGCCCTGTACCTAACCTAACCTAACCTTGTAATGTTCCACGAATTTTCTTATCGAGTAATCATTTACATATAGAAGTCAGAATGCAGTTGTGTTCTAGTGCAAGTGGATGCCTACATTTTGTTAAAAAAAAAATCAGAGTCCTAGCTATCACCGGTTCAAAGATACAGCCGTCAAAAAGTGTCCCAAAATATGCCAAATTTGACCCGCGTAGCTACTCCAGTTATAGCCAGATAATTCCACTTTTTTGATTCCATATGAACATTTTCGAAAGTGATGGTTTGAAAAGTCGATGTAGCTTTTCAAACACTACTATGCAGGACTGCATATTTGTAAA
Organism: Microchrysa polita; assembly: GCA_949715475.1. Lineage (NCBI taxonomy): Eukaryota > Metazoa > Arthropoda > Insecta > Diptera > Stratiomyidae > Microchrysa > Microchrysa polita. The sequence goes on along the minus strand of OX454422.1, from coordinate 9,906,685 downwards.
AAAAAGTGAAGTATCTCAAGTACAGAAAGGAAAAAAGATAAGATAAGACCTTGACACCATCATGAAACATAGAAACTCTCCATACTCAATCGTTTCTCTTGTTCTTTCTCTACCGCAATCTGTATAAATCGTAAATAACCCGATAAGACACTAGACTTGTCGATGAATGGCTTAAAACGACTCGATTGTCTCTGTGTACACGAGAACCTAGTCCTTAAAACGAAAGTGCAAAATTTCCAATATCCCTTATGTGGACGTGTTAACGTGCACCGTACCTATATAGTCGTACATCGTACATCCTTTTGCACTGTAGGTATGACTTTGGAAGCTTATTGCATACTTACGGTACATAGACTCGTTTGAATTTCCCTGGAATCAAAATTGTGCCAGACAAAAAAAAAGAAGAAGAAGAAGGCAAATGTTGGCAGCAAATTTCAACAAGTCTCTCTCTCTCGCTCTCTTTTATTTCCAAGTGCAGAAACCAACACTCAGTGGCAGTGGACGTTGGCGTTTTTAGATGAAAAGATAACGGTGTTGCTCTAGGAGTTGCAGAACGAGGAAGTTTACGTAAAAATTTACAAGAAAATGGCACAGGAATGTATATCTTTTGTGTTTCGAAAAAAATCGTCAATACATAGAGAGATTGGTATTGGTATGGTGGTAGATCCTATTAAAATGGTCAACGTTAAAAAAAAACAGAAAGAGCAGAAAATGCAGACTTTTGAGATATAAGTTTGAATTGACTTTGTTGGTTTCTATACCTTCCACACTACGATCACGACAAGGTCTTTGGTTTATATCCAGGACTAACTAATGAACTACATTAATACGTAGTAAGATTTTTAGAAACGTAGTTAGTTCTAAGTTTGATAGAGTTTGAAAATTTCATGATCTTTTGTCGCCTTTGCATAATTCGTTGTAGTCTTTTTTTTTTTTCAATATAGTTTTAAGTCAAAATTAAGTTTGCAAAAGTGCTGATTACTTTTGGTTAGTTTATGATTGGAAGGATTTGATTCTCATATAGAGTGAATGCGGTAGGAGTTTTCAAATAAAAAAACTTTCAGTCCGGAAAAGCGCCATGAGCGCAATTTACCGACCAAAAAAAAATGTAATTATCAAAATGTATGTTGAAAGTTTCAAACTGGGTAACTCTATTTAGGATATTTTGTAAAAAAAATATTCCCTTGATTAAATTATGTACCTAAATGTAACACAATGGAGACTAGTGCATAGGCTATGAAAGTCGTCTGATCTGAATCCTCCAAAGCTCGTTCAGGTAAACCGGACCCAGAGAGTGCCATAATATTTCCGGTCAACATAGTCATGAATGTACAGAGGTACTCACCAATCATATTCAATGCGTCTGAGAACAACATTTTAATTTTTTTTCCAGCTAGTTGATATTGAACTCACCTGAAAAAAAATATAAAAAGGGACGATGGTTACAATTTACTATAGAAAAAATATTAAGAAAAAAAGAAATAGAAATCGAATTTGGTACGTATGATGCTTTGATGGTTGTTTTATCAAAGAATCGGAAAATTTAAAACCAAAGCTCCCACCTGGAAATTACAAATTACAACAAAAAAAAAACACGAAAAAGGATATTTCTGACAAATTCGAATGATTCGCAAATATTACAGTCTCAAATTAGTGCACCGCTTGTCTTTGTTGATGTCTTTCTTAGCGGCCTTTTTCCTTTTTTTAAGTCCTGCTAAACGACGAGGTTTGGGGTATTTGTTCCTTATGCATTTCGCTTAGTATCGAAAAATGTAAAAATCTTCCAGGCTCAAAACTGGCAGGCAGCGAAAACCGAAAATAGCAATGAAAGTGCCGATTTTGGGTCTTATCGTCGGTCTTTTTTGCTACAGTGTAGGGGGGGGGCAAAAGACTTCTTCCATGGGTCCTCCGCACGGTAACGGTAACGGTAGTGGGTAACGACCTCTAACGGCTAAGTCAAATAATGTCGCATCAGAAACATTTGTGTTGTTACGCCTTCTTCCACTTTTGCTCTTTATTCTTTATTCCGTCTGGACTTTTCTTTTTCTTTCACTGAACTGACAACTGACACAAAATTCAAAAATCATCATAGTGGGTTACAAAATTGAAAATGAAACATTTTCCACAGTGGCTTACAAAAATGAAAGTAAAACAATATTCACAATGTGTGTACAACAATGTGGATGAAGCACCGCTGCGCCTGAGTGCTGTATTTACATCGGCAGCGTCTCAGGTTGCTTAACGTGATAGGTGACAGAAAACGTTCAATTCAACCACCAAAGCAGCATCTTCGAGGCATGCCAGTGATGGCTTTTACTCAACGATTAAACCCTATTATGGTTTAGTGATGTGCCGACAACTGATCCTAAGCAAAAACTTAACGTCAAGAAACCTGAAACAAAAGCCTCGGGTTGGACGGATACAATCATACAAAACAACAACGACCCCGCAAACAAACAGCTGATTACTCTTTCGGAACCTGGAATGTACGCTCCCTGAATAGTTTATGCAGAAAGCCTTCTGCATAACCTCAATAACGCCACAAAGGAAGTTGGACTACATATCAACGAAAGCAAAACAAAGGCCATGATGCAATCGAAAACAAGGACGCCAGCAATTTCAAGCATCACAGTAGGTGACCTCAATATCGGGTATGTAGACAACTTCATCTATCTTCTAACTTATCAAAGGACGCCAACGAAACCGACGAAATTAAGCGACGGATACAACTAGCCAATAAGACATATTTCTCGGTCCTCCCTATAATTAATTCGAAACTTGCGCACAGGAACACGAAGCTCCGCGTGTACAAAACGGTCATCCGACCCGTGCTATGTTATGGCTGCGAAACATGGACCCTCACCCAAGCCTCCGAAATTTTGCTAGACCGATTCGAACGAAAGGTCCTTCGGCGAATTTTCGGGGCCGTTCGCCATCGAGATCAATGGCGTATCCGGTACAACCATGAGTTGTATCAATTGTACGATGAGCTAGAAGTATCGAAAATCGTGAAGCTTCAACGTTTACAATGGGCAGGGCATGTGCAACGGATGGACGCGAATCGCACGCCAAAGAAAGAGATGAACGCACAACGAATTGACGGAACGAGGTTGCGTAGACGGCCGAGAGCTCGCTGGGAGAGCTCCGCAGGTGAAGACGCCCACCAGTTGCTGGGCTTCCGAAACTGGAGGACAAGGTCACGTAACCGCGACAATTGGAGGTCAACGATTCAGGCGGCCAAGGCCCGACACGTCGCGCTATCGTGCCACATTGATGATGTAGTCAATTTAAAATGAATACCGAAATTTCGACAAAGGTATTCGAAATAAAATTCCCTGATTATATTCTCCCATTCAATTGTGTGTCGAAAATTCGCACAAATGCCTTAATGATACAAGACAAGAAAGTGGGAGAAAATAAGCAAAATGAAGAAATGAGCCCGACAAGAATGCAAGATAGCACAAGACATCATCCTAGCAAGTTTAGGACTTTATTGGAATCTGTATAATTTGTACTCAATTTCGTCATCGTCCTTTTCTCATTCATTTTTTTCCTTAGTCACAGCAGCAATAATATTCCGTCAAATTGCTATACCTAGTGGAAATCAGCGCGGCAAAAAGAGGCCTCCTAAATGATTTGGACGTTGCTCTACGTTGTGGTCGAAGAAAATTGGAATATTGTTGTTGAATAAATTTAGTCAACGTCACACCTGAATCCTACGAATTCTGTCCGCATTCGCATCGCCGCGCCGGCCGCCTTTCATCCCTTAACGATTCTATACTAATCGTTTGCCTGATTAAAACCGTGTATCGATGTCGGACGGGTCTGCCGTGTGTCGGAATGATGGTGGTCCATTATAATGGAGCCAAGAAGACACTCTATACTCTTCCGGGACTTTTTCCAGGCGGGGTGGCGTAATTCCAATCATCCATTGTCCGTGTTTGCGATTCACCGCGCTTCCGCTTCACAAAAATAGATTCGTCCGGTGTCCGCAAAGCGAGTGGAAAGTTGATTGTTCTGAATAGAGAACGGTGAATACGCCCTCTCCCTTTCGGAGATTGATTCAACACATTGTATTCAAGATAGGATATCTGTCAAAGCCAATATCATCTTTTTTCGTCTATAGTAGATTCTCCTTTGCCTCATCAACTTTTCACGTTCGTCTACTCTTCGTGTCCTTCATTAACCTCTCCCATTTGGCTGGCTTTTCGATTCGATTCGATTGTGTCCTACCTTGTTGGCGCACCGCCCGACACCCCCGTTTGACATTGATTTAATATTAAATCGAAATTATGTCATCCGCGTGCTAAGGTTTTGTCCAGCAATGTCGACTAGAGAGAGCGCTAATCTACAATGTAATGAGAGTATCGACGAAAATCAGATATCTCTCTGCATATCTCGCTCTGTCTCTCAAGTCGAGCAGAATGGATGCAATAATGATAACGAATGGATGACAGAGTATCCTGAAAAGAATGATGGAAGAGATTTTCTTCAATTTTTTTTTCCTTTTTGAGTGGTTGGAAGGATATTTTATACTATATCCTCGTAGAGATGCCGATGTACACATCACTTGATGGGTGGATATTGGAAATTGTATCCGCACCGCATATACTATGCGGATGTAGGGTACTTTAGACTAGAGAGCCTTCTCGATGGATATGATAGAGAGAATATTCGTCGCGAATGTCGAAGGACATGCCATCATATATATGTATGTATATCGAGAATCCGAGTGGTTTGGCTTGAAAGGAAAATCGTTGAATCAATCATTTTCTTGTTCACATAAAAAGTTATTGAATGAAATGTGTGTATGCTGAGAGAAGGAGAGAGAGAGAGACTGGAAGACCGGGAGACAGAGAGGGCACTACTGATGACATTTCGAAGGAACTGTATAGAGGTCGTTTGCTCATAAGTAACGCGTCAGAAATGTGTATCCATTTAGGAAAACGGAAGGATTTATAGAGTCAGAACAAAATTGTTAATGGATCTAGTTTATGGCGGTGATGGGGACAGTTTTGTATTTGAATTATGATCTCGAGATGGGAAGTGGATATAGTAGGTGGGCCAAAAGTAATCACTCTATTGGAAATCGCTGTAACTTTTTTTCCTTATTTTTTCATTTTTCCTCATTTCTGAAGTAAACAAACGTAGAATATGAACTGTCAAGCCATGAATTGGTTTACTCCTAAGGTACGCGGGCATATTCTGAAGGAAACATTTCCGAGTCGGTTAATCTCTCGTTTTGGTGATTTGCACTGACCGGTCAGATCACTTGATTTAACTGTTCCAGACTTCTTTTTATGGGTTTTTTTGAAGTCGCGGGCTTACGTCAACAAGCCTCAGACTCTTGAAGCCCTTAAGGAGAATATTCGCCAAGAATGCGAAAACTTGTCGCCCAATATTCTGGGAAGAGTGATGGAAAATGTCATTAAACGGGCCCGTATGGTATACCTAATCAACTGTGGCGGCGGGCACTTGGCCGATATCATTTTTGCCACTTGATATAATAAGTTCTTAGGGATTAAAAAAAACGTATTTCATAAGCAAACCCGAAGTTTTTTTTTATTAAGAAAAATACAGCAAAAGAACATAGGATGATTACTTTTGGCCCACCTTGTATTTATGACTACTGTGTGTGGTATCAGTATTCCAGTTTTTTTTTTCAAGCGAATTTGTGTATAACGTTTCGCTTGGCGCTATTCAAATCACCTCCATAATTGCACCAACACACGAGATCTTGAAGTCAAGAAGCCAATTAGGTTAGGTTAGGTAATGGGGCCGCCGGAATTGAGACCAGCGCACTTAGACCAGTAATAGGTCCATTGTGATACCGCCAGTGAGAGCCTTAAAAATTCAAATATTTTTTTGGAACCAGCGTGTGCTGCCAATATATTTATTTATCTGTATTGGGCTCACATCTCTGAGATCATCCAGATCGTAAAAGTACCTACAACCAAGAAACCTTAAACGTTTCTCAGCCAAAGCCGAGCATTCACATAGAAGATGATGTACACTCTCCTCTTCCTCTTCATCCTCACAGCTTCTGCAGTGGTCGTTGTGAGGAATTTTGAGTCTCCTGGCGAGCTCTCCGATAGGACAATGCCCCGTTATAACCCCGACCACACTACGAATATGCATCCGGTCCAGTGACAATAGCATGGTAGAGCGGATAAAATCTAATTTCGTCCAGATCATCTTCGTTGTACTTCAAGTGCTACCATTGATCCATCTTGCGTTGGTTCTGCGCTCAGAATCTGCTGTAATTGCCAATTTTCAGTTGATAATAGGTGGTTTGATGCCCCCGCGGTCGACTTCAACTCTACCAGCTGAAGCGATGGCTAGATGGTCCGCACAGCAGTTGCCTGCAAATTCACAGTGACCCGGAATCCAGCAGAGTGTTATGTTAAAAAAGCGACCCATCTTTTTAAGAACAAGGCGGCACTTTTCAACAGTTTTTGATGCGATCAGTACCGACTCGAGTGATCGAATTGCAGCGTGACTGTCAGTATACAGAATGACGTCCCTTTCAGTTACGACGTGACTACCTAACCAAATTAGCGATTCCATAATCGCAGAGACCTCCGCTTGGAGGACACTGCAAAAATCAGGAAGACGTCCAGTCCAGTTGTTCCGAGCAAATTCCAATACCAACACCTTTGGTCTTTGAACCATCAGTGTAAATAGAGATAGCTCCACTTGCCGGGGGCATATTATTATCCCATTGTTCTCTCGACGGGATCAAGGTATTGTAGTTCTTACCAAAAGAATACTTGGGGATAGTGTAATCAGTCTCCAAAGGTAGCGTAAAGCTACCCAGTATCGATGAGTGCCCATAATCTAGTGTTCTCCACAGGCCAGTTTCCCGTAAGCGTAGGGCCGTGTTTGCAGCAAGTCGTTGTTCAAAGAGGTCCAATGGAAGCAGACCCAGTACCACAGCGTTGTGCAAGTAGTCTACTCCGAGGTAATCTCCATCGTTGTCGACGCGTAGAGTATGTATGCAGACAATTGACCATTTGTCTACGGGAGCGGTATATAGGCACAATAATGGGGTAGCTCCATTTTTATTTATTTCCAACTCTTTAATTTCAAACTGACCTCATGTTTAATCGATTTACTCAAACTGCAATAAGACCCTGATAATCCTAATCCGGAATTTGGATAATTCAATTCGTCTTAACCCTCGGATGGTTCAGTGGGGTCTGACAGACCCCAGAGAAATTTAAATCTTAAAATTTTCATAACTTATTGAATGGTATTTTGATGGATATGTAATTTAAATGTGTATCAAATACGTTCACTTAAGCATGAATTTGTTCGAATATGTGATTTTGTTAATAAGTTATAGCAGTTTGAAAGTGCCCTGGAGTCTGTCAGACCCCACGAACCATTTACGTATGTCTTTTTTACAAAAATTCATTTTTCGTTTTGTGGGAAATTTTCAAAGTATGTTATTTGGAAAACGATAAAATGTAATAATAATGGCCGGGAAGTGTTAAAACTTTGTAATTAAAGTACATTTGTGAAATAAGACATGTTATTTTTGAAAGAAATGAGGAATTTAGGGTGTTTTGAATTAGGGGTTTTTTAAATTTTTTACACAATTCAAAAATTAGGTGGGTTTTTTATATAATACATAAAGCTTGCTCAACGAACTTGGCTCTACGCTTGTCGAACCTCTTCTAATATATTTGTCGAAGCACAGTGCAAAATATTGACGACATTTTGGGCATTGTTCAACTTGCCCCCCCCCCCCATTGGGGTCCGATGTCACCCCAAAGAGGCAAATATGTGTTCTATGCCCACGAACAATGGATCAGAAGACAAAATACAATTGCAACGAGCACGAAAAGCCAATCTGCAAAGGCCATCGAGGGGAAAAAGCTGTGAAGAATCCCCTAAATATTGGCTAACTTTGGATCCCGATTTAAGAAAAAATATTAGCCTTAGCTTAAGAATTTTTATGTACTTATCTTTGCTAATTAGTATTAATTACGTTTCGACTAATAAAATTAAAATTTTGTAAAAATTTTAGTTTTTATATTGATTTATTTGTGATAAGTTCAAATTCTCCTCAAATTTGACAACACCTAATTTTTTCTTCCACAACAAACACAACAAACTGCTGTCCGAATTCCATTTTTTTTTATATACCACTTAATCAAAAGGCTTCACAGTTACTTCTAGTTCTAGCAAATTTGCCCAAAAAGCAAACAATTAAGTTTAAGAGCTATTTTTACCTTGGGGTCTGTCAGACCCCACTGAACCATTTACGTATCTAAAATTTACCAGAACCATCCGAGGGTTAAGCCACAATTTCTTTTTATAAATTTTGTTTGTGCGATGATGATGATGATGATGTATTATTAGATAAGTACTATCCACTAGGATGACAATTAGTGCATTTGGAAAATTCGGACAATCCGAAAATCCGGATAGGGTTCGGTCTCAATCAGGGACGTACGCAGAAAATATTTCGGGAGGGGTTTTTATGAAAGAGGTTGTAGTTTGAATTTGAATGAATAGTGAGTTTTAGCATATCGGTTAAAATACAACGATAGTTTGAATAGGGTTCGACATTTTCTATGAAAAATTCGCTTGCCTGCCGTACGCTAAATAGTATACCACAATTTTGCATGTTCCAAGTAGGCATAGCCGACAAATAAAATATCATGAACCCACAATTCCAGATGTTTAGTAAAATTCGCTTATGCCTACTTGGGTGGTATACTCTTTTACGTACGACAGTCAAGCAAATTTTCCTTAGAAAATGTCAAAGCATATTCGGACTATCGTTATATTTTCAACGTCATACTAAAACTCTCCAATCTTTATACCCTACACACGAAAAATTGTGGTTTTTTCGTTAAATATTGTTGGTTAATAAATTGTTATTGTCCCGCAATCATTTCTTGTATTGTTCGGTTAGTAAGCATCAGTAGTTTCAATATAGATTGTATTAAAATGGGTCCAGAGTTTCATAGTACTTAAATCATGACTTTAGCTTGCTAGTTAGGCTCTATCTGTCTTCCAATTATTCCAAAGTACCGAAGAACTTAATTGACAAAAAAACTGAGAGACTCCTTTCAGTATCAATCTCAGCTAATTGAAAAAAAACATGTGAAAGCAATTTATTGTGGTGCTTGAAGAGTCTTTCGAAAAGCATCTTAGCGCAGCACCATCGCTGTGATATTGAGTTACTTGCTCAATTTTCTCATTTTCCGTCTGTTAGAATTATTTTCGTGGGAAACGTCCTGTATTTTGTATTAAGCCGATTTGTATATTAATTTTGGAGGGAGTTTGAATCCCCAAAACCCCTACGTAGGTTCGCCCCTGGTCCCGATCAACCTGGAAAATAGGGTCTCTACTGTATATGAAAATGATTGCAAAACATACGAGAAGATACGTGCTAAACAATGAGTGTATTTACGCACAAGTGAGCGGACTAAAATTTTGATACGAATTCCACTTATATTTTCCTCCACCAGAAGGCACACGCAAGTTAGCGGTAAAGGTGGTGTGTGAATGCAATGTAAGACTCACTCGCTATTAACCGATCTTCTCCACGTGTTTCTTGGCCGTCCAACACGGCGTCTAGCATTGGCTCCCTGAGGGTTCCAATCTAGGGCCTGCTTTGCAATATTTGTTGGCCCTCTTCGGAGAGTATGACCTATTCATTGCCACTTTCGCCTTTTGACAGAAGTGCCTATCCAATCCAGGCCTGTGATACTCAGGAGATCATCATTGGAAATAATCTCCGGCCAGCGGATTTGTAGGATGCGCCGTAGGCACTGGTTTACGAAAGTTTGCAGCTTAGTTGTTATCTCGTTGGTCACCTTCCAAGTTGAACAGCCATAAAGAAGCACAGATATTACAATAGAATTGAAGATTCGGATTTTGGTGCGCCTGGAAATGTTGTTATTTTTCCAGAAAGGAGTCAAAGTGAAGAAGGCTGCCCTAGCCTTATTGATACGCGATTGTACATCAGCGTCCGCGCCGCCATCTGCTGTGACTATGCTTCCGAGGTAGCAGAATTCGTCAACTTTTTCGACTGCCTGGCCCGAAACACAAATTCCGCTTTGTCCACCAGGATGGGAGCTCAAGTACTTGGTCTTGGCAGCGTTTATCTTGAGCCCGGCATTACGGCTTTCGCAATGCAGAGCATCAGCCATTTGAGCTACATCCTCCTTTTTATTTGAAAGCAGACAAATATCGTCAGCATAGTCCAGGTGTTGCAGGTAATCAAACATTTTCCATCTGATACCTTTCCTCTGGTTTTGAAGCGCGCTCGCTAGTACATCGTTAATGGCTATGAGGAAAAGAATAGGTGATAAAATGCAACCTTGTCTCACTCCACTGTGCACCTCAAAAGGATCTGAAAGCTTACCCTTGTGCAAAACGTGACATTGGGCTCCCTGATAAGATTCCTTGATGATGGAAATTATTTTATCTGGTATGCCCCTCCTACGAAGAGCTCTCCAAATATACTCCCGATCAACACTATCGAACGCCTTCTCGAAATCAATGAACATGAGGTGTAATGGGGATCTCCATTCGGCGGATTGCTCAATAATAATTCGGAGAGTGTTTATATGGTCGCTACATGAAAAACCCTCACGAAAGCCAGCCTGTTCATTGCTTAAAGTGCGATCAACTTCATCCTTGATCCGGTTCAAAATAATTTTAGCCATCAGCTTGGATAAAGCTGGAAGTAGGCAAATACCGCGCCAATTATTACAATCCTTAAGGTTACCCTTCTTGGGAATTTTAATAATTACCTTTTTCCATTCTACTGGAAGAGTTTCGGTTTCCCAACACTCTCTGATGAGGGGAAGCAGAATATCCGCTGTAGCGTTCGAATCCGCTATAAATAGTTCGACCGGAATTCCATCTATCCCCGGGGCCTTACCGGCGTCCATAGATTCGATAACCCGCTTTAATTCCGTCTTAGATGGTGGTCTGGAATTAATACTGGCTACTGGAGGGACGTCTTCTTCTGCCGATGAAGATGCACTTGCAGGCCCGAAACGGTTGTTAAGGACCTCAAAAAAGTGCTCTTTCCATCTCTGAAGCTGCTGTTCTTCAGTAACAAGCAGTAACCCTTCTTTATCTTTCACAGGATGGTCCGTTGTGAACGACTTGCCAATTAGTGGTTTAATTAGCTTAAATAGGGTACCGCTTTCACCACGGTAAGCCGCATCATTTGCCTCCTTCGCTAAAGCGTTGATGTAAGTACGCTTATCACGCCTCACACTTCTCTGCACGCCTTTTTGTAGTGAACGGTATTCAGCACGAAGTTGATTTTTAGCTGAATCATCAGCAGCAGAGTTAATCTGTTCCTTAACTCTTTTGCGTGCTGAGATAAGAGACCAAGTAGCATCACTGATAAATGGTCTCCTACCACGATCCAATCTTCCCACAGTCGCTTCGCCACATGAAATAAAAGAATCCTTTGCAAAATTCCATCTATCTTCAATTGTAGGATTCTGAAGAGATGTTGCTGCACAAGCTTTTTCGTGCAAGGCGGTCGAATATGCACGTCTAGTTGAGGAATTTTTTAGCTTTTGCACATTAAATCGTGGCAAGATTCGCGTGTTGTGAGATCGTTGAATCGCTGCCGTTCGTAAGCGAAATTTCGCGATAACAAGGTGGTGGTCGCTGCCAACATCAGCCCCACGCTTCGACCTGACGTCTAAGAGGCAGTTTCTCCATGTGTTAGAAACAGCAATATGGTCAATTTGGTTCTCTGTTCTGCCATCAGGAGAAATCCAAGTTGTTAGGTGGCAGGGTTTATGCTTGAACAACGTTCCGCCAATGACTAGTTGCCGAGAGTTACAAAACTCCACGAACATTTCGCCATTGTTGTTCCTGTCGCCAAGCCCGTGATTGCCCATAAGATGTTCCAAGCCTAAATTATCAGTACCGACTTTGGCGTTGAGATCCCCCATTATAATTTTGATGTCACCCCTGGGAGCCATATCAAAGGTGTCGCCTAGTCGCTGATAAAAAACGTCCTTTGCGGATTGGTCTGCAGGTTCAGTCGGTGCGTAGCACTGAATAATTGTGATGTTTCGTACTCTGGATTTGAATCTGGCTGTGATGATACGGTCGGAGATAGGTTTCCAGTCGATAAGGGATCGGCGTGCATTCCTAGTCAACAGGATTCCGACGCCCGCTTGCCGAGGTGAATTATCGTCTTCACTTCCAGAGTAGAGCAATACAGTGCGAGAGCTTGGTGATAAAGTCGCCCCCGATCCGAGCCATCTTGTTTCGCACAGTCCTAGTATAGCGATGTTGTATGCGGTCATTTCCTGTTCGACTTCTGTGAGCCTTGTGTTATTACACTCACCCCACATCGTCCGAACGTTCCAAAAACCGATCGTAGTCCGTTGTTTATAGCCAAAAGTCGTTGCCGTTGAATCAGTCCGAGGTATCCGAGGCTCGTTTGATGTTTCGAGTGTAAAGTAAATTTCAGGTACGCAGGATACAAGCCTACATACCCTATCCCTCAAGTCGCCTTTTACGACAAGCCTGGATCGCTGTGGGATAATTCTAACCCCAAAACCACAGGGGTCAATTTTTTGTTAAGTTTCGTACATATCTAAACCCTTGCGCGCAAAACAGATTTGCTGCGCGCACAATTGTGGAGATATGTTCGAAACTCAGGAGAGTTTTATTCTCTCCTGTCCCTTAAGTCGCCTCTTACGACACGTCGGGAAAGACGGTAGCACTATTCTTAACCCGTGCCACAGGGCTTTCTGGTGGAGAGTAATGTAACCAGAATTCGATCAATTTTTCCCGGCGTAACGAACTGAGCGTAGTGTAAGTGAATACACTCATTATTTCCACAATATATTTCTTCATAATTTTCAAATTTGTTTTCCCGCCATTTACTCCGATGTATGGCTACTTCGTTGAAAAGCGTAGAAATTTCGTGCTAAGTAGAAGACATTGCGCTACATACCAGAAACACTGAGTGCCTTCTGGTGGAGAGTAATGTAACCAGAATTCGCTCAGTTTTTCTCGGCGAAAAGTACTAAGCGGAGTGTACGTGAATGCACTCATAATTAATTTTGGTATTGCCAAGTGAATGGATGAATCATTAACATGTTTGGCATTTTCTGGAAAAAAAAATAAATTCAAAATTCTGAACTCAACCAATGCATTAGGGTGCATTTAAAACAAGATCACACCAGTGACAGTTCATTGATACGTAGCTCAGTGTCCTCTAATTAGAGCAAAATTTCTACGCTTCGCAACGAAATAGCCATATATCACAGTAGATGACGGGAAAACAAATTTGAAAATTATGAAGAAATATATTGTTGAAATAATGTAACGCAGATTTATGCCCATCTACATGATATATGGCTTCTTCGTTGCGAAACGTAAAAATTTTGCGCTAAGTAGAGGACACTGAGCTACGTATCACAAACACTTAGTGCCTTCTGGTGGAGAGTAATGTAACCAGAATTCGATCAATTTTTCCCGGCGAAATGAACTGAGCGTAGTGTACGTAAATACACTCATTGTCTTCATTCTTTACATTGTATGCATTGTATACATTGTATGCGTTGTCTACGTCTTTGTCTTCGCTGTAACGTAGACTTCCAAAGATTACGCGTAATTGCACAACACTGAGTACCATATCCAATCCGGCTGAAGGGGTGGTGCGAAAGGCTCCAGTTATAACAAGAGAAGCCAACCTTTGTACTTTGACAAGCAAATTATAATAATATAAGCCAATTAACATAGATGTAAGGCGAGACGTGAGCCATTTTCTGATAAATCAGAAAAATTTTAAACGGTTTGTATCGCCTCACCGCTTCCTGCCGTGGAACTTCGCCTCGGCAGTCATACAAAAAATACCAAGCGTACAGAGGGCTGCGCCCGCAATACAAAGTTTTTTTAGAACTTTTTTGCGTAATGACTATTTTTTATGCATATATTTTATGAACAATAAATTAGAATTATTCACAATATTAATGAAATGCTTCTTGTAATTCTATTTTTGGATTGGTGTAAATAAACGTGTTCCAGAATCAAAGGCGTTAGCACTTTTAATTAGAACAATCCAAAAATAGTTTGTAGTAGTCTGGCTGGTCTAGCGGTTATTGCGCGCACCTTCGATGCACACGGTCAAGAGTTCGAATCTCACCGTGAGCCATGGTGTTTTTCGAACTCACGAGCTTGTGACGGACTATGATCTCACTCAGATGTTAAACGAGTACCCATTTACGGGGATAAATAACACTGCTGAGCGTGATGCTGATCTCATTACCTCAACAAAAAGCAGATAAGATCTTGAAAATAGGATGTCAGTAACACATTCTGCGGCCTTAGTCCAATGTTGGATTGTCGCGCCTGTTTTTTTTTTATTTGTTTATTTATATTATCGGTGAAATCCGGTTGGGGCATTTCTGAGGGTCTTCTCTAATAATTGGAAAGCGTCTACAGAAGGACCGTCAGAAAAAATTTAATCGTTGCGTATTCGGATGATCCAGGAATCCCTCAAAAACGTTGCGTTTCTTGTTGACCAACATAACCGAAAAAGAAAGGACACACTGCCAAATTACCTCTTCCCTTATCCGTGCTCTGCTTTCACCAGTTCAGGCAGGCTATGCAGGAAATTCCTGCTATCCTTGTTGTACTGTCTGCTGCGTCTATGCAAGAAATCCACCCCGGGCATCATACACACAAACATTTTCCATATAGAGCCAAACTTTTCCAAGCCGAATTTCTTCGGAAACTGGCATTGGGAATTCAACGAAGTTTCAAGGAGTTTTAGTTTTGTTCTCTATTTATGTCTATAGGCAAACCGGGTGTACGGGCGCTACTTCTCAACGTATATCGTATCACATCGCATCCTTTTACGTGCGGTGAGCTTATAATACTCTGTCAGCGTGTGTGTGTGCGGCGTGTGTCAGAGTGCTCATCGCCGCTGAATATATATTGGAAACATTTTGCTTTATTCTTCGGGGCGCAAAAGTTTCTTCGTCTTCGTCTTCGACTATCTGTATAGATGTACACACATAAACTGCTTGCCAATTTGATTTTACTGAAAATGTTTTACGTACAACTTATAGCCGGAGATCTGTCCCTCTTTCTCTCTATAGATATCGCGTCGTCTCGTCTTTCCCGCCCTGCTTTCTAAGGACGAAGGACACACAAAACAACCGAAAAACATATATTTTATGTACAATATTGTATAGAGAGACAAAAACCGATTTTCGTCTTCGACGATGTAATCTATTTCATCCGTTCGTAGATAAATTTCTCGGCGAATACTTTGGGTTAACTTAACTCTCGCCTCATATGAGGATGAATTGAGATGGAAAGGAGCTCTCTGCATGTCGGATCGGATAGTCCAAATTCCAAGTACAGCTTTTATTATGTCGTGTAATCCATTTAGTTAAGTTAATTTCCTTTCAGCATCTTCATACTCACTTGTGTGTACCTAATACATCCCTCCATACCCGGCACACGCTCACTCCTTTGGTCCCTTTACGATTTTCTTCAATCGTACCGTCGTATATGAACGTTAGAATCGGTATACGTCGTCGTCGTCGTACAGCTCTGAAGCTCCTTAATTACGTGATTTGGTTACCAATCATAGTCGTTAAATTTGTGTGCTAAATTGAACGGTACAAAGTGTAATAGTATGGAGGAGATGAAGAGGAAAAGCAAAAAAAAAATTGCTATCGTAATTGTCCTTCCACTTCCAGAGCAGCAGAGTGGCAGGTCATACAGGAATCGTTTCACCCGGGATCGGGAGCGTACCGGGACGAGAAAGGACTTTAATTTCAGTCAGTTTGCCGTTCACTTACAACCCCCCCCCCCCCCCCCCCCCCCGCTGAAAACGGACATGAGGTGTATTTGTGTATGCGCTCATAACACCTATATGTATGATGGTAGCGGAATTCCTCACTCTGTATGGCGTGGCAGCGTGGTCCTTTCGCGGTTTTGCCTTCCATTCAATATCGACAACCGTGTGGGTATAAATCTGCAGATTGGGTCGTCGATTTCGCAAGAGCAACTTTATTCGAGACCATACATTTTAACAACACAATATCCTGAATCCTGTCCTCTGATACTCATGTACAGTAGAGCGTCGATTATCCGAACGTCGATTATCCGAACATTCGATTAACCGAACCGGGGACTCGACTTTTTTCATATGAAATGTATCGAATCAAATGAAAAAATCAAGTGTCTGAAGGAAACAACCTTTCATGAGCAGCACTCAGTTGTTTCGAATTTTTTGTTTTTGTTCAGTGCTAGTCATTTGGCATATATCCTGGTTGTCGCTTATATTAACTTTTAGGTAATCCTCCATTTTTTCTATGAAAACTCGATTAACCGAACTTTCGATTATCCGAACCACCCCTTGTCGACATTAGTTCCGATAATCGACGCTCTACTGTACCGCCATAAAGTAGTTGTTGTCGGTAGTAAGCGCGTGCCATTATGACATTTTGATGCAATGTACATATAAAATGTTTCGTATCGTGTACTGTACCGATACATTATGTTACAGGATTGACGTGAAAGGACCACACGTGAATTGTGTGGTCTTGAAAGCCGCGTCAGCGTATGCACTCTCATTTTACGACTATAATCACCATCGTTAGGGTTTATACAATATTTTCTAAAAAGAAGATATGACAACAAACATCCTCATCCAAATATACTTTCCTTATTGTCGTATCCACTTATCTATATATAACGGTATTACCGCTTGTACGATCTCCCTATTATGACCGTTCGTTCGGTCTGTCGCGCGGCTCTTGCATCCTTTCGCGCGCTCATTCTATTAACGTAATGGAATGTTATGAGCAGGGAGTGACGACAACCAATGCTAGATGTACAGCAGCACTGGAGGTGCATGGGTTCAGGTGAATGCGAGAGAATGCAAGAGAGTTTTGATGTTAATGCAAAAAGCACTTGACTAAATTCGCGGGTTGCTCGCTCGCGCTCCATAGGGACAGGATCATGCATTTATCTCGCGAATAAATTGCAGACATCGTTAAGATTGGATGCTGCTCCGGCTATATTTCTACCACACACATTGAGAGCATTATGATGAATGATGTGATGCAGCCTGGCTGTCGAGACATAATAATTATCAAGAGAAGTGACAGGTTTGTTCGAAAAATGAATTTTCAAGAATTTTTTTTCTAGCTAGCAACAATTGACGGATGTTTCGAAAAATAACGCCACAGTAGATTTACGTATGTATATAAAGTTTATAACAAAAATTTTGAGTAATTAAAGTCATATGTGACCGGAAAATCTCCAAACCCCAGAAATATGAATGAAAGATCGTAAATGGTTGATGTTAGATGGCAGTTGGTAAATGGTAGATGGTAAATGACAGTAAGAGGCTCTGTAGTGGATTCGGGGATGGTATTTTTCCTTTAACACACAAAACACAGCACTCAAAGCAAAAGATGAGTTTTTAAAATTCACAGCAAAACGAATAAATTTATTGATGGCAAGATGAACATTACAAAGTATGTATTACTGTAGTGGACTGATTTATTGGGACTTGATTTGAACCGCACGACTGATGGTCTAACTGACTACTGACTGCACTGAAAATTACATATAAACCCGTCGCGTCGGATAGAACAAAGGAATTACAGTTTTTGATTTTTAAATTGAATCTAACTATTTGAAAATTACGAAAATGATTTATTAATTTTTAATTAAAGAAAAAAAAAAGATGCTTTTGTCGAGTCTCGAACTCGTGACCAAGGGAGCAGCGGATCCATAGTCCATAGTCTAGGTGATGAGCCATGGCGGCTGTTGATGATGACGAGTCAGAATACTCTCATGTTCGCTCTGAACATTCTCCCGGGCGTTGAAACGTGTTTCAATATCCGGGGTGTGTTGTTAGGATTCTTCCCATTATCCACTTAAGTGGAGGTAATCTTTCGTCTTTTATAATAACGAGCTGGCCTACTTCAGGGTTCGGTTGAGGCTCTTGCCATTTCGGTCTTTGTTGAAGCTTGTGAAAGTACTCTGATGTCCATTTATACCAGAAATCCTGAACAAGTTTCTGGAGTAATGACCAGCGATTTAGTCGATTTAATTTGATATGTTGCAAATCGTTTTGAGGCGGAGCATTTAGCGCATCGCCGATTAGAAAATGTCCGGGTGTGAGAACTCCAAAATCGTCGGGATCGTCAGTGAGATGACAGAGCGGTCGTGAATTTAAGCAGGCCTCAATTTGGGTCTGTACTGTTGCAAGTTCCTCATACGTCAGAATATTGTTTCCCATTACTCGGCGGAGATGATGCTTGGTTGAACGTACGCCTGCCTCCCACAGACCTCCAAAATGCGGTGAACCAGGTGGGATGAAGTGCCAGTTAACATGGTCGTTGACAAGTAGTTCGGCAGCTTGTGCAGTGGCAACTGCTATACAGTTTGAATACATTTTGTCTAAGGCCGCTTTCGCTCCTACGAAATTTGTGCCACAGTCTGAGTATATGTGCGCTGATAAACCACGTCGTGAGAAAAATCGCCTGAGTGATGCCAGAAATGCCTCCGTTGTTAAGTCGCTAACGGCTTCAAGATGGATAGCTTTCGTGGCAAAGCAAACGAATATCGCAACATATGCCTTGTATGTTCTGCAGTTTCGACATACGAAGAGATAGCGGCCCAGCGAAATCGACTCCTACTGATGAAAAAGGTCGTGACGGAGTGATTCGTGCCTTAGGGAGATCGCCCATGAGTTGTTGTGAGGTTTCCTTCTTAAGGCGAAAGCATGTGACACAATGATGAATGCAAGATCTAACCAGCGTGCGAAGATTGGTGATCCAATATGTTTGCCTTATTTTCGCCATCATTAAAGTAGGTCCTCCATGTAATGTGCTAGAATGGCATTGTGCGACAATTAATCTGGACAGGTGGCTGTGATGCGACAAAAAAATCGGATGCTTTTGATCGTATGGTAGATCTGCATGTCTGAGCCTTCCTCCAACTCTTAGTATTTCGTTCTTGTCTAAGAAAGGCGCGAGAGATCTAATTTGTTTGTCCCTTTTTGGTTTTCGAGTCAAAACATGTCTTCCAACATTTGTATCTCTTCGCTTAAGTGATGCAATTGTTCGATGCGAATCCAATATTGCAAAGCATGATTCAATTCGTCTACTTGCAGATGAGAAAGTGTTCGTTCCGATGCTGGTTTGCGAAGATTGTTGATGAAGCGCTGACAATAAGCAGTTACTCGGATCAATCGGTTGTAAGACGAATAGTTGACTAGAGTAAGGACGGGTTGCGTGAAGACTACACTGATTGACAATGTGACTATTCGCTTGATTTCTTCGCTGGTGGAATATATTTGTTGTTTTGGCCAATTCTCAGTGGAAGACAAGAGCCAATTAGGACCGCTCCACCAAAGTGTATTGCCCTTAAGTGCATCGGGTGAAGAACCTCTAGTCGCTACATCGGCTTCGGGAACTTGATGTAGCAATTCGGAATCATTCGATGCCCATTGTCGTAGTTTAAACCCACCTCGATGTAATAGTGTCGTAAGTTGACGCTATGTCTCTAGTGCTTCCTGAACGTCGTCGCCTCCAGACAAAATATCATCGACATATAGGTTTTCCTGTAGAGTGGTGGCAGCAAGCTTAAGATCAGCACCATCATCTTGCACTAATTGTTTGATAGAACGCATGGCTAAAAACGGGGCCGAGGAAACGCCGAATGTGACGGTATTCAGTCGGAAATGTTCGACCGGAGAGTCTGCATCTACTCGCCATAGAAGCCGTTAGAAATCCGCGTCAGATGAGTTAACTTTAATTTGCCTATACATTTTTTCCATGTTCGCCATTTATTGATGACAGAAGCGATGTCTTGCTGAGGTCTAGGTCCAACATGAAGTAGATCGTTAAGTGACATTCCTGAGCTCGATTTGCTTGAGGCATTAAATACAATCCTCAATTTCGTAGTAGCACTCGACTGCTTTATAACGCCTTGATGAGGAAGATAGTAGTGGTTTTGAGAATTTAAGTTATCGCCAGCAATCTTCTCCATGTGACCAAGTTCTACATACTCGTTGAGACATTGAGTGTATGACTCTCGTAATGAAGGATTTTTGATAAACCTTTTGTGTAAAGAGTTCAATTGGATCAGTGCTCTATTGTACGAAGAGCCTAATTGTGTTGAAAGTGATTTAAATGGCAGTTGTACTATATAACGCCCTTCATGATCGCGACGGTGAGTAGTTGTGAAGTGATCTTCACATGCTTTATCGTCATCAGATGCGGAAGATATAGGTTCCACTTCCTCAATCTCCCAGAACCTTCTCAGTTGATGATCGAGGTCGATTTGGCTGAAGAAAGTGTAGATTGGAGTCGACGAAGAAGAAGATTGGATTGGTCCTATTAGGATCCAACCCAATGTAGTGTTCTGCGCAATCGGAGTGTTCGAAGGACCTGTCTTGAGACCATCTCGAATGATGAACGGATAAATGTCTGCTCCGAGAATGACGTCGATTCGTCCTGTCTGCTGAAATGATGGATCAGCTAAGCTCAGAGCCCTTATATGTGGGCATGGTGGAATGGACAGATGGTTCTGTGGAAGCTGACCAGAGAGTGAAGGTAAGACGATAGCTTCCACCGAAATAGCACGGCTGTCGCCAAACCGGGAGAACACGTTGAAATTAACTACCTTGTTCTTATTTTTCGTTGCTGTTTGAGTGCTCCCGATTCTTTGAATGGTAGCACGTAGGGTGCTTGGCACTAGATGCAAGCGTTGCATTGCAGCTGTTGTAATAAAGCTGGATTGTGAGCCAGTATCGATGAGTGCGCGTAGAGTTAATTCATGCCCGTTCGATTTAACCACTATCAATGCGGTTGACAGAAGAACTTGATTGCAGTGATTGGTGATATGTAAAGAAGGATCCCTTGGTGGTGTGACGGATGGACCAGCAGTGGGAAAATCGAGATGCAATAAAGTGTGATGATGTCGGCCGCAACGGAAGCATCCCCTTTTGCTGGAGGACGATACAAGTCATTAACCATCTACCATTTACGATCTACCATTTGCCATTTACAATCTACCATTTACTATCAACCATCCATCAACCATTTACCATCCATTCCCCATTTGATGTGTGATCTTAGAACGCGCTCGCGTGAGTGAAATATTTATGAACAGGATAGAGGGACAACTGGAGGAGAGGAACCAATTACCGAGATTCTGGGTAAGATACGTGGACGACGTGCTGGCGATCATCGACAAAGAAAAGCCCGAGAGGATCCTGACCAACCTGAACAAGGTGCACAAGAACATCCAATTCACGATGGAAACACAGGACAATGGAGAGCTTCCATTCCTGGACCTTTAGATCATCAGGTACAACGGCGCGCGGTATCGAGTTTGACATCTATCAAAAACCTGCACATACACAGCGCACTATCCCCTCTAATTCCAACCATTCGTTTTCACAGAAGATGGCGCCGTTTGGCTCCATCCATTCACCGCTTATACCCACTCCCGCTGAACAAGGAGCGATTCGAAAAGGAGGAGGCACATATCATCGAAACCGGCCGAAAGAACGGATATGAACCACAGGTAATAGCAAATCTCTTCAGAAAGAAAAAAAACCAGAATGAAGGAAGGAGCAATGACAACGCTACAACGGAACAAGGAGGCGATGCGGAGGATTGGACCAACACATTCTCAGATATCAAGGTGGCTATGTACTGAAAGGAGACTGATGTCTCAGTAGGAGAATAGTCAGTCCGGACCTTTCGGTAATACGACCTTTCACGCCATTTTTTTTTACTCTTTGCAAAAATACCGGCTGTGAAACAATACTAAAAGAGGTTTTCAAGGTTTTCCAGCCACCTCGAGTCCAACACCATGATGGGAAGGGACCATATGGTCCCCTGGGCATACCCATCTCCGCGGTACACTATTTACTAAACACTTCTTAATAGCAGGTTTGATCTTCCTTCGGCCCCTTTTAAGGTAAAGCCTCACGCTGAATTCAGAAGTGCATATTCCAGGCTCCAGCTTAAAGCGATTGGTAGCGATGCTTTCATATCTGGATAGAGGTCCTTCAGCATACTAGCCAGCAATTTGACTCGGGCCGTGCGGTCATCAGTCCACAAACTAGCCACCTATAGGCACATAGGCTTTTTGCTAGGGACCCTTTCCCTAACTAGCCCCTTTGAGGCTTGGGTTATGCGAAGCCGCCGGGTCCGAGGTTTTTACACGATCGATAATACAGCGGATTACCTATCAAATCCAAAAAAAAAAATCTCCCTGTACATTATCCCGTCATTTAGAAATCCGGCCATTTCAAAATCCCACCGAATACCGAAAAAACACAAATTCACCCGGCCCTTGGGTCTCCCAGACATAATAAGTCTCCTTCAACTCACATGGATAGAGTTGAAGGAGACTCATTATTTTAACGGTGAATAATGGTAAAAGTCGTATTTTGATTTAGCGGATTACTGAAATGGCGGGGTATCAAGTAGGCGGGCTTTTGATTGGACGGGATTTGAATTGAGCGGTATTTGCAACTGGGGGGATAATGAACTTCGGGATTGTGAAAAACGGAAATATAATGGGCGGGATATCGTATCTAACCCAATACCAGTTACCAGAAAAAAAATTGTTGCTGAGGTGCAACGAAGCAAGCGGTGAGGGGTTAGTCAGAGGAAAAAGTAAGAAATTGTATCTTATCAGCGATGATTCACAGTTTTTCTTCGCTTCGTAATTATTTTTAAAGCTTTGTCGGAGGCAGATCTGATGACTTTATGTGCTTTTAAGACTGGGCATTCGGTGGCTCAGTGGTAGAGATGTCACTCTATCTCTGAGTTGCCGGAGCGTGGGTTCGAATCCCACTGTGACCATGAATGTTTGTGTTGTCCCTCGCTCGACCTCTCAACCTAATTTCCCTTCCGCTAAGGAAATGCTTGCATTAAAGGGTTATTCCCCAAAGCCTTGTCATTGACATAAAAAAGCCTGAATGAGGCTTGAGTTAGTTCGTGCTTTGTGTGATGGCAAGAATATAGCCTGCCGAAAATACGGTGTGGTTCCTTCTACGGGCTCCGGGCTCCGGGCTCCAGAGAGCTCTGACAATTTAAAGAATACCCATTAGCCATCCCCCATGGAGTGGTGATTCAACGGAAACTCAGTCTTTTTAACCGACTTTCCGAACCTTAACCATTTCAAAATTTCCCATAGGCGTTTCCCCGTCTTATTTTTATTTTTAGGGAATTAAATGCACGACGAAAATCAACTCTGTAAAATAGCATAATCAATTGATCCGATTACGCTATTTTACAGTTGACTTTCGACATTACATAATTCCCTAAAAACAAGTTTTGGTCGCCCTAGCATTTACTTTTGCTACGAACCGAATAAATTTTCATACGACCAATCAGAACTTTACAATGTGAGAGACTAAAAACTTGAAAGATGACATTCTCTACAAATTATGCAAATACATATGTCAGAGCCTCTAAGATACGTACAATAAAAGTTTGGTCTTGCGAAAGGATATTCCCTACCCTATGACAACTATATAGGAACCACCAAGCGCCGGGCCTCTATACATTGTATAGAGGAATGTGCTCTGGAAAAAGAGAGTTAGTCCTTTTGTCACTTTGACGGCAACAACATTAAACTAACTAGAGACGAAGAGAGAGAGACGGAGAGTGGTTTCGAGTAGTTGATTGTCACAATTAAATTACTGGAAACATACATCCACATGTAGGTACTACACACATGCTCCTGTTGTTAACATTTCTTACCATATACGACGCACTCTTATTTCTTCTGCATACGATTTTAGCTATACGAACTGTATGCTCGCCCTATTCCAATAGTCTTCTTGTTAAGGACCTCGTCGTCGCATTCATCTGTACAATTTCGGATCCTTTCAGAGCTATCTATCTATAGACACATGAAATAAAATTTATTCCATGAAGAAGAAGAAGAATACGCGCCGAGGACGAAGAACACAACGAACAATTGCCCAGGCTGCCGAGCTCCTATAAGAAGGAGTTCAAATCGACAATGACACACAATTAGTGACGACTAAAGTTAGTTAGTGATGAAATACACACACACACACAAAACACAAATAAAACAATTCGAAAAAGACAAGAAAATGTATAAGAACAGTGTACTCGGTTCCGGTCTTTGGTCCCGGTCGTATATTTATCTGGTCCTTGGTCCTATTATGGATGGCGGCGTGTATAGGGCTACTAGCTATATGGAAAACAAACGAAAACGACAAGGGACACGCAAGGGGACGGGGCGATTGGCAAAAATATGGCACACTGGACTTTACGGATCTCGTCTCGGGGTCTGCTTAAGAAGTTAAAAGTTTTCTTCGTTTATTATGCGAGAGATGGTATTGAAGTGGCAGGAGCAAGACCCACCTTCTACCTATACGTTTCGAATAAAAAGAGAGGCAAATATTCTGTTGATATTCTTTTTGAGTTTCGCATGTTTTGCAAGTAAAGGACTAAGTTGAGTTCAGCACATGGGCGTATGAAGAGTAAGAAGGGGAAGGGGGAGGTAAAGACTATACCAAAGCTAGTCATATCTCCAGATGTCTCTGACATTCATTTGCGATACAGAAATAAACATTTTTTTTTAATGATTAGCAAAATGCAAAAAACAATTGACACAATTAGGCTTTTAAGTCTAGTACAGATAGCTCAAAACCCAAACATAAAAAAAAAAGAAATTGTTGATGCCAAATTGTTGAATACACTGCCCAATATACGCAGTAAAAAGTTACACCAATTTGCGCCATGGGTTAAGGGGGAGGGGGTGGCAAAGGGGTAAAAATTCAAAATTTTGTAAATATCTGAAATCTGACCTTAAAAAATCCTGAGGACGAAACAAACTACACAAAATTGCCTTTGTAATGATATATAACACTCCCCAAGCAACAATTCGTTTGCTTTAAAGAAGCACTTCACACTGTAGCAATCATAGAGTATCACGAAATCAATTTATCGTGTGACATCGCCTAAAGAAATATTTTGTTCCGATAAAACACCCTTAAAGCTTTTTCCGGAAAACTTGTATCATCATTATGGAATAAATTTAAAGATGGTGGTATAAGACTTCGATAAAACTGTCTCTAAACGTTAACCTAAAAAGATACTTCTTTAAATACTCCACCCATGTGTTTATTGGATGATACAGCACACACATGCAATAGTCTCTCTAGGTTAACTCACACACATGCATATATTCTCCTATAGCACAGTCGGTGTCATTTTTATAGTGTGACATTCGTATGGTCATTCAATAAATTGTTCACCGTAGCTTTATAGAAGGATGGAGTTTGTGATTTTTTAATGAATTGAAGTTTTCTGAAATACACAATTTCTGCATTAGAAATCCTTGAAATCATGCATGAAACCCACACGTATGCACTCATTGTTATTTTCGAAATTAATTAAGGTGATCTCTGCGCAGAAATTCACTCTATTTTATTGATAAATGTATGATAGGGTGCATTGCAGAAGAGTCGATAAAGAATTGTCAAGCATTTCTATATTAGCAACAACCATTTGTAGTGTTTCCTAGCAATGCCGACCATATGTGAGGTTAGCT
This sequence comes from Microchrysa polita, assembly GCA_949715475.1. NCBI lineage: Eukaryota > Metazoa > Arthropoda > Insecta > Diptera > Stratiomyidae > Microchrysa > Microchrysa polita. The sequence continues at coordinate 9,881,089 of OX454422.1, read as the reverse complement.
GAGTGGTAGCGTGTAGGACGGGCAATCAACAGACATTGGTTCGATGCTAGCTGCGGAAATTTAGTTTTTCTATTTTTTTTTTGCAAAAACAAAACTCCGAGAAGTTTTCCTTTAGGGGCTAAATCTTAGATCATGTATATGTCTACGTTATTGCTTACAAAATAATCCACATTGCATCAGCCGTTATCTTGTCACTCCAGAAGCCGAAAAATCCTTTCAAACAGATTACATAAGTTACCCCAAATTTCGAACGACAACCATAATTTCCATTCTCAGTTTCCTTAGAAAAGTGTCCTTGAGAATGAGCTTGTGGTGATTTTAAAGGGCTCAACTCACCGAATACTGTATTTTGATATGCATATCGACTATAATGCATTCCCAAAGAAAAAGGGACTTTTTTGTCCAAGGAAATCTTTCTCATAGCAAGTGCCGACACCAAAATAATAAGGATCGCACCACTCAACTTTCATCCGAGTTTCATCCAAATCGCTCCACAGGGAAAGCCAAGAGAACCAATTGAAAGATAACTTTTCATTCGAAAATTAATTCGAATTTACCGCTATTCCCGCAAATCATCAGTGATTGTCGATTCTTTGTAAGGGTGATCAAAGGAAAATGTATACCAAATTTAGCAATGATCAAACCACTGAAAGGTTGACTTAAAGCTTGGTTAGGTTTTTGCTATGTTTTACAATGTCACATTTTGTCACGGAACAACCCAGCGTACACATCCTAAATTCCTTAAAATAATCACACGTGTTTTACTATGTTCCAAATAATTATCACCAAGCTAAAATTGTTTAGGACACTAATAAAAGAAAAAAAAAATGTTGCTGTGGGGACTTGAACACTTGAATTCAATTTATACCTGCTCGCCACTTGCGATTATTGAACCAGACAATTGCATCAGCCATCCGTTGCACGTCTCCACGTAACTATACTGCACTGTGTGATGACTATGGACCAGTTGATGATGATCACTAAAGTTATTCGTACTGATAAGGCGCAGTGTGGTCAAGGCGGTTTGGTGGTCGTTGTTGACTTTTTAGAATTGACGACGGTTTGGACCATGGTTCGAACCCCCCCCTGGGCCATAAATTTTTTATACCCGTCACTATGTGAAAGGGTATATTAACTTTGTCATGAAGTTTGGAACGCAAAGAAGGAGGCACCTCCGACTATATAAAGTATATACAGGGTGTCCCGCATTGGGTGGTCAATACTGTAAGGGTTGATAGCGCAATTTGTTTCAGGAAGAAAATTAGCAATACAATCGGAATTTTTTTTACCGTTACCTTGTTATCGCTCTTTTTGTGAAAGTCATCAAAAATCGTGACTTGTCATGCAAAATCATAATTTGCAGCCCTCCTGATTACTTGATCCAAGACTTGATTTCAGTTTCAGAAACAACATAAAATTTCACAAAAACTGAAGTTTTTCCTGTTGCCAACATTATCGCGATTTCCAAGATACAGTTACTCAAACTTAATAGAAATTTTAAAATAGATTTTTCATCGAAAATTTAAACAGTAATTTCATAACGGTGCTTTATACGTACCACTCTGCAAAGTTTATAAAAGTTGCTTCAATATGTGGGCTTTCCAACGGTATATCACTTTTTATATTTACATTGCAGAATTTTAGGGAAACACGCATTGAATGGTAAAAAACAAGGCTTCGGTGGAATCGCTAACAATTTTCCCTTTACTCGAAAAAAGACAAACAAAGGCTATCATAATTCGGGATAGAATCTCGCTACATTATTTTTACCAGAACTGTAAGATATTTGAAATTTTTTTCATGTTTTGGCAAATGCAACGGTACTTATAACAGTTAAAATTTAATCTTTGCTATTTATGGCAGATAGACGAGTGCCTCGCTCATAATGCGAGATCTATCAAAGAATATTTGGAAAACGAATTTCCCGGAAAGTGGATTGGCAGATTTGGGACTGTTGCGTGGCCTGCGAGAAGTCCCGACTTTATTCGCCTATATTTTTATTTATGGGGTAACTTAAAAAGCAATGTCTATTCCGAGCCGATTACCTCCCGGGAACAGCTGCTGCAGCGAATTAATGATGCTTGTGATAACATTAAGGAAACCCCTCCTGAAATCCTTCGGGACGTTTCTTCCATGCGCCGAAGGTGTCGAGTCTGCATACAAAATGGAGGAGGCCAATTCCAGCAGCATTATTCCAATTAATCAAACAGACCCATTTAATCATTAGTTAATATTTTTAGGTTATTGGTTCTTTCTCCGATAAGAAACACCGGAGATATAAGAGTTTGAAAATCGCATTTTTTCAAAAATCTTGTTCTCGTTGTTCTCGTTGTTCTCGTTGTTCTTGTCGTTCATTGACAGGGCTACAGCCTTGCAGAGGGCATCTCGGGATTTGGTCTCTTTTCCCATTGATAGAGTCTGTCGTGAAGGTGTGCATAGGCTATCGTTTGCTCCGATCCGTGAAGTAGAAAAAAAGATACAGCGGAAAATGTGAAAAAATACATAGAGTTTCTCGCTTAAATCTTTTTATATGTTTTAAAGGAAGCATTTGGCAAAAGTCGGGGATAGGCCCGAAAAGAGCCTAGAAACGAATCGGATAGTATAGTATAGTATAATTGGTAGGACCGAACAATCTTTTGTATCCAAAATTTTCAGTTTTAGATCGTCTGCAAGAGCGGGGGCGGGTCGAAGTTCCTGTTTTGGTTCGTCTCATATATACGAGTACGTACATATTAGTTTAATATTGGATGAGCATACGCACTGTTTCATTCATCCCGATGATCCTAAAGCTTCCACCAAATCAGCGCGGTAGCGGTACGCGGTACACACAACACACACACCACAAGAATTGACAAGTACTCCGTGGTGTACCGCGGCGGAAACTATTTCATACATTCTGACACGTACCGCTACCGTTCTGCGCTGGTTTGGTGGAAGCTTAAATATGGCGCTGGGACACCAAATCGGTTTTGTCAAGACGGTGTATTCTGTTGTGTTCAAACCAGAGTTACGTGATGATGGCATATGGAAAATCGATTTTTCAAGGAATTCTGATGAGTTAATTTGAACAAAATTTGGCATGTAAATTTATTCTTGTAATTCCACCCGGTTTGATCCTGTTGTGGTAGGCAAAAAGGTACTGTTAGTTATATAGTGAATTTCATAGCTATCCCTGATTCTTGGTCATGAAACCACTTTATTGTTGTAAAAACAATGCTCGTCAGGACTCAACAGGTTTTCGGGACCTTTGATGAGGGATAAAAGGATATTTTCACATGTACATGTCTTTCTCTATGTGTCTTAGGCGCAATGTGGAACTTAGGAAATATGTATGTTATTTGAATCACATATTGAGTACCCAGTGAGGCTTAATGGTTACATTAAAAATTAAGATTTAAGATTAGGATAAATGTGATAGAGATGAAGTAAAGGTTTAGACTCAATTTAGGGCTAAGGTTTTAAAGTCAAAATCAAGTTTAGGGTAACGGATAGGGTTAAAGTTATTGTTACATCGCAGTTAACGTTATTATTAGGGTTAAATGTAAGGATAGGGTTTGGGTTAAGGTTGAGTCTGAGTTTGAGGTTTAGGTATAGGCCAGGGTTATGGTCAAAGTTAGGGTTATCATTAAGTTTAATGTTATGTATAAAGATACCAATGTTAGCGAGGTTACTAGAGCTACCAAGGCCATCGGGGTTACCGAGGTTACTAAGGGTTTGCAAGATCACCAAAGTAGTCAAGTGTACTATGGTTACTAAGATTACCAAGGCGAGCAAGGTTACCAAGGAGACCAAGGAGACGAAGTTTAGCAAGGGGTTTATCATTCTTATAATTATTGTTCTCAAACAAATTCGTGACAATAGGGCAATGAATATCGTCTTCATAATATATTTACGAATTTTGTAAATCGAAAACTGCAAAAAGATATGATATCTCACAAAAACAACTGTGTTGTAAAAGGTGTCCGCCAAAGAAAAACTCATCAGCCGCAAAAAGGATTGATATAAATACATTCCCGCCGAAATACTCGCATCTTGTCTCAATGATGGTGGTGGAGCAAATTTTTTTCAACGCTATTTGGCGGGGAGCTTGAATAAGGTTAATAACAAAATAAAATCAATGTTAAGAAATTTATGAAAGAACTTTTATCGTATAGAAAAAAAAACGAGTTCCATACAAAGGAAAGCTAAATAAGGTTCTAAAACGCATTTTTATTTTCTATAAGACTGGAAGCTTCAAAATTATCAAGAAAAGAACATAGTAGCAAATAGTACCCTCGTTCAGCTCCCCGCCAATAAGCGTTGAAAAAAATTTGCTCCACTACCATCATTGAGACAAGATGCGAGTATTTCGGCGGGAATGTATTTATATCAATCCTTTTTGCGGCTGATGAGTTTTTCTTTGGCGGACACCTTTTACAACACAGTTGTTTTTGTGAGATATAATGATACACCGTTGCAAAGCCAACATGTTGAAGCAACTTTTATCAACTTTGCAGAGTTGTACGTATAAAGCACCGTTATGAAATTACTGTTTGAATTTTCGATGAAAAATCTATTTTAAAATGTCTATTAAGTTTGAGTAACTGTATCTTGAAAGTGCCGATAATGTTGGCAACAGGAAAAACTTCAGTTTTTGTGAAATTTTATGTAGTTTCTGAAACTGAAATCAAATCTTGGATTAAGTTATCAAGAGTGCTGCAAATTACGATTATGCGTGACAAGTCACGATTTTCGATGACTTCACAAAAAAAGCGATCACAAGGTAACGGTGAAAAAAAATCCGATTGTATCGGTAATTTTCTTGCTGAAACAAGTTGCGCTATCAACCCTTACAGTATTGACCACCCAATGCGGGACACCCTGTATATCGTCTTATTTCGTCCTCCGCCTTATCATAAGCGAGTCTTGTGATAAACTGCTGCTTAGGAGGACAGCTAACTCTTAGGTTACTTACAGGTTCCGTTGGAACGGACGAATAAGATCGATCGATGAGGTATTAAGTGAAGATGAAGATGAAGATGGCTGCTGGCCCCAAAAGTTGTGATGGAGGTACGCAACCCGGAGACTCAGGCAGCAGCGACAACGTAGGCGATTGGATAACTTGCAGGTTTGGAGATGAACACGGTGTTGTTATCCGAGGTAGATGCAGATTGTTCGAAACATCTAGTTGTTGAGTTTGATCGGACTTCTTCAACGCTTTTTGTTGCTGATTCTGACGTAAACGTGTTGTTACTCCAGAAGCTTTCGCAATAGCGTTCGATGGAGGAACTATAGCTGGGCCAGCTAGATGTGGCGCAACATGTAATGTTGTATTCGGTTTACCTTGTACAGCAGGTTCATTCTCGTACATACACTCAAGCAGCTTCTTTGCAGCCAATAGCTTAGAGACGCATTTGTCCATAGATGCGAAACGACAGTTGGTGCAAAACCAGTAGAGACCAGAGTAAGCATTGCGCAGTAAATCACCAACTGAGTCAGGTAGCTTAGCACATTTACTGTGAAATGCAGAGCCACAAAATCCAGAACAAGTAATGAATGGGGTTTTTGTAGCCTTATCCAAGCATGATGAAGCTGCGCAGATACTTATTTTTCGATATATGATCAAATAAATTTCACAAGATTAAATGGTTAGACCGCAATCGATTACAATGATTATGTACTGCTCTACACCATAAGCAAGTTGCAATAAAGTCCACAATATTTTCTTTATGCGCCAAAAAGTATGCAATCAGGCAATACTAAAAGTTCAATATTAAAAGTTCAATACTCAAACCGCACTAACAGAAACTGATTGTGAATGGACACAGTTTATTTATATGTGATAAAAGTTCAGTAATGAAGAATCACGATGGAGTCACACACACACAATCAAACACAGTTTAGCAAGTTTCTTTGTCTTTTCTTAATGTGACACAGTTTGAGGATTTATACGAAACTTCACTTGCACAGCATAACACTATGTCTAGCTAAAGCGTTTGACAGGACTTTTGGATTTGAAGCACAAATACAACAGCTGTTTTAACATCCTGGCTGCCATGTATCACCGGTGAACACACTAAACTCGATTCCCCACAGGCCAATGTGTCACCGGTGAACACCACACAATTATTCCTCCCAGGCCAAGCAATTTTTTTCAGGTTTTCGGCGGATTTTAATGGAATATTTTTTAGGGTGTTTACTGATGATACAATGGTGTAGTTTCAACTCAATTTCAACGAGTGTTCACCGGTGATACATTGGCCTGTGGGGAATAGCCTGTTTTATAACAAATGAGCTTTGTATCACCGGTGACACACAATACAGAAGGGCAAATTTAGTTTGCGTTGTTTATTTCCTCTTTCTAGTATTTTTGATCCTTAAAACTGAAATCATTTGTCTTTCTAGCTAAAAAACGAAGTAAAACCTATTAAAAACACCACAAAAAAGCAAATTAACAATGTAATAAATTATTCACCATAATATCGTGTTCACCGGTGAACACAAATTGAATTTTCTTTTCTTTCAAACGTTTTTAGATATTGTTGACTTCAATCAATTAAGCAATAATCATAAATGGCATAGAAAACGTCAATCTGCAGTTATATTGCGAAAAAACAACTTTAGAGTGCTTTCTACAGTGTAAGTCAAATTAAGAACGACGAAATTACGTTTTCCAACTTTACTCCTAATTTAATGAAGTTTGCGAATCCTTCTTCGAATGAGACCTAGAGGCTTATTACAATACAATTTATTAAAAATGTTATTCAGTTATTCAAAAACTAAAAATAATATTATTTTTGAGTAAAATGTAAATTCAAAAGAAGACTACAAATGTGTCACCGGTGACACATTGGCCTGTACAGAATGTCTTTCTCTGTTTCACCGGTGATACATGGCCTGTGGTGAATCATTTTTGTGTGTTCACCGGTGACACATTGGCAGCCAAGGTGTTAAGAAGTTTTTTGGCGACGTATCGGAATTGTGGTGCACGACGGATTTTGACAGCAGTAATCGTTGTAATGTTGTATCCCTTGCTCTTGCTCACTGTCAGTTAGATTGCTACAGATTACTTGTATGTCGGGCTCGAAACTTGGACATCGTGCTTTTGAAGTTGCGGTGCATGTTTTATTTTAACCTGATTTCTCATCCAAATATCATCACCAAATTCCGGAGGGGGTTGGAACCCCCCAATCCCATATGTAGGATCGCCAGTAGTTTCAAGTCATTTATTGTGAGTCCGTTCGACCATGTAAAAAATCAAACTGCCACCCTGAACAAAATTATTGAAGCACGGGAACGTTTTTATCGTGACTGTAAGAGCGACAGCGATAGTTTCATATCTCCGTTCTCGATTTATTGCCAATATCAATATTTCAATATTGTCAAAAACCGGCTCATAACCCGGTTTTCGTTTTTTTGCGGTTTTTTGCAAAGCCGGTTAGGCCGTCCGGTTTTAGCCGGACTCAAAGTACCGGTTTTCCGGTTAACCGAATCTTTTTATTGATTTGCTTAGAATTTTAGTAAAAGCATGCATACACACTCGTATTGCTGGTGTTCGTGTAGTATGCAAAATCAAATCAAAGATACAAGGAGACGTAATCTGACGAAGCTATGGTTATCCGAGTAATAGCAAAAAGGAGAGTGTTCGAAAATATGTTTATGGGCTTAAATTCGAAAACGACATTTTTCATAAGGGACAATTAATAGAATTGCAGACTGAAAAATCAAGAAATATAAAAAAAAATTCCGGTTTTAACCGGATGGACAAACAACCGTCCGGCTTAAAACCGGAAGGTGGAAAAAACCGGTTAACCGTTCTAAAAGTACCGTTTTTTCGGACTAACCGTCCGGTTTTTGACATCCTTAGCTCCGACCATTGACGCCCTCCTCACTCCTCCTAACATTTTCCAAAAAGGCATGCCTGTAGCTTCTTTTCAAATTGAACCAGATAGATCAAATTTGGTGAGGTGCCTAGTCTAAGCCACATTATGTTCCTTACCAAAAATTATTACCATCCGATCAGAACTAACTAACTAACTAACTACTAAATAAAATTTATTTCTTAGAACGTCATTATAACAGTTAATTGTAGTCTTCTTAATGTAGATTCAAAAGTGTGTACTAGAGCATGCCTTACAAGTACGAAAAATCGGGTTTGAAGGTTGCTAGTACACGTTACACGATATATTCGGAAATAGCTTTTGAACTAGTACCATTATATTTTTCCATTTTAAATAGAATTTAGAAGTGAAAAAAATGTGAAACTTGTTAAAATTTTGGTTCACTTTGTATGGGGGGGTACCCTTAGTTTTTATCGGATGGTAATAATTTTTAGTGGGGAGTATAATGGGCCTTGGACAAGGCAAGGCACCATACCAAATTTGATCTGCCTGGCCCAATTTGAAAAGAAACTACTTGAAACTTTTTGAAAAATGTCAGGAAGAGTGAGGGGGGGCGTCAATGGTCGGAACAATTTAATTTTTGGTTCAAATCAAATAAATTTTGTTCGCAATATACGAATGAAATCTTATGACCCTAAGTTTATTCTATCAAGAGTTACAGTGCAAAATGTAAAACTCAAAAAATGTAAATTCTCTATAATACTTTTGGGACTAGGGTGTAATTTTCCGAGAAAACGTCTAAAGTGTTATATGTCATTACAAAAGCAATTTTGTGTAGTTTGTTTCGTTCTCACGACTTTTCAGGGTCAGACTCACAATTTTTCAGATATTTGCAAAACAGTGAATTTTTACCCCTTTGCCAACCCCTCTCCCCTTACCCCATGACGCAAATTGGTGTATCTTTTTACTGCGTATATTGGGCAGTGTATTCAACAATTTGGCATGAAAAATTTCTTTTTTTTTTATATTTTAGAATATGTTCATTTTAGACCTTTTTTAAAAGCTCCATAACTCTTCAAGGATTCCTAGTTTAGCAGTGTTTTTTTTTTGTGTAAGTATTCACAATAAGTTCAAGATCATTTTGGGGGAAACATTGATGCCTCCGATCAAAGAACCCCATTATCCCGCCATTTCAATTTGGAAAAATGGCATGGTCCATAACTCCCCTCAAAATTGGAGCAGAAAGCTAAATTTTGGTTTATTGTGATTGGAGGGCACCCTCTAAAAATCAGCTCAATCGGATAAAAACTAAGGGTACCTCCCATACAAAGTGACCCATCAGGAGTTTGTTCTATGCACTACTCATTCTATAAACTAGAAAGAAACCCACCCGGTAATAAAGATCAAGTTTCAACCCCGATTAAGCGTGGTGCCGGCATAAGAATGACGATCGTTCGTGGTAATTAATTTATACTTTCTGTGTGTTCCCCATTCTTCTAAACTATAGTTTTAAAGACTACACACAAATGGATTCAATGGGCGAAATAGTTTTGCCACTAATACCACCACCATGTATCGTGCACGTACGCATACAGGAATGCATGTATGTACCTATATACGCTAGCGTATAGAAAATGTATTTTGAACAATCTTTTTGTTAAATAAAATTTGCTGATGAAATGTTCGACATACTTTATACTTAAATTTTAATCCGCTCGCTCGAATTTCACATTTCACATTTTATTTTAATCCTGTGTAAGAGTGTGTGTGTGTGTGGATGCTTTTGCCTAGCTTGAAATAGTGCTATTGCACTTTAGGGTACTCGGAACTTCATTTTATGCATCCCGGGGAGTCGTCGAGCTTAGGTCCGTTCTTAGGAAAAAAGTTTGTTTTTTTTTTATGTTCGTATTTAGCATTCAAAAAAATGCATGCAGATGCTAAACATACAGCAGTGAAATGAGAAAACAAACACATCCACCCCTACATACCCTGCACAGCACATGCTTGTTCCAGAGTCGTTTTTTTTTTACCTAGAAATATTAAGTTCAACCATTTGCACTAGTCCTTCGCCACATGTTCGTCTCATTCTCCAAATTTCATTTCAGTTCTATACATAGGTACATATATTGTGTATTCTTGTCATATTTATATGTAACATACTTTTAGGTATGAATATATGCAGTAATTCATGTAAAGACAAAATTAAAAAAAAATGTGTTGCATCCTTTCTTGTAATCACACATAATATAAGAACTGTGTCGTTGTCGACATTCTACGCGTTGCCCGGCTCAACTGCACCGTTATATCGACGAAAAAAAAAATCATGCGGTGAACAAAATAATTGGGGAAAAGGTACCAACCATCTACATGCAGACATATGTATATGGTTAGGGCAGCAACAGCAGTTGCGATGTAAGGATTTTAAGCAAGGGTTGTACCATCATCATCATCATCATCATATAAACTCCCACTACCCACTCTATGCGCTTGCAACCCTTATCAAAAACTGTTGAAGCATAAATTAGAAATTCTCATGAAATAGCATAGTGTTACGTGAGATGTGGAAGACGGCTATACAGAGGGGAGCACCCGCCGTAAGATGAGATGACGGTGTTGGGTTTCTTCTTTCTGTTCTTTCGGCCGAATCACTCGGTAGGTGATTTTTTTTGTAGTTCGCCCTCCGGATTTCTGTGGAATGGATGTTTTGCTCGAAATACTACACTGTTCAAAATTAAGGTCTATTTTTTTTTTTAAATCTGAAACCATATTTTTGAGTTTAACAACATCTCTTTATTTTTTTTTCGACAGAATTTTAAATGACCGGTAGTTTTGAGAATAAGTCTAATGTGAAATGGATTTCAAATTCAAATTCTTTATTCAACCATTCACAAGATAACTGTTATATTATAAACTTAATAGTAGGTATTATTGGTAAGAGATCGAGTAATTACTCATACAGCTATGGAATTTATTTGGAATTTTAGTAGTGTAGGCAATACAAACAAAATTAGAAGTGATAATAGCAAACATAAAATGGTGAATTAATATACTAAGAAGAGGAAAAACGGGGAAAAAACGTCTTATTCGTTTTGTATTTAAACTTATGACTACTTAACTTATTTCTAAAAACTTACACCTAATACTGTGTCTAGCACGAATAACTAGTGAGCTCGTAGTATGGAATGCAGATATAATGACGCAGAGATAGAACACAATAGATATAGCAAGAAGGCATGGTTGACAGATTAACTTAAGTCGGCAAGAAGAGGGTTGGTGGAGTTGGAGCACGATAAGCTAAAATTAATTCTCATATGGGAAATTTTAGTTTGTAGTGAGGGAACCTTAGCAATGGCATCTAATGCAGAAGTCGAGAAGAAAAATGGTAAATGCAGAATAATTTTCAAAATCTTGTTTTGTTTTATTTGTAGTTTATTTTTATGAGTTGGAGCACAGGTTCCCCAGGCGGCTGCCGCATATGTAAGCGTCGGTTGGAACACCATTTTAAATATTAAAAGTTTATTTTCTATTGAAAGCGATGACTTTCTGTTGATAAGAGCATATAATTAAATATCAAACTGTCATTTTTTTCCAGTTTATCAGCGGTATTAGCTTTAAATGTGAGTTTCTTGTCAAGTAAAACTCCTACGTATGTGATATGATTTGGCTTCCAAGGGACAGTGCTACCGTCAAGCAGGAGAGGGGCAGAAGGAATAGAGGATGACTTCCGTTTACGTGTGAAAAAAATAGCTTCGGTTTCGGTGGGGTTTATTTTTATTTTCCACCGAGTGAAATATTCTTTCAAGACAATTAGTTATAAAAATGGGACAGGAGGAAGCACACAGAAGAGCAGTGTCGTCCGCAAATAGACTGATCTTACATGATACTGGAATGGGGATATTGCTTGTAAAAATGTTGTATAGAATCGGGCTAAGGGCTGACCCTTGTGGAACTCCAGCTGGAACTGAAAAACGGGAAGATATCGATCCATTAAGTTTCACAAAGAAAAACCGATCGGACAAATAGTCAATAATTAATTTAGTTATATGTATAGAGAGGAAAACCAAAGTGATGCATTTTATAGACTAGACCATCGTGCCAAACACTGTCAAACGCTTTTTCAATGTCTAGTGTTCATTCCAGTGGAGTTTTTCGACTCAAAGCTCGATTGCACAATAATTGTCTTTATTCTAGCTATTTGATGCACCGTACTATGGCGTCTTCTAAAACCAAACTGCTCATGAGGGATTATATTTTTTTTTACCAACACCTCATCTATCTTGTATTTTATTAACCTTCAAGCGGGCGCGCGGGCGGTAATTTACCGCCCTGATCATATAAACACGCATAGCCTTTCTCCCGTTGGCCGGATCGAGGTGGGAGAAGTATGTATTCTTAAGTCATACTGTTATACATACGATACAATACAATGTTGGGTAAATTTTACCTTTCATAGCTTTCCAGCGGTCATCAAACGTTCGGAGATGGTATATTTTGGTATATAGTTGTGTTCAAAATGTGTGGGCTCTGTGTAATATCACTGAAGTGACGTGCTTCGCTAAAACTGCAGAACTTGTTTTATTGTTCACCAGATAATAGTTTTTATGATAATAACTTATTTGGGACATGCTCTTCTTTCAATTTACCATAATTATGAGAATGGAAGTTGTACTGTTGAGCGCAAATGGAGGGGAAAGACGCCGCGCGCCCGCTTATGTCACAAAATGGTGCGCGCCCGCTTGAAGGTTAAATTCTCAAATAGTTTGCCAATATTGCCGAGGAGACTTATAGGACGATAACTATTTATTTGTGACTTAGGTTTATCTGGTTTTGGGATGCAAATTACTGAGGCCAAATTCCAAGCCCTTGGGAAATACGTGAATTTCAGACAAGCGTTGAAAATTTTGCAGAGATAGATGCAAGACTTCTTATGCATATTTTTTAGTAGTGCCATAGGTATTTGGTCCGGACCAGGAGCTTTGTTAGTTTTTGCAAACTTTATCACTTTTCTAACGCACGATAGGGATATAAATGATGATTCGAACTAAGTGATCAGTAGCGTAGTGCTGGCGGTGGAAGTGCTCTGCAAAAGCTTGAGATTTTTCGGAGTTGGTTAAAAGTATAGTATTCGACTGCGAGATAGTTGGAATTAAATTTTTTCGCTTCTTTAATGTTTTTGTTATGCCCCAAAGATTTCTACTGCCTTTATCTAGAGACGATATCCTTTTGTTCCAACGAAGGTTTCTAAGCTTGTGCATTTCATTGTCAATTTGATTTTTTAACCGTTTGATCTCAAGTTTAAAAAATATGAGTCTTGTACGCTGCCAACTTCTGCGGCTGATGTTTCGCTCGCGTATTAAGTGTTTGATGTATGGTGATGAGGAATGAATGACTTGAGGGATTGAGCTTTGTGCAGCTTCCCATAGAATGTCATTGAAATTAACAAGGTGGCGCTCGATGTCTTCTTTGGATGTAATACTTAAGTGTTCACTGTCAAGGACTGTAAGGCTTCCCGTTATTTGTGAAAATCGAGACCAGTTCGCCCTGTGATACAAATACCTTTTGGGCAAGTTTTCGAAAATGGACTGATTGCAAATGTTAAAAAGCACCGGCAAGTGATCAGAAGGAAGGTCCGTAACTGTTAAAGGAGGTGTAATAAAATTTGGGCAATTTGTCAATAAATAATAATCCATAGTAGAAGGACAGCCTCTTGATGTTCTGGGAAAGAATGTTGAGGTGGGTGGGAACAAAATATCGTATTTGCTGTTTATAATTTTCTCCTGTAGCAATTTCCCCCAGTGATTGGTCCTAGCACAATTCCAGTACACGTGGCGGGAATTGAAATCTGTTGAATAGTTGTAGATCGTATTTGTAATTAGAATCCTTAATCAAATCAGAATTTCCTCCTGCAAAATAAACACCCACAATTGTGAAAGTATTCGAACAAAGGTAAATCTCAATAGCTATCATTTCAAATGGCTTCGTTTTTAAGGCCGGTTTTAATTGGTGACTAATATTGTTTAAAATCGCGATGGCTACTCCGCCCCCTCTAGCCAGGCCTTTAGAGAGGGTGGGTGGAACGGGGTGATTCCCCCCGGGCCCGGGATTTCATAGGGGGCCCGGCTTTTGAAACAAAAGTTGTGTTTCAGTGTTTTTTACATACAAATTGCTATTTTGAGGTCCTGAACTAAGAGAGCTTATAAGTACTGTTTCTAGCGTTTTAACAAAAATACATAACATATATACTCTGCACTAGGCTTGGGCCCCTAGCTTATTATTTAATTTTTAGGACTAGGGGCCCGAATCATCATATTCAATCAACAAATGAACATGATCGTTTCGTTACTAAGTTTCTAAATTCAATCTGCCCTCGCCTTTCGAAAGTGCATGCATGATTTTATACATAACCAATTAAAAAATTTCGACTTATTCATTGAGTAGTGTACCGTTTTAAAAAATTAGTATTCGAAGTAAAAAATAGGAGCCCTCCCAAGTAACAATTCGTATGCTTTAAAGAAGCACTTCACACTGTAGCAATCATATAGTACCACGAAATTCATTTATCGTGTGACATCACTTAAAGTAATATTTCGATCCGATAAAACATCCTTAAAGTATTTTCCGGAAAGCTTCTATCATCATTATGGAATAAATTTAAAGATGGTGGTATAAGCCTTCGTTAAAACTGTCCCTAAACGTTAACCTAAAAGTATACTTCTTTAAATACTCCACTCATGTGTTTATTGGATGATACAGCACACACATGCAATAGTCTCTCTAAGTTTACTCACCCACATGCATAGATTCTTCTATAGCACAGTCGGTTTAATTGACATTCGTATGGTCATCCAATAAATTGCTCACCGTAGTCTTATAGAAGGATGGACTTTGTGATTTTTTAATGAATTGACACTTATGAAGTGCTCTGAAATACATAATTTCTTCAATAGAAATCCTTGAAATCTTGCATGAAACCCACAATCACTCACTCTTTGTTATTTTCGGAACCAATTAAGGTGATCTCTGCGCAGAAACTGACTGCATTTTATTGAGAAATGTGTGGATTTAATCAACGTCACCTGATTGATATAGGGTGCATTGCAGAAGATTCGGTAAAGAATTGGCAATCATTTCTATAGAATCAAGGAACCATTTGTAGTGTTTACGAGCAATGCTAACTATGTATATGTATGCGAGATTGGCTGAGTGGTAGCGTGTAGGACGGGCAATCAACAGACGCGGGTTCGATGCTAGCTGCGGAAATATTGTTTTTCTATTTTTTTTTTGCAAATTCGTTCAATGACAGAAAATATGATGATATAAAGCAAATGACGTACGCCTTTTTTGAAGCATAATTTAGTGCTACAATAAGGTTCCATTGGATTAAAAAACGACACTAAATGCCATTATTGGACTATTATTCAGTGGTAATACCCTGTAAAGTGCCCCTATTAATGTTGGAAGAGAATATTTTACGAAGTATTATAGGGATGAAATTGTTACTTGGGGTGTGCTAATAAATTACAGATTTGAGCTCCCCAAGCATTTGTTAGAACTGCGTGTACTGTATGTGCCTTGTTTTCCTAAAAACTTTGTAAGGGTTGAGGTTCATAATTAACCACAGCTGTTTCCTTTGAAAAATCTTCATCCAAAGAAAAAACAATAAGCGTAGCGAATTGACGGTAAAAAATTTCAAAGCTTTCTTGAAATCAAAGTTCGAATATAGGTTGGCATCTTACTTCACCAATAGAATAGAAGTTTTCCAAATAATTTCGTTGGAACAAGGGAACCGATAATTTCTTTAAATTTTTCTCTTGAGAGAACTAAATGCTAGAAGAGTACCAGGCTACCAGTAGCGTTTTATGCGTATCTTGTGTAAAGGACACGACCATTAAATAATAATTTTTTTTTATCTCAGGAAGATTTTAGTAACGAAATTTCATACTAGAAAGCTGACCCTTTAAGCAGTCGCATTTTTGTGAAGTTTCGATACCCACAAATGCACGTAAAACGAACGAACCTTATTCTAGAATGATTTGGCTTCTGTAGTTCCTTAAAATTGGCTTATCAAGTCTCGAATCTTCTTCAAAATATACTTGAAAAAATACACACACACAAGTGTTGAACTATCCAGTCAAACCCGTTTTTTTGTGAGTTTAGTATGTAAAAACGCTTTCACGATTGAATTTAGTTTCTATCAGTTTTTTATTGCTTGTCCGGTATCAGTTTTTTATTATTTTCATTTTTCTTCAATTCGTATTTTTCTGCAAACCCAAAATGAACTTAAATCTCAAATTGCACTTTAATGCGCAGAAGACCGCATTAAAACACTCTTTAAATATCGATCGTACTGATACCGGACTATTGAGGTTCCCGATTAGAAAGCCCCCGGATTACTGAGACTGAGCCGATTCAGTGAGGACGCCGGATTATGAGGTTATGCAACTTGTTTAAGGACCGATATGTCAAATAACAATCTTCTTCGATTCATAATTTTTATCCTATGAAAGAGGTGGGCCCGGAATCATTGTCCCCCCGGGCCCGGATTTTCTCTCCACGGCCCTGCATTCTCCCAAACATCCCATTTTGAACGACACCCATTATGCCTATACGCAGCTTCTTGTAGACAAAATGTCCTTTTTGGTTGTAATATCCTTTTTTCAAATTCACAAAATCAGTTGATTGACATTCTCGATTTTAGTATCGGCTATAGTGCACCCACACAGAAAAAAAAGGATATTTTATGGCCAAGGACATCCTCCACATTTGCAATAATTGTCTACACTAAAATACTAACCGCGACACCATTAAACAAATATGCTGGGACGCCTAATATTTAAGTGTAGACAATTATTATGTGAAGGATGATCTTGGCCACAAAATGTCCTTTTTTTCTGCGTGTGGGTGCACTATAGCCGAATAATAAATCAACTGATTTTGTAAATTCGAAAAAGGATATTTTACCAAAATCCAACTTTAATCAAATTTGGTTCACGGCAACATCCAGGAAATGGGGAATTAATTGAAGGATGCATTTTCGTTTACTTCATAGTAAAGATTGATGACGTGACGCACGACCAATTGTTACTGTCGCTAGTGTAGATAAGAAGAAGAAAAAACTTCGTCCTTCAAGAGTTGACAGGGTAATTTTCCCTTCTTTTTTGCATGATGTAAAACGGGCTAAAAATTCATTTTATTAATAAAATTTTCAATTCTCATTCCACCCGCATATTTTCCCATAGGTACGTACGTGGCAATCAACCTCTCTCGGTGTATTCATTAAAAAGAGCGAGAGTCAAAGTCATACCCTATACACGCTTGACATAAGTTTTGTGTACTTTCTTTATATTTCCTTCTCGTTTCCAGGAAATCCAAGTAACAGGAAAATGACGACAAATTAGACAAGCGTACACATACACGCGACCATCATATATAACCACATAAAAGAAAACCGCAAGCATTTCTCCCCATACATGTATACATATGACAAATATGTAATATAATGTTGTGTACAGCACAATAAACACATAAAAAAAAATCTTAGAAAACTCAACCAAGTAACAGGCAAAATACAGGACACATTTCCACAGAACGGCGCGATGTAGCTAGGGAAATACTTTACTGATCAAAGAAACTCAACAGTTTCGTTTGACTCTTACCATAGTCTTACTAGTGTAGGAGTAGAAGAGTGGCCTGCACGATACTTTAAAAATATCCTAACGTAAATTTAGAAAGGAAAAAAACCCAAAGAAAACAAAACTCCGAGCCGCAACTTAAAATGAGTGAAGAAATACAACGAAAAAAAAAAATTCAAAATTAGCACCATACACTCGTACTCTTCATAGAAATCACAAAGCGACACCACACGACTCTCTCTGATTCTGATTGAAAACGAAGAGAAAAGCAGCTTTTTGTACAACATCTCGAAGTAGTTGTCGTCGACTTTAGTGTTATACCAGTTATACGACGAAGATTTTTATCTTGTAGATTTAAAAAAGAAGTCGTTCAGTTTTTTCACGTTTTATTTTTCATCATGACAGAATACCGGCGTCATCATCATTGACATCATCGTCATTGGCAACACCATCAAACGTCTATATCCTTATCTTTTCGCAGTTTTCTCTCGTTTCTCTTTTTAGCTGAGCATCTATAGTTGACACATTAATAGAGTAGTTAGGTGGGGACTTGTACGCGACAATGCAATATGCGCTTTGGAGTTTGACATCTCGCTTTTGTCTTAGTTTTTTATTATTATTGGAAGCGTGCTCTAAGCTTTTCTAGATCAGGTAGTTTGAGCGAAAGTTTAAGTATAAGAAAATGCATTTATTTAATTGTTCTTATTGTGTCAGAAGAAGCTTATTAACCTTCCTATATCCGCTCCTTGGTCTGTCAGACCGCAGATATAAAAATACAAGGAAAAGGGATCCGGTATTTTGGTTGTTGTTGTTGTTGTAGCGATTCAAGAGATTTTTTCTTTTTTCTCTTGAATCGAAGGGGGTCTTGGCAGCTCTTGGCCGTTTTAACAACGGGTAGCTCCGGGACGATTTACATCGAAGAACCGGCTGCCGTAGGTGCATTTTATGGACAAACACAAGCATCCATGGGCCACAGTGGGACTCGAACCCACGCACCGGCAACTCAGAGATAGTGATAGAGTGACATCTCTGCCACTGAGCCACCGAATGCCGAATGAATGTGTTTTGGTATTTTGTGATGGGAAATTCCGAAAGTGTGGATTTCAATTACGAGGATTTTAATGGAGGATTTTTGTTTGGAATTTTCGTGTGTGGGGATTTCCTATCCAACCCGTCTTTAAGTCATTTACGATACGAATAGTTTTAAGTCGGAATTTTTTTAGAGGTTAGAAACTTCCAGAATTAGAATCCCCAAAATTTCAATTTTAATTTTATATCTTTGTGTGGACATGCTAAATCTTGATCACCCCTTACCCTCCCTTTGCAGAATAATCATTCAATTTCGTCAACTTATCGAAAAGGACACCGTAACATTGGCCTGAAAAATTGACGATCCCAGTGGCAAAGTTCAATATGGTGAAGGGAAGACGAAGAAGTTAAACCGGACGAACGTGTCAAGGTCAAGGAAACGTAAATTGGTCATATCCGATGCAAAGGTCACGGATGCCGGTAAGTGTCGTTGTACAGCGAAATCCGACAAAACTGAAGCTGAAATTGTGATCAACTGTAGGTTTTCCCACACTCGCCCCTGCCGGATTTAAACCCCGAAACATTTTTTTAATCACATAAATTTCACTCTTTCTGTTCACCCGCCGTGTCACCACCACCCCTGCACACCCCTTCGATACCGATGTACATACACATGTGCGTGCGCGCGCAGAATTGAATCATTTTAATATGAAACTTAAAGATGCGGTCGCAGTGGAGCGGGAGAAGCTTGTCCTGGATGTTGAACTTCAGGATCAAACAGATCCTGCTGATTGGATGTTGAACGGCTAACCAATTGTTTCCAATGAACGGATCGAAATCAAAAATTTGGACAATGGCAAACATCAATTTGGAGATGGCGCCGATGACGGTGAGTTTACATGCGAATCGGGTAAGTTGACCGTTCGCAACGGCGAGTCATAGCCAAAAATGAATTGTCCGGATATCTTCGGAGGTCCATTCAATCAACCGTTAGTCTTAGATGTCATCTAAAGGTAAGTCCCAGGGAGCGAAAGATCTCTCTTTGACAGTTCAATTTCTAATCAAAAATTGGAAATTTCCCGTTAGTTGACGGTACCAAAAAAACACCCATCGAGACGAAACTTATTAAAAACGGCTAAGCGTTGCCGATTGAGGATGTCGAGGCGGCAATCCGGACCGTATCAAATTAAAATCGAGAACGGCCTGGGTGAGGACGCGAAACACGTCAAGATTATCATGCAGGACGTACCCTCGCCGCCACAAGACGTCGATGTCAAGGACATGATCCAAACATCGTGCCTTGTCGAATGGAAACCGCCACAAGACGATGACAGTGTGCCCATCACAATATACGTCATCGAACACCAGGACCTGAGTCTCAAAAGCAAATATGAGAGTGCTGCCGAAGTGTCCAAATTGAAGATCTTATTCCAAAGAAAACCTACAAGTTCCATATACGTGCGGTGTACAAACTGTGCTCCAGCAAACGAGCTACATTTGGCAAACTAATTTTGGCCAAAAATTCGTGGGCTGAGCCCGGCAAACCGGCCAACGTTGAAGTCACCAATTGGGACAAAGATCATGCCGATCTCAAGTCGGACAAACTTGTCCAAGATGGTGGCTCTCTGATTTCGGGCTACTTTATTGAATACAAGCATAAATTCAGAACCGAATGGGCTAAAGAAGTTTGGGCTGATTGTTTCCAAGTAACGGTCGACGGGGTAAAGGAGGGCAATCAGTACAAGTTCCATATCCGGGCTGTCAGCAAAGTCGGTCCCGATGAACCCAGCGATACCACCAAACTGATGCCAAGTGCCGATTTGTCAAACCGTTTATTGTCGGCGACGAACTTAAGCCGGTCACGTTCATGAAAGGCCAGAGCATTCGAAATTGAAATTCGTTACGACGGCGAAAAGGACAACAAGAAATTTACCGCATTCGATTCATGAAATACTAAATTGACAAGTACGATCGCAATTCGGCGGTCACTATTCATAAAACGGTACATTCCGATAGCGGAATGTATAAGGTGGTTCGGGCCAGGTCGAGTCCAAGGGTCAAGTTATTATTTTGGACAAACCACTACCGCTCAAGGGACCATTCGAGCCCGAGGAGGTACGTGCAGTGAAGATGATGGCGGCTGCGACATAATAACAGCAAATGGACGAAGAAACGGGTCGATGGATACCGGCTGGTGAATGTGGCCCCAACGAATCATCTGATTCCGTCACGTTTAAGGGCCTGACGCCCAAGAAGAAGTACAAGTTCCGTGTGAATGCCGTGAACAAGGAGGGCGAATCGGAACAGTTGGAAACACTCGAGGGTATAGTTGAACGCAATCCTTACGACACGAGCCTACACGTCCCGGTAAACTGTATCAGTTCCGCGTGAAGGCCCACAATAAGGCCGGCGTGCGCAACGCAGCCATCTGATCCGATCGACAATCATCTGTGCAAGTACAAGAACTGAAAGTATGATGAGCCAGTTGAGCGGAGCTTGCGATGTTTGAGTTGAACAAGGAGACAGAAAGCCTACTAAGCATATAACTGTGAAGAAAACGAGTTCGAGCGAAACCTGCGGAAATAACGATTTGCTTTTTGCCAACTAGAAATAGGTATTTTTCTACATAGATCGAGTGACATCACGGGGGCACGTCCAAGGTCCTGGGGACTCGCGGACCCGACTACCAAAGATCTACTAACCCCCAAGACTCTTTATTTTTGGCAAACTAGAACTAGAAGCACTGGCATGGTAAAGTATGTGCTTTTTCGTACATAATGAGTCACAAAAG
This sequence comes from Microchrysa polita, assembly GCA_949715475.1. Classification (NCBI taxonomy): domain Eukaryota; kingdom Metazoa; phylum Arthropoda; class Insecta; order Diptera; family Stratiomyidae; genus Microchrysa; species Microchrysa polita. The sequence goes on along the minus strand of OX454422.1, from coordinate 9,859,817 downwards.
CTTTTTTTAGCTTTTTGTGGCAATTTTTTCAAGGTTTTTGTAGTACATAGCTCAGTGTCGTTTTGTTTTTGTGGTTTTGGTTGTAGCTACAATCAATTTTGGCAGTATTCTATTCTGAAGCCGGATTTGTTGCTGACTCTCATTTTAGCGTCCATCGTAAATATTTGGAACTCAAGCGTGTTGGTGTATTTGGCGTCAATCGACCCACTGACTCGGGTATCTGCATACCAAATTTCTGTTTTTGCAGTAGCCCAAGAGTAAAACACGGGTATAGGTATGTGTCACAAAAATTAGCGCGGGTATAGCAAGTCTGACTAGTGTAGTGGTTAGCACACGCACCTTCGGTGCACCGGATCGGTGCGGTGGTTCGAGACTCATCGTGAACGAGTTCAGCTTATGGTGTTTTTCGAACTCACGACTCATGTGACGGACTATGATCTCACTCAGATCTTAAACGAGTACCCATTTATGGGGATAAATAACACTGCTGAGCGTGCTCTTGATCTCAACACCTCAACAAGAAAGCCGTTAAGATCTTGAAAATTGAATGTCACTAACATATCTGTGGCCTTAGACTGTCGCGCTTGTTATTTATTTATAGGTAGGCTAAAAAAAGTTCCCAACGTTTGTTGCACAAACAAAACTGTTCCATACGAAGAGCTTTTTAGGATTTGTGTCTTGGAAAAAAAAGACAAATTGATAGAAGTCTGATTTCTGTTTTTGACAAATTCGTAAATTTATTACTGGTAGGGTCGGCGCGAGAAAAAGTATATGATTATGTGTTTGTGTGTACAGCATTGGGCCCTCGCAAGTCTGGTCACCTTACCTATACCCATGTACAGACCTAAGGGAGGAAGAGGTAGACTGGTCGGGTCACCTGTAACCTACTTGGTATGTGTACAAAATATCTCTGAGGAGAAACACCCAGCACCGGAGAAATATACGTTTGCCCCTGCCCCCTGGGAATGTTCTTTGGTGTGTTCACTGGTGATGTATTGGCATAGGCAAAATGTGAAAAAATTCCTCTAGTGTATTAGATTGTCCCGAATCCAATAACAGAACACTCTTATCATTAGCTCCGAGAATAGTAGTCCATACAGAGCTAACAAAACAGTTCTACACCTTTATTCGATATCCATCAAACCTGCGTAATCCTTCTGAAAGGATATGAAAATTTACAATCGTCACCAGACATAAACATATTTGTGTTCACTTTCATGGTCAACATATTTCAATAATAGCAAATAAATTGATTCAAATTGAAAATTGTATTTTTCGCAAATAAACTCACTTATCGACGACGTTGACATCGCGAAGGTCAGCCTTATTTTACGATCATACTAAACTTTCAATACTTCTAATAATATTCGTAAACTAAACTCACAACTAAGCGCAGAGCAGGTGAATGATGCAGCTAGGGAAATACTTTTGTTTGTCATAAACACTTCTGCCAACTGGATGAAAATGCTAAACTATTTTAAAATAGCCCAGATAGGGGCTAATCTTTAAGTAATAGTGTCGTAGAAAATAAACTTCAAGAAATTTTCATATCGCGACACTTGCAATTGGAAAACCAAAGCCTGATTCTGACCATTTTGATGATTTTTCTTAAAATTGCTCCCGGAACAACCATTGTCTAATTGACGTGGCAGGTACACTCCAAATCCTCATGCAGCAAAACGCAGAGCTCGCATTGTGTGCCTGTGCCCGCGCCTCTATCAAAATTTTCTAAATATTGTAACACCATCGACTAACATCGACAGCGGCAACCCTACACTCAACACTCAACCCACCTTTACAGGGCAACACGAAAACGGCAATACCCGCAATCCGCTTCATCAGCACACAGCCAAGGCACATCACGAGAGTATAAAAGGCGAGCCACAGCCCCGAGAAGTCAGCATTCTACTCTTGGCATCAGTGCATCCAACATCATTGGAACACTAGAAAGTTGAGCCGAATAGCCATTGTCCATGTTGCATCGGTTGCTACCATCCGGACAGCGTGTTTGACGGTCGTTGTCATTATTTGTTGTTGTTGTATTTGAATGGTCTGTTTATGAATAAAATATCATCAACATTTGACTACATTGTTTCACTTTAAAAATGATCTACGTATAAAGTAACAATCAACGAGGGTCGACGTTACAAATTGGCATCCATCGTGAGGCTACGTTACAATATGACTACTTAAGACTAATCAATTTATCTACGCCGTTTTTGAAAGTATTTTTGGTGTGAAATACAATGTGCATCGAAGCAGGTGAAACCCATGAGAACAATGAAGAGTGAACAGTGAAGTGCAGATTCATCTCCAGCATTCAAAGCTTGCCTCGGATAATCTACTCGTCTTCCTAAGGGAGGAAGACATCGACATCGCGCTTGTTCAGGAGCCTTGGGTTCACGATTAATCTATAAAGAGACTCGTGGATAAGCAATACAATTTATTCTACAATATTAGCCTAGATCAAAGTAAGCCATAAGAACCTGCATTTTAACCAAGAAATGTATTTATGCCTTTCTCTGTCCCCACTTTAGTACTTCCAATCTGACAGTTGTCAGAATGGAGGTTCAAGACATGGGAGAGCTATATATCTCCTCCGCCTATATGGCCCATGGAAGGCCAGCACCACCGGAAGAGCTGGAGCGGCTTTTATCTTGCACAACTTCAAGGAAGTCACTGATGGGATGCGACGCTAACGCACGACACACATTGTGGGGTAGTACTGAAATAAATGAAAGAGGTGAGTCACTTTTTGATTTTATCCAAAATACTAACCTTACAGTGTGCAGTACGGTAGACGATCCAACCTTCGTTTTTCCGAGTTCGGATAATTACGCGGGATGGGAAAAGGTCCTAGATCTAACGCTCCTGTCAGACAATGATAAATTTAAGATAGAACAATGGAGAGTATCAGAGCTGAAATCTTTCTCGGACCATAACTGGATACTCTAACATTAATGTCTCCAGGGAGATGCTGCAACCTTACAGAAATCCTAAGGCGACAAACTAGAAGAAGTTCAGGCAGATTTGTAGATCAAAACTCTCAACTTCGACAAACCCCTCGATCAGCTCCGTGGAGGAGACCTGGACAAGGAGGTTAAGTCATTGGAAAAATCCTTGGAAGTAGCGTTCAAGGGTTCTTGTCCAATGAAAAGGAGTAAGAAAGTTCTTCCTCCATGGTGGAACATGAAGCTTTCTAAGTTACGGAAGCTAACTCGAGATATATTCAACATTTGCAACAAACATAAGTTCTGGTAGCCATACAAGGACTGCCTGAAAATTTACAAAAATGCTATTAGAACCGCAAAGGTCCAAGCTTGGGACGATCTGCGACAATCACTGTACAACGTCAAAGGCTCAGCTAGCATCAGCAAGATTTTGTCCAAAGCAAGGTCGTGTCCGTCCTTAATAAAAAGAGAGGAATCAACTGGCGAATCTCTTGAGCTCCTGGGTGCAGGAGTACTTGCACGCAGAGTCCACGATTGCATAATGGAGATGAACGACAGAGTGTCTACGTTTGCTCCATGATTACTGAGCAGAAGATTACCTGGGCAATCAACAGCTTCTCCCCTTTTAAATTGCCAGGATCAGGTGGCATACTACCGATTATGCTTCAGAAAACGCAGGATCTGGTAGTTCCACGGCTGCTAATAATTTTCAGAAGCCTTCTGTTACTCAACCACGTACCCCAGTCGTGTTGACGGATTCGAGTCGTTTTCATTCCGAAGGTAGGCAAAAGAGGGCATGAGACCGCGAAGGATTTCAGGCCGTTTAGTTTTTTCCTCCTTCGTACTCAAAACTTTTAGAGCGCTTAATACATTTACACATCCGAGAAAGTCTTGAGAACTCAGGAGTTCCAAGAATCGCCCCAATACTAAAAGTGTCCAGCTAATTCTCACAACGGCTGCGTAAGAGATTTCCACCCTGAAAAAATTTGTCGCGCCCCTTCTTCCCTTAAAAACTACCCCCGTAAAGTTAGCACTACCACTCCGGTAGCGGCCAATCCAAGCATTTCCGTAAAACAAACAGTATCCAATTAATTGTCGCAGGAACCGAAAGGCATATTGCACCCTTCAAAAAATTTGTCGCGCCCCTTCTACTCTTGAAAACTACCCCTAAGTGCATTTCAGCCTCAGTTCGCCAAACTCGAGTTCCAAGAATCTCCCCAATACAAAAAGTGTCCAGTAAATTCTCACAACGGCTGGATAGTTTTTGTTTTACGGAAATGCTTGGATTGGCCGCTACCGGAGTGGTAGTGCTAACTTGACGGGGGTAGTTTTTAAGGGAAGAAGGGGCGCGACAAATTTTTTCAGGGTGGAAATCTCTTAAACAGCCGTAGTGAGAATTTACTGGACACTTTTAGTATTGGGCCGATTCTCGGAACTCGAGTTTGGCGAACTGAGGCTCAAATGCACTTAGGGCTAGTTTTTAAGGGGTAGACGGGGCGCGACAAATTTTTTGAAGGGTTTAATATGCCTTTCGGTTCCTGCGACAATTAATTGGATAGTTTTTGTTTTACGGAAATGCGTGAATCGGCCGCTACCGGGGTGGTAGTGCTAACTCGACGGGGGTAGTTTTTAGGGGAAGGGGAGCGCGACAAATTTTTTCAGGGTGGAAATCTTCTAAGCAGCCCCTGTTATATCTTACTGGACACCTTTAGCGTTGGGGAGATTCTTGGAACTCGAATTTGGATAACTGAGGCTCAAATGCACTTAAGGGTAGCTTTTAAGGGGAAGGAGGGGCGCGACAATTTTTTTCTTTTTCCATTGAATTACGACAAAATCGCGACATTTAATGCACTATAGCGTTTGTCGAAATTTTAAAGTGGTAGTGCTAACTTGACAGACGTACTGGAAGTTGAACGTTGAGGAGCGCGTTAAAAAAGCTTGTATTGCTTTTTACGCCTGCAAGACAGTATTTAGCAAGAAGTAGGGTCTGAAGCCAAACATGGTACTCATCACAGGGGGCATGCGAACATACCCGAGGGATGCGCTGAATTTCAACCAACTGGCAGCATGTAGTGCAGTCAGCCTCAAAGCGTCAAGCTGCTGGAGTGCTAGGCCATATGGCCACAGCAATATTCTAAGCTAGCTACCACAAGACGTACGCAACGCTGTAACGGATGTCAAAGTGCCCAAACTAAGCTTTGGGAAGAATTTTGATGTCAGATTCCCAACTAGAGGTGCATGGAAAGGTGGTCAAGGATTTTGACATCACACTCTTCACCGATGGGTCTAAAATGGATTGTGGCGTGGGTGCTGGAATCTTCTGCAAATCACTAAGTATCTCTGAATATTGCCGTTTCCCTGATCATGCCGGCATTTTTCAATCAGAAATGTTTGCAATCATGAAGGCCTGTCATGCCCTCAGGGGCATACAAAATAACCAGAATATCGCCATCTGCTCAGATAGTCAGGCTGCTATCATGGCTTTACAATCGGTGCAGACGACCTCCAAGGTTGTTGAAGTATTTGAGGAAGCATTAACCAGCCTTGGTACACGACAAAGAATCACCCTACTCTGGGTACCCTGACACAGGAGCATAGAGGGTAACGATATGGCTGACGAACTAGCCAAAATGGGTGCCACTCTTGACAGCTCTCATGCGGAGCGTGTTTGCGTCCCGATGGCAGCTGTTAAGAGTAAGATCTCCACCCACTATATAAGGGCTGCTAATTCCAACTGGCGAAATCGGAGGACTTGCGTTATATCAAGGAAGATGTGGCCCTCCTACGACTTGAAAAGAACGTCTGAGATTCTGACTAAACCGCGTAGAGATATCGCCAAGTTTACTGCTGTTATCACCACGCTCCCCTACAACGCGCATTGCCGCAGCTGCGGTAATGTAAATGAGAGGAAACCCCTGATTCACTTTCTTGCCAGAACCCGGTAAAGGAATCTCGGTAGGGCTTTTCTGGAAGGCTTGGAGGATGCACCTAATGTGAAATTAGGGGAGCTGCTGTACTACCTAAATAACACTGGCAGGTTCAAGGCACCTCCCCACTCCTAAATTCATTACCTAACCTTAATCGTATACACTAGTTAAACTTCACGGAGTTTGTGGTTTCAAAACGGCGCTTTTTACGCTAATTGGGCTTTTGGCTAACCTCTGCCTAAGCCGCCACTTTTACCAACCAACCGTGAAATACAATTTGGACGTATAAAATATGAAAATGAAATAATCACTAGACTTGACACCTGGCCGTCGGTATTGTCCACCTAATCTCAGACTTTGGAAAGTACGCAGAGGAAATTGCGAATTTCATCTTTGAATATCCGCGCCAAATACGCCCTTACGGCTCTCATCTCTACAGTCGCAATGTGCGTATCAGACTTTCGTTTCAGACTTACTTAATTTTGCATAAAATTGCATGAAAAATTACTTGTTGAAAAATTTATGAAACGCAATTTCCATATAGAGACTTTCTCTCTCTCTCTCTCTCTCTGTGTTGCGTGTGCAAATTTGTAAGTTACCAGTGAAAATTCCCTAAAAAAAAAACTTTCGTTCAAAGTCATTACGTTAGAAATTGTTACGGCCTGGCCGGGGAAATTTCATATAGCATATAAAATCAAACCTAATTTACTTTGCATTTCTTAGCAGTGCTCTTCAGTTCTTCGTCGTCCTTATAGAAAAGTCTTCGACTTTTTCTCGTATCTTTCACTCGTTTGCGCTCTATTAGCATTTATGTATGAATTTGATGGTTGTTGTGCTACCAACCAACACACGCGCTTGAATGGAATTCAGTTGTCGATACACGGGTTACTCTTCGTCGTTTATTTCATAGAACTACGCGGCAAGGACGACGATGATTTGACTATGTCCTTGACCGTTTTGTAGCGTTCCTTTTATTGTTCATCTTTTTTTATAATATATAGGAAACCTCAAACGTATCACTCTGTAGAGTGTAGACGGTCTGTGGCGCTTGAAATTTCAAATCGAAAATAAAGGTCCTTGCAGTGTGTTGAGTGTAGCAAGTAGCAGTATTGGTTTTCAAGTGAACCAATCATCATTGGAATGTATGTAAATAATTTTATGAACGATAAGAGGATGGTAGAGGACTAGCAAACATAGGACTCTATGACAAACACAAAGAACATTCTTCTTCTTCTTCCTTGCCTCGTTCTTTATACCACTCCATGGCATCGCGTCGCTTGTCCTGCGGTGTGCGGACATCGCCCGTTCTTGCGGTAATGTCCCAGACAATTTCTACAGGGACAAAGAACATTCAAAACAAACTAATAAAGGCAAAAATCAATCCGCTAATATTACTATTCAAACACTTCATCGTCTCTTTGCACTAACATTACCCTATACCCATGTTCATCGTATATAATGTGATTTACCTATCCACCTGAAAGCAACGAAACTCAAATCCACTAGCAAGGATTTTCGTAATTCCTATGCAATTAATTGCTTGCACACCATAGCCACCATATTCACCGGCACGTTCAACTTCAACGCCAACACCCGCCACCCATACAGAAACTATAAATGATGGTAGCCTCTGTGTACTCGTCCCCTGTTGTCCTGACACGGAAGGAAATTTCACATCCTTCGTGAAAGGTATACGTTTCTGTGCGTTGGACGAGGCGGTCGACGCGATCGTGTGCGGTGTTGCGGACACGCTTGCAATTTTGGTATATGGATAGAAGATGGAGCGGAGGAGCGGAGTGGACTGTGTGTGGGCAAACCCCGACAAACGATACTATATCCGCATATCCGGCGACGCGAAAGACCATCGACCAACGACCATCGTGAACCACGCCGCCACCCGACCGCCCGAAGGAACATGACCAGCGAACGAAATGAATAAAACAAAGGCTACTCTGTGAAAGAATTTTTATTTTATTTTTCAGGATTTGCTTTCGTTTTTTTTTTTTTTCCAAAAACAAAAAAACAAAACTGAAAAGTAGTCTTCAAGTTGAAAAAGATATATAAATTAAGGTGGAGAAGTGGAAAAGATATATATACATTGCTCTCCCGGTAATGAATTATGCATTAAATTTATGATTGCTTTGAATTTGATTTTAGAGAAAAAAAGAGAAATTTTTTCTTCGCTTTCATCTTATAGACTGGCTGTGGCGGATGTAGTAAGAAATTGTTATTTTTCAACGTAGCAATTCGCGGGTAGCACTCTCGGCTTTCCCCCTCCCTGACTTTTGATCTAGTTTGGTGGGTAGGTGTTTCTCAAGAATCTTTTACATTCAGATAACTTGTTCCGGTTTTTTTTGAGTACACAGTTTTTTTTTAATATTGATAGATATGTTGGGGCTGGTAATGATATGATTTCTTGTAATAATTATGGGTGTGGCGTTTTTTTTTCTTAGAAAATTTCTATCGATTTGAAGATAAACTAAATTTTATTAAAAGTTGTTCGAACATTTTTTTAATCAGTGTAGAGAGAGTAAAGCGTGACAATCTCTCTTCATTACCGTAACTCCTAGTGGAGCATGGTGCGTTGATGACTACCGTGTGTAGTCATGGACGTTATAAAGGCAACTGAATTCGGAGTGTGATACGGTTGTCAGCCATACCACTTCCTAGTCGAATTGTTAGTTTATTTTTCTACGATAAGAATAATTTGTATCATCTTTTTCTGAATAATAAACTTGCGACGAGTCGTGCCGAGCTTGGAAACTCGTTTCTCTATGAGTGTCTATTTCACAGAGTGGCGACCGAACGTTCACGGCCACAGAGCACGACAAAGCGTGACAACAAGGTCCACTATATGTGTATGTATGGAATTGTGTTGTTTTAAAATTAAATTAAATTAAATAAAAAAAATTTGCCAAATGCACTCCGGTATACGTGTCTTATGTAACTGCAAGGATGGAAAGAAATCTTGTGATTCAGAGAAACGCCGGTCAACTGTCGCCTTTCAGAATGTCGGTTCAGCTTGCGTACAAGTCCGCAACTCAGTGGTACATTTTCATGTTTTCAACAAATGCTAATGTACAGTACTGATGCAACCGCGAAATCATTTATACATTATTTCGTGACGTGACGTGCTTTTCGAATTTGACTCTTTTTGGGTCGTTCAACAAAAGTTTAACGAAAGTTGAAAATGAGTTGAACCTAAGTTGAAAGTTACACTTTTTGGGTAATTCAACAAAAGTTGAACGAAAGCTGAACGTGAGTTGAACCTAAGTTGAAAGTTACACTTTTTGGTTCGTTCAACAAAAGTTCAACAAAAGTTGAACGAAAGTTGAACGTGAGTTGAACCTAAGTTGAAAGTAACACTTTTTGGGTCGTTCATCAAAAGTTGAACGAAAGTTGAACGTGAGTTGAACCTAAGTTGAAAGTTACACTTTTTGGGTCGTTCGACAAAAGTTGAACGAAAGTTGATCGTGAGTTGAACCTAAGTTGAAAGTAACACTTTTTGGGTCGTTCAACAAAAGTTGAACGTTAGTTGAACCTAAGTTGAAAGTAACACTTTTTGGGTCGTTCAACAAAAGTTGAACGAAAGTTAAACGTGAGTTTAAACTAAGTTGAAAGTTACACATTTTGGGTCGTTCAACGAAAGTTGAACGAAAGTTGAACGTGAGTTGAACCTAAGTTGAAAGTTACACTTTTTGGGTCGTTCAACAAAAGTTAAACGAAAGTTGAACGTGAGTTGAACCTAAGTTGAAAGTAACACTTTTTGGGTCGTTCATCAAAAGTTGAATGTAAGTTGAACGTGAGTTGAACCTAAGTTGAAATTTACACTTTTTGGGTCGTTCAACAAAAGTTGAACGAAACTTGAACGTGGGTTGAACCTAAGTTGAAAGTTACACTTTTTGGGTCGTTCGACAAAAGTTGAACGAAAGTTGAACGTGAGTTGAACCTAAGTTGAAAGTAACACTTTTTGGGTCGTTCAACAAAAGTTGAACGAAAGTTGAACGTCAGTTGAACCTAAGTTGAAAGTAACACTTTTTGGGTCGTTCATCAAAAGTTGGACGAAAGTTGAACGTGAGTTTAACCTAAGTTGAGAGTTACACTTTTTGGGTCGTTCGACAAAAGTTGAACGAAAGTTGAACGTGAGTTGAACCTAAGTTGAAAGTAACACTTTTTGGGTCGTTCAACAAAAGTTGAACGAAAGTTGAAAATGAGTTGAACCTAAGTTGAAATTTACACTTTTTGGGTCGTTCAACAAAAGTTCAACGAAAGTTGAACGTGAGTTGAACCTAAGTTGAAAGTTACACTTTTTGGGTCGTTCAACAAAAGTTGAACGAAAGTTGAACGAAAGTTGAACGTGAGTTGAACCTAAGTTGAAAGTTACACTTTTTGGGTCGTTCAACAAAAGTTAAACGAAAGTTGAACGTAAGTTGAACCTAAGTTGAAAGTAACACTTTTTGGGTCGTTCATCAAAAGTTGAACGAAAGTTGAGCGTGAGTTGAACCTAAGTTGAAAGTAACACTTTTTGGGTCGTTCAACAAAAGTTGAACGGAAGTTGAACGAAAGTTGAACGTGAGTTGAACTTAAGTTGAAAGTTGAATTTGAGTTGATTTCGAGTTGAATTCAAGTTGAACCCAAGTTGAACCCAAGTTGAACCCAAGTTGAACCCAAGTTGAACTCAAGTTGAACGTAAATTGAACCCAAGCCCAACCTCTGTTGAACCTTAAATGGCACCCAAAATTCACAGGGTACTACCTGTAATGCCAAAAACGTAACGCTTTTTCGTTGCAATTTTCGTGACGATTTTCGATTTATGTGCCAGAGTCAAGACATAAAAATGTCAAAAACATATTGTAACAATGCTCCCGACGCACATCATTAATTTTTATCAAATAAGCTGACTAGCGGCCTCCCGATAACACAAGAACACCACGACCGCATGCAAAGTACACGTAAACAATATGTCCCGTTAGCACGCACCGCGTACAGTATAAGAGGCGAACCGGACAACGAGTCAACAGCATTCATCATTCTAGTCTTGGCATCGAAGCATCTTCAATTGGACCTCAGGAACAAGACTCGAATCGTTCTCCATGTCAATTGAAAATTGTACGTTGAGTATGTGTGTGTGTTATTAGAATCGTGATACAGTAGGTAACCCAAAAACTGGATAAATAGAGAGTGCATGGTATAGGCTAGTCATGGGCAAAGTACGGCCCGCGGGCCAAATGCGGCCCTTTGGGCTAGTCAATCCGGCTCGCGAATGATTTTGAAGAAACCCTAAAAATCACACATAGAGCAAAATATAATTTCTGTGGAGCTAGAACAGGATAACAGTTTCCTACTCATTGCGTCTTAAATAAGGCATTGTCGCATGCAATATTAACTAAGTTTGCATACGCAAGTGGACAGCCACTTTTTTACAGACATTTTCAACCACTTAAACAAACTGAACCTTAAACTCCAGGGAAGAAGTCAAATAATCAATGATATCAGAAGTAATGCGATTGAATTTATTTTCAAAAAATTATTCAAGAAAGACCTTACTCATTTCACAAGACTAAAAACTATTGCAGCTAGGGAAGACGAACTTAGGAGTTACGAAAGTTGTTGTAAGGAACCTTTCAATGTTGTTGAAATGAACCTTTCAAAGTGGTTGAAAGGAATCTCGACATTTATAGAATGCCATTAATTGTGGACTGTGAATCAAGTAGTTGCAAAATAAGGCTTAAAATATATTACCGGTAGCAACAGAAGCAGCATTGCATGGCTGACAAAAAAAAGAAGCATTTTTCCTGTTCAGCACTTTTTTCAGCAATATAAAATGCAGTGTGCTTGACATTTCGTGCTGCTGATGTTGCTGCCAGCATTCTATTTCCAGCCTAACACTGAATTGAAGCAACTCTTTCTCAATGCTTCTAAAGTTGAGTTCTACAAGGCCCCGTTAAACTCAAGCTTCCCGAGCCTGAAAACTCAAAGAAGATAATTGTACGTTTGCTTATTCCTACATTTGTGAACAGGTGTTCTCTCGCATGAAGCTTCAATAGAACAGCTTTAAAAACCGATTGACTGGCTCAATGGATCATTTGGCTTCTCTACTGCGAATCAGCTCATCATCGTTTGAACCCTTTGAACCAGATTACGAAAAACTTTTAGAATCTTAGTCTTATACGCTGTATAAAGGTACATTTTCCTCGGCTCGACCCCAGCGGCTCTAGCGACAGCGACTCGCTCATTCCAAATAAAACTAGTTTTAACAATAATGCTAAGCGCTTCTAAAACGAGTTTTCATATGGGATGAGCGAGTCGCTGTCGCTAGAGCCGCTGGGGTCGTGCTGAGGAAAATAAACCTTAAGACTCTCTCTCTCTCTGGTTCCTGTTAACCCCATGTGAGGCATAGGGCATCAACTACGCCTACTTTCCACCTCGTTCTGTTCTGTGCCATCGTCTTTAGGTCTGACCACTGTTTGTTTAATGAAGCAGCCTCGCTATTAACCGATCTTCTCCACGTGTTTCTTGGCCGTCCAACACGGCGTCTAGCATTGGCTCCCTGAGGGTTCCAATCCAGGGACTGCTTTGCAATATTTGTTGGCCCTCTTCGGAGAGTATGACCTATCCATTGCCACTTTCGCCTTTTGACAGAAGTGCCTATCCAATCCAGACCTGTGATACTCAGGAGATCATCATTGGAAATAATCTCCGGCCAGCGGATTTGTAGGATGCGCCGTAGGCACTGGTTTTCGAAAGTTTGCAGGTTAGTTGCTATCTCGTTGGTCACCTTTCAAGTTGAACAGCCATAAAGAAGCACAGATATTACAATAGAATTGAAGATTCGGATTTTGGTGCGCCTGGAAATGTTGTTATTTTGCCAGAAAGGAGTCAAAGTGAAGAAGGCTGCCCTAGCCTTATTGATACGCGATTGTACATCAGCGTTCGCGCCGCCATCTGCTGTGACTATGCTTCCGAGGTAGCAGAATTCGTCAACTTTTTCGACCTCCTGGCCCGAAACACAAATTCCGCTTTGTCCCCAGGATGGGAGCTCAAGTACTTGGTCTTGGCAGCGTTTATCTTGAGCCCAGCATTACGACTTTCGCAATGCAGAGCATCGGCCATTTGAGCTACATCCTCCTTTTTATTTGAAAGCAGACAAATATCGTCAGCATAGTCCAGGTGTTGCAGGTAATCAAACATTTTCCATCTGATACCTTTCCTCTGGTTTTGAAGCGCGCTGACTAGTACATCGTTAACGGCTATGAGGAAAAGAATAGGTGATAAAATGCAACCTTGTCTCACTCCACTGTGCACCTCAAAAGGATCTGAAAGCTTACCCTTGTGCAAAACGTGACATTGGGCTCCCTGATAAGATTCCTTGATGATGGAAATTATTTTATCTGGTATGCCCCTCCTACGAAGAGCTCTCCAAATATACTCCCGATCAACACTATCGAACGCCTTTTCGAAATCAATGAACATGAATGAGGTGTAATGCGGATCTCCATTCGGCGGATTGCTCAATAATAATTCGGAGGGTATTTATATGGTCACTACATGAAAAACTCTCACTGTTTAAAGTGCGATCAACTTCATCCTTGCTCCGGTTCAAAATAATTTTAGCCATCAGCTTGGATACAGCTGGAAGTAGGCAAATACCGCGCCAATTATTACAATCCTTAAGGTTTCCCTTCTTGGGAATTTTAATAATTACGCCCTTTTTCCATTCTACTGATAGAGTTTCGGTTTCCCAACACTCTCTGATGAGGGGAAGTAGAATATCCGCTGTAGCATTCGAATCCGCTTTAAATAGTTCGACCGGAATTCCATCTATCCCCGGGGCCTTACCGGCGTCCATAGATTCGATAACCCGCTTTAATTCCGTCTTAGATGGTGGTCTAGAATTAATACTGGCTACTGGAGGGACGTCTTCTTCTGCCGATGAAGATGCCCTTGCTGGCCCAAAACGGTTGTTAAGGACCTCAAAAAAGTGCTCTTTCCATCTCTCAAGTTGCTGTTCTACAGTAACAAGCAGTAACCCGTCTTTATCTTTCACAGGATGGTCTGTTGTGAACGATTTGCCAATTAGTGGTTTAATTAGCTTAAATAGGGTACCGCTTTCACCACGGTAAGCCGCAACATTTGCCTCCTTCGCTAAAGCGTTGATGTAAGTACGCTTATCACGACTCACACTTCTCTGCACGCCTTTTTGTAGTTAACGGTATTCAGCACGAAGTTGATTTTTAGCTGAATCATCAGCAGCAGAGTTAATCTATTCCTTAACTCTTTTGCGTGCTGAGATAAGAAACCAAGTAGCATCACTGATAAATGGTCTTCTACCTCGATTCAATCTTCCCACAGTCACTTCGCCACATGAAATAAAAGAATCCTTTGCAAAATTCCATCTATCTTCAATTGCAGGATTCTGGAGAGATGTTGCTGCACAAGCTTTATCGTGCAAGGCGGTCGAATATGCACGTCTAGTTGAGGAATTTTTTAGCTTTTGCACATTAAATCGTGGCAAGATTCGCGTGTTGTGAGATCGTTGAATCGCTGCCGTTCGTAAGCGAAATTTCGCGATAACAAGATGGTGGTCGCTGCCAACATCAGCCCCACGCTTCGACATGACGTCTAAGAGGCAGCTTCTCCATGTCTTAGAAACAGCAATATGGTCAATTCGGTTCTCTGTTCTGCCATCAGGAGAAATCCAACCTTAAGACTGACTATGTAAAAATAGGAAACAACGTTTATCATTTTATTGTCACACAAAAATTAGAGATTGACAAGAAATTTTTAATATCAAATGGAAAAATAATTAACTCCAGAATTCATGTTTGCTCAACAAGGAAAGATAAATTAGATTGAAAAAAAAACGAGACGGAGGTTTTTTTTTCGAGTGCTGCCGAAATTTTAATACCCGTCACACCTAAATGAAACTCAATTTTATTTGTGTTAATAATTTCTACCGCATACTATATGACTTTTCCAATTCCACCTGTTCCTAGACACGTTGGGGAATCGGAGTTTTGCAGTTAGACTCCTCGTTTATAAAAAATATGTTTTTTCAATTTTTTTCGGCCCGCCTAGATAATTTGTGATTTTATTTGGCCCTCCCCTTAGAAAGTTTGCCCATCTCTGGTATAGGCCATTAATCGATGATGCAACCTGCGCAGCAATATCGAAATTTTATCTCGCATGGGCTTAAGGTGTTGACGAGGGATACATTTTATTTCAGATCAATAAGTTTAAGTATAATGTTAACTTTTTTGGAAAACTTTCCGCACACTCCTGTAAAAAGGGACCATGCATTTAGTCGATAACCAATGTCAACGGCAACTTCGTCCCGCGTAGGTGCTAGCCCACTTTGTTTTTTAACAAAAATACCTACGCCGTTTTTTTTGCTTTATTTTTAAGCGCAAAATCATTGTACGGGTTTCTTTCTTAGTATAAAATTGTCACATACAATAAATCAACAGAAATTACATGTACCTACGCGTATTTCGAACTAACTAACGTCTAAGTCCATATAATTTCGTAAGTATGCAATATTCCCGCATGTGTAAGCTCGAAAGCTTATTGTTGTGTACCTATACATTTTTGTTTAGAACTTTTTGATTAAATTTCTGTGATTTGACCTGCGATATCATCCCAATTGTCATAAATATATAACAATGAAAGTCACGTGCTATTTAGCCAACTATAAACTGTCAAACCGTCAAAACTTTAAGCAATACATTTTAATTAGACTTTTTCTTTTTAGAAGTTATAGGTATGTGTATGTGTCATAAACGTAACGCAACATGATGTGTGTAATTCTATAGGATTATCTTATCAGATAGATTCATATTGACAGTTTTAATCAATTGCACGTCATTGTGCGCGTTAGTAATCTAAAATGTTCATTGTGTAGATAATGAATTTACATTGCACGGATTTTTCATTTTATGTCTTTAATTTATTGATCGCCGGCGTGGATTTCACCATACGGGACTTTTAGTTCCCCCGCCAAAGCGCAAACATTCAAAAGCTTCGAAGGTCGAGGTCTATTTCATGAACGGAAGAAAGGAACTTTTTAATCCCGAAAGAATTGTTTACTGAAAAAAAAAATTGGTGTAGAATAACTCTGCTTCGTAATCTAAACATACTCATAATCATAAATTAACTTTTTTATTCAATTTTTCAATTTCATTTCATTTCATTTTTGTTTTTATTTCCTGAAATTTTTGATTTTCTGAAATTTAGAACTTTTACATTTTCCAACTTTTACATATTTGAATTTCTAAATTTTGAACATTTCGATTTTTAAATTTTCAATTATTAGATTTTGGATTTATGAGTTTTTACATTTTTGTTTTCTTTACATTTTAATTTTTAACTTTCAAATTTTTAAAAACTTTTGACATTTGACAATTTTGCAATTGTGAATTATCAAATATTTAAATTAAAAATTTTGAATTTTATAAATTTTCATTTTTTTTAATTTTAAATTGTAAAACGTTTGCTTTTTTTAATTATTAAATTTTCAAAATTTTGGTTAATTGTATTGTAGTAACAGAAGTGAACAGGCAAACACTTGAAAATTTAAGAAATCAAAGTGGACATATTTTGAGGTGGTATTATTATAAACATGTTTTTCCCTTATTTTCATCTCTTTTTGTTTCTCTATTTTCATGGCATATATCTAGTAGAAAGTTTGTTCGCAGTTTTCAATACTAATATCTTTGGGCAAATATTTAGCGCTTTGTTAGTAGATTTTACCTAGATATTAGTATGCAGATTTAGGGAAGTAGGCGGAAAGAAATAGGGAATTTTCAAGCGCGAAATTCATTTCATTCTAAATTTTTCGTAAATTTCTTGATCAAATCTATTTAGAAAGACGTTTGTAAGTCTCTCGTACTTTGTCCTAACTATTATAAAGGAAAAAACTGGTTTGAATTTCCTTGAATCAAATCTCAGTTGATTAGGTGCGGTTATAAAACGTGATGAAATTAGGCATACTTATTTCTTGAGCTTCACGGCTTTTCAAAAAAAAATCTGAGAAATTGTTATCGTTTATAGTACAAATTGAATTTTAAGGACTCTCTTACATCATAAATAGGAGAATTTTAAGAGCATTTCATATTTGCACCTTTTACCTCAAGAGAAGAATGGGGGGAAAAACTGTAGGTCTGGCCAGACCTATTGGGTATCAAAAAGCACTATAAATTGAAAATCATCAAAAACATACTCAAAACTTCAACCGATTTTTTCAAATTTTTACAAAATGTTTCTAAACATATTATTTTAGGATATCATGAAAATTCGTAGACATTCTCCCTATGTAATTTGCTAAAAACCCTTAGCAGAATTTTAATATTTGGAAACCTAAAAGGAGCTACACACGAACAAATCGAAATTTTACAAATTTACTGTTATTTACTTTTCCTTAGCAAAAGTCAACAGTCTTAATATTTAACGTATATAAGACCATGCTGACCAATCTTTGTGCAAAGTTTCATATCGACCGGTTTAGAAAAACGGAGGTCGAAAAGGAAGTTTAACTTTAAACGCCAATAATTTTTTTGCCGTTACTTGAAACTGGAAAATTTTAACTGATATGAAATGTACTAGCGCCTTTCATTCTGTTCCACCTTTACTTAGACCAATCCAAAAATAGATTTACAGAAAGCATTTCATTAATGAGCGTGATGGTGATCTCATTACCTCAACAAAAAGCAGATAAGATCTTGAAAATAGGATGTCACTAACACATCCTACGGCCCTAGTCCAATGCTGGATTGTCGCGTCTGTTATTTTATTTATTTATTTCATTAATATTGTGCACAATTCTTTATTGCTTATAAAATATATGTACAAAAAATATTCACTATGCATTAAAATTCTATAAAAAACCTTGTATTGCGGGCGCAGCCAAATTTTAACAAAGAACAGTTAGTGTAGTCCATAGGTGACTGCAAAGTGTGGTGCAGACATTTTTTTTTATGTTTTTTAGGGAGCTGAGCGTGAGCTTAAACCCGGAGTTTCCCATCAAAATTTCGTTGCGAAACAGAGTCAAATTGCGAAAGAACCCAACATTTTCGGAATTTTCCCATTTTTTTTACTTTACTCCGAAAGTGTTAAATTTCTCCAAAAACCTGTCTATGAAAATGTTAGAGAAAACATAATTGATTCAGATTCAGCACGCCACTATACATTATGTACAATTAAATGCAATTTTCGCGGCCGAAAATTAAAAACCGTTCAATGTCAATTCATTATATGGAACATGGGCGTGGCCAGGATTTCGATCAGGAGGGCAAGGCCGAACTTTTCTTTGGGCTTGCACATTCGGCTTGTGGGGAGATCACAGTCGGTAGGCAGTTGTCCCAAGATTCTTTTGACTAGGTCCTCATGAATAAAATTGCCCATATGTCGGGTTAGGTTGTGAGCAGCATGGAAAGTTCTAGCGAGAAGATTGTCCTTTTCGCTGTCCTGATACACTAATCTTCCTTCAATGTTTTTCATGGGCCCTGAATATCGAGTTTTCTTAAGAGACAATGCTTTCTTCAATTTCCACATATTTCGAGAATCATTAGAGAAGTTCTCTATTGTTCTGTTCCAATTGTGGTTTCGGTGGGTAATAATGTTTTGTTGTATCACTTTATTGAGGTATGTGAAATGTGATTTAATATTTGGATCACGGGTTCGTTGCCATTGTCGTCTCAAAGTGTTCCTTTGCCGGATCATATCTCTGGTTGCAGAGCTTAAATCGTATGTGAAAGTTTCATGCGTCTGGGTCTGTGTTGATTGAGAAATAGCAGTCCATATATTATTATTAAAATATCTATCATCACATCAACCTGACTTGCGTTGTTGATTACTGCTAGATCAAGTTGGTTTAGCGATACTAATTCGTTAAGAACGTGTCGAAATTGAGGCCAATTCGTGTTTTTGAAATTGAAACAATTTGTGTGGCTAACTCGATCAGTGGATATTTGGCAATTTAGTTCAGCAAGGACGGGTAGATGCGTTGAAGATAATGCATGCAAAACTCTGTGATCCGATGGATGGAAATTCGCTTTTGTAAGTATAAGGTCGAGATACGAACCTCTTCCTTGTGGAGAATAGAAGGAAGGTTCGTTAGGAGAACGAATTTTTATGTTACGTCTCGAGCAAAGATCGTAAAGTATTTAACCCGCTTTGTTGGCTCTTGCACACTTCCAAAATCGATGCTTGGCATTGAGATCGCCACAAATAATGTACTTTTGTACTAGGCTGGTAAATGTCTTTAAATCATCCTCAAAAGATTGTAGCTTATAATAATTTAAGTTTGTACCCGGAAAATATGTGGCAATTATTGTGACGTTTTCATTGGATAATGTAATGGAAATATTTTCAATGATTTTCGATTCAAAAACTTTGACGGCTCGAACTATCGTGTGCATGATGGATTTCGTTGTTCGTAATTCGTTCAACTTTACTCCCGGCGGGTAGTACAGGAAGTAACGAACGTCATTATCGTGTTGCTTTGATGTAAATTTTTTGATGTCATCACATTTCGCATTTATTATATTGTTGAGATGAGTTTTTAGTTGCGAAGGCATGGCATGTCGTGTAATCCGGTTAATATAATTTTTGTTGGGCGCCAGTCAGATCGGCGGTATGTGAAGAAGCTAATTTTCTTGGAAACCATAAAATTGCAGGTTTTGTCATAATCTTCTGCTGTTGCAAGAAATAGCCTACGGCCGATTGACATAATTTTTATGTCAAAGTTAGATACACCCAATTCAGACATTATTGTAACAATCATCTCTCTCGATATTGATGGAAATGTGATAGGCGGTATTTTTACCTTGGTTGTCGTACTTGTCCTCTCGGGATTGTCATGTTCGCTGGCGAGATCATTCGCTAACAACTTGAATCGATTTTCGTGGATAGTTGTCGAAATTGGTGAATCGTTCGTGCGGCGAAATTTTAGCTTATCCCGAAGGAAGATGGTTGGGGAAGTATCCACAATGGGCCTTTTCCGAGGAGGATTTTGATCCAATATAGTTCACTTTGATGTTTCACCAAAAACAATATAAATGTTTAAAAAGGGGAAAGAGATAAAATTTTCACTTGTTTGTACTGTACTGATGTTTGTTCACTCGGTTAAACTGCGCTCCACTACCAGTGCTCAGGGCAAAGGTTGATGACAGAATGTTAATCAAGTTCAATATATACCGGTGTACGTGACTAAATTCTTCCAATCTTTCTTAATAAATAGAAGCTTTTGTCTGCAGGTGGGAGAATCTCACTCTAGCACTAAGAGCATATCAGCGGGAGTCCCTCAGGGCTCATGCCTCAGCCCGATACTCTTCAACATTTTCACCGCTGACATTCCTAAAACTAGTGACTGACAAATAGCCTGTTTGCAGATGACGTTTGCATTTATTACGACAACAAAGACCCGAATCAGATATCATCTAAGCAGGAACATCAACTCGAATGCCTATATGTACCAATATTATTTTCGCTGGAAAATTAAGCTGAACACCACAAAAACACAAGCCACATTCTTCACAAAAAAAAAGGAAACGAACTAACCTGCCATGCTCTCCACTGAATTTTTCTAGGCCATCATATTGCATGGAGCAATGAACTAAATTACCTGGGTTTAAGTCTTGACAATCTTTGAAGTATGGTGAGGGGTGGGGGAGGGGATTGGAGCTACGATCGAAATATTGAAGTAACAGTACAGTAGAACTCTTAGGACGCCTGTCTTTTTCTATGCAGAAGCCGTAAATATTAGGCTGAAGCGCCAGCTAGAGAGTAATGATTTATCGCATTCGGCAATTTCTTAGCAACGCTCAGGGGCCATCTAGTAGGTTCCGACTAAAGTACATTCCGCAAAAATTTCGTTGTAACACTCAGCATTTCTGCAGCGGAAAGTTTTTTTTCTGAGTGAGTATATGTATTCATTTTTTACACAAAGTACTAGGAGTGTTGCCGGGGTCTCTTCGAGGGACGACAACTTTAAGCCAAACATCGATTGCTATTTAAGTGAATGGGTATTGACCCCTAGAAACACAGCCTGATAAAAATTCCTCCACAAATATTCAAGCTCTGAGCTTGAATTTCTAAAAACAAATTGATTAAAATTCAATTAATAAAATGTCGGTTCAGCTTGCGTACAAGTCCGCAACTCAGTGGGACATTTTCATGTTTTCAACAAATGCTGATGTACGGTACTGATGCAACCTCGAAATCATTTATACATTATTTCGTGACGATTTGCTTTCCGAATTTGACTCTTTTTGGGTCGTTCAACAAAAGTTTAACGAAAGTTGAAAATGAGCTGAACCTAAGTTGAAAGTTACACTTTTGGGTCATTCAACAAAAGTTGAACGAAAGTTGAACGTGAGTTGAACCTAAGTTGAAAGTTACACTTTGTGGGTCGTTCAACAAAAGTTGAACGAAAGTTGAACGTGAGTTGAACCTAAGTTGAAAGTTACACTTTTTGGGTCGTTCAACAAAAGTTGAACGAAAGTTGAACGTGAGTTGAACCTAAGTTGAAAGTAACACTTTTTGGGTCGTTCATCAAAAGTTGAAGGAAAGTTGAACGTGGGGTGAACCTAAGTTTGTAGTTACACTTTTTGGGTCGTTCGACAATAGTTGACCGAAAGTTGGACGTGAGTTGAACCTAAGTTGAAAGTAACACTTTTTGGGTCGTTCAACAAAAGTTGAACGAAAGTTGAACGTGAGATGAACCTAAGTTGAAAGTAACACTTTTTGGGTCGTTCAACAAAAGTTGAACGAAAGTTGAACGTGAGATGAACCTAAGTTGAAAGTAACACTTTTTGGGTCGTTCAACAAAAGTTGAACGAAAGTTGAACGTGAGTTGAACCTAAGTTAAAAGTAACACTTTTTGGGTCGTTCAACAAAAGTTGAACGAAAGTTGAACGTGAGTTGAACCTAAGTTGAAAGTTACACTTTTTGGGTCGTTCAACAAAAGTTAAACGAAAGTTGAACGTGAGTTGAACCTAAGTTGAAAGTTGAATTTGAGTTGAATTCGAGTTGAATTCAAGTTGAACCCAAGTTGAACCCAAGTTGAACCCAAGTTGAACCCAAGTTGAACTCAACTTGAACGTAAATTGAACCCAAGCCCAACCTCTGTTGAATATTGAATGGCACCCAACTCTCACAGGGTAGCACCTAGCCCAACTTCCGTTGAAACCTTGAATGGCACCCAAAACTCACAGGGTACTTACTACCTGTAATGCCAAAAACGTAACGCTTTTTCGTTGCAATTTTCGTGACGATTTTCGATTTATGTGCCAGAGTCAAGACATAAAAATGTCAAAAAACTAACAGGGCAATCACATATGGAAATAACTTCCCAAAAAATGCTAAAATCATTTTTCGCCTTATACCCCATTCTAAATAAAAAATCCAAGCTGTCCACAGATGACAAGCTCTTAATTTATAAAATCGTTATCCAACCCATTGCTGCGTACGGCTCGCCAATATGGGGTCTCTATTCCAAAACTAGGAAAAATAAAATACAAATAACACAAAATAAAATTCTAAAACATCTATGAACAAACCTTTCTTCTACTCAACCGTAAAGTTGCACCAAGAAACAAAAACTTTAACTTTGGATAGATTGGCTAGTAAAAACATTTTGAAATTTCGGGCTAACTGCCAAAAACATTGACAATAATTAACTTTAGTTACTCTAGATGTAGTTTCTATTTTTAACAAAAAAAAAACCTTTTCTTTTTTTTTTGTTTTTTTTTTTTTTTGTTTCTTCATGAGGTTTTGTTTTGAAACATTTTTTCCTCGGCGCGTTTACACTTACACAGTTTACACAGTTACAATTAATAATATTATACTTTAGAGTTAAGGCTTCAGCCGGTATCTATGTTAATACGTCTATAAGATTATATTGAATAAAGATTGAATTGAATTGAACTGATTGATCGCCAAATCGTTGCGCTCCAAAAACTGGCATCACGAACAGCCATTTGGTTCCTACTTAGCGTTTACACTAGCAACCAAATAGTTCAGTAATATCGTGTCGATTTAGTACCAATCCGTGAAAAAAATACAGAAGTTTTTTTCTCACTCTTTCTTTATGTATTATGGGGCGCTGATTCCGATTATGAACTTTGCACCCTAAAAAAAGTGCCGCAACCTTTAAAAAAGGGGGGAAATGGGTGGCTTTTTTCGGTTTTTTGCGATTATTTCAAAAACGGTAAGAGATACAGATAAATGGTCTGAGGACGAAAAAAACTACATAAAATTATCTTTGCAATGATATATAACACATTAGAGTTTAATTGAATATTTCGGCGTTAGAATAGAACATAAATTAGAATATTTTCATTTTAGACCTTTTTTAAAAGCTCCATAACTTTTGAAAGAACGCCAGTTCATCCGTATAATTTTATATAAGTACTCACAACAAGTTTAAGATAATTCGAACGTAAACATTGAGTCGCTCCGGTCAAGGACCTCCATTATCCCCCCATTTAAATTTTCAAAACTGCATATCCATAACTCCCCCCAAAATTGGAGCAGAGTGCTAAAAATTGGTTTGTTGCGATTGAAGGTCATAGTCACCCCACCCACCAAAAACCAGCTCATTCGGATAAAAACTAAGGGTATCTCCCATACAAAGTGACCCATCAGGAGTTTGTTCTACGTACAACAACGTACTACTCATTTTATAAACTGTAGAACAAAGTTGTCATGGGTCACTTTGTATGGGAGGTACCCTTAGTTTTTATCCAAATGAGCTGATTTTTGGTGGGTGGGGTGACTATGACCTCCAATCGCAACAAACCAAAATTTAGCACTCTGCTCCAATTTTGGGGGGAGTTATGGACATGCCGCTTTGACAAATTTAAATGGGTGGATATTGGGGGTCCTTGATCGGAGCGACTCAGCGTTTACGTTAAAATTATCTTAAACTTGCTGTTAATACTTGTACAAAATTTTACGGCTGAACTAACATTGTTTGAAAAGTTATGGAGCTTTTAAAAAAGGTCTAAAATGAAAATATTCTAATTTATGTTCTATTCTAACGCCGAAAGATGCAATTAAACTCTAATGTCTTATATATCGTTGCAAAGATAATTTTATGTAGTTTTTTTCGTCTTCAGACCATTTTTCTGTATCTCTTACCGTTTCTGAAATAATCGCAAAAAACCGAAAAAATGCCTCCCTTTCCCCCCTTTTTTAAAGGTTGCGGCACGTTTTTTAGGGTGCAAAGTTGATATTCGGAATCAGCGCCCCAAAATACATATAACAAAATTGAGAAATAAACTTCTGTATTTTTTTCCTGACGAAAATACGATATTATTGGACTAAAATGGAGACAGAAAGTGCGAGAAACCGTATACGTTATGGGATGTAAGTGCAGTCGATACTCTATTTTCCACAAGTGATTAAGGCACCCTATAGTAGTAATGAACATATTTCCACACTTTGATTAAAACTTATTTATAATAGCAAAAAATAAGTAATTTTCCCAGGCATTTAATGTTCATTTTTTAGGGCTTTCAAGACTTGTTCACGTTTCAGAGTAGTCTGGGCTCACATAAATTATTCACCTTCACGTTTGGCGCAGTTCACGTTTATGCGAGTCTACTGTATAGACATTAAAAAGGGCCATCTATAGCGTTCAGGATTGCTGTAGATCTGGACAAAATAGAATATACTTAGGTATGTCCATATGTATCTATGTAGATTACTATGTAAGACTGCAAGTTAGAAGAACGGCTTGTAATAAATTTATATGGAAATATTACTGTGTGTTTTTAGAACGTGTAAACTGCAAACAAAAATGCGAAAAAGTGAATCGGAAAAAATTATCTATGATAGAATTTTTTTTTCTTTCAGTATTATTAATATTCAATTCAATGAAAAAAAAAAAACAGTTTCATCGGCCAAGGGGGGGGGGGGGCAGGGGCGTTCGCCCTGTAGCTAGGATTTTCTTTTGGAAGGGTCTAACCATGGGCGAAGCTAGGATCTCGATAGGGATAGGCAAGCCCAACATTTTTTTTTAACATCATATTCGCAGTCAGATATTTTATTTGGGAATCGAGGGTATTTAATCAAAATTTATTAACCCTTCGTTAGGCGCGCGGGCTACGATTGTAGCCCACACTTTTTTAAATGGCGATCATCTTCAGGATATCAACCGAATTCATTCGGATTGCTCAGTAGCTGTTAAAATGTTGCTTCTTAATCGAATAAGAATATTTTTAATATTTTTTGAGCCTAGAAACTAATATTCTTTTGCGATCAAAGTCAACCGGGCTACAACTGTAGCCCGCGCGCCCAATCATGTTATTTTTTGGTACTCATAGATATCCATTAAAATAAAAATATTATTATAAATCATTGTAGAAAATAGCAACAGTAAAATGTTTGATAACAGAAAAGGGTTTCAAGATAAATGTACAAAAATTAGATTATTATTTTAACGAAAAACCTGGAGTCGAAGTCAAAATCAGTTCTTACAGCGTGGATATGTTACCTGTTGCTAACATGACTTAGTTTCTGGACGAAATTTTTATAAATTCTAGCGTAAATATTGCGAGAACAGTTAATCTGAATATTGTGAGTAAAAATTCAATCAGTTTGACTCACTATATATTTATATTTTATCTATCTAGCAAGAAACTGTACTCCCAGTATAAAAAATGGTGAATATTGGGTACCCAAAAATGGGCTAAGTTTGAAATTCCACAAACTGGGCAGTTTTAACTGCATTCTCTCGCTCAATGTTCCAGTTCGAAGATTTTTTGTTGATTTCTGGAAATATAAACTTTTTTTGTGGTTTTCATTTTGAAAAGTAACTATTTTGTCCACCTAAGTAAGTTAATGTGAAAAAAGACTAAAAATAGGACTACTCGGCATTTTGACCTCTTTTAATTATATATATTTTAATGGAAAATTAAGGTTTTTATATTTTTTATTCTGTACAGTAATCCAGAGACCGCAGGCCGAGCAAAAACAAAAAATAAAATTGAGCAACTTTTTTTTTATAATTTTTATTTCGGCTACAATTGTAGCCCGCGCGCCTAACCACGTGACAAATAGGTGCGCGCCTAACGTAGGGTTAAGGTTTCCCGTCAGTTTAATTTGTCGTCCCCATAGAAAAGGCGTTAAAACTAGTACAAAAGTGAGTAAGTTGTTCCAATGTAAACCTTTCAATTTATGCCCCAAATTCCAAAGAAACCTAACACAAATTGAACTTATGAGAAAACTGTAGGATCCGGCATACGGACGAGGGATTCATTCATGGAGTATGTCATGGAAATTCCACGACAAACCTATTTGTTTGCAGCTAAAAACCATTTTACTCGTATTTCGCCATTTTAATAAAATCTCACCAAATCAAGTCAGCAGGACTAAGTTTGAAATCACATTTAACGGGATTTTTCTACGTTAAGTTAACATCTTACCTCAAAATCGCGGATGCTGGATATGCTCATCAGTTTATATCAAAACTGGATCATGATAAAAGTTTTTAAAAAAATCGAAAAAATCATAAAACTAACTGAATATTCTCGAGAAACAAGATGTCCAATTAGGACTAATTTTTTATAATCTACAAAAAATATTCTCGCACACATACCCAACCATAGAAGAACGGCAAAACTTTCGACCGAATCGCGTCATCGTAACGAAAGTGATAATAAAAGTCAAGAAAACTTTTGCAAAAAAGGAAAAACCTCTCAATATCGACTGAGAGAAACTAGAAATGTGCCTTAGGTACAAGTGATAATGTAAATTTTACGATTTTAAGATTTTACGCGAACACACATTTATTTATAAAATATTTCTCTTTCAAGTTGCAGCGCGGATTTCAAATATATTTTTACGACCCGTCACAACCGCACACTACCCGTGTACATTTATAATATTCGTTGATGGAACTTCCATGCATCGCAAAGTGCTATAAAATTAAGAATAGAGTAGAGAGACGCATTCCCGGTCTCGAACAGATAGAAGGACACAATATCCTGTCATAACTGATATTTTGATCCTGCAAATCCGCGTGCATTGAAAGCATGCGCTTTCGATGCAACGCATGCATTTTTAGTTTCAGATAAATATCCGTTGCATTTCGCTGTCCAGATGATTTTCACACGTGACACGGAAGAGTCAACAAGTCCTTGCTAATACGATTGAGGTTGAGGTGCGGTGCATTTTTCGTAACAGGGAAATATTGTGAAAGGTGTGACCACCAAGGTGGACCATCTGAACTTTACTAGAAATATTTAGAAAAATTCGGAAATAGTTTTCATTGTGATTGAGTGATTTGTGTGTGTGTTCAAGTGATTCGATTTTGTACGTGAACGACTTAAACGACAAACTAGTCAGAATATCAAAAGAGTGTGGTATGTATCCTCTTTTACTGATTTCCATATAAGACTCGCTTTAGAAGAATCAGCTGTTGCACTTCTCCAGAAATGACCAATTTTATTGAACAATATTTGTTCGATGAATTCCCCCATCGCCTCTGTCCCTCCCGCAGGCAAAATTTCGGTTGTCCACAATTTTGTCTGTCTTTTCTACCACGGGGTTCGGCGAACCCCGATCAGTGTGGGCATAATATTCGCGAATCAACACGAGAATCGCTTCAGAGGGCTGCAACTCATCGGGTACCTTGTGATGCCTACTTTCATAGATGCCGTTTTTAAGTCTAAAAAATTTCTGGCAAAAACTGGGCACAAAGAGGCATTTGGCCTGTTACAGCGTATTTGATTAGGATTTCGTTAAACCCGGCTAAATGTATCTTTTCTACTCAGAATTGCCAATGCAGCGTAATATTACCTACACCAACACAAAAATATAATTTGTCGCTTTCGCACAGATTTCGATCTTACTAGAATTTCGTACAACTACACAAAGACATTCTAGCGAGATGGGATTCATTCGAAGGTGACATATTTCAACGAAGTGTACATTTGATTTGAATACCTTTTACCGGAAATTCTCTTAACTTTCTTTTTGGGGGTATAGCATAAACTGCTTGTAATTTCGTGTAAGCTTAAAAGCTTTATAGAAGCTTAGACGTCATTGCAAGCAGTTCAAGCAATTCGCCAATTCGTCAATTCGCCAATTCGTCAATTCGCCAATTGGTCCATTCGCAAAAGTTCCTAAACGAAGCTTTAAGTGTTACTTTGCGCGCAGTCTTAAATTTTATCATTGGTACTTGTTGAAAGCGGACTCTAGGACGCGTTTCAGGGCAATTTCCGACACTTGACGTGCTGGATTTATGCTCAAAGATGATTGAATCCCGTTGTCGATAACTAATTCTGAACGAACACTAAATAACTAAACTTTCGTTCAATTAGGAATGTTGACGAACATTTTGTGCGTTTTTGTTGATCACTAATGTTACGTCATCATTCTTTAGTGGACGAGAGTAACGCAACAGACGGTTGTACGGCTGTACGACTCTAGGGTCAATTTATTCAAAGCGCAACGTGGAAAGGTTTTATTTCTAGAGAATAAAATTTTACAAAATCTTACAAAATATTTCTTAAGCGAATTTATAACCCAAACTTTTATTTCGTCGCGTGCACACACACACACCCTGGAAGAGACAGAGGCGACGTGGGAGTTCACTTGTTCGATGAACTCTCCATCGGCTTTGTCGCACCCAGGCGTGTGTTGTTGACAACTTTCATCTTTTGTAATGCAAGCGGTTCGGCGAACCCCGATCAGTATGTGTGGTTGCGGTCCCTAGGTTGAAACTTGCTGCGGCATAATTGCGACATGAAACCGGCGAACGGAACTCTGCACATACAACTGTCCGGAATGATATCCCGCAAGGGGGGCTGTGTCTGAAAAATGGAACACAGACCTTTGGTGAGTAGCGACACCACGTACCTGAGCTACACAGGGGAGCCCCTGCGGTATTTTGATACACCATCGTGTGGATCTGTACAAATACCGTCAGAGGTTGGCGCTCCCGTTGAACCCGAGTCATTAAGTGTGGCTTCGGCATACCTGACTTCCCTCACCGAATGTAAGTCGTTACACAAGCACGAGCCCGTCTGGCAGTGGTCGCTGAGGAAGTCGCAGTAGGCGAACGTGCGAAGCCTTCTTCTCAGAATCGGAGCCTAGAAGGAACTAGTACGGGAACTTGTCTCAAGCACCTTCACCCCGCTAATTTTTTAGCTGAGACCACCATTTGAACATTCGTTCATTTGATATAAATGTCCACACCCTGTGTAGTGCGAGTGCGACCTTAGGCCGCGCGCAGACTAAAGGCGCATTGGAGCGTAGCGTAGCGTAAAACCAGTCGTCCTATACAAGCGTTGTATTGGACGACAGGTTTTATGCTACGCTACGCTCCAATACGCCTTTAGTATGCGTGCGGCCTAAGCCTCTTCACCTCAACATGATGGCGCGCGGAAGAAGAATTTTGACATTATGCTCATGCATAACTTATCTCTGACAGAATTTTGTCAGCCGGGAGCGGTATCTCCCCCAAAAAACAAAACGTACCCTAATCCAAGGTGGAACATCATACGCCGAGGGATGCATGGCCAAGAGGTAGCTTGGTCGCTAGTATGCGAACTCTGGATACCAGTCGATCTCCAGTTTCAATTTAGACTTCCGGCGGCAGACCGGGTGAAGTCGTCGGTGACCGTTATTCCCGGTACCTCGTGGGACCTCTCATGAATACCAATAATATCGAATTAAAATTTTCTTTGGATGATGCACCGTCCTGCACATTCTCAAAACTAAAAAACTCTCCGGAGAGAGCTGTAGAGCCAACTCAGGATGAGATACCCTGCTCCATAACATCAGAGCTACAATCTTCTCTGGAAAAGACTGTAGAGTCCATTCCGGCTGAGATGTCCTCCTCAGTAAAATCTGAGAGTTGTCGCTCTCCGGGGATGGCTATTAAGCCAACCTTGGGTGAGAGAGTTAAGACCCTCCCAGCAATTGAGGAGGAGATTCAGGAGGCAGATATGAAACAGGCGAAGCTGCAGCGTTGCAGCACCACTTGGAGCCTCTCTTCGTCTGTCTGCTCGCCTGGCTATAGTAATCAAGACGATACTGTCGCAGCTCCAGGTGGAATCGACTCTGAAGTCTCCGCCATCTGTACTACTCTTGGTCGCATGGATCTCGATCACAAACCGAGCCTTCTTCGATTCGGCAACTGTCCAAAACGCCGAGTCCATAAGGCCATGCCCAAAGGCGCCACCAGAAAACAGGCTATAGAGTCTACCGTGCCTGCTGGTGCCATTTCCAGGGATAAATCACCTAAAGAGAGCATTGCTGCATCGCACACCCGCGACCTTAGTCCAGCGCAGGCCGTCTCCTCTGTCAAGTTTGGTTTCTGCTCGGTTTTCGGAAAGAACCACCCACTCACCAATTTTCAGCTAGTTGCAATCCAAAAGGCAATCCTCTCAGTCAGCAAGGAGCGCAGTCCAGCATTTCATCAACTCATCTTCCTGTCGTGCACCACTGGGTCCGGCTGTCTCGAATTAGTCTGCAAAGACTCTGCTACCGCCGAGTGGGTTAGACGAAACATGCAAAATATTCGCGCAAAATGCCCCTTCGACTTCAGAGTGGCCGATGAAAATCGTCTGAGTCCAATGCATACCATTCGGGGCTTCTTCCCGCGAAGCAGTTGCCTGAAAACCACGGAAATACTGGCAACCATCAGAGCCCAGAATCGGCTGCCGACCGAACTATGGAAAGAGCATCATCGCTGCGATTTCGGACACTCAGTGCATTTGGTCCTGGCGATTGATGAAGGATCGATGGATAGACTGAAGCGGTTGAATGGGTGCATTGGGTATGAATTTACCCAACTGACTCTGAACATCGTTAAGGAACCGTCGCTGATCGCAACTCCGGGCAGCCGCGATCATCAGAAGACGAGTCCTTTGACCGGTAGCCGTAACGCAGCAACAACACAGGACTCAATTCTCAACTCAGCGATTGCTAAACGTTTGTCGGACTCCAGTCAGTATGCAGAACCCGTTCGGTCAAAGCCTCCCCGCCATGATCGTCTCGTCGTCGTGCCAAAGGGCCCGAGTAGGAGGAGCAAGGCAGACAATTTCGTGACGACATACGAAGTTGACTTGTAAAGCGCTGTTCGCGAAATCTATGAGCACCATTCAGGTGTACTCCAGGCGAAATTCCAGTCAACCAAATTAATTTCGTTGCAAAATTACGCCCATCCTGGGAGCCTGGGGCAACTAAGCAGCGCTTTGTAGCGGGTTACCGCTTGTACCTCGCCTATTTGGAAGTCTTGAGAAAACATATAAAAGCCCAGGTGCGAGCGTAGCGAGCGGTGAGGCGATAAAAAGCATTTTAGAATTTTCAAACAGTCACGATGTGCCTGCAAAGGACTCTAAAAAGAATGAAAACGCTTTGTGTCGGCCCACCGCTCGCTACGCTAGCAACTCGCCTTTTATATAATTTTTTCGGTGATTCGGAAAGAGACGAGGTGCGAGCGTAGCGAGCGACGAGCCGATTCAAAGCGTCTAACAGTTTCTCAAGGGTTGTCGTATATAGAAAGTGCCTGCAAGGGACTCAAAAAAAATTTGGAGACACTTTGTTTGGGCTCACTACTCGCTACGCTCGCACCTCGCCTTTTTTATAATTTTTTCTGAGGTTTGGAAAGAGGCGAGGTGCGAGCGTAGCGAGCGGTGAGCCAATACAAAGCGTTTAAAAGTTTCTAAGGCGTCGTCGTATAAAAGAAGTGTCTGCAAAATACTCTGAAAAAATGTAAGCGATTTGTATCGGCTCACCGCTCGCTACGCTCGCACCTCGCCTTTTTTATATTTTTTTCGCAGATTTGGAAAGAGGCGAGGTGCGAGCGTAGCGAGCGGTGAGCCGATACAAAGCATTTTAGAATTTTCCAACAGTCATGATGTGCCTGCAAAGGTCTCTAAAAAAAATGGAAACGCTTTGAATCAGCTCACCGCTCGCTACGCTCGCACCTCGCCTTTTTTATATTTTTTTTCGCAGATTCAGGAAGAGGCGAGCGGTGAGCCGATACAAAGCGCTTAAAAGCTTCTAAAGCGTCGTCGTATAAAGGAAGTGTCTGCAAAAGACTCTGAAAAAATTTAAGCGATTTGTATCGGCTCACCGCTCGCTACGCTCGCACCTCGCCTTTTTTATAATTTTTTCGCAGATTCGGAAAGAGGCGAGGTGCGAGCGTAGCGAGCGGTGAGCCGATACAAAGCGTCGTCGTATAAAGGAAGTGTCTGCCAAAGACTCTGGAAAAATGTAAACGCTTTGTATCGGCTCACCGCTCGCTACGCTCGCACCTCGCCTTTTTTATAATTTTTTCGCAGATTCGGAAAGAGGTGGGGTGCGAGCGTAGCGAGCGGTGAGCCGATACAAAGCGCTTAAAAGCTTTTATAATTTTTGCGGTAATCAGAAAAGGGCGAGGTGTGAGCCGATACAAAGCGCTGAAAAGCTTCTAAAGCGTCATCGTATATAAGAAGTGTTTGCAAAAGACTCAGAAAAAATATAAACGCTTTGTATCGGCAAACCGCTCGCTACGCTCGCACCTCGCCTTTCTTTTATCATTTTCTCGCTGATTCGGAAAGAGGCAAGGTGCGACCGAGGCGAGGTGCGACCGTGGCGAGCGGTGAGCCGATACAAAGCGTTTAAAAGTTTCTAAGGCGTCGCCGTATATAAGAAAAGTCTACAAAAGGCTCTCAAAAAATATAAACGCTTTGTATCGGCTCACCGCTCGCTACACTCGCACCTCGATTTTTATATATTTCTTTCGGGACCGCGAAAGAGGCGAGGTGCGAGCGCAGCGAACGGTGAGAAATAACAAAGCGTTTGACAGCGTTTGAAGGCACGAAACATTTTAAGATTTTTTGCATCGGCTCACCGCTCGCTTCGCTCGCACCAAGCTTCTTTCAGAGTTTCAAGGAAAACGTATAAAAGGCCAGTGGCGAGCGCAGCGAGCGGTGAGCAAGGTTGATAATCCTCCATCTTACCTGTTGGTGTTACACTTTGTGACATCCTGACCTGACCTGGAAAATATTCAACCAAAAAAAAGGGACAAAACTCGGCTATGAAGGAATTTTGATTTTGCGTCTCCTTTCCAATTTATTTAATCGAGTTTCAGTGTCACTTTTCTTTACTAATAAATTTCAGCTAAGCTAATTTAATTTATTAAAAAAAAAAAATAGATAAAAACCGCCTCACTGTCACATTTGACTACTCTTGATGAAGGAGGAAGACCGAACTCCTTTGTCAAAAAACCTATCCCAACGTCAAGGTCTAAGAACTCAAGTGTAGCCTCGTAAGACTCAGGGCTGAGGTCTATTAGGCTACATTTGCATACATTGCCTAGACGTTCCGATAGATGGGTGACAAGTACCCGCCTACACTTAGGCGTTGTCGCGTCGATCATGAAGGCAGACTCTCTGATTGTGTATTTTAGTCTAGAACCACTAACAATCGTTTTTTCTCGTAGTTTTATCTTCTGCGGCTTATCAGTGAGAGCTACCTGGAAATTTTAGCAAAATGGAGATTTGAACCCACGGTCCAGTGCTTCAAAAACGAGTACACTTACAACTACACCAGCCAGACTATTTCAGCAAAACGTCGCGCTTTTTATTCGGCCAATTAGCGAATAGGCCTACATCGCTGAAGGGATTCCGGAACAGCTATCGAATTTCACTGGATCAACTAGAACCAACTTATACGGCTAGAGATACCAAAACACAATAAGTGGAGGAATGAGGATAGAGGTGAGTCCCCTTGTCTTGATTTCATTCTTCATATATCAAGTATAGTGGGGAGTGAAGGAGGGGTACAATATTTTTTGGCAAGCTTGCGGAAAATCATCCAGAAAAAAATGCCAAATGGTTTATGACCAAGGTTATCAATCGTCTGTGTTTTTCATCGGCTTACCGCTCACCTTCCGCGCACCTCGCCTCTAGGCCTATAAGCAGGGAGAAGGAGGTATGAGCTGTGAGCCGATACAAAGCGTTTCTATTATTCCTGAGGGTCCCTTTTAGATGCTTTTTAGCCAGAACCGAGACTGAATGCAAATACTGCGCAGGGAGATGCTGGAACGTCTGTCTTAAGGACCCTCTTGATGCCGGAGCCCAGTAGTGTCCGTTGCAGACAATTCGTGATCAACCGATAAGTTTTAAAGCGTGCGTTTTGTATCGGCTCATCGTTTGATGCGCTCGAATCCTGTATATTCCCTCGCGCAAAAGCTAGTCACTTCCTTACTGTACATTGTATTTAGCACAGAAAGTGAACGTCAACTTTTTGAAGCCTGAAATCAGTCTCAGCTTTCTACTCAACCTTAAGACCTCCAGTCCAGGCGTATCAACGGACCTTTCCAACACCGTTGCTTTGCACTCTTGAAGTCCGCCAAAAATCCACACATTTTCACACCGTCTAACGGCTGGACAATCCTATCTTACCTTCACTTTATTTTGACATTCCTGTAGTGGTCAAACGGCATGTGCATTCCCTTAGCCTAATCGTCTGATGGTTGCTGCATTCATTCATATGCATCCCGCCTCCCGAACACGCACACGTTCCACTTAATTCGGTCCGGAATGGCTTTTATAATTTCAATTCACCCGCCTGGACCACAGACACGAAAACACATTTGGTTTTGTCACACACTGATTACACACGCTTCACAGGATCAATACACTCCGTCACACAGGATAAACAAAAACACAACCGACCAGCCAGGCAAATATCAACACACAAATTATATAATCGACCTACACACAACACCTGGGGGATGGGTTGCCCGGGAGGGTTGTTATCCTGATGCGGTGGGCTGCATTTGTGAGAGGACTTGATGGGACCCAGTCCCAGTTCGGCCGTAGTTGCAGCTGCAGCAGTGTAAGGAAATTCACTAGGAAATCCTGACTAGGTTAGTGTAGTGTGAATGGGGCCTTGTTTGACTCAGCTGCTGCCGAAGCGGTTTGAAGTTTGACCGTTGAACGGGACGCGCGGGCAAGGAGGCCTTGTATAGTTGGGGGGTTGTATGGCACACAGAATGCACAACTGCACAAAAATTTGACAATAATAAATTCAGAGACGTGATGTCGGCTTTGGATAATTTTATCACTCCACTATAACGGTACACGAGGATAAGCCGAACAAAATTAGTATTCTGTCGTCCCGGAAATTGCACGCGCACTCTAATTTAGGCAAAACTTGCAGCCGAATTTACTAACAGCCCGTAGAGCACAACAAAAACATTTCACTACAGTGCACTCTAGGATAACGCGGGACGCGTACAAATAAATACACAAAAAGGACGAATGCAAAGCTCGTTGTCGTTGGTCGGTCACCAGTCACAACGGGAATTTTTGTCCGATGATTCTATTCTATGTCTCGTCACGTACACACACATACACACTCTATTCACCGGGAAACACTTTGGAACACTGCCAGAGGCCATCAACAGCGACCGAGATCGGGGTCCTAGATTCCGTGACATCCGGTCTCAGAATCCCCACGGAGGAATCTGTCGTCGTTGTTGTCCTCGACCGACCATCCAACCGTTGTCGTCGTCGTCATCATCATCATCGGCACTGGTGATAGTGGTAGTAGCAAAAGCGGCAGCAGCATCAGTAGCCTTAGCCGCTGTGGCTTTGGCATCCTTCGGTACCCATATCACGCACAGGTCTCTGCGCTGCTAAAACTCAATTTCTTCCCGGTTTGCACCCCAATAAATGTCAGATGTGTGCGAATTTACATTTGAAAAAAAAAATTGTGCTTGTCCTCGCCACAAGCTAATCCTGAATGCATACAGAGTTTGTGGTCCGTGGTTGATTGTATGCCTGCGGAAGCGCGCGAGAAATCCAGCCAAATGCAAAGGACGAAACGTTATACACGACGAACCTTTCGATAGCGCGGCTAAATCTCAACTGATGACTGCGATTTGAAACGCACCAGCGACCACAACATGCTGCCGTCACCGTCACGACGACGACCTCTTCGCAGCCTCCTAAGGTTTCGCCCGATTCCCGCAGGGACTGTACTTGAGAGCTTTTCAAGCACGCCGCCGTTCACGTTCGTTCGTCGTTTCAATTGTCTGGACACTTACCTCGCACAAACACACAATATCCCTGCTGTGCTGGGCTATTCGTGTTGGGTTCGTTACGTTACGTTACACATGTTCGCAAGCGTATCCCGAAAATTGTTGTTGTTGTTGTGTGTCTCTGTATAGGAATGCAAGCAAAAGTCCGAAAGCTCTTCCCGACAAAACGCAGGAACGCACGACACACGTCGGGACACGGAATGAATCTTCGTCCGGAGATGTAAAGCGCGCGCAAGCCTGTATTGCATATGGAAACTTTAAAGGACAACGAACGGAGCTTTCGCTCGACAAAGTGCTAGTTTCTTGTGCCGAAAGCTTAGAAGAATTGTCCCTGGAATATATACCCCCAATACGCGATGCACACGCACAATTTTTCGATAGTCTATCGGATGCGCCGGGTCTTGTGCTTGCAAAAGCTTGTAAAAGCTCCCTAGTATAAGCAAACAAACAAAGATAAATTTCAAAAGAATTCAAAAACACAACCTTTTTTTAGATTAAAACCAGCCGCAAAAATTCCAATGAAATGTGTCCGGTTAGGTACCTGCATATCCAATTTCCGAGGATTCCTCTAAATAAGAAGACTAAAAGGACCGGACACAGCCATGCAATGCATCCATGCGCACACAATCCGACCCCAAACAGAAAACTTTTCGCAAAGATTCTCAGATTCGTCGTTTAAAACATTCGAGCAGCAGCATCCGCGGGCATTGCATTGCATCGCCCCCCATTTGAAGTCATTTATAGTCCTGCAGAACGTGTGCAGGATAATGGTACGTACAGATAAATGTATATCAAGATGACAGCGGCGGATTCGATGGATGGATGACGACGACGACGTCCATTTATCGTGTCGATGATGATATGCGGTGTGACAATTTCAATGGTGAAAGTTCTACACTATGCAAGGACTTCCCCGGGAATTGTATGAATCCTGAGTAGCTGGAAACCGCCGATTTTTTGTTGCTTTTTAATGTAGTCTTCTGTCTATAGTGTGTTTGGACTGTTGTGATATGAAGAGTCGATAGATAGATTTCATTCGCTCGAAAGCAAGTGGAGTGGTGGAAGGATTTGGTGCGTTGCATCCTGGCCTAGACGGACACTCATGCTTATATGCATGCACGGAAACAGGAAAGCTGGCAGCAAAGTTACTTGACAAGTTTGGTTTAGGATCTGCGGAGGGTATTATGATTCCTCGTTGAGTTTGTGGGTTGAACAAAACTGTTCAGGATGTTTGTGCTGAATTCCAATTGAGGGAATTGCAAGGAAAAAGGATATAGTGGCCACAAACTGTTCACTTACTCTTGCCGAGCAATATGAAATTTAGTTCAATGGGACTTGTCAAGGACTTATCGGGAAGATGAGTGCTATGCACTTAAAGCTCGATGAATACATTTAATAACAAACCGTAGCGCCATCTATAATCTGGTTGAAGAACTTTTCCGTGCCAAGGATAAAAAGCTTTTTACGATTGAAGAAAGTTTATGAGATTTCTGCTCAAAACAAAACTTAGGAAACGCTTGGAATTTTATTACTAAGAACAGTTGGTCCCCCTCTCTTCTATCTCTCCCTAGGAGAGGGGGAAAGGGAACTAGACCTATTTCGCGTCTTTTTAAATTATTTCGAAAACAGTTAAAGTTGCAGCATAATCTTGTATGTAAGAAAGAATTAAAGCATAGAAAATTTCTTTTGTAATAGAAATAGTGTATAACCCATGCCCATGCAAAATTACACCCGAGAGCGAAAAAATAAAAATTTTCAGGAAGTTTTGAATCCCTTGACTGTAAATATCAGGAGATTAAAATTATTAGGAAATTAGAAAATTAGAAAACTAGAAAACTGGGAAACTGGAAAACTACAAAACTAGAAACTGGAGAACTCGAAAGCTTGAAAACTAGGAAACTAGAAATCTGGGAAGCTGGGAAACTAGAAAACTAGAAAACTAGAACTAGAAAAATAGAAAAAAACTAGAAAACTTCAAAAACTAGAAAACTGGAGAACTCGAAAATTCGAAAACTTGAAAACTGGAAAACTAGAAAACTATAGAAACCTAGAAAACTGGAAAAGTAGAAAACTACAAAACTGGAAAACTAGGAAACTGGAAAACTAGAAAAGTAAAAAACTTGAAAACTAGAAAAATAGGAAACTGGAAAGCTATAAAACTGGAAAACTATAAAACTAGAAAACTACAAAACTACAAAACTAGAAAACTTGGAAACTGGAAAACTAGAAAACTTGAAAAATAGAAAATAAGAAAAATAGGAAACTGGAAACCTAGGAAACTGGAAAACTAGAAAACTAGAAAACTAGAAAATTTGTAAATTTTTGAAAATCACAAAATCAGAAAATCGGAAAATCAGGAAGTTTGAGAACTTGAAAACTAGAAAACTTGAAAACTTGAAAACATGAAAACTAGAAAACTAGAAAACCAGAAAACATGAAAACTAGACAACCAGAAAACCAGAAAACTAGGAAACTAAAAAACTGGAAAGCTAGGAAACTGGAAAACTAGAAAATTTTAAAACTTGTAAATTTGTAAATTTGAAAATCAGAAAATCAGAAAATCAGAAAATCAGAAAATCAGAAAATCAGAAAATCAGAAAATCAGAAAATCAGAAAATCAGAAAATCAGAAAATCAGAAAATCAGAAAATCAGAAAATCAGAAAATCAGAGAAATCAGAAAATCGGAAAATCAGAAAATCAGAAAATCAGAAAATCAGAAAATCAGAAAATCAGAAAATCAGAAAATCAGAAAATCAGAAAATCAGAAAATCAGAAAATCAGAAAATCAGAAAATCAGAAAATCAGAAAATCAGAAAATCAGCAAATCAGAAAATCAGAAAAATCAGAAAATCGGAAAATCAGAAAATCAGAAAATCAGAAAATCAGAAAATCAGAAAATCAGAAAATCAGAAAATCAGAAAATCAGAAAATCAGAAAATCAGAAAATCAGAAAATCAGAAAATCAGAAAATCAGAAAATCAGAAAATCAGAAAATCAGCAAATCAGCAAATCAGAAAATCAGAAAAATCAGAAAATCAGAAAAGCAGAAAATCAGAAAATCAGAAAATCAGAAAATCAGAAAATCAGAAAATCAGAAAATCAGAAAATCAGAAAATCAGAAAATCAGAAAATCAGAAAATCAGAAAATCAGAAAATCAGAGAAATCAGAAAATCGGAAAATCAGAAAATCAGAAAATCAGAAAATCAGAAAATCAGAAAATCAGAAAATCAGAAAATCAGAAAATCAGAAAATCAGAAAATCAGAAAATCAGAAAATCAGAAAATCAGAAAATCAGAAAATCAGAAAATCAGAAAATCAGCAAATCAGAAAATCAGAAAAATCAGAAAATCGGAAAATCAGAAAATCAGAAAATCAGAAAATCAGAAAATCAGAAAATCAGAAAATCAGAAAATCAGAAAATCAGAAAATCAGAAAATCAGAAAATCAGAAAATCAGAAAATCAGCAAATCAGCAAATCAGAAAATCAGAAAAATCAGAAAATCAGAAAAGCAGAAAATCAGAAAATCAGAAAATCAGAAAATCAGAAAATCAGAAAATCAGAAAATCAGAAAATCAGAAAATCAGAAAATCAGAAAATCAGCAAATCAGAAAATCAGAAAAATCAGAAAATCGGAAAATCAGAAAATCAGAAAATCAGAAAATCAGAAAATCAGAAAAGCAGAAAAGCAGAAAATCAGAAAATCAGAAAATCAGAAAATCAGAAAATCAGAAAATCAGAAAATCAGAAAATCAGAAAATCAGAAAATCAGAAAATCAGAAAATCAGAAAATCAGAAAATCAGAAAATCAGAAAATCAGAAAATCAGAAAATCAGAAAATCAGAAAATCAGAAAATCAGAAAATCAGAAAATCAGAAAATCAGAAAATCAGAAAATCAGAAAATCAGAAAATCAGAAAATCAGAAAATCAGAAAATCAGAAAATCAGAAAATCAGAAAATCAGAAAATCAGAAAATCAGAAAATCAGAAAATCAGAAAATCAGAAAATCAGAAAATCAGAAAATCAGAAAATCAGAAAATCAGAAAATCAGAAAATCAGAAAATCAGCAAATCAGCAAATCAGAAAATCAGAAAAATCAGAAAATCAGAAAATCAGAAAAGCAGAAAATCAGAAAATCAGAAAACCAGAAAATCAGAAAATCAGAAAATCAGAAAATCAGAAAATCAGAAAATCAGAAAATCAGCAAATCAGAAAATCAGAAAAATCAGAAAATCGGAAAATCAGAAAATCAGAAAATCAGAAAATCAGAAAAGCAGAAAATCAGAAAATCAGAAAATCAGAAAATCAGAAAATCAGAAAATCAGAAAATCAGAAAATCAGAAAATCAGAAAATCAGAAAATCAGAAAATCAGAAAATCAGAAAATCAGAAAATCAGAAAATCAGAAAATCAGAAAATCAGAAAATCAGAAAATCAGAAAATCAGAAAATCAGAAAATCAGAAAATCAGAAAATCAGAAAATCAGAAAATCAGAAAATCAGAAAATCAGAAAATCAGAAAATCAGAAAATCAGAAAATCAGAAAATCAGAAAATCAGAAAATCAGAAAATCAGCAAATCAGAAAATCAGAAAAATCAGAAAATCGGAAAATCAGAAAATCAGAAAATCAGAAAATCAGAAAATCAGAAAAGCAGAAAATCAGAAAATCAGAAAATCAGAAAATCAGAAAATCAGAAAATCAGAAAATCAGAAAATCAGAAAATCAGAAAATCAGAAAATCAGAAAATCAGAAAATCAGAAAATCAGAAAATCAGAAAATCAGAAAATCAGAAAATCAGAAAATCAGAAAATCAGAAAATCAGAAAATCAGAAAATCAGAAAATCAGAAAATCAGAAAATCAGAAAATCAGAAAATCAGAAAATCAGAAAATCAGAAAATCAGAAAATCAGAAAATCAGAAAATCAGAAAATCAGAAAATCAGAAAATCAGAAAATCAGAAAATCAGAAAATCAGAAAATCAGAAAATCAGAAAATCAGAAAATCAGAAAAGCAGAAAATCAGAAAATCAGAAAATCAGAAAATCAGAAAATCAGAAAATCAGAAAATCAGAAAATCAGAAAATCAGAAAATCAGAAAATCAGAAAATCAGAAAATCAGAAAATCAGAAAATCAGAAAATCAGAAAATCAGAAAATCAGAAAATCAGAAAATCAGAAAATCAGAAAATCAGAAAATCAGCAAATCAGCAAATCAGAAAATCAGAAAAATCAGAAAATCAGAAAATCAGAAAATCAGAAAATCAGAAAATCAGAAAATCAGAAAATCAGAAAATCAGAAAATCAGAAAATCAGAAAATCAGAAAATCAGAAAATCAGAAAATCAGAAAATCAGAAAATCAGAAAATCAGAAAATCAGAAAATCAGAAAATCAGCAAATCAGAAAATCAGAAAAATCAGAAAATCGGAAAATCAGAAAATCAGAAAATCAGAAAATCAGAAAATCAGAAAATCAGAAAATCAGAAAATCAGAAAATCAGAAAATCAGAAAATCAGAAAATCAGAAAATCAGAAAATCAGAAAATCAGAAAATCAGAAAATCAGAAAATCAGAAAATCAGAAAATCAGAAAATCAGAAAATCAGAAAATCAGCAAATCAGCAAATCAGAAAATCAGAAAAATCAGAAAATCAGAAAATCAGAAAATCAGAAAATCAGCAAATCAGAAAATCAGAAAAATCAGAAAATCGGAAAATCAGAAAATCAGAAAATCAGAAAATCAGAAAATCAGAAAATCAGCAAATCAGAAAATCAGAAAAATCAGAAAATCGGAAAATCAGAAAATCAGAAAATCAGAAAATCAGAAAATCAGAAAATCAGAAAATCAGAAAAGCAGAAAATCAGAAAATCAGAAAATCAGAAAATCAGAAAATCAGAAAATCAGAAAATCAGAAAATCAGAAAATCAGAAAATCAGAAAATCAGAAAATCAGAAAATCAGAAAATCAGAAAATCAGAAAATCAGAAAATCAGAAAATCAGAAAATCAGAAAATCAGAAAATCAGAAAATCAGAAAATCAGAAAATCAGAAAATCAGAAAATCAGAAAATCAGAAAATCAGAAAATCAGAAAATCAGAAAATCAGAAAATCAGAAAATCAGAAAATCAGAAAATCAGAAAATCAGAAAATCAGAAAATCAGAAAATCAGAAAATCAGAAAATCAGAAAATCAGCAAATCAGAAAATCAGAAAAATCAGAAAATCAGAAAATCAGAAAAGCAGAAAATCAGAAAATCAGAAAATCAGAAAATCAGAAAATCAGAAAATCAGAAAATCAGAAAATCAGCAAATCAGAAAATCAGAAAAATCAGAAAATCGGAAAATCAGAAAATCAGAAAATCAGAAAATCAGAAAAGCAGAAAATCAGAAAATCAGAAAATCAGAAAATCAGAAAATCAGAAAATCAGAAAATCAGAAAATCAGAAAATCAGAAAATCAGAAAATCAGAAAATCAGAAAATCAGCAAATCAGAAAATCAGAAAAATCAGAAAATCGGAAAATCAGAAAATCAGAAAATCAGAAAATCAGAAAATCAGAAAATCAGAAAATCAGAAAATCAGAAAATCAGAAAATCAGAAAATCAGAAAATCAGAAAATCAGAAAATCAGAAAATCAGAAAATCAGAAAATCAGAAAATCAGCAAATCAGAAAATCAGAAAAATCAGAAAATCGGAAAATCAGAAAATCAGAAAATCAGAAAATCAGAAAAGCAGAAAATCAGAAAATCAGAAAATCAGAAAATCAGAAAATCAGAAAATCAGAAAATCAGAAAATCAGAAAATCAGAAAATCAGAAAATCAGAAAATCAGAAAATCAGAGAATCAGAAAATCAGAAAATCAGAAAATCAGAAAATCAGAAAATCAGAAAATCAGAAAATCAGAAAATCAGAAAATCAGAAAATCAGAAAATCAGAAAATCAGAAAATCAGAAAATCACAAAATCACAAAATCACAAAATCAGAAAATCAGAAAATCACAAAATCAGAAAATCACAAAATCACAAAATCAGAAAATCACAAAATCACAAAATCACAAAATCACAAAATCACAAAATCACAAAATCACAAAATCAGAAAATCAGAAAATCAGAAGATCAGAAAATCAGAAAATCAGAAAATCAGAAAATCAGAAAATCAGAAAATCAGAAAATCAGAAAA
Organism: Microchrysa polita; assembly: GCA_949715475.1. Lineage (NCBI taxonomy): Eukaryota > Metazoa > Arthropoda > Insecta > Diptera > Stratiomyidae > Microchrysa > Microchrysa polita. The sequence continues at coordinate 9,816,721 of OX454422.1, read as the reverse complement.
TCAGAAAATCAGAAAATCAGAAAATCACAAAATCACAAAATCAGAAAATCACAAAATCACAAAATCACAAAATCACAAAATCACAAAATCACAAAATCACAAAATCACAAAATCAGAAAATCAGAAAATCAGAAAATCTGAAAATCAGAAAATCTGGGAAATCAGGAAAATCTGGGAAATCAGGAAAATCAAAAACAGAAAAAAACATTGTGGGCACTTAAACTGGATCGGGACGCTGCTCTGCTCCAAGTGTTGCACACTACATGGCCAAAATACAGAGAGAGCCTAGCAAATTTTACTGACATCAGGATGCCTCGTCACGTTCTAACATCTTGTCAACCGAAGTTTCTATTGAACTCCTCATATTCTGCGACGCATCGGAAAAAACCTACGAAGCTGCGGCGTATTTGTGGTCAACAATAATATTATCGCAGTTCGACTACTCTGCTCAAAGAATAAGGTTGCTCCGTTGAAGCAAATTACACTTCCTCGTCTTGAGTTCTGCGCAGCCAAGCTTGCCGTTCAATTTGGCTAAACGATTTCTATCTAACTTGAAACTCTCAAAAACTGCTATCTACATGTGGAGCGATTCCGAAATTGTCCTCAAACGGATCAACTCCGACTCGTCATCATTTCATACGTTTGTGGCAAACCGCGTCGCCGCAATACCACGTGTAACAGCTGGGACTCAATGGTATCACGTCGATTCCAAAAACTACCCTGCTGACGTACTATCCAGAGGCTCTTCACCAACAAGGCTTGTCTCATCAGGCATTTCGTTCAACGGTCCATCATTTTTCTACGATGCTTAATCAACGCAGCCTGGTCCTTTCATCAGAAACGGCGCGGTGCTGGAGGAAAGATGGAAGTCATCAATAGCAATATCTTCGTCGCCACCAAACGAGCACGTGATCGAACGAATCAATCACAGGAATTAATTTTGCCATCTACAACGTGTGATGGCCTACCTTCTACGGTTCATCAAAAAGCTTCAAGGCGGATCCAGTAACGCAAACCGACCGCTAAATGTCAACGAACTGCATGCAGCCAAAATAGCAATCATAAAGTATCTGCAGCAGAAGGAGTTCAGCAGCGAACTGCGAGATCTATCTCGCACCGGCGAAGTCGCATGACGAAGTCCACTGCTGCCGCTAACTCCGTTCCTAGACCCATCAGGAATTATTCGCATAGGCGGTCGGCTGGAGACCTCTTACCTATCATATGAAGCCGAACACCCTATCGTACTGCCATACAGATCCCAGATCATCAAAATCATTCTGGTGAACCTGCACCGTGACCACAAACATGCCAACCCTGAAGCGCTCCTGGCGATCGCACGACAACAGTTCTGTCTGTTGAATGGGAAGGTACTCGCGAAATTAATAGTCCACCAATGGGCAATGGGCAATCTGCCCGCGGAAAGAGTGCAGCTAGCGCGTCCCTTTGTAAACTCAGAAATCGACTGTGACTTTTGTGGACCGATCAAGAAACACTATAAGGGCCGAGGCAAGCAGCCCCAGAAGTCCTACAATGCTGTTTTCTGCTGCTTTTTGACGAAGGCTGAGCACCGATTTGACTTTAGAAGGCTTCTTGGTAGCACTAAAATGATTCATGGCGCGCCGAGGACACTGTCGTAATATCTACAGTGACAACGCAACCAAGTTTGAAGGCGCCAAGAACAAATTGGAAGAGATTCAGGAATGGTGAAACTCTTTAGCTAATAAAATCCAGTATCAAGGGTACAGACTTCCATATGATACCTCCTCGAGAACCCACTTTGGTGGTTTATGGGAGGCGGCAGTGAAGGCAGCAAAAGAACTCTTGGTTCAAACGCTTGGCACCGCGTTACTGACGTACAAGAAATGGAAACCGTGGTGGTTGAAATTGAGGTGATCCTCAATTCGCGACCCTTGACTCCCATGTCTGCAGATCCGATCGACTTGACGGCTATCACACCAGGTCATTTCCTGATCAGTGAACCCCTCACGGCATTCATAGAAGCTACAGCGCGACCAGTCAAAACTTCACTACTATTCCGATGGAAGCAACTCAAAACGAGTTCTGGGCTCGGTGGACGCAACAATACCTAAGCTCATTACATCATCGAGCAAAAGGGAACCGCAGATGCACAAACATTAAACCTGGCACCATGGTCATTTTGAAGGAAGACAATCATCTGCCTTCTCTGCAGTGGCCCCTCGGCAGAGTTGTTAACGCCGTAGCTGGTAACGACGGTTAAGTTTCGTGTAGTCGATGTCCGAGTGAAGAACAGCATCGCCGTTCATCGTCTTGCTCCACTTCCTACGGACGAAGAGGAGGACAAAGCGGAATTGAGAAGATCCAGAACCAGAAAATCAGAAAATCAGAAATTGGGAAAAATTAGAAAACTTGAAAATTCTAAAATTGGCAAATTGGAAAATTGGAAAATTTGAAAACTAGAAAACTAGAAAACTGGAAAACTAGAAAACTGGAAAACTAGGAAACTGCAAAACTAGGAAGCTGGAAAACTCGGAAACTAGAAAATTGGAAAACTAGGAAATTAGAAAACTGGAAAACTAGAAATTCGCAAACTGGAATACTTTTAAACCTGTAAACTTGTAAATTTGTAAATATCAGAAAATCATAAACTTAAAAAATCAGAAATTTAGAAAACTAGACAATCAGAAATCTAGAAAATTACAAACTTTGAAATTTTTTGGCACCATCTTCTACAAAAACACATGAAATCTTCCAAAAGCAAAAAAAAAAAAAACAAAAAATTAGAAAGGTGTCAACCAGAGAAAAATCCACTAGCTGCGAAATTTGAAAACTTGAAAACAAGAAAATTAGAAAACTAGAAAACTTCAGAATTTTCGATACGCGCGGCGCACCGCTCTAATCTTCGGAATTCACTGTCAGCTATCTGCCTCTCTGACCCTTATTGAATCAATCATCATCATCGTAGAACCTCGTTATAACACATCAAAACATACAATTTCCAAAAAAAAAAAAAAAACAAAAATTTAAGATTCATCAAATGACAAAATGAACTAGAAAAAATCAAGATGGCGGCAACCCGAAAATTTCCCCGAATCTATATCTAATTGCATCCTTGTGTCTGTTTTCATGTTTTCCCCTGAGTCAAGCGAATATATTGGAATTCGATAAAAATGCAGCGCGCAAGTAGTTGACTAACAGACAGGTAAAGCCATCAATTTTGCTACCTATAATATTGTGAGGGTTTTTTTTTCAGCTTTCGGCAACCCTTGATGCCACACCAACTATACAAACATGAAACTTTGGCTTATTTTTTCTTGGATTGCAAAACTATCTACATCTACTTAGGCATATTTTTCGAGTTGCCAATTGGTTAAACTACTTGAAATTGTGTCGAAGCTTTTGAGAAGCTTTTATGCTTAGACTTGATTGCGACCAATTTTAGCTAATCTCAATTTACGATTTCCAAAAAAAAAATCTTACCTGCAGCCTAATTTACACATATTCGACTCAAATTCGTAGAATCGCAGTGGCGTGCACAGAGCTTAACTGGAGGGGTTAGGTTTCCATTAAACCACATCTACCTCCTCGTACCGTTAAGAAATAAAAGCCTTTTGACGCACTTCGATTCAAGAGTGATCTACACTACTTATTTTGCAGCGGTGGTCCTGACTAGATTAACCAGTTGTTGAGGGACCGCTGAGGTGAGTAGACCAAACAAAAAGTTTGACATGCTGTAGGATTCAATGTATTTCCCAAAACGATGTGGATCTAACATTCTTCCGCTCGACTTTCAGATGTCATCTTTTGCATAGACAGCACAGTATGGTATGCCGGAGAAGTGTTCCACGTCCGCATAAGGGATTATCGGTGGCTCATCAATGAACTAAGTCATTGTCTTCGATTTCCACATGGGCTCCACATATCTACCGACTTTGGTTTCAGCATCCTCACATAAGGTAATTTTCCTGACAGGTCCACACATGCCTAGAAGATATAATGATGGTGCTAGCCAGTACCTTAACATCAGCGTGTGTTTCGTTCTGAAACAAAGTCGGCATTGTCCTTATATGGGGATGGATAGACTAAGCCCTCAAGTGGTAACTCCTAATAAGATTGTTATGGAGTGGAGGGACCAGATATTTCCGACCATCTCACTCTCCCATTTTAGAGTGATAGGAAAAGATTTACGTCGTAGAGTCGGAGAACGTTAGGACTCTGTGTCCATTCTTCGGATTTGTTGCCCTTTTTTAACGAGGTAGGGTGGCTTCGGCCAATATTAGCCCTTATGAGGATTTGCTGATTTCCATCCATATCGCTTCTTCTTTTGGAAGTTTTCGTTTCGTGACTACTTTAGAACCACTCATTCACTGCATTCCAATAATTGTGTTTGCACTCCAGCATACGGTTGACCGTATTTCTCCTAATTTTGCATTCAGTTGTGCGTGCCCTGCGCGGCGAATCTAGAACAATCAAAAATTACGTGAAAATTGGAAATTACAAAAATTTGAAAATTTAAAAATTTGAAAACTTGTAAATTTGTAAATTAGAAAATTAGAAAATTGGAAAATTTGAATATTTGAAAATTATATATATGTGATTTGGGGATTTACCGAAGCAGACCACTACTATTTGGGCCCATTTTCGTCCCCTTACAGTCCTCAGTGATTTCCAGAAGTCGACTGATAATTATCGACTTCTTCCTTCATCACTGAGTCCCGTGTGATGCGTAGCATATACTTGAAGCTAAGTTCCCTCATGAACTCCACACTTATTGTGGATTTACCTAGTATCCTTAGCCTCCTACTACCTAGTGCTGGGCATTCACATACAATGTGTGCTGCCGTCTCAGCCTCTTCCAGACATAGTCTGCATACATTAACTTCCACGATTTTCATCTTAGATAGATGAGCTTTAAAATTAAATATTTGAAAATTAATTTTCCAATTAGAAAATTAGAAATCCAGAAAATTGAAAAATTAGAAAACTAGAAAATTAGAAAAATTAGAAAAATTAGAAAATCAGAAAATTAGAAAATCAAAAAATTAGAAAACCAGAAAATTTAAAAATTTTAAAATTGGAAAAAAAAACTTGAAAATTTCAAAATTGCCAAATTGCAAAATTTGAAAATTTTAAAATTTTAAAGTTTGAAAACTAGAAAAGTAGAAAACTACTAAACTAAAAACCTAGAAAACTGGAAAACAAGACAATTTGAAAACTAGAAAATTTGAAAACTTGAAAATTGCAAAATTTGAAAATTTGAATATTTGAAAATTAGAAAATTAGAAAATTAGGAAACTAAAAAATCAGAAAATTAGAAAACCAGAAAATTTAAAAATTCTAAAATTAGAAAAAAATTTAAAACTTGAAAATTTCAAAATTTTAAAATTGGCTAATTGTAAAATTTGAAAGTTTGAAAAGTAGAAAACAACTAAACAAAACACCTAGAAAACTGGAAAACTAGACAATTTTAAAATTTTCAATTGGGTAATTAGAAAATTAGAAAACTAAGAACTCAGGAAATAGAAAAATAAGAGCATAAGAAAATTAGAAAATTGAAATAATTTTAAGCTTGTAAATTTACTTGTTCCCGTAAGGGAAGAGATATAGGTAGAAAGGCCCTGGCCGATTCCTATCTCTTTTTCAGTTGTGGCAAAACTGCGGACGCTTAGCTAGGTTTAACGGCTGAAGCCAATTCCTATACGATGTTCCAATTCCTATGTCCTCCACGGACTCCTATTCCTATGTCCTCCTCCCGCATTGTCCGAGTAAAACCCCTGTTGTGTGGGGGTAGAATAAACCTCAGTATTGCTGGCTTGTCGTATAAGGTGACGAAAAGGATAGAAGCAACTTGCGCATCTGAAAATTAATTATGCTAACGAAACGTCTACTAGGCCTCGGATTAGGACTGACATACCGGTTACAACTTTTGACCATCGCACAGTGGAGGGGCATTTGTGTGCTTCCTGCTGTTGCCAAAATAATAGCTAGGATAAAATTGGAGAGAATCAAGCTCCACGTAGAAAGCAAAATTGATGAAGAGCAGGCTGGGTTTTGATGTGGGTTTTCTTGCGTGGACCACATCAACACCTTGCGGATTGTAATTGAGCAATGCGTCGAATAAAGATCTCCGTTGCACATGCACATGCTTTGTTGATTTTGAGAAGGCTTTCGACAACATATGTCGATGCAAAATGTCGCGTACTCCATAAAGGTAAGGTGTCTGATCGTTTGGGTTATGACACTGGTGTCAGGCAGAGTTGCATCATATCACCGATCCTGTTTTTTTTTGGTGATTGGTGATGTGCCCCATGTAGCTTTGCCAAAAAAACGTAACCATTGCATTCAGTGGACTCTGAAATCCCACCTACAACATTTGGACTATGCTGATGACATTTGCCATTTGGATCTGAGTGAAATGATTCTGGATCTCGAGAGAGAGGCAAAGGTTGTCGAGCTAAAGATGACTGGGAACCCCTTTCTCCCCATAAGTATCAATAGACAACTTGTTGAAACTGCATTGCTGGTCGCGCTAGGCGATGGAGCCCCTTATCACAACGTGGAAGATAAAGGGGTCGTCCTAAAATCACGTGGAATTAGGAAATTTAAAAATTAGCAAAATAGTAGATTGGATAATTGGAAAATTCGAAAATTGTGAAATTAAAAACATTGAAAAATTTGAAAACTTGAAAACTTGAAAACTAGAAAACTACAAAACTAGCAAACTAGAATACTAAAACACTAGGAAACTAGCAAAATTTGTAAATATGTATGTAAATAATAAATCAGAAAATTAGAAAATCCAAAAATTAGGTGGCACCATCTAATACAAAAACATATGTATGAAATCTTCCAAAACCACAACAAATGGTAAATGTGTCCGCCAAAGAAAAATTCACTAGAGCTGCAAAAAGAAATTGATATCATACTTCAACTCGCCAGCCGAATCCTTTTTCGCTTATTGGTTGAATACAGTGAATAAGCCGACTGTATTTACGCAGACTATCTTTCAATTCTCTTGGATGGGAGCTTTCATTGTAAATAGAATCTATGTCGTATCGCTGTATCGTAATAATGTTGTTATATCGGCGTCGTATTTACTGGTGTGTATTTGTTGATTGTGAAGCTCTCACCAAAGAACACTGAAAGAATAGTTCGCGTATATTCAGGCCTATCCACTGTATCGCGAAATATCGTATGGCTGGCGGATTGAAGTGATATCACTTCTTTTTTGCAGCTATATAGAAAATTTTACTTTGGTGGACACTTTCTCCACTTGTCGTTTTTTTGGGAGATTGAAACAATGCAAGTAATTTAAGCAATAATCGTTTTAGGTGTAGATTCTTCTCAAAAAGAGATTTATCCGACCTGGAATACTCACATGGACTCCTTTTACTTCCTATATATGGCACGAATTGCCCGATTACGTCGGGCCTTGCCCGCTCACATGGTTGACTTCGTCTAGTTGATGTAATAATTGTAAAACATAGCTCGTTCCCACGTTACAAAAGCAAGGTTTGGCGGTAAGGCTTTTTACTCTGCACTGAAAATTATTTCAGTTTGGGTTTCTGTAACCAGAAACCAAAATTATTTAGATCCGATTGAACAAATTTTTAATGCAGAGTATAATGGGGCTGGGCCTTAGCTCTGAACTAAAATTTACCTTCACGATGGTAACGTAGGAATAAGTTTTAGTTGTGAGGTTTTTTATAATAGTAGCATAAGTAGCAACTGATAATCAAATTTATTTATTATTTTCATTAATTTACAGAAAAAGAAATAAAAAAAATTCAAAAGTTCCTTATAAAATGATATAGGGATTCACAATTATATACATATGTGGGCTTTCATTCACCATTACAAGTTCACAAACTTAAAAAAAACAACACAGACCTGCGATGAAAATATTTCGCGGGGTATGATAAATGATTTTGGTATTATATCTGTAGCTGCTTGCATGAAAATAATGAAAAAAAAATCCATTACGTACAGTTTTGTAAAAAAATTGTAATTTAAAAAATTACCTTGTTTCTTCGAATTCTTCTTATATACGAGGGTAGTCTGATAAGTACCCAGCCTCCCTGCCTGATGGTGTCAGTATCGCAAGAGCAATTTACTATCGTGTAGTACATTCTTCTAGACGGCAACTGTCCAAAATTCAGCCGGATCAGACTCGTAGTTTTGCTTTGGCCACGTGTGAAAGCTGGAGTGTCCGCCGATTTTAGAAAAATTGAAAAAGAGCAATATCGGCCGGTGATTCGATTCTTGTTTTTGGAAGGAAAATCGCGCGGCGAAATCAAAGAGCGTTTGGATGCTGTGTACGGTGACTCTTCTCCTTCGATGGCGACCGTCAAAAATTGGTTTAACCCTCGAGTAGGCAAGACCGCCTTGAGGCGGGTTTTACTTTGTACTCCCAAAACTACAAATCTGGAGATAATTTTTTGTTCGTAGTTAATTGAATCGATAGTGTCACATCTTTTGTAAGAACGTTGTAAGTTTTGAAGCATTCTGCGGGGTGGTTATTTTTTTATCCACAGTTGGATGTTGCAACCTCCTAGTTTTCGTGGTGGAAAATTATTTCTACAATATCACTCTTAACCCTCCGTCAGACACATGTTAAGATAGTCACATTCGTAACACTGGGGTCTGGCCAGACCCACTGTACCTAGTATACTCTTGTAGGTAATATTTTTTTAAACTCTTGTTACTTAATTGAACACTAATGTTATGTGGGCATTTATTATTTGTATATTTGAGTAATTTTCGTATTTATGTGTGTGAAAAACTGTCTGAAAAGCGAAATATTATGAACAAATTCTGAATTAAATGTAATTACTTGCTTTTGGTTACCATGTATTTTATTGTTTTCCATGAGAACAATTGAAACAAACATAGTTCACTTTCAAATGTTGCTGATAAACAGGATTTTACTCTCTTTTGGCCAACTTTTTGATCATCTAAAGTGGTAAAAGAATTATCGGCGATAGTTTTGCGGCCTGTGTTACTATATGGTTTCGCAAGTTGGAACATTACATTTTCCTTGATTGACTTTTCGTTGGCACCCTTTTTCTCGTCGGGTCTATTACCGATCAACGGATCTTTCGTTTTTGAATCATAAGCCCACCATACTTTTATTTCGTATTTTGATCGCTTAGAAGGAATATATTGGGTAAAACTGGTTTTACCACGGTACGGGAAGAGTTGCTCGTCTATTGTACCACAATACTTCCGCCTTTTGTAAATTGTTGTAAGATTCACCGGCCGCTAAAAGAATGCCAACAAATGTGTTTAGCTCAGTCAGTGTCAGTCAAATCTTTCCTAACCTTACATTTTTTATCTGGATTAGAAGAATTCCATTTATCTATGGATTTGCGATCATATCGATTTGTTTCCTTGTCGATAATGAAACGAATACCTTCTGGGATAAATTAGTGAAATACCTCAAATGGCAGAAAGTTATCTCCTTCGGGCCGGCTCGAAACGCATAATTATTATATTGACGGAGTCTGATGGATGAACTTGGTTCGGCTCTGTTCGATATTGTGCCATCCGTACTTAAAAAAATATCCTGACAAAAATTTCCCCGATCGCTCTGGTCAATAGATTCGTCATTATTACTTCTGTCATTTATTTCATTTGGTTCAATTGCCAATTCACTTTGAATATCAGAAGCATCTTTTCATTCGGCAGAAAGTTCAAATCAGTATCGTTATCTGGAGTCCCTGCTTCAATGTTATCGTCTTCCTCTGCAGCGTTACAAAATAAAATGGTTTTCGCTTTCCCATGCATTTGAGTTTTTAGAAATTCAGTACTTAAATCTCATATGACGTAACGTAGTCACTTAACGGCATATCCTTTTTACCTGGACATTCATGTGCATGTACAACATTTTTTCTCTTGTTTCTATAATGTATACTATGTACACAAGTTGTATTGTATGTCAACATACGATAAGAAATCAGTTGGTATTTCAGTGGGTCTAGCCAGACCTATGTGTTACGAATGTGACATATACATCAAAATGTCCTTATAACTATCCTTGTTGAACTAATCGCTATATAGTTGCTACGCAAGTCTGAAGCTAACAATATTTTAGGAAACTACCGGAAATTTCAACTTAATAGCTAAATCAGAAGCATGTTGAAATTAGTATCAAATTCGAAAAAGGTCTGGCCAGACCCCAGTGTCAGTCCGAGGGTTAAAGAAAAAAATGCGATAAGCACTTTTTGGAAAAGAAAAAAATATGTTGAGATTGACGGACATCCATATTATGTCATAGAAAGTTTTAGTACTGAATTTGTTGTTTAGAAAAGCTGCTATGGTGTGTTTTAGGAAGCCCGCCTAGAGGCGGTCTTGCCGTTCTACGTCAACTTTTCAGCTGGTATTGTAGCTGTTATCTGTTGTGAAGGAAATATGACGTTGGGCAAGAAATTTTAAGCTTTTGCATTTATTTCAATCTTTTTTGAGTGGGAAAATATGAATTATGCCTAACTCAAATAATTTTTATGTCCGAAGTTGAGCAATTACTGTTGGGGTTTCCTCCACCTCAGTAGAAACAGTTGTAGAGAGAACATGATAATGCCAGCGATAATAATATATAATTATTATTGGTAACTAAAACTAAGGGAACTCTTCAATTATTGCACTATCCAAAGGCAATCCGAACATGAAGGAAAGTTTAGCAATAGTTCGAAGTCAGATAATTTTTTTTATTGATCCAGCGGGGTTTGTGTTAGCCTGGAGCTAGGGATTTTGAATCTTACTGCTGGGCCTAATGCAGCTTAATTTTGCTTGCCTATTTACGAAAGGGCAGTATGTAGTATATTTTTATATTATATTATAAATTTTATATTGTAGAGGGGCGTGAACCCGAAGGGTTTCGCAGCACTGAAGCCAGTTGGCCTATTGTGCTATTATATTTTATATTAGTTTCCTTCTAAATAAGATAGTTTATCATAAAAATTTAGCATATTGTCATGAACTAGTGCTCTGATTCTAGTCATCATAACATTTAAGGAATGTTTGTTATCAGCCTCCGTAACTAGCAGTTTTATTTCCCGTCCTTCAAAGCTTATAGGCTTTTGATGGATACCTCGGCGGCATTAAACCGAACTGATGGTTTGTTCCCGGAGGCAATGGTCTCCAAACTTGGTTGTTGGGGCCATTTTAGGCTTGTCAAATTCGGACAATTATGTCCTCTGGGTAATGTTGTCGTTCCATTAGCGGAGGCCCACCTCCATCATTCGTGGCAGCCCCCACACCATAATTAGACAGCAAGTTAATTCCTGTGCTTTCAAACTGCAAACGGGTAGGGTTCAGAGGACAATACTGTCCTAGTCTCACTGACAACTTATGCCATACCGTTAATAATCAACCATACATGAAGCCCCCTGTGAAGCATCGGACCCATCGAGTTGCAACATCCCAACGCCCAGTGTAACAAGGAGTACAATTGGCATCAAGGTTTCTCCGGAAACCCTGCCTAATTGTTGGAAAACACAGGGACATTCATATAATGTACTTTACTAAGTAATAATATTATAAAAATTCATTAAATTTTTATGCATATAATGCAATGAAATCAAATTGGCGGATATTTTCGAATGGAATCGCCAAACTATTTTTAAAAAGCTTTCAAAAGAAAGCGAAAACAATAAAAAAACGTGAAAATCATAAGATAGACTGGTTGTGACATTGCCTTCAGTTTTGCTCGCGTTAATCGGCAAGACCGCCTCCAGGCGGGTTTTAATCAAATGACGCCTGCCAGGTAAAAACCCACTAAAACTAAAAAATAATGTTATTTTCGTTTTTCTTGCCCCCAAATTAAGCATATATGAATTTTCAGGCTCAAACAAAAATTGGCCTACTCGAGGGTTAACGAGTTTCAACGTGGTCGCACGTCGGTTTTTGATGAGCCACGTCCAGGTGCCCCGAAAACGGTTAGCACGCAGGATAACGTGACAAAAATCCACGATCTCGTATTGACAGACCGGACTCCGGACAACAAGCGCAACGGTGAGACCACTCAGGGCCAGATTTAGCCACTATGGCGCCCCTGGGCAGTAGCCAAATTGCCGCCCTCCGCCATTGGTAAGGCATAGGAGTAGGAGCAGTATAGGAGCGTATGTAATTTGATAATTTCATACATTTTTACAAGTAACCGATGTGATATTGTTTTGCAGGTCCGCCTCTTGCCGAAATTGTTTCAAAAAGAATTGAAATTCAATGAAAACTGAGACGATGTACACTAATTAATTACATTTTTCAAAATGCGCTCAAAATTTATACCTTTTCAATTTCTGATGTTGTTGTTTTTCTCATAGTCTTTCGTTTTGGAATTCATTAACGGATGACACCAACAAATCAAATTGTCTATTGTCGTCATATGTATAGCAAAAACAGCTAGGGTTTCCTGTTTTGTTTCGTCAGCTTACGATGGATTTTGAAGGGTACACTTTAACCACATCTGAGGCTTTCGAATAATCTAATACCATTTTTGCGGCTCACTTTGCTTATTATGCAATAAACTCTGAACCCAATTTTGTGATTTTTGTCGGTAAAAAGAATAACGACAACAAAACAAATCCGAAAATGCAAGCATGATGTTGTTCAACAAATGTCATTCACTGCCTAAAAAATGCTACGTTTTACTGATTTTAATTATTTTTAATGAATCTGGTAGAACCTGGAAATTTCCAGATTCCTCTGATTGAAAAATTACAAACTCGACAATACCTATACAAACTTCAAAACGAGACCGAGTGCGAATAGCACGATGAGTGTATACCCTATACCCATGTACAGACCTAGGAGGCACGCAAAACCCAAAATATTTAATATCATATTTTTTTATAGGGGAGGGAGGGGTAGATGGGTCGGACCTGGCAGATCTTTATTATCTTATCAACGGCTACCATTTGATACTAATATGAAGATTTTCGCGACATTCTAACAAAAGATATGGCTGAATATAACTTTGTAGGGGAGGTAGGGGTAGGGGTAGTCGGACCTACTCCACAGGTAGGGGAACCCGTGGTCCGATTTGGCCCATTTTCAATACCGTCCAAGATTTTAGCAAAGCAAACATTTGACCAAATTTTCAAACCACTAGCTTCATTATTTCGGGAGTTACCGTGCTAACAGACAGACACATGGACAGACAGACATGGCTTATTCGATTCAGGGGCCGACCCTGATCATTTATATATACTTTGCCATACCTCCGGTGGCTCCTTTAAGGTGTTACATAGTATCTGCGTAACAAAAACAATATACTCTATACCATCTTATGAGTATAGGGTATAATTATGAAAAATTCATTGAAACCTATCCACAACATGGAAACAATGTAGCAGTCAATTTCAATCGATATATAGTCGGACCCCTCACGAAACCGTATCCTGGCTACTTCCCTGTTTCTTCTAAGCCAATTTAAAAGTGTAAAAAAGAGTTGCCAATTCATCAATCTAACCCAGAGATTAGTCTAGTACGAAACCAAATTTTTAACAATGTATTCTTCCAAAAAAGGAAACTTTTGTATACTATGGCAATGATCAATTGGGTCTGTCAAATGCTGTTCAGCCTTTGTCTGAAATCTGTTAAGTAGGACAGAAGCATGACTAGATCCGATTTGTGTGAAGTGCCAAATTTTAAAGGCGGAGTCACATTACAATTTGAAATCTACAACTACAACTAACTAGAATAAATTGGAAAAAAATATAATTTTTGTATATGTATTTCAATAAATTTCCTGATAATGGAAAGTTTCAAAATTTTGCGCCCTTTAAAATCTGCCGCCCCGGGCAGTTGCCCAGGTTCCCATATGGGAAATCCGGCCCTGAGACCACTTCAAAGTTTTGTGACAGTCGACGAAACTTGGATACACTGGTACATACCAAGAAACAGTCGAAACAGTGGACTTCAGCCGGCGAACGTGCTCCGAAGAAGGCGAAGACTGCTCCATCGGCCGGAAAGATGATGGCCAGCGTTTTCTGGGATTCACAAGGTGTGATCCACATCGGCTACCTGCAGAAGAGCAACACGGTCACAGGGCTGTACTATGCCGAATTATTGGGCCGATTTGACGCCGAATCGAAGAAAAAACGGCCCCACTTAGCAAAGAAAAAAATTCTCTTCCACCATGATAACGCACCGGATCACACCTCCGCTCGCCAACGCCAAACTGGTCGAATTGGGCTACGAACTGCTGCCCAATCCACCGTATTCTCCTGATTTCGCCCCGAGTGACTTCTTTTTGTTTCCAAACTTGGAAAAGTCACTCGCCGGGCAGAAATTTCAGTCGAATGAGGAGTTCATCGCCGCCACGGAGGCCCACTTTGCAGGCCTCACTCAAACGACTGTCAACTAAAAACTGCGCATCCAAAATGGCCGAAACTTTGGTGAGTAACTGCTGAAAGATGCACAACTACATTCACTAGCTTTTATTGACGAGTGGCGCCATCTTTGAGTTGAGGTCGGAAACTTTTCAGACCACCCTCGTAATTTGCAAATTTTAAGATTTTTTAATTTGATGATAAAAACGAATCTAAATTACAAAGGTGGTACAAAAAGTGTGGCGAATAGGCGTTTAGACCCGAAGAACATTTCAGTTTTATTGCAAAAACAAAAACCATTGAAATGCTGTCGACTTTTTACCAGATGCGCAACTCGCAACTATTACAAAATCAGCGTCAAAAGTGTTCAGTTGGTTAAGCGAAATGCTAGACCGATTTCTATATGTTGGGGGTCAACTGTAAGGCCTAGGCCAAGCAAGATGAGGGATTGAACCACAGAACACATTGTCACAGCTCCCTAATTTGTGTTTGGGCATGATGATGTCGGAGTTTGGCTAGGTTCCCCCGATTTAACTAGCGCTGACCTTATTTTTTATAAAAATTCTCGAGATGATGCATTTATGAAATTAGCCATGCACGTTGAAATCCCTGAAGAAATCCGGTTAATTGAAGTTGTTCGGCTGTGCAGTTTTTAAGGAATTTAAAGCAACTGCAGAAGTTTAATAAACAACATTTTTGACAGCTGAGTTTCCTAAAAATGTGTTAAGTGGAAAACAAAATTTAAAATTAGTTTTTGGTTGTCTCTACAAAAATCATCTTATGGCAGCTGGTTTCACTATGTAAATAGTTTCCGAGCAACGACCATGAGCTGCCACAAACACTCTATTCAAGAGGCAAAAATCCTTCTAATCGATTCTACATCAATTAATCTACCTGGAACAGGGGCAGCAATTTGTCCTCTTGCCCAGGGCGGCTTAAGTGCTAAGGCGAGCGCTGCACTCAGCTCTTTCAAACAAGCCCGATAACTCAGTTTTTAAAAAAATGCTCAGATTTTGAAAGTGGCCGACTCATAAATGTATAGAGAAGGACAGTTATGTAGTGCAATGATTTTTTATTTCTGCGACTCTAAAAATAACGGATAAAAATGCCTTCTGGCATTCGGGGCCTCTCGCGATCAGAGGACCGTGTTCCACCGAACACATGAAACACCGTCCGTTACGCCACTGGCACTCGCATCTATTTAAAGACATCTTATCCAATGCCTTAGAGCAGGGGTGTCAAACTCAAAACCTGGCGCGGGCCAAATAAGACTCTCCTTAGGTTTAGGTGGGCCGCAGGAGGAAAATTTCAAAAGCTTTTATGTAATCGTAATACGAGAGTTGATTACTAAATATTACTTTTAAAATATAGCAGAGAGTCTAGATTAATATAGTGCCTTCGGGATTATCCGTGAGAACTTCCTGCTTTCGAAAATGTACTTCAAGAACATTAAAAAATTAAGGCAAGTAGCAAAAACGTGAAAATATGATTGGTCTTCAAGTTACCACAATTACATGATTTGCGCCAAATTTTGGATAATAAAAAATGTTTAGCACCAGTCATCCGAGGTCGCCCAAAATAACAAAATAGTCAGAATAAATTAATTTCAGCAGAAAGGTGGCTAAAAGAGACAACAAGTTTTTTGTGATATGGTTTTAAACAAACTCATGCATATAGGTCTAAAAAGCAGGCACTTGGGCTCAAATTTATTATGTTGCAATTTCACATCAGGTGATTTAGTCACCAATTCCAAGATTTCCGTAGTTTTTAAAGCTTTGTAATTTTTCCAAATAAATCTCATGTTAGGTGAAGCCAACCAATTTTTTATTAACAGCATTTCGGGGCAGAACAGTTTCATGGAAAGACTTAGTATCGTCCTGTACAAAAAAGATGAGGTGTTTTATAAAATCAAATAACCAGCCTCAAATTGCTGGAGAAAAAAAACCTAAAATAATTTTGCATAAGCCACTGACGAGTTTTAGTAATTTTTGTAGACTTGACTTTAATTTCTGAATTTGTTCACCTTACCAATTTCGCCATTTTTGTGTTGATACAGATTGGTGCTGTTTCGACATGGCCGCGGGCCGCACAGAACTGCGAGGAGGGCCGCATGCGGCCCGCGGGCCGCCAGTTTGACACGTCTGCCTTAGAGCATAGTAGTAATCGAAAAATAACTGTTTTTATGAGTTTATCGGTAACTTGAATATTTTAAGCTTTAGATATAGGTACCTTAGGCTTCGGTTAGGATATTTTGTGACTTGCGAATATTGCTGAGCCATGAGTCAAATGTGACTCATAAATGTATGGATTTTTGAATGCCAGCCGTGGGAGTAGCTTTGGCGAAAACCGGTCAGACTCTGACCGTCTTAAAAAAAATGCAATTGCATTTATGTAAGCTTAAACCCGAATTTCAAGAAGCTTAATGAAATCGCCATCACCTCCGGACCGGACCGATAACATTCAGGAATATAGTCATTTTATTTTTTTTTCGTTTTTTCTTCCAGGTTGCAACTTTTCAATTTTCAAAAAAATTATTCGCCTCATCCAATTCGTGCACTGTTGTGTTCCTTTTCTCCTTGAAAATTTCATCAGTATCATCAAATCATGACGACTTTGTCACCGATGCCTTCATATTCCCACTTCTCCGCGTCATGAATCTACCGAAAGCTATTCGAATAAACTTTTTGAATATGGCAATCTTTGACTGAACTTTCGGAAGCTTCTACTAACAGCTTTCGAAATAAATCAAACATTTTCTATTTTAACTAATTTTATATCATTTTGCTCGTCGGCCGAGTGGTGTGACAGGGGGATCAACATTTGAACGATTCGTTCATTTGCCGTAACTGTTCATACACTTGGTAGTGCGACCTTTACCCCCTCATGGTGGCGAGCGGAAGCAGACTTTTGACAATGCTGTAATATGCATGCATTGTCTCAAGTGCTGACGAAATTTGGTCGGGCGGGAGCGGTATCTCCTTAACTCTGGATAGAGATAAAAATTTTGTTTTTGTACCCCTTAAAGGTCGATCCACACTTTACAGTCATCAGTCGCAGTCACAGCCATTTTTCATACAAGTTGATAGATTTTCAGTAAATTGATTCACTGACAATCTGTCAATTTGTATGGAAAATTACTGTAACTGTGACTGATGACTGAAAAGTGTGGATCGACCTTAAAAGTTAAAGTCATGCTGTTACGTGTTGCTAGATAGTTTCTTATTTCATGGCCGCAAAATGGAAGGTTTATGATTTGTTTCCAATGTTATCCTATTAGAGCCATGCGGTTTTTTGTGCAAAATTAACATTTAGCCTGCGATTTTATAGCTTTAAGGTTGATCCACACTTTCCAGTTATCAGGTCACAGTCGTTTTCCATACAAGTTACCAAATTGTCAGTGAATCAATAAACTGATGATCTATCAACTTCTATGGAACATGACTGTAACTGAAAAGTTTGGATCGACCTTAATGCAACTAATTTCCTTATTTGGACAGGCGTTTTCATGGTTAAGCAATATCTAAGTAAGGGCACAGCTTTTATCTCAATCACAATATATTTTCCAATCAAATATTATGTAACTTTTCTCCAACCTAACTTAGATTATCTCTCCAGGGCTCAAAACGTACCCTAATCCACGGCAGAACAGCATACGCCAAGGGATGCATGGCCAAGAGGGAGCTTGGTCGCTAGTATGCGAACTCTGGATACCAGTCGATCTCCAGTTTCAATTTAGACTTCTGACGGCAGACCGGGTGAAGTCGTCGGTGACCGTTATTTCCGGAAACTCGTGGGATCTCTCTCTCGATGAATACCAAAACCGAATCAAAATCTTTTTGGGATAATGTGCCCGTCACATTATCAAGAGTAGCATCTGTGCTACAACAACCACAATCTCCGAGAAAGACTGTAGAGTCTAGTCTGGATGAGACACCCTGCTCCGCAACAGCAGGGATGCAATTCTCTCTGGGAACGACTGTAGAGTCGATCCCGACTGAGACATCCTGCTCTGTAGCATCTGTGTTACGAGTAGAACACTCCCCGGAGAAGACTGTTGAGCCAACTCTGGGTGAGCCGATAAATACCGTTTCGCTTTCTAAGGTTGAGGAGAATTGCGAAATTCCATTCGTCACCAGGTGGAGACTCGCTTCGCCTGTTCGCCTACTTGATGGTTGTAGTCATAATGAGGCTAACACACTCCTGCACGATTCAGAATTGTCTAATTGTGGAATCGATTCAGATAACTCCAGAGTTTCAGACATTCGTGCGGCAGTTGGTCGCATGGTCATTATGGACAATGAGCCACCCCTGCTGCGATTCACACACGCTGAAAGGCGTAGATTCAATGCGGCCATGGCGAAAGGCGTTACCCGGGAACAGGCTGTCAAGTCTGCTTTGGCTGGTGCTGCCCCGAAGCCTGTACACAAAAGGGAACAGTCTCCTTCAACCGTCGGTGCGAAAAGGATTAAGGAGTGCATTGCTTCGCCTCCTCGTGTCCTCAGCTATAGTCAGGCAGCCTCCGCTATAAAGCTTGGTTTCTGCTCGCCGGGCGGCACCGATCAGCCTCTCTCCACTAATCAGCTAGCTGCGATTCAAAAGGCCATCCTATGCGTCATCAAGGAACACAGCCCCCGTGATCATCATTTGATTTTCTTATCATGCACCGTTAAGTCCGGTTGGCTGGAACTGGTATGCAAAGACTCTCCGACCGCCGAATGGACCAGAAGGAACATAGAAAATATTCGCGCGAAATGCCCCTTTGACTTCAGATTGACGGATGAGAAAGGCCTGCCGCGAATGCACAAAATTCGCGGTTTCTTTCCGCGAAGCTGTGGCCTAAAGACCGAAGCAATTTTGGCTTCCATCAAGGCGCAGAATCGCATGCCAACGGAACTGTGGAAGGTGCATCATCGCTCCGATTCCGGTCACTCAGTACATTTGGTTGTGGCGATTGACGAAGCATCGATGGATAGGCTGAAGAGTTCGAAGGGTCGTATTGGGTATGAGTTTACAGAAATTACGCTCAATATCGACGGTAGGAGGAGAAGAAGTCGTCGGAGGCCGACGAAACGAGCTTATTCGAAAGTTGGCGGTATGGAAGGTGAAGAAATCAGAGTCGCGCGATTGGCTGAGAATTGTAGCAGCGGCGTGCAACAGGGGCCGACTCCGTTAACGACAGCAACGCAGGGTGGTCCGTCTACGGCAGAATCTCTTTATAATTCAGCGGCTGCAAAACGCTGCGCTGAAACCATAACGTCTCAGGATGCAGGGCAGGCCCAGGCAGACTTCACCGTTCCGCCAAAGGATATGATCTATAAAAAGCCGGTCTTTGCATCTTCCTCAAAGAATCGAAGGACGATTTCCAAGCGCGACACTAATAGAGAGCGTGACAGACGTGGCAAGAAAGAGCGAGGCGGACGATCGCGGCAAGGCAAACGAAGTTGCCTGGTTAACAGTTCATCGCAAAATCTATGAGCACTACGAAGGTGTATTCCAGAGGTGAACCTGCGACGTGCTAGAGGAGCGTGTGGCATTTTCTACAGGAGTTTTGCCGAAAATGGAAAGTCAGCTTAGGACCTCAACGTCCTCACAGGTAAGTCGTAATTAGACCGCCAACTGTGTCTATCATAAATTTCTAACTCTCTAATTTTTCTGCCTACATTTAGGGTGATGAAATCTACTAACACTTTCGAGTTATTTTGAACCAAAAAGCTCTGGAAAGCTCAGTATGCCAATTTCTCAAAAGCTTGAAGCCGAACATGGAAACCTGAAAGATGGAAGAACTCAAACACGATTCAGTGTACAACAGTATTTCATGTGTATTTTGGTAAAAAAAATGTAAAACTTAATTGTAAAACAGACAAAAATATAATTCAATTATAAACAAAGCTTAAAATAAATATCCTCAACCAGAACCGTCCTTACGCCTTTGAAAACGACACGTTGATCAACTCGTATGCGGAATCGTCACAAATAAATTGTGATGACTTCTCATCCGGGACATTGTCCCCTCCTCTTCCGCCGCCACTGCCCCCACCACGAAATATCGGCTGCCGACCATTGGCATTGACCAGCTTATTGACAATCATATTGACCTTTTCACCTTTCGCCGAGGCAACAAGAATCTGTGCCGGTTGCACCCCACCACTACCTCCACCACTGGAATGTTGTGTTCTATTGAAATTATCTTTGAGATTTCTTGGTCGCCAACGATTTTTTATACAACCCCCACCGCTGCGGCCGCCGCCACTGGTTTTATCTAGCTGATTTGAAGTTCCGGTTGTGCTCGAGTTACTGCTGATCCGATTCAAGCGTTCCCGGAACCAATTTCGTACCGGCGTTGAGCTAGTTGGTGAAGGGCTCGTCGTATCCTTGAGGCTTGTGTCAACCGAAGTTTCCGACTTTTCTCGAGACGAATTTGATTCCAGGATGAAGTCGGAGATTTCGTGTTTGTCTGGAGTTTTTTTGGGCGTAATTTTTTGAATTTCAGTTCGTGGTTTCGGTACAGGAGGCGTACTGCTGAAAACTGTTGCTTCAACCGAACTTGACGTTGTTGCATTAAACGGTTTTGGAACGTCGTAAGGTTCGTATTTATTTGCAGATGACGGCAGGGACGTTGGGATGAGTTCAATTTCGGACTTATAGAGCGGACACGGTTCGGCGTAGATTTCCTCACTGTGCCGATGTATATTCGGCGGGCTGCCATTGTGTTCTCTTGCATCAGCCTCACTCGTCTCACTGATGTTCACATACATCCGCTTGAGCTCCGGCGGCGGCGTTGGCAATTTGCGTAAATTATTACTTATCGGCGGCTGATTTTTGACCATCGTTGCATCGACTGCATCGCGGGCCATCGACGATCGTCGATAAAGACCGCGAATCGTCCCTTCGACTGCACAAATCCAAGCTTTCGCCTCCACTTCGCTAGGTGCCTGGAAAATGTAACGTTTCCCGGCCACGCTCGTTATTTGAAAGGACACTTCGCGTCGTTTTCCCTCGCCGTAGCCCTCGACTTCGGTGCCCGCGGCCAAATGTAAACAAAGCGCCGGCTTCAACGATGTTGCACCGTCCGTGTAGCAAAGCAGCCAATCATCGGCGATACCGCAAAAATACTTTTTCGACTGGTCGAAGAAAATTCGTTTTTCGATTCGCGTAAGCGGTCCTTGTTTCGGGGATTTTTTCAAGGCCAAATGAGCTGCTGGGAGTCCGGCGTAAGGGCTGTTTTGTAGATCGTTCGATTCGTCCGGGAAGCACACTGATGTGCCAGAGGCTGTTGATGGCGGGGGAATGCAATCACCACGATTCTCGCAGGACTCGCAGGGCATCGGATCGATGCGAACATAATCATTGGTCAAATTCGCACTGGAATTGCAGGCAGTTGCAATAGGAGATTTGCCACTCGACATGTCCAGATAGCCGTTATATTCCGTGGATTCTTCCAATACTTCCTTCGCAGGAGGTGCTGGCGTTTTATCAACCGAATTACACGCTTCAATCCATTTGAGCAGCTGCCGGCAACGAGAGGCCAATTCTTCGGCGGATTTACATTCAGCATTAGTCGCAACCGTGTTTTGATAATCTCCAATTGTTGCTTGCGGTACCGCGTCACTGGTGAAATAGATTAACGCATCTGACGACAAATTAAAGAAAACAAAAGAAAAATTAAACAAAATTTCACTGAAACATGTTTCATTAGTCATTCTCATTCATAGGGCATGAGTATCGACAATTGTAATCAATTGACCTCTTGATGCGACCTCTTAACGAAAGACCATCGCACACACTCTCACACACACGCAAATCTCAATCACAACGTCTCAACTCACTCACCACTTAAAAATGCTTTAATTTCGGCCAAATTTCCAGTTGGCGCCATCACACACCCGAATCCTTCCGCAGGAATCATGCAACACAGCACAATGTGCGAGTCCTTTCTTATAAAAAAAAAAATCAAGACGCACTCACGATCCGCGCGCACAAAAGTATCTGAATCTGAACACTATCATCTGTTACACAGCATCCGCAGCACGACAAGACCGAAAGCACAATATTCTTGGGACATCTTTAAGATAGGCACGTACTTCTTAATTTGTCTTGTCGTTAATTATTTTTTTTTTTCGCATATTTTTCTCAATGCCATCAATTTGCGAATTCGTATTATTTCAAATTGAAACGATCAACGACGGAAAAATGAAAAACAGAACTGCGAGGCTCATCACACTGTGCACACAGAACTGACTCATTGCAGACTTATTTTCCATTATGATACGATCGCGAACGAATCTGTATCTGGAGCTGACATCAGCACTCAGCCAGCATCCATCCAGACATTTTGGCTATAGATTAGAAGGGAAAACATTTAGGCGAGCATGGATGGAGCCCATCGCTCATACTGTTTGGATGATGATGACTTCTTCCAGCGGCACAATGTCTTAAGATTGTGAGTGCACACTTTTATACGTTAGTTTTGGATTAGAACGAGGAAGAATCAGATGACGACGATGATGCTGCTGGCTGATGGTGTGGTGTTATTTGGTTGCGGTCAATTGATATATGAATCATCCCCCGCAAAGATTTTTGGTTACGATCGGCACACGCTTTCCAGGTGGTGGTGGTGAAGATGTGCACAACATTAGCTGACCATACACACGGCTGTACCTTTTGGACGGTGATAGCTAGGACTCTGGTTCTTTCAGCAAAACGTAGCTCTCAATGCGCTCTACATCGACTTTTTCAAAACCCATTTTCGGAAATTTTCATTTGAAATCACAAAAATGCAAATATCTCGCTAAATATTGAGCGCAGATGGGTCAAAGTTGGCATTTATTGGGTCGCCTTTGGGAGGCTGTATCTTTTGAACGGCGATAGCTAGGACTCTGGTTCTTTCAGCAAAACGTAGCTCTCAATGCGCTCTACATCGACTTTTTCAAAACCCATTTTCGGAAATTTTCATTTGAAATCACAAAAATGCAAATATCTCGCTAAATATTGAGCGCAGATGGGTCAAAGTTGGCATTTATTGGGTCGCCTTTGGGAGGCTGTATCTTTTGAACGGCGATAGCTAGGACTCTGGTTCTTTCAGCAAAACGTAGCTCTCAATGCGCTCTACATCGACTTTTTCAAAACCCATTTTCGGAAATTTTCATTTGAAATCACAAAAATGCAAATATCTCGCTAAATATTGAGCGCAGATGGGTCAAAGTTGGCATTTATTGGGTCGCCTTTGGGAGGCTGTATCTTTTGAACGGCGATAGCTAGGACTCTGGTTCTTTCAGCAAAACGTAGCTCTCAATGCGCTCTACATCGACTTTTTCAAAACCCATTTTCGGAAATTTTCATTTGAAATCACAAAAATGCAAATATCTCGCTAAATATTGAGCGCAGATGGGTCAAAGTTGGCATTTATTGGGTCGCCTTTGGGAGGCTGTATCTTTTGAACGGTGATAGCTAGGACTCTGGTTGTTTCAGCAAAACGTAGCTCTCAATGCGCTCTACATCGACTTTTTCAAAACCCATTTTCGGAAATTTTCATTTGAAATCACAAAAATGCAAATATCTCGCTAAATATTGAGCGCAGATGGGTCAAAGTTGGCATTTATTGGGTCGCCTTTGGGAGGCTGTATCTTTTGAACGGCGATAGCTAGGACTCTGGTTCTTTCAGCAAAACGTAGCTCTCAATGCGCTCTACATCGACTTTTTCAAAACCCATTTTCGGAAATTTTCATTTGAAATCACAAAAATGCAAATATCTCGCTAAATATTGAGCGCAGATGGGTCAAAGTTGGCATTTATTGGGTCGCCTTTGGGAGCCTGTATCTTTTGAACGGCGATAGCTAGGACTCTGGTTCTTTCAGCAAAACGTAGCTCTCAATGCGCTCTACATCGACTTTTTCAAAACCCATTTTCGGAAATTTTCATTTGAAATCACAAAAATGCAAATATTGAGCGCAGATGGGTCAAAGTTGGCATTTATTGGGTCGCCTTTGGAAGGCTGTATCTTTTGAACGGCGATAGCTAGGACTCTGGTTCTTTCAGCAAAACGTAGCTCTCAATGCGCTCTACATCGACTTTTTCAAAACCCATTTTCGGAAATTTTCATTTGAAATCACAAAAATGCAAATATCTCGCTAAATATTGAGCGCAGATGGGTCAAAGTTGGCATTTATTGGGTCGCCTTTGGGAGGCTGTATCTTTTGAACGGCGATAGCTAGGACTCTGGTTCTTTCAGCAAAACGTAGCTCTCAATGCGCTCTACATCGACTTTTTCAAAACCCATTTTCGGAAATTTTCATTTGAAATCACAAAAATGCAAATATCTCGCTAAATATTGAGCGCAGATGGGTCAAAGTTGGCATTTATTGGGTCGCCTTTGGGAGGCTGTATCTTTTGAACGGCGATAGCTAGGACTCTGGTTCTTTCAGCAAAACGTAGCTCTCAATGCGCTCTACATCGACTTTTTCAAAACCCATTTTCGGAAATTTTCATTTGAAATCACAAAAATGCAAATATCTCGCTAAATATTGAGCGCAGATGGGTCAAAGTTGGCATTTATTGGGTCGCCTTTGGGAGGCTGTATCTTTTGAACGGCGATAGCTAGGACTCTGGTTCTTTCAGCAAAACGTAGCTCTCAATGCGCTCTACATCGACTTTTTCAAAACCCATTTTCGGAAATTTTCATTTGAAATCACAAAAATGCAAATATCTCGCTAAATATTGAGCGCAGATGGGTCAAAGTTGGCATTTATTGGGTCGCCTTTGGGAGGCTGTATCTTTTGAACGGCGATAGCTAGGACTCTGGTTCTTTCAGCAAAACGTAGCTCTCAATGCGCTCTACATCGACTTTTTCAAAACCCATTTTCGGAAATTTTCATTTGAAATCACAAAAATGCAAATACCTCGCTAAATATTGAGCGCAGATGGGTCAAAGTTGGCATTTATTGGGTCGCCTTTGGGAGGCTGTATCTTTTGAACGGTGATAGCTAGGACTCTGGTTGTTTCAGCAAAACGTAGCTCTCAATGCGCTCTACATCGACTTTTTCAAAACCCATTTTCGGAAATTTTCATTTGAAATCACAAAAATGCAAATATCTCGCTAAATATTGAGCGCAGATGGGTCAAAGTTGGCATTTATTGGGTCGCCTTTGGGAGGCTATATCTTTTGAACGGCGATAGCTAGGACTCTGGTTCTTTCAGCAAAACGTAGCTCTCAATGCGCTCTACATCGACTTTTTCAAAACCCATTTTCGGAAATTTTCATTTGAAATCACAAAAATGCAAATATCTCGCTAAATATTGAGCGCAGATGGGTCAAAGTTGGCATTTATTGGGTCGCCTTTGGGAGGCTGTATCTTTTGAACGGCGATAGCTAGGACTCTGGTTCTTTCAGCAAAACGTAGCTCTCAATGCGCTCTACATCGACTTTTTCAAAACCCATTTTCGGAAATTTTCATTTGAAATCACAAAAATGCAAATATCTCGCTAAATATTGAGCGCAGATGGGTCAAAGTTGGCATTTATTGGGTCGCCTTTGGGAGGCTGTATCTTTTGAACGGCGATAGCTAGGACTCTGGTTCTTTCAGCAAAACGTAGCTCTCAATGCGCTCTACATCGACTTTTTCAAAACCCATTTTCGGAAATTTTCATTTGAAATCACAAAAATGCAAATATCTCGCTAAATATTGAGCGCAGATGGGTCAAAGTTGGCATTTATTGGGTCGCCTTTGGGAGGCTGTATCTTTTGAACGGCGATAGCTAGGACTCTGGTTCTTTCAGCAAAACGTAGCTCTCAATGCGCTCTACATCGACTTTTTCAAAACCCATTTTCGGAAATTTTCATTTGAAATCACAAAAATGCAAATACCTCGCTAAATATTGAGCGCAGATGGGTCAAAGTTGGCATTTATTGGGTCGCCTTTGGGAGGCTGTATCTTTTGAACGGTGATAGCTAGGACTCTGGTTGTTTCAGCAAAACGTAGCTCTCAATGCGCTCTACATCGACTTTTTCAAAACCCATTTTCGGAAATTTTCATTTGAAATCACAAAAATGCAAATATCTCGCTAAATATTGAGCGCAGATGGGTCAAAGTTGGCATTTATTGGGTCGCCTTTGGGAGGCTGTATCTTTTGAACGGTGATAGCTAGGACTCTGGTTGTTTCAGCAAAACGTAGCTCTCAATGCGCTCTACATCGACTTTTTCAAAACCCATTTTCGGAAATTTTCATTTGAAATCACAAAAATGCAAATATCTCGCTAAATATTGAGCGCAGATGGGTCAAAGTTGGCATTTATTGGGTCGCCTTTGGGAGGCTGTATCTTTTGAACGGTGATAGCTAGGACTCTGGTTGTTTCAGCAAAACGTAGCTCTCAATGCGCTCTACATCGACTTTTTCAAAACCCATTTTCGGAAATTTTCATTTGAAATCACAAAAATGCAAATATCTCGCTAAATATTGAGCGCAGATGGGTCAAAGTTGGCATTTATTGGGTCGCCTTTGGGAGGCTGTATCTTTTGAACGGCGATAGCTAGGACTCTGGTTCTTTCAGCAAAACGTAGCTCTCAATGCGCTCTACATCGACTTTTTCAAAACCCATTTTCGGAAATTTTCATTTGAAATCACAAAAATGCAAATATCTCGCTAAATATTGAGCGCAGATGGGTCAAAGTTGGCATTTATTGGGTCGCCTTTGGGAGGCTGTATCTTTTGAACGGCGATAGCTAGGACTCTGGTTCTTTCAGCAAAACGTAGCTCTCAATGCGCTCTACATCGACTTTTTCAAAACCCATTTTCGGAAATTTTCATTTGAAATCACAAAAATGCAAATATCTCGCTAAATATTGAGCGCAGATGGGTCAAAGTTGGCATTTATTGGGTCGCCTTTGGGAGGCTGTATCTTTTGAACGGCGATAGCTAGGACTCTGGTTCTTTCAGCAAAACGTAGCTCTCAATGCGCTCTACATCGACTTTTTCAAAACCCATTTTCGGAAATTTTCATTTGAAATCACAAAAATGCAAATATCTCGCTAAATATTGAGCGCAGATGGGTCAAAGTTGGCATTTATTGGGTCGCCTTTGGGAGGCTGTATCTTTTGAACGGCGATAGCTAGGACTCTGGTTCTTTCAGCAAAACGTAGCTCTCAATGCGCTCTACATCGACTTTTTCAAAACCCATTTTCGGAAATTTTCATTTGAAATCACAAAAATGCAAATATCTCGCTAAATATTGAGCGCAGATGGGTCAAAGTTGGCATTTATTGGGTCGCCTTTGGGAGGCTGTATCTTTTGAACGGCGATAGCTAGGACTCTGGTTCTTTCAGCAAAACGTAGCTCTCAATGCGCTCTACATCGACTTTTTCAAAACCCATTTTCGGAAATTTTCATTTGAAATCACAAAAATGCAAATATCTCGCTAAATATTGAGCGCAGATGGGTCAAAGTTGGCATTTATTGGGTCGCCTTTGGGAGGCTGTATCTTTTGAACGGCGATAGCTAGGACTCTGGTTCTTTCAGCAAAACGTAGCTCTCAATGCGCTCTACATCGACTTTTTCAAAACCCATTTTCGGAAATTTTCATTTGAAATCACAAAAATGCAAATATCTCGCTAAATATTGAGCGCAGATGGGTCAAAGTTGGCATTTATTGGGTCGCCTTTGGGAGGCTGTATCTTTTGAACGGCGATAGCTAGGACTCTGGTTCTTTCAGCAAAACGTAGCTCTCAATGCGCTCTACATCGACTTTTTCAAAACCCATTTTCGGAAATTTTCATTTGAAATCACAAAAATGCAAATATCTCGCTAAATATTGAGCGCAGATGGGTCAAAGTTGGCATTTATTGGGTCGCCTTTGGGAGGCTGTATCTTTTGAACGGCGATAGCTAGGACTCTGGTTCTTTCAGCAAAACGTAGCTCTCAATGCGCTCTACATCGACTTTTTCAAAACCCATTTTCGGAAATTTTCATTTGAAATCACAAAAATGCAAATATCTCGCTAAATATTGAGCGCAGATGGGTCAAAGTTGGCATTTATTGGGTCGCCTTTGGAGGCTGTATCTTTTGAACGGCGATAGCTAGGACTCTGGTTCTTTCAGCAAAACGTAGCTCTCAATGCGCTCTACATCGACTTTTTCAAAACCCATTTTCGGAAATTTTCATTTGAAATCACAAAAATGCAAATATCTCGCTAAATATTGAGCGCAGATGGGTCAAAGTTGGCATTTATTGGGTCGCCTTTGGGAGGCTGTATCTTTTGAACGGCGATAGCTAGGACTCTGGTTCTTTCAGCAAAACGTAGCTCTCAATGCGCTCTACATCGACTTTTTCAAAACCCATTTTCGGAAATTTTCATTTGAAATCACAAAAATGCAAATATCTCGCTAAATATTGAGCGCAGATGGGTCAAAGTTGGCATTTATTGGGTCGCCTTTGGGAGGCTGTATCTTTTGAACGGCGATAGCTAGGACTCTGGTTCTTTCAGCAAAACGTAGCTCTCAATGCGCTCTACATCGACTTTTTCAAAACCCATTTTCGGAAATTTTCATTTGAAATCACAAAAATGCAAATATCTCGCTAAATATTGAGCGCAGATGGGTCAAAGTTGGCATTTATTGGGTCGCCTTTGGGAGGCTGTATCTTTTGAACGGCGATAGCTAGGACTCTGGTTCTTTCAGCAAAACGTAGCTCTCAATGCGCTCTACATCGACTTTTTCAAAACCCATTTTCGGAAATTTTCATTTGAAATCACAAAAATGCAAATATCTCGCTAAATATTGAGCGCAGATGGGTCAAAGTTGGCATTTATTGGGTCGCCTTTGGGAGGCTGTATCTTTTGAACGGCGATAGCTAGGACTCTGGTTCTTTCAGCAAAACGTAGCTCTCAATGCGCTCTACATCGACTTTTTCAAAACCCATTTTCGGAAATTTTCATTTGAAATCACAAAAATGCAAATATCTCGCTAAATATTGAGCGCAGATGGGTCAAAGTTGGCATTTATTGGGTCGCCTTTGGGAGGCTGTATCTTTTGAACGGCGATAGCTAGGACTCTGGTTCTTTCAGCAAAACGTAGCTCTCAATGCGCTCTACATCGACTTTTTCAAAACCCATTTTCGGAAATTTTCATTTGAAATCACAAAAATGCAAATATCTCGCTAAATATTGAGCGCAGATGGGTCAAAGTTGGCATTTATTGGGTCGCCTTTGGGAGGCTGTATCTTTTGAACGGCGATAGCTAGGACTCTGGTTCTTTCAGCAAAACGTAGCTCTCAATGCGCTCTACATCGACTTTTTCAAAACCCATTTTCGGAAATTTTCATTTGAAATCACAAAAATGCAAATATCTCGCTAAATATTGAGCGCAGATGGGTCAAAGTTGGCATTTATTGGGTCGCCTTTGGGAGGCTGTATCTTTTGAACGGCGATAGCTAGGACTCTGGTTCTTTCAGCAAAACGTAGCTCTCAATGCGCTCTACATCGACTTTTTCAAAACCCATTTTCGGAAATTTTCATTTGAAATCACAAAAATGCAAATATCTCGCTAAATATTGAGCGCAGATGGGTCAAAGTTGGCATTTATTGGGTCGCCTTTGGGAGGCTGTATCTTTTGAACGGCGATAGCTAGGACTCTGGTTCTTTCAGCAAAACGTAGCTCTCAATGCGCTCTACATCGACTTTTTCAAAACCCATTTTCGGAAATTTTCATTTGAAATCACAAAAATGCAAATATCTCGCTAAATATTGAGCGCAGATGGGTCAAAGTTGGCATTTATTGGGTCGCCTTTGGGAGGCTGTATCTTTTGAACGGCGATAGCTAGGACTCTGGTTCTTTCAGCAAAACGTAGCTCTCAATGCGCTCTACATCGACTTTTTCAAAACCCATTTTCGGAAATTTTCATTTGAAATCACAAAAATGCAAATATCTCGCTAAATATTGAGCGCAGATGGGTCAAAGTTGGCATTTATTGGGTCGCCTTTGGGAGGCTGTATCTTTTGAACGGCGATAGCTAGGACTCTGGTTCTTTCAGCAAAACGTAGCTCTCAATGCGCTCTACATCGACTTTTTCAAAACCCATTTTCGGAAATTTTCATTTGAAATCACAAAAATGCAAATATCTCGCTAAATATTGAGCGCAGATGGGTCAAAGTTGGCATTTATTGGGTCGCCTTTGGGAGGCTGTATCTTTTGAACGGCGATAGCTAGGACTCTGGTTCTTTCAGCAAAACGTAGCTCTCAATGCGCTCTACATCGACTTTTTCAAAACCCATTTTCGGAAATTTTCATTTGAAATCACAAAAATGCAAATATCTCGCTAAATATTGAGCGCAGATGGGTCAAAGTTGGCATTTATTGGGTCGCCTTTGGGAGGCTGTATCTTTTGAACGGCGATAGCTAGGACTCTGGTTCTTTCAGCAAAACGTAGCTCTCAATGCGCTCTACATCGACTTTTTCAAAACCCATTTTCGGAAATTTTCATTTGAAATCACAAAAATGCAAATACCTCGCTAAATATTGAGCGCAGATGGGTCAAAGTTGGCATTTATTGGGTCGCCTTTGGGAGGCTGTATCTTTTGAACGGTGATAGCTAGGACTCTGGTTGTTTCAGCAAAACGTAGCTCTCAATGCGCTCTACATCGACTTTTTCAAAACCCATTTTCGGAAATTTTCATTTGAAATCACAAAAATGCAAATATCTCGCTAAATATTGAGCGCAGATGGGTCAAAGTTGGCATTTATTGGGTCGCCTTTGGGAGGCTGTATCTTTTGAACGGTGATAGCTAGGACTCTGGTTGTTTCAGCAAAACGTAGCTCTCAATGCGCTCTACATCGACTTTTTCAAAACCCATTTTCGGAAATTTTCATTTGAAATCACAAAAATGCAAATATCTCGCTAAATATTGAGCGCAGATGGGTCAAAGTTGGCATTTATTGGGTCGCCTTTGGGAGGCTGTATCTTTTGAACGGTGATAGCTAGGACTCTGGTTGTTTCAGCAAAACGTAGCTCTCAATGCGCTCTACATCGACTTTTTCAAAACCCATTTTCGGAAATTTTCATTTGAAATCACAAAAATGCAAATATCTCGCTAAATATTGAGCGCAGATGGGTCAAAGTTGGCATTTATTGGGTCGCCTTTGGGAGGCTGTATCTTTTGAACGGCGATAGCTAGGACTCTGGTTCTTTCAGCAAAACGTAGCTCTCAATGCGCTCTACATCGACTTTTTCAAAACCCATTTTCGGAAATTTTCATTTGAAATCACAAAAATGCAAATATCTCGCTAAATATTGAGCGCAGATGGGTCAAAGTTGGCATTTATTGGGTCGCCTTTGGGAGGCTGTATCTTTTGAACGGTGATAGCTAGGACTCTGGTTCTTTCAGCAAAACGTAGCTCTCAATGCGCTCTACATCGACTTTTTCAAAACCCATTTTCGGAAATTTTCATTTGAAATCACAAAAATGCAAATATCTCGCTAAATATTGAGCGCAGATGGGTCAAAGTTGGCATTTATTGGGTCGCCTTTGGGAGGCTGTATCTTTTGAACGGCGATAGCTAGGACTCTGGTTCTTTCAGCAAAACGTAGCTCTCAATGCGCTCTACATCGACTTTTTCAAAACCCATTTTCGGAAATTTTCATTTGAAATCACAAAAATGCAAATATCTCGCTAAATATTGAGCGCAGATGGGTCAAAGTTGGCATTTATTGGGTCGCCTTTGGGAGGCTGTATCTTTTGAACGGTGATAGCTAGGACTCTGGTTCTTTCAGCAAAACGTAGCTCTCAATGCGCTCTACATCGACTTTTTCAAAACCCATTTTCGGAAATTTTCATTTGAAATCACAAAAATGCAAATATCTCGCTAAATATTGAGCGCAGATGGGTCAAAGTTGGCATTTATTGGGTCGCCTTTGGGAGGCTGTATCTTTTGAACGGTGATAGCTAGGACTCTGGTTGTTTCAGCAAAACGTAGCTCTCAATGCGCTCTACATCGACTTTTTCAAAACCCATTTTCGGAAATTTTCATTTGAAATCACAAAAATGCAAATATCTCGCTAAATATTGAGCGCAGATGGGTCAAAGTTGGCATTTATTGGGTCGCCTTTGGGAGGCTGTATCTTTTGAACGGTGATAGCTAGGACTCTGGTTGTTTCAGCAAAACGTAGCTCTCAATGCGCTCTACATCGACTTTTTCAAAACCCATTTTCGGAAATTTTCATTTGAAATCACAAAAATGCAAATATCTCGCTAAATATTGAGCGCAGATGGGTCAAAGTTGGCATTTATTGGGTCGCCTTTGGGAGGCTGTATCTTTTGAACGGTGATAGCTAGGACTCTGGTTGTTTCAGCAAAACGTAGCTCTCAATGCGCTCTACATCGACTTTTTCAAAACCCATTTTCGGAAATTTTCATTTGAAATCACAAAAATGCAAATATCTCGCTAAATATTGAGCGCAGATGAGTCAAAGTTGGCATTTATTGGGTCGCCTTTGGGAGGCTGTATCTTTTGAACGGTGATAGCTAGGACTCTGGTTGTTTCAGCAAAACGTAGCTCTCAATGCGCTCTACATCGACTTTTTCAAAACCCATTTTCGGAAATTTTCATTTGAAATCACAAAAATGCAAATATCTCGCTAAATATTGAGCGCAGATGGGTCAAAGTTGGCATTTATTGGGTCGCCTTTGGGAGGCTGTATCTTTTGAACGGCGATAGCTAGGACTCTGGTTCTTTCAGCAAAACGTAGCTCTCAATGCGCTCTACATCGACTTTTTCAAAACCCATTTTCGGAAATTTTCATTTGAAATCACAAAAATGCAAATATCTCGCTAAATATTGAGCGCAGATGGGTCAAAGTTGGCATTTATTGGGTCGCCTTTGGGAGCCTGTATCTTTTGAACGGCGATAGCTAGGACTCTGGTTCTTTCAGCAAAACGTAGCTCTCAATGCGCTCTACATCGACTTTTTCAAAACCCATTTTCGGAAATTTTCATTTGAAATCACAAAAATGCAAATATCTCGCTAAATATTGAGCGCAGATGGGTCAAAGTTGGCATTTATTGGGTCGCCTTTGGGAGGCTGTATCTTTTGAACGGCGATAGCTAGGACTCTGGTTCTTTCAGCAAAACGTAGCTCTCAATGCGCTCTACATCGACTTTTTCAAAACCCATTTTCGGAAATTTTCATTTGAAATCACAAAAATGCAAATATCTCGCTAAATATTGAGCGCAGATGGGTCAAAGTTGGCATTTATTGGGTCGCCTTTGGGAGGCTGTATCTTTTGAACGGCGATAGCTAGGACTCTGGTTCTTTCAGCAAAACGTAGCTCTCAATGCGCTCTACATCGACTTTTTCAAAACCCATTTTCGGAAATTTTCATTTGAAATCACAAAAATGCAAATATCTCGCTAAATATTGAGCGCAGATGGGTCAAAGTTGGCATTTATTGGGTCGCCTTTGGGAGGCTGTATCTTTTGAACGGCGATAGCTAGGACTCTGGTTCTTTCAGCAAAACGTAGCTCTCAATGCGCTCTACATCGACTTTTTCAAAACCCATTTTCGGAAATTTTCATTTGAAATCACAAAAATGCAAATATCTCGCTAAATATTGAGCGCAGATGGGTCAAAGTTGGCATTTATTGGGTCGCCTTTGGGAGGCTGTATCTTTTGAACGGCGATAGCTAGGACTCTGGTTCTTTCAGCAAAACGTAGCTCTCAATGCGCTCTACATCGACTTTTTCAAAACCCATTTTCGGAAATTTTCATTTGAAATCACAAAAATGCAAATATCTCGCTAAATATTGAGCGCAGATGGGTCAAAGTTGGCATTTATTGGGTCGCCTTTGGGAGGCTGTATCTTTTGAACGGCGATAGCTAGGACTCTGGTTCTTTCAGCAAAACGTAGCTCTCAATGCGCTCTACATCGACTTTTTCAAAACCCATTTTCGGAAATTTTCATTTGAAATCACAAAAATGCAAATATCTCGCTAAATATTGAGCGCAGATGGGTCAAAGTTGGCATTTATTGGGTCGCCTTTGGGAGGCTGTATCTTTTGAACGGCGATAGCTAGGACTCTGGTTCTTTCAGCAAAACGTAGCTCTCAATGCGCTCTACATCGACTTTTTCAAAACCCATTTTCGGAAATTTTCATTTGAAATCACAAAAATGCAAATATCTCGCTAAATATTGAGCGCAGATGGGTCAAAGTTGGCATTTATTGGGTCGCCTTTGGGAGGCTGTATCTTTTGAACGGTGATAGCTAGGACTCTGGTTGTTTCAGCAAAACGTAGCTCTCAATGCGCTCTACATCGACTTTTTCAAAACCCATTTTCGGAAATTTTCATTTGAAATCACAAAAATGCAAATATCTCGCTAAATATTGAGCGCAGATGGGTCAAAGTTGGCATTTATTGGGTCGCCTTTGGGAGGCTGTATCTTTTGAACGGCGATAGCTAGGACTCTGGTTCTTTCAGCAAAACGTAGCTCTCAATGCGCTCTACATCGACTTTTTCAAAACCCATTTTCGGAAATTTTCATTTGAAATCACAAAAATGCAAATATCTCGCTAAATATTGAGCGCAGGTGGGTCAAAGTTGGCATTTATTGGGTCGCCTTTGGGAGGCTGTATCTTTTGAACGGTGATAGCTAGGACTCTGGTTGTTTCAGCAAAACGTAGCTCTCAATGCGCTCTACATCGACTTTTTCAAAACCCATTTTCGGAAATTTTCATTTGAAATCACAAAAATGCAAATATCTCGCTAAATATTGAGCGCAGATGGGTCAAAGTTGGCATTTATTGGGTCGCCTTTGGGAGGCTGTATCTTTTGAACGGTGATAGCTAGGACTCTGGTTGTTTCAGCAAAACGTAGCTCTCAATGCGCTCTACATCGACTTTTTCAAAACCCATTTTCGGAAATTTTCATTTGAAATCACAAAAATGCAAATATCTCGCTAAATATTGAGCGCAGATGGGTCAAAGTTGGCATTTATTGGGTCGCCTTTGGGAGGCTGTATCTTTTGAACGGCGATAGCTAGGACTCTGGTTCTTTCAGCAAAACGTAGCTCTCAATGCGCTCTACATCGACTTTTTCAAAACCCATTTTCGGAAATTTTCATTTGAAATCACAAAAATGCAAATATCTCGCTAAATATTGAGCGCAGATGGGTCAAAGTTGGCATTTATTGGGTCGCCTTTGGGAGCCTGTATCTTTTGAACGGCGATAGCTAGGACTCTGGTTCTTTCAGCAAAACGTAGCTCTCAATGCGCTCTACATCGACTTTTTCAAAACCCATTTTCGGAAATTTTCATTTGAAATCACAAAAATGCAAATATCTCGCTAAATATTGAGCGCAGATGGGTCAAAGTTGGCATTTATTGGGTCGCCTTTGGGAGCCTGTATCTTTTGAACGGCGATAGCTAGGACTCTGGTTCTTTCAGCAAAACGTAGCTCTCAATGCGCTCTACATCGACTTTTTCAAAACCCATTTTCGGAAATTTTCATTTGAAATCACAAAAATGCAAATATCTCGCTAAATATTGAGCGCAGATGGGTCAAAGTTGGCATTTATTGGGTCGCCTTTGGGAGGCTGTATCTTTTGAACGGCGATAGCTAGGACTCTGGTTCTTTCAGCAAAACGTAGCTCTCAATGCGCTCTACATCGACTTTTTCAAAACCCATTTTCGGAAATTTTCATTTGAAATCACAAAAATGCAAATATCTCGCTAAATATTGAGCGCAGATGGGTCAAAGTTGGCATTTATTGGGTCGCCTTTGGGAGGCTGTATCTTTTGAACGGTGATAGCTAGGACTCTGGTTGTTTCAGCAAAACGTAGCTCTCAATGCGCTCTACATCGACTTTTTCAAAACCCATTTTCGGAAATTTTCATTTGAAATCACAAAAATGCAAATATCTCGCTAAATATTGAGCGCAGATGGGTCAAAGTTGGCATTTATTGGGTCGCCTTTGGGAGGCTGTATCTTTTGAACGGTGATAGCTAGGACTCTGGTTGTTTCAGCAAAACGTAGCTCTCAATGCGCTCTACATCGACTTTTTCAAAACCCATTTTCGGAAATTTTCATTTGAAATCACAAAAATGCAAATATCTCGCTAAATATTGAGCGCAGATGGGTCAAAGTTGGCATTTATTGGGTCGCCTTTGGGAGGCTGTATCTTTTGAACGGTGATAGCTAGGACTCTGGTTGTTTCAGCAAAACGTAGCTCTCAATGCGCTCTACATCGACTTTTTCAAAACCCATTTTCGGAAATTTTCATTTGAAATCACAAAAATGCAAATATCTCGCTAAATATTGAGCGCAGATGGGTCAAAGTTGGCATTTATTGGGTCGCCTTTGGGAGGCTGTATCTTTTGAACGGCGATAGCTAGGACTCTGGTTCTTTCAGCAAAACGTAGCTCTCAATGCGCTCTACATCGACTTTTTCAAAACCCATTTTCGGAAATTTTCATTTGAAATCACAAAAATGCAAATATCTCGCTAAATATTGAGCGCAGATGGGTCAAAGTTGGCATTTATTGGGTCGCCTTTGGGAGCCTGTATCTTTTGAACGGCGATAGCTAGGACTCTGGTTCTTTCAGCAAAACGTAGCTCTCAATGCGCTCTACATCGACTTTTTCAAAACCCATTTTCGGAAATTTTCATTTGAAATCACAAAAATGCAAATATCTCGCTAAATATTGAGCGCAGATGGGTCAAAGTTGGCATTTATTGGGTCGCCTTTGGGAGGCTGTATCTTTTGAACGGTGATAGCTAGGACTCTGGTTGTTTCAGCAAAACGTAGCTCTCAATGCGCTCTACATCGACTTTTTCAAAACCCATTTTCGGAAATTTTCATTTGAAATCACAAAAATGCAAATATCTCGCTAAATATTGAGCGCAGATGGGTCAAAGTTGGCATTTATTGGGTCGCCTTTGGGAGGCTGTATCTTTTGAACGGTGATAGCTAGGACTCTGGTTGTTTCAGCAAAACGTAGCTCTCAATGCGCTCTACATCGACTTTTTCAAAACCCATTTTCGGAAATTTTCATTTGAAATCACAAAAATGCAAATATCTCGCTAAATATTGAGCGCAGATGGGTCAAAGTTGGCATTTATTGGGTCGCCTTTGGGAGCCTGTATCTTTTGAACGGCGATAGCTAGGACTCTGGTTCTTTCAGCAAAACGTAGCTCTCAATGCGCTCTACATCGACTTTTTCAAAACCCATTTTCGGAAATTTTCATTTGAAATCACAAAAATGCAAATATCTCGCTAAATATTGAGCGCAGATGGGTCAAAGTTGGCATTTATTGGGTCGCCTTTGGGAGGCTGTATCTTTTGAACGGCGATAGCTAGGACTCTGGTTCTTTCAGCAAAACTTAGCTCTCAATGCGCTCTACATCGACTTTTTCAAAACCCATTTTCGGAAATTTTCATTTGAAATCACAAAAATTCAAATATCTCGCTAAATATTGAGCGCAGATGGGTCAAAGTTGGCATTTATTGGGTCGCCTTTGGGAGGCTGTATCTTTTGAACGGCGATAGCTAGGACTCTGGTTCTTTCAGCAAAACGTAGCTCTCAATGCGCTCTACATCGACTTTTTCAAAACCCATTTTCGGAAATTTTCATTTGAAATCACAAAAATGCAAATATCTCGCTAAATATTGAGCGCAGATGGGTCAAAGTTGGCATTTATTGGGTCGCCTTTGGGAGGCTGTATCTTTTGAACGGTGATAGCTAGGACTCTGGTTGTTTCAGCAAAACGTAGCTCTCAATGCGCTCTACATCGACTTTTTCAAAACCCATTTTCGGAAATTTTCATTTGAAATCACAAAAATGCAAATATCTCGCTAAACATGAGCGCAGATGGGTCAAAGTTGGCATTTATTGGGTCGCCTTTGGGAGGCTGTATCTTTTAAACGGCGATAGCTAGGACTCTGGTTCTTTCAGCAAAACTTAGCTCTCAATGCGCTCTACATCGACTTTTTCAAAACCCATTTTCGGAAATTTTCATTTGAAATCACAAAAATGCAAATATCTCGCTAAATATTGAGCGCAGATGGGTCAAAGTTGGCATTTATTGGGTCGCCTTTGGGAGGCTGTATCTTTTGAACGGCGATAGCTAGGACTCTGGTTCTTTCAGCAAAACGTAGCTCTCAATGCGCTCTACATCGACTTTTTCAAAACCCATTTTCGGAAATTTTCATTTGAAATCACAAAAATGCAAATATCTCGCTAAATATTGAGCGCAGATGGGTCAAAGTTGGCATTTATTGGGTCGCCTTTGGGAGGCTGTATCTTTTGAACGGTGATAGCTAGGACTCTGGTTGTTTCAGCAAAACGTAGCTCTCAATGCGCTCTACATCGACTTTTTCAAAACCCATTTTCGGAAATTTTCATTTGAAATCACAAAAATGCAAATATCTCGCTAAATATTGAGCGCAGATGGGTCAAAGTTGGCATTTATTGGGTCGCCTTTGGGAGGCTGTATCTTTTGAACGGCGATAGCTAGGACTCTGGTTCTTTCAGCAAAACGTAGCTCTCAATGCGCTCTACATCGACTTTTTCAAAACCCATTTTCGGAAATTTTCATTTGAAATCACAAAAATGCAAATATCTCGCTAAATATTGAGCGCAGATGGGTCAAAGTTGGCATTTATTGGGTCGCCTTTGGGAGGCTGTATCTTTTGAACGGCGATAGCTAGGACTCTGGTTCTTTCAGCAAAACGTAGCTCTCAATGCGCTCTACATCGACTTTTTCAAAACCCATTTTCGGAAATTTTCATTTGAAATCACAAAAATGCAAATATCTCGCTAAATATTGAGCGCAGATGGGTCAAAGTTGGCATTTATTGGGTCGCCTTTGGGAGGCTGTATCTTTTGAACGGCGATAGCTAGGACTCTGGTTCTTTCAGCAAAACGTAGCTCTCAATGCGCTCTACATCGACTTTTTCAAAACCCATTTTCGGAAATTTTCATTTGAAATCACAAAAATGCAAATATCTCGCTAAATATTGAGCGCAGATGGGTCAAAGTTGGCATTTATTGGGTCGCCTTTGGGAGGCTGTATCTTTTGAACGGCGATAGCTAGGACTCTGGTTCTTTCAGCAAAACGTAGCTCTCAATGCGCTCTACATCGACTTTTTCAAAACCCATTTTCGGAAATTTTCATTTGAAATCACAAAAATGCAAATATCTCGCTAAATATTGAGCGCAGATGGGTCAAAGTTGGCATTTATTGGGTCGCCTTTGGGAGGCTGTATCTTTTGAACGGCGATAGCTAGGACTCTGGTTCTTTCAGCAAAACGTAGCTCTCAATGCGCTCTACATCGACTTTTTCAAAACCCATTTTCGGAAATTTTCATTTGAAATCACAAAAATGCAAATATCTCGCTAAATATTGAGCGCTGATGGGTCAAAGTTGGCATTTATTGGGTCGCCTTTGGGAGGCTGTATCTTTTGAACGGCGATAGCTAGGACTCTGGTTCTTTCAGCAAAACTTAGCTCTCAATGCGCTCTACATCGACTTTTTCAAAACCCATTTTCGGAAATTTTCATTTGAAATCACAAAAATGCAAATATCTCGCTAAATATTGAGCGCAGATGGGTCAAAGTTGGCATTTATTGGGTCGCCTTTGGGAGGCTGTATCTTTTGAACGGCGATAGCTAGGACTCTGGTTCTTTCAGCAAAACTTAGCTCTCAATGCGCTCTACATCGACTTTTTCAAAACCCATTTTCGGAAATTTTCATTTGAAATCACAAAAATGCAAATATCTCGCTAAATATTGAGCGCAGATGGGTCAAAGTTGGCATTTATTGGGTCGCCTTTGGGAGGCTGTATCTTTTGAACGGCGATAGCTAGGACTCTGGTTCTTTCAGCAAAACGTAGCTCTCAATGCGCTCTACATCGACTTTTTCAAAACCCATTTTCGGAAATTTTCATTTGAAATCACAAAAATGCAAATATCTCGCTAAATATTGAGCGCAGATGGGTCAAAGTTGGCATTTATTGGGTCGCCTTTGGGAGGCTGTATCTTTTGAACGGTGATAGCTAGGACTCTGGTTGTTTCAGCAAAACGTAGCTCTCAATGCGCTCTACATCGACTTTTTCAAAACCCATTTTCGGAAATTTTCATTTGAAATCACAAAAATGCAAATATCTCGCTAAATATTGAGCGCAGATGGGTCAAAGTTGGCATTTATTGGGTCGCCTTTGGGAGGCTGTATCTTTTGAACGGCGATAGCTAGGACTCTGGTTCTTTCAGCAAAACTTAGCTCTCAATGCGCTCTACATCGACTTTTTCAAAACCCATTTTCGGAAATTTTCATTTGAAATCACAAAAATGCAAATATCTCGCTAAATATTGAGCGCAGATGGGTCAAAGTTGGCATTTATTGGGTCGCCTTTGGGAGGCTGTATCTTTTGAACGGCGATAGCTAGGACTCTGGTTCTTTCAGCAAAACGTAGCTCTCAATGCGCTCTACATCGACTTTTTCAAAACCCATTTTCGGAAATTTTCATTTGAAATCACAAAAATGCAAATATCTCGCTAAATATTGAGCGCAGATGGGTCAAAGTTGGCATTTATTGGGTCGCCTTTGGGAGGCTGTATCTTTTGAACGGCGATAGCTAGGACTCTGGTTCTTTCAGCAAAACGTAGCTCTCAATGCGCTCTACATCGACTTTTTCAAAACCCATTTTCGGAAATTTTCATTTGAAATCACAAAAATGCAAATATCTCGCTAAATATTGAGCGCAGATGGGTCAAAGTTGGCATTTATTGGGTCGCCTTTGGGAGGCTGTATCTTTTGAACGGCGATAGCTAGGACTCTGGTTCTTTCAGCAAAACGTAGCTCTCAATGCGCTCTACATCGACTTTTTCAAAACCCATTTTCGGAAATTTTCATTTGAAATCACAAAAATGCAAATATCTCGCTAAATATTGAGCGCAGATGGGTCAAAGTTGGCATTTATTGGGTCGCCTTTGGGAGGCTGTATCTTTTGAACGGCGATAGCTAGGACTCTGGTTCTTTCAGCAAAACTTAGCTCTCAATGCGCTCTACATCGACTTTTTCAAAACCCATTTTCGGAAATTTTCATTTGAAATCACAAAAATGCAAATATCTCGCTAAATATTGAGCGCAGATGGGTCAAAGTTGGCATTTATTGGGTCGCCTTTGGGAGGCTGTATCTTTTGAACGGCGATAGCTAGGACTCTGGTTCTTTCAGCAAAACGTAGCTCTCAATGCGCTCTACATCGACTTTTTCAAAACCCATTTTCGGAAATTTTCATTTGAAATCACAAAAATGCAAATATCTCGCTAAATATTGAGCGCAGATGGGTCAAAGTTGGCATTTATTGGGTCGCCTTTGGGAGGCTGTATCTTTTGAACGGTGATAGCTAGGACTCTGGTTGTTTCAGCAAAACGTAGCTCTCAATGCGCTCTACATCGACTTTTTCAAAACCCATTTTCGGAAATTTTCATTTGAAATCACAAAAATGCAAATATCTCGCTAAATATTGAGCGCAGATGGGTCAAAGTTGGCATTTATTGGGTCGCCTTTGGGAGGCTGTATCTTTTGAAGGGTGATAGCTAGGTTTCTGGTTCTTTCAGCAAAACGTAGCTCTCAATGCGCTCTACATCGACTTTTTCAAAACCCATTTTCGGAAATTTTCATTTGAAATCACAAAAATGCAAATATCTCGTTAAATATTGAGCGCAGATGGGTCAAAGTTGGCATTTATTGGGTCGCCTTTGGGAGGCTGTATCTTTTGAACGGCGATAGCTAGGACTCTGGTTCTTTCAGCAAAACGTTGCTCTCAATGCGCTCTACATCGACTTTTTCAAAACCCATTTTCGGAAATTTTCATTTGAAATCACAAAAATGCAAATATCTCGCTAAATATTGAGCGCAGATGGGTCAAAGTTGGCATTTATTGGGTCGCCTTTGGGAGGCTGTATCTTTTGAACGGCGATAGCTAGGACTCTGGTTCTTTCAGCAAAACGTAGCTCTCAATGCGCTCTACATCGACTTTTTCAAAACCCATTTTCGGAAATTTTCATTTGAAATCACAAAAATGCAAATATCTCGTTAAATATTGAGCGCAGATGGGTCAAAGTTGGCATTTATTGGGTCGCCTTTGGGAGGCTGTATCTTTTGAAGGGTGATAGCTAGGTTTCTGGTTCTTTCAGCAAAACTTAGCTCTCAATGCGCTCTACATCGACTTTTTCAAAACCCATTTTCGGAAATTTTCATTTGAAATCACAAAAATGCAAATATCTCGCTAAATATTGAGCGCAGATGGGTCAAAGTTGGCATTTATTGGGTCGCCTTTGGGAGGCTGTATCTTTTGAACGGCGATAGCTAGGACTCTGGTTCTTTCAGCAAAACGTAGCTCTCAATGCGCTCTACATCGACTTTTTCAAAACCCATTTTCGGAAATTTTCATTTGAAATCACAAAAATGCAAATATCTCGCTAAATATTGAGCGCAGATGGGTCAAAGTTGGCATTTATTGGGTCGCCTTTGGGAGGCTGTATCTTTTGAACGGTGATAGCTAGGACTCTGGTTGTTTCAGCAAAACGTAGCTCTCAATGCGCTCTACATCGACTTTTTCAAAACCCATTTTCGGAAATTTTCATTTGAAATCACAAAAATGCAAATATCTCGCTAAATATTGAGCGCAGATGGGTCAAAGTTGGCATTTATTGGGTCGCCTTTGGGAGGCTGTATCTTTTGAAGGGTGATAGCTAGGTTTCTGGTTCTTTCAGCAAAACGTAGCTCTCAATGCGCTCTACATCGACTTTTTCAAAACCCATTTTCGGAAATTTTCATTTGAAATCACAAAAATGCAAATATCTCGCTAAATATTGAGCGCAGATGGGTCAAAGTTGGCATTTATTGGGTCGCCTTTGGGAGGCTGTATCTTTTGAACGGCGATAGCTAGGACTCTGGTTCTTTCAGCAAAACGTAGCTCTCAATGCGCTCTACATCGACTTTTTCAAAACCCATTTTCGGAAATTTTCATTTGAAATCACAAAAATGCAAATATCTCGCTAAATATTGAGCGCAGATGGGTCAAAGTTGGCATTTATTGGGTCGCCTTTGGGAGGCTGTATCTTTTGAACGGCGATAGCTAGGACTCTGGTTCTTTCAGCAAAACGTAGCTCTCAATGCGCTCTACATCGACTTTTTCAAAACCCATTTTCGGAAATTTTCATTTGAAATCACAAAAATGCAAATATCTCGCTAAATATTGAGCGCAGATGGGTCAAAGTTGGCATTTATTGGGTCGCCTTTGGGAGGCTGTATCTTTTGAACGGCGATAGCTAGGACTCTGGTTCTTTCAGCAAAACGTAGCTCTCAATGCGCTCTACATCGACTTTTTCAAAACCCATTTTCGGAAATTTTCATTTGAAATCACAAAAATGCAAATATCTCGCTAAATATTGAGCGCAGATGGGTCAAAGTTGGCATTTATTGGGTCGCCTTTGGGAGGCTGTATCTTTTGAAGGGTGATAGCTAGGTTTCTGGTTCTTTCAGCAAAACGTAGCTCTCAATGCGCTCTACATCGACTTTTTCAAAACCCATTTTCGGAAATTTTCATTTGAAATCACAAAAATGCAAATATCTCGTTAAATATTGAGCGCAGATGGGTCAAAGTTGGCATTTATTGGGTCGCCTTTGGGAGGCTGTATCTTTTGAACGGCGATAGCTAGGACTCTGGTTCTTTCAGCAAAACGTTGCTCTCAATGCGCTCTACATCGACTTTTTCAAAACCCATTTTCGGAAATTTTCATTTGAAATCACAAAAATGCAAATATCTCGCTAAATATTGAGCGCAGATGGGTCAAAGTTGGCATTTATTGGGTCGCCTTTGGGAGGCTGTATCTTTTGAACGGCGATAGCTAGGACTCTGGTTCTTTCAGCAAAACTTAGCTCTCAATGCGCTCTACATCGACTTTTTCAAAACCCATTTTCGGAAATTTTCATTTGAAATCACAAAAATGCAAATATCTCGCTAAATATTGAGCGCAGATGGGTCAAAGTTGGCATTTATTGGGTCGCCTTTGGGAGGCTGTATCTTTTGAACGGCGATAGCTAGGACTCTGGTTCTTTCAGCAAAACGTAGCTCTCAATGCGCTCTACATCGACTTTTTCAAAACCCATTTTCGGAAATTTTCATTTGAAATCACAAAAATGCAAATATCTCGCTAAATATTGAGCGCAGATGGGTCAAAGTTGGCATTTATTGGGTCGCCTT
Organism: Microchrysa polita; assembly: GCA_949715475.1. NCBI lineage: Eukaryota > Metazoa > Arthropoda > Insecta > Diptera > Stratiomyidae > Microchrysa > Microchrysa polita. Next base: position 9,772,165 of record OX454422.1, on the reverse strand, counting down.
TGGGAGGCTGTATCTTTTGAACGGCGATAGCTAGGACTCTGGTTCTTTCAGCAAAACGTAGCTCTCAATGCGCTCTACATCGACTTTTTCAAAACCCATTTTCGGAAATTTTCATTTGAAATCACAAAAATGCAAATATCTCGCTAAATATTGAGCGCAGATGGGTCAAAGTTGGCATTTATTGGGTCGCCTTTGGGAGGCTGTATCTTTTGAACGGCGATAGCTAGGACTCTGGTTCTTTCAGCAAAACGTAGCTCTCAATGCGCTCTACATCGACTTTTTCAAAACCCATTTTCGGAAATTTTCATTTGAAATCACAAAAATGCAAATATCTCGCTAAATATTGAGCGCAGATGGGTCAAAGTTGGCATTTATTGGGTCGCCTTTGGGAGGCTGTATCTTTTGAACGGCGATAGCTAGGACTCTGGTTCTTTCAGCAAAACTTAGCTCTCAATGCGCTCTACATCGACTTTTTCAAAACCCATTTTCGGAAATTTTCATTTGAAATCACAAAAATGCAAATATCTCGCTAAATATTGAGCGCAGATGGGTCAAAGTTGGCATTTATTGGGTCGCCTTTGGGAGGCTGTATCTTTTGAACGGCGATAGCTAGGACTCTGGTTCTTTCAGCAAAACGTAGCTCTCAATGCGCTCTACATCGACTTTTTCAAAACCCATTTTCGGAAATTTTCATTTGAAATCACAAAAATGCAAATATCTCGCTAAATATTGAGCGCAGATGGGTCAAAGTTGGCATTTATTGGGTCGCCTTTGGGAGGCTGTATCTTTTGAACGGTGATAGCTAGGACTCTGGTTGTTTCAGCAAAACGTAGCTCTCAATGCGCTCTACATCGACTTTTTCAAAACCCATTTTCGGAAATTTTCATTTGAAATCACAAAAATGCAAATATCTCGCTAAATATTGAGCGCAGATGGGTCAAAGTTGGCATTTATTGGGTCGCCTTTGGGAGGCTGTATCTTTTGAAGGGTGATAGCTAGGTTTCTGGTTCTTTCAGCAAAACGTAGCTCTCAATGCGCTCTACATCGACTTTTTCAAAACCCATTTTCGGAAATTTTCATTTGAAATCACAAAAATGCAAATATCTCGTTAAATATTGAGCGCAGATGGGTCAAAGTTGGCATTTATTGGGTCGCCTTTGGGAGGCTGTATCTTTTGAACGGCGATAGCTAGGACTCTGGTTCTTTCAGCAAAACGTTGCTCTCAATGCGCTCTACATCGACTTTTTCAAAACCCATTTTCGGAAATTTTCATTTGAAATCACAAAAATGCAAATATCTCGCTAAATATTGAGCGCAGATGGGTCAAAGTTGGCATTTATTGGGTCGCCTTTGGGAGGCTGTATCTTTTGAACGGCGATAGCTAGGACTCTGGTTCTTTCAGCAAAACGTTGCTCTCAATGCGCTCTACATCGACTTTTTCAAAACCCATTTTCGGAAATTTTCATTTGAAATCACAAAAATGCAAATATCTCGCTAAATATTGAGCGCAGATGGGTCAAAGTTGGCATTTATTGGGTCGCCTTTGGGAGGCTGTATCTTTTGAACGGCGATAGCTAGGACTCTGGTTCTTTCAGCAAAACGTAGCTCTCAATGCGCTCTACATCGACTTTTTCAAAACCCATTTTCGGAAATTTTCATTTGAAATCACAAAAATGCAAATATCTCGCTAAATATTGAGCGCAGATGGGTCAAAGTTGGCATTTATTGGGTCGCCTTTGGGAGGCTGTATCTTTTGAACGGCGATAGCTAGGACTCTGGTTCTTTCAGCAAAACGTAGCTCTCAATGCGCTCTACATCGACTTTTTCAAAACCCATTTTCGGAAATTTTCATTTGAAATCACAAAAATGCAAATATCTCGCTAAATATTGAGCGCAGATGGGTCAAAGTTGGCATTTATTGGGTCGCCTTTGGGAGGCTGTATCTTTTGAACGGTGATAGCTAGGACTCTGGTTGTTTCAGCAAAACGTAGCTCTCAATGCGCTCTACATCGACTTTTTCAAAACCCATTTTCGGAAATTTTCATTTGAAATCACAAAAATGCAAATATCTCGCTAAATATTGAGCGCAGATGGGTCAAAGTTGGCATTTATTGGGTCGCCTTTGGGAGGCTGTATCTTTTGAAGGGTGATAGCTAGGTTTCTGGTTCTTTCAGCAAAACGTAGCTCTCAATGCGCTCTACATCGACTTTTTCAAAACCCATTTTCGGAAATTTTCATTTGAAATCACAAAAATGCAAATATCTCGCTAAATATTGAGCGCAGATGGGTCAAAGTTGGCATTTATTGGGTCGCCTTTGGGAGGCTGTATCTTTTGAACGGCGATAGCTAGGACTCTGGTTCTTTCAGCAAAACGTAGCTCTCAATGCGCTCTACATCGACTTTTTCAAAACCCATTTTCGGAAATTTTCATTTGAAATCACAAAAATGCAAATATCTCGCTAAATATTGAGCGCAGATGGGTCAAAGTTGGCATTTATTGGGTCGCCTTTGGGAGGCTGTATCTTTTGAACGGCGATAGCTAGGACTCTGGTTCTTTCAGCAAAACGTAGCTCTCAATGCGCTCTACATCGACTTTTTCAAAACCCATTTTCGGAAATTTTCATTTGAAATCACAAAAATGCAAATATCTCGCTAAATATTGAGCGCAGATGGGTCAAAGTTGGCATTTATTGGGTCGCCTTTGGGAGGCTGTATCTTTTGAACGGCGATAGCTAGGACTCTGGTTCTTTCAGCAAAACGTAGCTCTCAATGCGCTCTACATCGACTTTTTCAAAACCCATTTTCGGAAATTTTCATTTGAAATCACAAAAATGCAAATATCTCGCTAAATATTGAGCGCAGATGGGTCAAAGTTGGCATTTATTGGGTCGCCTTTGGGAGGCTGTATCTTTTGAACGGCGATAGCTAGGACTCTGGTTCTTTCAGCAAAACTTAGCTCTCAATGCGCTCTACATCGACTTTTTCAAAACCCATTTTCGGAAATTTTCATTTGAAATCACAAAAATGCAAATATCTCGCTAAATATTGAGCGCAGATGGGTCAAAGTTGGCATTTATTGGGTCGCCTTTGGGAGGCTGTATCTTTTGAACGGCGATAGCTAGGACTCTGGTTCTTTCAGCAAAACGTAGCTCTCAATGCGCTCTACATCGACTTTTTCAAAACCCATTTTCGGAAATTTTCATTTGAAATCACAAAAATGCAAATATCTCGCTAAATATTGAGCGCAGATGGGTCAAAGTTGGCATTTATTGGGTCGCCTTTGGGAGGCTGTATCTTTTGAACGGCGATAGCTAGGACTCTGGTTCTTTCAGCAAAACGTAGCTCTCAATGCGCTCTACATCGACTTTTTCAAAACCCATTTTCGGAAATTTTCATTTGAAATCACAAAAATGCAAATATCTCGCTAAATATTGAGCGCAGATGGGTCAAAGTTGGCATTTATTGGGTCGCCTTTGGGAGGCTGTATCTTTTGAACGGCGATAGCTAGGACTCTGGTTCTTTCAGCAAAACGTAGCTCTCAATGCGCTCTACATCGACTTTTTCAAAACCCATTTTCGGAAATTTTCATTTGAAATCACAAAAATGCAAATATCTCGCTAAATATTGAGCGCAGATGGGTCAAAGTTGGCATTTATTGGGTCGCCTTTGGGAGGCTGTATCTTTTGAACGGCGATAGCTAGGACTCTGGTTCTTTCAGCAAAACTTAGCTCTCAATGCGCTCTACATCGACTTTTTCAAAACCCATTTTCGGAAATTTTCATTTGAAATCACAAAAATGCAAATATCTCGCTAAATATTGAGCGCAGATGGGTCAAAGTTGGCATTTATTGGGTCGCCTTTGGGAGGCTGTATCTTTTGAACGGCGATAGCTAGGACTCTGGTTCTTTCAGCAAAACGTAGCTCTCAATGCGCTCTACATCGACTTTTTCAAAACCCATTTTCGGAAATTTTCATTTGAAATCACAAAAATGCAAATATCTCGCTAAATATTGAGCGCAGATGGGTCAAAGTTGGCATTTATTGGGTCGCCTTTGGGAGGCTGTATCTTTTGAACGGTGATAGCTAGGACTCTGGTTGTTTCAGCAAAACGTAGCTCTCAATGCGCTCTACATCGACTTTTTCAAAACCCATTTTCGGAAATTTTCATTTGAAATCACAAAAATGCAAATATCTCGCTAAATATTGAGCGCAGATGGGTCAAAGTTGGCATTTATTGGGTCGCCTTTGGGAGGCTGTATCTTTTGAACGGCGATAGCTAGGACTCTGGTTCTTTCAGCAAAACGTAGCTCTCAATGCGCTCTACATCGACTTTTTCAAAACCCATTTTCGGAAATTTTCATTTGAAATCACAAAAATGCAAATATCTCGCTAAATATTGAGCGCAGATGGGTCAAAGTTGGCATTTATTGGGTCGCGGAGGCTGTATCTTTTGAACGGCGATAGCTAGGACTCTGGTTCTTTCAGCAAAACGTAGCTCTCAATGCGCTCTACATCGACTTTTTCAAACCCATTTCGGAAATTTTCATTTGAAATCACAAAAATGCAAATATCTCGCTAAATATTGAGCGCAGATGGTCAAAGTTGGCATTTATTGGGTCGCCTTTGGAGGCTGTATCTTTTGAACGGCGATAGCTAGGACTCTGGTTCTTTCAGCAAAACGTAGCTCTCAATGCGCTCTACATCGACTTTTTCAAAACCCATTTTCGGAAATTTTCATTTGAAATCACAAAAATGCAAATATCTCGCTAAATATGGAGCGCAGATGGGTCAAAGTTGGCATTTATTGGGTCGCCTTTGGGAGGCTGTATCTTTTGAACGGCGATAGCTAGGACTCTGGTTCTTTCAGCAAAACGTAGCTCTCAATGCGCTCTACATCGACTTTTTCAAAACCCATTTTCGGAAATTTTCATTTGAAATCACAAAAATGCAAATATCTCGCTAAATATGGAGCGCAGATGGGTCAAAGTTGGCATTTATTGGGTCGCCTTTGGGAGGCTGTATCTTTTGAACGGCGATAGCTAGGACTCTGGTTCTTTCAGCAAAACGTAGCTCTCAATGCGCTCTACATCGACTTTTTCAAAACCCATTTTCGGAAATTTTCATTTGAAATCACAAAAATGCAAATATCTCGCTAAATATTGAGCGCAGATGGGTCAAAGTTGGCATTTATTGGGTCGCCTTTGGGAGGCTGTATCTTTTGAACGGCGATAGCTAGGACTCTGGTTCTTTCAGCAAAACGTAGCTCTCAATGCGCTCTACATCGACTTTTTCAAAACCCATTTTCGGAAATTTTCATTTGAAATCACAAAAATGCAAATATCTCGCTAAATATTGAGCGCAGATGGGTCAAAGTTGGCATTTATTGGGTCGCCTTTGGGAGGCTGTATCTTTTGAACGGCGATAGCTAGGACTCTGGTTCTTTCAGCAAAACGTAGCTCTCAATGCGCTCTACATCGACTTTTTCAAAACCCATTTTCGGAAATTTTCATTTGAAATCACAAAAATGCAAATATCTCGCTAAATATGGAGCGCAGATGGGTCAAAGTTGGCATTTATTGGGTCGCCTTTGGGAGGCTGTATCTTTTGAACGGCGATAGCTAGGACTCTGGTTCTTTCAGCAAAACGTAGCTCTCAATGCGCTCTACATCGACTTTTTCAAAACCCATTTTCGGAAATTTTCATTTGAAATCACAAAAATGCAAATATCTCGCTAAATATGGAGCGCAGATGGGTCAAAGTTGGCATTTATTGGGTCGCCTTTGGGAGGCTGTATCTTTTGAACGGCGATAGCTAGGACTCTGGTTCTTTCAGCAAAACGTAGCTCTCAATGCGCTCTACATCGACTTTTTCAAAACCCATTTTCGGAAATTTTCATTTGAAATCACAAAAATGCAAATATCTCGCTAATATTGAGCGCAGATGGGTCAAAGTTGGCATTTATTGGGTCGCCTTTGGGAGGCTGTATCTTTTGAACGGCGATAGCTAGGACTCTGGTTCTTTCAGCAAAACGTAGCTCTCAATGCGCTCTACATCGACTTTTTCAAAACCCATTTTCGGAAATTTTCATTTGAAATCACAAAAATGCAAATATCTCGCTAAATATGGAGCGCAGATGGGTCAAAGTTGGCATTTATTGGGTCGCCTTTGGGAGGCTGTATCTTTTGAACGGCGATAGCTAGGACTCTGGTTCTTTCAGCAAAACGTAGCTCTCAATGCGCTCTACATCGACTTTTTCAAAACCCATTTTCGGAAATTTTCATTTGAAATCACAAAAATGCAAATATCTCGCTAAATATTGAGCGCAGATGGGTCAAAGTTGGCATTTATTGGGTCGCCTTTGGGAGGCTGTATCTTTTGAACGGCGATAGCTAGGACTCTGGTTCTTTCAGCAAAACGTAGCTCTCAATGCGCTCTACATCGACTTTTTCAAAACCCATTTTCGGAAATTTTCATTTGAAATCACAAAAATGCAAATATCTCGCTAAATATTGAGCGCAGATGGGTCAAAGTTGGCATTTATTGGGTCGCCTTTGGGAGGCTGTATCTTTTGAACGGCGATAGCTAGGACTCTGGTTCTTTCAGCAAAACGTAGCTCTCAATGCGCTCTACATCGACTTTTTCAAAACCCATTTTCGGAAATTTTCATTTGAAATCACAAAAATGCAAATATCTCGCTAAATATTGAGCGCAGATGGGTCAAAGTTGGCATTTATTGGGTCGCCTTTGGGAGGCTGTATCTTTTGAACGGCGATAGCTAGGACTCTGGTTCTTTCAGCAAAACGTAGCTCTCAATGCGCTCTACATCGACTTTTTCAAAACCCATTTTCGGAAATTTTCATTTGAAATCACAAAAATGCAAATATCTCGCTAAATATTGAGCGCAGATGGGTCAAAGTTGGCATTTATTGGGTCGCCTTTGGGAGGCTGTATCTTTTGAACGGCGATAGCTAGGACTCTGGTTCTTTCAGCAAAACGTAGCTCTCAATGCGCTCTACATCGACTTTTTCAAACCCATTTTCGGAAATTTTCATTTGAAATCACAAAAATGCAAATATCTCGCTAAATATTGAGCGCAGATGGGTCAAAGTTGGCATTTATTGGGTCGCCTTTGGGAGGCTGTATCTTTTGAACGGCGATAGCTAGGACTCTGGTTCTTTCAGCAAAACGTAGCTCTCAATGCGCTCTACATCGACTTTTTCAAAACCCATTTCGGAAATTTTCATTTGAAATCACAAAAATGCAAATATCTCGCTAAATATTGAGCGCAGATGGGTCAAAGTTGGCATTTATTGGGTCGCCTTTGGAGGCTGTATCTTTTGAACGGCGATAGCTAGGACTCTGGTTCTTTCAGCAAAACGTAGCTCTCAATGCGCTCTACATCGACTTTTTCAAAACCCATTTCGGAAATTTTCATTTGAAATCACAAAAATGCAAATATCTCGCTAAATATTGAGCGCAGATGGGTCAAAGTTGGCATTTATTGGGTCGCCTTTGGGAGGCTGTATCTTTTGAAAGGCGATAGCTAGGACTCTGGTTCTTTCAGCAAAACGTAGCTCTCAATGCGCTCTACATCGACTTTTTCAAAACCCATTTTCGGAAATTTTCATTTGAAATCACAAAAATGCAAATATCTCGCTAAATATTGAGCGCAGATGGGTCAAAGTTGGCATTTATTGGGTCGCCTTTGGGAGGCTGTATCTTTTGAACGGCGATAGCTAGGACTCTGGTTCTTTCAGCAAAACGTAGCTCTCAATGCGCTCTACATCGACTTTTTCAAAACCCATTTTCGGAAATTTTCATTTGAAATCACAAAATGCAAATATCTCGCTAAATATTGAGCGCAGATGGGTCAAAGTTGGCATTTATTGGGTCGCCTTTGGGAGGCTGTATCTTTTGAACGGCGATAGCTAGGACTCTGGTTCTTTCAGCAAAACGTAGCTCTCAATGCGCTCTACATCGACTTTTTCAAAACCCATTTTCGGAAATTTTCATTTGAAATCACAAAAATGCAAATATCTCGCTAAATATTGAGCGCAGATGGGTCAAAGTTGGCATTTATTGGGTCGCCTTTGGGAGGCTGTATCTTTTGAACGGCGATAGCTAGGACTCTGGTTCTTTCAGCAAAACGTAGCTCTCAATGCGCTCTACATCGACTTTTTCAAAACCCATTTTCGGAAATTTTCATTTGAAATCACAAAAATGCAAATATCTCGCTAAATATTGAGCGCAGATGGGTCAAAGTTGGCATTTATTGGGTCGCCTTTGGGAGGCTGTATCTTTTGAACGGCGATAGCTAGGACTCTGGTTCTTTCAGCAAAACGTAGCTCTCAATGCGCTCTACATCGACTTTTTCAAAACCCATTTTCGGAAATTTTCATTTGAAATCACAAAAATGCAAATATCTCGCTAAATATTGAGCGCAGATGGGTCAAAGTTGGCATTTATTGGGTCGCCTTTGGGAGGCTGTATCTTTTGAACGGCGATAGCTAGGACTCTGGTTCTTTCAGCAAAACGTAGCTCTCAATGCGCTCTACATCGACTTTTTCAAAACCCATTTTCGGAAATTTTCATTTGAAATCACAAAAATGCAAATATCTCGCTAAATATTGAGCGCAGATGGGTCAAAGTTGGCATTTATTGGGTCGCCTTTGGGAGGCTGTATCTTTTGAACGGCGATAGCTAGGACTCTGGTTCTTTCAGCAAAACGTAGCTCTCAATGCGCTCTACATCGACTTTTTCAAAACCCATTTTCGGAAATTTTCATTTGAAATCACAAAAATGCAAATATCTCGCTAAATATTGAGCGCAGATGGGTCAAAGTTGGCATTTATTGGGTCGCCTTTGGGAGGCTGTATCTTTTGAACGGCGATAGCTAGGACTCTGGTTCTTTCAGCAAAACGTAGCTCTCAATGCGCTCTACATCGACTTTTTCAAAACCCATTTTCGGAAATTTTCATTTGAAATCACAAAAATGCAAATATCTCGCTAAATATTGAGCGCAGATGGGTCAAAGTTGGCATTTATTGGGTCGCCTTTGGGAGGCTGTATCTTTTGAACGGCGATAGCTAGGACTCTGGTTCTTTCAGCAAAACGTAGCTCTCAATGCGCTCTACATCGACTTTTTCAAAACCCATTTTCGGAAATTTTCATTTGAAATCACAAAAATGCAAATATCTCGCTAAATATTGAGCGCAGATGGGTCAAAGTTGGCATTTATTGGGTCGCCTTTGGGAGGCTGTATCTTTTGAACGGCGATAGCTAGGACTCTGGTTCTTTCAGCAAAACGTAGCTCTCAATGCGCTCTACATCGACTTTTTCAAAACCCATTTTCGGAAATTTTCATTTGAAATCACAAAAATGCAAATATCTCGCTAAATATTGAGCGCAGATGGGTCAAAGTTGGCATTTATTGGGTCGCCTTTGGGAGGCTGTATCTTTTGAACGGCGATAGCTAGGACTCTGGTTCTTTCAGCAAAACGTAGCTCTCAATGCGCTCTACATCGACTTTTTCAAAACCCATTTTCGGAAATTTTCATTTGAAATCACAAAAATGCAAATATCTCGCTAAATATTGAGCGCAGATGGGTCAAAGTTGGCATTTATTGGGTCGCCTTTGGGAGGCTGTATCTTTTGAACGGCGATAGCTAGGACTCTGGTTCTTTCAGCAAAACGTAGCTCTCAATGCGCTCTACATCGACTTTTTCAAAACCCATTTTCGGAAATTTTCATTTGAAATCACAAAAATGCAAATATCTCGCTAAATATTGAGCGCAGATGGGTCAAAGTTGGCATTTAGGTCGCCTTTGGGAGGCTGTATCTTTTGAACGGCGATAGCTAGGACTCTGGTTCTTTCAGCAAAACGTAGCTCTCAATGCGCTCTACATCGACTTTTTCAAAACCCATTTTCGGAAATTTTCATTTGAAATCACAAAAATGCAAATATCTCGCTAAATATTGAGCGCAGATGGGTCAAAGTTGGCATTTATTGGGTCGCCTTTGGGAGGCTGTATCTTTTGAACGGCGATAGCTAGGACTCTGGTTCTTTCAGCAAAACGTAGCTCTCAATGCGCTCTACATCGACTTTTTCAAAACCCATTTCCGGAAATTTTCATTTGAAATCACAAAAATGCAAATATCTCGCTAAATATTGAGCGCAGATGGGTCAAAGTTGGCATTTATTGGGTCGCCTTTGGGAGGCTGTATCTTTTGAACGGCGATAGCTAGGACTCTGGTTCTTTCAGCAAAACGTAGCTCTCAATGCGCTCTACATCGACTTTTTCAAAACCCATTTCCGGAAATTTTCATTTGAAATCACAAAAATGCAAATATCTCGCTAAATATTGAGCGCAGATGGGTCAAAGTTGGCATTTATTGGGTCGCCTTTGGGAGGCTGTATCTTTTGAACGGCGATAGCTAGGACTCTGGTTCTTTCAGCAAAACGTAGCTCTCAATGCGCTCTACATCGACTTTTTCAAAACCCATTTTCGGAAATTTTCGTTTGAAATCACAAAAATGCAAATATCTCGCTAAATATTGAGCGCAGATGGGTCAAAGTTGGCATTTATTGGGTCGCCTTTGGGAGGCTGTATCTTTTGAACGGCGATAGCTAGGACTCTGGTTCTTTCAGCAAAACGTAGCTCTCAATGCGCTCTACATCGACTTTTTCAAAACCCATTTCCGGAAATTTTCATTTGAAATCACAAAAATGCAAATATCTCGCTAAATATTGAGCGCAGACGGGTCAAAGTTGGCATTTATTGGGTCGCCTTTGGGAAGCTGTATCTTTTGAACGGTGATAGCTAGGACTCTGGTTGTTGCGGCAAAACGTAGCTCTCAATGCGCTCTACATCGACTTTTTCAAAACCCATTTTCGGAAATTTTCATTTGAAATCACAAAAATGCAAATATCTCGCTAAATATTGAGCGCAGATGGGTCAAAGTTGGCATTTATTGGGTCGCCTTTGGGAGGCTGTATCTTTTGAACGGCGATAGCTAGGACTCTGGTTCTTTCAGCAAAACGTAGCTCTCAATGCGCTCTACATCGACTTTTTCAAAACCCATTTTCGGAAATTTTCATTTGAAATCACAAAAATGCAAATATCTCGCTAATATTGAGCGCAGATGGTTCAAAGTTGGCATTTATTGGGTCGCCTTTGGGAGGCTGTATCTTTTGAACGGCGATAGCTAGGACTCTGGTTCTTTCAGCAAAACGTAGCTCTCAATGCGCTCTACATCGACTTTTTCAAAACCCATTTCCGGAAATTTTCATTTGAAATCACAAAAATGCAAATATCTCGCTAAATATTGAGCGCAGACGGGTCAAAGTTGGCATTTATTGGGTCGCCTTTGGGAAGCTGTATCTTTTGAACGGTGATAGCTAGGACTCTGGTTGTTGCGGCAAAACGTAGCTCTCAATGCGCTCTACATCGACTTTTTCAAAACCCATTTTCGGAAATTTTCATTTGAAATCACAAAAATGCAAATATCTCGCTAAATATTGAGCGCAGATGGTTCAAAGTTGGCATTTATTGGGTCGCCTTTGGGAGGCTGTATCTTTTGAACGGCGATAGCTAGGACTCTGGTTCTTTCAGCAAAACGTAGCTCTCAATGCGCTCTACATCGACTTTTTCAAAACCCATTTCCGGAAATTTTCATTTGAAATCACAAAAATGCAAATATCTCGCTAAATATTGAGCGCAGACGGGTCAAAGTTGGCATTTATTGGGTCGCCTTTGGGAAGCTGTATCTTTTGAACGGTGATAGCTAGGACTCTGGTTGTTGCGGCAAAACGTAGCTCTCAATGCGCTCTACATCGACTTTTTCAAAACCCATTTTCGGAAATTTTCATTTGAAATCACAAAAATGCAAATATCTCGCTAAATATTGAGCGCAGATGGGTCAAAGTTGGCATTTATTGGGTCGCCTTTGGGAGGCTGTATCTTTTGAACGGCGATAGCTAGGACTCTGGTTCTTTCAGCAAAACGTAGCTCTCAATGCGCTCTACATCGACTTTTTCAAAACCCATTTTCGGAAATTTTCATTTGAAATCACAAAAATGCAAATATCTCGCTAATATTGAGCGCAGATGGTTCAAAGTTGGCATTTATTGGGTCGCCTTTGGGAGGCTGTATCTTTTGAACGGCGATAGCTAGGACTCTGGTTCTTTCAGCAAAACGTAGCTCTCAATGCGCTCTACATCGACTTTTTCAAAACCCATTTCCGGAAATTTTCATTTGAAATCACAAAAATGCAAATATCTCGCTAAATATTGAGCGCAGACGGGTCAAAGTTGGCATTTATTGGGTCGCCTTTGGGAAGCTGTATCTTTTGAACGGTGATAGCTAGGACTCTGGTTGTTGCGGCAAAACGTAGCTCTCAATGCGCTCTACATCGACTTTTTCAAAACCCATTTTCGGAAATTTTCATTTGAAATCACAAAAATGCAAATATCTCGCTAAATATTGAGCGCAGATGGTTCAAAGTTGGCATTTATTGGGTCGCCTTTGGGAAGCTGTATCTTTTGAACGGTGATAGCTAGGACTCTGGTTGTTGCGGCAAAACGTAGCTCTCAATGCGCTCTACATCGACTTTTTCAAAACCCATTTTCGGAAATTTTCATTTGAAATCACAAAAATGCAAATATCTCGCTAAATATTGAGCGCAGATGGGTCAAAGTTGGCATTTATTGGGTCGCCTTTGGGAGGCTGTATCTTTTGAACGGCGATAGCTAGGACTCTGGTTCTTTCAGCAAAACGTAGCTCTCAATGCGCTCTACATCGACTTTTTCAAAACCCATTTCCGGAAATTTTCATTTGAAATCACAAAAATGCAAATATCTCGCTAAATATTGAGCGTAGATGAGGCATTTATTGGGTCGCCTTTGGGAGGCTGTATCTTTTGAACGGTGATAGCTAGGACTCTGGTTCTTTCAGCAAAACGTAGCTCTCAATGCGCTCTACATCGACTTTTTGAAAACCCATTTTCGAAAATTTTCATTTGACATTACAAAAATGCAAATATCTCGCTAAATATTGAGCGTAGATGGGTCAAAGTTGGCATCTATTGGGTCGCCTTTGGACGGCTGTATCTTTTGAACGGTGATAGCTAGGACTCTGGTTCTTTCAGCAAAACGTAGCTCTCAATGCGCTCTACCTCGACTTTTTCAAAACCCATTTTCGGAAATTTTCATTTGAAATCACAAAAATGCAAATATCTCGCTAAATATTGAGCGCAGATGGGTCAAAGTTGGCATTTATTGGGTCGCCTTTGGGAGGCTGTATCTTTTGAACGGCGATAGCTAGGACTCTGGTTCTTTCAGCAAAACGTAGCTCTCAATGCGCTCTACATCGACTTTTTCAAAACCCATTTTCGGAAATTTTCATTTGAAATCACAAAAATGCAAATATCTCGCTAAATATTGAGCGTAGATGAGGCATTTATTGGCATTTATTGGGACGCCTTTGGGAGGCTGTATCTTTTGAACGGCGATAGCTAGGACTCTGGTTCTTTCAGCAAAACGTAGCTCTCAATGCGCTCCACATCGACTTTTTCAAAACCCATTTTCGGAAATTTTCATTTGAAATCACAAAAATGCAAATATCTCGCTAAATATTGAGCGTAGATGAGGCATTTATTGGCATTTATTGGGACGCCTTTGGGAGGCTGTATCTTTTGAACGGTGATAGCTAGGACTCTGGTTCTTTCAGCAAAACGTAGCTCTCAATGCGCTCTACATCGACTTTTTGAAAACCCATTTTCGAAAATTTTCATTTGACATTACAAAAATGCAAATATCTCGCTAAATATTGAGCGTAGATGGGTCAAAGTTGGCATCTATTGGGTCGCCTTTGGACGGCTGTATCTTTTGAACGGTGATAGCTAGGACTCTGGTTCTTTCAGCAAAACGTAGCTCTCAATGCGCTCTACCTCGACTTTTTCAAAACCCATTTTCGGAAATTTTCATTTGAAATCACAAAAATGCAAATATCTCGCTAAATATTGAGCGCAGATGGGTCAAAGTTGGCATTTATTGGGTCGCCTTTGGGAGGCTGTATCTTTTGAACGGCGATAGCTAGGACTCTGGTTCTTTCAGCAAAACGTAGCTCTCAATGCGCTCTACATCGACTTTTTCAAAACCCATTTTCGGAAATTTTCATTTGAAATCACAAAAATGCAAATATCTCGCTAAATATTGAGCGTAGATGAGGCATTTATTGGGTCGCCTTTGGGAGGCTGTATCTTTTGAACGGTGATAGCTAGGACTCTGATTCTTTCAGCAAAACGTAGCTCTCAATGCGCTCTACATCGACTTTTTGAAAACCCATTTTCGAAAATTTTCATTTGACATTACAAAAATGCAAATATCTCGCTAAATATTGAGCGTAGATGGGTCAAAGTTGGCATCTATTGGGTCGCCTTTGGACGGCTGTATCTTTTGAACGGTGATAGCTAGGACTCTGGTTCTTTCAGCAAAACGTAGCTCTCAATGCGCTCTACCTCGACTTTTTCAAAACCCATTTTCGGAAATTTTCATTTGAAATCACAAAAATGCAAATATCTCGCTAAATATTGAGCGCAGATGGGTCAAAGTTGGCATTTATTGGGTCGCCTTTGGGAGGCTGTATCTTTTGAACGGCGATAGCTAGGACTCTGGTTCTTTCAGCAAAACGTAGCTCTCAATGCGCTCCACATCGACTTTTTCAAAACCCATTTTCGGAAATTTTCATTTGAAATCACAAAAATGCAAATATCTCGCTAAATATTGAGCGCAGATGGGTCAAAGTTGGCATTTATTGGGTCGCCTTTGGGAGGCTGTATCTTTTGAACGGTGATAGCTGGGACTCTGGTTTTTGACGTAAAACGTAACTCTCAACGCGCTCTACATCGACTTTTTCCAATATAAGAAATAAATAGAAACAAATTTGAATCTAAATGCTGCGACAAAATGTCAGTTACAGATTACAAATTTTAAATTGTCCTGTAAATCGATTGCGGTCGCCTCTAGCGGTTTCGGGGAGAACTTCTTCATAATTTACCCAATATCATTCAACTGTCAAATTGTCGCCGTTATTTCTGCGGCGAACTCATTTATACTGCCATAAGGCAAGGCATGCGCATAATCCGTATTATCGCGTCAAAGATTATATATCTGTGTGAATTGATTGGATTCTATCGGATAGAACCAGTGTTTCGACTTTTCCGCTTTTGTGGTCGATTACTACCACTGCAGAATATTGATAAATACTATTTGACAATGATATGGACTGCACGCGTGACACGTCAGCAACGTGGAGGGGTGTTTAGCATGTTTGGGCGAATTTGTCGCTCTGAATTTAGTATAATAAATGAAATGAATTTAAATTACATTACAAAAAGAGATAAATGCGGCTAAAAAGTATTATTACTCGAAATTAATGAACATTTGGAAAGCTCCTCAAAAAATAAGTCGAAACACTGCAGAGAGCTATGCTTGTGTGACAATTTTGAAGGGGTGAACTCGCCGCCGCCGTGTAACGTAATTGCATCTTTTGGCATTGGCACTGTTTTTGTTTTGGGGGCCACTCGGCGTCGGTTCATCTATTTTTCCATCATTTTCCATCTTATATGGGGGGACAGCTGGTATACGGACGGGCAGCATTTATGACTCTCCACGATTAGAGCGAACTACTCGTATAAGCTTGCTCGCCTCCATCTGGCCGTAGTAGTCACAACCCACTGCACAGTCCCCCTCCCCATTCGCGAGTTGTATTCAAGCAGAAAGAAAAATTATTTGTTTTGATTTTCACTAAGAGATTGTACACTCGGCGAATATGCTGTAGTGTAGCTACATTTTTCCATATTGCGGACTTTGTGTGTATCTTTCATATGGCGTACGGCGGCCGCGGTGTTTTCACGATAAATATCCACACACGCGGTGCAATAGTAGAGTAGAGCGGTCTTCGGGGTAGTTGTTCACATTCAGATTATTTTATTAATTTCAAAGTAGTTTCTTTTCGTTTTTTGCTCTCCGCAACACCACTTTTTCCTATTGTTGTGCGGCGCAGATAGAGAGAGAGAGAGCTCGCGGGCTCGCGACTATGAATTATTATAAGTTTTTTTCTGTTAAATGTTTTGCTGATGGTATTGAATGGAAAGTGACCAACAACACCATATTCACATGATAGAGCGCGGTGGCGGTGTAGTCCAGTCAGTCAGGTCAGCCATCGAGCCGTAATATAGAGCCGTCCCGTAATCTCGTAATAAATAGTTTTTTTTTTTATTGCCGCCAGTCAAGTGTGTCCAATGTTCGGTTAAGTTTTCATATTATAAAAATGTTGCAATAGTGTACATATGAAACAAAAACAAAAAAAAGTATTTCATCGAACCGAACCGTGTATACTGTACATACATATGTGGGGGGTGAGTTTCAGTGTTGTGTGTAATAAATCGTTTCTGGTGGCTCATACAATAATTTATCATTATAGTGACCGCGCTGCAGTGCTATACGTATATCGCGTCCGCGTTTAAACATACAAATTTGTGAATATTTGATAAAATTTTTCAAAAAAAAATTACGAATAGTGCAAAAAACATCAATAAATCAAAATGACATCCAAAAAGCATCGCCTGAATTTGGGTAAACTGTCATCGGGTCCGTCAACATCATCCTCATCACGTCCCTCATCGCCATCGACACTCCTGATGGCCACCGCCGGAAATTCGGTCCATCATAACAATAATAGTGGCAGTCGTCCAGCATCCGTTTCGCCATCTAAACAGTCGACGAGCGCAGGTGGTGGAGGAGACGGTGGTGGTGGTGGCGGCGGTGGATCGTCTAACGTAACCGATAACGAGGACGACGAGGTATGTCCTGAAGAAACTGAAAAACTTAAATTAATTCAATGTTCTAGCTAGATTATGTCCTTTTGTGTGTTTTTGCTTTATTTCATTTGTCAATGTTTTGGTGTTTTGCGTTAGCCTTAAAATTACAAAAACAAAAAAACATGCAGACATATTAGTTCACACAATCATCCTTTTAACCACCAGGCAACCAACCCACCCCCTTCCTTCATTGCCCTTTACATCGCCACCATTTGTTCTTGCGCACTTGTCGGGAGGACCTTATAACTGTCAAAAGTGAAATAAATCGATAGTTTTGCATGAAATTTGAAAGGTCAATAATGGGGGAATCCCCTTATTAAAAATGATATGAAAAGGAGGGAATACGAGTAGAGAGCTGGGGAGTGTATCGTTGTAAATAGTTCGGTTCAAGTTCTTACTATCTGTATGTTTGAAGATAATTTTCATAGAATTTTGTATAGACTAGAACCCAGTTTTCGGTTACTTTTTATGTTAAAAATAATGTTAACCCTCATGGAGCGGCATAGCTAAAAATTTGTTATGTTTTCTTTATATGCGTGAATTTTTGTCGTATAGGTCCGAACTGTCGTTAACTTTCTGGTATCTCTACGATATTTGAATAGAATATGTGCACCCAATTCCAATAAAAAAAATTTACTGCCCATCTCTAAGATATGGCGACAAATTCGTATTCTATTCACTTTTAAGCCTACAATGCTTCAAACGTGCAGCTTCAGATATTTTGTTTGAAAGAAATTTGAAAAGATTTTAAAAGAAATCGCTAGCTTCATTGTTTCAGGGCTTATCGTGCAGACGGACAGACAGACAGACAGACATGGCTTGTTCGCATCAGGGACCGATTCTAATCATATTATGGAAGAAAGTCGTGTTAGTTAAGGTGGTATTACACTATCAAATAAAGTTTGTCCAGTGGGTCACACAAAATTTGTCCAACTTTTGCAATGACCAAAAGTGTTTTTCGAGACCTATTACACTATGGGACAAACAAATGACCAATTGGTTTTGGCCAATGACGTAGTCAGTCGGGTTTCAACTCAGTTGTTTGACCGATGCAAATTTACCCATCACACTAGTATGACCGTTTCAGAAAAAAAATGACCAAGGCTAACTTAGCTCCAATATGTATTTAGAGTGGTTATTGTGCATTGTTTCATTTCTTTATCGAATTTGCAAAGATGTTTAGTTGAATAAATGTTTGTTCTGTAAAAAATCAGTTTAATTTTGCTTGAAGGCGCAATCTTGCCTCTTGCTATTTAAAATGCTCTTTCAAATTTAAGAAGACCGGAAGAATGAAAAGTAAGGGGGAAGATAAAGGTTGAAAGGCTTCGGCTAATTCCTATATCTTCTTCAGTTGTGGCATAACTGCGGACCCTTAGCTATGCAGGAGGAGTTTCATAGGAAAAGGACTTCGGCCAATTCCTATGTCTCTCTACGGGGCGTTACTTTCCCGCATTATCCGAGTAACCGCTGCGCCTGAGTGCTGCATTAACATCTGCAGCGTCTCAGGTTACTTAACGTGATAGGTGACAGAAAACATTTAAGTCAACCACTAAAGCAGCATCTTCGAGGCATGCCCATGATGGCCTTTACTCAACGATTAAACCCTATCATGGTTTAGCGATGTGCCGACAACTCATCCTAAGAAAAACTTCAAGTCAAGAAACCTGAAACAAAAGCCTCGGATTGGACGGATACAAAACAACGAAGACCCCGCAAACGAACAACTGATTACTCTTTCGGGTCCTGGAATGTACGCTCCCTGAATAGACCGGGGGCCTTAAGGGCCCTCCTGGATCAGGTAGAACAATACAAGCTGAGCATAGTTGCAATCCAGGAAACTAAATGGCTCAAAAGCGAGATTAACGACCTCAATTCGCACACTATTTTTACGAGTGGTAAAGAGGAGGGCAACAAGGAGTTTGGAGTAGCTTTCATCGTGAATAAGCAGCTGAAGGACCACGTTATCGGCTTCAAACCCATCAACGAGCGGCTATGTGCGATCCGCATTAAGACCCGTTTCGCTAATCTCTGGCTCATTAATGCGCATGCCCCTACAGAAGTAAAAGAAGACGCGATTAAGGACGAGTTCTACAACGACCTAGAAACACTCTTCGACTCACTTCCATCAAACGACGTCAAGCTGCTGCTAGGAGACTTTAACGCCAAAGTCGGAAATGAAAGCTGGCATAGGGGAACTACTGGAGGTCATAGCCTCCACGAAGAAAACAACAACAACGGTCAGCGACTTATCGACTTCGCGAGCGGCAGAAACCTGGTAATAAGCTCTACATGCTTCCCTCATCGACGAATCCATAAACAGACCTGGAAGTCTCCAGATGAATACACCGTGAACCAGATCGACCACGTACTGACCAGCAAGAGATGGGCTTCTAATGTCCTAGATGTTCGATCCTATCGAGGAGCCAACTGTGACACCGATCACTATTTGGTGAAGACGACCTACAGGTGCAGAATCTCTTCGGTGCACCTAACGAGAATCAACCCTGCCAAGATCTTCGAGGTTGACAATTTGATTGATGATGCCACGGCGGCTGCGTATACAACAGCACTAGAGGAAAAACTGTCGCCCATGCTTGATGACATCAACAATTTAGGCATCCATGAGTTCTGGGAGGAGCTCAAAGACAGCATCAAGGGGGTCGCAGAAGAGGTCGTGGGCTATAAAGGCCGGCGCAGACGAGCAGACTGGTTCGACGAAGAATGCAGGGCCTCGATTGAGGCGAAAAATGAAGCCTATCGCCAATACACACAACGCGCATCCCGAGCCAAGAAAGAAAGATATAACGAGCTTCGGCGAGTATCTAATAAGTTAATTAGACGTAAGAAACGCAAACATTTTGACGAGCAGTTACAGCAAATAAACCAAAGATTAGCCAGTAAGAACATTAGACAGGCGTACAAACTTATTAATAATGTTAAGAACGGATATCAACCCAGGACAAGCCTATGTAAGGACAAGGATGGTAACATCATCAGCGACATCGAAAGCGTCAACAAACGATGGGCCTCGCATTTTGAAGAGCTCCTCAATGCACCATCAACATCCCCCGCGGAGCCAGCTCTTGAGCAGTTAGCCGAACCAGGCCCTCCCGTTCTACCCCCAACAGTAGAGGAGGTGAGTCTTGCCATACAGTCGCTTCAAAATAATAAAGCGCCCGGCGCTGACGAGATCCCAGCAGAACTGCTGAAGCATGGTGGAACGTGCCTGACCAACGCAATACATGTGCTACTGCTGAAAATATGGAACGACGAGGAAATCCCAGAAGATTGGCGCAAAAGCATAATCTGCCCAATCCACAAAAAGGGTGACAAGCTGAAGTGTGAGAATTACAGGGGCATATCATTAGTTTGTACGGCCTATAAGATATTATCTAAAATTCTTGAAAAGAGAATTAATCCGTACGCAGAACGAATCATTGGCGAGTATCAAGGCGGCTTCAGACCTGGTCGATCAACGACCGATCAGCTTTTCACAGTGAAGCTACTACTCCAAAAGTGCTGGGAATATAACATCGACGTATACCAAATCTTTGTCGACTTCAAGCAGGCATACGACAGTATCGATCGAAGTGTACTGTACAACATTATGCTGAATTTTGGTATACCGGCAAAGTTAGTGCGACTCACAAGGATGACGATGACTAATACCGTCTCGCAGGTCAGAGTGCAGAATCGACTCACTGACCTATTTGAAACTCGTACTGGACTCAAGCAGGGCGACGGGCTGGCGCCGACGCTCTTCAACCTTGCTTTGGAGTATGTAATTCGAGCCATGAATATGGACAGCAGCGGAACGCTACTCATCAAGTCGACTCAATTAGTAGCGTACGCCGACGATATCAACATCATGTCTCGAAGGTTGGGTGATGCAGAAAGCCTTCTGCATAACCTCAATAACGCCGCAAAGGAAGTTGGACTACATATCAACGAAAGCAAAACAAAGGCCATGATGCAATCGAAAACAAGGACGCCAGCAAATTCAAGCATCACAGTGGGGGACCTTAATATCGAGTATGTAGACAACTTCAACTATCTGGGTTGTAACTTATCAAAGGACGCCAACGAAACCGACGAAATTAAGCGACGGATACAACTAGCCAATAAGACATATTTCTCGGTCCTCCCTATAATTAATTCGAAACTTGCGCACAGGAACACGAAGCTCCGCGTGTACAAAACGATCATCCGACCCGTGCTATGTTATGGCTGCGAAACATGGACCCTCACCCAAGCCTCCGAAATTTTGCTAGACCGATTCGAACGAAAGGTCCTTCGGCGAATTTTCGGGGCCGTTCGCGATCGAGACCAATGGCGTAACCGGTACAACCATGAGTTGTATCAATTGTACGATGAGCTGGAAGTATCGAAAATCGTGAAGCTTCAACGTTTGCAATGGGCGGGGCATGTACAACGGATGGACGATAATCGCATGCCAAAGAAAGTGATGAACGCACAACGAATTGACGGAGCGAGGTTGCGTGGACGACCGAGAGCTCGCTGGGAGAACTCCGTAGGTGAAGACGCCCAACAGCTGCTGGGCTTCCGAAACTGGAGGACGAGGTCACGTAACCGCGACAATTGGAGGTCAACGATTCAGGCGGCCAAGGCCCGACGTCGGGCTATCGTGCCACATTGATGATGATGATGATGGAAGAATGAAAAGAATGTTAGAATCAAAAAGGGGTGTATGGAGAACTTAGAAAAATTTGAGTAGCAGCTACCTCTTTTTACAAATTTTCTGTGTGTTTCATGCAGGGGAGTACTCAAGAAAATATTTCGAAAGGGATTTAGGAATAAGGTTGACGGTGCTCATATTTTATAACTACTTAGTGTATCCAAATCACTGAGTTTATACTAAAGAACACTGGGAAATTATCGTGAGAGTTAAAGGGACCATCAGATTTTTGAACCTCCAAAAAATGTTCTCCGCATTCTTGTTTGTAGCTTGAATAATATGGTCCTCTTTTATTTCTAAAGAAAATATAATCTTTTAGTCACTAATCATCTAAAATTGCGGAAAGACACATTCAAAATTGACTGCGGATCTCAAGCTACTGGAAAAATTGAGAAACACCGGAGATTAGTTTCAGTTGTCCTACTTCTCACCTGAGAGTCCCTACAATCAATCTTTGTCTAATGATCAGCCTTGGTTCATAATAAAATTCTGAAAGTAATTACATGATAATTTTTGTGAAAGAAGAAACAGAAGAAACTGTCAGTTAAGTTGCTACAGATTACTCGTATGCCGGGCTCGAAACTTGGACATTGTGCTTTTGAAGTTGCTGTGCGTGTTTCTGAGAGGTGGGAACCCCCAAAACCTTATGTAGGATCGCCACTAGTTTCAAGTCATTTATTGTGAGTCCGTTCGGCCATGTACAAAATCAAACTGCCACCCTGAACGGGAACGTTTTTATCGTGACTTTAAAAGCGACAGCGATAGTTTCATATCTCCGATTTATTGCCAATATCTAGTAGTAAAGATACAATATCTAACAGTTGCCTAAAGGTAAAACCAAATTTACAAATAAATCAATATTTTTCGCCCTTCTTTAAATTTTTTCTACATTTTTTAATGGGAAATATGTACTGTGTTTCCACCAGAAAAAAAGATAAATTCACTTATAAATCGTGGGTTACTAATTATTATTTGCAATTTAATTTATTGTTGACACTATGGCCAAGAGGTTCCACGTTGCTGAGAAAAACTTTTACAACCAGAAAAATTCGAGAAAATGATTGAAACGGCGTGCGTCTACCAACATTTTTTGGTAGAGATGAAATCGCCACTAGAGTTGTATCCTGAACACGCAGATTGTTCCAGTCGAAGCTATTACCGAGAGTTTACCAAAAACATTTTCTTCGGTGTAATTCAACGGATTAATTTAAGTTTTGAATTTTCGAATATCCCACAGTTTGCAGAAAAGTATAAATTGTCGCTATTTTTTATATTGATCATTGAATGCACCCAATCGAATCATTTCGTTTGACCACCATGGGTCACACCAAAATCTCGTAATTTTTGAATGACCGTATGACCAAAAACTGCAAAATAAAATTGACCAAGGCTGTGTTTTGTTATGACACTAAGGTCATATGTTTGACCCGAAATGAATGACCACGATTGTCATTCATTTTTGGTCAAACACATTTTTGGTCATTTATTTTGCTATTACACTAGTGGGCCAAATTTTTGCATCATTGGTCAAACTTTATTTGATTGTGTAATACCTCCTTTACACTATTTATAACTCGAGAACGGCTAGACCCATTTTCATGTTTTTGGGTTTGTTGGATTGGGCTCCGGCCGAAAAGCATAATAGCTATTCAACAAAATTCACAATGACCAAAAATTCACAATGAGATCATTTTCGCCAATTTGCACCACAATATTAGTCTCTACATCAAGTAACAGAACAAAATTCACAATGAACACACAGACAGTTAGTTTTCAGATAAATTTTCTGTATTTCTTGAACGAAATACCCCATTTCAGTAAGTTGACCCCACCGAATTGGTCTGCACAAGGCTTCAGCCTGAATAGCAGTATAACCATTGAAATATGCAGAAAATTGATCTGTATCATCAGTAAAAAACTACCTCCTATCAAAACTTTATTTATTTTTGAAATTACAAATTATATCGACTAAATTCTGAATGTAAAGTCGCGTTGTATGGTGCCACTATCCAAATAAACTTCATTCCGTTGTGTTAAAGTTATAAAGTCAGGGGAATATCTTTATAATATGTTTTATTATCAACAGGATATATATTCAACTAACAGGATAATATTTTTATATAATTTATTTTACATATGACTTCAATGAATACTATATAGTTTAAATATTAAACTCTAACACTTCCCCTCAATGTCTAGTTATTTCTTCTAATCCACGTTTTTCATTTGAAGTAAATATAGACATTGATTATGTTTCGGTGAAGGAAGTCCTTTGGTTAAAATATCCGCAGTCATATTTTCTGTACTGACATGACTAATTCGAATTATACCGTCTTCCAGTGCATTTCTTACAAAATGATGGCGTATGTCAATATGTTTTGTTCGAGAGTGATATATGGGATTTTGAGCGAGCTTTTGTGCTCCCATATTGTCGTTGAACACTTCCACGTCGGTCAAATCGTTAAGTCCCAGTTCTGTAACAAATTTCTTCAAATATATGCCTTCCTTTGTAGCTTCTGTGAGAGCCATATATTCAGCTTCTGTCGAAGATAACGCTACAGTTGGTTGCTTCTTTGATTCCCATGATATAGGGCCTCCACTTAACGTAAAAACATATCCGGTATAAGAACGTCTATCCACAGTGCAGCTTCCCCAGTCCGCGTCAACAAAACCACATATTGATTTGGTGTTTGGTTTGAACGATAATCCAAGGTTCATTGTACCTTTCAGATAACGAAGTACGCGCTTAGCTGCAATCCAGTGGGATATTCCATAACAATTGTTATATTGTCCTAGCATGCTTACAGCATGGGTAATATCCGGTCTTGTCGAAACTGCCAAATATGATAATGCTCCTACAAGTTGTCGATACGGTAAATTGTTCTCTTCTGAGGTTGAATCTATTTGTTTTTCTAATTTTGAACCATTTGTGATAGGAGTACTAACTGGGTTTGAATCTGTCATTCCGTACCGATCAAGCAGATCTCGTATATATCCTTTTTGATGCATTGTTATTTCATTCTTGCTTTGATTAAATTCGACTCCCAGACAATGATGGATTCTTCCAAGGTCCTTTACTTCGAATTCACTTGATAATTTGTCCTTAAGTTTTGCTATTTTTGTTTCGTTTTTAGATGCGATAATTATATCATCGACATATACAGTTACTAATGACAATTCATTTTCTTCGTGATTGAAATAAACGCAGGGGTCGGAATTCATTTGTTGGAGATTCATTTTCGATAATACTTCGTTAAGTTTTATATTCCACTGTCTCCCCGCTTGACGAAGACCATATAGTGCCTTTTTTAATAGACATACCTTATTTCCGGATCTTACATTTTCAAGCATTATCTTCGCCTTCCGATAAATGTCACTAGATTTTCGTTCTTCTTTAATAATGGTTTCTAACCCTTCTTCGATCAAATCCGGGGTTTCCATGTAAATTTCTTCATCAACTGTTCCATTCAGATAAGCTGTCGTTATATCAATCTGATGGATGTTCATTCCGTATCGCGCTGCGAGAGCCATAACAAGCCGAATAGAACTCATTCGAGCTACTGGAGCGAAAGTTTCGTTAAAGTCTACACCAGGTCGTTGAGTGTAACCTTTCGCTACTATCCGTGCTTTTCTTCTTTTAATAGTTCCATCAGGATTATATTTATTTTGAAGTACAACTCTACTTCCGACGATTTGCTTTTCTTGAGGTCGATCAACCATTTCCCAAGTGTCATTTTTTATTATTGATCTCATTTCTGATCCAATTGCTTGATACCATTCCATGGCATCTTTTCCGGAAACAGCCTCTCTAACTGATGTTTCAGCAGTGTATCCAAATTCTGCGTTATTTGTCACATATTCGTGGTAATCTTTTCTCGGGCGCCCTTTTCTACCAGTCATAATTCTCTTGGGCCTCCCTCTACCTCTGCGTATTTCACCTGGTTGATTTTCGGATGACTGTGACTCTTCGCTTGAAGATAGCTGTGACTCTTCGCTTGAATATGGCTGTGACTCTTCGCTTGACGATGGCTGTGCCTCTTCCCCTGGCTGAATATTTTCTTCTTCCATATTTTCAGTTGTTGATTGATTATTATTTTCATTTGGAAATATTTCTTCATTGTTTGAACTCAGTTCTATTTCAATTTTTCTTCTTGTTTCATTTTCAATTCCATTTCTTGTGTCATTTTCATTTTCTATTCTTGTATCATTTTCGTGAACTGGTTTTTGACATTTTAGAAATTTGACATTTCTGGTTATTTCAATTTTCTTTTTGTCAGGAATCCATACCCGATATCCTTTCGATTCACTCGAGTATCCCAGAAATATGCATTTTCGTGACCTTGAATCGAATTTTCCTCTTGTTCGGTCGTTATTATACGCATATCCAATTGATCCAAATGTTTGAAAGTAACTGACATTAGGAATTTGGCCAGTCCATTTTTCATAAGGTGTTCTTCCATCCAGCTTGCTTGAAGGACATCGATTGCGTATATAATTTGCTGTTGACATTGCTTCAGCCCAAAAAGACTTCGGTAGCTGTGAATCTGCTAGTAGACATCTCGTTACTTCAGTAAGAGTACGATTCTTTCTTTCAGCTACTCCGTTTTGCTCTGGATTATGAGGAACTGTTAATCTTCTTTCGATTCCACTTTCACGTAAATACTTATCGAATTTATCATTGACATATTCTTTGCCGTTATCTGTTTGTAAATATTTAATTTTTCTCCCAGTTTGATTCTCGGCACTTGCTTTAAAGGCTTTGAAAGTTTCAAAAACTTCATCTTTTGTTCTAATGAATTTGACTTCGCACCATCTTGAATAATCATCAATGAATGTTACTGCATATCTTGCTTTCCCGTTTGATTCAATACGCATAGGACCACATACATCACTATGAATTATTTCTAATAATTGTGATTCACGGTTAGATTTCTTCGGGAATGGATTTCTCGTCATTTTTTCTGATAAACATACTTCACAGTCCAATTTTTCGTTTACTTTTTCGAAACTTAATCCACGAACTGCTTTATTACGAAGGGATTCTTCTAAACTTCTCATATTTAAGTGACCCATTCGTCGATGCCAAACTTCAGATGAATTTGAAAAATTTTCATTTACTGTTTTACATTCAAATTCTTCGTTTTCTTGAATATAATACAATTCTCCAATTCTTTTGGCTTGTAAGATTGACTTTCCATTTTTATCTATGATATTAGCAGTATTTCTTGTAAATGTTACGACATATCCTTTATCAGTTATTTTTCCGACTGATAGTAAATTCGTGCGTAAATCAGGAACATATAGAACATTTTTGAGACTCACATTCTTTTGCTGATCTTCTAATGAAACTTTTATTTTTACAGTTCCTTTGGCACTAATCGTCGTAGATGTATTACTTGCAAGATTCAATTTTGCATTTGAAACATCTGTTAAGTTTTCAAATTTGTCTTTATCTTTACAAAGATGTGTGGAACATCCACTGTCCAAACACCATGCTTCATTAACATTTTCAGCTTTCAATGCAGAAATATATAATGATACGTCGTCAGCATTTTTTGCAAAATGTTTCTTCAAGTTTGATTTATTTTTCTTCATCTTATACCAGCACTCAGTCGCTTTGTGACCAATTTTGTTGCATATAGTACATTTCGATGCAAATTTATCTTGATCGTAATAGTTCATTTCACTCTTATTTTCCTTTCGAAATTTCTGATTTTTGTGTTTCTTGACATATAAGGCGTTGGATATTGAATTATGTTTCCTCGCTTCGGCTTCTTCCATAATTTTTATTTTCAATACATCAGGTGAAGGCAATTCGTCACGTGATTCTATGGCACATCGAAAATTTTCATAACTTGATGGTAAACTGTACAATAACATAATTGTTAATAAATCTGGATTTATATCAACATCCATTTCATCAAGTTTGTCGACTGCATCAAAGAATTTCTTGATGTGACTACACATTTCATCATTTTCCTCCATTTTTTGAAGAGTAAGTTGCTTAAGTAACGTCGCTTTACGAGCTGGTCCTTTGGATTGATATATGGTTTCAAGTTTCAACCAAACATCTCTTGAACTTTCACATCCTTTAATTTGTTTTAATTCGGAAGGGTTGATTGATAATACGATATCGGACTTTGCCTTTTGATCTTTTTCAATCCATGATTTTTCGGCAGTAATCGAGATTTCGTTTCCGCTTTCAGCTGCAGGCTTCCTTATTGATCCGTTAACGTATCCCCAAGCATCGTTTTTGATTAATAAGGCTTCCATCTGCATCTTCCACGTATCGTAATTGTCCTTACAAAGGACCTCCATATGAACGCTCATGATTCTTCGTGCTTATTTCATGCACAATTTTCAATATTTAATTTATCACTATTATTATTTATTTAGTGATTTATTAATTATATTTATTGATTACAAGTTGCTCCTGGGCCCATAACCTGTTAAAGTTATAAAGTCAGGGGAATATCTTTATAATATGTTTTATTATCAACAGGATATATATTCAACTAACAGGATAATATTTTTATATAATTTATTTTACATATGACTTCAATGAATACTATATAGTTTAAATATTAAACTCTAACACGTTGAAATAGCAATCAAAGTGAACAAATCCACAATAATTTACAGTCATCTCAAATCGACAGCCCCAAAAATGAGTGACAGTTGCCACAAGTGTTCCAAGGGCTTCAATGACCCGAAAGAGGTGATTATGTGCACGAAGTGCGCGCACTATTTTCATCTGGCATGTTGTGGCCTAAAATCCTCGAAAGCTACGCGCAAACTGGGCGAGTTGAAATGTGAAGATTGCAAGTCTTAACTCCAACAACCTGAATCAATTATATGCGATAGTGATGAGTTACTAAGCAAAGTACGTTCCATAATAAAATCCGAGCTTTAAGACGAATTGGAGGCTTCCGGACAATTCCTTTCGGACAAATTCAGCGAGAACTCCACGCAATTCAAAGAAGCACTGGATGAAATCAAATCAATCATCTAAGGATCGACAACAATCGGCTGAGGGAGCGAATCGATGCACTGGAGATTCAAAATGAATTCCTACAAAATCAATTGCGGCACAACAATATCGTAATAAATGGTGCCAAAGTAACATCAAACGAAAACACTACGGAACTAGTAAAAACGATCTCGAATCACATCGGTGCGGAGGTGAGTGAGCACAACTTTAGCCATATCTATAGAATGTCAAATCCCAAAACAACTACTGCACCAGCAATAGTAGTTAGATTCATCCGAACAACTGACAAAATTAAATTCATGAGAGCGTACAAGCAAAAAGTCAACGAGAACAAAACTGGTAATGGAATCTTCACAACTAACATCTGTAAACAGCTAGGCGACGGGCGACTCTTCATTGGTGATCATTTAACACCCAAAACAGCATCTCTTCTAAGAGAAACTAAAAAAATTTGTAAAGAGAAAAAACATAAATTCGTATGGGTTAGGGATGGTAATGTTTTTATTAGGAAAACTGAAAATTCAAATATAATTAAAATTAAAAGTCTCACAGACATTATTGATTAAATTATATAACAACTATAAACTATAATGATTACATTTAGTAAAAAATTTAAAACGAAAGAGATATTATTAGTTAAATATTGTAAAACAGAAATTTTAAGCGATAATGGATTCAAAATTCTACACTTAAATATTAGAAGTATCAAACGAAATTTCGACGAATTCATTATATTATTAAACGAATTTGATGCTATTTTCGACGTTATAGTGCTCTCTGAGACACACCATAGCAGCTATGTATCTGGTTTTGATAGTATTGCAAATTATTTTGATATCGAAAGTTATAGTAGGATATATACAGAATTAAATAGCAATAAACATGATGGTGTGATTGTGTACATCAAATCATCGTTACAACATCAAAATATCGAAATATCTAATAACGAAATAACTGGTTTTAAAATTAAAATTAGATCCTCAAACAATAAACTTATTAACATTTTAGCACTATATCGATCGCCTTCAACAGATGTTTGTCAATTTATAGAAGAGCTAAGTCTAAAGTATCCCTCAAGAAAGAAATGGGTTATTGGGTATAGTCGTGGGAGATCTCAATCTAAATATTCTCGATTCGTCGCATATTGTAAACGAATACGAAAATTTACTTTGTAGCCATGGTTTTATTTCATATATAAACAGGCCCACAAGAGTAGATGGTACATCCGGGTCATGTCTTGATCAAATCTTCTTAAGGCAAAATCTAAATCTTACTTTCACGGAAAACGTTACATCATTTATCTTACAAAACACAATAACTGACCACTATACTATAGGTTTGGCTGTTAAGGAAGATATAATTGCAAACACAAAATCAAATTCAAAATTTACGAAAAAAATTAACTACGAGACTCTTTTAGAATTGACAAAACAAGTAAATTGGCAAAATATAATTATTATGGAAAATTCTGAAACCTCTGCAAGTAAATTTGTAAACACGCTAAAACATATACATAGTAGCCAAATCAACAGAAAGCTGCCCCATACCAAAAAAATTTGTATCTATAAAACCACGGATAACCTATGGTATTATGAATTCGATTAGGCACAGGGACAAACTCAAAAGGAAGTTAGATACTCAACCGTTTAACACGAGTCTCAAGCTATTATATAATAGCTACAGAAATAAATTAACGAAAATTATCCAAATTGCCAGAAGAAATCACATCCAGAATCAGATCAAATCGTGTCAAAATAATAAAAAACTGTGGGAATATGTTAACAAATCTGTTAATAAACTCCAACCGAATGATGAAATTCCATTAAGTATACTGCCTGAAAATCAGACATCTTCTGTTGATAACAAAAACAAAAAACAGGTAATTACCTAAATAACACTTTCTCAAACGCAGGTAAAAAATAGCTGAAACCATTCGTCAAAATCGAATTCACAGGGAACAAACTAGTATCGTCAACAATTGCTCAAATTTTCACCTGATTAGAACTACAAATGAGGAGGTATTACTTCTAATCAAAAATTTAAAAAATAAATCAGCTGCAGAATACGACAATATTTCCGTCTCTACTTTAAAATATATTAAGAACATAATTTCTCCGCATCTATCCCAACTTTTCAACAATTGCTTCAAAGAAGGTTGTTTTCCATCAGCTTTCAAAAGAGCAATAGTTTTTCCTATACTTAAAGGTGGAATGTCGAATAATGCTTCAAATTATCGTCCGATCTCCTTACTGCAGATAATTAGTAAAATATTTAAACGATGTATAAAACAACGACTAGTCAAATATCTTACAGAAAATAATCTACTATCAACACAAGAATTTGGTTTCCGACAAGGCAGTAATACAGAAAATGCTGTATTAGAAGTTACTGATTTTATTTACTCTAAATTAGACCAAGATAAAAAACCTTTGGCAATATTTATGGACCTGACAAAGGCATTTGATACCATTTCTCACGAAAAATTAATACAAAAAATGGAAAACTCAGGAATAAGGCAAACGCCATTGAAATTACTTACAAGCTATTTACATGGTAGGATACAACAAGTCAAAGTACAAGATATCCTTAGCAACGTAGCTTTTAACCTTCACTATGGCCTTCCTCAAAGAACAGTAGTTTCCCCGATTCTTTATTTGGTTTATGTCAACGAACTATGCGACATGAATATACCAAACGGAAAAATAGTATCGTTTGCAGATGACACGGACAATGTGTTACCCTTGTCATTGCGACTTGATTGGTTAAACAGTAACCTACTAAAGTTAAATTGCGCGAAAACTAAAGCAATACCTTTTTATCTATCGCCGATAGGACGACCCCATTTTTCGGAAATAATTTTATACTCAACATACGGGGAAAGTGAACATACCAGCATGGTTCCACGTATTTGTGAGAAAATCCAAATTGAATCCACAGTTAAATATTTAGGTCTAGTTGTGGACAGCCAGATTAAGTGGAACTCGCATATTAACTACCTTTATCAAAAGATTAAGCGATATGTATACTTAATAAGCTACACGAAACGTATCCTAACTCTTCACCAGCTAAAAATTATATATCATGCTTTGGTCGAGTCGGCTGTGCAATATTGCATATCAGCTTGGGGAGGTACCTATGATACTCATCTAAACTGCCTTAGAGTAACACAAAAAACACCATTTTGAAACTCATTCTCGGTCTACCTCGACTAAATCCTACAATGCAACTATACAAAATCGCAAAGATCTTTGAAATAAAATATATTTATCTTAATAAAGCAATAACGAAATCTTTTATAAATTTTGAAACATCGTCCATTGTACCTGTAAGAAATACCCGATTTATCCGATCAAATATTCCTATTCAACTCTGTCGAAAAACTCAATCTCAAAAATACATAACTTATCCCAGAGCTTATAACGAAATACCATCTTATATTAAAAGATCTCTTACAAGAGCTGAATTTAAAATTAAATTGAAAGTATGGCTTCAGGCTTGGGTCTCGTGGGATTCCAGGGGTTCAAAATCGATTGTTTGGTTTATTTGAGATGTTATCAGGGTTTACTTGTCTTCCTTTTTTGAAAATTAGGTGCTCTTTGGCCGGTAAAAAATCTTGAGAATTATTCACTATTGTGCTTAAGCCTAGGTTTACAAACCCGTTAGGGTTGATGTTGCTCGTCGTTGATGAAGATGTATAGCTATTTACGTCAGATGCTGCAAGGGCTACCTTTTTTTCGGTTCGGGGTTTCTCTTGCCGTAAGTTGCTGTTTAGTTGATGGTGTGATCCATTCTTGGGCAATTCGAATCAGCCTGAGCCACTGGAGTACAAGTTCCACGCTCATGAGCAGGGCTGCGCGCGCCGCCAACATTGGAGATGGGATCTGTTGTCCCAGACAACTTAGATGCCGCTTGACCTTTCGGCAGCAAATTAATATTCAATGACAGCAACACATCAGCCGCCAAATAGTGAGAGCCCTCCTCGAACTCCATGTCCTCGGTCGGGTTACTTGTCTCATCGCGTTCCGCCATTTTTGGGGAACTCGTTATGTTAATAATTTTCTCCTTACCAGATAAGCCGGGAACACTACGCTTCGATCTTCCTGAGCCTTTCATTGGACTCTTGATTCGGTCCACAAATTCAAAACAGAAGCCCGGACGTTTCTGGCCCTTTTTTTCCTAGTCGGTTATTGCTAGGTGCTGTATCTTGCGTTATTGAAAGCCCCGTTAATTTGGAGCCGGCCACATGGTCCACACTGGCGAAACACAGCCACAGATTTGTCAATTAAGACGAATGAAATAGTTTTGAACTGCACTGAGCGAGGCGCGAAAGATTTTTTTTCCCACGAAAGCAATAAGAACCGCTAAGACAGGAAAACACCGTTAGCTCGGTTCCGGCCAAATGGCCCCTCGGGCGACGCAGTTTTATTCCGTTTATTATACAACTGGTTAGTAATTTTTTGACTGACACAATTTTTTTGTGAATTAGTTGCACTAAGTACGCAATTAATACCAAAGTTTTAAAATCGAAAAAAAAAATACCGTTGAACAACTTGACACTTTCCACTATTGCGCTGCGCAAAAGAGATGTGTGCCGCTCGGCGTCACAACTCGGAATATCACAAGCAGGGATGAAAGTCCCAATATGTGAAAGTGCCATTTATCCTTAAACGGTGAAAAGATCGTTTTAGAATGTCCTTTCTAAAAAATTGCCTAACGCCATTTCACTATCTAAGAAAAGCAGGATTTTGGAAAAATGGCTCAATTAGGCTCAATTTTTCTGGGATTTTATAATGATGACGTTATTCACACAAGATTGATTCTTCTTTTTTACGGCAACTGATTTTATCATGCTTTTTCTAATATGTAGACGCTAATTTATGCAAAAATGTGGTGCACAACATTTCATGATCCGTCGTCATCATTAACTGAAATAATTGGAAATTTGCATAAATGTGCGCAATCTGCAATATCGCAATTTCAAAGATCAACTATACTACAATTTTGCAGGAATCATTGGGTTTGTGTTGTTTTTTTTTTGTGTTTATGAGTTTCGTTAATATCTTTTGTAGCAGATAAAAAAAAATTGGCATATTAAGTATGAAGTATTTTGCAGTATATATTTCATACAGGGTGGTCCATTAGATATGATTTGAACTAGTCTCAAAACTTTTTTGTGTGTTTCTATTTAATATTACTTTTTAACTTAACGACATATTTGTTGACATTAGGTGGAAGCGTGTTATTGGTAATCCGTCATATAACGTTGATTCATAATTTTTTGTTTGCAAATTTTTCAGACAATAAACTAGGCCCATATGTGTGATGATTGATTGCGACATTATGAAGAAGGAATACTTAACTATTCATACAATGTAAAAAAAAGACTGTTTACCCACAGTTTTCGATTTCCAGCACATTGAACTCTAATCATATCACGAAGCAGTAGATTTAGAACTTCTTGACTCGAAACTTTGTACGTATATGGTTTCGTTTCCCAAGACTACTCTATTGTTGGGTTGGGTTCTCGTCACGCTATCTACTTTGAGCAAATTATCTGTGGGTTTACTTTATTGGCCGAAGATAAAACTATTCATTCAATAAATAAATGGTATTATCGTTATTTCAGATCAGACTTCACTCAAACTCATTCATTGAAATAATAATTTTTTCGTGTTTTTAATTCGGATAACCTAATACTTAAATCTATTTGATTTCTATAAAATTAAAAAAGAATGTTGTCAAAAAAACAAAATCAGAAGTAGTTCAAATCATTTATATTTAAATGGGTCACCCTGTGACTGTTTCCACTTATATGTATCGCAAAAAAAAAACGAAAGAAATTTTCTTCATGCAAGTTGTTTATTAACAATTACTTTTTTTTTTGTTGTTTGTTCATCTGTTCGTTTTCATGTATGATTCATATGTTCACCGCACATATTTTTGCTTTTTCTATGTATTAATTGTATATTCACATGTATGCGTGTGTGCTTGACTTTATGTTTCACTTTGCACCCTGATCAACTAACTTGATTTGTTTCATCTTTATGTCTCCTTAAACAAAAAACAAACAATCAAACAAAATTGTTGTTTCTTCTTGTTCTCTCTATCTAATTGCTCTTTTCCTTACAGTTTCAAGATGCATGTGATATGGACTTAAGGTAGGATATTAAAATTAAGTCTCTTCTTCATTAGCTGTGTACACATTCATATAAAACGTCTAAAAATGCACCCTAACATACACAATATTTTAGATGCAATCCAATAAAAAACAGTTCGAGAAAAGGACAACATCGGCATAGCAACAAAAAAGTATGGTGAAGTTAGAATTTTCATCATCGGATTCAGATTTAAGCCTATTTTTTGTTCACGTTAGGTACCCACTATTACTAATTTCAACTGACCAACTGACTCCTTAAAAAACTTAATTTAAAGAGTAAAAAATTATTAATTTTATTTTCGATATTAAACAATTCGATTTGATTTTTAATAGCCTCGTCCCAGTGAATTTTACATACGGACCCAAAGACATAAATCTTCATCTTCATTATTGGAATCATAAATATGTACACATGGCTAATTTTTGGAATTTTGGCTTTGTTCCTTCCTATGTCGGATCCGTGCAACGCTCATATAATAACGAGACTTCAGAGTTTAAATCTCAAGGTTAGGTTAGGTTCAGGGGCCGCTAGGTCTACACCCAGCGCACTTAGACCAGAATTTGGTCCATTGTGATACCACCGAGAGAATCGTGCCTCTACTAACCGCTTATGATAGGGAACCAGCCCGTACTAACAATATATCTTTTGAGCAGTATCGGGCTCACATCACGAAGGTCATCGGTATCATAAAAACCTTGCGCCCAGAAAACGCCTCCGTTTCTCGGACAGGGCGGGACAGGGACAAAGTAGGTGATGCACACTCTTTTCCTCTTCTTCGTCATCACAACTTCTGCAAAAGTCGTTGGGAGGAATTCGGAGTCTTCTTGCGTGCTCTCCAATAGGGCAATGCCCCATTAACCATACCACGTTGCGAATATGCTTTCTGTCCAGGGACAGTAGCATCTTAGAACCGACGTTGTCCCGTTTCGGCCAGATCATTCTTGTGGTTGCGCAAGTCCAGCCATTAATCCACCTTGCGTTGGTCCTGTGCCGTGCAGCATCATTTATTATCACTGCACAGTTGATAATAGGTATTTTGAAGTTGGCGCGGCTGTCTTCAGCGTTACCTGCTAACGCATATCGTGCCAAGTCATCTGCGTAGCGATTGCCTACAAAGCCATTATGGCCCGGTATCCAGCATAGAGTAATATTGAAAAGCGACCCATTCACACTACTGGCGATGCGATGCGATGCGATAAGAAGCGATAAGCTTCCCGTCGCAAGAAAAAAAATTTCTTAGCATTTGAATAGGAACCAGCACGAGCCTGCTTGTAACATTCAGACTGCTTGCGACGAGACGTCGGGTTGTGCGATGGAGAACTTTTCCAAGTCGAATCATCGTGCTTTCAGCAGCTGTAAGGTGCCTTGTCGCCGATGGGAGCGACATGGAGGATACGATTTGTGTATAGATCGGGTTCGTAGTGGCATGTGGTTGTACGATGGAGAACTTTTCCATGTCGATTCACCGTACTGTTTAGACGATGCAATGTGCATTGCCGCGGCTGTAGTCTTCTACCAGCGACTTGGGGTATACGATTTGTGTTTGGATCGACTTCATAGTGGCATAGTGTATTGTATGTCCATATGAATGAAGAGGTTGGTTTCGTGTCGTTTGAGGCTGGTTGATGCTAATAGAGAGCCGGATTTGTTTCAGATCGGCTTCGATTGCCATATGGAATTTTTATACTATACAGGGTGTCCCGCATTAGGTGGTCAATACTGTAAGGGTAGATAGCGCAACTTGTTTCAGCAAGAAAATTGCTAATACGATCGGAATTTTTTTTACCGTTATCTTGTTATCGCTCTCTCTCATCGAAAATCGTGACTTGTCATGCAAAATCCTAATTTGCAGCCCTGCTAATGACTTAATCCAAGATTTGTTTTCAACTTCAGAAACTACATAAAATATCACAAAAACTGAAGTTTTTTCTGTTGCCAACATTATCGCCACTTTCAAGATACCGTCACATAAAGAGCGATAACAAGGTAACGGTAAACAAAATCCGATTGTATTGGTAATTTTCCTGCTGAAACAAGTTGTGCTATCAACCCTTACAGTATTGACCACCTAATGCGGGACACCCTGTATACACATGCATACGTGTCGATGCTCATGAATAGTGTTATAGATTTGCATATTATTAAATGAATGGATAGTCGTAAGAAATGTAATAAGGGGTAAATTTACAGTGCTGTTCAACCAAGTTCGTAGCGTACGTGTACCCACAAAAAGTGCGGAATTTGGATTTGGCAAGAATTGTTTTTATACAAATCTATAAATGGGTCGCAATGAAGTAACATTTGCTGAAATATGCAGTGCAAAACAACCCGGTTTGTAGCATACGCTTACGTATAATAAAGTTTCGTACAGCGCATATATTTGCAATTAATTATTGAAGGTAGCGGATAGGTCACTTGTATGGGAACATACGGTGATGAGAAAACGGGGGTACCATTTTGGGGCGGGCAGCCCTAATTTTTTTTTTGTTTTTGACTTCGAAAGCGGAATTAGCGGACCAAATTTACCTAGTTTTTCTGCCACGCCGATTGGACGAGTATTTCCCCGAGAAAACAGGGGTGCCATTTTGGAGCGGGCAACACCCATTTTTTTCTCTTGTTTTTGACCTCAAATTCGGAATCAGCGACCCAAATATACCTAGTTTTTCTGCCACGCCAATCGAACGCGTATTTCCTCGAGAAAACAGGGAGGCCATTTTGGGGCCGGAAGCGCGAACGCTACAAACTAGGTTTCATTGCACTATTGCACCTATTATCAACAATTTAGACTATGTATATCCAAATGCCGCCTGAATATTGTTTTGAAACGGATAAGCTAACACTACAAATTCCTACAAAGGTTACCTTGCCCTTTCTCCCACTCATTATTACCTACAACAATCCATTCATGGATACCCACAATTATCTACAAAACTATCATAAACATACCGACACATGTGTATTTATATAGAAAATACCAAAACTTGAAGCGCCAACTCACGAGGCCGATCTAAAACCATACCCGTATCATCATCAAACAGCGCCAAACCGCACGAGGCAGCGCCGGTATAAAATCCATTGAAAAATCAGGTTTTCTTGCCATGAAAACAAATCGCATTGTCTCGCCACAAATCTCATCGCATCGCATCGCCCCGCCCGACATCGCAAAAAGTGTGCACACATCGCATCGCGTCGCATCGCCCGGCCCGGAAAAGCTCGGCGTCGCACTGTATGTGTACGCGTATTGCGCGGCAATTCTCATAAGTTCTTGATGTGGTTAGCACTGAATCAAGTGATCGAATTGCAGGCTGACTATCGCTAAAAACAACGACGTCTTTACCAGTGGCAACGTGGCAGCCCAACCAGGTTAGGGCTTCGAATATCACTGTAACCCCCGCTTGAAGGACACTACCGAAATTGGGAAGGCGGTAAGACAAATTGATAATCAATTCATCCGAGTGACTTCCCATACCAACTCCCGCATTCGTCTGGGAGGCATCAGTATAGATTGCAATGGATCCACTGACCAGCTGCCTGTTAGTATCGCAAGATACCCTTGACGGGATCAAACTGCAATGGTTCCTACCAAAAAAAGTGATTGGGAACAATGTAATCCCTCGAGTTTAAATCTCAAATATTGTTTTTACCCTGTTGATAATTTTTACAAAAATAAATGAGAAAATTATAGTTATTAGTTGATTTCTTTGAGCTGATGCAAAAGTAATGTTTCCGCTATCCTCTATATTTTA
Organism: Microchrysa polita; assembly: GCA_949715475.1. Lineage (NCBI taxonomy): Eukaryota > Metazoa > Arthropoda > Insecta > Diptera > Stratiomyidae > Microchrysa > Microchrysa polita. The sequence continues at coordinate 9,733,693 of OX454422.1, read as the reverse complement.
GATATGATATTATTTCATTGCTGACTAGAGTGTCGCTTAGTAATTTGTCTTCAACATTTTCTTTGAAAAGTATGACAATGGAGTCGGTTTTTATTAAACAGAAGCTGGCCCGGCGAACATCGTATCGCCTCACCTTTTAAATGCACCAATTGGTGTGTGACGAAAAACTAACCGAGATTCGAAAATAGCTCATTGTGAATATTGTGCATGTTTCTATAGTTATTCTGCTCTTTTGTGTTGGCAACAATTTGGTGGGGCTTAAAAAAAGTAACTTATCTGTTAAGGAGAGCGATAAAGACAAATATGTATGTGAAAAATAACTGTTTTCACAATTTTGCTCATTGTGAACTTTTCACGTGTTTCAATCGATAGTTATTCTACTATGTATTCTGGTTAGAGACCAATGATGTACATAGCTTCTGTTGCTGAAATCGAGTAATTCGTTTTTGAGAAGTGCAGGGCGTTGTATTTGAAAAAAAACACTGTCTGCATAATTTTGCTTATTCTGAATTTATCACAGGAAACCAATTGGGAAGGGAAATGCAGCCAGAAGTATGTGAAAAAGAATTTATCGTAAATTGTCTTGCTTATTGTGAATTTTTCGCATTTCAAAATTTAAATCGGTCCAGCCATTCTTGAGTTATAAATGGTGGAACTAACACGATTTTCTTTTATGTATATACCTATACATATATAGAAGATAGATAGGATAGCACCGAATAATTTGATTATGGTGCCGTGAAAAATCTCCGGACCTACTTTCATGGCAAATTGTAGTCTTAGGAAGCGATATTTGACAAATGGGCTAATGAACGTACATAATTTTGATAGAGGTTCATCACGAGGTACTGGCCGAAAACCTGATGTTGCGTCTAATACTAATTTGCTAAAGAATGTCAAATCTTTTAAATTAGCTTTAATATCGTCTACTTTCGGGAATTGACAATAGACAGGAATTGATGTCTTGTTTAGGTTCCGCGGGTCTAAAGATACGCGAACTTCACCGACTGTTTTTTTAACAATGACAATAGGGCGCTTCATCTGTTTTCCAGCCTTTCCAACTCAGTTCTAGGTGGTTGAAGCGTACTGAAAGGAATTCTTCTAGCAGGAATAGCGAATGGTGGAATTTCTGGCTTCAATTCTAGGTCACACATGTCCCGCTGGTATTTGATTGCGCTGTGTTGATAGATTTGACTCTCGCCGACTTACACAAAAATGCAACATGATTTTTTTTTGGTTGCACTTTCGACATACATACTTCCCCAATTGTCGGAAACATTTAAATTTGCGTATTTGACCGCATCTTATACACTATTGCATGATTGAGTTCAGCGACGTAGTCAGGATTTTGTTTCGGGAGGGGTCCAAATATTGCCGGAGTACCCAATTTTTCATTTCGCATTTTAATTTTGATTTTAATAATAAAGCAAACTAGAAATTAAATTTTTTTGTCATAACCCTGTTGGAAACGATTTCCATCTTTAAAATGTCGATGAGTTTCTCTGTGATGATTGATTAACCCTCCACCAAGCACATATTTTCAGAAAAAAAAAGTTTTGATAACCTAAAGTACAAATTTACGGGAACGGGCACGTGGGGTCCTCAAAGACCTCATGAGTACCAAGGCCTCAATTGTCCTGAATCCAGGAATCGAAACTCGGAGCCATACTCTATTTATTTAGACTGTCTCGATATCTTTACTATTCTTGTCTGTGGTTTCATTGCATCTTATCACACTGAACTGGAGACCGAATTAAGCCTCATATTGTTTGTGGCTATACAATGAAAAGTAATGGATCAACTTCCCAAAATTATCCTGGCTTGAGAAATTCACGAAAACAGCTTCTAACTCTGTTCTTCACTCGCTGCGATAGCTTCTTCTGATATAGGGCAGAAAACATACCTTTGACTGTATAGCAAATCTGAAAAAAAAGGTCAAAATTTTGCCTCCACTAATTCTTACTGTATCTTACCATATCATCTACAAAGGGTTGAAGACAACTTTATAGGCACTGCGATTTCACACTTCAGAAATTTGTTTTAAGAGTTATCCTCACTATTCCAGGAACGAAGTTTTCCTTGAGTCCAAGGCAGAGGGGCAAAAAAGTAAAAACGTTAATCGCTGCAATCGCTTGAAATGTACACATTTCACCGTATGAACAACAATTTTGTGAATAATTATATTAAACATGTTCAAGAACATAGCAAACTACTAATAAATATGTGTTTTGAAGGATATGTAAGTTCAATGAACTCTGGGGTCTGAAAGGACCCAACGTGCCCGTTCGTGATGATCGTGGGACGTGCCTGACGAAGGGTTAAATTAATTTAGCATTCTGGCGTTCTGTCAGCGGACAGGTAGCAAACACTTCTAGATCCGCAGTAATTCCAGGTCTATTATCTTCCTAGATTTAGCGTGGACAACACAAAAATAATCTAGTATCTGGCGACAAGGGTGTTAAATTAAAAAGAGAGGAACACAGGAGACTTTTTAAGAGCCCCGAATGGAAGGTTTTCTCTAAGATCCAGTTAGCGTCTTTTCGCGAATAGTATCTCTATTTTTGGAGGACTTTGCTAAAGGGAATTGCCACGATTAAAAAAAGCGCCCACTAATAATAAGACTAATCGCCGATTGTTGCTGCATTTTTTTCGGAGTCGTGTTGTGCTGCCTCGATTTTTGCATTTTTTGTCCATTTGTATTAGCACTTCATATGCTCTTAGCTAGAACGTCTCAACTCAATTTGAGTTGAGACGTTCACTGATTGAAATGGTGTTTCAATGATCGATGTTTATTTGTCGTGACTCGATTCGACATTTTTTGCGAACTGAGAATTTTGTTTGCATTTGCTTGTGATTTGGTCAGAGCGGTTTCGGCAATATTGATCGCCTTTTCCAAATTTATAGTACTTTTCGCCAACGATTTTTCTTTGATGCTAACGTATTGGTTGCTTAGACCACAAATAGAAATGTCTCTCACAAGCTTTTCTTCCAGGATTTCCAATTCACACAAGAGGCTTTAATTTTTTTAGACTTGTCAAAAATTCGTTCATAGTTTCACCAGACTTTTGAATTTATGTAAAAAATGAATGTCGTTCGACGGCGATGTTGACCTTTGACACAAAGTATTCGTCAATTTTTTTGATTAAGTCCTCTTTAACTATCGTGTCCACATTCCATTTAAATGAATTGAAAATATGCAATGCCGACAGACCTATGCAATGCCATTGAACTACCACTTTTTGTTTTTCAGAAATTTTCCTCAAAAACCAAAACTTATCCGGTTGAATGCGGCAGGGTTTCACCTAGCACTACCACTTAAAAATTACGACAAACGATATAGTGCATTAAATGTCGCAATTTTGTCGTGATTCAATGGCAAAAGAAAAAAAATTGTGGCGTGCGTAGGTATTTAAAAAAAATTGGTAGTGCTAACTAGACTGTCAATTTAGCACTACTACTCCAGTAGCATCCTAAGGCAAAATGTACCCCCAGCGAATATTGTCGCAAAGAATATTTCCTCCTACAAAATTGTTTTCACACCCCTCACCCCTTCAAAAATCCCTCCTAAGTGCGTTTTTCCCATGTAAACTCGATAAACACCTTTTATGGGGATGAATCATATCTTGGTGTGGTTTTTTTTTAAGGGTAAAAAGAGCACGATAAATTTTTTGAAAGTGCGGATGTCTTAATCAACCCTTGCTACAATTTACTGGATACATTTTGTGATTAGATATTTCTTAGAATTCAAAAAAAAACAATTAGGGGATGATTTTATGGGAAGAGAGAGGCGCGGCAATTTTTTTTCTTTTGCCATTGAATCACGCAAAATTTCCGACATTTAGAGTGGTAGTGCTAAATTGACAGACACATAAATGTTTCCGCCAAAGACAAAAAATCATCAGCATCAAAATGAATTTTTATTACTATACAGGGACGGATCCGTGGAATGCATTTTTACATTTTCAGTAAATATTTTGGATAAGCCTATACAAGCACACGACTATCTTTTAATCTATAGTTTCTCTGTCGATTGTAGTGATGTCACATTTTGCTGCTGATTAATTTTTCATTGCCGGGCAGCTTTACCGCTTTGGGTGTTTTTTGTTTTTTTTTCGAAACTCTACTGTACACATTGATTTTTGTCCTTTCTAACGGACTCGTCCTTGCTGAATTAATAAATTCGAAACTAACGAAACTCAACGAAAAATTTAGGGAATTTAACTGAATGCTCTATAGCCCCAAAAAAACAGACAATTATTTCTTTTTCTAAGGCATGTTGAAGGCCATACCTCTTCTCCTCCAGAAATTTGCTTTCGTTGTTTTTTAAGAACGAAAGAGTTGTTATACAAAAGATAATCTCCTTAAGCCCTTATCAGCATTTTACAATGTTAGGTACACGTAGAACAGAAAACGTGGCATTCAATGTGAGTACTTTGAGTTCATCTCTGATTTAATCTTGTGCAATAATTATCATACTTTCGTGCACTGTAATTATACTGCGATTATATAAATTGTTGGGAAAGGCCGCAGATGAAATGAGGGGCAACGTTTGAATTAGAGACGAGAGGGCGATGACGCGCATAAACAAAAATGCTGATAGCCTTCAACTGACTCGCTTTGGCTGTAGATGAATAATAATAATTGCAGACAATAAAAGTATTTTTCGTAATGAATCAGCATCATCGCTTGAATCGCATTGTAATTTAGCTCGCTGCATTTATTTACAGTGATAAGCGGTTTTTGACCGAATCGCGATCGGATGGATTATTATACTATTAGGCCGTAACCACACTGTCCGGGGTTTTGGCACATGGCGTGGCGTGCGGTTCAAAAGATCAACGTTGTAGACAGACATATACGCCTGGCAGAAGGCAGAGACGGAGGCGAGAACGCACGGGGGGAATTCAAAAAACATTAACTGTTTGTTGAATTACCTCATCTCTGTCTCCTTCCTTCTCCTGTGTGTTGTCCATAACTTTGATCTTTCGTACCGCACAGTTTGGGAAACTCCGGACCGTGTGCGGGCGGCATTATGATGACGTGTGACTTCTATTGTGTATGGGTGAGAACAATTATTTTTTTTTTATTTATATCCAACCTCTTTCTACTGTCTGTACTGCACTTGAAATGAACGAAAGGTTTTCGAAATTTGTTTCTACAGGTTCTGAATTGAATCTCCCTCCTTAAGTCCTTAGCGTGTTCTAAACTTTCTTGTCGAGTCACAGATCATGCCAGTTTTATACAAAAAAATGTTGGCCATCAATACACTTTTTAAGGATACATGAAAGTAAACCAAATAGACAACATGGCTACCATAACGAAACACACTTGGACCATACTCAAAATTATCTTAAACGATTTGTATGGGCTCACCGCTCGCTACGCTCGCACCTAGCCTTTATTGTTTCTCGTTCGAAACTTTCAACACTAAGCGTTTTTAATTTTTCTGAGGATTCTTAGACGTTTCCAACATACGAGAGACGCCCTTCAAAATAAAGGAAAACGCTTTGTGTCGGCTCACCGCTCGCTACGCTCGCACCTCGCCTTTGGTGTGTCCCATTGGAAACTAACGAATAGGCGAAGTGCGCTCGTAGCGAGCGGTGAGCCGACACTTAGTGTTTTAAATTTTTTTGAGGATTCCTAGACGTTTCTAATACATGAGAGACGCCCTACAGAATATTTGAAAATAGTGTGTCCCGTTGGAAATATACAAATAGGCGAGGTGCGAGCGTAGCGAGCGGTGAGCCGAAACAAAGCATTATGAATTTTTCTGAGGATTCTTAGACGTTTCCATCACATGAGAAACGCCCTTTAAAATAATCAAAAACACTTTGTGTCGGCTCACCGCTCACTACGCTCGCACCTCTCCTGTTAGAAACTTTCAAATAGGCGAGGTGCGAGCGTAGCGAGCGATGAGCTGACACAAGGCGTTTTGAATTTTTCTGAGGATTCTTAGACGTTTCCAACACATGAGAAACGCCCTTTAAAATAATCAAAAACACTTTAGTGTCTCCCGTTCGAAATTTTCAAATAGGCGAGGTGCGAGCGGTGAGCCGACACTAAGCGTTTTCCATTTTTCTGAGGATTCTTAGACGTTTCTAATAAATGAGAGACAGTCATGAAAATAACCAAAAACATTTTGTGTCGGCTCACCGCTCGCTACGCTCGCACCTCGCCTTTAGTGTCCCACTGGAAAATTACGAAGAGGCGAGTTGCGAGCGGTGGGCCCATATAAAGCATTTTAAATTTTTCAGAGTTTTATAAGACGTTTCCAACATTTGAGAGACGCCGTTCAAGATACTTATAGAAAACGCTTTGTGTCGGCTCACCGCTTGCTACGCTCGCACCTCGCCTTTGGTGTGTCCCATTGGAAACTAACGAATAGGTGAGGTGCGCGCGTAGCGAGCGGTGAGCCGACAATAAGTGTTTTAAAAATTTCTGAGGATTCCTAGACGTTTCTAATACATGAGAGACGCTCTTCAGAATATTTGAAAATAGTGTGTCCCGTTGGAAATTTACGAATAGCAACAAAGTGTTTTGCATTTTTCTGAGGATTCTTAGACGTTTCCAACACATGAGAAACACCCTTTAAAATAATCAAAAACACTTTGTGTCGGCTCACCGCTCGCCACGCTCGCACCTCGCCATGCTCGCACCTCGCCATGCTCGCACCTCGCCATGCTCGCACCTCGCCATGCTCGCACCTCGCCATGCTCGCACCTCGCCTTTAGTGTCTCCCGTTAGAAACTTTCAAATAGGCGAGGTGCGAGCGTAGCGAGCGGTGAGCCGACACTAAGCGTTTTACATTTTCCTGAGGATTCTTAGACGTTTCTTATAAATGAGAGACAGTCTTGGAAATAATCAAAAACATTTTGTCTCGGCTCACCGCTCGCTACGCTCGCACCTCGCCTTTAGTGTCCCACTTGAAAATTACGAAGAGGCGAGGTGCGAGCGATGAGCCGATATAAAGCATTTTAAATTTGTCAGAGTTTTCTAAGACGTTTCTAACATTTGAGAGACGGCGTTCAAAATATGTATAGAAAACGCTTTGGTGTGTCCCGTTGGAAACTAACGAATAGGCGAGGTGCGCTCGTAGCGAGCGGTGAGCCGACACTTAGTGTTTTAAATTTTTCTGAGGATTCTTAGACGTTTCCCTTCAGAATATGAAAATAGTGTGTCCCGTTGGAAATATACGAATAGGCGAGGTGCGAGCGTAGCGAGCGGTGAGCTGACACAAAGCGTTTTGAATTTTTCTGAGGATTCTTAGACGTTTCCAACACATGAGAAACGCCCTTTAAAATAATCAAAAACACTTTGTGTCGGCTCACCGCTCGCTACGCTCGCACCTCGCCTTTAGTGTCTCCCGTTAGAAACTTTCAAATAGGCGAGGTGCGAGCGTAGCGAGCGGTGAGCCGACACTAAGCGTTTTCCATTTTTCTGAGAATTCTTAGACTTTTCTAATAAATGAGAGACAGTCTTAAAAATAATCAAAAACATTTTGTGTCGGCTCACCGCTCGCTACGCTCGCACCTGTGTCCCGCTGGAAAATTACGAAGAGGCGAGCGGTGAGCCGATATAAAGCATTTTAAATTTTTCAGAGTTTTATAAGACGTTTCCAACATTTGAGAGACGCCGTTCAAGATACGTATAGAAAACGCTTTGTGTCGGCTCACCGCTCGCTACGCTCGCACCTCGCTTTGTTGTGTCCCATTGGAAACTAACGAATAGGCGAGGTGCGCGCGTAGCGAGCGGTGAGCCGACACTAAGTGTTTGAAATTTTTCTGAGGATTCCTAGACGTTTGCAGTACATGAGAGACGCTCTTCAGAATATTTGAAAATAGTGTGTCCCGTTGGAAATTTACAAATAGGCGAGGTGCTAGCGTAGCGAGCGGTGAGCCGACACAAATTGTTTTGAATTTTTCTGAGGATTTTTAGACGTTTTCAGCACTTGAGAGAAAACGCTGTGCCAATTGAAAACGCAATAATCGGATGTTCATGAAGGTTACAGTGTTCTTGATTAGGCTCACACTGAAGGATCCAATTTACTAAATTTTCCATGAGCCCAACGTTCGCTTCGCTCGAGCGAAGGCGAGGTGCCTTCTCCTACTTTCCAAGTACTAGAATGACTGAAAAAATGCTTTTGCTTTCGCTCACCGCTCGATTCACTCCCACCTCGTTCTTTATTTCAACATGTTTGACCCTCTTAACGTTTGGATTTTTATACCCTTCACTCGTAGAGTAAAGGGTATATTAACTTTGTCATGAAGTTTGTAACGCATTGATGGAAGCATCTCCGACCATATAAAATATGTATATATATGATCAGCATGACGAGCTGAGTCGATTGGGCGATGTCCGTCTGTCTGTCTGTCCGTCTGTCCGTCAGTCCGTCTGTTGCTACGCGTTTTACTCGGCCAGTTTAAAAGCTATCGAGCTGAAATTTTGCACACGTGCTTCTTTTTATTGCATGCAGTTTGTATGTTCGAATCGCTAAAATCGGACCATGGGGTCATGGGGCTGCCATACAAACCTAACCCCCCAATTTGGTTTTTCTAAGAAAAACTTTTTCATGCGTGCACCAATTTCAACCAAATTTCACAGAAAGGTGTTTCTATTTATAAGACAAAACATATGTAAGAATGAATCAAATCGGACTATGGGGTCATGGGGCTGCCATACAAACTTAACCCCCCAAATTAGGTTCTTCTAAGAAAAACTTTTTCATTTGTGCACCAATTTCAACCAAATTCCATACAAATGTGTTTCTATTGACGCCACAAAACATATGTAAAAATGGTAGGAATCGGGCGGTGGGGTCATGGGGCTGTCATACAAACCCAACCCCCAAATTGAGTTTTTCTAAGAAAAACTTTTTGATTTGTCCACCAATTTCAATCAAACCTTATTAAAAGTGAATTTCAATTGATGCCTCAAAACATATGTAAAAATTAATGGAATCTAACAATGGGGTCATGGGGCTGTTATACAAACCCAACCCCCCAAATTGAGTTCTTCTACGAAAAACTTTTTTATTTGTGCATCCTTTCAACCAAAACTCGTAAAAGTGCATCTCTATTGATGCCATAAGACATGTGTTAAAATGAATGGAATCGGTCTATGGGGTTACCATACAAACCCAACCCCCCATTTTAGATCTTCTAAGAAACATTTTTTCAACACCAATTTCAAAAAAACTTAACGTGTCCTTGTAAAAAAAAAAATTAAAACGAATGGAATCATACTATGGGACCATGCTCCCGCACCCCCCTATAAAGTTTTCTGAGTAAATAGTTTTATTTTCCCACTTAACCAAAACACACAAATATTGTTTTACCGACGCCACAGAAGGAAAAGAATGGGGAAGGATTGAACACAAGTCATATGTTCGCCCAAAAAAACTTTTAGCCCGAGGAGAGTGAAGGGTATTCAAATTTCGACCGCGCCCGAAATTAGCCTCGGTCTCGTTTTTACTAGTCCTGTTTGAAAAGTAGGGGAAGGCAAAGCAAGGTGCTAGCAAAGTGGGAGTGATGAGCAGCAGCACTAGAGGCTGCTAAGGTGAAGAGTGGCCCCATGCACCCACACTTGTGTACAGTGATCGTGGCGCATCGTACCTTTTGCGAGTGTGTGCATGTGTTACGCTTTCGGTGTCAGTTTTTCAGCGTAGTTTTTTGCGTACCATCCGTACCGATAAGTGTGAAGGAGTATATCTAAAAACGTGGATTTCAGAGGATCGAAGATTTTGTCACGCCATAGGTAAGCTGGGTAGTGGTGTCGCCAACTCGACCTGCACATCCAGTTTTGCTTTCTTTCGATGGATACTATTACCGAAGGCGAAGGGTCTAAAGCGGCCAAAAGTCGCCACGTTAGACGAACCAGCTCTGTCATACGCTCAAGCTACAAAGAGCTGGATCGAGTTTGCTATCGTCGATCGAAATGACGTGAATGATACCGACGAACTTCGTGATGTGAGCCCAATACTGCTCAATAGATATGTTGTTAGTACGGACTGGTTCCCTATCATAAGCGGTTAGTAGAGGCACGATTCTCTCGGTGGTACCACAATGGACCAAATTCTGGTTTAAGTGCGCTGGGTGTAGACAGAGCTCGTCCGGCGAGCTCTCGTCCGGCGAGCTCTCGGTCGTCCACGCAACCACCAGCCGTCAATGCGTTGTGCGCCTTCTCTGGCATGCGACTATCGCCCATTGGCTGTACATACCCCGCCCATTGCAAACATTCACTCACAATAAATTTTTTTTCTACCTTTTAAATAAATTTGCTTTCTCCTCCTTTCTCTCACTATCTCCCTCTCTTTTGCTCTCTTTCCTGCAGCACAATTAGCCCAACATCAACAATGGATCTGGATACCGCTCTGGACGAGGCCAAATTGGCCATTAACTATTTTTTCAACAATAAATTTGACGAAGCACGTAATTTAATGAAACCCTGGTCACATTCCAGCATGTATCATTCCGTAGGAAATTGCGTTTTCACCTTTCTCGAGGCTATATTGACGTTTGAACAGCAACACATAATGGAAGCGTCGGATGCACTGAAGTTGTGTTTGAACGTGTGCAATCGACATCGTCGAAAAAATACAATAACGGAAACAATTGGAAAGACATTTAAGCGGGTGAGTTTAAATCGGGGTTCTGAGGGAGAAAATCCAGCAATTCGATATCAATCCGGTGAAAATCCAGTCATTTTCAAATGAAAACTTTTTCGCTAAAACGGAATTTAACTTTAGAGGTAGAAAAGGGAGATTGAATGGGCTGGATTTTGACCAGGTAGATTTTGTGTCCAGACCCTGTTGAGTTTGCACTAAGTTTTCAAAATACCTAAGGAGCACAATGAAACTCAACAGGGTCTGAACACGAAATCTACCTGTTCAAAATCCGCCTCATTCAATCACTGAAACGACAATCTCCCTTTTCTATCTGTAAAGTTCATTTCAGGTTTACCAATTACCGAAAAAGATTCTGAATTTAAAAATGACTAGACTTTCACCGGGTAGATTTCGAATTGCTGGATTTTCGTCCTAAGAACCCTTATTTGATTGTGCAATGTTGCAGTTGGGATATTTTGCAAATTTTCAATGGCGAATAGCTTAACACATTGACAGTCTGTAAGGCAGATTTGTACGCGACGTTCCTGCCTTGTTCACGTATATGAGTCACATGTGACTCATGAAACAAAGGACGAACAAGAGATTCGTCGAGGTAATATCGATTTTATTTGATGGAAAAAAATACGTACGCCTTCCGGAAGATCTATTGATCGTCCTTTGTTTCATGGGTCACATGTGATTCATATACAGCGGCTCACTACTTCCTGCACCGCTAAAAGAAGAAGAAGGAGGTAATGTCGATTAAAAATGTCTTAAATTGTTTGCAATTGCGTTTAAGCTTAAAAGCTTCGTAAAAGCTTGAACGTAGTTTAAGCAATTCGCCATTTAGCAAAGATTCTAACCGCAACCTAAGGTTTTAAGACTTTCTAACCGATTTTTTTGCATTCATACTATTACAGCCCAACTACGAACAATACACCGAAGTTGAAGCCCATGCCGAACTATGTTCGGCTGAAGCCCTATTACTTAAAGCCTTGTTAACATTTATCGAAGACGAAACCCTAACGAGCCTAATTAAAGGTGGCATGAAAATACGTCAGTGCTTTAATAGTTATAAGTGAGTGAGTTGCGTCGATACAATGGTTTTTTCTCTCTTTCTCGCCGTTTGGTTTGTACCTTAAAATCTCTCTCATTTCAGGGAGTGTGCCGTTATATTGTCGCAACGTAGCTGGAAATCGGAAAGTTCTAAAGAGCATTTCGAGAGTGGTGTACGCATGGGAATGGGTACATTCAATTTAATGATATCTCTGTTACCGGCACGTGTAATTAAAGTCTTAGAGTTTATCGGATTTTCTGGTAATAAGGTGAGTACGACAGTTTTATCTAGATCGTCTGTAGTTTGTTCTCATCTCTCTCTCTCTCTCTTTCTTTCTCACGCTTTGTACAGCAAATGGGCATGCAAGATCTCATCACAGGCTCGCGTATGACCGGCATTCGTCAGGTCCTATGCGTCATGACACTTTTAGGCTATCATCTAATCGTCTGCTACGTGCTCAGTCATCAGGAAGGCGATCTGGATTTTTGCAATGAACTGTTACAGCAACAGTTGCAACTGTATCCGAACGGCGTGTGGTTCCTATTTTTCAAGGCACGCCTCGAATTTATGAAGGGCAATTTGGACGAGGCTCAAACCTGGTACAAACGCTCGTGGCAATCGCAAAATGTCTGGCCACAATTTCATCATTTATGCTTCTGGGAGTTGCTCTGGGTCAATTGGTGAGTCTACAATTCCCCCCTCCCCCTACCAATTTCGACGTTTAATTTTTTTTACTTTTCTCCCGGCACAGTCTTAAGCTGAACTGGCTCGAATCGAGCATGTATGCAACATATCTTCTGGACGGCAGTAAATGGTCGCGAACAATCTACTCGTATCAAAAGGCAGCCGTCTTGCTCATGCTGGGCCCGAATCTGACGACCAACGATCGTCAGGCGATCGATCAGCTGATGCGTCAGGCGCCCACATTTAAGCAACGTATTGCCGGTAAATCGTTGCCTATGGAGAAGTTTATTTGCAAGAAGACTGATCGATATTTTGCTCAAAATCGATGCCTTGTATTGCCCGCCATTGAGCTGATGTACGTTTGGAATACGTTCAAGGTGATGGGCAAACATTTTCATATAGCCGATGGTATTTTGAAATTGATCGATCATGAGTTGAACGAGTTGGATCGACGGGCGATGAATAGCAGTCCGGCGGCCGCGGCGGCATCGGCCACCAGTCCGGATATTCGTCGATATGATGCTGACAATCGAGCGTTAGTGTTGCTGTTGAAGGGGGCGTGTTTACGACAAATGAAGAGTCCAATGCAAGCAATGAAGTAAGTAGCGCTATTCACATCCGAGTAATTGCGTCTCATACCATCCGAAGGGGAACAGAACTGCGGATGACCAATTTCCCTTTTTTTTTAACCGAATTCATATTGACTGTACTTTTCTGTTTTGTCTGCATTCAGATGTCTGGAAGCCGTGCTGGGACTCAACAAAAGCATACAAGAGGACACCTATCTAGTGCCGTATGCTATTGTGGAAATCGGACTTCTGTACGCCGATCAGGGGAACAAGGAGAGCGCTATTGCGGCACTAGAAGATGCCAAGTAAGAATAATCATTTGGTCGTATGAATTTCTATTCATTTGTGTTTTGCTTATTGTTTGGCTAAACATGTTTAGCAAAGTATTAAGCAAAGCATTATCTTGTTCGAATGACCTCTATTATTTCTGAACCAATTTTCTTCACTGTCTTCTTCTCTTCTAGGAAAAATTACAATGGCTATTCGCTAGAATCCCGTCTACACTTTCGCATCCACACAGCTCTAACCGAGCTAAAGGGGAAGACCAACGAATATATTAACCCTTTGGTGGACGGATAGGAATCGGAAATGACAAATTGTTGATATTAACTGATTTTTTTTTCTAAGGCAATATGGATTTAAATGACACGCAACACGTTTAGATAACTGTTTTTTTGTTGTTGTTGTTGTGGAGGGGTAATGTATATGTGCGTGTGAACGTGTGTGCGTTTTGTATGAAATTTATGGATAACTCAATGTGCAATCGACTATCAATGGCTGAGCCTAAATGTCTATGATAGAGTGTTTAAACGTAAAATCGAGTTCATGTTAGCTAAATAATAATTACACGTAGGCTCTAGGGAATATTGTTTCATGTTTATTTCGATTAATTGTTTTTGTTTCGTAGATAAAATAGAAGAGGTGCGAACGAATTAGGGAAAGAGATAGATAGGAAGAGAGAGAGAGAGCAACTTTAGCTCATATTTTGGCAGAAGGTTTTTTTTTACGCTTTCTCACTATTATTAAACCCAATTTTCAATCGAACAATTCAATGATTCTCTCTGGATAACTTGCATTTCTATCTCTCTCTCTCTATTTTCTCTCTTTGTCTATTGTACGTGAGTCTTCCTCCTGAACACACTCCACACTTTTAATATACGTGTGTGTAATATGTGATAATGTTGTTGTGTGTTTTAAGAAGGAAAATGGTCATAAAGCAAAATGTATTGATAAAATTTAATAAAAAGAGAAAAAAAATAGATCACCCAAAACGTGTTTTATGATTGCCCATATGTCCTAAAATCTTTCAGGTCCGGTCTATGAACGTTTGGAAGTTACAGCGGGCTCAAATAGCAATAGCGGGGAATACTTGAGCGGATAGGTCAGAACCTTGACAACAATTAGAATACTGATACTGCCCATATCTGCAGAAAATTTCTATGATTCAGATCCAGCATTCAAGGTTATCGGAAGTTAGAGCCGCTCAAAAATATAATTTAAAGTAAGGTGACCAGATCCTTGTGGGCTAAATGCTGTACACAATGTCGACCGAAACAGCACCCCCATTCCTGATGACGAAAATCGTTCTGAGTTCTCCAGAAAATCGTCGCTTGGTTGTCGCTCCTCAAATAGTCAAAGAAGAATACGATATTTGGTCGGCAAAAACCCTATATCGCTGAGTTTTAGCAGGATGATTGGCGATGATCCTCAGATTATGGGAAAAAAATCTCTACTCATTGGAGGTCCGCAACTTTAAAAAAATACCGGCGTACAGAGGGCTGCGCCCGCAATACGAGGGTTTTTCAGAATTTTGATGCATAGTGAATATTTTTTGTACATATGTATATTTTATAAGCAATAGATAAGAATTGTGCACAGCATTAATAGAATGCTTCCTGTAAATCTATTTTTGGATTGGTCTAAATAAACGCGTTCCAGAATGAAAGGCTAGCGCCTAGATTTACTATTTACCCAGTTTGTATAAAAGTAGGTACTCCAAGGCAAATCTACAGGCATTTTTCGATTTAAGATTTCTGATGGCCTTTGAGCAAAAAGAAACTCAGGCAAACGTAAGGCCGGCTTGGCTTTATATATAAACTGAATTATTGGATGTAAAACTACTGTTACTCTTTTTTTAATCAAGGAAAACAACTTATGTGAAATGATTCCATTGTGTCCCCTGACATAAGAGCCCATGCAAGCTTTCCTATGAGTATTGAACAAGTATACTTTTGCAGCTATTCAGGGACACCCTGTTAACTTTGTCCTACAAACTTCAAATATATTTGTGGCAAACACTATTGCCATTCTATGCATATCCACCAAATTTTATGTTCATTGTTTCATCAAGTTAAAAGATATGCATTGAAGAAATGCTTAAGAGGCTTCCCTTGCATTGTGAAAGGCCCTTACTAAATACTAACTTGGCTATATTTCCGGTTTGGATACAGATAAATAAAAATAACAGGCGCGAAAATCCAACATTGGACTAAGGCCGCAGGATGTGTTAGTGACATCCTATTTCCAAGATCTTATCTGCTTTTGGTTGAGGTAATGAGATCACCATCACGCTCAGCAGTGTTATTTATCCCCATAAATGGGTACTCGTTTAACATCTGAGTGAGATCATAGTCCGTCACAAGCTCGTGAGTTCGAAAAACACCATGGAACACGGTGAGATTCGAACTCATGACCCTGTGCACTGAAGGTGCGCGCACTAACCGCTAGACCAGCCAGACTACTACTTGGATACAGATATTCGAATGAAAATTCCGAGACATATTCCCTATGTAATTTTCTAAACATCCCTAGCAGAATTTTCATATTTGGAAACCTAAAAAGGGCTACACACGATCAAATTCAAATTTTACAAATTTACTGTTATTTACTTTTCCTTAGCAAAAGTCAACAGTCTTAATATTTAACGTATATAAAGCCATACTGACCAATCTTTGTGCAAAGTTTCATATCGATCCCCATAACGGTTTAGAAAAACGGAGGTCGAAAAGGAAGTTTAACTTTGAACGCCAATACCTTTTTTACCGTTACTCGAAACTGGAAAATTTTAACTGGTGTGAGATGTACTCGTTTAGTTCTTTGATTTAAATACCCATATGTCAATCTCCGATAAAAACTAAAAAAGTCGACTTTTTTCAAACGTTCGGGACACCCTGTTATCTTCTTCCTACCAACTTCTAAGGTATATGTGCCAAAGACTGTAACCATTCTACACATTCCTACCAAATTTCATGACAATCGGTTGAGGCGTTCGCGAGTTATTTAGTGAACAGACGGACGGACAGACGGACAGACGGTCAGACGGACAGACGGACGGACAGACACAATCGATTTCATAAGGGTTTTTTGAAAAAAAAAATTTCTAAAAAACCTTAACCCGGGAACACTAATGTGAGTCATTTTGACTCACATATAAAAGTTTTTCACTTGCCCTTGAAAGGGCCGTACGCACACCGCGTTGCGCTACTTATGTATTCCTCGAGAAACTAGTTTCGTACCGAATTTCATTGTGAGTGGTCGATTTCGTTTTCGTGGTGAGTAGATATAAGTGTTTTCCTGCAAGCCAGTGAGTCAGATTGGCTTACTGTCGGTTCTGCAATTACAAAATAAGAAGGAAGACAAACACATTTGGCGCTTAATGCAGTGTTCCTGTATGCGGTGAACATACAAAAAAATTATGTTTCCAGTGCAATCAATCGGAATCGTAAATTTTTAGCATTATGATAATTTATTTCTTGAGGCTGTTAAAATCACAGAGCTCCTTTTTATGGCTGTGAAAGTCAATGATTTCTTATTTTTATTTTTGGTTAATAAAGAATTTTCTATGAATTAAATTATTCTTAATTGTTTTCTTTGCTGTCTATGATTTTGATTCACACTCCTCCATTTTATGTAACGAAAATCTCATAGTGAGTCAAAATGACTCATGGTTAGTAACAAGCGCCTTAAATTAAGGTTAGTGTTCCCGGGTTAAAAAGGGGGAAAGGAAACGCAAGTTCAGCCATGTAATTTTGTGTGACGTGTGAGTATTCGCATTAAGTGGAAGATGATTTTTACTGAAAGTTTAGTTGCTCCGATCAAAAACCCTCATTATCCCCCCATTTGAATTTGGATTTGGCAAAATGGCATGCCCATTACTCCCCCCAAAATTGGAGCAGTGAGCTACATTTTAGTTTATTGCCATATATATTGGCGTATGTAATGTGTTATATATCATTGCAAAGGAAATTTTATGTGTTTTTTTTCGTCCTCCTCCCATTTATAATTACATACATGTATATCTATATTTTTTTTCAATTGATTTGTAATGTTAATTCAGATTATTAATTTATGAAATTATTAAATATTATTTGAATTCACGCGTAGCTTAAACATTATTTATTTATTTTTTTCAAATTTTGCGTTGTCGTTTAATCCACCATGGTTTCTTGATTACGCATTTTTTCTTCGAGCTTCCTTGTTATGGAAATGAAAATTCAGGGTGATAAAGTTCACGCAACTCCATATTCTGCATGTTTATCTACCCTGAATCTCTTTTCCTGAATACAATTATATGCTTTCCTGCATTATTCGATTTCTGTATCTTAGTGCCGTGGTGCAATACTCATACAAGCTCTCCCAATTTTGGCCATTCAAAAGAGCCTTAACTGCCATTTCATCCAGGCTATTTTTGCCGAAAAAAAGCTCTTCTCACTTCCTTCAGAATCGGACAAACAATAATAAAATGCTTTATATCTTCTCTTGTAGTCTGGCTGGTCTAGCGGTTAGTGCGCGCACCTTCAGTGCACAGGGTCATGAGTTCGAATCTCACCGTGTTCCATGGTGTTTTTCGAACTCACGAGCTTGTGACGGACTATGATCTCACTCAGATGTTAAACGAGTACCCATTTATGGGGATAAATAACACTGCTGAGCGTGATGCTGATCTCATTACCTCAACAAAAAAGCAGATAAGATCTTGGAAATAGGATTGTCACTAACACATCCTGCGGCCTTAGTCCAATGTTGGATTGTCGCGCCTGTTATTTATTATATCTTCTCTTGCTCTAAGGCTACAAAGACTGCAGAAAATAGGCAAATCTGGTCTATGTGGAACATAGTTCAGTGGTAGTAGTTCACCTCTTGCTTTAAAAATAATAGATATTTTATCCGTTGTAAAGTTGTTTTGCAAGTACGTATTCGATTTAAGATTGTGACATAATTCTACGTAGATTTGTCGGTGCTGTGATGCTCTCGCTCTTTCTGCAGTCGACGCCTTTTCCATTTGTCGCAAATCACTTAATAATTTTTGAAGACTGTAGTCGCTTCCCGTTGCACCATCCCAATTGACTCGGTTGCCAGGTTTTTCTCCAATCTCCAAAAGGTCCTCATAAAAAAGCGACCTCGTTTCTATAGCATACAGTAGCACTTTCTTCGGCAGTCTATCTTCGCTCATATTTGCCACCTTTTTCAAATAACTGACGTGTATGCTTAGCGTGCCTATGAACAGCGAATCTAAACCAGTTTCTAGCGCCAACATATAGTTAGGGGTTGTAGATGGGAGGCGGAATATTCGTTTGAGGAAATATCTCAAAAGTTTTTCGACCTCATCGTATTCTCGACCACCCCATACTTGTGCTCCATAAAAAAGGATCGATTTGGAGGCAGCTTGAAAAATATTATACTTGGCTGTATGGGAAATATGCGCATTATTAAAACAGTTTTGCCAGACTGAATTGATCGCCCATTTTGCCTCCTTTAGCTTCTGGTTAAGGTGTTGTGCCATTCCCAAGTTGCTTGTAATTAATATGCCAAGATATTTATACGATTTTACTACTTCAATTTCGTTTTCTCTAAACAGCCACCTTTCATTACTCGCCAGTTTAAACCGCTTCTTAAAAATTACTATTTTTGACTTTTCCAAATTTATAGTCAGTTTCCACCGTGTACAATAGTTTTCAATATACTCTATCATATTCTGCAGGCTTGCGGGTGAGTCAGCAAAGAACACCATATCGTCGGCATAAAGAAGACCCTTTATTTCCGCACCAAAAGCCTCCGCTCCACCTGGCATATCATCCAGTATATCGTTTACAAAAACCGCAAAAGCTTCTGGGCTAAGCTTACACCCTTGTCTGACTCAAACATTTGTTTCAAACGATTCCGACAGTTGCGTTCCATTCCACACCGCTGCTCTTGTAGCTGTATAAAGTTCTTCCATCGTATTTCCGAATTTCGCGGACATGCCATGATTATATAATATGTAAAAAAGTGCCTGTCGATCAACTGTGTCAAAAGCCGCTTTGAAGTCAACAAAGAAAGAAGATTTATTACTGATAGGAGATGCTAACATTAACGTATTCAATACCAACAACTCGATCTCTGAAAAATACATTGACATGATTTCCTCCAATGGATACGAAATAATAAACAAAAGCCAATCGACGAGAGACACAGACAATTCTAATACATGTATTGACCACATTATAACCAAAAACAATGCCAGACGTAGTTACAAGTTTCACACTGAGCCATCTGACCTTTCTGATCATAAAATGATAACCATTTCCGCGAAACTGACTAATAAGCCTAAAGTAAAAATGACTAAAAACCAAATTAAAAAACTCGATGTACATAATTTTAAAAAAGACGTTAAACTAATGCTAAACTCTAACCCTGAAAGTAATTTATCGAAATTGATTGACATAATTCAGACTTGTAAAACCAACAATACAACGACGAAAATAGTAAGGACAAGAAACAACAGCTGGATTACGAATGAAATAATTGCACAAATAAGAAAGAGACAGTTACTTTACAAACGAAAAATAGAATTTCCACACGACGAACTAATCCGTAAACGATATCTGGAAAAAAAGAAGGAAGTAAAAACATTGGTGACTACAGCGAAACAAAAGTTTTTCAACACTGGAATAGAGAAGGCAGGGAATGATTCTCGAAAACTATGGAAGCATTTAAAAAGTACCATCACCGATAAATCGAATAAAACTTCTCATATGCAAATCATACTCAAATCGAATGGAACTGAAGTCAACAACAATGCAAATTTCTTTAATCATCACTTTGCAAATATTGGGAAAAAGCTTACGGAAAATGTCATTAGAGGAGCTTCAACTACAAGAACAAATAATTTTAACAACAGCACGATATTTCTCTATCCTACTGATGCCAATGAAGTCGTCACCATAATAAATTCACTAAATAAAAACGCTGCTGCAGGATATGACAATATAAACGTGAATGACATTCAGTTATTAGCAAATGACATCAAGGACGTTCTTGCCAAAGATATTAATCAAATGCTGAGCACAGGTCATTTTCCAGACTGTCTAAAAAAGGCAACTATACTACCTCTGTATAAACAAGGAAGACGAGACGAAGTTAATAATTATAGACCAATAGCGATTCTAAATGCCCTTAGTAAAGTCTACGAGAAGATAATTGACATTAGAATAACTAAATTTATAAACTCGACGATAAAATTTGACAAATATCAACATGGATTCATTAAAAAAGGATGTACTGACTCTGCTATATTTAAACTAATGGAAGAAATTACTGACATGCTCGATCAAGGCTTAATAGTAGCGACAGTATTTATTGACTTAAAAAAAGCATTTGACACAGTTAACCACGAAGCATTATTAGAAACACTAGAAGAACTCGGAATTAGAGGCACAGCAGCGAAATTGATACAAACTTACTTGCACAATAGACCTATTCAAACTAAATGTAACAACCATATAAGTGACGAAATGATAATAAACACAGGTGTACCTCAGGGATCGATACTAGGACCGAAACTTTACATATTATTTATTCAAAATTTACGACATGCGAATCTTAGAGCGAAATATACTATATATGCTGATGACACGAGCCTAGTTTATCATGCTAAGACTGAATCGGAACTGGAAGAAATCATGAACAATGACATTAATACATATTATAAATGGACGAAAGAAAGAGGCTTACTTATGAACTTAGACAAAACAACATATATGATATTTAAATCATCTCCAAATAAAATAAATAATATAAACCTTAATATAGATAATCAAATAATAAATCGAACTCAGTCAACTAAGTACCTTGGAATAATAATCGACGAATATTTGAAATGGGACCAACACTTTGAAATAATTAAGAATAAAATAAATGGAATAATACTAGCTATTAAACAACATGGACGAATCGATAACAAAATTGCTAATTTAATTTACAATGCTTATATTATGTCGAGGATTAAATATAATATAGCAACCTGGGGACAATGCAGAAAGACGCTACTGGACGAAGCTGGAAAATTAATAACACGCTCAATTAAAATCTTGTTTGGATTTGATCGACGAACACCTACACAGGAAGTATATTCACTGACAAGTAAACTTAACATTTACCAAATATTGGACATCGAAAAACTAAAGATTATACATAAAATTAAAATTAACGAATTAAATACTGATTACATCCTTAAGAAAAACCTCGACAATCATGATTACAATACTCGCAACAAACATAAATATACATATGACATCCCACGAACGAATCGAAAACTGAATTCAACTACGATAAGCGGACTACAGCTCTATAATCGACTACCACTGGAGATCATCAACGCACCGAACATGACACTTTTCAACAAACGAGTAAAGAAATATTACCAATCAAGAAGACACGAATCGAATCACAGTAACTGAATTATGTATATGAAATTAACAAATATTTTTGCTCTGAGTTAAATCAAATAGTTATAACTGAATTAAATTTCCTATGAATTTTTAATTTACACTGAATTTATGAAAAAAACGGAAAAATGAATTTATATACGCCCATATCTTATTCAAAATTTTAATTTTTCTGATATGGGAAACATGTATTATTTTACTTTTTCACACTAGAATTATTGTATGTTTTAATGTTGTATAGCCATCTTTATAAACTGAATAAATAATTAAATAAATTAAATTAAACGCATACAGTCTACGCCCTTTAGCCATATACTGCCGAGCCAAGTTGTATAGCACGAAGATATTGTCGCTAGTAGAATATCCTTGCCGAAATCCCACTTGATTCTCAACTATTATTCCTCTCTCCTTTAACCAACTAGCAAATCTCGTTTGTAATAGGGTTGTGAATATTTTTCCTGACGCATTCAAAAATGAAATCCCACGATAGCATTCTGGATCATTGATATCTCCTTTTTTAAATATTGGGAAGATGACAGCATCCTTGAATTCGTCCGGCACATCGCCACCATCGAAGATTCGGTTAAATTCTGTGCACAGACTTTCTACCAGCTGATCAGTCCCGTATTTGTAGAATTCCACTGGTACCCTATCACTTCCAGGTGCCTTATGATCCTTGCATTTGTCGATAGCAGCTAAAATTTCATCAATAGTGATAGATGAATCAAGTGTAGGATGCCACCAATTGGGTCTTGCGAACTGGACACTGCCTGCAACGTTATCACTTGTTAACAATTTACTAAAATGTCTCTCCAATAAGTCGACTTTTATTGCATTCCCAATGGCAAAGCTTTCCGTTCCATTTATGCGTTTAGACAATTTCCAGAAGTCCTTTGAGCTTCTGCACTCACTTAAAAGCTGGGCCAGTTGTTGACAATGTTTAGCCTTTTCCTGTTTACATATCGCTTTGTACTGATGATTCATTTGCAAATACATACGTCTCGTGAACTCATCGTTTGTCCTCCGAAATAGCTTGAGCCACGCGAAAGATCGATTTCTACTCTTCTCGCATTCATTGTTAAACCATGCGTTTTTCACAATCTTCCTGGACGGTTCTTTTACTGGGGCACTGCTCTTGATCATTTGCGCTATATTTCTAATGGAATTGTCCGTGGATTGAGATAGAAGCCTTGTGAGATTGTCGATATATTGCGGCCTAAACTCTTCTCGCCATATAAGTTTTGGTACTAAGTTCATTGCCGTCGTATTCGTTCTTCCGATGCAATCTAGCCCAATCGTTGTAATTATTGGGAGATGATCGGAGATCTGTTTGGTTTCCACCATGAAATCCACTATGAGAGGCAACCAACCCTCCGGCCAGGCACATAACAATGACGGTATGTCCATTGTGTCCGAGAAACGTACACTCTCCATTCATATCGCTTTTCGAGCTTCCATTAAGCGTTCTCAATCCAAACGAATCGATTAGCTCTATTATCTTACGCCCACATGCATTGACTTTGCAATCTTTGGATTTTCGAATTGCATTACACATTTTGTTCGCCATCGGTTGTTCAGTGCCGATCCTAGCTTTAAAATCGCCCATTATAAGTAGATTAGTGCTGTTCACTTTAATTAACCCTCGGATGGTTCAGGTAAAGTTTACATACGTAAATGGTTCAGTGGGGTCTGACAGACCCCAAGGTAAAAATTGCTCTAAAACTTAAATTTTTGCGTTCTTGGCACATTTGTTTGAACTTGAAGTAACTGTAAAGCCTTTTGATTAAGTGGTATATAAAAAAAGTGGAATTCGGACAGTAGCTTTTAGTATGTGGAAGAAAAAATTAGGTGGTGTCAAATTTGAGGGTAATTTGAACTTATCACAAATAAATCAATACAAAAACTAAAATTTTAACAAAATTTTATTTTTATTAGTCAAAACGTATTTAATACTATTTAACAAAGATAAGTACATCAACATTTTTTAGCTAAGGTTAATATTTTTCCTTAAATCGGGATCCAAAGTTAGTCCATATTTAGAGCATTTTTCTTCACAGCTTTTTCCTCGATGGTCTTCACAGATTGGCTTTTTGCACTCGTTGCAATTGCATTTAGTCTTCTGATCATTTTGCTTAATTTTAGTGAAAGATCCTCATAAATGAAAACCAGGTAAAAAAAAAGCGCATAATTTTAATTGAATTGAGTAAAAAATGTAAAGCCCCCTAATTCAAAACACCCTAAATTTTCCATTTATTTCAAAATTAACATATCTAATTTCCCAAATGTACTCTAATTACAAAGTTTCAACACTTCCCGACTATTATTATTACATTTTGTCGTTTTCCAAATAAAATACTTTGAAAATTTCCCACAAAACGAAAAATGTACTTTTGTAAAAAAGACATACGTAAATGGTTCGTGGGGTCTGACAGACCCCAGATCACTTTCAAAGTGCTATAACTTATTAACAAAATCACAAATTCAAACAAATTCATTCTTAAATCAACGTATGTATTACATATGCATCAAAATACCATTCAACAAGTTTATCTATGAAAATTTTAAGATTTAAATTTCCCTGGGGTCTGTCAGACCGATCCGAGGGTTAAGAAGTCTGATAGTTTATTGAAGTCTTCATGCCAGTGATTGCAGTTCAGATATAGAGGAATAACAATCATTGGTTTGTTATTAATCTTCATTTCGATGTAAGTCCATTCATCTAACTTTTTAAAAGTGCATCTAAGGTTAACGCAACTTAATTCTTTCTTAAAAGCAAAAAGGCACCCACCACTGGCTCTTCCTCGGTTGCTTCTCCTCTCCGCTGGTACCCAGTTCGTTTCTAGTAATATGATAATAACGTATTTTCTTATAAATTCATAAAAATCAGGAAATATATTTTTGCTCTTGAGCCCAGCAATATTGTAGGCTACAATTCTTAATTCTAATTTGTTAACATCGGAGACGGCAACACTTTCCTATGCTATGTGTGATAACGTCGCATTTATTGTCAGTGGTATATTTGCATTTCCAGCGCTTATGTTATTATTTACTACCTGCTCGCCAGCCACAATTTTCTCTAGTTCAGTTTGCCCGTCATTGCCATTGCATTCCAATTTGTTGTACTTCAGGTTCCATGTGAATTTTTTGCCTGCTATTATTAATTCATCATCTCTAAGAAACGCTTTGATATTAGTGCATTGCTCCGCTATTTTCTTTTTCACTCGAAGAAGGCAGTTGCGTTTTTGCCTCGTCTCATACGGTAAGTCCTTTTGAACCACAATTCCCGTCTTACTTAGCCTTTTAACATTCCGTAGAGCGTTAATCACTTGCTGCCTATTCATCAGAGTTACGCGAAAGTTGGCTTTGTTCACATTAGTGCTGGTGGTCGAGAGTCGCTGAATTTGATCGTCTGCTATCGTGGTGCAGCATTTAAGCATCTTTGTGCAAACACCCCTAATAACATTAAACTCATCTTGAGTATTAGCTGGCAATTTAATAATTAAATTGTTTGCATTAGCGGCTTTACGTAAGTTTTCAATTTGCGATGATTGCAATTCGCATATTTCATATACTACTTTGTGTCGAAAATAAATACTAATAACTAATTTTGTATTTTCCTACATCTAGTGATTTTCAACATTAGTAGGTATATAAGCATGAGCTTTTCGCTTCGTGGGTCCTGAGTGTTCTTCAGTCTAAACTCAACGCCAGGGGGCATGGGCAAAATTTGAGCCATATCCGAAGCATCTTGTACTTTTTATGGTTACAGTTGACATTTAAATCGTTTAACCCTTCTCAATTTGGTGCGTGTCCATGGAATGAAGAGCATCGACTTCATATAGCAAAATCGCTTCAAAGGAATATTTATGTACATAGTAAAAAATCTGAAAATCTTTTTTTTTTTGAAGTTCTGACAAAAATTTCATAACGGTACTTGGAGATAAATATGCAATTTGAAAAAAGTAACTTTAGTATGTTTAGAGTTTCCAACGGCTGAAAAGGTATCAGTATATCAAAGAAGTATCAAAATAACAAAACATTTATTTCCCTTCCCTGGGACATAAAGCTGAAGTTTAGCTCTTATTGTGCTAAAAAATCTTCTTGGAACTCGAAGGTTTAGCATGATCAGTTCAGTTTTTTTAACCTTCCGTTAGACGCAATGCATCTGACAGATGCCACGTATTGTTTTTTTACCTTAACTTTTTTTCTATTGCGAATTCCACTTTCTAACTCATAGTAGCTTCATATACCGAGTACGGAAGCATTTTAGTCTGAAAATGAAAATTGTGGGGTCCTTTGGCTTTACGTAGGAGGCTCGAGCATCTATTAGATGCATTGCGAGCACTCGTGTAACCGATTTGAACGTGTAATTGATATAGGCGCTTCAGTATACGAAAAAAAATATTTACAACAAGTGCAATACTTTTAGAGTTACACTATTACACCTTTGTTTTACCATTGATGCTCAGAAAGCTGTAAAACTGCAATTATGTAAGACAATTCCAAAAAATCTCATTTTTTTAAGACTTTTTCTTAGCAAAAAAAAATATTATTAACAGACCCGATTTTCATCGTTGGCTCTTGACTATTGGTATGACAAGGCTTCAAATATTCAGATAATGAAGAAAAAAACCTTATGAAGATATTCATTACCTTACAGCAGGATGACAAAGTTGACATCTAATAGATGCATTGCGTCTATTCGTGTTACATTTTTTATTGCGACTAACGGAAGGTTAATTGAAGTGACCCTTCTGCATTGATCAATTTCAAGATTTAAATTTTTATTTAAAATTAAAAAAATAAGGAGATTATTTTTTTTTTAATTAATTTAAAGATATTTTTATTTGCTTTGAAAATACACAAGTGAATTGCAATGCACGGACGAATCGTTAATATTGGCTTTTATCTTAATATCTACCTTATTAATATTTCAGATTTAGTTTTTAATGGTCTTCAAACTTTTGCTTGCGCTATATCGAACTGGCAACAAACCCCTTTTAAAATTCCTTAAAAAAACGAAACTTCTGTGTGAGATTTAGGCCCGTATTTATGAGCATACCTTAACTCAGACCTTAAGTCAAGGGTGCCGAAATTCAAAAAATTAAATGTCATTTCCCATACTTTTTCATAGAAATCATTTATATTCAGTAGTCAATGCAACCTTGATTTAAGGCGAAACTCAAGGAGACCTTAAGTTTTCGATAGATTTGAAATATAATATTTCAAGGTGGGTGGGGAGCTACCGTGACTTCAAGTGAGGTTGACTATAGAAAATTTCAAGATCTCCTTGAGTTTCTACTTAAATCAAGGAGGAATTGACTCGTGAATATAAGTGATTTCTATGAAAAAGTATGGAAACTGACATTTTCTTAATTTCGGCATCCTTGCCTCAAGGTCTCCTTGAGTTAAGGTATATGTTCATAAATACGGGCCTTAGAAGCTACAATGATTTCATGAAATATTTGCCACAAATTTGCGGCCCCGCTATCTGGATTTGAGAGAAAGCTTTACATTCGGGGTTCTCGAGAAAATTTGGATATCATTTATTCTCTCTTCGAATTTAACACGTTTTAAAAAAATAAAATGAGAAGCTTCGTGTATCGGCAAGTTTTGGACCCCTCCCGAAACAAAATCCAGGCTACGTCCCTGGTCGGACCGGACAAAATCCCCGCGGAATATTGGTTGAAAACAGTGGCGGCTCGTGCTCTGCGAATCTGGGTGGGCCACTAAGAAAAGTATTGATACCTATTCCCCCATACCGATTCCGCTTAAAAAAAAACATTAAAAAAATGAGCTCAAATATTGTTCGAAATATTACTGTATACTATTGTAAGAATTAATACATTTGCGTCTTAAATTATCTTGCAAACTACAATAAGAATACGCATAAAAAAATAGTTGGAGTTGATTTTATTTGTGCTCTATGCCAGTATCTGCATACCAACTTGAATTTTAAAATTGTGAATAATTTTAGGCATTTCATGAGGCTAACAAATATTAAATTATAAAAATCAGGGTTATAATAAATAGTTATGCACTGTCCAGAAAGAACCAACGCAGACGTCTAGAGCGTTTTTGCCATGAGGATGAGAATTGATCACTTTACTGATTTCTGTTATTTACTATTCACTCATGGCAAGTTACACGGTTGAGAAGCGCGTTCAAGCGACAAAACTTTATTATCAAAATAAGTTTTCGTTAAAACAAATTTTACGCCTATTTTGCGGGAATTGGCTCCCAAGATCATGTGGTTTGACCCCTTTAAACCTTTTCTGTGGGAGTTTCTTTAGTTGAAATCGACCGATGCCCTTAAAGTCAATATCAATCAACCATTCGCTGAAATTCAGCAGGATCTATGCGGGAGAGTCACTCGGATCCCTGCCATGTCATGCATGACACTACAATGTATTTTCAATCCAGGAAATGCTAAAACAAATATTCAACAAAAGTTTCCCGTTCGTGCACTAGGCACAATATTTCGGAATGGCACAAAAACAGGCTAAAAACCAAACCTTCAAATTTAAAAACCGATTATGCACGACACGACAATCTGATTTCTTGCAAATTATTCAAAAGTTAAATCCCTGCACGACAATACAAAATGCTTGGGCGCCACAAGAATCAAAAAAGGGCTAAACACTACGATTCAATTTAATTTAACCGAAAACAGCGGCCAAAATTGAAATCCAAATCATCGAAGTCATTATTTTCAAAAAATGGGGTAAGAGTCATAAAATATTCCTTTCCAAATTTTTAGCAAGGAAAAAGTTCATCCACAATTTAACCCCATAATAATTGCATTTATTTTCCTATGAATGAAAAAACAGCTATGTATTTATTTTCATTCACTAACCTAAAAAAAAGTCCGATCTAACACACCTCTCTCTATTATTAATTCGAAAATCACAGAGTGCGAGTTTTGTATGCGAGAAAAAAGACAATGTACGAGATGACATTCTCATTTTTCTCGCATATAAAACTCGCACTCTATAAGTTCGACTGTGTTCTTGAGCTTTTGGGCCGGCCAAGAGGCGGTTTAATGTGGCATTTATTTGTCTAAAATCCCACCAACAATTTCCATGCAAAATTTCCCTTGCATCCAACAAATAGCATGCAAGCAGGTGGTCACTTGCAGTCAGTGTCCTTAATTTCATGCAACTCGAAGCTTTCAAAGTCAATGGATTTTGCGTATAACCATTGCCATCTAGATGGCGTTAGTAGAACGAAAAAGACGACCTTGGGTGAGATAGAAAAACGTAGGTTTTAACCTTATAAAAAAATCAAACAATTTAATGAGTGTTCTCGATAAAAAAAAAGTAGCAAATTTCATTATGACAAAAGAAGGATAAAAGCCGTGGAACGTTTTTTATATGGGATTTAATAGCAATTTAGAATGAATGAAGCACCCTGATTGATTTTTGAACAGTATGTGCTTTAAATATAGGTATGTGTTTTGGAATATATTTAGTAGTATGTTTAATAAATAATATTTGGGTGGGCCGGGCCCACCTGGCCCACTGTGACGAGCCGCCACTGGTTGAAAATGGAAAATGTCGGGCTTAGTTGGCTCACAGTCCTCTTCAACAAAATCAAAGGTGGGCAACCGATGCCTGATGCTTTCAGGGAAAGTTTTCTTCTTCCTTTCTATAAGAACAAGGGAGACTCACGCAAACTTAACAACTATAGGGCTATAAAGCTAACACCTCATACACTGAAGATTTACGAGCGAGTTGATTGCGAAAGATTGTGCGGTTGAATGACAATCAATGCGGCTTTGTTGAAGGTCGATCTACAGTCGATGCGATTCAGTGCATTCGTATTGCGATGGAAAAGTATAGAGCAGCACGAAAGGACTTGCACTTGGTGTTCATCGATTTGGAAAAGGCATTCGATAGAGTACCTCGTGATCTGATATGGTTGGCCTTAAGAGCACTTAATGTCCCTGAGGCATACACTGCGTTTCACTTGAATAGCACACTCTATACATTAAATTTATTTTCTCTATATCTTAAAAAAAAATGACAGATATTTTGTATTTTTTATTTGTCATTTGATTAATTAGCTTTAATTTGAAATAAAAAGAATTCGAATTTTTCCAACATCTTAAAAAAAAATGTAAAACACCAATGAAAAAAAAAACACATAAATTCTGTTTCACTTGAATAGCACACTTTTTTTAAAACTTATTTTAATTAACTTTTTGTGCAGTGAGGATAACTTATTATTGTTCAGAATACAAGTTGAGATCAATTTGAATTAAAATCAGCAATTTTAGTAATGGGTTGAGCTTCCCCCGTTTAAAATGACCCCCTAAATCCTATTAGGCAAAGAATCGTACAAAATTTTGATGTAAGCAAGGGATTTTGTAGCCCATGATTGCAGAATGGCTTCAATTAGTTCAGACTTTGTTGAAAAGTGTTTACCAGACTCATAAAGTTTTCTGACCAACCATCCCCAAACATTTTCTATTATGTTTAGATCCGGCGAGTATGGTGGCCAATTCAAAAAAGTAATATTTTCGGACTCGATAAACTACTTTACGGCACGGGCAGTGTGTATTGATGCATTCTCGTGTTGGAAAGTTCACGGCAATGGTCCAAAGAGACTTTCGAATGTCGCAAAAGCCTTTTCTAAAGCACCTTGATACGACTTAGCATTCATAGTGGTGTCTAAGAATTGGAGTTCACAAGTGCCGTAGTAGGATATGGCTCCCCAAGCCATAACGCCGCCAACTCGACTGTGCAAACGATCCAACTGGTGAGTCTCCTTCCTTAAATCATAAAAATAACAGTTATATCCGTCGGGCCCTTCCAAATTAAATTTCTATTCATCAGAAAAAACAACGCGATACCACTCTTTGGTCCATAACATGTTGGTACGACAAAAAGTCAACCGAGCTTGTTTACGAGCGGGGTTAAGAGGTGTTTTTTTTATTTTAGACGCTTACGGTGTTTTGATTTTGAATTAGCACGCCATACAGTTGTTTTACTCGCACTGAGACCAACTTTTAACCAAATTTTGTCCACAGAATCATGTGAATTCGATGGTTCACGCAAAATAGATCGCTTATCTGCATTAGAGAGTACTCTGCTTACTCGACCTTTCATATTTTTTCATAATTTTCACCATTTTTAATAAAATTTTAAATCTTGCTTCTGCTTTTTCCAATTTTTTTTTCGATTTTTTAGTCACTGAAAGGTCACAATCCCTGTAGGTTTTTATTTTAACTTGTTCTTCGCTTGTTAAGGCTTTACCACGACCCAACATTTTTTAAAATCAACGAATCGTATTTAAAATACTCAAAACGACTATAGATTGTGATATTGTGACCACGTGCACCCCGTATTTGAAGCTTAAACCCAACTGTGCTATTCTAGTGAAACAAAAAATTGGCTCTTTTGAAGCAAATTAGTGAAAAAAGGTAACGGTAAATTTCGAGAGCACAATTTTTCTTTCGGGGAGCCCACACAAAGAAGAAAAAAAAACGACTAGCAAAGTCATAAGAATATTGCTATATAAGCAAATTACAATGAAAAAAACCGAATGTGCTATTCAAGTGAAACGCAGTGTATCTCACCCTACCCAAGACTAAAGGAGAATAATTTCATCAACTAAGAACGATCGGAATGTATGTAGAGATATTTCTGAATATGCCCCAGTGCATTGTGTACCATATATGGTACGTTGCAAAATTGGTGCAAACAATACCCTTGGTGACATTTTTTGGTCAAAATCTGAAAAGAATCTCAAGAACACATTCCAATTTACTCAGCAATATTTTTTTCTTTTCCAAATAACGGTAAATTTCGCCAATTGTTTTACCTCTAAAGAATAGCGTTTCAAATTCCACAAAAAATAACGAGATTATTCAAGGAAAGCTTTGCGGAGCCAAAATTGAATTTATGTGAAAGCTTGTTTTGTCTACTTTGGGAAAAAGTAAAAAAAGAATCAAACAATTAATAATCGCTAGACTTTTAGAGGAATCTAGCCATGTACCATATATGGTACACTATGCATTTAAGGGTTAATTTGTTCACCTTACCAATTTCAACAGTTTTGTATTGATACACATTGTGCTGCTTCGACATGGCCGCGGGCCGCACAGAACTGGCGCACGTCGCTTTAGTCATTTTCTCGACTTTTTCCGGTTCTAAAGGTAATTTTTTTTTTTCAACAACTTAGAACCTCTTGGCCATAGTGTCAATATTAAGTTCAATTACAATTAGTAATCCACGATTTATAAATTAAATAATATTTTTTTCCAGAGGAAAGTACTTCCTTTCATATTTTCCATAAAAAATGTGGAAAAATTGAAAGAAGAATGAGAAATATTGATTTATTTTTAAATTCGGTTTTACCTTTAGGTAACTATTAGATATTGTATCTTTACTACCAGATATTCGCAATAAATCGGGAATGGAGATATAGATATGAAACTAGCGTTGTCATTGGCACTCTTAATGTCACGATAAACCCGTTCCCGTGCTCCAATTATTTCGTTGAAGAAGGTAGCTTTTTTTAATGGTCGAGCGGACTCACAATAAAATTATGACTTGAAACTAGACGCGATTCAACATATGTGTATATGGGTTTGGGGGTTCCAAACCCCTCTGAGATTTGGTCATGACGTTTCGATGAAAAATCGGGTTAATATAAAACTCGCACCGCACCTTCAAAAGATCAACGTCCAAATTTCGAGCCCAGCGTACAAGTAATCTGTAGATCTGTGCTTCTTCTCTCACAAAAATTATCACGGAATTAATTTCCGAATTTTATTATGAACCACTGGACAAAGATTAATTGTAGGGTAGGGTTAGAAATAGGACAACTGAAGCTACTCCCCGGTGTTTCTCAATTTTTGTTCCTAGCTTGATGAGACAAAAATGCGCAGTTAATTTTCGGTAATTTTAGATCGGTGGAGAGAAAGAACCTGATTAGTGACTAGAAGCTTCAAGGGTCGTCCAACTACTATGAACCTTTGCAGCACTTTTTCTTTACTACCGTTTTCTTTACTACCGTATAGAGCGGTGAAAAAAATCTCCAATACAAATTATACTAAAAGAAAATCGAATACTTCTTCTAATATCGAGGATCTCGGAACACGAAACAGTTGATTTTGGTCTTTACCTATATTACATACTAGTATGTAAGTTTAGTAAAATGTTCGCTTTATTGATCAGAAACAAATACTTTTTTTAGAAATAAAACAGGACCCTATTTTTCAAGCTACACAAACGAGAAGGCGGAGAACATTTTTTGAAGGTTTAAGGATCGGATGATCCATATAACTCTCAAGATAATTTTCCAGTGCTCTTTAGTATAAGCTCAGCGACTTGTATGCACAGAGCAGTTATAAAATATGAGCACCGTCAACCTTTTTCCTAAGACCCCTTTCGAAATATTTTCTTGCGTACGCCCCTGCATGAAACACACAGAAAATTTGTGAAAAGAGCTGGCTGCTTCTCTAATCTGTTTCTAACATTCACGAAGCCAAACTTTTCTTTTTATTCTCCCGGCGCGGCGGCCACGTCTTCAAACACAGGCGGTCAAAGCCCGAGGTCGAGTTGACACATTAATGATTGATTTAATAACACGAGTCCTTTTAAATAACAAGATTACGCCTTCAAGCGAAATTAAACTGATTTTCTATATAACAAAAAAATATTAAACTAAACCATTGCAAATTCGACAAAGAAATGAAACGATGCCAAATAACCACTAAATGCATATTGAATCTAAGTTAGCTTGGTCATTTTTTTAAACGGTCATACTAGGCATTTCGTCGAGTAATCTTACTTAGTCACGTCTGGTTTTGGTTTTTTTTCATTACCAGGCGGGATGCTTGCGCGTCTCTTGATTGGATATGAATCAAAAAACTACAGAACTCACCTTGAACTGAATTCCTGGAATGTCACGAGCTCCATCGATTGTGGAAGAAAATATAAATTTAAACATAACCTACAAGAGTGGAATGATATTTTTTTGTTTATTAATATTACCACAACCTCCTGTTTATTAGATTTTTTTACAATATTTTTTTTCTTTAGTTTTTAAATTTCGTTTTCTAACTAATGTATTTTCAATTCAATTTTTTCTATCGGTATTCATTTTATTTTTTTTTCTAGTCTATATAACCCATCACTCTACACTTTGTATCGGAATACAATATTGACAATGACATAACTTACGACTAATTTGTGTTTCATTTTTTACATAAATTTTCCATCACACTTTTTTTTAACTAATTTTCTACTCTATATTTTAATTTGAGGATCTATACCGTGTACATACATATATTACAAAGAAACAGTTTTAACAACAGTATGTACAACAAAACGAAAAAAAAAAAAAAATAATCCAAGAGAATACATATAGATAACGTGTGCTGGAGTAAAAGGCAAAAACTAGGCACTCAGAAAATTCAGTTGCACACAATGCACTTGCATACACATGTGCACAGTGCACGTGTGCAATACATAAGAATTCGCGTCGGTTAGCGCAGCGCTGCGTTTTTTTTTTTTTCATGGGCGTAGCCAACAACAATTTATTTATTTTAATTATTTTTTGGAATATAATTGCGTGTTTTTATTGCTTTTGAATTCATTTATGATTATTTGTGGCATTTTGCATTTGGAATGCATCGGTAAGAGTATATTAATCTAATAAATATATTTTTTATTTTAATAAATTTATATGTATATCTCTCATTTTTCAATCACATTTAATTTTATCAATTTCTATATTGTTAAATTAATTTTATCTGTTGAGTGTGTTTGAAAAGAAAACACAAAAAGGGGAGAAGAAGAATTTTAATTGAACGCGCACAAAGGTGTATGTTTGTGTGTGTGTGTGTGTGTGCGTTTTAGGCAAGACATTAGTTTTGATTTTGCACAATTTCATTAATTTTAATTAATGTCTATGCATACAGATGGCGCTACATAGTCGTTTCTTGTGCCCGCGTGAGTTATAAGTGGATCTGGGACACGCATTATATGTTGACTCGTAAAATTCATCTGAAGGGACATCTTTCAATATATCGCGTGCGACAGGTCCGAAATTCGTTCAATGCGCGTTGTAGAGTTGGCGATGTATCCGACATGAAAATTGAGCAATTTTTTTCCTAGATATATTTACAATTCGTCGGTCGAAATTCGTTCTATGCTCCACAACAGGACGATTGGCTTGGATCCGGTGGCGGATGGGAACCGCGCATAAAAACGTTGACTAGTTGACGATGTGAACTGCGAATTTGAAGATGAAATTTAACAAAACTTTTAATCCTTTTCTACAAGACGGACTGTCAAAAGTTGATACTACCAAAACGTTTGTACATACCTGATCAAAACGTCCGTATCGAAGAGTATTTCCCCGTCACAATTCCATTGACTTAATCGATCGCTGGACTTATTCGATGCACTGCTGATCGGTTGACGTGATCCGCTCATTGTTGACAAATCACAGGACGACGAGGACGCCAAATTGGCGTTTGACACGGACGCCGTCTTATACGATCGTACAAGAAACTTTCGTGTACGATAGACTTCGACAAATGGCAACATTTCCTGCAAGAACAAACACCAGGGACATTCAGTCGTTAAGAAAAATTAAAAAAATATCCTTGCACAGGGTCTGGTCCATCGAAAGTCCATTCTTTTAAAATTCGCAATAATAAAACCGAAATGGACTTGGGATACCGTCTAGGTGAATTTCGCAGCATACACTCACCAATTGAGGATCCTCCTTGCCCAGTCGTATCAGCAAACGCAACAAATTAAACATGGACGTATGCCGTACAACGATTATATCAATAATTCCATCGCCCAAATGGCAGTGCGGCGCCAGACCGTGCGGCGATCGTGACGTGGCACACGATATATTCGCGCCGGCAATCATGAAATATTTACCGCGAATTTTACGCCATTTTTCGCCCGATTTTGTTGTAAACTGATCTGTCTCGACATCGCTATCGGCCGCCACTTTCGTTATATCATTGCACATGGACGCCAGCAGTGAATAGTCGATTTTGTGACTCTTTTCGCATTGAGCGGCCGTCACGTCGACCGTACATGAACCGCATCCAATGTGACAAGCCGTCAGATTATTGGCCGGTTCCGTGCTTTCCGTACCTTCAGTCTTTATCTCGGAAATTGTCAGTTCGATCTCGTATCCGCGATTGGCAACAAACTTTTTGAATCCTATCCAAAAATACAAAAAGAAATACACAGAAATGCACCTTCGCGACTCTGCGACTATTGTCCAGCGATCATCGCTCACCAAACACGCGCGACTCACCTGAATAGTCATACCGATGCGGACCCATCCAACGATACTGCTCACTATCAAGCGTTACATCCCCCAAAAATCCATAGCACACCACACTGGCATACATGCGCACCAGTCCAACGTGATTACAAACGCTCGACAAATCCAAACCGCGCGTCTGTCCCAGAATAATATGAATGACGGCCGTCTTTACGTCCGTCGTGCCGTGCAAACAATACGCCACTGTGTCCGTACTGCCGCCCGGAATTACCCCAATCGGTGTACGCAATTTTGGCAAATAGGCCGGTCGTTGCAGATCCAAATCCAAATCGCGCAATGTCCGTTGCATAAGTCCGTTAAAAACTTCGGCAAATGTTCCATCACCGCCCACACAACAGATGGCATCGTACTGATACAGTGCCGGATTGTTTTGCAGGATATCGTGAATTTGATTGCCACGCTGCGAGATGAGGCATGAGATCTCCACGCCGGCCAGCTGAAACAGAGGTTTTGAATATTTTTCGAACACCTTCAATGCTTGACGTCGACCACCGTACGGATTGACAAACATGAGAATATTGCGCGGACGATTCTGTCGTTGAAGGCGTTCGTGCAGGACATCGTGCCATGTTTGGACGGTGTACGGATCGGAGCTGTACAGTTTAACGGTCTGTTTGCGCCATAGATTGTGATCGCGACGATGCACTTTGCGACAGGCATAGTGAATGTAGAGGTAGTTTTTGCCCGTTTGCGATACACCAGCGGTTGAGGAAGGAGCCGGTGAGCCAGGATAGGATGAGACCGATGGACTTATGCTCAGTGTACTGCTGCCCAAATTGGTGTGACTTTGACGGTTGTTGTTGTTGTTGCTGCTGCTGCTGCGATTGCTGTTGGCCAAACGGACGGCTAAAATGTCGGTTAAAGGCACTATCGTTTTGTCTGAGAAAGAGAAAGAGAGAGAGAGAAAAAAAGTTGGGTCGAGAAACTTGTGAATTGAATTTGAAAAATGAATTTGTTCAGAGAGAGGAGAGGGGGGCTACGGTTGCATCTTATTTTCCATACGTGTAAGAATCAAACGTAGCGAGTGAAGGGGCTATACAAAGTGTTTTCGAATATTCTCATTTATTGGAAACGCTTTTAAAAGTCCCTCAAAATATTTAAAACGAGTTATATCAGCTCACTGCTTTGAAATTTACTGAGGGTCCTATAAAAGCGTTTCGAGGACATGGGAGACGATTTTCAGTATATTCCAAAACGCTTCATAGCGGCTCACCGCTCGCTACGATCGCACCTCGTTTTTAGTGTGCAAGCTGAGCGAGGTGTAAGCTGAGCGAGCGGTGAGCCAATACAAAGCTTTTTTGAAAAAATTTTGAGGATTGTTTTAGATGAATGAAAGAACCCTCAAACAATTTGAAACGCTTTCTTTCACCTAATAATAATAATAAGCAAATTGGATTTAACCAAAGAAGTAGGCACTGTTACCTAAAAGGTATATTGTGCCATAGTCCTTTAGTTTAGAAGGTCATCAACCCGTTTGGTAAAGGCTAGAAGATCCTTCAGAGAGGAGCACCTAATCATACTAGTGCTGAGTAAATCACGTCCAAAGAGTGATCTCCTGGACCTGGCGATCGTCGGGCATTCCAGTAATAAATGAATGGAGGTTTCGTCTTCCTCCAGGCAAAGGCAACATTGGGTCTCCCTTGATAGACCTATTTTATGAAGATGGTAGCGGAGCCCAAAGTGCCCCGTAAGAAAGCCTATTAATAGTCTGAGCTCTATCCTGCGCAGACATTTAATATCGGAGAAGCTGAAGGGTCGCACTTACTCTTTAGTTACTCTTAAGCCAGGATGCGATGTCCAGTTGTTATGCCTCAGGTCCGAGGACCCGTTACCAATAACGCCTCTAGCAGCTTTCCAGCTAATTCCACAGAAGGGCTCAGGACCGATGAGTGTGGAGGATGAGCCCTCTCTTGCTAATTCGTCCGCGTATTCATTACCTTCAACGCCTATGTGACCCGGAACCCAATAGATGGTAACAGAGTTACAGCTGGAGAGGCTCTGAAGGAGGTCAAAGCACTCGCTGACCATCTTCGAGGTGAACTTGTGTGAAGTTAGCGCCTTAATTGCTGCCTGGCTGTCAGTGCAAATGGCGATGTGTGCGCCACGGAGACCCCGTCCCAGGATCTCCCTGGCACAGATTTCGATGGCATGAATTTCGGCCTGAAAGACGCTGGGCCATTTGCCCATTGCAGCCGAGATCCTGGAATTGGGTCCAAAGACTCCAGCACCTGCACCGTGAACGCTCTTAAAGCCATCGGTAAACCAAGTGATGCTTCTAGAATCCATACACGTGTTGCCATTAGCCCATTCCGCCCGATCTGGGATGTGAAGGGCACCTAACCGCTTGCTTCCTTTTATAAGACCATGGAAGGATTTTAAATATGTTGTATTGGCATACCGCTTGCAACGCTCGCACTTGCAGCGATTTTCATAGGTTTCAGACGTTTTTTTTTTTATAGAGACGACCGACAGAATATTTGAATACGCTTTAAATCGGCTCACCGCTCGCTACACTCGCACCTCGCCACGATCGTCTCTTGCCTTTAGACTGTTGCTGTGAAATACTGCTAAGGGGCGATGTGCGAGCGTAGCAAGCGGTAACCCGACACAAAGCGCCTGAAATTTTTATAGAGACCTTTTCAGACGTTTTTTATATAGACGACCGACAGAATATTCGAATACGCTTTGTATCGGCTCACCGCTCGCATCTCGCTTTTAGAGAGTCCTATTCCAATTTTGTGAAAAGGCGAGGTGCGAGCGTAACTTGCTGCGAGAGAATACAAACCACTTCAGAATTTTGTAGGGTCAGTTAGGCCCGCTTCTAATAAATCAAGACAACCCTCAGAACATTTGAAATTGCTTTGTGTCGGCTTTCTACGCTCGTACCTCGCCTTTAGAATTTTTCATTTTTAAATTCAGTAAAAAAAAAAGTGCGAGCGAAGTTCGAGCGTAGTTCGAGCGAAGTGCGAACGAAGTGCGAGCAAAGTGCGAGCGAATTGCGAACGAAGTGCTAGCGAAGTGCGAGCGAAGTGCGAACCAAGTGGAGCGAAGTGCGAATGAAGTGGAGCAAAGTGCGAGTGAAGTGCGAGCGAAGTGCGAACGGTGAGCCAACACAAAGCGTTTTCAAATTTTCTGAGGGTGTTCCGGTGATACGAACCGTTTCAGTTTTTCTGATGGTCCTTTTAAACGCCCTTCTAATACATCAGAGACGACCCGAAGAATATTCGCTTTGTGTCGCCTTACCTCTCTCTACGCTCTCATATCTCGACAAACTACTGATCAAAGGCGAGGAGCGAGCGTAGCGAGCCATGAGGCGATGCAAAACGTTTCAAGTTCAGACGATCCTAAGAATGTTCAAAAAAGTTTTGTATCGCCTCACCGCGTTTTGTTTGTGATTTTGAGATTACGTAAAAAAGTCGTGATACGAGCGGTGAGCCGATACAAAGTGTTTCACATTTTTTTTAGGGTCATATAAAATAAACCAAAAAACACAACTTACCACTCGCCGTATTTTCCCGCTCCCAAAGCAAATTGTCATGATGCAACAGTACGCGATATTTTTTACTACCTATCACAAAACTATGCAGCAATACATCTTCCCCGCCGCT
Organism: Microchrysa polita; assembly: GCA_949715475.1. Taxonomy (NCBI): domain Eukaryota; kingdom Metazoa; phylum Arthropoda; class Insecta; order Diptera; family Stratiomyidae; genus Microchrysa; species Microchrysa polita. The sequence goes on along the minus strand of OX454422.1, from coordinate 9,694,142 downwards.
TGCCTTACTGTATTTCTCCTCTTGCCTTTTCGGCGCCGTGACATCTTCTTTCGCGAGAGCTGTAGCACTAGGTGGAGTCATAGGCTCTTCCGTCGGCGACTTTTTTTCATCGAGAGGCAATGATTCACTATCTTGGTGAAATTTTGATGATTCCTTGCCGCCTTCCGCTTTAGTGTCCATTGTTGTTGTTGTTGTTGTTGCTGGTTTCCTCAGTGCAGAAGGGGGCGTTTTGCTTGATTGAGCATATACGATGAATCGTACTCGTGTTTCGGGGTGTGTTTTTTGTTTATAACGGATTTCAGGTGTCGTTTCCTAAATCATAGTATCCGCACGTGGTTCGTTTTTGATTTTATTTTTCGAAAATACGAATATAATTATATTTACAAGGGAATGAAGAGTTTATCGGCATTTTTCGTTTGTTTTGTTATCCGTTTAGGATAACATTTTTGGTATGTTGACGTATCACAGATTTCTGAAACGAAAAAGAAAGTCGAAGGTTATACACAAAAGATTAACTGAAATAGATTGAAATTTCAATGAAACTTTAAGCTCTTGAACTTTAGAGCATTGAGCTTTTGCCTAAGGGAAAGGGTGCTTTAATTTTAGCACGTTTACTGTCTCACCGGTTTCCGGTTTTCACCGAAAAAAAAACACCACGTCTGGCATCCGAAATCCATCCATACATTTATGAATCACATGTGACTCATAGACGTGAACCGGAAGGAACGCAGTTTTCACATGTAATTCATAGAAAGTGAACGTGCTAAAGCTGTACACACGTACATATTTGAAATAACAAAAATGAATAAGGCTGCGGGACAAGCTTTTTTTTACAAATTGAAAATGCCGAACTGCTTAAGTTGGTTACAATCGCCTTTTAGTTTGAAAAGCTTCGTACAACTTTAAACACAATTTTAATTTATAGGAGCTCCGTCAGAGTAAGGCCAGTTGGTGAACGAAACAAGAGGAGCATTGATTAGGCTCTAGGGCAGGAGTGTCAAACTCGCGGCTCGCGGGCTGACAGTTCGGCCCGCGGCTATATGTGAAAACAGTACAATGTGTATCAACACATAAATCGTGCAATTGGTGAGGTGATAAAAACACAGCCGTAGAACTCAAGTTTAAAAAAAAAATACTAAAACTTGTCAGAAAGTCAGTGTCTTACGCTAGATCAGTGGTTCCCAACTCAGAAACGTCTGCGGACCACTTAGCCTGAAAATGGATCTCGACGGACCACCATCCAATAATAATGAAACGAAATAAGGTTTCGGTTTTTTTGTCGAGGTATTGTATTCAAAAGCTCACGCTCTATCTCCCATCACAAATTGCCCTTATTATTTTTTTTGTCATTTTGTATACATACTTAAAAATAAAGTGGAAAACCACTGATCATGTAAAAATCCTGTGCATAACACATATATACGTTATCTTGGTGCTTTAGTCTGGGGAAGATGATTTTTTTCAAAAAGTTGGTTCGACTTCCATTTCGTCGAAGGTGCAACCGATTGTCATTGGGCTCGAATTTTTATACTAACACCATCTTGCAGGAGGCATAATTTAAGATGTACATGTTTGCCAGGGGAGAAAAACTGTTTTGTTCTCGCCAACTTGGTTTTTCTCGCACAGGAATAGGTGTCTTCTGGTCTGGAAGAGCTAACTTCGATTAAAAATTATTCAGTAAACGGTATAGCGCGTTCTTTAGACTCGAATTGGTGACAATGTTTAGCGCGAAAATCGTTTGAATTTTTGCAATCGCGTTCGAATTTTGATAATTAGTTTAAATAATTTCGGAATTGAGCACCTAAGCAACCCATCGCCTTCCCATAATCACATTCCTAGTAGAAAAGAATTTACTGAATAATCTGTTACATGGTAATGAGAGCGCCTGTTTGGCATGTCAATTTAATTAGTCACAAGAAAATATAATTTGTGTGTCCCGAGTCTCCCCGCGGACCACCTACGGGTCTCTCACGGACCACCCCCGGTCCGCGGACCACCTGTTGGGAAACAGTGCGCTAGATCAAATAATGAATTTTAGTTATTTTTCCTCTCCTGATGGTTATTTGATTTTATAAGGCGGCTCATCAACAATGAAATTTGTTGGCTTTACCGAACATGAATCGAGATTTATTTGGGAAAATAGCAAAGCTTTAAAAGCTTAGAAAATCCTGGAAATGGTGATTAAATCAACTGGATTTGAAACTTCAACATAAGAACTACAAGCCCAAGTGCCTGATTTCTAGCCGTAAATTTATCAAGCTGTATTGGTGCACAAACAACTTTTTGTTTCTGTCAGCCACCAAAGTTATTTTAATCTTTCGGCTTTCGCCGACATCACCACCACGTCTCGCATCCAAAAATTCATACTCGTATGAGTCACATGTGACTCATAAACGTGAATGGGGAGGAAAGATGTTTGCAATTGTGACTCGTAGACAGTGAATGTGTTAAGCTAAGAACAGACGGGGAATTAAGCTTCATATGTATTCTAGTAGCGCATCACAGCTCAAATAAGCTGGCACCGGGCGACAGCTTTAAATATTTTATAATCTTATAATTTTCGGTCTGAGCTATAAGTTCAGTCACTCATTAAAAATATAGAATAGATACTAAATTATGTACATTGTACAATGAAATAGCTTCGTCTCAATCGAAATTACTATCAACCCTTAACGAGTTTGCCTTGCTATTAGCTTCATCATCCACCCATCACCAGAAACAGGCTTCAGTAGTAAATCAAGAAACATCATCTTTTGCCGAGCTACAAAATGAACTGAAGTCGTTGCAGCAAAAATTCACTGCCTATGCGCTAGGTGAATCTTATTCCACAATTGCGCAATCGTGTGAATCAACATCGACCTTAAGTCTGCCAAATCAAGGTATCGCTACCCGCACTCGATCTAGGGCCAAATCACAATCTGATCTGCCAAACGTAATTGCTGAACCGTTATCGCTTCCTTCTACCCATGATGTCACTTGTTGCAACACGGATTCTTTTTCGGCAAGTCAACGTTCTTCTTCAACTCAACCATCATCTGGAGTGACAACCCGTCAGCAGCCGATAGTTCAGGAGAGAGCGAAGAGGCAGAAACAGCCCAGTCAACCGCCTCAAATCAGCACCGTAAGTGATGTTGATAACATTCAACAAACATCAGGGCCTTCCAGGTATGCCTCAACCTCAGACGTCGTTCATGTTAGATCGCCGTTGCTATCTCCAAATGTGCCTAATAATCTTCCGAGCCCATCTACAACTTTAGTCGCTATTCCAGCGCCATCTACTTCTTCAGCTAGCATCAAGACGTTGACGTTACCGCCGGAAAGTAATGCATTAAATATCTCTACCCTTCTACGTGTCTGTATGCCACCAAAACAACTATTCATCTCAAGGTTGGCATTTATGATACTTCTGCATCGGATGTAAAGCAGTACATAGTTCAAAAATTGGGCTTTGAACCTGCCTTGCTCGTGTGCAGAAAACTGACGAAGGATAATCTTCCCAACAGAATTGTTGCTTCTTTTAAAATAACTATCTCCGACCAGGTAAAATTGCCTTGTAGCCATACTTTCTGGCCACCTGGTGTTATATTGAAAGACTTCACGAACCAAAATTTTCTCCGTCAACGCAGCACCAAAACTCCAATATAGTTTTAAGCTTTTCTTTGTATTATCAAAATGTACGTGGCCTCAGGACCAAACTCCAGCAACTAAACTCATCTGCTCTAACTTTTACACATTCTATCATTTGCTTAACTGAGACATGGCTGAATTCTTCTTTTTTTAGTGGGGAAATACTCGAAGGATTTACAGTTTTCCGGTGCGATCGAAATTACGGAAATTATGGAACTTCTGCTGGTGGAGGAGTTCTTATTGCCATTCGGGATAATTTAAATTGTTCATTTATCTCCAAAACTGATTCTGAATCTTTCGATGCAATCACAGTCGCGCTTCACACTTCGGGTTCCTTGTCCCTTTTGATTTCTTGCATTTATGTCCCTTGCAACTCCTCCTTGGCTACATATGCGAGTCTTTTTTCCTATTTTTCAAACATATGCAATGTAAATCATCCTAACACTTCAATAGTTAGTCTTTGGGAGACATTAGTGCTAGAACTCCCCAGGAAATTTGTGACCTGTTTGCCTACTTTTTTGCTAGCACTTTCAAACGCTCTTCCTTATCAAGCAACAACCTCGAAGATCTTTCAGCTTCTACCACACCAGTAATAACTCGCACTTATTTTGATACTCTACTCTCTTCTCTTAAAGCTGACCAATCAACTGGCCCGGATGGTATACCCAATTCTTTTCTGAAAAAAACCCACGGTGCATTATCTCTTCCTCTAGCTATACTATTTAATAAGAGCATCCAGGAAAGGGTTTTTCCTTCTCAGTGGAAGTCCTCCTTGGTTGTGCCTATACCCAAAAATAGTGATACAAACGAAATATCTAATTATAGACCTATTTCTCTATTATCTTCCTGCTCTAAAGTTCTGGAAAGGATAGTCTATAATTACATATATGACAACTTTGGGCATCTTATCTGCCCATGTCAACACGGTTTCTGTCGTAAGAAATCCACTGTCACCAACTTGGTTGAATTTACGGATTTCGTCGCTTGCGCATTCAACAGTCACCTCGATGTGCATGTTATTTACACAGATTTCGCTAAAGCCTTCGATCAAGTGAATCACGGAATATTAATTAACAAATTATATTCCATCGGTTTCCCTCCATCTCTGATAGCATGGCTATTCTCCTACCTTTGTGACCGTAAATCGTACGTATCATTTAATAGCAAACTTTCTTCATCATACTGGCCTTCTTCTGGTGTGCCCCAAGGGTCAATCCTTGGCCCGCTTCTCTTTCTTTTCTTCGTCAACGACCTGCCCTCATCACTAAAACAGTGCTCATTACTCTACGCAGATGATTGCAAATTTTTTTCAACTATTGCGAGCACCGACGATTGCATCGGTCTCCAAGCTGACTTAGACGCTCTATCGGAATGGTGTCAACTTAATGATCTGTACTTAAATATATCGAAATGCGTAGCAATGACTTATTCGTTGAAGGTATCCCCCATAACATTTCCTTATTATATGAATTCGGTCCAACTTCAGCCCGTTTCTACGTTTAATGATCTTGGTGTTGAATTTGACTCAAAACTCCGTTTCATTGATCATTATTCCGACATCATTAAACGTGCTTCCAAACTTGCTGGGTTTACCTTAAGATGTTCCCATGAATTTAATACTTTAGGTTCCAGTGTCAGTTTATATGTTTCGCTAGTGCGTAGCATCTTACAATATGCCTCAGTCGTCTGGTCGCCATCGACAGATAGCAGCACGAAAGATTTAGAATCAGTACTAAGAAAATTCTCCCGCCAATTAATATTCAAATCGAATTTGCCTTACATACCTTACATTGATCGCCTGCGAACTTTAAATCTGATGAGTTTGATCCAAAGAAGAGTTTACTTGGACATGTGTTTTCTTTACAAATTATGTCGCGGCTATCTGCATAGTGAACTATCCGACCGCATTCAGTACCGCGTTCCTGCTTACAACACGCGATCTATTGCTGTTTTTGACCCACCTCCTACTCAGATGTCGGTTTATTTTAACCCTTAAATGCATAGCGTACCATATATGGTACATGGCTAAATTCCTGTAAAAGTCTAGCGATTATTAAATTTTTGATTTTTTTTTTTACTTTTTCCCAAAGTAGACAAAACAGGCTTTCACATAAATTTAATTTTGGCTTCCTTAAGCTTTCCTTGAATTGTCTGTGCGTCTTTAAAGTGGACGAACGTTATTTTTTGTGAAATTTTAAAAGCTATTCTTTAGAGCTAAAAAAATCGGCAAAATTTACCGTTATTTGGAAAAGGAAAAATACTGGTGAGTAAATTGGAATGTGTTCTTGAGATTCTTTTGAGATTTTGACCAAAAACAGTCACCAAAGGTATTATTTGCACTAATTTTGCAACGTACCATATATGGTACACCATGCAGTGGAGCATATTCAGAAATATATATACATTCATTCCGATCGTTGTTACTTGATGAAATTATTCTCCTTTAGGCTTGGGTAGAGTAGGATATGTTCATAAAATTTTAATTGTCAGATATTTTAACATGATGGTGCGTTTTATTGAACTCAGAACTGGTCTAAATAACCTAAATTTTCTACAAATTATGCCACCGATCCATTTTTCCAGGACATTTACTGCCATTTTTTATGAAAGATAGGTTAATCAGTCCTGGTTAGGATCCAAGGAAACGGAGCTGTCATAGTTGATTTGAAAGGATCGTTTTTGTCGTTTTGTTTTCTATAGCAGACCGGTCAGGGCTTAGTGTTTCTGTAGCTGCTTCTTATAATCCAAGTCTTGTTAGCTGGCAAGTATACTGCAAAAAAATTTCACATCTTTTGTTTTCTCCTTAGGACACGCAACTAAAAAACCGAGCTTCCATACTTAACATCTTAGTAAGATACTTGGACTTTCACCAGGACTCAAGCTACGCCTTGATATCCAATTTCTTAAACCATTTCATTATGACAGGTATTGTCTTGGAAATCCACGGTCAGGATCCTCAGAAAATTTGCTTCTAGGGTCAACCATTTCATATAGAAGAATATGTGGAGTACCATATTCGATAAACAAAAAATTGCATGGATGTAATTCTTGTGGACATGTCCTGTGACCTGCACAAATTTGAGTTATAAAGCAAGCAGCAGTTCATTTCCATGCTCATATCCAAGCAAAGTCAATCCAATCCATATACTTTTCAAGAAAGGAATCCCATGAGCTATGGCAAATCAAAAGAAGTCTCGAGATATACGTTTAACAGTGGAACATGTTTATAACGAACTATTATATAAAAGATTTATTTTATAACGAGACCGAATTCTAATCGCGTTAATAGCATGATGAGTTCCTACCCTATACCCACGTACAGAGCTAGACGGCACGCAAAGCCCAAAATAATCAATTAGAAGTTTTTTGTAGTTGACGAAGGGGTATACAAGTCGGATCTGGCGCACTTTTAATATTTTATAAGGGCATCCAACAGCTACCACTTGACACACATTTGAAGTGTTTCGCGACATTCTATCGAAAGACATGGCTAAATTTAGGTTTGTGGGGGATGCAGCGGTAGTAACCCCTACTCCACTTTCCATCAACTTCCAGGATATGTCACAAATAGGCATCCATACAAATTTCAACAAGGAATAGGAAACTAATCTTTCACCTTCCCAAGTTCCCTTTAAAAAAACTGAATATTCGCGATTTTCTATAGAAATGACCACCTTTCCTTTAATGAAGAGGAGTTCATTATATCGAGTTTCCACTGTAATTTCGATCAAAAATCTCCATAATAATTATCCTTTCTTTTTTCCACTGTTCCTATCAAAGTAAGAGGCAGATTAAATGAAATTTAAAAAATGTCTTTCTTTTACAACATATGGCCTGAATGCATGGCGTACCATATTTGGTACACAATACAAATTCTACTATTTTCGCTTTTCTGGGAAAACGGGCTATTTTCTGGGAAAATAAAGGCTGATTCCGTGTTCAGTGACCGATTTTACATAAGGGGAGGTCAGTTACGATAGTGGGTTCAGACGCCATGCATTTAAGGGTTAATTCCCCTTTGATCAGGCTTATGCACGAATATGATAAGCTGGAGCTTGGTCCTCTCCTTCATTCATTCACTACTTTTAAACAAACATTAATTCATAAAGTATCTCTTTTGAATCCAGAAGTTCGATTTGCTATTTAAATTTTAATCGTTTGCACAGTACACATTTTATTTATAGATCTTACTCTTTACTTATTTTTTTCCAAACGTTATTTTCTTTTTACTGATCATATTTTTACTATTATTGCATTTTCTCTTTTTAACAGCTAATTTGTTTAATAGCTTCAAACTTATAATTGTTCTTTACTGTATTATTGGGAATGTATCCTGTTCAGTGAATTGTGAATAAAATAAAATAAAATAAAATAAAAATTAAGCCGGCCCCACACCGACCGGAGTGTGGCACACACCGCACAAAAAAATGGTCCAAAAATGATACCTTGCACACACTGCTGCACTGCTGCTGCACGATTTTCCGTATCAATCTTTTGTGCGCTGTTTGCCACACTCCGGTCGGTATGGGGCCGGCTGTATACATACAAAATGTGTTTACTTTTAAACAGATGTCCGAAATGTGTTTATTATCCCAATTTGTTGATTGTACTTTATCTAAGGCAGTTCATTGACATTTGTACAGCAGTGGCGCACAATATTAAGGACGCATGACGCACAGGTGTACTTAACCTTATTATACACAAGTTCAGTTCTCCATATACGCATGGAGAGCTTTTAATTCATCCATCTCCATAAAAAAATCAGCACCATATAAATTAACAGCATTTGACCTCTGAATAGGTGTACAAATTCCAAAAAAAAAGTTTCATCTCAACTCACGTCTTTATTGACCTTCGATACAAAAAGTTGAAAACTACTAACAATACAAACAGTTGAAACAATACACATGTGTTTGTATAATATTATGTGCGGTGTCGTGTTTAAGTCTCAAATCATGCTCTGTACCTACTAGCGCTAAAGCACTGGTCGGATCGTGTCGCCTTGTGATTTGGTGAAACCTGTTCTCTTACACATTTTACGTATTTTCCTACAATATATTTACTTCAGTTTCAAATAGAGATACAGATACAACATCCACTAAATAACGAGCAGTAATGTTCCGTATTGGGTACCACTTTTTGGGGGGTTTTCGCAAACTGCACGAAACCCCACAATGATTGTATGAACCACATTAATACACATGCACTAAACTCTAAAGTCTGTTTCTGTATTGCTAATATTTTAAGCAAATTGCCGGTAAATTTTGGTATTTTTTGAAATACATTTTTTCACCAGTAGTTAATGTATTTGTGCTTTTGTGGTGATGTCAAGGTGAAAAGCCGCATTACGCGTATTATGGTCTATTGACTCTTTACCCGTGCATCAGCAACCGATTAGCACAAGCACGAGCGATCACACTTTATGCACACGAGTTGATTTTTTTTATGGAAATTTCTTAACAGAAATTATAAGAAAAGATTCGTTTTTTCTTTAGAATTTTTAGTTTATTAATGGCTACATTTTGAATTACTCGTAAAATATTTATTTTGGACTGAATCGATAGTGTATAGGGTTGTCGGGTTATTTTCGATGCTTGCCTAAAAGAATGAGGAATTAATAAATCTGGTCCAGCACAACTCCTGGATGCCTCGGGACCAACAGAGGACCTTTGCTCAATCGAGGAGCTAAGTTTCTGCGTCGGAAAGGTTTGTGCCCGTCAGGAGCGCACTTATCATTCCTGGGATTTTGTGCTCGTGCAGTTGCAAATGACGTTACTACACGATGTAGAGTCAAATCAAAATCTTCCTTTATTTTCTAAAATTCTTCCTTTTATACAAAATGATCTTATGTACTAAAAGTTCCAATTACCTATTAAGTGGTTGTGTACATGCATAGATGTAATTTATGAATCTTCGGAAAAGGATCGTGTTGCGTGTCCTGTTCTATTTTATTTTCTTACAATTTATGGGTTTATGGTGACAGAACTCGCATTGCATAATCTTTTACCGTGTGCGGTACAACATAATATGAAGCAAATGTAATTCAGTTGGAAAGTCCAAAAATTGAAAAGTCAATGAAACATTGGAATTCTATTTGTGTGTCTCCATATCTCCTTAAAATACCTTTGTCCTAAATCCTTCGAAACTGATCATCTACACTAATAATGATTTCTTCCCAATTTAAAACAATGACCATACTTTCACAACATGTCCACCGAGTTGAGAACGGTGTCTCAAAATACGATTCCTGCAGTGGGGCATTTACTATAGGGTGAGTAAGCTGGAACCGATTTAAAGAGGTTGCCAATTTGGGGCAAATATTTTTAATGAGGTATGGTATAAAACGAAATATTTTTCTCAAATTATACTTTAAATGCCGCAGAAAAGTGAGTTCTGAATAAATTTTGTTCAATACCCGATTAAGCACATCGTGACCAACTTGCTGCTCTCGTTAGATACACTTTGAAACAAGCAACATCGGGCAATGCTGAATAATTATCAGCCAAGCTCTTTTAAGTAGCGCTAAGAGTTAGTGGACAGAGAAAGAGAGTAAATCCACAGCGTCAATAAGCTAAAGATCAGACTGGCCAAAGATTCAACATTTTCCCTCGAGTGTTAAACGATTTTTTTTTTTAGCAAATTATGGGCATCTAAATCCACTTATTTACCCAATAATAAACTCTGCAATACTTCACGGGACTTTGTTTATCCCTTCGCCAGGCACGCCCCGCGATCAACGCGAACGGGCACGTGGGGTCTTTAAGGACCCCAAAGTTGATTGAACTTACATATCCTTGAACATGTCTCAAATTGTAAAAAAAAACACATTTATAAGTACTTTGTTATGTTCTTGAATATGTTTAATATAATTATTCTCAATATTGTTGTTCATATGGCAAACTGTAAATATTTCAAGCGATTGTAGCCTTTAATGTTTTTACTTTTTTGTCCCTCTGCCTTTGATTCAAGGAAAACTTAGTTCCTGAAATAGTGAGGATAACTTACAACTAACAAATTATTGAAGTATGAATTAACAGTGCCCGTAAACTTGTCTTTATCTCTTTGTAGATGCCTCATCGACTTTAATTGATGTAGAATAAGCTATGGCAAGAACTAGTGGAGGCTAAAATTTGACCTCCATTGTTTGAGATTCGCTAAAGTGAAGGTGTGTTTTCCGCCCTATATCAAAAGAAGCTATCGCAGCAATTGAAGAAAAAAGTTAGAAGTTGTTTTCTTGAATTTCTGAAGCCAGGACAATTCTGGGAAATCGATCCATGGTATAATCTCTTCCTTTACTTTCATTGTAGCCAAGAATGATATGAGGCTTACCTCGGTCTTGAGTTCAGGTGAAAAGGCGCAATAAAACTACATTGGGAAGACTAGTAAATATATCTAGATAGTCTAAATAAAAAGGCCTCGACATAAAGTATGGCTCCGATTTTCGTTTCTTAGATATTCAGGACAATTGAGGCCTTGGAACTCATGGGATCTTTGAAGACCCCACGTGCCCGTTTCCGTAAATTTTTACTTTTGCTTATCAAAACTTTTTTTCTGAAAATATTTGGGATTTTTTTCAAGCATATTCCTGAGCAGAATTTATGTGGCTTAGATGTCCTACAAGTTCCCCTGGATGGGCGAAACCCTCTAAAATTAATATATAAAAAATACCCTCTGGGGTCCCAAAAGACCCCACGTGCTCGGTGGAGGGTTATCCATGTTAGTCCATTGAATGCCGCAAAACATCACATCATAGCCACTTCAAGTCTCATTCTTTCTCAGTACCGTATAGCCTCTATGTGGGGCCATTGTGCGTTAATTCAGCCGTTTATAGGCAATTTCGAGTCAATGTTACATTGTACATATATCATTTCGGAGTGTCCCGCATTGGGTGGTCAATACTGTAAGGGTTAATAGCGCAACTTGTTTCAGCAAGAAAATTACCAATACAATCGGAATTTTTTTTTACCGTTACATTGTTATCGCTCTTTTTGTGAAAGTCATCGAAAATCGTGACTTGTCCTGCAAAATCATAATTTGCAGCCCCCCTGATAGCTTAATCCAAAATTTGATTCCAGTTTCAGAAACTACATAAAATTTCTCAAAAACTGAAGTTTTTCCAGTTGCCAACATTATGGCCACTTTCAAAATACAGTAACTCAAACTCAATAGATTTTTCATCGAAAATTCAAACAGTAATTTCATAACGATGCTTTATACGTACAACTCTGCAAAGTTGATAAAAGTTGCTTCAACATGTTGGCTTTCCAACGGTATATCACTTTTCATATTTACATTGCGGAATTTTGGAATTACACATATTGGATGTAAAAAAACAAGGTAATTATTTTCCTATCGGATAAATCAAAGTGAAATTTTATTCATTTAGTTTTTATATTTTACTATCGCAATTTTAAAAATTTGTTAAATAAAAATGAAAATCAAGTTTCGAATATGAAAAATAAACTAAAAATATTAACTAATGATTAAATGGGTCTGGTTGATGAATTGGAATAATGCTGCTGGAATTGGCCTCCTCCATTTTGTATGAAAACTCGACACCTTCGGCGCATGGAAGAAACGTCCCGAATGATTTCAGGAGGGGTTTCCCTTATGTTGTCACAAGCATCATTAATTCGCTGCAGCAGCTGTTCCCAGGAGGTAATCGGCTCGGAATATACATTGCTTTTCAAGTTACCCCATAAATAAAAATCTAGGGGAGTAAGGTCGGGACTTCTCGCAGGCCACGTAACTGTCCCAAATCTGCCAATCCACTTTCCGGGAAATTCGTATTCCAAATATTCTTTGATAGATCTCGCATTATGAGCGGGGCACCCTCTATCTGCCATAAATAGCAAATATTAAATTTTAACTGTTATAAGTACCGTTGCATTTGCCAAAAAATGTACAAAGTTTCAAATTCTTACCGTTCTGGTCAAAATAATGTAGCGAGATTCTATCCCGAATTATAATAGCATTCGTTTGTCTTTTTTCGAGTAAAGGAAAAATTGTTAGCGATTCCATAGAAGCCTTAAATTTTACCATTCAATGCGTGTTTTTCTAAAATTCTGCAATGTTAATATAAAAAGTGATATACCGTTGGAAAGCCAACATGTTGAAGCAACTTTTATCAACTTTGCAGAGTTGTACGTAAAAAGCACCGTTATGAAATTACTGTTTGAATTTTCGATGAAAAATCTATTTTAAAATTTCTATTAAGTTTGAGCAACTGTACAGGAAAAACTTCAGTTTTTGTGAAATTTTATGTAGTTTCTGAAACTGAAATCAAATCTTAACTCATTGCCGGACACAACGCCAAAATTTGACACGATTCGTATGGTCAAATGCTCAAAATTGGACGTCTATAGACGTTGTGTCCGGGAAAGTGTTAAATTAAGTCATAAGGAGGGCTGAAAATCATAATTTTGCATGACAAGTCACGATTTTCGATGACTTTCACAAAAAGAGCGATAACAAGGTAACGGTAAAAAAAAATCCGATTGTATTGGTAATTTTCTTGCTGAAACAAGTTGAGCTACTAACCCTTACAGTATTGACCACCCAATGCGGGACACCCTGTATAATGTTGCAAGCATTATGTAGTTCCTATCCGCACATGTACGCATATTCGATATCCGGACCTCTAGATTACTAGCATCGTAGAGTGCGACTCAACCAAGTGAGCCACAGAGCGTGTCTCATTGAGCAAGAAACTATTGCATACCATTTGGCTTTGCGATGAAGATTGAAGAACGCTTAGGAGCCACGAAGATGAGAGCTTGAAGCTCACATGTATTCGTATAAAAAGGATAAATTGAAAATCAATGAAAGTACATAATTAATGTACAACACTGGTTACCCATTTTTGGTACTATAATTTGATTATAATTATTCTCTGCAAAGAAAAAAAAGCTCAGCTTCGACGCATTGTCAAGAAAACGCAGCACTACTGCCTGTATTACAAATTGATCGGGCGGAGCTTTTGTATAGCCTACATGCAGCTAATATGTAAATCCACCACAGGATTCCTTTCAGGCAGGGGTACACTTAAGAGAAGTGTAGGATATAATGACAATGCAACTACATCAACGGGACCAAACCAATTATTTTCTATTAGCTGCCCAGGATGCCACCGAGAGCTTCCGCCAGCATATTCACGGACCGCTATTATGGGGAAAATTGCAGTTTCTAGAGCATGAAATTTTAATGATGGCATATAATGGTTGCCAGTGCTCTCACATTAGACCAATTCTACTCAAAATGTGACTAAAGTTACGCTCAAAAGTCGGATTGTTTTGTTATATAAAAATACCGGCGTACAGAGGGCTGGGCCCGCAATACGAGGGTTTTTTAGAATTTTCTATGCATATATATTTTATAAGCAATAGATAAGAATTGTGCACAGATTTAATGAAATGCTTCCTGTAAATCTATTTTTGCATTGGTCTAAATAAACGCGTTCCAGAATGAAAGGCTAGCGCCTTTCATTCTGTTCCACCTTTAATTAGACCAATCCAAAAATAGATTTACTATTTACCCAGTTTGTATAAAAGTAGGTACTCCAAGGCAAATCTACCGGCATTTTTCCATTTAAAATTGCTGATGGCTTTTGAGCAAAAAGAAACTCAGTCAAACATGAGGATGGCTTGGCTTTATATATGAACTGAATTATTAGCTGTAAATCTACTGTTACTGTTTTTTTTTTTTGATCAGGGAAAGGCAGCTTATATGAAATGATTCCATTGTGTCCCCTGACATAAGAGCCCACGCAAACTTTCCTATGAGTATTGAACAAGTCTACTTTTGCAGCTATTCAGGGACACCCTGTTAACTTGGTCCTACAAACTTCAAAAATATTTGTGGCAAAGACTATTACTATTCTATGCGTTTCCACCAAATTTCATGTTCATTGTTTCATCAAGTTAAAAGATATGCATTGAAGAAATGCTTAAGAGGCTTCCCTTGTATTTTCTAAAAACCGTTAGCAGAATTTTGATATTTGGAAACCTAAACAAACAAACAAATTGAAATTTTACAAATTTACTGTTATTTACTTTCCCTTAGCAAAAGTCAATAGTATAAATATTTGACGTATATAAGGCCATACTGACCAATCTTTGTGCAAAGTTTCATATCGATCCCTTTAACGGTTTAGAAAAACGGAGCTCGAAAAGGAATCTTAACTTTAAACGCCAATAACGTTTTTACGGTTACTCGAAACTGGAAAATTTTAACTGATATGAAGTGTACTCGTTTAGATCTTTGATTTAAATATCCATACGTCAATCTCCGATAAAAACTAAAAAAGTCGACTTTTTTCAAACGTTCGGGACACCCTGTTGTCTTCTTCTTATCAACTTCTAAGGTATATGTGCCAAAGACTGTAACCATTCTACACATTCCTACCAAATTTCATGACAATCGGTTGAGCCGTTCGCGAGTTATTTAGTGAACAGACGGACAGACGGACGGACGGACAAAATCGATTTCATAAGGGTTTTTTGAAAAAAAAATTTCTAAAAAACCCTAAAAAAAAATAAAAATAAATGAAACGGGAAAAAAACTTAAAGTCGACATCGAACAAGCAAGTGACAATTGCCCACACGAAAATATTATCTTCCTTCGACAGGGTTGTCGAACTATAGTGTCACATCTATACAATGCCCACGCCGCGCCCTGTCAAGAAAAATCGTAATTTACTAACATTTACTCTAATGTAAATACAATTATCCCTCACTAAATATTTCAGTATTCTAGACCTATAAGATATTATCTAAAATTCTTGAAAAGAGAATTCATCCGTACGCAGAACGAATCATTGGCGAGTATCAAGGCGGCTTCAGACCTGGTCGATCAACGACCGATCAGCTTTTCACAGTGAAGCTACTACTCCAAAAGTGCTGGGAATATAACATCGACGTATACCAAATCTTTGTCGACTTCAAGCAGGCATACGACAGTATCGATCGAAGTGTACTGTACAACATTATGCTGAATTTTGGTATACCGGCAAAGTTAGTGCGACTCACAAGGATGACGATGACTAATACCGTCTCGCAGGTCAGAGTGCAGAATCGACTCACTGACCTATTTGAAACTCGTACTGGACTCAAGCAGGGCGACGGGCTGGCGCCGACGCTCTTCAACCTTGCTTTGGAGTATGTAATTCGAGCCATGAATATGGACAGCAGCGGAACGCTACTCATCAAGTCGACTCAATTAGTAGCGTACGCCGACGATATCAACATCATGTCTCGAAGGTTGGGTGATGCAGAAAGCCTTCTGCATAACCTCAATAACGCCGCAAAGGAAGTTGGACTACATATCAACGAAAGCAAAACAAAGGCCATGATGCAATCGAAAACAAGGACGCCAGCAAATTCAAGCATCACAGTGGGGGACCTTAATATCGAGTATGTAGACAACTTCAACTATCTGGGTTGTAACTTATCAAAGGACGCCAACGAAACCGACGAAATTAAGCGACGGATACAACTAGCCAATAAGACATATTTCTCGGTCCTCCCTATAATTAATTCGAAACTTGCGCACAGGAACACGAAGCTCCGCGTGTACAAAACGATCATCCGACCCGTGCTATGTTATGGCTGCGAAACATGGACCCTCACCCAAGCCTCCGAAATTTTGCTAGACCGATTCGAACGAAAGGTCCTTCGGCGAATTTTCGGGGCCGTTCGCGAGCGAGACCAATGGCGTATCCGGTACAACCATGAGTTGTATCAATTGTACGATGAGCTGGAAGTATCGAAAATCGTGAAGCTTCAACGTTTGCAATGGGCGGGGCATGTACAACGGATGGACGATAATCGCATGCCAAAGAAAGTGATGAACGCACAACGAATTGACGGAGCGAGGTTGCGTGGACGACCGAGAGCTCGCTGGGAGAACTCCGTAGGTGAAGACGCCCAACAGCTGCTGGGCTTCCGAAACTGGAGGACGAGGTCACGTAACCGCGACAATTGGAGGTCAACGATTCAGGCGGCCAAGGCCCGACGTCGGGCTATCGTGCCACATTGATGATGATTCTAGACCCACTATCGCATCTATGTCCTTTAAAAAAAATGTACATCCTCATGCCAACGCCAATTTCACGCACCAAAAGATACATATAGCAATCATTATGTATAAATGACTAGCATCATCCACGTATCTATACCCGCAACTAGCCAAAAATGTATGTATGTATGTATATTACATGATCATAGATTGTACCCGCAAAACTGAGTCATTTATCCGATGAAGTGCAGCGCTCCTGTCCTCTTTAACCCATTTTGTCCTACGGCTGCGTTTTCGCAACACTTTACATTTTCATGTTTCACGCTTTTCTGGTAAAAAATATAAATTTGATCCCCGAAGAAGAAAGTTTCATTTTAGAATTATCTAATCGACCTGTTTTTGCTCAAAGATGTATTTTGACGTTTTCTATGATTTTTAAGGGTTTGAAAATTGTGAAAATCAAATGTTTTTAGGTGTAGATGCCAATTTGTGTATAAAAATACTTAGATCAAATATTTTCCTGAAATCTACGGAAGTAACATAAGAAAGACTACAACAGATGCGAAAATATACATAATTCATAAAAAAGTTGTGTTATGAGCGCAGAACATACGCTCAAAATTTAAGGTTGCGAAAACGCAACGCTGGACTATAACGATATCCTCGTTTGCCTTTCCTATGGACAAATGATTTCCATTATTTTTACTACTAATTCAGTTTTGATGCTATTTAACTTTTGCTTTTATTGTTTGACTCTGTTTAACTTCTTGAGATAAAGCGAGGCGAAAATTGTTTGTACTTAAGTTTTCGATAAATTTAAGTAATATTTGTAAAAAGTGGCTTTGCAAATTAAAAAGTTTATTTCGAACATTTCATTTATTTGGTTTTATGACGCGGCCACTACCTTTTATCAGCGATATGATTATTTCCAAGTTTCACCCGATTCAACGGCCCAATATTCCTCAAATAGCATGTGAAGTTTAAAATTTGTATAAAATATAATCCAGATATGTCCTTGGGAAGTTAGCTTTATCATAGAACCAACTTCTACAAATGGAAAGGGAAGGGGCCTACTTATGGAGGGAGATCGCTAGCCTTATATACAGACAACATTCTAAGGAGGAGTTCCACCTATCTGATATGAGCCAACCGGTTTAGGCATTGCATCTTGCACCGATTGCTGATTCCAACAAACCTAGTAAAAATCGAAGCTGCACAGAGAATGAGGACTCCACCAGAATATTTGGCGACTATTTTCGACGACTAAATTGGTGGGGCGATCCATAATAATGCTAATAATAACTTTTGCTTCTAAATTTTAGGCTATTATTTATAAAAATTCAGACGATTTCTGTGTGTGGAAGACACTTTTCATTGACCAGAAAAGTACACGTTAAGTCCTAGCGTTGCGTTTTTCGCAACGTGCTCCACAGCCCAAAATACAAAAAATTTAAAATACATTTCTTCGAAATTTGCATATTCTTCCTATACCAAACTACTGTGTGAATTTTCATAATACTAGCACAACTGCTTCTTACCCCCGGATATGGGTTAACTAGTCCATTCCCTCAATTTTGTAGTAAAATATTAAGTTATTACATCATACATAATTCCACAAATCCTCCAAAAGCGCCCTTTTGTTTATTCCTTCACACCAACAACTTAAAAAATGTCGAAATTATATGAACTCTCAAGCTATTTCCGTTATTTTTCGAATTTCGTATGAAAGCGACAGTAACAATGCTGTCGCTAGAAAGTCATCGCTATTGGCGACAGTTATGGGCGATTATCGCCTTAGATGATCCCAAAAAAAATCTCTGTCGCTTTTCGACCTCTGGGTAGTAGTAGCTATCTCTTAATAATAAATTAATTAATAAATTGTTGCCCGACGAGGCCATCACTTTCGATTATCGCCATTGGCGATGGCGATTATCCCCTCAGGTGATTGTAATGTTTGCATTCGATATAGAATGCAATCATTGAAGGAGTCTATTTAGTATTACCTGCATAATTCTGGTGAACAAAGTCCTACACGTATACTGAATCAATTAGAATAGATAAATACTTGAAACACTGACTATACGCCGCCCTTACTTGTTATAGCTTTTGCGCGTTAAAGCTGACATTGTATACTGATGTTTTGTAGATGAGAACTTCAGGGCTTCTTTATGGGTACATACTATTTAGTATCAACAGAACCTTGTTTTCTCAAGTTTCACCACCAAAACTAGTATGATTGTGGGTTTGTCCGAAAACCGAATTCCGCAAGGTGTACAGCACTGGGCCTTCGGGAGTTTGGTCACCTTATCGTAGTAAAGCCTCAAATTAGGAGGAGCTGTCATACAAGCCAACTCTTGCAAATTAGGTTCTTCTAAGAAAACTTTTTTTTTTTTTGCTTTTTGAATCTTAACAAAAATTCATCCAAGTGTGTTCCTGGATTAGCCTCAACGCATCCAGGAACAGATGGAATCGAAACACGTCATATAGGGCTGCGGTAGAAATTGTTAACGTAAAAGACGCTTAAGTTTCATTCAAATGTGACGGGTATTCGAATTTCGGCCGCACCCGAAATTAGCCGCATTCCCGTTATTGATTTGCGATTGCAATGATTTCATATCAGTCCATGACACGTCCCTCCCGGTCGCCCACCGTGCAATTGAAAAAAATAACCTCATCGCATATCTATCATATACTAATCGAAATTCACATCTTATCTAAATACACGTCTAATATATTTTCACTTATCAGTTTGTAAGAATGTTGAAAGGGTGCTGATTGCACATGTACTACACACAAACATATTGCGACCCACCTAATGTTATGTGTACCTATGCTCTTCTATTGGAATATGTACATATACGTACCAGAAGCATTTTAGATATTGCTTGCGAAAATATTTTCAGTAGGTACTGTAAATCTTAAATCATAGACGTATGAGTATTAGCACTCTTTGATTAGCAAAAACAATTGAGGACTGTAAATTAAATTAATAAAATAAAATGGAAAAATGAAATCTTAATGAACATAAATGGCATATTTATGCCTATTGGTAGGTGGCAAACTTGTATGGATATTGGCATAATATAGTACAAATGGACTAGCGCGATAATGTTTGATGGGTCAAAGTTCTGTAGCTGGCCGGCCGGTGTGTCGCGGGCCCCCCTATGGCTATACGGTACGACGTACGAGTATATATGATCAATGGGGGCCATATCAGTTCAAAACATACATTAGGTGTTCGTATTAAAATAGAAATATAAATAAAATAAAATAGACGGGTTACATAAATGGTGAATTATTACGGCTGATAGTATTTCAAGATAAAAAATATTTTATAAGGTCGTATGTACTAGTAAGGCAGTGTAAATTTAGGCAAATTTCGGGTTGGTGATCAAAACTGCATCAATCTGTAGGGTTGTTTCCTGCTGTAGCAGCAAGAAATTATCACCGTAAACGCACAGAAATAGAATACTCTTGGTATGATTAAGTGAATTAGCGACGCTTCAGATGTTGTGTCCGAGACACCAATTGTTTTCCACAAAAATGAAATCGTCCACAAAGGACTTTTTTCTGTGGGTATGTACCAGGGGCGTAGTCAGGATTTTGTTTCGGGAGGGGTCCAAATATTGCCCCCCGTACTATTTTTTTTGTTTTCTATAAATTTGATGAAAACGATTTTAACCTATAAATTTAAATTATGGTCTATGCTATTAGGTTCATTTTAACAGTGTAGTACACCAGGAATTACTACAAGATTCCATGTGCCCCGAAAGAAATTAAGTGGAAGTCCTTTTCGAAATTAACAGTGTGATTTTGTAAAATATGTGTTACTGGAGTTCTTTTGCTAGAACGGTACAGTATTTAATAGCAAAGATTAATTAAAAAGAAGGGAGGGTTTGTTAGGAGCACCGAAAGGAAGATTTATATTTATGGTTATTTCACTATGGTTCATCGTTAGAAAAAAAATATATTAGAGCTCCAACCAGTGGTGCAACTTGGATCTTATCCTGGAAATGGCTAAGGCCACCCATGTTACTGGACATTTTAAGCTGCTGTCGCAAGTTGATGTTGGTTCTATTTTCCAGTAATGATGCTATACGGTAGTGTTTCTATACGTGTAGTTCCCGTTGCATTCACAATAATTTTCGATGCAAATTTTTGCGTATTTTAGCGTCGAGTGTAATGTTATACTCGAAATCCGCATTGGGACTTTTTTTTTGTTTTCATGGAAACCCAATTTTGAATCACTCTTTTCAGCATTGTGGTTGACGAGGGAGTGTTTAAATGTATGTCACAACGGTCTACAAGTTAGATCAAGGCGCGCAACCGGGTTTTAGAAAAAAAGGCATGAAAAATGCAAAAAAAGGAATTTATGCACAAACAAAACTTGGACTGATGTTGCGCTAATATCTTCCCAGGTAAAAAAAAATATTGGGATCACCGGCAGGCAGAACTCAAACTTGTGTATTTCTTATTTTCATATTTTCCTTTCACAATTTCTCGGTCTACCCCTCCCGTTGTTGCGCCACTGTCTCCACCTAATAATAGGGCAAATTATTGATTGTGGCTGCATGTTTCACAATGTTGGTCATCAGCATGATTTAAATGCCGAGTTTCCCTAAAACCAATGTGGTATAAAGTTGTATTTGGCTCGCATTTAAGGTCTTGATACTTTCCAAGAGCATATAGTTCGTCGATTAATCCATAATACACCACCGTCAAAATTATATAGTTTAAGCTTACTGAATTCGGAATGTGGTGAGGCTACAATGGATGTTTTTCTATCTGCGGTTGTTTTTTTTATTAAGGAATCGTAGGAAGAAATCTGGATTCGAACTTAAGTTCGTGGCATTTGGGCTGGAATGGGGAGCACAGAGAGTAAAAGCAGGACATATCCACCTAAAGAGAGATGCCTGGCCACCCTATCTCATGCACATTTTCAAATGACTAATATATTAATTTAGCCATAGGTGTAAAGGTATAAGCTGGAAATCTCGACTATGTTGCATTGTGAATTTTCAGCAATGCTCAGGCTAAACTATTGTTCATCGCGTTCTGAAATTATTTCTTAGCAACATTTAGGACCTCAGCAGCGGAAAGTTCAAAACACTAAACTCTTAGGCAAATTGGGATAAATAATAACGAGAATTCTATACCGAATGCGAATAGTAATTTTCTACACATAATTAGTAGTGTTCAGCCGCATCACTGCTAGCGGCACTTTCAACTAAGCTAACAGTTTGAAAATATTGACTAAATTCTGAAATCTACTGCTATTTAAGTGAATGAGTAATGATGTCTGAAAAAATAGCGGAGCTAAGAAGACGTCAATCTTATTCAAAATTATGTTATCAAAACGCTAACTCCGATTATTTCTGCAAACATTTCGGGAGGGGTCTGGACCCCTCCCCTGGCTTCGTGCCTGGTATGTACTATAGGCGATATGGATATCAAAATACAGGATTCAATGAGACGAGCAGCATGAAGCCTAAAAAAAGTGATTTTTAATAGGTACATATTTTGAAAAGGATCTATATCAGCAAAAAGAAATTTATGTATTGCCAGGGCGAGTTTTGCTTGGCAGTAAATTGGGATGAAAAAAAATGTTTTTTGGGGTCAAATGAAAAAAAAATACTTTGAAGATGTTAATAAATCACTTATCCGATTTTAGTGCGGCTAGGTCACCCATACTACAATACCTATCCATTGAAACGTACTAAAAATTACAGTTACTAACCAATATTGTGAAAATACTTCTTTCTCATACCTTTGTC
Source organism: Microchrysa polita (assembly GCA_949715475.1). Classification (NCBI taxonomy): domain Eukaryota; kingdom Metazoa; phylum Arthropoda; class Insecta; order Diptera; family Stratiomyidae; genus Microchrysa; species Microchrysa polita. The sequence goes on along the minus strand of OX454422.1, from coordinate 9,671,727 downwards.
TTTATCGTCTGAATAGATTAGTGGATTTCAGTAAAATAAGGTCCATCGGATATGTCTATACCCCGAATTTGAGAATAACTGCTATTGAAACACGAATAAAATTCACAAGAGGCAAAATTATGAAAACAAATTTTTAAGAAAATTGAATAACTGTCGTCACATATTTGCGGATTTCAATAAATTTCTTTGACTGGATTGATACTTGAACGACAGAGTTAATGAAGGCAGGTCTTCCCCACATAAGCCCACACAATTCTATGTAATTTTAGTAAATTGACACCTCCTTGGTTTCCACCTCGAACTGCCAAAAGTTGCAACATGCGAAAAATTTGCCACGTGTTAATTTATGAAGACCATACTTTTGAACAGATTGGTTTTGCCATATCTTTTGCCACTAAATGACTTATTTTCACGATAAAAGAATTGCGTATTCGCCGAATCAGAAAAAATAGGCAGGAGAAAAATACTAAAAGAGTTTGCTCATTTCCTCATTTTCTTATGCTTTTGACAAACAGATTTGATGACCTCAGTAGTTTTGCCCGCATCTGAAAGTAGGGCGAAACGACACCCAAAATAGCCAAACAAGCATTCAAGCATGAGTGCAGTTAAGGAAATTCGCCCCAACATCAGCTGAACGAATTATCGGATTTCAACATGTAGAAAATTAACAGTGAGCAAAATTAAGATGAACAATATTTCTAACATTCTTTTGCCTATTTCTATTCGATCTCGGTAGACTCCACCCTACACCGCTCCCATCTAATTGATGAGCAGAATTTTTGTCTATATACGAGTACGTATCTCTTGAATGAATGTTCCCATTTCTGTGACTCCTATTCCCGAATTGATAACCAACCCAAATAGCTATGCTGCTATTTCTAACGAAACATCTGGAAAGAAGGCAGTAATTTGTCCATACCTTTGCCTATATTTCTTGATCGGATTACCGTGTTTCAGAAAATAGGACTAATTTCATGATCCATCGCCAATATTCCCAGAACGGATGTCAGAAACCCCTCTCAATGGCTTACACCCCCAATAACCCAATAGCATTTGATATCTGGGGCATTGTTTCTCTGCACGAACTAGCGGATATCAGTAATTCGGACGCCTTCAGCACAAGAACCCCTATTCCTACTGAAATATCTGCAAAAAAAATCGCCAATACCAAAATAATTTTCAATCTCCTTTTCGCAGATTAGCGGATTTTTGTGTATTTTCCAAATAAACATCTGAATAAGTGCTATCCTCAGTAGGAGACACGTCTGGAAAATCCACCAAGAAAAATCAACAAGGCAGCTCATTTTCTGATGCTTTTGTTAGTCTAAGAAAATTAGGATATTTGGTCGGCAAATATCCTACATCGAAAATTTGTTTGCAGAATGGTTGATAATGGCCCCCGGATTATGGGAAAAAAAAGTCCCAACCGAATGAGGGTCCGAAACCTTATAAAAAGTTGAAAGGGGGGTAATTTTTGGTTTTTTTTTGGGATTATTTAAAAAATCGCAAAAGATAAATAAAAATGATATGAAAAACTACATAAAATTTCCATTGCAATGATATTACACATTGGAATTTGATTCGGAAATTCGGTGCTAAACTAAAAAATAAGTTGGACTATTTTCCATTTTAGACCTTTTTTAAAAGCTCCATAACTCTCGAAAAGCAGCTAATTTAGCCGTTAAATTTTGTGCAAGTCTTAACAATATATTCGACATCATTTTGAGGGAAACATTGCTCACGGCTAAATTAGCTGCTTTTCAAGAGTTATGGAGCTTTTAAAAAAAGTGCGCATCGTATTTTTTTAGCTTTTTTCTTGAATTTTTTATGATAGGTTAAATGCAGTTTTATTTTAACCCATTAGTGCATAGTGTCCCTTTAAAGGGACACCCTTTTTTTCCCGTTATACGGTCAGATTTTTGACTGTGCACTTGAAGTGTGTATGCAATGACAACTATTAACATTACAGTTATGAAACAAAGTCGTGTTCAAATGTTTTTATTGCTTGGTGTAGTTTATTTATTAAAAAGAATGAGTGGCAGAGTTTTAAAAAATCGCCAGATTCAGGGCTGCTGAGAAAAAAATAAAAATGGCTAATATTTTGAAGTGCTAGTTTACTGTTTCGATTGAATAATCCATATTAACGATTATTCAATCGACTATTACTATTATTCTAATCAAAGAAAAATCGTCGTGGTGTCATAGATTTTGTGTAATATAGCAAGTATTGCAATGTCCCTTTCCCTTATAAGGGATATTATGCACGTAGGTCAGTTGGTGAAATATTATTATAGAGTTACAGCTGCGGAAATTTTCGAGAAATTTGAAGCGGTGGACCATTTGTTAAGGTCATCAAGATTTCTGCTATACCCCTATTGATGGCAATGAAACAGGGGATCTCGAAAGGAGATAATGCCTGCTGATTAGAGTTGCATTTACAGTCTAGACGATATCTAGCGATGGCTTTCGAAATTACAGAATAAACGTCTGTATTGGTCAAAGACCCCGCAGAAGGGTATGTGTCCATGTCATGAGATAAAGAAATTTTGTAAGTGAATTCACCATCAACACGAGCTCCACAGAGGAAGGAGACAAAGCCATTCCGGCGTTTCCCGATGCAGGTTGGCTATGGCTGACTGGCATTCCACCCCGGCTCCGGGCCTCAAAAGGGCTAGTTGTTGAAACGAAAAAGTGCTTATTCCTGGCTGCCTGACGTCATCCCTGCGGTATTAATACCTGATGTGAACCGACACAAATCGGGAAAGCAGTGTCCAACCGATCCTGATAGTCAACGGGCAATCGAGCCCGCGGAATTCACTTTGAACAATGTGATGACTCCATATTTCCGTAAAAGCAGCTAACAATTCATGCGCGGATAACTAATTAGATTTTATTTTGGACATTAAGTTCAAGCGGAGGGCATTATGAATGTATTTCAACTATAGTAGTGCAGTCAAAATATCCCAATTCAGGCCTCCAAATAGAAAAAAATTGAGTAAGGCTAGTTTTTGTTATTTTTGAATCAGTGGGCTCCCAGGAATCTACAATTGATTTTGCTAAAAAAAAATTTCAATCGGAAAGGTCCCAAAAAGGACAAAAACGGATACTCTTTAATCCTTGACCGGAGATCGGCATCCGGGGTATCGTATCAAAGGGGACGTCGAATACATTACATATCCAGTGTTTGTTTCCTGTTTCAAGGATCTTCAAAGGAATAAATCGAGCTTAAATGGAAATTTTCGAGTTTGCCGTGTATCTTTCCAAAGCCATAACTACGAAAATAATTCAAGTTGTCCCTTCTTTTATCACTTTTCAGAATCTATAATAGCTGGAGATTCTGCCATTAAATTTGCTAAAAAAAAAAAGATGAAAGGAAAGCTCTGAAAAAGGACATAAAAGGACACTAATTTCACACCTTTGTTTTTTACATCCTCCCCCACCTGTGACCGCAAAACTCCCTACACCCCCATTCACCTTTTTAGTCGATTTTTTGAGCCCAAAAATAAAATAATTAAGTTTTTGAATTTAAAATTTTAATACAAAAAAGTAATAGACCTCTACCCAGACTATCGACGAGAGTAGTTACACCACATCTGCAACACACCTGGACCGTGCTACACCGCGGTTTACCTGAGTGTTGCGCAAACGCAACACTGGACGAATCATACATTATTTTAATTTGACAATAGTTGACAGTTTTGGGGTATATAACCTCAATTTAGAGCGTGGCTTCGTATTGACCGGTTGTTTGCTTTATTCTATGCTACAATTATAGTTATTTTCAGAAGAAATAATTGTTATCGGTAAATGGTTTATAATTATTTTGGTGAAAAAAGTTTTTTTATAACTTTACTTTGTAAATACAGAATAATTTATCATGTTGCGCCGTAAAGTTTTGACTATGAAAGAAATCGAAGAGATAATAGAAACCTGGAGTGATGACGAGGACCCCATCGATACCGTTACCGTATTGCCATCCCAAATTTACACTGGCGCAGCTGATGATTACGATAAACAAGTGGGGGCGCGGAGATTTCAGTATCTGTTGCGCGGAATTTTGATGATGCCATTTCATTAATATTGGCCTGAAACGACCGAATCGGCAATCATTTTTCCCCAAATCTCAACTGTTCTCCAGATATTCAATGTAATAGTTTGACTTTTCTATGAAGCCAATTAAGTAATTTGGTAAGAAAAGAGGGATATTTCCGCTTTACACATCGGGGAAAGTCTTCGATGTCATCAAATTGACGTTTTAATTTTAATCAGTAGAATAGTAAGTTTAACCAATTTGGCAAAGATGTTAATAATATGAAATGTCGAAGTATATTTGCGAGCCAGGCCAATGAAATTTAAAAAGTTATTTTCGGTGAAATGCTATTTATTCACATCAATATGTAGTAAAAATATCCCCTATTCCCCATTAAAAACTGAACTACCCCATATAAATGTCAAAATTTGACATTGAATTCTGGAGAACCCTTCCGATTTCGCGAAAAAGTATTGCAAATTGTTTTAGGCCAATATTAATGAAATAGCACCATTAAAATTAGTCGCAAATACTGAAATGGTGCCCAAGTGGGCTTAGGCGCTGATGTTGAACTTCGACTTCAAGCGAATGTGGAATACCCAATGAATACCCATTGAATTTTTTTTCCACATTCTATTATTTGATGTGCCTTTTGGCTGATAAACGGTTCTGTGCGACTGGCACCGTAAGAAAAAACCAAATTGAGGCGGCAAAGCTAAAAACTGGAAAAGATTTGTAAAGAGGAGACCATGATTACACCTTTGATCAAAGCAACAAAATTATGCTCTGTAGATGGCAAGACAATTGTGAGTTAACAATCTGTACAAACTACGATCAAGTTGAGCCAATGACGAATGCTAAACGCTGGAAAAAGACAACTCAGGTGAAAGATGGCTCAGTAAAGGAAGCTGGAAAATATGTATTTTATAAGCAGCCATCTGTTTTGAACAACTATATATAAGAATGAAAGAAAGAATGGGAGGTGTCGATTTACACGATAATGCCATCAAAATTATTGCGACAACATTCGCTCTAAGAAATGGTATTGACCGCTGTTCACATCCATTATTGATTCTTCTATTGTCAACGCATCGAATTGCATTGTTTCGCAGCTAAAAAAAAAAGAAAAAAAAAACCAATTTGCCAGAAGGAATTTCGTGGTAAAATTGCTAAGCATCTTCTTCTCACTCCAGATAACACAGAGTTTTCAACTGATGATGACACTGTGACAAAAGCACCAGCTCCTGAATACCGTTTGAGTCTTCCTCGTGTTAGTGGTCAACATGTATCGGTTGAAATTCCCAAAATGAAACGTCTTCGGTGTCAAAATGCAATAGTCAAAGGATCTATAAGTGCCAAAATTGCAATGTTTTATTACACCCTAGTTGTTTTGACGAATATCACAAGAAAAAAAAGCATATATTATTTCCTTTGTCCTAAATTCAATACATTTTTTTTTTTCAAAAACTATGAATTTTTATTGGAAAAAAATGCACGATTCGTCCAGTGTTGCGTATACGCAACGCGCTTTTCCAGGAAAACTACCGGTCCGAAAATTTTTTTGACTTGAAATTCGAGTTCCTTGGGTCCGATTTACCATAAAAAGTATGCTCTTTTCTTTCGTAACTAATTTTAAAAATTTCTGGTTGAAAATGGGTTAAATCATCGCAAAAAAAAACTGAAAAATGAGCCCCCTTTTTATAAGGTTGCGGACCCCCAATCGGTTGAGACTTCTTTTCCCATAATCCGCGGGCCATTACCAACCATCCTGCTAAACAATTTCAAATGTAGGATTTTTGCCGTTCGATGGCCATATTTTGGCTAAATTTTCTTAGACTATGTCTGTATCTCCTCAACCCGTTCGCGGAGTTCAGTACTTTTGTCGGACCCACGCATTGGTAACATTTAAAAGTTGAGGCGATACGAAGTTCGCCGGGCCAGCTTGTAGTATCATAAAACATGAACTGTAGCCGATATCAATTACTTTTTAGCTGATCGGTCTGTTTTATTTTTCTCAGTGTGAGATGAAAATTTTGAGCTATGTCCGGTACCACCAGCCTTTTTAACCCTGGAAGGTCATGCTTATTTTTAATACGGAAAGGTCATGCTGCGTCGAATCGACGACGCTCAACTTTGAGGCCTCATACAAATTACCCTTTCGCAAAATATTTATAAAATTTGACTGATTTTAAATCCTTAGTTTATTTAGAATGGGAAAACATAAATTTTGAGTAATTTTGTATTGATTTACAAATCAAATTGGCTCAATTTAATATTATTTGGCCGAAAATATAAAACATCTATCTATCTATATATCTATCTATCTATCTATCTATATATATATATATGTTAGTTACACCATTTATAACTCGAGAACGGCTGGACAGATTTTGATGATTTTTGCCTTGTTGGATTAGGCTCTGGCCAGAATAGCATAATAACTATTGAAACATGCAAAAAAATCACAATGAGCACAAAAATTCCGAATGGGTTTTTTCACCTATTTCTGCGTGTATTTCTTTGACATATGAGCGGATTTTAGTAAATTTCTTCCACAGGATTGGTGTCTACCCAAAGTAACAGCACAACCATCGAGACATATGAAAAATTCACAATGGACACTAATATGAAGAAAAAGGTTTTTCACATACTTCTTTATGTATTTCTTGAATTAGTTACCAGATTTCAGTAAGTTGACGGATTGGTCATAATCATTTAAATATCCAGAAAATTCACAATGCGCAACAATTCACAAGGACATACTTTTGCATATATTTTTTGAAAATCCAACGGATTATTGAAAGATTTTCCCGTCAAATTGATCTCCTCCACTTATAGCAGAGTAACTACTTAAATACGCAGACAAACTCACAATGAGCATAATATGAAAAGAACAGTTCTCTTTCATATCTTTCTTTCTCTATGTCCTGAACGATTTGCCGCGAATTTCAGCAAATTGATTCCGACGAATTGGTCTACACCCAGAATAAATATTGAAAGATACTACAAATTCACAATGATAAAAATTAAGAATACGTTTGTCTATAACTCATGGACGAATCCCGGATTTGAACAAATTTGCATGACCGGATTGCAATCTTCCCCGATTGGCACAATAAGTATTAAAACAATTCACAATGAACACAATTATGAAGTGTTAGCGGATTTTCCAAGATTTTCCCTTCCGAATTGGTCTCCACCCCGAATGGCCGAATAAGGATTGAAGACGTCGGAAAATTCACAATCAACAAAATTATGTAGAGTTGTTTTCTTTTCTGAATATTTCTTAAACGAGGTACCAATCCATTGAACCATGTGAAAAATTAAAATTAGCAAAATTGGTAAAATAGTTTTTCTTCACATAGTTTTGTCTTTATTTTCGGAACAGATAAGTGTATTTCATCGGATTGATCTGCAACCCGAACAGCAGATACGCGGATTTTATGGAATTCGATCTCTCGCCTGATTTATTTCGGCCTTCATTGGCGTGACTTCCATGCTCAACAGCATTAATACCTTTTGAAACATCTGTAACATTAACTACTAGAAAAATTGTGAAGGCAGTTTGTTTTCTTAATTTATGTATATCTGTTGATCGAATGAACGTACTTCAGTAAATTATTTTCACCTACCCTCCTCACTCCTTCAATGACCACCGCCGACATTGACCCTGACTGTAATGTCCACCACTAATGGCTTAGGAAACATCTGGAAAATCGGCCATGACAAACATTACCATGGCAATTGAGTTAATATCTCTTGATCAAATTAACGTACTTCAGTAAATTGAGCCCCCTAATCGATTGGGTATTACCTGAATAGCTGAAAATCGACTAAAATTTGCAAACACTCCTGAATGAATAACCAAATGAGAATTTTTTGGAAAGGCTCTTTTTCTTATTGTCTGGGCTTATCCTTTGTTTTCAGCAAATGTGTACCCCGCTTTGAAGGCAACTTCTTTCTCAAAAATCTTTGTCTATATCTCCTGACCGGATAAGCGGACTCCAATAAAAATGCCCTTACAGATTCGTCTATCGTAGAACAACTATTGAAACATGAGGAAACTTTGGAAAGTACCTCTTTTGCTCATCCTCCGGATACCGCGGAAAATGATTAGCGGATTAACGAAGAGCAGAAGAAGCATACGGAAAATTTACAGTGACCAAAATTTTGAAGGCAGCTACCATCTTTTGGAAAAGCACATTGTTAAATGTTCACTACATAATTGGAACTTGCCCTAAATATCGAAATAAACATTCAAACATGGAAAATTCACAATGAGTGCAGTTTACTGAATTTCTCAAAAGATTGTATCTCCTACATCACCTGAAGGAATTAGCTGATTAAAGTGAATTTGCAAGACCTTATTGCTCTACCCTAAATACCGGAATAAGTAGTATTGAAATAGGCTGACAGTCACAATGAACAAAATTTTGAGGACAATAATTGCACCTCATATTTCGGCTAAAAATTTTACCGGTTTTCGGTAAATTCCACCCTATAGCTATATTTCTTGATCGGATTACTGTATTTCAGTAAATGACACTGAATCCATGGTCAGTTACCCATATTCCCGGAACGGGTTGCTGAGACCTCACTAAGTGGCTTACACCCCAATAACAAAGAAGCTTTTGGGACAATTGGGAAATGATTAGGGTGCATCATTTTATCCAATTTGTCTACATATATCTTTTGAGCGGATTAGCAGTTTCCTGTAATTCTCTCTACCACTAGCATAAGGACCAGCCGAATAGCTATTGAAATATCTGCAAGATTGTTGGTCAATCTTATCTCATCAATGCTGTTCGTTTTCTAATCCTTTTGTCTGATTAACGAATTTCCATAAATTCTACAACCACCCATCTGAACGAGTTCTACACCCAATAAAAGGGACCCATCGAGAAATTCGGTTAGGAGTCAAATTATGAGGGCATCTTATTTTCTCAAGTTTTTGTTTATTCTTCCTGAATTTCCATTTACCGGAAAACTTTTCATGAGAAAAATTACGAGGACATATTTTTTTACATCGCGCTAGCTGTCGGTCACCAACGAATTTGTACATTTAGAAGTTGGAGCGATACGAAGTTCGCCGGGCCAGCTTGTTAAATTTAAAAATGAAATAAATAAAAACTAAATGTTTAAGGGCCGGATGTACAATCATGGTTTAACTAATGGTTGTCAGTTAAACCGTCGACGGTTAAAAAATGTGTGCAAAATGATAAACAGCCGTTTAAACTACGAATTATCTTTATAGCTGGTTCACACTAAAATGAATTCATATTTGGTCTAAATTAAATCAGTCAAAACCGTAGTAGATAGGTTTGAATCGTATGTCACTAAATTCAAAATGTATTATAGAGTACACTTCAACTATTAAAGTTTCATCACAATATGGGACAACTGTTAATTAAATTTAGATTTCAATCAATTTCGTCAACAGTGTGAATCAGTGTGAAACAGTCGTTTAACTAAATTTCTCTCAATTGTAAACAACCAAGTTTCCATGGAAATATATGTACGAATACAGTCGAACTTGCCTTAACGGACACTTCTACAACCCAAACATTTCTCATAAAAGGAAACTTTTATTTTCACTAACGTTTTTTTTACATAGCATCCAAGGAAAATTAAGTTTTGAAGCCTGACACTCTCATAGCTGCAAACGTATACACTAAACAAGCTGGCAAAAAATTTACTTTTAAATTTTAAGAAGAATTGTATTTCAAAGAAAGCATTTGAAGGTTAATTGAAGAAAAAGTAATAGTCATATCCTAACTCAAAAAAAAGGAACCAAATCCAATTTCTGGCGGGGCAAAATTTAGATTTCATTCGGCCTTCCCTATTACTTGTGTTCCGAATCGGAACATCATTTTTGTAACTTAGCTTTTTGGGTGCGATTTCAGCTCCACCTTAGTTTCTTTTCCTTCTGTCCTTACATAACTTGGTAGCTTCATAGGTTTAAAACTGGACCAGTAAAAAACGTCGCATACGAACATCGGCAACCCAATCGACTCCTCTCGTCCACTGATAATATCTATATTTTTTATATTTTAGTGAGATAATAATCTGCCTTTTACAAGAACAAAATATTTTTTGAAAAAAAAAAAATCAATTAGCGAACCTTCCGGAACTGTAAATATATATGTATATTTAAGAGCACGGTCGGTGACTTAATATTCCATTCCCCAATGCGGTGTTTGTTTATGCCAAGTTCGACTGTAGCGTAAACTGGCTGTCAGCTACACCACAAATCACGAAATAATGATTACGCGGTGTTCGGGTGAAGACATTTGGGACAGCATCAAAATCAGTTATGAAAATTTTGAATCTGTCTCACGCAAATTAAAAGTATTAAAAGTAATTGACTTTTGTGAAATTCGTATCTTTTCACAGAAAATACTTCCAGCCGTCTTCGGTACAATTTCAGAAGTTTATGTGCGCTTCCTTCTTTTTTATTATTTCATGAGTTAAATAGCAGTAAGCGTTGAAATTTGCAAAATAGAACTCGCTCAATCGTAAACAATATTAAGGTTACCATGGAAGTTGACTACAGTTTAAAATTGTTCAACCAATCAGCAGTCAGCACACACAAGTTAAACGCAGTTTAACGATTTCAGTGAGCGAGGTAGTGGCTGATTGGTTGAACAATCAGCTCGCTCAATCGTAAACAAGCAATATTTCCATGGAAACTTGTAGACGAAACAATATAAATTAATAGGCAAAGCAAAATATAAATATTTTCTGCTTCGGATTTTAATTAGAAGGCGAAACTAAACAAATAGTAGTATGAAATACTTTTTTAGGTTAATATTGCATATTTTTATAATTATGACCTGTTTATTTTTCATTGCTCCAATTTCATGTTGGTATCTACTAATATTGAAAATTGCCAACTTTTGTTCAAATTTCTTGCTGCATTTTCTTTTCTTTGGACTAAGACGAAATAGAGAGTTTGATTACACGGCTCGACCGAAATGATTAACTAAGAATACCTCCCGTACATAACAACCCATCAGGAGTTCTTTCAGTGCATTTTATTAATCTACGCGTACTGTGGAATATCATGTCGTGATGCATAATGATGTATGGAAGGAAGAGACCTTAGTTTTTATCTGATTGAGCTGATTTTGGTGGCAAGTACATTGGCGACCTCCCAAGCATAGGCTTGTCAAATATTCGGTCATACGCGCCTGTAGCAAAAATTTCCACAAACTTTTATGTTAGGTTTTGTATGGCTGAAGTTATACGTCCGATAAAGCTCATAGATCGAATCTGGACTCCAGTTTTTCTGCCGAACAAGCCCTCACCTCCGTAGTTCCGCAAAATCTAACCCTGATCTGAATATGTCTACATAAAATTTCTGGTAAAGTTAATTATAAGGAACAGAGCTTCTGTTCTAAGTAAATAAATATTACCTATTATCGCATATAACAGTATAAAAATGGCTGCTATTTTTGATATGCTACTTTCAACTGAGCAGATAAACCTTATGAAAGTGGGATGGATTATGTCGGTTGTCGGGTCCTTACTTTCTATTTCTCTATTCAAAACTAACCCAACTTCGGGTAGCCACCTCATAAGCCAATTATGGAGTTCTTAGCTCCCGTAATGCGATTAGGTAAAAAAGAATTCATATCATATTAATATGATCACTCACTATATCGCCGCAAAGTCTCATGTATTGCAAAGTCTTATAAAATGGTCCTACGGCATCCTGTCAAGTTTTGAATTTGTCGACTTTTACAAATATCAATAAAATTTAAGATTAATCAAATCAAAGATATTTGCGAAGGAGACGAATTTGGAAAATTGACTCAGATGTGCCTAGATCGGGCCATTACATGTTGTTCACGTAGCAGTGAATGTTTGCTTCGTCAAATAAAAAAACATGAAATAATTGATGTCTTCTCGAAAAAAAAATGTTTGGCCTGCCATCGCAAGCCAATAGTGTAACCCTGGTTAAAAATAAGTTGGACACCCCTGAGCACATAACTTTCAAAGAGAAAGTGGGAACTATTTAAAATACATCAATGTAAAGAAAATTAAATGATTTTGAAATAATTCCAAAACTTACAACCTTTCTCTCTTTTCCCCATATTGCGGACCCCCTACCGGTCAGAACTTTTTTTCCAAAATTAGAGGGCCACCCCCAGCAAAAATTCAGAAATTCATTATCTTTGCAACCCGATGACTTTATTTCTGTTTATTTTTCTTTGGCTAAAACCCATGAGTTAAACGGCCAACGACGACCGTTTAATTTTTCACGTTAAACTGCAGTTTAAACGACCGTTTAACTGTTTGTCAATTTCCTTAAACGGAGTTTAGCTAAACCGACAACAGTCAGTTAAACCATGAATTTTCATTCGGGCCATTTTATTTTAAAATTAAAGATATTAATAGCTACTATCCGGAAATAACCAGTTGCTAATGGAAACTAACGATTTTTTTAAAAATGAAATTGCTGCGTAGCCAGGAATTTCAATTATCGCGTAGTGTATTTTTCCCCAGTTATTTAAACGGAGTTTAACATTAAACCACAATTAACTAAACGGTGAGTTAAACCATGATTGTACATCCGGCCCTAAATAATTTAGAAAATGTGCTCGAATCAGAAAATATATATTCTAAACTTAATAGAAAGTTGGTTTTAATGAATTAGAAGCTGTTTTATATACAAGAGGCACAGTGATCCATTTTGGGGTCCGTCCCTACACGGGTTTTCTTTCACTTCGCCTATGTCCGGTCCGGCCTGCAACAAAAAAGGTCGAAACCAATGGGATCGAACTATGGGGCCATGCTCCCGCATCCCCCAATAACATTTTCTGAGTAAATATTTTTATTTGCCCACTTAATCCAACCAAACCCCACAAATTTTGTTTTTTCGACGCAACGGATTTTTTATGAAGACGGAAGGAAGGAAGGAAAATATTGAGGTGGGGGTAAATACAAGTCGTAGGTGCGCCCGAAAAAAACGTTTAGCCCGGAGGAGAGCGAAGGGTATCCAAATTTCCGCCGTTTCCGAAATTAGCTGCAGACAGTTTTTTAATCTGACTTATGGCTGCAGTAGAAACGCCAAAATCCGTTGCAAGCCTATTTGCGCGGATGCCATTATCCAAACCTTTTAATACTTTCACCTTCTCTTCTAAACTTAGTAAAGGATTCACAATGCACAAACTACTAATTACCGGAATTAATGATACAAAAAAGAACCGTATTCCCCCGAAAAACCATTAATACAAACGTGTGTATTTGAGATATCCGTTCAGAAAGCTTAATAAAAAATTAAGATTTTAGAACGGACCATTCTGACTGAAAGTAAGTTAAGTTTTCTGGATAATTAAGATTTCTGAAATTAAGAATTTCGAATGTCTACTGTACTGGACTTCTAAAAGTTACACAAAGTTCATCCTTCGTCGTTTCGATGACGCCAATTTCCAAAAATCCAACTTGTCCTGCTTACTTTGACTAGCTTCAAGGTACCAGGCAAGTACATCGGCACCGTAAGAGCTGTACGAAAAATCAGCTCAAAATAATGAAAATTGTCAAGAAAAACGGGAAAAATGTGATGATTCGTTGTCGATTCGACGAAGGATGACCTTCCAGGGTTAAATTATCTATTTCTTGGAATGTACCTACTCTTAAGAAATTTAAAAGCACTATTTGTGAATTTCTTAATTTTTTAAATAAACTTCAACTCCAGTGCGGCAGTCAAACCGACAAAAAGGAATGAAAGTAATAAACATGAATAAAAAAAAAAAACAAAACTGTATCATAACTTCCTTATTCTTAAACGAATTTACACTTAATTTTTGTGCAAAGCAAAATATACATCCTGCAAATCAGTACTTTCCTATTTTGCTAAATTAAATTTCTTTCCATACCTTGTATAGCTTCCTGTTCAAATATAATTTCCCCCAATGCGAAAGGACATAACATGCAAACACATGCAGTGCGTCAATACACCATCAGGACGATGAAAATAAAAATGCAGCAAATTATTTTCTGAGCAAGCGCACAACAGAACTGTTTTTTTTTTTGCCGGCGCGTGGTTGATGTACACTATGAAGAAACAAAGTTTAAGGCCGCAACCACACTGTCCGGAGTTCGGCAAAACGCGAGATACAAAAGATCAACGTTGTGCCTGGCACATACAAAGACGATGGGAGAATTCAACAAAAGTAATTTGTCACTGTTTCTTCCAAGCGTGTGTTGCCTACAACTTTGAACTTTTGTATCGCACGGTTTGGCAAAACCTGGAACAGTGTGGGGCCGGTCTAACACCAACATTCACCCTCATGGACATCTGCAACCGCAAAACAGCTGATTAGAATTTCCTCCATGTGTATTAGACTAACCATCACTGTACCAATATACGATTTTATGTCAACAAAACTTGGACCAGTTTGTCTCGTTTTTCTTTCAGAAATTTCCAAAAATGCAGAATAAGATACAAAAGTACGGCTAGAATGTAAAAGAAGATACTACCAAAATGCACTTACATCTTACTGAATTGTTGAAACTAAGAGAAAAATATCTCCAGTCGACACGGCACTGAATATTTTATGATTTTGGTCGATATAGTCGCGAGTATGTTCGTATACACTTCTGCTTGTACTTGCATCCTACACGCGCGTGTATATCCTTTTACCACCGCGAAAACTGTTCACACATACACACAAACACACAGGGATTCCAGAACCGAGCACGTCCGAGGGGCAAGAAATTAAGATTTGTAAACACGGCTCAATAGAGGTTAATGAATTAAATTATTTATCCACAAGACAACATACTCCTCACAGGTGCATTCACGGCTGCACCATACTAGCAGCAGGCACCACTCCTCGACTCGTTTGCTTCATACAATTTATCGCTTGGCAAGCATTAAAATTCACACAAAAAACTTAGAAGCACGACGCACGGCATGAAGTTGTTAGTTTTCGCGCAGCTCGCAGCTAACCATTGAAAATCCGCGATCTAAACTAAAACTAGACTAGATACAGACTCTAAAGTGTGGAGACTTAAGACTATGGCCTCGACAGAACAACAAAGTCCGTCGGTCGCGGTCAATACAAATTGTTTGTCGTGGTCGTCACTGTGTGGTGAAGACTGAACGTCGTGAACGAGCAGTAAATGATCCGCGATACGGACCGCGGCACAGCGGTAGCATGTTTTCAATTCACAACCGAAAAGATATTAAGATTTTTAAACTTTTTTTTTAGAGAGAGAGGTTCATTGTAGGCATACATCTGTACTACAAAAACAAAATTTAATACGCGCAGTTACTATCGATTTTTAATGTTTTTATCGCGCCCTATCGAATCGACCGTGAGGCACCGTGAGTGTATGTATCTCTAATCTCTATTCTCTAATTCCAATCTTCAATTGAATGTCTTTTGTTTGGCGGTGTGTTGTTGATTCGATTCTGATTCGAATTGGAGTCATCATCATCATAAATGCATGCAACGACCTAGAGACATTTTTTTCTTGTTGTTGTCGTTGTTGCACAATTTCGGAGCTTTTGCTTGAAACCCGGTTAAATGATAGGAGGTAAACTTTCTCACACAATTACACGATGCACTGCTTTGTTATAGGTATATGCGCGGTTACACGCGATACTATAGTGAGAAGCCAAATTCCAGATTAATACGCGGTGACAAGAGCCAAGACGTATGAGACCTATGTATGTCCGCGCACATTGTATCGTCTGTCATAAAAGATAAAAATGTATCTATTCCATAATTCCATATAGGTATGTTCTGTATCTGTTGTTTGGACAACTTCACTTGAAAGACGCGAGAATACTCATAGTGCAGCGTGGATGGCCACAAAGAGATGCACTGTGTGCAATAACTTTTCTTTCTTGCGCCTAGTAGTGCAGTCATATTAGCATTTCAAATAGAAAAAAATAGAGTAAGGCTAATTTTTGTAGTTTTTAAATCAGTGGGCTCCCAAAAATCTACAACTGATTTTGCTAAAAAAAATTTTGATCGGAAAGGTCCCAAAAAGGACAAAAAAGGATACTCTTTAATCCTTGACCTGAGGTGGGCATGCGGGGTATCATATCAAAGGGGACGTCGAATACATTACATATCCGTTGTTTTTTTTCCTGTTTCAAGGACCCTCAACGGAATAAATCGAGCTTAAATGGAAAATTTTCGCGTTTCCCATGTATCTTTTAAAAGCAATAACTACGAGAATAATTTAACTTGTCACTACTTTTATCACTTTCCAGAATCTATAATAGCTGAAGATTCTACCATTAAATTTGCTAAGAAAAAAGTTGATCGAAAAGCTCTGAAAAAGGACATAAAAGGACACTAATTGCACACCTTAGTCGAACGTGGGCATGTGGGGTGTCATATCAAAGAGGATGTCAAGTACATTCCATATCCGCCATTTGTTACTTGTTCCAAGGACTCTCAAAGGAGAAAATTGGGCTCAACTTAAAAATTTTTGTGTTTCCCGTTCTGTATCTTTCTAAAGCCGTAATTTTCCATTTAAGCCCGACTTATTCCATTTAGTGTCTTTGAGACAGGAAACAAGCACCGGATATGCAATGCACTCGACGTCCTCTTTGATATGACACCCCACATGCCCACGTTCGATCAAGGTGTGAAGTTAGTGTCCTTTTATGTCCTTTTTCAGAGCTTTCCGATCAACTTTTTTTTAGCAAATTTAATGGTAGAATCTCCAGCTATTATAGATTCTGAAAAGTGATAAATGTAGGGACAACGTGAATTATTCTCGTAGTTATGGTTTTTAAAAGATACACGGGAAACGCGAAAATTTTCCATTTAAGCTCGATTTATTCCGTTGAGGGTCCTTGAAACAGGAAACAAACACCGGATATGTAATGTACTCGACGCCCCCTTTGATATGTTACCCCACATGCCGACCTCCGGTCAAGGATTAAAGAGTATCCTTTTTTTGTCCTTTTTGGGACCTTTGCGATCAACATTTTTTTTAGCAAAATCAGTCGTAGATTCCTGGGAACCCACTGATTCAAAAACAACAAAAATTAGCCTTACTCTATTTTTTTCTATTTGGAGGCCTGAATTGGGATACTTTGACTGCACTATAGGTATAGCTGGTGCAGCAATTTGAACGATGGTGAGTTAAGATGGTCAGTTAAGACTTTCAAAGGCATATTCTACCCATTTCAGACTGAGAATGTTGTTGATATCATACCGATGCTACAGATCAAGTGTGCAGTGCATCAACTTACCATTCGCAATGTTTTCTTAATTATTGCACTTAAAATTAGGAAAAAGCATTTCTCATCGCAATTAAGGAAACAATTTATTAAAAAAAAACATTTCTTTAAAAACTCTTCAATAAAAAAAAGTCGTGTTAGTTATATGTACCATTTATAACTCAAGAACGGCTTGACCGGTTTCTATGATTTTAGGTTTGTTGGATTAGTATCTGGTCGGTATAGCAGAATAACTATTGAATCATGCTAAAAATTCACAATGAGTAAACATTCTCCATGGTTTATTTTTCGCCTACTTATACGTACGTATCAGCGAATTTGAACCGCACGAGTAACAGATTTATGGAATCATAAGAAGAATATATTCACAATGAGCAAAATTATGAAGACTGTTATTTTTTTTCATATACTTTTGTATTCTTTTATTGAACGAATTGCCGTATTTAAGTAAATTAACAAGAAATAGCTGTATAACCATTGTGAAACATGCGGAACATTCACAATGAGCAATAATGCATAATGAGTTTTTTTTTATTCGTATAGTTTCACATATTTCTTTCTGTACTTATTGAACGAATAACAATATTTAAGTAAATTAACATGAAATACCTGTCTAGCCATTGTGAAACATGCAGAAAATTCACAATGAACAATTATATTAATTTTTTTTTTTGTTCGCATAGTTTCGTCTATATTTCTTGAACGCCTTATACCCCAGGAAAATTGGCATTTCACTTCGGAAAAATTAAGGGAAAGCTGGATTTTTGCATGAGCCTTCCTTTCGAGGTCCTAAACAAGACCTTAAAAGTCCCCGTCTCTACGAGTGCCGCTAGCGGTGCTACAGAGGGTCAAAGAACCTCGAAAACAGGTTTTTCTGAATAACTCGATAACGGTAGCATATACAGAATATATACGTGTATCGCAAAATTGAAGCTCTTGTGCTTTTTCAATAAACAGTGTAAATACCGAATACGTTCGGGTACTCCTAACGGTGCCAGGAGGTCTAACGGTATTTTTAACAATGTTTCACAAAAATCTCTATAACGGTAACACGTACTAAAAGCTTTAGTAAGGAAAATTTTTAGTCTATGTAGTTTTGAATAAAGCGGTCAAATTTCATATCAATGCGTCCAGCCTTAAGGGCGCTATGGGGTTCAAACCTTAAAAAAATGTGTTTTTTGGGGTTTTTCGTGAATGGCGCTAAGACGGGGAGTGTCCTGTATGGTCTTCTCGGAGAAATTTGTAGCTTCTCTGGCTGTTAGTAAGACGCCAAAAGTCCCCAAAGATGGGAGCCCCTCTAACGAAGTTATGAGGGTCCAAAGATTCAATTAAACGGTTTTTGGGGAATATCTCTATAACGGTAACGTGTACCGAAAACTGTTATAAAGCAAATTTGTAGCTTATACAACGCTTAACTAAATATCCGAATTTCAGATCGATGCGTGGAGTGCTAAGGGCGCTCTGATGGTCAGAACCGTACAATAACGGTTCTTCTCGGTTTTTCGTGAATTTCTTCAAAACGGGAACGCATTCGGGAAGGAGGCCTATAACAATTTGTTGCTTCTGTAACCTCAACTTAAAATGCCAAAACAACTCATCTATGCGGGCACCCCCAACGAAGCCATGAGGGGTCAAAGAGGTAACAAAAAACCGCTTCTCGGAAATTTTTTAATAACGGTAACCTCTTGAGAGAACCAATCTGAAATAAATTTGTAGCTCATGTGGCTGTTAGTAACGGGCAAAAAGTCCCCAATGATGGAAGCCCCCCTAGAGAAGTTATGAGGGTCCAAACATCCAAAAATGCAGTTTTTTGGGTATATCTCTATAACGGTCATATGCACTGAAAACTGTTATATGGCGAGTTTGTAGCTTATACAACGCTTATTTAAATATCCGAATTTCAGATTGATGCCTGCAATACTAAGGGCGCTATGAGGGTCCGAAACGCACAATAACGGTATTTTTCGTTATTATCGTGAATTGCTTTATAACGGGAACACATTCGGGATGGAAGCCTGTAATAATTTGTTGCTTCTGTAACTTCAAATTAATATGCCAAAACAACTCATTTACCCGTAAACCAAGGAAGTTATGAGGGGTCAAAGTTAAACAAAAAGCCGCTTCTCGGAAAATTTTTAATAACGGTAACCTCTAGAGGGAAACCGTCTGAGGCAAATTTGTAGCTCGTGTGGCTGTTAGTATGACGTCAAAAGTTTCCAACGATGGGAGCCCCCCTAGCAAAGTTATGAGGGGCCAAACATCCAAATAAGCAGTTTTTTAGAAATATATCTATAACGGTAATGTGCACCGAAAACTGTTATATGGCGAATTAGAAGTTTTTACAACTCTTAAGTAAATGTTCAAACCGAAGACCGACAAATGGATTGGTATTGCCATGTTCAACGGCGTCCGCCTGAGAACCCAGCAAAGAAAGCGATATCAATGGAAGTTCCACTTGATGGACCCAAGGCCAGAGGCAGACCGAAGAACACCTGGATGTGTCAAATGAAAAAGCAACAACAACGCATTGGTCTCATGACACGATCCAAGATAGAGCTGCCTGTAGAAATATGATGAGATATTATCGCCAAAACGGGCGATGTGCCTACACTGCAGGTCGAGCAATGCGAAACCATAGAGCGGTATAAAGAAGAAGGCAATAAAGAAGAAGAAGTAAATGTTCAAATTTCAGATCAATACGTGCAGTACTAAGGGCGCTATGAGGCTCCAAACCTTACAATTTCGGTATTTTTGATTATTTTCGTGAAAATCTCCTTAACGGTAACGTATACCGGAGGCAGTCTGTAAAATTTGTTGTTTGTATGGTTCCAAATAAAATACTCCAGGGATATGAATGCACCTGAGGCAACCATACGTGCACGCATACACTACATACTACACATACCTTCCTCAAAAATTAGTTAGTTTAAACGTTGTAATGCGCGTATGGTTGCCTCAGGCGCATTCAAATCGGTGGAGCATTTTATTTGGAACCATACAGACAACAAATTTTCACAGACTGCGTCTGTTATACGTTACCGTTACAGATATTTTCAGGAAAATAACCAAAAATACCGAAATTGTATTGTTCGGACCCTCATAGCGCCCTTACCATTGCGCGCATCAATCTGAAATTCGAATATTTAATTATGAGTTGTATAAGCTACAAATTCGCCATACAACAGTTTTAGGTGCACATTACCGTTATGGAGATATTCCCAAAAAACTGCATTTTTGAATGTTTGGACCCTCATAACTTCCCTACGGGGGTTTCCATCGTTGAGGACTTTTGGCCCCTTACTAACAGCCGCATGAGCTACAAATATATCTAAGATTGGTTCTCTCAAGATGTTACCGTTATTAAAAAAATTCCCAGAAGCGGTTTTTTTGTTTAACTTTGACCCCTCATAGCTTCGTTGGGGGTGCTCGCATAGATGAGTTGTTTTGGCATTTTAAGTTGAAATTACAGAAGCAACAAATTGTTATAGGCCTCCTTCCCGAATGCGTTCCCGTTTTGAAGAAATTCACGAAAAACCGAAAAATACCGTTATTGTACGGTTCAGACCCTTATAGCGCCCTTAGCATTGCACGCATCGATCGGATATTTAGTTGAGCGTTGTATAAGCTACAAATTTGCAATATAACAGTTTTCCGTGGACGTTACCGTTATAGAGATATTCCCCAAAAACTGCTTAATTGAATCTTTGGACCCTCATAACATCGTTAGGGGGCCCCCATCTTTGGGGACTTTTGGCATCTTACTAACAGCCACATACACTACAAACTTCTCCCAGAAGACCAGAGAGCACACTCCCCCGTCTTAGCGCCATTCACGATAAACCCCAAAAAACACTTTTTTTAAGGTTTGAACCCCCATAGCGCCCTTAAGGCTGCACGTATTGATATGAAACTTAACCGCTTTCTTCAAAACTCTATAGGCTACAAATTTTCCACACAAAAGCTTCTAGTACGAAAAATTGTTAAAAATACCGTTAGACCTCCTGGCACCGTTAGGATTACCCGAACGTATTCGGTATTTCCATCGTTTATTGAAAAAGCACAAGAGCTTCAATTTTGCCATACACGACTTTTCTGTATATGCTACCGTTTTCGAGTTATTCAGAAAACCTGTTTTCGAGGGTCTTTGACCCTCTGTAGCACCGC
The DNA here is from genome assembly GCA_949715475.1 of Microchrysa polita. Lineage (NCBI taxonomy): Eukaryota > Metazoa > Arthropoda > Insecta > Diptera > Stratiomyidae > Microchrysa > Microchrysa polita. Next base: position 9,650,320 of record OX454422.1, on the reverse strand, counting down.
TAGCAGCACTCGAAGAGACGGGGACTTTTAGGGTCATGTTTAGGACCTCGAAAGGAAGGCTCATGCAAAAATCCAGCTTTCCCTTAATTTTTCCGAAATTTGGCCAAATTTTGGTTCAAATTTCCTGGCGTATTAGTGGATTTTTGAAAAATGTTCGCGCCTAATTGGTATTTTCTTTGAATTTCAGAATAACTACTATACTAACAACATGAGCCACAAATTCACAATTGGCAAAATTGTAAAGACAGTTCTCCTTCGCATATTTTCTTTCTGTATTTCTTGAAAGAATTGCTGGATTTCAGTAAATTACCAATTGTTCTTCACCCCAAAGTTTAAGAAGATTAAGTATTGAAAACTATGGCAAAATCACAATGGCCATGATGAAATAAATGAAATTATGCTAACAGTTTTTTTCTTCAAAATACTTCCCCCGCATTTCCTAAACGAAATACCGGCTAAACTACATAAATTAGATCTCCACTCAGAATTATCGAATAATAGACAGAAATAGAAATATGGAATAATAGAAATGAAACTTGCAAAATTCACAATGAGCAAAATTGTGAAAAGAGTTCTTTTTTACAAACACTCGTTTTTATCTCCGGGATAGATAAGCGGATTTCATTGAGCCCCATAGGATTAGTCTCTATGCCCGTACGGCAGAATAATAACTATTGAAATTCACAATGAGCAAAATTGTAAGAACAGTTCTTTCTTACAGACACTAGTTTTTATCTCCGGGACAGATAAGCGTATTTCATTGAGTCCCATAGGATTAGTCTCTATGCCCGTACGGCAGAATAATAACTATTGAAATTCACAATGAGCAAAATTATGAATACAGGTCTTTTTCACAGACTTTTTCCCACATATCCTGAACGAACTAGCGCATTTTAGTAAATTAAGTTTCCATCCCAAAAATTTCGAATGAGTAAATTAATGGAGACAGTATTTTAGCATACTTTCAAACAGATTAGCGGATTTTAGTGAAATTCATCTGTTCTAATGTGTATTCTTCTCCTCAAATTTTGCCCTATTGCCTATATCTCTTGATCGGCTTACCATATTTCAGTAAATTCCTCTTAGGCCACGCGCAGACTAAAGGCGTATTGGAGCGTAGCGTAGCCTTTAATCTGCGCGCGGACTTAATTTGACTCCTCTGAATTTATCGAAAGATTATGGCATTGGGTTCAGGCTCAGACTCATTTTTAGGGTTTTTAGGGTTTTTTAGAATTAAAAAAAAACCCTTATGAAATCGATTTTGTCCGTCCGTCCGTCCGTCTGTTCACTAAATACCTCGCGAACGGCTCAACCGATTGTCATGAAATTAGGTAGCAATGTGTAGAATGATTACAGTCTTTGGCACAAACACCTTAGAAGTTGGTAGGAAGAAGATAACAGGTTGTCCCGAACGTTTGAAAAAAGTCGATTTTTTTTAGTTTCTATCGGAAATTAACGTATGGATATTTAAATCAAAGATCTAAACGAGTACATCTCATATCAGTTAAAATTTTCCAGTTCAGTTACGAGTAAAGGTAAAAAAGTTATTGGGGCGTTTAAAGTTAAACTTCCTTTTCGACCTCCGTTTTTGTAAACCGTTACAGGGATCGATATGAAACTTTGCAAAGATTGGTCAGTATGGCCTTATATACGTTAAATATTAAGACTGTTGACTTTTGCTAAGGAAAAGTAAATAACAGTAAATTTGTAAAATTTCAATTTGTTCGTGTGTAGCCCCCTTAGGTTTCCAAATATTAAAATTCTGCTAAGGGTTCTTAGAAAATTACACAGGGAATATGTCTAGGAATTTTCATTCGAATAACTGTATCTAAACCGGAAATATAGCCAAGTGAGTATTTAATGGGCCTTTCACAATGCATCAAATCAAATCAAATCAAATCAAATCAAATCAAATCAAATCAAATCAAATCAAATCAAATCAAATCAAATCAAATCAAATCAAATCAAATCAAATCAAATCAAATCAAATCAAATCAAATCAAATCAAATCAAATCAAATCAAATCAAATCAAATCAAATCAAATCAAATCAAATCAAATCAAATCAAATCAAATCAAATCAAATCAAATCAAATCAAATCAAATCAAATCAAATCAAATCAAATCAAATCAAATCAAATCAAATCAAATCAAATCAAATCAAATCAAATCAAATCAAATCAAATCAAATCAAATCAAATCAAATCAAATCAAATCAAATCAAATCAAATCAAATCAAATCAAATCAAATCAAATCAAATCAAATCAAATCAAATCAAATCAAATCAAATCAAATCAAATCAAATCAAATCAAATCAAATCAAATCAAATCAAATCAAATCAAATCAAATCAAATCAAATCAAATCAAATCAAATCAAATCAAATCAAATCAAATCAAATCAAATCAAATCATAAAAAACTAAAAAAGAAACAGAAAATTCAGAAAATGCTAAAAATCTATAAATTCTCAAAAATCCAGATAAATCAAAAATTCCTAAAAAAAACAGAAAATTAAGAAAATCAATAAAGTCAAAAGTTTTAAAAAGTTTTAAAAAGTTAGAAAGTTCAAAATTTCAAAACAAAAATTAAAAAGTTCAGAAAATTTTGAAAATAAAAAAAACAGCACTACGCACTTTGCGATTTCTTTTGTTGTTCATGGCTGGCATCTTTGAAACTTTTGATTGCAGTCAGTTAGGGCTCTACGATCGCACACACACATGGAGAATCCATGGAATCCGAATTCAACAAAACTCCATTTAAAAAAAAATAACATCTGGGAAAGTCGTAATTTTTTTTTTATTTGGAGGTTCGGTCATTTTGACCTTGACCTTGACGCCATCTTGAATTTTGAATCGGTTAATTTCGGACCAACGGAAAAAAACGCAATCATCATAAGATCCTTATTATGCATAAATATATTTTCTCTTTACATTTTGTGTTAGTTTTGTAGGTTTGGTTGTCATTCACTCTCTGCTGTCTCTCGTCTCTCCCTTCTCCAATTTCTCCCAACTTGATGAAAATTTCTAAATTAATGTTTGATTTCATTTCTTATCTTTTTTTTTCTAAATTTTAATTTTTTTATCACGATAGGTCTGCGCACCTCACGGCCCTTCTTGGCGAATATTCTTGCTCATTGCTGGCCACACTCACGAAAAATAGAATTTGTTTAGGCATCGAGCGTTGCTTGAAGCGCGCGTTAACCAAAGATGAAAGTGCGTGACGCACACCTCCAAATCGCGTCCTACACTTTTGTGCCCCGCTCTTGTAAATCTTCATCGATATCATCCTGAATCGGACTGGTCGATGTAGTGGTCGTAGTCGTGACTGTCGTGGCAGACGATGCCGGCAAAAGTGGTTTTAACTGGGCTAAAACACGTCTTGGATGAATCGTCGACGCCGATGAATGAGTTGATCCTGCACCGATGACACGTGTCACGGCGGTTGATTGAAACGAATAATGACGATGATGACTATGATGATGAGCCGAAGGAAGGACGTACTTTGTTGAAGAGGCAGCGGCGGAGGAGGAGGAGGACACAGACACTAATTGTGATTGTTCTATCGCAGAACTGGACGGTATGGGCTTTTGACTGATAGCACCGTTACGATTACTATTACTCGGACAACTGTTCAATAAATATTTTGTGAAACTTTTCCTATTTGCAGATGGCGGCGTGCGAGTTAATGACACGGCCGATGACATCTCTGAAGGGCTTTTCATCGGTGACAATTCACCAGATAAGGATGATGATGAAGACGAGACTGAGGTGGGCGAAGGCGTCTTGCATGTTGCGCTAGATCGGCTTTTGCTACGATGTGTTGTTGTTGTTGTTGTAGCTGCGTCTATAGCGGTTCTTATAGATGATGCACTGCCCGGCAACGGGGGAGGCGGTTGTGTCAATTGTGGGGACGTTTGCGAAGATGATTGTGTTGAATTTTGTTGTAACGGTTGATGCGTTGATGCTGATAATGATGAGACCATGGCGGAGGCGGTGGTGGTGTCGGGCAACATTGTCACTCCGGCGGATGGATTGGATTGTAACGGTACAGTTGTGGATGATTGGCCACTTGCAACAGGTAGTAGGTGACACGAAGCATGACTATTAGCACCGGTTTCGGTTAATTGAACTACCGAATCATAGGACGGAGGTGGTCCGTACAATTGATAGTACGGACATTCGTATGTTTGTCGTCGTATCGATTCCGGATCGTTTGGATTGTATCGTACCACAGCGCTGGAATAGTAGTTGGGCGAGGCGGACATGTTGTTGTTGGCTGGAAATAGAAAGGTTTGGGTTTACATTAATTTCTGAATTTTGTCCAGTCTCACGAGTCTCAATGAATACTCCAGTCGCCGGATTAAGGATATTCGAGTGGACTAGAGAGTCCTGAAGCTCAGATGGTGTGCCTATAGAATCTGCTGGATTTTCAGAGATAACGGTCAAAGTACAATAGGCCCATTGGTCTCAGGGCTTCACGACTGCCCCCCCTCCCCCACAATCTAACGGTCAAAGCGAACGGTTAGTCGATAGTGTTTTATGCTAAGAGCTTACTTCATGGCTTCAAATTTTCCCCAGATAGCATACACAGCGAGAAGAAGGAGGGGGCGGGGACAACTAGAGTATCCATGTGAGAGGAGATGGTTAGTTCAAACACATTCATGGTCCAATTTACCTTTCCATAATCGATGAAAATGATATGATGCCGGATCGAGTGCGGTACTGGATGATCCAACCGATGCTGTCCGTTCCAAGGCACGTGCACTAGCCGTGCGACGATTGCCGACACCATGAAATTCCGATGCCAAATTATAGCGAGCGTTACGCTCAATGGCCAACGGTATGGACGGATAGCGTGATGTTGCTTCGTTTTGTCGACAATACTCCAACTGCCGCCGGAGCACATCATAAACATGAAGATCAGCAATAGCCTAATATAACGGTAACCCAGTCAAAGAAAGAGACAAAAACAAAAATTAACCCGCAGAAAAAAAGAGAGGAAAATATAATTGAATTACCAATAGTACCACAGCTGGTAGAATTGAAATGCCAAATGTACGCAACATCCTAAATTGCAACAGTATTCGTTGCGGGCACAAACAAAATATTTTGGATCACCGTTCACTTCGTATGAACAGTATTTGGTAGCTTTAACCTGAAAAGAGATGGAGAAAACAGACAGAGAGAGAGAGAGATAATACGATATCAGTAAAAAGCTAGGACGTTAAGGGGTAAAACTAATGCCAGGTTGCGAGCGAAACGAGCAACGAGACTTTGGGAAAATATTTTGAAACCTTTTCCACGTCCTATCTGGCTCGCTGCTTGCTTCTAAGGCCGCGCGCAGACTAAAGGCGTATTGGAGCGTAGCGTAGCCTAAAACCTGTCACCCAATACAACGTTTGTATTGGGCGACAGGTTTTACGCTTCGCTCCAATACGCCTTTAGTCTGCGCGCGGCCTTAAAGCTAAGAATTGACGTCTGTAAAGTTTCGATTTTTTATTTTTTCCTTACAGACTTCGTTAGCCCACGCTTGCCCAGGAAAAAAAATTCCTTTGGCCAAAACCCCTCAAAAAAAATTTTATTCCAAAAAATCTTTAACGCAGTTCGGTTGCCCATCATTTGCGCGGAAAAAAAATGTCCTTTGCCCACCAACCCAAAAAAAAAGTTACAGGCAAAAAAAAAGCATTTTCGATTTCTCTCAATTATTGGTGTGGCTGATTTGGCCACCCTAACCATGCTGCCGCGATTGAACTGAAACACTTTGATGGCTCATGGGAGGGGGCTCATTTGACCAGAAAAAATCATCGTTTACTCACCGCAAACTTTTACCATGCACAAATTTCATTGAGTGAAATTTTGCATTTGTAAAATTTCACTCAATGAAATTTGTGCATGGTAAATTTTTTTTCAGGAGTGAGCAAACGATGATTCTCACCGGGGAAAATTTTGCCCCCCCCCCCCCCCCAATAGGCAATGAAATTTTTGTTTTACGCAATGTCCCGTTAGATTTTTTTATATTTTTTTTTTAGTTCGTTTGCTCTTCGTTAGTCATTGTTTGCCTAGGACGAATTTCGTTTGACTGCCCTTCAGAAAAAAGCTGTTGGTCGGAAAATTTAATTGAGTGAAATGAAAAATGTTTTTTTGTCCATAACAATTTTTTTAAGGGTGCGCAAGCGAAAATTTTTCACGAGCAAATAAGGGCTGATGATGGGCAGACGAACTACAAAAAAAAAATCCAAAATCTAACGGGACGTTGCCAAATTCCCCATATCAAAATTTTGAATTGAGTGAAATTTCTGCATGGTAAAGGTTTTCGGTGAATACAATTTTTTGCATGGAGAGAGGCAAATGACCTAGATAGATGAGAACCCCCCCCCCCCCCCCCCGTGTGTAATCAAAGTGACAAAGTTCGATCGCGCTAAGTTTTTTAGGGTGGCCAGATCATTCACACCACTAATTGAGTGAAATATATATGGGGAAAATGTTTTTGCCTAGAACTTTTTTTTTGGGTGCGTGGGCAAACTAAAATTCTTCCTAGGCATAAATGTGAGCTAACTAACAATGTTAAAATATATTGAAAAATCTAACGCAAAATTATTGTCAAATTTCCCAAAATCGGAATTTGTTTTTGAGTGAAATTCCTGACTAACAACGGTCTTTAGAGAATATCTCTTTTTGCGGGGGTGGGCAAACAAGGATTTTTCAAGGATAATTTAGGGCACTCAATTGTCAATCAAAGTCGCTAAGTCAGATCGCGAAAGCATGCCTAGGGTAACCAGATCAGGCACAACAATAATTGAGTGAAAATGGAAAATGTTTTTTGTCCATAACTTTTTTCGGGTAGTTCGGCAAACGAAAATTTTTCCTTGGCAAACGAATGCCATTCAATTCCCTCTTTTAACTTGTCCGCGTTAAAAACTATTAATCCGATGTACGAAAAATTTACATTTTTTCACTGACTCGTCGCTCGCACCGTGCATTTTTAACATCTGCCGAGTGTATGAACTGGCTGACTTCACTCCTACTTAGATTTGAAAAATATTTTTGTCCTTCTGAAAACCCTCACCAACTGAAATAAAACAAAAAGCTTTCACTTACGCTCCGTAAATGTATCACAAGAACTAGTAAATATGATAAATACAGCATGGTCCTTTCGGGCATAGGTTGAATATCCAAACAGTGTGCACGACAGCATGAGCCCCACAACTCGGGCAGGATCCAAATTTCGGCGTTCACCGTAACGGTACAGTAACACAAAAACGTGTCGGTCGATGAATGTCGCGATGAATCGTTCGGTTGAGCCGAAAATTGCACGATTTTTGGACGGTTGTTTGGTCGTAGTAACGGTATATGGTTGGGCGTCTATGTAAACCTAATAAATATGCACCGTTATATTCGGAAGTAAAAAGGCAAAGGATCAGTAGGGCGGCAAACACTTATCACTTAGGAGCGTAGTGCGGATATAGTTAGTGGTTATAACGGAAGGTAACGGTAAAAGGCTTTTGAAGAGACCCCCCGAAAAACGGCACAATAACTTGTTGAATTTTCCCGTCATACACACACGTGTTTTTTGTCGTTCTTTTACATAGCCACACACACACACACACACAAAAGTCTCAGCACACACACACGTTTCAAAATTGTCTTGGCTTTTTTTTAGATTAATTTTTTGGTCCTCTTATGAGTATCATACACACGCTCCGCTGGAAGACGTCGTTTTTTCGTATAGTTTTGCGTTTCCGGGCGTATTCTGAGATATTGTACAAATTTTGTTGAAAATATCGCTAAAAGTAACGTACACCGCGCTTATACTAAGCACAACCATCCGCGTGACTTTCCACCACACACCGAAGTCCACTACGAAAAAAGCGCGCGCTAACCTTGACAATTTATTTATTTGGCTTTCCCGTATAGGTAAAGGATAAAGGAGGAGATACACAATGAGCGAGCGAGAAAAAATGAGTCCTTTCAAGGAGCTTGCCAGAAAACTGCGTTCACATAAAGGACGATTTGTTTATTTGTTTGTTTTTTTTTTGTGTTATTTTGGTCTAATAACGTTGACCAGCGTCCCCAGCCGTGTACTGGATGGCCGTAGTCCGCGAAACGAATATCACTTTCTACATCAGTTTGCGCCAAAAGCATAAATGCAAAAACGGCGCTAAAACTTCGCAGCACTTATCACGCACACACAAATCACATGCATCAGGATGAAGTGACCGTAAACCACGAACAAATGCGCACATCCTTCCTGTGTGCTTTGTCCGAAATAAAGCGTTTTATGCTGGTCCCTTTCAAAGAGATGTCCTGTCACGCCAATTGACGATTTCTCAGAATAAATACCAATTGCCACGGCGAAGACATTTTGTTGTCTGGTCCTGGCTACTGACGGGTTCGCGCGACAATGTTGATGATGATGATGGTTGATGATTCGATACTACATCCTTGCGACGAGGACGAACAAGGAACACACAAAAGTGTATGCACAGAACACTGAAAATCACACAAAGGTCCGCTTTATTCGTCCTCGATTGTTCGGAATCCGTCACGCACTTTAATTTTGCAGCCCTGCACACAGTATGCGTGTAATATATGCAAAACACGTTCTACGTACTACTGATGATGAAAGGATACGCGGAGCCTGCCAAGATGCGGCTACTGCTGCTGCTGTTGCCTAGTACTGTTGCTATTATAATACACTCACACAAATAGACCAGTTTCAGCCCCCATCCCCTTCCCCATTTAGTGGAAATATCCACTAAAGTTTGCTCAGCCAGTGCTTCGTTTCAACCTTCAATATCCTTTTTGGAGTCGAACAAACCCCTCTCTGAAAGCCCCCTCCCTGGTCTTGAATACCCACGAGTGCCACACGATTTAGCATTTGAAGGCTATCCAAGTGGGTGGGAGACATTGGGGTGGTTGGTCGAGGTGGCCATACATATGTTTGTGCGCCGTGTGCGGCTTCCAACGCAAGGACTTCACCTGTTTAAGGCCAATCGACATTCCTGTTGATAATAATAATAATGTGACTGCCACATACACACATACAACAGTGGCAGGCATGAGAATTAGGACGACGAAGGTTTGGGGAAGTATTTTGTGAATTGTCCTAGAAGAGTCCATGTCGTTCCACTCGCGTTTTCAAAATTCAAAATTCAAAATTCAAAATTCAAAATTCAAAATTCAAAATTCAAAATTCAAAATTCAAAATTCAAAATTCAAAATTCAAAATTCAAAATTCAAAATTCAAAATTCAAAATTCAAAATTCAAAATTCAAAATTCAAAATTCAAAATTCAAAATTCAAAATTCAAAATTCAAAATTCAAAATTCAAAATTCAAAATTCAAAATTCAAAATTCAAAATTCAAAATTCAAAATTCAAAATTCAAAATTCAAAATTCAAAATTCAAAATTCAAAATTCAAAATTCAAAATTCAAAATTCAAAATTCAAAATTCAAAATTCAAAATTCAAAATTCAAAATTCAAAATTCAAAATTCAAAATTCAAAATTCAAAATTCAAAATTCAAAATTCAAAATTCAAAATTCAAAATTCAAAATTCAAAATTCAAAATTCAAAATTCAAAATTCAAAATTCAAAATTCAAAATTCAAAATTCAAAATTCAAAATTCAAAATTCAAAATTCAAAATTCAAAATTCAAAATTCAAAATTCAAAATTCAAAATTCAAAATTCAAAATTCAAAATTCAAAATTCAAAATTCAAAATTCAAAATTCAAAATTCAAAATTCAAAATTCAAAATTCAAAATTCAAAATTCAAAATTCAAAATTCAAAATTCAAAATTCAAAATTCAAAATTCAAAATTCAAAATTCAAAATTCAAAATTCAAAATTCAAAATTCAAAATTCAAAATTCAAAATTCAAAATTCAAAATTCAAAATTCAAAATTCAAAATTCAAAATTCAAAATTCAAAATTCAAAATTCAAAATTCAAAATTCAAAATTCAAAATTCAAAATTCAAAATTCAAAATTCAAAATTCAAAATTCAAAATTCAAAATTCAAAATTCAAAATTCAAAATTCAAAATTCAAAATTCAAAATTCAAAATTCAAAATTCAAAATTCAAAATTCAAAATTCAAAATTCAAAATTCAAAATTCAAAATTCAAAATTCAAAATTCAAAATTCAAAATTCAAAATTCAAAATTCAAAATTCAATATTACGAACCGTGTCGGTTTATTATCCTTTCCAACTGTATTCATACTTTTCAGTCTTCACGAAATGTGCGTGTGTGTATGTGTGCAAGTATGCTCCTACTAGGCGGATGGGTCATTTGTCGTCCTCGAGAGCTGACAAGGGTCACAAATGTGTACAAAACAATTGCTGCCTCGAAACGAACGTAAGCGCAAGGCACCCGATCGTGGGGGGGGGGGGGAGGAGGGACACGGACATTTAGCGTATTGTATACCGACAAACGGTTGAACAAGGACGAAACATGCTGCTAGAGACTATGTGTAGAATGGAGCTGCGCAACCTCTTTGACTTTTTTCTGTGTTAATGTACAGGCAATTACATCGAATATCCTGTGTTTACAATTTGAAATATCCTTTCGTCGTGCTCGGTGTGTGCAACATCACCAAACTCGTACAAAAACGTCAAGACACCAACCACTCTGGAAAAGGATAAATACATCATCAATCAGTGCGTGAATATTTCTGAAATTTCGAATAATCTTATGAGCATTCGGTGACGCATCGATTGCTGTCAATATGCATAAATTCATTCCCTGGCAAGGACGCGATACGTCAGCTGCTCCTTGCAAATTCCGTAGACATTTATTATTATGCTGTCACATGATCCAAGGGCAGACACAATATCGATGGATTGTCGAGAGTGTCGAGGTCGTCTATTGGGTTGTTCTGTTTGTACGTTCGTTCGTCTCCTTGTCTCCTCGGCCAATTTTCAATATCAAGGACAATCAAAACGGGCGCGCAATCACGAGAATATTGCATTTGATTGAGGTGGGTCATGCAACAGAGAGAGCGTGCGAGCATTCACACAAACACACAAATACGGATACATCCTGACGACGACCCATTGACGATATAAATGACCTAGAAAAATGTGAAAGCGTCTATAATCGTGACGAGGATGCCCTTTAGGTGTACTGTACATACATACATAGTTGCAGGATGTCCCAAGCTAGTATGCAAACAAGTAACGATTGTAAAAAGGATATCAAGCAAAGAAGCAAGGGCATTGCATGCTCGTCAGAGAAGGGGGTTCAAATTCAGCGTCAAGGTAGAGGACGTTCGTACACGTGTAGAGATGATTTGTATGGGTCGCGTCGCGTGTCGTGGCCCTTCAATAAGGGCACGAAAAACGTGTCTTTCCTTCGCCTTTCGACAAAAGGAAAACAAATTTTATAGCGTTTAGACAAAGTCAATGGCTAACCCCCATTCCCCCAAATTCCGTTCCGTCAAGATGTCCGTGCTTTGCGGTGCAGTCATGTGTTCATGGATAGGTTGTATGCCGGCATGGCATAAGGCATACTCTAGAAGTGGCTGTGTACACTGTTGAATTGACTTTGATTCGGAGGACAATCTTATTTGAACGCAGAAGGGCAAGGACAAGTTTTCCTTTCATGCTTGTATTTTAATGCTCCATACGTACAATAGTACAAGTAGCGAGTTAAGGTACCTATAAATAAATAAGGAAAAGATGAATATAAATACGAGTCTTAACTTACTGAAGGACACAAAAATGTCCTCTGAACAGCTCGACCGGTTATTCCAAGGTTTACAAGGTTTGGTAAAATCCAATCAACAAATTGTAAGTTTAAATTATGCAGATCTCATTTAAAATTTAAAATAATAAAAGCTACAAAAAATTTACAATGACTATAGTTCATTAATTTTCGGCTTATTTCATTGCGAGTGTCGTGGTTTATTTAGATCTGAAAAACAAAAATTGTGAATCAAGACCCAAAAACTCCGTTTCAAAAATGTAGTAATAAAATACTAAATCTCCACATTTCAGCAACACAAGAATGCTGATGCGGTGAGCTTTTTAAATACATATATTCAAACACGCTGTCCGAATGGTCCCGGTTTGCACACACTCGATGCTAACATGGATGTTATTTTGGGTCTTGTTCCAGAGTTTCAGCTGTGGATGCTTCGATGCCAAGACAAGAATGATGAATGCTCTTGACTCGTTGACTGGCTCGCCTTTTTATACTGTATAGTGTACGACACTGCTGAGTGAGGATCGTGCATGCTGTTGATCGTTATGCTTGTACGGTGCGTGCTAGTGGGGACGTTGTTTATGGGTCCGTTGGATGCGGACCGTGTTAACGGAAGGTTCGTATACAGATGATTTGGTTTTATTGTGACTGTTGGGAGCATTGTTACACATTGCATTAAAAATTGTTCGTTATTAACTTATTCGAAACTAGCTGTGAGATATTGCTTCGTTTGCTCTCCAATGTTGTGCTCGTTTCTCACGCATTACAATGTACTGAGATCGGTTAACAGATAGTAACAAAAATACTTAATTCGCGATGAAAAAAGAGGGATGCATCTAGGGGTATGAAATATAATTTGCAGTTTATTGTCATGTTTTATTTTTCTTTATGACACGACATGACAGCCCGACTTCTCCCGACTTGCAAGTAAACAAAAAAAAAATCGGAAAAATCTATCCAACCGTTTTGAAAACGTTCGCCCACAAACATTGGGACTTTTAAACGTAGCGATTTTCGCCAGATTTACTTTACAGATGTTCATTACGAATTCCGCCATTAATTAATTCCGGCAATTCTATTATACAGGGTGGCAAGTTTTTCGTTAATTCTTCTAGGGCATAGCGCGTCGTTATTTTAGCGGTTGTGACATTTTTTTGCGCATTAGATCTGCTACTGGAATGAAGTACCTGAATAAAAACACGCCACAATTCGTATACTTTTCGTTATTTTACATTTAACAAAAATTTGTACAAAAAGAAAAAACTTATCGTCTTACACACGCTTAAAATTTTTTCTATGCTCATTTCGAATACTTCACCACAATGTGAGTGCCTTTAAAAATGGTCTCTGGTCTGACTGACTTACTATAATGTTGTGTTCCCGTAGTCGCATTATCACGCCTCCTCCATAGTTTCCAGTAACGGTTTTCCCAGCGTCTCGGGCATCCAAATCGTCATTATCGCCCCGAGCAGAGCAACACTGGCAAACATAACCGGCGGCAGTGGCGGCACCGTTATTCCGAGCATATTAATCATAATCCCCGCCAATAATGATCCGATTCGTGAGCACATTGACGCCGTGCCGATGCCCACATTACGTACAACGGTCGGAAACAGTTCGCCCGCAAACACATAATTGTTCGAAAACGATACACTCATTGCCAAAATACCGAGCGACGAGAGCGTAATCATGGCCGCCTCATAGTGAGGCACCACGAAAGCAATTGCCATCATCATGACGCCACTGACACCGTTGGAAATCATCAAAGATTTTCGTCGACCCAAATACTTCATCATTGCAATGGCGATTAGCGCTCCGGGCGTTTCCAGTGTCGTGCCAATTGTTGATTTTGTCAAAATCGGGCCGCCAATATTGCCGATATATTGCGAGGCACCGAAAAAATAGAAACCCATCGCGAACCAATTGAAACAAATCGCGATTGTCTTGTAGTGCATCTTGGCGGTTTGAAATAGAGCCCAGATTTTTGGTTGTCCGAATTTTCGATCATCAGTCTTATCCAGTATGGCGTCTGTTGGTCGACGATTGTGTCGGGCCGCTTTCTTCAGAACGTCAACAGCTCTTTCGGTTTTGCCGGTACTCATGAGCCATCGCGGCGATTCAGGCAAGAGCCAATAGTAGGAGATGAAGACAACGGATGGCAATGAAATGGCCAGTTGAAACCAACGCCAATCGCGTATAAAGTGGGCGAGAACCGGAAGCGTTAGGTGACCTATCGTGAAGGGAATTTGATACAGGACGGTGACAAATTCGCGCCATTTTGGTCCAATGATTTCCATGACCAGAACAAAGCTGAAATTCGGTGGGAATTTAGTAACTTTTCGGTTGAATCAACTGGAGATACACACCTCGTGACCATGGTGCCGCCTGTGCCGAAAGCCGTGACTAACTTCAGTGCACAAAAAAGCCAAAACCACGGACTGATGGCAGTCAGAACACCTGCAATCACCTGAATTAAGATAGCAATCAGTAGTATAGTTCGTCTGCCCGATCTATATTGAAACATGTTTTTCGGTTTTTTCACAAAATGCACTTGCAGCTGTATTGTAGCGTTGCACTCACCTGTCGCCAAACATTCCAAACACAAAATTGCCCAACAGAATCCCGAGCACTGTGAACGCATGCGGCAAATGTGCCAAATAGTATCGATCGCACTTCAAATTCAATTCCGTCTGAATGGTTGCCGTGAAAGTTTTATTTTTATTTTCCTCATACTTGACGGTATTCTGCGGCACATATGAGCGCGACTTACAGCGAAAGCTCAGGGGCGGCGCCAGAAAGATTACGGCCATTTGATGCCAGGCTGCTGGAATTTTGAGCAATGCCACCATCCCGACTACGGCAATATGCCATCGTCCGATACCACCGATTGCCTTAAAGATGGGATCGGAATATTTGGGTTTAGGATCGGCCTGGGGTTGGGTTTCAGTCTGTAACGGAGATAGAGGGCAGTATAAACATTTGAGGGTATCAGCAGATTTTAGGTTTTCCTATGCCTGAGTTGGCGATGAATCCATGTTGCGTCCAGCAAATTGCACAGAATTTTTGTTATAGGTAACACGAACACAATGCACAACGGGCAGATACATACTAATTACAGCATGACACATTTTACTTTACCGATTGGTCATAATGAGTGTTTTAAATTGCCGTAACGAATGGCAAAGAATAAAAGCAAACGAAGCGAAAATATCGACGTTGAAAAGCCAACAGACACTAGGGTTGGTAATGGGTTCAATCATGATAGTCATGAACGGAAATGTTTCAATAACTCTGGCGGACATAATTGCTTAGCGAGGACGGTAGCTGACTGAGGAAGTAATATTTTTAAAGAGATCTTTAAATTTGATAATCTTAGAGGTTTAGAAATTTCATTTAAACACAAGATGTTCTTTGCTTAAAACCGTTCTATCTATGAATATTTGGTCATTCATCGGGAGGTTTAATCTTTCGAACTTAAAAAAAACGAGACCGAAGCTAATTTCGGGCGCAGCCGAAATTTGAATACCCTTCACTCTCCTCGGGCTAAAAGTTTTTTGGGGTGAACCTATGACTTGTGTTTAATCCTTCCCCATTCTTTTCCGTCTGTTTTCGCATAATATTTGAAATTGACAAATTCTGTGGCGTCGATAAAACAATATTTGTGTGAGGTTTGGTTGGAAAAAGTGGGAAAACAAAAAAAAAAATTGAAAACTTTATTGGGGGGATGCGGGAGCATGGCCTCATAGTACGATACCATTTGTTTTACTTACTTTTTGTTTTGATAAAGACGAATAAGGTTTTTTGAAATTGGTTTAGAAAACATGTTTCATAGAAGATCCAGAATGGGGGGTTGGGTTTGTATGGTAGCCCCATGACCCCATAGTCCGATTCCATTCATTTTTACAGATGTCTTATGGCATCAATCGAAATGCACTTTTACGAGTTTTGGTTGAAAGTGGTGCAGAAATAAAAAAGTTGTTCGTAGAAGAACTCAATTTGGGCGGTTGGCTTTGTATGACAGCCCCATGACCCCACAGTCCAATTCCATCCATTCTTACATATGTTTTGTGTTATCAATAGAAACACATTCGTGTGAAATTTGGTTGAAATTGGTGCACACATGAAAAAGTTTTTCTTAGAAAAACCAAATTGGGGGGGTTAGGTTTGTATGGCAGCCCCATGACCCCATGGTCCGATTTGAGCGATTCAAACATACAAACTGCCTGCAATAAAAAGAAGCATGTATGCAAAATTTCAGCTCGATAGCTTTTAAACTGGCCGAGTAAAACGCGTAGCAACAGACGGACAGACGGACAGACGGACAGACGGACAGACAGACAGACGGACATCGCCCAATCGACTCAGCTCGTCATGCTGATCATATATATACATATTTTATATGGTCGGAGATGCTTCCTTCAATGCGTTACAAACTTCATGACAAAGTTAATATACCCTTTACTCTACGAGTGAAGGGTATAAAAACCAGACCGAGGCTGAATTTCGGGCACGGCCGAGATTTGGATACCCGTCACATTTGAATGCCACTTAAGCTTCTTTTGTGTTAACAATTTCTACCGCAGTCCTATGTCGTGAGATGTCCGTAATAAGAGAGGTACTGACGCAAGTATGGGAAGAGACCACCATCTGATGGTTGCAAATGTTCGTTTGCGGATTGCTTCCGTGCAATCTCGGCGAGATTCTTCGGCCGTGCATCGTAAGCTCTACACCGCCAAATTAAAACATCCATCTGGAGCCCAACAGTTTAACGATCACCTCTCACAGAAAACAGCTGTGATTATTAGTCGCCCGGTTGATGACTTAAATGCTCAATGGGATGCTATAAAAAATGCGTACCTGATGGAGAGAGCTGAGACCGTTGTTGGGCCAAATCCGACCTCCCGGCCAAAGCCTTGGATGTCGAACGTAAAATGGCAGCGGATTGTCGAACCGAAGCAACAGACGAGAATCGTCACAACATTGAGCTCCTGTACCGTTCGAAAGCTCGGGAAGTCAGACGTAGTGTTCGCCGTGACAAAAGAGTGTATACCAACTCCTTTCTTGCAACGGCAGAGGAAGCTGCACGGAATAATGATTTGAATACCGTATACAATGTCATCAAGGAGTGTAAAGGTGGCCGTAGCTCCTATAAACACCCGGTGAAAGAAAGTGATGGAAGGTTACTTATACCGAAGATCAGTTGAGGCGATGAAAAGAGCACTTCGCTGCAAATTGAAATCGAGTGACAGGTGGCGAGGTCCCCCCTCATATTGATAAATTAGCTTCCCGTCAAAACGCAGGTATACGATCAACTCCCCCAACGAATCAAAGATTATGAGTACGCAATTATTGTCAAGCTTCCAAAAAAGGACAGTCTTACAGAATGCAATAATTGGAGCGGTATTTGTGTGCTTTCTGCTGTTGCCAAAATAATGGCTACGATAATCTTGGAGAGAATCAAGCTCCACTTAGAAAGCAAAATTGATGAAGAGCCGGCTGGGTTTCGATCTGGGTTTCCATGAGTGGACCACATCAACACCTTGCGGATTGTAATTGAGCAATGCGTCGAATATATTTCTCTGTTGCACATGCTCTTTGTTGATTTTGAGAAGGCTTTCGACAGTGTGGACCGAGAATGTATCTGGGCGGCCTTGCGCAAGAGCGGTGTACCAGAGAAAATAGTGGCTGTAATTGGGGCAACATACGTCGATGCAAAATGTCGCGTACTCCATATAGGTGAGGTGTCTGAGGGTTCCGAAGTTCAAAGCGGTGTCAGGCAGGGTTGCATCATATCCTGTTTCTTTTGGTGATTGGTGATGTGCTTCACGTAACTTTGCCAGAAGAACGTAACCGTCATAGTCAGTGGACTCTGAAATCTCACCTACAACATTTGGAGTATACTGATGACATTTACCACCTCTCGCATAAGCTCATCGATCTGAGTGAAATGGGTCTGGATCTCTCGAGAGAGGCAAAGGTTGTCGAGCTAAAGATTATTGCCAGCAAGACCGAAATCCTTAGCCTGACTGGGAACCCCACTCTCCCCATAAGCAATAATAGACAACTTGTTGAACAGGTAGACGAATTTGTCTATTTTGGTAGCACTGTTGCTATTGATGGTGGCCCAGATCAAGACGTCGTTCGCCGCATTAACCGTGCCAAGTGTTCCTTCGGCATGTTGTCCAGACTCTGACAAAGCCGTTATCTCAGTACTCAGTGTTAAGACCAAACTGGGGCTGTTTCACTCCCTGATACTTTCAGTGCTCTTCTACGGTTGCAGCACTTGGAAAGTTTCCGCTGCAGTTACCAAGAAGCTGCAAACTTTCGTGAACACTTTTCTTCGCCGAATCTTAAGCATTTTTTGGCCCAAAAGAATTTCGAATGAAGGTCTTCTTCAGCGTACGGGTCGACGAATTGATTCACAGACGAAAGTGGCAGTGGTCATAGATTGGTCATTCGTTGCGGAAGGGTGATAACTGCATTGCTGGTCGAGCTATGCGAAGGAACCCCTTATCACAACGTGGACGACAAAGGGGTCGCCCTTAAATCACGTGACGCAGATCTGTAGATAGGTAATGTGCTTCTTTGAGAAAGAACTGGGGCCAAATACGTTGCATGGCAAGAAACCGTACGCTATGGCAAGTAGGTGTAGTAGACGTGCTATGTCCCACAAGGGGTTAAGGCCATTTAGCAGAAAGTAGTACATTTGGGTGGAGTTTGGTTAAGATTGGTTCATAAAGAAAAAAGTTTTTCTTAGAAGAACCTAATTTGCAAGGGGTCAATTATATGACAACCCCATGATGTAGTGTTCCGATTTAAGCCGTTCCCAGGTATCTTTTGAGGCTTTACTAGGAACACATTTGATTAAAGTTTGATTATCCGATTTGAGTGCCGTTTCTTACTTTGCTATTCTAGCTAGTCTAGCTTTTGAGATATTGAAGTTTTAGCTGTACAAAAAAATGATTTTTTCAAAAATCTTCAAATGCCTGTGGCAGCTAAAGGGTTAAGCTAAGGGGGTATGTTCCGTACAACTTTTTGCTGGAAATCACATGAGGAATCACAATCCGGTGCGTTAATTCGACAGATTCCGGACACCCTGTATAATTTGGACTTAGGCACTCTCGAAAATTTTCGTCTAACCAAAACCGAAATCGAGTATTTCCGACTGCACGGAACAATGCTTTGACTTTGAGCCCTATTCAGGGGCTGTTAACCACTCTTCATTGGTTGGGGACTGGATGCCAGTACCATGGCATTGGAACTATGCATGGAGTACATAAATTAACGGTTTGCAGGACATTGCACCGAGTAACAGACGCTATTATTACGGAAATGTTGGGCCATACTATCCGTTGGCCCGTAGAAAGGTGTTCCGAGATAGCATCTGAATCTCTACGTCTTAGCGGCTTTCCTTTAACAGCTGGCTGTGTTGACGGGACTATAATTAAAATGGATGCCTCAGTTCAAAATGAAGAGCACTATGTCGATCGAAACGGCAACCATTCGTTAAATGTGATGTTGGTGTGCGAACCAGATAGAAGCTTTTATGCTGTTAACACAAACTGACCCGGAAGTGTGCATGATTCCAGTGTACTGAGAAACTCCGCAGTTTTCAGTATCAGGAGGATATCGGCCATTTCCTGATGCTATTATTTAAGGCGATAGCGAATATCCTCTGAAATATTGGCTAATTCCACCGCTTCGAAACAATCCCACTAAACCAGCCGAACAGCGATTCAATCGTGCTCACAAAAAACCAGAGGAGTTATTGAACATAGTTTTGCTAATTTGGATGTATGTTCCGTAATTAGCTATTTGATGCGCAATATGTTAAATAAATATTATACAATTTGAAACGCAAAATATATATATATATTGGCATACTATCTACATCACAATCAGTTTTAGCCAATTTAAAAAATACACCTTTTCAAATCTGTTATATATTCAAATAATTATATTCAAAATATTGTGAATTCTACATGAATTGTGAACTACATACGATTGTAAACGCGCGCTTCTGCTTGATCTGGCAAAAGAAAAAGTACATCCGTCGAGTCCGATTAGAGCAGACATGTCAAACTCGCGGCCCGCGGGCCGCATGCGGCCCACCTCTCAGTTTTGTGCGGCCCGCGCGGCCAGATCGAAGAGACTAAATGTGTACACATCAGCACTTATGCGTAAAAATTAAAAAGGTTAGATTTTTACCTCAAGTCTAAAAAATTTACTAAAACTCGTCAAGAAGTCGGGACTTATGGAAGCTTAAACTATGTAGCGATTTTCGAAAATTTTCTCTATGTTCTATAAACAATTGGCTGACGGTAAGTTGAGGTACATTAATAGGTATTCTTAGATTGTTATTTATTTGAAAATAAGGCCCAACTTTAATTTTAAAAATCCGAAAACTTGTATGTATTTGGTGAGAAAATCACCTGAATGTGTAATTTCGTAAACATAATAACTTCAGTCTATTACCCATTTTTTCGTAGCCATTTAGCTTATTAGCTTTAGATTTGCTAGTGCATGAGTTTGTTTCACACCACATCCGAAACATTTTTTTATCAATTTTTTTCCACCTTCCTATTCGAACTTCATTTATGTCAGCCTATTGGATGACCGATGCTACAATGTTCTGATCAGCTGTCCAAAATTTAGTGGAAATTACTTCAAAAAGTATGAATACTGATCGATAAACCAAATTTTGATGATTTGATTTTCTGACTGTCTGAAGTTTCTAAATTTGTTTGAAGAACATTTTCAAAAAATGGCATTTCTAAACGATATAATGCCGAGGTCGTTTGTGACTCTGGTTTATTGCCATACTTTAATAGAAATACTCTATGATAAAAAATATAGTGGTTTTTGAAATTTTTATCCTGCGGCCCGCTTAAAATTGAAGACAGTGATATTTGGCCCGGACCATGTTTTGAGTTTGACACCCCTGGATTAGAGAGTCAGCAGCGCGCGCCCAGAACCTAATTTCCATCACTAAATTACTGAATAATGAATTATAAATCTGAACAAAACCAGAATCGGGTGAAACATTAAAACTGGAGAGGTTTACTTTAAAAAAGAATTTAGTTTAAAATGTTTTTTTAAGTCGCATTTTTTTTATTACATATTATGTACATTTTTTTTGTGGGGCATGGGTGCGCTCACTTAACCGTTTATGTGCTATTTCGTCATGTGTATAGATACTTGGATCAGGCCGCACATGTACGGACATTTGGATCACGCCGAGATTCGATCTCCGGACCCCTAGATTACTAGCAACCGAGTGCGCCACAGGGGGCTTATACCACATGATTATTTATTATTCCATGAAAAATTGGCCATATGGCAAGTACTTAAAACTGTTTTTGGTTTAAAGTGAAAATTTTAGTCCGAAAGATTAAATTTTAACTCATGGTTTGGATTTTAAACTCTGAGTTTACAACTTTTAAACTTTTAGTCTCAATTTTAAACTTTTAGTTTACACTTTAATATAAGTCTGGTTTTATTGAAAAATTTTAATCATTAAGGTCAAATTGGTTTACTTTCTAATACTTTTAGTCTTAACCCTTCTGTCGGCACAAAGGTCTGGCCAGACCTTTGGCACTATATTTTGGTCATAAAAGTATAGAAGCTGAAATCGCAGCGACTTCATATTTTATGATATCCTAGAATAATATGTTTAGAAGCATTTTGCAAAAATTTGAAAAAATCGGTTGAAGTTTTGAGTAAGTTTTTGGTGATTTTCAATTTATAGTGCTTTTTGATACCCAATAGGTCTGGCCAGACCTATAGTTTTTCCCCCCATTCTTCTGTTGAGGTAAAAAGTGCAAATATGAAATGCTGTTAAAATTCTCCTATTTATAATGTAACAATGTCATTAAAATTCAATTTGTACTATAAATGATAAAAATTTCTGAGATTTTTCTTTGAAGAGCCGTGAAGTTCGGGAAATAAGTATGCCTAATTTCATCACGTTTTATAACATCACCTAATCAACTGAGATTTGATTCAAGGAAATTCAAACCAGTTTTATTTCCTTTGTAATAGTTAGGACTAAGTATGAGACACTTACGAACGTCTTTCTAAATAGATTTGATCAAGAAATTTACGAAAAATTTAGAATGAAATGATTTTCGCGCTTGAAAATTCCCTATTTCTTTCCACCTGCTTCTCTAAATCTGAAGGCTAATATCGAGGTAAAATCTACTAACAAAGCGCCAAATATTTGCCCAAAGATATTGGTATTGAAAAATGCGAACAACCTTTCTACTAGATATACGCCATCAAAATAGAGAAGCAAAAAGAGATGAAAATAAGGGAAAAACATGTTTATAATAATACAGCCTCAAAATATGTCCACTTAAAAACGTTACTAGTGTATCTACAAAAATGATTTTAATACTTTTATTGTTTAAAAATGGCAGTAAAGAATTGATCGAATGATTCTACCGATAAAAATTTCACCTTTTCTAAAAAATAAAAATTTTTTCTCAGTAGGTCCAGCCAGACCTATTGGGTATAGAATATGCATATTGTAGTAGGTGCCGACAGAAGGGTTAAACATTTATAAAACTTTCGGATTTCTTAAGAAATAAACCGAATTTCACTAAAACTAATGAAACGATTGAATTGTTTAGATTTGAAACAAAATTTGCTTAAAATATGGAGTAAACTTTTTCGGTTTACTATAAAAGTTTTAAAAAGAAACTAAATTTCCGACCGTGTGGGGTACTTTCTTCAATGCTTCAATTTTCACGAAGTAAACATCATCGTAGCCATTCCTTCTCATTTCTATTTCGCAATTGATTTGGTAAAGCATATTGCTTCAGCTTAGCATCTAGGACTCGTTTTAAAAGGTATTGCAGATACTATAGATTTGAAGCTAGTGTAGTACATATGGAAATAACAAACAATCATACCTTCCTGCTTACTTTTGTTGCTTCATGTTAATTAATCAATTGATCACTTCCCGGCTCTATGCCACGGATAGTTACAGTACACGGTTATAGTACACGGCTGAAAATTTTGGTGTAATTTTTATAAAAAAAATATATTCATACATTTCCATATAAAAACTTTATCAAATTGAACTATATTAAAAGTATAAGTATTCTTGATAAAAATCTTACTCTTCCATAGTATAAAATTTATAAGCAAATTTATACAAACCGCTCGAAAAAATAAAAATTGTAATACGAGTGCAGTCGGCTTCGAATCCACAATTCTGTGATTTGTAGGCAAGCGCGCTGCTCACTGACTACAAATCAATAGAACGTTGAAAAATGTATAATATTAAAAGGGTATTTGGATAGTTTAATTCTGTAGCGGTTATAATTAATATAGGGGAGAAATCGTACCACCGTTTAAATCAAAGCCACCTTAATTTAGAAAGCCGGGAAGCAGCAATACATGCACACAAAGCGAGCCTATGAATATGTCGTATATACGTTGCACGATGCACTAACACAAGCACAGCGCATGTAAAAAAAAACCGTGTCTGCTCTGATAAAAACTGCGAAAACACGTGGATTTTTTTCTCTCACTGCATTATAGACACTTCAATTCACGACACATTGCACTTTTCGCGACGAAAATCGACCGGGAACGAATACTTTTCGTGTAAAGTTTGCCGCGACCCAACCCGATTTGCCTTTACCGCAATGTAAATTTTCGATCTGAACAGGCCTATGAATTGTCGTTTCAGTATATGACCGTGCTCTGCTTCCGGGCTTGTATTAAGGCGGCTTTGGTTTAAATCGTACCACCTCCAAATTTCCGACTAAGGCCCGTATTTATGAACATTCCTTAACTCAAGGAGACTTTTTTGTCTCCTTTGACCAGGGTTGTGCTTTGTTCCTGATGTCACCGCCGCTATGCGAAAGTCCACAGGTCAAGGAGACCTTGGGTCAAGGATGCCGAAATTCAATAAATTAAATGTCATTTCCCATGCTTTTTCATAGAAAAAAAAGTCTCCCTGAGTTAAGGAATGTTCATAAATACGGGCCTAAATGCTCAATTATTTACACACTGGTAACACCAAACCATGTCACAACGCCATAATTGAAAAATCGGCTAGTTGCGAGTGGTATCTGTCAAAATATGTGTATGTGAGCCAAAAAAATATGTTTTGTGACTTTTTCTTGTTATTTTGCGTGTCAGTTGCTAAGGGAATAACTCATGAGGAAGGTAAGCTAAAAGCGCACAGTTTGCTTTATTTGATTACAAATTTAAGCTAAATTATTGTTGATTTGGGTGCCCGTGTTCAAGTTTTGCAGTTATGACGAGATAGTTCATCTTTCGAAAAATTACAGGGTACGTTAAATCGTACCGCTATGAGTTTGGTAGGTGGTACTGGTACGATTTAGTTGCTTGGTCTAAACACGATTAGGCGAAATGTTGCAAATCATCTATTTTTGCTAAGGATATATTTATAATTGTTTTTTTTTTACCGCTAAGTGCCCCAAATAAAATTTCTTTAAAAAATTTAATGGTTTTTATTCAGGTGTACGATTTAAATACTGGTGATACGATTAAAACGACTCGTTCGCTAAATTGTACTGATGTCAGTCCTCCACGAAAAGCAATTTTTAAAAACGTTAAACTACAGCTATAGAACTGATTTCCATATATCTGGTAGTCAAAGCCCTATCGTATATTTTACATATCTATTCATTATTGCAAGTGCCGTCATAAACTAGGGTTTTCCAATAGGGACGCTTGAACTTTGACAGCTGATTGCGGCCATGTTGTTTGAGTGACAGCTGTCAAATGCAGTGTGTTATATTCATTCCGTCCTCCCAAACCACCATGGCAGGTTACAGTGTCGAGCAGCACGAAGACGATAATGGTGTGGCCGTCACCGTCAATGGTGAGCGATACCGGTCGATGATAACCAACTTCTTTTGGCCTGAAATCGAGAATATGGATCTGCACAACATGTGGTTTCAACAGGACGGCGCTACGTGCCACACAGCACACGCTACGATGGATGTTCTGCACGAGCAATTTACGGGCATGGTCATCTCGCGCGGAGGCGACGTGAACTGGCCACCGAGATCGTGCGATTTGACCCCGCTGGACTTTTTCTTGTGGGGTTTTCTTAAGTCGCAGGTCTATGCCAACAAACCGCAAACCACCGATGCCCTCAAAGTTAACATACGCCACGCCATCGATCAAATACAGCCCGATTTGTGCGCCAGAGTCATCGAAAATTGGACCTTTCGTGTGCGCGCCACCAACCGAAGCCGTGGCGGTCATTTGAATGATGTCATATTCCATATGTAATGGGGTCGATGGACCTTTCAAATAAAAAAAAAAAATTCGCAAATATCTCTCCTACATGTATTTTTTTTTTCATTTCAAAGATCAAGCGTCCCTATTGGAAAACCCTTTAAATATCCAGGTAAAAGTAAAAAGTGGTACGATATAACTGACTCTCCCCTAATTTTTGAATAAACTAAAATTATAAGTTGAAAAGGGTCAAATTTGATTCAAGTTTTGGAATAGATAGGAGTTATACTATTTTATTTATAAAATTTACTCCCGGCTTACACCAAACTTTACAACCGTGTAGTATTCTGGATTGTACTTGTAAAACATTATTCGGCACTTGTTACGATTTTACGGAATCTGTTACTAGATTTTTGACAAAACATACAAAGGCCTCTTTTTCAGTAAATCCTAATTTTGCATTCAAATTCGCTTAAACTTGCCATGGAATTCAAGACCACAATGTCAGCCAAAATTTGATGTATCAGCTTTTCATCTGTGTTTTCATCTGTGTTTCTTTCAAAAGTAAGCAGAACCACTTTTTGGCCGAATTTGGCCGAAATTTGGCAGAATTACGGACGATGTATGAAATTTCTCTTCCAAAGAAAAGTGTTCCGTCTGGAATCCGTTTTGTCATATCGAAACAGTCTCTTTGGTCATTGCATTAATTCCATAGCCAATTAAGTACCTATTTGTAAAATTCCTTTTCGGCTTCAGGCTCCTTCCAAACTTTTTTTAGGCCCTCCGTATTTTGGTTCAGGAAAAGCCAAAAGCTGCTAATGAGTGTTATTCTAAGATCTGTCAGGAAAACTAAACTTTTGGTGTAATAAACCTGAAATGCAAAGGACTCTCAGGCCCGTATTTATAAACATACCTAAACTCAAGGAGACCTTGAGTCAAGAATGCCGAAATTAAAATAAATGTCATTTTCCATACTTTTTCATAGAAATCACTTGTATTCACGAGTCAATGCATCCCTGATTTAAGGAGAAACTCAAGGAGACCTTGACATTTTCTATAGTCAATCTCACTTATATACCTTGAAATATTATATTTCAAGTCTATTGAAAACTTAAGGTCTCCTTGAGTTTGGCCTTAAATAAAGGATCAATGTTTTTCCTATGTAGCTGCTCTCGGGTATCCCCACGCCAAAACTTTATGTAACAAATTAGCCCCGTACTCTGTGCCCCCCCCCCTTTGAGAATTTTCTAAATACGCCACTGATTTCTTAGGCTCGACATTTTGTTTTTTCTTGTATGATTCATCCGTAAAAACAAAACACAAAAAAACTTATTTTTTTCGTTTTTTATTTATTCTCCAGATGTGTTCTTTTACGTATTTATTTTTTCTTCTTTTTTCTTCTCCAATTTATGTTATTTTTCAACATTATTGGTTTATTAATTGCTCTTTTTTGTCAGTTATTCTTTTCGCATTTTTTTCGTATTTGAAATCATATATATATAATGTACATAATGTTTAAATTTTGTTCTTTTTTTTTTTGATACAGTACAATTTCTTAATGCTATCTATTGTATATAATATATATCTATGTATATATATAAGCACCGAAAATCCCTATATAATTTCTTTTACATGTTATAATTATAATAATATTTTTTTCCTCTCCTATAGGCGTTTCCTTTTGAGACATTCAGTTGTGTATCATATAACTATTGCTTTCTAGTTTGATTTTGTATTGTTTTTTTGTTTTATATTCATAGTAGCCATTTGAGTAGTTTTTCTTATTTTCATCTAAAGAGCTTCATAAATAATATTGCACCATTATGTTGTTTATATAGTATGTATATACCTAATCGTATATATTAAATTGGTTTTGTTATTAATAATAATATTTTTTTGTCAGTTGTTGAACTTAAAATTTAAAATGAGTTTTTACTGTTTTTAGCATTTGTTTTTAAGGGTAGTATTGCATTTTTACGGATGTCTTTATCATATAATTTAATTAGTTATGTGTGCTTTTTCATTAGGGTTTTATGCACTATGTTGTCCATATAAAATCCAAATTTGCAATCATGTGTTCAACATAAAAGTTACAATTATTTCTTTTGATCAAATTCATTTTATTTTAGACAAGACACGTATTCATTTCAACAAATCTAGAGGGTTTAGGACCGATTTCTCAAAACTCTTATCTAATTGTTAGTCTTATCGTATGTAGAGAAGACGCACACAATTTTCAGAAAGCTTTTCCATTATATTGAATTGAATTTTTGTTAATTTTGCATAGTTTTGCCATATTTTGCCTGGTTACGCCATTGTATGAAATTCCGTAATGATTTTTCCTGATTTCAGATGAAGGCGTAACCAAGCAAAATATGTCATAACTATGCAAAATAAACAAAACAAAAAATTAACTCAATATAATGGAAAAGCTTTCTGAAAATTGTGTGCATCTTCTCTATACAGTAAGACTAACCATTAGATAAGAGTTTTGAGAAATCGGCTGATAATATTTTTAGAAAATATTCTGAGAAGTCATGAAATATTAGTCAGCAAATAACGCTGGCTATCTGGCTATGTTCATTGAAGAATATACTTCAATCTGTTGAAGGATATTAAGTAAACAAATTAAACAAAATATGTAATTACAAAAAAAAATACAAATGAACAATCGTGTGGATTGGCGATTAATTTGCAAATGGTTACGGATTTTTCAATTTGATTTAGATTTTATTACAATTTAAAAACAAATTATTTACCCATAATTTCTTATTAATTTATTTTTCTTTTCATTCACAGCCAATAGTTTTTTTTTAACATTTAATTTATGTTTTTTTTTTTTTAATATTCATTATTATATTTATTAATTATTATTTCTTTTATTATATGTAATAATTATTTTTATTTTCAGTTGTATCAAGCTAGTCGTTTTCATAACATTTTGTTTTTCTTGTATCGTTATACATACATTAACAAAGTAAGAAAAAAAAGAATTTACTGTACACGTTGGAAAAAAATGAGTGAATCATGACAGAAAACATAGAGAAAGAAAGAGAGGGAAAGTGAGAGCGAGAGCGAGAGAACATTGTATATACCATTTCTCAGTCAAGTTCGTAACTATGGAACATCAAATTCGTAACTTTGGAACATCAAATTCGTAGTTGTGTAACATTAAATCTATGTCTTCCTGTTGTCATGACATGCATGGGTATTTTTAGGTTATTAATGAAATTCAACCAGATACGTTTTGAAAGATGTAAAACATATTCAGTTGTGCATTTAAGGGTCCGCATTGTGAAAATTGTTATTCCAAGACTACGAATTTGAAGTTCCACAAATACGAATTTGATTTTCCATAGTTACGAATTTGATGTTCCACAAATACGAATTTGATGTTGAAAAGCTACGAATTTGATGTTCCATAGTTACGAACTTGACTAAGAAATGGTATATCTATGTTATTTACGCAGTTGTGAACAACAGCATGCTCTGCCGAGCATACTTTATCTCTATAAACGCGTAAACGGAAAAAAAATTCTAAAATTGCTCTCCTCAAACCTTCTTTTGGTTTCTCTCTTTCTCTCTCTCTCAATGCTATTGATTTGTTTTCCATTTTCCTGTGTTTCCATTAAGTGTTTTTTCTTTGTGTTGGTATATACAATAAAGCAAAAAAAAAAACAATCCACGATCTATTTGTATAGTTTTTCAATTTTTTGACCTGGAAAATTGAAAAGCTACAACTAAAATCGTGAATCCGCCAATGAATGGTACGAGTATTATTAATTAGGTTGACTGTGATGTTTTCCATTCGCGACTTGCATCACTAAATTAAACTACATTTGCGTATTTCCTATTCAGCTTTGTCTATCTCTTTCAGTACAAATGTTACTATAGTCTTGGTTTAAAAGAAATTAATACAATTAGAAAGAAACGATAAGAAATTGTCAAATTGAAGAAAAAATTCCCCCAAAAAATTAACTGAAGGACATGAAATACATAATTCCATATGTAGGTATATCAAAATCCCCACAAACACAAAGTGCCGCTGAAGGTGTAATCCCGATTGAAACTAAATTTTTTTTTATTGAAAAGCTTAAAAATTTAATCCGTCAAGTTTCATGAAGGGTTTCAAACTTCAGAAGGGTAAAATCTCAGCAGAATGTACGAGGCAAGGAGAGTACATTTTTGGTTGTTTTGATTCTTCAAAAAATCACTTTCAACCTTAAAATACTCATCTTAAAGTCTAAATACATACTAGAGAACGCTTTTTTCAACTTTGCAGATTTCAGTTAACAGTATACTATTCTGAACTTATTGTTCAAATTTACAAAGAATCACTCAATCATGATAGTTTTGCGCTTTAGTGAATAGGTACGTCGAAAACTGAAATATTTACGCGACATTAAAAAAAAATCCTTTTATAGCGATTTCGCTTCAGCGAATTGTACTATCAACTCTACCAATAATTTCCAGCCAATCTGGGACACCATATGTATAGAAACAACACGGGAACTTCAAATCACAAATCAAGTCGTTTGTCACTTCTGTTTAATTGCTTTTATATGACCGGTTCAGTATAAAAAAAAATACCCCTTGCCTTGAATTTCGCTCTGTACTCAAGATTGGATTTATTTTCCCGTTTATAGTTGAGTGAGAATAACAAGAAATGTTCTAAAAAGCAACACTTAATAAAACACGTCTTTGAACGGAAGCAACTTTGGAACGAAGACAGCTAGGACTCCGAAATCTGCAGTAAACAGCTTGCGTACAACTCCGCAACTCAGTGGAACATTTTCATGTTTCTATTGTAGTTTATCTCTCTTATCTGTTGAATCGTATCCAAGTAAAGACATGAAATTTTCGTAACGCTATTTCGTGACGATTTGCTTTTCGAATTTGGCTCTTTTTGGGTCGTTCAACAAAAGTTGAACGAAAGTTGAACGTGAGTTGAACCTAAGTTGAAAGTTACACTTTTTGGGTCGTTCAACAAAAGTTGAACGAAAGTTGAACCTAAGTTGATAGTTACACTTTTAAGGTCGTTCAACAAAAGTTGAACGTGAGTTGAACGTGAGTTGAACCTAAGTTGAAAGTTACACTTTTTGGGTCGTTCAACAAAAGTTGAACGTGAGTTAAACCTATGTTGAAAGTAACACTTTTTGTGTCGTTCAACAAAAGTTGAACGAAAGTTGAACGTGAGTTAAACCTAAGTTGAAAGTAACACTTTTTGGGTCGTTCAACAAAAGTTGAACGAAAATTGAGCATGAGTTGAACCTAAGTTAAAAGTTACACTTTTTGGGTCGTTCAACAAAAGTTGAACGTGAGTTGAACCTAAGTTGAAAGTTACACTTTTTGGGTCGTTCAACGAAAGTTGAACCTAAGCTGAAAGTTACACTTTTTGGGTCGTTCAACAAAAGTTGAACATGAGTTGAACCTAAGTTAAAAGTTACACTTTTTGGGTCGTTCAACAAAAGTTGAACGAAAGTTGAACGTGAGTTGAACCTAAGTTGAATTCAAGTGGAATTCGAGGTGAATTCGAGTTGAATTCGAGTTGAATTCAAGTTGAACCCAAGTTGAACCCAAGTTGAACTCAGGCTGAATGTAAATTGAACCCAAGCCCAACCTCTGTTGAACCTTGAATGGCACCTAACACTCACAGGGTACCACCTAGCCCAACTTCCGTTGAACCTTGAATGGCACCCAAAACTCGCAGGGTACTAGGTGTCTCCATCGGAGTGGAAAAAATGCTTCGAAAATTGGATTGAGCGCATGCAGAAGTGCTCTACTACCTGGAATGCCAAAAACGTAACGCTTTTTTGTTGTGATTTTCGTGACGCTTTTCGAATTTATGTGCCAGAGTCAAGACATAAAAATGTCAAAAACGATAAACACTGGCGGGTAGTGTGTCGCATCGCTTCGTCGTCAGAGTATTTGATGAAAGCTGTGAACGCGAATCAGTGTTTTAACATGTAGTTTTGCTGAAATTCAGAGGGATACGTTTTAGTAATAAGAATACGCGCTGTTGCACAAGCCTAAGTTAATGGACATTATCTGCACAGCGAAGCAAATATGTAGTTCACGTTCCGACATTACAGAGATTAGCCGTGAATGTTTTAAGTTATTCACAACCTGTACACCAGCCTAATCGAATTTGAATTAGGACGCAGGTGTTTAGTCCCGTCAGTTGAAAGAGTTTCTCAAAAGGTTCTGAGATATTTCTAAAATCGAGTAATTCCGTTAACAGGTAGCTCATCATCATCATCAATGAGGCACGATAGCCCGACGACGTCGGGCCTTGGCCGCCTGAATCGTTGACCTACAATTGTCGCGAAGCCCAGCAGCTGGTGGGCGTCTTCACCTACGGAGTTCTCCCAGCGAGCTCTCGGTCGTCCACGCAACCTCGCTCCGTCAATTCGTTGTGCATTATTAATAGGTATAGCTTGTGACTTGCAAATTGAATTTTCTTCACCGAGCTCAAGTTTTCATAATTATCCCGATGAAGGTGAAATGTTAGAAGAATAAGCCGCAGTTAGTGGGCTAGTTTTCAGGATTCATAACGTTCGGAGAAGAGTTTGAAAGTTGTCGTGCTGATTTTAGTTGGGATACAAATCGCACATTCCTGCACGCCCGCATATATTTTTTTCCGAAAAGTACATTGTTAAGATCTCCATTTTTATAATTTAGTTTAAAAATAAAAGAAATATGCGCGTGACAACAGGGACAGATTTATATCTCTGATCGTCCCCTTATCTACGCCACTGTAGCTATGGTATGGCGCGTCTCCACCAATGTACTTATAAAAGTCGGCCTGAACGTGTGAAATGTGAACGTGCGCCAAGTTAGCGAAACAATTTTTAAAAATCGAATTGGCGACTTTACAGTAATTCGCCGCTAATTGGTTGTGAATTAGATGTGGAAAAAATTTTTTTTGTCGCTCATCATTTTCACTAAGAAAATGGGGGGTTCGCTAAGTTTACGTCAAATAAAAATAGGAAAAATTGTGGCTTTTCATTCTCACTGAGAAAATGGGTGTTTCGTTGACGTAAACTTAACGAAACAGCTTTTAAAGATTAAGACGCGGGACTGATATCATTCTTTTCGGCTAATTTGTTGTGAATTAGTTGTGAAAGAAAAAAAAATGTCGCTCTTCCGCATTAGCAGCGAAAATGGGCTTTTTCTAGTTTGAAACGTCACTATGTCACGCTCTGTGGCTCACTTGGTGAGTTCCAGATGCTAGTAATCCAGAGTTCCGGAGATCGAATCTCGGCGTAGTACAAAATTTCCGTACATGTGCGGTTAGGAAATATGTAATGCTTACAACATTATATACACTCCGAAATTATACGCAATGTAACGTTGACTCGCAATAGCCTATAAACGGCTGAGGAGTTACGGTACAGAGAAGAAAGAACGTCACTATGGTAAAACCCCACTTTTCCTGGTCAGATCAAGTCGCGGAGCATGTCATAATTTTTCACTGGGCTAATACGCATTAGATGTGGAAAAGTTGGTTTTGTTGCTTTTCGTCAAAAAGTTCACAACTAAACAGCAGGAAATTCCAGCGACGTAGTCAGGTTTCTGTTTCGGGAGGGGTCCAAATATTGCCGGAGTACCCAATTTTTCATTTCGCATTTTAATTTTGATTTTAATAATAAAGCAAACTAGAAATAAAATTTTTTGTCATCACCCTGTTGGAAACGATTTCCATCTTTAAAATGTCAATGAGTTTCTCTGTGATGATTGATTAACCCTCCACCAAGCCCATATTTTCAGAAAAAAGTAGTTTTGATAACCTAAAGTACAAATTTACGGGAACGGGCACGTGGGGTTCTCAAAGACCTCGTGAGTACCAAGGCCTCAATTGTCCTGAATCCAGAAATCGAAACTCGGAGCCATACTCTATTTATTTAGACTGTCTCGAAATATCTTTACTATTCTTGTCTGTGGTTTCATTGCATCTTTTCGCACTGAACTGGAGACCGAATTAAGCCTCATATTGTTTGTGGCTATACAATGAAAGTAATGGATCAACTTCCCAAAATTATCCAAAATTATACACAGGAGACTTTTTAAGAGCCCCGAATGGAAGATTTTCTCTAAGATCCAGTTAGCGTCTTTTCGCGAATAGTATCTCTATTTTTGGAGGACTTTGCTAAAGGGAATTGCCACGATTTAAAAAAGCGCCCACTAATAATAAGACTAATCACCGATTGTTGCTGCATTTTTTTCGGAATCGTGTTGTGCTGCCTCGATTTTCGCATTCTTTTGTCCATTTGTATTAGCACTTCATATGCTCTGTGGCCGTGATCGTTCGGTCGCCACTCTGTGAAATAGACACTCATAGAGAAACGAGTTTCCAAACTCGGCACGACTCGTCGCAAGTTTATTATTCAGAAGAAGATGATAAGAAATATTCTTATCGTAGAATAATAAACTAACAATGCGACTAGGAAGTGGTATGGCTGACAACCGTATCACACTCCGAATTCAGTTGTCTTTGTAACGTTGATGACTACACACGGTAGTCATCAACGCACCATGCTCCACTAGGAGTTACGGTAATGAAGAGAGAGAGAGAGATGCTCTTAGCTAAAAACGGATACACGTCACCCCTCCAACGACACAGCTAGCCTATTGGAATATATCATGCCACCGTAAATATTTCATAGCTCACCAATTTTGGACTGTGACGAGGCTGAGGGCGATTTTATATTTATTTGTATGGAAAAACTACCACGGCAGAAATTCATCTTCAACCTCTGTGCTTTCAAATTTCGTACAGCGGTGATCGGGCCTTTTTAGCCCACGCGACCGCGACATTTAGGGAGGGGTCCGGACACCATGGACCCCTCCCCTGGCTACGTCCCTGGCCAGGAAAGAATGGTCCCGACTTAATACTTGAAACTTTGACGAAATTGTGAAAGAGTTCTCCTGGAAGAAATCAACGTCAAAAGTCAAAAGCCAACGTATGCCATTTGGATAGTTACGTGATTTACATTCATCGTACCTTCAACAACACTTGGCACCCAGCGTGAGACCTTCTTAGAAAGAGTGGGGCTGCAAAGGTGAAAAAGTTTTTAGAAGTGAACCAGCACTTTTTCGGCGTCTAATGACATTTACTTAAAAAGTTTAGCATTTTCCGTCAAATATGATTTTTTGAGGTTATACGTTCGTGATTTTCAAAACAATAAAAAAAAATCAAAACTTTTTTAAAACATTCCGAACGGAATGTACAACCGAATGGAATGAGTTTGCAACATTTCCGTTTTCATTGTGTCGTAATTTTTGAAACAAAAAAAAAACAACGTACGAGGCCTGAACCCCTGCTCGCCTCCCCTCGCTACGTCCCTGGAGCCAACACATTTTGCAAAAACTTACTCAAATATATAAAATTTTCATAGTCATAGACGACCCTTTACGTTCGGCCTATCATATGTATGCAACTTCTACCATTTTCAAGCCTAGCCAATGACAGGGGGCGACAATTCGGCTACTACCCAGGGGCGCCCGAGGGGCTTAATCCGGCCCAGTGTCTAGAATTATCGATTTGGAAGAGCAGTATGTGTGGGGGGGGGTTTCCAAAAACTCAATTTTCAGATGTATTGATCTGCGTTTCTCTCGAATTTGATTTTTTTTTGTAATTTGATTTACTGGTTTGTGGGAGTGAATTTGATTTCGACAATTTTTAATATTTACTCTAAAAAATTGTTTTGTTTAATTTGTTTCATTGTTTTCGTTTTATATTGTACATAATAAAATTTATTATTGCTTGTTTATTTGCATTATTATATTATGTTAATAATTATTATCCATTCCGTCCGTCAATGATGACGATGATACGGTCTTTTTATTTTTTTAATTTTGCTTTCTTTTTACACGTTATTATTTAAATTTGAAAAACTAAGGCACATACCTTAGGCTCAGTACAGTTTGTGTGTGTGTGTGTTTGAGTATTTTTATTGCTAATATGTACTATAGGATAATCTTCTATACGTTTTTAGGTTTTTTTATTTATAATTTCTTCTTTTTTTTAGTGTATGTTTATTTCAAACATTTAAGTTTAGATTGACCGCAAAAAATGATAAAACAATTACGAAATGAATATATTTTTTAATAGTGTAGTCATTAGGTGATTTCAGATTGCAAAGTTTGGTGGAGAAATTTTTTTTTTTTTGTTTCTTATGTTTTTTGGGGTGCTGTACTTGAATCCTCCGGAGCTTCCAACCAAAATTTCGGTACGGAACAGGGCCAAAACTACAATATAAATCCAAAAATTTTCGAAGTTTTTCCGCTTTTTTTTTTTGGCTTATAACTCCGAAAGTGTACATTTCTGCGAAAACCATGAACAATAACCATTAAAATGCGCTACAATTGATAGTCATTTTTATGGCGTTTGCGATTTTGACCCTGTTCCGAAATTTTGGCGGGAAGTTCCGGATTCATGCTCAGCACCCCCAAAAATATTTATTTATTTAGTTATTAACCTTCTTCTTCTTCTTCTTTCTCCTGTGATCCAAGTGGGCTTTGTTCCTGATGTCACCGCAATTAGCAGTCCACAGGTGGAGCTCCTAGCCTGAATCGATGGCTAATCTTTGCAGATTGTATTGCCATAGTTATTAACCAAAACAAGGTAGATTTACATAAAACCAATAAATTTCAAATCATACTTGGATACTTGCAGAGGAGGCTATGATTAATTGGTATACAATGCATTTTTGTGAATTTGAAATTGGCATTATTTTTGATATTTTCTCCATTTTCTTAGCGCTATAATTGTTAGCGCTGTTAATTTTGACTGTAGAGTACAACATCAGTTTAAGTTTGTTGATTAAGTTTAGATTAAGTTTGTAGATTTTGTGCTCAAATGGACTGTAAAGAAGTTACAGGCCAAAAACTGATGAAAGGGCCGATTTTAGATGGTTTTTTAAGATAGCGGCGGGAGCACAGGGGGGAAAGTGACGCAAACTTAGATTTTAGCTTACCCCACCTGTCTTTATAACATATCAAAAATTTGAGACATCCCCAATTTTTGCACGCTAAACCCTATTATTTCGTCTCTATGTTTGGATTTGACTGACCAGCCCTTTGTGCCGACAGAACGGTTAAGATTATTTTGCGTTAACAATTTCTACCGCAGCCGTATGACGTGCTCCGATTCCATCTGTTCCTGAATGCGTTGAGGCTTATCCAGGAACACAATTCGATGAATTTTGGTTAAGATTCAAAAAGAAAAAAAGTATTATTACATGAACCTAAATTTTGGAGGTTGGTTTGTATTACGTAATGTTCCGATTCCATCCATTCCTAGATATTTTTTGAGGCTTTACGATGAACACATTTAGTTGAAGTTTGGTTAAGATTGCTTCATAAACAAAAAAAAAGGTTTTTCTTAGTAGAACCTAACTTGTAAGGGTTCATTTGTATGACAGCCCCATGACGTGGTGTTCCGATTTCATCCGTTCATAGATATATTTTCAGGCTTTACTAGAAACACATTTGGGTAAAGTTTAGTTACGGTAGGATTAAAATAGAAAAAGTTTTTCTTAGAAGAACTTAATTTTCACGGGTTGTCTGTAAAGCAGCCCTATGACGTAATGTTCCGATTCCATCCGTTCCTAGATATGTTATGAGGCTTTATAAGGAACACACTTGTGTGAAGTTTGGTTAAGATTGGTACATAAAGAAAAAAGTTTTTCGTAGAAAAACCTAATTTTCAGGGGCAGCCCCATGACGCCATGGTTCGATTCCATTTGTTCCGACATATATACAGCGAACACTAAAAAGAAACATGTATACGAAATTTCAGCCCGATAGCTTCAAAACTGAGGGAATTGTTTGCGTTGCAACAGACGGACAGACAGACAGACAGACAGAAAGACGGATATCGCTCAATCGATTTCTCTCGTCACAGTGATCAATAATATACAGGGTGTCCCGCATTGGGTGGTCAAAACTGTAAGCATTGATAGCGCAACTTGTTACAGCAAGAAAATTCCCAATACAATTGGAATTTCTTTTACCGTTACCTTGTTATCGCTCTTTTTGTGAAAGTCATCAAAAATCGTGACTTGTCACGCAAAATCGTAATTTGCAGCACTCCTGATAACTTAATCCAAGATTTGATTTCAGTTTCAGAAACTACATAAAATTTCACAAAAACACAAATCCCACAATGTAAATATGAAAAGTGATATACCGTTGGAAAGCCAATATGTTGAAGCACCTTTTATCAACTTTGCAGAGTTGTACGTATAAAGCACCGTTATGAAATTACTGTTTGAATTTTCGATGAAAAATCTATTTTAAAATTTCTGCTAAGTTTGAGTAACTGTATCTTTAAAGTGCCGATAATGTTGGCAACAGGAAAAACTTCAGTTTTTGAGAATTTTTATGTAGTTTCTGAAACTGAAATTAAATCTTGGATTAAGTCATCAGGAGTGCTGCAAATTACGATTTTGCGTGACAAGTCACGATTTTCGATGACTTTCACAAAAGGAGCGATAACAAGGTAACGGTAAAAAAAAATTCCAATTGTATTGGGAATTTTCTTGCTGTAACAAGTTGCGCTATCAACGCTTACAGTATTGACCACCCAATGCGGGACACCCTGTATACATACATAATAAGTTCATTTCGATGGATCGGGATCCTTTCCTTTGGCGCACTTGCATCTAGCTACTTGGCGCTCACATTACCTCCAAATGCTACCTTTCCACGTTTAGAAGTTACGGCTGCCCAAATTACAATTTTGAGTTTTTTAATTGAAAATTGTCCATCACTCGAAAATTCGTGAACGAACAATTCTTGAAATTTAGGAAAGTTGCAGAACACTGTATTTGATTTGATGAAAATTTCAAGGCTCTAGCTATCAAGGTTCAGAAGTTACAGCCAGTCGAAAGATGCGATTTAAGGTGTAAAGTTTGACCCATGGATGATCGATACAATTCAGAATAGGTACATTTTTTTGGTATCCGTGTAGGTTTGGGTAACGAAACTTCATTTTTTATATGAAGTTTCGTCACCCAAACCTACACAGGATAACCAAACAAACACACTTAATAGCACTTTTATATTTTCGAATCGCTCATTTTTGATAACTCGGAAACCGACCGAAATTTCTGAAGTTTTGCAAGCTTGTAATACTATTTGGCGCGCATTTCCTCCAAGTTTGAATGTCCTATCCTATATATCCGCGTTCGGAAGTTACAGCTGCCCAATTCGCACTTCTGTGTTTGTTAATCGAAAATGGCCAATAATTTGGAAATTCTGTAGCGAGATTTTGAAATTTTGGCAGACTTGTAGAGTATTGCACTGTCCATATTTTGGATGCATTTCAAGGCTCTTGCTGCCAAGGTCTTAATGTTACAGCCGTCGAAAGATGCGATTTTTATATATTTCTCCTTTGAAAAAACAATGAAAAAACTAGGGGGCTTTGCCCCCTGCTCGCTTCAATCGCCAACCCCCGGGGCCAAGGCTAATTTCGGGCGCGGACGAAATTTGGATACCCTTCGCTTAGGCTAAACGTTTTTTCCCGCGTACCTATGACCTGTATTTAATCCCCCTCCTCATTCTTTTTCTTCCGTCTTGACAAAAGTGTTGGACGTGGTTGAAATAAGTGGGCAAATAAAAATATTTACTCGGAAAATTTTATTGGGGTTGCCGCAGCATGACCCCACAGTACGATTCCATTCTTTTTGAACTTTTTAGTTGCTTTGATAAAGACACATTAATTCAAGGTTTTGTGAAATTGGTGAAAAAAAATTTTTCTTAGAAGAACCAAAATGGGGGGTTTGGTTTGTAGAGCAGCCCCGATTTGATTCAATCTTACATATGTTTTGTGTCATCAATAGAAATGCATTTGTGTGAAACTTGGTTGAAATTGGTGCACAAATAAAATAGTTTTTCTTAGAAGAACCTAATTTGGAGGGTTAAGTTTGTATGGCAACCCCATGACCCCATTGTCCGATTTGATCCATTCTTGCTTATATTTTGTGTTATCTATAAAAACAAATTTTTGTGAAATTTGGTTGAAATTGGTACACAAATAAAAAAGTTTTTCTTAGAAGAACTCAAATTGGGGAGCTAGGTTTGTATGGCAGCCCCATGACCCAGTGATCCAGTTTGGGTGAATCAAACATACAAATAGCCTGCAACAATAAGAAGCACGTGTGCAAAATTTCAGCTTGCTAGCTTCAATACCCGCCGAGTAAAACGCGTCGCAACAGACAGACAGACAGACAGACAGACTCCAATCGACTCCCCAAGTCATGCTGATCATATATGTATACTTTTTATATAGTCGGAGATGCTTCCTTTAATGCGTTACAAACTTCATGACAAAGTTAATATACCCTTTCACTCTATGAGCGACGGGAATAATTAGCCACTGTACTTCATCCGATTTCTCTATCAACCTCTATAGGAAAATGCATACTAAAGAAAGGACTCAGCAAGGGTTTTTAGGTAGCAACGAATCCGTTAAAATTGCGTTAAGACCTCAGGGGACAAGCATGACACCACTAATGTAACCATGGGTGACTGCATACTCACCTCCAGAAATATCGCAACTAGGATAGGACTCTCTTACACCGCTCTGGAGGTTCTTGTCGAACTCCACTCCATTGAAACCGTGATTAGAAAGCCACCACCAGCCTAACCAGGGTCGGTTTTAGGTTTTTGGGGGCCCGAGGCAAACAATACCAATTGGGCCAAAATTTACACCTTTCTATACTTTAGATTTTGATATCGTATTTGTCAAAAGCTACGTTTTTAGTAAGGTAAAATAACAATTTCGGTGGGTATATAAAATAATGAGGTTCTTCGAAATTTCCTTGGTCCTCACCATTATATAATTGAATCGATATATCTGACATGTTTTTTCAGTACTAAGTGAAAAAATAATGCGGAATGAAAGTAACTTCGCAATCCAAATAATGCCGGGAAGTCGATTTGGAAAAGGTTTCGGCTAAATCCGAGCAATATGACTCACAAATGAGTTACAGTAATCGAGGAGAGATTTCTAGTAATACAAGCCAGAGGTTCTGTAAAAATACTGCCCAAAATTCATATCTAAGTAAATCCTCAAACTTTCGCTAAAATCGTCAACTTAGTTTATTGGGAAGTTAAGGAAAAATGGTATATACATAGTAAGCTGCACAGACAGATTTTTCACGTTAACCCTTTCATTCCTTATTGCTAATATTTCGTCTTTATTTGTGTCTAAAAAAAAAAAGGAAAAAAAAATATGGGTTTGGCAAATAATAGTATGTAAACTGCAGTTTACATTGGGATTGAGTGGAAACTTTTTCAGATACAAATAGTTGACGGCAATATGGGTTATTTTTTTTTATTACGGAAACGATGAAAGAAATTTTCTCGGTGAGTAAGAACTAAGCTCCCACCCATTTACTGAAGCTATGTTTAGAAACCAATAGTGTAAAATCTGGCCAATCCGGACGTCAAAATCCGGATTATTTGTTTGATAATCCGGATTTAGGGTCATTTATCAGTAAAGTTCAAAATTAAATTAAATTTATAAAAACTAGCAAAACTATAAGCTCTTCTGATCGAATCTACTGTTGTTAATTTTTTTAAATTTAGTTAGAATTTTAGCATAAATGATATATTATAGACGAGTCTGGAGTCTTTATCGGTGCATTTTGGAAATTCGGAAAATTCTATAATCCGGGCATCGGTCCCAACCAATCCGGAATATACCCTAATAGGTTGAAATCGCCCAATCTCAACCATCTGAAAGCTTTTATGCTACTTTTTTCCGCCAAGTTCATCTTTTTCATATCGGATTCAGTGGCGTAGATAGCTTTTCGGAGAGGGAGGGGATCATTTTACAAGATTAATTATATTTTTACGGTTATCAAATTTTGAATATCA
The DNA here is from genome assembly GCA_949715475.1 of Microchrysa polita. NCBI lineage: Eukaryota > Metazoa > Arthropoda > Insecta > Diptera > Stratiomyidae > Microchrysa > Microchrysa polita. The sequence goes on along the minus strand of OX454422.1, from coordinate 9,609,502 downwards.
GAATAATTTCTGCATTTATTACACTTCAAATTAGTAGTAATTTTGTGCAATTCATTTTTTTAAATAGAGAGCCATTTTTGCATACGAAAAAACTGCGCCCTGAAAATATTGAAATCTCCGCAAAAATTGTGAGACTACTGGATAATTTGGCTTTTTACTGCGGTGATGAATCCACAGTATTCCAATTTTCGTAAAAAAAATTAATTTTGATTGTGATTGCGTTAGATCTGTGGTTCTCCAACTTTTTGGAGTCACGGAACACTTAGCATCGCTGCTTTTCTTCACGGAACACCCCAAAACAGGAATTAAAATAAATTTATAGTTATATGTCCACAAAAGGAATTTTTAAGGACGAGAGCTGGTTGGGGCCAGTATATGTGGATAAAGTACAGCTTCTGTGTTTTTAAATCGAAATTTTCCGAAAACTATCGGAACTTCGTGAGTAGATATTTCTAAAATTTGCAAACTTGTAGGGCCCTGCAGTATATATCGATACCTTAAAGCACAAAAGTGCTAAGTCCACTTTTTTCGATTTTGAGATTTTTGCATCGTATTATTCCTTGTCAAGTTCTCCATCGAGTACTTAATCTTGAAACAAAATTTACTCAGCTAAATTCAAGGAAATTGACATTTACAAGAAGCACTATGTCCTAGGTTCATCCAAAAAAAATTGCACAAAAGTGCTAAGTCCAGTTATAGTGCTATTTTGTGCTAAGTCCATACTTGCAACAATTAGGAAGTTAAATTTTTGGTAATAACTGCCATAAAACGAATGTATAACATTATGAGACATAAATAGGAATAACCAGGGTTGCTTCCCGATTAATATAAGGCGGGTTTGTCTGCGGGATTGCAGGATAACTCTAGATGGGATGAATTGTCTGTAAAATGGGCATATTCTTTCTTTGAATTGTATTGAAATGGGTAAAAGCCAATTGATCGTCTAACTCCGATGCAAAGGTTCAAATGAGCACTGGTGTTCAATTAAGCCCTCACATTTAATGGCTTAATTTGAATTCTCTATTTTCTCTTCAAAATGAAACCTTCATAACATACATTGAGGATTGTGTAAATGCCAGCTTACATTGAATTTTGTGTAAGGCCATCCCTCTCCAAAATCTACAGTTCAGCTTGACACCTGGCATTCGCATATGTTCAACGCGTTGTAACGACATATTTTTATCAGCTATACTCACCCACTGTGCTCCAAAAGATATACATACTTTCCAAAAGACCCGTTGAAAACAGTTTCATCACGAAAAATTTACGAAAAAGTAAAAATTGTTTTAGGCCAAAGAATTACTCACCATGTCCACATAAAATGTTTGAAAGCTCTTTATCGTGCAGTCTGAAACACGGGTAATTCGGGTATTACCAAAACCAAACAATAAACTTGCATTTAAAACAAGCAGAAAGGGACGATTGTGCTAAATATACGCAAATTGGATTTTAACAGAGTTTAACAGTGGTTGGTGCAGTGAATAGTGTACTCGCCTTCGAAGCGCAGGGTCGTAGTTTATGATAGTTTCCAATTCATGATCCAAGTGGCGGATCATTCAGATGTTAAACAAGTGCCCAATTATGGGGATAAAAACCTCTGCAGAGCGAGCTGTTGATCTAAGCGGTCTTAGGGATTAGATGCGAAGGGATTAGATGCGAAGGGCAGCTATTCATTTATTTATGAAAAACTAAATGTATAACTATTGATATACGTCCTTAATCCTAATGAGTGTCTGGAGTTTGTATTTCACCAGCTAATGCATGCAGAGACTAGACAGAGACTAGATAATATTCGAGTCGAAGCTACACCCAAAACTTCATTCAAAAGAAAGGGGATGTCGTTTGGGACCGAGTTATGGGATGTATTTCTTTCTAAAAGTCCGGCAAGGTGGTTACCCCTAGCCCAATTAGACCAGAGATATAGGTCCGAATAATGCATTTATTAATCAGTTGTTTAAAAAGATGTCATTCTGGCAATCTTATTTAACTTACATCTCTAAATTCGCAGTTCCACTGCAGGAATTTTGGGGCAACATCTTTGACCATAACATGATGGTCACATAGCCATCGCACTGGGAAAACGCGATTTGACAATTAGGAGGTCGTCCTATGCCTCGTTCGTCAATATGTTGCACTGGGCGACTTGCGTTTAACTAAAAGAAAAACTATATCTTATATTGAAGGAGTTTAAAATTTTGTCGCCGTTGACAAAGAGGCAACGTATCTTGTGGCATTGGCTTCGCCCAATGGAATGACGAATTAAGATCATCCGTGTCATAAAAGTATGGCTAGTGCCGAGCAATGCCAGAGCAGGTACATCACCCTCTCTTTATCCTCACAACTTATGCAGTAGTAATTTTGTGATGAAGTTAAGTCTAATGCTAGAAATAGATTAGACACAGCAACAGCAGCAGCATTGCATTGCTGACAAATATGCTGAATAGCAAAAATTATGTTCAGCATTTTTGTATGCAATTTAAAATGCATTGTGCTTGACATTTCGCGCTGCTGCTGTTGCTTTTGTTGCTTCTACTCTATTTCTACCATAAGTCTCCTAGTGAGCTTCATAATAGGACCACCATGTCCTGTTATGACCCTCATAACACTACAAATTAGCTTCCTGGTCAATGACAGTAGTGGGATAGAAAGGACGACGTCGAGTTTTGACCAGATCATCTTTTGGTCATCTCGCGATCATTACCACTTTCGAAAAGCATAAACTGATGAGACACATTTGCTTCATGGATACGAACTGGTGGAAACTCAATGAATTGCTTGCATCTCATGGTATGTACATATTAAAAATATTATCACTACATCCACATTTTACAATATTGTAACGACAATACGAACATTTCTCCGTCAAGTCCATGGTTGGTATAAAATTAATTGCTCAATAGTGCCAAGTCCGTACTTGCCTCTTTTTTTCTCGATTTTTCTTTGAAATCCTTTTGACAGTGTAACCTGCTTGAAAAGCTAAAACAATTTGCAAAAATAAAGTTATCGGAGATGGGAACAAGGTTTGAAATGTTATTTTCGCGTTTTCTCCAAATGTTGAAAAATGGACTTAGCACTATTGTCCTTTAAGGTATCGATATGTATTTGTTAAAAATTTCGAGGCTCTAGCTATCAGCCAATTGTTTGCAAAGGATACGACAAATGTCAATAGAACTAAACATTTGGACTGTTTAACATTCGTTAAAAAAATATCGTAGAAAAGTTTTGATTTTCTAAAGTGGTTTTTAACACAAATGTAATCCTTTCATTTATTTGCGCCATAATTTACATCTCAGAAGCCTCGTCTCAAGTACTGTAGACGTTCTTTATTATCTGGTACACTCAACTTTTATTCCAATTTATATAGAAGAAAGTTGTAAAAGAAAATCAGTGAAGTCACTGATGCTGTTCAAATTTATTGTTAAGTTGATTTTTGAAACAGTATAGCACATCAAGCTTTGGAATTTTAAAACTTACAAACATTTTTTCGTGTGGATTGTATACTTTTTGCACTTCCTACATTATTTTCTATTTTGGATATTTTCGCGGAACCCCTGAGAAATATTCATGGAACCCTAGTGTACTGCAGAACTCAGTTTTGTTGTTTGTCTTCGAATTACTACCTGCATAAGACTATATTTGAGAATTATTTGTATTAAACTGAATAAAATTGCGAACAACTAGAGAAGGTTAAAACTTGCTTTGCCCTGCCATATACGTTAAAAACTTTCGTCAAATTTTAACTTAAAACAAGGAAAAGTGTTGATAATATCAATCAATAAAGGATGCGCACATTGGCGGCGTTATCTTTTCATCGCATTAGCGATTTACAATCTTATGTAGTGTATATTTCCACATTGGAAATTCTGCTTCTGTAGAAGAGCACTCCGTGTTCAACGATATTTTAAAATTTTCGAACCGAAAGTTAAGATTTTCTAGCAACGAATTTTTAATCAGTGCTTACATTTTAATTTTCTAGCAGCGAATCTAAGATTACTTCAGTAGGGCTAGTCTGTGCGAAGCTCCAGATCCAATGTGAAAAAGTAGGTGAAAGTAAAGTCATGTGCTGTAGTCTTTCTATTCCATCGGCACGCTTTCATATACAATAGAAATTTAAAGAAGTGCTAAATTTTCTATTGCAGTTCTGAAAATGGATTCACGAATTTTAATGATACACTACACAACACACGTTGAATACTCGTAATTTCAGCGAAAAGTTTACTTTTGTTTTGTTTTATATACCTTAAATAATAATGAATAATGTGTGACCGTAAGGGGGGATTGATCATCTTAATCCCCCCCTTATCTACGCCACTGATCGGATTCATTCCAATCCCGGCGACAATGTTATTCCATAAATGCCCAATGTAAACCACAGTTTACATAGCTTTCAACGTCCCCCAATGCCACCCTATTCAATTTTTGTCACGGAAAATTCTGGCAAATGAATCTTTTCTTGTTAGCGAATAACGCTATATTTTTTTCACTGATGGATTTTGCATCTAGAATTATGTAGGAGGGGAGTACTTCACCACTTGTCACAATGACGAAAACACCCTGACGGCCTTAATTCTAAATGCGTTCATAAAAATGTCAATCCATATGCATTAACTAAATGTTTACTATTCGAATGCTGTTATATGTAAGTTTTAGTGTATGCCACTCATTTTTATTTAAAGTAAACCAAAACATGGAAAAAGTGTTTTAAAGTTGATGTAAACTGCAGTTTACAATGGGAATGAAAGGGTTAAGCTCCTTTCGTATGGAAAGTTAAGTGGAGGTATCAAGCGCAAATAATGAAATTGCTGTGTCAAGATGGTAGTGTTGCTGTGGATTTGCCTGAAAATAGAGTTTGGCAAGTATGTGTACAGCAGTGGGCCTTCGGGAGTCTGGTCACCTTAATGTAAGTGTGATTTTCACTTTTTTACGAACACAAATTTTTGATTTTGATTCTTATATAAGTTAGATTGCACTTCTTGTTGCAAAAAAACATTTAGTCATACATCAAATGGTCAGCTTTGAAAATGTTAGGGGCAGGGGGGGGTTGTGAGACATTTTATCAATGCGGTCCTCGATCTTACGGAACATGGATCGTAGTAAGGATTCCGCATTTTGGCTATCTGAGCAGATAAAGTGCTCAGCAAGATATGGATAGATAGATGCTCAAATTAAAGGTAACTGGTGAGAGAGTTGATAGAAATGTTATTTAAAAATGAAAAGAAATTCAGACAGAGAAGTGAAAGTACGTCCATACTGTATGACGGCTGAATGAAAGAAACAAAAAAAAACTTTCTCCACCACATTTTGCAATCATGTACTAAGTTTATAAACTGGTTTTACTACACTGCAAGTCTTTTCACTAAATCTAGGAAATATGTATAGTAAGTTTAATGCAAAGACTTTATTTTTATAAATACATATGTTTGGGTGTGTGTTTGAAAAATCTTAAAAAAAATAGTAAGAATGTGTACTAAGGCAAGATTAAAATAACAACATCAACAAGAGAACAACAAAAGAACTATTCAAAAATAAATAGAGACAATTACCATTAATTATTCTGCTGTTTTTTTTTTTAATTAAATAATAATTATGCATTGTATACGTATAGTTAACTTTTATATAATTTTTATTAATACCTTGGCTTCAGTTTTTGCATTTTTATGCATTTTTATACGATCTCTACTCTATGCGCTATGTGAATTTTTTTAGAATTCATAAAAATTACTCATTGCGTATATGTACGTATGTATGCATTAATAGGCCTCTCTAGAATCCCACATAAAGGACTAATATTGCGCGTTTGTATGTGTTTCTGTGTGTGATATTGCTTATAATATGCGCTTTATGAAAAAATATGATTCGCGCGACTTTTTCATTTTATAATGTATAACGTTAAATAAAAATTTAGACCTTTTTTTTCCTATACATTCGTGTGTTACATTACATAAATCATACCACACATGGTGTGGCAGAACAATATTATTTAATTTACATAATAGACTTTTTCTTTTGTTGTTTTTTCTTTTTAATTTTAATGTTTATAGTAAGCATTTTTATAGTATATTCATGAATTTGTGTGTGTTTATTACAATTCCTATATGTAATAACGTTCAATGCTTCGCTTAATCGGCTTGATCATGTCTTATGTATATACCTTACTCTACGAGTAATACGTAGTATGTGTTTTGTGTGTGTGTGTGTGTTTGATTCCTTACTCTATATATTTGGCTTCGTTTTCAATTTCGATTTGTGTGTGTATTATGTGAAATAATTTATATATATTAATCTTAAACATACATATATGTCTGTCTCACTTTCCACCTATATATATATATTAATTTATAAATTAATTTTATTTTTATCTTTTATTCGAAATGAATTTATCACACTCTAGTTCGATTGTATATATATATAAATAATTTAACAATTTATTTATTATAGATTATTGTATTTTTTTTTTATTTTGAGCTTAATTTTATTTTCTTAATTTATTGCGATTTATTATGATATATATTTTATGCGTTTTAGTGTAGTTTACTTATTTTCATAGTTTTGTTGTTGTTTTTCATGTTTTTTTTTTCGTATTAAACCTACTATTGTCTCGTTGCTAGTTTACACTTTTTAATTATTATTATTCTTATTATTTATTATCGATATATATAGTGTGAAACGACCGTTACGTCCACTTAATATTAATAATAATTATATATAATTTTATACTTACAGTATACGGATAAAGCTGATGCTATGGTTCTACCTCATTTGCGGATGTGTTTGTCCTGTCTGATCGAAATCGTCATTTAGACCAGATCCAGCAATATTTTTGAGTTGGCATGTTTGTGATGATGATGTGTAATAAACGCGTCGCGTCATATTGTTTTTTTTTTATTGCCAGAAGTAGTCGCGTCATAATGTGACGTGACGCAGACGTCATGTTTTTTTTTTCTTTGTGTTATCAAGGACAATCATCAATAAATATATTTAAAAGCTCTAAAAGCTTTTGATCTTATAATCATGTGACATAGTCACGCGTTGAATACTCTTCGCTGTAACGTCCAGATGAGGGATGATCTGCTGTAACAAAGGATACGTATTATTGGGTGTAATTATTGTTGAAAATGGCAATACTGTTCCTATACTAGAAACTAGCCTACACAGTTAGCACAGAGGCTGAGTCTTCTTATCATTCTTATCATTGTATCACTATCATTTGAACTCTCATAATATAAAGACTTGTATAGCAGAAGAAACAGTTCTATTTCTCATTCTTAGTGTAACAAAGGTTATGGGCCCAGAAGTCCATTTCGAAAATTAGAAAGTGTTTTTTTATCGGTTGTGTAATCATTATACATTTCACAAAATGGGCTCAAGTCTATATCAAATAGAAAAACTGAACGATGCAAATTTTGACTGTTGGAGAATTCAAGTGAAGTCGGTCTTAGTGCACAGTGACATGTGGGACTATGTGTCCGGGAAGACAGAGTGTTCGAAAGATTTCAACAAATACTCGACGGACCATCAAAAAATGTTCGATAAACTATATTCAAATTAATGTTCAAAATTCTAAGACTCGACGGACCTTCCAATTTTAAATGAAACACTTGCAAATTAACGGATAACAATATATATTCGAATTCAATAAAAAAAAACGATGTACACACTTCGAGCTCGATAAATCAAGTGAGTTGTCCTGTGATTCGATTCCACATGTAATTTTTGGATACGGTTCCCATAACGTATCGAACGGCTCACGAGTTCAAGGAACTAGCGAGCTACCACGGGTTCAAAGAACTTTAGTCCCTCTAATGAATCAGGATACAGGATAAAAAGAGAAAATTAATTTTGCTTACATGAGGAATCGAACCACGGACTACGGGCTGAGAGCCCACACTTCTACCACTAAGCTACAGCGATGTTGATGTTGGCAATGTCAATGTGTATACATGATAAAAGTAGTATTCTAGTACATATTCAGCAAATTCAAATAGAAGTTCTAAAAGGTTTGAATCTTCAATTATATCAAATTTATGTAAAGTAATATGTATTCAGCAAATTACAAATATAGGTCAAACGACCATTTACTCTATGTATCTATCAGCTGTTTTAGTGTATGTAATGTGAATAGTTGTCATAAGCAAGGTAAGTAAACAATATCAATAAATTTCAATTTCAATCAAATCTATACAATAATATAAATTCAAATATTCTTTTTTTAGGATGACGATGTTCGAGGATGCTTGGACGATGAGCAAGACGCAGAAGGAAGCAGAGCTTGAATGTGATGCAAGTGGCGATATTGGCGGTGCGGATCAGATAAGTATCCTTGTTCATACATTAGGTGGTGATTCTTTGTGAATTCCTTTTTTTATGTCGTTTCAGCTCGCCAATCTCAAACACAGAGCCACCAGAAGACCCCGTTCAATTATCCTCGTTTAACTCGAAAGTCGAAAAGGCGTTAGCGATGATTACGCTGTGTGTCTAGTCGTCGCAGCTTATTCACATCGAGGCATGTAAAACTGCAGCGGAGGCGTGGAAGCAAATTGAGGAGGTGCACAGCCCACGTGGTCCTGCGAGGAAAGTTACGATATTCAAGCAACTCCTTAACCTTAAAATGGTAAAAGTTCCAATGTCTGACCATCTTAATAGTTTTTTCAATTTAAAGGAGAAATTTAGTGAATTGGGAGTCACATTGCAAGACGAGCTGTTGGCTATTCTATTGCTATCGAGTCTTCCTGAAAGCTACGAAAATTTTGTGGTTGCAATAGAAAGGCGGGATTTGCTGCCGGATACAACTACGCTGAAGACAAAACTTCTCGAAGAGTCTATGGTCCATCTCAATTATCAGGTGATTCTGTACTTTTACAAAAGGGTCGAAGCTCATCGAAGACGCCGCAGAATAGAAATTGCTACGGATGTGGCAAAAAGGGGCACTATATAAGTGAATGCAAAGTATCGAAGAAGAAGAAGAATTTAAGCTTCTCTGCAAAATCAGAGCACACTTTCTCAATGTTGAATTCCACTAGTCTGCGTGACGTAGCCTTGCATAATGGGATGTGGGTGCTGGATAGCGGAGCTACCTCACATTTATGTTGTGATGAAAATATGTTCATCAATATGAGGAAACATACAGAAAAGTTAGAATCGGCTGGCGATAATTATATATAAATTCTACTGGAATTGGTGACGTCAGGATTGAAACGGAGCGTAGCATAATAACGTTGAAGCAAGTTCTATTTGTTCCTTCATTGAAATGCAATTTCTTATCAGTTAGTAAGGTTGCAGCAGCATATAAAATTACTTTTGTTGCTGATAGTGCTATTATCGAAAATTCGAATGGTGTTGCATTAAAAACAAGAAAAATCGGTGATCTGTATATTTATGAGTGCCAATACGAAAAACTGTTTACAATAAACACTAAAAATTTTGATTTGTGGCATCGTCGGTTCGGTCACTTAAACGGGGACAGTTTAATCAAATTAGATAAATTTGACATGGTTCGCGGCATGAGGTTAAATAGTAACGAAAATTTATCGAAAGACTGTGTTGTTTGTGCAAAAGCTAAAATTTCCCAGAAACCATTTAGTAAATGTGAAAAACAAATTCAAAACATTCTGGAGATAGTTCATACGGACATATCGCTGCTTTATATTGATAGTGGCACAACTCGAAAAATGCAATTTTTCAGGAGAAGCAATTAAAGATTTACGAAAAAGGTTTTTTTTTTTCAAATATACGGTCAACCGTTCAACCTATTCCAACAATTTTCTACTACGATTTGTGTAAGGGTCTCTAGAAACAGTATATAATTAAATTTTATAACCAAATTCAGTTTGACCTGCTTTTTTAAGCATTTTTTCTAAAATGTGCCACTATTGATGAAAAAGTATTTCATTTTTTGTTTGTTTTATTTTCGTACACAAGATAATATCCTGCGAATAATACATAAAATATTACAGATTACTATAAAGTGAATGATAGAATTTCTGGATATGGTTGGTATTAACCGTTCAAGTTAATTTAAGACGAAATTGGGAACGATTTCGGTATCGGCGCTATTTCATTAATATTAGTCCGAAACGATCGAATCTGCAAACCTTTTTCGCGAAAACGTAACGGTTCTCCAGATATTCAATGTCAAAATTTGACATTTCTTCGGGGTATTTCAGTCTTTAATTGGAAATTGGGGGTATTTTTCGCCTCACTTTGTTGTGAATCAATAGCAGTGCACTAAAATAACATTTTACTTACATCTAGTCTATCAAACTTTACAATTTTTGTTCGCAAATACATTTTGACAATTCATTATATCAACATCTAGCCCAATTGTTCATTGTCCAGTGTTCATGAAAAATTTAAGATATCTTAAAACAACTCATTGCAATTGGATACGGGCACATTTTTTTATGCTAACCAGAGGCAGGCCATGGAAAACCAGAGGCAGTTGGATATCGGCACAAGTACAATTTACAAGAAATCTACTAAAGATTGGAATGGGAAAATTTGTAAAATGAAAAAAAAGCCACATTTGCCATCATTTGAGCCCAAAGTAAAGCAGCGATATGTGGTCCAATGAAAGTGGCGACTAGCGGAGGCGCAAGGTACTTTATCCTTTTTATTGATGACTTGTGATGCATTCGAGACATTTAAGAACTTTAAAGCAGAGGTTGAAACCGAAACGTCGCGTAAAATAAAAATTCTGCGCAGTGAAAACGGTCGAGAGTATTTAAGCTCAAATTTCCAAAATTTTCTTAGGCAACAAGGCATCAAACATCAACGCACAGTTGACTACACTCCCCAGAAAAACGGAGTTGCTAAGCATGCTAATCGGACGCTTGTGGAAATGGCACGCTGTTTGCTTCTACAGTCGAAACTAACCGAATTGCTTTGGGGTGAAGCAGTTGCGACTGCTGTTTATCTAAGGAATCGGTCAGCTACTACATCTGTGAAAGGCATGACTCCTTATGAAGCTTGGTCTGGAAGAAAGCCAAATGTTTCACATTTAAAAGCGTTTGGATCAAAGTCAATCATGCTGAATAAATGTCCCGGCCAGTCTAAATTCATGCCGAAAGGGATTGAGTGTTCATCATCATCAATGTGGCACGATAGCCCGACGTCGGGCCTTGGCCGCCTGAATCGTTGACCTCCAATTGTCGCGGTTACGTGACCTTGTCCTCCAGTTTCGGAAGCCCAGCAGCTGGTGGGCATCTTCACCTACGGAGTTCTCCCAGATTGAGTGTTACTTAGTTGGCTATTGCTTGGAATCAAAGGCATATCGTCTTTATGATCCAAAGATTCGAAAAATACATAAGAGTCGCGATGTAAACAGCGCCCGCTCTAGGACTTACGCCGCCCCGGGCAAGAGGACAAATTGCCGCCCCTTAGGTACTGTACCAAACAGATTGATCTAGATATCCATACTATCTAGATCAGTGGTTCCCAATCTTTTTCAGTTCTTGCGAGGTCTACTGATCCTGGCGCCACCCAAGAAAATAGGTGTGAAAAAATTGGCGTTGGCAAGGAATGCTTTTAATTTTATAGGTTTATATTTCAGCATCTATTTTCGCATTTTAAATTGTTTGAAAATTTAGTTGTTAGTTCAGCGGATATTTTGTAACTACTGGAAATGCTTGGAAGTACATATTAATTAAATTTTGTGATCTCCGCATACTGAATTTCGTCGTAAGTTCGGCCGTCACCATGGCTTCAATGATACGTCGAGCACGAAAAATGAAATCACCCGGAGCGACAAAAATCCGCAAGATTTTTACCAAGATTCATTCTATCCATACAAAAACAAGCTGACTGGTGCGGTTTTTTTTAGAATCGCGAGCTTTGTCAATTTCAATCAGCCATATCATCAAATGCATTTAGTAGCAGCGATTTGTTTTAATCGAAGAAAATAAAATTGGCAATTTGCAACGATTTGTAACAACGGATTACCCCTGGTGAGTTTCGGAAGAAGGTAGAGTCAGAATGGTTGTTGTTGAAGGAAACCGTAATTTATAAATGGCACCAACCTTAGAGTTGTGCCCCCCTTCCCTAATCGTGGTGCCTCCTTAGGGGGGGGATGCGCTCCCAGCTTGGGAATCACTGATTTGGATGTATGGGATGGTTGTTGTAGAATCGATACAAAAAGGTTTTTCCTTTTGAAACAAGTGCTTGTACTCATGGTTGTTGCTCCAAAACAATTTACTTGGTGAAACCAGCTAACTTAAGAACATTGTTTTAAAAAGCAACACCAAAATTCATGATCACATTGGGATTCAAACCACCGTTCAGCTATCATTCATACTCTTAAGCGCACCACCACGCACCACAGTTCAGCAAGGCCTTATTGAGTTTGTTTGGAGTTTCAAAATGTTGAAGCTTGATGTAAGAAATCGAGAATGCATGCAAAATTTCGTTTTCCAGTAAAATACTCAATACATTTTTAGGAAACTCTGCCCTCAAAAATGTTGGGCCGAAAAATTGTGCTCGTTTTCACTACTAACGCTCTGCAGTTGTTTTCCATAAATTCCTTAAAACCTCCAATTAGCCGGATCGCTTTAGGCTTTTCAATGTGCATGGCTTATTTTCATAAATGCGTCATCTCGAGAATTTTTAAAGAGAATAAGATCAGAGGTAGTTATATCGCCTGAGCCTATAGCCAAATTCCGATAATAGCAAGTCCAAACACAAATCAGGGAAAGTGTTCTCTGGTTCGATCCCTATCTTGCTAAAATTCAAACCATCTTGTTCGTAGTTTGCCCTCCAATGCTAGATGAATCAATGCAATGGGAACCAACTTAAGTAATCGATTCATGCGAAGGTTTGTCGAATTGAAGTTGAATTGTAAAATGCGCGAAGTGTCGATGGAAATTATGGAAAAAAACTCCAAAAAATTATTGTGAATAACATTTCTCACAGAGGAGTCTGTTTTAAACGCCAATGTTTTCAGCGTTTATTCGACTCCCTATTTCTCATTTTATATGAATTTCTTCGGGAGTTCAATAGTTATTTAGTGCACTTGCTCTCCTGTTACTCAATATACTAAAGAAAAACTTTAGATATCATCTTGCAGAAATCAATTCGCATATAAATGAAACAATAATGAATTTCGTGCTATAAGAGAGGAGGACGAACTCTGAAAATCAGGCAAAAATTAGGGTTCATGCAAGGTCCTTAATTCTGGTGAAAAGAATTTCATCATGTTAAATCGGAGGACGAAATTTACACATACAAGTAATTCTTCAGTTGGTATGTTTTTTTTCCAAAGAATAACTTAGTCAGCGCATAACTGAGCGATTGTCCCACTTTGCTTTTCGAAAGTAGGGTGGGTGATAGCATCACAGACGTATTGCACGGCTTACTTAGCATTTTAGGATTCTAAATGCAGCACTTCATATAGATGGTGGGCTCTTCATAGCTTCGCAAGGAATATGCATTTTCAAAACACAACTTTAACCTTTATATCTTTATTTTATTTCGCCCCCTTTTTATTTCATCTGTAGGAACCCCCGCCTTTCCACTTAATCGAAGTTGATATTGATTTTTTTCTTTCGGCTTTTTAATCTTTTTTATATATTCGAGTGCTGGCCAAAAAGCCGCCCCTAAAATTTGGCGCCCCGGGCGACCGCTCGGCTTGCCCCCCCCCTTAGAGCGGGCGCTGGATGTAAAGTTTATTGAAAGCGAAAAGGTAAGCCAACCGAAAGAGGATGTTAATCAGGAAAGAACGCCGGACTATGTTCTATTTGAGTTTATTGAAAAATTTATGCTGGTGTCCCGACAGAACAGTAGGGGTATCTAACAGAAGTATTTTTCAAAAATCAATCTGCTATGACCTCCGACAATAAAAAAAATATATTTGAATCCTCAGATTTTAATTTTCTTTGCCGTAATTAGTAAATTTACAAAGGCAATGGAGAATGAATCAATTTTAAAAGTAGATTTGTTGATTTTTTTTTAAGTTAGCGGGTCACGATCTAAAAATGTTTGTGATCTCCCACAAGTGGAAACCTTTACATAAGAAGCACTCCTCCAAAACTTGATGTACCAGCATGAACTTTTGACAGTTGCTTTTTTCCTACCTTGAACTGGCTGGGAACCATCGTATTTTCCAATTAGACCAATCCAAAAATACTATTTACCCAGTTTGTATAAAAGTACTCCAAAAGGCAAATCTACAGGCATTTTTCGATTTAAGATTGTTGATGGCCTTTGAGCAAAAAAGAAACTCAGGCAAACGTAAGGATGGCTTGGCTTTATAGATGAACTGAATTATTAGCTGTAAATCTACTATTACTGTTTTTAGGGTTTTTTAGATTTTTCAAGAAAAAAACCCTTTGTGAAATCGATTTTTTCCGTCCGTCCGTCCGTCTGTCCGTCTGTCTGTCTGTCCGTCTGTCCGTCCGTCTGTTCAGTAAATAACTCGCGAACGGCTTAACCGATCGTAATGAAATTTGATAGAAATGTGTAGAATCGTAAGTCTTTAACGCGAAATACTTAGACGTTGGTAGAACAAAGTTAACAGGGTGTCCCGGAGATTTGAGAAGTAGATTTTTTTAGTTTATATCGGACGTGGACGTATGGGTACTCAAATTAAAGAACTCGATAGGTACATTGAGCCGATTTATTTGAAAGTGGTACAAGTCCATTTTTGACGAAAATGAGTTAATGCCATTTTTAAATATATCTTAATGTGCACTAACTAAAACTAAAATATCGTACCAATCTATGTGGAATAACACGCCGAAATAATGAGTGCAAGTTTTCTGAAAAATATAATTGCTCATATGTTTTATTTGAAAATGGTACAAGTCCACTTTCGATAAAAACACTAGAAAACGTTCGCTATTTGTTTTTTTTTTATGATTTGAACTTTAATTTACCATTGTATTGTCATTTTGTAAGGAATATTTTTAAGTTTAGCTAACATTTGATATTAATTAGGGTTCAAATTTTATTTATGGGGTTCTTTTATTTGTCCGGTACATCTCCTGGATAGGGAAAAATATTTTTTATATTTTATTTGCCAAGAATGTCGTAGCGCTTTTCTCTTTTCAGCAACAGCATAAATTATACCGAGAAATGAGGGATATACATCGAAATTAGAAATTGTCTGTGTCCCTAACAAACCAAATTATGATAAAATAAAACATCAATCCTCTGAATTCAGAGATATGTTATGCAATATGAAATTGCTGAGATTATATTTGACCTACTCTTTAAGGCCGATCCACACTTTTGAGTCAGAGTCATTTCCCATACAAGTTGAAAGTTTGTCAGTTAATGAATTAACTGACAAATTATCAATTTGAATGGAAAATTACTGTGGCTGTGACTGATGACTGAAAAGTGTGGATCAACCTTTAAACATTAATTTCTAAGGCATTGTTTTTTGATAGTCTAGGACATGTTGCATTTAACGTAGGAGCTTAGACACTTAGAAACCAAAAATAATTTTCTTGGAATTCAGATCGATGGGGGTTGCAACAGGATTGAAAATGTGTAGTGTCCATTTAAAAAAAGGGTATGCCCCAACTTTTTTATTTTCGATACATAACGATAAAGCTATACCCATTGTAGTGATTCCAATGAATTTTATGCGTTTATCTAGGAATTATCTTCTTTTAAACACTTTTGTTGAGAATGACTCCAGTTTTGGATCTTTCTTTTAAAATGTATACAGATACATTTCCACATACCCAATTATCCGACACTTTAGGATAAAATATAGATATTAGAGAGTTTTACACTAACGTAATAACCACCGTATACGTAAAACAAAATTTCCATGCAAAAACACCCGCGCGAATAACACGTAAAACTTATACGATATTTTTTAACTAATGTTATGACAACTAAAAATCGCGACCCGACAATTTCGACTGTTTAGAGAACATCAACTATACGGAAATATACCCATGCCTACTTGGGACATGCAAAATTATGATATACTGTTACGTATATACGGTACGCAAGCGAATTTTTATATGGAATGTCAAATTATGTCGTATTATTTCGAACGACAAGCTAAAACTCTCTATTATGTAATTTCAGACTACTTCACTTTTAAGTTTTCATTTCATTGTCTGTAAAAAAAAAAACAAAAGAATAAAAGGATTTTTTTTGGGAAGAATATATTTCTCAATACCGAAAGTTACTGTCATTCTATTATTATTTACAGAAAAAGAAAGAAATGGTAATATCGATTCAAAAGTGTAGTATTCTGAAATTACCTAAAGTCTTATCCAAATGTGTTGGGAAACGAGGAATGAATTTTTGTAATTAACTTATTCCTACTTTACATTAAGAGATAAATGTTGCTTTAACGTTAACATACAGCCACATAACACACGATAATATAAATTAGGTGTGTTTTTTTGGTTATCCCGTGTAGGTGTAGGGAGTAGTACAAGTGACAACACAACAACACTTCTCAAGGATTTGCAATAAAAAGAGAAACGCAATTATTGTTGCGTTTTTTTAGTTTTTTTTACGTATTTTTCATTTAAACTTCGGGGCTCACCAAACAACGATAAAATCTTTTGCTACAAAAATCGTAATGCAGAAAACAAAGTTATTTCATCAAACCTCCGACTAAACACCTTGCTCGATGTTTGTTAAGAAATCGTGCTCGTGGTTCTGCGAACTCCCTGCATTTCGGAATATCTCTATTCTCAATAATCTCAGATGATAAATATCTCCCAGTATTAAATTATTTTGGAGAAAAATTTACTTTTCGCGAAAAAGGACAGAACATTCTGCTCTATTCTCAAAAATGATCAATTTTTGCCTAAATTCGCATCTATTTCTAAATCGAGATTTCCGTACCTCTAATCATTACCTATTCCGAGCGTACAAGGTCAATTGCTACACCACAACCGCTTGCTAAAACTCTCTAAATACTATTTTTACGTAAATTAGTTACGTTATTGCCATTTTTGCAGCCAAAAAGATTAAAATTGAAAACTTCCTAAAAATGTTTTTTTTTTCTCGGTCTAGGGTATAATTTGGCATTAGTGTTATACACCATTATAAAGGAAATTATCTGTGCTTTAATCCACCCTTACATGATTTTGCTGTAACTTTTATCGTTTGCGAAATATTTCAAGAAATGCAAAATAGGCCTGTTTCCCCTTCTCCCCTATACTCCCTGACGAACTATTATCACAAACAAATTTATATAGATAAAGTTCGAAGTGTTTTCTAATGTTTGAAACACAATTTCATTAATAAATTTCTACTATGACTTTATATTTGATCAAAACGCAAACCCTTCAATATCTCAAAACATTACTAAATGGACTTGTACCACTTTCAAATAGAACGGCTCTATCATATCAGTTGCTTTTTTTCCAGTTTGGAATAATGGTAACGGAGTAACAGCTAATAAATTCAGTTAATATGTGTAGCCATGACACTAACGCCTTTCATTCTAAAACACATTTAATTAGACCAACCCAAAAATAGATTTACAAGAAGCATTTCATTAATATTGTGCATAATTCTTATTTATTACCTATAAAATATATGTGCAAAACTATTCACTTTGTATGTATCCAAAATCTAAAAAACCCTTGTATTGGGGGCGCATCCCTCTGTACGCCGGTATTTCTTTAATCAAAGAAAAGCAACTTATATGAAATGATTCCATTGTGTCCCCTGACATAAGAGCCCACGCAAGCTTTCCTATTAGTATTGAACCATTATACTTTTGCAGCTATTCAGGTACACCCTGTTAACTTGGTTCTACAAATTTAAAAATTTTTGTGGCAAACACTATTACCATTCTATGTATTTCCACCAAATTTCATGTACATTGTTTCATTAAGTTAAAAGAAATGCATTTAAGAAATGCTGAAGAGGCTTCCCTTGCATTGTGAAAGGCCCTTACTAAATACTTACTTGGCTATATTTCCGGTTTGGATACAGTTATCCGAATGAAAATTCGTAGACATATTTCCTATGTAATTTTCTTAAAACCCTTGGCAGAATTTTCATATTTGGAAACCTCAGAGGGGCTACACACGAACAAATTGAAATTTTACAAATTAACTGTTATTTACTTTTCCTTAGCAAAAGTCAACAGTCTTAATATTTAACGTATATAAGGCCATACTGACCAATCTTTGTGCAAAGTTTCATATCGATCCCTATAACGGTTTAGAAAAACGGAAGTCGAAAAGGAAGTTTAACTTTAAATGCCAAAATAGCTTTTTTACCTTTACTCGTAACTGGAAAATTTTAACTGATATGAGATGTACTCGTTTGGATCTTTGATTTAAATATCCATACGTTAATCTCCGATAGAAACTAAAAAAGTCGACTTTTTTCAAACGTTCGGGACACCCTGTTATCTTATACCTACCAACTTCTAAGGTATATGTGCCAAAGACGGTAACCATTCTACACATTCCTACCAAATTTCATGACAATCGGTTGAGCCGTTCGCGAGTTATTTAGTAAACAGACGGACAGACGGACAGACGGACAGACAAAATCGATTTCATAAGGGTTTTTTGAAAAAAATTTTTTTTTTTAAAAACCCTAAAAAGCTGATGATATGCATTAAAATTTGTCATGTGAAACGACTGATCGGCTTCCACGTTTAACTAGAGACAGTGACACCAATTTGACTGCCCTTGGGCACCATAGAAAGTAAGTCTGGCACTGACCATATACAGGGTGAACATTATAAATCATTTCATGACTTCTGCGTTTAAATTTACCATTTGTAACTTTTCGGCTGTCGGCAATCTTAAACCTTTATCTGCAAAATATTAACGGAATTTATCACCATCCGTCGGAAAGGGATAAATTTGGTGACAAACATTCATCTATTCTGGAGTGAAAGGCTGAACACATTCAGATGCCATTTACGGGTAAAAAAGTGAAAAAGGCGTTCTGAAATACCTTCCCTAAACTTTTTTAACATTTTTTCTTACATTACTTTTGGGAATGACAATTGAAACTGATGGGAACTCTAAATTGTATAATGTTTGGGCTTCAGCAGGATAGAGGCATAACTAGAACCTTTCAAATATGTACTATGTAAGTTAGAACAGTTTTTAATATTGCACGTCTATGACACCCCCACTTGCAAAATTCGGAGTCAGATATATTGCGTAATTATGTGCCCTTCTCGCGTAACTTAACACATTTTTGTCTCGATCATCCCCTTTCCCTAAAGGGTTCTAGCTCGGCATCAAGTGCCAGCCACCCCACTCAACCGAATCGAATTAAAACCTATCGTAGGTATAATTACGTACTAATTATGTGGTAAATTCGTTCAACCTAAAAACAAAGTCCCTTTCCCCTTCGTCCAGAATTAAGGATTCCAATGTTGGGGAGTCATTAACAATATACAGCAAATTCGATTGTATCCAAATGAAGCAAATTGGATAATTAGAAGCTCTTCGTATACATCATAAACGAATTTTGTGCTTATTCCTTTCCCCCCGAATCAAGGATTCAATTTGGCGGTGCCCTAGAGTACACATAACTAGATTAAATTAGAAAGAGGAGCATTACATACTTTTCTCTAATTATGACAAGTTTCAACAGCAAATTGAGCGAAAAATGTCTGGCCTGCTCAGCCTAGAGAATCTTACTAATGCCAATGTTCACTTATATTTTGGAACAGTAAAAGCGTTCAATGATAAAACACAGGCCTGAATTGCATGATGATCTATCTGATTACAAACGCGGATAGCGCACAAAAATGCAAAGACAAAATAGAAAATACATGAAAGCCGTATACTCACCATCGTCCATTAAAATCACGGAATTCACTTCGGGATTATTATTGGAAACGGGATGTTGGGAAATCATATTGAAATCTTCTTCCATCAAAAATGGCGGATTCCATCGTCCTCGCGGCGTTGTTCGTGGCGTTGTGACCGGCGACGAATATAAACTCAAATTCGTTGGACTTATCACGCCCGACATGGTGGATATTGAACTCGTGTATCCCAACAGCTGTTCAACAAAGAAAAAAAAAATGGTAATTGTAACGGTCAAAAGTTGCTGACATAAGCACGAAACTTACCGGCGTTGGTTGCGTATGAAAATGATTGAACGTGCTATAATCCCGGGTTGGATACGGATTACTCGACAATCTCGTCAAAGGCTTTCGACTCACGTCCATACTATGGGCCGGACTTAATGGCGGCGATGCACTTAGATCGGTGCCTCCACCGCCACCACTGGCGGATGATCCCAAACCTTGATTACTACTACTGGCTGACGTAGACGGACTTCCACTTCCCGTACCGCCTGCAGAACTTGAGCCACCAGCCGTCCCGCTACTACTGTGCACCGACGAACTACTATTTACTGCAACTGATTCGCCATCAGTGGCGGAGGAATGTTGATGATGATGGGGTGACGATGCTATCGTGCCCGATGCACCGGACGGCGGTGTTATTGATGACGGTGGCGATCCGACCATTGTTAGATCACCGGTCGAACGAATGATGGCCACCGGTCGGGCCATTGGCGGCAGGGGTGGCGGTGGTAGCATCGTACTGTATTGAGCATATTGACTTTTCGGACTGCGACCGATGTGCTGTACGGGAAATTGTGAAGTTTGTCCACCCTGATCCGACTCCTGGCACACGAATGTCACGAAATCGGAGAGAGTGTCGTGGCCGCCGTTCACCTGATCCGAATATTTGGTATTGTGCGTATGGTGTTGTTGAGAATGTTGATGCTGTTGTTGACCGTCACTGGACGAGCCGGCCGTTACACTGGATGGACCCGACGTCGGACTGTGCTGATAGTACACTGTACTAGGACTGACCGAATGGGATATTAGACCGCTACTACTGTTGTGCTGGAGGAGTACTATTTTTTGGAGATAAGACGACGTGTTTGTAGTGCCTATGCATTGATTCAATTGGAAAGACTGTGTCCTTCACTTACCTTCATTCGTTCGGGATTGACTCACAGCCACTAGACGTGATGTCGGATGTCCGCCAGGCGTGTATCGTTGCAACGACAATGCATCACCGTTATGATTGCCACCCAACTGATCACTCGGTCGCAATATCACCGAAAAACTACTGCCGACATCTGGCGGTGACGAACATGGATCCGGTTTGCAATTGGATTGTGTCCGGACTAGAGGCGACCCCGATACGGAGAGATGCATCGATCGAGGATCGACGAGATCAACTGCGGAAAGTCGTGGATGTGGATGAAAATGAATTGAGTCCTAGGAACAATGTACTTACTGCTATAGCCACTGGAAACAACCATCGATGAACCTATTGATCGATCAGATACGGCCGACACAATTCCCGGTGCAGCGGTCAATGGATAGCTATTGCAATAGTAGGCACCCGATGAATTTTCCATTTTAATGGAATTGGCATTTGCCTGGATCAGGTCATTGGTTTCGTCCAGAATCGATGCTGCAAATATAAAGGATTTATAGTGTAAGGTGACGGCGTTTTTCTTATGTTATTTGGACGTCAATGCTTACTACCTCTAGATAATTTCCAAAGCTCTTTCGAAGAAAATACGCCAGTAGCCAGAATGATGTCATTACAAATCACACCATTGTAGGGATTATGCGTGTAACCTGCGAATAAGAATGAAACTCAAATTACGTCAAAATGAATAAATTTAGCAGTACGGAAGCTTCGCCTATAGTAGTAGTCTGGTTGGTGCGCAAACCTTCAGTTTACAGGGTCGTGGGTTCGAGTCTCAACGTGAACGTTTTCAGTTTATGGTGTTTTTCCAACTCGCGACCCATGTGACGGATTATGATCTCACTCAGATTACGAATACCCGTTTATGGCGATAAATAACACTGTTGAGCGTGTTGTTGATCTCAACACCTGGTGGAGCTTTGCCCTCCTCGAATCTTGAAGCAGCTTGCCAATATTCCTCGTCTGTTGTAGGCTGAAATGTGAACCATCTGCTCTGGTGAACCTTTCCCCACGGTCATCAGCTCATGTTGAGAGAACAGTACCAAGCCAATATTTTTGGAGGAGCGTCGTCCACTTTAATTGTGCCGCTTTTTGCCCAATCGTCATCACCACTACTGTTGCGAAAAACGGCTCTATGTTCAAGCCGTGGTTCGCAGCAATGTTTGTTACAGAAGGTGAATATCGTCGTAGGATGCGCCCACTATCGAGACTGCTCCTACAGCTCTCGCGTGGGATAGATCCTTGAGTGGCCGCTGGAATTAGGAGGCAACTCGATAGTTGGCCATCTACGCTCGCAGTGTTTACCGTCTCTGGTAGCTATATCCGACTTTAGGCTGTCGAATTTAATTTTAAATCGAAACGAATTGTTTCACAAAAGAGCGAAGAAATCAGCGTCTTAGGCTTCATGCACACGACGCGAAAACGGCTCGCAAGCTCGACACATCGAAATGCATTGGCTCTTATGGGAAGCTCATGACGAGCAACAGCAAGCGAGAGCCGTGTTTCGACTATGCACGGCTCTCGCTTGCTGTCGCTCATCATGAGCTTCCCATAAGAGCCAATGCATTTCGATGTGTCGAGCTTGCGTTTTCGCGTCGTGTGCATGAAGCCTAAGTGCTTACGTCAATGTGCCGCAATTGAAGAGCGGTGGAACCGAAGGGCAGCTTCCGGATCTGCTACAATAGGTCAAGCACAGGTCCACGAGCTGGATTATTGTGGAGGGGATGCTAGTGCTGGTGTTGAGGATTTCCATTTAGCAAGGACAACAACGCTTCCTGCCACACCGACAGCCGGTAACAACTACAGATGTTGTTGGAACTGCAATGACGTGGGACATAGCTGTGAAGATTGTTCTTTGGATGTGTTCTGCTTCGGGTGCGGTTTGACAGGGACCGTTAATCTCAATCGTTCACGCTGTAGTGGATGGGGAAACTAGAGAGAGAAAACCCCCCCCCCTCAACCAGCAGTCGAAACTGTGACGAACGACTGCTTCAAACATAAATAGGTTACATCGAACCTGGAGATGCTTTTGCGTCAGACGCCTCCTGAAGCAGGCATGTGTTGCCTCAATTGTATCTTCAGACCCAGATAATCGGCCTTATGCTGAGGTTATGATACAAGGTCGGAAAATCAAAGGCCTGTTGGACATTGGTGCCAGCGTAAGTGTCCTGGGTATCGGTGCTTTGGACCTAATAAATGATATTATGCTGAGTCACCGGTGTCTCAACCACTACACCAAATTTGTGTGGCTTAAGGCCATACCCAAAGCTACTGCTGAAGTGGTCGTGAACTACCTTCAAGAAGAAATCTTTTTGACCTATGGAGTACCAGAGTTCCTTCATTTCTGCGTCCACCTCGCCATTAGGAGTACCGGAGCACGGTGGCCATAATCTCCCTCCCTTGCGGGACGACAATGTTTATCCGGGCTTAAGGCGGGAATGGGGCCTTCCGCCGGAATGCCTCCCTTTGGAACCCCACCTTAGGATACGATTCTAGCTGGTCGGCTTGACTAACACCACAAACCCCCTCGAGACCAACGCCAAGATGAGTAGGGACCATGGTCCCTTGGGCATGCCCATCCCCGAGGTACACTTCGCTAAAGATTCCTCAATAGCAGGTGTGATCTTCCTTTGGCCCCCTTTCGGTTACACGTAACAAATTCGGATTGCCAGCCGCAGGATCGTTTTCACTACTCGTCTGCTTAAAGCAGACTCGTAGCGCTAACCGTTCACTTGAAAGTGGCCCCATCCGCTTACTAGGCATCAATTTGACTCAGGCCGAGTGGTCATTAATCCAGAAACTAGCTAGTATACCTAGCATTGGCCATTCTCGCATTGGCGCATTGGCCATTCTCCCTAACTAGCCCCTTCGTGGCTTGGGTTATGCGAAGCCGCCAGTTTCGAGACGAAAAACGTACGCTTATGATGGGTTCCTCCCCTACGAGGAAACGCTGCGTCTTGTGGGCTTGTATGACTGACTTTCCGAAGGAATAGGAAAAAAGTCAGCCGTGCAGTGCCACCCTACATGTTTAGGGAGCTCGGGAGCGTCAACGCCCGAAGGTCTTTGTACAGATCCACGCCATGGCGTATCAACCATACCAGAGGCCTCCCTGCGCTGTTCAGGTCCGTGGTGGCGCAACTCACCAAAGGTCAGTGTCACTAGGACACCGACTCTGTTGCGGGATCCTTCATTTGGACATTCATCCTGCGTCTACCTCGCATTCGTCATTAGAAGTACCTGAGCCTAATGACCATAACTCCTTCCCTTGCGGGACGACGAGATTTATCCGACTAATAGCCGGAAGGGTGTTCTCCGCCGGGATGCCTCCCTTTGGAACCCTACCTTGGGATGCGACTCTAGCTGGCCGACTTGTCTAACAACCACAACCCCCTCGAGTCCAACGCCTAGATGGGTAGGAACCATGGTCCCTTGGGCACGCCCATCCCCGAGGTACACTATTCGCTAAAGATTTCTCTATAGCAGGTGTGATCCTCCCTTGGCCCCCTTTCGGAAGACCTAACGAATTCGGCATGCCTCCGCAGGATCGTTAAACCTGTTTACTACTCGTCGGCTTAAAGCAGACTCGTAGCGCTACCCTTCACATTGGGGCGGCCCCCATCCGTTTACTAAGCAGCAATTTGATTCGGGCCGTGTGGTCATCAATCCACAAACTAGCTAGGTATAGGCGCAAAGGCCATTCTCCCTAACTAGCCCCTTCGAGGCTTGGGTTATGCGAAGCCGCCAGCTCCGAGACTGGACACGTACGCTTGTAATATGTTTCTCCCTTACGAGGAAGCACTGCGTCGTGTAAGCTGGTATGGCTGACTTTTCGAAGGAATAGGGAAAAAGTCAGCCATGCTGTGTCACCCATACATGACTAGGGAGCTCGGGAACGTCATCGCCCGACGGTCTTTGTACAGATCCACGCCATGGCGTATCAACCATACCAGGGGCTTCCCTGCGCTGCTCAGGTAAGTGGTGGTGCAACTCACCAAAGGTCACTATCACAAGTACACCGACCCCCTTGCGGGATCCTTCATTTAGATCATTTGAAACAGTTAATCTCTGGTACATTCGAAGGATTTTTAAAGGAGTATGGCGTGCATTACGTAGGTATTCACTACTTTTTATTCTCCGCAATCGAATGCTTCGGAGCAAACGAACCAGTTCATGCCGTACTTCGATCTGATCATCGGAACTGGGAGGAAAATCTGAGTGAATTGTGCAGCGAATTTCGCAAGGTGGTGTATGATTCAACCGTCTTTCCGCCTCATTTTCTAATGTTCGGATACCATCGTATTCAGAATGGTGAAGATTACGCACTCCTGAAGCAACTGGATGCACTTGAGGACGGAGAGTTGAATCTTCAATCCAGTAGGCGACAGATTGCACGTGGCACATACAGTATTTGAGTGAAATAAAAGCTGGCCGAAGTCTACGGCCGAGTGGCGTAAAGTTATATTGTTCGCAACCGACCAGAGGTTTTTAATCCGCGTCAAAGCGTTTTCGTCTTGAACCAGGCTCTTAGTCTTTAACTTTTAACAAAGTTTATCAGTATAACGGTCCGTCGTAGGATCGGTCAAGTGGCATACGAACTGGAGGACGAGGATGGAAAACTTATTAGGGTCTTCCAGGGCAACGGCATACGCTCTTGACCATCTAAAAAGGTATTATTCCTTCTGGCCCGGCTTTTAAGACACTTATACGCGATTCCCCTAGGCATATCTACATCATTCCGAAAAATAAAATTCAGTTCGTTAAAAATCCCGCTTTATACACAAAATCCCGCTTTACATTACTCCAACCATTACTCAATCCCGCCATTATATACAGAGTAAGGCTACGATATCCCGCCCATCATATTCCCGTTTTTCATAATCCCGACGTTCATTATCCCGCCATTTCAATTCCCCGCCAGCTAAAAGTCCGGCACAATTGAAATCCCGTCTAATCAAAATTCTGCCAATTCAATATCCCGTCATTTCGATAACGCGCCATTTCCAAAATACCGTTTTTCAATATCCCGTCTTAGAAAGTATCGCGCACGGGATACCTACATAATCCCGAAAAACAAAATCCCGCCTGGTTCATAATCTCGTTTTACATTACCCCCACTAAATCCCGCCACTTAAAAATCCCGCCCACTAAAAACCCGGCGCCGTTTTAAAATCCCACTAGTGGATAGTGAAATAATCACGACAAAAATTATTTTCATTGTTTAAAAAAAAATCAAATTTTAACGGTAAAAATGGTGGCGCATGATTTTTGAAAGAATTCTTACCTTCTATGACGGGATATTAAAAAGCGAGATACTGAAAAGCGGCATTTTGAATTAGCGGGTTATTGAAATGGCGGGATATTAAGTTTAGGCGGGATTTCAAACTGGCGGAATATTGAAATGAATGCCGGGATTTTGAAAAACAGTAATATGATCAGATATCTTAGCCCACCCATTCCCCACGGGGTTCATGTCCGTGGGGTTGGGTACGATATCCCGCCCATCATATTCCCGTTTTTTAAAATCCCGACATTCAATATCCCGCCATTTCAAAATCCCGCCAATTAAAAATCCCGCTCAATTAGAATCCCGTCTATTCAAAATCCCGCCAATCCAAAATCCCGCCATTTCAATAACCCGCTTATTCAAAATCCCGCTTTTCAATATATTGGAAAGCGGGAAAGCCAGGAAAACCATGGTACCCGCCTAAGTTCTGGAGTATTGCTGACACAGTTGCAGCAAATTTTCCAAGAACTCAAAATATTGTTGAGGCTTGGCACAGACGATTTAACTTTATCACAAGGAAAAGCCATATCGGTCTGTACCGGCTGGTGGAATTACTAGGTGAAGAATTGCTCCTAGCTAAAAACCAAGTTGAGCCGTCCCGATCCGAAGGTCGCATCCAAAAGGTTTGAGATGGCGGGATTCTGATATGGTGGGATTTTGGAATGGCGGGATTTTGATATGGCGGGATCTTGTAATGTCGGGATAAAGTAAAGCGGGATTTTTTGGAATAAGCGGGATTATGAACGGGCGAGATCTTGTTTTTCGGGATTATGAAGGTATCCCATGTCCCATGTCCCATGTCCCGTGTCGTCGCAGAGTTTTCTCGGGTAGGCTACGATATCCCGCCCATCATACCCGTTTTTCAAAATCCCGACATTTATTATTCCGCCATTTCAATTTCCCGCCAGTTTAAAATCCCGCTCAATTGAAATCCCGTCTTATCAAAATCCCGCCAATTTAATATCCCGCCATTTCAATAACCCGCTAATTCAGAATACCGCTTTTTAATTTCCCGTCATAGAAGGGAATAATTAGAATCATTACCTTCTATGACGGGATATTAAATAGCGCCACCACATTTACCATTAAAACGAATGGTTCCATCGCATGGGGATACTTAATTCTCGGAGACCCACGAATCGCGTGACTTAATTTGAAAAATAGCTGGTGTGGTCTTTCGGTAGTCGAGACTTAAGTATTCCCTGTATAAGCGTCTTTTTCTGTAGGGGCTAAATTGTCATCTTTATCAAATATTCCGACGGATTTATGTTAAAAGAAAGTATCGCATTAACTGTTGGTAATTACATTACTCAATCAATAGTTAGATTTTTTGGTTAGCAATGAAAATAATTTTTGGCAGTTTTTGGCGGGATTATTTCACTATCCACTGGCGGGATTATAAAACGGTGGGATTTTTAGCGGGCGGGATTTTAAAGTGGCGGGATTTTGTAATGACGGGATTTTATAATGGCGGGATTTTAAAGTGGCGGAATTTATTAATGTCGGGATTATGTTAAAAGGGATTTTTTGTAAAAAGCGGGATTATAAACGGGCGGGATTTAGTTTTTCGGGATTATGTAGGTATTCCAGTTTTCTGAAACAATTTTGCGGGTTTGCTGCGATATCCCGCCCTTTCTATTCCCGTTTTACAAAATCCAGACGTTTATTAATCCGCTATCGAAATCCCGTCTAATCAAAATCCCGCCAACTTAATATCCCGCCATTTCAATAACCCGCTAATTCAAAATACTAGTTGACTTGAATGTCTTCGTCCTCGGCAAGGATGCGGCGCAAGTCATCATCAGCTGGCTTGTGAACTGCACTGACCTGTTGGATCACTGTGAAGGACTTTGTTGCAGAGTGCCTAGTCAAATCTCTTTGCACACCATCCAATTGTCCGTGCTTGGATCTTTGATTGGTAATTTTTCTGCGGCGGCTTTAAATAGTTAAAGCCACTGTCGCGGACACGAATTTTGATGGAATTTGGATTTTTGTTTGGAGACACACCTCCAAATTATGTTTTTCGAATGTTTCCCCTAAAATTTTCCCTAGGAGGTACACAAACCTCTATTCTTAGGGGTTTTCCCCTAAATTGGCAATACTGCTGTCCGTTCTAAGTCAAAAAGCTAATTCGGCGCCCAATTTTTGCGGTAAAAGAGGGAGGAAATTTTGATAAAAGAGTGAGCTGATGGGATTTACTAAATATTCCAATTACCTTTGTGCTTTCGATCCTCGTCTTTTTTGTGGTTATACGCCAACGGTGGACTAATCGTATCTACAAAAAAAAAAAAAAAAGAAAAATTTCTTATTATCTTCCGTTTGAATTTTCAATTAATTTTTGTTTGTTTATTTGTTTGTTTGTTTGTTTGTTCGTCTCCTTACCGTGTGTATTGATGAAATTCGCCAAATATAAATCCAATTCACGAACCGAAACATTTATATGATACGGATTTACACACAATCCGGGATTTGTACAATCAGGATTCTTCTCCAAACGTTCGCCGTCCGTACTCTCTAACGGTATTGCCTTAAATAATATCACCATAACCAAATCCAAACGCCACACCTTATCCGCCTGACGCAAACAATCAATACGACGCATTTTGCCTTTTTGATCGGGATTCGATAGGACGCATAACGATTGTCGTTTGCCCGTTATGCTTTGTACAAAATCTTCGCGACATTCTTGATTAATGTCTTTGCGCAATTTACCTAGTAGGCGTGACGCCCATTTTTGTTTCACCTCCGCCTTTTCGTTCTAGGAGCGCGGCGTGCGCAGAATGGGCATTTGAAAAGAACAATTAAAACAAGAAAGAAAGATAAATTTATATAACGAGTATGAATTCAGTTGAAAATTCAGTTGAATGTGAGTACTAGTGATGGGCATTTTGTCTTTTTTTTCTGAGTTGGCTCATATAGGAAAAAAAATCGACCGAAAAGTGGGGAAGTTAGGAGAGGCATTTTTTTTTTTTTTGAAATAATATAAAACTCCCTGAATTTGCTTACCTGTAATTCATCCTTGCAATGTCTTTCCTCTTCCAATGACATACGTTTCTCATGCTTTTTGTAATATTTTCGTTTTGCCGCCTGTAAATTGAACCATGTGTACGAGAATGATTTGACGAATGGCAGTAACGCCTCAATGAACGGATGAAATTCATCCTATTTATTCAGTTTTTCAGATTTAATTTAATTTGTTGTTGTTGTTGTTGTTGTGTCATTTTTTTGGGAAAAACGGTGCATTACATAAATGTTCATAGAGAGAATATTGTGAATGTTGTTGTTGTTGATGTTGTTATTGAAGAGTCAAAGGAAGAATATTGGATGAAGAAGATTTTTGTGAATCCGGAAAATACATATTTATGTTGTTGTTGTTTTCATAGTTGTATTCGAGAGTTGTTGTTGTTCATCGTGAAAATTGAAATTTGATTTTTAGATTGTTTCAGAGCGCATTCATAAAATAATTATTATTGTGTGTATAAGAATCAAGAAAATAGTTTTGTAATTACATATACATATAAATAGAGAAATTTAACGAAATAATAATAATGTGAACATACAATTTTGTTTTTTTTTGTTTTCAATTTCATTGGCATTGGCAAAATATAAAATACATCGAGATACATTTATATTTGATAGAGTAATATTGTAGACGAAAAAACAAGGATACACATCGAACAAACACAGATAAAATTTTTTTAGGAAGATTGATATTGAAATATTTTAAATACACGTGAATGCAAAAAAAAATTAAGAGAATTTATATTTTATTTTTATTATATTTTGTATTTATTTATGAAAAACACGTTTTAAGTTGAGTTTTTTTTTTTTTGCAAATTTTACACATCCATCCAGAGCAATTCACCAACAAACATGAAAATAAAAGAAAAGAAGAGAAAAAAATCCGAAATCAAAAAACAAAATCTTTGTTTGTATAGGTATTAGGATAATATCTTATTTTTAATGTTGTATATTATGTAGAAAATTAATCATTGGGAAGCTATGTTTCTTATTCTATATGTGCGTGTTGAGAACCTATGTCACTTGGGTCATTTTGTAATTGTTCTTTTAAATGCATAGTGCGAGTTCAATTCTGAACTGATATACAGAGTGGCTCATGAAACTATTTACGACTTGAACTAATCATAACTTTTTTTTAAGTTTGAGGTAATAAACTAGACATTTAAGGGATTCGTTGCCAATGTTTCATCGTTTCTCCGATACCAGTTGAGCTATGGGCTTTAATAAAATTCTCGCAATTTCAAGCGTAATCACAAGCTAACTAATAATATTATAGCTTTTTTCATTGTCTGTAATCCTCTTAATATTTTCGACTTTAATCAAGATCCTTCTGTGACTTGACTCATGTCATTAAGGTGCAAGCAAAGGCGTCATTTTTGTGTGTATTCATCAACAGAAGCAAACAGTCTAGAACCAAAGGCCACTTTGGAATCAGTACGAAGCAACCACCCTAGGGTTGCTTAAAGAATTTTTATACCCGTTGTCGCCGAGGTGATATTAAACCACGACTATGGAGTAAAGAAGAACATGTCTGTGTAGAAAATATACGCATATAGTACTCAAAACCGGTGGTTTACTTCGATCGCTGAGCGATGATCCCATGATTCATCTCTACGAATACAAACCGTAAACGCTTACCTACATGCAAACGCGCCCCGACACGAGATTACCAACACCAGAAATTCGAGTCGCCATCTTACGAGCCGTCGCGTCGGCAGGAGTCGAGAGGGAGACACCGACCAATCAACAACCAAAAAGACACTTTGAAAAATAAAATCAATTCGGATTTTACAAGTGTCTCGTCTTTCTTTCGGCCGGCCAAGGGGCCGACACCCGTCACTATGTGAAAGGGTATATTAACTTTGTCATGAAGCTTGCAACGCACAGAAGCAAGCATCTCCGGCTATATACAGTATATTATTGATCAGTGTGACGAGAGAAATCGATTGAGCGATGTCCGTCTGTCTGTCTGTCTGTCCGTATGTTGCAACGCAAACTAGTCCCTCAGTTTTGAAGCTATCGGGCTGAAATTTTGTATACGCTGTATATATGTCGGAACGAATGGAATCGGGCAATGAGGTCATGGGGCTGTCACACAAACCAACCCCTTAGAATTAGGTTCTTCTAAGAAAAACTTTTCTTTTTATGTACCAATCTCAACCAAACTTCACCCCGATGTGTTACTAGTAAAGCCTCAAAACGTTTCTAGGAACGGATGGAATCGGAACATTACATCATAGGGCTACCATACAAACCAACCACTGAAAATTAGGTTCTGCTAACAAAAACTTTTTCCTATCGAATCCGACCTTAACCAAACTTTACCCAAATGTGTTTCTAGCAAAGCTTCAAAACATATTTACGAACGGATGAAATCGGAACACTATCATACAAACAAACCCCTGGAAATTAGGTTCTTCCAAGAAAAACTTTTTTCTTTATGATCCAATCTTCACCAAACTTCACCCAAATGTGTTCCTAGTAAAGCCTTAAAACATATCTAGGAATAGATGGAATCAGAACATTATGAAATAGGGCTGTTATACAAACCAACCCCC
This sequence comes from Microchrysa polita, assembly GCA_949715475.1. NCBI lineage: Eukaryota > Metazoa > Arthropoda > Insecta > Diptera > Stratiomyidae > Microchrysa > Microchrysa polita. The sequence continues at coordinate 9,577,727 of OX454422.1, read as the reverse complement.
AAATATATGGTTCATGTAAAAGAAACTTTTTTCTTTTTGAATTTTAACCAAAATTCACCCAGTTCATCCTGGACTTGCCTCAACGCATCTAAGAACATATGGAATCGGAACACGTCATAAGGCCAGTGGCGTAGATAGGGGGGGATCAAACCATGTCTACAACAACACTACAGCACATGGCCTCCATTGCGATTCTATGGTTCATTTACTTGTGCACATTGGATCTATATGGCCAGGACCGGATTTTCCACATGGTTAACCGGGGCAACTGCCAGAAGCGGCAAATTTTTGAACCATCCGTTTGTTTTTTAACGCTGAGGAAGATGCATTTTGATCACTCAAGGAGCAATTGGCATGATAAAATTTAATTTCTTCCCTTTAATATATGTACTCTAGCTAGGTGTACATACTCGTCTCAATCCATTATTTTGATAGGATCCAGTTAGGGCAGAGCACTAGTTTAAAAATTTCAGACAAAGGCTGAAACAGCTTTTAGTTTTTCTTTTATAACGAGATTTGCCGTAATTGCTTTGTCATACCTAATTATGTACCCATTTCCTATTTTAACTTGAATAAACAATTTAATAAAGTTTTTTGGAAGACTAGACTAGATTGATCGAGCATCGAGTAATTGGCTTGGCAACCCTAGTACTCGTAACAGTGAACATTCTTTTTTATCGCAAGCTGATTAATAATTTAGCTATCTCCCAATTTAAGTTGGCTGGGAAGCAACTTGGAACTAGCCAGGACTTGGTTTGAGAAGTCATTCGAAATTAGAAATGCTGCGTTGACTAACAATTTTTTCAGGAACTTGTGTGCATCGTGTGAAAAGATTTAACAAAAAAATTCTAAATTGTTAAGTTTAAACTTTCGTATTTGTTGAGAGACAAATTGAAAAATCAAACGTTAAAAAATCGTTTATACTAATTAAAATTATCAAAACTACACTTTCTACATAGGCGCAGAATGAGTGCTAAATAAATTCAATGGGTGCTTGCATTTTTGAGTTTTTTCAACATTTTATCTTTTTCAGCAAAAACGAAATAAAAATCTCTCGAAGTCGGGTTAATTGCACTATAAAACGGAAACCGCCAAAATGATATTAAATTATTTGGAAGCCCCAAATGAAGGTCAAGTGTTACCTTACAAAATCCACTGTAAGTTTTCGTAAAATTTAGGTTTCTGACGAAGAACAAAATGGAGGAAACTGCTAGCCTATTAAAATATCAATTTTTTGTTTGTTGGGGTAATATAATTCGTTCATGATTTCCCAAACGATTGACAATGAAAAACAACATCAGAAATTACTACTAATTCCAAGCTTACTGCACAGGAGCACCGCGCCGTACAAGCTAATCCGGCCCTGTGTATGGCAGCACATGCAAGCCTTTTTGAAATAAGGCGTGAACACTCGTTGAAGAGTTCTTTTCTGACTTTATGTTCAGTTCCGTTCTGTTCGGTTTTAAAAAGTCTATTCCCAAGAAGCGTTTATGCGAATGGACAGAAATTGCTGCTAAACTTCCAATTGTTTAGCATCCCAAATTGTTTGAGTTTGTTATAATTCTTTTCTGAAAAGTTAAAATTAGATAAATGTATATTATTAAATTTGTCACGAAGAACTACTACTAAGTTAATCAGGGCAAACTAGATTTTATATAAAAAACAAAATTGTAGAAGATCTCACAGTGGTTTCGCGAAGATATCCAAAAATAGGAGCAATGTAGAATGGAAAGCAAACGGTCCATTCAAGAAAATGTTTGTAAGTTTTAAAATTCCAAAGCTTAGTCTGCTACACTGTACCGGAAATCAACTTAACTGGAAAGTATTTGACCAGCATCAGAGACTCGACCGATTTTCTTTTACAACTTTCTACTACCTATATGAAATGGAAGAGGAAGTAGTGTGTACCAGAAAATAAAGCATGTCCACATTGTTTGTGACGAGGCTTTTGAGATTTAAATTAAGGCGAAAATAAATTAAATTTGTGTTAATCAAAATTTTTCTTTGATAATTAAACAAACATTCAACAGTACAAATTTTAAGTTCTACTCACATATTTGGTATACTTTTCAACAGCGCCCGCTCTAGCGCTAACGCCACCCCGGGCAAGTGGACAATTTACCGCCCCTGTATTATACAAGGGTATTTATGTCGTTAATTTTGTAGAAGCGATTCAATGGACTTTTCCCGCTCTTGGTCGTTGTGATAGCGGGTAGCTCTGAAACGATTTACATTTTAGCATTTTTATAAAGACGCAAAAATTCCTGGTCACTGGTGGGTCGAGCCAATGCTTCAGTAATTCAGATAATAGAATCGCTACCCACTGAGCTACCGAAGGCTCAGCTAGTAAATATACATATAGTACCAACATGCTCCACTTTCATTCAGACTCTTGAGAGAAATTCAACACTGTTCCGGTTTTTATAGGGAGTTCGTTTGGAATTAAAAATTTTGCACTTTTGAATTATCTGAACGATGTATTTTTCACCATGATCAATTTAAGATACAGTTGGCACACGAGAACCAGGCGGCTTTGAAAATGACGTAAGAGATCGAAAATTAATCCGAAAATATTGTTTCCACTAAAACGCTGCTCCGGAAAATTTTGCGCCAAAGAATGGTGTTCCTAATTTAGAGTAGAATGGTGGTTATTTTAGAGTAGTTTTTGATAACTGCACAGCAGATAAACTTCAATTAGCTGGATTTTCACGGACGAATTTCCGAATGGTTTGCACATTCGCTGTTTCTTTTCATAAATGCGGAGAATTCTAAGAGAATAAAATCATAACTAGTTAAATCGGGGAAATCTATAGCCGAATCCCGGTATTATCATTAAGGAACAAATTAGGTAATATGCGGATCTCGCTAAAACCTAATCGAAATATGTCCTCTCAAAAGTGGCGCAACCACGAAAAGGGCCAAGGAGGCTAAAGCCCCTCCCATAAATTGGGAAAGAAAAAATTGCAAAACGAGAGATGAAGCAATGTACTTCGTTGCAAATTAAAAAAAAACGATGTTTTTCGCCATTTTTTATGGTCTGTACAGGTTGGAACATCCATATCAAAACATCTTTGTGCAAAAAATAAGGCATATTAGTCTGATAACGGGTGATAAACACGGCTGATAACGCCAACGATCCTTAGACAAATTTACATAATTAATCGTTGCGGCGGAGTGCGGTGTCATTGTTTCTGCGCCGGTAAAATGAATCAGTAACATGTTATTGCTTTAAAATGTGAAGCTACGAAAATGTTTACATCGTGTAAAGCGTGAATGCAACGGCACTTTGAAACGCTACTGTATACCGCTATGAAAAATATGTAGTACCATCCCCCTTCCTTGCGGAAGCAATATCAAATACCCTGTAATATGTAGAACAAAATTCTGGTTGCGCCACTACCTCTTAATGTCAGAGGAATCAATGCAATTGCAACTAAAGGTATGTACTGAGTTCACCGAGCGAAAAACTTGCATATATATCTCCCGTGAAAACGCTGCCGTGGAGACTTGCTTTTTATTCACTCAATGTAAGATTAATCTTCACTCGCGTTCTGATTGATTGTCGATGACATCTTTTCATTGTGAAATAAAGTGCAACTGCATTATTTTCGCTGGCGAAATGTCAAAGACCGGTGTGGAGACTTTCATGTGACTTGAGTACCACCAAGCGAATTCGATTTCACGATCATCAAAATTTTGAGAGTATTTGCATGGATTTCACGTGAACTGACGATGTTAGTACTTACTTTGAGAACGAAAATAATGCAGTTGCACTTTATTTCACAGTGAAAAGATGTCATCGACAATCAATCAAAGCGCGAGTGAACATTTATCTTACATTGAGTGAATAGAAAGCAAGTCTCCACGGCACCGTTTTCACGGGAGACATATAAAGAGGTTTTTCGCTCGGTGAACTCAGTACATACCTTTAAGGTAAAACCGGTGTGGAGACTTTCATGTGAAGTGAGTACTACCAAGCGAATTCGATTTCAGGATCATCCAAATTTTGACAGTATTTGCATGGATTTCACGTGAACTGACGATGTTAGTACCTACTCTAACTGAAGGAACTTGCGAAGTGTGGACGAATTTAATTTTAATTAATGCGCAAAGTGGGTGGAAGCTATCGAAAACGATTCCAAAAAATTAGTGATGGAAAATGCATCAAATTTCTCAGAGGAGTGTTTTTTACCGCTTTTATGTGCTCAGTGCTATGCGATTTCTTATCTCATTTCCTATCAATTTCTTCAGGGGCTCAATATTTATTGAGTGTACGTGCGCTCCTGTGATACAACAAGCTAAACATCAGTAGACTTCAGCTTCCGGAAATCATCCCTTCACTAAAGAAAGAATTAGGGATCATGCAACGAGATACACTTAGAATCCTTGATTCTGGTGAAAGGAATTAAGGAACGAAAGGAATTGAAAAATTAGTGCATAACTCGTCAATGCTTTTCGAAGAAGAATTAAATTAGCACATTACTGAGCATTTCAGGATTCTAGTTGCACCACCTCGTCAAATCAAAGCATCACAAGGACTTTAAGCTACAACTTTCAAAATTGAGTTAATGAAACAGTTGATAAATAAAAAACAATTAATTGATGTGTTTCTTTACCTAAAAAACACTAACTGCCGTCTCTTAGCAAAAAATGTAAAATACTTTTTTGTTACTTGATCTGTAATTCCTATGGTTTCCTTTCGACTAAATGCATGTTAATATTAAATTATTTGTCCTTTCGTCTTTTGGCAATTTTTATTTTATTCCAGCGCTAGCCAAAAAGCCGCCCCAAAAATTTGGCGCCCCGGGCGACCGACCGGCTTGCCCCCCCCTTAGAGCGGGCGCTGCTTTTCAAACAGTTGGCTAATAACTAGGGTCTGGAAATTTATAGCAAATATACAGGGTGTCCGGAAACTGCCGCAAAAACGCACCGGATTGTAATTCCTCGTGTGATTTCCAGCAAAAAAGTTGTACCGAACATACCCCCTCAGCTTAACCCTTTAGCTGCCACAGGCATTTAAAGATTTTTGAAAAAATCATTTTCTTTCACGACTTAGAGCCTAATATCTCCAAAGCTAGACCAGCAAGAATAGTGAAATAGAATGATCATTAAAGCCAACAAATTTACCTATACAATAAAATTAACTGCACTAAAATCGGATAAGAGGTTTGGTTTTTACACAGCTTCCAAGTCAAATTTGCGTAATTTGAATCAAAAACAATCTTTCTTCCATCCCAATTTTCTCCAACTTCTGCCAAGGTGAAGTGCTTGTACGATTGTTTTAAAAATTGACGCATAGTCTAACAATCATATCTTTCTTACATCATTTTAATCTAGCTCCATTACTTCTTGCAGTTTTTATACGTTAAGTGTAGAAAACTAGGGTAAATTTTAGCTCGAATTCAATACAATTCAATTCACACTGCCCCTAAAGATCTGCAATTGGGAAAATCTATTCAAAGTATGTCGAAATCGAGCCAAAATTAACCCTAGTTTTTTGCACTTAAGGCATTAAAACTGTTAGAAATAACGAAGCTAGAATAAAATGATGTGAGATGGAAACGATCACTAGACTATTCGCCAATTTTTGAAAGAATCGTACAAGCACCTCACCTTGGCAGAAGTTGGAGAAAATTGCGATTGAAAAAAATATTGTTTTTGGGTCAAATCACGCAAATTTGACTTTGAAGCTCTGTAAAAACCAAACCTCTTATCCGATTTTAGTGTGGTTAGTTTTATTATATAGGTACATTTGTTGGCTAGAATAATCATTTTATTGGTCCAGCTTTAGAGATATTAGGCTTTAAGTCGTCCAAGAAAATGATTTTTTCAAAAATCTTTAAATGCCCGTGGCATCTAAAGGGTTAAGCTGAGGCGGTATGTTCCGGTGCGTTTATGCGGCAGTTTCCGGACACTCTGTATTTAGCAGCAGGGAATTATATTTTAATCCCTGTTCTCATGTGTTCCGGCCAGAAAAGCGCAGATGCTAGGTGTTCCGTGACTCCGGAAAGTTTGGGAACCAGTGATCTAACCCAATATAAAGCTCTATTACTCCAATGACATTAGCGAACATTTTTACGAAAATTGGAATACTGTGTATACCTCACCGTAGTAAAACGGCCAAAATTATCGATGCAATATTTTCAGGACTCAGTTTTGTTTTGTACGACAAAATTGCTATCTATTTTGCACCAAAATTTGCTAACTGCTAATTTGAAGTGTATAAATACAGAAATCGTTATTCTGAAATGCAACATTTAATGACCGTAGAAGTACATATAAGTAATCTTGCAAAATGACACCCACCCCCCTATTTTCCGAAAAGCTGTCTACGCTACTGCGAAGAAGAAGCTTAAGTTTCATTCAAATGTGACGGGTATTCGAATTTCGGCCGCGCCCGAAATTAGCCTCGGTCTCGTTTGTCTTTATATGGTTCAACGAAACTCTATTTCGCATATGTGTAAATTTCCCTTACCTAAACATTAGAGCATTACAGATAACAGTCAAGAAATATGGAAAGTATGCTTGGGCTCGCGTAGACTTCACTCTTACAGGGTATTTTCCCTGTTACATCAAATTTTGAAGACTTACGAAATGTGCCAAAGTTTCCATTATGAAATACTATCCCCATCAGGGCCGGATTTAGCATGTACAGTATGGCGCGCCTGGGCTATAGCCGCCCTCCGCCACTGGTTAATTATGGAAGTACATAGTAGCATGTAGTATGCACAGGGAAAGTAAAATGCTGGCGACCGCATGTGATATGAAAATTTCAGTCAGGGGGCGTGGATAGCCAACGAAATTTTTTCAAAAATCATTTAAATTCTAATGATGACTTGAAAACTAAAACGATATACATACTCTCATTACAATCAATTGAACATTGTGAATGGGTTCAAAATGTTTTCCAAATAACTCGTTCATTTCTGAGGTTGCTTTTGAATTGTCGATCGTTTCGGAAACCATGAATGAATTACCCCAAGAAATAGAATTTGCTAGTTTACTATTTCCTACATTCTATTGTTCGTAAGAAACTTCAATTTTACGAGAGCTTATGCGGATTTTTGAAGGTGACACTTTGACTTTTTTTTGCGGTTCCCACTGTATAATGCAATTAATCCGTTTTTTTTTTTTTGTTTTTTGTTGAGAAATATATGTTTAAAAAAAATCTAAAATGCAAGCACCCAATTTATTTAGCTTTAATTGGACCTGTCCAGATTTTTGCAATTTTCCTATGCTTCATCCTTTTGACAATTGAAACTTGGCATGTCTGCGCTGTTGAAAAGAATTCAATCCAATCTAGACAGTGATTACCGATGATGTTTAATATGTCAAAATCGATGAGGAATGGATGAAAATTTGTAACTCACTCGTGACTTTCCAAAGTATCGACATGACCAGAAATTTTGTTCCAACCTGGGGGTATTAAGAGGCAAGTAGTGGTTAAATCGAGAGCTCGCGGCCAGAAGTTCCTTGAGTTATACACCCAACAGCTTTTCTAGGCTTCCTATCTAAAAATAGACACTGAAGTATATGCCCTTGTTTAAAGTGTAGTCAATGCGTTACGAAGATGCTTTCTACTCCTAGCCTACCACCACCAGTATGTCATTGACAATGATTGGTTCTAGCTCGTTTTAAATGTCGAAGGCTGAGTCACATCACAATTTGAGGTGAGGGTGCAATTGGGCACCCTGTGGATTGAGACGAGTACACTTAGCTAGAGTAAATTGAAGTGAAGAAATTGAATGTTATTATGTGTGTTGCTCCTTAAGTTTTCAAAATGAATTTTCCTTCGAATTTAAAACCATCGAAATGGTGCAAAAATTTGCCGCCCCGGAAAGTTACCCTGGTTGCTCATATGGGAAATCCGGCTCAGACTATCCCAATCTCGGGGCCATCTGATTTTTACGTTTTTATACCCTTCGCTCATAGAGTGAAAGGGTATATTGTTTTTGTTACGCCGATATTATGTAACACCTCAAAGGAGCCACCGGAGGTATGGCAAAGTATATATATAAATGATCAGGGTCGGTCCCTGAATCGAATAAGCCATGTCTGTCTGTCTGTCTGTCTGTCTGTCTGTCTGTCCGTGTGTCTGTCTGTTAGCACGATAACTCCCGAAATAATGAAGCTAGCGGTTTGAAATTTTGGTCGAATGTTTGTTTTGCTAAAATCTTGGACGGTATTGAAAATGGGCCAAATCGGACCACGGGTTCCCCTACCTCCCATACAAACTACCCCTCCTTGATATTTTAATTCGGCCATAACTTTCGGTAGAATATCGCTATCGACTTGAAATTTTGATCAATGTCTCATTCTGACATATACTTTGAGTTGATGGAAAGTGGATTAGGTCCGACTACCCCTACCCCTACTTCCCCTACAAAGTTATATTCAGTCATATCTTTTGATAGAATGTCACGAAAAACTTCAAATTAATATCAAATGGTAGCCGTTGGATGTCTTGACAAGGTAATAAAGATGTGTCAGGTCCGACCCATCTACCCCTCCCTCCCCAACAAAAAATATGAAATTGAATATTTTGGGTTTTGCGTGCCTTCTAGGTCTGTACATGGGTATAAGGTATACACTCATCGTGCTATTCGCACGATTAGAACTCGGTCTCGTAACTTTGTCATTAAGTTTGTAACGCATTAAAGGAAGCATCTCCGACCATACAAAAAGTGTACATATATGATCAGCATGACTTGGGGAGTCGATTGGAGCATGTCCGTCTGTCTGTCTGTCTGTCTGTTGCGACGCGTTTTACTCTAGCTAGCAAGCTGAAATTTTGCACACGTGCTTCTTATTGTTGCAGGCTGTTTGTATGTTTGATTCACCCAAATTGGATCACTGGGTCATGGGGCTGCCATACAAACCTAGCTCCCCAATTTGAGTTCTTCTAACAAAAACTTTTTTATTTGTGTACCAATTTCAACCAAATTCCACAAAAAAGTGTTTCTATACATAACACATAATATATGCAAGAATTAATCAAATCGGACCATGGGGTCATGGGGCTGCCATACAAACTTAACCCCCCAAATTAGGTTCTTCTAAGAAAAACATTTTTATTTGTGCACCAATTTCGAACAAATTTCACACAAATGTATTTCTATTGATGATACAAAACATATTTAAGATTGAATCAAATCGGACCATGGGGTCATGGGGCTGCCATACAAACCAAACCCCCCATATTGGTTCTTCTAAGAAACATTTTTTTACACTAATTTCACAAAACCTTGAATTAATGTGTCTTTATCAAAGCAACTAAAAAGTTCAAAACGAATGGAATCGTACTGTGGGGTCATGCTCCGGCAACCCCAATAAAATTTTCCGAGCAAATATTGTTATTTGCCCACTTATTTCAACCAAGCCCAAAACTTTTGTCAAGACGGAAGAAAAAGAATGAGGAGGGGGTATAAATACAAGTCATAGGTACGCCCGAAAAAACTTTTAGCCCAAGCGAAGGGTATCCAAATTTCGGCCGCGCCCGAAATTAGCCTCGGCCCCGGGGGTTGGCGAGCGAAGCGAGCAGGGGGCGAAGCCCCCTAGTTCAAATTGTTTATTACACCGAGAAAAAAAAACGTCCCTTAAAATTAACTCGATATCATTTTGAAACTGTGTGGTGTAGTAGGTAGGGGCGTTAGTCTTCAAATCATAGGGTCGCGGGATCGAATCCCACTGTAGGTAGGTAATTTATTATGCATTTTAGAGCGTAAAGAGGTAAATGAAATGTCGTCAACACCTATAGCGAGGTCAGTTATACAAAACTCATTTATGAGTAATTTTCACAGGGAAAGAACACCCTGTGAAAATTACTCCTTTTGGTGCAATTTAAAGTATTCTTTTGATTTCATGCATTTGGATAAACAATAAGAAAAATCCTTTAATTTTAAATAAAATGATATCCCTTTAAAACAAAGAGTCCATCCTTTTAAATTAAAAGGAAATCCTTTCGATTTATGGTTGTGACCTGATTAAATTGACACTGCATCACTTTAATTTACTTTCAAAAGGAATATCTTATTAGTTCAAAGGGAAATCCGTTTGAAATAAAGGGATTATACAATGATTCAAAGGGAAGCATATATGAAGCAAAATCATATTTGAATTTACAGCATTTTTTCTGTGAGTGTATGTATTCGTGGTTGAGTCGCCCAGATGGCACAATTTCTCTGACTGCAAGCTTACATATCCTACAATCTAATTTCAACAGCACTCTAGGAATGTTTCAAAGCCTATTGAAATAATTTCGTGAGGGGTCCGGACCCCTCGGATCCCTCCCCTGGCTGCATTCGTGCTATGATTAATCGTAAAAAAAAAAAACAAAATTCTGAGTGAGTATCAGGAATCTAAGACTTAGTAATCAACAAGAAACACGCCCAGATGAATCGCTTTTCAACCCAACTCCATTTAACTCGGACCATAGGGTTCATACCAGTAAAATTTGCATCGACTTAAGCCGTGGATGTCTACAGAGCAGTGTCGCAACCACGGCAGAGACTAAGGGGGCTGAATGACAAAATAAAATACGAAAAAAATGCATTCAATTGCAGAGTTTATACAAAAGTGAATTCTTGTTCTTGGAGCATAGATAAATTATTTGTTTCAATGGTCTGTGCAGATTGCAGCATCCTTACCAGTCGAAGAAAAATACAACATTTGATTGGCGGCGGCCAAAATTATGTATCTCTGAATATTAACAGGTCAATATTTAGGTCATAGCGGGCGAAAAATAGGGTCGTTTTAAAAATATTGTGTAGGGGGTCCCCGCCTCCATTTCGTTTTCGAACACAAGATATTTTTGAAGCGTTACGCTACTGCTTCGTTTAGTCAGAAAGGTACGCCGATTTTTTCGGGAAAATACTCGTCCAATCGGCCAAGTAAAACTACGGAAATTTAAGATCGCTGGTTCGAAATTTGACGTCAAAACTCAAAAGAAAACGTTGTTCTTGGGTGCTTGCTCCAGAATAATTTTCCCGTTTTCTCGGGAAATACTCGTCGAATCGGTGCGGCAAAAACACTAAGGTAATTTGGCTTTACTGATTCTAAATTTGATTTGGTTCAAACAGATGAAAAACAAAAATTGTGGCTAACATAAATACCGGCATAAATAAAGAAATAGAATAAGAACAAGACCAAGGCTAATTTCGGGTGCAGACGAAATTTGTATACCCTTAACTTTCTTTCGTGTTAATATCGCTTGTGTTCCGATTCCACTTGTTCGGTCATAATTCTTTTGACATGGGTTTTTTGAGTGCGGTTTCTATGGCAGTGCCATTAGCCCTTATTCCTTTCCTTTCGATGTGAAATAATATTTGTGTGAGTTTTGTTTGGGATGAGGTGACAAATAAATATAAAGTATTCTTAGAAAACCTTATTCGGAAGTTAGGTTGGTATGGTAGACCCATGGGCCTATATTAGGATTCCACTTGTTTTAACATATTTTTTGTGCTTTCAGAAACATTAATTGTATAAAGTTTTGTTGAAATTGGTGCAAACAATTTTTTTTTTCTGCAGAAGACTTAAATTAGGTTGTAAAATTTATAAGGTAGCCCCATGGCCAAATGGTCCGATTCCATAGGATTTTACATATATTCTGTGACATCTACAGCGTGTCCGGCATTAGGTGGTCAATACTGTAAGGGCTTAGAGCACGAATTTTTTCAGCAAGAAAATTACCCATACAATCGGAATTGTTTTTACCGTTACATTGTTATCGCTGTTTTTGTGAAAGTCATCGAAAATCGTGACTTGTCATGCAAAATCATAATTTGCAGCCCTCCTGATGACTTAATCCAAGATTTGATTTCAGTTTCAGAAACTACATAAAATTTCACAAAAACTGAAGTTTTTCCTGTTGCCAACATTATCGCTACTTTCAATATATTATAGTTACTCAAACTCAATAGAAATTTTAAAATAGATTTTTTAACGAAAATTCAAACAGTAATTTTATAACGGTGCTTTATGCGTACAATTCTGCAAAGTTGATAAAAGTTGGTTCAACATGTTGGCTTTCCAACGGTATATCATTTTTCATATTTACATTGCGGGACACTCGAAGCTTATAGTCACTAATCAGGTTCTTTTGTCACCTCCCATAGAAAATTATCGAAAGACATAATTCAAAATTAACTCCGGATTTTAGCTTGAAGTTAGTGAAAAAAATGAGAAAGGGAGTAATTGTCTTACTTTTAACCTGAGAGACACTACAACTACACTCAATCTTTGTCTAGTGATCAGCCCGGGTTCATAGTGAAATTTTGAAATTAATTACCTCAACATTTTTGTGAAAGAAGAGATAGCAGAAACCTCTTGCTATCTTCCATACCATGTTGTAATCCTTACTCTTGCTCACTATCACTTAGGTTGTAGTCGCAGTCGGGATCGAAATTTGGAGATTTGGCTTTTGAAGTTGCGATGTGGGTTTTATAATTAACCTTATTTCTCATCTAAATAACATCACAACGTTTTAGAAGCGGGTTGAACCCCCCCAAACTAGGTAGGATTGCCTCTAGTTTAACTCATAATTTTATGGTGAGTCCGTTCGACCATTTTAAAAATACCACCATTTTGTGCTCATCAAATCGGAACTAATGTGACGGACCATGACCATACCAAAGGGGAACAGAGTAAATAATTAACAAGTTTTTCAGAGGTGAATAAATTTAGAAGATAGCTCGCAAAATACGCACATTATATCATTATGTTTGAGAATTTAATTGTCATATAATATTGTAGGATTTTGTTCACACTTTTAAAAGAACCGAAGAAATTAATATTATATTAAGGGGGGAAAAATAATAATTATTTTATATAATGTATAAAGTTATATAAATATATATGTATTTAAGATATTTTGTTATTATTTTATGTATAAATATATAATGTAGTATATATATAGGAAATATGCTCCAAACACCGAAATTACATAATCAAAGAGTTTAGAAGAATTCAGACAACGACAAAATACACAACACAAAAAAGAAAAACGGAAAACCATTGTAACAACACTCTGCGTAATAAATTTATGTGTGTACCTCCAACTTAGTTAGATATAGACATATGAAAAGTAATCGTAAAAACATAAACCACCACAAATATGAAAAATGGAAAAGAAAAATCATTCAAAAATCTTTTGGCAATTAATACTATTGCAAGCAGTGAATTTATGCAAAAGAATATATAAAATTAAGCACTGTGTATTACAAGATAGCGTGCAGCTAAATTTCTTAAAGGTTTGTGTTCGCAGAGACGACTCTTGCGATGATCGCAATGAACGCACCGATTCTGCCTACTATACATATACGTATATTTTCTATACAGACATTTTCAGGTCATATAAGTCAAGATAAGTAGCACCATTGAAAAAACATGCAAATATGGCTCGGAACTGGATGCAAAACTACGATCGCTGAGCGAGCATTACATGAGTTATCTCTACGACCACGTACCTTAAAGTTTTGTGTTCAGAGAGGCGACTATTGCGATGATCGTTCCGCGATCGTTGTTCAACAACCAATTCTGAGCCACATTAACAATGAATGAGGCTACATTTCAAGTATCGGCCAATATTTATAGGAACAATATAAAAATATACACATACGAGTATAGTGCTCAAACAGGTTGTCTAACTATCGCTGAGCGACCATTACAAGACTAGTCTCTACGCACACAAACCTTAAAGGTACATTTTCCTCGACACGACTGCACGACAGCGACTTGTTCATTCCATATAAAAACTCGTTTTTAAAATGAGAAAAAAAACGAGTTTTTATATGGAATGAGCGAGTCGCTGTGGTGCGGCCGCGTCGAGGACAACGTACCTTGAGGTTGGTGGTGTTCCTATATGAGATGGCTAATGCGATGATCGCTCAGCGATCGTAGTTAGACAACCGGTTTCTATGCAGACATGCCTGTTGTGTCGACGAAAACCTGTCAGACTGTGAACGTGTTAATATTAGGAGACCACTATATCCGAAATATGATTGAACAAATTGGAACCACCACAACTATTCCAGTTGTGACCTACGAATTTGCTTTTCTAGAGATTGCTGGTGAAACAAGCAAAATTTCACCATCTCGTGAATTTAATAAAACTTTCAAATATTGTTATTGGAACTGCATATATCATACCATCGATGGAAAGCATGCCAAAATGTTTGTGTTCGTAGAGACGACTCATGAGATAATCGCTCAGCGATCGTATTTACACCACCGGTTCTGAGCACTATTTGCGTATATTTTCCATACAGGCATGTTCACAGTCGACACAAGGAAAGTAGCACCACTCAAAAAATATGCAAATATGGCCTGGGATTGGATGCAAAACTACAATCGCTGAGCGATCATCATATGAGTCGTCTCTACGAACACGTACCTAAAGAAATATGCGTATCATTTTAATTGTGCAAGTATTGGAATGCTTAAAAAGCGCGCGAAAATATTTTTTGAATATATAGGCTCGAAAACATGAAAAAAACCAACACATACATACATACATACTACTGTAAATTCATTTAAATTCAGCATAAGTGAAAGATCGTACGCATACGAACGACACAAAAAACAAGCAACTTGCGAAACAACATAAGATAAAAAATATAAAAATTATGTAAAGGTTCGTGTTGCTAAAAGCGACTAATGCGATGATCGCTGAGCGATAACTCCAGCTGAAACCACCTGTAATTTGCATTCATTTTGTATACTACTGTGGTGCTAGTATCGCATATAGTTTCAAGAAAATATGTGCTCACAACGGACACAACAGATCAATATTATCTCAGGCGACTCACGCAATCATCGCAAAGTGATAATTGTTCTTTTCTAGGTCTTGGAGCATCCTTGACAAATGCTATCTATAAAACTGTGTTCCTACTCGTATTATCGAGAAAAGCTTAAGAGGAATACAGCAACATACAAAAAATATGCAAATAGTGCTCTAGGACTTGTAAAAGGGCAAGAGTCGCTGAGTGATCATCGCATCAGTCACCCCAAGCAACACGAATCTTAACTCCACTCCGTGGAAATTTTGGAATCAACGATAGATTTTTACTGTTTTTAGATATTACCAAAAGTTTACCAAATTTTCAGAAGCTGTCTTTCATGCCTTAATCCTCGTCTCGTGGCAAATGACTTTTTTTTTACTTGAAACTTTCTAATATCTCTAGGTACTTAATTTAAAGTAGGTTTAAGAATTTTTAGAAAATTGTGACAATCTCCAAAGTCATGTTAGGGAGTAAAATTGATTATATACCCTTCCATACGGCAGGATTGACCTGCTAAATACTAATTTACCTTAACCCCTGGGCAGGGATTTGGAGCGGAGCGACCTTAAATTTCGGAGCGAAAGAGCGGAGCGTGGAGCGGTTTTCGGCAGGCTGGAGCGGAGCGATTTTTGCTTTGAAAGTCGCTCCACTCCGCTCCGCTCCGAAGTAAAAAATCAAGAAAATTCCGAGATAAAAAATTTAATTTTTTCGACGAAATTTTTCATGTTATGGCACTATTTGACG
This sequence comes from Microchrysa polita, assembly GCA_949715475.1. NCBI lineage: Eukaryota > Metazoa > Arthropoda > Insecta > Diptera > Stratiomyidae > Microchrysa > Microchrysa polita. Next base: position 9,562,206 of record OX454422.1, on the reverse strand, counting down.
ATTTTGGACGATTTAAAGGCGAAGAATTCGTTGAGAGGCTTGCATAATTTCGGATTATTGTGAAATTCATTTTGATAAAAGAGGTTTTGCGTTTAGTCATCATAATCACCACTCTTCATTATTAAAAAATTCAAGATCATCCATGACAGAAAAGTCCTGTCCTGTACTCGCTAAATGAAACGCCCGTTTTAATTTAAATTAGTTACATATTAGGTGCATTTTATTGAATGGAGTACAGGACAGCTTCCATAACAATTTTACGGATCTCGTTCTATACGAGATGTCCGAAAACTATCGCATAAAGCCACCCAAATATGATTCCTGGTGATATTTCCAGCAAAAAGGAGTTTAAAAAAAAGCCCGAATTATTAGTTCTTCAGCTACCACAGACATTTAAAGATTTAAAAAAAAATTAATACTCATATTACCTACGTATTTTCTTTCGGTCGTGGCCAACAATTGTTCCTAAGAATAAACCCAATAAAAATCGGATAAGTAGTTGTAAAAAAGCTTCAAAGACAAAATTTTGTGATCTTACTTCATATAAATTTTTTTTCCGACGGAGGTTTTAGTGGTAGCATTTTTGTAAAATCTTTAAATGCTTTTGGTAGCTAAGGAGTAAAGAATTCGGGATATTCCCGGTACACCTATTTTGCTGGAAATGACATTAATAATCATATTTCGGTGCGCTTATGCGATAGTTAAGTTTCCGGAAACCCTATCTAGAACAACTCAATTTTATGTTCAAATTTGTACGAAATTGGTGCTATCCTGTTCTGTACTTGATCGAATAAAACGCACCTTTTAAGCCATATTCTATAATACGTAAGAAGATATAAGTTGAATTGATGAATTCGCGGAAAATTATAAATATTTACTAAACACAATGAAGTTTTGTTGTATGTTTGTAATGAAGCGGAGCGGAGCGTGGAGCGGAGCGTGGAGCGGAGCGGAGCGAAAAAAATTTAGTCGGAGCGAAGCGCTGGAGCGGAGCGGTTTCATATTGGTCGGAGCGGGAGCGGAGCGGAGCGAAAAAAAGTGTCGCTCCAAATCCCTGCCCCTGGGGGGGGTCATAAAAATAAAGACGAGCATTTTTTTAATTGCACCTAAAGAACAGTTATTCACCAGTTCTACAGCTAGCTAGCCCTACACTGTTAACACTTAAAATTGGTTTACTCTCTAGATCTGTCTCCAGACTAACTACCAAATGGTAGCACGCGATACCAACTGTCAGTTGGTAGACAGTTGTCATCGCGTCTACACTGACTGCCATTTGGTTGGCCGTCCAGTTTTAATTTTCAATATTGCAACTGACTCATATTAGTCAGCTGACGCTTTGACAACGGCTTTTCGAATTCAAAGTGTGACAATTTTGCGGTTTTGTTCGTTTTTTTATGTGAAGTTGAATAATTCTTGAATGGCCGAGTAATAAATTTAAACGCGCAGATTCGGATTTTGATAATTAAATTAAAAAAAAACTAGGGGGCTTCGCCCCCTGCTCGCTTCGCTCGCCAACCCCCGGGGCCGAGGCTAATTTCGGGCGCGGCCGAAATTTGGATACCCTTCGCTTGGGCTAAAAGTTTTTTCGGGCGTACCTATGACTTGTATTTAATCCCCCTCCTCATTCTTTTTCTTCCGTCTTGACAAAAGTTTTGGGCTTGGTTGAAATAAGTGGGCAAATAAAAATATTTACTCGGAAAATTTTATTGGGGTTGCCGGAGCATGACCCCACAGTACGATTCCATTCGTTTTGAACTTTTTAGTTGCTTTGATAAAGACACATTAATTCAAGGTTTTGTGAAATTAGTGTAAAAAAATGTTTCTTAGAAGAACCAATATGGGGGGTTTGGTTTGTATGGCAGCCCCATGACCCCATGGTCCGATTTGATCAATTCTTGCATATATTATGTGTTATGTATAGAAACACTTTTTTGTGGAATTTGGTTGAAATTGGTACACAAATAAAAAAGTTTTTGTTAGAAGAGCTCAAATTGGGGAGCTAGGTTTGTATGGCAGCCCCATGACCCAGTAATCCAATTTGGGTGAATCAAACATACAAACAGCCGGCAACAATAAGAAGCACGTGTGCAAAATTTCAGCTTGCTAGCTTCAATACCCGCCGAGTAGAACGCGTCGCAACAGACAGACAGACAGACAGACTGACATGCTCCAATCGACTCCCCAAGTCATGCAAGGCACGCAAAACCCAAAATATTCAATTTCATATTTTTGTTGGGGAGGGAGGGGTAGATGGGTCGGACCTGACACATCTTTATTACCTTGTCAAGACATCCAACGGCTACCATTTGATATTAATTTGAAGTTTTTCGTGACATTCTATCAAAAGATATGACGGAATATTACTTTGTAGGGGAAGTAGGGGTAGGGGTAGTCGGACCTAATCCACTTTCCATCAACTCAAAGTATATGTCAGAATGAGACATTGATCAAAATTTCAAGTCGATAGCGATATTCTACCGAAAGTTATGGCCGAATTAAAATATCAAGGAGGGGTAGTTTGTATGGGAGGTAGGGGAACCCGTGGTCCGATTTGGCCCATTTTCAATACCGTCCAAGATTTTAGCAAAACAAACATTTGACCAAAATTTCAAACCGCTAGCTTCATTATTTCGGGAGTTATCGTGCTAACAGACAGACACACGGACAGACAGACAGACAGACAGACAGACAGACAGACATGGCTTATTCGATTCAGGGACCGACCCTGATCATTTATATATATACTTTGCCATACCTCCGGTGGCTCCTTTGAGGTGTTACATAATATCGGCGTAACAAAAACAATATACCCTTTCACTCTATGAGCGAAGGGTATAATCATTGTCAGACTTCATTTGGTTGCTAGTGTAGATGCTAAGTTGCTACTAAATGGCAGTTCGCTATGCGAGACGAGCCTCCATTTAGCATCCAGTTTGAATACAGCTTAGAAATAAGATAATTGTGTTGTTGTGAATTGGGGAGGGAGGAGGGCGGTCGGTCGCATCTATTTCTTTGTTGAGTCTATTTCATGCTTTATCAAAAATAATCCCAAATTGAGCCAGAAGTATGTCTGATCAGAGAAAGAGAGCGGAACAGTCAAATATAAAAAATTTTAAATTCGCTTAAACTAGTTTAAGTAAACCTGGGACTATGGATGCCGCAACAGTGATTTTTTTTTTGTCGAAAAAAATCTGAAAACTTCAATAGCACAAAATCATAGAATGGGGGTTTAGTATTTAATCACTAAATTTTACAAATAAATTTTGAAATAAGTGAAAAATTATTGTTTTTAATTCGAACTTTTTCGGCTTATTTCATTGCGAGTGTTGTGGTCTATAAGGATCTTAATATTAATATTGTAGCACAAAATCGTTTAAAATCTTAACGATCACTCATGTAATTTCAGGACCAAACGAGACCGAGGCTAATTTCGGGCGCGGCCGAAATTTGAATACCCGTCACATTTGAATGAAACTTATGCTCCTTTTGTGCTAACAATTTCTGTCACGTGTGTTTCGATTCCATCTGTTCCTTGATGCTATGCCCGAATTCGACGTAAGGCTTAACCAATAGGGGGCCGAAGGAGGATCACACCTGCTATGGAGAAGTCCATAGCGAATAGTGTACTACGGGGATGGGTGTGCCCAGGGGACCATGGTCCTTGCCCATCAAGGTGTTGGACTCGTAGTGGCTGGAGGTTGTTACCCAAGTCATCCAGCTAGTGATGCAATCCCGGGGTTGGATTCCGGATGGTGTGTGCATGCGCCTGATGGAGAAATCTCCGTCTGACAACAACACCTTGTCAGTAAAAAGCCGAAGGTCCAAACTTTTTAGCGGGACCGGGAGATAAAGGCCGAAAGGCTAGGTGCTCCCCTGACGGTATACCTGTAGATGGTTAGCTTGTTCCTTGATGCTAGTCCAGGAAGACACTTGAAGGGGCTGGTTTGTATTACAGCCATATGACGTAATGTCCCGATTCCATCCGTTCCGAGATATGTTTTAGGGATTTACTAGGATAAGGTAACCAGACTCCCGAAGGCCCAATGCTGTACACATTATGTTCTTGCAGATTTCGGTTTTCTGGAAAATACTCAGCCATATTCTTGCCCCCCTATTCGCGCCTATTTGGAGAAATAATAACATCTCACGAAGTCATGATGCATGCTAAGGCTTGTATATTTATTTCGATAAAATCAGGACAAGCGCAGCAAAAGTCGTCGTTTGGCAGGACAACCAGAAACACAAATGCGTCTGTAATATTTGCGTAACTTTCGAATTTTTCAGCATTCAGTGTAGATTTTTTGGAAACTGAAAGGCTTGTTTGGTGTAGTTTGATTAGAAGAGAATTCTATTTAATACTCATGCATGTTTGGGCATTAATCTTAGGCAACTGCATATCCTCACCATGTCTTAATATCCTGTTTCATAAATATCATTTGTCAAGAATGCTCCTGGACTAAGTAAAGAGCAATAATCGCATGGCGATGCAAAGGGGGATTTCACAGCGCTTGGCCCTTTTAACAGTGGTTAGCTCCGCGACGATTTACATCAAACAACCGACTGTCGTAAAAGCCAATTTTTTTATTTGTGAATTTCTGTAACATTTAAATGTAGTCTTCATTAAACTAAGTCATATTCGTCATTTGATGAGATGCCATTTCGACGTCCAAAAACAGGACAAAGCCGGACAAAATCAGGACTTTTAGCGTTTTGGCAGGACGACAGGTTAAAGTTGAAAAGGCAGGACTGTCCTGCCAAAAACAGGACGGAAACGACAAGTATGTATGCCATATAATAACCTCATATTCTTCTTGCCTTCATGAGTGATATCTTCTTCTTGGGGAGGCAAAGTTCTGTTAATACTAAACAGTGAGCCCTATAGTTCTCAATATTCCCCTTAAAAAAATCATCAACATATGAAGAACAAACGTATGTTTTAACACAAAAAAGAGTAGGTACTTCAAATAAGATTATACTAACACACAAAATAGAAGAAGAAGAATGTTTCAGAAATAACTGTAAGGACTGTCGTATGATGTGGCACCTGGCTTTTCATATAATGGCCGAAAAGTACTTACTTATTTAAAAACTTCGTTTCGTTTATTGCAATAGATAAACGAAACCCAATAAGATGGGCCGAGAAATCTTAAGCTGGTGGTGGCTTTCCAGGCACAGTTTCAATGTAGCTATGGAGTCCGAGGAGAACCTCCAAAGCGGTGAAGAGGTGGCTAACCCTTGTTGCGATATTTCTGGAGGAGAGTATGCATTCTATACTCATGTATGGTTATATAGGCTGGTCGCCTGGTGTAAACCAATTTAACGGATTCGAAGGACATGTTGAGGGGAAAACCCTGATCTAAAACTCTTACAGACTCCCTTCTTTAGTGTGAATTTTCCAATAGGGGGGATAAGGGAATCGCATGCAGTGAAGCGGCGGATTTTCCATCGTTTTGTGATAGGAAAAATAAATCCAAATCGCATCTTTTGACGGCTGTGACTTCAGAGTCTTGGTATCAAGCCGTGAAATGTTCACAAAATATGGACAGTGCGATGCTCTACAAGTATGCGAAATTTCAAAATTCCGCTCAAGTTATGGATAAAATTTCTATTAAAACCCACTAAAGTGAAATTTGGGCAGCTGTTACTTCAGAACTAAGATAGGTAGGACTTTGAAACTTATGGAGGAAATGTGCTCCAAGTAGCTCTACAAATGTGCCAATTTCAGAAATTTCCGTTGGTTCCCGAGTTATCAAAAGTAAACGATTGAAATGTTATTATATCGCTAAATATCGATCGTGTATGAGTGAAACTTTACACTTTAAATCGCATTTTTCGACGGCTGTAAGTTCTGAACCTTGACAGCTGGAGCCTTAAAATTTTCACCAAATAGTGTACGGTGTTTTAGAAGTTTTCTGAATTTCAAAGTTTTCCAAATTTTCCAGTGATGGAAAATTTTTAAATAGAAAACTCAAAACGGCGATTTGGGCAGCCATAACATTCGATTGCGGATATGTTGAACCGTGTAATTTGGAGAGTGAGCCAAATTTCGAAAAGATTGGGAACGGTTCCCGAGCTGTCGAAAATGAGCGATTGCCAAACATTAAAATGCGATTATCTCGCTAAATATCGACCATACAGTGGCCCAATTTTGCATCGTTAAAGCAGGCAAGACAGGCGTCACCGAGGAGTGATTTAGGTTTCATATTGTGGCATGGAAAATGCTGTACGTTTTGCTGTACATTTCCCAATGCTGTACGACAGGTAAAAATGCTGTACGTCTGGTCAGTTTATACTAGGAACCCATTTCCATTAAAAACGAAAAAGTTTTTCTTCAGAGGTTGGTTTGTATGACAGCCCTATGACGTAAAGTTCCGATTCCATCCGTTCCTATGTTTTGAGACTTTACTAGAAACACATTTAGATGAAGTTTGGTTAAGATTTGTTCATAAAGAAAAATTTTTTCTTAAAAGAACCTAATTTCTATTGGTTGGTCGGTATGACAGCCCTACGTCGTAGTGTTCCGATTTCATCTTTTCCTATATATGTTTTAAGGATTTACTAAGAACCCATTTGGGTAAAGTTTGGTTAAAGTCGGATTAAAAACGAAAAAGTTTTTCTTAGAAGAACTTAGTTTTCAGGGGTTGGTTTGTATGACATCCCTAAGACGTAGTGTTCCGATTTCATCCGTTCCTATATTTGTTTTGAGGCTTTACTAGGAACACATTTGGGTGAAGTTTAGTTAAGATTGGTTCATAAAGAAAAAAGTTTTTCTTAGAAGAACCTAATTTTCAGAGGTTGATTTCTATGGCAGCCCCATGACCCCATGGTCCGATTCCATTCGTTCCGACATATATACAGCGTACACTAAAAAGAAACTTGTATACAAAATTTCAGCCCGATAGCTTCAAAACTGAGGGACTAGTTTGTATTGAAACAGACGGACAGACAGACAGACGGACATCGCTCAATGGATTTCTCTCGTCACACTGATCAATAATATATATACTTTATATAGTCGGAAGTGCTTCCTTCTGTGCGTTGCAAACTTCATGACAAAGTTAATATACCCTTTCACATACTGACGGGTATAAAAAGTTGTAACGGACCGATTTCGGCATATTAGTGTTTACTTTTTGATTAAAATAAACTTCTGGATAAAAACTCCAAATTCAAAAGTAGAGTTCAATGAGTCGGAATCGCTAAACTTGTGGAACAATTGGACCGAAAGAATTGCGTTTTTTTGAAAACGTACGCTGCCAACTTTGTAAGGGGGTCGAGTGACGGCTACGTCAAAGTGAAGACACCATCTTGTCGATTCAAAGATTTTCTTTTGTGTTAAATCATGGAACCGATTCATAGCCGATGCAAAAATGGTGACCACAAAGCGACAATCGCCATTAAGTTTGAATGTTTGTGTGATTTCGTCTCGTATCTTTAAATTTGGTATTTGTCTAACGGTAAAGGTTGTTCGTTCATCGCCGTCATTAGAAAAACTTTTCGTTAGGTCCTCCTCGTGTGTCACCGTCTCATGATGGAAGCCGGAGCCGGAGCTGAATTTCGATTTATAAGGGTGGCGTCTTACATTTTTCAATTCGACCGCGCGGGTGCCTCAGGTTGGGTAATTTTTAAATATTTTGAAGGGTTAAGTAAGGCCGAGACCCGTCGCCATTCGGGTCGACGGAGTTCAAAATAAGATGGCACCTGTGCGCGTCGGCTAATCTTTTAACCGTTTCTCCCAATTTTAACCCCTCTGTTCGTGTAGTGATTCTAACGCATGCGGTACATGCACTAATAACCCTCAGTCGCAAACACAATTTGAAAGGGCTAAATGCTCCAACCTTATTTAATCAACAATTGCAGTTTACCACTGAGGTAAAATATCTAGGAATTGCCCTTAACAACAGACTCATGATCACAAAAGGGAAACAGACACTATATCCAACTAAAAGAGTCATAGGGAAGACGTGGCGGTTAAAACCACGAATGATTCACTGGATTTACAAAGCCGTGGTCAAACCCCGTCTGACCTATGGCTCGATTGTCTGGTGAACTAGAATCAAACAAAAAACAGCTGCAGCGAAGTTGGCATCAGTACAAAGACTGCGCAAGCATAACCTGCGCCATGCGCAGAATACCAACTTTAACTCTGGAGAAACTACTTGACCCGGCACCACATGATCTTACAATCACAGAGGAGGCAAGACTGGCAGCGTACAGACTACAATCATCGAACATGTGAACACCTCTAAGGGTAGGACACTGTAGGATTACAGAAATCATTGCAAACCCAATCCTAGATATGGACTGCGATTATACCCCGGGCAAGTATACCTTCGACTCCAACATTCAAACCTCTAAAGTTAGGGAAGGCTGGAGTAAATGGTACGACGAACATGTATGGGCATTCGGTAGCTCAGTGGCAGAGATGTCTATCTCTGAGTTGCCGGTGCGTGGGTTCGAATCCCACTGTGACCCATGGATGTTTGTGTTGTCCATAAAATGCTCCTACGGCAGCCGGTTCTTCGATTTATATCGTCCCGGAGCTACCCGTTGCTAAAAACGGCCAAGAGCTGCCAAGACCCCCTTCGATTCAAGATAAAAAAAATCTCTTGAATCGCTACAACAACAACGAACATGTATCAAAACATGTCTTGTGGGTCGGAGTAACAGAGGCTGGAGTTTATACTAAAACCAACAACTATAGTATCTCCAAACTCCTAGGTCACTATGCAACTGTCTTCTAGGCAGAAATTATAGCCATAAACCTTGCAGCAGGAGAGATTACTCGAAAGAGATATACAAACAGGACCATCTATATTCTCTCCGACAGTCAAGATGCCATAGAGGCTATTGCAAGTCCCAAAACAACCTCCAAATTGGTTTGAGAATGCCAACAGAACCTCGAAAACCTAGCTACCCGAAACAACGTAACTCTGAAATGGGTGAAGGGATCGAAGGCAATGAGAAAGCGGATGCCCTTGCAAGAGAGGGTTCCGAACTAGCTTTCACCGGTCCCGAACCGGTAATCGGACCGAAGAAAAATTCCAAAATCAATGGAAACTAGTTGAAATGCTCAGACGCAGCAAGCGTATGCTGGGAACCAACTGGCAAAAAAGCTCCACCGAGGTCCTAATCCTAAGCCTCAGCAAAATGAAACTCAGAGCAGTGACAGGTCTCATAACCGGTCACTGTACCCTGCGAAAACATCTGCATACAATCGGGATCTGCACACAAAACCCACTATACCGCCTCTGTAACGAAGACAAGGAATCAGCCTTGCACGTATTTTTCGAATGACCCACTCTTATGAGCTGGAGACAAACGTTTGTTGGGGCTTAAACCATTGGAATGGGTGCACCCAAAGTAAAATTTGTTAACTTTCTTTTCTGCCTTTTACGAAGGACAGAGCTAATAACCTGAACCCCTTTTACTTTAATGGGAAATACAAGGCATGCGGTATCCCTTTTTAATTTGTAAAAGGACAGGGACACAAGCCCCACTCGTAACTGCCGAAACTGAGCTACAGCAAGCTCATGCCACTGCTCACTTATTGAGGAGCCCTATTTTCGTTGCCTAGCCAGGCGCGGTTGTAGAGACATGGCTCCGTCCCCGGGACATCTTCGGACGGCCGAGTCCTTCTTTACAAAGGATATATCAGCCAGCGAATTTTTACTGATTTTTTACCGCCAAATTTTTCAAATCTACAAAGAACACAAACTGTGAAAAAGCGAACAAATCTCACTGCAGAAATTGAAAACGTTGGTCAAGAATTTCAAGAATTTATCGGAAAACACGTCTAGCAACTGCGAATTATCTTATGGAATCGAGGCCTTAAATATCAAGCAGATTGAAAAGTTTTCGGCTTGAAAACAAAGTCAAAGAAAGTTTTCCTCAGTCGTTTTGAATCCGGAGAATCCCAAATTGTCCGAGTAAAAACTAATCGTCTTTTTTTTGTTGCCCAGCAAATGTTCGTGACCCGGGGCACCGCGACACCTTGCAACTGCCCTGACTAGGAGACACTATGCAATGCTTTTATGATCAAAATTTGCACAAACGTTGAAAATTTGCAAAAAAAAAATCCACAACCTTTGCCGCTTACAAGCATTGTAAAAATTCACGTCTAGACGAGGATTAATAAGGAAGAACCCTAGAAACTACATTAAACGAATAGCCCCATACATTTATATGCGGAACACTCTCGATCGCATGCTATGGCAATGAATATTGAATTATTTCTAAAGCTCCCATCGAACATAAATTCGAGTTAGCTTTGAGCTTTCCGTTTCAAGTTTCCTGAGATTTCTGCAATGTTTCTTAATGAATCATCTTTAATTTTTCCAATAGAATAAGGGCGAGTACGAACGAAGTGAGGGGCAGCCCTCATGTCTGGCATTTTCTCAAACCTAGGCTTTTCGTTGTAGCTAGTAAGTTTGCAAATAATAGAATAGAACTATGCGAAAACAAAGCAAGTACTAATTGAAGGATTGTGCTCATTTTTTTTTTAACAAAATATGCTTCAAAGCTGCAGTTTTATCAAGTTGTTTTTAATATAAAAAAAAATATATTTAAAGTATAGTACTCAAACACCCAGTCATGCACATAAAAAAATTCTATATAAATATATTACAGAGGACGTACACATTTACTGCAAACTGGTAATAAATATTCACCAAAAAAATATTAAATTAGAAAATACACTCAAAAAAAAATTAAAAACAAAATTTAAAAAAAAAAACATAAAATAACTCTTTTTTGGGGGGATAGAAAAAATTCGAATAGAATGTAATATAATATAGAATCCAATTGTTATTGCAATAAAATTTCGTTTTCATTTAGTCGAAGGAAACTTATAGCAATATTTTTCGATCAATTACTCAATTACTTTTGAATTTTGATTGCTTTTGCTTTTTGGTTTCTCTTTCTTTGTTATTAATTTTTTTGGTTTTGTCTCTTTTCAATGGTTAGGTTAATGACATATGTTAATTACATATGATATGGATTTCGGCTGGTTGGTAGCAGAAGAGGAGGAGCACAACAAGCACCTGTCCTGATGATGGCGTCTGTAAATATGATGATACGTCCGTCTCGATCATACAGCTTCGTAGCGAATCAGGTATAAACATGCCTTTGATGCCGCTCCACCGCTGCCGCTGCTGCTGTTACTGTTGCCGCTGCCGACGCCACTGGTGCAATATTGAACAAAACTAGTATGCAAACGTCTAACGAAAATAAGATTTGAGTTTCGCGCAGGCCTTAAGATTTATTTGTTTCTGTCGTCTTCTTCGTCTTTTGGTGTTGTTCTTTTGTCCTTTTCGCCTATTTTAACACAATTCTATATTATTGGCAAGGATCTCTTGTAATAGTTTGTGTTTGTTTTTGATTTTTTGTGGCACTGGAATATTTCGCTTAGCACAAATGAGGGCTCACACGATATTATTTATGGCAACATGGAAAATTTGCGCGCAATTTTTTTTTGCACTATTTTCTATACACGAGTTGCATTACGAGTAAATTTTTTTCATGCTGCGCAATAATGTAGTTCCATGTTTTCATGACTTGATTAGGTACGGTCGCTTTGTCTTTGCGCTATCATCAAAGGATATTATGACCGTTTGGCAAGAAGGTTCGAAATATGTCTGTGCGCTATTTTTATACTCTGTACAAAATCCGTTAAATTGGCATTTCTTTGATCCTTTTGAGCAAACAATATTATCTTCAGTGTGCGTATCTCAGTGTGCGTTTAATATGCAATTTTATGTAGTTCTAAATATATTTAAATATTTCCGAAGTATGTAGTGCAAACGTCGGATCGTTTCAAATCAACTTAATTTTACATATTCAAATGAGTTTGGATCGTCTTTGAAGAACTTAAGAACTAGTAGGAAGAATGATCCATGGAACAATGTTGTATTGTCACTGCATTCCATAGCGTCCGACACTCACTTGTCGTCTCTAGTTGTTTTTGTTGTTTTTATCTAGTTTTAACTGTAGTTGCACACATGAAGATGTCTTCACGTTTTCTGTTGTGCATTTTAGCGATCATAGTTTCTTTTTTTTTTTAGTTTTATAGTGCGTTTATAGGACGTGATCGGATGATCTAACGAGTATATTGCAAGGAAAACCAGATGAAGACGAAGAAGTGTGTATGATTGCAACAATGGCTAAATGTCCATTGTAGTTTTCATGTTGGCCATATAGTATTGCGACATTTTCGCCGACCTGTAAATGAAACAAGAACAGAATAGAGTTCAAATTGTATTTAAATGGATCTATTAGATCTAATTTAGTAATTTTAAAAATTTTCACAAAATTTGTATGTATCTCCGAAACACTGACGAAATTTGACTAGATTATCCTGTAGTGATAAAAGTACAATAAATTTTGTGAAATTTCAGTTTAGTTTGTGTCAATTTGTCAAAATTTTGATGAGCATTATTTTGGATATGATGTAAGAAATTTTTGTGCAAATGTTTTATCTAAACTGGAAATATGTATATCGAATCAAATATTTGTTACAATGCCAGGCTAACATCCGTCCACATCTCGCGTCATTGGCTCAACCGATCCACATACAAATTGGTGGGAGTGCATAAAATGGCAATGCTATTTGATAAAGATATTTTGAATTTCTTTAGTTAGCTTTACTCCATTTCAGGCCTTTTCCTATTTTTATACTACACAAGCTGGCCCGGCGAAATTCGTAACGCTCCAACTTCCAAATGTACAAATTCGTTGGTGACGGACAGCTACAGCGATCCAAAAATATGTCCTCGTAATTTTTCTCATGAAAAGTTTTCCGGTAAATGGAAATTTAGGAAGAATAAACAAAAACTCGAGAAAATAAGATGCCCTCATAATTTGACTCCTAACCGAATTTCTCGATGGGTCCCTTTTATTGGGTGTAGAACTCGTTCAGATGGGTGGTTGTAGAATTTATGGAAATTCGTTAATCAGACAAAAGGATTAGAAAACGAACAGCATTGACAAGATAAGATTGACCAACAATCTTGCAGATATTTCAATAGTTATTCGGCTGGTCCTTATGCTAGTGGTAGAGAGAATTACAGGAAACTGCTAATCCGCTCAAGAGATATATGTAGACAAATTGGAGAAAATGAGGTACCCTAATCATTTCCCAGATGTCCCAAAAGCTTCTTTGTTATTGGGGTGTAAGCAACTTAGTGAGGTCTCAGCAATTCGTTCCGGGAATATGGGTAACCATGGACCATGGATTCAGTGTCATTTACTGAAATACAGTAATCCGATCAAGAAATATAGCTATAGGGTGGAATTTACCGAAAACCGGTAAAATTTTTAGCCGAAATAGGCAAAAGAATATGAGGTGCAATTATTGTCCTCAAAATTTTGTTCACTGTGAATTTTCAGCCTATTTCAATACTACTTATTCCGGTATTTAGGGTAGAGCAATTAGGTCTAGCAAATTCACTTTAATCAGCTAATTCCTTCAGGTGATGTAGGAGATACAATCTTTTGAGAAATTCAGTAAACTGTACTCATTGTGAATTTTGCATATTTGAATGTTTATTTCGATATTTAGGGCAGGTTCCAATTATGTAGTTAACATTTAACAATGTGCTTTTCCAAAAGATGGTAGCTGCCTTCAAAATTTTGCTCACTATAAATTTTCCGTATGCTTCTTCTGCTCTTCGTTAATCCGCTAATCATTTTCAGCGGTATCCGGAGGATGAGCAAAAGAGGTACTTTCCAAAGTTTCCTCATGTTTCAATAGTTGTTCTACCATAGATGAATCTGGAAGGGCATTTTTTTGGAGTCCGCTCATCCGGTCAGGAGATATAGACAAAGATTTGTGAGAAAGAAGTTGCCTTCAAAGTGGGGTACACATTTGCTGAAAACAAAGGATAAGCCCAGACAATAAGAAAAAGAGCCTTTTCAAAAAATTCTCATTTGGTTATTCATTCAGGAGTGTTTGCAAATTTTAGTCGATTTTCAGCTATTCAGGTAATACCCAATCGATTAGGGGGTTCAATTTACTGAACTACGTCAATCTGATCAAGAGATATTAACTGAATTGCCATGGTAATGTTTCTCATGGCCGATTTTCCAGATGTTTCCTAAGCCATTAGTGGTGGACATTACAGTCAGGGTCAATTTCGGCGGTGGTCATTGAAGGAGTGAGGAGGGTAGGTGAAAATAATTTACTGAAGTATGTTCATTCGATCAACAGATATACATAAATTAAGAAAACAAACTGCCTTCACAATTTTTCTAGTAGTTAATGTTACAGATGTTTCAAAAGGTATTAATGCTGTTGAGCATGGAAGTCATGCCAATGAAGGCCGAAATAAATCAGGCGAGAGATCGAATTCAATAAAATCCGCGTATCTGCTGTTCGGGTTGCAGATCAATCCGATGAAATACACTTATCTGTTCCGAAAATAAAGACAAAACTATGTGAAGAAAAGCTATTTTACCAATTTTGCTAATTTGAATTTTTCACATGGTTCAATGGATTGATACCTCGTTTAAGAAATATTCAGAAAAGAAAACAACTGTCTACATAGTTTTGTTGATTGTGAATTTTCCGACGTCTTCAATCCTTATTCGGCCATTCGGGGTGGAGACCAATTCGGAAGGGAACATCTTGGAAAATCCGTTAACACTTCATAATTGTGTTCATTGTGAATTGTTTTAATACTTATTGTGCCAATCGGGGAAGATTTCAATCCGGTCATGCAAATTGGTTCAAATCCGGGATTCGTCCATGAGTTATAGACAAACGTATTCATAATTTTTATCATTGTGAATTTGTAGTATCTGTCAATATTTATTCTGGGTGTAAACCAATTCGTCGGAATCAATTTGCTGAAATTCGCGGTAAATCGTTCAGGACATAGAGAAAGAAAGATATGAAAGAGAACTGTTATTTTCATTTTGCTCATTGTGAATTTGTCTGCGTATTTCAGTAGTTACTCTGCTATAAGTGGAGGAGATCAATTTGACGGGAAAATCTTTCAATAATCCGTTGGATTTTCAAAAAATATATGCAAAAAGATGTCCTTGTGAATTGTTGCGCATTGTGAATTTTCTGGATATTTAAATGATTATGACCAATCCGTCAACTTACTGAAATCTGGTAACTAATTCAAGAAATACATAAAGAAGTATGTGAAAAGGATTTGTCTTCATATTTGTGTCCATTGTGAATTTTTCATATGTCTCGATGGTTGTGCTGTTACTTTGGGTAGACACCAATCCTGTGGAAGAAATTTACTGAAATCCGCTCATAGTCAAGGAAATACGCGCAGAAATAGGTGAAAAAGAACCCATTGTGAATTTTAGCTCATTGTGAACTTTTTGCATGTTTCGATAGTTATTATGCTATTCTGGCCAAAGCCTAATCCAACAAACCCAAAATCATGAAAATCTGTCCAGCCGTTCTCGAGTTATAAATGGTGTAACTAACACGACTTTCTTTTATATATATAAGATAGATAGATAGAAGATAATAGAAAAATAAGTTACTCCCATTCATTTCAGACAGAAAAGGATATATGTAGATGCCTCACAAGTGTTTAGTGTATAGATGCTCCAAGACATTTCCAAAGCATCTATACCTCATTCCCTGTAAGGTAAAATTAAACTCTTGACACACAGTACAGGAAATTTTACATATATACAAATATTGTCTCGTGGTTCCCAACACGCAACTGATTGAGCAACATAGAAGTCACATTTGAATGCAACTTAAGCTTCTTTTGCGTTAACAATTTCTACCGCAGCCATATGACGTGTTACGATACCGTCTGTTCCTGGATGCGTTGAGGCTAATCCAGGATCACATTTGGATGAATTTTGGTTAAGATTCAAAAAAAAAGTTTTCTTACAAGAACCTTATGTTTAGGGGTTGGTTTGTATGACAGCCCGATGACGTTATGTTCCGATTCCATTCATTCCTAGATATGTTTTGAGGCTTTACCATGAACACATTTGGGTGAAGTTTGGTTAAGATTGGTTCATAAAAAAAAAAAGTTTTTCTCAGAAGAACCTAATTTGCAGGGGTTCATTTGTATGACAGCCCCATGACGTAGTGTTCCGATTTCAGCTGTTTCTAGATATATTTTGAGGCTTTACTAGGAACATATTTGGGTAAAGTTTGGTTAAGGTCGCATTAAAATAGAAAAAGTTTTTCCATTTGCTCCGACATATATACAGCGTACACTAAAAACAAACTTGTATACAAAATTTCAGCTCAGTAGCTTAAAAACTGAGGGACTAGTTTGCGTTGCAACAGACGGACAGACGGATATCGCTCAATCGATTTCTCTCGTCACACTGATCAATAATATATATACTTTATACAGTCGGAGGTGCATCCTTCTGTGCGTTGCAAACTTCATGACATAGTGACGGGTATAATAAAGAATAGAGAGAGGTAAATAAACACGTTATTTGCTTTCGGCAGGCTATTTTTCGATCGAGCAGATAACTTATTGCTGATTAGGCCATTAGGGTACGTAATCGTAGATACGACTCATGTGAGGATCGCTCAGCCATTGTAGTTTTGCATACAATTCGGTGCCACATTTGAACATTTTTTGATAGGTGCTATTTTCATTGTACCGACTATGACCTAAAGAAGCATTTCTGGATAGAAAATAAATGCATGTGGTGTCCACAACTGCGATCGCTGAGCGATCATCACATAAGTCATTTCTACGAACACAAGCCTTTATCTTTTCGTTGAAGTATAGTGATCCGTAATTCAAATCCAGGATGGAGTGGTCCTCTCACGACCTTATCTTTTGCACATTTTTATACCCTTCGCTCATCATTCATTCATCATTCACTATATAAAAAGTATACATATATGATCAGCATGATGAGATGAGTCGATTGGACGGTGTCCGTCTGTTGCAGTGCGCTTTTCTCGGCCACTATAAAAGCTACTGAGCTGAATTTTGCACAAGTGCTTATTATTGTTGCAGGCTGTTTGTATGTTTGAATCACCGAAATTGGATCACTGGGTCATGGGGCTGCCATACAAACCAAGCCCCCCATTTTAAGTTCTTCTAGGAAATACTTTTTTATTTGTGCACCCATACCGACCAAATTTCACACAAATGTGTTTCTCTTGATAGCACAAAACATATCTAAGAATGGATCAAATCGGATAATGGAGTCATGGGGCTGCTATACAAACCTAACCCCCCAAATTAGGTTCTTCTAAGAAAAACTCTTTTACTTGTGCACCAATTTCAACCAAATTACACACAATCGTGTTTCTCTTGAGGACACAAAACATATCTAAGAATTGATCAAATTGGATAATGGGGTCATGGGGCTGCCATACAAACCTAACATCCCAAATTAGGTTCTTCTAAGAAAAACTTTTTTATTTGTGCACTAATTTCAACCAAATTTCACACAAATGTGTTTCTCTCGATGACACATAACATATCTAAGAATGGATCACATCAGATAATGGAGTCATGGGGCTTCCATACAAACCTAACCCCCCAAATTAGGTTCTTCTAAGAAACCTTTTTTTACACCATTTTCAAAAAACCTTGAATTAATGTGTCTAACTAACTAAAAAGTTCAAAACGAATGGAATCGTACTGTGGGGTCATGCTCCGGCAACCCCAATACAATTTTCCGAGTAAATATTTTTATTTTTGCCCGGGACGGCGTAAACGCTAGAGCGGGCGCTGCACACACATTTCACTTGTGAGTGTGCACTGTGGCTACGTGGATCCCATATTTCCTGTTTCATTTCATGGCTTCTGAGTTGGAGTACACAATTTAAACCGTTAGGTCCCTTCCGAAAATTAGTGGAATTTAACTTATTTTTATCTGAAAGGTTGACAAATGGTATAGAGCTTTGCTTTGTTAGCCCTGGAAGGTCATGCTTCGTCGAATCGACTACGCATCATCAAATTAACGTGACAATTCTCATTATTTGGAGCTAAGTTTTCGTACAGCACTTACCGTGCCGATGTACTTGCCGGGTACATTGCGGCTAGACGAAGTAAGCAGGGTAAGTTGGATTTTTGGTAATTGGCGTCGTCGAAACGACGAAGGATGAACTTTGTGTAACTTTTGGAACTCCAGTATTTCTTATAGCTGCTTGTCGATTCGACGATTAGTCTGTGTCCTTACAACTAGCTCGTAACAAATATGTCTATTTTTGAAATGTGGGACCTAGTTTTTCAATATTTACTAGGACAAAAATATGACAAATCAGGAAAATGGCTCAAAATTCTTCCTCATTTTAGGAAGATTGCATTTCGAACTCATAAAAATCAGCTCCAAATATTTTGAAAAAGGGTGATTTGTATGAGGCGTCAAAGTTGAGCGTCGTCGAATCGACGAAAGATGACCTTTCCGTACTAAAAATAAGCATGACCTTCCATGGATAAGGACTTTGTAAGGAACGGGTCTCATATTTCAGCCGTTTATAGGCAATTTCGAGTCAACGTTACGTTGCATATCATTTCGGAGTATATACAGGGTGTCCCGCATTGGGTGGTCAATACTGTAAGGGTTGATAGCGCAACTTGTTTCAGAAAGAAAATTACCAATACAATCGGATTTTTTTTACCGTTACCTTGTTATCGCTCTTTTTGTGAAAGTCATCAAAAATCGTGACTTGTCACACAAAATCGTAATTTGCAGCACTCCTGATGACTTAATCCAAGATTTGATTTCAGTTTCAAAAACTACATTAAATTTCACAAAAACTGAAGTTCTTCCTGTTGCCAACATTATCGGCACTTCCAAGATACAGTTACTTAAACTTAATAAACATTTTAAAATAGATTTTTCATCGGAAATTCAAACAGTAATTTCATAACGGCGCTTTATACGTACAACTCTGCAAAGTTGATAAAAGTTGCTTCAACATGTTGGCTTTCCAACGGTATATCATTTTTTATATTAACATTGCGGGATTTTA
Organism: Microchrysa polita; assembly: GCA_949715475.1. Classification (NCBI taxonomy): domain Eukaryota; kingdom Metazoa; phylum Arthropoda; class Insecta; order Diptera; family Stratiomyidae; genus Microchrysa; species Microchrysa polita. The sequence continues at coordinate 9,543,269 of OX454422.1, read as the reverse complement.
GAATTACACATATTGGATATAAAAAAAACAAGGTAATTATTTTCTTATCGGATTATTTAAACTGAAATTTTATTCATTTATTTTTTATATTTTACTATCGCAATTTTGAAAATTTGTTAAATAAAAATTAAAATAAAGTTTTGAATATGAGAAAGAACCAATAACCTAAAAATATTAACTAATGATTAAATGGGTCTGTTTGATGAATTGGAATAATGCTGCTGGAATTGGCCTCCTCCATTTTGTATGCAGACTCGACACCTTCGGCGCATGGAAAAAACGTCCCGAAGGATTTCAGGAGGGGTTTCCTTGATGTTGTCACAAGCATCATTAATTCGCTGCAGCAGCTGTTCCCGGGAGGTAATCGGTTCGGAATAGTCATTGCTTTTTAAGTTACCCCATAAATAAAAATCTAGGGGAGTAAGGTCGGGACTTCTCGCAGACCATGCAACTGTCTCAAATCTGCCAATCCACTTTCCGAGAAATTCGTTTTCCAAATATTCTTTGATAGGTCTCGCATTATGAGCGAGCACCCGTCTATCTGCCATAAATAGCAAATATTAAATTTTGGCCGTTATAAGTACCGTTGCATTTGCCAAACAATGTACCAAATTTCAAATGTCTTACAGTTCTGGTCAAAATAATGTAGCGAGATTCTATCCCGAATTATAATTGCCTTTGTATGTCTTTTTTCGAGTCAAGGGAAAATTGTTAACTATTCCACTGAAGCCATGATTTCTACCATTCAATGCGTGTTTACCTAAAATTCTGCAATGTAAATAATTAAAGTGATCTTCTTCTTCCTTGCCTCGTTCTTTATACCGCTGCATGGTTTCGCGTTGCTCGACCTGCAGTGTAGGCACATCGCCCGTTTTGGCGATAATATCTCAGCATATTTCTACAGACAGCTCTATCTTGGATCGTGTCATCGCCGAGACCAATGCGTTGTTGTTGCTTTTTCATTTGACACATCCAGGTGTTCTTCGGTCTAAGGAAAGTGCTATACCGTTGGAAAGCCAACATGTTGAAGTAACTTGTATTAACTTTGCAGAGTTGTACGTATAAAGCACCGTTATGAAATTACTGTTTAAATTTTCGATGAAAAATCTATTTTAAAATTTCTGCTAAGTTTGAGTAACTGTATCTTGAAAGTGCCGATAATGTTGGCAACAGGAAAAACTTCAGTTTTTGTGAAATTTTATGTAGTTTCTGAAACTGAAATCAAATCTTGGATTAAGTCATCAGGAGTGCTGCAAATTACGATTTTGCGTGACAAGTCACGATTTTCGATGACTTTCACAAAAAGAGCGATAACAAGGTAACGGTAAAAAAAAATCCGATTGTATTGGTAATTTTCTTGCTGAAACAAGTTGCGCTATTAACTCTTACAGTATTGACCACCCAATGCGGGACACCCTGTATTGGACGGCACTGATCTATACATTGATCCCTTCATTTGTTACAGACAGATAAATGTTATGATGACATTCAAGAGGGAGCATACACACCACGTGGTTTGGAAACACGCAGTAACTGTTGTGTGTTGTCTTTTCCAAAATGCATATTTCTTTTCAGCTAATCAAATATCCTTCGAGTTCGACTTAAAATCATCGCCGAAAATACAAAGATTCAAGTCTTATATCTTAGAATATAATTACACAGGAAAATAGACAATATTGTGTAAATAATAAATTCAAAAATCTGAAGGTACATACCGCGCGATAAATTGTCGCAAGATCAATCTTATTTTGACTTTCGTGTTATGTCCACTTTTCGTTTTGATTCAATTTCAAATATAACACACGCGCAAACGCCCGGAACAGAGTCAACACACTGTTTTTGGAAAAATGTTGTTTTGAATTTTTTGATTATAGGAACGCGATTTAGGGATTTGTTTTTGTCATTATTATTATTTGTGGAAATTAACTATTTGAAAAAAAAAACATACAAATACACGATATTAATAATACGCACAACGCGACACTACAGTTGCAGCGGTTGCAACAATAACACTTCGCAACACACTAAAATTAAAGTCAAAATACAATTTTTTTTATATATATAAATAAAAAAAAATATATATATGTATATAGGGAAGTTTTTTAGGGGAGAAAAATATTTTTTTTTTATCTCACGTTATAGTATATATATTTTACAAAGATTTTGGTTTCATATGGATATATTTGCGAAAACCAAAAACAAAAAAAGGAACTTTTCGTCCAGAAGATAACTTTTTCGTGAAGAGTTGGAAAAACAGATTTTCCTATGGTCAGGCGGAAGAAAAAAACCAAAAGAAAAGAAGGAATACACTCGCGCGATATGAAATGACACACGTCGCGGTCGCGTTTAGTGTACGACGACGAAGAGGTGGATGACGACCATACTAGACGACCACACAAAAGTCAGACACACACACACACATACACCGTGACCGACAAACTACGGCAGTAGATGGCGCAATAAGAATCACAGAATACACAATGCAAAACACTCTTGTGAATTTCACACACCGACAAAAATATTATGCAAAAATTCAAGTGGAGCACATTTTTTTCGGGGGTTTGGGTTTTGGGTTTTTTTTTTATTGCGCGATTATTTTGGGTATATTGTTACGGTAAGAGGAACATTAATTCTTATTTTTTTTTAATTTAGTTTTATTTATTTTACACTTTAATTTTTTTTAATTAATTTTTATGCACTTGTTTAACTCTTATTTTACATTCTATTACGAGCCATTTCAGATGCAATACTAAATAGAAAATTTTATTATGAAAAAAAAACGATATTTTTGGCTACTGCACACTCTCACAATAATTGTAAAAATATCTATTTTCTCTGTTTCTTTTGTTTTTATATTGTACAATATTTCAATTTGAGTCGCGCGAACGGGGTAGGAATATTAATAGTATCTATGTAGAACGGAAAGGAGTGTATGTGGACAGCACAAAATAGTGCGATCTAGGATAGAACGTCTAGAAGATAGACGCAGGGAGTAGATTTCGAGAAGGGGGTGGGGTTGGCCGAGCGAAATCCAACGATGAAATCAAAACAAAACTTTCTATTCGCCAACTACGTGCGCGCGTTTTTTTTTATCGAAAGACGGACGAACGGATTGTATGTGAATGCATGCATGCATGCATGCATCTACCGACGTTGTCTATCGAAAGAAAATTTTCAAATATATGCCCTTATGGCGACTATAGAGCGCAAAAGAAAATCACACGACAAAACGATGCAAAACGCGAATTGAAAACGTAATTATATTATGAAGAAATATAATATTAAAACCATACACGACCGTAGAGACGAGACGAGACTTTTACTAGAAGAAATTCAACAAAAAGAAAAATACACACGGAAGAAGAAATCCATACACGACTTTGTACGTTGCAGTGTAGTATAGTAGTTCGTTTTTTTTGCTATTTTTAATTATAAATTCGGCACCATCGGTGCTCGTCGTGCATATACATCAGAAGCGACGGACGAATCAACGACACGGGCCCCCGTATTCCTATGCATCCGCGCGATATTAGAATCTTCTTGGGGTTGCCTATTTTCGTATTACGTATTATGAATATTCGTGAACCGAAATATATCTCGCACATACACAAATGCACGCGCCGCACATATCCAGTCGATTCATTTTTCGAAATCTGCATAGTGCACTATAGCAGCAGACAGCAGACAGGAGCGAGCAAAGGAATCAAGTGCGAAAGGGAAGGATTCATTGTATGACAACTTGCCGGCTAGCATAATAGCCGGCAAGGACTCCGCACCCATTATATTGAGTTGTATACACGCGCACATGGCCACGTGGGAAATCATAACATTTGACTGCAGACTAATGGAATTTCGGATAATTTGTGATGCCTATCGAGAGGACTATCTCAATGTTCAATATTATTGCCATTCTACAGAAAAACAGTAGCATCAGGACATGATACATCATATTTTCCACATGTACTCACCATCGACACTGCACATCAACTATAGCGTCTGTCTGTCTACCATACTAGACCATCGTTATTGCATCGATTCTATCCATATATGTCCTGTTCAATGTCATCTTTCGCAAACTTGTATTTTTTCTTTTGCAATTTTCTCCCCAAAACGAAATCTATCGAAAATCACTCACGGTCGCGAAACACAAAAAAAAATTAAATTTTCACATCAATGTCCTGTTTTGTTGTTGTTTCTTCTTACATCCTTGCATTACATCTTACAAAACACACGATAACGGGAACGAATGAAACAAAAATTATTTAAAAAAAAACAAAACGGTACACATACAAAAGGAAATCAAACCGAAATTCCGAAATCGATGCGAGACAGGAACTTGTAAATTTATTGCGTTTGTCTGAAACAAGGAACTTTAAAATTGTGCTATGAAAATGTCCCGTAGACGTCAGGACTCTATCCGTAGACTCGGTGACTGACAAATCGTAAGCGCATACAGATTGTTGACATCATCTATACTAGACTAGAGGATATTAGTCTAGCTACATATATATGTAGTAGATACAGGGTGTTTTGATGATTTTTGTGTAAAGGAGGTATTACACTATCAAATAAAGTTTGACCAATGACGCAAAAAGTTTGTCCCACTAGTGTAATAGCAAAATAAATGACCAAAAATGTGAATGACCAAAAATGAATGACAATCGTGGTCATTCATTTCGGGTCAAATATATCGCTGCTTTACTTTGATAATGGCACAACTCCAAAAATTGTGATTTCCCGTTTTTGGGCTTAAATGATGCCAAATGTGGCAGTTTTTAATTTTACAAATTTTCCCATTCCAATCTTTAGTAGATTTCTTGTAAAATGTACTTGCGCCGTTATCCAACTGCCTCCGGTTTTTCATGGATACTGGCATAAAAAAATGTGCCCGTATCCAATTACAATGAGTTGTTTTAAAATATCTTCATTTTTTTATGAACACTGGCATAAGAATATAACTTTAAATTATGAATAACCGCTTCAGTAGGATTTCTTGATTTTTCAGTAGAGTAATTTTAAATTTAAGCTTATTTCTGAACAACTCTTGCAGATTTTAAGTTCAATACGCAGGTTAACGTTTGAATAGGAATAGTAGCTTATGACAAAAAAATATATCAAATGTCTTTCTATTGTAAAGAAAAATCGACTTTGTTTATTTATTTTATATAAATTCCAAAATTTAAATTCAGAATAAACGAAAATGGCTTTCATTAATTTAAGTGTTTTACCATTTGGTAAAAATTAAATTAACCCTCCGTCAAGCGCACCCGGCCTGACAGGCCAGCAAAACAGTTTCTGCCCTGCTCCACGTTAGTAGAGGGGCCCACAACTTTTTAGACTGACTGCCTTTTATTAATTTAAATTTTTCTAACGAACAATGGATGCGGTATTTTTCATAAAATGTTCTCTCTTGGTGTTTTTTTCTGGTAAATCGATAATTTTATTTCTCTATTATACTGTTTAGTAAATAGGTTTCTTAGTACTATAGTTAGTTTAATTACATCCCTAAGATACTAATAACTTAATTTCCGAAAAGTTTCTGAAATTTATAATGACATATTAAGAAAAAATGACCTCTCAGGCCGAGTGCGCCCGATATTGTTTTGATTTGAGGTGCGCCCGACGGAGGCTTAAGTCATTATTCTCTATGTCATCAAGGCGTATATCTGTGATAACTGGAAAATGCAACCCCAATAATTTCCTTAATAATGAACCCAAATTCATCAATCTTTAACAGCAGGTGACCTTCAATATGGACAACATCTTAATTATTTCAATATGATAAGATAGCCCGACGTTGCCTCATGCTTTGGCCGCCTGAATTATTGACCTCCAATTGTCGCGATTACGCTACCTTATGTTCCAGTTTCGGAAGCCCATCACGTAGTGAGTACTCCCAGCAAGCCCTCGATCGTCCACGCAATCCTACCTTCTTCGGCATGAGACTATTATCAATTTGTTGATATGTAGTTCAACCTCTTTTGCGGAGAGATTATGTAGAACGCTATAATCGCTTAATCTTCGAGACATGATATCGATGTCATCGACGTACACTATTAACTGTGTCGACTGGATGTCCATATTCATGGCACGAGTACGAGTTTTGGAAAGATAAGTCTATATTGCACACTGACCTGAGAGATCAATAAGTCACCGTCATCTTTGTCAGCTGATGCACCAGTTTTGCAGGTATGATTTGTTCTCCGTACGGATTAATTCTTTTTTCCAGAATTTTTAATAAAATCTTAAAAGTCATACAAACTGATAAGCTGCTGTAGTTCTGTATTTCTCACATTTCAGCTTGACATTCTTTCTTATTACCTCGTGTCGGTCCATATAGTGGAATTTCAACAAAGTGGTGATATTAGCGCCTATTTTTTATGATGGCATTTCATTAAGGTTGTTCAGAAGCGATAGAATCTGGAATCCTAACGAATCGTAACGGTTCTCTCGATATTCAATGTCAAAGTTTTCCTTTTCGATGAGGCGAGCTCAGTATTTTTATTTTTATATGATAAGGGAGATATTTCCGCTTTAGTGATTTTCAGTGCACTCCTATTGATTCACATCAAACGGAAAAAATACCCCTAATTTCAAATTAAAGACTAAACTACACCAAAAGAAATGTCAAAATTTGATATTTAATATCTGGAGAATGATTACGGTTTCGGGATAGTATTAATGAAATTGTATCATCAAAATTTGGCGCCACAGATACTGAAATGGTGCCCAATTCAGGGGCGAACCCAGGAATTTATTTCGGGGGGAGATTTGCTTATGCAAGTGACTCATGAAATCATACGTTTTAAATATTTTCAGACCTTAACCTTAAAATAATCATTTTTATATATTCTAATTTCACAAAAATTTAATTCAAATTATTTAAAGTTGATTTTCATCAAATAAATTTAAGTTTTTTTTTTAAATACTCCCTTTAGGAAAGAACTGGTTTCGGTAACCGATTGTTACGAAAATTTTTAGGTGGAGTTACCTTATTGCATTTCTTGCAAAATAATTTATTTTTTTTTACATCCATTTCCCACCAAAAATTCGTTGCGGAACAGGGTCGAAATTGCAAGAAACCCAAAATGTTCGCTGTTTTTCCGTTTTTTTGGCTCCTAACTCTGAAACTATTCATGTCTGCGAAAAATGTTAGAGAGAACATTATTACGTGTCTAAAGAGATATAAATATTATAAATCCGTTGAGCGGTATTACTACAATTAATAATTTAAGTTTGCCATTTTTAACATAGTTCCTTATTATGAAGTAAATTTTGAGACTGAAGGGTTTTTAATAAATATTTGGTCGCAAAAGTTGTATTTCGTTCCAAAACAGGATTAAAATCACAAAAAACGAAAAAAAAATTAATATCAATTGTAGCGATACCGCATAACGCATTTTTAAGATTAATATCGCGTTGAGCCCACAATCATATTTTATCTAACACAATGGTTCTTAACCGGTGGTCCGCGGACCACTGGTGGTCCCTGAAGCGTCCCTAGGTGGTCCGCGAAGCCTTTGCTGTGGTTCCCTCAAAATCCGGTACGACAATTCTCGAATTTCACGCAGCTCAATCTTAACTTTCTAATAGAAACTTGAATGTTGGAAGCGGATGGGAGTCCGTTTTGACTGAGCAGGACAAACTGTTTTCATTGAGAAATTGACCGTTGTGCACTGTGTAAGATATTAAGTGTACCTAAAGTATTGTATTGGTCGCAAAAAGAAATGTGAGTGTTAGCTTATTACGATGAAATGAAATACCGTCAAAATTTGTTTTATATGCTACTTTTTTAGGTGATGAACGCAAGATGATTGCGAGGACGGCCGAGAGCTTGATAGGAATATTCACTTTATGTGCAGTAGCTACGTGTCTTTATAGACTTGAGAGTTGTCATAATTGTAGGTAAACAGTTCAGGTGTTTAAGGCGATGAATATTTTGAAAACCAATTATTTTCCGACCAGACCATGATGGTTATTTATATTGCTGAATTAAGATAGTTAAGCAATTATTGATACATAGGTTTCTGTTGGTACAACATGAGCCAGCAATGCCATATTTATAGGAGTTAATGTAAAAATGGTTATTCTTCCAGTAAGAACTGTAAGGAAGGCCTTTATAATCTGATAAATAAAACTGGATTTGAAAATTATAAGCCACCTCTGGATGAAACAAATCGAAATATTGGGCAACACGCTTTACGAAAATTAATGAGGGTTTTGAAATTCGTTCAGACTTAGCAAAATCACACCCAGAGTCCTTTACAAGATTATCTACGTCATTTGACTTTTTCTGGATGATGGTCTTAAAAGCAACAATATCCGTTTGGCGTTATTTCCACATTCTTCTAATCGAAAACGTCAACTGACAAGACAACAATAAGTGGTGTTCCAAAGGTAAATTAAATGATATTACCAAGATGCAGTACGGTCACCGCAAGAAGTAGTCTTCGGTACAAGATTTCATGATTTGAATCGTTCTTATCACAATTGCAATTTGGTGGTCCGCAACAACTAACGAGTTTGATCAAGTGGTCCCTCATGTGCAAAAGGTTAAGAACCACTGATCTAACATGTTTATGGACAGGTTTTCGGAGAAATGTACAGTTTCGAAGTTTTAAGCCAAAAAACGGAAAACTCCGAAAATTTTCGGCCCTTTTTTGCAACGAAATTTTGGTGGGAAGCTCCGGATTCAAGCTCAGCACCCTAAAAAACAGCCAAAGAAAAAAAAATCTCCACCAAATTTTGTTATCAGAAATAACCTAGTTCCTAGTGACTACACTATAGATCCTGAGTTTGAAAATTATCACTTTTTTTTATGTCAATATACGAGTAGTTATGGTGTGTCAATTTTGTTTAAACTAATACTTTTGAAAAATCGGTTTCATAATTTCGGGGGGTGTTTCATCCCCCTAATCCCCCCTTGGGTTAGCCCCTGGCCCAATTTCATCTTAAAATAACATAAGTGGTCTTAAATTAACGTAAGCGGTTAACCACCAATCATATCCCGAAATTACATAATTCACTTTATAATAATCTGTAATATTCTGTGTATTATTCACAGGATATTACAGGTTAAACTGAATTTGGTCCTAAAATTTAATTATATCATGTTTTTAGAGACCCGTACACAGATAATAGTAAAAACTGGATTGAATAGGTTGAACGGTTGACAGTATATTTAAAAATAACCTTTTTCGGGAATCTTTAATTGCTTCTCCTGAAGCAGCGATATGACCTTATAGTCCAATAATATCGTATTTTCGTCAGGAAAAAAATACAGAAGTTTATTTCTCAATTTTGTTATATGTATTTTGGGGCGCTGATTCCGAATATCAACTTTGCACCCTAAAAAACGTGCCGCAACCTTTAAAAAAGGGGGGAAAGGGGGGCATTTTTTCGGTTTTTTGCGATTGTTTCCAAAACGGTAAAAGATACAGAAAAATGGTCTGAGAACGGAAAAAACTACATAAAATTATCTTTGCAATTTGAGTTTGAGTTTAATTGGATATTTCGGCGTTAGAATAGCACATAAATTAGAATATTTTCATTTTAGACCTTTTTTAAAAGCTCCATAACTTTTCAAAGAATGTTAGTTCAGCCGTAAAGTTTTGTATAAGTATTCACAACAAGTTTAAGATAATTTTAACGTAAACATTGAGTCGCTCCGGTCAAGGACCCCCAGTATCCCCCCATTTAAAATTTTCAATACGGCATATCCATAACTCCCCCCAAAATTGGAGCAGAGTGCTAAATTTTGGTTTGTTGAAATTGGAGCTCATAGTGACCCCACCCACCAAAAATTAGCTCATTCGGATAAAAACTAAGGGTACCTCCCATACAAAGTGACCCATCAGGAATTTGTTCTACGTACGAGTAGTACCTACTACTCATTTTATAAACTGTAGAACAAAGTTGTCTTGGGTCACTTTGTATGGGAGGTACCGTTAGTTTTCATCCGAATGAGCTGATTTTTGGTGGGTGGGGTGACTATGACCTCCAATCGCAGCATACCAAAATTTACCACTCTGCTCCAATTTTTGGGGGAGTTATGGACATGCCGTTTTGAAAAATTTAAATGGGGGGATAATGGGGGTCCTTGACCGGAGCGACTCAATGTTTACCTTAAAATGATCTTGAACTTATTATGAGTACTTATACAAAATTTAACGGCTGAACTAACATTCTTTCAAAAGTTATGCAGCTTTTAAAAAAGGTCTAAAATGAAAATATTCTAATTTATGTTCTATTCTAACGCCGAAATATTCAATTAAACTCTAATGTGTTATATATCATTGCAAAGATAATTTTATGTAGTTTTTTTCGTCCTCAGACCATTTTTCTGTATCTCTTACCGTTTCTAAAATAATCGCAAAAAACCGAAAAAATGCCCCCCCCCCCCCTTTCCCCCCTTTTTTAAAGGTTGCGGCACTTTTTTTAGGGTGCAAAGTTCATATTCGGAATCAGCGCCCCATAATACATAAAGAAACAGTGAGAAAAAAACTTCTGTATTTTTTTCACGGAATGGTACTAAATCGACACGATATTACTGAACTATTAGTGTAATAACAAAACAGATCTTTGGTCAAATTTATTTTGCAGTTTTTGGTCATACAGTCATTCCAAAATTAGCAATTTCTTGTGTGACCCATAGTGGCCAAACGAAGTGTTTCGATTGGATGCATTTAATGATCGATATAAAAAATAACGACAATTTTATACTTTTTTACAAACTGTGGGATATTGGAAAAATTCAAAGTTTAAATAAATCCGTGGAATTACATCGAAGAAAATGTTTTTAATAAACTTTCAGTAACAGCTTCGACTGGAACGATCTGCGTGTTCAGGACACAACTCTAGTTTGGCGATCTCATCTCTATCAAAAAATGTTGGTAGACGCACGCCATTCCAATCATTTTCTCGAATTTTTCTGGTTCTAAAAGTTTCTTTTTTTCTCAACAACTTGGAACCTCTTGGCCATAGTGTCGACAATAAATTAAATGGAAACTAGTAATTAGTAATCCACGATTTATAAATGAAGTTATCTCTTTTTCCGGTGGAAACACATTACATATTTCCCATTAAAAAAATGTGGAAAAAATTGTAAGGACGAAAAATATTGATTTATTTGTAAATTGGGGTTAACCTTTAGGCAACTGGTTATATCTTATTACCAGATTTTGGCAATAAATCAAGAAGGGAGTTATGAAACTATCGCTGTCGCTCCTAAAGTCACGATAAAAACGTTCCCGTGCTTCAATAATTTCATTCAGGGTGGCAGTTTGATTTTTTACATGGTCCAACGAACTCACAATAAATGACTTGAAACTAGTTTCGATCCTACATATGGGTTTGGGGGTTCCAACCCCCTCCGAAATTTGGTGATGATATTTGGATGAGAAATCAGCTTAAAATAAAACACGCACCGCAACTTCAAAAGCACAATGTCCAAGTTTCGAGCCCCGGTGTTTCTCCACTAGCTTGAGACTAAAATCCGTGACTAGAAGATCCCAACGGTCGTCTTAGTATTATGAAGCTTTGCAGCGCTTTCTTTACAACAATGCTTTCTTTACAACCGTATAGAGCGGTGAAGTTGCTTAGTAAACAAATATTACAGAAAAAAACTCAGATACAAATTAAACTAGAAAATCGAATACTTATTCAAATTTCGAGGATCACGGAAGACGAAACACTTGATTTTTACCTTTACCTATAAGTTTACCTATGTAAGTTTAGTAAAACCTTCGCTTTATCGATCAAAAACAAATATTTTTTTTTTTTTAATAAAAAAAGGACCATATTATTCAAGCTACAAACGAGAAGGCGGAGAACATTTTTGAAGGTTCAAAAATCTGATGGTCCCTATAACTTTAACGATAATTTCCCAGTGTTCATTAGTTTAAACTCAGTGATTTGGATGCACTGAACAGTTATAAAATATGAGCACCGCCAACCTTATTCCTAAACCCCCTTTCGAAATATTTTCTTGAGTACACCCCTGCATGACACACACAGACAATTTGTAAAAAGAGCTAGCTACTACTCTAATTTTCCCTAAGTTCTCCGTACACCCCTTTTTATACCCTTCGCTTATTAAGCGAAAAGGGTATATTAACTTTGTCATGAAGTTTGTAACGCATTGAAGGAAGCATCTCCGACCATATAAAATATGTATATATATGATCAGCGTGACGAGCTGAGTCGATTGGACGATGTCCGTCTGTCCGTCTGTCCGTCTGTCCGTCTGTCTGTCTGTTGCGACGCGTTTTTTTCAGCCAGTTTAAAAGCTATGGAGCTGAAATTTTGCACACATGCTTCTTTTTGTTGCAGGCAGTTTGTATGTTTGAATCGGTAAAATCCGACAAGGGGGTCGTGGGGCTGTCATACAAACCTACTCCCCAAAATTAGGTTCTTCTTAGAAAAACTTTTTTATTTATGCACCAAATTCAATTAAATTTCACACACATGTGTTTTCGTTGGTGACACACAACATATGTAAAAATCGACCAAATCGGACAATGGCGTCGTGGGGCTGCCATACAAACCTAGTCCCCCAAATTAGGTTCTTCTAAGAAAAACTTTTTTATTTTCTCATCGATTGCAATCAATTTTCGTGCAAATGTGTTTCTAGTGACACGACAAAACATATGTTAAAATGGACCAAATTGGACCATGGGCTCATGGGGCTGTCATACAAACCTAACTCCCCAAATTAAGTTCTTCTGAGAAAATTATGTTTATTTATACACCAATTTCAACGAAACTTCACACAAGTGTGTTTCTATTGATGACACAAAACATATATATTAATATAGATGGAGTCGGACCATGTGGTCATGGGGCTAACATACAAACCTATCCCCCCAAATCAAATTTCTCTAAGAAAAACCATTTTATTTGTACACGAATTTCAACCAAACCTCATGGAAATGTATTTTTATTGATGTTACAAAACATATGCAAAAATGAATTAAATCGGACCATTGGGGTCATGAGGGATGAGTCTGGCATATAAACCCAACCCCCAAATTAGGTTCTTTGAAGAAAAACTTTTTTATTTGTCCACCAATTTCAACCAAATCTTATAGAAATATGTTTTAATTTATACCACAAACATACATACATCCTCCCTTTTGGTTCTTCTAAGAAACACAAGACCCCCGCTTCTCCAATAAAGCTTCGCCACGGCACTTATGTGAAAATTCGAGGTAAAGCGTGGAAGCGGGGAGAATTAAACACAAGTCATAGGAACGCCCGAAAAAAACTTTTAGCCCGAGGGGAGCGAAGGGTATCCAAATTTCGGCCGCGCCCGAAATTAGCCTCGGTCTCGTTTGTATCTAACTTTCTTTTAATTCTCCGCGGTCACTTTTCGTCTTCTTAAATTTAAAATAGCATAATAACCACTCTAAATACATATTGGAGCTAAGTCAGCTTTGGTCATTTTTTTCTGAAACGGTCATACTAGTATGATAGGTAAATTTGCCTACGTCATTGGCCAAACCAATTGGTCATTTGTATGTCCCATAGTGTAATAGGTCTCGAAAAATACAATTTTTGGTCATTGCAAAAGTTGGACAAATTTTGTGTGACCCACTGGACAAACTTTATTTGATAGTGTAATACCACCTTAAGGAGCAATGCACATCCGCAGTGGCGTAGAAGATTTTGGGGGTTCGAATTTGTTGTCTATTCATTTAATTCGTAAATATTACAAAACGGGAATAATAATTTTCCAAAACATGTAATGTGAAGAATTCAAAGTAAGGATAAAAATATAAAGAAATAACTTTCTAATAAAGATAATGATAACGAGACCGAGGATAATTTCGGGCGCAGCCGAAATTTGAATACCCGTCACATTTGAATGAAACTTAAGCTCCTTTTGTGCTAAACATTTCTACTGCAGCCGTATGACGTGTTCCGATTCCATCTGTTCCTGGATACGTCGGGGTTAATCCAGGAACACACTTGGATGTATTTTGGTGAAGATTCAAAAAGAAAAAAGTTGTTCTTACAAGAACCTTATATTTGGGGGTTGGTTTGTATGACAGCCCTATGATGTAATTTTCCGATTCCATCCATTCTTAGATATCTTTTGATGCTTTACTAGCCTAAGGTGACCAGATTCCCGAAGGCCCAATGCAGTACACATTCCGGAATTCGGTTTTCAGGCAAACTCTCAATCGTACTATTTTATTATTTGTTTTCATTCGCTTAATGTTACCAAAACAGCAAGGTCCCGATGTGATCGCATTAAGCGGCGTCAACTGTATGTCACGAGGCTACCACCATGATGGATTCCATAAAACGACCACATATTCTCCATCCTTTCATAAGTGATATCTTCCTAGACGGAATACAGCAAGAATAGTAGCCTTTATTCCGGGAAATGTGTGGTGAACCTTGGGAAAGCAAGGTTCCAGGGACGTAGCCAGAGGAGGGGTCCAGGAGTCCCTAACTTCCCACAGTATTTCTAATTTATTCATTCCTAAAACTCTGCCGAAATTAAGCTTGCAGTCAGATAAATTGTGTCATCTGGATGTAAGTAGTGACTACATAATAAACAATTTGAAACACATAAAAATCTGGTGACCCAAAATTGGGATGGTCTTTCATAATGGAAACTTCAACAAATTTCGTAAGACCTCATACAGGCTACACAATTTGAAATAAAATATTTCCCTGTAAGAATGAAGAAATTTTTTTTTAGCCGTGCGAAGGGTCGGCAAAAGCAGCACGACGCGGGCATCGTACTTTCCATAGTTCCGTAGTTGCTGCTTCGTGCATATACCATGGCCCACGAGCCCTTCGATAATAATTGTACAGAAAAGAAGTCTTTGGCGTTGTAGACGTGGCACTGTCTGCTTCCGATGATAGCGGAGCAATTAAGTAATCGTGCATGCTATCGTGCTCGTCCAGCCTCGTCAAGCGATAAAATTGAATTCGACACAGGAACAGTGGGACAGGACACATATTATGCATTGGGGCAACGCCGAAACTAGTGTCTACAATTAACAACAACATTCTAATAATGTCATAATTTCTGAAACCCAGCTAAATCCTGGCTACGTCCTTCCAAGGTTCTGTTGGTAATAAACAGGACCCAGAAAAGATCCCTCAACTTCTAAATGTTCTCATTGACAAAACATCATCAGCATGTGAAGTGCAAATGTATGTTTTAACACGAAAAGTTATAACAGGCATGGGAGAAATGTAGCCAGGATCTCGTTTAAAAGAGGCAAACCCAACAATTGTTTAACACAATGAACCCGGATTTTTTAGGGTTAGGAATAGGTATTTAATACAAATCTACGACAAAGATTAGGATTTTGTGTCAGTTTAAATAGTTGGTTCCATTTTGTTAGAGAGGCATTTTTTTAAAACCATATTTCAAGAAAGGACAATTTATAATCCAATTTGTTTCAATACGGATTCGATTTCCGCTTTCTAGACAGTCGATACTCAGTGATTTACTCAACTTTTGAATTTCAGTGTTTGAAACTGCAGTCTCAGCAGCATTGTTGGGATGATGATGGCCCTTTCCCTATCTCTGACTATCCGTGACCCTGAGACAAAAATCATGAAGCTGTTTATTTGAAGTACGAAAATTAGGTACACCTCCTTGCATCTACCTATTTAAAAGTTTCGTTTTGTTTATTATAATAGATAAATTGAAACCTCTTTGCGTAGAGAATTCTTCAGCGGATGGCGACCCTCTGGGGATTTATCGCTATTTTATTTGATTTGGTCGACAAATAGGGGAAATCCTTGCAGAGTCCTTTAGTTAGCATTTGCTTTTTCCTAAAGAGGTTGATAGGGGAATCGGATGGAGTACAGTAATTTTCCCATCGTTTTGTGAAAAATTCAAATCGCATCTTTACATGGCTGTTACTTCTGAACCTTGGCAGCTATAGATGCTTGAAATTCTCACCTAATACGGGCAGTGCGGTCCTCTATACATGGCTGTTATATTTCAAAATTTTCCGCTCCAAAATTGCCGAATTAGGGACAATTTTCGATTGAACTCCCGAACGCAGATAGGTAGGACCTTGAAATTTGGAGACAATGTAAGCGGTGAGCGCCAAGTATAGCTCTACAGCTACAAGTGTGAGCTAGAGCCTTTAAATTTTCACAAGTCTGCCAATTTTCAAATTTATTGAAAAAATTTTATAGAGTTAGACGGAAATCAGCAAATCGAAATGAAGACTAATTAGCTAATTAGCCATTGCCTGCCCCTGCGAAGTAACACTGAAATGTGGTCCCTTGGGGGTTGTTGCAAGGGAGGTGTTTTAGTTAACTGCAATCGCAGTATCTATGAAAGATTTACCCGCAGCTCGTTAAAAAAAATTTACTAATCGTGTCCTTTGATTTGAGTAGGTACCCACATGACACGAAAAAATCAATTTTATTTCGCCCCTTCGGGGACACCCTGTTATCTTTGTCCTACCAAATTCTAAAGTACCTATTCATGTCTAAGACTGTACTCATTCTACACATTCCTAGTAAAGTTCATGTCGATCGGCTCAAGTGATCTTTGATTTTAAAATTAAAAATTTATCCAGGACACCTCCTGTCAAGAAAGCTAAGTTATCCGGTCCAATACTGGATGGAAATGATGGGCGTGAATTTCTTCAGAAGATTGTAGCTCTGAAATATCTCATGTGGTAGTCATTAGGTTCATTCCCCTTACTAAGCGACCACTTTTTTCGGCAACCATAACAGTGGTCTCCTTTGACATGTTTCACTGTACAAAATGTAGGAATCTGATCGGACACTTTCAATGCAACAAAAGTAACGCTCGATGCAAGCAGTTCTTGCATACTAAATTACATAGTTTGCGGGATGCGTGGATAGATGGTCATTACGTACGTGCAATGTGCACTTGCTCACACATTTTATTTGCATTTCATATGAAATGACATTGCAATAGTAGCACGAAATGGTAGTACGTACCTACATAATGTATCCACTTTAATTGGAAAATAACAGAATGATATGCCTTTTAACTATAAATACCCAAAGAAAAACGTTTGCAATGTCGTGGTTCACTAGCCTCATTTTTCAATGCAGAAAAGAAGTAAGTTTTGCACTGACGTAATTTTATTGGATGTCTTCTGGGTGACAACAAGAAGGCGGAGTCAGAGCTTGTTGTGTAAAATGAACAAACTAGGCGTAATAATGGAAAAACACTCTTCTAGCTTCCAGGCATTATGAGCATTACATGGAACGAACATGCTGATAAGTTGGCACGCACAGCCGCAGTACTTCACTTCTGCGGACCAGAACCCTTTTGTAGCATATCTACCTGTGAAGTAAAAAAGGCAATTCAAAGACCAGGAACGACTTAAGTCATTTGAGCACTGGGATAAAGCACCTGGGCTCAGGCAATCTAAACTGTTCATAGCAGAGTATTCCCGTGAAAGAGCGGATCAGCTTCTTCAGTTAAGCAGAAATAAAGTGCGAACTATCAGTGGCATTTTTACAGGCCACTCTTGCTTGAGATCACATCTGCACACAATGAGGCATTTACAAGACGCGATCTGTCGATTCTGCGAAGAAGATTACAAGGTCTCAATCCACGTCCTGTGCGAGTGTGATGCTCTGCCCCAACGCCACTGGATACAATTTGGAGTGTCCTATCCCTTGTTCTGGGTTGGTATCTGCTTTTAATTGAGTTAATTAGCTTGTACGCTTGTCTACGATTCTTAGTTGCTATTCTTGGGTTAAATTGCATCGACTGTTCGTCAAGATGATTACGTTTCTTTCGCCTAATCAACCTATTCGAAATTCGTCGAAGTTCGTCATATTTGGTCTTTTTGGCTGTAGTTGCGCGTTAGGTCCATTGCCGATATGCTTCATTTTTCGCATCTACTGAATTTTTGCATTCTTCGTCAAACCAATCGTTTCGGGCTCGCTAGTTTCGTACGCGACCGCGCGTGAGATCAAAAAAAATAATAATCCACAAAGTTGAAATGAAACACTTAGATTTCCCGTACAAGATACTTTTATTTAAATTGCTCGTTCTTAATAGCTTATGGCAACGCGACGACAATTCCCAGGTAACAGACCGCGGGTCACATATCCGATGCACTTTTAAGTAATTATTTTGCTTACGCTTCATATTTTCCGCGGCGCGTGTAGACAATTGTCGAATCTATTAATTTGATATTGCGCGCATCTAATTATGTCTTCTATTTCCTTGGACGGATATGTGACTTCACCCTCCCCTACGTGAGAATTGTCCTCAATTCTACATTTTTGCTTAACATTGTTGTTTTTTGTTCTATACATACATGAAATTACTATACTTATTGATGTTATTATGCTGAATATTATAATATATATTCCATATGAAATTTGCTTATGTAATTGTAATTCTTCTATTTTTTCAATATTGTTTACATTATTTAGTACTATTTCTTCAAAATCTATTTTATCTTTAAATTCAAAATTTTCGTTATTCGGGTAATAAAATCTATCTTTAATTTCTGTTATTTTATTCGAAAAATTATGATTCAAAATTTTAATTTCACAATTACCAAAGTGTATTAGGACATTTTTCTCTAGCTTTAAATTTCTTTCGTCGCAATTTTGATTTAACTTAATATTTTTAGCATTTTTCACAATAATCGTTTCGTCGTCAATTTGAATAATTTCTAAGTTCAAGTTCTTTATCATTTTACAATTTTTTCTATATACACAATTTTTTGTTACCGTTTGTTCGTTTAACATTTTTAAATTTTCATAATGATAGGTTACATTTTCGTAGTCGAAAAGTATTTCTTGTTCTGAATCAATCTCTTTTCCTTCTGAATTTGGAATAGGTAAATTTAGTCTTAGTTGTACTCTAATAAATTCCTTGGGTATTTTTATTGCAAACATTATAATATTATTTTCTAGTGTTGCTAAACCTAATCTTACATATTGTAGTTTGTTTATGTCAATGTTAAATTTTTGAATTTCTTCGTCATTAAGGATATTTGGATGTAAAATTCCATTTTTTGTTGATGCAATATTATCTAAAATGTGATCTATTTTACTTTTTAGTATTTGAATTTTAAAAGCCTGATCTGTAAAAATACTATTGTCAACTAGTCTGTCTGAAATTTGATTAATTTTGTTTAATATCATTTTTCTATCGTTTTCTATTACTGTTTCAAGTTGTTTAAAAGTTTCGTTGAAATGGTTGTTTATAAATATTTGTTGGTTGTTATTTTCTATTAAGTTGTGTACGTTTATGTCGATTGTCTTTAAGTTTTTGTCTATGTTCTGTCTGTCGTTTTCGTCCATAGTCCCGAAAAGCCAATTTTGCACGTTTCCCACTAAATTGATTAGGCCTCTTTTCCTGCGACTAATCTTTTGATTATTTGCTGTTTTTAAAGTATTAAGTTTTACTTTCATGTGTTTAATTTCGTTTAGTAGTAAATTTTGATGATCGCTGTTTAAGAGTCTAATGTTTTGTTCAAAGTTATGGATTACATTCGAAATCTCAGTAACGTTTATTAAATGGAGGATTATTCGAGTTTCGTTTACTATGTTTTCGTCTCTCATTTTAATCTCCGTAAAGCCTGTCTGTTCTTTAATATCGTGTGTTACAAGTCTTCCTAACGTCGGTGTCGTTATTAGTATCAGTAGTCCAATTACAGTCCAGATCTAAAAATGTTTTGTCTTGTTATAAGAGTAGGGAATTTTGCATTATTTCTAAAATCATTTTATTTCTAAGATAGGGAATATCAACTTGCGTAAATGTGATATCTTTATTTCTTGTAATGTACTCTGCGTACATGCAACTAAACACCCCACAGTCGTTACCATTTTTTTGATGTGGTATGTCTCTGATGTTTAATTTTGAAAAGTTAGAGGTATCTAAAGGTATTTTTCTTTTTGCTAAGCTTTCAGATTTCAAGTATATTTCTAGGGTATCTAAAAGATTAGAGTTTGTTTGTCCCATTGGATCATAGTATTTGATGGTTTTTTCTAAAAGATTTATAATTACCATGCACCAATGTGAGTTGTTTAGATGGACGGGTATTATTATTATTTCATATGAAAAAATGTCTACTTTGCGTGACCATTTTTCCACAGCTTTGTATCCATCTTTTTCTAAACGAGGTATGAAGAATGTGTTCATTGCATAAACTTTAGGCAATGTTGGTCTTTCTATGCTTCTTAACATGAGTAAATTCATATAAAAATTGATGATATTGTCGTTTAGCCACTCGTCTCCTGTGAGCGACTTTATGTCCTCTCGAGTGATTACGAGGTTAAAGTTT
Organism: Microchrysa polita; assembly: GCA_949715475.1. NCBI lineage: Eukaryota > Metazoa > Arthropoda > Insecta > Diptera > Stratiomyidae > Microchrysa > Microchrysa polita. The sequence goes on along the minus strand of OX454422.1, from coordinate 9,522,996 downwards.
GACGTAAGTGTTCCATTTTTCGGTCCAGTTTTTGTTGCTTTTTCGATGATTTTGTTTTGCTCCTCCGTAAACTCTGGGAATTCTTCCTCCGACGACCCTGAACTTCTATTTTCTTGCATATCATATCCTGTTTCTGTATTTTCTCCTAACTGGTAATATTTTAGAGGTCTTTTTATGTTTGAAGTGTGGACATTTTCTAGATTGGATTTAATGTATTTTGGTAACGGCTTTAACCTGGCTGCCCTGTAGTTTTTGATGAATCCTTTGGTCCTTTTTTCCTCGTATACTTCTCTATTTTTGTTGTATTTATTTAACCATGCTTCTTTTGATGTTTTTAGATTCTTCCGGATGAATTCTGCGTCTACTTTATGGAATTGTGCATCATTCGGGGTGCACTTAATTGTTGAATGAAACCTGTTGTTGTAACTCCTGACTGCTTTCTGGAGCATACTCCGCGGTGATAATTTGTTTTTTTCATAGGCCAAAACTCTAAACTTTTCAACTAAGGTTTCGTGTAATCTCTCGATATCTGCTAGTCCTGTTGAGTTATGTGGTTTAGTAAAATGTATTTCAACGTTTTCTTTTTGTAAGAATTCTTTTAATAAAATTCCGTTGAACTCATTTCCTGCTACTATCTTGTTTGGTTTTCCAATTCTTGCGAAGTGTTCCTCGAAAATATCTATTATTGTTACGTGGTTCCTGTCTGTTAAGTAATAAACGGAGGCAAATTTCGAAAATTTATCTATGATGGTCAAAAATGATGTTTTCATTATGGTATAAATGTCGATTTGTATGATATCGTTTATTTCTTTTGCAGTTTCCGAATATAAAAATTTTGCTTTTATAGGCTTTCTATCGAATTTTACTCCCTGACAGACTTCACATTGATTAATAACGATTTGAATTAATTCAAGTAATTTTGGATAGTAAATTTTGTTTTTTATTTGATTAAATGTTTCCTGGATTCCTGAATGAAGGCTTTCTTTAACATGGTATAATGAAATTTGTTTCACTGCTTCAGTTTCAGTTTTTATATCCCTAGCCCTGAAAGAACATCTAATGAACTTCATTTGCTTGTCATTAGAATAGAGTTCACGAATTTTTTCTTGTACGATATTATATTTCCTATCTGTTATCTCAGAATAAATTGCTGTAATACCCTTTTTCATATAACGTCTCAATATGTCGTGTAAATTTTCAAATTCATGTTCCGCGATATAAATTATCCTTTTTCTATGCATTACCTCAAAATCGATTGTTTTGTTGTTTGTAAGTATTATTTGTGTCTTGTACTTATTGACAATTTCTTCTTTTATCGGAATATAATCTTGAAGTTCCTCTTCCGCTGAATGAACTGTTGCCAACGTGGCGTCATTGTCCCCTTCTACGTTACACAAAACCTCAAGATCCATGCAAGAATCCGTTTTATTCGCAATCATACTACTATCGTCATCTTCAATTTTTTCATTTATTATTTCCATTCTACTCAAGTAATCCGCTACTGTATTCTCTTTTCCTTTCACATATTCAATCTCGTAATCATATTCACAAAGTTTTAATAACCATCGTTGGTGTCTAGGTACTAAATCTTTTCCCCTATATTTACTATTTAAGTATTTGATTGGTTGGTGATCGGTATAAATTTTGAATTTATTTCCGTAAAGATATGGTCGAAAGTAATTTACTGACCACATAATCGCCAAGAATTCTTTATCAGTTGCGCCATATTTTCGTTCGTGCGAGTTTAATGTACGAGACGCAAAACATATTGGGTGACCTTCTTAGGAAAGGACAGCCCCAATTGCAAAATTTGACGCGTCCGTAGTTAAGTGAAAAGGCTTTTTGAAGTTTGGAAAAGCAAGGATTGGAGGTGTAGTAATCAGTTTTTTTAGTTTATGAAATGCCTCTATGTAATTCGGATCTTTGATATTAATTTTTGAATTTTTCTGTAGATATTTTGTTAATGGTTGAGCCACCTTCGCATAATCTTTGATGAATTTTCTATAGAACCCTGTGACTCCCAAAAAGCTTTTAATTTGTTTTTCTGTTTTAGGTAACTAAATTTTTTCGATCAAGGCTACTTTCTCCAGGTTTGGCTTCAAACCGTCTTTTGTTATAACGTGGCCTAGAAAATTGGTTTCTTTTTGCAGGAAATTGCATTTATCTATTTAAATCTTTAACTTGTGTTTTTCTAGAGTTTTAAAAATGTTTGAAATAGACTGAATATGCTCTTGTAACGAAGTACTGAATATAAGTACATCGTCCAAGTACACAACACATGTCTTGTTTATGTAGTCCCTAAGGATGTCATTCATAAGCCTTTGGAATGTCGCAGGGGCATTCTTCAGACCGAATGGCATCCTTATGAACTCATATAGTCCATGTGGTGTGATAAAAGCTGTTTTCGGACGGTCCTCCTTTTTTATCATGATCTGGTGGTAGCCTTTCGCCAGATCAATCGTGGAGAAATATTGAGCTCGTCCGAATTTATCTAATATGGAGTCAATATTAGGCAGTGGGAACTTATCGTCCACTGTGACGTCGTTCAACGCTCTATAATCTACCACGAGCCGGTATTTCTTTTCACCTGAATTGTCTACTTTTTTTGGAATAACTATTAATGGGCTTGAATATTTCGACCTGCTTTTTTGTATGATGCCTTGAACTTCCATTTCTTCAATTTGCCTTCTTACTTCGGCATCATGCTTTGGCGGGTATCTATACAATTTCGAGTTTATTTGCCTATCTGTCGTAGTTATAATTTCATGTTCGATGCTGGGTGTGCTAGTAAGGATATCTCCCTCTTTGAAAAATATGTTCATAAATTTGTCTATTAATTTGGTAATTTCTTTGTATTCTTCTGAGTTAAGGTGGTCTAGTCTCAAATGGTTTAGGTAATTTTGCTCTGTGATTTCTAATGATACAACTTCATTAATGGGGTACGGTATATTCGAAAAATTTATGGTTTTGTTATTTATAGTGATTGAACTATCTTCTAGGTTTATAATTGTTTCTAGTTTGTTTAAAATGTCAACACCAATGATAAATTGATACTTTCTATCTTGTAAATTTTTAACTTTCCATCGAGTTTTCGCGTTAGGACTAAGATTAAATTCTCTAGGGGCTGAGGTATGAATTTCGTATTTTATTGTATCTTTTCCAGTAATTGTGCTGAAATTTAGAGGATCAATTTCGATTTTGTCAAATTCCGTCAATTTTGCGTCTGCTAAACTAAAGGATGAACCCGTATCTATGAGAGCTAAATATTCGGTCTGATCAATATTTATTTTTATTATTGGTAGATTTTCCGAGGCTAGTTGATAAAAAATGTTTCGTTATTATTACTTTCTGGTGTGTTAGTGGAATTTTTTGAAAAGTTATGCATATTAGATTTCTGAGTGTTATCTTGATCCCTTTTTTCTTTTTGGATATTGTCTACCTCACGATTCACGACTTTGCCTTGATTGGCCTGAGTTTTGATAATTGTTATTTCTGTTTGGTCCTGAGTTAAAATTTCTGGATTGCCCTGTGTTGTTAGTTCTGTATTGACCTGAGTTTCTATTTTGTTCAAAATTTCCGAAATTTCTATACTGTCCTGAATTATTTGAAATATTATTCCAAAAGTAATTTGGATTGTTATTAAAAGGTTGACCTGAATTATTATTTCTGACTTGATCTGGGTTGTTATTAAATACTTGATTGTTTCTAATGTCTGCTCTATTAAAATTGCTATTATTTGGCCTGGACTGGAAGTTCTGTCTTTGGTACTGTCGGTTTTCGTAATAGTCTCGTCTGTAATGTCTGTCTTGGTCATTTCGTTCGTATTGTCTGTATCTGTTATTTGAATTATATCTTTGATATTCGGGTTTAATGCAGGTATCTTCAAATTTTCTTTTCGTCATAATTTTTAAAATAGTTTCTAAATCTTTTTCTTCATAAATTTTGTCTAACAGTACACCTTGGCAAATTTGTTTACTTGTGTTTACCAAAAGAGATTCTACATTGCTTAAATCCATGCCACTATCACCTTTATAATACATTTTAAGCTCATCTGTTTTTGTTTTTATTTTTTGTATTGAACATGCCAAATCTTCAACACTATTAATTTTTAAATTTGCAATTTGTTTATAAATATTTGCAGGTTCTGTATCCGGTTTGTATCTAAGTTTTAGTTTTTCTTTAATTAACTCCCAATTATCTGGTTCTGCAATATTTATAATTGTATCTTTAGCTTCTCCTTGTATTTTTTCATAAAAGATTGTTCTCACGGCTGATTTTTGTGTTTCCCTATTTTGTATTGTGTTTAAATAATATTCGACCATACTCACAAAACTGTTGATACTAATGTCATTTTTCCCCGTGAAGGTACTCATGTAGCGAATTTCCTTTATAACTCCTTCTCGTCCTGTTGTTTGTTGTTGCTGTTGTATGTTCATTTGTTGAAGTGTCGCTGCCAGTTGCTGTACTTGTGCTTCCCTCTCTACCAGTTGCTGTGAAAGTTGTTGGATCATGTTTTGGTCTTCCATCTTGCTTAGTCCTCGACGATTTCTTCGTTCCTCTTCCCTTTTTTGTTTCCTTATTTGTTTCTGCTCCAGGTTTTCACTTTATATTTTAGAATTTTTTTCTGATCAATTCACCTTTTATTTTTCGCTTTTATTCACTGTTTCCCTTTTTCAGGATTTCTCTCCACTTATCCTTTTTCGGATTTCACTGCTTATTTCCTTCGGAAATTTTCACTTTTTCAATAATTTTCCTTATTTGGAATCTTCACTGATTTTCCTTTATCGGACTATTCACTGATTTTCCTTTATCGGACTATTCACTAATTTTCCTTTATCGGACTATTCACTGATTTTCCTTTATCGGACTATTCACTGATTTTCCTTTATCGGACTATTCACTGATTTTCCTTTATCGGAATTTACACAGATTTTCCTTTTTTCGGAATTTACACTGTAGGTTTACCGACTGCGCCAGTTTCGTACGCGACCGCGCGTGAGATCAAAAAAAATAATAATCCACAAAGTTGAAATGAAACACTTAGATTTCCCGTACAAGATACTTTTATTTAAATTGCTCGTTCTTAATAGCTTATGGCAACGCGACGACAATTCCCAGGTAACAGACCGCGGGTCACATATCCGATGCACTTTTAAGTAATTATTTTGCTTACGCTTCATATTTTCCGCGGCGCGTGTAGACAATTGTCGAATCTATTAATTTGATATTGCGCGCATCTAATTATGTCTTCTATTTCCTTGGACGGATATGTGACTCGCTAGGCTTTACGCATCCTCCTCTGCGATCCCTTTGATAGTGTCTTCGAGTTTATCCCGGATCTCAAGGACGTTTTCGTTAGATTAGATTACACGAGGGCATCGGCATATTTGCCATAAGCACTGCGACCGGTAGTCTATTGTGCCATTGCCCACTCTACAGGTTAGATAAATTTATCTAACCGACATCTGTCGATAAATCGATTAATTTGTCCCATGCTAAGGGAGGCGATGTCCTCTGTGAGAGGGAAAGTTATGCCGAAGCATTCCTCCCGTCGCATCGCCAGTCTTTCACACTCGCAAAGTATGTGAGTGGATGTTTCGTCATCCGCCTCGCAGAAGCGGCAGGTGCCCGTTCAGACGGGAGTGGCCTGTAAGGAGGCCACTTATGATTCTGACTCTGTTCCTGCTGAGCTTAACTAACTCCAGAGTGCGTTTCTTAGAGTAGGTTGCTACAAAAAGCTTCGACTGCCTTAGTCCTGGAAGGGCCTCCCAACATACGGTGGCTGTCGTCTTTTCCCACTCAGTGTTCTGACATTCTCTGGCATAAATTTCTATTGCATGTACTTCCGCCTGGAACACAGTCGCTAATTTCCCCATAGGTACTGAGTAGCTTACACCTGGAACACTGATGCCCGCTCCAGAGCCTGTCTCAGTTTTAGATCCATCTGTGTAAAAGCTGATAGTGTTGGGGTGAAGGGACCTGAACATATCCGTCCAACCTTCCCTCGCCCAGATTGCTGATTTGAAGGACGCGTTGAAGCGTAATGTCTTGACTAGGTAGTCCGAGGGTAGGCAGAGGGTATTGCTACCTTGTAACCATCCCATTTGATCATGGCTAAAAGTGGCTGTCGTGCTGGAGGCCCTGAGCCTACCAACAGCCAGCCTCGCCGAAGCCTCAATGTAAATGTGTAGTGGAGTTAGGTCCAGAAGAACCTCCAGGGCAGCGGTGGGGCATGAAACAATAGCTCCAGTCATAATTAGACAGGCAAGCCTCTGGACCTTACCTAGATCCGACTTACCAGTGCTAGTTGAAGCCCTTTTCCACCACACCACCGCCCTATACTTCACTATAGGTCTAACAACTGTCTTGTAAATCCACAGAATTAAATGTGGTTTAATTCCCCAGGTCTTACCTACATAACCTCTGCAGGTCCACAGTGCCTTGATCGCCTTCTCCGTGACCGATTTCAGCTGGTCATCCCACAGTAATTTGCTATCAAGAGTGACTCTCAAATATTTGACTTGGTTTGCCATTTTAATTTGGGAGTTGTACATAGTAGGACAACTCAGGGTTCTTGTTGTCCTGCTCCTACTGAAAGGAACCACCGTGGTCTTGGACGGGTTGACCCGTAGACCACTCTCCGTGCACCAATCTTGAACTATTCGCAGGGCGGTGTGGAGCACATGGGGCAGGACTTCCTCAAATTTGCCCTTAACCATGATAACCAGATCGTCTGCGTATCCTTGGGTGGAGAACCTCTCTAAGGTTAGTTTCCACAACAGTCCATCAACGACTAAACACCAAAGAAAGGGGGACAGTACCCCTCCTTGTGGGCAGCCACGAGTGGCTAAGGCGGAGAAGGTGGACCCTACGATGCTGGTATAAATGTTCCTCGATGATAGCATGCGTTGCACGTTTTCGTTGCTGATGTTATTTAGCAAGGGGAATCAGCTTTTCCTCAAGGCCATGGTCTTTTAAGCAACCATCGTGGCATCATTCGTCAATTTGTCACCCGCAACAAATGTTTGACGGATTAAATCTCGAATGATGCACCGAAGAAATGTTGCACCTATAAGTCGCCTATAGTGGTCAGAATCGATGTTCGCTCCACGATAGGATCAAACATCCACTATGCTCGATGCCCATTTCTTGCAGACGAGAACGTGGTCATTTTGATTAACGGTCTGTCGATCTGCAGGTCTGCTTGTGAATGAGCTGGTGCGGGAAGCACGTGGAACTATAGTGACCATATTTATGCCGTCCGCGAAGTCTATTAGTTGGTGGCCGTTATCATTACAGTCTTCACGGTGGCTGTGCCCTCCGCCACTCCAAACTCCCAGTGTTCCGAAGGCTTTCCACTCGTGAAAATTGTGTACGAGTTCCGATCGTCAATCTCGCTATTAAGCCATCTTATTTCCTGGAGTGCGAATATGCTCAGCTTGTATTATAGAAATTTTACATTTTTTGAGTTTTACATTTCGCACTGTAACTATTGATAGAATAGACCTAGGATGACAAGATCTTGTTCATTATATTAATAACAAAATTTATTTGATTTGTACCAAAACTTGAAGTGCTCCGATCATTGACGCCCCCCTCACTCCTCCTAAAAAAAGTTGATAAAGCCAAAAAGAAAAAAAAATTCAATATCAATTTCCATTTAGTGGAAACGAAACCTACAGATGAAATAAAAAGTTTTAAGTTGTGTTTTGAAGATGCAAAGCCCTTGTGAGGCTTTGAAGAGTCCACAATTGATACAAAGTGCAGCATTTAGAGTCCCAAAATGCTAATTAAGAGTTGCGTAAATTGTACATCTGTGATGCTAGCACCCGCCCTACTTCCGAAGTGGGTCAATTCGCTTCAGTTATGCGGTAATCAAGTTCTAGTTAAAAACAGAAATTGGATATTCATGTGCTAATGTCGTGTTCCAAATGAACATTTAGTACCTCTTCTTTTGACCAGCATTAAGAATTATATTTGCACCATGTATGCATGATCCCTTGTTCTAAACAAAGGGGAGGGCCAACTAATTTTTAGATAGAGGACGAACTTATAAGCAGAACGTAATCTTTTCATTGAGTTTATATGCGATACTTCGCAATTTAATTTCCAAAAGTAAGGTCCAAGACTTTATTTTAGTCTATTGAATCGGAGCACGTACCCTAAAAAATATTGAACCTCCGTAGAAGTTAACTTTAAGTAAGAAATAATGATTCGTATAAACACTTAACACATAAAAGCGATTAAAAGAAACTCTACCCATGCAGGAGTTTCGAGAATTTCTATAAATCTTTGGCGGCAATTTAAATTCAATTCGCCTTATCTCCTCCTGGATGGATCGCTTCAGTTGGTTCCAATTACATTGATCCATTTAAAAGACAGATTTCTAACGAAGTTGTTTGGGTTTCAGCAAGATAAGAGATGAAATCACAGTACACATTTCCAGAGCAGCAGTAGCAGTACTTCCTTTTTTCGGACATGCCAAATCAGGACTTGGCTTGATTCTCCCGATTAAGCTAGCTCTGACCTTCTTCTTTATAAAAATTCGCAGCATGGGCATAGATTGGATTTCCTCAAGACATAAACCTTTTTTTTAGCCAGACGAGGGTATGTAATTAAAGAGTTAAAAATTTGTGAAAGGCAAATCCAGAGCGTAGTTTGACTTTTTAACGACAAATAGAGTCTGCATGGGTTTTACCAACGCCGTCTAGATATTAAGGCCGCAAAGTAGACTCTGAAACGTCAAATTAAGAGTCGAAATTGCATTGCATTGTTCCGGTTTTGAATGACATCATATGCTTCTTGTTGTTGTTTACTCGTGTAAATCCAAAATTTAAGAGGTAAACTATACGGCATTGTACAGCTGAGTTGCGGCTATGATATTTCATCACCATGACCTTTGTTACTTTTTTCTTTTATCCCTTTCAGACGAGATGTTTTTAAATCCGAACAGCAAACACTCCATAAAGTATAAATTTAAGACCAGAAGTCATGGAGTGATGAAACACGTATAATATGGGCTTTTTGGTTCCGAAATATTTTCTTGATTGGTAAAGATGATAGCAAACATAGGTAGGTTATGAGAACTTAGGATATCACTTAGGGAATAATTTAAGTTTCGAAAGTCTAGGTCATGCAGACGTGGATAGGATATGGATATTATGATGTTAATGACACTTACATGATGGTGTTCAAGTTTCGGATATCAAATGCCTAAAACTATCTCAATAGAATTGTGCGGATGATGGACTCTTAGAATCCCTGTCTCGGAATAACCGATACCACCAAACTGAAATATTTCCTAAAATTGCGATTGAGACCAGGCGCCAACTGAACCCCAACAACACGTAGATTTGTAGAACGGAAACTTTCATACGTAGAGCATCGATTTTTTATGAGGTAGTACAGCAGTAAGACAAAAATGTATCCTTGATCATCGTCCAGGAGGAGAGAGGGTGAAGCGCCAATCCCTGCCCTGCCTCCGAAGCTCCTGGGCTACGTCCATGATTCTCCAGAAAAATAAACCAAAGACGTTTAACACTGCAGAAATCGACGTACATATATTACCTAACTATCAATCTGCCTGGTTTAGCACCTAGGGGGCGGCAATTTGACCTCTTGCCCGGGACGGCGTAAGTGCTAGAGCGGGCACTGCTTGTTGTGTACGCTTTGGTGCAAACTTTTAAACATACATTCAGAAGCAATATATGGACAAGATCTTATGATCCTAAGTCTATTTCATCAGGAGTTACAGTGCGAAATGTAAAACTCAAAAAATGTAAATTCACTATAAGACTTTTGGGTCTAGGGTATAATTTTCTGAGTGTTATATATCATTACAAAGGTAATTTTGTGTAGTTTGTTTCAATATCAGACCTTTTTAAGGTCAGACTCATAGTTTTCCAGATATTTGCAAAAAACTGTTTTTTTTACCCTTTTGCCACCCGCTCCCCTCTTAACCCATGGCGCAAATTGGACTATTTTGGACCTATTGTACTAAACTATATGCTTTATGCCTTTAAGAATAAAAGGTATAAAAATACTAAAAAAAATTATAATAATGAGGTTTCTGCACCAAGTGATTCAATTATAATAATTCCACTATTCCATAGAAAAACTTACTAAAATCGTGTTTATTATAAAGAAATTTATTTATATTGTAAGATTGAACACGTTTTCATTTTATTAATTTGTAATACAATTTATTGTGCAATAAATTCATTAAACACTGCAACGAGAGATTAAAAAAAAATAATCAGAGGGATGAATTGAACCCGAACCCGAGAGAAATTCTTCAATCTAAAGTAACATTAACACAGTTAGTTGAATAAAAGAAGAAAATGCAAATTTGAGAATAAAGCTAGCAAACACTTTCACCAATAAAATCAAAGACATTCGGAAATGTCTAAAAAAGTAATTAAAAGTTTATGTTTTTTTTAACAGATTAAAATAAAATGTTTCGTTAATATTTTTTTGGATGTTTCTAAAAACTTTTTTTATTCGTCTGGTTCGGATTTAAGTCTCAAAATACATACTATAACAGTAAGAGTTGGAATTGAGAGTTTTTTTCTTTTGCCTCTCTCTTTCTCTCTCTTGTTTATCCACAAGGCATCACTATCTCTCTGCGTGGTTATCTTCAAGCTTACGCCTTCTCTCTCTCTGTCTCTCTTTTTTATCCACAAGGCATCATTATTTCTCTGCGTGGTTCTCTTCGAGCTCGCGCCTTTTCTCTCCCTCTCCCTCTCTCTCTCTCTCTCTCTCTCTCTCCGCTTAGATGTTCATTCATATTTATTTAAAACCGTCAATTTAACACTGATCTTGTTTTTTTTTGCAGTTTATTTTGATTTCCTTATTCATATGCATAGTACGTTTTTAACATATTGAGTATTGTGTTGAATATGTGTGTGTTGTGTCGAGTTCGAGTGTATGCATTTCGTTGTGTAATTTGCGAAAATATGGACTAGACTAGACGTTTTCTTAATTTCTAAATTTCAATCACGGTCAAACTGCTTCGTTCCGTATTCTCCGCAATATGGCCTGTGTATATGTATGTGTGCTATCATTATGAATTGATGTATATGTCTCCTGAAATTCATTTATTTGGCTACGTGTGATTTATTGTCCAAATGAAAAACAAAATAAATCGAGTAAAAAAGTTTAAGGACTTTGTGGATGCATTTTTTTCTCCATCTCCACTTCGACACGAGCCTGATCAATTGTCGAGACGGTTGGCAGTCCGTCGGGCCATTCCAAAAGTTCCGGTTCGTGTTTCATGATCATATCGGCTTCAGCTGAAGAAGAAAAAAAACAGAGAATTTATGAAAAAAAATTCAAAACTTTATTTTAATTTTAATTAATAAATAATTGACGCCAGTAAATTAACATGTCTTACAAAAACAACAATGAACATTGCGGTCGGTTTATCGCAACACTCAACCTCCCACCCGTATCATTTAACCAATGGTTTTGGTATTAGCTCATGCTTTTTCGTGTTAGAGCGCCTCTGGTTGTCACATCTGTAACAATTCTTCCGGGTTAACTTTGGTCAGAGTACGTACCCCCGATACATTACTGGGTTTATCTGGGTTATGTTGTTATTGTAACCCCATGTAGTTACCCTAAACTAACCTACACCCGAGCACAATAAAACATGCCTAATGTATACTCATGACTAGAATACTTACCAGTTATCCTATGAATTTTATTACCATACGCCAAATCCGTATAGTAGGCGGTGATAAAGGTGAGCGGAACGAGAGGTGTGAGTACGCCTAAACGTTTTGTTTGACGATAGCGTGATATGAAACCGGCCAAACTGACAATATAGAAATTTGTGATCCAGAAGAATAGCTCACGATTTCGGGCAATTTCTAAGGCTTTTTCGCGCTCTTTTATCTGATAGTGCATATGTATCCAACGTTCCATCTGCAAAATAAGATTGATAAAAAATTTTTTTTTGCTGCGGCCAAATAAGGCGTAGATTTCGCGAAAAGTGAAGTATAGTATGATTTAGTTTGGCCAGAGACCAATCTCAAATTTAGATTTATTATATGTTTTCAGTTGAAATAAAGGTTGACAGACTTTTTTTTTGCTTTATAATTTACCTGAAAGGTTATCAACAAAAAAACCTGAAACAGGCCAGAGTGGATCTAAGCAATATACGTATTCTAAGCTTGACTGTCTAAAAGAAAAAATGTGTTTTTCTATTGACTGCTCCGGGGAGTCGGTTTTCAACTGTAAGGTAACCGAATTCGGTAGTTCCGCCGGCTAAAACAAGATTATTGATCTTATCGGGCAAAATATCTGACATTTACGAACAGATTTATATCTAGAAAATTATCGTACCCCTTCGATATAAAGAACAGCACAGAAGTTCAAATTTTGATTTTTCTTTCGTTTTCAGTAAGTAATGGATAAAAAATCAAATTTAAGGTCAATTATACGAAATTTAGGCGATATTTGGTTTACACGGCAATTGTAGATTAATTTTAATTAAGGTTAAAAACTAGCAACTAAAGTTCTCATAAAGTGACCGCAGACAGAACTAAAGGTACAGTTTCCTCAACACGACCGCAGGGGCCCTAGCGACGCCACAGCGGCTCCAGCTGTTGACTATCACCTAGTGGTGTTTTCCTCGATGCGGCTACAGCGATCGTGGCTTATGTACACCCTACCCCAAGCAGCATTCGCCCGAAGCCTACAAACAAGCGGACCTTATTTACGACATGAGTCGCGCAATTCATTCGAAGATAATCTTCATTGGCTAAGCGATTATCATGTAAAGGTACGTTGTCCTCGACACGACTGCATCGGCTCTAGCGACAGCGACTCGCTCATTTCATATTAAAACTCATTTTTCTCTCATTCTAAAAACGAGTTTTTATATGAAATGAGCGAGTCGCTGTCTCTAGAGCCGATGCAGTCGTGTCGAGGACAACGTACCTTAAGAACGAGTTTGTATATGGAATGAGTGAGTCGCTGTCTCTAGAGCCGCTGGAGTCGTGCCGAGGAAAATAAACCTTGTCTGCAAAAGCCGAAAAAAGCTAAGCCCCCAAATGTTGTTTTTTGCCTCCCACCAAGTTAGCCCAGGAAAACTTTTCTCAGATTTTTTAATATGTATACTCTAGAAATAGATCATTATCTTGCTGTTCCAAGTTAATAATTAATTTTTCGATACACAGGGTGTCCGGAAACTGCCGCACAAACGCACCGGATTGTGATTCCTTATGTGATTTCCAGCAAAAAAAGTTGTATTAAACATACCCACTTAGCTTAACTCTTTAGCTGCCACAGGCATTTGAAGATTTTTGAAAAAATCATTTTCTTGTACAACGAAAACTTAAATATCTCAAAAGCTAGACTAGCTAAAATAGCAAAAAAACAAAATGTACTCAGTAATGTATAGTTAATGCTAATAAACGATCTTTTAAACTAAAACTAGATTTAATTCACGACTACGATTGATTTATACACATACATAAATAAAGTTTCGAAATTGGGGAGTATTCTTGAGAAAAATGTTTTTCTTTGCTTACTAAGCCTACTAGCTGAATTTTCTCCGAAAGGATTTAAGTCACTGCAATAAGAACGATTGAAAGCTTAAGCCGCGTACACATACAGTGCGACGCCGAGCTTTTCCGGGCCGGGCAATGCAATGCGTGCACATTCATCGCGATGTCGGGCCGGGCGATGCGATGCGATTTATTGCGAGCCGACGCGATTTCTTTCTATGGCAAGAAAACCGGATTTTTCAAGGGGATTTCATATGGCTCGTACGATTTGCTGCTGATATGGCTATGATTTCAGATCGACTTCGTGACATAGAGCTTCGAGTGTTCTACCATTAATATTTATGTAGTGTTGTAGATAATTGTGGGTATTATGAATGGATTGTCGTAGTCGTAGGTAATAATGTAATGTAGTACCATTGGTATTTTCTATACAGGGTGTCCTGCATTGAGTGGTCAATACTGTAAGGGTTGATAGCGCAACTTGTTTCAGCGAGAAAATTACCAATACAATCGGAATTTTTTTTACCGTTACCTTGTTATCGCTCTTTTTGTGAAAGTCATCAAAAATCGTGACTTGTCACGCAAAATCGTAATTTGCAGCACTCCTGATGACTTAATCCAAGATTTGATTTCAGTTTCAGAAACTTTCATTATCGGCACTTTCAAGATACAGTTACTCAAACTTAACAGAAATTTTAGAATAGATTTTTCATCGAAAATTTAAACAGTAATTTTCATAACGGTGCTTTATACGTACAACTCTGCAAAGTTGATAAAAGTTGCTTCAACATGTTGGCTTTCCAACGGTATATCACTTTTCATATTTACATTGCGGGATTTTAGAATTAGACATATTGGATATAAAAAAACAAGGTAATTATTTTCTTATCGGATTATTTAAACTGAAATTTTATTCATTTATTTTTTATATTTTACTATGGCAATTTTGAAAATTTGTTAAATAAAAATTAAAATGAAGTTTTGAATATGAGAAAGAACCAGTAATTTTCCTTAATGTTATCACAAGCATCATTAATTCGCTGCAGCAGCTGTTCCCGGGAGGTAATCGGCTCGGAATAGACATTGCTTTTTAAGTTACCCCATAAATAAAAATCTGGGGGAGTAAGGTCGGGACTTCTCGCAGGCCACGCAACTGTCCCAAATCTGCCAATCCACTTTCCGGGAAATTCGTTTTCTAAATATTCTTTAATAGGTCTCGCATTATGAGCGGGCACCCGTCTATCTGCCATAAATAGCAAATATTAAATTTTAACTGTTTTAAGTACCGTTGCATTTGCCAAACAATGTACCAAATTTCAAATATCTTACAGTTCTGGTCAAAATAATGTAGCGAGATTCTATCCCGAATTATAATTGCCTTTGTATGTCTTTTTTCGCGTCAAGGGAAAATTGTAAACGATTCCACCGAAGCTATGATTTTTACCATTCAATGCGTGTTTACCTAAAATTCTGCAATGTAAATAAGAAAAGTGATATACCGTTGGAAAGCCAACATGTTGAAGCAACTTTTATCAACTTTGCAGAGTTGTACGTATAAAGCACCGTTATGAAATTACTGTTTAAATTTTCGACGAAAAATCTATTTTAAAATTTCTGATAAGTTTGAGTAAGTGTATCCGATAATGTTGGCAACAGAAAAAACTTCAGTTTTTGTGAAATTTTATGTAGTTTCTGAAACTGAAATCAAATCTTGGATTAAGCCAACAGGAGTGCTGCAAATTACGATTTTGCGTGACAAGTCACGATTTTCGATGACTTTCACAAAAACAGCGATAACAAGGTAACGGTAAAAAAAATTCCGATTGTATTGGGAATTTTCTTGCTGAAACAAGTTGCGCTATCAACCCTTATAGTATTGACCACCCAATGCGGGCAAGTACCACTTTACTGTTAGATGCTTGCTCTGCCATGTAATAGATTCTCGGCACATCTTTGAGCTGTCACTTTGTATGGAGTTCGTGACTTTTGCCCTCTCCTTCTATTAATACCTGCTCTAAGACTATACCAATAGGAATTGCGCGTGGGAGAAGTAACATACACTCGGAGGTGGTGATTAAGAGGAAAAGGACTTAATATCCATTGTTTGGAAGTTGAGACCTTTCGATTGACTTGAATTTCACTAAACGTTATGGAAACTCATCCCGTACTGAAATTTAGTGGGCTGTAGCGGAAAACGGGCGTCACCCCGGGGAAAAAGAGTTCAGATGCGCTCCTAGGCGGTTAAGACCTTTCTCGATAGTAAAATAATGAATATCGAATAAAAAAGTGCCCGTTTTCGGCACCGAGTGAATGTATTTAGTTTCATATTGCCACCTTTAAGGAATCGAATTATTTCCCGTTCTGTGACAGTCTTAGGGGTTTCTTATGCATCCAATGCGTAAATTCATGATATTTTTTCAAATATTCTTATGATCACTGAAGAGTATCCGCTACTCCATGAGCATCTAATTTCACCTTCCACCAGACTTCCGAAGACCATATGCTGTACATACGGTTTTCAGGCAAATTATCAGACATACAAACCCCACGATTCTTCTCGAATAAAATCACAACTTGACAGAGGCGGCCTCAACATTTTTACGTCCAGCTTTCTCGCTCTGGAGAACTATATTGTTTGCTGCAGACAAACCACTCATTGGGGCCTACTTTTACCGCGTCCATCTCCAGTGCGTGAACGATTCTTATCATTTGCTTAGCTAACTAACTCATTTGCTTCTTAACTCTACGTCTGATCTCTAGGTCAATTCCGAGTTATGGAGAATGACTGATTGGCAAACATAAAAGTGCAAATATCTCGCTTGACTGCTAGAGCCTTGAAATTTTCATCATTCAATATGAGCAGTACGGTGCTCTAACTCTTCTCTAAATTTCAAAAAGTTGTCGCTTACGAATTTCCGAGTTATGAACAATTTTTAATTAGAAAACTCAAAATTGCGATTTGGGCAGCCGTATGTTCCGAACGAGGATAGGTCGGACCGTGTAATTTGGAGATAATGTGAGCACCAAGTAGTTCTACAAGTGTGCCAAAATTCAGAAAGATCAAGAAGGGCAGTCCAACTTTATACCTTAAAAGCAGACAAGACTGATCACAGGCCTCACCGAGGGGCTTATTTGAATTAGGTTTCATTATGTGACATGGAGAATGCTGTACATACATTTTGCTGTAAATTTCCAAATGCTGTATGACAGGTCAAAATGCTGTAAGTCTGGTCAGCTTAACCTATACCAATACTTCTCAGCGCCCGCTCTAAGGGGAGCGAGCCGGGCGGTCGCCCGGGGCGTTAAATTTTTGGGGGCGGCTTTTTGGCTAATAGGTACTCGTATAAGAAAAAAGTGGAAAAGGCCGAAAAGAAAATATTAATATCAACTTCGATTTAGTGGAATTATAAAAACTACAGATAAAATACATAAAAAGGAAAGTTGTGTTTTAAAGAAAAAAGTCTTTGCAAGGTTTTAATGACCCACAATTGAGACGAAGTACCGCATTCGGAATCATAAAAGGGTCAGAAAAAATTGCCAAAATTGTACGTCCTTGACTCTAGCACGCGTCTTACTTCCGAAAAGCAAAGTGGGACAGCATATGAAATAAGAAATAAGAAGCCACATCGCATAACACTCACCACATAAAAGCGTTAAAATCAACCTCTACTGTGAGAAATTGTATGCCCGAAACAACATTTTCATCACTTTTTCAGTCATTTTAGATAATTTCCAAACACCTTTTGCAGCATCTCGACTTTAATTTGCTTGATCTTTTCGCGGATCAGTTGATTCCAACCAATAGCATTGATTCATCTAGCACTGAGATGACAAATTTTGAACAGGTTGGTTTAGATTTCAGCAAGTTGAGGGATGGAACCACAGTACACATTGTCAGAGCTGCAACCAATCTTCCCTAATATTTTTCTAGACATGCTAATATCGAGATATTGCTAGGTTCTCCCGATTTAACTAGCTAGCTACCCAATTCTCTATAAAAATTATCAAGATGACGCATTTATGAAAATAAACCACTGAAGAAATCAGTTTGCGAAGAGATCCGACTAATTGAAGTTTATCTGCTGCGCAGTGTATAAAGATGTTATCAAAAACTACTTCAAAAGATTAGTAATGAAAACGAGTACCATTGCAAATTTCCAAAATTTTTCCAAGTAGTCTTTTACAAAATGTGTTGAGTCTCTTAGTGAACAAAATAATTTTGCATTAATTTTCAATTTCTTACGTCGCTGTGAAAGCCTCCAGGTTTCCGTGTGCCTCTGCCTATTTTTTGACGGTGGTGAAAAAAATATCGCTCGGGGAATTCAATACTAACCTCAATTTTTTGAACTCCAAATAAACTCTATATCAAGCCTTGCTGAACTGTGGCGAATTTCGCTTAGGAGTCTGAACGAAAGCGGAACAGTTTTCTAGTGCATACTTTCTGGGCCTTTTCAGTGGATCAAGATTATATTTTCTGAATTATTAGGGCGTTGGTTCGAGTCCTACCGTCACCATCAATTTTTGTGTTGTTTTTTTTAAAAATGCTTCTACCCAACTAACAATTCACAGGGGAACAGCATTTTGTTTATTTAGATTTGATATTCATTTCTAGCTAATTTTTGGTCGTAGAATCCGGAAATGCTAACCGTTTTTCTCCTATACGTCCAGTTTTTGGGATACAGGGGACTCAAATTTTGGCCCCCATACAAACCTTCCCTTCATTGAAATCAAAACAAACGAAACTCGCTAAAAATTTTTTGTTTGTAAATATTGATTTTATATCTTAACAACATTACCTAAGAATTAAAAAAAAAATGATGGCAAAAATCTGCGTTTGTAGCTTTTTCTGGAGTGTTCAATTTCCGGACAGTCCCGTTTTATGCCCCATCAATAGTCCGCCATCATATTCGCATCCCATCTGCCTTGATATCGACTTTCCATGATTTTGAAATCTTGATGAAATCGCTCTCCTTGCTCATTACTCACAGCTCCAAGATTTTCCGGAAATTCATCTAAATGACTGTGTAAAAAGTGAACTTTGATGCTCATGTTGCAGCTAAGCCTTTGAAAACTGTCCAATAGTTGCTCGACTACTATCGCATAATTCGATGCACTTATATTGCCTAGAAAGTTGTTGACTATATTCTCAAATGCCAGCCATGCTGTCTTTTCATTTTCTTTCATTGATTCCATAAAATTTGTATCGCTGAGAAGCTGCCGAATTTGTGGACCGTCAAATACTCCAGCCTTTATTTTCTCGTATGATAGCGCAGGAAGGGCCGACAGCATATATTTAAAATAATTTCCTTCTGTTGGTAAGGCTTTTACAAATTGTTTCGCCCGGCCTAGTTTTATATGCAACAGCGGGAAAATGTTTTTTGTCGATCCACAAGCGGTTCATGAACAATATTTTGATCACCAGCCTTCAGATCAGATCTCGGGAGCCAATTCCTTTGTATCCAATGTTTATCGCGAGTTCTGCTATCCCACATACACAAAAAGCACGGATATTTTGTATATCCACGTTGCTAACCGTTAAGGAAGAACCATCTTGAGGTCTACACATATGATATGCCTGGTGGACAAAGGGGCCTATTTTTTGCCCATTGACTTAGAAATATATAACTGCCACATATATAGCAAACTGACTCCGGGTGTTGAGACACTTTCGACAAGGGATAGTAGAGGCTTCCATTACACAAGTTAAGAGCACAAAAATAGAGTTACATACTCGAACAGAGGCTTTTAAATACATTTTTTTGATTAAAAAAGACTTAAAAATGGCCGAAGAATTTCACAACTTTTAACAAAAAATCCAGGTCGCGACAAATTATTTTCATTTATTTATTTAATTTTATTGTATACAAGTACTAGAAGGTCCTGCATAAGGATGCAACCCCGTAGCTTTTAAAAAAAGTTGTTATTTAAGGGGGCATATTGTAATTTTCCGTAAAATTAAAAAAACCCCGTTATCTCAAAAACCTGACGTATAGGGGAAAAACGGACTGCATTTTTGGAATCAGCGAGGCCGTTTTACTATAAATTAGGTGCAAGATTCAAAAAAACAGAAAAAAGTGTTAAAATTGTTCTCCCGAGTTCTATATTACTTCGTAGAATATTCTCTTCCAATAGTATTAGAAGCAGAAAAGTGACATTTGCCGCCGTTTATTTCTGAATCAATTGAACCTTGTATTTTATATCTTATATCATCATTACTTTCGTGCCTCGTGCATTACCTCTGATAACCAATGTGAACAGATTAAGTATTAATGCCATCTATAGGAAGCTTATGGAATCACACTGATATCTGATGAATAAAGTAGCGCGCAACTAGCATTGAACCCATGCCCACCGTATCGCCCGTCCTATGCCTTAACCACTCGACTAATCTGAGCATTGCTCGTAAGCAGTTGGAGTTGCTTCTATAGAAATATTTAACACATTTCTATAAAATCTGTTATGCAATTAATTTTCTTTCATGTGGTTTTACCAATAGTGGCAATAGAAAAACTGACAATCATTCGTTTGCAGTGAGAAGATTTTACAGTTTACAGTTTGTTTCAATCCACATATTTATCAATAAAATGTAATCAGTTTATGTGTTTACATTTTCTTAGCGGCTTCAGAAACTGACAATAATTCAAGACTTCAAACCATCCAATTGAAGATAGTTGGTTTCCATTTTGGTATTTCCAAGTACTTCATCACTCTCAACTCTTTCAAAAATTACGAAGCCCTTACTCCTACAAAAATACGATAAACAATTTATCGCATGACAATTTAATGTCATACTATTAGGATAAAACAACACTACCGATTATCTGCTATAGGAGAATATTGCATGTGTGTGTTAATTTTTGAGTGATTGATTACATATTTGCTAACAGGATTACCCCTGTGTGTTAAGCCATCCAATAAAAACAATAAAAAAGTATTAATGGAGTACCTATATTTTTTAGCTTCATATTAAGAGCAAGTATTATAGAAGCTTTACAGGACCATCTTTGAATTCCTCATACAATCTACGTCTAATTTGCCTTGAATAGTACCTAAGGGGCGGCAATTTGTCCTCTTGCCCGGGGCGGCGTAAGTGCTAGAGCGGGCGCTGTTACTTCTGAACATTAACTTTGATTAGAAGTTCAGTCTAAACACCTTTCTAAGAAGTAAATTAATGCAATTTTCACTGAAATTCTGCTACTTCCGAAAACGCCGGAAACCAATGTTATGTTAAACGAGACCGAGTTCTAATCGTGCGAATAGCACGATGAGTGTATACCCTATACCCATGTACAGACCTAGAATGCGCGTAAAACCGAAAATATTCAATTTCATTTTTTTTTAAGGGGGAAGGGGTAGATGTTTCGAATCTCGCACATCTTTAATATTTAATAACGGCATCCAGCAGCTATCATTTGCTATAAATTTGAAGTTTTTCGCGACATTCTATCAAAAGATATTGCAGAATATTGCTTTGTAGGGGATGTAGGGGTAGGGGAAGTCAGACCTTCCTCACTTTCCACCAACTTCAACCATATGTCACAATTAGGCATTGATGAAAATATCAGGTCGCAAGCGATATTCTGTCGAAAAATATGACCGATTTAAACTATCACGGAGGGGTCATTTGTATGGAAGGTAGGGGAACCCTTGGTCCGATTTGGCCCATTTTCAATACCATCCAAGCTTTTATCAAAACAATCATCTAACCAAAATTTCAAAACGCTAGCTTCATTATTTCGGGAGTTATCCTGCGAACTGACAGACACACGGACGGACATACAGACAGACAGACAGACAGACAGACGGACATGGCTTATTCGAATCAGTGACCGACCCTGATCATTTATATATATACTTTGCCATACCTCCGGTGGCTCCTTTGAGGTGTTACATAAATCGTCGTAACAAAAACAATATACCCTATACCATCTTATGGGTATAGGGTATAAAAATACTAGACACCTCTCATATCAATGCAACTGATCTACTTTTAGCTTAAACTAGTGACGGAGGGCGGCAACTCGACTGCTGCCCAGGGGCGCTACAGAGGGTAAATCCGGCCCTGGCCAGGAAGGCACTACAAAAAAAAAATCTACAGTAGAAAACTATGACCCAGCTTTGACTAGAGGTGTATAGTTTCACTCATAGGTAGGCTGAAACTGGAAATGTCAAAATTGTTTAAAGTTTCATAATTTTGCCACTAGCTTCAGATTAAGACTGACATGACAGCCTCATTCAATTTATCCCTGCCAAAGTGAACCTCGTTCCTGAAACCCCTCCCAAAATATTTTTCTGCGTACGCCCCTGCTAAATACGTTGCAATATGTACCTACATAAACCAACATAATTCTATAATAAAGTCGAAACACTGTTCGTATCTATGTATGTACTTAATTAAAACTGAATTCTCGTTCGCATATTAGGCACTGGAAATACCATAATAAACAAAGAGAAGAGTTCAAGGTCGTGAGAATTTAACATTGTATCGTATAGTGCAGCGAAACGAGCACGTGCGGTATGGATCCAAAAGGCAGTATGATTTATGTTTAACACACATACAAGGGTTTACATATGCACACATACACACACATACCAACCTTTATTCGGTTCATCTCGGAGATATATTCTTGATTTTTGCGGCGAGCGGTAATCTCGTCGTCCACAGGACGTGAAAATATTCCACCCATTGTGCTTTAAAAGTTTCAAATCCTATCTAAAATAGTTGCAGATCTATTATTGTTCTATTTTATCTAAATATGTTATTATTGTCACACTCTATGTATTAAGTCTTTTAATTAGTGAAAATCTATAAGAAACACAAATGGTGTAAGAAATGAACGTTTTGTTTGGTTCTTTTCTTTTTTTTTTATCTTCAAGCAAAATTAATTCTTATCCATGATATGCATACTATGCGTTCACGCGAAATTTAATTTCACACATAAATATTTTACACGCTTTTGCCCTCATCCATCTGTTCGCGATGATACGGGTTAAGATTGGCGCGAAATTATGCAATATAGGTTGACTCGTGTAGAGATTTTTGTTGTCAAACACACAGCCAGCCGTACACAAAATGCGCAACTAAACGCGACGTGAAGGTCATATCATAAAGATTGCATCACTCTCGCGGACAAGACTCCAGCCATACACAGAGCACCACTTTAACAAGACACGCGACGTTCGCGATGGACTTGAGACAAGAAACAAAAACCGATCAAACAATAATATTCATTAACTGCGAAGTATTTATTAAATATACACCACGCTTTGAGATCGCGAAAAAATTAACGGGTGTGTTATGGTCACACTTGTTTCGAGTACACAACATTAATACTAGTCTAGTTCTAGAGCAGTTCCATGTGGAATGTTCTAAAGTTTGGAGAAAACATTCCGATTGAAAAAAAATTTCAGATACAAAAAAAATATATATATTTTTGTTGTTGTTTTTTGTTCTTATCTACGATAAATAGTATTAGGAGATAACCAACGAAAAGATTGGGGGGCAGTTTGGTAGCGTGTTTTATTACTGACTGCAGTACACCATACTACAAACGAATGCCATCGATTGCAGGTGGTAAGTGAGCGTGGAGTATTTTTATCCTGCAACGAGGATATGTACACTGTGTACAATATACCATCGTCAGTCAGTCGCATGTACCATTACGACGACATCCGTATAGTATTATCCTTTTCACAGCAGGCGCACGTAAAATGGTGTTTGACAATGGGTGGGTGGGTGGTTAGGTATGTAGTTGAATCGATGGGGTGACTTGGTAGACAAGGAATTTCATTGCTCAACTACATATTTCCAGACTATCCCCTTTCTCGAGTACATGCTAGTATTACTATGACGATGACCAGCATTTCTAATGATTGAGTGTAATAGGAAGGCAGCTTTGGAGGGAGCCAGACAGAAAAGGACAGTATGGAAAAAGTGGAATGATGCGCCATCTATGCAATTGTTGTTGAAACGTCAAAATCCGTTTTCGAACATTTACGATTATGCGCACTTATTCAGTATTAAAGGTGTTTTTAAACAACACATTTTGACTCATGCTCATCGAATCTAACAGTTAAATACATAAGACAAATTCAAAAAATGGGGTTTTGCACCGTACAATTTTTTGCTATGGAAATCACATGAGGAACCATTTTTCGGTGCGTTTATGCGGCGGTTTCCGGACATTCTGTATACATATAAATGATCAGGATCGCTCCCTGATTGGAATAAGCCATGTCTGTCGGTCAGATATTTGGTTTGATAAAACCCTGCACGATACTGAAAAGGCTCAAATCAGACCAGGGGTTGCCTTACCTCCCTTACAAATTACCCCTCGTTGATATTCTGATTCGCCCGTAAGGGGTAAGATAAAGGTTGAAAGGCTCCGGCTAATTCCTATATCTTCTTCAGTTGTGGCATAACTGCGGACCCTTAGCTATGCAGGAGGAGTTTCATAGAGTGATCGGCTTCGGCCAATTCCTATGTTTCTCTACGGGGCGTTACTTTCCCGCATTATCCGAGTAACCGCTGCGCCTGAGTGATGTATTAACATCTGCAGCGTCCTAGGTTACTTAACGTGATAGGTGACAGAAAACATTTAATCAGGGACGTACCGAGCAAACATTTGTTAGGGGGATGAAAAATAAAATTTGCCGACTACATTTGAAAATTAACCAATTATAATTAGAGGTACGGAAATTTCGTTTTTACGAAATAACGAGATGTGAATTTCGGCAATTGCTCATTTATGCGAATAAATGAGAAATTATCTAATTTGGACTTTTATTTTTGTTCAAAAATGTTAATTATTGGAGATAATTTTTCATCTCATGACATGACATGTATATGTCGTTGCGGAGGCTACCTGAGAAATACTGGGTGTCGTTCCGTGAAAAAGCGTCACGAAAAACTGTAACGAAAACGTTTAACGTTTAAAATCAATCTTCCCGTAGTTCGATCTTCACCAAATTTGGTATACATTATCCTTTGATCGCTCTGACTCTGAATCGAGAATTACGATTTCGATAAGTTGCGGGAATAGCGGTAAATTCGCCATTGAAGCGAACGAAAATTCATCCATCAATTGGTTCTCCTAGCTCTCCCCGTGGATCGATGTCAATGAAACTCGGACGGAAGTTAAGTGGTGCGATCTTTAATATTTTGGTGCCAGCACTTCTTATGAGGAAGATGTCCTTGATCACAAAATGTCCTTTTTTCTGTGGGAATGCATTATAGACGCTATACATAAGAATATGGATATCAAAATACAGAATCCGTTGCAACGAGTCTCGTAAAATCACGATAAGTTGATTTTGAGTTTGGTTAAAGGATATAACCACCAAAAAGGACATTTTTCTAGCATAGGAAACAGAGTATGGGCATTATGGGTATCGTTCGAAAGGGGATATTTGAGCCACTGTTTTGATCGGTTTCAAAATATTTTTTTTTGAAAAAAAAAATTGAATGTCCCAGGGGGAACCATGGTCCAAACCGTCGTCAATACCTTCCAAAAAGTCAACAACGAGGTTTGAAAGGATTTTTAGGTTTCTGGAGTGACAAGATAACGGCTGATGCAATGTGGATTATTTTGTAAGCAATAACGTAGACATATACATGATCTAAGATTTTTCCCCTAAGGGAAAACTTCTCGGAGTTTTTCTTACGTTTTCCGTTAATAAGAATAGAGAAATTGGGTGCGGTTCTGAAACGCACCGGTCGCATATGTTCCCACAACATGTGGAATATGTAAACGAAAAGTTCCGGAGATCATATTATATTCGTAAAATCGCAGTTAGAGGATCAGAATGGACAACATGTTGTGGGAGCATATGGGAACCGTAACCATTGTTAAATGCAGAGAGTTCGCTGAATCACGAGCAAGATGGCTTGCCGGACACCGAGAAACCATTTTAGTTGTAGGTTTGATGAATGAACTTTGTTGTAGGTTTGATGAATGAACTTTGTTCTGCAATGCGTTTTTTTAGAGAGAGTTTTTCTCTTGGTTCGGCGGGCCCCGAAATCGGAATTAACTTTACATAAAGATAAAAGCGTAACTATATTAGCGGCATATGCAGCAGTTTCTCGTTTTGCCGTTACTGTAACTCCTTGAGGAGGGGTCTTGTCGACTAGTATCTACGTGTGTAGTCTGAATTCGTTGATGCAGTTGGCAGACATTTTTTTTTTTGCAACGCGAATCTTGAACAGTTGTTTAACTGTCAATCTACATAATTTCTATAGAGTTATAGAAAATTTACAAAACTAGGTGCTTATGCAAATTTCAGCGAAATTTCTAATATCCAAAATTAGTTTTTGTGAAATTCCTGTTTATACCCTTCGCTCATAAAGTGAAAGGGTATATTAACTTTGTCACGAAGTTTGTAACGCATTGAAGGAAGCATCTCCTACCATATAAAAAGTATACATATATGACCAGCATGACTTGGGGAGTCGATTGGGTGATGTCCGTCTGTCTGTCTGTCCGTCTGTCTGTTGCGACGCGGTTTATCCGGCGAATTTAAAAGCTATGAAGCTAAAATTTTGCACAAATGCTTCTTTTTGCTGCAGGCAGTTTGTATGTTTGAATCGGTAAAATCGGACAATGGGGTCATGTGGCTGCCATACAAACCTAACCCCCCAAATCAGGTTCTTCTAACAAAAACTTTTTTATTTGTGCACCAAAATCAACCAAATTTCACACAAATGTAATAATAATAATAATAATTCTTTATTGCCCTTAATTCAATATACATAAAATTAGTAATACTATTTTAGTTATAATTAAAAATAAGTTTTAAATGTGTGGAATAAATGTACAATAAAATACAAAAAAAAAATAAAATAAAATCTTATGTTAAGTGTTTTGGAGTATTAAAATAAGTGTGTAAAAGACGATTTAAAACTAAAAATTACAGATAACAAAAACCACGGGCTATCTCACAATAAGCAAAGCTCGTGCTGTGAGATATTGATTGACAAATTAGCATTCTACATGATGTTTTAAAATATACATATATAAATATGTTTTTTTTTTTATTTAACTTTTATTTATTAATTTATAAAATTGTTCTCAAGCAAGTTATGTTTTACTTTTGTTTTAAAATTATAAAAATTATTAAGTTTATTTAATTCAACCGGTAGATTATTGAATATTCTGGGTGCTGAAAAAAATGCATGATTTGATGCGGCTGTAGTAAAAAATCTAGGCTCCTGTCGGAGCCTTCTTGCTCTATTTCTGGTAAAATGTGGTGTTTCATTGATATAGGGGAATTCGTTTAAATGAGAATGTACAACATTAAGTAATTTGAATTTGTATAAGTTTTGAATCGTTAAAACGCTAAAATCGGAGTAAATTGCGATAGTCGGGTACCGTAAGGGCTTTCTTAAACATATTTTGATTATTCGCTTGTGCAATATAACCAAAGGTTTTAGAATGGTAGTTGTTAACCCTCCCCAACCTATGATTCCGTATTCAATAATGGACTGGACTAATGCTATAAATACCATCTTTAATCGTTCTATAGAGATAATAGATCTCAATTCAACAAATTTATAAATAATTTTCCTTAGACGGCTACAGACGTAGGCTATATTCGTGCAGTTTATTAAAATTTTAATAAACTACGGATTTTGTAGTTGCCGGGATCGAAAAACATTAAGGTGCTGGTGTTGTGTTGCCTCCAATTGATCCACGAAAAATTAAAAATGAGGGTTATTGTTTCATATAATCAATATATTTCGGGCTTCGCCCATCATCAGGATCTTCGTAATCTAAAAAACATTAACAAATTATAATAATGTATTGTTAAATGACCGAAAAATATTTTTTACCTAACTATCACGTAAGATTACACCATAAAACAAAAACTGTAAAAAAACGCGCAAAACACAAAAATTACGTTTACAACAATGGTTGTCAAATTGACATAAATATCACAGATTTTTCATGATGTCAAACAGAGATATACATATATGTACATGATATTGGATACAGATGTAAAAATATCATTGCAGAAATTAAGGTACATTTACACTTACATAATAAATAAATAAATAAATTTCAAAGTAAATTATTTTTAATTAAGTTAATGTATGTGCTAGAATAGTGTTTTTTATCGCTCTTTTCATTGCACGTTTTTTCCTCATATTTGATGATTTGGTTAACTTCGTGGATTTGAAGTTTGCCCTTATTGCGCTCATTTCTTAAAGTTTGGGCATCAGCGAAGTTAAACGTATGCTGGTTAAGTATCGCGTGCTTTGCAAGAGCAGATAAATTATTGTTGAGCGGTTTTTTCGTATCATTTTGGTGTTGACTGATACAGGTACTCGTATCAATTTCTGGATAGTTTCTGCGATATACGTTCTATCCCACATTTCACAGTCGATTTTATATACGACCCCAGACTTATCTTCTTTCGGGATTTTATCTTTCAAGTTTGCAAACATTTCTCCGTTTTTTTTATGAGGACGCATTGCTAGTTTTAAATCCGGTATGAAATATTTGCAAGATCTGGAGATGGAACTGCTAAGCCCTGGAATATATGTGAGAGGCGAATAGTGTTGAGTGGTGGTATTCTCCGTATTTTCTGCCGTAGTCGTGTTGCCTTCAAAGGACAGGAACGCATAGCTTGATGAATTGGAAGTGTTTCTACTATTTCTGACTTCATTCACCAATCTATTAATCATCTGGAAATTTATTTATTTATTTATTATGTAAGTGTAAATGTACCTTAATTTCTGCAATCCAACACCTGTGATATTTTTACATCCGTATCCAATATTATGTACATATATGTATATCTCTGTTTGATATCATGAAAAATCTGTGATATTTTGACAACCATTGTTGTAAACGTAATTTTTGTGTTTTGCGCGTTTTTTTACAATTTTTGTTTTATGGTGTAATCTTCCGTGATAGTTAGGTAAAAATTACTTTTCGGTCATTTAACAATACATTATTATAATTTGTTAATGTTTCTTAGATTACGAAGATCCTGATGATGGGCGAAGCCCGAAATATATTGATTATTTGAAACATTAATTCGTGGATCAATTGGAGGCAACACAACACCAGCACCTTAACGTAGGCTATATGTTCATGCCAGCGTAAATGTCGGTCTATTTCTACTCCTAAATATTTAGTATGGCTCACAATGTTTAGCAGGGGACAACTACTGCAAGTCGTTGCGCAATTGCAAGTATGTGCACGCACCCGTAAATTATCCGGTGGAGCTCCAGCAATGGTTAAAGAAAATGGAATGGCTACTGTTTTTTTTATGTTAATTCGTAACACATTTTTATTTAACCACTTTATTATACGATTTAAACCTTCGTTCGCATAGCCAAATGTTTCCTTCCAGTTTTCTCCATGGTAAAGAGCAACAATGTCATCAGCAAACGCATATAAGGAGCAGTTATTAAAATTAATTTTAACTAAATCATTTATGTAGACTAGGAACATAATAGGGCCCAACACTGTACCTTGAGGTACTCCAATTTTAATGGTCAGGGGGAGCTCACGTAGTTATTTATCCGTACTGACTGTGTTCTCTTATCTAGATAAGAGCTAAGTAAATCAAGTGCAATACCCCTTATCCCAATATTTCTCATTTTTGAGAGTAAGGTATCATGCTTGACAGTGTCGAATGCCTTTCGTAGATCGAGGAATATTCCTATGCATTGTAAGCCTTTATCTAGAGTTGACATGATAGTTTTTGTTACCTTATAGACAACGTCTTCTGTGCTTTTAGCTTTTCGAAATCCAAATTGGGATCGAAGTGTACTGCACAACATTATGCTGAATTTTGGTATACCGGCAGAGTTAGTGCGACTCACAAGGATGACGATGACTAATACCGTCTCGCAGGTCAGAGTGCAGAACCGACCTATTTGAAACTCGTACTGGACTCAAGCAGGGCGACGGGCTGGCGCCGACGCTCTTCAACCTGGCTTTGGAGTATGTAATTCGAGCCATGAATATGGACAGCAGCGGAACGCTACTCATCAAGTCGACTCAATTAGCAGCGTACGCCGACGATATCAACATCTTGTCTCGAAGATTGGGTGATGCAGAAAGCCTTCTGCATATCACATCAAAGGGGACTTCCCCTTTGATATGATATGATATGGTGCATTACATATCCGGTGTTTGTTTCCTGTTTCAAGGACCCTCAACTGAATAAATCGCGTTTTAATGGAAAATTTTCGTGTTTCCCGCATCTTATACCATCTGTATCTTTCCAAAGCCATAACTACGCGAATAATTCAAGTTGTCACTACCTTTTTTATTTTTTAGAATCTATAATATCTGAAGATTCTACCATTAAATTTGCTAAGAAAAAAATTGTTTGGAAAGCTTTGAAAAAGGACTGAAAAGGACACTAATTAATCCTTGATCGAACGTGGATTCATTAGTGTCCTTTTGTATCCTTTTTCAGAGCTTTCCGATCAAAAATTTTCTTAGCAAAATTAGTGGTGGAATCTTCAGTTATTATAGATTCTACAAGGCTACAAGGATTAATTAGTGTCCTTTTTGGGACCTTTCCGATAGACATTTTTCTTAGCAAAATGAGTTTTAGATTCCTGGCACCCAGCTAAATCCGAAACAGTCAAAATTAGCCTTACTTTATTTTTTTCTATTTGGAGGCCTGAATTGGGATATTTTGACTGACTGGACTAAATATGATGTTGGATTTTGTGTCTTTCATTGTAATTCGTCAAACACCATTTTAGCAAACACACACTAAATTGTCATTTTACCGTTAATGCATGTCTGATTTATTTTCAAGTTTAAAGTTAGGGTAACCTCTTCGATCTTTTGAAAAAGATTGCTTTTTGAATTCGGCTGATTAGTCTTATCACGTAGAGAAGACACACACCATATTCAGAAAGCTTTTCCATTGTATTGAATGGAATTTTTGTTTATTTTGCATAGCTACGCCATATTTTGCTTGGTTAAACCATCATCTTAGATTGAGAAAATCATTGCGCACTTTCAGCCAACAGCGTAAATAAGCAAAAGGTAACATAACTATGCAAAATTAACAAAAAATCAATTCAATATAATGGAGAAGCTTTTTGAATATTGTGTGTGTCTTCTCTTGGCGATAAGACTAACCATTCTATAAGATCTACGAGATAATGGGCCTATGTATATTTTATAAACCTTCGTCATGTATAGTCTGCGTGGTGTAGTAGGTAGGGCGTCTGTCTTCAAATCATAGGTACCCGGGATCGATTCCCACTGTAGATAGGTAATTTTTAATGGCTTTTCAGAGCAGAGGTAAAATGTAAAATGAATGTCGTCAACACTTATGAAGCTGGATGCCGGCCTGCGCCAGTTTTTTTTTTAATTTATGAACTCAGTAATTATATCAATGAACAAGTTGTTAATTTTATGAACTAGTTCATAGTTTTAATGAAATTTTTGTTCGTTTTTTTGATAAAATCAGATTCATTAGACTGATGAAAGCCGTCTTCGGTGGGATATCGGTGTAAATATTCATTACTTTAATGAACAAATTCATTGCTTCAGCGTATGTACCTTTTTTTTCAGTGTATAGGGTATATTGTTTTTGTTACGCCGATATTATGTAACACCTCAAAGGAGCCACCGGAGGTATGGCAAAGTATATACATATATAAATGATCAGGGTCGGTTCTTAAATCGAATAAGCCATGTGTGTCCGTGTGTCTGTCTGTTAGCACGATAACTCCCGAATTAATGAAGCTAGGGGTTTGTAATTTTGGTCAAATGTTTGTTTTGCTAAAATCTTGGACGGTATTGAAAATGGGCCAAATCGGACCACGGGTTCCCCTACCTCCCATACAAACTACCCTTCCTTGATATTTTAATTCGGCCATAACTTTCGCTAGAATATCGCTATCGACTTAAAATTTTGATCAATGTCTCATTCTAACATATACTTTGAGTTGATGGAAAGTGGAGTAGGTCCGACTAACCCTACCCCTACTTCTTCCCCTACAAAGTTATATTCAGCCATATCTTTTGATAGAATGTCACGAAAAACTTCAAATTAGTATCAAATGGTAGCCGTTGGATGCCTTAACAAGTTAATAAAGATGTGTCAAGTACGACCCATCTACCCCTCCCTCCCCCACAAAAAATATGAAATTGAATATTTTGGGTTTTGCGTGCCTTCTAGGTCTGTACATCGGTATAGGGTATACACTCATCGTGCTATTCGCACGATTAGAACTCGGTCTCGTTTTTTTTATGACAGATCCGAATTGACTTTTCAACAACTTTTCAATGGAATTCATGAAAAAGACCTCTAGATATTCAAATGTTTCCTTTCCTTCTGCAAAGCATTAGTCAATTCGGCGTAATTCTGTAAATTTCGTCCAGATACGGTGATTTGTTTTTCATATGCAAGCCTTTCCCAATGATTAAGTTTAAACTGTGGAGACCTCTTGCATTCACGAAGGGCAGTTATAAACATAAGATTTGCACTATTTACTTTATGTGGTTCGGAGACACCCATCTTTACTAAATCTACCAGTAATAGATTTATCTAGCACACCTCCTATCAAGACAATTAAGTTATCCTTTTCAATTCTGGATGAAAATGATGGGCGTGGATTTCATGAGAAGATAGTGGCATTGAAATATCTCAGGTGGCTTCACTTGAGACTTTGCCATTTTAACTTTGCCTTAAAATTAACGAATTTAGTCTCTTAGTCCAATCCCCTTATAAAGCGACCACCTCCAATCGCGACCACTTTTTTCGGGAACCAACGGTGGTCTCTTTAGACAGGTTTCACTGTACATATTTTGAAATTTTGCGCGCATGATCCTCTAGTGGTCGTATAAAAAAAAAACTGCCATTTAGACAAGTGAATGGAATAACGGTAAATTAATGTTCAAATTAAACGAAATTATAGCTTGAAAATTGAATTTAAACTTTTCTCTTGATTTCAGCATTTCCCTTGACAACTGGGCTTGCCAATAGTTGGAGATTAGAGTTGTTGCACTTTTAGAGTTATTTTTTGTACACTTGTAGAGCTCCACGGTGGTCACATTTACGAAGCAACAAAAATTAATAGAAATAAAACTTCCAATATGATATTTCTGTTTTATTTTTCAGTTTTATTCACTATTTTTATTATTATTATTAATTTAGAGTTTACTTAGTTTGGATTTTTTGTTTTTCGTCCATTTTGTCATATTTATATTTTTCATGTGTTTTTTTTTTAATTCTATAAGTATTTAGTTTCTCATTATGACGGTAATCGGTCGGCAGCAAAGGGATTTCGATGATTGTTTGTCTCTAAAAATATGAGAGTTCGTTATTTGTATGGATGTATGCATCTATGCAAGTCTACATGTGTTAGGTGTGTGTGTAGTTGTGAATGTTTTAGTGTTTTTTTTCTTCTTCTTTCACAAGTGTATGTAGAATGTATTCAGAGACTCTTACACAATGTAAATACATTTTTTCTTTAATATTTTAAATAGTATCTATTTTGTTTGTCTGATTTTTTTTCATTTATTTTTATTTTTTTTTTTTGTTCTTTTTGTTGCAGTTTCATCATCTCAATCCTAGTAGTATGAATGTGTGTTTTGTTTTCCTGGTTCGATTTTCGGCTTATTTTCTAAAAATTCTTGTTTTTTTTATATTCAGTTTTTATTTCTTATTTTTTACTAATAAATTGTTTTTATCCTGTTTGTTTTTTTTTCTTTTTCACTTTTTTTTTCTAAAATTTTTAATTGATTTCTCTACACTCTTATTACATACATTTAATTAATTTTATAATATAATAAGAATAATATATTTATTTATTTTTGTTTTAAGTCCATTGAAGTTCCATTTGCTTAGGTAATTTATGACATAATTATTTATTTTAATATACACACACGCACATATCACATGTATATATATATATGTATGTATGCATAAAGAGTTTGTAATAATTTATAGTCTCTCGGTTGTGTGTGTGTGTTTGTTTTTTTTATTTATTGTGAATTTCCATATTTTTATTGTTTTGGAATTTGCGTTAATTTCTTATGTTTCTATGGATACATATTTAGTGTGTGTGTGTTGATATTCTACACCTATATCATATGTAAATAAATGGATGTGTATGAGAGTGCTAATTTTTTTATATGTATATATTATTAGATTTCAATAATTTTTTTTTGTTCTTTGTTCAGCATTTTGAAGCAGTTCACCATTTCTTAATAATATATTTATTTATTTATTTCTTACCATAATTATACTTTTAATCAATATTGTTCTTTTTTTGTTTTTTTTCGTAATTTTTAAATTTTAAAAATTATGTCTACACATTGAAAAAATAACAAAAATTGAGTTATATTTTAATTTTGTTTTGTTTTTTTTTTTGTATGTTTAAAAATTGGTTAAAGATATACATATATATTCATTTATTTATATATAGATTCACATATATATATATATTAAATATAATTTATTCTGATGTAGGTTCCCTTGTTTCACAGTACAATTGTTGTTTTATCATAATAATTTTTTAAGTTTTTCCATATTTTTGTTTGTTTGTCCTTAATTTACTTATACATTTAGACTCTCTCGTACTTATTTTCTAAGATATATTTATTTAGTATTATTATTTAATTATTATTATTCCCTTTCACAATTTTTTTTTGTTTCTTGAAATTATACTTTAAAAGCTAGAAAATTAATTATTTTTGATTTGATTTGTTTTTTTTTTTAATTTAATAGATAAATACCACAAAAAAATTCACAATTGTATGTAGTGTCAATATGTATATATGTATATATATATTGTATGTCTATTATAGTAGTAGTATGTAGTAGTAAAGACCGTAATTGTATCTTTTATCCTAAATTTAATTAAATTTACTTATAATATTTATTTATCATCCTTTTGTGTTTGGTTGGGTTTTTTAATACAATACATATGTATTTTGTGTGTATATATATATTTTATTTATGTACTATTACTATAAATTTTCAATTAAATTTATTTAGTTTAATATTTAAATGGTTCATTTCTCATTTCATCGTCTTGTTTCTTAAACTAAGTCTAAGTGTCAGCCGAGTTTGGAGATGATGGATGTGTTAAAGAGTATTTTGTATGTTTAGTCTAGTACTTGATTTTTATTTAGAAAGGTTTTTTGTTTTATTTATCGTTTTTTTTATACCCGTCACTATGTGAAGAAATCGATTGAGCGATGTCCGTCTGTCTGTCTGTCCGTCTGTTGCAACGCAAACTAGTCCCTCAGTGTTGAAGCTATCGGGCTGAAATTTTGTATACAAGTTTCTTTTAAGTGTACGCTATATATATGTCGGAACGAATGGAATCGGACCATGGGGTCATGGGGCTGCCCCTGAAAACTAGGTTCTTCAAAGAAAAACTTTTTCCTTTATGTACCAATCTTAACCAAACTTCACCCAAGTGTGGTCCTAATAAAGGCTCAAAACATATCTAGGAACGGATGGAATCGGAACATTACGTCATAGGGCTGCCATACAAACAACCCGTGAAAATTAAGTTCTTCTAAAAAAAACTTGTTCTACTTTAATCCGACCCCAAACTTTACTCAAATGTGTTCCTAGTAAAGCCTCAAAAGATACCTGGGAACGGCTTAAATCGGAACACTACATCATGGGGTTGTCATATAAATGACCCCTTGCAAATTAGGTTCTTCTAAGAAAAACTTTTTTTCTTTATGAACCAATCTTAACCAAACTCCACCCAAATGTACTACTTTCTGCTATATGGCCTTAACCCCTTGTAGGGCATAGCACGTCTACTACACCTACTTGCCATAGCATACGGTTTCTTGCCATGCAACGTATTTGGCCCCAGTTCTTTCTCAACGAAGCACATTACCTATCTACAGATCTGCGTCACGTGATTTAAGGGCGACCCCTTTGTCGTCCACGTTGTGATAAGGGTGATAGCGCGACCAGCAATGCAGTTATCACCCTTCCGCAACGTATGACCAATCTATGACCACTGCCACTTTCGTCTGTGAATCAATTCGTCGACCCGTACGCCGAAGTAGATCTTCATTCGAAATTCTTTTCGGCCAAAAAATGCTTAAGATTCGGCGAAGAAAAGTATTCACGAAAGTTTGCAGCTTCTTGGTAACTGCAGCGGAAACTTTCCAAGTGCTGCAACCGTAGAAGAGCACTGAAAGTATCATGGAGTGAAACAGCTCCAGTTTGGTTTTAACACTGAGATAACAGCTTTGTCAGAGTTTGGACAACATGCCGAAGGAACACTTGGCACGGTTAATGCGGCGAACGACGTCTTGAGCTGGGCCACCATCAATAGCAACAGTGCTACCAAAATAGACAAATTCGTCTACCTGTTCAACAAGTTGTCTATTGATACTTATGGGGAGAAAAGGGGTTCCCAGTCAGGCTAAGGATTTTGGTCTTGCTGGTAATAATCTTTAGCTCGACAACCTTTGCCTCTCTCGAGAGTTCCAGACCCATTTCACTCAGATCGATGATCTTATGCGAGAGGTGGCAAATGTCATCAGCATACTCCAAATGTTGTAGGTGAGATTTCAGAGTCCCCTGACTATGACGGTGACGTTCTTCTGGCAAAGTTACGTGAAGCACATCACCAATCACCAAAAGAAACAGGATATGATGCAACCCTGCCTGACACCGCTATGAACTTCGGAACCCTCAGACACCTCACCTTTATGGAGTACGCGACATTTTGCATCGACGTATGTTGCCCCAATTATAGCCACTATTTTCTCTGGAACACCGCTCTTGCGCAAGGCCGCCCAGATACATTCTCGGTCCACACTGTTGAAAGCCTTCTCAAAATCAACAAAGAGCATGTGCAACAGAGAAATATATTCGACGCATTGCTCAATTACAATCCGCAAGGTGTTGATGTGGTCCACTCATGGAAACCCAGATCGAAACCCAGCCGGCTCTTCATCAATTTTACTTTCTAAGTGGAGCTTGATTCTCTCCAAGATTATCGTAGCTATTATTTTGGCAACAGCAGAAAGCACACAAATACCCCTCCAATTATTGCATTCTGTAAGACTGCCCTTTTTTGGAGGCTTGACAATAATTGCGTACTCATAATCTTTGATTCGTTGGGGGAGTTGATCGTATACCTGCGTTTTGACGGGAAGCTAATTTATCAATATGAGGGGGGACCTCGCCATCTGTCACTCGATTTCAAACTGCAGCGAAGTGCTCTTTTCATCGCCTCAACTGATCTTCGGTATAAGTAACCTTCCATCACTTTCTTTCACCGGGTGTTTATAGGAGCTACGGCCACCTTTACACTCCTTGATGACATTGTATACGGTATTTAAATCATTATTCCGTGCAGCTTCCTCTGCCGTTGCAAGAAAGGAGTTGGTATACACTCTTTTGTCACGGCGAACACTACGTCTGACTTCCCGAGCTTTCGAACGGTACAGAAGCTCAATGTTTGACGAATCTCGTCTGTTGCTTCGGTTCGACAATCCGCTGCCATTTTATGTTCGATATCCAAGGCTTTGGCCGGGAGGTCGGATTTGGCCCAACAACGTTCTCAGCGCTCTCCATCAGGTACGCTTTTTTTATAGCATCCCATTGAGCATTTAAGTCATCAACCGGGCGACACAGCTGTTTTCTGTGAGAGGTGATCGTTAAACTGTTGGGCTCCAGATGGATGTTTTAATTTGGCGGTGTAGAGCTTACGATGCAGGGACAAAGAATCTCGCCGAGATTGCACGGAAGCAATCCGCAAACGAACATTTGCAACCATCAGATGGTGGTCTCTTCCCATACTTGCGTCAGCACCTCTTTTATTACGGACATCTAGAAGGCAACTTCTAAATCTGCTAGAAATGGCAAAATGGTCGATTTGATTTTCAGCTCGGTATCGATCAACAGACGTCCAGGTGATCTTATGGCAATTCTTATGCGGGACCATAGTTCCACCAATGACGAGGCGGTGGAAGTTACAGAACTCAACAAACCTCTCACCGTTATCATTCCGGTTACCCCCGGTCTCCCCATCACGTGCCTCAGTCCATCGATGTCGGCACCAACCTTAGCATTTAAATCTCCCATCACCACTAAAATGTCGCCCTTATGTGTTTTCCACTGGATGGTGTTGAGTTGTTCGTAAAAATAGTCCTTAGCTTCGGCGCTATCAGGTACAGTTGGAGCGTAACATTAAATTATTTTAATGTTTCTCATTTTAGTACGGAACCTGGCTGTCATAATTCTATCAGAAACTGGTTCCCAACTA
Organism: Microchrysa polita; assembly: GCA_949715475.1. Taxonomy (NCBI): domain Eukaryota; kingdom Metazoa; phylum Arthropoda; class Insecta; order Diptera; family Stratiomyidae; genus Microchrysa; species Microchrysa polita. The sequence continues at coordinate 9,485,247 of OX454422.1, read as the reverse complement.
ATCAGACTACTATGAGCGGCTCCGGTTAATAGGAGCCCAACGCCTGATTCCCGAGATCTGCCAGAAGCTTTCCCGGAACACAATAACATCGTGCTACGAGTAGGAGAAAAATTGTTCCCACTATTCAACCATATAACTTCGCTCAGCCCCAAGATGTTGAGTTTGTGTCGTCTAAACTCACTGTCTATTTGAAGAAATCGTGCGTTTTGTGGGCCCTCTGAACCATTGTCCAACAGAGTACGCACGTTCCAGAATCCAATCTTTGTCATTGTACGATAGCCAAAAGTCGTAACCGGTAAGTCAGTCCTAATTCGAGGCCTAGTAGACGTTTCGTTAGCATAAATAATTTTCAGATGCGCAAGTTGCTGGCATACACATCCTATCCATTTAGTCGCCTTATATGATAAGCCAGGAACACTGAGGGTTATTCTACCCCCACACCACACGGGTAAAATGTGTTCATGGTAAAGACTCAAATAGATATCTAGGAATGGATGGAATCGGAACATTACGTCATAGGGCTGCGGTAAAAACTGTTAACGCAAAAGAAGCTTAACCCTTCACCGAGCACGTGGGGTCTTTTGAGACCACAGAGGGTATTTTTTAAATATTAATTTTAGAGGTTTTCGCCCATCCAGAGGAACTTGTAGGACATCTAAGCCACATCAATTCTGCTCAGGAATATGCTTGAAAAAAATCCCAAATATTTTCTGAAAAAAAGTTTTGATAACCAAAAGTAAAAAATTACGGGAACGGGCACGTGGGGTCTTCAACGATCCCATGAGTTCCAAGTCCAAGGCCTCAATTGTCCTGAATACCTAGGAAACGAAAATCGGAGCCATACTCAATGTCGATGCCTTTTTATTTAGACTATCTCGATATATTTGCTGGTCTTCCCCTGTAGTTTTATTGCGTCTTTTCACCTGAACTCAAGACCGAGGTAAGCCTCATATCATTCTTGGCTACAATGAAAGCAAAGGAAGAGATTATACCATGGATTGATTTCCCAGAAATTATCCTGGCTTGAGAAATTCACGAAAACAACTTCTAACTTTTTTCTTCAATTGCTGCGATTGCTTTTTCTGATATAGGGCGGAAAACACACCTTCACTTTAGCGAATCTCAAACAATGGAGGTCAAATTTTAGCCTCCACTAATTCTTACCATAGCTTATTCTACATCAGTGATTCCCAAACTGGAGGGCGCGCCCCCTAGGGAGGCGTGACGATCAGGAAGGGGGGGGCGCGGGCACAACTCTAATATTGATGCCATTAATAAATTATGGTTGCCGTTAATGAATTATGGTTTTCTTGCGAATTTCTTTCGAAATACAAAAGGGGTAATCGCAAAGCGTTGCAACAACCGTCGCTCCAGTAATGTCAATATCAATTTTGCTGCTCGACGTATCGCTGAAACCATGATGACGGCCGAACTCGTGACGAAATTTAGGATGCGGAAACCATGAAATTTAAATAATAATTCCTAAAAATTCCAGTAGGTCCAAAATATGGGCTGCAATAACAAACAAATGTTCAAACAATTTAAATTGCGACAATGGATTCCGAACTTATGCCCAAAATTAAAAGCATCTTTGCCGCTGGCAATTTTTGCATCTATTTTCGGTTTTTGGCCAACGTTTTCTCGGGAGCGCCAGGATAAGCAGATCTCGCAAGGGGGGCTCGAGCTGAAAAAGATTGGGAACCACTGTTCTACATCAATTAAAGTCGCAGAGGCATCAACAAAGGGTTGAAGACAAGTTTACGGGCACTGCTAATTCATACTTCAATAATTTGTTAGTAGCAAGTCATCCTCACTATTTCAGGAACTAAGTTTTCCTTGAATTCAAGGCAGAGGGACAATAAAATAAAAACATTGATGGCTACAATCGCTTGAAATGTTTACAGCTTGCCATATGAACAACAATATTGTGAATAATTATATTAAACATATTCAAGAACATAACAAAGTATTTATAAATGTTTTTTTACAATTTGAGACATGTTCAAGGATATGTAAGTTCAATCAACTTTGGGGTCATTAAAGACGCCACGTACCCGTTCGCGTTGATCGCGGGACGTGCCTGGCGAAGGGTTAAATTGCATTCAAATGTGACGGGTATTTAAATTTTGGCTGCGCCCGAAATTAGCCTCGGTCTCGTTACTACATTATTTCTTGAACGGACTACCCTATTTCAAATAGGCGTAACGTTTTCCGTATTTCTTGTGTTCGAAATTGGAGTGGGGGCCCCCTTACGACTTTTTAACCGCAGGAAATATTGACGGAAATCGCATTTACAGCAGTCCACAAATGAACAAGAGCAACGAAAATCTTCTGTTTAAAGAACATGTTTCAACATTTTATAATTTGGGACAAAAACATAAATTTGAATAAGATCATCTACATGTTCTTCTTGACAATATATCACTAAGCTAAATAAAAGATACTGAAAAACACCACCTGGAGAAGTGCGCCCACAAGCCTGTTTCGTATATAACTGTCATTGATCCTAGACTAGAAGTTTTTACCATAAATCTGAGAATCAAGTCAGCTAGTCAACTGTAGGAGAAACGACTGATCCGTTGTCTGGACAAAAGGGTTTAGCGGCATGCATATATTTCTTGATTTTATGACTCCTAGATAAAAAAAAAATTGACTTGATGAACGATCTTTCGACTAGTAGATCCACAAGGTTGTCAACATATTTTTTATGATTTTATGATGAATTTTACGCATTTTAAGATAAGGACTCCTTTCTGCAAGTCGAACCTTTATATCTCTTCAAAATTTTCGTGACCAAAACCCAGAGAAGCTGATATTTAGACAAATCCCTACTCAATACGCTTGTTAGACAATTTCTTCATAATTTACTGATTGTTCTGATGATTGTTTTATTGCAAAATTATGCCAATTGTAAAGTTGCGGCTCTCCAGTATCCATAGTTAAATGCTTCGGAGTTCAAGCTTCAACGTACACAAAACTACTAGTTTTCTATTTCCGGCGATTTTTGTCTTAAGTTAAAGTTAATATTTCTGCTTTAACTCAAAAGTATTGACCCAAACATGCTCCAAATTGACGAATTTCCATGACAAATTTAAAAAATAATGTTGACGGATTTCCATTACAAATTGACGATTTTCCATGTCTAAGTGACGAAGTTCCATGTTAAATTGACGATTTGCAAAATGTTGTGAACGAATTTCCGATACAAATTGACGAATTCCCATCACATATTGACGAATATCTTGACAAATCAACACTCATTTGAAATGTAAATCTGTCAATTTGATCTGGAAGTTCGCCAAAAAGATTTGACAATTCGTGAAGTTGACATGGAAATTCGTCAACATGATTTTAAAATTCGCCAATTTGTATTAGAAATTCGTCAACATGATGTTGAAGTCCAACAATTTAAATTCGAAATTCGTTAATTTGATCTGAAAATTTAGCAATTTTTAATTTAAATTCGTTAACACAATTTTAAAATTTGTCAATTGTACATGGGAACTCGTAAGCTTGATTTAGGAATTCGTCAATTTGCCGTCAGAATGCCGCAGGAGCGTTTTTATAAAGACAACACAAACATTCATGGTGACAGTGGGATTTCAAATATGTTAATCAAAAATTTTACTGCACAAAGAAAGGGCCCCCGCTTTAAATGAAAGATTTTCAAAAATGTTACTCCACGGAATGTTTTGTCTCTGTGTTATATTCTGCAGCTGGTTTGCCTATTGTCTTGCAAACTAATAAAAATAAATAACTTAAAAAGAACAGTTACCTAAGGATTTATATTATACATTTTCTGCCTTGGGGGCCCCTGTGGCTTGGGGGCCCGTGTTCCACTGAACACATGGAACACCGTACGTTACGCCACTGCCTATTTGAGTATATACAGTTTGCACGCCCTTCTGAGATACGAATGTTTTATAAAGTCTGCGGCTAAAAACAAAAATAACATGTCGAAATTACCTCCGTCGGAATCCTCTGCAAATCAGCATTCTTTGCGAGTATTCTATCAAATTCAAAAATGGCTGGGAGAAGAACTTGAACCCACAGAATGGGGGTGGAAGAAAACACCGCGGTGCCTTGAACCTTTAGATAATGATGCCTCACCTGCACCAGAGTCATTATTGCGGACAATTTCGTGCAAATGCAAAACGGGCTGCGGCACAGCTTGCGGCTGCAGAAAAGCTGGTCTGAAATGCACACTACTTTGCGACATTTGTAGTGTGAATTCATGCACGAATGCTCCTAATGAGCTCGACGACGATGAAGACGATGCACTTGTCTTCCGAATCAAATAACATCCATGCCGAAGAAAACGTGATAGAAGACCTTTTAGGAACGGATGATACCATATGGGAATGTGCGACAAAAACGCAGAAATTACAGTGACCCTATAAAATAAAAGTAAAATAAAAATTTTTGTGTTCAGCGTCTTCCTGTTCGTGATACGTTTGTCGTACAAAAAAATGTTTTATACAAAATTTGTACGGAATTTTCTTCTCTACAACTTTGCCATATAAATGTATAACTTACTTTTTGGTGCATTTAAAAGGTGTGTAGCGATACGATGTTCGCCGGGCCAGCTTGTAAAACATATTACATCTTGATTTCATGTTATTTTGAGTGTAAGTGTACAAGTGTGATGTGTTCTCTGTTCTGTGTACGATGTATATATCTGTTGAGTCTTAGTAAGAATTTAAAAGTTTGTTTCTTTCTTTTCCCTATATATAATTAAGACAACATTTTGTTTACTTAAATTTAGAGAAGACCAAATAAAACTAATTATTCTGCTTCTTTGTTTTTTTTTTTTTTGGTTCGTTTTATATTCTCATCATATTGTGGCACCGATGATTTAATTAATTTTTTAATTTAGTTTTTTTCAATTATTGTATCCTATTATAATATAATTCTAAATTTTAGTTTTATTTGTGTTTCACCTTAAAAAACTATAGCACACATTTGACATGAATATCGATATACATATAAACCTATAGATATATATGTATGAGATGTATGTGTATATGTAATACATACATATGCATATACATATATAAAATAGAATAAATGTATTATTTGATTATCACTTACAAGAGGCAACATCTAGATATACCGTTGTATTTTTTTTGGGTTTTCTTATATTTATACTGTCTTCTGTCTTACTTATGGTTTTCAGTTTTCTTATTGTTTTTTTTTTTGCAATTTATGCTAATTTTTCTGCTTAATGTACTTTACTTAATTTTGTTGTTTGTTTATTTTTTTTAATCAAATAGACTTTGAATTAAAAAAAAAAAACAAAAAAAAATGGTAATACCTATTCCTAAGACAATATTTAGTTAGTTTGGATTTTTCTCTTACCCTTTTTTTTTTGTTGTTGTCTGTGTATCTTTGAGTGTTTCAATATATGTATGTATCAGTGTATTGTTATTCCTATTTTCTATATTTTATTTTCGTCGTGTATTTTTTTTATTATTGTTTTGTTACATTATAAAGCTTAATGTTTTTTCGTTTTGTTTTTTTTTGTGTGAGAGTGTATTTTTTTATTCATTTGCTAATAAAAAGGCCATAAGGACTTAAATTGAATATATATATATATATATTGAGATATGTACGAGTTTATGAAGACACAAAATAAAGATACCTGCACATATGTAAAAAAAAAAACGACACAATCTAAATTAAAAAAAAAATGATTTCCAACTCGCGCCGTAGATAAATCAATCTCTCGAATCAAACTCCGCCAAGTAGGGCGTCAATTATTATTTCTCCACGTCTCTCTTTCTCTCTCCCATAGGAATTTTCCTCGGACTGAATATATTTTTTTGCTAAAAATTCTTCTTTCTATGCATGTTCCTGTTTTTGTTTTTTAACCAGCATATACACGATTTGAAGTCTTCAGATTGTACTACTAATGAAATGAAGATCGATCTGTTAGTATCGCACCAGTGGCGTAGATAGCTTTCAATTGGTGTAGGGAATTTGTCGCTCAGACCTTTTTTTAGCAAAGGGATAAAATAGTGACCGGTCCGTTCGAAGAAGATATGTGTTAAAAGTGAAATGCCGTTAGAAAGCCAATACGTTTTTGCATCTTTTGTCAACTTTGTAGACTCGACAGTTCAAAGCATCGTTATAAAAGTATTACTTGAACTTTCAGTAAAAATCGAATTTTCAAATTTCTCTAAAGTTGTCATATGTGTATCACGGCAGCAACATAGAAAGTTGCACATTCACGTACAAAATGCTGTCTACAAAATGCGAAATTGTTAAGGAAAAAAAATCGCTTTTTGAACTGACAATCACGACCCGAACAGTCCCGACAATCTGGACTGTTTGTAGTACGACAAATAATACACAAAAATACATTGCCGCTGACATGCAAAAATTTGTACGGTACAGTACTCAAGAAAATTTCTCCTTTAGAATTTCAAAGACGTAGATTATTTTGTACGACTTGCTAAAACTCAGTAATAAAATTAAAACCGCTGGAAATTCAGTTTATGTGGTTTCACAAACTGAAGTCAAAATTGTCCATAAACATATTAGGGGAAATTGTAACTCAACAGGACAAGACATGATTTTGAATAATACGATAGCAAGGTAACGGTAACTTTTTTTCACCAATTCTATTAACGATATTTTTACCAAACAAATTATCCTATCACTCTTTCAGTATTGATTGACCACTCAATGCGGGACACTCTGTTTAAATGTTCCCTTCACTCATTAACGAGCAAAAAAAAAATCAAAATCAAACCTTTTTGAAAATAACAGTAGTTTTTTTTTATAGTAATTTGGCAACTTAAGAATTTCTTCAAATTGAAAGACTCTGATATTTCGACACAGTGAAACTATGAGACTGTCATTCGTACTACGTTGCTGCGGCTGGGACTGCAGTCTCGAACTGAATTTGTGATCTCACTTTTCAGGCCCAAACTCAAGTGTGAGTGTCATCATTTTACATCGGGAACTTTGATGTCAGAACCCGACTATAGCCTTTCGAATCTAAACTATTTTCCTTAGTGATACTCTGAAGTTTTGTTTTTGGGAGAAAGAAGAATCCCAAAAGTATACTGATTATATATAGACGAGCTGCAAAAAAAAATATTAGATCATTGTAGTCCTTTCTTAAAAAGTGTCTTCAAAACACATGTTCCATCAATATTTTTCTAGTTAAAAACAAATCCTGGCTACAATCATGAAGTTAAAAAAATGTGCTGGTCTTGGACTTGGTTACTTTTGAGTCTTTCCAATTCTCTCCTTGTTTTGTCCATCGAGTGGCCTTACTTTTCAGGAGGTACCATAACCTGTGTGAAAGGTAGCCTACCGACGGAGTGTGTTTGCGTGAACGAAACAAGAGACAATTGGATAGCCTCAAAAGTCGAAATTTTTGGTGCAGTTTTTCTTTAAAAAAAAAAATTTTTTCTCGTATTATCTTGATAGTGTTGGGTCTCCAAAATTCCAGAATTTCTCATGTCGACTATCGTTAGATCTGGTTAGATGGTTTTATACGCGGTAAATCCCTTCAAAAAAACCACTGCGTACGCCCCTGCTACTTTTTATCATTATATGAACGAGTATAAAGAAATTAGGTGCTTCGTTGCGGTCTTTTCGACCGGGAGGACATTTGGACTGTTTGGAATTTCAAACGTTGACCGATACCGCCATACATAACCAAATGGTGACATCTTTATTCAGGCTCAGCACTCGTTACTCACCGACAATTAATTTAATTAAATACCTTCCAGCTTCCTCGAATCCGAAATCCTATGATGGTCTGATGCCACAATCCTATTTTTTTAGCAAGCAACGTAAAAATATCATCATATCCCTCTCCCAACGGCCACTTCATTCCTCAACTCTGAAAAATTTAACAAAATATGCACCGCAGCATACACTGCTTGGGTCTCTTGATACCCTGAAATATAATTATATTATTTTTTCACAAAATTGGCCCCTTGATCAAGAAAATTCAAAAAAATTTGAAAAACTCAGGTAATAATAATAATTAATCGGAGGTCTAGAATATTAAAAAAAAACGTTAGAAAATTCAAACAATCGACAAATCCCATCTCCATCCGCTAAAAAAGCAACGTAAAAATAATAACGCGACACAGGATAGCACAGGATAGCTCTAAAGGACCAGATTATGTTGACCAGCCCCTATTTAAAAAAAAACTCAACCAGAGATGCTCCTGACCGGAAGACTAATCAGCGGCACACATATTGTAAGGAGAACTTAGCTGTCACTAATAGGGACTTCTCTGGAGTCTGTAGGCCATTTTGCATATTCTTCACTAGCAAAGCAAATGTTACCTCTATGACCGTTCACACACATGAATATCAATTTTTGAATTTGGTGGAACCCTTATAAAAATCAAGCACACGCCGGACCACTTGAATAGGGACACCCGCTTTGAAGATTATATAGCCCGAAATCTTCACTTTCCTAGGGCTGAGAACAAGACTTGGTTACTTTACTGCACTTTGTTTTTCAGAAAAACTTTAGAGCTACGATAAATAACAGTTATATTTTGTTCTAGTTGTAGCGATGCTGTAATAAATTCGTCTCTTGAAATTGGGTCACTTGAATAGGGACAGTTGCAATTTGTTCATTCTTGGAAAACGAGTTTCGAGAAAATTACTGTTATTTTTTTTAATGTTCGCTAGTCTTCTGCTGTTTTCATTTCACTGCCACTCCAAAGTTTTCGTTATAATGGATAGAAGGAAGAAATTAAATTCCGAGGAAGTGGCGAAAAATTTAAGTTTTATATGATTGTAAACACAGTAGTCAGGAAATCGTTCAGCAGCCTGTCTTCGCTTTTCATACCAACAATGCAGCCCTCGTAAAAATTAATTTGGACACCCCTGACGTAGCCTTTCTATTACTGGAAAATAATGTCTGAAATCCTGCCTAAGCCGTGTAAAGATGTCGCCAAACTTATACTGCCGTTATTACAAGGCATTAACTAAATGGGGGACCACGCAACAGGACTGCGTATTTCTTACGATAAATAAATAAATAAATGACAGGGCCCTTTTTGGAAGCTTAGACCACGCATTCAAAATAATTCTGATTCTGGTTCAAAACACCTCTACCCATTCGAATTCAACATATCTAATCTTCATGATAAAGGATTATGTGGTCTCAAAACGGCAAGTTCTGTCACCACCGCTTTTACCGATCAGAACCATCCGTTCTGTACGTTATCATATAAATGTTGTAAACACCGACAGTGGCAGAGATGTCACTTTATCTGTGAGTTGCCGGTGCGTGGGTTCGAATCCCACTGTGACCCATGGATGTTTTTTGTGTTGGCCATAAAATGCTCCTACGGCAGCCGGTTCATCGATGTAAATCGTCCCGGAGCTACCCGTTATTACAACGGGCAAGAGCTGCCAAGACCCCCTTCGATTCAAGAGAAAAAAAAATCTCTTGAATGGCTACAACAACAACAACTTACGGCCTATCGGTTCCCCACGTTGGCAGCCTTGTGAGTCTCCGTGCTGAGCAACATACAAAGTGTCTAAAAAATTTAACTAAAAAGATGACGCGAAATCAAACATCACTGAAAAATAAAAACAAACAACCAACCAACTGGAGTGCGTTCCTTTTATACGATCTCAGTGAAAATAGTTACTCACGTTCACTTTCCGTCGTCCTAAAACTCCGATAGTCACAAATAGCTATACCGCTCACAACTATGACAGTAGTCAGAGATGACTACAGCTACGGCTACGAGTGAATTAAGGACGGCACTCCGGTTGTCACAAAATATTCAGAAACAGTCGAAACCATCCTAAAGCAGGTGAGACGAAATTCAGGCGAAAAAAAAAACAGGGAAGTAGCCTGAACAGAAACCAATCAAATCATGGACCAAAACCTATCGTGTAAACCAACGTTGAGCTTAGACCACCTGTGAACCGCTTGGCGTGCGCTTCGTCTCCCGCCCCATGGCGGTGTACCAGAAAACAAAAAGAACAACAACTCAACCGGGCGCGATGTTTGGCATTCCAATGAGGACAATCATGTAGATGATCCATTGCACGCCCCATTTTCTTTCGTGTGTTGTCCATACACGTAGAAAAGCGGTTATCAGCTCTAGACATTTTTTTTACTCAATTTGTGTGTGTATTGCCTTGCCTTGCATATGCACACTAACATGTCCGATGACGAAAATTTACAGCCGGGGGACTTCTCAGAGCTCCGCTTTTTCTTTCATTTCGATTCTATTTTTTTGGTGTCTTGTCCGAGGAGAATTGATTCGATTTCTTTTCATTTTTCAATTTTTCTTTATGTTTATTGTTTCAGATTAAAATTCCAAATTTATTTATATATTATATTTTTCCATATAAATGTAGTTGCATGTAGTTGTTGTATGGGTGTTTGTGTGTGGGGGTGTGTTTTTTTTTATTTATTTTATTTTTTTGGGAGAGGGATGTGTGTATGTTTTTCTTTAATTATTTTTTTTCATCTTTTTGCTTGTTTTACTCTTATTCTTATTCAATTTTTCTCGTATTTTCCTTATCATGTACTGATATATATATAATTGTTTTATTTTTCTCTTCTTTTCATTATTTGCTTATTTAATATATATTCTAATATATATGTATGTATATATTGAAGGAGTCGTTTTTTGTGTGTTTCGTTTTGCAATTTTTTTGTTTTTGTTTGGGTTTTTTGCATTTTTTCTTATTGTTGTTGTTGTTTTAGGTTTTTTTTTGTTTTGTTTATGCTGCTTTTGCTCTTCTTTTGTTGTTGGTTTTTGCTTTAAAACTAGATTGTTGATGTTGTTTTTCGTTTTTTCAGATTATACAATTAATAATATTGAAATTTGGGTACGATTTTTTCTTTCATTTCATTTCATTTTTACTAGGTATTTTACAATAATGATTTGACGACATTTGTTGATGTTTTTTATTTGTTTTCTTTGTTGCCTAATTAATAGTTTTAACAAATTGTGTTGTGTTTCTTATGGACAATTTACGTTGCATTGATTTAATTTAATCTTTTGCTTTCAGACAATTTTTTCTTTCGGTTGGCTTTCGCGACATACAACACTTTCCTCCATATATTTCCACGTTTGTCGGGGTCATTTCACAAATAACACAATTAAAGCTAGTTTTGTTGTTGTTGTTGTTTTAAAATCTATTTTTTTTTTTACTTGTTTCTTTTTTGTTTTTGTTTTTTTCTCTCGCTCACATGCTTTTGCTTTGTTAATTTATTATTACAAATTACATTCAATTTATTTATATGTATATAGAAATTCACTAACATCTCAATAAAAATGAAAACATAGAGACATAAGACAAACAAACAAATTTAAAACAGAAGAATTGGAACAAACAAACATAAAATTTTAAATAGTAAAATGATCGCACGTGAACGTGTGGTGTGTAGTTGTGTGGGTGTGTATGTGTGTGTGCATGCACATCTGATGAGTTCTGTCATCGATATTAAACTGGTCAAAATGTACAGTAGAGTCCATCACAGAAATTCGTTTATGGGGACGATTAACACAAATTTGAGTCTAATTGTAACGCCTGAATCGCCCTATAGCCTGTCTGGTTTCAGTGGCAAAGGACGAGGACAGAACCTCAAATCTAACACTGCCTCCATCTTCGTTGTTAAACGTCAACAAGGATCTGGCGAATCTAAAAGTGCTCTAAGCCGGTTTAGGCCGGGCCTCAAACTTAACACAACCACTTCGTTAACGTCAACGAGCGAGCGAGCACAGCGACCTGTGAGCCGACAGAGAGCGTTTAAAAATTTGTATTTAAGTCCTTCGACAACAATTTTTTTCATCACAGAAAATTTTCAAAAAAAAAAACTCTTAAAACTCTTTGTATCGGCTCACCGCTCGCTACGCTCGCACCTCGCCATTTTTATTCCATTTGCCAAAACTCAAAAAAGGCGAGGTGCGAGCGTAGTTGTATGAACAGAACAGTGACTGCGCCCACAAATCGGAAAGTTTCGATGGGCCCTAGAGACAGTTTTGACCAGTAACGTTCACTTTGAAGCGTTCGCTGCGATTCCTATTTGAGTCTTTTGTCGTAATCGTGAGTCTCATGTTTTGACTGAATTCCATTCACTTATTCAGCTCTTTTTCGTCCTAGTCAAAAAAATAAATTTTGCGGCAATTAAATTCAATTGATTTCTCTCCGTGACGTAATTGGCCGAACTACGATATGGAATGATGACGCCACAATAGGATACAAGTAACCTGGCCGAACAGAAACAACAATTGTATGTGCTTTCGATGACGACAATCGGATAGAACAAAAATGTATTTTTACGCGACTTAGCGAATTCGTGACACGAGCAGCAGGCACAAATGGCATTGAAAATAGACGAGAAATCAAAACAAAAATGTTGCAGCGGCGCAACAAAAAGGCGTATGAAATCGGTGAGTATGTGTATGTGAGAACACACAAGTTGCTGCAAAAGAGCTGCCCGGCCGAATGCTATGCGGCGATAAGGTCAGTGAGGGAGCGAATTGAACTGACACAAAATTTCATTAACTTCACCCCGTAAGAAGGAAACGAACGACTAGCAGAAAGAATGGAAAGGGATATTGTATCGGTTACACCTGCCCTCCTTAAAGTTGCACCAATAGTAATCAGATCAGAAGAAAATGTCCCTTGCCTCGTAACAAATTTCAGCAGGAACTCACCACATCTAACGAGGCGAGGTGCGAGCGATGAGTTGACATAAAGCGTATCTAGGGAACCTTTAGAGCGCCGGCACACTACAAACGGCCGACAGTTTGATCGTTCTTCTAATTAGCACGAGATCAAGTGAGATCAAGTGTGCGCACTTCCATATGGTCTCGTGCTGATTAGAAGAACGATCCAACTATCGGCCGATTAAAAGTTTGTAGTGTGCCGGCGCTCTTAGTCAATTTTAAAACTCTTTGAGTCGGCTCACCGCTCGCTGCGCTCGCACCTCGCCTTTACTATGTGCCGTTGAAAACATCTGACGAGCCGACACAAAATGTATCAAGGAAATCGGTGTATCGTCTATATGCAATCAGTGCTGTTTGCAGACTCTTGTAATGCATCAGAAACCACTTTCAGACAATTTGTGAACTGTGTGCCAGCTCACCGCTCGCTACGCTCGCACCTCGCCTTTATCATGTGCCGTTGAAAGCGTATCAAGGGAATCGGTGTAGACTTTTTCGTCATGGAAACGGCTAGCGCCATTTTCTGGCGCTTCTAATACACCAGAGACGACCTTCAGTCAATTATAAAACTCTTTGTGTCGGCTCAACACTCGCCCCGCTCGCACCTCGCCCTTATTATGTGCCGTTGAAAACATTTGACAAGGCGAGGTGCGAGCGCAGCGAGCGGTGAGCCAACATAAAGCGTATTAAGGGAATCGATGTATTGGCTAGATGCAATCAGTGCTATTTGCAGACTCTTGTTATGCATCAGAGACCACTTTCAGAGAATTTTAAAATTCTTTGTGTCCGCTCACCGCTCGCTACGCTCGCACCTCGCCTTTATTATATGCCGTTGAAAACATCTGATGAGGCGAGGTGCGAGCACAGCGAGCGGTGAGCCGACATAAAGCGTATCAAGGGAATCGGTGTAAGACCTTTTCGGCATGCAAACGGCTAGTGCTATTTTCTGTGGGTTTCGCCCACACTGAAAGATAGGATCAGTGTGCAGCTAGGCATTCAAGGAGTTGAGGCGCCAACAGAAGCCCAACCGCCACCACAGTTTGGACAAATGTTTTGGATGTCTGGGTCTATGCGAGAGAGATAGGAATTAAGACGCGAACAGAAGCCCAACCAAAGTTGGCCTAATGTCGCTCTGGTGGTTTCCGGGTGCTTAATCTTCTCAGGCAGGAGGGGGAAGTACTGAAAGGACTCTATTCGTACCTAAACTTGTAATAGACCAACTCAATATGAGTCGCTGCAATGGCGGCCCACGGTATGTATCATCATCGTAAGGATTCCGTGCTCTCTCTAGGTCTCGTAGACCAAGCCTCACCGCATGTCGTGGTGAAGGAATTCGGTCTAGCTGTCTCATGTACAACAAATGGACGATAATCGCACAACAAGTTGACGGAGCGAGATGATTGCGTTGACGACAGAGAGAGTTCGCTGGGAGTACTCATTAGGTGAGGACACCCACCAGCTGCTGGGCTTCCGAAACTCGTGTGACCTTGTCCCGTGTGTTTCAATACGACTGTTACCATGAATGTTCGTGTTGTCTTTAAAAAAAAGTAATGCTTCCATGGCAGCCGATTTTACGATCAAATCGTCCCGGAGCTACCAGTTGCTACTACAACGGTCAAGAGCTGACAACCCTACTCGATTCAAGAAAAAAAAAGTAACAACGTCCGACCGTAAGCACTCGAGATTGTCGGTTCGTGTCGTGTTTGTCGTTACGCGATTGATTATTTCTACCAAATTTCAAATTACGTCGACAATCTTTTGTGCGTGTTTCTAACAACACAGTGCTGTAACTTCAGGCGGGAGAACAGCAACAGGATGAAACGAGCTTTGCGCTTTTGATTGTCCCGAATCTCAGGCAAATTATTCCTTGAAGAATTTAGTCGAAATTCTGATCTTATCGATTTTTTAAGTTCAAACAAAAACTGTCTTGTTGAACGACGAGTGTCGTAAAGCCGCGATCTGCGCTGTGTCATCCTAAACACCATTGCGAAGCGAATTTAGTTTTTTTGACGTGGTATTTTATTTTGCAGAAAATTGTTGTTGTTGTAGCGATGCAGAAAGGCGTGAAACGCTGTGTATAGCTGCGGAAAAAGCACGTCCACAGGCAAACACTGCGGTTCACGCCTTTCTGCAACGCTACTACAATAACTCTCAGTTCGTCGGCGTCGTTCTCGTCAGTTGTCCCAAGTGAGTGCAAAATAGGTTTGACCCATAGTGCCATCGGAGTCCTACTGATCCTACTGGACAGCCATTGCCCATTCCTTGATACATGGCAATTGTTAGCCGCTTCGGAGCGGGTACACTCGTTTTTCCTAAAACACGCCAAGAGCTACCAAATTACCTCCAAATTACGGGCAAGTGTCTGGTAGGATCGAGGATGACCTTCCGGCATCATCGATCCTAACAGGCACTTGCCCGGGAGGTAATTTTGGTAGTTAGAAAAATTGAGTGTGAGTGTGTTCGTTTGCTGAGAGTCGTCTGGAAAGCATAGCTCAAGGTTATACATTCTTTTCCAGACGTCCGTTGGAGATAGATGCCATAGCAATAACATTTTTGTTCGATTGTTCCAAAACAAATTTAAGGATCGCGATTTCGAATGAATCTGTGAAGGACGCGGGGGATACGAAAAGCGTAATTTCCGATGCATTTGGACAAAAATAGAAAATGTATTTTTGGGGCGGATAGAGGTGGGGAGGATCTCGTCGTGATATACATCCCGAGAAGAATTGTCCCACCATAGACACGATGAATCCTTCCCAATCGTGCGACGCAGCAAAAAGGCACCCACAACTGATGACGACAACATTTCGTTTCTCAACATGAACTTGTCATTTTTTGGTCGTAAATTTGCATAAATTTACTGCGACAGGGGTTTTCGGGCGTTCAACGACAGCAAAAAGGAAATTTTGTGTCGTGTTCCATTTTTTTGTTCCGTGTGTCACCCTCGGCTTGCCTCTATGTTTGAGTATATGATTCCTACTCCCTCTTATGTCCGTCCTGTCGGGGACGTATATTTATAAAACCGTTCGCAGTACGAGGCATCATTGCCTTCAACTGTGCACGGGTTTGTTTGCAGATATATCGCAACAATTGGGTGGGTCGAAAAATCTCTATATGACCATACCGGGAAGCAATTTGCACTGTGATCCGATTTTGGTGGTACTACCACCAAGATCTGTACTCCATGCAGGCTCACACCAAACACTTCAATGCACACCATTGCACCCTCCTACTCACTAAAACCTCAAAAATGTATTATCAGTGCGGGGCCGGCATTAGGCCGCAGACACACTGATCGGGATTCGCCGAACCAACCGGTACAAAAGACCAAAGCTGTGGGCAACACACGCCTGGAAGGGACAGAGACGATGGTGCAAATTCCACCAATGCATCACCCACCCATCATCTCTGTCCCTCCCAGGCGTGTGTTCTCCACAACTTTTATCTGTTGTACCGCTCGGTTGGGCGAATCCCGATCGGTGTATGTTCGCGGCATTACACGAGACGCTTTTAAAGTAATGTGCTATCTTAATGCTTTCGGGCATTCCGTGGGTCAGTAGATTGAGAAGTCACTCTTTCGTTGAAATATCGCAGGCGGGGTTGGAAAAACCCCCACGGTTCAGGTGAGGAAAAAATGTTTTTAACAGCTACTACAACAAGACGCTTTTAACCACGAATGCTGGAATGTTGACTGCGCCGCTTTCCTTTTTGGATGAACGTCGTCAGTACCGAATGGAAATTGGAAGTAGATCTCCTGAAAAGACTTTGGGTCCACAATTTTGAAAGCGACTCCCAAAAATGTGATTCGTTCAATGAAGAAGCATATCGGGGCGTCATTGCAATGTACGAGCTTAGGTATGAATAGAGTCGGCTCAGCGCTCCCGCCATCGGTTTCGCGTGAGAAGATTAGGCTCCGAAGAGCCACCAGACTGAGTCTAGCTCAACTTCGGTCAGGCATTACATGCCTTAATTCGTATCTATCTTGTATAGACCCACGAGCATACAAAACATTTGCTCAAAAATTGCGCTGGCGAACCTCATGATGTGAGTCAATTATTTCAATGCCCAGCTGCGCCCCTTTGACTGTGGGAAAACCCTATCGCAGCTGTCCCCGGTGCCCACGGACGAGAACGATGACGAACCATAAATCGAATCCATATAGATGCACAGCGGCTCACACCTTTCTGTACCGCTAAAAGAAGAAGTTCAGTGATGAAAATTAACACGACTTGGTGCTGAGAATTTTTTTACTAAAATGTATGATGGAAGTTTTAATGGCAACAACAAATTGTGCAATTTGAGTTTCCGTACTCGTCACATCCCCGTGTGCCATCCAGTACAACATTCGTACAACCAACCGTCATGGGAGTAAAGTGTAGTGAAGGTTTGGGATGTAATCAACAGAGTTATTGGCACATTTTGACCGTTAGTAGGACTCCCGCTGTGCAGGAATATATATTGTTCCAATGAGTGTTTTGGCTGTGATACGATTAGGCAAGTAAATCGACTGATACAGTTGAAACAGTACCGAGACGAAGCAGTAGCATACTTTCAGCTACCAAGGCGGTTGGCACTCAGTACAAACTTTTTCTAGAAAAGCATTCTTCTCAACCGCACACATATTTAACATTTTTAAAACGCAAAATTCCATTGGACAGAGTAGGACGTAACATTATTCAAAATCAACTGATCAGCCCCAATTTGGGTATGCATTAGTAGCTTAGCTCGCTTTTATATATATATGAGCTGGTGTGAAATTTGGAAAATCTAGGGTGGCCAGCACCGTGAAATAGTGCAGAATTTTCGGGTTGCCAAACGCAACATTGAGAGTAAAATTAGCGCAATTTACGAAACGGTTCCGTTTTCCTTCTCTTTCAAATTTGGATGGTCATTTGGTCAGGGTACAGAGACTCACTGTTTCGCAATTTCTTACACAACTTGAATGTGCATGGATAGAACAAATTTCAAACATGCATACAAATGGGCTACGGAATAACTTATAAGAAAGTGCCTGATTTTGGTATAGATGATCGTTGCAGCTACGTTTTGCACCCGAGATTTTGTGGCTTATTATAACGGGATCAATTCGCATAGTGAGAAACTTTTGTGTTTACGATATTTTGCGCTATATGTCCGCTTCACAGTACAGAACACAGTTGGTTGGTTGGTAAAAGTGGTGGCTAAAGGCGAGACATACCCAGAGCCCAATTAGCACGAAAAGTGCCGTTTCAGACCACCAGAACTCCGTTAAACTGCTTAAAAAATGGAGGTTACAGGAATTATAAATTTGGGTATGGGTACGCACCTACAGCCATTTGGAGAGGTTAAGGAAGTGAAGCAGCTCGCCTATTTTCGCCTCCGACACATCCTCTAGGCGACCAAAAAGCGGACATCCCAGCGTTTGGTAACAGGATCTGGCGAGACCTGGGCATTCACAGGGAAAGTGTAACAGAGTTTCTCTCTCATTTGCATTATCGCAACTGCGACAGTGCGGATTGTGTGCGGAATACGCAGCCTGGCTGCATGGTCTCTATTGGCCAATGTCCAGTAATTACCGCTGTGACTCTAGTAATATCTTTACGGGGTCTGGTCAGAATCTCGGATGTTCTTTTTCCGGTTATAGGATGGGTATAGCTTCCTTGATATGATACAAGTTTAAAGGTGCCGCCAGTTGCGATTAGCACACGCGAGATAACGAGAGAAGATTATTCTTCCGACAGCTGCCACCGATAAGAAGACCAAAAATCTCTCATCTTTCACTCTTTGATAAGAACCGAGCCAATATTTTTGTCCTAGTCTTGTCATGTCGTATTTGTGCCCAATGCAGTCATGTCATGCCTTTTGCATAATTGCCGAGTCTCAGTGTATGCATGTGTAGTGTATCTGTGAGTGGTGTATTACATATTGGGTCTCCCTGTGGGTTCATTCTGGCTTTAATGAATTTTTTTTTGTTTGCATATTTTTTTAATAATCTTTTCTTCTTTTTGCTACATATGCATCTCCCACGTTTGTTTACATTTTGTTTCGAGAGAGAGAGAGAGAGAGATAAGTTCGTGTCTTGGTACGATGAGGGAGAGGCGGGTATTGTTATCATTCGATTTTTTTTTATTATTATTTTCAAAGATCCTTTGTTTCCCTTTGCAGTTTGTTTTTGTTTTTTGTTGTTTTTCTTAAAAAATATATTTCATACAAGATATATATATTATATAATATGCGCGATACACAATAATATTTTCTTTGTTGCTCTTATTGTTTCATTTTTATCATATTTCATTTAAATCTATATTTTAATATTTTCATGTTTTGTTTTTTTTTGCTAGAATTATTTTTATTATTTATAATCTAACACTCACAATTATTTTTCTCACAAATTGTTTCGGTTTCTTTTTTGTTTTGTTTTCGTTTTTCTTACATGCCTAAAAGTATCTATATACATGCATATATAAATACACACATATATATCTATATATATAGAGCTATATAATGTATTGTGTAGTAGTAATAATCCCTAGGTTGTAGATAATAATTTTTTTTATATCTTTCATCACTGCTAGCTCAATGATTATTTTCATCTCGGCTTAAGATTAAATATTTAAGTTATTAGTAATAGGTTCTTGTTGTGTTTTCTTTCATTTATATCATTAATATTTTAATCATAATTTTTTTTTTCGTTTCACATTTTTTTTGTAATTTTTTATATTAAATATATATATATGTCTATATATTGATAGAGAATTATGTTTTTTTTTTTTGTATTTAATTTTCTATATTTAATTTATTCGGCGAGATGTATCACACACGCGCGTTTAATTATGTATTTTTCGTGTTTCTTTGTTGTTTGCGTTTTTCTCGTCTTCTTCTTCCTTTACTGTTGTCCTGATAAACATTTGTTTCAGTTTTTTCTTGTTTAAGATTAAGGTTACATATACAATCGATAAAATGGTTGATATAAGTCTAAATGGGACTTTGGAGAATGGATTTTTGAATGGGATATAAATGGGAGAGGCGGGGGAGGCGGCGACGACGCGCAAAGGCAAATAAAATTGTTTATGTGAATTACAGTGTGTGATTTTGGTTTTATCGTAGATGAAAATGATTTTTGTTGCAGATGTATGAGTGTGTTTGTGAATGTGTATCCAAGGACGAGATCGCATCACTAGATTTGTTCCCGCGCGCAAACAACATTTTAACACACCAACACACACACATATTGTCTTATCCATCTCGATCTTCTTCGTTTTCACACTGTTTTTGTGTTTTGTGTTGTTTTTTTTTTGTTTTTTTTTTTTTTGTTTCCTTTGCATGCTTTACTCTAAACGTACGCCCGCGATTATGACCGCGCGTGATGTCGGCACATTTTTCTTCATTTCATCTCTTGTTTCGTTCCGTGTTTTCAAATATACAATAATAATAATAATAATTAATCTTACGACACTAAATACAATTTGTTTGTTGCTGTTGTTGATTTCTTTTTGTTTTTTCATGTTTCTACTTTCTCTTATTTCTTAATTTAATTCAAGTAGGTTTTCCGGTAAGAATGACTTTAAATTCGATGGTGTACCACGTTCAGCTGTGCCATCTAGTGGTGATGTCCATAGATTGGCTGTTGTATTTGGACTGGGCCAGACGGAGCCAGCACCCCAGGTGTCGGCTGAAAGAAATGTGAAGAAAGAAAAAATATTTATTAAAAAAAAAACATAAAACAGGCAAAAGGGTTGAATGGATAAGATACTGTAAAGAAAAAAGTGATGGGTCGAAAGTGTACATACAACAAAGGCGAATAAATGGCGTTTCGTGGCGACGAATTTTTGACGCTGAAATTGGAGTGGACAAGATACCGGGCGCGACAATTGGATATCATCAATGATTGAGGCAGGCGGTGTCACATTGATGATGCCCCAATTTCAGAGACGGAATCAAATTCATTGATTATCGTATTACACCGTCATCAGACGATGGTCACGAATAAAGCAAACAGGTCGAGTAATCGTTTGTGTGGATCTGAATGCCGGAGCATGTATGAAAGAAATTAAAATGTTACCCTTTCTGTTGAAAATGTGTGTGGTCGACACAGAGTCATAAAGGACACATGGTCGTGAAGCCTTTATGACACATTTGGTGCGCACATGTTCGGTACTCACGGAAATATATTTTTCCCGATTATGTACACATCTATAATGGGTAAACCGCATCTAGATATTTAGTACATAGAATATGATATAAATAACCATGTTTAGAGTTTAAGATTGTTCAGTTGTACATATTAAATGCAAGAGTAGGTAACTACATCCGCTACGCGTTTCTTTTTAACATCAGGTTATGGGCCCAGA
The DNA here is from genome assembly GCA_949715475.1 of Microchrysa polita. Lineage (NCBI taxonomy): Eukaryota > Metazoa > Arthropoda > Insecta > Diptera > Stratiomyidae > Microchrysa > Microchrysa polita. The sequence continues at coordinate 9,464,237 of OX454422.1, read as the reverse complement.
TTGAGCCAAGTAGTTTAAAAAATCGAGTGGATTTTGTGTAAAAAAAAATCATTGTGTTTAAGTGTATCGTGCAAAAAGCGGTAGCACGAATCGGCAATATAAGAAAGTGGCCGATCAACTGACAAACGTAAACTATTTCAACGGCTGCGGTCGATTTGTGAAAATAGTGAAATAAAAATCTGTAATGAACTTTGGTGATAAAATGGTCAGTGAATTGAAAGTGAGCATTTTGCAAGGTTCCGAGAACTATGTCACGTGGCGTCGGAGTGCACGTTTAATGCTGGAATGGCTGGACCTGGATGCCTTCCTCGATGACGAGACTCCTCAGGCAAGTGATGCAGCTGACCCAATCGCACAGGTAGCAGGAACGTCAGCTGCAGGTATTATGGCAGCACTTGCAGACGCAGAACATGCGAGAAAATCAAAACAAGCAAAGGCCCGCTTGATGATGGTGATCGACCCAAAGCTATACGACGAAATTGGCGATCACTCAACGGCAGCGTCCCCATGGACAAAGTGTGCATCACTATATCGAAACACCAACTGGTTGCACAAGGCTCGGATAATGGGTGAACTGGCTACATTGAAACTAGCAAATTGCGAATCAATGGAAACATTTATTAGGCAACACACCATGGCAATGTGTCGTTTCCAAGAAGCTGGATGCGATATCAGCGATGAAGTCGTTTGCGAATTGATCATTTATGGATTGATTCCTGATTACGAGTCGTTTGTCGGCGGACTTGACGGCAGCAATGTGGCTAGCGGTTCAAAGCTAACATCGGAAGTTTTGAAACGACGCCTTATAGACGCAGCCCAGGCGAAACAATCGTTGAATGGAGAAAGCAACTCGGGCACTGCATTCAAGGCGTCACAGTCCATTAAGCCGAAGAAAAATCTCAAAAAGAAAAAGAGCCCAAATGCGGATATCCGATGTTTTACCTGCGGTGAACAAGGGCATAAACGCTTTCAGTGCCCGAAAGCGGGGAAAAATAAAAAAAACGGTACGAGACAATTAGAAGCATTTGCACAACACGCTATGGCAGCAAGTGAAACCAACGAAACAGATGACACTTGGTGCATTGATTCAGGTGCATCGTTTCACCTGACAAGCGATCGCCGCCACTTTAAGGACTTTGTTAAAGCATCCGGATACCCTGACATCTTGACGGCGAACGGTTCGAAGCTGAGGCCTGTTGGCTACGGGTCAGTTGAGCTCTGTATGCATGGACGAAAAGTTCGATTGGAAAAAGTGCTACTAGTGCCAGGGATTACATCGAATTTATTGTCGGTCTCGAATATGACAAATTCTGGGAACCAAATCTTGTTCTCAGATACTGGTTGCGTCATAAAAACCGCCAAGGGAGAGACCCTAATCAACACTACAGCCCATAATGGAACATATAAAGTGACGAATGCACCAGCCACAAGCATGATCGCCAGCAGCAACCAAGATGATGATCGTATGATATGGCACCGTCGATTAGGTCATTTGAGCTATGGCGCTTTGACGAAACTAAACGGTATAGTGAATGGAATTGAAGTCAGCGGCAATTCAAACGTGTTGGAAAATTGTATACCGTGTCTGCGTGGTAAGCAAAGCAGGCAGGCTTTCCCGAAGAAAGAGGTCGAGACCAAATCAACCAAGATTCTCGACCTAATTTATTCGGATGTATGCGGGCCCATGGAAGTCAATTCAGTTGGGGGTGCCAAGTATTTCGTCAGCTTTATAGACGATTACTCGAGGAAGGTCTTTGTCTACTTTATAAAGTTGAAAAGCGATGTACCAAGGGTATTCACGGAGTTCAAGTCCATGGTCGAGCCCCAAACTGGACTGAAAATCAAGGCACTGCGATCGGACAATGGCGGTGAATACTCTGGAGAATTGTCAAAAGAGTGCAGACGCAGTGGGATTATTCAGCAGTTGAGTTGCCCCTACACGCCCCAACAAAATGGAGTTGCCGAGCGCATGAATCGCACATTAGTGGAACGTGCGAAGTGCATGTTATTCGACGCTGGACTGAAGAAAGAGCTTTGGGCTGAAGCAGTCTGCAGAGCGGCATACGTAACCAATCGGTCACCGAATCGATCGCTTCACGACAAGGTTCCTGAGCAGTACTGGACGGATGCGAAAATCAATTTATCGAAACTAAGAATATTTGGAGCCCCGGTGATGGTACATATACCTAAAGAGAGCAGACGAAAATTCGACCCCTAGTCTAAACGGATGTTTTTCCTGGGATATTCTGAACGCCATAAAGGGTTTCGATGTTTTAATCCCGAAAATCGATCCGTAACAATCAGCCGTGATGTCACCTTCCTCGATACACAACAGGTAAATGATACAGTGTTAATAAATTCATCCCATTTCTTTGTAGAAAATGCAAGAGATAAGACAATTTCGACTAGCGTATCGGAAGCCACTTCTGAGAGAATCGCTGAAGACGTAAGCATCGTGCCTCATTCTGAACGTGCATCAGCTCCAGTTGGGGAATTGCAAAGATCAACTCGCATTCCGAAGCCAACGCAACTGTTCCAATCAACAGCGATGCTTACTCAGTCGGACGAGCCGGGCACATATCGTGAAGCGGTTGAAGCAGGCGACAAACAACATTGGGTCGCAGCAATGACCGAAGAGATGAAGTCCCACAGCGAAAACCACACCTGGAACTTAGTAGATTTGCCAAAGGGACGCAAGGCAATCAAAACTAAGTGGGTTTTCAAAGTGAAATGCGATGCATCGGGAGAAACCACGCGATACAAGGCCAGGCTAGTAGCTAAAGGATGCTCTCAACGCTACTGAATCGACTACGAAGAAACCTTTTCGCCAGTAGTGAGGTACGAATCAATACGATATCTGCTGGCATTTTCGGCCAAAAATGGTTACAAGGTCGATCAAATGGACGCGGTCACGGCGTTTCTTCAAGGTGACCTCGAGGAAGAAATCTATACCGAGCAGCCCGAAGGCTATGATGACGGAACTGGTCGGGTCTGTCGTCTGAATAGGGTATGGACTGAAGCAAGCTGGTCGACAGTGGAACATTAAGCTTGACACCGCCTTGAAGAAAATTGGGTTGACAATATCTGATGAAGATCCATGTGTGTATCATTCCATTCAACTCGGAGTGATCCTAGCCGTTTATGTGGATGATGTTGTCATCTTATGGCAAAACGAAAAGCATCTTCAATTCCTTAAAGCGGCCTTGAGTGCTCAGTTTAAGATGAAGGATCTCGGGCGAGCAACTAATGTCGTTGTGATCAGCATCGAGTACGTAGCGGACGGTATTACAATTCATCAAAGCCGCTATATTGAATCGATTTTGGACCGATTTGGTATGAAGGATGCAAAGCCCGCAGTTACACCGAGCGATGCAAGCCAGAAGTTGTCAGTGCAACAGATAGACGAACATGGCACCTACGATGAGGTGCCCTATCAACAAGCGGTAGGGTGTCTGCAGTATCTGGCTCAAGGAACTCGTCCAGACATCGCATTTGCGGTAAACGATGTAAGCTGTTTCAATGGTTCTCACGGAAAGCCCCATTGGATGACGGTCAAACGTATCCTACGCTATCTCAAGGGAACAATCAATTATCGTATCCTCTATCGCTACCGAATGTTTGACTAAGGGTGTAATGGGACCGTCTATAGCAGGCATGTCAAACTCGCGGCCCGACTCGCAGTTTTGTGCGGCCCGCGGCCAGGTCGAACAAACTAAATGTGTATCAGCAAAAATGCGTAAAAATTTAAAAATGTGAGATGTTGCACTCAAGTCTAAACTAAAACTCGTCAAGAAGTCCTTCCTTCTATGTTCTATAACCCTATTACAATTTGCTGATAGTTATTTGAGGTATATTTTTTTAAGGCGACTTTTTTAGCTAGAAAATATATTAAGTTCCTTTGTGAAATTGTTTTGTCCCGAAATTCGGTTCAGAAAAAAGTTGTTGGCTTTGCCGAAGCTTATAGTTATTTGTCACGGTTAAATTAAATTTCGTGTTCGCATCTTTCAGGTAATGGAACAAGAACATCTTGGAACATCTTGGCAAAATTTCAATGAGAAAATCACCTGGATGTGAAATTTCGTAAGCATAGTAGATTCAGTCCATCAGGGGCGGCGCATAAGGGCCCGCGTGGCGGGGTGGCCCACGAGATTTAGGGGCCCAAAGCCAAATGAAGGGTTTTCGAACCATAAAACATCTGCGAAAAAACAATAATTCGACGTAGATATTTTTGGTACTCAAGAAGGATATACACTTTTTGAAGTCAAAACAAATGCTAAATTTATTGTTCCTCTCTCATCAGGTTCCTTAGAGAAACAAATTTAATATTGTCCTAAAATCTTTGAAAGTTCATGAGACACTCCGGATCCTCAAATTTGCTTTGCATGGCTGCGCTATTGTAGCCACGGTTTGTAGTCCGACCCACCCTTTTCCTTGTGAAGAACGATATGCGCAAAACGATTCTTTAGGTTGCTCTGCAAATAAACTATCTTAAAACATTATTGGTGGTTGTACCTTTTCTAAACTTTCGGACTAAATCCCAATTGACTTTGTCTTGAACTGTTAAACACGAGCAAAATAGTTTCAGAGTTGTACTAAACTTAGTCCAAACTAGTTAGTACAGCGTGTATATGTCATTGGAAACTAAAATATTTTATCTTGCTTGCGGTATACATTTGGTTAGAAAGGAGTCTTGCCAAGATTCTGTATTGAATTTAATATTATGTACAAACGTTCTTAAAATTGAAAGATTTAAATTCGAGCACACTTAAATTTAAAGCTAAAACAAGGAATAGAATTTTTTGGATTCTTCGTTGTGTCAAATTCATACATTTTCTTCGATTTTGACAGAATGGAAAAAAAATGAATTCGGGTTGACCGTGTGTGTGCAGCATTAGGGTAGATAGGGCGTTCGTATTCAAATCATATAGGTTCGCGAGATCGAATCCCATTGTAGGCGCTGGTAATTTACTATGCTTACCAACATCTATAGAGGTCAATACTGCGCCGCGTGAGTGTTTTTATTTTAAAATAATAAAAAAACACGATTGACGAAATCATTAATTTAATAAACGTTAAAACAAGAACGCTATTTTCAATAAGAATGCAGAGAGTGAAAGTAGTTCTTAGCAAAACTATTTTAAGTAAGACGTTCTTAATCTTAGTAGAAACACTGTAACGTAAAAATCATGTTTCAAAAGAGTTAGTTTAAGGTCGATTAGCACTTTTTAGTCATCGGTCACAGTCATATCATACTGAGATATTACCGCCAAAAACGGGCGATGTGCCTACACCGCAGGCTGAGCAACGCGAAGCCATGGAGTGGTATAAGGAACGAGGCAAGGAAGAAGAAGAAAGTCAATCAATTAACTGACAATCTGTCAACTTGTATGGAAAATAACTGTGCCTGATGACTAAAAAGTGTGGATCACCCTTCAAAAAGCACCCTTGAAGGTCGATCCACACTTTTCAGTCATCAGGCACAGTTATTTTCCATACAAGTTGACAGATTGTCAGTTAATTGATTGACTTACTATCTGGTCGATTTGTATGGTAAATGACTGAGACTTTCTTTCTTTCTATCCGATTGATTTTACTGTTTTTTTCTCAGTGTAGGGGGGCCCACTCAAAAAGTTGGCGGGAGGGCCCCGAGTGAAGTTGTTCCGCCACTGCAGTCCATTACCCATTTTTTCTTGCCTTTTAGCTTTACCGGTGCATGCGTTTGTTTCACACTACATCAGAAACAAATGTTTATCTTTTTTTCCACCTTTCTATCCGAACTTCATTTAGGTCAGTCTAAAAAATTTCACTGGCAAGGTAGTTTTGCACTTCCAGTATGTTGGATGACCGGTGCTACAATGTTCCGATCATCTGTCCAAAATTTGGCGGAAATTATGGTTACTTATCGATCAACCGAAATTTTGATGATTTGATCTTTTAACTGTGTAAATTTGTTTGCTGAACATTTTCAAATGATGGCATTTCTAAAAGAGATAATGCCGAAGTAATGAGTGACTCTGATTTATTGTCATATTTTAATAGAAGTATTCTATGATTAAAACTCGAAATAAAATATATTGTGGTTTTTTAAATGTTTACCCTGCGGCCCGCTTAAGCCTGAAGACAGCAATATTTGGCCCGGCCCATGTTTCGAGTTTGACACCCCTGGTCTATAGCAACATGTGTCAACGGCATGGGCATAATTCAAATTCCAATAGAGGCCAAATATTGTTCAGAGTAGAATGACTCAACATAAGTCGAAATTTAATTTTTAGAAAGGATAATGCTATTGTATTTGTACATCTATTAGTTTATTACTTTTTTACGAAGAAATTATTTTTTGAATTGTGAACAATGAGTTGGGGTGTTGAAAATGTGTGTGGTCGACACAGAGTCATAAAGGACACATGGTCGTGTAGCCTTTATGACACATTTGGTGCGCACATGTTCGGTACTCACGGAAATATATTTTTCCCGATTATCTATAACGGGTAAACCTTGTGCCTACACCGCAGGTCGAGCAACGCGGAACCAAGGAGCGGTATAAAGAACGAGGCAAGGAAGAAGAAGAAGTACGCGTTATGTACCAAGGAGCAAATCCATACATATGATAAAAAGGCAAAAAAGCTCCAAAGAGACAAAGAAGTCCAGACGTCACCGCGACTTTCAGAGAAACCAACGGCCGAACGGTTAAAGCGCAGGCGGAACATGGAGGAGAGTATACCTCTTCAAACCTCAAAAAGGAATAAAGAACAATCTCAAAAAAGAGGACAGTGATGATCAACAGGGAGCGCTGGCTCAAACTGGAAGAAACGCCGAGACCCTGGACCAGGGTGGAAACTAAACGAGAGAAAAAGAAAAACGTGAAAAGTGATCTCTCCCGAGCGGAATATGGCGATTGACAATGTCATCAGTGTCGGGGCAAAACGCACTGAAAGGGAGATTGTTGCGTGTCCTTGTCCTCCTGCAGATATTGGACGACTGGAGCTGAAGAGCCTTATCAAGGAGCTCTTCGGGGCAGCTGAAGGCTTATAAGGCCGTTGAGACACTAAGAGTTTAGCTGGACTTTGCAATATCTTTGTAGCCCACAATATGTCCCGACAATCTGGTTTCTCGAATATTTGCAAACGCTCTTCCTCCAGTTGTAGTTACTACTGCACAAAAGGAACCCGTCCCGCGAATATCTGAGTCCGGGGGGTATGGACGTTCAGTAGCGTCTTGAGGGAAACCACTTCCACCGGCTAGAGTGCCTTTTGCAATGCATACGAACTGTTCCACCACGGCCTAGTCTAAATGAGTGTTTAATCTTCTGCCTACCCTCTAAGCTGGGGGCTGCATGACAATCGAAGGAAACCTCGTGGCGTTTCAATGAAGATGCTGGTGAGGTGAAAAATCGCCGGAAATATTGAAGGGTACAAGCAGGATCTTAAAAGTATAGCGACACACAACTAGCGGTGAGCCGATGAAATTTTTTAAAATTTTGCGCAGCAACAGGCTCTTAGACATTGCTATCTAAAGACTCACCGCTCGCACTTCGTAGCCAACCAGAAAAATGTTCCGTTCGAAATGCGAGCGAAGCGAGCGATGAGCGTTTGTATCCAACAACATTTCCAATTATTGTATCAATCGCTACGCTCGCCCCTCGCCTTGTCTAAATATTTTTTCGTGACTAACATCAATAATCGTATACGCCTCCCCAGTTTCGACCAGTGCATTACGAATTGCCTGTAACGCGAAACCATTAAACGCGATCTATCGTTGGTGTGCTTGGAGAGTGTGTTGTGGCTGCCGCATCAATCACATGAAGCGGCCTACGTGGTAGCTGGAATGATGTCCTTGCCAATCCTAGTGGACGAGATCGGCAGGCTGTACAGCGATTGCGAAGGCGGAACATCGCAAATGAACCCAGGGCGAAGAAACATTGAACGGCCACCTTCTCATAGGTGGCAGGTGCGATGGGATGAGGCCTCTACTGGCCGACACATTCATATCTCAGACATAGCCATGTGGGTTAACCGAAAACACGGGGATATGACCTAATTTTTCACGGGCCACGGAGGATACCGACAGTATTTGCATCGGTTTAAGTTAGACGACTCGCCAAAATGCCCGAGATGCAAGGGAGTTGCGGAGGATGCGAAACATGTCTTGTTTGATTGTCCCAGATTTGGAGATGCTGCTTTCAACTGGGATTCAGTAAGCAGGGCAATTTATCTACTACCCGTGTTAATGGCTGATTAGTGATTACCCTAAATTGGTCCTGTAAAGTAATACCGAAAGGTGGTCCCGCAGGGTCAAGTGGTCACGAAAGAGGTGTTTACGTTTGGCCAGTACGAATCCGACATAACAGCATGCTGGCAGTCTCTGCTACACGGCATGCAGTAACTATGCACAATTGAAAAAAAAAACCTAGCACCTCTGCGGCGTGTGGGCAGCTGAAGTAACTAACGATAGAAATGAAATTGTGAACTGCGACAACGAGGCCACCGCAGATTGCCTCACCAGCACCCCTACTCTCATCCATTGGAAACGTGCCACCTTGCGTGCCGCCACTGGAGACAACATAACGCGCTTTACGATAGCGACAATTTATCTGCCGCAAAACACAGACACCACGAGTGCTCTCACAGACAAAATGAGGAGTGGTCAACTCATCGACGGAGGCAGATGGACCAATGTCCATTATCAAAAGGGGATGTAAGCCTACTTTTGTAACCAGAGCAAAGCAGAAAATCTTTGATTTAACTCTGTCTAACAGCTTACTAGCGGAACGAATACATAATTGGCATATCGACCATGCCCCGTATTCTCAATACTTGTGATATGGTATGTCCACTGAACTCAGTACAGCTAGGATGGGTAAGTAGCAGTAACCGACAAGTATGCCATCGGACTATCTGGTAAAGACTTAACGATTCGACCCCACTTTTGATGTAGCGATCTGGGTGAGGGAGGAATCAGATCAGAGCACTCAGCCACCGAAAAAACACTCACCCCGGTACGATTAAAATTTGACACAAATGACTCGAAGACCGACACAGCTCCTGGCCGCAGGAATCAGTGGAATTCGTTTATTCTTTCCAATGGGTATGCATCCGACCGTCTTTCAGGCAGAAATACACGCAATTGAAGTGTGGGCAAGAGAGTTTCAGAAAGGTTAAGCTGCACTTACTCTTACCACTTTCTGGGAACCTGGGTACTCGGGCATCAAAGGCAACCAGCTAGCGAATGAACTAGCCTAAAAGAGTCACGTCAGTCAGTCCTTTCCTTGGTCCAGAACCCTACTCCGGGATACCACTTGTTTGCACACGCAAAACCAAGAGAAGTGATTGGGGCATAGCCAAAGCCATCTCACGTCCAGGACTTCAGGAGGCCTAGCTGTTCAGGACCTACGACTACTACTTGAGTAGGAACGGAGCACTGCACTGTTTGAATGACGCATCTAGGGTGCGCCCACTGCTAAATGATTTTGATGGCTGATGACACTAACTCGTGAAGCAAAACTGCTGAATTTTCAGAAAGCTCGATTTCATAGTTCTTATTTAATGGGCACTTTTGCGAATCAAGTCGGCCACCAGAAGACCTTCGATATTCTCTTTGAAGAGGCGACCTGCAAGACGAGACGCACGACAAAAAGACTCTTGCAATTAATCAAAATCGCAAGACAAAGGATGACGTTCAAAGGATGACACAGAACTCCCAATCGCGGGAAACAATAACCCTAAAAAGCCTAAGGCGGCAGACTTGCCCAAACACAGCAGGAACGCCATACAAAAATCTAACACTTCAGCGGCATATAGGTACAGGGTACTCCGATCGCTTTAGCTGGACGATCTGCATCAGCGGACAACTCTCAGACTACAGGCAAAAGGAGCAGTTGTAATCTTAGGATACCTCGGGTGGCATCTACTGTCACTTCTCAGACAGCAGTGGATAGGAGCAGGAGTATGCTTCCTCTAGCATCCACAACCGACCGAAAAATACCCCGGTGGCCTCGGCTGGTTCCTCTAGGCCGCTGTCATGCCTAACGCATCCACCAGCAGAAGAACGAATACTTACAGGTGATTTCATCTGCACTTCTGACGTCAAGGCTGCTAGCTCCAGACCAAATGTGTATGGTGTTATATTGCAAGAAACCCGCCCACCCGGAATTCGAAAGTGTTCGTTTCATGAACGAAGTTCTACTCGTGCGAAAACGAGGCCCATAACAATTGGCGCGATGCGAGGGTGCTCGCAACACTTTCGGATTGGAATTTTGGACAAATATGTCAGAGCCACCTTCGCGAAGTCGAAACCAAATTGTGGTCGCTGCCGATGCCTCTTAAGCATACGAGAAGCCCTTTAGACAATTTTAAACAATCCGAAGAGGCGAAAGCGTTTCAAGGGAACTTCTGTCGAATCTGCCTTGGGTATGTTTCTGTGACAATTGGTTAAGTCTCTCACCAATTGTCACAGAAACATACCCAAGGCAGATTCGACAGAAGTTCCCTCGAAACGCTTTCACCTCTTCGGATCGTTGAAAATTGTCTAGAGGGCTTCTCATATGTATGTCGCGCAAGCAGTGAGCCGATCCAGTACGTCAAGTGTTTCTAAGGGTGGTGTGCGTGTAAATGAAAATGAGCCGGCGGCCGCATGAGACCTCTCTTCCCAGGTGGTCCAAGGGCATTCTAGCAACAACATTGTCCTGGTGTTAGGTGCACCAGACAACAGTGGTTCGGTCTCGAAACAATCAGTGAATTACTTAATGATCCTCCTGGTATCACTGCAAATCCAATCTAAGCATCGGCAGTTTTCCGGTTGAATTCAAAGCTAGGGTGCTCAATGTATTCGCAATTTCTAGGCAAGAAAAACGTTAAAGTTTCTTTGTTGGGTCTTTTGAGGCATGAAACCCTTCCCGAGGTTTTTTCGTACAGGTTCAGGCCTAGTGTGACCTCGTGTTGAGTGTGACATACAGAGGTATTTTGGCTAGAATAGTAAGAAACCCAGTTCAAGCCCTCGGTCAGTGGTTTCGAGTGACTTCTACAAGAAACATTTTAATAAACTTCTGGAGGACAGAACTGGAGGTCAATGATTCAGGTGGCCAAAGCTGGTCACATTAATAATGAGTCAATATTAAGCCTCTTTTAGAAATAGCTTGAGGATGGAAGATATTACCTTATTGCAGAAAAACCGTGAGGTTCGCATTCAGAGAGTAGCTCGTCCATGATTAAGGGCCAAAGTAGTCACGAGAGTAACTTGAGGAGAGCCCTTGATGATTTTATTTTTTTAATTTTCCTTTCATTTCGGAGCAGTCTACAAGGGCGTAGTCCCTTTGATTCAGTCCAAGTGAGGAACAGGACTGGGCACGTTTTGTTCATATGCTTCTGGTGGGATGAAGGTCCGAGTGATCTGTACGAATTTCATAGATCCCCAAGTATTTTTTTTGTTTTTGTAAATATGGGCACTTCGCCTCAGCTAAAACTTAACAGGGAAAGTAGTAAAAGGGCGGGGTCTGAAAGCAGCGAGCGAGTGGTGAGCAGTGAAATACGATACGATCTACATTCGCTCACAGCTCGCACCTCACCTTTAATAGGGACTTGTATTGGCCTGCCAAGGTTTAGGTTATTTTTAACAGTCCATAGTGTAGGGGAAAGTACTAAAAGATGAGATACCAGCGGTGGGTGAGGCATTGAGTTCCGTAGAAAACTGAATCTTCAGTGCCAACCACCGCTCGCTGCACTTCACCCCCATTTCATCGTTAAATCGAAACAAAAACTGCAAACACTTACCCGTCGATCGTGATGGTATCGATTGATTTTGTGGACGCCACGATGATTGTCCGCCCGATACACTAACAGCTGGACCGCCATTGCCGCCGCCACCGTTACCACCACCCGTACCGCCTGCACCGCCATTACCGCCCGCTCCTGGATTATTGCCGTTACCCGCCGAACCGGCGCCACCTTGTGATTGTCCACCGCCTGTTGCGCCGGAACCGCCACCACCAGCTCCACCACCGCCACCGCTACCGCCCGTAGCCGGTAAATGTTGCAAAATATTTTGAACTTCACTTTCGTTGGGCGATTCCGCGCAAATCGTTGTATTGCCCAATACACAATTGTTGAGGGCCATTTGTGCTTTATTCGCTTCCTCGCGTGTCGAGTATTTACACAGTGCAATTCCTTGATTCAAGTACAGGTGGAAGTTTTGTAGGGGACCGTGTTGCATACACAGTGTGCGTAGTGTTGAGCCGTCAATCTGTATAGAAGATGGAGGAAGAAATTTGAGGGAACGAAAAAAATTAGAAGAATGTTAGAATAGGTTTAAAAATAAAAGTTTTTAATTAGAAGGACAATAGTGTCGATTTCCACCACGGCTCGGATAGTACAGATGTCCGTAATCGTTGAGGGCCAATAATCGAATCTCCCTCGTGGGAGGAGACGATCAAGGGCGACTCACACGGAAATACTAGGAGAACTGTTGCTGAGTCGTCGAGACCTTCTCGTGCCAGGACAAATCGACTCGTCGGGATCTCCTCGAGTGAGAGCAAATCGAGTCGTCGAGACCTCCTGGTGTGCGAAGCCCTTAAGGTTTGTCTTCGTAGAGATGACTCAAGTTAGTTCGACAACCGGATCTGATCATTCTCTGATACAGGCGTGTTCCTTTAAGTGATAGTCGACACTAGGATTGTAGCTCCATTAAAAAAATACCTCAGACCTCAGAATTGGTTCTTGAACTACGATCGCACAAACCTTAAGGATTTTCTCACGGAGCAATGAAAATCCCTGCGACTCAACCACTAAGTGTCGTCGTTGGAGTTGACCTCCAGACAGCGTAAAAAAAATTTAAACAAAACCCCCCCACCCCCACACTTACCTGAGTCGTTAGATTCTTCAGCAACAGCCAAGTTGAATGCCAACTGGAATTTGCCGTGGACCAATTTGGATTGCTCGTTGTACCCGAACCAGGAACACCACCGCCACCGCCCGAGCTGGGTACACGTCCGCCCAGACCGCTGCCAATCCAACCATTGGAACTGACAACCGATGCATTTGACACGACGCCACCGCCTACCACGCCGGCCGAGGAACCAACAACCGAACCATTACCACTTACCACGCCCGCACCAACGCCACCACCCGCTCCACCGCCACCCTGGCTCACGCCCACACCCGCCTGACCGACTAAATTGGACTTATTCGAGCCGAGACCGGGCGGCGGACCGCGTGACGATTTATTCATTGGTGCACCCCACAATTCGGATGCTGTGGCACTGGATTGTGAAATATTATCGGACCAACTGTGAAAGAGAGAGGAACGGTTTGAAATTAGTTGAATATTTTTGCGTTTTTTCGCGGGCGGTGAATACAAATAATACAAATAAAACGAATCACCTTAATAGTCGGGAGTTTCGAGTCGATTCACATTCGCTTCTTTTTCGTTTCCGATTAGTGTGTACGAATTTTTCGTGCGATTTGGGTTAAAACAAAAACTAATAAGGTCAAAATGGTTTAAATAATACTTTCCACCGTTATTGTGTACCGTTACATTTGAAAACTTGATGCTGCTTTTTTTTCGTTAGATTTTGTGTTCCAATCTGTTTGCTGGTTGATTTTGTATTTCCTTGGATATATTTGTGTTCAAATTTGCTGCGATTTGTTGAATATTTTTGTATGGCTTCATGTGTTGTTCTTGTCGTTTTGTAAGTACAAGGCTTGGCTAGATAGCGAGAAACTGAAAAAGTTTCCGGCCGAAAAGCGTTCAAAAACGCTGTTAGCAAAATTGTTTTCGACTTTCAGCTTAAAGCTCAGTCGTTATAGCGAGAAACTGAAAAAGTTTCCGCCCGAAAAGCGTTCAAAAACGCTGTTAGCAAAATTGTTTTCGACTTTCAGCTTAAAGCTCAGTCGTTAAAGCGAGAAACTGAAAGTTTCCGCCCGAAAAGCGTTCAAAAACGCTGTTAGCAAAATTGTTTTCGACTTTCAGCTTAAAGCTCAGTCGTTATAGCGAAAAACTGAAAAAGTTTCCGCCCAAAAAAAGCGTTTAAAAACGCTGTTAGCAATATTGTTTTTTTTTTTACTTCCTATCTTAAAGTTCAGTCGAGTAGTGCGCAATCGCACGTTTTTGGCATCGTAAGAATTTATCCTTGCATTTGTGAGAGAGATGGAACTCCAATCCAATCTAATTCCTCAATCGAAAAGCTTTTGAACCGTTAGTGGTCGGTTCTAATTGTAGCCGAGTGATCCGTGCTTTCCAGTTTTCAAACGGCCACAAGTGTGCCAGTTCAGCGTGTTTCTGGCTCAGTTGTTCGATGGAAAACTGGAAAGCTCGGTTAGTAAGAAGCTACGCCTAACAGATCAAAAGCTTTCCGTTTTTTTTATTAAAGTTATTAGTACCCGAGGGATCTGAGCTAATCTGAGCTTGCCAGCTTCCAAACGATCAAGTATGTCAATGGCATGCTGAACTGGCACACTTGGTTGTTTGGAAACCAAAAAGCTCCAATCTATCGGTTAGAAATATCCCACACATAACGGTGCAAAAATTCTCAAAATTTTTGATTGGAATTATTCAATTGGACTCAGTCGGACCCAGAATTGATTTTGTAATGTCTAAAGTCCCCGTGTCGGGACAAACGGACCACTGCTGACGACATGCTAAAGTGCGCAGAGCTGTAGTAAAATTTTATTTCGGTTCCGTGCAGTTGCATACGAACTCACACTTTGCGCACTCATACGATTTCAATCAAACTCAGAAACGCAATTTTACTTTCCAGGACACAATTCAGTTGATTCTAGATTTGAGGAACAAATTAAAAAGAGGGAAAAAGGATAGTATGGAGGAGGGGAGGGGAAAGTGTTTATTTTCCATATATGACGACGAAACTTCAAAAGTTTCGAATGTGAATGCCCGTTACAAAATTCTTATCGCTAGTCCTCTCCACACGTATTCATTACAACCACCTACATACACACATTATTATATATACACAAAATTAGGTACAATAAAATGCACACATGCATTAGGACTGCGGTTGCTGGAACGTTTTCCTAAATTGTCAATTGCCACAAGGCTGCAATTGAGCTTTTAAAGAGCTTTGAAGCTTGCATTTGAGCTTTTAAGAAGCTTTTTAGCTTTAGCGCAATTGCAAGCAGTTGAAGCAATTCGAAAAAGTTCCCGATTGCACGTCGAATTTGATTCAGGATCAGGATAAAAAAAATGATTTGTTTCGTCGAAGTATTCTGAAAAAAGAAAAATGCAATGGAGGGCACTTGATGCATACGCACATGGACAACAGATGCGATGAAAAATTCCTAATGGTTTATCTGCCGGCTGGAAAAGCTCGAAAATATCGCTCTCTACGCTTGGAAAGAAGGAGACAGGCGAAGTGCGAGCGGTAAGGCAATACAAAGCTGTACTCGAGAACACGACAATTAAAAGATGGCTCACGAGAGTGTGCGGAGGACACACTAAAGGCGAGGTCCGAGCGAAGCGAGCGTTGAGCGGATATACAACATTTTTCTGAATTTTGCAGAAATTTAAATTTTAAGAAAATTAAAAGATCGTTCACAAGAGGCAGCAAGGGACACACACAGACATGCAAATCGTTTCCTGAGTTTTGAAGTAAAACTTCGCAGAGATCGGAGTTGAAAGAAAATTAAAAGATGGCTCACGAGCGTCGGTGCGAGGGACACACTAAAGGCGAGGTACGAGCGAAGTGAGCCAACATACAAAGGGTCTCCTGAATTTTGAGGTAGAACTTTGCAGAAATGAAAATTGAAGAAAAATTTATTTTCCGAATTTTGCAAAAATTGAAATTGCAAGAAAATTTACAACTCGCTGACTACAGTCTGTGCGAGGGAAACACTAAAGGCGAGGTGCGAGCGAAGCGAGCGGTAAGCCGACACCAAGCAATAACTCTGATGAATTTGGGGCGTGCGTAAAGGCAACAACCATGTAGCAATTCCTAAGGATCAACACACGCTCAACTCGTTCCAAAACTTGATAACAGAAAGATCGCTCACGAAAGTCTGTACGAGGTACACACTTAGGCTTCATGCACACGACGCGAAAACGGCTCGCAAGCTCGACACATCGAAATGCATTGGCTCTTATGGGAAGCTCATGACGAGCCACAGCAAGCCGTGCACAGTCAAAACACGGCTCGCGAGCCGTGAATTTGCGGATTGTGGTGCACGATATGTGAAAATACGTCTCGCTCGTTGTGATTTGACAGCGACACGGCTCTCGCTCGTGAGCTTCCCATAAGAGCCAATGCATTTCGATGTGTCGAGCTTGCGAGCCGTTTTCGCGTCGTGTGCATGAAGCCTTAAGGTAAGGTGCAAGCGAAGCGAGCGGTGAGCCGACACAAAGCAATAATTCTGCTATGAATTTGGGGCGTGCGTAAAGGGAACAAAAACTTCTTTCAACCTCACGAAGATTGTCAAGGAAACATGTAGCAATTCCTAAGGATCAACACACGCTCAACTCGTTCCAAAACAAGATAACTGAAAGATCGCTCACGAGAGGCTGTGCGAGGGAGACACTAAAGGCGAGGTGCGAGCGAAGCGAGCGGTGAGCCGATATTCAAAGTTTTTCTGAAGTTTGAGGAAGAACTTCGCCGACATTGAAATAGCAAGAAAATTTAAAGACCGCTGACTACAGTCTGTGCGAGGAACACACTTAAGGCGAGGTGCCAGCGAAGCGAGCGATGAGCGGACACAAAACCATACCTTTGCTGATGAATTCGGGCGTGCGTAAAGGCCACAAAAACTTCTTTCAACCGCACGAAGATTGTCCAGGATACATGTAGCAATTCCTAAGAATCAACACACGGTCGACTCGTTCCAAAACATGATAACTAAAAGATCGCTCACGAGAGTCTGTGCGAGGGAGATACTAAAGGCGAGGTGCGAGCGAAGCGAGCGGTGAGCCGACATAAAGCAATAACTCTGCTGATGAATTTGGGGCGTGCGTAAAGGCCGCAAAAACTTCTTTCAACCGCACGAAGATCGTTTGGGATGCACGTGCCAATTCCTAAGGATCAACACACGCTCAGCTCGATCAAAAATATGAAAATTTAAAGATCGCTCACGAGAGCCTGCGAGGGAGACACAAAAGGCGAGGTGCGAGCGAAGCGAGCGGTGAGCCGATATATTTTCAATTTTTGAGCATTGTCCATCTGCCACATTCTGCCGAAATCGACCATCACTACTCCTGAAAAACAGAAAATTTTAACCGCACAAAGATGGTCTGGGATACACGTGGCAGTTCCTAAGGATCAACACACACTCAACTCGTTCCAAAACTTGATAACAGAAAGATCGCTCACGTAAGACTGTACGAGGGAGAAACTTAAGGCGAGGTTCGAGCGAAGCGAGCGGTGAGCCGACACAAAGCAATAACTCTGCTGATGAATTTGGGGCGTGCGTAAAGGCCGCAAAAACTTCTTTCAACCGCACGAAGATTATTTGGGATACACGTGGCAATTCCTAGGGATCCACACACGCTCAACTCGATCAAAAATTGAAAGATCGCTCACGAGAGTCTGTGCGAGAGAGAAAGTAAAGGCGAGGTGCGAGCAAAGCGAGCGGTGAGCCGATACAAAGCAATAACTCTGCTGAATTTGGGCATGCGTAAAGGCAACAACCATGTAGCAATTCCTAAGGATCAACACAGTCTCAACTCGATCAAAAATATGAAAATTGAAAGACCGCACACGAGAGCCTGCGAGGGAGACATTAAGGGCGAGGTGCGCGCGAAGCGAGCGGTGAGCCAATATACAAAGTTTTTCTGAAGTTTGAGGAATAACTTCGCCGACATTGAAATAGCGAGAAAATTTAAAAACCCCTGACTAGTCTGTACGAGGGACACACTTAAGGCGAGGTGCGAGCGGACACAAAGCAATAACTCTGATGAATATGGGACGTGCGTAAAGGTCAGAAAAACTTCTATTAACCGCACAAAGATGGTCTGGGATCAACACACGCTCAACTCGTTCCAAAACTTGATAACAGAAAGATCGCTCACGAAAGTCTGTACGAGGAACACACTTAAGGCGAGATGCGAGCGAAGCGAGCGGTGAGCCGACACAAAGCAATAAACCTGCTGATGAATTTGGGGCGTGCGTAAAGGCCGCAAAACTTCTATCAACCGCACGAAGATTGTCTGGGATACACGTGGCAATACCTGAGGATCAACTGGATCAAAAATATGAAAATTGAAAGATCGCTCACGAGAGCGAAGGAGACACTAAAGGCGAAGTGCGAGCGAAGCGAGCGGTGAGCCGATATATTTTCAATTTTTGAAATTTTGAAATCAACCATAACTACTCTTAAAAAAAACAGAAAATTGAAAGATTGCTCACGAGACATAAAGGTGAGTTGGCGAGCGAAGCGAGCGATGAGCCGACACTAAGCAATAACTCTGCTGATGAATTTGGGGCGTGCGTGAAGGCCGCAAAACTACTTTCAACCGCACAAAGATTGTCTGGGATACACATGGCAATACCTGAGGATCAACTCGCGCTCAGCTCGATCAAAAATATGAAAATTGAAAGATCGCTCACGAGAGCGAAGGAGACACTAAAGGCGAAGTGCGAGCGAAGCGAGCGGTGAGCCGATATATTTTCAATTTTTGAAATTTTGAAATCAACCATAACTACTCTTAAAAAAACAGAAAATTGAAAGATTGCTCACGAGACATAAAGGTGAAATGGCGAGCGAAGCGAGCGGTAAGCCAACATACAAAACATTTTGAGAAATTTCACGATCATCTGTCGATTTCGTATACGCATCAAAAAGCCCCGTGTGACTGTCCTATTACGATGATTGCGATACCATTCCCTATCCCTATATTTGTCCAATAAAAATACAAAAACAAATAAAGTTAAAAAAGAAAACTCAACTAAACAAGTTTTTCTTTGCAAATATAAAACTATAAATTTTATTTAAATAAAAATTGAAAAAATACAATTTGAAACCTAAGTCTTGTTTCGATATAAATATATTCAAAATAGCGCAAAATATTGAATCTACATGGTGTATATACAATCATAAATTACATAACAGGTTAAAGATAAAAAAAAACAATTGAAATAACAACAACTATAAAAAAAATATATTTTTGCTAAAAAAATTTAAAATTTACCTAATAATTACATAAAAAAAATTCTCTAGAAATATATATTTACACAATTGCAAAATTTCAATGTATTTTACCATTGGTACTTGTACTAATGATTTGACGTTGACGTCTGTTGTGAAATGTGCGTATGTTACAGAAAAAAAAACGATTTTTGGCGGTTGATTTTCAAAAAAAAAATCATAGAAAAACTGTGCCCCCTCCCCCTTGTCTTTGTTGCAAAAATCACCGTTACTATACCTGGGTAAAGCGAAACCCATATCTTTCGAGAAACCGGATCAATCCGATCGTTATTAACACGTCTGATCCTTTTTTCGTCGATCGACGTCTACTTCCTGAAATCTTTTGTTCTTCCTTTGCTGCATGAGTCACATGTGACTCATAGAACGTGAACGGGGAGGAACGCTGTGTACATATATGGAAAATTCCATAGTGATAAGAAAAGAGAGGATCTTTGTCGAACACATGTGCCACGAACCATTCCAAGAAAGGGCCAAATAGATAAATTTCGACCTGCGCGTGTCGAAATAGCTCGTAGCTATAGTTTTAACAATAGAATTTAGTCTGGTTTCAGATATAAAAGAGGCCATACGATCTCAGAAAATTTAAAGATTGTGTTCGCTAAGAGAAACTTATTTCAGACAGTGAATGAGGCAAATGACACACTCGAGGCAACATTAAAATCGTTCAAGATGATATATCTTGGCCATATTATTACGACCACCGGTATTGAAACCAATCCAAAAAAAAGTTGTTGCAATTCAAACGATCCACCACGAAATGTTCGAGAGCTGCTAACGTTCTTGCAGACCAGACTTTATACCAGAATACGCCGCAATTATGAGGGCGCTGACTCAGCTTTATAGGAATACAATTTCATATTTAAATTTTGATCAACTCTGTAAATAGACAATATACCCATCCCTGCAGTTTTTTGTATTTTCTTGTATATATCTTCACTTCGAATAAAGTGCCTGGAGTGGATACGTGTGTTTTAATTTACTCCTGACAGCATCAGAAGTGGGATCTCATAGGTGTTTGCCAGTTTGCAGACGTGTAAAAGTGTAAAATGGAAAACATGTCGATGAAATTGTTAGGTTTGTCCACAGAAGGGCAAGAGTGCGAATTGAAAAAACGTCTGTGTGACGCCAACATGGCTGAAACTGAAAACTATTCGTTGGCCAAGGAAGCTTTAAAACCGTTGTTTAAAAATTACCGTTACAATTTGAAGAAAAAGCTATTAACATAGTAGTAGTTGTTGAGAGAAGTGCAATGTAACAAAGTCAAGTCAATGAGAACCTGTTCACAAACAGTTTGTCGCTCGAGCAGTCAACATCCAATAAATCCAAAATATTGTTTTTTTGTACCAGACGTGTTTTTTCTGCGAACTAAATTTTGAAAGATTATGGGCCCCAGATAGTTTCAGTGGAATTTGTGCACATTGTCGAATTGTGTAAAATGCATCTGCTCTGTTGTAGCGTATTTGAAATGTATCGAAACTAGTCGACCTGGCACCTGGTGCAATTAGACTTGAAAAACGATGAACTGAACGATACAGTTAATTAATTTGACCGAACGTGTGAACAGTTGTTTCGTATATTCGCGCGGAACAAGAACGTTTTTTGTTTTCTCTTAAATCACAGTAGAATCGAATCGAGAAGACACGGTTAGTTCAGTTGAGGTGCTCGTACATAGAGTGCTAGAGAGTATACGAAAAAAAAAAAACGAAAGATGAGACATTTTACGAATATTCGCTCCAAATGAGAGAAATTGCGTCTCAGACTTCATTGAGCGAGAAAGAGATTATCGATTGTGTGGTCGATGGTCTTTAGGTAGACGAAACCGTGGGACTCATATTGCGAGAATCGTCTCGACTATAAAGAGTTAAGCTAACTCTGGCAGATTGGTACCAATCAATAATGGCTTATGATTTCTATACCTTCAGCTTCGATTGCCAACGCATTGGTGAAGATTGCCAACCAAAAGTTAATTGTGAATTGCGTTCGGTGGGCAAAAGTGCCAGCCGTACGACCTTTTTCTTTTGGGAGGACGACGGTTTCCAATCGGTGGGAGTGCTAAATGTCTTTGTCTTTTCTTGCTCTTTGATTCAATTGTGACGGGTTTCTTCTTTCTTCTTGCGATGACCACACTCGATGATTTTCCTATTGGGTTTACTGAGAATACGTCAGACCGAGGAGGATCAACCCTCCAAACTACGAATGCCGAACCCTGCCGAGGATAAAGGGCCAACCTAAAGTGCAAAAGCCCGGTAACGAGTTCAGGGAAATCGTCGCAGCCACTAACACCCCGACGCAGAACATCGCGAAATGGATACTCCAGAGATTCAACAGTCTAGGGGAATCATAAGAAGTCTGTCGAACAGGGAGGACCTCATCGCCAAAATCAACAACGTGAGCCCAATCTCACCACAAGAGCAACTGGTATCGTTTGATGTGAAGGCGCTCTTTCCCAGCATCACGGTAATGGATGCTCTCACCCACTTGGAAGAATGGCTGCTATCGAAGGGTCCTTCGTCGACCGCCTGGAGAAGAGAAGGTAATCTGCTCATGAGACTCGCTACGGCGTGCATGACAGAGAACTACCTCACCTTCCGGGGCAGGTTCTACAAGGGCACCAGATGGGTAGCCATGGGGAATCCACTCTCTCTCATTCTGGATACGTGGACGACGTACTGGCAATCATCGATAAGGAAGAGGCGGAGAGGATCCTGACCAACGTGAACAAGGTGAACAAGAACATCCAGTTCACGATGAAAACAGAGGACAATGGCGAGCTTCCATTTTTGGACCTCAAGATCATCAGGAACAACGGCGGTATCGAATTTGACATCTATCGAAAACCTACACATACACAGCGCACTATCCCCTCTAATTCAAACCATTCCTTTCCACAGAAGATGACGCCGTTCCACTCCATGATTCACCGCTTATACACCGTCCCACTGAGCAAGGAGCGATTCGACAAGGAAGAGGCACATATCATCGAAACCGGCCGTAAGAATGGATACGAACCACGGTTTATATAAAATCTCATCAGGAAGAAAAGGACCAGGATGGAGGAAGGAGCAATGACAACGCTACAACGAAACGAGGAGCCGATGAGGAGGATTGGAATAACACATTCGCAAATATCAAGGCGGCTACGAAAGTCAATGAAGGAAATAGGTCTGGACACGGTATCGACGAGCAAACGACATCAACTAGGCTCAACCAAGGACAAGAAAGCGAAACACAAAGACAACGGAATATACAAGGTCTCTTGCCCGGATTGCGATAAAACGTACGTAGGACAGACAAAACGACTGGTAGCGGGGTAAGATGGAACAAACATATAAGGGAGGCAGATGTCGCTAAAAAGAAAAAAAAACAAGGACCCCGGCTTGTTAAAATCGATGGTAGCGCGACATCCTCTAGATCTGAACGTCTGAACGCCAAGGTCGGTGCAGATTGACCGTCTCCTCTTCCTATGACATGGAGAAACAGCCTTTTAGACCTCAGGACGAAATAAGGTGCTGGCAGCTATCACCACCTTGTCGGTGGCAAACATGCTCTTACGAATTATGGGAGCCGATCAACGATCTCATAACGCGAGAATCTTACGATTTAGTATGAAAAAAAACCGCAGATTTCATTAATTAGACACTTTACACGAAAAAGTCATTCAGAGAGATAGAATATCGCGAAGGATTCCATAATTTCTTGTTGTGAGGCGTTCGTGTAAATCAATCAGAATAACTTCTCTTGGTATTTTATCTCGGCACGCAAGACATTTAAGAAACAAACGGCCTCGTTTTTTTTCAGAATCTCTTGATGTTTACTTTTTACAAGGATCATGACCCAGACCATGGTCCCGGATGCATATTTTGGAGACTTCGTTCATCGCGTACTTGGGATGTTGCTGCAATGGGGTTTTCTTACAGTGAACGGGGGGTAATATCAGTGAGCGAAGGTGCTGTACGACAGACGCTCTAGCCGATCTAGAGCTTGTATAATGATTACCAAGCGCATTGATTACATTTGCCTTTCAGAATTTACCAACACTGACATGGTGGCCATCGAGGTTAACGGCGCTAGTGAGGGCACCCATAACCTAGTGGTTGCTTCAGCATACCTAGCGGGTGACAAAGAAGTGCCGGCGATGGAACTCCAGCGGCTAGCTTTTCACTGTCATGCTAATAGGAAGGATCTCCTGTTGGGATGCGATGCGAATGCCCGTCACACGCTTTGGGGCAGCTCAGATACGAACAGAAGGGGTGAGATCTTGCTTGATTCACATTCTTAGTAGGGGATGTCAGCCCACTTTTATCACCAGAGCAAGGAAGGAAGTCCTTGACATAACTCTGTGTAGCAATTCTCGATTACGGACAACATCCGCAACTGGCATATGTCGGACGAACCGTCTCTGTCCGACCACATGCACATCCGTTTTAATATAGGCTCCTCGGACCCTGTGCGGAGGGTCCCTCAGCTCACTGACTGGCCTGGATATTCTGAGACACTCAGGGAACACCTGCAGCACATAGACACGAAGGCCCCTGGGTGGCTGAGCTTAGAAAGGCTAGTCGACGATACTATCACGACAATTGTATCTTCCTACGAAGAAAAGTGCCCTTTAAGGATCATTAAAGACAAGAAGTGTGTATCGTGGTGGAACAAAGATCTTGCTCGTCTCCGGAAAAACGTGAGGATATTATTTAATCGGGCCAAGCGTAACAGGGACTGGGACGTGTATCGTTCCACCCTGACAGAATATAATAAGACGATTACGGAAGCGAAACGGCGCAGCTGGATGACCTTCTGCGACAATGTTAATAGCACCACAAAAGCGGCGAGGCTGCATAAGGTGCCGGCGAAAAATGGGGCTAATGCGATCAGCACACTCTAACGGCCGAATGGCATAATCACTGAAAACTCGAGCGAGACAGGTAGACTGCTGCTGGAAACTCATTTCCCCAGGATGCAGATTAAATCAGACCGCTTTCCCACACTGCTGTAATTCCTTCAGGAGGTCCAACCGGTCCGATTGGAGGGCAGCAAGGTCTATATTTACCTATGATAAGGTAAGATGGGCGATTGGGACCTTTGATCCCTTCAAATCGCCTAGCATGGATGGTATCTTTCCAGCGCTATTACAAAAGGCGCAAGAGGAGTTGATCCCATTGCTAGTCAATATATGTATATAGCAGTAGTTATGCGTTGGGATATATCCCAGCAGCTTGGAGATCAGTGAGGGTGGTATTCATTCCCAAAGTGGGGAAAAAGGTCGACAGACGATCCGAAATCGTATCGACCAATTAGTCTAACCTCGTTCCTCATGAAAGCAATGGAGAAGATATTGGATGCACACATTAGGAGTACGCTTCTTAAGACGTGTCAGCTGCACCCCAGACAATTCGCCTAACAACCAGGCAGATCCACTGAATCTGCACTTCATACCCTAGTGGACGAAATCGAAGTGGCCATATCAAAGAAGCACTTTGTGCATGCCTTTGACAATACGACCTTCGAGTCAATCGGTACGGCGCTAAGAACAAAAGGGGGCAGATGTGACAATGATTACCTGGGTGCAACGCATGCTTTCATCGAGGAACATTTATACCAGCATCGGCGGGTCCACCCTCTCCGCCTTAGCCACTCGTGGCTGCCCACAAGGAGGGGTACTGTCCCCCCTTCTGTGGTGTTTAGTTGTAGATGGACTGTTTTGGAAACTAACCTCAGAGAGGTTCTCCACCCAAGGGTACGCAGACGATCTGGTTATCATGGTGAAGGACTAAGGCAGTCGAACCTTATAAGAAGGTAGCATAGCAAGAACGGATTTCATGTCATTTTTTTTTTTTCGGTTTGATAAGATTTTATTGTGGGGAATAAATCAATAAAATGTTCAATTTTTATTACACGGTAAATTTCTTGTCTTTATACTAAAAGGGCGTCATTCTGCGATTCGTGGCTGAATTGCGTCTGCAAGTTGGACAGTTTGTTCTTCAGCACTTGCACGCCCATGACGAAGAATACACGTTTATCATGTTCCAATAGAAAGAGTATAATTGTCTCCTGCATCTTCCCAGGTCATTCCGACTTCACTCAAGCATCTTATCTAAACCAAGATGAGTGTGCACAAAAGGGGGCCGCGGCAAAGCGAGTCATCCAGCCCACGGTTGGAGAGGGAGCAACAGCTCAAGTCACATCTTTGGCCTAAGAGTGTCTCAAAACACTGTTCCCTAGAAAGGGCGCCGCCCCTGGGAGCAGCACATTTTCTTATCTTTATAATTTTCAGATTTACCGTTAATAAGTCTGGTATTCGTTTTAAATACATTGAATGTGCTGTGTGGCTTGGTTTCAATGCAATTTTGCAGTTTTGCGTATGAAGTCTTATGGTGACGACCGAAAAGTGTGAATTGTGAAGTTGCGATTTTCCGGTTAAATTATACATATTTACGAGTGAGTGATTAAGTGAATATTTTTTCTTCTGACAGGTATGTTTTTTTTCTATTGTTTGTATCTTCAGTGACAGTGAAAAAATTTGAATTGTATGTTCTACGACAAAAATCGTAGGAGTGCCTCAAGGCACTCTTGGGGCTTTACGTATAAATACATAGATGCTATGCCATTATACTATTGATTCTGGTTTACTCCTTTTTGATTGTAATTTTGTCGCTTCTTCGATAGAAAATTGTCTACAATGACAGCAAGTTGGCAAAAACGTTATAAATTATCAGATTTTACTGCCGAAGAATTATTGGACTTCTTTGAATCGGTGCAAACGGATGATGAAATAAGTTGCGAATCTAGCGAAGAGGAAGATAATATTGATCTAGTTGTCACATCAAGTGTTGCCGCTTTTGGGGAGCCTTCATGTTCTTCGTCACAGGTTCGCATACGTTCATCATACAAAAGATCAGATTCACCACTTCCTGAACTCGATTCATCAGGTCTCTCAGCTGTTCCGTCTAGTGGTGGTTTTATTGGTGGTAAGAAGGGGCTATTATCTGATAGGATATTTTTCTATATTATTGATTATTTTATAGATCCTGCAACCATTTCCAAGGACTCCAATGAAATAACTAAGATAACCTGGCGAAAAAAACCAATGCAGCTGCATGTGAACGAAGTTGTTTTCCAGGGAGACTCCTCACTGCCCTCTCATATAAAAGAGCTGGAAACTCCGATGGAAATTTTTTGTTACTTTTTTACAAAAGACATCATTGAAATGATTGCAGAGGAAACGAATCCTGCTGCTCATGTTGTAGTTGTTTTCCAGGGAGACTCCTCACTGCCCTCTCATATAAAAGAGCTGGAAACTCCGATGGAAATTTTTTGTTACTTTTTTACAAAAGACATCATTGAAATGATTGCAGAGGAAACGAATCCTGCTGCTCATGTTGTAGACATAAATACCTCCTTCAAAGTAACTGTTGATGATATATACCAGTACATTGGTATTTTACTGTTTATGAGTGTATACCGGTACCCAAATTTGAGGAGTTATTGGGGTAAACATGCATTTTCACCCATCCAAAAAACTATGAATCGGCAGAGATTCGACGCAATAAAACGTTTCATATCATTTCGAGATGAAAGTCTTCGTATCAAAAAGGGAGAACCAGGCTACGACCCCTTATTTCGAATAAGAGTTCTGTCGGACATGTCTGTCTGTCTGTACCCAAGCAAGCACGATTATGTGTAGATGAACAAATGTGCAGAACGAAGATTAAACACCATCTTCGGCAATATATGCCCAATAAGCCTCATAAATGGGGAATGAAATTATTTGTACTCTGCGATTCTTTTGGCTTCGCATACCGATTTGAAGTATACACTGGTGCAGGAGATAACGTTGTTTTACCAGGCAAACCCGATCTTGGAAGCGCTGCCAACGTAGTGGTCCGTTTAACACAAACCGTGCACACCTTTGTAAACCATATAGTTTACTTCGACAATTTTTATACCACTCTTCCTTTGATGGTCTTTTTACGTGCCAGAGGAATCTATAGCTTGGGTACAGTGCGGGTAAATAGAGTCCCAAATTGCAAATTACCTACGGATATCGCAATTAAAAATGAACCAAGAGGGTATTCGACTGAATTTGTATGCTCTGCGTACGGCGTTCAAGTAACTAATGTTTCATGGAAAGATAAAAAATGCGTTCGTTTATTATCAACGTACGTGGGAGTTAAACCATTCCTAAAGTCTACTCCAGATTGTCCACCGGCAAAGGCAAGGCGCTCTAATCGGCAGTCGAAAAAATATATAGACGTGGACTGCCCACAAATAATTAATGAATACAATAAGCACATGGGGGGTGTGGATTTGATGGATGGACTCATCGGCCGCTACCACATCCGAGCAAAGTCGCGGGATGCCATGGTTCGACTATTCTACCACTTCATAGATATGGCAGTAACAAACGCGTATATTTTATCCCGTCGTATAAATTCCGAAAAAGGTATGGACACCGGAATACACGAACCTCATTTGCTGGATTTACCCAATTTCAGGGAGGAAATCGCTGCTGGTTTAATAACTTACAATCAACGACGTATAGCCGGCCTCCCAAGTAATTCACGAAGCCGATCTACTACACCACAAGGGTCTCCAAAATTCAGTTCACCGCTGGGTATAAAACCGTACATCCGGTAGACGACGTACGTTATGATAAAACCGATCACTTCCCAATGTGGTCGGGCAAGCAGGACAAAAGGTGGTGCAAATTGTGCAAAACCTCCCAAACACAATGTTTCTGTACAAAGTGCAACTTGCACTTATGTTGCTCTAATGCAAAAAATTGCTTTTTCAATATCATAATAGCAAATAAGTAACTTTTGTATTTTTTCTGTAATAAAAAAAACTTGCTAGCTCCAACTTACTTTCGATTTTTTTTACCTAAATGCCCAAGAGTGCCTTGAGACACCCATTCATATTTACTCACGTATGGGCTAAACAACAACAAAATTCTCCAAAAATTGTTTTTTTGCTTCTTAGGGCATAATTACTTAGAAAAAAATATTAGCAAGCTTTTCTATAATTAATATCCAAAATGGTATTAGAGGGTTAAGTTTTTAGATTCGTCACAGGTCGATTTTTCCTTGGATTTCAGGTTTTTTCGTTTCAGGCAGTCTTGTATTTCAGCAAAAAATTTCTTTGCAGTAGCAATAAAAACAGGCAGACACGTTTATAAACAATTTATGTGACATCCCGGAGGCAGCGTGCCCAAATCCGCAACCCACCCTTACTACCGACATGACATAGCTGAGTTAGTGCTTCGAGCGTGTCAACAAGGGTCACGACGACTGAGGAAGTTTTAATTAAAAAAAATAGAAACTAAGCAAAAAAAATTCAATTTCCACCGCGCGCGATGTAAAACGTCCTTTTTTGATTCTTTAATTTTTTTCGCCGCAACCTAGAAATTTGGCGTTGAAATGAAAATTAATCAATTAAATTAAAAAAATAGGAGAAAAAGTATATTGAGAATCTTACCTCTTGACTCGAAGCAATGTGGTGCACAATACATATTGGCAAAAGTCGTGGGTTCGTCAATACATTGTAACGCTTGCATGACGATTGTTGCCCCATTCTTTTGGCGAATTTTGTTGTTATTATTCGTGTCCACTTTTTGTCTCTTCTTGAATCAAAAATTAATTTTTCAAGTCTTTGACGCTTGCCTAAAGGGAAGCGCAACAAACTTGGGGAATATGGCACAAGTAGAAATTCGAGTGTTACGAATAGCCATTTCATTTTGCTCATTATCCCCATTGTATTCATCGTATAGTCCAGCCGGATACACAGATCGGACAACTGTCACTTCAAATCTCAAGCACGCGAGTGACCAATGTGGAAACATTCGTTCAAAAGGCTACCGGGTGAATGGTGAAAATGGACAATACAGCCTGCCAAAATTGCAACAATACAATGCGAATCACACGTCTGTTTTGAGTGCTTCAAAATATGTACAATAAAAACAGAAATTCGATTCGAGCCAAAACTCTGTATTCAAAAGTACAGTTATGTGAGTGGTGTCAGTCATACATGCGATACGACCAACTAGTGATAAAAGAAAATCGCTCTAGCGCGCCGAAATAGTAATGTTGAGCCCGCCACGGCGGTAATTTTTGTTTTTTTTTTTTTTTTCAAATTGGCACAAGAGACAAATTTAGAACAAAAGGCTAGCACAGAGGCAGAGAAGCAAGTCCCAAACAGGAGAAAGTGTCGATAGACGGTAGAGTGGAATTTAATTCCTAGAATTCAACAGCTTTGCAGCATCTAACCGAATGAAGTGGACGAAGAAATCATATAAAATATGGCGGGGGTCAAATATTCGGGCCGCGGTACATAAATAAGATATGGCTTGAGCTGGCCGACGCCAGCCTATTTTTCGTGTGTTGCGATTTCATCCCCAGTGCTAGTGTTGTGTGCCCCCATCATAATTAATTTAAGGCCAAAAAATCGATAAACCAAAAGATCAAATATTAAGTTTCGTGTACAAGGACATTGAGCAAAGAGAGAGACGGGCAGGAACGCCATGAAAGTTGAGTTGAATTATAATCTCCAATTGGATTAAAATTAAGATTTTCTTCATACTTTCACAAAATTCAGCAACGGGTTCACATTTGGTTCCTGTGTCCAGGAAACAGTTCCCAGTTGCCAAATTCCGGTTGAGCATCTAAAGACTGGGCCTGTGTAGTCGGTTGAAGTGGCTGCTGCGCAGTTGCCACTATTCGCGAGAATCGAAACAATAATGGACGTTGATTGTACTTGTTGTTGAGCGATGCTGCTCACAATGTGTATGAACATTTACAATGAGCTCGCAAAACAAATCAGAACAGCATTTCTAGATAGAAAGACGATATCTCATCTCTCAGCTAATTGCTGAATTGAATTCGTGAAAACACTAACAAAACGAAATTTGCGAAAGTATGAAAAAAATCTGGACCCAATTGAATTCTCTGGGAATAGATGGAAAGGTTGTCGAGACCTTTCAGCTCCTTTCGGGCAGCCAAATCAAGATCGCTGAAGCGCTAAAGCCAAGCCCTAATCGTAAAACTTTTCGTCACAATCAAATCCCAAATATGATTGTGTTTTTGTGTTCAATAAACAGTTAATTGAAGAAAGAAAAAAACAGCTTCCTATCAAATCAGATAAATTGATAGAAAAGCACAGAAAAAAGTGGAGAAGTGCAGCCTGGACTACCATAAGAGGTGGACTACTAAAAAGCGACTACTCTATGGAGAAATCGAGGCCATTGTAAATAAAGCGCACTTTCGCCGATATCCAGCAAGTGAGGAGCTTCAATCAGGATGCAAGAAGAAGCCAGAAGTGAGTGAGCCCATCGCTCAACAAGCGAGAAAACAAATAACGATAACTGACTAAGAGACTGCGTGGACGAGCGAGAGCTTGTTGGGAGTATACAGTAGATGAGGACGCGCGCCCACCAGCCCGACTGAATCGATTCAGGCGGCCAAGGCCCTTGTCGTCGTTGTCGACCTATCTTACTCGACATTGATAATGAAATTTAATTTAGATATGTCACGTTAATCAAAACAAAAATTGATTGTATTGATTTACACATGTTTTTTTTTTTTTTCACTGAACTCATAGAACAGAAATGCGCGACACCCTCATAAGAGGAGTAGAAAAAACGACATTCAAGCCGTCAGACGAAGAATCACCAAGTATTTATGAAAATTTTGAAATTTGCGTATGCAAAAAATTAAGATCAATTATGCCTCCGAGTGCCCCCAAGAAGGATGTGCCAACCAATGCCGGAAAGAATGCCAACAACGATGCTGACAACGCTACAGATGACAACAACGCCGTATCATTGGTAAATTGTATTTTGCAGTTGAGCGGTCAGGCACCAAGAAACAACAACACCAACTCCAAAACTAGCGCGAAAGCGGTTCACAGCAAACCCGATTTCCATCGGACAAATCAAGGCTCAAAACCAGTTTATATAAAGAGAGCTCAAAGCTTGCGAAAAAAAACAACAATTTTTTGACACTATGCATGAGACAATCAGACACAACAGCTGCGCATCTGATTACTCACTATGGAAAAAAAGTAAACTACACGTGTAATGGAAAAGGCATTTAAAAGCGATCCATGAACGCAAAATAAGCTTGTTCTGCCCTTTTGTTTTGACACGTGTAACTGTGATACTAAATTTCAATGCAATCACATTGAGTAAAGAAACTAGAGGATAGGCCCATTCAAACGACCAACTACAACTCTACCATTCCATTCAGTATTTTACTCAATGGTTGTAGTAACTAAACATGCATCATATTCTTTGCAAGAAAAACAAAAACATCTGTTTTGACACGACCAACTACAACTCTACCATTCCATTCAGTATTTTACTCAATGGTTGTAGTAACTAAACATGCATCATATTCTTTGCAAGAAAAACAAAAACATCTGTTTTGACACGTTTTTTAGGACAGATTCTCCGCGTGCTGGCGGAGGGTACACATACGTACCGCTCGAGAGTAAAATAATTGTCGTGAAATTTTTCTTCTCAATTTTTGTGGCTGAAGATGCCAACCTTGTGAAATTGAGCTAAGTATAATAACACAAAGGCGAATTCCATTATTCCATGGATTTTACCAAATTCCAGTGACATGAGTGTATGTATCAACGGAACACTTTCAAAGTGGAGGGGGACCAATAAGGTACCAACGAGGCAACCCTTGTCCCAAATGAAGAATCCATGCATATCAAAAGACGAAAAACAAACATTAGATCGGGTGCAAAAAAAAATCAAACAAACTGTAAAAGCTCATAAAGCTCAAAAAAGCATAAAAGCATCCGATTTTGTTACCAGCAGAGAAAAATTTAATCGAAATATCCAAAGCTCAATCCCGGTCAGGCACATCTGATGAGAAGAGCCAGTCGAAAACGGTTGAACTTTGTTGGCACCCGGCAAGGGAAGTATCATTGTCAACACAAGTAGTTGTCATGTCATGTGCAATCTACACTATGGATAAACGTGACAGAAGTGACACAAATGGCATGGTGAGCGGAGATAGCATTTGCAGACCCAGGACATAGACAAAACAGAAAAGTCTAGAATGACCAGAAACTAACAACAAAAATGATGAAACGCTGGTTATACTAAACAAAATAATGTTGAAAATTCTGGCGAGAGAAACGACTTTCAGGGAAGAAATCATGCAGAGAACGACACACGACAACAAAATATATATCAAACTAAAAAACAAAAAAGACCAGGATAAGGTAACGAATATTATTTAAAACACAAAAGCTCTCAAAAGCTCAAAAAGCTGGATAAAAGCTCCCGGTTAAATTGCCCATCGACTGATTAGTCCGTTACCTGCGGAGGGTATTTTTATCGAAATATCCAAATCTTTTTCATGCAAATGTGCATGGGGAAAATGTAAATGTACATCACTAACGGAGTAGTCGGATACGTTTGGAGTTCGTTCGTTTTAAGAGAAAACAAAGTGAACGCGCGGTTTTCCCCGCATATGCATACCATAATTAGGCCAACCCAGAGGATCAAAGTGATAAAAGCGAGTGCAACATACGTGAAAACGAGTCACAAAGTGATATCAGCAAGTACTTTCCAAGTGACGTGAAGTAACTTGACTGCAGATCAGACAGGAGGACTTGCCAAATAGCCAAGTTAAAAAGCCGAAAGTTTACATCAATAAAACAGCAATCATGCTGTTTGACATGATAACACACTGCTCGCTTAGTTGCGATGTTTTCCGACAATTTTGAAACGACCGGTGATCAGAATCGCTCGGTCATTTCCGATCGTAGCGACATTCTGAGCAATAAGTTAAACTATCCCTTGTCTAATGTGTAATGCTGAAGAAAAATTAAAAAAATTTTAAAATCAACAGCTTTGGAAACTTTTGGAAAGCTTCGGTCATTTCCGATCGTAGCGGCGACTTTCTGAGCGATAAGTGAAACTATCGCATGTTTAGTGTGATGCTGAAGAAAAATAAAAAATTATTAAAATCAAAAGCTTTGGAAACTTTTGGAAAGCTTCGGAAAACTCCTAACAAAATGCATTTGAAGTGAGTCGAAAAAACTGACAACTAAGCAAAATTTCCGGGCGGGCGTCAGACTCTTCAGACTTCTCAAACTTGAAGAAAGTCGCAAACCACTGGTCTACATAAAAAGCCGAAATACACAACGGCAAGGCAACTTGAGGGGGATGCTATGCTACCGGAAGAAACTCGGGGTTTGGACATCTTACGATCAGAATCGCTCGGTCATTTCCGATCGTAGCGACATTCTGAGCAATAAGCGAAACTATCCCATGTTTAGTGTAATGCTGAAGAAAACTAAAAAATAATTAAAATCAAAAGCTTTGGAAGGTTTTGAAAAGCTTCGGTCATTTCAGACCGTATCGACATTCTGAGCGATCTATCCCTTGTTTTTCATGAGTATTGCTGAAGAAAAATAAAAAATTATTAAAATCAAAAGCTTTGGAAACTTTTGGAAAGCTTCGGAAAACTCCTAACAAAATTAATTTGAAGTGAATTAGGTGAGTAAATTCTCAGTCGAAAATACTGACAACAAAGCAAAATTTCCGAGGGGCGGGCGTCAGAGATCCCCTTATCAGTCTGGTAAAGGTCTACGATGTCCGAGACAATCGTACTTATCCCAACGAGAGGGTGTCTTTTTTCTCTTATGCCAAGGACAGTATTGATCCCTTCCACCGTTGGTATTGTGTTTCCGTCATCTATCTATTGTTCCTCCTATTGTACGGTGTTCGTGGTGGGGGTCCGAAGCATCCGATTACCTTGAGTAGTTTGTTGTCTCGTCACGAGACACATGGTAGATGGTCACTTCATCGACTATGGTCGTAGTTAGTGTACGTGCATATTTAGTGCATAGCAACATGTCGCTATTGACACATTTTCAGATACAGTGCTTGTGAGAGTGACACATTTTGCCCCTTAAGTGCCTAGTGTAATACTTTTTGGCCACGAGTGCACAATAGCTGCACTTCGTAATTGTGAGAATTTTATTTGTTTTCATTTCATTACACTAGAAGAGGGATACTGTTGCTGATGCGGTCGCGGCCAGACCACTCAAGGGCCTATCCCACCCGGCAGATGTAGGAGCCGTCTCGACAGTTAGAACATCCTAAGATACGAGGCGTATCCTCACTGAGGAGGGGTGTTCGCCCTTAAGGCTGCGGGGGTTAGAGGAGGCGGAGAAAACTGTCGCCCGGCAGATGGCAGCGAATAAAAGGCTCCGCGGTCAGCTGGATGCTACGAAGTCAACCAGCTGACTAAATCGCTGCAGGGATCTGGTTCGAGTCCCCGGCACCAAGTGTGCCAGCCTCCTGTACAGGGGGCAGGTGGCAGTGAGCCCCATTCACTGCCGAAACTGCGAGTTCCGTGGGTTGTCCTCCAACCACTTGTTGAAGTCAGAAGTATGTTCCATCTATATGGCGATGATTGCTAAGTACAATGCCAGACACTAACTTCAGGTCTGTGCTGTTTCTACAGCTGAACTGTGCTCGTGCAAGAGTCAACTGTCGAGATGCTTCCTAATTCGAGCGACCACTCAAGGGCCTATCCCACCCGGCAGATGTAGGAGCAGTCTCGACAGTTAGAACATGATCGCTATTGAAAAGGCGAGGGGGAAAGGGGTGAACCCATAAGGTCGCGACAAAAGTGGACCCACGGAAAATCCCAAGACCTGCCCGCGGGGCCCAAAAACAACGCCCCCCTAAAGAACTAGGTCGGAATCTCAATCTCCCGCAGAAGGAGCAGGGAAAAAACGGCCAAACACCGGGAATAGAGAAACTCCGTCGACAAAACCCGGTCCATCAGGAGTAGTATCAGGGAGTACTTTCAAGGAAGCCCTCTGCTCCCTCAAAATGGCTGTGGTTCTGGATAGATACCCAGCCGAAAAACTCACCACTGAGCAGGCAAAGGACATTCAGCGGGCTATCGTGACAGAGGTCTTCAAGTGTGAAACATCTAAGGCCCCACTCTTCACAAATTCAAATTCCAAGACATGCACGGCCGCTCCCCGAGATTGGTACTCACCATACCTCGCCTGATCACTTTATTTGCTCCGATTGCCAGAATACGGAACTAGCTCTAACATCAATGTTCCGTAATATCGTTGAGCACGTGGACAATCTCCACACAGATAAAGATGTCATGCTTGCAAGACAAGCAGCGCAAACTAAAGCCAGCAGTGAGAGTTTCTCCGAAATGGCTAGATGTTTTGACGGTTTGGTACACTAAATTTCAAGTAATACCCAGGTTAACAACATTGAAAAAGTAATGTCCGGCATCGATAAGAAACTATCGTCGATCGCCGACATTATTAATAATAAAACGCCAAGTGAAACTAACGCCAACAATATCGCGAAAGACCTAAAGACAGAATTCTTCGATAACCTGTACAGCAAAGTGGAGTGCCTTGACCGTTGCTTCCGTGATATCGTGGACCGAATAAACAGTGCGCCCCCTATAATTAAATCGCCCTTTAGTGAAAACCCCATTCCCCCTACAGAAAACCCCACTGTGGTAACCAAGTCACCAATCTTACCTCAACTCAACGTTCCTTTGGCTGAGCCTCCGATCGTTCAGGAAACGACCGTCAAGCCAGTTACGCATTTTGGCACTCTGTGGTCCCAAGAAGAATGGGATAAGCGAATAAAAAAAAAATCAAAGCCACCTATAGCTCCGTACGCCGTTATCGAGAATGCGTAAAAATCAACAACGTATCTCACACAACGTTTTTTGTAAAAGGTGCTCCAAATTTCGCCGACGAATCCTGGACTTTTAAAGAGCGAACTATTAATTGATGAATGCTCTTGTCAATTGGTTGTACGTCCCGCACTCATGTATGGATCAGAATGCTGGACCATGTATGAAGGTTACGCGAAACAAATGACAGCGACTGAAATGAAAATGTTACGCATGTCAGTTGGTGTAACGAAAAGGGACCACATTAAGAGTAG
Source organism: Microchrysa polita (assembly GCA_949715475.1). Lineage (NCBI taxonomy): Eukaryota > Metazoa > Arthropoda > Insecta > Diptera > Stratiomyidae > Microchrysa > Microchrysa polita. Next base: position 9,428,147 of record OX454422.1, on the reverse strand, counting down.
CTACATCCGAGGCAGCTTGTCCATATACCAACCAATCACCGAAAAGCTCGAAGACCGACAAATGGATTGGTATTGCCATGTTCAACGGCGTCCGCCTGAGAACCCAGCAAAGAAAGCGATATCAATGGAAGTTCCACTTGATGGACCTAAGGCCAGAGGCAGACCGAAGAACACCTGGATGTGTCAAATGAAAAAGCAACAACAACGCATTGGTCTCGGCGATGACACGATCCAAGATAGAGCTGCCTGTAGAAATATGCTGAGATATTATCGCCAAAACGGGCGATGTGCCTACACTGCAGGTCGAGCAACGCGAAACCATGGAGCTGTATAAAGAACGAGGCAAGGAAGAAGAAGAAGAAAGCTCTTGTCAATTGGTAAACCTTCTTCTTCTTCTTTTAGCGGTGCAGAAAGGTGTGCAACCGCTGTGCATCTATGTGGATTGGAGTTATGGTTCGTCGATGCTTTCGTCCGTTATGTCAAGGGACAAAAACATAGCTGCTGCGATAGGGTTTTCCCACAGTGAGATAGGGGTTAAGTCAGTGGGCGCAGCTGGGCATTGAAACAAGTGACCCACATCGTGTGGAGCGCCAGCGCAGTTTGGACAGATGTTTTGAATGTCCGGGTTAATGCGAGAAAGGTACGAATTGAGGCGTGAACAAAAGCCCGATCGAAGTTGAGCTAATGTCACTCTGGTGGCTCTCGGGAGCCTAATCTCCTCAGGCGAAATGGGTGGAGGGCGCACTGAGAGGACTCTATTCGCACCTAATCTCGCAATAGACCGACTCACTTCTGCAGTGTGAATCTCAGCGAGGGCAGCTCGGTATGCATCATCGTCGTAAGGGTCCCTCTTGTATCCCTGGACCTCTCTCTCTAGGTCTCGCAAATCACGCCTGACATGTCGTGGTGGAGGAATTCGGTCCATGAGACTGTTGTTGGGATGATTCTCACGGTAGCAACCAACAAGATATTGTTTGGACAGTAGGAGATTGTGGTCACGTATTGGCATCAATTTTGTCTCTTGATGTAAGTGATCCTGGGCAGACATCAAGAGGCAACCTGTGGCTGTGCGTAGAGCAGCATTTTGGCAGACCTGAATTTTGGTCCAGTTTGTATCACATAAACTATGTGTCACAAAACCGCCGTCGTCGTTTGAATTACAGTAGAAGCCCCCAGTAACAGTAGCAGTAACAGCAGAAGGACCAGTAACAGTAGCATCAACATTAGCATCAGCAGAGTGGCATCAGCTGTAGCCGTAATAGCATTCCTACCGCAGCCAACAAGTTTAAGCGGTTGTTGGTATAGGAGCAAATAACGAATTATTGTCTCTAAGTTCACGAGCTTAGTGACATATTCACCCTTTGCGTATCGACACCAAGTGCAACCGCTTGGTCGCAGCCGCATAGCGGCTACAGTTGCGCTCTTTCGACACTATAAATAAACAAGTGAGAGAATTGCTCACAATGTCTTTGCAAATATCGATGAGCTCGCAAAACAAATCAGAACAGCATTTCTAGATAGAAAGACGGTATCTCATCTCAGCTCATTGCTGAACTGAATTCGTGAAAACACTAACAAAACGAAATTTGCGAAAGTATGAAAAAAATCTGGACCCAATTGAATTCTCTGGGAATAGCTGGAAAGAGACCATTCAGCTGCAATCAAGAGAGTGTGTCGCGCTAAAGCCAAGTCCTGATCGTAATACTTTTCCGTCACAATCAATTCGCAATTCGCATATGATTGTGTTTTTGTGTTCAATAAAAAGTATTTTGAAGAAAGAAAAAACAGCTTCCTATCAAATTAGCTAAATTGATATAGAAAAGCACAGAAAAAAGTGAAGAAGTGCAGCCTGGACTACCATAAGAGGTGGACTAGTACAGAAGCGACTACTCTATGGAGAAATCGAGGCCATTGTAAATAAAGCGCACTTTGGTCGATATCCAGCAAGTGAGGAGCTTCAACCAGGATGCAAGAAGAAGCCAACAGGGAGTGAGCCCATCGCTCAACAAGCAGTAAAACTAACTTAACTATATCTAACTAAGAAACTGCGTGGACGAGCGAGAGCTTGTTGTGAGTATTCAGTAGATGAGGACGCGTGCCCACCAGCCCGCCTGAATCGATTCAGGAGGCCAAGGCCCTCGTCGTCATTGTCGACCTATCTTCTCCGACATTGATAATGAAATTTAATTTAGATAATTCCGTTAGTCACGTTATTAAAAACGCAAAATTGATTGTATTGATTTACACATGTTTATTTTTCACTAAACCCATAGCACAGAAATGCAACACCCAGATAAAAGGAGTAGAACAAAAAGACATTCAAGCCGTCAGACGAAGAATCAGCAAAAGTATTTATGAAAATTCTGAAATTTGCTTATGTACAAAATAAAGAAGTAAGATCAATTATCAATATCATTGGTAAATTGTATTTTGCAGTTGAGCGCTCAGGTACCGCAAAACAACAACACCAACTCCAAAACTAGCGCGAAAGCGGTTGACAACAAACCCGATTTCCATCCGACTAATCAAGGCTCAAAACCAGGTTATGAAAAGGGAGGTCAAAGCTCACGAAAAAAACAAAATTTTTTTGAAATCATGCGTGAGACAATCAGACACAACAGCTGCGCATCTGATTTTACTCACTATGGAAAGCTAGGCACCAATAAAAAAACAAAACGACCACGTGTAATGGAAAAGAATTTAAAAGCAATTTCAATGAAGGCAAAATAAGCTTGTTCTGCCCTTCTGTTTTGACACGTTTAACTGTGCTGCCAGATCTCAATGCAGTCACATTGAGTAAAGAAACTAGAGGATAGGCCTATAACAACTACCCACTACAACTCTACCATTCCATTCAGTGTTTTACTCAATGGTGGTAGTAACTAAACGCGCATCATATTCTTTGCAAGAAAAAAAACATCAGTTTTGACGCGCTTTTTAGGACAGATTCTCCGCGTGCTGGCGGAGGAGGGTAGACGTTCGGCTTGAAATTAAAATCAATGTCGAGAATTTTATTTTCTCAATTTTTTTTATGTGGCTAAAGATGCCAACCTTGTGAAATTGAGCTGTATAAAAAAAAACAAAGGCAATTCCATTATTCCATGGATTTTACCACATTCCAGTGACATAAAGTGTATGTATCAACGGAACTGTTTTGTTTGTTACACAATTTGTGCATAGCAATAACTACAACAACAATAATAATAATAATAATAATAAAAATAAAAACCAATCTTAAGGAGATTTCACCTTTCCTCACAGCATAAGTGTTACCTAGTTGTGTTACCTAAAAAAGGAAACCCTGTGCTAACACAAGGCCCATATAACGTGCATGTCGCCGCCTATATAAATACATAACAGCCGTTAGAATCCGCAGAATCTACGACCACCTCGATATATGAATAACATCCTTGCCGAGAAGCAAAAGACCAACTCACAATCGACTCTCGATTGTATAGTAACACAAGCTACACGTAGAAAAGAAGAAATCTGTTTTCGTGTTACAACGATTGCGCCAAAGCTTTTGAAAGCATCCACATGGATTATTTTCAGCTCGGAAATGATTCGTACCCTTGTCGCATTCTTTTTACTCTATAGGACAAACCAGCGGACTATAAAAGAGCATTTACGCGCTGTAACAAGAAATCAAAAAGGCGGAACATGAAATTGGTATTGTGTGCAAAAGTATAAGAGAAAAAACATGGCATGTTGGTTGGTCCATTCGGGGCCCATCAAGAAACCTAATTGGACGAAGCGTTTACCATCCACAGCCCATCGAAAATTCAGTCTACAACGAAGCGTTGACGGTGACCATCCGAATTAGTGTTTTAATGGTCAGCCCAAGTTCAGTGGAAAAAAAACTAACTTTGAATTTTGCTACATATAATTAAGAACAATCAAGCTTCCTCCTGGCATCTAATCAAATTTCCAAGTAGGTCGAGATAAATGTGAAATAAAACATTTAAGAGAGACTCCCCCCTTCCCCCTACATGGGACTGGATGTGTGGGCAAAACATCAGCAGAATACGTCCGCCGAGCCTTGCGCACACTTAACGTGTCCGTTGCAGGTTAGATCCGGACCGAGAATCCGGACCCAGAAAGCCGATATCGAGGTAACACGAAAAAAAAATAATGTGTCAGCTCGTTAGTGCGGTGCAGATACATATTTTATTATAAAAAAAACCAAGAAAAGAAATGTATAAATAAGCTTTTTACACAAGCTTAAAGCTTAATGAAGCTTGTTTGTTTCTTACGAATAAACTAGAAACAATGCGTAAAATTCACCACCGATGCAAAAAGTGACCGCAATATGTTTTTTTAACAAAAAAAAAACGAAACTGAATCGCGTGTTTGTTAAAAAGTCCTTCCTGATTTCAAAAAGCTCACATAAAAGTTCGTCGTTAAATTACCCATCGACTGATTGATTGATTAATCCGTTACCTGCGGAGAATAATTTTATCGAAATATGGAAATCTTTTCATGCGAAAATGTTGATTGGGAAAATTTTCAGAACAAGTGTCGTCCAGAGGCATTCAGAGGCGGCCGGCGTCCAGGGACGCAAATCTAATCTCTCGACTTTCAAAGGGATGAAGGGACCAATAAAGGTACCAACAAGGCAATCATTGTCCCCAATGAAGAATCAATGCATATCAAGAATCGAAAAACAAATATTAGATCGGGTGCAAAAAAAAATCAAACAAACTGCAAAAGTTCAAAAAGCTTGCATAAAAGCTCCCGGTTAAATTACCTTTGTATATGTAATATGATTATATCATTACCTGCGGTGGACAATCTTATCGAAATATCCAAATAATTTTCATGCAAATGTGGATGAGGAAACTTTTCAGAAAAAGTGCAGGCGTCCAGGGACGCAAATGTAATCTCTCGACTTGCAAAGTGAAGGGACCAATAAAGGTACCAACAAGGCAATCATTCATCAATGCATATCAAGAGACGAAAAACAAACATTAGAGATCGGATGCAAAAAACCAATCAAACAAAATGCAAAAGCTCATAAAGCTCAAAAAAGCATAAAAACATCAGATTTCGTTACCAGCAGAGGAAAATTTGATCGAAATATTCAAAGCTCATTCCCGGTCAGGCCATTCGTGGCAGTGCACGGACTCTTGGGATGGCACATCTGATGAAGACGAGCCAGTCGAAACCGGTTGAACTTTTTTGCCACCCCGCAGAGGGAAGTATTATTCTCAACACAAGTACTTATGTCATGTACAATCCACACTATGTATAAATGTGACGGTAGCGCGAGGCTAGCCCCACGCAAGTGGCATGGTTAGCGGAGACTGCGTCACACCACATCATTCATAAAATACAAAAGCTCGCAAAAGCTCAAAAAGCTAGTATAAAAGCTCCCGGTTAAATTGCCCATCGATATAGATAGATAAATAAATATTTTACCATAAGTAAGTGCAACATAAGTGAAAACGAATCCCAAAGTGATATCAGCAAGTACTTCCCAAGTGAAGTGAAGTGACTGCAGATCACAGGAGGACTTGGCGAATAGCCAAGCGTATATCAACCGCCAGGCAAATGGCGGCGAATGAAAGGCTTCGCGGACAGCTGGATGCTACGAAGGCTGTAGTCAACCGGTTGACCAAATCGCTGCAGGGCTCTGGTTCGAGTCACCGGCACCAAGTGCGCCAGCCTCCTGTACAGAGTGCAGCTGATTTTTAGCCGAGTAAAGGGCCTGTCGTCTGGCATGAGAGTTTTCTCGTCTTAAAGCTCCGGCTGAGAGAAAGTCTGTTGTTACTGTTTGTGATCCGAATTTTCAATGTGTTTCGTGGCGAAGATCTCACCAATAAATATGGTTTCTGTGTGAATAATTGCAAGCACAGGAGCTGAAAATCTAGAAATGGCAAGTGCGCGCCTGGTAGGCAAAAACTTCTTCGACGCAGTAACTTAGCTCTTCGATTGAGCGAAAATTATCTGTGGATACCGAGGCATCCGGGAGTTGTGCTGGGACGACACTAATAATCCTTTTTTACCTACTACCTTACACAACAACGAGATACGCTATATTTGTGGATCAACATCGAAGGATTTCAACAATAATAATTTGAAGAAAGAATCGGAAATGAATCCTGAAAGTCTGCGGTTCGGCCTATTCCAGTGTTCCATGCTAGAACTCGATTTTTCCGAATCACTCTTGCATTTATCTTATAAATTACCCATAAAAAAGGGCAAGCCAGATAAGAAGAGGAGAAGAATCGTACCAAAGAGAGAAAGGACCGAATTCAACGTGTGCATTTAGGGAAGAAATGAGTCTCTTAGTAGATATTCCGGGGACAAGGATTTTGGGAACACTAATGATGTCGAGAAGATTTTTTACGCGACTCTGAAACAGCATCACGAATTACAGAATCAGAGTGATATTAGAAGTACTTTCAAGTGGCCTGTTCGAGGTTGGGAGGTTTGGCGAATGGCTTAGGTACTCCTCAAGGCAAGCGAAGTAGACGCAGACTCAATGTCCCTATCTACTTTCTGGCCTGTTCGATTGATGCTGTAAAGTTTGACGACACAGCAAAACTTTACATACAATTACATGGATGGCATCCAATGTTACCCACACTTCACAAAATATTAATCCACGATGCTGTGCTGCAGGTGTATTCAATTTTATTGTACTAAAAAAGACTCGTTTTTATGCTTAAAGTATTGGTCATAAGCAAGACTCATTTGTTTCAAACGTCAACAAAGTTAACATACTAGTTAAACAAGTTTTTTTTTCGTAGAAATAATGCAAAATGCTTTATTTGTGGAACGGTTGAAAGTATTCGCGTTACGAATTCTATTCATATTGTGACTTTTCATACTCGTGTAGGGTTGTGCTCAAAACTGAAACTTTTTCTGGAAAAGAAAATATCATTAACGATAAACATGAGTTTATGGTCTCAATCATCTTGTATCGACAAGGTGAATCCATCACCTGTGATTGTGCGCGCTGGTTCTTGCAAGAAACCGGTATCACAGCAAATGTGTTAGTATGACCGGACCGGCTGCAGACTGTATACGCAGGGTCGATTCTGGTGTTCATTGATTCTGCAGCTCTTGTAGAGCGAACTGAATCTCCGTCCACATACGCTTCAAAAATGCTTGCGACGAGAAAAGTGCTTGGTGGCGTAACAACATCGATTTCAGGCAACTTTATCAAAACTATTGGCATTTAGATAATCGGTCTGTCAGCTCTACCGAGGAGATTTGTGAACTGTTTTCATCGTATTTTGCTAGTATGTACTTTTCGACAATCTTCTAGTACATTAGCAAACTTTTTTCAAACCAGCAAACCAATTCATAGCACTTCCTTCCCTACCACGAATTACTCCTGATTCGGACAGTCAATTAATTATGTCCTTAGTCAATAAATATTCCTGTGGACACGACGGTCTTTGCAACACTTTTCTAGTCCGCTCTCAGTATTCGTGAGTGTATCTTTCCACGTCAATGGAAGACTCTATTTATAGTACCAATTCCAAAAACTGGAGACCTAAATCTTGCATCAAACTATAGACCGATTGCGCGCTATTATCATCTTGCTCAAAACTGTTAGAACGTATTGTGTACAATTATATTGATGACAATTTTGGTCAATTAATAGGCTCTTGACAACATGGTTTCCGTAAGAAAAAATCCACGGCCACAAATCTGACTGAATTTGTCGATTTCATATCGCAAACACTTTTCACAAGCGTCTAGAGTTCCATACAATATATACGGATTTTTCGAAGGCCTTTTTTCGTGGATATAGCTTTCCTCCTTGGCTTATTTCCTGGGTGTCATGGTATACCTCGTCAACGGAACCTCTTCTAAAGTAATTTTTATTAACGTTACTTCTCCTGAAATTTCAGCAACGTCGGGAGTACCTCAAGGGTCTATCTTTGGACCTCTCCTTTTTTCATTTTTTTGTGAATGACCTACCACCCATGTCTTTTGTACTCAGATAGACTGCACAAGTTTCACCATTGTTTCACGCCTAGAAGACTGCCTTTCGTTTTAGGCCGATCCTGGTGTACCTCCAATGATATATTTCTTAACGCATCAAAGTGTTCGATAATGGTCTACTCATTGAAGATTTCTCATCATCATATTCATAATCAGTCAACAATCTTCCTTTAAAAAATGTTGACTCACTATGAAAATATAATAAAAAGGGACTAAAAGCTCCCACGATTTGTTCTTCGTTGTACTAGTGAGTTTTGTTTTGTAAAAAGCGCTGTAAGATTATTTGTTTCCGATTTTAGAATACGCGTCAATTGTTTGGTCCCTGACTGCTGGTGTGTCCACGAAAATTTACTAAGTTTAATCTTCCTTACCTTCCTTACCCAGAAAGACTTAATTACCTTAAGATTCTTTCCCTAGAGACGCGAAGAACTTTTCTTGAAAAATGTTTTTTTATACAAGATTTGCCGCGGATATCTGCATTCTAGTTTAGCAGATAGAATTAATTATAGAATTCCATCATATCACACACGATCAAATGCCATTTTCAATCCTCCTTTTACCGATCTCTTTGCAAATTCGCCTTTACTAAGAATGATGAGAGCGTTTCCTCTAAAAAAAAATATTGGTTGTGAGAAAGACCGTTTTAAAATATACTTCTAGTCACCCAAAAAGAAGCACAAATGCACCGCCCGGGGCTATATAAAGTGGCGCATCTTTCGACTGGAGGTGTCACATTCCACCGGCCGCAGCGTCCGAAGCACTTCCGCCAGCTGCGCGCCCGAGTCATTTACTACCAGCCGCCGCCCTCCGAGGACGTACGTACGAAAATAACTAAAACAAAACGTGCGGTGTTTCAATCTCTCCAAAACCCACAAATGTGACGTAATCCGTATGCTCCGCGTTTTAAATAAAAAAAATGGTCTAATCTAATTAAACATCATAATACACCGGAAACAAAATGCTATATTGATAACTTGGTCATCAACAAATCATCGGTAACTTTCACAGAAACAGAAACAAAAATACTCAATAACGGTCTCGCGTTTGCACTCCCGCCGAAAACCATAATTGACGAAACCGTCGTCAATATCGAGGCCGGAATAAGATCACTAAAGAACGCGACGATAGAGAGGAAATTCGGTCCGCGGTCTGTAAAATCGTCAATAATAATAAGCCGCGAAATATTTAGTAACGAACGCGCGCAATAATGCCGTACAGGAACTAAAGGCGAAACCGGTATATTTCCTCAAAGCCGTGGTGATCATGGATCGCGATGTTTATGATAAGGCCGTCGTAGAGAAACTCACCGAAGGAAACTACTTCGAACTCAGGAAAGACCCGCTCCCTGAATCGAGCGAGTTGAGCGAGCGATAAAAGAAGTCGGTGCGGTGTTTGAAAACGTTTGTAATCGTTTAAGGATGCCGAACCCAGCTCTACCTAGGATACGTTGCCAACCTAAGATACACAAGAAGGGCAACGAGATGCGTGAAATCATCGGCGACTCTAAATCACCGACATATAATATAGCCAAATGGCTTAGCTACGTCGATATTGCCTGAGTCAGCAGTTAGGCAATACCAACAGTCCACGTACGGGTCGGGGCCGTCCCTTAATCGCTGCATCAAATAGAAGCATTGAAAAGCTAACACCCGACGTTCGGTAAGGAATACACACGAGCTCACCGAGAAACTACATGCCATTGGACCGGATCAGCGAGGACGAGGTGATGATGTCGTTCGACGTCAAGGCACTGTTCCCTAATATACGCCCATTAGGCAATCGGTCTTCTGGCTGAATCAGTTTGGTTCTACCCCGGCCATTCCGGAAAAGTACCTTATCTTTGTATGAATGAAAACTACTTCAAATTCCGGCATAAAAACTATAAAACAACCTCCGGGGGATAAACCAAATTCACAAGAACTTAGTATTCACTGCCGAAATTGAGGAGAATGGAGCACTACCTCTCCTAGACATTGTCATTCACCGAGAGCAACAAGCCCTAAGCTTTAGCATTTACCGGAAAAAGACTGCGACACAGAGAACAATCCCGGGGACATCAAAACATTCCTATCCACAAAATTAAATGGCAATCCGGCAAAATTAAATGGCACACATCACGAGATAGAGAAGATCCTAATGCGGAAACTGGTGCAAACTGAGAAAAACAAATACTCCACGGTTGGAGGCGAAAACGAGCAAAATACCAACATCACTCGAGTCAGTATTCTGGTATCAAACATTTTCTACGGGCTTAAAAGCAAATAAGCGACCTTCGGAATACAAGCAGTGGGAACGAGTTACAACTCCAGATTAAAGGCGAAATTTAGAAGCGAAAAAGATGCACTAAAAAAGGAGGCAAAAAGCGACATTTACAAGGTGGAATGCCCAGAAAGCGAAACGAAACGCTTGGTGAAAGTCCGAAGAGATTTTAGCCAGTCCGAAGGACATCAAATCGGGTGGCAAAACGTGGAAGTCATAAAACAGGTAGACATATCTAAGCTGGATGCACAGGAAAGCCTCGAGATAACAGAATAAACGTTTAATAGATGTGCACAATAAACTTCCTTGCCCTGCGCTCGACAAGTAACGGTACGAGATTTTCGGATTGCGCTAGCAACACAAAAGCAACGCAGATTTTTGCATTCCTGGCCGTTTGCATAAATGAAGCATGGAAAATTCCTTTCAGATATTTTCCTATTGCGAAAGTTACTACAGACCAAAAAAGCAAATCTAGTAACGTATGTGTATGCAGTTGTTGCTTGAGACTGGAGCCATAGTTACGGGTGGGACCTTCGATGGAGCCGCGGCAAATTTGCGGATGCCAAGGATTTTAGGAGGAGATGTGTGCGATGATTCCGAGTGGATTTGTAAAGTTTGAGGGAGGGCAGCGTAGAAAAATATATCCTTCATCCAGATCCGTGTCATATGCTTAAATTCATAAGAAACGCTCTAGAACATTTCAAAAACATTCGTTCATAGGCAGGAAGGCAATCTTATCGAATGGAAGTACTTTGTGGCGCTCTTGGATTTGCAGGGAAAAGAAGGCGTACGCGTACATCTGTGCAATAAATTGCAAAAGGTTCGTCAAGCTTAAAATTAAAAGTTTTCTTAGCGATTCAACTATTAAGCATATCAGTCAGTCGCTGATGACATCGATTTTTGCAGACGCGTTTTGAAACTGAAAGAGTTTGCAAATAGTCAGGCAACAACCAAATTCATCCGCTATATCAATGATATCTTAAACAGCGGCAAAGTCTCCTGCATACGAGAGCACTGCGCACAAACAATTTGGCAATTGTCAGCCAGTTTTGCGTAAATGGCGTTGCTCATATCAAAGGACTTAAGCTACAATCTGGTGAACCATTGACGAGGGCTAAACGGCACGTTAAATTTTTAAGCATAATTACAGCCAAAGAGGTTATAATACAAAGAGACCGCACGGCACCTTGCCAGTATGAACTCTACTGAAGCCGGCAATACATTCATATCATCTTCATATCTGTACACAAAATTGAGAAAGCTCCTCCCATTTTCTTATTAAAATTAAAATCAGGGCTGACCATAGCAGTCTCTAACATCGAAAAATCTTAAATTAATCCGCCGACATATTTTTTTCGCTCATTTTTTATCCTCCCCATCGATTAAAACATGCAAGATGCATAAAAAACTGCGAATCAACACTTCACGCAACTGTTGTCTTCATTATAAACATGCTATTGAAATCTTATCCAATCTTATCTTTATCCAAAAACCGCACAAAAATTTCGGACCAACATATTTCTCACAACCCTGCATACAATTTTTCTGAGAGCAAGGGAAAGCAAAAAACATATGTTTCTCGCCATATGTCATCTGACAGTTGTGGCAAGTTCACTTTAAAATTTGTATATAATTAGTGAAAACCAGTATTTTTTATCACGGAATATAGTGAACACAATACGCAAAGTTATGTGATTAGTGTTAATACTCAATAAAGTGTAAATTTTGCCGAATTAGTATTCATACAATGCAAATAATGTTGGCATGTTTCCGTATTGAGTGCAAACGCGAACTTCAAGTGCGATTTCCTCCCGCTGACCATCAATTTGAATTTAATGTTAAATTACAGCTCATAGTGAATTTTGTTCTTAAAACAATGCAATAATTTGCAGACTGGAATAATGTGTGTAATTTGTGTGATGTGCATTCAAAGTGAACTCAAACCAATTTGTGCGATTCTGATTGGTCCAAATATTATTTCACGTTTCCTGCCTGCTGACCATAGATTTCACGAAAGCGCTATGCAAAATAATATTCTTAGAGATATTTCCGATTTGTTAAAAAAAAATTAGACAGAAACTCGTCAATTTTCATATAAAAAATTGCAAAGTTTTGTGAAAACCGGTGGATTTGACATAATGAAGTCAGTAGTGCCACAAGTTTATATTATTTCCAGTTGGGGGCTCAAATGTGAAATGTGGTAGTTAAGGTAAAAGTGAACCTTAAACTAAGAAGTTGGAAATTTATTTCTTTTTAGAGCATATATGCCTCCGACATTTGCAACACACGATTTCCAAATGCGCTCAGGTACATCATGTTGTAAATTGCTCGGAAAGAGTTCTAAGTGACGAAAATACATATTATCAGTTGACAAAATTAGTTTTCATTTATGGTATCTATGGGTATCTTTTTGTGTGTGTAACATTGCATCCTTTCGCGCGTCATTTTACCTGCGGGTTAGTCAGAGTGCAGCTCTCTGCGACTTTTAAATTATTGGACCATTCAGTTTCATGCAAACTGTTCGCAGGGATAGTTGAAAAGAACTATAAGGATTGTGTTTTATGCAAAAGTGAGTGCACTGTGTAAAAGTGGAAAACTAATTAATGGTGTGGTGCTGCTTTGCTTTATCCATATAATAAAAACTAAAAAAGGAAAGACCAGTGTGTACGGATTGTCGTTGTTGTTGTAGCGGTGCAGAAAGGCGTGCATAAAATTGTGAAGTGTGTCAACGAGAAGGAGGGACGCATGTAGCAAAAGGTTAGCCATAAAATCTGCATTTTTTTTTATTTGTTTCCTCTATATTATCAATTTTAATCGTTAATTTGGTGAACGTGATAAATTTTTAATTTAGTGACATACGATTGATTTGTCTCGAATTCAGGATTTGTTCCCATTTAAAGCTTTAAAATGAAGTGCATTGTTAAAGGATGTTCTTCGCACTCAGAGAAAGCCGGCGGCAAGGTGTCGTTTTTTCGTTTTCCGAAAAATTGGAGGAGGGAAAAACAATGGAAGGTTTTATTAAAGGGAAAAACTATATTCACGGTAGACTCAAAAATTAATCGAATTTGTGACAGGCATTTTCTACCATGTTATTTTTGCGAAGGAGTATCCGGGAAAAAATTAGCTGATGATGCTGTCCCTGAGCTCTTTGATCCTACTGAGTACCAAGCTGTTCCTTCTTCCAACAATTCAGCTAATCAGCTAGATGATAGTCCAGGTTGTATTGGTAGTCTACCACCGGAGATGCCATCGTGTAGTTTCTGGGCGAACTCAACGGAGAATAGTCCTAAAAGGCCCGCACCACCACCACCGAGAAAAGCAACCCCATTACATAGGCTCCTCAAGACCTCCCCTTCTTCAAGCGACACATCGCCGAGAAAATTAAAACGTCGCAATAGAGTACTTAAAGAAATCATAAAAAAAGATAAAAAGAGCAAAAAAAAACCCTGCAACAAAAGGTCCGTCGTCTCAAAAGGCGGGTAACGAGCCTCGAAGATCTTTTGAAAGATTTGTCCAAGCGCAATTTATTATCTGAAGACGAATATGAGTTGTTATCACGCTCACATATGGGGACTTCACTGCTAACTAGATTTAAGCGAAAAACCAGTGGTAAAAAGGTGACCCAAACATATTCTGAGGATTTGCGGAAATTTGCGCTTTCATTGCATTACCTTTCTCCAAAAGCGTATTCTTGATCGACTTTTGAGAATTGGTTACCACACCCTTTAACCATTTCTAGATGGTACTATAATATTGAAGGTGATCCCGGGTTTTGCCGTGAATCCTTCAACACCCTGAGGCATTTAAAAGGCACTGGGGATAAGCGAATTATATGCGCATTATCTTTTGATGAGATGTATATAAGACGCCACACTGAATTTGATGCTGGTAAATATCTATTTTGGGTATGTGACACTTGGGGACTCTGATTCATGTCCGGAGACAGTTGCAACAGAAGCTTTGGTAATTATGTTAGTAGCTGTGAATGGTTCGTGGAAACTACCTTTGGGATATTTTCTTGTTGCTGCGCTGAAAGGGGGAGAAAAGAAGAATTTGATGAAAACCTGCCTTCAGGAGCTTTTCCAAATTGGGATTGATGTTATATCATTGACATTTGATGGAGCCAATTCCAATATCAGTATGGCATCCCTTTTGGGATGTAAAATAAATGCCTTGCCTTCGCCATGTAGATTCACTTATTTAAATAATAACGTTTATGTTTTTCTAGATCCCTCCCATATGATAAAACTGGTCAGGAACACTTTTGGTGAAAAAGGTTCATTCTGTAGATTCATCTGGTAACAATATTAGCTGGCAATATATTAAAAAATTACAGATGCTACAAGAAAGTGAAGGATTGCATTTAGCCAACAAATTAAGAAAGGCTCACATTAATTTCTTTAAACAGAAAATGAAAGTTCGCTTGGCTACTCAAACTTTAAGTGCTTCGGTTGCAGATGCTATAGAATTCTGTCATAAAATTTTGCATCTTTCAAAATTTGATGGCTCAGAGGGCACTGTAAATTTTATACGAATAATGAATCGAATTTTTTACATACTAAATTCTCGTAGTATCTATTCAAAGGGGATAAAAAAAGCACTTAACGCAGATAATTTTACTGATACCTCCCAATTTGTTGCAGATGGAATAAGTTATATTAAAAATTTGAAGTTTATTGATGGCACTCTTTTAATCAAAAGCCGTAAAAAGACTGGTTTTGTGGGTTTAATAATTGACCTAGAAAACTTACTTCATATGTTTAGTGAATTCGTAACGGAGAAAAAATTTTTGGTTTATATTCCATCATATAAATTGAGTCAGGACCACTTAGAAATGAGTTCGACCATTAGGTCTCGTCTGGGTCACAATAATAACCCCACTTCAAGACAATTTCAGTCCACTTTCAAGAGGATTTTAGTGAATGTGCAGTTAAGTGACAGAGGATTTGGAAATTGTGTCCCTTTGGAGTCCATAAATATTCTTAACGTTACATCCACTTCTATGTTAAGGGAAACTAGAGCTATTAGTGAAAATAGTAACGAAAATTTGGAGCCGGTATTAGGCGGCGAATGTATAAATTACCTTCTAGAAGGAGAAATGTTTTCTTTTTACAAGGAAGAGGTAATCGTTTATTGAGCTGGCTTTATAACTCGGTTTTTGAAACAACGCATTAAATGCGAAGAGTGCCATAGAAGGTGATGAATCGGAATATCTCATGACACTAATAGCACAAAAAAATCGAGGTGGTCTGCAATATCCATCCAAGGACATAGTCCGACTTTGCAGAATTGTCGAACGGTACATTAAGATGCCACCCAATGACACTGGTCTTGTAAACTTCCAAAAAACTTTACATATTGCTTCTAAATTCGCACTTGATTCCGATATTTTTAATGGATTGGCGCAACATGACTTTGAATCTGGTCCAATCGATGGTCATCGTACCATTTTAATTAAAAGTGCTATTAATAAATATTTAATAATTAGGCTTAAATATCAGGAGAAAACTAAAAGTGAATATTTAGTTTACTTAAGGCAGTTTTTTAACAAATTGACATTATTCCGAGGGCAATAATAAATAAAGCAAAAACACATATTTAACTAAGGCTTGTTCTGATCGTACAGATCGACCGTAATTGACCACAAAGGGCAAGGGTCAACCGGTCGTGCCTCCCCTGATCATGCGAAGGCATCTTCATAGAAGCACGTAGCCCTAGCAATCAGTCGAAACCGGTAATTTCAATATGACTTGGTCATACCCAGTTATGTCTAATCTGATCGAGTCAAGTGCAACTGTGGAGGCACCTGAAGAGATGCACAGTAAGCGCAAAACAGAATGGATCCGTTACATTCCACCTCTTCAGAAAGCCGTGCCAAACACTCATTAATACCTTCTAGAATGCCAGTCATTGTCAAGTTTCTCCTTAACTGAAACAATGAACGGCACCAGACGGAAGTTAAAATGCGCTAGAGCTTTTCGACAGGAAATGTAGCGGATCCATTGTGTTTAGCGCTTTTTTTACGCTATCGATCAAAAGTCATGCCTCAAGTGGAGATAATTAAGACAAGGAGTGCATTCAGCGAACGAAAAATGTAGCAGAAAAGTGCTCTTCTCATTCTGGCTTCTGGACTTATGTCAAAATTAAAAGTGTACGCAATAAATTCACAATTTTCAAATCATTAACAAAATTATCCAAAATTTGGTCGGGAAATTATTATTACAGGCTCCAAAATTACACATTCTTCTCCGCGTTACTCTATTTTGGGTGGTGAAGCAGGGGAAATATCGGAAATGTAATGTACTTGATGTCCTCTTTGATACGACAATTCTTAAGCCCACTTCCCATGAAGGATGAATTTGCGTGAAATTTTCGATTAAAACTTATTTTTAGCAAAATGAGTTTTAGGCACCTGTGACATTTGAGAGGCAAAAAACAGTCTTAGGCAAAACCACCGTAACTCAGAGCCCAGAGCTAGAATTTGTTTATGTGCTATTTGGACTCTCGTGACATACAATTTTGCATGAGTACGAAGAGTGCGGTTGAGAAGAGCACATTGTCTATGTATTAGTGACAATGCTTGCATTAGCGAGAATATAGCGGCAATTGTTTGTTATGGCTATTATTTTGCATTAGTTAATATGAGAGACAATGTGCCGAGAGTTCAACTAACACATAAATAAATTCTAGTTCCCGGCTGTCAGTAACTATGGTTTTGGTCTTGGGATATTTTTTCCTATTCAGAGCCCTGAATCGGTCTCTTTCGATTGGATTACTAAACTCAATAAGCAATCTCTGACTTTTTGCTTATTGTGCATAATATTTTATACACCACAAACAAAAAAAAAATACAAATATTGACATGTATATTTGTGAGCCGATAGTCTAAACGATACTTATTATTCATACAAGCCCCCACATTTTTATCTGAATCATGGGACGACTATGGTTGATTTTCTATATACGCACAACTACAAGCACATCTTGCTCTCTTTGTGGCTTCAGCTAAATTGTTCGGTGATTACGCCAGTTATTTTATATCTCCATGGGTAAATAGGTAATAGGTTTGATGGGCCCTATACGATTAATTGGAACTTAGGAAAAGATAGGTATCAGATTGAGTCAATAAAAGGCGTGAGAGGCTATAGGCGTTTTAAGGCGGTAGTAGCAGTAGATGCATTGAGGCGATATGTTAGTGTTAATCAGGGTGACTCAGACACAGTCTGGCGATGACGAGACTAATGATAAGGTGTCTCGGCGGAACCTGCTTGACTTGTTGGAAAGTGGAGTAGAGTAGACGTTTGACGATGACTGTGTAGGCGTTATCAGTTTTGACAAATCGATTAGCATTAATTTTTCAGAATGACCGAATGTTACACCCTCGAAGCGATCGTGATGGAAGGCGGCTACACTGATGGGATAAGATCCACAGGCGGAACTGTACCTACTCGGTGTGGACCTGATGACACAAGTCGCGGGACGATTAAACAAGGCGTACGTGTATTTTTGTGTGTAAACAATTGGCAACTTAATGGCAGATTGTTTCTTGAAAACGGTGTCTTTGCTGGAAAGTTATATTTTACACAATATAAAAATACAAGTTTGAAAGTTTGGTAGATGCGCACAATAAAATTCCGTGCCTTGCGCTCGGCAAGTAACTGTAATTTTTGCAACACAATGCGAAGAGTAGAAAGGGGTGAGGGGGCGATTAAAAATACACCTTAACCATTTCACCCCTCCGACGACTATGTATACAGGGTGTCGCAAAAGTACACGTCAAGTCGAAAGCAAGTGAAAGTGCATATGGTGCCAGCTATTCATAAAACCGGTCAGTCACCACTTTTATTTTACAGTTATACGCAATTGAATCCAAGTTGAAAAATGCCCGCCTTGTTTTTCAAACAGTTACTTTTCAGGTTGGGCTAGGGCATTTCGTTGCCCCGGAAAACAGTGCGACAAGACAATTTGAAAAATATTAACATTTGCCGTTAGCAGTGCATGCGGGCGATTCACAAGGCGTGCATTTTTTTTTTGATTGCGTATATAACTGTAAAAAGAAAAATAATGACTGAAATTTTTTACAAATATTTCTTTTGTAGCAGCCACCATATGGCACTATCATTTGCTTCCTACGACAGGACGTTGCCTTTTCGTCCACCACACTTCTGCACTATATGAAAATTTGCCACATATTTCAACCTATTTTGTTTGAAATTCAATTCTATTTCGTTCATTGATTTTAATGATTTTCAGCGATCATCATTAGTACAAGCAACCATAACAAATAACAATAACAATAAATCGGTTAAAATGGAAGAAAAATTAACAATGATTTCGTTTTGAGTATCATACAAACAATATTATTGAATTAAGGGGATAAACAACAAACGAGAGAAAGCGGGAAAGATTGCATGATAATGTGCAATAAAAATATAAAAATTATCTTAAAAGCTAAACGCAAAACATTAACAATTAAAGTAACGAGAACGGATAGAGAGAGAGTAAATCATAATTTCAACTTTAAAATGTCCAATTCAATGAATTTAACACTCCTTTTCCTTTTCTCTCTCTGTTTCTCTCCTCATCTCTCTCTTTCTTACTTTCTCTCGTTCTATAATAAAAAATCCTAAAACCATCAATTCATTTATGCATTACTAAAATAATTATTTAATTAACTAATTGACTAAAATAATAACTAGAAAAATTCATTAATTCTCTCTAGAGTTCATGGCTATGGGGAGAGCGAGCGAGAGACAACAACAATTTTCTCTCTCTCTCTTTCATATATTCATATTATTCAGACCCTGCCAAGAAGTTTGATGCGAATATAAAAATTTCAATGTTTCATGTGATTGTTCTGATTGCCAGCTGAAAGCAAAAGCCGACAAATCTTTATAATTTCAGTGTATGGTGATATATATTAACAAGTGAATTAATAAGTAAATATAAATATAATACAAAAAGAAAAGTGCTCATGCAAAAAAATATAGAGAGGCATGCAAACGTAATTTTTAATCATTCGAGGCGACAGCATGCAAACGAACGTTTGAAATAGGAAACGAGATGAGAAAATTCCGGAGAAACACACACCTGCCAAGAGGCGTATAGGATTTTGTTGAACATTTTAATTTTGCCGAGAAAATAAAACAACAGAAAACAATTCTTTTAATCGGGCGGAAATTTGATATGGAAAATCACAAGATTGGGTAGAGAAACGGGTCTCGAATCCGCTTAATACGGTGTCCCTCTCCCCGAAAAGAAATGAAAAGGATGGATTGGGAGTCAAATTTTCAAGTTTTCGACCCCAGAGGGAGCCACAAGAGTATAAAGGTCCAAAAAAGGACACACCTCTATCCTTAACCGTACGAGAAAGGATGAAATGGGAGTCAAATTTTATGGTTTTGGACCCTAGAGGGGAGTCTAAAACACAAAAGGTCCTAAAAAGGACAAAAAAGGACACATTTATCCTTAACCGTACATAGGCATGCGGCACATCAAATCAAAGCACACATCGGGTGCATTACATATGCGGTGGTTGTGGTCTTTTCCCAATTTCAGACATCAAGGAATGCGTAAATTAGGTAAAAAAAGGACAAATTTTTAGTCTCCCCTTTTTTTTGTTTCCAATCTGATAACCACTCTCTTATACCAGACTCGGTAACAATTTTCTTCACTTTTTACAATATACAGACATGCTAACAAAACATATTACGCACGCAAAGGTCCCAAAAAGGACAAAAAAGGACGACCACTTTGCCTTCACCAGGACACCGGCATGTGGGGTATGAAATCAAAAGAAAAATCGAATACAAATCAATACCTCGATATGCTTTCCACATTCAAAGCACCCAGAACTGCATGTATTGAGTAAAAATGGATCAAGTTTCCACATATATATACCATCACAAAAAAAATGCACCAAAACACCAACCATTTTTACAATCTATAGAAATTGGAAATGCGCTACCACCAAAACTTGATTAGAAAGAAACAAAAAAACACAATTGCTTGAAATAGTCCCAAACATAAACCGGACAAAACCGAATTGAAGAAAGCAGAGTCGCGAGTTGCTTAAATTACCCATTTTCTGAAATTTAGCAGTTCTGAGTGCCTTTAATAAAGAAGAAAACAAAATCACATTTGAATTGTAGACGATGGCGCCTTTGATATTATACCCCACACATGCAAGTTGGGTGTCCTTGTTTTTTGTCCTTTTCCAACCTTTGCGCATAACAGTTTACCTCGCCAAATCTTCATTATCTGTAGATGCTCAAAAGTAAAAAAGAATAAAAAATACGAGAAAAGTGAATGAACTAAAATTTGTCCGAATGGAGGCAGCCGACAGCCAGAGATTGCGTGGACGACCGAGAGAGCTGGATGAGAGCAATCAGTAGGTGAAGGACGCCCACCATAATGCTGGTCATACTATGGCAACCATTGCTTCACGACCATTTCAAGCCTCTACGCGGCGGAGCACACCCGTTTGTTATGAAAGCGGCCAAGAGTTGTTTCGTTTTGATTCCGTAACTGGCACGTACGAGTACAGTCAGAAACGACGGCCACGTCGAATTGGAGACTAGCAATTAGCTGATCTCGCTTAAAAAAGATTCGACGCCAGGGTGTATTTCGAGTCCTTTATAAGGGGATTGAATACACTGCCTGGCTGAGTCTGGTCAGGCCTCTCCCAATAGTGCATGACGCGTTGCATAAGAAGAGGCATCTGATAAGAGATGCGGGGCGCCATGCACTATTGGTCGAACACCGGCTCGAAATTGACACTGTGTGCCGCATTTATTGCGAAATTTGCGGCGAAAAATTGCCAAAACGCCTCCCTGGCAAGAGCCTTGAAGGTCTCTATGCAGGATCGTTGTGTATGTATATGATCATAATGAAACTGGACGGACAAGGTCGCGTGATCGCGATAATTGGAGGCCAACTATAGAGACGGTCAAGACCCGACGACGATGAACTATTCTGTATGGCACAAAAAACGAAAAGCATCCAAGCGGAATAGACCGGGGGCCAATAAATCACCCGCCGGAGCAATGATCGTATTCTGACTGACAAAATGTTCTTCAAATCGGAAAGATCTCGTTGCTATTTTAGTTGACACTCCTCTCCATAGTACACATTTCGCCAACGCCGACGCATTCTGAATTCCTGACTGAATTTCCCCTCTTCTTTCGGAAGCCCAGCATATCTCGCCGAGTTTTCTTGCTGGGAATGAAGCAGCTGTAAGCAGAACGCGTGTAAAGACTCGAGGCTGACGGTGAACGTGTAAGGTCTCAAAGCTGGCGACGAACATGTAGAGCCTCGAAGCGGGCGGCTTCGAATAATCTGAGCCTTGAATTAAGGAGAATGGTCAATGCGCCTATATCTAGCTAGGTTGTTCCTTGATGGCGACACGCGGCTCAAGTTGCATTGCTGCCTATTAAACGGAAGGAATCGCCCGAAAGTAAAAAGTAGCGCCTTGCCCGTTGGCTTTAAACCGGCTTAGACGAGCTTGAGATTGGCAAGTCGCGGAATTTCGTACGCTATGCCTTTAAGGGGACCATGCTGTAATTGGAAGATGAGCGTCCAGGGGACAGTCAGTAGCTTCTAGCACACCAGAGACGACCTTGAGTCAATTTTAAAACTCTTTGTGTCGGCTCACCGCTCGCTACGCTCGCACCTCGCCCTCATTATGAGCCGTTGAAGACATCTGGCGAGGTGCGAACGCAGCGAGCGGTGAGCGGACATAAAGCGTTTCAAGGGAACCGGTGTAAAGACAAGATGCAAACGTAGGAGGCCGGTGGAAATTCAGGCGAACATGTCTGAACGACTTTTCGGCGTGGAAACGGTTAGTGCCGTTTTCTGTCGCTTCTAATACACCAGAGACAACCTTCAGTCAATTTAAAAACTGCTTGTGTTGGCCTACCGCTCGCTACGCTCGCACCGCGCCTTTATTATGTGCCTTTGAACACATGAAACGAGGCGAGGTGCGAGCGCAGGTTTCGTCATGGAAACGGCTTGTGCCGTTTTCCGTCGCTTCTAATACACCAGGGACGACCTTCACTCAATTTTAAAACTCTTTGCGTTAGCTCGCCGCTCGCTACGCTCGCACCTCGCCTTTATTATGTGCCTTAGAACACATGAAACGAGGCGAGGTGCGAGCGCAGCGAGCGGTGAGCGGACATAAAGCGTACAAGGGAACCGATGTAAAGACCTTTCCGTCACAGTTTTAGTGCCGCTTTGTGTCGCTTCTAATACACCAGAGACGAACGTCTGTCAATTTGAAAACTTTGTGTCCGCTCACCGCTCGCTTCGATTGCACCTCGCCTTTATTATGTGCCTTTGAACACATCTAACAAGGCGAGGTGCGAGCGAAGCGAGCGGTGAGCCGACATAAAGCGTATTCAGTGCCGTTGAAGACGTCTGTTGAGGCGAGGTGCGAGCTGACATAAAGCGTGTCAAGGGAACCGATGTAAAGACCATTTCGTCATGGAAACGGCTTGTGCCGTTTTGTCGCTTCTAATACACCAGGGACGACCTTCACTCAATTTTAAAACTCTTTGCGTCAGCTCGCCGCTCGCTACGCTCGCACCTCGCCTTTATTATGTGCCTTTGAACACATGAAACGAGGCGAGGTGCGAGCGCAGCGAGCGGTGAGCCGACATAAAGCGTACAAGGGAACCGATGTAAAGACCTTTGCGTCACACTTTTAGCGCCGCTTTGTGTCGCTTCTAATACACCAGAGACGAACGTCAGTCAATTTGAAAACTTTGTGTCCGCTCACCGCTCGCTTCGCTTGCACCTCGCCTTTATTATGTGCCTTTGAACACATCTAACAAGGCGAGGTGCGAGCGAAGCGAGCGGTGAGCGGACATAAAGCGTATAAAGGGAACCGGTGTAAAGACAAGATGCAAAAGTAGCGGGCCAGTGGAACTTCAGGCGAACATTTTCTGAACGACCTTTTCTGCGTGGAAACGAATTAGCGCCGTTTGCAGACTCTTTTAATGCATCTGAGACCACTTTCAGACAATTTTAAAACTCTTTGTGTCGGCTCGCTACGCTCGCACCTCGCCTTCATTATGTGCCTGTGAACACATCTGACGAGGCGAGGTGCGAGCGCAGCGAGCGGTCAGCTGACATAAATCGTTTCAAGGGAACCGCTGTAAAGGCTGCAATTAGTTCTGTTTGCAGCCACTTCTAGTACATCAGAGACGTCCTTCAGACAATTTTAAAACTTTGCGTCAGCCACCGCTCGTTACGCTCGATCCTCGCCTTTAGTATGCCGTTGAAGACATTTGAGAAAGGGCGTAGAAGGGAACCGATGTATGTCACAGTTTTAGTACCGCTTTCTGTCGCTTCTAATACACCAGACGACTCTTTGTGTCGGCTCACCGCTCGCTACGCTCGCATCTGGCCTTCATTAGGAGCCGTCGAACACATCAAGTCGAGGTGCGAGCGCAGCGAGCGGTGAGCCGACATAAATCGTTTCAAGGGAACCGCGGTAAAGGCTGCAATCAGTGCTGTTTGCAGACACTTCTAGTACATCAGAGACGTCCTTCAGACAATTTTAAAACTTTGTGTCTGCTCACCACTCGCACCTCGCATGGACACGGCGAGCTGACGCAAAGAGTTTTAAAATTGAGTGAAGGTTGTCCCTGGTGTATTAGAAGCTACAGAAAACGGCACAAGCCGTTTCCATGACGAAATGGTCTCTACATCGGTTCCCTTGACACGCTTTATGTCAGGTCACCGCTCGCTGCGCTCGCACCTTGCCTTAACAGATGTCTTCAACGGCACTGAATAAAGGCGAGGTGCGAGCGTAGCGAGCGGTCAGCCAACACAAGCAGTTTTTAAATTGACCGCTTTCCGTCACTTCTAATACACCAGACAATTTTAAAACTTTTTGTGTAGGCTGACCGCTCACACCTCGCTCCTAATATACAGCAAACGAGGCGAGGTGCGAGCGCAGCGAGCGGTGAGCCGACATAAGGCGTATCAAGGGAACCGATGTAAAGACCTTTTCGTCACAGTTTTAGTGCCGCTTTCTGTCGCTTCTAATACACCAGACGACCGTCAGTCAATTTTAAAACTCTTTGTGTCGTCTCGCTACGCCTATGTGACGTAGAAGACATCTGACGAGGCGAGGTGCGAGCGCAGCGAGCGGTGAGCGGGCATAAAACATATCAAGAGAGCCCGTGTCAAAACTAGATGCAAACATCCCTACCCTACATATCAAACATTCCTGCCGCATTCAACAATAAATATAAATATCTACAAATGTGCTTCTCCGGAATTTTTCAACCAAAAACCGTTGGAGTCAAGATCTTTGAAAAATTGTCAAATCGATTGTCATTCAATGTGCCGCGTACTAGAAACGAATCGAATCCTGTACAACAACAACAACCAAATTAAATGAGTCCGATTCATTTATAGTACCGACGTATTGGACAATCGATTCTCGATTGCTTCAAATGCCGCGAGACGTATTAAATAAGTGTGCCATTGTTGCGTGTTAATTTTATTAATTTTATTGCGTGCGATTAACATATTAAATGCGTGGGGGGGATGAGTGAACGAAAACGAGAAAAAACCTAGCCTTATGTGCCATCCATCGTTGCTTGCTGAAAAACAAAACGAAGAAGAGACGAGCGGAACGTAAACCTACGAAACGGAACAGAACAACCTTTGCTGAGTGAACGGCAGATAGAGGAGGTGATTATGGGCCTTAATGGAGAGCCATCGATGATAATTGCCAAGTACGCGCTTGGACTTTGTTTTTTGTCTGTTTTTGCTATAATTAATAGATTTGCACACACTCATACAATTTAAACAAAACAGACTCAACAACAAGAGGACTAGGCATGCAATAGTGCCGACACCGAACGGTTCGTGAGGATTTAAAGTGAACGAAAACCTTTCGGGGAAATTCGAGCTCAGTTCGGCCACTTTATATCCCTGGAAATCTCGTTCCGTGTCTGCACGTGTGTCAGTCACGACCGTCACGTTTCTAGTGTGTTTGCGCACACACTAGAAACGCGAGACGTGACCCCAAGATCTTAACTCGACACTGGCGGTGACAACGGTTGCGAAAGAAATAGATCGCGTCGCGTTAGTTTTCCGAAATAGAAATAGGTCTAAGTGTGTGTGTGTACTCACCCGGTGAAATTCGATTGATTTCCAGACGGATTAAAGCTCCATGTTGACGATGATAAACTTAATGGCGGTAAATCAGTCGGTGAAGTTTTACTACTGTTTGCGAAGAGATCAGCATCTTTTGCCGTTGGATTAATTGATAGAGGACTCCTAGCTACGCTACCCGGTGTAATACTAGGGTCATCCTCAATAGTTTTTATTTGGTTGCCCTGCATGGGAGGAAATTGAACGTGAGTCGGCTGAAGTGTATGTGAACAGTGTCGCATCCTTACCTTCCATGGTTTGCCGGGTTCAAATTCCGGAACTAGATCAGTAAATGCAGTTGCAGGTGATGGCTGTGCAGCTGGCCAGTCTTTACTCTCGTTTTCATTATTTGCATCGGACGGCCATCCGTCTGTGAGATTACGTGCGGAAGACCATGTATTACTGCGTGCGGGAGAGAAGAACAAGATTAGACGACACGAAACTTTCCGATTTGCGAGCGTGTACTTACACAGCGCCTTGCAGGCTTAATGTGTCCATGTTACTATTGGCATTTGTAGCTGTTGATAATGCTGATTTAACCGTCGGGCCAGGTGCTCGGGAGAAATCAGTACTATCAGATGTGGCCTCCTTATCTATAACAGGAAGCTTCCATTGGTTCAGTCTCGATTGTGGATTTGGTGCACCTTGAAATGCTCCAGTCTGAAAAGTGAGAGACAGAGAACAGCACGCGTTAGGACGTCAAGTTCAAATCCAAGAGCGGGGGCAGGGGGCACTTACCTTATTTAGAGATATCTCAGAAAAGTTGGATTGAAGAGCACTTATGGCATCGTGTTGTCCCCTCAGATACTCACTGTTCGCACTACCAACGTGAGCTGTTGCGGCGACAGCGGCGGCCGCCTGATGTTGCTGTTGCTTAACATACATTGCTTGTTGTGCATTGATTTGATTTTGTAGAGTGGCAATTTGTTGCTTGTATTTTGCAATAGCCAACGGTAATTGCATGCTATTGTTCATAGGATTGCGTTGCATACTGGTTTGTGCCCCTTGTAAATGCTGCGAATTGAAAGAAAAAGGTTTCCGGTCAGTCAACACACAGACGCCACTGGTCATACGATTGTGCAACTTACTTTGATGTTGCTAAGCAACTGATTAAGTAAAATGAGAGTAGCTGGCGCTAATGGTTGATTTAGAATTTGTCCGCTTAGGTATCCACCCTGTACAGCCATTTGAATTTGTTGCACGAGCATGCGAAGCTGTTGTGTGGACGGCTGACCGGTGTTGTGCGAGCCGGCACCAACACCCGCGCCGACACCACCTTGACCGCCCACCTGGCCGACGCCACCTTGATTGCCGCCGCCGCCAAAACCGCCCGATAAGTTTGGCGCTCCCGAAACGTTATGCGTTCCCTGATTAATATATTTTTGTACCTGGAAAACAGAGAGATAGACGTCATTGCACATGTCTGCTAGCTAAAGAACGCGTTCAAAACTTACCGGTGGGAACTGCATTGTTGGCTGAGGACCACCCGAACCGGGAAAACGTCCTGCAAAGGCATTTGCATGGTCAAAACCGCCCGCTCCGCCCGCACCGCTGCCCACGACAAACGGTGCATCGTCACCGGCACCACCGCGACGCCACGAGTCCAGGCCGCTCGTCATGGCACTCTGCCGCGCATTGAGCAAATCGTGAGCCTCCTCCGCATTGAGATTGGTCTGACGCAATGAGTATTCAACGTCCTCCTTCTTAAAGCCCATATCGACGAGTATCCGATACTGTTTACTGTTGCGAATCAGTTCGCTACTAAGCGCTGCATTCAACTTGGACTGTGGCGGCTTGTTCATACCGCCACCGCCGCCACCACCACCTCCGCCGCCCACGCCAACTCCAACGCCGTGCGGTGCACCCCATTCACTTGCCAAATCTGTATCGGGCCATATTTGCGATTTGTTCTGATTCTTCCAGGCGTTCGATGCACTCGCGTCATTCCAACCGCCCCCGCCTCCACCCACGCCAACACCGCCTGCACCAATACTACTCATCGCTGCTGCCGCCGCCACTGCGGCCGATTTTTCCTCCCACGCTGAACCGCCGCCACCGCTGGGCGCGCCCACTACAACATGCTGGTCGTCACCCCACGCGCCATTGTTGCGACTCGTCTGCCCGGCATGGCCCCACATATTGGCATCTGGTTTGATTTGATTATTTGGTCCGGTGCTGCCGTGTCGACCGCCCACCACGCCTTGTGGAATTGATGCGGAGCCGCCTGCTCCGACGCCCGGTGCGCCACCCTGCTGTCCGACATTACGTCCCATCATATGATTGCGCGACATTTCAATGTCCTTCCAATGCGACACACCGGCGGGCACGCGTTGTTGTTGCCCGCCCCATAGCGACGTTCCATCATCATAGTTCGGTATGTTGCGACGCTGCGCCGGCGGCGAGGGCTCCTCCCAACCTGTTGGCTTGCCGCCACCCGCCATTGCAATATCCTTTGGTCCGCCACCGCCTCCCGCGCCGGCTATCGGCTGCGTGACGCCCCATTGTGAGTTGTTGGCGCCCACAACGGCTCCCGGACCGCCTCCTGCTCCCGCCGCATTAGCAACACCCGTCACAGCCGTCACGGCGCCGACCATCTTATTAATTGGCAGCTGCCCGTGCGTAAGCGTATGATGTTGGCCCCACATTTCAGAGGTACCATTCAGTCGGCCGGAAATGCCACGCGGATCACCGCGCATATCACGTATTGGATCGTTGCGTGTGTGCAGCAATAGATCACTGGGCGGTCGTAAATCATTACGAGGATCGTTACGAATGTCAAGTTGGGCACCGCCCCGTATATCACGCGGATCGCCCCAGGCTGTTTGATTCGCTCCGGCCGCTCCCGTATTGCCGCCGCCACCAATCGAACTGCCCCAGTCGGGCGTCTCCTTTTTCTGTTGTTGTGCGGCCGCCACGGCGACGGCTCCTTGTGCGGTCGATGGCCATAAGCTGCCCGCTGGCTGTGTCCATTGCGGACCGGTGGGATTTGTCGGTGTGCCGGTCCATACGTTGCTCGTATCCGAACCGTCATCGTCCTCGCCCCAGGTGCCGCCCAAATTTGTCGACGGCGTATGACCCCAGGGTGTCTTTTGTACGGGCTGTGGTGGCGGTTGACCGCCATTACGCAGGTTGGCTTCCCATAAATCGGTACCGTTATTTATCGATGGTTTCCACATGGGCGGACCGCCGGCCGCCTCGCCAACACGATCGGATTTTGGCGGTTCCGGCGAGCCGGGCACATCCCAATTTGTATCCTGATTAACATATTGACAGCCCCATCCGTCTTGGGCAAAGAGCGCTTCGCGCATTGTATTGAGCTGCTCAAGTTGATTTTTGGCAGCGGCGGCCGATGTACCGCCACCGACTAGACCGGCGGCAGCCGCTGCTACTGAGGCTGCCGTTGCACCCGAGCCGCCATTCCCGTTTGGATTGTTACTGTTGCCGTTGTTGCCGGGCTGCAAAGAGAAAATGATGAAATAGAGAAAGGGAAAATGTTATTGTTGGCCAGCAGAGTTGGGTAAAAATGGGGAAAATATTGAATGAGAAAAAAATACAAATGCAGAAGCGGAGCGTTGATTGGCTGCGAAATTCATTCAAGGGGATGGTAGAATTTAAGTAGCCAGATAAAATAGAGAGCAACAAGAGAGCAAATCGATGACTGACACAAGTCACAAACTTTTCCGCTTATTTCAAGAAATCCATCGCTGATAAGCAGATTTCGCTTTAAACGCCTTCGCAAACCATCGGTTGTCCACAGGGCAGAGAGTTGTCCCCTTTACTCAGTTTGTTAGTGGTAGACGAGCTACTATCTAGGCTGGAAGCGTCCGGCCGACGGTTCTTTGCAATCGGCAACGCTGCCGACATAACTGTTGCCTGTTATAGTTGAAATAGATTACACGCGTCAGCAGCAGCATCGGCAGAATTTCATAGCTGACAAATATGCTGAATGCCAAGTCTTCTGCTGAACATTTTTGTCAGCAATGTTAAATGCATTGGGCTTGACGTTTCGCGATGCCGATGCTTCTGCTGACGCGTCTAATCTATTTCATGCATTAGGGATAAGTTCGAGTCTTGATCTTCACCGATTCGGCGTCATTGTTCTTCATATTTGTCAACAGACGACTCAACCGAATCAGAATCAGAAAATGATGCCTCAACGACAGATCACGACTTAACTGCTGGAGTCAGGATCTCAGATAAAACAGACCGGTATCTTTCAATCGGGGATAATGACTCCCATCATTGAGATTCAGAGAAATCCCCAAAGTGTCCACACACGGCACTACGTCTCGTCAGATTGATGAGCGTTAGCAGTTGGTGTTTGTGCAAATGGGAGAGGCGAGGTGTGAGCGGTGAGCGATAGGAATACAATTTTAGGCCAACCGCAAAACTTCGAGTTCCCCAACTCTTTCTATCACAGAACAAGGCTTGCACTTGGCAAAAGGGCGAGGTGCGAGCGTAGCGAGCGGTGAGCCATAGGAGTAAATGGGGCAACTGCCCGGACACTTCGGGGCCATGACCTTGCACGGAAATCTCCTTTCGCAAGGCTCGGGTATAGGCAGGACTTAGCCACTTCATATTTACCAGCCTTCGCCGTTATTTGTGTATATGTCGATGTCGATTTGTCGTCGAGGTGCGAGCGTAGCGAGCGATGAGCCATAGCAATAGTGTCTAGTGAATCGGGAGAGCATTTTAAATTTTTTGTTTTTAAGCTCGTCGGCTCTATCCCCTCACCGCTCGCTACGCTCGCACCATGCATTTTTATGTACCTCTGGAAAACTTGGCAGAACTAGGGCGAGGTGCGAGCGTAGCGAGCGGCGAGTCATTAGAGTAGAATTTCGAACGGATGGGGAAATCCTTTTCACACACAACCACCCAGGCATTTCGTAACTGTGTAGCGAACAATATGCTTTAGGAGCGGGGCTTGCACGGACATATCCTATAACAAGACTCGAACACACTGATGGGCCTTATGCGTAATTTGTGCGCATGGGGTAGGCGAGGTGCGAGCGTAGCGAGCGGTGAGCTGACACAAAACGTTCAAGAAAATTTGTTAAGCTCGTCGACTCACAACTTTCTAAACTCTTTCTCACGCCTTACCGCTCGCTACACTCGCACCTCGCATTTTGATGGGTTTTTGTGGAAAGTTGTGAAAAGGGCGAGGTGCGAGCGTAGCGAGCGGTGAGCTACAGGAAATAAAAATGTTGAGCCAATCGGAATCCTTCAATTTCTTAAACCCTTTTTGTCAGCTCGCACTTCGCATTTTGATGCATGCATCTACGGACAGTTGTAAAAATGGCAAGAAGGGACCGATGACCATAGGAGTAAATTATTAGCCATACGGCCCACTGCCTACACCCTTCACATTTCCTTGTGCGATCATCTTGTCTGGCAAAGATTGCATATAGGACTCTTTCGCACTTTGCGTTAAAATAATTTTTCTGAAGCTCGCTTGTCTACTCACAGAAAATTTGAATTTTTTCTATGGGCTCACCGCTCGCTACGCTCGCACCTCGCCTTTTGCCGTTTCTTTCGGAATTTGGCAAAAGGGCGAGGTGCGAGCGAATTTGGACTTTTCCCCGAGGGGATTAACGTCCAACTTCTTTTGAGGCTGATGAACCTCAGGAATTATTTTATAAGCATGAGATGGGCGAGGTACAAAAAGAGATTTCAGAAGACGAAGGCTCAGAACGCTTTTTCTTTCTTCGCCCTTTTTGGCAATTTCCACAGATATATCACAATGCGAGTGTATCGAGCTGAAAAAAATAGTAAGGCACTCGAAACTCTTTCTGTGGCTCACCGCTCGTATTTTTATATAGGTCTGAAAAGTTGGTTAAAGGGCGAGGTGCGAGCGTAGCGAGCGGTGAGCCACAGGAAGAGTTTCGAGTTCCTTTTTCTGTCAGCTCGCTACGCTCGCATTTTGCTGTATCTGTGACATGCGAGCGAAGCGAGCGGTGAACCATAAGAAAAAGAGTTTTAAGCCTTCGACTTCTAAAAACTCTTTTCTTTTCTTTCGGCTCGCCTTCGACGTCTCAAAACTCTTTTCGTCGGCTCGCCGCTCGCTACGCTCGCACCTCGCATTTTGATGCATGCATCTGTGGACAATTGCAAAATGCGAGGTACGAGCGTAGCGATTGGTGAGCCGTAGAAGTGGATTTTCAGCCCATAGGGAAACTACCTAGACACTTCGGAAACATGCCCTGCCCGGGCATCTTCGCTGGCTTTGACTCGGCAACACTTTGCTCAATGCGAGTTACACATTGAGAGCATGTTCGAATCTTCTGAGGGTTGTCTTTATAGAAAACGTCTGTAAAGGACCCTCTAAAGGCACTTTGTGTCGGCTCGCCGCTCGCTATGCTCGCACCTCGCATCTTTACAGGATTCCGTGGGAACACCCTAAAGGCGAGGTGCGAGCGTAGCGAGCGGTGAGCCACAGGAAGGTTTTCGAGTTCCACTTTTTGTCAGTTCGCTACACTCGCATTTGATGTATCTGTGAAAATTGTTAAAAGATCGGGGTAGCGAGCGTAGCAAGCGGAAAACCTCAAGGAAAGAGTTTTGAACGTTCGACTTATCACAAACTCTTTTCTATTGGCTCACCGCTCGCACTTTGCACTTTGATGTATCTGCGGAAATTGGGCAAAAGGGTCGTGTTCGAATATTCTGAGGGTTGTCTTTATAGAAAACGTCTGTAAAGGACCCTCTAAAAAACTTGAGGCACTTTGTGTGGGCTCGCCGCTCGCTACGCTCGCACCTCGCATTTTTTACAGAATTCCATGGGAACACCCTAAAGGCGAGGTGCGAGCGTAGCGAGCGGTGAGCCACAGGAAGGTTTTCGAGTTCCACTTTTTGTCTTGTCTTGGCTACTCTCGCATTTGATGTATCTGTGAAAATTGTTAAAAAATCGGGGTAGCGAGCGGAAAACCTCAAGGAAAGAGTTTTGAACGTTCGACTTCTCAAAAACTCTTTTTTATTGGCTCACCGCTCACACCTTGCACTTTGATGTATATCTGCGGAAATTGGGCAAAAGGGCCAGGTGCGAACGTAGCGAGTGTGTTAAAAAAAATATCTGAGGCTTCGCTACTGTCTACTCGCTCACCGCTCGCACTTCACATTTTGGTCTATCTCTGGAAACTTGAGAGCGAGGTGCGAGCGCAGCGAGCGGTGAGCCATAGGATAATTTTAAGCCAATCGGAGGACTTCCATTCTCTACACCAACTGCGGTGCATGTTTGTAGTTTTTTGGCATGGCAACTTAACTCAGCTCGAGTGGGACTACGCGGAATTTTGTCTGTTGAAGAAAAAGTGTCCCCTGCGGGAGAAATATCGCGTCATTCAATTTCGGAAATGTCACATTGAAATATTTGCATTGAGACCGCTAAGCTATAGTCCACAGCTCAGTTGGTTGAGTAGTGCTGACACCTTGTGACATGAAGGTCAAAGGTTCGAGTCATCCCTCAATTTTAGGTAATTTCCCTCCAAAGCTTTGTGGTTTCGTACAGATAGACACTCACTCATCAGGTCTTGTGTCTGTCATGTATATCTGTGCACAAGACGACCACTTCAATTTAGCGGAGATTTGATTTGCCGTGAAGTCAGGCGTTTCAGCACCAGGAAACTCGACCGTGCAGGCCTGAATCGGTGTTGAATGAGCATTCATTGCTTTGGGAGTTGTGATGGTAGCTGGATATTTGTTCCCCTTTCGAATTTACAATACTTAGAAATGAGAAAATTGAGCAAGACTCGAACCTTCGACCTTTATGTCACACAAGGTCAGTCGTCAACCCACTGAGTTAAGCTATACACGCTGCAGAGGTCTCAAAGCAAATATTCCAATGGGGCATTTCCAAAATTGAGCATTTGCCCGCAGGGGGCTCTTCTCCTCCAACAGACAAAGTTCCGCGTAGTTCAAACAGAGCTGGTAAGTTGCCATGCCAAACAACTCGGGACATGCACCGCAGCTGGTGTAGAGGATGGAACGATAAGTCAAGATTTCCACAATTCCAGTTGCCTGGACACTTCGGGAATGTGGCCTAATCCGGCCATCTCCTCTCGCAAGGCAGCACTTGGCGCCTTGAAGAGTTATGAAAGGGCGAGCAGTAAGCGCTAGGAATTAAGTTTTGACCTAATCAGACAACTTTCGAGCTGCAAACTCTTTCTCTTTAGTAAAAACCAAGATCTGTGCCAATCGCGGCTCCATTCAGGCTCACGCCAAACACCCTTCTGCTCACTTAAACTTCAAAATTTACTAAATAACAAAAATAAGAATTCCTAAACTCCTTTTTATCGGTTCATCCCTCGCTATGCTATACTCGCAACTCGTTCTACTCGCAACTCGCTCAACTCGTAACTCGTTCTACTCGCAACTCATTCTACTCGCAACTCGTTCTACTCGCAACTCGTTCTACTCGCAACTCATTCTACTCGCAACTCATTCTACTTGCAACTCGTTCTACTCGCAACTCGCTATACTTCCAAATCGCAGTTTTATGAGTCTGTGATGCGAGGTGGGAGCGTAACGAGCGGCGAGCGATAGGAATAGTCACAAGTGTCAGAGTTCGAGCAGAGTGAAGCGAGTGGCAAGCTGCAAACTCTTTCTCTTTTTGGCGAAAACCAAGATCTGTGCCAATCGCGGCTCCATGCAGGCTCACGCCAAACACCCTTCTGCTCACTTAAACTTCAAAATTTACTAAATAACAAAAATAAGAATTCCTAAACTCCTTTTTATCGGTTCATCGCTCGCTATGCTATACTCGCAACTCATTCTACTCGCAACTCGTTCTACTCGCAACTCGCTATACTTCCAAATCGCAGTTTTATGAGTCTGTGATGCGAGGTGGGAGCGTAGCGAGCGGCGAGCGATAGGAATAGTCACAAGTGTCAAAGTTC
This sequence comes from Microchrysa polita, assembly GCA_949715475.1. Lineage (NCBI taxonomy): Eukaryota > Metazoa > Arthropoda > Insecta > Diptera > Stratiomyidae > Microchrysa > Microchrysa polita. Next base: position 9,393,876 of record OX454422.1, on the reverse strand, counting down.
GAGCAGAGTGAAGCGAGTGGCTCAGTTTGTAAGGATATGCCAATTATGTTTCGTCCTTGGGCTTTGGATTTTTCGATAGGATTTAAAATGTTGTGGCAGGAGCTGTACCTAGGGGAGAATCGGACACTGGAAATTTTTGGAGTTCTCTTCAAAGCTACCAGGTGCGTTTCGGACCAACTGACAATTTCTTTTTACCAAATTTTCGTGCATTTCAGAATGCGTAAGGACACTTCGGCCCCCTTGGAACTAACTACGCTTCAGAATTTAAATGGAAAACAAAAATGAAAAATTTTCTTACGAGATCATCCATTAGAAGGCAGCGCCAACACTGTCATAAAACACGCTCCTGGCGAGTTGATTTCAATTTTTTCTAAGTTCTAGGGGTTAAGGCTTTGGCGTTGTTCCTGTTCTAGGATTGGAAATCACGAACACATGTCAGGCGGACCGCGAACGTTCAACATTCCCGGCACTACTGACTTTAGGGAGAACACACGACACACGGACGGACGGACCCGGGCAAACGAATAAGATGGCACTTGGGGGGTAGGGGGGACACCTTCAGTCACTAGTTTTGGAACAATTTCCCGTTATTCCTGAATACGGACACGTGCTTCCTGGCATGGAACGATCACAGCAAATCGAGGACTATAGTGGCAGGAAGGAGGCTACAACACGAGCGCGCCAAATGACAACGGTCTGAGGTTCGGTTCTGAACGCTTACGTGGGGGGAGTGGAGCACACACCCGCAGTTTTGGCCGTTTTGGCACCACACGCTCTCTAAAACGAAAGGATAAACCGTTACACTTGTAATTCCCCCGGTCAGAGCCCGCCTACGATCAAGGAATCACACAAACCGCGAATTTGTCGGGGTCGCGAAAAACGGCAAAATTTGCACAATAGCGGCGGCGGTGCTCCCCAAAGGTACGCTTGCGGCGGCGGCGCCCCTGTTTCGGTTTAATTCGACAAAAATGCGTGCGTGCAACACGCACAACACAATTAGACACTAAACGCGAGTCAAGAATGACATTTGGGGCTGGGGAGCACCGCCGTCAAGCCACTGGCGCACGACAGGACTTGGACAAGCCGCGTGCCCCGATTGAGACTCATATTTGGACGAAAATGCACGGTAAACTGTACCCCGAACTGAACGAAGACGGAAAATAAGTGATTGACGAGACGACGACGACGACGAGGAATGGAACGGAGGCGCTCGTACGGAAGGAATGGGCGGGGGGCCGGGGGGGGGCTGGGCACAGGGACACGACAACCACGACCGACCAAGAGACCTACGTACGTTTTCACAGAATTCGCCGCGCGTGAAAACACGAAAATTACCAAAGAAATGTCCACACGTACGACACAAATCGTTTGTACGTGTCCGCGCGGAATTTTCACAATTGCAATTTTCACGCGCAAAGAAAATTCTCGGGAGGCTGCACAAATGGACGGAAATTTTCTTCTTGTTCGTCGGCGACACTTTTCTACCAGCTACGTCTTCTTCTTCTTCTTGTTCGAACAGCAGCACAGCAACTTGTTCGCCCCGAATTCAGCATTCGGCAGCAGGACAAGTGGCGGCTAGTGTTTGGGAGGCCCCCAGAGAAGCGAAAATTCACAACACGACGATGACGACGACGACTGCGACTTGGTCCCACATGTCGTAGTAGACGACGAGTCGGGGGCGTCCCCTCTAATCGCCGCCCATCCAATAAAAGCATTGAAAAGCGCGCAACTTGGCTACGACCGGCATTTACCCGAAATTTATTCAAATTTCATGTAAATGCCCGAGAAAATTACGCGAAATGATGGCGCGACGCCACAGACGATGACAACCACCACTTGGAGAGGTGCAAACAAGTGTAGCCAAGCACTTCGCTTCGTTGACGTCTCCACCGTGTATGGTGGTGGCGATGGTGCTGTGTGTGCGCAATTCGCCGCAATGTCTCAAGCGAAACCGAAAACTTTTTTTTCGCAATTATCCCGTTGCGGACACAAAATCCAAATTTGACATTTTCACTACCTATCGGGCGCACGTTGGGATTGTGCAATTTATTTTGCAAATTAACGGAGACGACAAGGACGACACCGTTAAATTGACACGAACAAAATATCGAGTCGCGAAATCACCAGGTCGCGATCTGATGGATGCGCGAGTCGGGAATTTCTGTTCGCCTCGTCGTCGTCGTCGTCGCCGTGACTGTCAAGTCCAAGTAGTCAACCACTTGGCACACACACAAATGTTTACGAATCACGACCGCCCGGTGGCGTGACAAACGTCGCAAAGAACTTGTTTGCACGCGCCGACATCTGATGATTGAAAGAATTTTTGTTGAAGAGGGGAAGCGTCGTGAGTGTGTTTACACTGATGGAGTGATTAGTAAACACACATTAGATAAATTTTGTTTTTTTTCGTGAGACACGAGAGTTGTATGCATTTTTGATGGAAAATCGCGTTAATGATGAGTTGACCTTGATTTAAGTATGGAAATTAGCCAAATGGCAAGAATATGGTAAAATGGCTGTGGAGAGTGCAATAATTGCAGCAAATTTTTAAGACGAGTCGATACAAATCATCTCTGATATTATGTTCAGAACTTCAAATAATTTGTGGACTCATATGCTGGCTTTAAATCGAGCAAATATTGCCGTATGAGCTCATTTTAACTCATTTTTTTGTGTATTTAGCGAATGGCCACCCCATCCGGAAATTATTTAATTTGCAGTAAACCCAATTTTTCGGGCATATTGTACAACACTAATTTTCTGCGACGATGTTTTGTATGGCAAATGAAATTACTCCACACAAAGACGTTAAAATTTAAATGCATGCATGCACATGTCGTCGTGTCGGACGGAACATTAATTAGTTTTCTTTGGAAATTATGGACGCGTGCTCGAAACAGGGCTCGGCTAATTCGAGAAAAAGTCATAAAATCGTACACACACAGCTGATCTACGATACGCGACATGCCGACGTTCAACGTTGGAAAGAAAATGCGCGCCATTCATAAATTGTTTATGGCAAATTGGGAGATTTTGTGCCGAGATTACGTTGCAGTGTGTGATGGTGAGGTCATTAAAAAAGTGCAATTTCAAAATGACATACGAACAAATGGGCAATAATGGAAAAGACATGCAAGCAGCGCAGCATTGGTCAGAAATAGACATTTGTGATTTCAGCGAGTAAAAGCAAAATTCCCGTAAAACGAGCAGTCCATCGCCATCATCAATGTGGCACGATAGCCCGACGTCGGGCCTTGGCCGCCTGAATCGTTGACCTCCAATTGTCGCGGTTACGTGACCTTGTCCTCCAGTTTCGGAAGCCCAGCAGCTGGTGGGCGTCTTCACCTACGGAGATCTCCCAGAACTGGATCGGAAGATGAGGCCCTGGGGGCTGCCATAGAAACCCCACCCTTAAATGAAGTTTTGTCTAAGAAAAACCTGTTTCATTTATGAACCAATCTTAATTAAAAATTACACAAATGTAACCCTATTGAGGTCTCAAAATATATGCAAAAGAAAGGAAGTCTATGGGGTCATGGGACTGCCATAGAAACCCCCAACTCAAAAGTAGGTTTTACTAAAAAAAAATCGACATAGGTCTGACGTAGAATTTCGGTCCTTGGGCCTTGGAGGTCGTCTCGACATGAAGGTGAATTTTTGTCGGCGCGAACAGCCCTTTGAAATCGATGACCAGTCGGATGAACAGGCGCTGGCCGGCGGCAATGCTAGCAACGTTCGTTCCTAGTGTCGGATTACACAAACATGTCAACGGAGGATGCTGGCGCAAATCCGGCTGCATCGACCACATCGTCGCATTCGTCCTCGTCCTAGTCATCGACGGCCGTCAAAGTGTCCACGTCCAACTTTAGCAACTCGCAATTGTCGTTCGAGCAGAACAGCTGCAACAGTAACAGCAGTAAGGCGTTGAAAAATGCGAAAACGTGTCTGCCACAGCGCGCGGCACTTCTGAAATCGATGCTCAACTTTCTGAAGAAGGCAATTCAGGATGCGACATTTGCCGAGAGCATTCGCCACGTGATGGAGAGCACGTTGCCCAGTTCGTTGCGGAATACTATGAACCATCTCTATTCTTACTCGGTACCGTCACGTCGTGACCGTGTACCTGTTTCTGGAGCCGAGTCTGTTGTCATCGTTGCAGGACAACGGACGCATCGTTCACGCCAACGCGTCAAGTTTTGGGCTCGTTGCCGAACGTTTTTAGTGCGCTGTGTTTGAGCATGCCCTGTGGCGCGGGTCAAGAATAGTGCCTCCGTCTTTCCCCACGTGTCGTAAGAGGCGACTAAAGGGACAGGAGAGAATAAAACTCTCCTGAGTTTCGAACATATCTCTACAATTTTGCGCGCAGCGACTCTGTTTTGTGCGCTCAAGGATTCAGATATGTACGAAACATAACAAAAAATTGACCCCTGTGTTTTTTTGGGTTAGAATTATGCCACAGCGTTCCCGGCTTGTCGTAAAAGGCGACGTGAGGGATAGGGTACGTAGGATTGTAACTCGCGTACTTGAAAATTTCTTTACACTCGAAACATTAAACGAGCCTCGGATGCCTCGGACTGATTCACCGGCAACGACTTTTGGCTATAAGCAACGGACCACGATTGGGTTTTGGAACGTTCGAACGATGTGGGGCGAGTGCAACAACATGAGGCTCACTGAAGTCGAACGGGAAATTACCGCGTATAACATCGCTATATTAGGATTGAGCGAAACAAGATGGCTCGGATCAGGAGCGACTCTATCACCAAGCTCTCATACTGTTTTATTGTACTCTGGAAATGATGACCAAAATGCTCCTCGGCAGGCAGACGTCGGAATCCTCTTGACTAGGGATGCACGTCGATCCCTTATCGATTGGAAACCAGTTTCCGACCGTATTATCACCGCCCGATTCAAATCCAGAGTACGAAATATCACGATAATTCAGTGTTACGCACCCACCGAACCAGCTGATCAAGCTGATAAAGACGTCTTCTACCAACGACTTGGCGACACCTTTGATAGGGCTCCCAGAGGTGACAGAAAATCATAATGGGGGATCTCAACGCTTAAGTCGGGTCAGATAACCAAGGATTGGAACATCTTATGGGAAATCATGGGTTAGGCGACAGAAACCAGAATGGCGAGATGTTTATAGAGTTTTGTAACTCTCGTCAGCTCGTCATTGGTGGAACTCTGTTTAAACACAAAGATTGCCACTTATCAACCTTGACTTCTCCAAATGGCAGAACTGAGAACCAGATTGACCATATTGCTGTTTCGAAAACGTGGAGAAAATGTGTCCTGGACGTTAGGGCGAAACGTGGTGCTGATATTGGCAGTGACCACCATCTTGTCATCGCGAAAATGCGCTTACGAACGGCAGCAATCCAGCGTCCTAACCGTGCAAATATTTGCCCTAGGTATAATGTGCAGACGATCAAAATTCCATCAATCAAGCGTGCGTTCTCCACCGCTTTGCAAGAAAAAGCTAATGCACCACCACCAAATGAGAATCCGACAATTGAAGATAGATGGAAAGTCGCTAAGGATTCATTTATTTCATGTGACGAAGAAATTTTAGGACGATTGGATCGCGGTAGGAGACCATTTATTAGCGACTCCACTTGGTCTCTTATCTCAGCACGCAAGAGAGTTAAGAAGCAGATTAACTCAGCTGCTGACGATTCAGCTAAAGAACGATACAGAGCTGAATACCGTTCGCTCCAAAAAGGCGTCCAGAGGAGTGTAAGACGTGATAAGCGTAACAATATCAACGCACTTGCGAAGGAGGCAGAGGATGCGGCTCCCCGCGGTGACAGTGGAACACTCTTCAAACTTATAAAGCCATTAACTGGCAGATCTTTATTAACGGAACATCCTGTGAAAGATAAGGAAGGTGTTCTGCTCGTTACCGAAGAACAACAGCTACAAAGATGGAGAGAACACTTTTTAGAGGTCCTGAATAACACTTTCGGGCTTGCAAGTGTATCTTCGTTGCCAGCAGAAGACGTCCCTCAAATAGACGGCATTAGTTGCGGTCCACCATCCAAAAAGGAACTAACAGACGCTATCAAATCAATGGACGAAGGTAAAGCCCCGGGGATTGATGGAATTCCGACAGAATTTTTAAAAGTGGATATTAACGCTACAGCCGTTATTCTTCTTTCCTTAATCCGAGAGTGTTGGGAAACTGAAACTCTTCCCAGTGAGTGGAAAAGGGGCCTAATTATTAAAATTCCGAAGAAAGGTGACCTGAAGAATTGTAATAATTGGCGTGGGATCTGTCTACTTCCTGATATTTCCAAGTTGATGGCTAAGATTGTTTTAGGACGAATCAAGGAAAAAGTCGATAGCACATTGAACGATGAACAGACTGGCTTTCGCGAAGGGTTCTCCTGTAGCGACCACATTAACACCCTCCGTATTATCATCGAGCAATCCGCGGAGTGGAGATCCCCATCACATCTCATGTTCATCGACTTTGAAAAAGCCTTCGATAGTGTTGATCGTCAGTACAACTGGGATGCCTTACGAAGACGAAATATTCCAGATAAGATAATCTCCATCATTAAGATTAATCCTACAATGGAGCCCAATGTCACGTCCTGCATAAGGGCAAGCTTTCAGATCCTTTTGAGGTGCACAGTGGAGTGAGACAAGGCTGCATTTTGTCACCTATTCTCTTCCTTATCGTCATTAGTGATGTACTCGGCTCCGCACTTGAATTACATCGTCACAAATGTATCAGATGGAAATTGTTTGATCACCTTCAACCTCTTGACTACGCTGACGACATTTGCCTTCTATCAACTAATACCATCATCCGTATCGCTCAAATGACAGAAGCTCTAAGTTGCGCAAGTCGTAATGCATCCATATTCGTTGGCCGGAGATCATTTCGAACGAGGATCTCCTCACTATAACTGGCAAAGAAAGGACAGGCACTTCGATCGAAAGACTTAGTGGCAATGGATAGGTCATACCTTCCGAAGAGGACCCAATAACGCCGCAAAAAAGGCCCTGAACTGGAATCCACAGGATTCCGGAGCAAGACGCCGTGTTGGACGGTCAAGGAACACATGGAGAAGATCGGTAACGAGCGAGGCGAAAACGCTAAATCTTACATGGTCGCAGCTAGCGCCGTTGGCGCAAAACAGAACGAGGTGGAGAGTAGGCGTAGTTAATGCCCTATGCCCCACAAGGGGTTGACAGTAGTGTTGCACGGAACCGTGGAATGGACCCGGGTACCCGGTTCCTAACGAGAACCGCCCCGACTGGTTCCCAAATAGAACCGAGCACCGGTTCCAAATAGAAACGAGCGCCGGTTCCAAAAGAACCGTGTCCGGTTCCACAGAATCGTTATTCGGTTCTGATGGACCCGATTTTCGGTTCTTGCGGAACCGGACTTGCGGGTCTGTGGAACTGGACATGTGAAGCGGACTGGAATTGGCGCTAGAGATTAAATCGACATCCGATTCTGATACATACTATGAATTGGTAGATTCTAGTGTTGTAAAGTAATATTGAACATTGCATTGCACGCTGGTAAGTGCAAACATTGTTAAACGGCAGGTTTTTTTGTGTGTGCGCAGTTTGTAAATGCGTTGTGTTGTTAGGATGTTGTTTGTTTGTGTATATTATAAGCGCATGTTTAGAAATTTGATGGGTAAAGAACGGGTGTTTTTATTTGTTTATATGAATTACCAATGCTGAAGGCTGAATTAAAAAGATAATAGTCCAGTCAAATTAGCATTTCAAATAGAAAAAAAAAGAGTAAGGCTAATTTTTCTTGGTTTTGAATCAGTGGGCTCCCAGGAATCTAAACCTCATTTTGCCAAAAACAAAATTGATCGGAAAGGTCCTAAAAAGGACAAAAAAGGATACTCTTTAATCATTGAGCGGAGGTCGGCATGCGGGGTATCATATCAAAGGGCACGCCGAGTACATTACACGTATGGTATTTGTTTCCTGTTTCAAGGACCCTCAACGGAAAAAATCGAGCTTGAAATCAATTGCAATGGCTACGTGACAATTTGAAATTTAACCTGGATGCTACCCTCGATGGTTTTTTTTGCGCGTCTGGGTCAGCCAACCTGCTGCCTATGTTGAAAAAAACCCAGCCATCATTTTAGTCAAAATATTTTTCCAAAGACTAGCTAAATAATTGGAACACACAAAATGTAAATCTGGAGCTCCTATTTTATTTAAGTAGCGTCACTCTCCATTAAAACTGGAATTTTACAGATATCCAAGGGTCCTTTTGAGCCTTGCAATTATTCAATATTTTGGGGAAAAAATCTGCCATATGCCATGACGTTCACTTATGGGACACCCTGTAGAATTTTATACCAATGTCCATCCCTGCATATACATACAGCACGTATGTATGTGACGGTTTTTGGTAGCACAACACCATCTCAAAAGTTAATGACAATCTCCAATTCATGAAAATGTACTTTGCACGACTTTCATTGTTACAGATACCGAGCGAGTGCTGAAGCGTGCATATTTTCGGTTTAGATAAAGATATTCAAATGAAATTCCGCAGAGTAAATCCTGACAATAAGAAACAAATTTTGGGTTGACGCTGCAGCCAATATCGCGCTGCAAACATTTAAAATGCTGCCCTGAAAAGTTATACTTTTTGACTTATCCACTTATTCCCCGTCTGCAATGAGCGGGGCATGAACAACGGATGGACGATAATCGCATGCCGAAGAATGTGATGAACGCATAACGAATTGACGGAGCTAGGTTGCGTGGACGACCGAGAGCTCGCTGGGAGAACTCCGTAGGTGAAGACGCCCACCAGCTGCTGGGCTTCCGAAACTGGAGGACAAGGTCACGTTACCGCGACAATTGGAGGTCAACGATTCAGGCGGCCAAGGTCCGACGTCGGGCTATCGTGCCACATTGATGATGATGACTTATTCCCCGGGACCCTAGATTATATCGAATATAAATTGCTACTTCACACCGAAGTCCGATGGCTTTCTAAAAGCGCATGTACCGATCGGTTTTATTCACTATATGAAAAAACTGAAATTAATAAGTATTAAAGTAGATATTGCTTAAATGGCCGACACATTCGGTAAATCTAATGAAATCAATTTACGACTGCAGGGTGATAAGTCAAATTTAAATCAAACTAAAAGTATAATATCTGCGTTTGTGACGAAGCTTGTATTATTCAAGCAGGACATAGGGAGAGGCGAATGCTCTCAGTTTCAAAATCTCGAAAATTTGCCTACACAAAATGAAGACCTTTTGCTTTACTGTGAGCACTTTGAGGAACTTCATTCGAATTTTTAAAGAAGCTTCGAAGATATTCTTAAACTCAATATTCCTAATTGTGTGTTGAATCCGTTTTTATATTAGTCAAGAAGGAGACATTCTTAAACAGAAGCAACTTATTGAGTTTTGTTAAAGCATCAAAACTATTTTTATTTTGTATCTACAGTAGACTCGCGATAGCATGAACAATTAGAGGTAAACCCAATTCAAGTTTACGAGCTGTTCATGTTACTGGATAAGATTTCGCTCACAATTTGCTGTTGTATTTCACAAATACGTAAAACATTGTTTATGCAAGCAACATTTTTCCAAAATTAATAATTTATTAATGAAACATCACTACTGGTGTCATTTGTGCCTGGGATAATCGAAAACCGTGTGAATCTGTCAGAAAAAAAAATTGAAAAAAAAAAATTTTCAAGTTATAAAGTTAGCGCAATGGAGAAAATCAACTGTTCATGCTAGTGGATTAGTGAATAGTTCAAGTTATCGATGTTTAAATTAGCGCGAGTCTACTGTTTTCTTTAAATATTTTAACAATTTAAATATTCAAGGCTTGAAATTCAGTTGGGGATCTCTGAACAGGCTTTTTATGTGTGAAGGGATCCGCTGTTAAAATAAGTTTGAGAATGACTGCTCTAAATTGATGAATTCATTTCCAAAGTTCATTTCCCTTATTAAGCGATCACCTCTTTTTTTCGGGAACCAACAGTGGTCTCTTTAGACAGGTTTCACTGTAATTTATTCCATTTGAGTTGAAGCAACTTTTAATAAAATATAATTATGTACCTATACAGGATAGGGTGTCCCAGAAGTCAATGTCAAGCCAAAAGTGGATAATAGCGCACATCGTCAAAAAAAAAATATCAAAAAAATTTCAGTCGCCTATTTTTACAGTTATACGCATTCAAAAGAAAGTCGAAAAATTTCACGCCTTATTTTACTTGTTCGCGTACTGTAACTGTAAAACTTAATATCTGTGAAATGTTTTTTTTTCGCTCTATTAAGGCAACAAAACGCTCTATCAATTGCAGCCCAAAGTAACTTGTTTAGTTTTGAGAGAAGTCTTACTTTCTTTGTGGATTAGATCAGTACAGTTATTTGAACTTTGATGAATTAATAATTTTGATCGGTTCCCCAAAGGTTTGATTTCTCTCAAAACTAAAAGAGTTTCTTTTCGGTTTAGGCTGCAATTGATAGAGCATTTTGTTGCCGTTATACAGCAAAAAAAAAAACAGAAATACAGTACCTCCCTAAGTTGACCACTCTATAACGTGACCACCTCTTTAAATGGACCATCTTTTTTCCGCCCTTTTACCTTCAACATAATGTTAAATTAGTCTCTGTAAGTTGACCACACTCTCTATCTTGACCAAAAATTGTCCGCCCTTGGGTGGTCAACTTATGGAGGTTTTACTGTATGAATTAAGATTTACAGTTACAGTACGCGAACAAGTAAAGCAAGGCGTGGAATTTTTCGACTTTTTTATTTGATTGCGTATAACTGTAAAAATAGGTGACTGAAATTTGTTTGATATTTTTTTTTTTGTAGCGGGCGTCATGCGCGCGCTATTATCCACTCTAGGCTTGACGTTGACTGCGACACGCACATTTTTATTTTCGGTGATCCGTAACCCCGAAGCTTCAACGTTTGCAATGGGCGGGGCATGTACAACGGATGGACGATAATCGCATGCCAAAGAAAGTGATGAACGCACAACGAATTGACGGTGCGAGGTTGCGTGGACGACCGAGAGCTCGCTGGTAGAACTCCGTAGGTGAAGACGCCCACCAGCTGATGGGCTTCCGAAACTGGAGGACAAGGTCACGTAACCGCGACAATTGGAGGTCAACGATTCAGGCGGCCAAGGCCCGACGTCTGGCTATCGTGCCACATTGATGATCATGTGCGCTATCAACCACGCCCGGCTTGACGTTGACTGGGACACCCTGTATATTGGAATGGAATTTTTAAAGAATTTCACTTTTTTTAGGGATCGTACGCGTTGAGCATAGTGAAATTATAGGAATATAGGAGTAAAAATAGGAGCCGATAACGAGCCTCATACATATTTGTAGGAATTTTATTTACTTACATATCATATAACACTTAACGAAGAGAGAAGAGCTTGACTTAACCATGTTACCGTATGTGATCCATACCCATTGATGCGTGTATACCTACGTTTGAGCATTTGTGCGCACACGAACACTGCTCGTGAACAAAATTTGTACGCAGATAAATGCCAGAAACTGGGCAGCCCAGCCGCGTTCGATCGCGCATAGATTAGTACTTATGTACAACATGACTTTGGCTAGTTAAAATAATTCCAACTTGGATCTTATGGAACTACCGTAAAAATCGTTATTAGCCTGTTGTATTGCCACTTCGGTCAAAAGTTCCTTTTGTCATCATTGTGAATATATTTTCCTTAATGCAGCAGTAAATTTCACTCCAAGATTCAAATATTCATTCATGTTTGTGTTGTACACTTATAAGAATTAATTTCCTTAAGATGGACAGCTACCCAAGGATCTATCAAAGAAAAAATATGCGTTAACTCTTCGGCAGGGGGACCGTGTTCCGTTGAACACATGGAACACTGTACGTTACGCCAGTGGTGATGATACTCATTTTCCCCATTTTCACCAAGACGAAAGTCTAGGATTGGTCCATACGCCTAGATATTCACGCAACTTAAGAACACATACACATAGTCTGGCTGGTCTAGCGGTTAGTGCGCGCATCTTCGGTGCACAGGGTCATGAGTTCGAATCTGAGCGTGATGCTGATCTCATTACCTCAACAAAAAGCAGGTAAGATCTTGGAAATATCATGTTGTCACTAACACATCCTGCGGCCTTAGTCCAATGTTGGATTGTCGCGCCTGTTTTTTTTTTTTAAGAACACTGGCGCAACCAAGGGAGGGAGTGAGGGGGCTAAAGCCCCTTTCAGACTTGGAAATGGAGTAAGGAAAAAGTTGCCGAATGAAATACGAAGTAATGCATTTCGTTGCAGATTCAAACGCCGCATTACGTCATAGAACCACCTACCGTAGGAACATTTCATAAATCAGTCACTCTTCTTTGGCGCCAAATTTTAACCAGTTTTGTGCATTTTATTCATTTTGTCCTGAAGAACATCGCATCATAAATCTGTGCGCAAACGTAAATAATAAAAAGCTGGCGCGATAGTTCAAAATGTTGAACCTAGGCCGCAGATGTGTTAAGTGACGACAGTCCAGCTTTTAGTAGAGGTGCATCCTTGAGATAAACAGCACGCTCTGCCGCAAACCTTGAACTTGTTTAACACATCTGAGTGAGTTCATCGTCCGTTATATGTGATTCAAAGGCGAGTGCACTTGCCTACTGCTAAAAGGTAACGGTAATTGTAAAAAAATGGCGCCAAACATACTGAAATTTTGTTGCGATTACTTAAGAAATTGCAAGCGATGCAATTCATGTGTTGAGTCGGTTTCCAAACACAAAAAAAAGAAGGAAATTTAAGACAGTCCCAAAAGGCTGATATCTTCTCAAATCGGCTCACTCTTCCTTCTATCGCAAGGAGGGGTCTCTCTCTGTACCGCGTAACCCTGTGCGGGGCATGGTGCGTTCTCTCAACCGTTTATGGTCTACTTCGAGTCAACGTTACATTGCATACAGAGTTTCGGAGTGTATTTACTGTTGCAAGCACTATATATTGCCTGGACCACGCCGAGATTCGATCTCCGGAATTCTAGATTACTAGCATCGTAGAGTACGACTCAACCAAGTGAGCCACAGAACGTGATAAGGAGGGGTACCTCGCATCAATTCTAATTTTTTAGACCATAACTTGATGCGATGCAAGTGAGTTCCAGCAAACACAATAATGGAAGAGTCGTTTCGGAAACATTCAATCATTTTTTGTTGGACGGTGGATGCATCAAGATCAAACAACTTGTTTGAGAGATCCACCGTCCTCTTTGTCCACAACATGATTCGATGTCATTGTGTATTCGGGATCCTATATAAGAGAATTTGACACACTGCCTGGATGAGTTCGGTAACGCCTCTCGCAACAGTGCATGACGCGCCGCATTAGAAGAGGCATCTGATGAGAAGATGCGGAGCGCAATGCACTGTTGGTCGAAACCGGCTCCAAAATACACATTCTGTGCCGCATTGATTGCGATGATAACATCCAATCATTTATTTAACTTCCCGATTCAGTGACTTGACAACATTTTTTTTTACCGACTCACCGATCACTTCGCTTGTACCTCACCTCATTTCATTTTAACAATAATCCAGGGTAAAATTCGAGCATTTCATGCCACATGTATTACAAGTGACGTCGAGAAGGTGATATATAAGTTCTGGCTTATTTCAATTTCTAGCAGTATAGGCCTAATTTGGGAAAATTTTATCAGGCGAGCGAAGCGAGCTGACTATATTATTGCCTGGGATCCACCGCGTTTTTCTATTATATCTTATATCTTATATTATATATATTATTCGAATTAATGTCCTCAGAACGTGCGCAGCCAGAGCAAAATAAAATGTCAGTTCGCTTCGCTCGCCTGATAATATTGCAGTTACGCTGTCATGTGATTGGAGTTAAGAAATGACAGTAGAGCTTCCCGTTTATCTCTACTCTGGCTAGTCAAAACTCAGCTCGCTTCGCTCGCCTAATAAAAAGTTGAGTAACGCTGACTTCTGCTTTTCGATGAATGTCGGAAAGAGGAGAAGGCGAGGTCCGAGCGGAGCGATTTGGGAAAAATCGGTGAAAGGAAATGGTTGAGGTCTGAGCGAAGCGAGGGGTGAGGTAGATATTAAATCCATCGGAGCCTCCTTCGACAATTCACTCGCTTTATTTACAATTTATTCTAGGGTGCACAGGGTTCTGAAATATTAAGAACTGAGCGATTTAATTGTGCATGAGGCAAAGGTTATTCACCAGATTCGATGGCTTGTGGTGTTTTGATTAGTGCGCACACCTTCGGTGCAAAGGGTTGTGGGTTCGAGTCTCACCGTGAAACCAATTCAGTTTATGGTGTTTTTCGAACTCACGACCCATGTGACGGACTATGATCTCACTCAGATGTTAAACGAGTACCGATTTATGAGGATAAATAAAACAGCTGAGCGTGCTGTTAATCTCAACACCTCAACCAAAAAGCAGTTAAGATCTTGGAAAATGTTGAGACTGTCGCGCCTGTTTTTTATTTAAATGCGAGAACGCGTTCTATAAACCTTTCCCCACGGGGAGTGCGGTACCATCTGTGGCCACATAGCAAATCAGCACGATATGCCTTCAGGAGGTGTAGACGAACGAGGAAGGCCATATAAATGTTGAGCAACGTATCGGAGACAGTACGCTACCCTGCGGAGCATCGTCCTGGATTCTCCTATACATACTTTGAATGGTTGCCTCAGAACTCTACACGTAGAGGATGCTTGCCTTCCAGCTAAGTATGCAGTTGGCAATCCGTCTGACCTCTTGTCCTGGAATAAGCACGTGTTAAGGACATTTTCAGAAACGCGTAGTACGATAGTGGCAACGCAACTGCGCATCATTTTCAACTTCAAGGAAATATGCAGTACACACATCGAATAACGGTATAACGGCACCACAGTACAGGAATCAAGCGCGATTTTGGTACATTCAAGACATCCATGCTTAAAAAGGATTAAAAATGATAAATGTGTACGTACCTAATCTCGTTTCGCCCCTTCCACATGGCTCGTATTATTTCGCGAGCAAACGCCAGCACTGACTTTCAGCCGAAATTTCACAATCACATCGCAAAAACTAGCGAAAAAGTAGAGTCAACTCATCCTGCACCTGTTGCCGTGTGAAATAAACCTTTTCACATGGAATTGAACTAAACCTCGATCCTTGCGCAAACCCAAACTCAACTGCCACAGCTCAGTGTGCTGCGCAATTGAACCAAAACCGCGGGGAATCCCTCAATACTTTTAAATTGCCAAAGGATAACGGTAAACAAATGACAGCTGTCGCCACTCCCCTCGCCTGGTTCGTCCAGATTGTCCAGCAGAATCCGAACGGAGGGGAATTTTCGTATTTGACAGTTCCCACTGGAAAACTGGACAGCAAAGCAATTCGCCTCGTGTCGTGACAAAAATGACAGGACTTGCTGCTGGTGGTGGTGACATTTACCTTTGGAATTTCGAAACATTTTTCAGAGAAAATTTCAATAAAATTCATCCGCAAGCATTTGCGCCGGCATTTTAGCACGGATAAAATCTTGGCAGAGACGGCCAGTAAAGTAATTTCGACCAGGGGATGTTGATTTTGGATGTCGTCCCTTCGGACCACGACACAGTCGACACCGAGTTGAGAAAAGAAAGGGAGAAAGGTCAATCACAGTGTTGCCGCGCCTTGTGTTGTGAATTTGCAAAAAATAGAACAAAAATATTGACCATTCAAAATGGGGGAGACATGGGGAGAAAGAACATCCATGACGACGACGACGACCAACTTCTCGTCCATCCAAATCAAAAGATCAGCGAACTCCGCTCCACGGCACATCATTATATCGTCGTGCCAAAAATTTAAAATCTGCTCAAAATCGTGCACATCGCGAGACCTCTTCTATACGCACACACCCCTTACTCGCATCGCAACCATATTTGATTCCACATTTGCCAAGTGAAAGCTCATTCTGTTATTTAGGGGGCGGGGGGAGCGAAAAAAGAATTGTGCAGTGTACTAACCTCTCGATCAAAGATGGCGGCTGTCATCGCGAAATGAAAACATGAAATTCGGTCTCTCTCCGGTTTTTACCACACGGCACGAACGATGATTCCCACTCTCTTCGCCGTGTGTTCTTCTTCTTCTTATTGTTGTGTAGCTTCTTCAACAGCGACGACGACGACAACGGGGGGAAAAACTTTGGTTTAGAATCTGCGGCGAAATTTCGCCAATCACAATTCACACATAATTATAGGCACACACTCGCGCATATGAACAAACACACAAACAAACAGAAACATAAACGGAACAGAGGGGACGGCAAAAGGGAGTTGGTGGTAATTTTCACAAAAAAGCGACCAACGTGCGCAAACACTTGACGCCCGGAAAAACGCGATAATTATATGCGCGACAGACTCCACACGACATACACAAACAGACGAGAGGTTACGGGACACACACGCACACACACGAATAGGTTACAAGGGGGGAAGAGTCTTTTTCAGCTAATTACTGGATCACCGATCGGCGGCGTCTTAAAACATTTTTTTTTTCTTTTCTCTTAATTACTGGCGGCGTGCGTGTGGACTTTTTCTTTCTCGAGGATCGACACACACACAAATTTCCTTAAAAACGAACGCACAGCGCGCGCGAGCTAATCTTCACCGACCGACGTCGACAGCTCTTCTTCAGAAGACTCGCGAACCGCTCGGACTCGGACACCGCGAAGAACACGGAACGTCGAGACTCGAGAATCCTCCGCCGACACGACACAATGTGACAACGACACGACCGCGGGGACACTCCACTCCACTCACTGGTTGCGCTCTTCTTTTCTTTTTTTGCTTCTTTCGGCTTGACTTGACTCGATGCCGTCCGTTTTTCTTCTGCAAGAAGCGCGACACACACCAAATTACCACGGAGGGAAAAACTATGGCGCAAAATTTTGCGTTCTTGCTTTTGTTTTAGGGGGGACGCCGCACACAAAAAATGCTGTTGGTGCAGTTTTTGGTTTTGGTTCTTCTCTTTTTGTTGTTTTTTTTTTTGTCTGTCTGTATGGCAAAAGATCCCGTTACACACTCTGCGAAGGAAACTCGACACGACCGACTCGAGTTTCGAGTACGAGTACGACCTACGACGACGACTAAACGCGACGAGAGATGGAAATGATGGGGAAAACGGAACGTATGTATGTGCCGCGAGAGTGCCGTGCCGAACGAAGACGACGGCCGAGACGGCACACCAATCCAATCAAACGATGTGTGGTGAACACATCGTGACAAACACGACAATAAATTCACCACGCAAAATGAACGCGTGTGCACAGTGCTGGAAGGAAAAAGTTTCCGTTTACAGGTTGAATCATATAAAAGTGTACGTACGACTGATGAACATGGCAGAACTTTTTGGTTTTCTTAAGTACATGGACAGAGACATGGGAGGTTTGTTTACACTATGCATCGAATGTGGAATTCTATCCGAATGTTTTCATTTGGAGAAACGCAAGCAAAAGTTGAGGTTTGTTTTTTTGTTTTTATTATAATTAGGGCTGAGTCACCGCCGTCTAGATAATATTAAGGTCGCAATGTAGACTCTTAACCCTTAACTACATTCGTGGGGGACTAGGGTCCCCCAAGATGAACATTTTTAGACTTATCTCAAATGTTTGAAATTTGATGCGGTTGAACTTTCGCGTATTCGTAGCACTGCCTAAAGGAGGTATTACACTATCAAATAAAGTCTGACCAATGACGCAAAAAGTTTGTCCCACTAGTAATAGCAAAATAAATGACCAAAAATGTGTTTGACCAAAAATGAATGACAATCGTGGTCATTTCATTTCGGGTCAAACATATGACCTTAGTGTAATAACAAAACACATCTTTGGTCAAATTTATTTTGCAGTTTTTGGTCATACGTCATTCCAAAATTAGCAATTTCTTGTGTGACCCATGGTGGTCAAACGAAATGTATTTCGATTGGGTGCATTTAATGATCAATACAAAAAATAACGACAATTTTATACTTTTTTGCAAACTGTGGGATATTGGAAAATTCAAAATTTAAATTAATCCGTGGAATTACATCGAAGAAAATGTTTTTAATAAACTTTCAGTAAGAGCTTCGACTGGAACAATCTGCGTGTTCAGGACACAACTCTAGTTTGGAGATCTCATCTCTATCAAAAAATGTTGGTAGATGCACGCCATTTCAATCATTTTCTCGAATTTTTCTGGTTCTAAAAGTTTCTTTTTTTCCTCAACAATTCGGGAGCCTCTTGGCCATAGTCTCAACAATAAATTAAATTGCAACTAGTAATTAGTAATAGTAATCCACGATTTATAAATGAATTTATCTAGGGACGCGGGAGCGTCCCGCACGCCAAAGAAAAAAGAAAAAAATTGAACAAATTAAAAGTGAAAAGCGACTAAGACTATGTTTACACGACGGAACAAGTACGGGTTTTCGGACCTCTGTAGCTCCGACCCTGGTTGATCCTGAGTGTTCAAATTCGGTATAGGTTGTCACTCGCGCCGTCTTACGAACTGTAGAAAATTTCAAGAAGATACGATGAAAAACACCGGAGATATAAGAGTTTGAAAATCGCATTTTTTCGAAAATCTTGTTCTCGTTGTTCTCGTTGTTCTTGTCGTTCATTGACAGGGCTACAGCCTGGCAGAGGCCATCTCGGGATTTGGTCTCTTTTCCCATTGATAGAGTCTGGCGTGAAGGTGTGCATAGGCTATCGTTTGCTCCGATCCGTGGAGTAGAAAAAAAGATACAGCGGAAAATGTGAAAAAACGCATAGAGTTCCTCGCTTAAATCTTTTCATATGTTTTAAAGGAAGCATTTTGCAAAAATCGGGGATAGGCCCGAAAAATGCCAAGAAAAGAATCGTAAAGTTTTGTGATTTGGCAGGACTGTTTCGAACAATCCCTTGTATATGTTCTCTAAAGTTTTCAGTTGTAAAGCGTCTGCGAGAGCGGCGGCAAGGGGTCACAGTTCCAGTTTTTATTCGTCTTTTATACGAGTTCGTACATATTACTATAATATTGGATGATCAAATAACATCCCGATGAGCCTAAAGCTTCCAGCAAACGGTAGAGGTTCACAAAACACACACAACTCAGGATACGAAGGAGGCTAAGGTTACCAAGGGCACAAAGGTTACCAAGAGGGTTGTTATTGTTATTATGTTCTCAAACAAAGTCGTGACAATAGGGCAGTGAATATTGAAAACTGCAAAAAAGAATTGATATCTCACAAAAACAACTCTGTTGTAAAAAGTTTCCGCCAAAGAAAAAGTTGTCAGCCGCAAAAAGGATTGATATAATACAATCCCGCCAAAAAGCTCGCATGGATATGCATTCAAAAGTGATTGAATTAGTTTATAGTTTCCAGCAAACCAGCGTGGTGCGGTACGCGTCAGAATTTGTGAAATAATTTCCGCCGCGGTAGACCACGCTGAATTTGCCAATTCGTGTGGAGTCTGTGTTGTGTGTACCGCGTACCGCACCCGCGCTGGTTTGGTAGAAGCTAATTTCTTGCAATGCTGTTTGGCGGGGAGTTTTCATAGGAGTAATTGCAGGATAAAACCAATCTTAAGAAAATTACGAAAGAACTTTATTGTATAAAAAAGTCGTCTATACGAAGGAAAGCAAAAAAGTTTGTAAGACATTTTATTTACAAGGCTGGATAAGATTCGAGATTAAATCTGATCAGAAAAGAGCATAGCAGCAAATAGCACCCTCGTCAAGCTCCCCGCCAATAAGCGTTGAAAGAAATTAACTTCCACCAAACCAGCGCGGGTGCGGTACGCGGTACACACAACACAGACTCCACATGAATTGGCAAATTCAGCGTGGTCTACCGCGGCGGAAATTATTTCACAAATTCTGACGCGTACCGCACCACGCTGGTTTGGTGGAAACTATAAACTAATTCAATCACTTTTGAATGCATATCCATGCGAGCTTTTTGGCGGGATTGTATTATATCAATCCTTTTTGCGGCTGACAACTTTTTCTTTGGCGGAAACTTTTTACAACAGAGTTGTTTTTGTGAGATCTCTTTTTCCGGTGAAAACACAGCACATATTACCCATTAAAAAATGTGGAAAAAATTGAAAGGACGAAAAATATTGATTTATTTGTAAATTTGGGTTTACCTTTAGGCAACTGTTAGATATTGCATCTTATTACAGTCAACCCCCGTTATTCGCGGTCCCAACATTCGCGAATTCGCTTATTCGCGATTCATATTTTGCGACACTTCTTCAACAGTCACTATGCTTATCTGCGATTTCGTTCTAATTCGAATGTGAAAATTTGAAAAAATTGAACTAAATTTTCGTGTTCGGTTTAACCATTGCGGTTTCCTTGAAGGCAATAAAATTAATTTACCGCTACAGCGCGCATATTTGTCTATCCTAATCAATTTAGATTAGATTAACCCTAAACCCATCTCAATATATTTAATTTTTCGGGGAATAGCAAGCGTGGATTTTTCAACAATATTTTACGAAATGGTTGAAACCGCCCTTTACCGGAGCAAAAAGCTGCACTAGGGCTCAATGCCGCAAAAGATCAATTGACATTATTGCTTCGCGCGTATGCATAGGAAGACTTTTAATAGAATTTTCTCGTTTATCAGTGATCAGACTAGTCGTCCGAAAATTGAAATTAAATTAAAATTATAGGATCTCAAAATCACTGCAAAACAAGAAACGTAAACCGCTTTTCTTTGTCCAAAACGTCATGTTTGGGAGCCAAAAAAGCGACAAGGCACTGGTTTATTGGAGTACGATCCGTTGTCGTTATGGGAGAGCAGCTTTTTCGCTCTAAACGAAACGTGTCTCTTTCAATCCGACATAGAATTTTGCCAAAAAAAGACTGCTGTATTTCTCTGTAAACGATCTTCTATTCTAAATAAAAATTTGTGTGGATCACCCCCTCCGAGTCCCGAAAAATGAGGCAAAGGCTTTTCGGCCCATATAAGATCGTCCTGAACAGTGCTCGATGTTTCCCACATGTTCATATAATCACATGATATGCCCTTCACCTCTTCTATTTGCCTTGATTCCATTCATTGATCGACTACTACGAAGTCATGGACTGCGTCAATCATTTCATTTGGGCGGATCTGGGGACTCGCTCATGGAAAACGAGTGGTTGATTGCGCTAAAAGTTACATATAGATTTGTTGGTCAAACTTGGAAGGAGCGTTGGCGGCGAAAGCTTCGAAAACCTAACCGAAAATGATAGTCGCAGCAAGTTGTCGGATTTCCATGGTGCCAATTGAACTGAAGGAAGAAATTCGCGAAGAAAGCGAATGGAAGTTAAGCTGCTGCAAAAAGTGCAAGGAATCAAAAACCACTCCAAAAGTTTAGTGATAGAAGCGAGCACCACTTGTTCACGCGCAGTTTTTTTTACAGGAGAGAGTTCTTTTAATTCCTCCATTGCTTTGAGTGTTTTAGTGGCAATCATTTTCCACATTTTTCATATTTTATGAATATTTGGAACCTATTTTCCACTATCAAAGGACGCTGAACCCCGCCATTCGCGAATCCGACATTCGCGACGAGTTCGTGGAACGTATCCCTCGCGAATGTCGGGGGTTCACTGCAGGCCTGTAGAGAGGGTGGGGGGAACGGGGTGATTCCCCCCGGGCCCGGGATTCCAAAGGGGGGCCCGGAATTGGACACAAAAATTGTGCCTTAGTGTTTTTTTACATACAAATTTATATTTTGAGGTCCTTAATTAAGAAACCCTATTAGAACTGTATCTAGCATTTAGTATTACACATTCTGCACTAGGCTTGTGGCCCCAAGTCTAATATTGAATTGTTCATCATATTCAATCAAGAAATCAACATGATCGTTTCTTTACTAAATGTCTAAATTCAATCTGCCCTCGCATTTTGAAAGTGCATCTATAACTTTTTACGTAAATAAATTAGAAAATTCGACTTCTTCATCCATTAACGTAACGTTTTTCAAAAATGTGTGTTCAAAGTAAAAATAGGAGTGACATTTTTTCTAGAAGTACTTTTCCGGGCGATCATTTTGTGTACGTACTGCGCTGCTGCTAAATTCTTTTCAAAGTACAAACACCGAGATTTTGGTCACTTAAATTCAGCGTCCCCTCTAAGAGGGGGCAAGCCGGGTGATCGCCCAGGGCGCCACATATTAGGTGCTGCATTTAGAATGGATAAAAGGCTAAGTAAGATCTGCATAAATTTTAAGTCTGTGATGCTAGCACCCGCCCTAGTTTCAGAGAACAAAGCGCGACAATTCGATGCTATGTGCTAATTCAGTTATTCTTTAAAAAAAGACACTAATTTGAGAATAACTCGTATGTACTAATTTCGTCCTCCAATTGAAAATTTAGTTCCTCTTTCTTTTCACCAGAATAAAGGACATTGCATGATCTCCAATTTTTGCCGAGAGGACGAATAGAGGACGAAATTATAGCACGTACAATTTTATTGTTTCATAAGTGCGATTTGATTTCCGGAAGATCCGATCTAAAGTTTCTGTTTAGTCTGTTGTGTTACAGGAGTAACTCCCGAGGAAGTTCGTATGAAATAAGAAAAAGGGAGTCGCATAAATGCTGACCACATAAAGGCGTTTAAAACACACTCTTCTGATAGAAATGTGTGGAAACAAAGGCATTCATTTCATCATTAATTTTTTGGAGTCATTTTCCTTTATTTTTATAGGCCTTTCGCAGCATAATTTCACTTAAATTTGCCAAACCTTCGCGTGGATGGATTTCTTCAGTTGATTGCATTGATTCATCTAGCATTCTTTTCAGCAAGGTGAGGAATCAAACCACACATAACACATTGTCAGAGCTCCTAATTTGTGTTCGGGAATGCTAATACAGTAAAACCTGTCAACTTGACCACCTCTACAAGTTGGCCAATTGCCTAATTTGACCGATTTTCGCTGGATCATTACGTCTCCCATAGAAATTCACCCTCATAACTTGGCCACCATAGGCTAACTTGTAACTCGACCGCCCAATAGCAGAACGCTTCAAGTAACCGTTCCCTTCTAACATGGCCACTTAAGAATTTCCGTCGAAGAAGTTCTCTGAGAATTCACAGATAAAAGCTGCAATTCGGTTGTTGTGTTTATTTCGTGTTATGTATTTAAGAAGTTCTAATTTGCGATTTTGTTGTTGTCCTATTGACGTTAAAACAAAATAGGGTGAACAAATATTTAATGAAATGAAAAAAGGACATTTTAGGGATTGGAAAAGTATGGTCAACGGTTGTTAATGCACTTTTTTGGAAATGTATAAGGCCGCACTTACACGGCAATTTATGGATTTCATTGTATTAAAATGGATTTCAGTCAAAGAGTTCAGTCAAATGAAACCACTGGCGAATTGGGATATTGATCCAAATCCATGTTGAATTCATGGATTCGTCATATATATGTGCGGTTCTATTTTTGTTTAATTAAATTGATTTTTCAAAAACAATGGGTGCGTTTTGCTGACCTGGAGTGGGGTAGGTCCATCCAGACTGACTGCCAGATGGTAGCACGCACTGCCAACTGACTGTTGTCATTGCATCCAAACTGACAACCATTTGGTTGACCATGCACTTTTAATATTCAATATGGCAACTGAATCATATGTCAGCTGACGCTTTGACAACCGCTTGTCGAATTCAAAGCGAACATTTTTCAGCTTTTGTTGGTTTTTTGTGTGAAATTGAATAATTATTTAACGGCCGAATAATAATAATAAACGCGCAGAGTCCGAGTTTAATAATTAAATCAAAAAATCTCCAAAATGATTTTTTGGTTATGTCATTTTAGCCTCCATTTGGTAGCTTTATTTGGTAGGGATAATGCAAGTATACATTATGTACTTACCCTAAACTGTACGCGATATAGGTACATATCCAAGGAAAGAAACCAAACGAACAATTTTGTTTGATTCGCAAAACCAAAAATCACCCCAAAAATCAAGTATTCAAGAGGTGTTAAATATTTCTCATCCATATACTCAATACCAGCTGATATTTTAATCGTATTTTGTTATACCCCTTCATAAGTTGGCCACCTGTCTATGCTGACCATCTAAAGCGGGAACCGGCTGTGGTCAACATACACAGGTTTTACTGTAATATTAACCCTTAAATGCATGGGGTCTGAACCTATTATCGTAACTGACCTCCCCTTATGTAAAATCGGTCACTGAACACGGAATGAGCCTTTATTATCCCAGGAAATAGCCCGTCTTCCCAGAAAAGCGAAATTAATAGAATTTGCATTGCGTACCAAATATGGTACGCCATGCATTCAGGCCATATGTTGCAAATGAAACACATTTTCCAAATTTTATTTAATCTGCCTCTCACTTTCATATGAACAGTGCAAAAAAGAAAGGATAGTGATTATTTAGAGTTTTGATCGAAATTATAGTGGTAACTCGATATAATGAACTCCTCTTCATTAAAGGAAAGGTGATCATTTCTGTAGAAAATCGCTAATATTCAGTTTTTGAAAAGGGAGCTCGTGTAGGTGCGTGATTAGTTTCCTATTCCTTATTGAAATTTGTATCGATGCCTATTTGTGACATATTCTGTAAGTTGATGGAAAGTGGAGTAGGTCTTACTAACCCTACATCTTAAATCTACATCTACAAACTTAAAATTTAGACATGTCGTTTGATAGAATGCCGCGAAAAACTTCAAATATGCGTCTTTTTTTTTTCCTTCTCCTTTAATAATTGTGCACGAAGTGCACGAATTATTCAATGGCTAATTCTAATGTGAAGAATTGTATTGCCAACATTTGTTTGGTAGAGAGACATTAATAGGATAATCTCCTTCTTATCGCATGAATAAGATTTTATCACGTTCTCTTATATTATAAAATACACAATACTGATTTGATACCAAAAACTAAATATTAACATGAAATTAATATGCAATATCAAAGAAAAAAAAAATTATATGCTACATCATGATCACATTCCAATACATTAATATCTCAATTCAAAAAAAATTCAATAATTCTAATAAAATTCACAGTCAAATATTTAAGAACAAATATGCTTCTTAGCAATTGAGAATTATAAATCACAAATTTTTAAAATTATGATTATAATATTAAAAATGAATAGATACTAAATTCATTATAATGACATTTAAAGGACCACAAATGACAATACAAACATAGAAACCTTCCAAGAAGGTGACTCCCTTTCAGGATCTGTATTAAAACAAAAAATTCACGATTAAATCAAAATGATTAAAAAAAGTAAGACATTATATTATATTCCACTAACTAAATCAATCCATATATTTCTGTTAATAACTACATCCCTTATCAATCAAAATCCTCCCCATTCTATACCAATCTTCTGTAGGTCGGTTCTTAAAATAGTTTTTTAAATCATTAAATCTACCAACCCCAGGGAAAAGGGCTTTTGTAGAAAAATTCCTAGGGCACTTAAATAAATAATGATCATTGTCTTCCAGGACTCGACAATAATTACATAAATTAGAATCAATTTTCTTAATCATCTTCAGAAATACCTTGTTATACGAATGATTACTAATCAGTCGATTAACAAGTTTAATAACTTTAACTTCTTTATCTCTGAATTTTTTATTTTTAAACCATGGTTTAGTATTAACGGTTTCCACAATTTCATGAAAAAATTTACCCTTCTCTTGAGAGATAGTATCATAATCTATTTGCCACATCCCTATAATTAGGGTTTTTATTCTTTTCGCCATCTCACTAACCGTTAACCATAGGCTTCTAAAAGATGGAGGCATTTCATTAGCTAGTACATACAAATTGTGAATAGGAGTAGATCTAGTTACTCCCAAACATCTCCTCAAAAACTTGTTATAAAAAACTGAAATCTTTTTATTCCCCGCAGAGTTCATATGGCAGCTAGCTGATCTTGCGTATTCGATTTTAGGCCTTATATAGGATCGAAATAATAAAAGCGCTTTGGCAGGATGAATGCCCCCTTTATGACTATTGATAGTAAAGAATGTCCTCTGGTTCAAAATATTTGAACTGATGACCTCCCTGTAGTGTCGACCAACTGATAAATTTCCGGATAAATTGAATCCCAAGTATTTTAGGTCTCTGGTGTTGGTGATAACTCTGTTGTCAATGTTAATTGAATGCCTAAAATTATTGGCCCCCCAAAAAATAAAGAATTTTGTTTTGTCATCATTAATCCTTAGGTTTATAGACTTAATTTTCTGTATAAAGATCGACGAAAATCTTTCCAAATTATTAATAGCGTGTTTCAGATTCCTTCCTCTAGAAAGGAGTAAGAAGTCATCAGCAAATTGAAAAATTGTATTATTTTCGTCACTCAAATCATGAAGACAAGAGGTAAGAATTGTGAACAGTATAGGGCTAAGACAACTACCCTGTGGTAGCCCATTCTCTGCTACGACCCTAGTATCACCAATTTTAAGAATCCGTTTTTCTAAAAAGACCATAGTCCAATTTACAAAATCATAAGGAATTTTCTTCTTGTTCATAATATGACCTAATGTATCCTTATCAACAATATCATACGCGCTCTTAATATCAATGGTTACGCATACAGAAATAAAGTTGTTGGATTTATTCGAGTCCACCAAATTAATAACATCATTAATACAATGAGCTGTTGACTTGTTACTGCGAAAGGCATAGGATTTACTTGGCAACAGTTTAAAGTCATTGAGAAAGGTAATTAATTCATTGAGAATCATTTTATTTAGTATCTTTAAAGGTACGTTTAATAATGAAATCGGTCTAAAATTTGAAACAATGTTATGATCTTTACCCGGTTTAGGAATAGGAATAATTTTAACACTGCGCCAGCAATCAGGAATTTCTCCCTTAATCCAAAAATTATTCATTATATTTAATAATTTTATTTTATTATTAGAATCTAACGATTTAACGTAACCATACGAAATCACATCATCCCCAGGGGCAGAAGATTTATTTTTCGTTTTCAAAACATCTTCCATCTCTTCAATAGTGAAAATTCTTTTAACCGAATACACTGGATCATTTGTTTCTTGATTCCTATTATCTACATTTCTAGCCTCCCCTACAAAATTGTTTAGAAATTCAGTTTTCTTATCACTATCCCAAGAACCATAGTCCTCTCTATTAAGTAAGGAATTCTTAATATTTCCAAAGAAAGTGTGAATTTCTTTAGGTTCTTTTGCCAAATTGATTCTTCTTATTGTTTCCGAATATGCTTTCTTTTTTGCTTTACGAACTTCAGTTTTCCATTTATTTTTAGCATCTCTAAACTCATACATATTTTCCAGATTCCTATTCTGATTTAGTTTCGCAGATGTCCTTTTAAATTTATTATACACTTCAGATAATTCTTGGTTCCACCATCTCTTGGGTGTAAATGCATTATTATTCACACTAAAAGTAGCACTGTTAATAGAGTTTTTCATAGCCCCATTAAAACTATTAATATTCTCTTCAAAGGACAGATTTTGTAAATTATTGTCTAATATCCTTTTATTTACGATTTTACAACCATTGTTAACAAATTCATCAATAATAAATTTAATAGGAAGATGAAAGGAACTAAAATGTCTAACTTTAATTGTATGCCAGTATTTAATCACATTAAGATTATTGCTAAATGTTAAGTCTAACACCGACGGATTAGTAGAATTCAAATAAGTAGGAGATCCATTATTACAACAGTTTAACCCAACTGCAGATGTCCATTCCTCCAATAATTCCCCTCTCCAATGATTCGAAAAACTTCCCCAATGGGAATTGTGAGCATTAAAATCACCAGACAGTATTATTGTGTTGGTTGACCTGCAACCAATATCAGTAATAAGATCCGGAAGATGATCATTGAACGCATTATTATCCCTAGGAGGAATATATATATTTCTCTCTCTCTCTAGTTCCTGTCAACCCCTTGTGGGGCATAGGGCATTAACTACGCCTACTCTCCACCTCGTTCTGTTTTGCGCCAACGGCGCTAGCTGTGACCATGTAAGATTTAGCGTTTTCGCCTCGCTTGTTACCGATCTTCTCCATGTGTTCCTTGGCCGTCCAACACGGCGTCTTGCTCCGGAATCCTGTGGATTCCAGTTCAGGGCCTTTTTTGCGATGTTATTGGGCCCTCTTCGGAAGGTGTGACCTATCCATTGCCACTTAAGTCTTTTGATCGAAGTGCCTATCCTTTCTTGGCCAGTTATAGTGAGGAGATCCTCGTTCGAAATGATCTCCGGCCAACGAATATGTAGGATGCGCCGTAGACACTGATTTACAAAAGTTTGCAACTTATCAGTAATCTCTTTAGTCACCTTCCAGGTTGAACAGCCATATAGCAGCACGGATTTCACATTGGAATTGAAGACTCGAAGTTTGGTGCGTCTGGAAATATTGTTGTTTAGCCAGAAAGGAGTCAAATTGAAGAAAGCCGCCCTAGCCTTGTTTATCCGTGATTTTACATCAGCATCCGCTCCACCATCTGCTGTAACTACGCTCCCGAGATAGCAAAATTCATCAACTTTTTCGACTGCCTGTCCCGAAATACAAATTCCGCTTTGCCCCCCTGGATATGTGCTCAAGAACTTAGTCTTGGCAGCATTGATTTTCAGCCCCGCATTACGACTTGCGCAATTTAGAGCTTCTGTCATTTGAGCGACATCATCCGTATTAGTTGATAGAAGACAAATGTCGTCAGCGTAGTCAAGATGTTGAAGGTGATCAAACAATTTCCATCTGATACCTTTGTTACGATGTAATTCAAGTGCGGAGCCGAGTACATCACTAATGACAATAAGGAAGAGAATAGGTGACAAAATGCAGCCTTGTCTCACTCCACTGTGCACCTCAAAAGGATCTGAAAGCTTGCCCTTATGCAAGACGTGACATTGGGCTCCATTGTAGGATTCCTTAATGATGGAGATTATCTTATCTGGAATATTTCGTCTTCGTAAGGCATCCCAGATGTACTGACGATCAACACTATCGAAGGCTTTTTCAAAGTCGATGAACATGAGATGTAATGGGGATCTCCACTCCGCGGATTGCTCGATGATAATACGGAGGGTGTTAATGTGGTCGCTACAGGAGAACCCTTCGCGAAAGCCAGCCTGTTCATCGTTCAATGTGCTATCGACTTTTTCCTTGATTCGTCCTAAAACAATCTTAGCCATCAACTTGGAAATTGCAGGAAATAGGCAGATCCCACGCCAATTATTACAATTCTTCAGGTCACCTTTCTTCGGAATTTTAATAATTAGGCCCTTTTTCCACTCACTGGGAAGAGTTTCAGTTTCCCAACACTCTCGGATTAAGGGAAGAAGAATATCCGCTGTAGCGTTAATATCCGCTTTTAAAAATTCTGTCGGAATTCCATCAATCCCCGGGGCTTTACCGGCGTCCATTGATTTGATAGCGTCTGTTAGTTCCTTTTTGGATGGTGGACCGGAACTAATGCCGTCTATTTGAGGGACGTCTTCTGCTGGCAACGAAGATACACTTGAAGGCCCGAAAGTATTATTCAGGACCTCTAAAAAGTGTTCTCTCCATCTTTCTAGCTGTTGTTCTTCTGTAACGAGCAGAACACCTTCCTTATCTTTCACAGGATGTTCCGTTAATAAAGATCTGCCAGTTAATGGCTTAATAAGTTTGAAGAGTGTTCCACTGTCACCGCGGAGAGCCGCATCCTCTGCCTCCTTCGCAAGTGCGTTGATATTGTTACGCTTATCACGTCTTACACTCCTCTGAACGCCTTTTTGGAGCGAACGGTATTCAGCTCTGTATCGTTCTTTAGCTGAGTCGTCAGCAGCTGAGTTAATCTGCTCCTTAACTCTCTTGCGTGCTGAAATAAGAGACCAAGTAGAGTCGCTAATAAATGGTCTCCTACCGCGATCCAATCGTCCTAAAATTTCTTCGCCACATGCAATAAATGAATCCTTAGCGACTTTCCATCTATCTTCAATGGTCGGATTCTCATTTGGTGGTGGTGCATTAGCTTTTTCGTGCAAAGCGGTGGAGAACGCACGCTTGGTTGATGGAATTTTGAGCTTCTGCACATTATACCTAGGGCAAATATTTGCACGGTAAGGACGCTGGATTGCTGCCGTTCGTAAGCGCATTTTTGCGATGACAAGATGGTGGTCACTGCCAATATCAGCACCACGTTTCGCCCTAACGTCCAGGACACAGTTTCTCCACGTTTTGGAAACAGCAATATGGTCTATCTGGTTCTCAGTTCTGCCATTTGGAGAAGTCCAGGTTGATAAGTGGCAATCTTTGTGTTTAAACAGAGTCCCACCAATGACGAGCTGACGGTTTCTGGTTTCTGTCGCCTAACCCATGATTTCCCATAAGATGTTCCAATCCTTGGTTATCTGACCCGACTTTAGCGTTGAGATCCCCCATTATGATTTCAATGTCACCTCTGGGAGCCCTATCAAAGGTGTCGCCAAGTCGTTGGTAGAAGACGTCTTTATCAGCT
The DNA here is from genome assembly GCA_949715475.1 of Microchrysa polita. NCBI lineage: Eukaryota > Metazoa > Arthropoda > Insecta > Diptera > Stratiomyidae > Microchrysa > Microchrysa polita. The sequence continues at coordinate 9,363,384 of OX454422.1, read as the reverse complement.
TGATCAGCTGGTTCGGTTGGTGCGTAACACTGAATTATCGTGATATTTCGTACTCTGGATTTGAATCGGGCGGTGATAATACGGTCGGAAACTGGTTTCCAATCGATAAGGGATCGACGTGCATCCCTTGTCAAGAGGATTCCGACGCCTGCCTGCCGAGGAGCATTTTGGTCATCATTTCCAGAGTACAATAAAACAGTATGAGAGCTTGGTGATAAAGTCGCTCCTGATCCGAGGCATCTTGTTTCGCTCAGTCCTAATATAGCGATGTTATACGCGGTCATTTCCCGTTCGACTTCAGTGAGTCTCATGTTGTTGCACTCGCCCCACATCGTTCGAACGTTCCAAAACCCAATCGTGGTCCGTTGTTTATAGCCAAAAGTCGTTGCCGATGAATCAGTCCGAGGTATCCGAGGCTCGTTAAATGTTTCGAGTGTAAAGAAAATTTCAAGTACACGGGTTACAAGCCTACGTACCCTATCCCTCAAGTCGCCTTTTACGACAAGCCGGGAACGCTGTGGCATAATTCTAACCCCAAGAACCACAGGGGTCAAAAAATTAAATTAAAATTCACTCTTCTACATCTTATTCTTTTATTTACTAAGGTAAGGACACCTCCCCTACCATCATTCCTATTACCAAAGAAACCATTATACCCGCTAAAGTATACTTTTTCATTTGGTTTTAAGAATGTTTCTTGAAGTATCAAAATATCCGCTTTATTTTAAATGCAATCGTTTCAATATCATTTTTGTTGCATTTGATACCTTGAACATTTGCCTGTATACATGTTATCATTATTGACTATTAAATGAAAACATGTCCCTATTAGGGTAACTACTATTTCTATAGTTTACCTCCTCATCGCTCGGGAAATTTTCGGAGCATACCTCTCTGAAAATTTTATCAATTTCCTCTTGAGGTTGATTTTTAAGCATATTAGTCAATATGTTACCAAAAAGGATCTTATTCTTGGCTGAGGCCAATTTTTCCCCAATAAATTCAATTTTTTTCCCATTAACAATTTCATTATCCTTGGACACAATACGGTTCACTCTAAAATTAAATGAAGGTTTGTTCACATTTTGTGGACTTTTATCTTGTTTTTCGAAATTCAGTTTTGGAGCATTTGTTTTCATAAACTTTTTAGGGCTATTATTTCCCGAAGAATTTCTTTGAACCCTTTTCCTAGCAATACTAGCATATGAGTTACTTCCTATAGCAATTTTATTTAATTCCTCAACTTTATTTCTGTTCAATTCAGGACTACCATGATTACCATCTTTCTGTGAAAGTAACCCCGGGAAACTTTCCTCGTTTCCTCGTATTCATTATCATCAAGTATAAGAAATCTGTTATTTGAAGATTCTTCTACAATTTCCTTCCTTGATTTCCCAGAGATTGTCATTTTTTTAATGATGTCTTCCTCCTCCAATTTTTTAGGACAAAACCTAGAATTGAAATCATGTCCATTGCTTGCGCACAATATACACTTTCTTTCACTACACTGACCATTGCACGCAATTATTCTTTTTTGAGGGTTTTTACACAGAAAACACTCCTCAGTAGGACAATTACCCTCACACAACAATCTTTTACCACACTTTAGGCATTTCTTAGAAGTACTGCGGCACCATTTGAATGTGTGTCCTATTTTGCCACACTTAGAACAGATTCTTATTCTCGGGAAGTAGTAAGCGACTTTACGAATAATCGGCCCTAATTTAATCTCTTTTGGTAAACTTTTACCTTCAAATTCTAACTTAACTGTTTGCGTTGGGACTAAATTGCCCACATGGTCTTTCCTCAGAAACCTATGTATACCGATAACTTTATTTCTATTGTATAGGTTAATTTTCTTGATCAATTCTTCATCCGAAAATGTGGAATCTATGAACCTTACTACTCCAAAAATCGAAACACTATTCTGTGGGATAAAGATTTTAAACCCTAAATCCTTCATAATCGAGTTTTCCAGAAATTCATTTGCCTTCCCAGCAGAATTGAATACTATCCGCACTAACTTATGGTTAGCATTTCGAATGTCCACCACACCCTCAATTTTAAATTTTTCAAAAATATCCAAAATGGCTAAATCAGAAATATTATCCTCCGATGTCTTTTTTAACACGACCACATATTTATCGTAAGTTATATCGCTTTTATATTTGTAATTCTTTTCATAATTCTTAACTCCAACATTTGCAATTAACGGTACATTATACATTTGGTACGCACGTGTTTCCTTGGACCTAACCTCATTACCCTCATGAATTCCCCTATCTTTATCAAAGCTTTGATTCATAGATTTAGTAAGAGATCCACTAGATCCACTCACATTAACACTGATCCTAGGATCGTTAGATTTCTTTATTAAATTCTCCTTACCTCCCATTTTACTCTTCTTTGGTAATTTCACTTTTCCACTGCTGATATTCATATCAGTTTCCTCAGAAATCATATCTACATTCACATCACTATCGCACTCTGTTTCCAAAGAAAACGAATTAACGGAATTATTTTCGTATTCCACATGGTGTTGTATAGCGATTTCGTTAACAGTAAGCGGATCCTCCGATTGAGAACCCGTTAATTCGCAGATTTTACCTTTATCAGGTGGTTTCTTCCTACCCATATCCATCATTAGACAGGAACATAACCTATCTACTGCACCCTTTCACCACTAAATTTCTCCTCACCCAGTCACTAGGATTGATTCACTATGGAATATAATTAAATGTCTTACCTTAGAAATGAATCCTTTTAGCAACCAAAATCACTAATCAAAAAAAAAAAAAAAAAAAAAAACTCACGAATCACCACTAATCGAAAGAACACGTCTGAACACTATCAGATCCTAATCGAGAGTCCTCAAATATGCGTCAAGTGGTAGCTGTTGGATGTCCTTATAAAATAGTTAAAGTACGCCAGATCCGACTCATATACCCCTTTCTCCCCTACAAAAAAACATGGAATTTATTATTTTGTGTTTTGCGGGCCGTCTACCTCTGTACATGGGTATAGGGCACTCATCATGCTATTAGCGCGATTAGAACTCGGTCTTGTTATAAAATAAATCTTTTATATGTATAATAGTTCGTTATAAACATGTTCCACTGTTAAACGTATATCTCGAGACTTCTTTTGACTTAACATAGCTCATGGGATTCCTTTCTTGAAAAGTATATGGATTTGAATGACTTTGCTATGGTATTAATATGGAAATGAACTGCTGCCTGCTTTATAACCCAAATTTGTGCAGGTACCAGGACATGTGCACAAAAATTACATCCATGTAATATTTTGTTTATCGAATGTAGTACTTCTTTCGGACCTTACTAGTAAAATCTACCTTGCAAGAGATGCACCCACTCCTCGTGAGCCTCATAAATTACAGAAACAATCAATTGATTCATCGAATCTGGCTTTAATTAAATTACGCAACACAGTGAGACGTCAGTGGCAGCGTACCCGCATCCCATACCTTAAGAAAGCAGTCAACGATTTAACCTCACAAATTCGACTCTCACTTCAGACCTTGCGAAATTCCCAATGGAACAGAATGCTATCAACACTTGAAACCGGCTCGCAGAAGCTTTGGAGGCTACGAAAGTGTCTGAAAAATAAGTCTCGCTTTGTACCACCACTTCGTAAATCAGACGGATCGACTGTGTACACCAACGCTGAAAAAGCATAGTTATTGGCCGAAGCTTTTCACGAGTCCCATACACTCACCAATAATTTAATCGACCCTGAAACGACAGACGAAGTGATTAACGAAAACAATTTACTCTCCACTTTAAGTTCAGATCTTAGCCCCGAAAATCTCTGTACTCCATCTCAAATCAAACGCATTCTCAAGAAATTGAAAACAAAAAAAGCTGCTGGTGATGATAGCATCCCAAATGTCCTTCTTAAAAACCTGCCCAGACAAGCAATCGTTCAAGTCGGCTTTATCTTTAACTGCTGTTTAAAACTAGGTTACTTCCCTAAGGCATGGAAAAATGCAATCGTAATTCCTATACCTAAGGCTGGTAAAAATCCTGCCATGCCTCTCAATTACCGCCCCATCAGTCTGCTGCCGTCGCAAGGGAAAGTCTTTGTTTTAGAGCACATTAAGAATAAGCTGGAATCCATTCGCTTAATTCCCAACTTTCAATTTGGGTTTCGTCCAGGATTCTCAACCAACCTAAGAGTAGTCAATCATATATCTCAAGGTCTCGCTGCTAAAGAATCGACCGGCCTAATATAGCTCTTGATATCGAAAAGGCTTTTGATTCGGTATGGCACCAGGCCCTCATCTACAAGGTCTCACGCCTTTCTTTTCCGACTTACATATGTAAAATAATTCAATCCTTTTTGTCTGACAGGACATTTTGTGTCAAAGTTCAAGCTAAGTCTACTAAACGTTGTATTCCAGCCGGTGTGCCACAAGGCTCGGTACTAAGCCCGACGTTGTATAACATATTCACGTCTGATATGCCCGTGCATCCTAACTGTAACATAGCCCCCAATGCTGATGACACCGCCATATTCACTACACATCTTAATCCTGATAGCATCGTCAACACATTACAACATCAACTTCAGCTAATTAACAATTTTTGTCATAAGTGGAGGATACAAATAAATACAGGACCTTCCAAACCCTCAAATCAATATATTAGGCTCAGCTATCTCATGGTCCAAAGAACTCAAATACCTAGGACTCTCTCTCGACTCTAAACTTACGTTTAAAGCGCACATAGAGGCAACCTGTTCCAAGGTAATCAATAGCATACGGTCTACATATCCTTTTATCAACAGGAAGTCAAAGCTATCGGTAAGCAATAAACTACTCATCTACAAAGCCATCATGGCACCTCTTATTTTCTATGGCTGCCCTATTTCGAACCGATGTGCTAAAACCCACAAACAAAAACTCCAGACAATACAAAACAAATGCTTAAAAATTATTCTTAATAAGCCTTTCTACTTTCGCACCCAAACGCTACATAGAATGACTAAGATATCCTACGTCGCTAATAGATCTCAGCATTTACAACACAAATTTGCCCAGAAATGTTTTACCTCCTCTAATCCTCTAATATATTCCTTATATAGCTAAGGCTACCCAAGCAACAATTCGTTTGCTTCAAAGAAGCACTCCATACTGTAGCAATCATATAGTACCACGAAATTCATTTATCGTGTGACGTCGCTTAAAGTAATATTTTGATCCGATAAAACATCCTTAAAGTATTTTCCGGAAAGCTTCTATCATCATTATGGAATAAATTTAAAGATGGTGGTATAAAACTTCGGTCTCTAAACGTTAACCTAAAAAAGTCACTCCTTTAAATACTCCACTCTTTATTGGATGATACAGTACACACATGCAATGGTCTCTCTAAGTTAACTCACACACATGCATTATATTCTTCTATAGCACAATCGGTGTCATTTTTATAGTGTGACATTCGTATGGTCATCCAATAAATTGTTCACCGTAGTTTTATAGAAGGATGGACTTTGTGATTTAATGAATTGACACTTATGAAGTGCTCTGGAATACCACGTTTCTTGAATTGAATTCATTGAAATATTGCTTGAAACCAACATTTCCTCACTCCTTGTTAGCTTATGAATCAATTAAGATAATCTCAGCGCAGAAAATGTCTGTATTTTATTGAAGAATGTGTGAATTTAATTAGCTTCAACTGATTGACATACAGGGTGTCCCATTCATGGTGGAGACTATTTTAATGGTAGGTAGTGTGGCTCATTTGGAGCAAATTAATGTACAACGGGGCCCCTCTATTTTTAACCGTTACAATGTTATAGCATTTTTTTGTCAAAATGCACGACTTGCTGAACTAAATCAAAATTTGCCACACCACCAATTATTTCATCCGAGATATGACTTCACTTTCTGAAACTACATAAAATTTCCAATAAAACGACACCACGCCCGTTACGAAGTTGCTCGTATCTTCCGAGATACACCCGTTCAAACTTTAAAGAAATTTTAAAATTGCATACGATTTTATTATTTGAATTTTTTATGAAAAAAAAAAAACAATTTTACAATTTCTTTAAAGTTTGAACGGGTGTATCTCGGAAGATACGAGCAACTTCGTAACGGGCGAGGTGTCGTTTTATTGGCAATTTTATGTAGTTTCAGAAAGTGAAGTCATATCTCGGATGAAATGATTGGTGGTGTGGCAAATTTTGATTTAGTTCAGCAAGTCATGCATTTTGACAAAAAATGCTATAACATTGTAACGGTTAAAAATAGAGGGGTCCCGTTGTACATTAATTTTCTCCAAATGAGCCACACTACCTACCATTAAAATATTCTCCACCATGAATAGGACACCCTGTATAAAGAAGAAGGTGCATTGGAGAAGGGTCGATAAAGAAGTGTCGAGCACTTGTAGTGTTTACGAGCAATGTTATCTATATGTGAGGTTGGCTGAGTGGTTAGGGCGTCGGACTGGCGTACGACAGTCGCTGGTTCGACGCTGGCTGCGGGAATTACTATGTTTTTCTTTTTTTTTTCAAGCGCGAGAAAATGACAGAAAATGATGACATAACACGTGATGTATGTCTTTCTCGAAGCGTAATTCAGTGCTACAATGAGGTTCTATTGGATCAAAAAACGGCGCCAGATGCCATTATTGGACTATTATTCAGTGTTTATACCCTGTAAAGTGCCCCTATTGTCGTTAGAAGAGAATATTTTAGGAAGTATTATAGGGATAAAATTGTTACTTATGGGGAGAACACATGATTGTCATGACAGCTTGTAGGGAAAATTGCATTGACAATACGTTCCACATGTCAAATCAAAAAATTGAATCCGATGGTCCCATACACCTTCCAATTTATCTCCCAACCAAAAAATCTGGCCGATCGATCGGAGGGTCTGTGGCGCCTCTAACTTTTTTGTCGATTGATAATTTTGCTAAGCACATGAGCTTCATATTGATAATGTATTTTTGAGTAAAGGATAAGATTCAATTTGCTGGCCCCTCACAATTTCAGGCGCTTTTTTGTCGGCCCACCGCCCGCACCTCGCCTCTTTATACTATTTGATAGGAGCATCCTAAAGGCACGGACTGGCGTACGACAGTCGCTGGTTCGACGCTGGCTGCGGGAATTACTATGTTTTTCTTTTTTTTTTCAAGCGCGAGAAAATGACAGAAAATGATGACATAACACGTGATGTATGTCTTTCTCGAAGCGTAATTCAGTGCTACAATGAGGTTCTATTGGATCAAAAAACGGCGCCAGATGCCATTATTGGACTATTATTCAGTGTTTATACCCTGTAAAGTGCCCCTATTGTCGTTAGAAGAGAATATTTTAGGAAGTATTATAGGGATAAAATTGTTACTTATGGGGAGAACACATGATTGTCATGACAGCTTGTAGGGAAAATTGCATTGACAATACGTTCCACATGTCAAATCAAAAAATTGAATCCGATGGTCCCATACACCTTCCAATTTATCTCCCAACCAAAAAATCTGGCCGATCGATCGGAGGGTCTGTGGCGCCTCTAACTTTTTTGTCGATTGATAATTTTGCTAAGCACATGAGCTTCATATTGATAATGTATTTTTGAGTAAAGGATAAGATTCAATTTGCTGGCCCCTCACAATTTCAGGCGCTTTTTTGTCGGCCCACCGCCCGCACCTCGCCTCTTTATACTATTTGATAGGAGCATCCTAAAGGCGAGGTGCGAGCGTAGCGAGCGGTGAGCCGACACAAAAGCGTGTTGAAATATTCTGAGGATTGTCTTTATAGAAAACGTCTGTAAGGAGACCTCTAAAAATTGGAGACACTTTGTGTCGGCTCACCGCTCGCTACGCTCGCACCTCGCCTTTACGATGTTCCCATGGAATCTTCCAACACGGTGAGCCGACACAAAGCGCCTCAAATTTTTAGAGGACCCTTTACCGATATTTTCTATAAAGGAAACCCTCACACACTTTGTATCGGCTATACGCTCCCTACGTTCGCATCTCGCTTCTTTAGAGTATTCCATGGGAACATCCTAACATCCGACACAAAAGCGTGTTGGAATATTCTGAGGATTGTCTTTATAGAAAACGTCTGTAAAGTGACCTCACCGTGTTGGAATATTCCTTGGGAACATCCTAAAGGCGAGGTGCGAGCGTAGCGAGGTGCGAGCGTAGCGAGCGGTGAGCCGACACAAAGTGAGTCAAATTTTTAGAGGTCTCTTTACAGACGTTTTCTATAAAGACAACCCTCAGAATATCCGAACACGCTTTTGTGTAATGTAACGATGTTCCCATGGAATCTTCCAACACGGTGAGCCGACACAAAGCGCCTCAAATTTTTAGAGGACCCTTTACCGATATTTTCTATAAAGGAAACCCTCACACACTTTGTATCGGCTATACGCTCCCTACGTTCGCATCTCGCCTCTTTAGAGTATTCCATGGGAACATCCTAAAGGCGAGGTGCGAGCGTAGCGAGCGGTCAGCCGACACAAAAGCGTGTTGGAATATTCTGAGGATTGTCTTTATAGAAAACGTCTGTAAAGTGACCTCACCGTGTTGGAATATTCCTTGGGAACATCCTAAAGGCGAGGTGCGAGCGTAGCGAGCGGTGAGCCGACACAAAGTACCTCAAATTTTTAGAGGTCTCTTTACAGACGTTTTCTATAAAGACAACCCCCAGAATATCCGAACACGCTTTTGTGTCGGCTCACCGCTCGCTACGCTCGCACCTCGCCTTTACGATGTTCCAATGGAATCTTCCAACACGGTGAGCTGACACAAAGTGCCTCAAATTTTTAGAGGAACCTTTACCGATATTTTCTATAAAGGAAACCCTCACTTTGTATCGACTATACGCTCCCTACGTTCGCATCTCGCCTTTTTAGAGTATTCCATGGGAACATCCTAAAGGCGAGGTGCGAGCGTACCGAGCGGTGAGCCAACACAAAAGCGTGTTGGAATATTCTGAGGATTGTCTTTATAGAAAACGTCTGTAAAGTGACCTCACCGTGTTGGAATATTCCTTGGGAACATCCTAAAGGCGAGGTGCGAGCGTAGCGAGCGGTGAGCCGACACAAAGCGCCTCAAATTTTTAGAGGTCTCTTTACAGACGTTTTCTATAAAGACAATCCTCAGAACATCCAAACACGCTTTTGTGTAGGCTCACCGCTCGCTACGCTCGCACCTCGTAGTTTCCTTTATAGAAAATATCGGTAAAGGGTCCTCTAAAAATTTGAAGCGCTTTGTGTCGGCTCACCGTGTTGGAAGATTCCATGGGAACATCCTAAAGGCGAGGTGCGAGCGGTGAGCCGACACAAAAGCGTGTTGAAATATTCTGAGGATTGTCTTTATAGAAAACGTCTGTAAGGAGACCTCTAAAAATTGGAGACGCTTTGTGTTGGCTCATCGCTCCCTACGTTCGCACCTCGCCTTTAGGATGTTCCCAAGGAATATTCCAACACGGTGAGCCGACACAAAGTACCTCAAATTTTTAGAGGACCCTTTACCGATATTTTCTATAAATTAAACCCTCACACTTTGTATCGGCTATACGCTCCCTACGTTCGCATCTCGCCTCTTTAGAGTATTCCATGGGAACATCCTAAAGGCGAGGTGCGAGCGTAGCGAGCGGTGAGCCAACACAAAGCGCCTCAAATTTTTACAGGTCTCTTTACAGACGTTTTCTATAAAGACAATCCTCAGAATATCCGAACACGCTTTTGTGTCGGCTCACCGCTCGCTACGCTCGCACCTCGCCTTTAGGATGTTCCCATGGAATACTGTAAAAAGGCGAGGTGCGAGCGTAGCAAGCGGTGAGCCGACACAAAGTACCTAAAATTTTAAGAGGGCCCTTATTTTCAGACATTTTTCCTTTTTTTCTTCCGTCCATAAGCATTGGATAAAGACACAACCCCAACTCTGGCTTATTTATTGTAGCCATTGTCACGTCGCGTCGCATCGTCGTCTCGTTGGAATTGTAAGGAGCATATCATCATCTTAAATAAAATTAATTTTCACTCATAGTAATTGAAAATTTCGATTAAATTTATTAAACGACAATTATATGAGACCGTGAATCAGCTATTGCCCCATTTCGACCAATGCATAAGTGATTGGATTTTCTTTTATGATTATCCGGGTAGGTACGCATTTATGTGTCTTTTATTTTACCTTCAGGCGGATGATGAGTTCACTCATAAAGGTTTATGCCCGTGGTTGACTCAATAAATGTTTTGAAATTATATGGAGCTCGAGAGGATGTGTAACATGCAATTAAAATTGAAAATTTTATGTACACACATCACACGTCCATCTTAAATGCAAATAAACTTTATTTACTCGAATAAAGGATCTTGGTCTAGCCTAGAAAGATATAAGTTCTAGTAGCATCGCGTTATTTTCAGAATAGGAAGGTACCATAAATGATTCGTAATTGCGTACGTGTGCAACTAACCGTCAACTATGGGGATGTACACTAATTGGAGCACGACTGTAAACCTCTGTGCAAGGACACTACGCACGTAGGGAATCTTCTTAGTAGCTTCTGTAATAAAATAAAATTCGCGAAATGAAAAGTTCTTTTTTGATTGCGGCCCCTATTTCATATGATTTCAAGCAGTTTTAATGCATAAGGAAACTAGTGTTAATTTTTGCTCGATTTTGGCATTTTTGCTGCAAAAATTTTTAAAAGAATCACACAATCACCTCATCGTGGCAGAAAAGTTACAGAAAAGTCTGCCTATGGCAGCAAAAGGGTTAAGAATTCGGAGTAGTCCCGTAGACTTTTTATTCATGGAAATCACATGAGTGAGCGTCGTTTATGTGATAATTTCCAGACACCTTGTGGATTTTCTACGCCAGCTAATGAGCTCCTTTGCTGTTCAATTGTGCATTTATGGAACAAGTTTACTGCATTTCGGACCTTTTGATGTCTTGAAATTGTGTCCTTGAAAGTAGAAAGAAAAGTCTTGCGCGCGCATTAACCAATTGTTGAGTGCGACCTTCCAATGGCATACACAATGCACAAAGAGATAACGAACCCATCTTTTACGTGTCTTCTTCTTTTTCAATTCGCCGTAACCCGAACTTCTTGTATCTATTTGAAACACAACACTCGAATTTTGACATATTTGTTTGACTTTTGCGTGTCCATTGGCTGCACGCCGCGCCGTGTGGCGTACAATTATTGTTTTCATTGGGAATTTCACTTGGGAATAGTCAAATTTCTAGCGAAATTCCAACCGGTCGCCAGCTTGATTCGACCCGATTGCGTGCAGAGCTCCATTTTTCCCGGAATCCAATTGTATTTCGGTTTTTTTCCGGGCACCCCCAATACCGGGGGCTGCTCAGCCCGCTCACTGCTTGCTTGTGTGGTGGACTGCTGTGCGTCCTATTTGCACGAAATAAATAAATTAAGAGGAAAACGGCAGCCAGTCAGTCGAGTCCCGCGACAGGAGCGAATGGATGTTTAGTGCATCATGGACGAATATTCGTGGCAGTTGCTGCGCGTTGCAGTGGCACAAATTTGCCAGACAATTGGCTGGGAAGCGACACATCCTTCGGCGATCAATTACTTGACGGATCTGTTGGAGCATTATTTACGCGAAATTGCATATCGTAGTAATCGCTATGCCGAGCATTGTATGTGTACAGCGTCGCGAGCGAGTGTGTCGTAAGAGGACTCAAAATTTCGTTTGTTATCCTTTTGCAGGCGGACGAACGATTGGCTTGCCGGGGGATGTTGGCATGGCGTTTCGTGATCTTAACATCAGCATTGGTCAGCTGATGGAGTACATTGACAACGTTGAGGCGGTGCCGAGTGTGATGGAGGTGCCGCAGTATCCGGTGCGTCGCGAGTCCAATTTGAATTTTCTCAAGCCCGGCAGTAAGGAGGTGATTACACGTCCCGTGCACATTCATGAACATTTGCCGCCCATCTATCCCGAACAGGAGGAAGGTAAGTGTAAAAATCGCATCGTGATGGGATGATTGCCAGGTTCACGTCTTGTTTTAGGTGACGATTCGGCGTTAGGCGGAAAAGCCGAACAAACGTCTGCTCAGGACAACCAAATTGATCCGGCCAGTGTCATCAGGGATATAACCAACACGTCAGCGGCGTCTCGAGAGAGTTCCGGTGTCCCTTCAAAGCCCGACATTGCCGAGATAGCGCAGACGTTGCGCCGACCGCGGCTCGGTCAGGAGGAGGAATCTGGTCGTGCCACGCGTGAAATTAGCAGCGTCATGATGACATCGGGCGGTTTCATATCGCCGGCAACCGAGGGAAAGCTGCCCGATGCCATGATTCCAATCATTCGAGGTAAGTTGACGTTAAAATTCCGTTTTTCGGCTTAATCTGACTGCCAATCCACAGAACCGTCTCCACCCCGACCGCCAACACCACCGCGTCCTATTACCCCACCAGTTGCACCGCCGCCCCTGGCCATTCCACCTACTACACCCGTCGCCACGCAACCCGCATCTTCGTCTTCTGTCACCACCCCTACAACTGGCCCGGTGCCAATGGACGTGTTGACACCGCCGCCAGCACCTCGCTCCAAGTCAGAAAAAAGGCAAAAGAAACAGAAGAATGCCAACAGCACGCCAACCACTGCCGAGGCAAAAGAACAGCGCAAACGTGAACGCTATTTGGCCAAGCTGCAAAAGAAACGTAACGCGGCAGCCGTGGCGGCCGGTCTGACGCCCGATGCATCGCCAATAGCACAACAGCCGATCGTTACCACGCCAAAACGCTCGACACCCGCGAAAAGGAGTCGCACAAAAGAGCCCAAAGCATCGCGACAAACCACGACGCATATAAATGTCGGCGAAGATGGCAGTTTTGGCGCGGCGCTCCTCTCACCCATGTCGCATTCCAAAAAGCTGGCCGACGCTGTCCTGCCGCCTGTCTCCCTGCCGGCCGATTTAACCATAAAATCGGAAACAGTTCTGGTCGATTCATCACCGCCACAACAAGCATCCAGTTCATTTAGTGCCTACGGCACGGCCATTGCGACGCCACCGTCACAAATGGAGATGCCTCTGTCGCGCACTATGTTTGGCAGCCTGGAAATCATGCCTATGGGCGTGGATGATGTCAAGCTCACATCGGAATTGGACAAACAGAAGCACAGCATATTCAAAAAGATCTCAAAAAAATCGCGAGAAGCCGAAGCGGGCGGCAGTGGTGGTGGTGGCAGTGGCAGCGGCGCTATACCCAAAGATCGTGACAAGCCGCCTACGCCCGGCGCGGGTCTATTTATGCCGCCCGGTCGTGGTCCGCTTACCATCTCATTGACCTCGGAGTCGTCGTCGCCTGCCAGTCGTGGCGGTGCAGGCGAAAATGCCTTCCAGCGCGACGTCTACAACTGTTTCCCGGCATTGCCGCAATCGACGACTATCAGACGTGTTCCGGCCAAACGTCCGCGCACCGACCCGAATGTAATCGTCGTGGACGACGACGATGACTATGGATCACCATCAATGCGACGCATGGCCTCACCACCGTACCCGCTCGCACCCAATTCCACTAATCGCGGCAAATCCTCAGGCCTACCATCACCCTACGCACATTTCATGGCAGCCGTATCGCCCAACACGTCAACTCCACCCGCCACGACGAAAAAGCAACAGCGCAAGCCTCGCGGCAGCAGACGTGCCGTCATCGAAATGCTGTGCGCCGAACAATCAAGTCCACTTAATTTATCGGCCGCCGCGGTACGACCGTGCAATTACAGACCAAAGAAACGACCACCAAAAGCCGGCCGTCCGAGCAAGCGTGCATCCAATGCCAACACTGCCGTGCCAATGCTACCGCCCGGCATGATGGGCGACATGATGCCCAATGTGTTTGGCTCCGCCGCCACGGCGAACGATTCCAAACTCGGACAAATGCCAGGGACGCCGGGCGGCGGTATGGATTTCGGCAAAATGGACGATATGTCGTCGTCGTTGCACATGTTCAAGGACAATCCACTCGTATCCAGTCTGCCGCGCTTTCCGCTACTCAATCCATTCCACCTGCTAACCGGTCCCGGTCTGATACCGACAAATTTCATGGGATCACCAGCCAATCCGCTTTTAACGTTCCCGTTCGGCTATAGCGATTTTATGGGTTTGCGACCGACAAAAGTGGACGAGCCACGCGTATCGCCACCGCCAACTCTACCGCCCGAACTGCAAACGAATGTCTACTGTAATGTGCCGCCGCTCGTTCCCGAGTCGTTGAAATCGCAACTCAAGGAGACGACGACCAATAGCCACACATCTAGTGCGACAGGTGGTGCGGGTGGCGGAGGTCGTCATCATGCCAAAGAACGTCCAAGTGCAACCGCAACATCCACGACACAATCAAAAGCGCTTGACACGCCCATCGAAATAAGCGACGACGAAAAGTCCAATCAGTCGCGAAGTGCAACAACTGTGGAACCGACCGCACCGACCGCTTCCTCCGGTCAGTCGGGAACGAAATTTCACGACCCGGTCGCGGTCAACACGATGCGTACCGCCGAAACTGCGGCAAATCGTAGCGATGACGACGATGATAAGTCTGCCGATGAATATGGTACACTGACGATAATGGAGGATCGTGATGACGACGGACCGACGACAGGCTTGTCGCCATCAGCAATCAAGAGTCCTAGCGACGCCGACCATTATTCACCATCCGCCGCCACCAAGTCGGACAAGAAACGCGACAAGGAACATAAAAAGGGCAAACGTGGTAAAGACGGTAAAATCAAAAAGAAGAAAGACAAAAAGGACAAGTCCAAGAGTAAGGAGAAGAAAGAGAAGGATCGCAGCAAGAAGAAGAAAGAGAAGCGCAAGGATAAGCATTTGGTAAGACACTCCCGAATATTCCTCTCTGTAGACTGTCAACTCTAATTGAGTTTTCAATATTTGCAGCGTACCTTATCCGACCACATGCCCGAGCATAGCTCGGATCACGAAGGATCAATTGCAGGATTGCCGCCAATACGCGTCGCGTCCAAACTGGTGATACAAACGGGCAGCGATAGTGTTGGCTCGCCATTGGCCGGGCCGGCAACACAACATTTGGTCGATCATCCGTCGCCCGGTGGTGTACCGAAATTGACACTGAAATTCGGCTCGCCACGATCGGTAGCGAGTGGCGGAACTAGTGGAATGGACGAAATTGCGGCTGAATTTAAGAGAGGGTAAGAGGCGTCGTCGTGACTCGTCTCGTTTGATTTTGTGATCTATTTTTCTTGTTGTTGTAGATCGTCGTCGAAATCTACGGCCGGTGGAGGCGACGAGCTGGCCGAATTGTCGGCATTCAATGCATCGATTGGTGACGAACAGCGCGATTCATCGCCCGAACTGGCTCGTATTTCGCCGCTCGTTACACGACCGCCTAAACAGAAGCCCAGTAAGTACTGTGGATATTTTATGAGATTTTTTCTAAGAGACTTTTCAGGAGTTGCTGCAGTAAAGAAGGGGGGCCGGCCGGTACAGCAATGTAAGAAGCTATCATCACCATCAATGTGGCACGATAGCCGGACGTCGGGCTTTGGCCGCCTGATTAGGTGACCTCCAATTGTCGCGATTACGTGACCTAATCCTCCAGTTTCGGAGGCCCAGCAGCTGATGGGCGTCTTCACCTACAGAGTTCTCCCAGCGAGCTCTCGGTCGTTCACGCAACCTCAAGTTATCATTATGCCGCAATTCAGGGCAAGTACGGCCGCTAGGGATCTTGTGTCCTATGCGGTTTTAGGTGGGCGAGGTTTGACACCAGAGAGGCTAACTAATCGTCTAGCGAGTCGGAGCAGTCTGTCTGTCTGATGAGACTGACTCGTAGAGAAATGGTGCGTGTTCAGAAGACGTTGGAGCGACTTCTTGAGACTTCTGGGAGCCATCAACATTTCTTTAGCTCCTTCCCTCAGTAGTTTTTCGCTGCATCTTGCAATGATTTCCGAGTCATCTCGTCAAGTTGGCCTTTGTATTGTCAAAAGTCGGAACGCGCCTCAGGTGGCTCGAATATTAGAAACACGTGAGGCGTATTCCGACTTTTGACAATGCAAAGGCCAACTTGACGAGATGCACGCGGAAGCAAGCTGAAGCTCGCAAATTCAAACAACAGAAAGAGAGGGAGAGACTCAGTGTGACCTGTATCGAATCATCGAGGCTCTTGCCTAGTCGGTGAACGGTTGATGTATGCATTGCCAACACATCTGTCCCAGGCTTCACCTGGAGAATATGATGACGTTAGCACATTGTGGAGCTGTACCACCTGAGGAAATTAAGCTCCCGAGGTCCAGGAGAGTCACATTAACTCAACTTCCACGCTAAATTCTGTTTGCGCCCAAATTTTACACATTTCTCGTATATGTCCTAGCATCCAAAACATCTGCGCAAAATGCCCCGGCGCGCCCAGCTGCGCTCACTGATCGTACTCCTTTATCAATGTCGCTGAACCCTATCTCAGCAGCCACGTTTCTGTCGAATAGTGCAAAAGTCTACCGTCCGAGGAGAACCGTCGCTGTTGGTTTTACCTCTCGGTCCAACGAACTGTTCGGTGACTCTTCGGCGTTTTATTGATTTCGTCGTCCAGAGCATCTACACTTTTTCCGAATCTCAACTCCGGGGCCGCAACTCCAACTGATTGACTGAAGTATCAATCTACAGCCACTGCGAGTCCCAACACATTGATGTGGATTGGGACCATGGTCTGTGGGCAAACCCATCCTTGAGGTACTCTATTCGCTAAGGACTTCTCAGTAGCGATCAACCGCGGTCAAAACCCCACCTTGAAATCGGATCTCCCGGACTCCCCCCATGTGCTTAACTATTTACTTCCTATTTTCAGGAGACAGTAAAACCGGCGACCTCGACCAATCCATCGACGTTCAATCGACAACGGCAGCAGCTGGAACCCAATCGGCCGTAAGTAGTGGAACATCGACAGTAGGCGTGGTGGCAAGTCGTGGACCGGGACGACCGCCGAAAAATCAACAAAGCCTGTTAATTGCAAGTGAACAGCAACAACATGGTTCAAATGACGCGTCAATGCACCATCACGTGTCGTCATCTTCGTCTTTTGACGAATCGTTGAATGCACACCACCATGCCGCGGGTACATCACTGGCCGCGCCGAATGGTGTCATGGCGGGTGCAGTAAGCAGCAGTGCCGCCGTTGGCGGTAATTTATCTACAAGTGGCACAATTGGCGGAGCTGGCTCCTCGAACAATAATATCAGTTTACGATCGAAAAATACAACAGCAAGCGGCGCTAGCGGTGGCGTTGTGAGTAATTCGCCAGCTGCTAGTTCGGTCACGAGTACGAGCCATCAGCATCAGCCGTCGGGAGGAGGTGCCGGCCACGGCGGCGGCAGTAGCAGCAGTAGCAGTAAAAAGAATGCCGTAGCAGATTCAATTGTATGCGAGCAGGTTGTTAATTATTTGATAGACGTTTTTTTTTCTGCACTGTTGAGTGTTTGTGGGCGTGTAAGAATTACAGTTACCTATTTTCCTAGCACCTTTCATAACGCCTCGACGTTCGTCCCGCCAATGCAAGCGATATGAATTCAAACATTTTCATTTCCAAGCTAACAACCAATTAACCAATTTTTCAGCATACTCATCTTGATCTCCTCCTTACGTTCTTTCCCCCCGCTTCCATAAATCAACGTTTGAATGTGTGTGTGTGTGTGTTGAGTCTTTAGTATGAACCATTTTGTTTGTGCACATTTTACTTTTCAAATCTTCTAAAAAATGTTGCAAAACGACTAAAATTATTTTTTTGTGTTTCCAATTTCCACGACCCGGTTCCTTACATCGTCCCCCTGTATATAGGACGCCGATGGCAATCAAGTTTGGATATGTCCGGCATGCGGACGTGTTGATGACGGTACGCCCATGATTGGATGTGACGGCTGTGATGCTTGGTATCATTGGTATGTATCGGGCAACTATACCCAATCTCCGGCTCTCACTCTCTTTTCTTTCACTTTCCTAGGGTATGTGTTGGCATTCAAGTGCCACCGGATGAGCGTGAAGACTGGTATTGTCGTGTATGTCTGGCGAAAAAGCAAGAGGCTAACGGATCGGATAAGAAGAAAAAACGCAAAAAGAAGAACAAGACTAATAACTAGATGCAAATCTGGAAACCTAGACAACAACAAATGAGATATAAACTCGAATTCGCAACTATAATTTGTCTTTTATACAAATATTGCATATTATTTGTATATTCGCCGCATTGTCGGTGCCCATGCTCGGGGCAATCGTGATAGTCAATCGTCACGATGACATTTTGTATTCTACGAAGCATTGTGAAATTGTAACGTTACACTAACGTTTTCTTTAGTTTTTTTTTGTGTATAATTTAATCTAATTTTATTGTTGGAATAGTATTTGATAAATTTTTTGTTCACGCTGCAATCTATACACTCTATATGCCTAGTTAACTTATGTGAAGTTAGCCCGCACACATTACGCTCGTAACCGTTTGTTCGCCGGCGGCTACGTTTGTTCGTGAACGTTCCGCAATAATTTTCGTTTGTTCGTCCTTAATTATTTAATAACAGCAACTTTAATATTTTGAGTGTGAGCTTAGCCCGCCATCTATAAATATGGTTGGATTGGTATAAATTTGGTATCAATCGAAAGCCAGACGTTTGTTCGTTGTTTTGTGCATTTGTTCGTGCTGGAAACGCGAGGATTCTGCAGTAATTAAAGAAAAACAGAAGACGAGACACAAACCATTGCGTAAAATAAAGCGAATTTTCGTTACACTACTCTCCACCAGAAGGCACTCACTGTTTCATATATGTATGGTTTGTGTCTCGTCTTCTGTTTTTCCTTAATTACAACCTGAATCCTTGCGTTTCCAGGACGAACAAACGCCCAAAACAACGAACAAACGTCTGACTTTCGATGTGATACCAAATTTATATTTATCCGACCATATTTAACAATGGTGATGGCTTAGTTCACACACCGAATTTTAAAGTTGCGCTATTATTAAACAATTAGGGAGACAAACAAACGGAAATAATTGACGAACATTCACGAACAAACGTAACCGCCGGCGAACAAACGGTTACGAGCGTAATTTGAGCATGTGTGCAGGCTAACATCACGATAAGTGCCTAGTTATTAGTTATATATTAAATATATTTTTTTTTTACGTTTAAAATAACATGAAAATTTAAATCACATACAATAGCTGCACCGCAGTTGTATCTAACTCCGCCGCCTGTTATGGTATTCCCGGCACGGCGAATCAGTCAGCACTTAAAGTGCAAGAGAAATGAAAAATAATTTTTATTTATATAAATACGAAAATAGATTTATTTTTATTGTATGTTTAGATGAATGAAGAATTTTTTTTTTGTACATACATAGATACGTTTTTTAAAATAAATAAATTACATTTAGTGAATTAGATTTTTCTTAAATACGTGTAAATAAATATGTTGTTTGTACATACTGTACGGAAAATATTTTATTGTTTTAATGAAATCCTTGCAGTCCATGCGATATCTTACGCAGATTATATCGGGCATAATATCCAATTGATGCAGGATAATGCACGACCTCATGTTGCTGTGGTCTTACGGCAACTGCCTCTACGGGGCGGACCACACCCGTTTTGTTATTTCAAAACGGCCAAAAGCTGCCAATATGCCTTCCTGGCAAGAGCCCCGGCAGGAGCCCTGAAGGTTCGATGCAGGAAGGTTGTGTTTGTCTGTGTATATGTGTGGGTACGATTTATGTGTTTTTCGTCATATTGGGAGCATTACATCTCGGCGCGGCTGCTCTCAATCTTATTAATTCGCGCCGGTGTTGAAACAAATCCAGGTCCAAGGGTATGGATTTGTAGTGTCTGCAACCAACGAATCGGTTCGAATGCCAGATCAGTGCAGTGTAATTGCTGTTTGGAATGGGTTCACTTTAGGTGTTCGGGATTACGAAGACAAGGGCAACACTCCTTAGCCTATGTTGCGGCAGGTTGTATTAATTCTCTCAGAGCGCCAACCACCAATTTCGCCTGAGGAGATTAGGCTCCCGAGAGCCACTAGAGTAACACTAGCTTAACTTCGATCGGGCTTTTGTTCACGCCTTAATTCGTACCTTTCTCGCATAAACCCGAACATCCAAATCATCTGTCCAAACTGTGATGGTACTCCTCATGATGTGGGTCATTTGTTTCAATGCCCCGCTGCGCCCACTGATCTTACCCCTATATCGCTGTGGGAAAACCCTATCGCAGCAGCTATGTTTTTGTCCTTAGACCTCACGGACACAAACATTGACGAACCATAAATCGTACCCACATAGATGCACAGAGGTTTCACACCTTTCTGCACCGCTACAAGAAGAAGAAGAAGGAGAGCCTCCAGGATGGAGGAAGGCTGGCTTATCCTGGTTGCGAAGTTTTTGGAGGAAGGTATGCGTGATGGCATGCATGCTGATCCCCTGGACTCTTAGCGCCATTTTATTAGATTTGATGGATATATTGTGGGAAAATATTGCTATCTGGAAACCCTTGCAGAGTCCTTGAGTATACATTTTCGTATAGAGGTTGATAGGGAAATCGAATGGAGTATAGTGATTTTTCCGTCGTTTTGCAAAGAATTAAAATTGCTTCTTGCCACGGCTGTAACTTCTAAACATCTGGCATCCATAGAGACTTCCAATTTTTTACCTAATATGGGCACTGGGCAGTGCGGTGCTCTATACAAGTCTGCCAAATTTCAAATATTTTTACAAGTTTCGATTCTCAACTAGAAAAAACAAAAATGCGATTTGGACAGGACTGATAGGTATAGGACCTTGAAATTTGGAGGAAATGTGAGCGCCAACTTTACACCTTCAATCGCAGTTGTAATCGTTGTAACTTCTTAGCCATGACAGCTAGAGCCTAAAAATCACCAATCAAAATTGGCACATATTGGGT
Organism: Microchrysa polita; assembly: GCA_949715475.1. NCBI lineage: Eukaryota > Metazoa > Arthropoda > Insecta > Diptera > Stratiomyidae > Microchrysa > Microchrysa polita. The sequence goes on along the minus strand of OX454422.1, from coordinate 9,342,456 downwards.
CAGCTTTGGGAGGCTGTATCTTTTGAACGGTGATACCTAGGACTCTGGTTCTTTCAGCGAAACGTAGCTCTCAATGCGCTCTACATCGACTTTGTCAAAACCCATTTTCGGAAATTTTCATTTGAAATCACAAAATTGCAATTATCTCGCTAAATATTGAGCGTAGATGGGTCAAAGTTGGCACTTGGTGGGTCAACTTTGGGAGGCTGTATCTCTTGAACGGTGATAGCTAGGACTCTGGTTCTTTCAGCAAAACGTAGCTCTCAATACGCTCTACATCGAGTTTTTCAAAACCCGAAAATTTTCATTTGAAATCACAAAATTGCAATTATCTCGCTAAATATTGAGCGTAGATGGGTCAAAGTTGGCACATATTGGGTCAGCTTTGGGAGGCTGTATCTCTTGAACGGCGATAGCTAGGACTCTGGTTCTTTCAGCAAACCGTAGCTCCCAATACGCTCTACATCGACTTTTTCAAAACCCGATTTCGAAATTTTTCATTTGAAATCACAAAATTGCAATTATCTCGCTAAATATTGAGCGTAGATGGGTCAAAAATGGCACTTGGTGGGTCAACTTTGGGAGGCTGTATCTCTTGAACGGTGATAGCTAGGACCCTGGTTCTTTCAGCAAACCGTAGCTCCCAATACGCTCTACATCGACTTTTGCAAAACCCGATTTCGAAAATTTTCATTTGAAATCACAAAATTGCAATTATCTCGCTAAATATTGAGCGTAGATGGGTCAAAGTTGGCACTTGGTGGGTCAACTTTGGGAGGCTGTATCTCTGGAACGGTGATAGCTAGGACTCTGGTTCTTTCAGCAAACCGTAGCTCCCAATACGCTCTACATCGACTTTTTCAAAACCCGATTTCGAAATTTTTCATTTGAAATCACAAAATTGCAATTATCTCGCTAAATATTGAGCGTAGATGGGTCAAAAATGGCACTTGGTGGGTCAACTTTGGGAGGCTGTATCTCTTGAACGGTGATAGCTAGGACTCTGGTTCTTTCAGCAAACCGTAGCTCCCAATACGCTCTACATCGACTTTTGCAAAACCCGATTTCGAAAATTTTCATTTGAAATCACAAAATTGCAATTACCTCGCTAAATATTGAGCGTAGATGGGTCAAAGTTGGCACTTGGTGGGTCAACTTTGGGAGGCTGTATCTCTGGAACGGTGATAGCTAGGACTCTGGTTCTTTCAGCAAACCGTAGCTCCCAATACGCTCTACATCGACTTTTCCAAAACCCGATTTCGAAAATTTTCATTTGAAATCACAAAATTGCAATTATCTCGCTAAATATTGAGCGTAGATGGGTCAAAGTTGGCACTTGGTGGGTCAACTTTGGGAGGCTGTATCTCTGGAACGGTGATAGCTAGGACTCTGGTTCTTTCAGCAAACCGTAGCTCCCAATACGCTCTACATCGACTTTTGCAAAACCCGATTTCGAAAATTTTCATTTGAAATCACAAAATTGCAATTACCTCGCTAAATATTGAGCGTAGATGGGTCAAAGTTGGCACTTGGTGGGTCAACTTTGGAAGGCTGGATCTCTTGAACGGTGATAGCTAGGACTCTGGTTCTTTCAGCAAACCGTAGCTCCCAATATGCTCTACATCGACTTTTTCAAAACCCGATTTCGAAAATTTTCATTTGAAATCACAAAATTGCAATTATCTCGCTAAATATTGAGCGTAGATGGGTCAAAAATGGCACTTGGTGGGTCAACTTTGGGAGGCTGTATCTCTGGAACGGTGATAGCTAGGACTCTGGTTCTTTCAGCAAACCGTAGCTCCCAATACGCTCTACATCGACTTTTGCAAAACTCGATTTCGAAAATTTTCATTTGAAATCACAAAATTGCAATTATCTCGCTAAATATTGAGCGTAGATGGGTCAAAGTTGGCACTTGGTGGGTCAACTTTGGGAGGCTGTATCTCTGGAACGGTGATAGCTAGGACTCTGGTTCTTTCACCAAATATGGGCAGTACAGTGCTCAGCAAGTCTGCCAAATTTAAAATTTATTGGACAAATTTTTTGGACAATTTTTTCGATTAGAAATGACCAAAGTGTGATTTGTAGCTGTTACTATCCATCTCAGATAGGTAGGACTTAAAAAAATGGAGGTAATATGAGCGCCAAGTAGCTCTACAAGTCTGTTAAATTTCAGAAATATCGATCAAAGAGTTCCCGAGTTATCGAAAATGAATATTTGCCAAATGAAAGTGCGATCATCTTGCTAAATATCGATCGTACACTTTTAAAACAGGCAAGATTGACCACAGGTCGCAACGAGGAGCTTATTATGTAGTGCTTCAAGTCTCTGTGTGTGCCATTTGCTGTATATTTACGAATGCTGTACGACAGCTCAAAATGCTCCGTCCGTCTGGTCAGCAGACATTTTTTAGCTCAAAATTCCATTGGACAGGTGATTAGGCCGTATTTGTCCCCAACTTTGAGTATGTATTGGTAGCTTACAGCTCGAGTTTCTTTTTTTTAGATGGTCTGCATCTATACTAAGCCTAACATTAACATACTGCCACTATACAACCATATTTCCAGGGACCTAGTAGCGGTGAAGATAAATGGGAGTAGTAATCGGGAGCTCATCCTAGCTGCCGCATACTTCCCATACGATTCACAGACGCCTCCACCACCTCAAGAGCTGGAGGAACTGTTAACTAGCAGCGGAACACATACACCGCAGCTATCATCATCGGAGCGGACGCAAACGCTCACCACACAGAGTGGGGAAGTTCCGATACGAACAAAAGGGGTGAGTATCTTTATGATTTCATAATCAAAGAAAACCTTGAAATTCGAAATAAGGGTACTGAGCCCACTTTTGTAACAACACGTCGAAGAGAGGTCATTGACATTTCTTTAGCCACTTTCAACGTATCCCCTAACGTCCGCCATTGGCGGGTTTTACCGGAACCATTGCTATCGGACCACAGATACATAAGTATGGAAATCGACAAAGTTGATAAGCCAACTGAACTGTATCGAAATCCGAGAAAAAACAAACTGGGACCTCTACAGAGAGCGTCTGACCATCAATCTGAATGAAATTCCCAGACACATTAGTACTACACTTTGTATGGAGGCTGCAGCGGATCAACTGCAAGCCGCAATAAATACCTCCTTCGAAGAGAGTTGCAGGTTAACGAGACGACATACCAATGCGAAATGCAAATGGTGGAACTCGAACCTGAACATTCTGCGTAAGAAGACACGTAAGCTTTTCAACGTAGCCAAAAGAACTGGGGATTGGGACACATACCGCTGCACCCTAACCCAGTCTAGCAAAGAAATTAGGAAAGCCAAGAGGGAATCCTGGAGGAAGTTCTGCGAAGAAATAGAAAACTTGCATGAAGGAGCGAGACTCCAGAAGATTCTAGCCAAGGATCCAACAAACCCCATCGGAACACTTAAAAAGTCCGATGGAAACCAAACAAAAACAGGTAAGGAGACCCTGGAAGTCCTTCTAGGGTCTCACTTTCCTGGATCAACGATAACATCGGAGCGCACAGACCAGTTGGATGACAACTCCCTTTTTCTCAGGGCTAACAAAGACGACTGGCGGATTGCGAACCAAATAGTAACTTATAATAGGGTGGAATGGGCGATCAACTCTTTCGAACCCTACAAATCACCAGAACCAGACGGTGTCTACCCAGCCCTGCTTCAGCAGGGTCTTACGACCCTGGCTCCGCTTTTACTAAGACTATTCAGAGCCAGCATAGCCTTAGGATACATCCCAATCACTTGGAAGCAAGTAAACGTAGCATTTCTGGCAAAGCCAGGGCGTGACCAAACCCTAGCGAAATCGTATAGACCAATAAGTCTAACCTCCTTCCTACTTAAGTCATTGGAAAAGCTCGTCGATAAACACATCAGGGATAGGTGCCTGTCGCTTTTCCCGTTGCACCCAAACCAACATGCTTATCAGACAGGGAAATCATGTGAATCAGTACTACACCATTTAGTTGGGAAGATTGAGACCACACTAGAAATCAAAGAAATAGGGCTTGCGGCTTTCCTAGATATAGAGGGGGCCTTCGACAACACTTCCTTTGAATCTCTTGTACACGGCGCCTCGAGTCATGGAGTTCAAAACACCCTATATCGGTGGATAAAATCAATGCTTCAAGGACGACAAGTACATGCAAAATTATTCGGTTAAACGATGTATACAGCTGTCCTCAAAGGTTGCCCACAGGGGGGTATACTTTCACCCTTCCTGTGGAACTTTGTTGTGGACAGCCTACTGGTCCAGCTAAATAATACTGGCTTCTATACCCTAGGATATGCCGATGACATCAGCATCCTTATAAGGGGAAAATTTCCAGTTATTTCTGAACTCATGCAACAAGCTCTAACCCAAGTGGAGGATTGGTGTAGGAGGGTAGGCCTATCGGTCAATCCCGCCAAAACAACACTTATAACCTTCAGTCGCAAATACAACTTGGAAGGGCTCAACGCTCCAACATTATTCAACCAACAACTGCAGTTTATCAGGGAGGTTAAATATCTGGGAGTCACCCTTGATAACAAACTCACATGGAACAAGCAGCTGCAAAACACAATTGCAAAAGGCAAACAGACCCTATATGCAACTAAAAGAGCAATAGGAAAAACGTGGGTGTTAAAACCACGAATGATACACTGGATATACGAAGCTGTGGTCAAACCCCGTCTGACCTATGGCTCCATAGTCTGGTGGACTAAAATCAAGCAAAAAACAGCAGCAGCGAAGTTGGGATCAGTACAGAGACTGGCCTGCGCAAGCATAACCGGCGCCATGCGCAGTGCACCAACTTTAACTCTAGAGAAACTACTAGACCTGCCACCACTGGACCTCAAAATCACAGAAGAGGCTAGACTCGCAGCGTACAGACTCCAATCATCGAACATGTGGACACCACAAAGGGTAGGACACTGTACGATCACAGAAATCATTGCAAACCCAATCCTAGATATGGGCAGCGACTATACCCCGGCCATGTACACCTTCGACTTCAACATCCAAACCTCAACGGTTAGGGAAGACTGGAGTTAATTGGAACGACAACCATCTATCAAATCGCTTTTCCCTTGGAGGAGGATATCGCCACTATAAATATGGCCCAGCTGAATCGATTTATCGAAGTCAGTCGGTTGGATGAGTTCATCTAACTCATAGTAGGGGCAATGGCACAATAGACCACCGGTCGCAGTGCCTCGGGCAACCCTGTTGCCTGTGCCCTCCCTAAATCTAATCTAATCTAATCTATCAAATCACATCGTGTGGTACACTGATGGGTCGAAGACAGACGAAGGAACAGGGGCAGGAGTTTATACTAAAACCAACAACTATTGTATCTCCAAACCCCTAGGTCAATTTACAACTGTGTTCCAGGCAGAACTTATAGCCATAAACCTTGCAGCGGGGGAGAGTACTCGAAAGGGATATACCAATAAGACCATATTTATTCTCTCCGATAGTCAAGCTGCTATAAAAGCCATTGCAAATCCCAAAACAACCTCAAAATTGGTTTGGGAATGTCAACAAAATCTCAAAAACCTAGCTACCCGGAACAAAGTAACTCTAAAATGGGTAAAGGGACATAAGGGGATCGAAGGAAATGAGAAAGCGGACGCCCTTGCAAGAGAGGGTTCCGAACTACCCTTAACTGGTCCTGAACCTGCAATCGGAATCAGTAAATCTACTGCCAGAACCGTTGCTAGACGATGGACCGAGGATAAATTCCAAAATCGATGGAGACTAGCTGAAGGGCTCAGGCACAGCAAGCGTATGCTGGAATCTAACTGGCAAACCAACTGCACCGAAGCCTCCAGTCTAAGTAAAACGAACCTCAGGGCAGTGACAGGCCTTATAACCGGTCATTGTACCCTACGAAAACATCTGCATACAATTGGGATCTACACACAAGACCCATTATGCCGCCTCTGCAACGAAGACGAGGAATCAGCCTCGCACGTTATCTTCGAATGCCCCGCTCTTATGAGCTGGAGACAAAATTTCTTTGGGGCTCAAACTACCACAATGGGTGCACCCAAAGTAAACCTGGTTAGCTTTCTTCTAAGCCTTATACGAAGGACAGAGCTCTTAACCTGAAACGTTCTCGCTTAGATGGGATATACAATAAGCCAGCAGGCTGCAGTATTGGGCGCAACCAGCCCAACCTATCTCAGCGCCATATCCATCCATCCATCCAAGTCTGAAGCTCATCCCAACATCCTTATAAAAGTCGTACGGGCATTAATACTCTCTAAAATCGACTATGGTCTACCTATATACGGCTTCGCAGCAAAAAACCAAATACAAAAAATTAAAACAATTTACCACGCTGCTTTACGACAAGCCATAGGCGCTTTCCGTAGCACACCAATTATCTGCATCCTAACTGAAACCGGCCTCCCACCTTTAGAGGATAGAAGGAACTTTCTTCTCGGACGTTGGATAACTAAAACCACACAACCACAGGACTCCTTACTCGGCGCAGACATAAGATCCATGGTCAAACGGAAAACAAGGCCAAAAGGCAAATCCTGCCTAATTCGAATATTGGACTTCGCCAAGGAAATATACTTTCAAATAACCCCAATTAAAGGCAAAAAACTTTCTCACCCACCTTGGCAGCTTCAAGAATCTTCGATCATCACTAGCCTAGCGTCATATCCGAAAGAGTCGACAAATCCCATAATATACAGGCAACTATTCCAGAGTATATCAGACCCTCTAACGAATAAGCGCTGGTCCTTCTTATACACTGATGGCTCGAAAACTCAACACAATGTCGCATTTGCAGTTACGACCACACACAATATTATACAAATATCATCTCTACCACCCTACAATTCAATATTCACTGCCGAGCTACAGGGATTGTACAACGCAACTCTCTACGCCAGCAGCACCCGCGGTAAATTCGTCGTATGTTCCGACAGCAAAGCATGCATCGAAGCAATCAATAACATCAACAATGACGACCTCACAATATCTATCATCCGCAACGAGCTGATTAGCAAACCAAATAAATTAAAAATTATGTGGATCCCCGGACACGTAGGTATTCTAGGCAACTCCTTCGCCGACTCAGCGGCTAAATACGCTACCACGGCGCCAACGCTAATGCAATCACCTTTCAATAAAAATGATTTGCACAGGGTTGTTGAAAACCACCTTTCATCTAAAGCATCTACAAAGTGGCAAGCATACGAACACCATTACAAAAATCTTAACCCAACAAGAGCATCAATACTCTATCCCTCCTCAGCCCGTCGGATACAAACAATAGTCTTCAGCCGTTTACGCTTTGGACACACACACACTCAACACATAAATATCTAATGGAAAAAAACCTAAGCCCATTTGCCGACTGTGTAACTCAAATCAGATACTAACTGTTCGTCACATCCTTAACGACTGCCCCGCCGGAAACAGATTTACAAACCAACACAACTTACCTCGCGAATGTACAAAACTATTGGCAGTAACCAACGTAACTAACATAACTCTCATCTACAAATTGATCACCTCATTGAAAATACAAATCTAACACATTTTAAACTTCCTTAAGTCCTTTTTTTTAGTTTAAGCCGAAGGCCAGGGTAGCTAGTGCTTAAGATACTTCTAAGATCTTCAAAATTGTATTATGCTTGCTCTTAATAAATAATAATAATAATAATAAAATGTATTGGAACCATCAGTGTAGATGGAAAAGGACCTAATGGACTGGGTCGTTTCGTTTCTCCAGCTTTCCCTAGGCGGGATTAAGGTAGAATAGTTCCTACCAGAAAAGTATTTGGGAACAGTGTAGTCAGTCGCCAGTGGTAGGCTGAAATTACAAAGTATCGTTGAGTGACCATAGTCCAGCGCTCGACACAGACCAGTTTCACGAAGGCGTAAGGCCGTGTAAGCTGCTAGCCGTAGATGTCCAATGGCAGCTATCCCAAAACCATATCTAGTCCGAATCAAGATGTTGTTCGAAGAGCTCCTGTAATCAGACGAGAAGCCAACCTTTGCACTTTAACAAGTGAATTATGATATGCGGTTGTGCTAAGTGCCGTCCACCACACACTAACGCCATAAAGCAAAATAGGCCGCACAATAACTGTATACATCCAATATACAACTTTTGGTTGAAGGCTCAAAGCTTTCCCGATAGCTTTCCTGCATCAAAATGCAAAGTACTGATTTTAATTTATTTTTAAATGATTCGTTTGATAGTGGAATTTTTCATGTTTCTCTGAAAAAGAAAAATGCAAAAAGTGTGAACAGTTAATTGAAACCTATTCACACGACGGAAACTTGCTACGGATAAAAATTTGATAGCCAAAGCGGAATTGCTAATATCGATATAGTGGAACCCCTTACGAAACCGATTCCCTGTTGCTTCTAAACCAATTTAAAGCGGGAATAAAAGTGGCAATATATGCTCGTTTTTACTAACTAGGGCTGCCAATTCATCGATCAATTCAATCCGGAGACTCGCCTAGTCATCATCAATGTGTCACGATAGCCCAACGTCGAATTGTTGACGTCCAATTGTCGTGGTTACGTGACCTCCAGTTTCGGAAGCCTAGCAACTGGGCTCTCAACGAGTTCTCGGTCGTCCGCGCAACCTCGCTCCGTCAATTCATTGTGCGTTCATCACTTTCTTTGACATGCGACTATCGTCCGTTCGTTGTGCATGCCCCGCCCATTGCAATCGTTGAAGCTTGACGATATTCGATACTTCCAGCTCGTCATACAATTGATACAACTCCTGGTTGTACCGGATGCGCAATTGATTTCGCTTGCGAACGGCCCCGAAAATTCACTGAAGGAACTTTCGTCTGATGTGATAGATGCACACAATAAAAACACAATTTTTCGATTTGTAACCATGGAATATGTTTTATTTGTTTAGGACCGTTTGCATTTTTACATATTTGGTGTAAGACTGTTGTAACAATAAATCATTTTTCTAACAATAATCGTCTCCTATCCATTTGACGGATATACATTACACACACACACATATGGACAATTTTATTGTTTTCGCTTCTTCTTTTTTTTTGTTTTCATGTGTCTGCTTACATGTCCCATAGAAAATATATATATATTCATCATTATATTTGTATTTTGAATATATACGTATATATGTACTTATAATATTTAAAATAGGCTTTTTTTTCAAGTTTTGTAACATTTGAAATTTTCTGCAAAAATACTATGTATTTCTCTACAAGTTTATTTTGTGTTTTTTTTTTCGTTAATTTTGCGCCTTTGACATTGCATCTATCTGTACATTGTACAATAATATTATTATGTGACAACAGTATTGTCCAAGTCGTTGTCGTCGGAACATCAATCACACAACAACACATTGAGACGCGACGACGCGACGCTGACGGCTTATTCGGACTTTTCTCGCACTTTTGATTTCATCAAAAATGTGTTTAAAAATTACAATATTAAATTTAATAGTGATTAATATGTGCGTTTAGCTAAGAAGGGTCTTTTACGTTCTAACACAAGAAAAAGAAATTGATTGAAAGAAATAAAATGATTTTTGTTTTTGTGGCGTGCATTTTGTTTTTACGTCATAATTTTGTTCTAATCTAATTGGACTGTTGCAATAGCTTTGATTGCATTTTCGAACATGAAACACATGTTTGTACAGTAACGTCTGGATTAATTGATTTTGATTGGTCGATAAACCAATGGAAATGAATGAATGGCATTTGCAGAACTTGGCAGAAACTGTTTCCCTTCAATTTATGGTTTCGTTTTACCGAAATTTTCTAGAAATAAATTGAAAATGTTTTTTGTTTTTCGCGTCGGCCTAAACCGAGTTGACGAGGCCAAAACTAATGAAGAAAAACCAACTACTGTGTCAGTGTTCCGAGTTGTCCATTTAACTTTATTTGCAACGTCATATATTTATTCTAAAAAATAAAACAAAAATGTCTACGCAATCATAACGAGATATCCAAATATTTTCGTCCTAATTTTTTGTTTGTCTAATTCTGCACTTATCCTTTTTGTTCGGTTCTTGTCAATAAATATATGTCTATACGTATAAACAACACATGAACTTGATTTAAGTCTAAACCGGGCACTGATTTCTGTAAAGCGATTTCCGTTTCTTTCTACTCAGTCCGCACAAAATAAAATTCAAAACTTTAAAAATTTCCCGGATACGAACAAACCAACAATTTACAGCAATAACACCGGATTACCCAACAAGTTTTCTTTTTCTTTTACAAATAATTACGAATTTATGGTTTCTAAGATTTTTTGATAGTTTTTTTTTCGATCAAGGGATTTATAATTGTGCTAGGCTTTCGCCGCTTATTTGACAATTTTCGCTCGGTCCGCGGCGTCTTATGTTAAATTCTTGTCGCCACCAACACGTTTTCGACGCTTGTTAAGCAGTGCATTGTTCGAGTTGTCCAGCGTTTTAATGTGCATCTGTTGGGGAGATAATTTTAACAGTATTTGTTAGCGAAAAATATCCGATAAAAATCCGTGAAGCTTACCTGATCATAATCGACACGCATTGTGGCCAACGATCGTGTCATCTCCTCTTGAACTTCGGGCCAATTGTCCTCACCTTCGCGCAACACACGTCCCGTGTGTAGAGGCGTTTGTGGCACCATTGTGTATTGCTTCACATGTGACAAACAACAATTTGAAATTTATTTATAAATTCACAATAGACATTAGACATCGGCTTACCGCTATCCATTTATTTCGCATCACCTCCTCGATCGTGAGACGTTTGGCCGGATCGACATTGAGCATGCCCTTGATTAAGTCTTTAGCTGCTTGACTGACATTTTTCCATTCGGGCAACGGAAAATCATATTGGCCCGTGCGTATACGTTTTTTCATGCCCGGCGATATGGCCAGACCGTGATTACTGTAGAACGGCGGAAAACCGCATAATAAAATGTACATTATAACACCTAATGACCATATATCACAAATTTTGTCATATTTTTCCGTGCCCAGAACTTCGGGAGCTGAAAATGAAATGTTTCGAAACAGAGAGAGAGAGTGGGGGGAAAGGGTGTGCACAGGCGGGATACGGAGAGGAGAAGTGGACAAAAGGAACGCGAAAAAGAGAAAACGAGAGAGAGAAAGAGAGTTCATACATAAATAAAATTATAAATATGAGAAAAAACGTATTAAACTAACAAATCGTGTAACGTGCAACTGAATTAGAGAGGACCGAACGATATTGCCGTGTCCTCTCAATTCGTATGTGGTCAAACCAACTCAATCAGTGCATGTGGGAAACATGATGATGCGAATCCATAAATATCAAAATCTAATCTTTTACTACTACCATACAAAAGATAAAACAAAAAATCTGTCCACTTACCAACATAGTACGGTGTATAGCAGGGCGTCTGAAGTGTATCTTTGGCAAATGTCTCTTTAGCAAAACCAAAATCGGTCAATTTGAGCGTTGCATTCGCATCCGGAGTGGTGTACAACAAATTTTCCGGCTTTAAATCACGATGTGCAATATTCATACTGTGCAAATAGAGAACGGCCACACAAATTTCATGCATAATCTGGGCCGCTTCACGTTCCGTGAATGCACCGTCATCCTGACGATCTTGAATCCGCTGGAATAGCTCGCCACCCTCCATACACTCCATTACGACCAACAAACATTTGTTGCCACTGTACGTATTCTCATAGACATCAACTATATTGACAATATGTTTACAGCCGCTGGCACGCCAATGCAAATCCACTTCACGTCTTGCTTTCAGACTGTCCAATAATACCTGACAGAAGAGAAGATTTGTGTTGAAGAGTGTTAAAACATGGGGGAGCCATCTCAGCTCAATTCGCCGTAACTTACTTTTAGGGCATATTTTTTGCCATCACGTCGACTTGTACACTGTACAACTTTACCGTTGATGCCGAGACCTAATACTGTACTGGAAATTTCATAGTCATTTGTAATGGGCGTTTGTTTGGGAATGCGTATCTGATGGCTGGCAGCGGGATTGTGAAAATGTGGCGGATATCCGCCGCCACCGAATGCTCCAGCCATTATTTTGCACGGAGACTCACGTCAACCTGAAAATAAAAATTTATAAAAGCAATTAAGCGAATGGCAAAGAAAGATAAATGTAAAAATGTCATCTAGATCCGATGCAATGGTCATCATAACGCAAATGTTCTGAAAAGTGTGTTTTATCGCTACGAAGGGATCTGCTCTTCCAATGCATTCGGCGACGGTGAAGTCGATCCCATCACCGCTGATTTTTTTTTTTTTTTATATATAATACCAAAGTTATAGGGGACAACCCTTTAGTGCAATAGCACAACTTTGGCAAGGAAGGAATTTAAGGTAGGGGAATATGGGAGTTTTGGGTGATACGCAGGTGTTCGTTGATATTTCGTTTGAATTTCGAGGGTTCATAAGTATTAGGAAAAACAGTTGCAGGCAAAGAGTTCCACATACGTATTGTTCGTGTTAAAAACGACTCATAAAATTTTACAGTGCGGCAGGTTGAGACCACAAGAGTATGAGGATGCGCGCGACTAGTTTGCCGAGTATGGCGAATAGGTTGAGCAAGTTCAGGTATCAGACTATGAATCTCGTTAGAGCAACGGTTATAATAATAACGATAAAGGAGTGACAGGGAGCCCACATTTCGTCTATGTTCAAGAGAATCAATATTAGCAGTTATTGAGCTATCACCTATGATTTCAAAGGCTCTACGTTGTACTTTGTCCAACATGGACAACGCGGTGCGACCTGCCCCAGCCCAAACATGGGAGTTATATTCCAGTCTAGGCCTTATATGGCTCTTGTAAATATGAGATAAGTCAAGAGGTGAAAAATATTTAACGCATCGATTTAGAAATCCTAGATACTGCATGGCATTTTTGGCAATGGCGAAGATATGGTCGGTCCATTTCAGTTTACTTGATATGCTGATACCCAGAATATCGAGCGAAGGTGAATCAGGGACTGATACACCATCAATCAATACAGAATGGGATGCTGGTGGAATGTCCAATTTGTTAGAAATTAGACAGCATTGCGTTTTCATAGCATTAAAAACTACTCTATTACGATTACCCCAATCGATGATATTAGAAATGTCATCATTTAAAGAAGAAAACATTTGGTTCCTGCTGATGGATGTAGCGTTTCCACGAGAGTCCAAAGCTGACTCAAAGGAGTACGTGAAGTCAAGCGTGCTGTCATCAGCAAAACTGTGAATTGGGTTATTGGTAATCTGTAAGAGATCGTTGATGAATAAAAGAAATAACGTAGGTGACAGAACAGTACCCTGGGGGACCCCCGCGTTGATCTTATGGCAAGAAGATTTAACACCATCTAGAATAACGACAATTGAGCGGTCGAAAAGAAAACTCTCAATCCACTTAATTAAGTTACCATCAATACCAAATGCGTTAAGTTTTGAGAATAGAGCTGGGTGCCATACTCTATCGAAAGCTTTTGAAATATCTAGCGCCACAATTTTGGCTTCGCCAAAGTTATGAAGACAACGATTCCACCTTTCGGTTAGATATGTCATGAGATCACCGGTGGAACGTGCAGCGCGAAATCCATATTGTTTGTCATCTAGGATATTATAATAATCGAGGTAGTTAATAAGTTGGACATTAACAAGTGTTTCGAAAACTTTTGATAATATTGATGTTAATGCAATTGGCCTATAGTTATGAGGGTCGCACGGATCACCTTTCTTGATGATAGGTTGAACGTACGCCAACTTCCAAGCAGATGGATAGATGCCCGAAGAATAAGACAAGTGGAATAATTTTCGCAGGGGTTTCGCAAGGGAAGACGCACAGTTCTTAAGAACAGTAGGTGAAATGCCATCAGGTCCGGCGGATTTCGTAATGTCAAGACCAACCAATGCTTTAAACACTTCTCTGGTACGGAAATGTAATGGACGCTGTCGACAGGTGTAACAAGGGATAGTGGGAGGACTTTGCTGAGTACCCAGCACTGATACCCTTACAGTGAGTTGCCACTTTGTGAGGTACACTATAAATTTGAATTCCTAGGCATACTACAATTTTTATTTTATTGCCTAAACGGAAATCGGGGGGGGGGGCCTTCTTCCATAGTCTTCCCTGTGGGCGCCCCCTGGAATTGGTATTGGGTATCATGGTTTAGCGATGGGCCGGCAACTTACCCTTAGAAAAAAATTCCACGTCAAGAAACCCGGATTGAAAGCCTCGGATTGGACGGAGACAACCCAACGAACAACTAATTACTCTCTCGAATCCTGGAATGTACGCTCCCTGAACAGGCGGAGGCCTTAAGGTCCCTCTTGGATCAGGTTGAAAAATACAATCTAAAAACGAATTGGCTTAGTAGCGAGATTGACGACCGGAATTCGTATACAATTTTCACAAATGGAAAACCTTCGGATCACAAGGAGTGGCGTTAATTGTGAACAATCGACTGAAATCCCGGTTCTTCAATCTTTGGCTCATGAATGCGCACGTCTCCACTGAAGTCAAAAAAGACGCGGTTAAAGATGAGTTCTACAACCGCCTAGAAAATCTTTTCGAATCACTTCCGTCTAACGAAGCCAAGCTGCTGCTTGGCGATTTTAGCGCCAAATTCAGAAATGAAAGTTGGCATAGGGGATTACTGGAAGTATCTGCCTCCATGAAAACTGTAATGATAACGACCAATAGACTTCACGACCGGCAGAAATATGATCATTAGTTTTAAGTGCTTCCCGCATCGTCGCATTCATAAGCAGACCTGGGCGTCTCCAGATTAACATACTATTACCCAAATTGATCTCGTCTTAGTCTGCAAGTAATGGGCATCGAGCGTAATAGATGTTCGATCCTATCGTGATGCAAACATCAATCTCATCACTATATGGTGAAGGCAACCTATACAATTAATTAATTAATTCCCATTCCCATTAATTTTTTTCCATGTCTTATGGCTTTATTAGAAAGTAAGTAAGCTTTGGCCTGGTGCCAAACTTGAGGTTGTGGCGAAAGAGGACATTCCTATGCGTCCGAGGGCCCGCCTGCTACTACCACCATTAGTGTCCGACAAGGATCAAATTTTACACATCATTCGGATGTGTAATCCGAGCATACCAACTGACGACTGACGTATTGTAAGGTTGGAGGATGCCAAGGATAATTGCAAGTGTGGGATTTTATTAATCAGTAAGCCATCACTGACTTCACTTATAAAGTCAGGCGGGGCCGTGAGTTTTGGTTTTGTTAAACTGAAGCTAAGGGTCTACAAGGGCGATCTCAAAAAAGCCTATAGGCTGGTTTCTGACCCCTGTGGGCATGCTGGTGGTCAGTTCGTGAGAAAGCAAGACGAGGTTGCTATCATCACGGGAAGTGCTAGCAGTACCTCTACGCGGTAGCCACTAGTAACTTCACCCCGGTGAAGGCCAAACTGTGAGGGCCGGTTGCTCTGGGGTTCCTCATTCAGACAAGGCTCATTTCAGAGCCGGCGAATCTGTAACCTCAGAGCCACTGCCATACATTCGTGCCAATGACTAGCTACATTTATTATATGTTTTTAGACTTGGCTCCAGAATGTTAGATTTGTCCTAAATCCCCGGGGTGTTAAGCGACCCGTGCCCATCGGGGGAAGATGTCCAGGGACGCAAATGGACATCTCTAACGGAGCAGCCGGATACAGGGCGACCTCCGGTGTTATCTAGCCTTACCACATCAAGCGGGGCTCTGGTGTGGCGGACTCTCTTTTCCCTAGCTGCTCGTGGGAATCACATGAACTTAAATAACAACAAAAACACAAACAAAAAACCAAACTCCGATCCGACTGAGACAGCCTCAGACTCGGATCAAGAGGCCCTCGCCTCAGATTTTGTTCCAGCGGAACTTTACTTGTCGGACGTGGATGAACCACACCGACCTACACAGGTTACTTCCTGCACGGAAACCGTAGCGGGCTCCATGGAGCGTACCGCAAATGAGGGGAAGCAGAAAGCTGGGCTTCCACCCAAATACTCTCCGGGTGGTCTTCGGGATCCTCTTCGTAAAGGACTTGGAGGGGCGGCCTGTAAAAGGTATGTACGCTTCCTCGCACAAGGACATGCTCCCGAAAAAGCCAGGGCACTTGCGATTAACACCAACCGCAATGCCCCCCCCGTGCGGTGCTCCCAACTCTGGGAAGCAAGCCGCTTCCACCAAGAAGCAAAGGACGGCAGAAATCCCTTCGCGGAATGCCGTACCTAGACCAAGCACCTCAGCGGCATGTGGATTCAGAGTACCTCCGGTGACCTCTGCTGGCTCATCCCGACGAGTGTCCACCCCTACGACTACGGCGAACAGGAGCAGGAGTGACCGTACGGGAGCTCCGGTAGCATCAAAAGTTACCCCTCAAACTGTAGTCGCTAGGAGCAGGAGTACTCACCCACAAAATGCCAACACACGCGACCAAAATGTACACCCGGTGGCATCGGCGGGCCCTTCAAGGTCAGTCGTCACCCCTCTGGCATCTGCCAGCAGGAGCAGGAGTACTTACTCACAAGTGGCATCATCTGTGAGGGTTGCAATCATGGCGTCGAGCTACCCGGACAGACTGCTAACCCCAGATCAGATGTCCACGGTGCAAGACGCCATCATCCAACATATTGTGAGCATCCCGCCCACCAACGTCTTTCCGGAATTCGGCAGCATCCGCTTCCGCCCCGGATTCCTTTTGGTCGAATGCGACAACGAGGCCACTGCCGAATGGCTGTGTAACATAACTCAACCCTTGGGAAGGAGCCACGCTACGTGCCGTAACTGGAGAGGACATTCCCAGATCAACGATAGCGACCTCTACCTGCCTCGCACCACGGATGCCGCGAGTGCGATTACACTCCTTGGCAGGCAAAATGAGGGGCTGCGCACCAGCGAGTGGAGGTTGATTAACGCTGCTACGGAGGGAGACAACCTCACGCTAATCGTGGCAATCGATCCGATGTCCATGGAGAACATCGCCAGGCGCAACTTCCATGTGTCCTATCGCTTCGGGAAGACAAAAGTCCACCCGAAAAATTGGAAGGGCGCCGGCAAGGAAGACAAGTCGAAGTCGGCCAACACCGAAACGGACACCGGCACTACCACCACCGTCAATGAACCGCCCTGCAACACAGCTGAGCCAACAAGCTCTATGGAGGAGGATCAACATCCACCAGACCTCTCTCCCTCACCCGAACCGATGGAGCTGGTGCCACTGCACCTCGACAGGCTCGACTCGCCTGAGTCCACAGAGGAGACAGACGTCACCGTCATTCCTAACCCTAGGAGTGAGACGAGGAATGGCAGTCACCATGCAGACAGCTAATCCGAGCATTGGCGTGTTGCAGTGCAATCTGCACCACGCCAAAAGAGCCTCGGATATAGCTGCAGCGCGGTTTATAAGGGACAGCCTCGACATCGCTCTCATACAGGAACCGTGGCAGCATGATGGGAACGTCAAGGGACTGAGCGTAAGTAATACGAATCTGGTGTATGACAGGGGCTCTACTCGCCCCAGAGTCTGTGTTGTAGTTAGCAAACGTAGTGGTCATAGAGATCAGCACTACCAGCGAGGGCAACCACAACCTGGTCGTGGCGTCCGCCTACCTACCTGGCGACACGGACATTCCTGCGGGGGGAATCCAGAGATTGGCCTTCCACTGCAGCACCAACGGTAAAGGCCTGTTGCTAGGCTGTCACGCCAACGCCCACCATACACTCTGGGGTAGCACGGACACTAACAGAAGAGGTGAGTACCGACTTGAACTAATTACTTCACTTGAACCACGCCAAAAGAGCCTCGGATATAGCTGCAGCGCGGTTTATAAGGGACAGCCTCGACATCGCTCTCATACAGGAACCGTGGCATGATGGGAACGTCAAGGGACTGAGCGTAAGTAATACGAATCTGGTGTATGACAGGGGCTCTACTCGCCCCAGAGTCTGTGTTGTAGTTAGCAAACGTAGTGGTCATAGAGATCAGCACTACCAGCGAGGGCAACCACAACCTGGTCGTGGCGTCCGCCTACCTACCTGGCGACACGGACATTCCTGCGGGGGGAATCCAGAGATTGGCCTTCCACTGCAGCACCAACGGTAAAGGCCTGTTGCTAGGCTGTCACGCCAACGCCCACCATACACTCTGGGGTAGCACGGACACTAACAGAAGAGGTGAGTACCGACTTGAACTAATTACTTCACTTGACCTATGTATTCTCAACCGAGGATGTCAGCCTACATTTGTAACCAGAGTAAGGCAAGAAGTACTTGACCTTACTCTGTGTAATAACTCAATAGCGGAACGAATTCGTTCCTGGCATGTGTCGGATGAGCCCTCCTTATCTAATCACATGCACATACGCTTTGACTTAAGCTTTGCGGTTGCTGCAGGAATCGAGCGAAGAGTTCCACAAAATACCAACTGGTCGGGATATACCGAGTCGTTGGGGGAGCATCTGCAGCAAATCGACAAAAGGGTCACAGGGTGGTTGAATCTAGAAAGGCTCGTGGACGAGACCACCAGGGCAATTCTGTCCTCCTATGAAGAAAACTGCCCCGTGCGGGTCTTCAAAGAAAATAAGTGTGTTCCGTGGTGGAATCATGAGATAGCTTGCCTCAGGAAAAAAGCTAGGAAGCTGTTTAACAGGGCCAAGCGCAACGGGGACTGGGCTCTGTAGAGATCCACCCTCACGGAATGCAACAAAAAGATCAGGGACGCTAAAAGGCAAAGTTGGGCTAACTTTTGCGACAGCGTAAACAATACCACCAAAGCAGCTAGACTGCACAAAATTATGGCAAAAAATGGTTGCAGCACTATTAGCACTCTGAAGTTCGATATTGGTATTGCCGGATTTAACGGCAATAGCTTGCATTTCCGCCGTGCCGTCGTTGAAACGAAGATCTAATACACTGTATTGCACGGTTCTGTGTATTAGGAATGCAAGCCCTCCTCCTGGGTTAGGACCCTGCCTGCCGACTCTATCGCGCCACAAAAGTATGTAATCGCCGCGGATATTAAATTCGGGAGCTGAAACGGATGATCTCGCTGATCTTCTTGCGGATGGCATTGCAGTTAACTGCAATATGGGGGTGAACACTGCTGCAGGGGGTGCAGGTGTTAAGCTAGAGCGATTATGTATTGTTGTATTGTTTACTGTGGGTGGCGGTGGTGGAGAGCTTGGGCCAGGAATGGCCGGAGACGGAGGTGGGCCATTAGCTTGTGAGCTAGGGCCTGGGGTGGCTGGGGGCCGACCCGCGTGCAGACACCCTGGAGCAACAAAGGACAACTTGTCATAATCTCTCATTTTCCTAAGGCCTGAGCAGTAGAAATGACACCATTCTCTGCAGCAGGTACACCTCAAGGACCTGGCATTCCCGAAGATACGTCGGTTGCATACACAGCAGATGTAGATTTCGGGACCTGGATTGGTCTCAATGCCAGCGCGGATTAGAAGAATTGAGAACAACCGCGCTGAGATGAAATGCTCCCAATTTGACTAAAAAACACATAGAACACATCCACACAAATACACAGACATACACATCCCTCCTTCTTCTTCTTTTAGCGGTACAGAAAGGTGTGAACCGCTGTGTATCTATATGGACTCGTTTTATAGTTCGTCGTCGTTTTCGTCCGTAATCTCCAGGGACAAAAACGTGTCAGCTGCAATGGGGTTTTCCCATAGTGAGAGCGGGGTGAGATTAGTGAGTGCAGCTGGGCATTGAAACAAATGGGCTACATCATGTGGCGTGCCAGCGCAATTTGGGCATACGTTTTGTATATTTGGGTCTACGCGAGATAGATACGAATTGAGGCGTGAGCAGAAGCCTGACCGAAGTTGGGCTAAAGTCACTCTGGTGGCTCTCGGGAGCGTAATCTCCTCAGGCGAAATAGGTGGTGGGAGCGCTGAGAGGACTCTGTTCGTACCTAAACTCGCAATAGACCTACTCACTTCCTCAGTGTGAATCATTACAATGGCAGCCCGGTATGAATCTTCATCGAAAAGATCCCTTTTGTAACCGTGGACCTCTCTCTCAAGGTCACGAAGGCCACGTTTGATGTTGCGTGGAGGGGGAATTTTGTCCATAAGGTTACGATTAGGATGATCCTCTCGATAACAACCTACTAAATATTGTTTTGTAAGTAGTCGATTGTGGTCACGTATTGGCATCAAATGTGTCTCCTGATGTAGGTGGTCCTGGGCAGACATCAGAAGGCATCCTGTAGCTGTGCGTAGAGCAGCATTTTGGCAGACTTGGATTTTGTTCCAGCTTGTGTTACAGAGACCTTGCGACCAAACTGGCGCCGCAAAATCAGCCCCTGCTCGACCCACCGCTTTGTAAGTGGCTAGCATAGTCTCTTTATCTTTGCCCCAGATGTTACCAGCCAGTGCTTTAAGAATTTTGTTCCTACTGCGCATCTTTTCACATACCGCTTCCGCGTGATGAGCTGAAGTCATCATTTTCTCAAAGTGAAGCCCGAGAATTTTTGGATTTGCAACAGCAGGAACTGGTTTGTTGCCAATACGTACCCCAACCGGCCACCTACAATCACCTGACCAGGTGGTAAGGAAGGTCGCAGACGATTTGGACGCTGAGATGGTTAGGTTTCTGCTATGGAAAAAGGCTTCTAGTCGCGCTAAATATCTATTGATATCTTCACGCATGACATCCCTATCCGCTCCCGTGGCGAGTACAGTGCAGTCATCGGCATAGGAAATAACTTCAATGCCTTCCGGAGGTGTTGGGAGACCGGCCATGTAGATGTTAAACAAGGTGGGAGAGAGAACCCCACCTTGAGGAACACCTAATTTGATCTTTCTAAGTTTGGAACGACTGCCTCGAAACTCGGTGAAGGATTGCCTACCAGCTAGATAGTTGGCAATCCATCTTATCTCTTGTGTCGGAACATGCATATTGAGGAGGTTTGCCAGAAGCATGGAGTGATTAACCTTATCAAACGCATTTGATAGGTCAATGATGGTTCTATGGCGTTTAGTCCGTCTCTTACACGTGTAGTGATCGCGTCCAGAGCGGTGGTTGTACTATGCATGCGTCTGAAACCGTGCTGATGGGGATCTAGCTTTGCATGTGAAACGAGAGTGGGGTGGATGAGGGCTTCCAGCGTCTTTGCTACAGGTGACAGGATCGTAATGGGTCTGTAGGAAGTTCTTAGTTTGGCACTTTTCCCTGGTTTAAGGCATGGGACTATGCGACCTTGTTTCCAGATGTCGGGGATGGCGAGCGTAGACATTGACAAGTTAAAGACTGCCGTGAGATACTCAATGGCAGGAAGATCAAAATATTTGAGCATGGCCATTGAAATGCCATCTGGTCCAAGGGCCTTAGAATTTTTTGCATTCTCAATGACCAGGTTAATACAGGTCCGGACTATAAATTGGTACGGAGTCAACAATTCGGCTGCGAATCCGTCTTCTGATTTTGCGCTTGAGGCCATCAGACTTGGGATGTTCAATAAATTGTTTATTGAACTGGCTCGTACACTGAAGAGGATTGCTTTTTTCCTTTTTGCCGAAGGTTATGGCTATATTGCCCTTATCTTTTGGGGTTCGAAAGGGCACGGACAGTGGACCATAACTTACTGGCACCTTCATTAAGGTTACAGTCATTGAGGTGCTCGTTCCATTTGGCCTTCTTGTAGTCTTTAACTTGTCGCTGTATTTGAATATTGAGCTCCCGAATTCTGGGGTCGCCAGGGTTAGCGCGCCTAATGTTGTCACGTTCATCGGCTAACCTTGCAGCACTTGCTGGAAAATTTGGACGAACCTTTGGAATGCGCCCTGCAGGGATGAACCGTGCCGCAGCTTTGGCAATGACGCTCGTAATGTTCCGTTCGGCCTTATGTATATTGGTGGGAGGGGGAAGCGCGAAGAACTTTGATGACGTGACGGTTTTGAAACCTTCCCAATCAGCTTTTTTGTGATTGACAAAAGTTCGCTTCTCTGACTTGGTCAGGTCAGCTGGTTTGTCAATTCTGACTATGATTGGGAGGTGATCAGAGGGAAGACCAGTAAGTGTTTCCCAGGAGGTCTCACTAATTAGGCTAGCGCTGACAATTGTAATGTCTGGTGAGCTAATACAATTGTTTGCATCACGGGTTGGCGAGTTTTCATTGAGGGTACAGAGATCTGATGCGTCCAGAGATTCGGCGATAGCTTGACCCCTGGCACCGTTGTGAAGCGCGGAATGCCAGAGTTCGTGATGGGCATTGAAGTCACCAAGAATGATCCTGTGCTCTCCATTAAGAAGAGGACCAATATCGAAATGGTAGTTTGTACAACTAGAATGTGGTTGTATGTAGATATTAAAAAATTCAATATTGGTGCTCCCTGATGAAACTGAGATGGCTTGCAATTCCGCCGTACCGTCTGAAACTACATCTAACACACTGTCATGTACGGACCTGTGTATTAGGAAGGCAAGTCCACCTCCAGGGTGAGAATCATTCGTGGCGTCTTCTCTGTCCTTGCGTATGATGATATCTTCACCTTCAGCGTTGAATGGTGAATTCGCGTGGAGTTTCGTCTCTTGGATGGCTGCAATCAGAATTCTGTACTTTCTCAAGAAGCTTGTGATTTCAGAAAATTTCCCTAGGATGCCATCACAGTTGAACTGCAATATGGACATCGGTGTAAAAATTGCTGGCGGAGGGGCGGGAGTTAAGCTGTGTCTTACGTTCAAGGCAACATTATTGGGGGGAGTAAGGAGCATTGGTGGTGGGGAGAGGCCTGGTATTACCCGAGGCTGCCCAGTATTCCTACAGCCTGGTGCAACAAATGTACCTTCTATGTAATGACCCATCCTTCTCAAACCGGAGCATCTGAAATGCACCCACTCCGAACAGCAACTACACTGAAGTGACCTGAACCGATACGTCGGTTGCAGACACTACACATCCATACCAAGACAGGGCCTGGATTTTCTTCAATGCCGGCGCGTAAAAGAAGAATTGATAGCAGCCGCGCCGATGTGATGCTCCCAATATGACGAAAAAACATATATAACGAGTCCATACATATACACAGACATACATACACAACCTTCCTGCATCGAGACCTTCGAGGCTCTTGCCAGGGAGGCGTTTTGGCAACTCTTGGCCGTTTGTTGTAGCAAACGGGTGTGGTCCGCCCCGGAGAGGCTGAATTGCAATTGCAAAATGCAATATGCAATGGATGCCAGTAGGACCACGAGTCCGTTACTCTTCAACATCATCATGTGCTACTTATTAACACGTATCTCCGACGGCCTAGAAATATCTCTTCTTTTTGCCGATGATATAGTACTCAGTAGCCCAAACATCGTTGCCTTGCAAGCTGCCCTTACAAAATGGTGTGACATTCTGGAGGAGCATGGACTGAGGGTAAGTATAACAAAGACTGAGTTCTTATGCTGCCCATTCTCAGACCCAGATGCACCGATACCAGATATGTACGTCAAAGGAGAGCAGCTTAAGTCTTGTACCAAGTTCAAGTACCTTGGCTCGATGGTGAACAACGGAGCTACATGCGATGATGACATCAAACATCGCACAAAGGTTGGGTGGATGAGGTGGCGAGAAAACTCTGGAGTTTTCTGCGATAAGAAAATGCCACTGAAGCTAAAGGGCAAGTTGTACAAAACGGTTGTACGTCCCGCACTCATGTAAGGATCAGAATGTTGGACCATGTATGAAGGTTACGCGAAACAAATGACAGCGACTGAAATGAAAATGTTACGCATGTCAGTTGGTGTAACCAAAAGGGACCACATCAAGAGTAGCTACATCCGAGGCAGCTTGTCCATAGACCAACCAATCACCGAAAAGCTCGAAGACCGACAAATGGATTGGAATTGCCATGTTCAACGGCGTCCGCCTGAGAACCCCGCAAGGAGAGCGATATCAATGGAAGTTCCCCTTGATGGACCCAAGGCCAGAGGCAGACCGAAGAACACCTGGATGTGTCAAAACAACAACAACGCATTGGTCTCGGCGATGACACGATCCAAGATAGAGCTGCCTGTAGAAATATGCTGAGATATTATCGCCAAAACGGGCGATGTGCCTACACTGCAGGTCGAGCAACGCGAAACCATGGAGCGGTATAAAGAACGAGGCAAGGAAGAAGAAGAAGAAGAAATTTTTTCCTATACCATCAACATCAAGGTCCAAACTTGCGCAAACTTAAATGTTTGCACAGCATGTGGAGGCGCATATTTCCTGAAAATATCACAATCCCAGCTAGCTGCTTTTAGAAGTTCAAAGCAGTTCAAAAATGCGACTAAAACTCATAGGCGGACCCCTCTTGAGATGTTTTCCGACACATTCCAGCCAATTTGAATGCTCGAGACCATCGAAAATTCCGCGGTCCAGCCCAGCCAGTGGCATGCACCTGCCGCGGTTATTTGCTCGGAACAGAATAAACACAAACAAAACGACAAAATGTAAATAGCCGTGTGTGTGTCCATAAACGAACGGCACGGCGGCGGAATGAAGTGCGGAAATTCCAATGATGCGATTGCAATGATTTCTGGGGACTGACTAGGCTGTATGAAGAATCGCTCTGCTGCTAGAGTCATAAAATGTATGTAAACAGACACAAAAGTGCCAAGCCATGACGTGACGATTTTTTTTAGTTTTTTTTCTCGAGTACAAAACGTTTGGCGGTCGTACGGCACCACGGCGATAAGACCTACCAGACCTACAACCACACGAGCACAATTTTTAGCGCCTTGGCTCACAGGCTGTGCGAAGTGAGATGATAGATAAACAACGGTCGTGATTGCGGCCGGGCTGGCTGAAATCACACACGTCCTCTCCGGGGAATTTATGATTGTCCGGATTGCTCGGATCCGGTTGAACGCATTTGTTTGTATAGCCTTCACCTGACCAGGACACACATATGTGTGGAATAAATGGTTCCGCGGGAACAAAACAACGATGACAGATGGGAAAGTCTCGTGCGCTAGACGGGGGGCGAGAAGCGAGAAATCGCACACACAATAAATGCGTGAGTGGATGATTATTGCGATGACACTTACCCGGTCGCTACTGATTCTGCTCCTTCACTAACTTTGTGGTCCTGTCTTGGATGACACTTCCGGATGCGGACACTGAGACACTCACGAGAAATTCACCGCAGGAAAACACGAACACGAGTAGATATGCGAGGGTCCCGCGAACAACGAGACTAGAGCTCGAGGGCTGCTAGCTGCTAGCTAGACAAGATAGCGCGATCAACACACAAAATCTGTCGTCACGACTGACGACCACGACACGACACGCGATGCACTTACGCGTTCGAATGATGCAAGAAAAGATGCGACGACAGGGCACGACAACGACGACAAGAAGGAAGAAAATTAGAATTTGTGACACAGAAAACACGAATCGCGAGAAATTACGAAACACTCGAGCGCTCGTGCGATTTCTCTAGTGCTGTCCGCGAGTGATGAAATTACACACACCGCACACACGACAAGTAACACCAGCAGCAGAGCAACAACAAAGATGGCGACGAGACGAATATGACATGTGTCGTCATTTATGTCACTCATGTCTCGAAGAAATGTCATTGGACCGTGTAGTTAAGGCTGGTCATACACGTTGAAACGTCAGGCATACTTCAATTCGATAAATGAAGGCCGTTGAATTTTCTTTTATATATTTTTGTAAGGGAAAAATTATTTTGCTACTACACGTTACGTTACGTTACACGTTACTCATATGCGCAGCTTGGTTTTTGAACATCTTGCATAAATACGTCAAATTAAAGAAATATATGTAAAAAAAAATTGAGAGACTTTATGAAAAGGAATGGGAAAATTGAGATTTGAGTGTATCTGCGGCAAATTTAGATGATATTATGCAATCCTTTAATAATATTAGCGTAATATGAACGAATTCGCAATTGTTAGACTTATACCTCTCTTCCTTAGGTTTAATCCTTCCCCTCGCCCTTCTCTTCGATCAGACCTCGCTTTGTCTGTTGCACATTTTTGGCAAGTAGTGCTGTTGCAAATTGGGATGGAAGAATGGAAGGTTATTCGTAAGATTTAGACCTCTTTGGCTCATACTTAGGTTTACTTAAATCCTTTGGCTCGCCCTTCGCTTCGCTCAGACCTCGCTCTGTCTGCCGCGCATTAGAGAACTCGTCAACAATTTTGGGACGTCCTGTTCGAAAATAGGATAAGGCGAGGTGCGAGCGAATGCAAGACAAATCGTAAGAATTAGACTTCTCGGTCGTCCTTAGGTTTACTTGAATCATGTGCTTCGCCCTTCGCTTCGCTCACACCTCGCTCTGTCTGCCGCGCATTAGAGAACTCGTCAGCAATTTTGGGACATAGTGCTGCTCCAAAATAGGATAAAGCGAAGTGCGAGCGAAGCGAGCGGTGAGCCAATGGAAGGCAATTCCTAAGTCTTAGACCTCCTCGCTCGTCCTAAAGGTTAATTTAAATCCATTGGCTCGCCCTTCGCTTCACTCAGACCTCGCTCTGTCTCCCGCGCATTAGAAAACTCGTTAACATTTTTGGGACGTAGTGCTGTTGCGAATAAGGATGAGGCAAGGTGCGAGCGAAGCGAGCGGTGAGCTATTTGAAGGCAATTCGTAAGATTTAGACCTCTGGCTCATTTTTGGTTAACTTTAATCTTTCGGCTCACCCTTCGCTTCGCTCAGACTTCGTCCCTATCTGAAATGAAGGCGAGGTGCGAGCGAAGCGAGCGGTGAGCCAATGGAAGGCAATTCGTAAGATTTAGACCTCTCGCTCGTCCTTAGGTTTACGTAAATCATGTGGCTCGCCCTTCGCTTCGCTCAGACCTCGCTATGTCTGCGGCGCATTAGAGAACATGTCAGCATTTTTGGGACGTCCTGTTCGAAAATAGGATAAGGCGAGGTGCGAGCGAATGCAAGACAAATTCGTAAGAATTAGACTTCTCGGTCGTCCTTAGGTTTACTTGAATCATGTGCCTCGCCCTTCGCTTCGCTCACACCTCGCTCTGTCTACCGCGCATTAGAGAACTCGTCAACAATTTTGAGACATAGTGCTGTTCCAAAATAGGATAAAGCGAAGTGCGAGCGAAGCGAGCGGTGAGCCAATGGAAGGCAATTCCTAAGCCTTAGACCTCTCTCGCTCGTCCTAAAGGTTAATTTGAATCCATTGGCTCGCCCTTCGCTTCGCTCAGACCTCGCTCTCTCTCCCGCACATTAATAAACTCGTCAACATTTTTGGAACGTAGTGCTGTTGTGAATTAGGATGAGGCAAGGTGCGAGCGAAGCGAGCGGTGAGCCATTTGAAGGCAATTCGTAAGATTTAGACCTCTCGCTCGTTTTTGGTTAACTTTAATGTTTCGGCTCACCCTTCGCTTCGCTCAGACCTCCTATCTGAAATAAAGGCGAGGTGCGAGCGGTGAGCTAATGGAAGGCAATTCGTAAGATTTAGACCTTTCGCTCGTCCTTAGGTTTACTTAAATCATGTGACTCGCCCTTCGCTTCGCTCAGACCTCGCTCTGTCTGTCGCGCATTTGAGAACTCGTCAACATTTTTGGGACGTAGTCCTGTTCCGAAATGAAGGCGAGGTGCGAGCGAAGCGAGCGGTGAGCTAATGGAAGGCAATTCGTAAGATTTAGACCCCTCGCTAGTCCTTAGGTTTACTTAAAACATGTGGCGCGCCCTTCGCTTCGCTCAGGCCTCGCTATGTCTGCCGCGCATTAGAGAACTTGTCAGCATTTTTGGGACGTAGTCCTGTTGCGAATTAGGATGGCAATTCGTAAGATTCAGATCTCTCGCCCTTCGCTTCGCTCGGACTTCGCTCAGTATATCGTGCATTAGAGAACTCGTCAACATTTTTGGGACATAGTCCTGTCCTAGCGTCCTGTCCTGGAAGGCAATTCGTAAGATTTAGACCTCTCGCTCGTCCTTAGGTTTACTTAAATCATGTGGCTCGCCCTGCGCTTCGCTCAGACCTCGCTATTTCTGTCGCGCATTAGAGAACTTGTCAGCATTTTTGGGACGTAGTCCTGTTGCGAATTAGGATGGCAATTCGTAAGATTTAGACCTGTCGCCCTTCGTTTCGCGCAGTCTCTCGCGCATTAGACAATTCGTCAACATTTTTGGGACGTAGTGCTATTCCAAAATAGGATAAGGCGAGGTGCGAGCGGTGAGCCAATGGAAGGCAATTCGTAAGATTCAGACTTCTCGCTCGTCCTTAGGTTTACTTTAATCCTTTCGCTCGCCCTTCGCTCAGACCTCGCTCTGTATATCGCGCATTACAGAACTCGTCAACATTTTTGGGACATAGTCATGTTCCGAAATAAAGGCGAGGTGCGAGCGAAGCGAGCGGTGAGCTAATGGAAGGCAATTCGTAAGATTTAGACCTCTCGCTCGTCCTTAGGTTTACTTAAATCATGTGGCTCGCCCTTCGCTTCACTCTGACCTCGCTATGTTTGCCGCGCATTAGAAAACTTGTCAGCATTTTTGGGACGTAGTCCTGTTGCGAATTAGGATGGCAATTCGTAAGATTCAGACCTCTCGCCCTTCGCTTCGCTCAGACTCGCTTCGCTCAGACTCGCTCTGTCTCTCGCGCATGAGACAATCCGCCAACATTTTAGGGACGTAGTCAGTCCTGTTCCGAAATGAAGGCGAGGTGCGAGCGAAGCGAGCGGTGAGCTAATGGAAGGCAATTCGTAAGATTTAGACTTCTCGCTCGTCCTTAGGTTTACTTAAATCATGTGGCGCGCCCTTCGCTTCGCTCAGACCTCGCTATGTCTGTCGCGCATTAGAGAACTTGTCAGCATTTTTGGGACGTAGTCCTGTTGCGAATTAGGATGAGGCAAGGTGCGAGCGAAGCGAGCGGTGAGCCATTTGAAGGCAATTCGTAAGATTTAGACCCCTCCCTCGTTCTTAGGTTTACTTAAATCATGTGGCTCGCCCTTCGCTTCGCTCAGACCTCGCTCTGTATATCGCGCATTAGAGAACTCGTCAACATTTTTGGGACATAGTTCTGTTCCGAAATAAAGGCGAGGTGCGAGCGAAGCGAGCGGCGAGCTAATGGAAGGCAATTCGTAAGATTTAGACCTCACGCTCGTCCTTAGGTTTACTTAAATCATGTGGCTCGCCCTTCGCTTCGCTCAGACCTCGCTATGTCTGCCGCGCATTAAAGAACTTGTCAGCATTTTTGGGACGTAGTCCTGTTGCGAATTAGGATGAGGCAAGGTGCGAGCGGTGAGCCATTTGAAGGCAATTCGTAAGATTTAGACCTCTCGCTCGTTTTTGGTTAACTTTAATCTTTCGGCTCACTCTTCGCTTCGCTCAGACCTCGCCCCTATCTGAAATAAAGGCGAGGTGCGAGCGGTGAGCTAATGGATTTATGGATGGATTCGTAAGATTTAGACCTCACGCTCGTCCTTAGGTTTACTTAAATCATGTGGCTCGCCCTTCGCTTCGCTCAGACCTCGCTATGTCTGCCGCGCATTAAAGAACTTGTCAGCATTTTTGGGACGTAGTCCTGTTGCGAATTAGGATGAGGCAAGGTGCGAGCGAAGCGAGCGGTGAGCCATTTGAAGGCAATTCGTAAGATTTAGACCCCTCCCTCGTTCTTAGGTTTACTTAAATCATGTGGCTCGCCCTTCGCTTCGCTCAGACCTCGCTCTGTATATCGCGCATTAGAGAACTCGTCAACATTTTTGGGACATAGTTCTGTTCCGAAATAAAGGCGAGGTGCGAGCGAAGCGAGCGGCGAGCTAATGGAAGGCAATTCGTAAGATTTAGACCTCACGCTCGTCCTTAGGTTTACTTAAATCATGTGGCTCGCCCTTCGCTTCGCTCAGACCTCGCTATGTCTGCCGCGCATTAAAGAACTTGTCAGCATTTTTGGGACGTAGTCCTGTTGCGAATTAGGATGAGGCAAGGTGCGAGCGGTGAGCCATTTGAAGGCAATTCGTAAGATTTAGACCTCTCGCTCGTTTTTGGTTAACTTTAATCTTTCGGCTCACTCTTCGCTTCGCTCAGACCTCGCCCCTATCTGAAATAAAGGCGAGGTGCGAGCGGTGAGCTAATGGAAGGCAATTCGTAAGATTTAGACCTCTCGCTCGTCCTTAGGTTTACTGAAATCATGTGTCTCGCCCTTCGCTTCGCTCACACCTCGCGCTATGTCTGCCGCGCATTAGAGAGCTTGTCAGCATTTTTGGGACGTAGTCCTGTTGCGAATTAGGATGGCAATTCGTAAGATTCAGACCTCTCGCCCTTCGCTTCGCTCTGTCTCTCGCGCATTAGACAATTCGCCAAAATTTTTGGGACAAAGTGCTGCTCCAAAATATGATAAGCTAATGGAAGGCAATTCGTAAGATTCAGACTTCTCGCTCGTCCTTAGGTTTATTATAATCCTTTGGCTTGTGCGTCATACTTCGCTCAGACCTCGCTCTGTATATCGCGCATTAGAGAAATCGCCAAAATTTTTGGGACGTAGTGCTGTTCGGAAATAGGATAAGGCGAGCGAAGCGAGCGGTGAGCCAATGGAAGGCAATTCGTAAGATTTAGACCTCTGACTCGTACTACGGTTTGATGTGGAGACGAGAGCCCAACTTCAAAAACATAAAAAACACACTGTTTGCTGACATAAAAGCTTTATTTATTGTAACATAATGTATAATGAGTATAATGACTTGTAATTGTTTCGCTTTTCTCTATGGAGTAGGGTGTGAGCGAGAGGTCGCCCCTTTCGCCCGGTTTTGTTTGCTGCTGTCTTTCTAGTCGTTCTTTTCTCTTTGCTACACTTTAAATCACGTCGTGTCTTAGTTTTGCTTTTTTTCCTATATACTTTTAAATCATATTAATTTCCTTAATATTTTCCATTTCTCTTTCTCTCTCTGTCTTCGTTTCTAACTTAACAAATCTACGGTATTGTATTGCTAACACTAGATAGCGCTGGCGGTGAGTTATTGCTACTAATATTGATACCGCCAGGTGTCGCTGCAATGACATTATTTGCCGGTTGTGAAGCAGCAGCAGCAGCAGCAGTGCCCGTTGCAACAGCGCCGGCAGTTGTAGCTGCGCCGGTTGTGCTGCTACTATTGGGCATACGTGAAATCGACGGTTCACGTTTTGGCGGCACCGTGGGCTTATTGGGTGGTATTGGTGGCGGAACGCCACGCCCCAATCCCGGTGTTGTACTTCCTGAATTCAACAGGAGACCGCTGCCCGAAGCGGCAGCAGCTGCTGAAATTGCACTACCGCCAATACTGGCGCGATGTATGGTGGCACATTGTTGTGGTGGTGCTACTGATTGTGGTGGCGGTATTGGCTGCGGTTGATTAGCAGCAGCTGCCGTCAGATTGGGCGTTGATGATCCGGATAATTTTGCACTGGTACTATCGATAGATGGTGCTACAGGTGACGGCTATGAGAAAGTGAAAAAAAAGCGAAATTATTCAGGACGATGATTGTTTGGGAATCGTATCTTTGACCAACCTTTCCCAGAGCCGTGGCATAGCTGGGTGTAGCGCTAGCGGCAAGAATAAGATCACTGGTAGCCACGCCAACCGTCGGCGCAATGATAGCGGCCTGCTGTCGCAGACATTGCCCGGGCGATATGGAACGCGCAATACCGGTAGCTGTGAAAAAAAATCCAAACAAATTCAATCATTCAGAATTTTATTGAAAAATTTGTGTTCTACTCACTTGGCCCGGATACGGGTACACTGGAAACTGTAGCCGTTGGCTGTATGATTTTGGCAACGTTCATGATGGACGACGACGCAATTGCGGCTGCTGTTACATCGTCAACAACTGCAAAGAAAATTTCCGTTCGCTCAGTTTCTACACACAACTTTCAATTTTACCCCTCACCTCCTGTCGTGCGCATTTTATTCGATAGCGTTCCGCCGGCCGTTCCCGCGGCCATACGCATTGCAATTTGCTTACGGAATGCCTCATTCTCGACGCGCAACTGTTGCAACTCCACTTCCATCTCCTTGATACGTTTCTCCTCTTTGGCGAAATTCAATTTCCACGTCTTGCGCTCATTCTCAATTGCCACCGATTGCTTTTCCATTTCCGCTTCCATTCGCAACGATTTTTTGCTCTCCTCCTCCAGACCTTCGGCGATCGCATCGGAACGTTGTTTCTCTTCGCTCAGAATCTGGGCAAGATCCTCGGAACGTTTACGCTCTTCAATGTACTTCATAATGATCTTCTTGCGTTCGGCCAACAGCAAAAGGACAATTTGCTTCTGACGTCCGCGCTCAAACTCGAGCAACTCTTGGGCTTTTTTCACGTCTTTTTCGAGCTTTTTGCGTTGCGTGCGTTCCGTTTCGAGCTCCTGTTTCAGTTTGGTGCGCTCTATTTCCAGCCCGTAGGTGATATCGTCACCTTGTGCGGTGTCGTGTTCATGTTTGCGTTTCTCCTCTTCGAGCTCCTGTCGCATACGCTGATTGTTCTCAAGCGAATCGGACAGAAAGGCAATCATACGCGATTGGGTTTGACGTTGTCGCGTGATGACTTGATTTAAGGATTCGATTTGTTGTTCGATCACATTGCGAACTTCCAGATCGGCTTGGATAGCAGCCGACGATGATTGACGACTGACATGATTGCCCGTGATTGCGGCCTTGTCGCGAAATAGCGCGGCTTGCGGATCGTCTAGATTGATGCGATTTGCGCGTAATGCGTGGATGTATTGTTTGACGCGTTCATTACGCAGCGCGGCGATGACAACGTCACGAGCTTGAAGTTCGCCCTCCAGATAGCAGAGCATGTGTAGGAGTTCGTTTTTGGAGAGTTCATAGCGATTGGAGTGCTGTATGAAAGGGGGAGGGAGGAAGATGTGGTGAGAAAATGATTAAGAAGTTGCAAGGGAGGTTTACTTAAATCCTATGCCTCGCCCTTCGCTTCGCTCAGACCTCGCCCTGTCTGTCGCGCATTAGAGAGTTCGCCAAAATTTTTGGGACGTAGCGCTTTTCCAAAATAGGATAAGGCGAGGTGCGAGCGAAGCGAGCGTTGAGGGAATGTAAGGCAATTCGTAAGATTTAGATCTCTGGCTCGTCCTTAGGTTGACTTTAGTCCTTTGGCTCGCCCTTCGCTCGGACCTCCCTCTGTCTGTCGCGCAGTAGAAAATTCGCCGCCAAAAATTTTTGTAACGCAGTGCTGATTAGAATTGGGATGAGGCGAGGTGCGAGCGAAGCGAGCGGTGAGCCAATTCGTAAGATTTAGACCTCTGGCTCGTCCTTAGGTTTACTTTAGTCCTTTGGCTCGCCCTTTGCTTCGCTCAGACCTCGTTCCGTCTGTCACGCAGTAGACAATTCGCCAAAATTTTTGTAATGCAGTGCTGATTAGAATTAGGATGAGGCGAGGTGCGAGCGAAGCGAGCGGTGAGCCAATGGAATACAATTCGCCAAAATTTTTGAAGCGCAGTGCTGATGTGAATTAAGGAGAGGCGAGGTGCGATCAAAGTGAGCCAATTCCTAAGATTTAGACCCCTGGCTCGTCCTTAGGTTTACTTTAGTCCTTTGGTTCGCCCTTCGCTACGCTCAGACCTCGCTCTGCCTGTCGCGCAGTAGACAATTCGCCAAAATTTTTCTAACGCAGCGCTGATTCGAATTAGGATGAGGCGAGGTGCGAGCGAAGCGAGCGGTGAGCCAAACGGTTACTTTAATCCTTTAGCTCGCCCTTCGCCTGGTCAGACCTCAGCCTGCCCGTTTTGGATTTCAGAATTCGCCAACATTTTTGCGGAAATGCTGGGAAATAGGATCAGGCAAACGCAGCGAGATTTCCCCTTTCCACTGATCCTGAAATTTGCTCAGATCGTTCGCTGAAATTTATTTTCCAATTTCTACAGACAACTCTATCTTGGATCCGGTCATCGCCGCGACCAATTTCTCGTTTTGCTTTAAAACTAAAATTTTGTCCCACCGTTTCTCGCTCCTCTTACCTTTGAATTGGCCACATTGGCCGCCTTGATTGTATGAAAATCGAATTTGCTGATGCCACCGATAAATTTGGTCGTCCCATTGCCCTCGGACGTGAACGGGTCCGTGTGATGATCCAGAGCGGCTGAACCTGAACAAACAATAAAAAGAGAAAACACGAAAAACCCAAGAAAATTACTTTAAGGACACACTCGTCACGTCACGAAAAATGACAATTTGCCGAACCCGGAACAAGAAGAATATATTCTTCCTCTTCCCCGTCGGAACGATGTCACCAGGATAATTTCGGAAGCGCGCAGGACCTTACCATAGACATTGCCACCGTCAATGGGCGACGAACTATTTTCACCGGTTGATGTCATTATTTTTGCGATGGTTCAATGCCGACAGGTTTTTCGTGTATAGAGCGGGAATTACGTCTGATCCATTCGTAGGGGCCGGGCAGTGAAATGTCCTTTGAAGACGTCCCTTTTAGCGATTCGGTTCCGGGCTGTCAGACGAACAAAAACATTCAAACTCGCGATGATCCGTACGGCGAATGGGACAAAACGACGCCAACAAGGACCTTTATGTGCCCCGATATCCTCTAGAGCGGACACTTTGCACAGCCACTGACATTCACGGGAGCCTCACAGTGCACGGAAAAATCATTGAAGCCGACGACAACGACTGGCACTTTTGACAGCAGCCATCAAAACGACGAAGAACAACAGAACAGCCAGCAGCGCGAGGAGCCAAGCCAAGCGCAAGACGCCCTTGACATTAGTAGCAGTAGCAGCACATTAGCAGAGCGGGAACAGACATCAGACACAGAGAACGCAATCGAAACTGACGCGCGGTGCGATTTTGTTGTGTGCGTCGCCGCGCGGAAATGACTTAACTTGCATGCGACGATGACCCTTGAATGGAACCGATAAATGAACGTCCTTGGGGGGTAGCGGGATCACGGTGCTACTGCTCCGACAAGGGCACAAAGAAGACACGACACTATGACGTCTCTCTGGTCTGGTCACAGGAGGTCACACAAAACACAACACCAGCACCCGCACCGTACACAAATGAGTGGAAATTTGCGTTTTGCACAATTTGAATGAATGGGAGAGTGCACGGCCGCGGACAGGACACACAGGTCTTGCAAAACTCCCGAACGATAACGAGGTCAGGTTTAAGGAAAGGCCAGGCAGCAGAAGATCCTTGTTTCCGTGTGTGTGACAGCAACGAGAGGGTTGCGCGCGAAAGAGATACGAATGATGCGCGCACACACAATAGCACGAGACACAGAGAGAGACTCAATAAGAGAAGAGCGATTTCACCACACTCTCGCTAGAGCCCAGTGTGTACAAATAACGAAGGGAAACGTTCGCTTTTCTTCGCTTCTTTTTTACCTTTGCTCGTTTTTCATTCGCTTCGTTGTCGCCTTATTCTGCTCTCATTTAATTCTATGGTTAGATCAGGTTAGATGAAACCGGGAGAATGTGGTGAGTCTACGGTTAGAAAAGAACGGGGAGAATGTGGTGAGTTGTGCATTTGAAATTCACCCACACTAGGTGCGTTGACCGTGCGGCACTGCCAGATGAATTCAGAATTCACATAATTCTGTGCTGGCCGAATTCTTCTTATTCCCCTGAAAGAATTTAGTGATTTTTCGATTTTATGTGCTTCATTGTGCAAGGGTGCAACACGGAAAGCAATTCGTAAGATTTAGACCCCTGGCTTGTGCTTTGGTTTACTTAAATTCCCCTGGCTCGCCCATTGCTTCGCTCTGTCTGTCGCGCATTAGAAAATTCATCAAAATTTTTTGAACGCAGCGTTGTTCTAACATAGGAAGAGGCGAGGTGCGAGCGAAGCGAGCGGTGAGCCAATGGAAGGCAAATCGTAAGATTTAGACCCCTGGCTAGTCCTTTGGTTTACTTAAATCCTCTGGCTCGCCCTTCGCTTCGCTCAGACCTCGCCCTGTCTGTCGCACATAAAAAATTCGCCAAAATTGTTAGCACGTAGTGCCGTTCTGAAAAATGATAAGGCGAGGTGCGAGCGAAGCGAGCGGTGAGCCAATGAAAGGCAATTCGTAAGATTTAGACCCCTGGCTCGTCCTTTTGTTTACTTAATCCTCTGGCTCGCCCTTCGCTTCGCTCAGACCTCGCCCTGTCCGTCGCGCATTACAGAATTCGTGAAAATTTTTAGGACGTAGTGCCGTTCCTAAAAATGATAAGGCGAGGTGCGAGCGAAGCGAGCGGTGAGCCAATGAAAGGCAATTCGTAAGATTTAGACCCCTGGCTCGTCCTTTTGTTTACTTAATCCTCTGGCTCGCACTTTGCTTCGCTCAGACCTCGCCCTGTCCGTCGCGCATTACGGAATTCGTGAAAATTTTTAGGACGTAGTGCTGTTCCGAAATATGATAAGGCGAGGTGCGAGTGAAGCGAGTGGTGAACCAATGGAAGGCAAATAGTAAGATTTAGACCCCTGGCTAGTCCTTTGGTTTACTTAATCCTCTGGCTCGCACTTTGCTTCGCTCAGACCTCGCCCTGTCCGGCGCGCATTACGGAATTCGTGAAAATTTTTAGGACGTAGTGCTTTTCCAATAGGATAAGGCTTCGCTCAGACCTCACCCTCTGTCTGTCGCACATTATAAAATTCGCCAAAATTTTCGGAACGTAGTGCTGTTCCAAAATAGGATAAGGCGAGGTGCGAGCAAAGCGAGCGGTGAGCCAATGGAAGGAAAATCGTAAGATTTAGACCTCCGGCTAGTCCTTTGGTTTACTTAAATCCTCTGCCTCGCCCTTCGCTTCGCTCAGACCTCGCCCTGTCTGTCGCGCATTACAGAATTCGTGAAAACTTTTAGGACGTAGTGCTGTTCCGAAATATGATAAGGCAAGGTGCGAGCGGTGAGCCAGTGGAAAGCAGTTTGTGAGATTTAGACCACTGGCTAGTCGTTCGGTTTACTTAAATCCTGTCTCCCAAGTAACAATTCGTATGCTTTAAAGAAGCACTTCATCCTGTAGCAATCATATAGTAACACAAAATCAGTTTTTCGTGTGACATCGCTTATAGAAGTATTTTGATCCGATAAAAACTCCTTAAAACACTTTTCGGAAAGGTTATAAAGTTCATAACCTAAAAAAGTGCTCCATTAAATACTTCTTTGTAGTCTTTATTGAATGACATAAACACACATCCAATAGTCTGACTCGAAATCAACACACACACATGCGTATAATCTTCTATAGCACAGTCGATTTCATTTTTATAGTGTGACATTCGTGTGATCATCCAATAAATTTTTCAGTGTAGTTTTATAAAAGGATGGACTTTGTGATTTTTTAAGGAATTGACACTCACGAAGTGCTCTGGAACACTACGTTTCTTGAATTGAATTCATTGAAATATTGCAAGAAACCAACATTTCCTCAGTCTTAACTTATGAATCAATTAAGCGCAGAAACTGGCTGCATTTTATTGATGAACGTGTGAATTTAATTAGCTTCAACTGATTGACATATAAAGTAGAAGGTGCATTGTGCATTGCAGAAGTGTTGAGCATTTCGATAGAAGCAACGAACCACTTGTGTTTACGAGCGATGCTGACTATATGTGAGGTTGGCCGAGTATTTAAGGCGTCGGACTTGCGTACGACAGTCGCTGGTTCGACGCTGGCTACGGGAATTATTTTTTTTCTTTTTTTTTGCAAACGCGAGAAAATGACAGAAAATGATGACATAACACATATGATGTATGTCTTTTTCAAAGTGTAATTCAGTGCTACAATAAGGTTCAATTGGACCAAAAAACGGCGCCAAATGCCATTATTGGACTATTATTCAGTGTTTATACCCTGTAAAGTGCCCCTTTTATCGTTTGAAGATAATATTCTGCGAAGAATTATAGGGATGAAATTGTTACTTGGGCTGTCGCACATAAAAAATTAGCCAAAATTGGGGGGGGGGGGTTGTGCTGTTCCAAAATAGGATAAGGCGAGGTGCGAGCAAAGCGAGCGGTGAGCCAATGGGAGGCAAATTGTAAGATTTAGACCCCTGGCTAGTCTTTTGGTTTACTTAAATCCTCTGCCGCGCATTACAGAATTCGTGAGAATTTTTAGAACGTAGTTCCGTTCCGAAAAATTATAAGGCGAGGTGCGAGCGAAGCGAGCGGTGAGCCAATATTTTAGTTATTTGTAAGATAATTTAGGACGTAAAACGCCTTTGAAGCAATAGTTGAAGCTAAATTTATAAATTCACCACATTACCATTTCATTTTCATTTACGCCCGAGGTCTATCCCATTGATTAAAGAACTAGCTGTCTATTCCATGGTCTATCCATACCTTAAGCTCAACTTTTCATTCAAATTTTCCCATTTGTAGCCAACTTTATGGCTAATCAACATGCGGGGCTGTCAAATCAAAGATTTTCACCCATTTTCACCATTTTTCACCACACTCACCATATCCGCGCTCGCCTTGTCGTTCTGTCGCGTTCCAACAATCTGACGCGACACCCCGACCCCACGAATGTCAGAAAAAGAATCACAAAAATTTCCGTAAAAAAAACAGACAAACACGAAAATTGTCTGCGCGGCGTCTAGAAAAATTGCATCGTTTGCGCATCCGCTACGATTTGTGTACAAAATTTGTGCGGGGGTGCTGAGTTTTTGTTGTGACGAAAGTGTAGTGTGTGAGACCAGCGACCGCAGCAGGAGCAAAAGGATCTTGTCACAAGGACCACGGCGGCATCATGTCTGACTCCAAGGCACCGGTGCGTACCGTCCGGCGGGTACAATTCGGTATCCTGGGGCCCGATGAGATTGTAAGTAGACGACAATTGAAACAGTAGCTTGCCGGGGTGATACTGAAATTTCCCTTTTCATGTTTTTGCTTTTAGCGACGAATGTCCGTCACGGAGGGTGGCATCCAATTTCCGGAAACGATGGAGGGTGGACGACCGAAATTGGGCGGTTTGATGGATCCCCGACAGGGTGTAATTGATCGCAGCTCGCGGTGTCAAACGTGTGCCGGCAACATGACCGAATGTCCCGGCCACTATGGACACATTGATCTGGCCAAGCCCGTCTTTCACATTGGCTTTATCACGAAAACGATGAAAATTTTACGTTGCGTTTGCTTCTACTGCTCGAAGATGTTGGTCTCGCCCAACAACCCGAAAATCAAGGAAATTGTCATGAAGACGAAGGGACAACCGCGCAAACGGCTCGCCTACGTGTACGATCTGTGCAAAGGCAAGAAAATTTGCGAGGGTGGCGAGGATATGGATCTGAACAAGGACGGACAGCCAACGGATCCGAACAAGAAGGCCGGCCACGGCGGTTGCGGTCACTATCAGCCGTCCATCAAGCGGGTGGGACTCGATATGATTGCCGAGTGGAAGATGATCAACGAGGACTCGCAGGAGGAGAAGGTCAACTTGCTCGCGGAACGCGTACTGGAAATTTTCAAGCACATCACGGACGAAGAGTGTTTCATTCTGGGCATGGACCCGGCCTACGCCCGGCCCGATTGGATGATTGTCACCGTGTTGCCAGTCGCTCCGCTGGCCGTTCGACCGGCCGTTGTCATGTTTGGCGCGGCCAAGAATCAGGACGACATTACGCACAAGCTGGCGGACATCATCAAGGCGAACAACGAACTGAAGAAGAATGAGGCGTCGGGCGCGGCCGCTCACGTCATTCTCGAGAACATCAAAATGCTGCAATTCCACGTCGCCACGCTGGTGGACAATGACATGCCCGGCATGCCGCGCGCCATGCAAAAGTCGGGCAAACCGCTCAAAGCCATCAAGGCTCGGCTCAAGGGCAAGGAAGGACGTATCCGAGGCAATTTGATGGGAAAACGTGTCGACTTCTCCGCCCGTACGGTCATCACACCCGACCCCAACTTGCGTATCGATCAGGTCGGCGTGCCGCGATCCATCGCACAAAATCTCACATTCCCCGAACTCGTCACACCGTTCAACATCGATCACATGCAGGACCTCGTGCGTCGCGGCAACTCACAGTACCCGGGCGCCAAATACATTGTCCGCGACAACGGCGAACGTATCGATCTGCGCTTCCACCCCAAGCCCAGCGATTTGCACTTGCAATGCGGCTACAAAGTCGAGCGACATTTACGCGACGACGATCTGGTCATTTTCAATCGTCAGCCCACTCTGCACAAGATGAGTATGATGGGGCATCGTGTCAAAGTCCTGCCCTGGTCCACCTTCCGGATGAACCTCTCGTGCACCTCGCCCTACAACGCCGATTTCGACGGCGACGAGATGAACTTGCACGTGCCGCAGAGCATGGAGACGCGTGCCGAGGTGGAGAACATTCACGTCACGCCACGACAAATTATCACGCCGCAGGCCAACAAACCCGTCATGGGTATCGTACAGGACACGCTCACGGCCGTACGAAAGATGACCAAACGCGACGTCTTCATCGAGAAGGAGCAAATGATGAATTTGCTCATGTTCTTGCCGACGTGGGACGGCAAAATTCCCCAGCCGTGCATTCTCAAGCCCAAACCGCTATGGACGGGCAAACAAATTTTCACTCTCATCATTCCCGGCAACGTGAACATGATTCGTACACATTCCACGCATCCCGACGAGGAAGATGACGGTCCGTACAAGTGGATCTCGCCGGGCGACACCAAGGTCATGGTCGAGCACGGCGAACTAATCATGGGCATTCTTTGCAAGAAAACGCTCGGCACATCGGCCGGCTCGTTGCTGCACATCATCTTCCTCGAGCTGGGCCACGAGATTTGCGGTCGCTTCTACGGCAACATTCAGACGGTCATCAACAATTGGCTGTTGCTCGAGGGTCACAGTATCGGTATCGGCGACACAATTGCCGATCCGCAAACGTACAACGAAATTCAGAATTCCATTCGCAAGGCCAAGGACGATGTCATCAGTGTCATTCAAAAAGCGCACAACATGGAGCTCGAGCCTACACCGGGCAACACACTGCGTCAAACTTTCGAGAATCAGGTGAATCGCATTCTGAACGATGCTCGTGACAAGACTGGTGGCTCGGCCAAAAAGTCACTCACCGAATACAACAATCTGAAGGCTATGGTGGTGTCGGGATCGAAAGGATCCAACATCAACATTTCGCAAGTTATTGCCTGTGTCGGGCAGCAGAACGTCGAAGGTAAACGCATTCCGTACGGCTTCCGAAAACGCACCCTACCGCATTTCATCAAGGACGATTACGGCCCGGAATCGCGCGGTTTCGTCGAAAATTCCTATCTGGCCGGTCTGACGCCGTCCGAGTTCTATTTCCACGCCATGGGCGGTCGTGAAGGTCTTATCGATACGGCCGTAAAAACCGCCGAAACCGGTTACATTCAGCGTCGTCTCATCAAAGCTATGGAGTCGGTCATGGTCAACTACGACGGCACCATTCGTAACTCCGTCGGTCAACTAATCCAGTTGCGTTACGGCGAGGACGGCTTGGCCGGCGAAACGGTCGAATTCCAAAACCTGCCCACCGTCAAACTCTCCAACAAGGCGTTCGAAAAACGCTTCAAATTCGACTGGTCCAACGAGCGTTACATGCGTCGCATCTTCAACGAAGAAGTGTGCAAAGAGCTCAGCGAATCGGGTCACGCCATCCAGGAACTCGAAGCCGAATGGGATCAGCTGAATCGCGATCGTGAAGCTCTCCGACAAATCTTCCCCAGTGGCGAATCCAAAGTCGTACTACCGTGCAATTTGCAACGCATGATTTGGAACGTTCAGAAAATTTTCCACATCAACAAACGTCTGCCGACCGATCTGAGTCCGCTCAAAGTCATCCATGGCGTGCGTGAACTCCTTCAACGTTGCGTCATCGTAAGCGGTAACGATCGTATCTCAAAACAAGCCAACGAAAACGCCACTCTGCTATTCCAGTGTCTCGTCCGTTCGACGCTCTGCACAAAATACGTGGCCGAAGAATTCCGCCTGACGAGCGAAGCTTTCGAGTGGCTTATCGGCGAAATTGAGACACGTTTCCAGCAGGCTCAGGCCAACCCCGGCGAAATGGTGGGCGCTCTTGCAGCCCAATCTCTCGGCGAACCGGCCACACAGATGACACTCAACACTTTCCATTTTGCTGGTGTATCATCCAAGAACGTAACCCTGGGCGTACCGCGTCTTAAGGAAATCATCAATATCTCGAAAAAGCCCAAGGCTCCGTCACTGACCGTCTTCTTGACCGGTGCGGCGGCTCGCGACGCCGAAAAGGCCAAGAACGTTCTTTGCCGCCTGGAACACACCACCTTGCGCAAAGTGACGGCCAACACAGCCATCTACTACGATCCCGATCCGCAACGCACCGTCATTTCGGAGGATCAAGAGTTCGTCAACGTCTACTACGAAATGCCCGATTTTGACCCAACCCGAATCTCGCCGTGGCTGTTGCGTATCGAACTCGATCGCAAACGTATGACCGACAAGAAGCTGACCATGGAACAGATTGCCGAGAAAATCAACGCCGGCTTTGGTGACGATTTGAATTGTATCTTCAACGACGACAATGCCGACAAGCTCGTGTTGCGTATTCGTATCATGAACAACGAGGACAACAAGTTCCAAGACAACGAGGAGGAGAACATGGATAAAATGGAAGACGACATGTTCCTGCGCTGTATCGAGGCCAACATGCTGTCGGACATGACTCTCCAAGGCATCGAAGCCATTGGCAAAGTGTACATGCATTTGCCGCAAACGGACAGCAAAAAGCGGATCGTCATCACCGAATCCGGCGAGTTCAAGGCAATTGGCGAGTGGCTGTTGGAAACGGACGGTACGGCCATGATGAAAGTGTTGAGCGAGCGCGATGTTGATCCCGTGCGCACGTACAGTAACGATATTTGCGAAATTTTCCAAGTATTGGGCATTGAGGCGGTGCGAAAGTCGGTGGAGAAGGAAATGAATGCTGTGCTGCAGTTCTACGGATTGTACGTGAACTATCGTCATTTGGCCTTGTTGTGTGACGTAATGACGGCCAAGGGTCACTTGATGGCCATCACACGTCACGGTATCAATCGACAGGACACGGGCGCTCTGATGAGATGTTCGTTCGAGGAAACGGTCGATGTGTTGATGGATGCGGCCGCGCATGCCGAGACGGATCCGATGAGAGGCGTGTCGGAGAATATTATTATGGGACAGCTGGCCAAGATGGGAACAGGTGAGTCGTTTGAGAATGTAGTTTGTAGTAAGCACAACATGGCATTGGTTTCGGTAAGATGACACGCTCCTTGGACAGCCTTTGTTGGAATAAGCTGAGAAATTACGTGTCATCAATGTCACAGTCCCGCGAGCCATGCGACTGTCTTCTTCTTCCTTGCCTCGTTCTTTATACCGCTCCATGGCGTCGCGTCGACCTGCGGTGTAGGCACGTCGCCCGTTCTAGCGGTAATGTCTCAGAATATTTCTACAGGCAGCTCTATCTTGGATCGTGTCATGGCCGAGACCAATGCGTTGTTGTTGGTTTTTCATTTGACACATCCAGCCATGCGATTGTATTTTGATTGATTTGATATGTCCAGGCCCGTTCGTCAGTAAAATTCTTGTTAATCTTAGATAAAAAATGGTCACTGCCTGTTTCACTGTTAGCCTTGTTTGCTCCTCGCCTGTCTTTATTGATCAAACACGAACGACTCTATAAATTTTCCTAATCGTTAGGATCTCGAAATGGAGCATTTCCGGGGACCAAATTGACTGAAAATGCGTATTTCAGAAACATTGTTCAGCTGGTCAACTGGTTGTGGTCTGTCCTATTTATTGGTGCCCTGAAAGATGACGATGTCGCTAAGGATTTCGAGTACATTTCTCATTTCAAGCAAATTAAAAA
Source organism: Microchrysa polita (assembly GCA_949715475.1). NCBI lineage: Eukaryota > Metazoa > Arthropoda > Insecta > Diptera > Stratiomyidae > Microchrysa > Microchrysa polita. The sequence continues at coordinate 9,298,673 of OX454422.1, read as the reverse complement.
CCTGACAACTGATCAGTCTAGAAAAACATGGTTCGCATTCTGGAAGCGAAACTTCCACCCGCTGGAAACTGTCCCGGTCATGCCTTGCGCGGCAGTACATGGAGCGGCAGAGAAGGCATCTGATGAGACGCTCCATGCACTGTCGGTCGAAATCGGTCGACCATCATTTTCGTCTCCCCGAAAGGGGACAAGACATTTTCAACACAATTTGCAAATACACTCAAAACATGCCTGCAGCCAACACTCGCTTTGCTTGCCTGTAAAAGGACGAGAGAGAAATTTGGTGCAAATCTTCAGACAAAGTTCCATGCTGTTTCAGACATTGAACCGAATAGATCGTCAATGATTCAGCTACGCTCTTCACGAACGAAAGCATAAACTTTGTTGGCAACGTCGGCATAGGGGGGCGTCTCAACTTCATTACAACAAGAAAATCAGGTCTGCCAAATTCTGCGAAGTTGCTGAATGTACTAACACATTTGCTAGACTCCATAGAGTTATGGCAAAACAGGACACTGAGCACCTAAGTAACCTGATGGGCGTGACACGACTGACGCCTTGACGACGGGCGTGCTACTCCTTGGCACCCACTTTCCGGGATGCCACATACTGAGGAATGAGGGCCCTTCAACTGAAGACAGTCTGTATAGAGGTAATTCTTCAGATTGGAGAACAGCAAGGAAGATTTTTACGCAAGATAAAATAAAATGGGCCATAGGCTCGTTTGAACCATTTAAATTCGCCATCACCGACAGGATTTTTCCAGGTCTCATTCAAAAGTATCTAGAACTCCATACCTCCTGAGTATCTTCAGAAGCACCTTTGCACAGGGCTATATCCCGCACTCATGGAGACTTGCGAGAGTAGTCTTCATTTCTAAAATGGAAAACCGGCGCCCATGGAGAATCCCAAACCACATAGACCAATCAGACCTCATTCATGCTCAAATCAATGGGAAAAATCATTGATGAGTACATCAGAATAACCACGCTGATTTGTAACCCGCTACACAAAGGGCAGTTTGCTTGCCAACCAAGTAAATCCACAAAAATCCGTGCTCCACAGCCTTGCATGAGAAATCGACTTTTGAGGCCAAAAACACCGCGCTGCTTGCATTCCTGGACATTGAAGGGGCATGCGACACCTGAGCAACGGGATAAACTACCTGGGCTCAGGCAATCTAAACTGTTCACAGCAGAATACTCCCATAAAAGCAGCTAAGCAAAAATAAGGTACGTACTATCTGTGGGCTTCTTACAGGCCACTCTTGCCTGAGATCACATCTGCGCACAACGAGGCTCTTACAAGACGCGAGCTGTCGATTCTGCGAAGAAGATGACGAGACCTCAACCCACGTCATGTGCGAAGTGGGATGCTTTTGCCTAACCCCTATCAAGACACGAACGATATAGCTTCGACTTCAATGAGCAACCTCAACTCCTTTCTTATCACGATCAGGCATAGTCCTGCCCACCTGCAACTAGGGCGATAGCACAATAGGCCCATTGGCTTCAGTGCTGCGAACCCCTTCGGGTTCACACGCCCCTCTACAATCCATAAAAAAGGGGCCGTCCTGAACGGGGGAGATCGGTTTTTTTTACATTTCACCACCATTAACACGTAGACTCTGGCTTTACTTAAGGCAACATCACACAAGCTCAGGAAACGTGTCCGTAACGGCCCAGCGGGACTTTGAGTAAACACTTGCCTTTAGAATGATGTAATGATGTAATTCATTAATTATACGAAATGGAAAATGTATTAGATGAAAAAAAACCAAGGCAATCAAGTGACAATATCGTGCAGGTGGTATTACAGTGCTGCCGTTTTGAAATTTTCTAGGGTAGCGAAATTAAAGAAGTGGTGGTATCATTTTCCTACTAAGGTCCATCCAGACTGATCGCCAAATGGTTGCACGTGCCAACCAACTGGCAGTTGTCATTGCATCCAAACTGATCGCCATTTGGGTGTGCGTCCAGTTTTGATATTCAAATTCAAATTCAAAGTGACAATTTTGCAACTTTTGTTCGTTCTTTTGTGTGAAATTGAATAATTCTTGAATGGCCGTGTAATACTTCAAACGCGCAGATTTTGGTTATGTCATTTTCTGTTTCCATTTGGTTGCTAGTGTAGATGCTAAGTAGCAACCAAATGGCTGTTCGTGATGCCAGTTTTTTGGACGCGCAACCATTTGGCGATCAGTCTGGATAGACCTTTACGGGTAGCAATATGGAGCAAAATCTATTTAGCTGAAATATAAGGGATATAAGGATTCTTTTATTTCATGTGGCGAAGCGACTGTGGGAACATTGGATTGAGGTAGGAGACCATTTATCAGTGATGCTACTTGGTCTCTTATCTCAGCACGCAAAATAGTTAAGGAACAGATTAACTCTGCTGCTGATGATTCAGCTAAAAATCAACTTCGTGCTGAATACCGTTCACTACAAAAAGACGTGCAGAGAAGTGTGAGGCGTGATAAGCGTACTTACATCAACGCTTTAGCGAAGGAGGCGAATGATGCGGCTTACCGTGGTGAAAGCGGTACCCTATTTAAGCTAATTAAACCACTAATTGGCAAATCGTTCACAACGGACCATCCTGTGAAAGATAAAGAAGGGTTACTGCTTGTTACTGAAGAACAGCAACTTCAGAGATGGAAAGAGCACTTTTTTGAGGTCCTTAACAACCGTTTTGGGCCTGCAAGTGCATCTTCATCGGCAGAAGAGACGTCCCTCCAGTAGCCAGTATTAATTCCAGACCACCATCTAAGACGGAATTAAAGCGGGTTATCGAATCTATGGACGCCGGTAAGGCCCCGGGGATAGATGGAACTCCCGTCGAACTATTTATATTCGGATTCGAATGCTACAGCGGATATTCTGCTTCCCCTCATCATAGAGTGTTGGGAAACCGAAACTCTTCCAGTAGAATGGAAAAAGGGCGTAATTATTAAAATTCCCAAGAAGGGTAACCTTAAGGATTGTAATAATTGGCGCGGTATTTGCCTACTTCCAGCTGTATCCAAGCTGATGGCTAAAATTATTTTGAACCGGATCAACGATGAAGTTGATCGCACTTTAAGCAATGAACAGGCTGGATTTCGTGAGGGTTTCTCATGTAGTGACCATATAAACACCCTCCGAATTATTATTGAGCAATCCGCCGAATGGAGATCCCCATTACACCTCATGTTCATTGATTTCGAGAAGGCGTTCGATAGTGTTGACCGGGAGTATATTTGGAGAGCTTTTCGTAGGAGGGGCATACCAGATAAAATAATTTCCATCATCAAGGAATCTTATCAGGGAGCCCAATGTCACGTTTTGCACAAGGGTAAGCTTTCAGATGCTTTTGAGGTGCACAGTGGAGTGAGACAAGGTTGCATTTTATCACCTATTCTTTTCCTCGATAGTCATTAACGATGTACTAGTGAGCGCACTTCAAAACCAGAGTAAAGGTATCAGATGGAAAATGTTTGATTACCTGCAACACCTGGACTATGCTGACGATATTTGTCTGCTTTCAAATAAAAAGTAGGATGTAGCTCAAATGGCCGATGCTCTGCATTGCGAAAGTCGTAATGCCGGGCTCAAGATAAACGCTGCCAAGACCAAGTACTTGAGCTCCCATCCTGGGGAACAAAGCGGAATTTGTGTTTCGGGCCAGGCAGTCGAAAAAGTTGACAAATTCTGCTACCTCGGAAGCATAGTCACAGCAGATGGCGGCGCGGACGCTGATGTACAATCGCGTATCAATAAGGCTAGGGCAGCCTTCTTCACTTTGACTCCTTTCTGGCAAAATAACAACATTTCCAGGCGCACCAAAATCCGAATCTTCAATTCCATTGTAATATCTCTGCATCTTTATGGCTGTTCAACTTGGAAGGTGACCAACGAGATAACAACTAAGCTGCAAACTTTCGTAAACCAGTGCCTACGGCGCATCCTACAAATCCGCTGGCCGGAGATTATTTCCAATGATGATCTCCTGAATATCACAGGCCTGGATTGGATAGGCACTTCTGTCAAAAGGCGCAAGTGGCAATGGATAGGTCATACTCTCCGAATAGGGCCAACAAATATTGCACAGCAGGCCCTAGATTGGAACCCTCAGGGAGCCAATGCTAGACGCCGTGTTGAACGACAAAGAAACACGTGGAGAAGATCGGTTAATAGCGAGGCTGCTTCATTAAACAAACAGTGGTCAGACCTAAAGACGATGGCACAGAACAGAACGAGGTGGAAAGTAGGCGTAGTTTATGCCCTATGCCCCACAAGGGGTTAACCAGGAACCAGAGAGAGAGATGTTCCAATAAGACCTTGTTAGTAAAACGACGAAGGTCCAAACCGGCCAAAGGACCGGGAGATAAGGTTGTGAAGGCTAGGTGCTCCCCTGCAGTGTTGCCAATTTAGCCGTTTTCCGGCCAAATTTAGCCGGAAACCGTGCTGTTTAGCCGGAAGAAATTTATGATTCCGGCCGGCCGGATTTTTAGCCGGAATTGATTTTCTTCGGCCGTTTTTCCGGCTAAAATTAGTTTATACATTTTTTTTTACTTTGAAACTAAAATCAAACAAAATAATTAATCGCCTTGAAATTATTTCTACATACACTTATTATATGTATTAGGGTAAGTACCAACTATGTCCACCTAGAGGAAATCTTGCATTTATGTCTCCTGGGAAAAATTTGCCGTGGAGACATGCCTTTTTTCAATAAATTTAGGGTAATGGGTTTCATGTAAACTGACGATATTCGTACCTAGTCTAAGCATGTAATTTATTAACCACCAATATGCTGACTAATTTGCAAAATGGCAGACAGTTTCTTAGATCAAATTCTTTATTGAGCAATTTTCTGAGCATCGGGGTACCTGAACATTTTTCAAAGTGTCAATTCTTTACCACAGATAACGTAATCATCCCAGATTAAGTACAAGGGTGAAAACATTTTAGCTCGATTCATAGATATTGATAATATTGCCGGAACTTTGCAGTGTTCAACACTAACGTTGTGCAAGTAGCTTGCCCAGTAAATTACAAAAATTAAGAATAAGAAGGGGGGAAGTTGTCCCCGAAATATATATGTACACAGTTCAATTTAATTTTTGTAATTTACTGGGCAAGATACTTGCACAACGTCTGACGTCATAGAAACTACACATTTTCGTAGATGCATTACATTTAGTTGTTGGGTTTGTAGCAACAAATTTATCAAAAATCTATACCATTTCCCGGCCAAGCTCATAATTTTGGAACGTCAATTCCGTATCTTTGGAGCATCAAATTCGTAATTGCGGAACATCAATAGTGGAACATCAATTTCGTAACTATGGAAAATGAAATAAAATTTGGATTGCTCAAATTCGAAAATAAATATCAAGCTTGACACACATATTTTCGAATGACGCAAATTTATCACCATTAGCACGAGTTCGAAATTACGCATTTGGACCATCATTTGCTCAATAATGACTGGGAACGCCATCTGTTGTAAAATTTAAGAACAAGAATGTTTACAAAAATATTAAATTTGTTATCAATCTTTACACATTTCTATTCAAATTCTTTAAGTAAAGTGTGTCCTCAAATTATTGAATTGAATATTCATCAAAATATCGCAATTGTGAGGGACATTTTTACCATTTACACAAACGTCAAAAGTAAATGACGAATTCTAATGACGAAAGCATATGTGTCACTCCAATTTCGAACTTTCATCATCATGATGGATTATCATCATGTGGTTATGGACTTGACCGAGAAATTGTACCTAGTTGAGCTATCTAACTTCGAACCAGTGGCGGCTCGCCCATATGTGCACATGTGCACGTGCACCCCCAGATAAAACAACCATATCAACTCATCATTTGCTAAATATCTTCACAAAATATAACAAACCACCGACGCATGTGCAATACATATTCTGGGTGTCTTACGTACATATAACACAAGCCACGCATTGAATATGTCGTGACCAGCGACCAACATCTTCCATGCATCTAGCCTAGCACCCTGGGTGTCGTGCACAGAGTCATATCAACTGGTGCACTCGCTCCAAAATCAGATATGTGTAGGGTTCCCGGGGCAAGGGGATAGGTCAAAATTTACACTAGAGTTTGTGAACAAATATGCTGTGCACACCACTCGGTGATGAACTGAATTGACGATGATGAATTTAGGGTTAGAATTTCGGTTTAAAGAATATAAGAACGAATATTTATACCCTTCGCTCATAGAGTGAAAGGGTATATTAACTTTGTCATGAAGTTTGTAACGCATTGAAGGAAGCATCTCCGACCATATAAAAAGTATACATATATGATCAGCATGACGAGACGAATCGATTGGGCGATGTCCGTCTGTCTGTCTGTCCGTCTGTCCGTCTGTCCGTCTGTCCGTCTGTTGCAGTGCGTTTTTCTCGGCCACTATAAAAGCTACGGAGCTGGAATTTTGCACACGTACTTCTTATTGTTGCAGGCTGTTTGTATGTTTGATTCACCCAAATTGGATCACTGGGTCATGGGGCTGCCATACAAACCTAGCTCCCCAATTTGAGTTCTTCTAAGAAAATCTTTTTTATTTGTGTACCAATTTCAACCAAATTTCGCACAAATGTGTTTCTATAGATAACACAAAATATATGCAAGAATGGATCCAATCGGACCATGGGGTCATGGGGCTGCCATACAAACTTAACCCCCCAAATTAGGTTCTTCTAAGAAAAACTTGTTTATTTGTTCACAAATTTCAACCAAATTTCACACAAATGTATTTCTATTGTTGACACAAAACTTATGTAAGAATGGATAAAATCGGAGCATGGGGTTATGGGGCTGCCATACAAATCCAACCCCCCAAATTAGGTTCTTCTAAGAAAAACTTTTTTATTTGTGCACCAGTTTCAACCAAATTTCACACAAATGTATTTCTATTGATGACACAAAACATATGTAAGATTGAATCAAATCGGACCATGGGGTCATGGGGCTGCCATACAAACCAAACCCCCCATATTGGTTCTTCTAAGAAACATTTTTTTACACCAATTTCACAAAACCTTGAATTAATGTGTCTTTATCAAAGCAACTAAAAAGTTCAAAACGAATGGAATCGTACTGTGGGGTCATGCTCCGGCAACCCCAATAAAATCTTCCGAGTAAATATTTTTATTTGCCCACTTATTTCAACCAAGCCCAAAACTTTTGTCAAGACGGAAGAAAAAGAATGAGGAGGGGGGTTAAATACAAGTCATAGGTACGCCCAAAAAAACTTTTAGCCCAAGCGAAGGGTATCCAAATTTCGGCCGCGCCCGAAATTAGCCTCGGCCCCGGGGGTTGGCGAGCGAAGCGAGCAGGGGGCGAAGCCCCCTAGTTTTCGATTCACTTTAGCAATTTTTTTAAAGAACTTTTCAAAGGACGAAAGATTAAAACTGAATACATGATTGGAAAGGCATTTTTTTGAGAAGTTAAATACGAAGTATGTAAATGAAAATTTGTGATAGTGTTTATGTTGTGTGAATCAATTTGGGATTTAATTACGTATAAAGATTTAATTGGCTATTGTAAATCGTTCAAAGGGTTTTGAGGGGCCTGTTAAGGCGGTCCCAGACCGACCGGAGTGTGGCACACACCGCACAAGAGACCGGTTCCAAGAATGATACCTTGGAGTCGCCCAACCACACTGCTGCACTGCTGCTGCACGATTTTTCGTATCAATCTTTTGTGCGGTGTTTGCCACACTCCGGTCGGTCTGGGGCCGCCTTTAGAGATCCACATAATCAATCATTGAATTTTCACTGGGTGTTTTTTTTCTTTTGGCAGAGGATAAAATCCTCCTAAAAAGTTAAGACCTTACTTTCTCTGTTTGTTAATGGACGAAGCCTTCTCTGGGTTAATGGGCGAAGCCTTCTTTGGGTTAATGAGTGAAGGCTTTTTTGCATTGCTTCTGATTTTTTCCGAGGCAATAGTTCCGCCAAAAGGATCTTCATTTTTGTTATGGTTAGAGTTTCAAGATCTATACAGAATTTACGTTTTTTATTTCAAATATTTATTTATAATATACAAAATACCATTTATAACAACATCCTAGAATCATTGGTTAACTCTGCTATGAGGCAAAGTAAAACGTTTCGCACGTGTCCAACATATTTAAATATTTATATATAGCTTCAATATTCCTATATTCTAAGAATATCAAAATAAATTATTTGCGTTCACTCACAGTCCAAAAGTTGTCACTTCGTTCGGCGAGATTGAATAAGGTGTTTCCGAGTGAATGTGAGTGTATCATAGCCATAAAGCTTCCAATCTAATCTACTCTGAAGCCCAATTATTACAGTATGTACGTTCAAAATCGTTATGTAGCACCTTAGCTTACCAGCAAATATTTTTGAGACGAAAACAGGGAAATTTCCGCAAAGAGGATCACTGGCGGTTGGGCTCCGTGTTCCACCGAAACGATGTTTGAACCTAAGCACTTAAGCCTCTATTTTGAAGAATTGGTTGCTCTTGTTTGTTTTATGTGAGTAGTGAACCCCCAGTTTCAAAGGTCACGAGCCGCCACTGCTTCGAACAAAGTAAATTTTGACTGTAACGCCAGCGATTGGAGCATAAGAAAGAAATCTGCCTAAAGCCTAGTTTACGGGTATAGTGCTCCAGAAGAGAAATAAAGTTATAAAAATCAGGTTTTTACTATATTTTTTCGCAATGTGACTGTTTGTTTTATGATTTAGCCGGTTTTTGGCCGTTTTTCTCGCTGAAATTTATTTAGCCGGATTTTTAGCTGTTTTTGAACCAAATATAGCCTGTTTTCCGGATAAATTTATCTGTTTTCTAAATTTCCAGTTGGCAACACTGCCCCTGACGGTATACCTCGTAGATAGTATCTATGGGGGATACCTTGGGCCCGCAAAAATTTCAGTTTCTTTTGGGTCAACAACGAAAATTATATCAGCAACTTTTAAGCGATGCGGTCTTTTGGACAAGCTTTACGCTTCTTCTTCTTCTTCTTTTAGCGGTGCAGAAAGGTGTGAAACCGCTGTGCATTTATGTGGATTCGAGTTATGGTTCGTCGATGCTTTCGTCCGTGATGTCAAGGGACAAAAACATAGCTGCTGCGATAGGGTTTTCCCACAGTGAGATAGGGGTTAAGTCAGTGGGCGCAGCTGGGCATTGAAACAAGTGACCCACATCATGTGGAGCGCCAGCGCAGTTTGGACAGATGTTTTGAATGTCCGGGTTAATGCGAGAAAGGTACGAATTGAGGCGTGAACAAAAGCCCGACCGAAGTTGAGCTAATGTCACTCTGGTGGCTCTCGGGAGCTTAATGTCCTCAGGCGAAATGGGTGGAGGGCGCACTGAGAGGACTCTATTTGCATCTAATCTCGCAATAGACCGACTCACTTCTGCAGTGTGAATCTCAGCGATGGCAGCTCGGTATGCATCATCGTCGTAAGGGTCCCTCTTGTATCCCTGGACCTCTCTCTCTAGGTCTCGCAAATCACGCCTGACATGTCGTGGTGGAGGAATTCGGTCCATGAGACTGTTGTTGGGATGATTCTCACGGTAGCAACCAACAAGATATTGTTTGGACAGTAGGAGATTGTAGTCACGTATTGGCATCAATTTTGTCTCTTGATGTAAGTGATCCTGGGCAGACATCAAGAGGCAACCTGTGGCTGTGCGTAGAACAGCATTTTGGCAGACCTGAATTTTAGTGCAGTTTGTATCACATAGACTATGTGACCAAACTGGGGCTGCATAATCAGCAGCTGCTCGACCCACCGCTTTGTATGTGACTAGCATGATTTCTTTATCCTTGCCCCAGGTGCTACCAGCTAGTGCTTTTAGGATTTTATTCCTACTGCGCATCTTTTCGCAAACGGATGCTGCGTGATGAGCTGACGTCATCATGCTCTCTAAATGGAGCCCGAGAATTTTAGGATTAGCAACAGTAGGAATTAGATTGATGCCAATACGTACATCAACCTCCCACCGACAATCCACCGACCAGGTGGTAAGTAATGTCGCAGAAGATTTAGACGCGGAGGTGGTGATGTTTCGGCTTTGAAAGAAAGCCTGTAATCGTCCGAGATAGCGATTAATTTGGAGGCGCATTTTATCCGTATCCTCCCCTGTGGCGAGCACGGTGCAATCGTCTGCGTAGGAAATCACCTCGATTCCTTCCGGTGGTGTAGGAAGGCCGGACATGTAGATGTTGAACAGAGTGGGGGAGAGTACCCCACCCTGTGGAACTCCTAATTTGATTTTCCTCAGCTTAGAACGTTTGCCACGAAAATCAGCGAAGGAATGCCGACCAGCTAGATAGTTGGCAATCCAACGGATCTCTTGAGCAGGGATATGCATATTCAGTAAGTTAGCGAGAAGCATCGAGTGATTGACATTGTCAAATGCACTCGTTAGGTCAATTGCCACAAGAATCGTTCTGTGGCAAGGACGTCTGTGGTTTAGCCCATTACGGATGCGTGTAGTGATCGCATCGAGGGCTGTGGTGGTACTATGCATTTTCCTGAAGCCATGCTGGTGAGGTTCTAGCTTAGCATGCTTAACAAGAGTGGGGTGAATAAGCGCCTCTAGCGTCTTTGCGACAGGTGAAAGTATTGTTATGGGTCGGTAGGATTCACCGAGACCAGCGCTTTTTCCCGGTTTGAGACAGGGGACAATCCGTCCTGTTTTCCAGATTTCAGGGATGGCAATCTTAGAGATTGACAAGTTAAAGGCTGCCGTGAGATACTCAATGGCTGGAAGGTCGAGATGTTTCAACATGGCCATCGAAATGCCATCGGGTCCGAGGGCCCTTGAGTTTTTAGCATTCTCAATGACTTTTTTAACCTGGTCCGCAGTATACGATGGGATAGTGTCAACCATTTCTACTGCGAATCCGTCTTCTAATTTTACGCTTTAAGCCATCGGACTTGGGATGTTCAATAAATTGCTTAGTGAACAGGCTTGCGCACTGAAGGGGATCGCTGGTGCTCTTATGGCCAAATTTGATGGCATTATTGCCCTTTCCTTTCCTAGGATTGGATAGGGCGCGGACAGTAGACCATAGTTTACTGACACCTTCATTGAGGTTGCAGTCATTGAGGTGCTCGTTCCATTTCGCCTTCCGATAGTCTTTTACTTGTCGATTGATTTCGGAGCTAAGCTCCTGAATTCTGGGATCACCTGGGTGAGCGCGTCTGATGCTATCTCGTTCATCGGCTAATCTGGCGGCACTGGTAGGGAAATTAGGTCGAACTCTCGGAATACGTCCAGCAGGAATATAACTTCTGCTTTGACAATGACGTTTCTAATATTTCGTTCGGCCTTATGAACGTTAGTTGGTGTAGGTAGCTCGATGAACTTCGCCAACGAGTATGCTTTGAAACCCTCCCGATCGGCTTTCTTGTGATTGACAAACGTTCGCTTCTCAGACTTAGTCAGGTTTGCTGGTTTGTCAATTCCTATTATGATTGGGAGGTGATCGGACGAGAGAGCAGTGTGCGTCTCCCATCGAGTAGCACTGATTAGGCTGGCACTGACAAGTCAGGAGAGCTACTGCAAGTGCCTGTGACTCGAGTCGGCGAGTCTTCATTGAGTGGACAGAAATCTGAGGCGTCTAGACATTCGGCAATAGTTACACCCCTGGCATCTTTGTTGAGGTCAGAATGCCAGAGCTCATGGTGCGCGTTAAAGTCAACAAGAATGATCCTGTGCTCTCCAGATAGGAGAGGACCAATATCGAAACGATAGCCAGAAGGGCAACTAGAGTGAGGTGGAACATATACATTAAAAATTTCGATATTAGTACTCCCTGACGAAACTGAGATGGCTTGCATTTCCGCCGTACCGTCGACATCTACATCTAATACACAGTAATGTACGGACTTGTGTATTAGTAAGGCAAGTCCACCTCCAGGGTGAGAATCATTCCTGGCGGCTGGTCTAACTTTGCGCAGTATAACGTAATTGCCATGGACGCTAAGAGACGAGTTCGAATGGAGCAAAGTCTCCTGGATGGCAGAAATCGGAATTCTGTTTACACTCATGAAGTGAGTGATCCCGGCAATTTTTTGGTGAATGCGGTTGCAGTTAAACTGCAATAAGGACAGTGGAGTGAAAACCGCTGGAGGAGGAGCAGGGGTTAAACTAGGTCTAGCATTCCTGATCATATTGTTTGGGGGTGCTGGGGGCTGAGGAGGAGGTGGAGGGCTAGGAGCAGCCCGTGGTCGCCCTGAGTTTATGCATCCCGGTGCAACATATGATGTGGAGTGCTGACCAACCCTTCTCAAGCCAGAACACCTGAGATATACCCAGTCCAAGCAGCGATTACACTGCACTGACCTGGCATTCGAACCAATTCGTTGGCCGCAAACACTACAAAACCATACCTCTGGGCCTGGATTTGTTTCAATGCCGGCGCGAATTAATAAAATTCAGAGGCCGCGCCGAGATGTAATACTCCCAATATGACGAAAAACCACATAACTCGAATCCACACATATACACCGACAAACACAACCTTCCTGCATCGAACCTTTAGGGCTCTTGCCACGTAGAAAACGGGGAAAACGCTTTACGCTTCTTCGCCGAATTTGGTTGTAATTAGCCATTTACGAATCACTTGCTATTATTCTTCTGGAAAATAGGTCAATGAATATAATTTAAGAATGGATTTTGCATTAAAATTTTGTTTAATATAAACTGGCGCGACAGGCCAACATTGAACATTTTTGTAGAAATGTTGAGATCAACAGTATGCTCTGCCGAATTATTTATCCCCAGAAATGGGTACTCGTTTAATATCTGAATGAGTTCGTTGTCCGTCACATGTCCTGTCCGTCGTGAATTCGAAAACTGTTTTTTGACTGAATTTGATTATAGTGGGACTCGAACCCACGACCCTTAAAAGGTGTGAGCCTGCTAACCACTAAATCAATCATTGTGTGACACTGTTTTATCTGACTTTTTGCTAATTTAGTTAGCCTAAAGTCGTCTTTAAATTGATGGAGCAATGTTGAGATTTTCTCCTTTAAGTTTGTCTTTGTACTATGTTCTCAGCGCGAAAAAAAACTGCATTTATCTCTCCCGCAAAAAGTGCCGTGGGTTCCTGTTTTTTATTTTTAATAAATTTTATATAATAATTGGACCGTTTCCATACAATTTGTTACCGATGATAGCCCTTTCATTCGGTATTAGATGTAGATGCAATTTATTTTTGCTAGGAACGTCAAAACATATAGGAATTTTAGACACCTTATCTACCTACTTATTTTACCATAACACAGTAGACTCCCGGTTATCCGAGCTAATCGGTAGCGGGACCCAACTCGGATGATTGAAAACTCGGATAATGCGATGTTCATGTTGACTGTGAATCCAGAGCTGTCATTTTGTAAGACGATAGACAAATAATGCAAAATAATGGGTCTGGAATGGTTGGTCCCTTTAGAAGAACAGCAGCTGTCTGCAACAAAGGTAACCAGAGCCTCTATGAAACTACGTGATAGCTGACGCTTGTAACATTGGGTGCAGTCACGTCACGTCTTTTGGGGATTCTGATTTTTTTTAGCGGATGGGGGACCTCGGTCCTCGAATCTGTTCACCTTTAAATTGTTATCTTTACTAGTGGCAAGGAACTTGTACATAGCTAACACAGCCTCCTGGCGGAGGAAGTGTTGTCGCAACAAATTTATTAAGCCTCGTGCTGTTGTGGAACGGAACGGAAGTCCGTCGTTGACTTTCAACTTTCGCCACCAGAGCGACATCGTAACAAAAGAGATTTTTTCCTTCTGGTAAAAATCTTGCTGCGCATTAGTCGCAGTGTGCTACGAAATACTTTTTGTAACAACTAGTGTAGTAAATAAATAAGCTTTGTAACGTTCAACAAAAGTGTTTTCACTACATAATTGGTGACCCCGAACGCAGCACGCATAAATTAATTCCTGAAAACGAAAAAGCGAGACGAATTTATTCCGGTGAAGTGTTTTCTTTCATTGGCAACGTGGATCCATCCATCGACATCGTTGTTGCAGTGAATTTTCACAACGACCCACAGAAAATTCGAATAGTGATCTTCAGCGAAGCCGCCGTCAACAATTATTCGCATCCGAAGCAGTAAATAAATTTGAAAATTTTCGAATTGCGCACCAGCAAGTTTCGTTGGGATACGCCACCATCTTGAATTTTCCCGACGTAAATAGGCCCGTTCGAGTAATTGCACAACTAATTGCACAATTCAAAGCCGACGTTGACATTTTGACAGAGATGGCAGACCGTATCCTCGCCGAGTGCAATACATGGCCAACCGTCGCCACCATAGCCAACGAGCCCACCGATAGCATGTAACGCAGGACGCCGAAGTGCTATAGGGGAACGAAGCTCTTTAGGCCGTACAGGCAACTCAAAAATCAAAAGATAGAGAGAACTTCTCTGTGAGCTAAGCAGCGGCACATGGTTGCTGTAGCTCAGTGTCGGAGAATTTGGGCGGGGTTTTTGCCGCTCACAGCCCCTGTCCTGCACATATTAAAGGGATATCATGTGCCTAGGGATATAACAAACAAAACGAAAGGAGGGCTGAAATAGTAATAAAGAATTACGGCGTCGGCAAGCTCAAGCCGCTCTAATGCTCTTGGGCCCCGCTGGTGTCGAGCCCTGGCCGTCTCTACCCGCGAACAAAAAAAAAGAACCCGACCGTGAGCCCCCATGGCCAAACAATTTATACTAAAATTTGGGGCTCCCTTGATGGCACACCCTATAACTGGGAAACGGGCCGGGGATCTACATACTAAATCAATAGGACATCACAATACACGAATCGGGTACTTATCCGGTCTTAATAAAATTCAGCTCGCATCGGGTCCTGATGGTGGGCATGTGGCCAACTGCACTTCGGCACATAACCTCACTTTTTCCTTTTTTTTTTTTTATTGGGGCCACTATCAAATTTTTCACCTTCTTCTTTTTTTTTTTGAACACGGACAAGGCACTGCACTTTCACGGCAAAAAAAAACACTTTCACAAAAAAACTGAACTAATTTTAATAATTTAACAAAAAAAACCGACAACGACGAAAAACCACGAAGCGCGCGATGCGTCCGCTTCCACGATTCATACCCGACTCCCCGATCTTGGGTCGTGTCGTCACTCGCCACGACACTCGCACCCACACCACGACACGGCGAATCTCAACCGGCCACTTGCAACGGCTTCTCTTCGCTATAAAGATGATTAAAACAAGTTTTGCATATAATTGCATGCACTTGTCTTAATCATCAATACACCGAAGTTCTCTTTTGTTGGTGTGCCGACGAGCCTCTTGGGCTTGTTGACACAACAACAAGAGAAATTCGAAACTGTTGCAAGTGGATCATTACAAGCATATAGATAGATAGGGACAACGGGTCTCTGCTATTACAATGAACGGTTCGGCAACAAGGCGCGTAAATGCCGCGCGCCATGCTCATTCAAAAATTCTCAAAGTGCCATAGGCGACGACGCGATTGACGAGCACAGATTATCCATTTATTGCAAAAAGTCTGGTATAAATTTTCTGATCGACACTGGTGCAGGCGTCTCAGTTGTTCCCCGCTCTTTTGCCCCAAAAAATGCCAAGCCAGTCGACTTTAAGCTGTGCGCTGCGAACAACTCTATAATTAAAACATACGGGGAAAAACTTTTACAACTAGATTTTGGGCTTAGGAGATCCATGAGTTGGTATTTCCACGTAGCAGACGTCGCAAAGCCAATAATTGGGGCCGATTTTTTGAAAAACTTTAATCTGCTAGTCGACGTGAGCAAAAAACGTTTAGTTGATGTAACGCAAATTTACGCAGTGGCCAGTATCTCGTATGACAAATACTCGAGCCTAGCCACCATGCAATATGACAGCCCGTTTTACAATCTATTGGCCGAGTTTCCCCAATTGACATCTTCCTCAAACTTTACTGAGAATCAACGGCACGATATTTGCCACCGCATCGAAACCACAGGCCCCCCTGTTTTTCAACGCCCCAGACGACTCTCTTCAGATAAATACGCTACCGCTAAGCGCGAATTCGAATATATGCTAGAAAAAGGCATATGTCGTCCTTCAAGTAGCCCGTGGGCAAGTCCACTGCACTTGGTGCCCAAAAAGAATGGCGAATGGAGACCCTGTGGCGATTATCGTCGTCTAAATTCCGTAACAATACCCGACCGCTACCCTATTGCACACATCCAGGATTTCGCACACATTTTACACGGTAAAACAGTCTTCACGAAAATAGACCTGGAGCGCGCCCACCATCAGATCCCTATCCACGAAGATCACATTCCGAAGACCGCCGTCAGTACTCCCTTCGGATCTTTCGAATTTTGCCGTATGATGTTTGGGCTCTGTAACGCAGGCCAGACATTCCAACGTTTCCTGGACTCCGTTGTGCGTGGACTCGAATTTTGTTACGTCTATTTAGACGGCATACTGATTGCGTCGTCATCTTAAGAAGAGCATATTCAACATCTTCGTCAATTATTCGAGCGCCTTGCCGCTTTCGATATCAAAATCAACACATCTAAATGCATTTTTGGAGCATCATCCGAGGTCGAATATTTGGGTTACCTTATTGATAGTAAGGGAACCAGACCAATTCCAGCGCGTGCCGATGCCATTTCGAATTATAAATACATTCCTCGACTCCTGCGTCAGAAAGTATTTGACCAAATCCATGGACTTTCACATCCCAGCGGACGAGCTACTAGTAAATTGGTCCGACAGAAGTATGTCTGGCCACCAAGCGTAAGCAAGGACATCACCAGGTGGTCGAAAACTTGCGTACCCTGCCAATCATCCAAAATCAGCCGCCACGTGAAGAACACACCGCAACAGTTTCCTGTAGTTGACTCCCGATTCCAACATGTACACTTGGATATCGTGGGTCCACTTCCTTCATCGGATGGTTTCACGTACGCATTCACCATCATTGACCGTTTTTCACGTTGGCCCGAGGTGATACCGATGCGCGACGCAACAGCTGACACAATAGCCACCTTATTTTACGCACATTGGGTCAGCCGATTCGGAGCACCTGTCATCATCACCACAGACAGGGGCTCACAGCTAGAATCCTCGCTACTCAACTGTTTGTTGCGACTTGTTGGTTGTAACCGTATCAGGACAACTGCATATCATCCGGCAGCCAATGGTATGATGGAACGAATGCACCGTACCCTGAAAGCTGCGTTGATGTGCCATAACAACAGGCAATGGACCGAGGCGTTGCCTACAGTCCTCCTTGGCCTACGGACGATGGTTAAGGAGGATTTACGTTGTTCACCCGCTGAAATGGTTTATGGCACCACATTGAGAGTTCCAGGGGAATTCTTTGTAAGCGACGACGACGACCTTCCGGCAGATACACACTTGCTGGTTGAACAACTGCGTGAGCGAATGCAACGTCTTCGACCCACTCCGGTCGAACATCATCGGCGAGACACATCGTTTGTTTACAAGGACTTATGCACCTGTTCACACGTTTTTGTGAGACAGGATTGCACGAAGAAGTCCTTACAACGTCCATACACCGGCCCTCATCGTGTGATCAAGCGCAACAGTGATCGTATCTTCACAGTCTTAGTTGGAGGCAAGAAGGTTACGATCACCACCGAACGTTTGAAGCCAGCTCATCTTCTTAGTCCGGAGCTATCGGATACAATCGACTCATCTACAATGCAACATCGAACTCCTCCAGCAACTCCTTCAACATCGTATCGCGGAATCCTTCGAACTTATGCTGGTCCACGCACAAAAACATCATCAGTGACATTTCTCGATCAGCATGACAATTCCGCTTAGAGGGGAGTATTGTGGAACGGAACGGAAGTCCATCGTTGACTTTCAACTTTCGCCACCAGAGCGACATCGTAACAAAAGAGATTTTTTCCTTCTGGTAAAAATCTTGTTGCGCATTAGTCGCAGTGTGCTACGAAATACTTTTTGTAACAACTAGTGTAGTAAATAAATAAGCTTTGTAACGTTCAACAAAAGTGTTTTCACTACACTGTGTGTGCTGTGGCTCCATCTGTGGCTGAAACCACACGTCCCTAACGTTCATTAAAAAAATCCTCGATCATGTTCCTAGTGAGCGACCGTTAGAAAAGAAGCTCTCGACGGCGAAGGCCCGCTGATCTCTAGACCAGAGCATGATGGCAACTGACTAGAATCGGAAACAAATTTAGGATTTTCCCCCTCCGGATGCGCCTCTATCACCCATCTACCCGCCCAACTCACCGCTCGGAAGCTTTTTTTTTTCAAATAAGTCAGTTTCTACATGCATTTTGATTTGATTTTGCATACGATACGAACACCAACATTACGAGTGTGTTTTTACTACAATTCTAAGCAAATCAATGAAAAGACTCGGTTAACCGGAAAACCGGTACGTGGAGCATGGTTAAAACCGGACTGTCTAACGGGCTTTGTAAAACACCGAGAAAAACCGAAAAGCGGGTTATGGCCCTGTTTTTGACATCCCTACCCAGAGTCCAATTAGCACGAAAAGCGCCGTTTTGAGACCACAGAAACTCCGTTAAGCTGCTTAAAGGATGGAGGTTCCAAGAAATGTAAATTTGGATGAAAGAGGTTTAGGAAGTGAAGCAGCTCCCCTATTTTCGCCTCGGACGCATCCTCTAGGCGGCCAAAAAGCGGACATCCCAGCGTTTGCTAACGGGATCTGGCGAGACCTGGGCATTCGCATTGGAAGTGAAACAGATTTTCTGTTTCATTTGCATTATTGCAACTGCGACAGTGCGGACTGTGGGGTCCCTGTGGCTGCATGGTCCCCTATTGGCCAATGTCCAGTAATTACCGCTGTAACTCTAGCAATATCTTTAGGTTCGGTAAGAATCTCGGATGTTTTTTTTCGGTCATAGGATGGCCATAGCTTCCTTGATATTACACAAGTTTTAAGGTTCTGCTAATTACGATTAAAACTCGCGAGATAATGAGAGGAGATTTTTCTTCTGACAGCTGCCATCGGAATGTCCACGCGCTCCGCATGAGAGCCGTGCAGAGTTACCCCTAGTTTGGACAATTCATCTGCAACCTCATTTCCTCGCATGTTTCTGTGTCCCGGCACCCAAAGTAGGGTGACTGTGTGCCTTACTCTAAGATTGTTCAGTGTTTCTCTACGAGCTTGGACGATATTACTACGGTGTCATGATAGCCGCCTGACTGTCGGAACAGATGGCTATGTTTTTGTTGTCTTGTATGTTCCCGAGTGAGTCCGTGACATGCTTTCATGATTGCAAACAATTCAGCCTGAAAAACGCTGGCATGATTAGGCATACGGTAAGAGTCAGAGATATTGAGTGTGCCACAGAAGACTCCTGCACCCACGCCACAGATCCATCTGTAAAAAGGGAGAGATCGTATTCTCCCGTTAACTCACTCCCCAGCCATTGGCTCCTGGTGGGAAATCTGACATCGAAGTTAGTCCCGAAACTTGGTATAGTCTCGACATAGTCCGTTGCCGATCGTATCTTGTGGCAGTGGGTTGAGAATTTTTTAGTGGCCATATGGTTTGTCAATCCAGTAACCCGACCCTTTGAGCCTGATCGCACTACATGCCGCTGGTTCTTCGATAAAAAGGTTGATCGGCAAAAGATATAAGATTACATTCAACGCATCCCTCAGACATGTTCGCATACCACCAATGCCAAGACATGCCGATCTTTGCATCCTGCCTAATTTCGTTAAATTATAAGCTCTGCTGAGGGCTGGCAACCAGACCAGTGCTCCATATGTTCAGATAGGATGTGCAATTGCGGTGTAGAGCCAGAGTATCACATTTCGCTTAGTACCCACCACAGACCAAGAAAATAGAAGGACAGAGTCATAGATAAAAAATGTGGGACCATTTGCTATCCCATTCATTATTGCTATCTCATTCCAGACTAAGAATGCCTAGCAATACATATGGTAGGATAGAAAGAGAAGGAAAACACCGAAAGTGGTCCCCTTTTCGATAGTCCATTTGTACGGTAGTGCTCCATCCTGGTATATTTTCTTAATTTTAGGTACCGATACCTTCTATTCAAGATTGTCTTGCAGGCGTAGAAAGCTCCGCAGGCTTTCTTGACACGCTCTTCTATGTTTAACTTCCAGCTAAGACTCGTGTGTCCAAAACGACTCCAAGATACTTTGAGCTGGGTGATAATGTGAGTTGTTTTCCATTTAATTTATTCGACCTTAGATGGACATTTGCAACAAGCAAACCATCTACAGGTATACCGTCAGGGGAGCACCTAGCCTTTCGGCCTTTATCTCCCGGTCCCGCTCAATGTTTGGACCTTCGGCTTTTTACTGACAAGGTGTTGTTGTCAGATGGGGATTTCTCCGTCCGGCGCATGCACACACCATCAGGAACCCAACCCCGGGGTTGCATCACTAGCTGGATGACTTGGGTAACAACCTCCAGCCACTACGAGTCCAACACCTTGATGGGCAAGGACCATGGTCCCCTGGGCACACCCATCCCCGTAGTTCACTGTTCGCTAAAGCGAACAGGTGTGATCCTCCTTCGGCCCCCTATTGGTTAAGCCTTACGTCGAATTCGGACATGCACATCCCAGGCTCGTTGGACCTGTGACTACGAGCCTGTGTAGACACGTAGCGCTGCTTTTCACATCCAGGTGGCCCCTTCAGTTTACTAGTCAGCGATGCGACTCGGGCAGTGTGGTCATCAATCCACAAACTAGTTAGATATAGGCGCGTAGGCATTTTCCACCAAGGCCGTTCTCCCTAACTAGTCCCTTCAGGACTCGGGTCATGCGAAGCCGTCAGCTCCGAAGCTCACACGATTTCCATAAGATGCACTCCCCCACCAGAGGACATCACAATCATGCTTGGCCTTTAGTGCTTCCCTCCCGCAAACTATGGGGGGAGGTAGGCACGCCAAGAGCCACCCGTACATAACTCAGGAGCACGGGAACGTTACCGCCCGAATGGTCTTTGTACAGATCGCCATGGCGTATCAACTGTACCAGGGGCCCCCTTGCGCTGCTAGGTCCGTGGTGTCGCAACTCACCAAAGATCTTTATCCCACTATAAACAGCCTTCCTTGACTGAGTGTCACAAGGACACCGACCCCCCTGCGGGGGGACATTTGCAACAAAAACATTTTTCTCAAGTTCTTTCGCGAAGCAATCAAATTGCCATATTGTGACCAGAATTATTGCTGGTGATGTTTCGACTGAGGCCAGAGAATCGAATGATCCATTAAATGATTTGACATGGACGGCTTGAATTCGATTTGGATTTTAATGTTTGTGCTATCATTAACACTTTCACTACATTCTGCAAGAAACCACGGTCATCTTCGGTTTTTTTTGCGGCTCCATTTGGTGCCTCAGTCAAAAATCTTATTAATTCTCAAAATTTAGAGAAATCTTCGCACTAATGGCTCCGAAACATCGGAGGAAATTGTTGAAGCCTGTGTTAGTCACTAACATAACTTCAAGTATCGCGTCTGCTCACCTTCTCATTGTTACTCTCTGTTTAATTTGTGTTGTATTTGCCGGCAACAAACACCCTCTTAATCGTAAGCAGATTTGAATTGAGTCAAATTTAAGGACGATGCGCGAGCACAGTCAGCGGTAAGCCTGATATAAAAACATCTGGATCACCCTGTAAGTGAAATTTCCTACAATCACTTCGCTTGCACCTCGCACTAATGTCTGTTAACGTTTGCAATGGGCGGGGCATGTACAACGAATGGGCGATAATGGCATACCAAAGAAGCTGATTAACGCACGTGCTAATCAGTTACAAAGCGGTGGGTGGAGCAGCGGTTGATTTTGAGGCGCCAGTTTGGTCGCAAAGTTTTTGTAACACAAACTGGAATAAAATCCAAGTCTGCCAAAATGCTGCTTTACGCACAGCCACAGGGTGCCTTGTGATGTCTGCCCAGGATCACCTACTTCAGGAGACACATTTTATGCCAATACGTGACCACAATCGACTACTCGCATGATGATCGAGAGGAACATCCCAATTGTGACCTTATGGACCGAATTTCCCCTCCACGCCACATCAAACGTGGCTTTCGATTCCTTTAGAGAGAGGTCCAGGGTTACAAACGGGATCCTTTCGACGAAGAATCATATCGGACCGCCATTGCAATGATTCACACTGATGAAGTGAGTCGGTCTATTGCGAGTTTAGGTACGAACAGAGTCCTCTCAGTGCTTGCACACCACCTATTTCGCCTGAGGAGATTAGGCTCCCGCGAGCCACCAGAGTGACTTTAGCCCAACTTCGGTCAGAATTCTGCTCACGCCTCAATTCGTATCTATCTCGTATAGACCCGAGCATACCAAATGTATGCCCAAATTGCGCTGGTACGGCTCACGACGTGGGCCATTTGTTTCAATGACCAGCTGGGACGAAAACGAGGCCGAACTATAAGGCAAATCCATATAGATACACAGCGGCTCAGACCTTTCTGTACCGCTAAAAGAAGAAGAACGTACAACGATTTGACGGAGCGAGATTGCGTGGACGACCGAGAGCTCGCTAGGAGACGCCCACCAGCTGCTGGGCTTCCGAAACTGGATGACTAGGTCACGTAATCGCGACATTTGGGGGTTAACGATTCAGGCGGTGCTATCGTGCCACATTGATGAATGTCTGTTCAAATTTTCCTAAACGTAAGCAGCATGGGGTAGGGTTCAACTGAGGTAAAACAACACAACATCTCACGTGACGAAATCACGACAGCTACGTTCATATTTTTGGTACCTTCAAACACCAATTCTGGCAATACAATTTAATGGTGAATTCGCTACGTATCGCCTATGATCAAGATCAACTGCCTTTCGCGGCAAGCAGCCATTTCAGGTCCATTATGTTAAGAAATTTACCGGTAGACGATACACAGACAAAATTGAAGTGACTTCAGACTTAGTTCAGCTTAAAAATTTCGGAATTTCTCCGTTTGCATGCCTATTTTTTTCATTTGTGTTTTGAATTATAGAATTAGCCTTAATCCTCCCATTAACTTTCAGGTTGTTTCGACTTATTGCTGGACGCGGAGAAGTGCAAGAACGGCATTGAAATCTCCAATACATTGGGCTCATCCATGATGGGCGGTACGGGCATGTTCTTCGGAGCTGGCGCTACGCCCAGCATGAGTCCCGCCATGACACCCTGGCAAGAGGGTACACCGCGCTATTTTTCACCATCGGGAGCAAGTATGTTGATTAATTCACTTTGCATTGTAATTTCGTCGTTTTACTGAAATCCTCTCCTTTTCAGTGGGCATGACACCAGGCGGACCAAGTTTCTCACCGTCCGCGGCATCCGATGCATCGGGCATGTCACCACATTGGTCACCCATGCCGGGCTCGCCCAGTTCACCGGGCCCATCAATGTCACCCTTCTGTCCACCATCACCGTCGGCCTCACCATCATATTCACCCAACAGTCCAACCTACGCCCCGTCATCACCGGGCGCCGCTTCACCCAACTACTCGCCGGCCAGTCCCAACTATTCGCCCACAAGTCCGTTCTATGCGGCCACCAGTCCCGGTTATTCACCGAGCGCTCAACCCACATCCCCGCACTATTCCCCATCCGGATCAAGCTATTCGCCTAATTCACCGGTCTATGCACCGGCATCGGGCATTTTCCAAGCCACCAGCCCGGGCTTTTCGGGTTCCTATTCACCGTCGAGTGCCTACTCGCCGAGTAGTCCCAACTATTCACCCAACTCGCCGGTTTATTCGCCCACTTCACCCTCATACTCGCCCTCGAGTCCATCCTATTCGCCCACAAGTCCATGCTATTCACCCACTTCACCGTCCTATTCACCCTCCTCGCCCAACTATACCCCGGCTACACCATCTTATTCTCCGACTAGTCCAAATTATTCGACAGCATCGCCTCACTATTCCCCCACGTCCCCATCATATTCGCCGACATCGCCGAAATATTCACCAACAAGTCCAAGCTATTCACCACCGAGTCCATCGTATGATGGCTCGCCACAATATACGCCCGGTTCGCCACAATATCCGCCAACGTCACCGAAATATTCGCCCACGTCGCCGGTGTATTCGCCGAGTTCGCCACAACGATCGCCGACAATCGGGTCGGGACATCATTATAGTCCGACGGGAAGTAGCTATTCGGCGTCGAGTCCACGCTATTCGCCCAATATGACATCGTCATCGTACTCGCCGAGTAGTACGAAATATTCACCGACCAGTCCAACGTACACGCCGACGCACAATTATTCGCCAACAAGTCCAATGTATTCGCCGGCCGGCTCGCAAGGATATAGTCCAACAAGTCCGGTGTATTCGCCCAGTAGTCCGGCCGCGTCTGATGATAATGATGATTAAAGAGAGAGAGAAAAAGTCGGGAAACTTTTCTCCCGCGGGCGCTGTCTAGTGCACAAATTTAATCCAATTCCAATTTTTTTTATAAGAGGTTCGTTTTATTCGGCTAGGTACAGAACAGAACAGTACAAATTTGTATGGAAGTTGTTCTGTTCTGTCCTCGTACTTGACGCAATGAAACGAACCTGAAACTGAAAAGTACGCACATAATTAGTTAATTTTAAAAATTGTTTTTATATCATCTATTTTTCGATTTTGCTCGAATAAAAAAACGTATTTTTTTTAGATGTAAATTTTATTTTGTTTTCTCTGGAATCGGTGGTGAGATTGTCATTGCAAACTCAACGCAATATGCCTTAGGACTAAATAACATTTTGTAAGTTCAACTTCTCAAGCTACGATGCAAATTTCCGCCCATCCAATCAGCAAATCGTCGTCGTGATAGCTCGCGGACAACATTCGGAAATTCAGCGACTGCATCGTTCGGCGATTTTCAATCAACTCCTGTAAACCGGATGCGAACGGATCCATATCATAGCCGCTTAGCGATCCGTTTGCGATCAATTTATATGCCACGTCTACGGGCGAATCGTGACCGACACGAAATTTAAAAAAAACCATGCGCCCATCCTTGTAAGTAAGTAACAGTTCCAGTACCGTTGGATAACACTCAGTAGCGATATGTGTGGCCCCGTCTTCATCACTGGGCCAGGTCCATTGAATGTCTGCATCGATTGTGGTGCCCGGACTTGAACTTATCCATGTGCGTTGCGATTGTGTACCGCACCATTCGACCAAGTTTCGTTCCATGCGAAACGAACGTCGCAAATATTTGCGATCTTCCGCCTGGCGAAAGAAACGATTTTCAAGAAGCTGTAAAGCAGTCGGACGGTTGGTCGGGTCCTTCTGTAGGCACTGATCAATCAGTTCGCGGAGATCTTCTCCGTACGAACTGAATTGATACAGCTCCTCGGCTCCCGTATCAAGAGTGGGCGGATCATTAAGGACAGTCAATTTCAGTACTTGCGCCGCTGGAAGCTTGTGATACGGCGGCCTACCGGTCGTCAATTCGATGGCCAATATCCCAAATGACCAGATGTCCGCCTTATGGTCGTAGCCATTTGGCGGTGGGTTGATAACTTCGGGCGCCATGGCGTACATGGTCCCGGCGATGGTTCTGTGTCGGCTATTCATCGAGGCCGACGCGAACCACGTCGATAAGCCGAAATCGGTCACTTGGACCGACCCGTCGTCGTCCAAGAGGATGTTCTGGGCCTTGATGTCCCGATGAATGATTTTGTTCTGATGAAGATACGACAGGCCCTTTACAACTTCCAACAAGAGGGTCGCTATGGTGACCACATCAAATATACCCTTTCGGCAGTCAAACGCTTTCTTGCGGCGATCGATTGCATGCCAAAGACTGCCCAAATTGAACAGTCGCATGACAATCCACACTTCTTCGTCGACCACAAAGGCGGCGTGATATTGTGTGACGTTTTTATGATGGCAGTAGGCCATCATTTCGAGTTCCGTTAGTGTGACGCAATTTCTGTCGTATAATTTCGTACGTTTAATCGCGCACATTTTGCCCAGTGGATGGCACCAAGCGGAATAAACGACTGCTGTACCGCCGTGACCAATTTCATCATACAGTTCGTAGTCCTGTTTGCGACACGGCCAAGGAGCAGATGATCGTTGCATTTTGGCGCTAAGGAGAAAACCGTAAAGAAACAAACGAATCTATTGTAGGCGGGGAAAATTATGTTTGCACTAAACACAAAATCGTACCCAGGAATAGTTGGTGAAACGAAACGAGGATGAAACACACTTCTGGAACGGTTGAAACGAAACCAGGATCAATAACAATCGGCCCGAGGATCAAACACAATTAAACACTTCCCTCGAATGGAAACACACAATAAATTGCAACGTTACACTCGTAAGTAAGTCTCACAATCCAATTTGCCTTGCTTTACACCTTTCCGGATGTTTTTAAGACCAAAGTTTTGTTCCCTTTTACTGTTAATGTTTCTTAGAATTATACCAATTCATATACGACACCTTTGAATAAGCTAAAAAAATGCATACATGTGGCGCATATACGAGAAACCGTTCAGTCCAATCGTCGGCATTATAATGCAAAACCAATGTTTTGACTAGAATTTCATTCGTGCACGTTCGTTCTTCTCTCGCCGAATATCTTTGCAAATCGTGTAGCAAGGCGCCGACAAATATTCTGTACGTTTTGCACATACAATATTTGATCGTGAGAATGTCGCGTCGCTGTCACTCACTCATGCACACACACATACATATGCGATGCATTGAGAGCAGAGAGGATCGGAATACGCCGTGTCGAGCAGAATACACACACACACATACGCATGCGTGGACATGTACAAGACTCAAGGCGGTGTCCATGCTGGACACCAATGCAAAGACCATGGTAGCACAGATCTGCGTACATACATATGGGAGTGTACATGGAGATGCGTGGCGCGAGTTACACTGACGCCACATACGAGTGCCGGAGAGAGATGTAGGTCATATAGGTATCTATAGATGGAGTGTTGGGATACTAGCATGAGGTGCCAATATTGCAGGTCGAACGACGCGACGCCATGGAGCGGTATCAATAACGAGGCAAGGAAGGAGGGACACTAGCACGTTGTTCACTGTGTATGAGTCACACAGCCGGCATTGCCGCAAAGCAGAGAGGTTTTGACATGTGACTAAGGTACTGCCGTATAGCAGCGACAGTAGACGCAGACTGATTGTCTAGGATTCGCATGTGTACACAGGCGTTTCTGGCCGTGCACATCTATGAGTCACATGTGACTCATACGAAACGAAAGTGGAACAAACGCGACCGAGTGCTAATCGTCCGAATAGAACGACGAGTGCATACCCTCCTACCCTCATGTGCCCACCCATGAAGAAAATAAAATGCCGAAATAGGCAATTTCAAGTTTTTGCATTGCCGCAAAGCAGAGAGGTTTTGACGCGTGGCTAAGGTACTGCCGTATAGCAGCGACAGTAGACGCAGACTGATTGTCTAGGATTCGCATGTGTACACAGGCGTTTCTGGTCGTGCACATCTATGAGTCACATGTGACTCATACGAAATAAAAGTGGAACAAACGCGACCGAGTGCTAATCGTGCGAATAGGACGACGAGTGCGTACCCTCCTACCCTCATGTGCCCACCCATGAAGAAAATAAAATGCCGAAATAGGCAATTTCAAGTTTTTGCATAGGAAGTGGTGGATCAATGGGTCCGATCTGTTGCCAATTGCCAATATTTGGTATGGACAAGCCACCTACGACTCTACACACGATAGTCGTCAACGTACCATGCTCCACTAGGAGTTTGGAGCAATCATGATGCCATTGCTACCACTCTTGGTCTAAATTTGAACTTTTCAAGATTTTCGGAAGGCAGACATGGACGAAGGATACAGTTTCAAGTGCAGGAAGAACTCGAAGCAGCAGTCGAGTGAGGGAGGTGTGAGGTGTACAGTACATGTAGGCAGACAAAAGATCAAACAAAACAGAGGTAAGTGATTGCAATTAATCCAAGAGACACAAGTTGACGGTTTGTCATAATTTTCAGGATACAAGTTGGATGCTGCGTGCAATGTTGTTTGCTGACACAGGCGTTTCTGGCCGTGCACATCTATGAGTCACATGTGACTCATACGAAACAAAAGTGGAACAAACGCGACCGAGTGCTAATCGTGCGAATAGGACGACGAGTGCATACTCTCCTACACTCATGTGCCCACCCATGAAGAAAATAAAATGCCGAAATAGGCAATTTCAAGTTTTTGCATAGGAAGTGGTGAATCAATGGGTCCGATCTGTTGCCAATTGCCAATATTTGGTATGGACATGCCACCTACGACTCTACACACGATAGTCGTCAACGTACCATGCTCCACTAGGAGTTTGGAGCAATCATGATGCCATTGCTACCACTCTTGGTCTAAATTTGAACTTTTCAAGATTTTCGGAAGGCAGACATGGACGAAGGATACAGTTTCAAGTGCAGGAAGAACTCGAAGCAGCAGTCGAGTGAGGGAGGTGTGAGGTGTACAGTACATGTAGGCAGACAAAAGATCAAACAAAACAGAGGTAAGTGATTGCAATTAATCCAAGAGACACAAGTTGACGGTTTGTCATCATTTTCAGGATACAAGTAGGATGCTGCGTGCAATGTTGTTTGGTGACGATAGTGGCGGTATTCTAAAGGCCGGTCGAGGTCGCCGAGCACAAGACAATGGAGACATCGGCCCGTAAGCAGGCAGCCAGTGGCGATGGTGCATCGATATGCCAAAGGTCGTGATGTGCTTTGAGGACACCGAGCAGAAGACATTGTGTCGGCTCACCGCTCGCTACGCTCGCACCTTCCTGTGGAATACTGTAAAGAGCCGAGTAGCGAGCTGTGAGCGGATGCAAAGTGTGTTCGAATATTGTGAGGGTCGTTTCTGATGTATAAAAAAGCCTGGAATAGGATCTCTCAAAAGTTGAGGCGCTCACCGCTCACCGCTCACCACTCGCTACGCTCGCACCTCGCTACGCTCGCACCTCGCTACGCTCGCACCTCGCTACGCTCGCACCTCGCCTATTTGCAGTATTCGACAGGAACATACAGAAGGCGAGGTGCGAGCGTAGCGAGCGGTGAGCCGACACAAAACTCCTCAAATTTGAGACGTTCTTCGTAGCGAGCGGTGAGCGGATGCAAAGCATGTTCAAATTTTCTGAGGGTCGTCTCTGATGTATAAAAAAGTTGAGGTGCTTTGTGTCGGCTCACCGCTCGCTACGCTCGCACCTCGCCTATTTCCAGTATTCCACAGGAACATACAGAAGGCGAGGTGCGAGCGTAGCGAGCGGTGAGCCGACACAAAACGCCTCAAATTTTTAAAGGGCCCTTTCAAAGGTTTTCTTTAAAGACGACCCACAGGATATTCGAAAACGCTTTGTATCCGCTCACCGCTCGCTACGCTCGCACCTCGCCTTTAGTGTGTCCCTGTCGAATACTGTAAAGAGGTGAGGTGGGAGCGTAGCGAGCGATGAGTGGATGCTAAGTGTGTTCGAATATTCTGAGGGTCGTCTCTGATGTATACAAAAATCTGGAATGGGCCATCTAAGAAGTTGAGGCGCTTTATACCCCTAAGGAGGCAGCCAGTGGCGTTCCTACATTCGGCGACGATGGTGCATCGATATGCCAAAGGTCGTAATGTCCATTGAGGTCATCGGGCAGAAGACTTTGGATACATCGGCCCTTTAAGGAAGCAGCCAGTACGTTTCCTTACAGTATTCCGCAGGAACATACAGAAGGTGAGCGGATGCAAAGCATGTTCAAATTTTCTGAGGGTCGTCTCTGATGTATAAAAAAAAGTTTGGAAAAAAGTTGAGGCACTTTGTGTTGACTCACCGCTCGCACCTCGCCTTTTAACAGTATTCCACAGGAACATATAGAAGGCGAGGTGCGAGCGTAGCGAGCGGTGAGCCGACACAAAACGCCTCAAATTTTTAAAGGGCCCTTTTCGCCGTTTTCTTTAAAGACGACCCACGGAATCGATATGCCAAAGGTCATAACGTGCATTGAGGACACCGAGCAGAAGACATTGGATTCATTGGCCCATAAGCAGGCAGCCAGTGGCGGTCCTACATTAGGTGACGATGGTGCATCGATATGCCAAAGGTCGTAATGTGCATTGAGGTCACCGGACAGAAGACATTGGTTGCCTTAAGGAGGCAGCCAGTGCTGGCGGTTCTACATAAGGGGTTTTTTTAGGGAGTTCGAACCCTATCCGTAATTTTCTGAATAATAACCGTTTAATAAAGACGCGAAATTAAGACCATTTCGCACTCGTCTCGACAGCAATTCCTGAAACATTCCGAGCACGGGACTTACCTCAAAAGGAATTATGGGCGGGCATAAGTTTTCTTTTCTATTTTGACGAACCTTCTAGAACCACCAATTAGCAAATTGATATAATTGAACATAATTTAACGAGCAGATTCAAGCGATGTCAGTGGCGCTCCTACGTTAGGAAGTTTTAGGGGTTCAAATCCTTCAAATTCAAACCTTTGAAATTAATTGACGATACAGTGAGAATGTTACAAGAGAGATAAAAAAATGCGAGTACCGGTACTCATTAAACATAACGGTATTTTGCAGTTGCATTTTAGTTAGAAGTTTGTACCGCAAATGTTGACGATGGCATTTTAATAGTGTTGACCTGAAACGAACGACGCTGAAATAGTTTCCTAAAATCATAACGGTTCTCTACATGGGCGTAGTCAGGATTCTGTTTTTTTTTCAATTTCATGATCGTGTCCCTGAGCGCCAACGGATAAGATTCCCAACTTCGCTTGACGTATGCAGGCTTAATTTGTTGTTAGGTGCATCGAAGCTCTCTTTTCTTTTTATTCTCTTACTCTGCTATCAACAGTGTAAGAGGCGATTGGGTAATGTCATGGAAATAGAACAGTCAAACTGCTTGAAACATTCAAAACTAAATTTTGCAGAGACTCTTGCGTGAGTACAAAAGAACTTTCTAGAGACTTTCTTAGACTTCTGCTGGAATCCTAAGGGTATTACAACGTACAAAATTTGTTGACTGTGCCATTGCTCATTGCGCAAAATTATTTCCAATATGCAAATCACGTCAACGCACCAAGTGCTCCTCAAAGGAATTGGTTGGCCGGTCTTAGCAGCTGCATAGGATAGGAAAGCCCCTTCCCAAATATTTTACTGCCGCTGGTAGCTAATATCGGATTTGTGTATCGCGGTATAGCATTGAGGGTGTGCAGGGACGTAGTCGGGATTTTCTTTAGGGAGGGGTCAAACGCTAGATATCGGTGGCCGTAAGCGATATCATTTTTCAACAGCATACGTTTCCGTGTTTGTATAAATCATTAAACATTTGACTGAGGGTCCTTTTCAAGCGTTTCTGGATACATAAGAGACGAACTTCAGTTTATAGTGCACACTCCGAGACTCGCTTCATAACTTAGGAAGGAATTTTGGCACAATTTTCACCTTGGCGCCACTTCCTTTCCTCTCAAATTGATTGTTCGTACTCATCACCGTTCGGAATTTACACAAACATCGATCCCAATCATCAAAATGGCAACTTTTATGTTTTGTTCGTTCGGAATGCATATCTAAATTTTTCAGAATGAAATACAATATAGGTCCCACTAAAAATACGGATATGACATCATGTTGGATATGACATAGAATCCGCAATTCGACAGAAAAATATTTTCTAGCTAGAACGCAAATTTCCACTAGTCGCCGCGCGACTATGCATATGCATCGCGGCAAAAATTTTACTACTTGTGTGTGCTATTTCTCCAGTTCATAAAAGACAAAATGCTGAACATGCTATTTCGGGCATCATACGATAGTGCACACCACATTTAATGGGCAGTTCGATATTGAAGGAGAATATCTTGTATTGGCTTTAGTTCGTATGCGGGTGTGTAGCAGCCATTCATATTGAACGGTTGTAGCTTGTAGTTATACGTTAAGAACGAAGATAAAATAAAAGTTAGATATAGGGAGAACTGAAGAATTGCCAAAAATCTTGTGGAATTATTTTGGGATATTTTTGACCGAGAGTGTACATTTAGGTTCGAATATTCGCTTTCGTTGAATTTCATTCGTTCACTGAACGAACAAATCGTCGTTTTCTTGTAGCAAAGACACAATTGAAACGTTGGATAAAATTGCATGATTTTATCCGTGTTCGAATATTTGAAGGGTTGTGTCTCCAATAAGTGGTGAAAAAATTGTTCCGAATTTAGGATATTATTTGAGTGGCTCTCAAACTGTTTTATTGCTGCAAAATGAGTAGACCATAGTTGAATTTGAATGTTGTTCGACATTGTTGTACTGTACATTATGAAAGCAATAGATATTATGAGCCAGTAATATTCAT
The DNA here is from genome assembly GCA_949715475.1 of Microchrysa polita. NCBI lineage: Eukaryota > Metazoa > Arthropoda > Insecta > Diptera > Stratiomyidae > Microchrysa > Microchrysa polita. Next base: position 9,266,336 of record OX454422.1, on the reverse strand, counting down.
GCACTGCTCGGCGTTCAGTAGCGCCAAAAGATCTTCAACTTACTTTTTTTCTAATACGCACATTCACCGCGATCCTCTACCGTCTGCCATAATTTCCTTCTTTCTCTCGAACTTTATACAACTTTGAGCCAAAGACTTAGAAAACAAGGGGGCTTCGAACTCAAATTGGGGAGCTAGGTTTGTATAGCAGCCCCATGACCTAGTGATCCAATTTGGGTGAATCAATCATACAAACAGCCTGCAACAATAAGAAGCACGTGTGCAAAATTTCAGCTTGCTAGCTTTAATACCCGCCGAGTAAAACGCGTCGCAACAGACAGACAGACAGACAGACAGACGGACATGCTCCAATCGACTCCCCAAGTCATGCTGATCATATATGTATACTTTTTATATGGTCGGAGATGCTTCCTTTAATGCGTTACAAACTTCATGACAAAGTTAATATACCCTTTCACTCTATGAGCGAAGGGTATAAAAATGAATCATTGTACCAGATATGATGGAATAAGAAAAAAAAAACGAATGTGTAGGAAAAATAAAATATTGAGGTGAGGAGTGATTTGTTTGGACGGAAAAGTATCTTCTCTTTCTTTTCTAAATATGTAGTTGTATTGTAATAAATAGATAGATATATATATTTAAAATGGGAACTGCCTATTATTTCAAGTTTCAAGTTTCTTTATTTCTCATTATTTCATGAAATAGAGCGAGAGATACATACTCGTAAAGTTACTTATATTAGTAGATCAGGCTTATTGCCTATACAGCTCATGAAATTCAATTTCTATTATATATTTATTGTGTAAAAACTATTTGAAAATTTGTGTAGAGGAAAAAATTACAAAAACCTAACTGATTGATTAATAAAACTCACATTACTATCCCAAGCAGCATTTTAAGTAACAAAAACCTTAGCTTTTGGTTTCGCCAATTTATTCAGTTGCGGCTACTTTTTTGGTACCTAAATTGCTTCTTCATAGTACCAAATCCTGTAAAGTATTTCGTGGAACGTTGCGGCGTGGGAGCATTTGGAACTGCTTGGTGACAACTTTTGCGGGAACCTCTTTGTGGTCCCAACCACGTTGTTTGACACAACTGGGGACTTCACAAAAATGTGGGCACTACATGGTATAAATAAAATAGTGATTGCTTCGTCTTAGCTACTAGATTTTGGTACTATCTAGTGGGTAGACTATAGAGGATTTGTTTCAAGTAGCAAAACCGTAGATTTTACCCCATCAATGTCACAATGAAAGTAGTAATTTTCGCAAGTAAAAAGATCATGTAATGGTTCTTTAGATGGTATTATGTAGTTGCGACATCTATGGCGGATAGTATCCAATGTCACCCTGTCGTCTATTGCCACTTAACTGCTACTTCATGTGGGAATTATTGCTAAAGGTAGGCAGTATTCAAGATCAGGGTCTTAATGGCTATACTTAAAACTATTAGGAAAAAGATTATATAAATTTCAATAAAAGTTCAAATGGAGTACCACTTAATTGTATAAAGAGTTGGAAAGAGGATTGTTCAGTGTTTGACAAGTTTGTACAAATTTTTCACTTCGTTCGTTGAGTATTTCTTGAATATATTTTAAGCCCATTGTGTAGAGGAAATGAACATTCGGTTTGTGCCAAGCTATTACGACCACAAATAACATCGCTAAAATTATCACCTAATCCGCCGCTTTTTGTGTGTTCTATTTGCACTAAAAAAAAAAAAAAAATTATTAAAAACCAATAATAATGATATTGCTGAGCTACGATCAGAGATCATGGTCCTTCGAGAGGAACTCAGTTCTTTAAAATCATCGAAGGCACCGCCGACGAATATGGAAGAAATTATTGATGAGTTAGAAGACCGACGGAAGAGAGCATCAAATATTATAATTCTCGGTATTGAGGAAAATAATCATGATGCTGACAATTCGCTAGCATTAGAAATAATCAACGCAGTGGCCCCTTCTATTAATATTGATAAGAAGGATATCAGAGTATCCCGAATTGGTAAACCCAATGATAAACCACGTCTTTTGAAGGTTATGACAACAAGTCCATCTGTTGTAATGGATATACTTAAAAACAAGAAAGATCTCCACGCGAAGAAGTATCTAAAGTCTAACAAATTGACCATATTTCCCGATCAAACACTACGGCAACGACAACATCTCAATTCGTTAAGATCACAATTAGAAGAGGTGCAGAAAGTTACTCCTGATGCGACAATCAAATATTACAATGGTATTACTCGTATCATAGCGGGTCGCCCAGCAACAAAAAACTAAATCTCAACATCTACTATCAAAACACCCGGGGACTCCGTACGAAACTATCGGATTTGAGACAAGGATTATCGACAGCTTCCTACGATATTATAATTTTCACCGAAACATGGCTCACTCCAGATTTTCACTCGTCTGAACTTGGATTTCCTAACCACACCATTTACCGACTTGATCGAAACAGCATCACATCACATAAACATCATGGAGGTGGTGTTCTAATAGCGGTAACTAAATCCCTTAAATCGAATTTATTAGAATGCAAACATGCCAATGTTGAACAACTAATTGTGTGCATTCACACTAAGCCAGTCCGTACAAATATTTCAACTGTCTATATTCCACCTGACATCACACCTGATATATACGACCTTCATGCGGAAGATTTACTACTTACATCCGAGACGTATCCTACCGCCAACTATATCGTCACTGGCGATTTCAACTTGCCAAACATTGACTGGTCTTCAAACACATGGGCAATAAGCCCAATGATCTCAAAAGGAAATTAATTAATCGAAACTCTTGATTTTCTTAACTTCGCCCAATTTAATTTTGTTAAAAACTGTTCAAATAACATTCTTGATTTAGTTTTTTCTGATACTGAAAACCCTTAAGTAGCTCATACTATTTATCCATTAACTGTCATATGTATCATCAGTGGCGGAACAACTTTACTCGGGGCCCTCCCGCCAACTTCTTGAGTGGGCCCCCCTACACTGAGAAAAAAAGCAGAGTGAAATCAATCGAAAACACTCTTGAAGGTCGATCCACAATTTTCAGCAGCGCCGGACTTACCATCTATGGCGCCCCTTGGCAGTAGTCGAATCGCCGCCCTCCGTCACTAGTTATGGCAGTCGTATTCACTTGGATGGCTTAATGGGGGTGTATGTGATGTGAAAATCGCTTGATGGATTTTATGCGAAAAATGTAATTCTCTGCTATTCTTCCGAATGTTTGAATTAATTATTTTTATGCGATTTTAAGCAGCAGAGTTTCAATTCAATTCTTATTAAAATTTTTTTCATTCGACTGAACTACCAAGCCAGTTTCATGTTGAATTAAGTATATACGAATACGCCATTGAAGGAGAAATTCGAAGATTCCACCCAGTGAATAGGTCAAAGAAATATGTGAAAAAGATATGTAAGCAGTAGAAGCGGAAGATATAGCAGGACATAAAACCAGTCCGGCTTTTGATTAGAAAGGAGAGGCGACTCATGCAACAATTTTTCGTGTAAGCCTCGGATAATGACCGGTAGAGACCTTTTTTTTCTACTTTTGCTTCGCACTGACACTGCGTTATTACTATTGTATTACACAGATAAGCTTCCTAGTGATCCTACAGCCACAATTTAAATGTGGGCTCATACCTAGGGCGGTTAATTTTCTGGGCGGCATTTTAACAGAAACGCCTCGTATTCAGAGGTTTTAATTAAAACTTTGGTGCTCAGATATTTAGACGTGTTATCCTAGTTTGATCATTTTTCACCCAGCCATATTTGCCAAATTTTCGTTCTGTGATGGGAGAGAATATTAGCAGAAAGGGTACAAAGTTCTGGACAGCTCACAAAAACGGTTATACCGCTAGCGGCAAACACCGTGACTCAGTGTTTGCAGTAGGGAGCGTAACGTCCTCAACTTAGCGCAACTTTTATACCATTCTCAATTATGTAGCACTGAAGCAAAGTAAATGGCGGGAAAATACATTTGAAAAATTATGATGAATTGTATTGTTACAATTAAAATAGGACACTTTCATATTTATTGTGATGATTTCCCACCATTTTAGTCGCTCACTTGCGTGTGCCTTCTGGTGAAAAATGATAAAAGCAAACATCGCTCTACAACTCAGGACCACTCATTTGTCAGTGAATGTACCCACTCAATAGCTATGGGTATAGCTTAAACTTGTAGAGGGCGGAACAATTAGGAAAACCTACTAGCAATATTTTACAAAATCAAAGAAAATGTATAAATTTACAGAACCAAGAATCCAACAAATAGATTCGGATGCTTCGTGTGTGGGCGGCCTAAGTTTTACTTGCTACACAATTGAAAAAAGCGACACGTTATTAATTCAACTCTATTCCTTGTTTCAGCTTTAAAATTAATTTAAATCCTGCAAATTTAAGAATAATATTAATATTAATATTAAATTCAATACAGCAATCTTGGCAAGACTCCATTCAAACCAAATGTGGCCTCTGCACCACAGCCCTAATGACCGGGTATATACCGCAGGATAGATAAAATATTTAGTCTTCAACAACATATGCAGGCCGTACTAACTAGTTTAAACTAAGCTTAGTACCACTCTCAAACTATTTTGTTCGTGTTTGACAGTTCATGAAAAAGTGGATTGGATTTTAGTCCGAAAGTTTAGAAAAGGTATCACCAAAAACGTTTTAAGATAATTTATTTGCAGAGAGACGTACCGAATCTTTTACCCATATGGTACTTGGGAAGGAAAAGGGTGGGTTGGATTACAAACCGCGGCTACAGATACAGCAAATAGCGCAGCCATGTCAGGAGCAATTTTTTTTTGTAAAAATTTTAGGATCCGGATTGTCTCATGAACTTTAGTCTCTACCCTTACACCAACTTTTGTTTTGACGTCGAAAAGTGTATTTCTCTTCTTGTTTACAAAAAATATCTACGTCGGAAGTTTTCGCAGTTGTGCTGCTTTTATGGTTCGACAAATCTGTCATATGGCTTTTGGGCCCCTAAATCTCGTGGCCCCCCCCGCCACGCGGGCCCTGCGGGCCCTTATGCGCCGCCCCTGTGTATCATCCTCCATTGGAAATATTTGTACAATTATCTGCTGTTGCTTCTAGAGTTAAAAAAGTAGTAACTTAACCTTTTTAAATTTCAAAATGGCCGACTATACAAATTTGAATGCTGCTTTAAATATGTTTGATTGGTCTGAATTGAGTTACTTACAATTAAATGAAGCAGTTTATGAAATAATGAATCATCTTTTCAATTTGTATGTTCCTATTGGTCGTATAAATAATCCAGATTCATTCCCTATTTGGTTTTCAAATGAATTGAAAAAAATAATATTTTTGAAGAAAACTGCACACTTAAAATACAAAACAACTGGTAACTATTTCCATTATCAAGAATTTTCAGAATTAAGATCTAAATGTAAACGGCAATCTAGACTTGATTATCAAAGCTATGTTTATAAATTAGAGTCACAAGTTCCGTCCAACCTGAAATACTTCTGGAAACATATAACCTCGTTAAAAGCTGACGACGAACTACCAAGTACAATGTATTTAGGTAATCAAAAAAGCTCTGATGATTCGATAATCGCTGATTTATTTGCTGATCATTTTTGTAGTGTTTATAATACGGATAATACTAATCTGAATCCACCATTAATTAATAATACTTTTTCATTATCTCATGTGTATATAACTGATGATATCCTCTACAACAAACTTCTTAAATTAGACCTTTCTAAAAGTGCTGGCCCGGATGGAGTTCCTCCAGTATTTTTAAAAAGTTGTGCTATTAATTTAGTTCAGCCCCTCCTTACCCTTTTTAATAAATCTTTGGCTACTGGGAAATTCCCCCCACGATGGAAAAAAAGTAATATTTCACCTATTTATAAAACCGGTGACCAAGCTAATATCAAAAACTATCGCTCCATAAGTATTCTGTGTAGCATTCTAAAACTTTTTGAAAGCATTGTCACTGATCTTATGACACCTCATGTATACGACCTTTTATAATACCTAATCAACAGTTCCGGGAAGTCCACTGCCACAAACCTACTGTCTTACGAGAATATTATTTATAATGCGTTCAATAGCTCTGATCAAGTTCATTCTATATACACTGACCTAACTAAAGCCTTTGATAAAATAAACTTTGAACTTCTAATTAAAAAATTAAAAAAACTTTGGATTCTTTGGTCCCTTTATTTGCTGGCTGGGTGATTATTTACAGAATAGATCATTAACGGTAAAAGTGGGTAATAGTTACTCACGGGAATTTGTACCCTCCTCGGGTGTTCCCCAGGGCACACATTTAGGTCCACTTCTGTTTTTAATATTTGTGAATGACATGGATTTAATTTTTGAAAACGTCGAATTTTTGCTTTTTGCAGACAATTGTAAAATTTTTAAAACTATAAAAACTGATAGTGATATAGCCACTCTTCAGGCTAATTTGGATAAATTCCATCGTTATTGCATTTGCAATAAACTTGAATTGAACTTGTGAAAATGTCAATACATTGTGTTTAACAGGAGCCGCACAATTTTTCAACATTATTATTCTGTAAATAATTTCCCAATCAAACAAGTTGATCTTATTAAAGATCTTGGAGTTTTGTTTGACACAACCTTAAGTTTCATTAATCATATTAATGTAATATCGCAACAAGCACGTAGAATGCTTGGTTTCATAATAAGAAACTCTTCTGATTTTAATAATATACATGCTATCAAAACTTTATACTTCTCTCTTGTCAGAAGCAAATTAGAATACATGTCTATCATTTGGAATCCGTATTACAAAACTCATGAAGATACCATTGAAAAAGTCCAACATAAATTTCTCAGATATGTAACATATAAACTGCATATTTCTATCTTAAATATTAGTTATCCGGATATCAGAGCTTTATTGAATATCAATACTCTCGAAGCCAGAAGATATTACAATGACTCCATATTTTTATTCAATTTAGTTAATGGTGTAGTTGAAGCACCAGACATTCTCGGCGAAATTTCCATAAGTGTTCCTTTAAGAAACACTAGAAATCAAGACTTATTTTGCTTACATACATTTCGATCAAATTATTTGCAAAATTCACCAATCGAAAGATTCAAGGCCAATGGAAATGCAATATCTAAATACATAGACATATTCAACTCAGATAAACTAAAACTGAAAAGCTTCATTCTTAATTTGTTCGACTGAATTTTAGTTATTAATATTATATTTTTTTTTAATTTTATTTTTTTGTTTGTTAATATATTTATGAATTTTCTTTTGCATTTAAAACATTTTAGTTTAGAATTTATAGGAGTAAGATCACATAAAAGTACTCGTATTTTATAAATGAATTGTCAAAAGGACTTATGTCCGTTTATATTCAAATAAATAAATAAATACGTGTTAAAACAAAATATCTATAATAATTAATTGGAACTAATATTGGCTTGTATAATATTTTGCATTGTAAAACTAAAAAAAAGAATATGTTTTTAAGATAAAAATAAAAAATTATTGATTCTATTAGCAAAAAAAAAATCAAATACATAAGTAATCCTGTAGAATATTGCGCGTAAACTTTTGATGAATTTTTTTAAAAGGCGGAGGGATGTAATGACCCCACTGCGGTCATTGCATTTCCCGTCAAATAATGCGCTTTTGCATTTTTATTAAAATTGCGCGTGCAAATTTGTGTCGACAAATCAGTGATCGTAGCAATGAACTTTGTCGTTATTGATTTGTAGACACAAATTTGCTAATCAGCATAAGTATAATTTTAAGTAGAATAAGTAGAAATAGCGAATAAAATGTTAAGATATCAAAAAGATTAGACGTGTTTTTGTTTCATGAAAAAATTATAAAGGAAATTCATTACAGCCGTACGTACTCTGTATAGGTCGAATCCTTTATCTTTATCTCACTTCTCTTATTATTATCCTCTTGGTCATCCCACACGTTATTTTACTTTTATACGATTATTCCCGCGCGCATTGTCCCATAAACTGACCGGAACAAAATCACATCCCTCTCTATGTATCCACTTCATTAAATAAATCTCTCTTTGCTATCGGCAGTTAACTAATTTAATGCGACATTATGTTGGACACTCTACTATACACGGAAAGGACGACAACAAGAAATGCTTCAAACCAGAATGGTCAGTTGAACATATCAGAAGCAGGGTGCTAACAACAACCGACCGCCATACCATCACGCCGCGCCGCTTGCAACATTCATCTCCCATATAGCGCGAACGATGAATGGAAAAGGACATTCCCTATGTCCTGCTGCAGCATAGCAGCATTCATTGCAACAAGGGATCTCTTTGTTTTTATTCTTAGCCGGGATAAATCCAACATTATAGACACATTGGCTACTTAGCCAGAGCAGTTAACACACAGGACACAGGGACTATGAATAGGCACAAAAAAAGTACGAGAATGTGTAAGGATAAGGATATACAACACTTTGTTATTGACAATGAGTGTACATGTGAATAAAGTGGGACATGGTCATTTCAAAAGGCGCGGTCGTGTTGACGGCCAAACGGTTTGCGATGAGGGTGCTAAAGAGACACACTGTCATCAATGCGTTTCTGGGAGGATGGATATGTTTAACAATTATTTGATTGTATGTATCTCAGCAACGCAGAACATACTCGTACAGGGAATATGCCGAAACAATTTGGATTTTACATGCACAATTGCTACTTAAAGGATCGGAAACAATAAATTATACCTATTGCGTGTCCTTAATGAGAATGTTGAGATGCGGTAAATTTATTCAAGATGTATATACCTATATTATGAATTTAAGTTTTTATAGTGAGAGATATTGAAGAAATTGTCTATTATCGTATATTTCTCCCTTACTTATTGAAAATATAGATTTTGATGATTTATTTTATTTATCAATAATTTTAGTAATCTCATGTTATATTTCTTTACTAGAACTGAGTCTGAAAATCATCACTTAAATGCTTTAATTTTTATATGTATATGAAAACATGTTGTTTTTGAATTTTATTACATTTGAAAAATCGATTTCAAAATTTCGATGGGTGATTTATCCCCATGTATCTATTTCCCCTTCGGTTCGCCCCCGGCAGCGCCCGCTCTAGCGCTTACGTCGCCCCAGGCAAGTGGACAATTTGCCGCCCTTCTGTATTATACCAGGAAAATAGTATTTATGTCGTTATTTTTGCAAAAGCGATTTAAGAGTAGATCCAACACAATAAAACCCTGGTTACTGTGGGACTCGAACCAACGCTCCTGTAATTCAGAGAATATGTAGCCTCTTTATCCACTGAGCCATGCATATCAAACTCGCAGGTCGCGGGCCCCATGCGGCCCACCTAGCAGTTTTGTACGTCCCGCAGCTAGGTCGAAGAAACACAATATGTATCAGCACAAAAGCGTAAAAATTTGTAGGTGTTGAACTAAGACTAAGTCAAAATTCGTCAAGAAGTCGGTATGGCTTATTTGAGGTTTAATTATGTATTTTAGAAATCGTTCTCTCAGCTCTACAAACAATTTACTGACGGTTATTTGAGGTTTAAGGCGGCCTTTGTGTAGAAAAATGCTAAACCCCTTCGAGAAATTGTTTTGTCCCGAAATTCGCTTTAGAAAGAAGTCGTTGACTTTGTCTAATAGTTTTCTCGCCGATTGCATTTTATTTAAATGCATTTCTTAGAAAGAAGGCGAAGCTTTAAAGACCCAGTTATTCTGTATTTATTGAGGACATCACATGGATGTGAACCAGGGGCGAACCCAGGAACAGGGCCGGATTTAGCCTCTATGGCGCCCCTGGGCAGTAACGAATTTGCCGCCCTCCGCCACTAGATAAGCTTGAAGGTAGCAGTTGTCAGCTCAAAAAGGAAATGTAGGCAAAACGTTAGCGGGCGTATGTGAAAAATTGAAAATTTAATATTTTTTACCAGTAAGCGTATTTTGTTTGCTTGAAACTTTTTTATATTACTCCCCAGGGGAGGAATCCAGGTGTTCCGTGCACCTCCCAAAATTGTTTTAAGAATGATTAAAACTCCAATGATAACATATAAAACTGTACAATTCTTATTACATTCGGCTTTTCACTTTTTTAGAAATACGTTCATCTTTTCTAAATTTTTTCTTTCGATAGTTTTGAAAATAATTTGCGAATTACCCCAACAAATGAAATTTCCTATATTAGCATAATATTTAATCAGAATACTGGAAAAAACCCAAAATTAAGAAAGCTTACGGAAAAATTTTGGACACACCTTGACCTAATTTGTTTTCGGTGATAAAGATAATGAAAACGAATTGAGAAAGCACTTACTGATGCTATTCAGCAAAAATCATTCGGAGCCTAAAAAGTTCTAGATTTTCCTGATTTCAACTATTTTAAATTATTTTTTATTTTCGGTGGAATTTCCCGTTTTTCTCTGAACAACAAATTGCAAATTCGATAATTTAAGCGTAAAAATTCTTAAAAATTTAGTTAAACCCGATAGAAACTCAAAAACTTGATAGCCAATGCCGCATTTCTAATATCGAGACTTGGACTTCCCCCGAAACCAAATTCTTGCTTCCCAGCGAATTTGATGTGGGGACAAATTTAAGAGATAATTGAACACACGAAAATGTGTGGTTAGATGAGTTACTTGCTTGGGGACGTTTTGAACTTTCCAAAGGATCGCTATCACTAAAAATATTTTTCGATTTTTTTTCTTCAAGTCTGGGGCAATATTAGAGGCTTGAAAACAGGAGCTGGCAGCCAAGCACTAGTAGCGTATTTATAACATTTAATGTGGCTTCAGGCATAATGTTTAAAGTGAAGCCAAAGATGATTTATACTTCTACTCTAAATATACTCCTGAACTAAAGGCCGCCACGCCATTCAGAGTGAATGAGTGTATGCTTCAAGCAAAACTTTTGAGTAGTCCTAATTTTTGGAGGCGGAATCACATTATAATTTGAGTTGAGGTTGCGATTAGGTGCTTTGAATTAAGACGAATATACATCTAACTAGAATAAATTCAAAAAGCAAATTATTTTCTACAATTATGTTTGAATTTTCAAAATCTATTTTTCCCATAATTTTAGACCAATGAAAAAATTAAGAATTTGCCGCCCCTCAAATTCTGCCGCCCCGGGCAGTAGCCCAGGTTGCCCATATGGGAAATCCGGCCCTGCCCAGGAATTTATTTCGGGGGGTGATTTGTATTTGCAAAGTGGCTCATGAAATCCAACGCTTTAAATGTTCTTAGACCTTAGGCTTAAGAGTGCCCATATACAGTCCGATCGATTGACCAATCAATCTAAAGCCCGTACAGCACATACACTATGTAATTTATCGCGCAATCTGAAATGACAATCTCGCGGTTCACACGAGACAACAAAACATAGCGAAAATTATGTATTTTGTGGCGATGGAAGATCCATTGCTAATTTCGATGGAGAATGGGCCTGTCTAGACACTCAATTTCCGTTCGTCATTTTGAAAATTGAAACTTGGGAGGTCTGCGCTATTTAAGAAAGGTATTAATCCTTGAGCGTGATTGCAAATGTTGAATATGTCAACAACTCACCATCTATTCATACTATTAACGAAAGAATTGATAATTAATCTGTCCTGAACAAAGCCGCGGCACACATTTAACGATAAATAATGAACAGATATGGATAGAATGAAGCATTCATCTCTTCTGATTACTTGACGCAATCAGTTCAATGTTGGAAGTGGAAACGGAGCTTGAAGACAATAGGGAAGACAAAAGCGCGCATGTGTGGATATAGCCAATGACCGCCACAACCACAACATGAAGAATGACCACTGGTTTATGCCAATAAATCAGCAACTGGAAACACATGATTATCATGACAGATTGTATGAAAAATTGCATGGAAATATATCCCACACGTCCAATAAAAAATTGATTAGATGGTCACATACACCTTCCAATTTATCGGGCAATCAAAAAATTGCTTCAATCGGTTGGACACTCTAAAACGATAGTCTGACGTCGGGCATAGTGAAAATCATCACTTAGGTATTTGATTTAACAATAAAAATATTCTGTGTGAATTTTATTCATACCTATAATTTTCATTTTAAAATTTCGGGGGGTGTTTCATCCCCCAAATACCCCCCTTGGGTTCGCCCCTGATGTGAACTATCGTAAATATAACAATTTTAGCATATTACCCGATTTTTCGCCTTACAGCCAAATAAGCTTCACTAGTGCATGCCTTTGTTTCTGACCACATCACAAACAAATTTTTGCCCATATTTAGCCACCTTTCTGTCCAAACTCACTTTATGACAAGTCAACCTAACAATTTTGGCTCCCAAGATTGATTTGGATTACCTCGGTGTTTCTGGATGACCGATGCTACAATGCTCTGATTAGCTGTACAAAATTTGGCGGAAATTAATTCACAAGTAGTTGTTGATTGGTCAACCAAATTCTGGCGTTTTAACTTCTTGTTTAAAGTCTCTATACGCTAAGACTAACCATTAGATAAGATGTACTAGAAATTGGACCAATATGTAGTCATTTAGATTCTTGAGAGCGATTCAGCCAAGTTCAGCAAGGCTTTGTAGAGAGTTTGTTTAGAATTAAAAATAAAGCTCACTATTAAATTCATTAATTATTTTCGCCATCATACCAAAGAAAATATACATATACAGATGCCACACAGGAAACTGGCAGCTTTAAAACCGACGTAGGACATCGAAAATTAATGCGAAAACATTTGTTCCCCGAAAACATTCAACACATTTTCGAGAATGCTGCTCTGGAAAATGTTGTGACAAAGAATTGTTCTCGTTTTCATTACTTGCATTTTGGAGTGGTTATTGATAACTTTCTAATGCCGCAACCACACTGTGAAGTGTGAAGGGTTTGCCAAACCGCGCGGTACTAATGATCAACATTGTGGATAACATACGCCTGGCAGCGGACAGAGACGATGGGGAAATTAAATAAAAACAATTAACGTTTGTTAAATTCCCCCATCGTCTCTGTCTCTTCCAAACGTGTGTTGTCCACAACTTTGATTTTTTGTCTCGCACGGTTTGGCAAACCGCGGACAGTGTGGGCCGGCATTACACAATTCGCAGCAGATAAACTTCAATAAGCCGGATATCTTCACAGACGAATTTCCGAATGGTTCTACGTCCGCGGCTTATTTTCATAAATGCGGAGAATCCTTAGAGAATAAATTCAGAACTAGTTAAATTGGAAAAACCTAGCCAAATTCCGATATAAGAGCATCTTGGCAGAAACAAATTAGGCAGAGAAATTCGCAAAGACATCGGGCGAATTGATGTGAAAAGTGGGTGAAAGTTATCGAAAACTACTCCAAAAACTAGTAATGAAAATTTTTGCTCTTCGGGTATGAGTGCTTTTATATGCTGAGCGTTTATGCGCACTCTTTATCTCACGCAAATCAAATTAGGACATATTCCATAGCATCCCTTCACTTTAGAATGAGTTAGGGGTCATAAAAGTGGACCCAATTAGAATCCTTAATTCTGGTGAATTAAATTTGCAAATTGGAAAATTAGCTCATAATTAGTCAATGACTTTCTTTTTTTTTAAGAACAAGCACAACTGTTCCTGCCTCTTGAAAGTAAAACTCGAGGCGACTTTCACTAAGCATGTTCGGTTTTTAAATGCAGAACCTCGTGTAAATTGTAGGCTCATCAAATCAAAGCATATCAAGGACAAACCAAAACTTTCAAAAGATAATAAATTAATGAAACAGTTGGTAAATAAAAAATATTTTCAACGCATTTTTTTAATTAGGAAGTGTTTCTCTGCTTAAAAACATATTCTACCGTCTCTAAAAAATTTAAAATGATTTTTGCGAGTGTCAATTGGTTTTCTGTCTTTCGACATTTTTTTCGCCCCTTTTTATTTCATTTGTATAGTTTCTATGATTTCCTTTCCACTAAATCCATTTTGATACTGAATTTTTCTGTTCGGCTTTTAATCATTGTTTTTTAATCGATAGCAAAAAAGCCGACCCTAAAATTCTGCACCCCGGGCGACCGCCCGGCTTGCCCCCCTCCCCCTTAGAGCGGGCGCTGGCCCCTGGTTCAACTGATGAGTCTCTACTATAAATTGTGGTGATGCATTTAATTTATGCATCTATTTATTAAATGTACATATACAACAAACGGGTTAATGAAAGGAGTAAAATAATATATTGCATAAGACATTTCCTTTTACGATATATCTTCTCATTTGACATGAAACTCAAAACTTTCCAAACAAATAAACTTTCTCTATCATCCAAGTTAATAGTGCATGCACCCACAAATACACAGACAGGACAGACGCAAATTAACAAATCTCAACGTAATATAGTATAGACCGTTAATAAACTCTTATGTTTTCATAAACTTTTCCGTCAAAAGTTTCCGACAGAACTTTATCATCAACAATGCGAAAACTACAATATACTGCCGTATCCAAGCCCGCATCACAGCTCTATATCCATAAGAAGAGATGAATGTGATGATGTGGCATATAACGGGAAAGTTTTAGGAGAGATTACACTGAACTAAACGATACTGACACTAAACATTTATTTGAGGAAAGTTAAAACATTTTTTTTAATACAGAACGAAACACAGAAAACAAAGGCAAAAGGTTAATGCGCCGATTAAATATAATTTTTTTATTCAATATTTTATAATGTATACGTAAATTTATTGAATATTGCATGAATTATAGTTTGAATTTTACGCAAACATTTTATTAGCGCTTGAATGGTGACATGAAACAAGTGTTTCGTAGAAACTCGCGTTTTCGGATTTTGTTTATTTACCACCAATAATTTTCTAATTGACCAGTCGTATACAAGGTGTCCCGCAAACGGTTCGCGGAAGACCTATGCTATGGTAGATTCTGCAGTTTGTTACTATTTGGAAAAATGCAGTCAGAATTTGACCTCTAATTTTTTTAGCGTTACGGAGAAATGGCCTTTTTTGTGAGCCTTGTCAAAAACCTTGACTTATTCTCCAAAAACTTCAATTTTCAAGCTTTGCATCCTTACTAAAATCATAAACCAACCTTCATAATCATATTCTGAAACAACATTTATCAAATTTATAATATTCAAATGAAAGCTCGCATGTTTCAAAGCTCGGCGTAAATTCTGAGCTACAATCTCTTGAATCGTGCAAAAATGTCAGAATCAACTTTTTATACCAAAATTAAACCCATATACTTTGCATGGTTAGCGCATAAGAGACCGCAAGGCCTGCGTTGCGGAAGAGCCCACGAGATTTAGAAGCTAAAAAGCTACAAGTAAGAATTATAAAAAAAAATCCAGAATAAAAATGTACTGGTGATTTTTGTAGACACTTCTGAAGTCAAAATAAATGCTTTTTATTGTCACTCTCTATGGCCAGCTTCCCCTTAGCCGAGCGTGTACTTTCAGTAAAATTAATTTCGTCCTAAAACTTTCAAAAAGTCATCAGACAAATCACCGAACACCCCCAATGAAAAATTATCACGCCATATCCGCCAAATTACTACGGAGTAGCGACCGGAGAAGAATTCTATAGAAAACTGAGATTTCCAACGAAAAAAAAAAGCAGATTCCCTTAAATTAGTTTAAACTTCACGTGTTTTTACGCTTATCATAAACGGCGCTGAAAGACTTAGAAATACTGAGAGTTGATGGTAATCTTATTCATTTGACTCATTTCAGTCACGAGTCGAATATAGAATTACCCCAAGTTTACCCTAGCGCCTATAGCAGGCTCTCCAAAATACGTCAGAGAGGAAACATTCGCTGACTCTAAGGCTTCATTCAAACGACGCGAAAACGGCTCGCAAGCTCGAGACATACAAATGCATATGGGAAGCTCATGACGAGCGAGAGCAAGCGAGAGCCGTGCCACTGTCAAAACACGGCTCGCGAGGCGTGAATTTGCGGGTTGTGGTGCACGATATGTGAAAACACGTCTCGCTAGTTGTGATTTAACATAGGGATGGGACTTTTTGACAAAAATACCGGTTGTCCGGTTATTCCGGTTATTTTCCTCATCGGTTATACCGGCTCGGTTTAACCGACCAAAAATACCGGTTTTTTAAATAACCGGTTAAAACCGACTAACAAAGAAAAGGCCCTCCTGTTCTATATTTTTCCATATTTTCCATATATTTTTTTTATATTTAAGGTAGCATTGTGAACGCTGCGTAACTTTTTAGCAAGCAATGCACCTCGCATTAGCATAATTTCTTAAAACAGGATATTTTGCGCAAAAATTTGAAAGTTTATAGGGATCTTTGCACACAAAATGACAAGTTTCAATAGGAAACAATAAATTAAGGCGATATAGAAAAACTCAACTGCATTGGATACACTAATTTGATGGTGAAGCTGTGCATCCTGCACATACGTACATGGCGAATTAATGAATTCAAACGGATTAAAATTCCATTCGCTGATTTGGGAGAGTGCACAGTTTAACAGGTTGAGTCCAGGCGTCCAGTTAACTGGATACCTAGGTCAATAACTAGAGCCCGCGTCCAGTATACTGGACACTTACATTCATGTATTTCTATGGCTTTGGGAATAACTTTGGGCTATAGTGTTGGAATGAAATGAAAGCCTCGGTCTATGGCAAGAGAGTTTCGTTCTACTTTTGCCTTTGAAATCGTTACCAGAGATCATGTGCAGCTTGTAGAGTTGTGCGTCTTATTTGGACCTGTATTTCCGTTCGGTTTACCTTATACGTAAGAAAAATGTTGAAAATATAATACCTACCCGATATCGACAAATGATAAAAATATAATAATAAATTGGTATTTTCTAAATATTCTAGTGTCGAAGCTGAGCCGGACGAAATACTTTTGTAAAGCCCGACCGTCCAGTATACTGGACCCTATCTTTTTCGAATCCTTGGAAAGTGGAAATAGTATAAACTAAGGGCATAAAATCTAATTCAGGCAAAAAAATTCAAAATTGTTTTGAGAATAATTTTCTCCCTTTTCAGGGAGTGCAAAAAAGTTGATTCGACCGGTTTCGACTGGCGGTGCACGGCTCTTCTCATCAGATGCCATCTCAGTAGAGCCGTGCACCGCCACGAATGGCATTACCGGGAATGACCAGGCAGCTGGAGGATCCACTCTTATATAGCGTGCACGGCTCTACTGAGATGGCATCTGATGAGAAGAGCCGTGCACCGCCAGTCGAAACCGGTCGAATCAACTTTTTTGCACTCCCTGAAAAGGGAGAAAATTATTCTCAAAACAATTTTGAATTTTTTAGCGTGATATCCACACTATGGATAGAAGTGACGACAGCGTGAGTGGCCCCATACAAGTTGTGTGGTGTGCGGTGGCTGTGTCACACAGCATTCGTTTTGAATGCACCATTTCTAATTCTGGCAATTATATTTCATTCCGATCAATAGATGCTCTTGTGCTATAGTTAACGACCATTGAAACAATGTCGGGACTCAACCTGTTAAGCTTTATCCACACTGCCAATTGGCATCGTTGTCATTGCATCTACACTGACTGCACAGAGAGAAAAAGTTCTAAGTAAAATTAATAAGAATACCTTATTGAGACATTTTACTATGAATTCTGATTAAATACGGTAAACAATATGCTTTTTCCATAGAGAAATCTTATTGAATCGAAAAGAAAAATCTTATTATTATTTTTAACAGATTTTCGTATTATTTCCATATGATTTTTCATATTAATCCTAGCATTTCATATGACTTCCACATTATTTAGCAATTTTGATGAGAATATCTTATACATTTTCCCATAAAAATTTGCTTCTATTTAAAATCAATAAGAACACCTTTTTAATGTCATCTCATTAACAGTAATAATGACACGTGTTATTTGTGAATTGCTTCGCGAGTGTTTCAGTTCCCTATAAAGTGCATATGTATCGAAAGAGGAAGATCCATTTGAGTTTCTCCTTTCAGTAATCGAAGATACAAGGTAAGCTTACTTTTTCGTGTTTTTTCGTGATATTTCTGCTCTTAAGATCCAGAATGGTTTTCATTTTATGAGATATTATCGCCAAAACGGGCGATGTGTCTACACCGCGGGTCGAGCAACACAAAGCCATGGAGCGGTATAAAGAACGAGGCAAGGAAGAAGAAGAAGATCCAGAATGGTTTCGATAGAGTTCATCTTGTTTTCGCCACAGTGATCCTAATCGCATTTCAAAACGTAAGTTTGCAGCATTTAATTACCTATATGAAAATTGTTAAGGATTTTAATGTTTTTCAGACTTTATAATACTTTTGCCAATGGAAGGAAAACCGACGATACTTTTTTTTGAGCGCCTAGATATTAGCTTAAATAATTACATAAATGATTATCAATAAAACTTATTTTTTGCAGAACTAAGACTTTTTGTTTAATAGTACATACCATTTTCGTCAGTCAAATTTATAACTTCGGCACATCAAACTTATAATTATCAGAATTACAAATTTGATGGTCCAAAGTTGTAATTATGACTGGAAAATGGTATACTCAATTGCAGAATATTTGATATGAAATCTTATTAAGTGAAACAGTATTCTTATTGTTTTAAATAGCTCGACTTATTAAATCAATGAGACGTTCAGCTAATTTCTACCAGTTTTACCGATTGTTTCAATAAGAATTCCCTTATTATAATAATAAGATTCATATTACTTTTATAAGGATTTCTTATAATTTGTCTGACAAGAATTTAATAAGATTTTCTCTATGATTTCAATAAGATAGTCTTCTTGGATGAAAACCATAGAGATATCTTATTGTTTTTCTTCTATTTTATGTGGTCGATTTTTCTCTGTGTGCCATTTGTTTGGCCGTCCAGTTTCTCAGTCTTCTCGAATTCAAAGTGACAATTTTGTTTGAAATTGTGTAATTGTTGAATGGCATAGTAATAATTTAAACGCGCGATTTTATAATTAAATTAAAAAAAACCTTCAAAAATGAAAGTAGTTTGGTTTTATCATTCTCAGCCTCCATTTGGTAGCTAGTGTAGATGGTTAGCAGCTGTCAAATGGCAGCTCATGACGCCAACGACTGTTTTCTGACGACCTGACATTTGGAGGTAACGTACGTGCAGCTTTAATTACATTTTAATTTGTGGAGTCACCGTTAATGTGCGGCGTGCGACTAACTTACTCCATTAAATCGTACACCCAGTGCAGTGAAGTTTTTCTGGAAAAATGCTAAGTTTAGTGTTTCCAAATAGACCTTTTTATTGCACTAGCTGCTTGTTCTCTGTTGAAATCTTGTGTTGAAATTTGGTATGTGCTCCAATTTTAAAAGTAATCACCGGTTATTTTCGGTTTTTCCATTTTAAAAATAGTACCGGTTAATAACCGGGTAAAAATAGTACCGGATATATCCGTTTTTTTAAATTAAAACTAACGGTTATTCAAAATAACCGGTTATTAATTCCCATCCCTAATTTAACAGCGGCACGGCTCTCGCTGTCGTGAGCTTCCCATATAATACAATGCATTTGTATGGCTAGAGCTTGCGAGCCGTACGGCTCGTCGTTTGAATGAAGCCTTTAACGATTTTGGGTCGCAAAAAATTGCTCGGCTCTGGTTTTTTGGGATATTGTTAGGATATATACCAGAAGTGTACCACCATGTTTGACACTTCGAAAAACCTGTACTAGCCCCGCATTGCAATCAAGTTAAAGAAGATTTTCTAGGCTTTAAAAGTGCAGTGGACGACTTTCTTGTAGGAACCACCTTTTAGAATTTACAACCAAAAATATGAAAAAAGTCCGAAAATGTTGAGGTTTTTTGAGGGTCACGGAGTTAGCACAGGTTTTTCGAAGTTGTAAACTTGGTCGTACACTTCTGGTATCTATCCTAACAATATCCCAAAAAAAAAAACAGAGCCGAGCAATTTTTTGCGACCTAACGCCTTATATTTCGGTTTATTGACTGGCCTATAATAAATGCTCTGAATTGGTCTTCCCTTGGCGAAGGCTGCAAGCTTTTCAGAGAGATCACGGCTCTAAGCGCTTGGTGCGAGTGTTACAGAAAGCGTTGAGTCGATTGAATTTATGTGAGATATGTCAGGGACAAGATCCTTAAAGCCAAAAGCAATATGAAATAAATTTAACTAATGAAATACAATTGATTGAAGCTATTTCCGAACCTGATTTGCTTATTGCCTTGCTTCCGAATCAATCTACCAAACAAGAACGAAGACAACTACTACTGACTCTTTCTTTCTTAAAAAAAAGGCAAGATAATTTTTCGTTCGTTGATCTCTACAAGCATCTGGTCACCTTAACTAGTTAGCAATCATAGCAATCTATGTAGGTTCTTACTACTTATATGTGAGGGGGACAACTCAGGAAGTTTGGCGGGAGAGTCCCAAGTCAAGTTGTTTCACCACTGGCACGTCTTTGTAACGGTAAATTCTACTAGCAAAGCCTGCAAAGCTGACATAAAGTTGACCCGTTAGCTAAGGCTTTCGAAAGACATTTATAAAAAGTTTTGCCAGACTTAATTGGGTTGGCTATACGATATCCCGCCCATCATATTCCCGTTTTTCAAAAGCCCGACATTCATTATCATGCCAATTCAATATTCCGCCAGCTTAAAATCCCGCTCGATTGAAATTCCGTCTAATCAAAATCCCGCCAATTTAATATCCTGCCATTTCAATAACCCGCTAATTCAAAATACCGCTCTTTAAAATCCAGTCATAGAAGGTAAGTATTCTTTCAAAATCGAGCGCGCGATTTATGACAATTAAATTATAATAACGGCAGGATTTTTAGTGGGCGAGATTAAAGTTACGGGATTTAGTAATATCGGGATAATGTTAAGCGATTTTTTGATTTTTTTTGTGAAAAGCGGAACTATAAATGGGGTTTCGTTTTTTTCGGGATTAATCAATTTCTACTAACTGTTAGTTAAAAGAGAACAAAAAGAAGCTCTGTGGAAATAGTCAAAAGTATGTATTTTCTAAGCTTCGACTTTCCAATGAAATGAAATTTATATTAACACATGCAGAAATGAAACGGTTTAATTTTAGGAGTAAAAAGTGATTTTCAGATTCATAAGTTCGGGATGAGAAAAACGGTAAATATAAGAGACGAGTTTTCAATACACGGGGCATAGTCCGTCGCACGTTTTTTCTTCAGAAGATTTGATAAGAGATGATCTCATAACTAAAAATGCAACAAGAAAATGGTATGGATGACAACCGCCACCTAAGGGCCTTTTCATATTTTGAGTGTTGTAGATTTCTACGGCATTGAAAGTGTATCACTTTATAAAACAAATCGCCCTAAATTTGTCGCCCCTAAAATCTGCCGCCTTACGTTCTTGCGTACTGGTAAATCCACCAATGTATTTATCCATGATCCAAATTGAGCCGCGCGAGTTGTATCAATTGTACGATGAGCTGAAAGTATCGAAAATCGAGAAGATTGAACGATTGCAATGGGCGAGGGCATGTATGTACAACGAACGATATAATCGCATGCCAAATAAGGTGTAGTCTGGCAGGTCTAGCGGTTAGTGCGCGGACCTTCAGTGCACAGGGTCATGAGTTCGAATCTCACCGTGGATCATGGTGTTTTTCGAACTCACGAGCTTGTGACGGACTATGATCTCACTCAGAAGTTAAACGAGTACCCATTAATGGGGATAAATAACACTGCTGAGCGTGATGCTGATCTCATTACCTCAACAAAAAGCAGATAAGATCTTGGAAATAGGATGTCACTAACACATCCTGCGGCCTGAGTCCAATGCTGGATTGTCGCGCCTGTTATTTATTTTTAAATAAGGTGATGAATGACGCACAACGAGTTGACGGAAGCGGAGATTGCGTTGATGACCGATAGCCCGCTGGTTGTACTCAGTATAGTTCAGAACGGGTTTTCTTGTCACTTTGAAGGTGTTAATGGACTAGACGTCTAGCTTAACATTTTCATTTTGAAAAGCGGATGCCTGATTTTTTCAGCCTATTTGAAATGCAAATATGTCAAACTGGAAATTCGTCAATTTGATATGGAAACTCGTCAATTTGATATGGAAATTCGTCCATTTGGAATGGAAATTCGTCAAACTGATTTTAAAATTGGCCAAAGGTTGGCATGGAAATTTTCCAGCATATGATTTTGAACTTTGACAATTTGATATGAAAATTCGCTAATTTTAAATGGAAAAATTCGTCAACATCATTTTGAAATTCGTTAATTGACATAGAAATTTACTAAGTTAACATAAAATTTCGTCAACTTGAAATGGAAATGCGTCAACATAATTTGAAATTCAAAAAAAAATTTAAATGGAAATCTGTCAACATGATTTGGAAATTCATTAATTTGATATCTGATTTGAAAATTCGTCATGGAAATTCCTCAATATGATTATGGAATTCGTCAAGGTGACATGGAATTTCGCCAATTTGAAATAAAAATTTGTCAACGTCAACGCGTTTTGAAAATTCGACAATTTGTAACGGAAATTCGAAAATTTGCATTCGTCAGTTTGTTATTTTGTCAATAATGAAAGTTCGACAACATAATTTGGAAATTCATCAATTTCACATGGAAATTCAACAATTTGATAGATAAAATTTCGTCAAATTAAAATGAAAATTCGTCAGCATAATTTTGAAAAGTACATTATTGATTTGAAATTAGACAAAAACAATGTGTTTGATCTCACGGGTCGACAAAGATCTCTCTCGAAATTAAAATCGTAAATTAATAAAACATTTGGTAACGGCATTAAGGTATGCTTTTTTTTTTCTGTTGATAGCACCCATATAACTGCAAAAATAGGAGATTAAAGTTTTCAAAATAGTTCCTTTTTTCCAGTTACGGGATCTATCACCTATTTTTCAAGATTGGCGTTGACTTTTTACACACCTTATATACCTAGGTTCGTAATTTTTTCGCCACCAAGTCGTCTCAAACGATATTGATGGACTCCTGCCCAAATTTCGACCCTTAAATACCTACTCAAGGTTAGTTACTAATAGCACCTAAGTAAATATTGCATCAGGTTAATACTATCGCAAATTGCCGTTAATTGAAACGACACATTCAGGTGTTTAAAATAATAGTTTTGCAGCAATTGTCTCTTATTTTTTGCGGTATAACATTTTTTTTAAGCGCGCACCTGGAAAATGGCCCAACAATATGTTCTCCTCTTTATTTGAGGATACTGTAGTCCACCGCACCACCAACCATAGTCAACGTCAATCGACAACAGCGCATAGCAAGAAGGACACCATATTCAAAACGGCTACTGTGTCTTTCGCGCCATGTCCTGGATGTTTCTATGCTTCTACATATTTCCGTCCGACTATTCTCTGTATATCCCTTGCTCGCTGTATATAATTATGAAGCGCACAGAACCGGGCTATATGGCAGTGTATTGCTATTACTGCCATACACTGCTGCTATATTTATGCACAATTTGGTGTTCATTTGACTGGAAGTTTTTCCTTTTTGGTCGTACAGATTTTGAAAAGGATACGCCTGGCACTGTATGGATATTATTGTGTGCGCTCTCGCCATACCATGCAATGATGATGATGATGCTGTTCGATATTGAGCCCTATATAGGTACACGAGGTACAACAGCACGTCAATGCCAAAAGGGACGCAAATACGGAGGGAACAAGAAGTCATATCTTTCTCTCTCTATTTATGTAGATATATAAATGCACATGGAAATATATATATATAAACAAGTCCTTGGCAAGGACACAAAGTGAGACAGCACCAGATATGCTTGCGACTATGTTACACGACCGGGTGAAAGGCGAGGTCCACGGACTTGCACGTCTAAATCAATGACGACGAGGACGACATATAACAAAACGACGAATAATGGTGACGCAGGATTATTATAAATGACGAGCGGGGGGATCCTGCAGAAAAAAAATAGCAGAAAGTAAGGGACCAAAAAAATGACTGAATCAAAAAAACAAGGAAAAAGTCGCGCTAGTTAGTGTGTTAAACGATTATAACAAATTGTCGGTTGCTATTAACCGTTACATTTCCGCATACAGCCGCACCATAGGATGCATAGTTTGTGTGTATATATGGAAATTTTGCAAATCGGGCTCTCTATAGTTCTAGGGAATACGTATGTATGTATGTACAAGACTTCTGTATAATGGAGATATTCAGTTGGGCATTTATACAAAAAGGGCATTTACACGTCCTCGCTGTATACGGATGGTATAGGTACCACGTATCCTTGTTCGCAAAATGCGTGCGTTGTGCGTATACATGTCCTGCTGCGTGTGACTTGTTGTCGTTGTCGATCTAAGAAGGGATGAAAAAAGGATACAACACATAAAATTTACAATAAATTTATCGGTACTTAGAAATGTCATTAGACAATTTAAGCGGAGACTATGAGCACATTAGGGAATCGTTGACGCGCTTATTTTACACCATATTTGGATGAACTTTGTGTGAATGTATTTGTGTATACATTTGCTAATTTAATGGAAACTTCATTTTAAGTGATTTTTTGTTTAAAGTTTTATGTTTTTCTAAGCATTGAGAACATGGTGAGAAAGTATACAAAAACAAAGAATCAGACAGAGGTTCTTTTGGGTCACTAATTTCTAGTTTATATAGAGTCCTATGAGGAAGTTTTGTAATTTAATTTTTTCCCGGATATGTTTTGAGGCTTTACGATGAGAACATCTTTTAGCTGGAGTTTGGCTTATACCTACCTATTAGTCATATTAAAAAAAAAAACTTTTTTTTAAAACAAAATCTAATTTTTAAGGTTTGGTTACCATGGCAGCCCCATGACCCCATGATTCGATTCCACGCACCGAAAAATGATTCCTTATCCCCGAATTGTTAACCATTTAGTTGTCAAAGCCAAGAGGAGGCAGGGAGGGCGCCCCGGTCGATGATCACAGTAAAACAAAACTGCACCTATACGATAGAAAAAATTCGCTTCACTATAATTTCCGAAGGCGTAATAATGCGGGTTTGACCGTGAAGCAAATACTTTTTTTTTTTTTTACAAAAAATTGATCACACACACAAATAAAAATAATTGGCACTTATTTTTGTAATTATCACCAGGTGTTGCGATTTGTCGATATCTACCCAATTAATCAGTATGCTTTTATCTTTTAATATCTGAGTCAGTCTCTTTATTACCGTAACTCCTAGTGGAGCATGGTGCGTTGATGACTACCGTGTGTAGTCATCAACGTTACAAAGACAAATGAATTCGGAGTGTGATACGGTTGTCAGCCATACCACTTCCTAGTCGCATTGTTAATTTATTATTCTACGATAAGAATATTTTTTATCAATTTCTTCTGAATAATAAACTTGCGACGAGTCGTGCCGAGTTTGGAAACTCGTTTCTCTATGAGTGTATATTTCACAGAGTGGCGACCGAACGATCACGGCCACAGAGCACGACAAGTCTGAGTCAGTGGCGTAACATTTCTCCAATTGGAATGGGGCCCTCATGTTTGATTTTTAAACAGAAAATATTGACAAAACTTGTTTTTAAAGCAGTCCACAAATGGGCCAGAGCAACGAACATTTTAGGAACATGTTTTAAACGGTTTTTTATATATATATTTTTTAAGACAAAAATTAAAATTGTTTAATTATACGAGAGAACTAATATAAGATCATCTACTAATCACTAATTTCAGGAGGAGCGGCAAAAAAAAAAACCTCCACCGTGAGATGCAAGGACACCCAGCGTTTGGTGTTTTTTTTTGGAGGGAGGGCGTCCTGGGTGCCACAAGAAATACTCATGATTTGAAAATCCCTATGTTAACAGCAAATTCATTTCGAAATTATTTCAATCAAATTACATAACTTTTCATCAGAAGAGATCCCTACAGTTTGAATAATCGACTAAGGAATTTCGTATCGCATTCCGAAAGAATTTGATAGCGCTCGCACACGACAGATGAAGCGAACTCCGGTTTATTAGTTCGTTGATAATTTCTTGGCAATGCTCTGAACCCGTGTAACGGATGGCTTTAAATTACCCTCACTAACGCACGAGATCGAAAATATAAAAATATTATAAGATAAAGGAAATTTGAAAAAGGGACACCAACAGCCTATAGGACAGCGTTATTTAAGTTTAAAAAAAAACGGGCGGGTAATCGATCGTACTGAAGGCTACATCCCTGCCTGGCGGAGTGCACTTACATGCTTATCTCGCAACAGTCATCGATCTTAAACTAGAAGTGTTTACCCTAGATCGGAGAACCACATGATTGTTTTTCGCTGAATACGGTTCAACACCACTAACGAAACTCGCGTCGTTTATATTTTCCGGCTTTGGGGCCCCTGTGGAGGCGATGTCCGTATTCCACTGAACACGGAGCATCGTACGTTACGCCACTGCTAGATCGAGTGTATTTTTTACTCTGAATATTTTTAATCAATTTTAGTAGTTGAAGGGATGGATTTTGATAAGAAAATTTTAAACGTGATTCACAATAATTTTACATTAACACAAATAAGTTAAAAAAAACCATCACACTGGTAAGCCGATCGGTAAATGAGCCGAAGATCAAACCATTGAGAAATACATACAGCTACGAATAATAAAATAGCACTGCGGTTACAATTTACTTATTTCTCTTTAAAAAAAAAATGTTATTGGGTAATTTTACAGCTACTGGTGGTACCTATACCTACCTATAGCGTATAATGTAAAAATTGTTTACTCTCTGAAAATGACATAATTTTTGATAAAAGGTTAACGGTACTCCCTCCATCCAGTGGCGTAGATAAAAGTAGGTTTAAAAGAATCATTTCCCCCGTCTTAGGGCACACAAAATTGCACTTTGCGATCGTGAGATCGCGTGTACTTCTTTGACCAAAACGGGTGTCAATTCAATCTTAGCACTCTATTAGGTTCTCAAATTTTTGATGATAAAATGGTCAAATTTTCTCCCCAATATTTGTACAAAAACTAGCCAGTATAAGAATTCAGGTTATTCACGATCCACCTTTAAATTTCATTTTCGTTGTTAAGAAAAAATCTGGTCAAAGATCCCCTCACTGTCCGAAAAGCTATCTACGCCACGGCTCCCATCAAAGAAGAAGATACGAATTTAGCTTTACAGGCTGTTTGAAACATATATTTTTTAGAATTAAGCTTTAACAGGATAAAAGTAAATAAGTAAGTAAGTAAATAAATAAATTTTCGTGGTTAGTGCTTTTATATATTTCGCAATAACAAATGATAAATTCTATATTGGACAAACAATGATGGCTAATTGCAGATTATATTTTGTGGGGCCCCCATTTCGTTTTCGAGCACAAGATATTTTAGAAACGTCACGCCGCTGAGTATCGAAAAATCATTTGGTCTCCATTTCCATTGTCATTGACATATTGACATAAAAACTCTAAGCTAAAGACCACTGTCTGCGTTTAAAACTCGCGGATTAAGCCTTGTGGAAGAAAAGAGTCTGATCGTGAATTTCGTCGAAAAATTAGTTTCGCAGGTGTGGCTAATTTTTTCAAGAAATGATGTGGCGCCTGAAGTTTTACTGCTTTATCGTAACGTAAATAGTTAAACTTATAAGCCCATTTGACTGATGACGGCATTCTCAACGAAGATTAATGTTCGGTACCTATCGCGGCCGGGTCTATGTCCCGGAACCACCCATGCAATCATGCATGGCCAAGAGCCGCAAACCCCCCTCGACACATTCGGGGAAACACAGGAAAAGTTGCACACTAACAACCATCTTTTTTACACTACTGGAGCAACCCGAGCCGGCCCAGTTGCTCCAAATCCTACTTCTACGTGCCGGCATCGAAACTATTCCTGGTCCTTGGACATGCTGCGTCTGTGGTAAGAGGATCTACTCCAACATTCAAACCTCAGTGCGTTGCTCGTGCTGCAGAGAATGGTGCCACTTTAATAGTTCACGATTAATATAAGTGCTTTCAATCGTTCTTTCATAAAGGATGTCCAAAAGAACGCAAGATTTAAATAGCATTACAAATACTGTTTTTTTTTCGGCCAAGTACTAAAAAACTTGTCCAATATTTAATGTAGGTTCACAATTCGTTGATCTTTATTTCTCCTATAAAATGGACACTGAAGCATATATGCAGGGAAATAGCATATACCTATGCTTGCTTAAAGTGAAGCCAATGCGTGACGAAGATGCCTTCTAGTTTAAGTTTAACCAAATTGCCCGACACGCCATAGTTGGCGTCGTTCCGAGTGAATGCTATTAGCAGGATAAGTTCCAACTTTGAAGGGCGCATTCACAATAGAATTTAAGTTTAGGACGTTATTGAGCGCCATGGATTGAGTTTCAAAGTATATCTTTCACAAAATTTAAAACAAATAGCAAGTTTCAAAAATTTTCCGCCCTTTGAACCTCTATGGGAAATCCGGCCCTACCTGATCTACAGCCGTTATGGTCAAAAGTTCCAAAGTTTTCTTTATTTCAATATTGTAAATATTTTCTTCGATGCATCGCAGTCATTTTCACTTCAAGATTCACATACGTACTCATAACGGATACTAATCAGTAGCGTAACGTTTTTCAAAATTGTTGTGTTCGAAATCAAAGCGAAGCCCTTTCTTTTTACAGTCGAATTTTGGACTTATTTTAATATCCAATCCATATAGAATCTGCGGTTTTAGTGCAATGTTGAACGTGGTTGGATTGGACTGTCGCGCGTGCTATTTATTTATTTTTTATTTATAGAACCGTGTCCGCTGACCGAAATTGTTATTTTCTGTTTCTCAATCGTTACTTGGTTTCAAATATTTTTCAATCATTCATCAAGGGTATTCGATGGCTCAGTGCAGTAGAGATGAAACTCTATTTCTGAGTTCCCAGTGCGTGGGCTCGAACCCCATGGTTCAACACAACATACATGTGACCATGAATGTTTGTGTTGTCTTGATTTTTAATTATTTTAATTTATTTTTTATTTTTTTTTTATTTTGCGGAATTCAGCATACATTTCTAGAGTAATTATGTCGTGCAAACTCATCAATCACACATGGAAATCCATAAATTTGAAATGAAATGAAACGAAATGATTGAAACATTCGATTATTTGACATGGAATATCGCAAATTTTATATGGAAATTCGTTAATTTGACATATGGAAATTCGTTCAAATGATTTTGAAATTTATCAATTAGAAATGGAAATTATAATTAATTTGTCATAGATTTTTTTTTAAGTGAAAATTCATTATCTTTATTTGGATATTAATCAATTTGAAATGGACTTTTGTCCATAATAACTAGAAATTTGTCAATTTGACGTGGAAAGTTGAAAATTTAATATAAACATTTGTAAACTTGATTTTGAAATTAGTTAATTTTTGCGGGATTTTGATCTGGAATTATGTCAGTTGAAATTCGTCAATTTCACATGGAAACTCGTCATCGTTAATTGGAAATTCATCATTTAGAAATGGAAATTCGTCAATATGATTTGCAACATAGAAATTGGCTAATTTGTAATGGGAATTCCTCTGCATGATTTTAAAATTCGTCAAAATTATTTTAAAATTCGTCAATTTGACATGGAATTTCGTTAATTAGAAATGAAAATTCTTCAACAATGAAATTGATGAATTTGAATTCAAAAGTCGTCATATCATGATGAAAATTTGTCAATTCGGAATGTGTTTATGTCGATATTTTGAAAGCAATACTCTCAAGTTTAATTTAAGGCATACATCGGCGGTAGTTGTTCGATACTCCTGACTACGTTTTAGTGAATTTGACTAATTGACATTGTTATTTAAATCAAATGTGGCTCTCGCGTTTTGGGGGCCCTTTTGGCTTGGGGGCCCGTGTTCCACTGAACACATTGAACACCGTATGTGTTACGCCACTGCTCACAAGGCTATGATAAACTGATAGAAAAGTGGCATTAGTTGTGTAAACCACCTACATATGCGATGTTTAAGATCTCAGTCAAATTTGGGCATTTTCGCATAGTGAATTCTATGAATATTGAACACCAGAGAAAATGTTTCGTAGACTTTACTTAAAATGGTTTCAGGGACCACTAGAGGTCCGCGGGCCACCGATTAAGAACCATTGCTATATAGATAAAACAAATCAAAGAGATTTCAATTTGATTTTCATAACTTTACCGTTTACGGAATTATTGCATTTCGCCCTGTAAGAAAGTTGAAGAATACTTAGGACTCATGAAGCGGAAAGCTCGAAGCTCAAAGGTATATTTTAATGTAGGAAATAACGTAAATTCAAAATTATTGCCGATGTAAATATAAAAGACGGATTTGTTCAAAGTAGGTACTATGGGTTTGAAGAAATAAGCTACGAAAAGCTGTGTATACATAGCTTCTATAGGTAAGTGGCGGCAAAATTAACGGTTGCGGGACACCCCGCACCTGTATAATAAAATTTCTTGTACTTATTCCAGGAATACAACATATATTCTGTTTGAAATATTGAATTGGATAAAATTGAAATTGTTTTTATCATATTTCGCCTTTATACCTAAAGTTTCGAAAATACCGATCCGCAAATAATTTTTTTCGGATTCCATAGATTCCGTGAATGTTACAAAACATAAGGGATATAATCGTACAACAGAAGCGACGACAGATACCGAAAAATTCGTGATAAATATAAGTACTTTCATATTCATAGTTAAATCCTGTCGGACAAAAAGAAAAAAATTAAAAACGATATCATCCCTACAACAGTCCTCTCAGCGTATTGTTACGTTACGTACGTACTTGTACAAACGTATCGATGTGTAACGTATTTCCTCACAATTTCGCGACTACGGAAAATCCTCTACTGAATGCCGTCCGACCAGTCCGGACAACGAACGAATGACAAGAACACGAACGCTGCCGCCTGTTCTCAGCATCCTCACGCACCATACAAATATCATTACATCCCCACCCGAGACGCAACAACCGTCATCGGTCCACCTCCCGCGAACCCCAACCACTCATAATTGTCGTCATATAAATCAAAAAGGAATATCCTGTTCTCGTATCGTGTCCTCGTCGATATGTCTCGTATCGTATCGTCCGTCCGTAACACATTCTCTTTCTGTATACGATTTGCCAAATGCCCCGCCCTCATCAACTAAATTCATGTGACTAGCTTATCACCCTAACGAGTGGTACTGTACGATAAGAATGGCGTGACGAGAAGAGGAGTGGCCAAAACGACTTTCAATTCAATTTAGCGTGTAACCAATCAATTTCCGGCGCTTAGTGTGTAGAGTAAATTGAATTTAGCAGAGAGCTCTGGTGTGGGCGGAGACTTGTGTGCAAATGTGTGTTGATGCGCGCACGCTCGCTCTATTGGATACGGACCGTGAGTGGAACCAATAACAAATCGTCGTGGCCGGTCGGTCGATGCTGTCGTGATCGGGATCGCATATTTTTTCACGAAATCTCATTTCTTGTTGTTGTTGTTTGATAAATTACGTTATGAGCACGTCCCGTTGTCCCTATGGGGGTTGGGTTTGAATCCATGTGTGTGCCAATGTGTATGAGCATTTCCCACTGCAACAATTCGCAAGGATTTTGTATGATGCCTGTTCCTCACAGTATATCAATTGATGTGCATGCGTCTATGCGTGAGTGTCTCTAGGTGGGTGGGGTCTATTTCGTTTTGTGTGTGCGTGTGTGTAGGGATGAGCTTTATGTATGGCCAAAAAATTCACTCGCGTGTTGTGTATGTTTTGTGTCACGTCACGTTCAAATTTTCACTTCACACGTACCGGTAGCAACGCGCGACGGTACGGTAATGTGCGGCGCTGCTCTATATTATTTGTGCTGTATGTTGTGCTAATACGAAATACGATATACAATAGGTGTATACGTGAAAACAAACGTATTGTCGTTTTGTTGTTGCGCGATCGGGTTTTTTTTTTGTCGTATTCGATTCGTGTCGTGTGAATGCTTTTTTTTATATTAGTTTAATATATGTGCGATAAATGTGCGCGATTTTAAATTTGATTTTTCTTCATATCGGCTTCGTGGTCGACTTTCAGAGCGCTGTATCCCTGACTACATCTTCCCACCATATAGAAATGATCTGTTATATCTCGCGTGGCGCGCGCCTATAATCCATAATATCCGCCAATTGAATTTGTGAAAAACTTTTAACGTGTTTGTATTCTATGCGGTGTGTGCTTATGCGTGTCTTTTCGTTTTTTTTTTTTAAATATGTCATCTCGTATGTGTCAACATAATAAACGCAATAACGGCCACCAGGAAATATAGGCACACGCGAATCAAAACAGATCTAGAGTCGCGCCGTGTGATCCAACAGTGCATATACACGCGCGCATTATACAGGCCACACACATGAAAATATTTTATACGGTGATTGCAAATCTCTTTTTTGTTTAGTTCGCGCGAAAACTCCCGCGGAAATACCGCGTCTAACGGGCCGTATAACGAGATAATGGACGCGCGCGTACGCGTAAATAAGACACGCACACGTCTCGCATAGTATCGAAATGAGAAAAATTACGCGTAACGGTAACGTGTGCAGTGCAACGTAAAAGTGTGTTCGAAATTTACTGAAAACATATGAAAAAAGTGTGTTCCTAACATAAATATTTGCCTGAAAAGTGCGTTCAATAAAACGCGCGCGCGTGTGCGTGAGTGCGTTTAAAATATTTTACGTTTCGTACGTTTTGTCAAAAAAAAAATGATGGCACTCAAAAAAGGAGAGCTGAAATAAAATAATTTCAAGTGCAAGTGTGCAAGTTTGTGATCCCATTCAATCTAATACTCTATAAAAGTTTACTCTAATCCATAAATATATTCCCTGATCGTAAAAAAAAATATTTTGACAGTGCGTTCTCAACAAAAATTTCAATACAATATCAATAACCCTTTTTTGAAAGCAAAAAAAAAAAAAGAAATTTTGTACTCAACAAAATACCCAAACGAGATATAATTCTCACAAGGAATGGATATACATATTTTTATATAGGACAAAAGGATAATGCCTAGCTGCGATCGTGATAGGAGGTTTGATTTCCCCTTTCGTATATTATTCATAGGTATAAGGAATGCCATTCAGCATGATTGTGTTCTTTTTTGTATATGCATAGCATTAATTTTTAGGCAGTACCGATAAGATAATCGCTGCGACTATGCGACTATTACTATACACACGCAAGCGATTCAGTCAAAAACAGTGTATGCCTACATTTTAAATTGTTATGCTTACCAAGGTTTAGATTTTGAAAGAATCGACATCTGAACAACGTGTGATTACAAGAGTCAAATGCGTCATGCAAAAACACAAGCTCGCGACGATTTTCTATTAAGGTTTGTGTTCGTAGAGACGACTCATGAGATGATCGCTCAGCGATCGCTGTTAAACTACTGTTCTAAGCACTATATGCTGATATTTTCTATACAGACATGTTCCTTTGGGTCATAGTCGACACAAGGAAAGTACTACCATTCAAAAAATATTCAAATACGGCTCGGAATCGGATGCAAAACTACGATCGCTGAGCGATCCTCACATGAGTCGTCTCTACGAACACGTACCTTTATAGTCACCCGAGCGATCATCGCTCAGACTCAAATTATTTTGTTGACATGCACATCTTACAGTCATACACGTGTATATGGTTGTAAAATATAACTGTGTATGCCAACATAATAATTTCGGCACAATTGCGGTGCGACTGAGCGATGATCGCTAGCGCGACTTTGATAAAAAAAACGTCGCAAGCTTGTGTATTCGCATGACGCGTTTTACTCTTGCAATCAACAGTCGCTCAAATGTCGATTACGAATGAGTGATGATCGCTTGGGCGACTATGATAGAAAATCGTCTAACGGACGCTTGTCGCAAACTTACGTGTTTCACTCTTGCAATCGAAAGTCGCACATATTATGATTTTTTTTTTAGTAGCCGTTAGCTCTGTAAGCTCAAAATATAATTTTTAGATTGTTTGATTTGTTGAAGTTATAAAAAAATGTCACACTTGTTGTATTTACAGTCGTTATGTAATTTAATAGATAGAATAAACAACTTTCCGCCTCGACGAAGATCATTTTTGAATGTATAAAAAATGAAATGATGAAAATTTCGAACAATAAAAACCGAAAATTCCATATAGAACATCAAAAAGAGCTTTCGTCGTTGGTCGGGAAAGAGCTAGGATGTTAGATACCGTTATGTTTTGCTGTAGACTGTAAAAATTCGTTTCAATTATTTCATTTTGTCGTAGAATTTCTTCGTTTTTTTTTTTTTTGTAAGAGCCATATGTGATGTGTCATTATAGTATCTAGCTATCACCGTTTGGAAGATACAGTCGCTCATAGGTCCTATACGAAAACTGTAAACTTTTTCCCAGCAATAATAGCCGAGTTAATCGCATTTTTATCTTTTGCAAGTTGAAATTTTCGTAAATCGGAATTTTGAGACCCAATGTAGATAGCTTTTCCTGACGCTCATTTCTCTGCAAAGTTGAGAATTTTAGCTATCACCGTTTGGAGGAAAAAGTTCAACAAAAAAAAAATTGACCCCCTTACCGGCAATAATAAGCAAGATAGGGAAAACAAGGTCAGTGAGAGCACGCGCCGCCGGCCGCCACCATGTGACCCGGCACTAAAATTCAGTTGTAGTGACTTTTATTTTTAGGAATCACTGTAAGTACTTAACAGTGACTGACGTAAACTATTCTCAAGATAACCTGTTGCATGAGGAACCATTGGCACCATTCATATAAAGTCATACGGGGCAGGGCATACAAGCTGGACAAATATATTTTTTTTCAATTAACCCGTTCACTGTCTGACCGGTTTTCGCCGACATTTCCACCACGTCTGGCATTCAAAAATCTATACATTTATGAGTCAAATGTGACTCATGGGCAGTGAATGTGTTAAAATTGTTAAAATTGAAAACTTATTTCAATTATTTAAACAATTTATTTGATTGCCATCTAAAACACATTCGTGAAAAATTACCGCTAACGAATGATGGCCAAATTCAAGGTAAATCTCCTGCGCGAAGAGTATAGGTAAATAAAACCAGTGGAGGATTTACCACAACCAACGGCTTATTAGGCTTAGGCTATTAGCTTAGGATGCAAGATTTTCTAGGGACCAGCAACTTTTCTGAACATTGAAATTCATAATTATTGTCAGTGGCGTACGTAGAAAAATATTTTGGGAGTGGTTTTTAGGAACGAACAAAGTGTTTCGTGTTGCAATTTCCTCTAAATTAAAATAAGCATTGGATTTTCCATCCACTCTCCATTCTTATAAGGAGAATTTTTGGTTGAATTGAAGAACATACGACACTCGACTCTTTTCAATAAGTTTCATAAAAATGGTCACATCACCTCAGTTAACTTTCGTGAAATTTTGTTAGCCCTTCGGTTTTTATATTTTTCGTTGACAGAAAGAAGTCGTTTTTTCAGTCGCTCTCACTCTCACAATCAAAATTTAGTGTACGGTTCTCCACTAATAAATGGGACGACGCGAATCACGGCTCTATTGTATATTCAACAGAGAGAGCTAGCTATTGGTTAGGAACAATTTATCATCGAAAAAATGACATTTTTATTTACCCGTAATTTTAGAAGAATGAATTCTGTTGATGTTGGCCCCCTCTCTGGCTACGTCCCTGTTTATAAAAGTAATCTAATCTGCGAGAAATCCTATCTGTATATGCATGCTAGAGGTCATCAGGGGCTGTAAAATTTGAATGTCCCTTTTTATATCAGAGGCCTAGAAATTTCAATCCACCCAAAACATTGGCGCAGATAAGGCGGCTTCAAGAGGATTAATTTTCAAAATTACCGCTAGTAAAAATTTTTAATAGTGCAAATGCACAATAGCCCTATTCTATTGTTTTACAAGTATCCATATCAAGTGCTAGCCATTTTCAAAGTAATCGACCTCACATAAATGTCTACAGGTCAGTGGCGTAGATAGCTTCACGAAGAGGGGATCTGTGACCAGATTTTTTCTTTGCATATGGAAAATGAAATTAATGATGGTTTGAGAGGTAGTGAAAAAAATATCCTGACTAGTTTTTGTACATATATTCGGGAGCAAATTTTTAACAAAATTGAGATTCGTCTCGCGCATTGTGCAAAAGAAGATTTGGTATGAAAATATAAAGTCTGAAAGTATTTTGAATTTATCGATCGTACAACAAAATTTTATGCAAAATTTATGCATACTTTTATGAAAAATTTGAAGCTTATTCTTTGTAAAAAAAATGTCCTAGTGTGTTCAAATTTGTGTGGGAATTTTCGTGCGAGTTTCTTTGCTAAGATCTAGACTAGACCGATACATTATTGCTGCAAAATTATAATTTTAATGCCTCTCTCAAAACCCTCAAATTATCAACATTAGGTATACATATTTGCCTTTAAAATGTTGCACATAATGCAACTTCTCGCAAAAATTGGTTCCTTGAAATTTGTGTACAGCTAATTGCACAAAAATCCAGCTTAAATTAAATTAGTAAATTACTTAAGTTTGGCCATTATTAGAGCTCGGCGAAAATTATTATTCTTGAATCTTCCGAATAATATTTTTTATGCAATTTTTTTTTAGACTTGTGGAGTAGACAGACAGCATCAATTGACCTATGCCAATCGGAACATTCATCTTAAATATTCGTCTTACATGAAGTCACATAGCGTATGTGTTAAGCAAGCAGTGGCGTAACGTACGACGTTCCATGTGTTCAGCGGATCATGGGTCCCAAGGCACAAGGCTTCCAAACCTGAAAATATAAATATTTTCCTTGGATAACATGCCCGACATTTAATGAAGTTTTGGGGGTGTTTTGATTGATACATTTTAAAGCAGGGGTGTCAAACTCAAAAACCGACCTGGTCCAAATGTGACTGTCTTCAGGATTGAGCGGTCCGCAAGATGAAAATTATGAAAACATCTATAGACTCTTTTTTTCGAAATTTCAATCTGAATCTCTATACTTTAGAAATCCCATATTTGTAAAATGTTCTTCAAACAAATTTAAAAACTTTAGACAAGAAGTTAAAACGCCGAAATTTGGTTGATCGATCAGCAACCATTCTTTGAGAATTAATTTTCTCCAAATTTTGTACAGCTGATCCGGTCTTCCAGAAAAAAACCTTGGGAGCCAAAATTGTTAGGCGGACATATAATTTCGAACAGAAAGGTGGCTAGAAAATGAGTAGAGAACATTTTTTTTTGCGATGTGGTGTGAAAGAGACGCATGCAGTAAAGCTTAATAGGTAAGCTGAAAGGCAACAAAATCTACTAATTGGCCGATTTTTTGTAGTTGAAGAAAGTTCATATTCAGACTATCTCTCCACCAAATACAGCATTTCTGGGTCTTTAAAGTTTGGCCTTCGTTTCAAATAAATCTCAATCCAAGATGTTCTTGTCCCAATGACCTGAAAAAAGTGTCAAATAACTATCAGGCAAAGCCAAATACTTCTTTCTTAACTAAATTTCGAGACAAAACAATTTTACGGTGGGGCTTTATATTTTTCTGCACAAACTTACTTTAAATAATCGCTAGCGAATTGTTCGTAAAATGGAAAGCAGGATTTTTATAATACTACATAATTTAACCATTTTCCGGGCGCGTGGCCGGTAATTTACCGCCCTGATCATACAAACACGCATAAATTTTCTCCCGTTGGCCGGATTGGGATGGGAGAAGTACGTATCCTTAAATCATATACTGTTATATATACGATATAACTAAAATTTGGGTAAATATTAGCTTCCATACCTTCCCAGCGGTCATCAAACGTTCGCAGATGATCTATTTTGGTGTAGAGTTGTGTTCAAAGTGTGTGTGCTCTGTGTAATATCACTGAAGAGACGTGATTTGCTAAAACTGGAGAAATTATTTTATTATTCAGTAGATAATGGTTTTTCATGGTGATAACTTATTTGGGACATGCTCCTCTTTCGATTTATCATAATTACGAGAATGGAAATTGTACGGTTGAGCGCAAATGGCGGGGAAAGACGAGGCCGGTAAATTACCGCCGCGCGTCCGGTTATGTCACTCAATGTGGTGTACCCGCATGAAGGTTAAGCTTGCATTAATCCACCGACTTTTTGACGAGTTTTAATAAATTTTGTAAACTTCAGTTCAACACCTTATTTTTTAATTTTACACAATGTTCTGAAACATATTGTGTTTCTCCGACTTGGGCGCGGACCGCACAAAGCCGCGAGTTGGTCCGCGCGGGTTTGACATGCCTATGCCTTAAAGCTTCTCTATACGCACTTCTTCAAAGCGAAGCCACTGCGGTACGAAGATCCGTTCTACTTCGCACTATCTTCAAGTACCCATTTATGGGGTTAAATAACATTGCTGAGCTTGCTTTTGATCTCAACACCTCAATAAGAAAAAAACCGGTCGCACCAGTTACTTATCGACAAAAAATCGTATGAATATACATTTCAAAACTTCGAAAATATAATGCGAATTTTCGATGGGTCAGGTTCTCTATCAGTGAAACTGCAAGCCAAATATGCTGAATCAGGGAATAAGGTAGATGGCCGCGAGCAAAGCGTACCCTGAATGATGATTTTTTTTTCTTATGGTTGGGGATGGTCCCCAGATTATGGCATTAAAAGTCCCAACCGATTGGGGGTCCGCAACCTTAAAAAAAAGGGAAAGGGGGTCTTTTTTTCGGTTTTTTGCAATTCTTTCAAAAACGGTAAGAGATGCAGAAAAATGGTCTGAGGACGAAAAAAACAACATAAAAGTATCTTTGCAATGATATATAACACATTAGAGTCTAATTGAATATTTCACCGTTAGACTAGAAAATAAATTAGAATCTTTTCATTTTAGACCTTTTTTAAAAGCCTCATACCTTCCGAAAGAATGCTACTTCAGCCGTAAAATTTTGTATAAGTATTCACAATAGGTTCAAGATCATTTTAAGGTAAACATTAAGTCGCTCCGGTTAACGATCCCCATTATCTCCCCATTTGAATTTGTCAAAACGGCATGTCCATAGCTACCCGCCAAGTTGCAGCAGAGTGCTAAATTTGCCATAATCTGGGGACCATCCCCAACCATAATCCAAAAAAATTTCCGATGTAGGATTCTTGCCTACCAAATATGCCATTTTTCTTAGACTATATGGTCAAATTGATTCTAATTTACATTGCGCTGTCAAAACAGTTCAGTTTTCATTTTTGACGTGTTGTTGCGAATGGAATCGTATAGTATATCCCAGTGGCGGCTCGTGGCTCCAAAAGTAGGTGAAGTGACCATTAATCATTAAAAACAAGGATCGATATAATGTAAATGATATTCTCAAACCTTTTGTTTTAAAAAGGCAAAATACTATCTTTGTCATTTGATTGACTTGCATAACTTAACCGAAAAAATTTTTACATCTAATTTATCAATTTCCAAATTATCCACAAATGAAATTCTGCATCAACTAAAAACACAAGAGAAATCGCAAAGAATCACCTCATACGATACGGAAGTGAAGATGAGGTACATACCAGTCAAAAAGATATTCACTTGCTAAGAAAATCCAGTGTACACATTTCCTGCTGAATACATTGTTGCAGTAGAATCGTGTATCTGAAGTGAAGAGGTGGAACTGTGACACGATTACCTCTTCACTTGTTAATCATTCTATGGATAGGAGAAATTTGCTGTGCAAGAGCACATAATTTGAAGTAGAAAGTTTTCGGTTTGTGATATACAAAATATGTATTTTATGTACATTTTGACTATGGTTTTTCATTGATGAATTACTGAGGAGTTGTTTATTGTTACATAGAAGCTAGTTTTTAATATTTTAAAAATAATAGCATTAGAGGCAATTTTCAATTATATTTTGTAGTGAAGGGGCTTTTCACCTACTTCACCTGAAGAGCCGTCACTGGTCTGTTTGATGAATTGGAATAATGCTGCTGGAGTTGGCCTCCTCCATTTTGTATGCAGACTCGACACCTTAAGCGCATGGAAGAAACGTCCCGAAGCAGTGGCGGATTTACACATTTGCCGCTAGTAGGCTGTTGACATTTTGCCGCCCCTACCAAGCTCTACGAGAGATGTGTCAAGCTCAAAACCTGGTCTGGGCCAAAAAATATCACTGTCTTTCAGTTTGAGCGGGGCGCAGGATCAAAAATACGGAAACTTCTACAAAAATTTACGAGTATTTTACAAATTTGATACACAAATATTTCTTTTAAAATATGGCTATAAATCTGAGTCACTAACGACCTCGGGATGCTTGAAAAATGAAATTTTTCCAAAAAGTACTTTAATCGAATTAAAAAAATTTAAACAACAAATTAAAAGGCCAAAATTTGTTTGATCCCTTAGTAACAACTTTTTTTCGAATTAATTTCCATCAAATTTTAAACAACTGATAAAAATATTCATCTGGTTATCCAGGTCGCCCCTAACAACCTTGGCAGTGAAAATTGTTAGGCACAAAACATAAGAAAACTTCGGACAGAAAGATGGTTTTAAATAAGCAAACTGCTTGAAATAGATTACGCGCATCAGCAGCAGCATCGGCAGAATTTCATAGCTGAAAAATATGCTGAATGCCAAGTCTTCTGCTCAACATTTTTGTCAGCAATGTAAAATGCATTGCGGTTGACGTTTCGCGATACCGATGCTGCTGCTGATGCGCGTAATCTATTTAAAGCAAAAATTAGTCTTAGTGATGTGGTGCGAAACAGGCGCATGTACCAGTAAAACTTGGCAAAATGGCTGCCCTAAACAAATATACAAATTATATATGTATTTGTAAAACATATACATATTTTAATCTTGTAAATATAATAATATGTTCACAGTGGTTGAAAACCCATTGATTTCGCCGTTCGTTTTCAGAAATCACCGAAAATTGTTCACAGTGCACTATTCGTGATTTCATATGACAACCAATATTATTATTTCGCCTATAAATCGTTCTAAGTTTAAAAAAAAATGAGCTATTGCAGCCCCCGATAGTCATTTGCAACTCATTTGGTAACTTCAAACTGACCGTCCAAATAAAATTTTGTGAAAATTAAGAAAAGTGGCAACACACCAAACTGAACAATTTTTTTTCGGGTGTCAGTTAAAATATCGGAGTGAGCCGAAATGTGCTGAATAGGGGAATCAAGTTTTGGGCCTGGGTTTTTACACATTTTCATTGGAAAACAATCCATTTTTGAATGTTGGCCCAAATCACATGTTTTCGTGCACTCTGAACATATTATTAGCCACCTATTTTACAAGTTTTTGTGAATTTTTAGACGTGAGTTCAACATTCCATCTCTTTCATTTTGACGCATTTTTGCTGATGATTTTGAGTTTAAATTTCAATTACTTTTCTATGAACGACACTTCTAAAATACAGTTTTATATCTAATGTTCATTGTTTGATACAGTCACAAGATAATGCAGGGTACAAATGCTTAAGACGCTATTGTGAAACGCCCTTACCAAATATGTATTAGATTCGCTATATTTCCGTTTGGATAAAGTTATTCGAATGAAAATTTGCAGACATATTCCATATGTCATTTCCTAAAGACCCTCATCAAAATTTTCATATTTGCAGACCTAAGAGGGGCTACACACGCACAAATTGAAATTCAAAACCATCGTTACTGACAGCCCGGAACTAGAATTTATTTATGTATTAGTTAGACTCTCGGCAAATTGCCTCTCATTCTAACTAGTGCAAAATAATAGCAATAACAAACAATTGCCGCTATATTCTACACAATGTACTCTTCTCAACTGCACTCTTCGCACTCATGCAAAATTGTATGTCACTAGAGTCCAAATAGCGCATAAACAAATTCTAGCTCCGGCCTCTAAGTTACGGTGGTTTTGTTGAAATTTCTTAAAATTTACTGTTATTTAATTTTTCTTAGCAAATGTAAACAAACTTAGTACATATTTAACGTATATCAGCTCATACTAACTTTGTGCATATCGGTACGCATACCATAACTATTTAGAAAAACCGAGGTAATATTGTAAGCTTAACTTCAAACTGCAAAAAGGTAACTGATATAAAATGTACTCGTCGAGTCCTTTGATTTGATTACTATCCATACGTCCATCTCCGATAAGAAATAAAAAGTCGCCTCTTCGGAACACCCTGTTATCTTTGCCCTAGCAACTTCTAAGGTATTCGTGCCGAAGACTATTACCATTCTACACATTCCTACCAAATTTTAAGTGAACTGGCGGACGGACAGACGGACGGACTAAATCGATTTCATAAGGGTTTTTGGAAAAAAAAATCTAAAAAACCCTACAAAAGAGCTTTGTTGCGAATTTTAGCCTGCAAGCAAATTATAAGAGGCTTTTTCGCTTTTCGTCAATAATAATAAATCGTTTCGTTGTTTGAAGCTCTGAGATAACGGTGACAAATAGTCCTCACTTATATGTGTCTCGCTGAGGTACAAACACACTTCACGAGAAGATTAAGTGCTATATGGCATGGCGTTGAAATTTTTTATTTGCCGCCCCCGTAAAATCTGCCGCCCTAGGCTCCAGCCTACTCAGCCTACTGGTAAATCCGCCACTGTCCCGAAGGATTTCAGGAGGGGTTTCCTTAATGTTGTCACAAGCATCATTAATTCGCTGCAGCAGCTGTTCCCGGGAGGTAATCGGCTCGGAATAGACATTGCTTTTGAAGTTACCTCATAAATAAAAATCTAGGGGAGTAAGGTCGGGACTTCTCGCAGGCCACGCAACTATCCCAAATCTGCCAATCCACTTTCCGGGAAATTCGTTTTCCAAATATTCTTTGATAGGTCTCGCATTATGAGCAGGCACCCGTCTATCTGCCATAAATGGCAAATATTAAATTTTAACCGTTATAAGTACCGTTGCATTTGCCAAACAATGTACCAAATTTCAAATATCTTACAGTTCTGGTCAAAATAATGTAGCGAGATTCTTTCCCGAATTATGATTGCCTTTGTATGTCTTTTTTCGAGTCAAGGGAAAATTGTTAACGATTCCACTGAAGCCATGATTTTTACCATTCAATGCGTGTTTACCTAAAATCCTGCAATGTAAATAAAAAAAGTGATATACCGCAACTTTTATGAACTTTTCAGAATTGTACGTATAAAGCACCGTTATGAAATTACTGTTTGAATTTTCGATGAAAAATCTATTTTAAAATTTCTGTTAAGTTTGAGTAACTGTATCTTGAAAGTGCCAATAACGTTGGCAACAGGAAAAACTTCAGTTTTTGTGAAATTTTATGTAGTTTCTGAAACTGAAATCAAATCTTGGATTAAGTCATCAGGAGTGCTGCAAATTACGATTTGGTGTGGCAAGTCACGATTTTCGATGATTTTCACAAAAAGAGCGATGACAAGGTAACGGTAAAAAAAATTCCGATTGTATTGGGAATTTTCTTGCTGAAACAAGTTGCGCTATCAACCCTTACAGTATTGACCACCCAATGCGGGACACCCTGTATAGTATCCTGCGGGCTGTGCCAATATATCCCGCAGTTAAAAATCGAAAATGAAGCCTCCACCTCCCAGTTCCAATTTCGAACACAAGAAATTCGGGAGAAGTTACGCCACTGGAAAAATCCTAACATTTTGGAAAGGATTGAGTGACTTCAAATGAGTAACACTTATATAGCTAACATCGTACTTATGTGAATAAATTCAAAATAATTCGAAACCCAGTGAAAAACGCATATGAACAACAAAGAAGTTTTCGAAAAAATGCGGTAATCCGCTAGAATGTATAAAGCTTGCGTCCCTAAACCGGACAGAGATCAGGTAAATTCGACCGTTGTTTGGTGGGAAAGCTTGTAGTTATGAATATACTTGAATATCATAAACCATGAGTGACACTACTCCTGTTCAAACTACATACATATGTACATAGTATTGTTTCGAGTTCCGATGAAAATTGCATGATAGTGTTTGTTGTATTTTTGCTAAAGTTATTTTTTTTGTCAGTATAAAAAGATTACCATAACATTCGTTTAAAAATTATTTTAAAATTATCTTTAGAAATAATATATTTACAAGAAAATAGTCTAATAAAAATGACGAATTATATCTCCTTGTTTCTACAGTGAACGCCGCGCTCTTATAAAAACTAAATTAAACATGGAAATTATCGCGTTTTTAGCTAACAACAAAATATAATACACAGTGAAACCCGATGTGCATCTGATATAATAACAAAACAAAAAAAAATATATATGAAAAATAAAAATGTATTGTGATTGTGAGTGAATTTTATATAGTCTGTTTTCTTATCACCATCTTCGCCGAAATGTCCCAATCAATTTATTGAAAAGCAAAAAGAAAAAAAATTAAAATAATTTAATATGCTATTATGATAATAATTAATGAGTGTTGACAAGGTGCGTAGTGATATAGTGACAAGTGGTGCTGTGTGCGTGAAGGAATAATATAATAATTGAAAAGTAACAAAAAAAAAATAAATAAAATAATTGCTTAGTCTTCTCCATCCCGGAACAGTGCGCAAGAAACCGTCAAAATTTTCGCCTTACAACCAACACCGACCATGGGAGCGGCTGTCACTCCCTGGTCCGGTTCAATGATGGACAGAGTATCGACGCTGGACGATATGCCGCATAAAGGTAAGTTAAGACAAAAAAAAAATTAAATTAAAAAAACTAAAAAAAAAGCTTATTGAGTGTGATAATGTGCGGGTGGATGTATCAAATAAGTGCCAACAAG
This sequence comes from Microchrysa polita, assembly GCA_949715475.1. Classification (NCBI taxonomy): domain Eukaryota; kingdom Metazoa; phylum Arthropoda; class Insecta; order Diptera; family Stratiomyidae; genus Microchrysa; species Microchrysa polita. The sequence goes on along the minus strand of OX454422.1, from coordinate 9,221,617 downwards.
TTAGAAATAAAATATGCCGTACGGAAATGTCCTTTATCGATGCGTTGTCTTTTTACATAAATCAAGTAAATCAAGCGCTCAAATTGGAAGCACAAACAAAAATTTAACGAAATGTCTCCCACAACTTCAATCGCAATGAAACAATTTTTTTTTTGCCTAAGCATTTATTTTTAAAGCAATTTATTTTGCAAATATTACTTCAGAAAAGTCTTCTTTTTTTGCACAAAGATGTATGTAAAATTTCGATATGGATCCTGAAATGTGCACCATCGAATCAATGCTCCAATACTACGTTCCATATTTTTGATAATTTTTGCAAGGAAATGCATTGCTTCATATTTAATTTTTAAATTTCTGGGGCTCCTCTCGTCGTTGCGCCACTGCGTGTGTCTGCATGTCTGATGAATACAACCGTCTAGGCTAACATTCAACTCGCCCAGCACGTAAACTTTTTGAAACCGTGCTTTACTCAGGGGCGGCGGATAAGGGCCCGCAGGTCCCGCGTGGCGGGGGGGGCCGCGAAATTTAGGGGCCCAAAAGCCACGTGAAAGATTTCGCGAACCATAAAAACAGCACGACTGCGAAAAACAACACTCCGACGTAGATATTTTTTATAGACAAAACAGATATACACTTTTCAAAGTCAAAACCAATGGTAAATTTATTGTTCCTCTTTCATTAGGTCCCTTACATAAACAAATCTTTGAAACTTCATGAGACAATTTTCTTTGCATGACTGCGCTATTTGCTGTAACTGTGTTCGCGGTTTGTATTCAGACGAATCTTTTTCCTTGCCGAGTACCATATGGGCAAAAAGATTCTTTAGGCCCCTCTGCAAATAAACTATCTTAAAACATTTTTGGTGATGGCACCTATTCTAAACTTTCAGACTAAATGCCAATCCATTTTGTCATGAACTGCCAAACACGAACAAAATAGTTTAAGAGTGGTACTAAACTTAGTTCAAACTAGTTAGTACGGCCTGTATATGTCGTTTAAGACTAAAATATTTTATCTTGCATGCGGTATATACATGGCCATTAGGGCTGTGGTGCATAGGTTGTATTGAATTTAATATTAGGTACAAACGTTCTTAAAATTTATGGATTTAAATTAGGGCACACTTAAATTTAAAGCTAAAACAAGGAATAGAGTTGAATTAATAACGTGTCAGTTTTTCAATTGTGTAGCGAGTTACAAACTTAGGCCGCCCACACACGAAGCGTTCGAATCCATTTTTTTAATTCTTCATTCTGTCAAATTCATGCATTTTCTTCGATTTTGACAAAAACGAAATATCAAAACAAGGATTTGGATTGATCGTGTGTGTGCGGCATTAGGGTAGATAAAGCGCTCGTCTTCAAATCATAGGTTCGCGGGATCGAATCCAATTCTAGGCACGGGTAACTTACTATGCTTAAATTTCGCCAAAACCTGTAGAGGTCAATGCTTCGCTGCGTGAGCGTTTTTATTAAAAAAATTATGACATCATTAATTTAATAAACGTTACAACAAGAACGCTATTTTCAAGATAAGAATGCAAAGATTCAAAGTAGCTCTTAGCAAAGTTATTTTAAGTACGACGTTCTTAATTTTAGTAGAAACTCTGTAACGTCAAAACCATGTTTCAAAAGAGTTGGTTTAAGGTAGATCCACACTTTTTAGTCATCAGTCACAGTCATTTCCCATACAAATTAACAGATTGTCAGTCAATCAATTAACTTACAATTTGTCAACTTCTATAGAAAATAACGGTGACTGAAGACTGAAAAGTTTGGATCGACCTTCAATAGTGTTCAAGCTGGGCGGTCGCCCGGGTTGCTAACGTCTGTGATTGTATCAGCCGCCTTACTTTTAAAAAGCAAAGTGGGACTATTGTGCTGATTAAGTTTTTCTTGGAAAAATAAAAAAATAAACACTAATACACACTCCGATTTGACATTTAGTTCATCCCCTTTCACTAGAATGAAGAACCTTGCATGAACCCTAATTTTTGCCTAATTTTCGGAGGACGAAATTAAAGCACGAAATTTTATTGTTTCATTTATATGCGAATTGATTTGCGGAAGATGAGATCTAAAGTCGTTGAGTAACAGGAGAGCAAGTTCACTAAATAAATATTCAACTTCCGAAGAAATTCACAATAAATGAGAAATAAATAAACGCTAAGCCCATTAAGGCTTTAAGACAGACTCCTCTGTGAGAAATCTTATTCACTAAGGCATTATTTTCATCAATAATTTTTTGGAGTTGTGTAATGAAGGACGTCGGATAGCTGGAGATGTCCCAGGGGACGGAGCCAAGGCCTCTCACAACCATGCAGGTTTGGCCAAAGGATGGGCTCCTCAACAAGCGAGCAGAGGCATGCGCTTGCTGTAGCTTAGAGCGGTAGGATTGGGCAGGGTTTGCGCTGCCCGTTGCCCCTGTCCTCTATATCAAAATAGGGATCTTGCATGCCTATAATATGTATATCGAGCACAAACGTAAGGGCTCCATTACACAGTCATATTTATATTATAATATCTATTATAATAGATATGATCATATCTATCATGGAAAATCAAATTTTTACATATTACACTACATCATATTTATATCATAATATCTATTGTTTATTCAAGTGTCAAATACAAAATTTGTTTTCTAGGCCAAGCAATGAACGCATAAAAAGCGGGTGTAGAGAACATCGAAGGAGGACGATTTTTTTCTTCAGTGTTTTGTTTGGAGTTGTCAGGAGGTAAGGCTACTAATTTTACTCGGAGCTGAGAGGTGCGCTAACGCGAGGAGGGGGGTTTAAATGTGCAATTTAGTGCTATTTTTTGTGTGTTGGGCTATATCTCGAAAACGGTGAGTCGTAGAGAAAAAGTTGTGAGTAAACATTAAAGCTTTATAAATGTCTTATTTATTTGCCCATACATATGCAAAACTCCTAACGGTTCTTCCGATATTGTTTATGTATGTTTATGTATGTTTTACTCCGAACTATCCATTATGGATCCATGAAATAAAAACAGTCACTACCAACCCCCCCTCTCCCCTTCCGCTTTATCACAACGTTTGTCTTTATCCTTGTAAATAGAGAAAATTGAAAAAATTTAAAATTTTCGACTTTTAATAAACAACATTGGAAGAACCGTTAGCAAGTACGGACAAATAAATAGGACATTTACAAAGGTTTAATGCTTACTCACAACTTTTTTCTCTGCGACTCACCGTTTTCGAGATATAGCCCAAAACACAAAAAAATGCACCTTTAACTCCCCCCCCTCCCCGCGTTAGCGCACCACTCAGCTTCGAGTAAAATTAGTACCTCCTAACTACTCCTAGCAAAATACCGAAGAAAAAAATCGTCCCCCCTTCGATGTTCTCTATAATGTCTTCTTTGATTGGCCTATTCCTTTAGTCTCGGAAATGCATCAAATAATGGCGAATTGTGCGTTTTTCGGGTCGCTTATTACTCTCTATTTGATTCTAAGAAAGAAGAACAGGTAGAAAAAGCCTCTTTGGGTACGTCGCCGGGTCGCCAGACGCGAAGGACACGGAATTGTTACGAATTTTTATTTTGACGTTTAGATATGATGATAGATTCTATTTATAGTACATATGATAATATCTATTATGAAATGCCATTACACGGTCATATATATGATAATATTTCTATTTCATAATAGATATTATAATAGAAATATGACTGTGTAATGGAGCCCTTAGGATTAAAATTGGGATTTTCGTTTTGTTTCAAGGAACAGACTGGTGGTTGCGGGAGCAGCATGGGGAGATTTTTATCACGTCTTAAATTTTTTTTGGTTGGTTTTACCGACGTGGTTGCCAATGTCTTCCCGTGGTGCGCAAAAGACGCGGTTCCGCAACCCATCTTCCTAATATGGGTGCACCAACATCGCTTGTAGCGTGCTGGGTTGCCATCCGTACAACGGCATACGAATTACGACGCCGAGGGGCATGCAGGCGCTTCTCGTTGCGCATGCCCAGCCGACCCGCCATACGATGGCCAAGTTCGGTCAGCGGGCACCCACCTCGGTCATCGCATCCCCACGCGATTTGTCCACCACGGGAAAACTATGCTAAAATTCCAGAACCGCGCGAATAACAAATTTGAAGAAAATATCCCCATTCTGCCCCTGCCACCACCAGCCTGAAGCCTACAGAATAAAATCACGGACTAGAGCAGTCGCATCGACGTAAAGTTTTTTAATGCTTATACGAGGCTCCCATGGATCCTCCCGCAGGTCGGACTTCAATGGTAACCCATACCCAGTTTACTCCTGGAATGAGGTTAGGAAACCATAACCTCTAAGCCGTGAGATTCATTATGACGATCAGGGGCACAAAGGACAATTTAATAAAAAAAAAAGATGCTGGGTGGCGGAGAAGACGTAATATGTGGCCAGTGAGTTTTTGATTATACAAGCATACATACACATAAAGACGAAATAACCTAACTACTCCACACCACAGAAAACTTGTTTGCCCTTTTCTTTTCACGTTTCACGGCAAAACGGGGACTGTGACGGCCTTGTCCTACAGGCACTTTTTCAATGAGACGAGGCAACCAATTCCGCCATCACGCTTTGTTTTTCAACACCAAGCAAGAAAAATCCAAGCACGCCTTTTACAAAAAAAAAACACCCAGAAGAAAAACGTCCGTCCTTTCACCGTTAGTTGACAGCTCTCCCGTCACTGTCCTCCCTCCCCGATCTCCGTCACCAATCTCCTTTTTTTTAATGGCCGCCAATTGAAAAATGACATAATTGCTAATTTTACAATGTGGCAGCCCACTCCAAAACAGCTGGTGCCTTAGGATCATGTCACACTCACAAATGTCGATTTTTCAATTTGAGCGGGATTTTTACAAATGTCAACGATTCGAAATAGATCGGATCAAAGACTTTTGCAAAAATCAAGCGAATTCAAAAATTTACACTTATGATTCTGAATTGGTCCATTACAGGTGTTTCCATAATTTCTATCGACATTTCGCAGCATAACCCCAAAACACATTGCCAGAGCTCCCTAATTTGTGTTCGGACATGCTAAAATCGGAATTTGGCTAGGTTCCCCTGATTTAACTAGGTCTGACCTTATTCTCCTTAAAAATTCTCGAGATGACGTATTTATGAAAATAAGCCATGCACATTGAAAAGCCTGAAGCAATCCGTCTAATTGGAATTTTTAAGGAATTTATGGAAAACAACCGCTGGAAGTTAGGAATGAAAGCGAGCACCATTTTTTGGACCAACATTTTTGAGGGCACAGTTTTCTAAATATTTATTCAGTGTTTTAGTGGAAAACAAAATTTCGCATTCATTTTCGATTTCTTACATCAAACTTTAAAATTTTGAAATTCCAAACAAACTCTATAAGGCCTTGCTGAGCTGTGGTGAATTTCGCTTAAGAGCAGTGGCGTAACGGACGGTGTTTCATGTGTTCGGTGGCACACGGGCCCCCAACCATCAGGGGCCCCCAAGCGTAGTTACGCAGGGTAGCAATTTTTTTGGGTGATTGGATTATATGCTGTTGAACAAGTTAGAAGTGTTCTTCTTTGTAAGCAGCTTTAAGCGAGTGTTTCAGGGGCCATTTTAGTGCTGGTTGCATAGGGATGCCTGGAAAGTGCAAGGTCCAGGTACCTCCTAAAGCTGCTATTGCCTGTTAAATTTTCCGCCTTGACTAAATTCGGATTATTTTAAGCGGAACTTCTGTTTTGTTGAAATTGTTCGACACCGAGAAATTTTAAAACGCGGTTCACAATAAGGAATTAGCAAAACTTGCAATCATTAAATAAGTTAAATAAAAATCACACTGGCGGCATGCCTATCGGTAAATGAGCCGAGGACCAAAACTTCGAAAATACATACAGCTGCTTGCGATAAGGACTCACGTATTTCTCTTAAAAAGTGTTATTGGGTAGTTTTACAGCTACTGGTAGGTATAAACCTTACTCTCCTATATAGTGGCCTAGATAAGGGGAGGATCAATAGAATCCACCTTAGGTCGAACATCTGGCCCAATCTTGTATCGTGACACAAAAGGTATTAATTTTATTTTTGCACTGAATTAAGTAAAACTAAAAATTTTAGATGGTGAAATGGTTGGTAACTTGTTTATGATGCGAAAGCAATGCGAGTGGCAAAATTTCTACTGCGTAATTTACATGATGATGAAAATTTATCATCATTAATGAGGGGTATAAACACGATATTCAAAATTGACTTTTAAGGCAATGAAATATGACTTCAGGAACACATGCTTCAAGGCACTAGCATCTTGTACAACAATTCAGCTTTAAATTTTTCCACAAAATTTTGTACACAAGTTAAGTATGATCGCTTAATTACTATGTAGGCTCAGGCCGCACAAAATTCTCTTCAGACTTTGTACTTTTGTACAAAATTTTCGTTTTCACAATGTGTTATGGTCTTAAGTTTCTTAAAAAAAATCTCTCCAATATTTATACAAAAACTAATCAGTCTAAGAATTCAGGTTATTCACGATCCCCCATACTTCTTTAAATTGCATTTTCCTTGTTAGGGGCTGAATTAAGATCGAGAGTGAAATTCTTCCCGATGCGATTTTATCAATAAAAATGCATACTTACTGTCGTGGAGTATGTCACAAATGGTGGGGAATTCCATAAGCTTCAATTCGAGATCGGTTGCATAATTCTGCTCGGCCATTTCATGTTATTATTATTCGATTCCTCGGTCATTTGACATTTCACGACGAAATAACCGGAGAATCGGAATAGAATACATAAAATGGCCGAGAAAAATTATTCCCCAGCATTCCCCACATATTCCACGACAGTAAGAAAACATTTTCATTGAAAAAATCGCAACGGACAACAATTCCACTCTCGATGTCAGTACGAGGCTTTAAGAAAAAACCTAGTCACAGATCCCCTCCCTTTCCGAAAAGCTACGCCACTGCTCCTATCTAAGAAGAGGATAAGAATTGCTGCAATAAAAATAATACCCATAGTGGTCGTTTCAAAAATGTTGGCTAATAGTATTACCTATATATTATGCATAGGGCCCCCATTTCGTTTTCGAACACAAGATATTTTTGAAATGTTACGCTACTGCTTAAGAGTATGAATGAAAAATGATGGCTGAACGGTGGTTTGAATCCCAATGTGACCATGCATTTTTGTGTTGGTTTTTAATAAAATGCTCTTACGTCAGCTGGTTTCACTATGAAACTGTGAATTGTTTTGGAGCAATGACCTTGAGTACAAGCACATGATTCAAGAGGAAAAACCCCTTTGAATCGATTCTATACAACAATTACTATTCTATACATCTAGATCAGTGATTCCCAAACTGGAGGGTGCATCCCCTAAGGAGGCGCGACGACTAGGAAAGATGGGGCGCGAGCACAACTCTAATGTCGTTTATGAATTATTATGGCTTCCTTCAACACCCTCCATTCTGACTCGAACTTCTTTCCAAGCGCACCAGGGGTAATCCGTTGTTGCAAAACGTTGCAAATCGCCAACAATTTGATTTTCTTCGATTAAAAAAAATCGCTGCTACTAAATCCGTTTAACGACCACAGCCACAGCTGATGGAAATTGACGAAGCTCGCGATTTTGAAAAGAACCGGACCAGTAAGCTAGTTTTTGTAGGATCAGCAGACCTCGAGGCACGAACTGAAAAAGATGGGGAACCACTGATCAAGATAGTATGGACATCTACCATCAATCTGTTTGGTACGGTACCTAAGGGGCGGCAATTGTCCTCTTGTCCGGGGCGGCATAAGTGCTAGAGCGGGTGCTTTTAAGAATGTGCCGTTTGTCGAAAGCTTAAAGAGTACAAATCCCGGAAGCTTTTGGAATTTCTTCTGGGGCCCTTGTAGGTATTTATTACCATTTGTGATGATGAGCGATTCAGTGGACGCTCAGAAGGTCAGAACTTTTTTTTTTTAATAGAAGGAAAAAAAGAGTCTAAGAAAAGTTTGCAATTTTTCAATGAGCTTGGCACTGGAAAACTGTTGGAAATTCTACAGAGCCATGTTAGAAGAAATTTACGGGCATTCAATTTTAGCTGTCATCAGTGGCGGATTTACACATTTGCCGCTAGTATAGGCTGTTGACATTTTGCCGCCCCTACCAAGCTCTACGAGAGGGGTGTCAAGCTTAAGACCTGATCTGGACCAAACAAAAATTACACAAATATTTCTTTTAAAATAAGGCCGTAAATCTGAGTCACTAACGACCTCGGGATACTTAAAAAATTAAATACTTCGACAAAGTACTTCAATCGAACTAAAAAAGTTTTAAACAAGAAATTAAAAGGCCGAAATTTGTCAGTAACAACTTTTTTTCGAATGAATTTCCGTCAAATCAGCTGATCAGAATATTCATCCGGTTATCCAGGTTGCCCCAAACAACCTTGGCAGTGCAAATTGTTAGGCAGAAAACATAAGTAAACTTCGGACAGAAAGGTGATATTAAAATAAGCAAAAATGGTGTGGTGTGAAACAAACGCATGCATCAGTAAAACTTGGCAAAAACTCGGGTACGGGATGAAATTGTAATGTTTACGAAATTTAGTATTTCCTCACTAAATATAGGATCGGGGTATTTTTATACCCTATACCCATAAGATGGTATAGGGTATATTGTTTTTGTTACGCCGATATTATGTAACACCTCAAAGGAGCCACCGGAGGTATGGCAAAGTATATATATAAATGATCAGGGTCGGTCCCTGAATCGACCATGTCTGTCTGTCTGTCCGTGTGTCTGTCTGTTAGCACGATAACTCCCGAAATAATGAAGCTAGCGGTTTGAAATTTTGGTCGAATGTTTGTTTTGCTAAAATCTTGGACGGTATTGAAAATGGGCCAAATCGGACCACGGGTACCCCTACCTCCCATACAATCTACCCCTCCTTGATATTTTAATTCGGCCATAACTTTCGCTAGAATATCGCTATCGACTTGAAATTTTGATCAATATATGATTCTGACATATACTGTGAGTTGATAGAAAGTGAAGTAGGTCCGACTACCCCTACCCCTACTTCCCCTACAAAGTTATATTCAGCCATATCTTTTGATAGAATGTCACGAAAAACTTCAAATTAGTATCAAATGGTAGCCGTTGGATGCCTTGACAAGGTAATAAAGATGTGTCAGGTCCGACCCATCTAACCCTCCCTCCCCCAAAAAAAAATATGAAATTGAATATTTTGGGTTTTGCGTGCCTTCTAGGTATGTACATGGGTATAGGGTATACACTCATCGTGCTATTCGCACGATTAGAACTCGTCTCGTTTTTAAATAAACATGTGTCCAAGATACTCTTGTCCCATAATCTGAAAGGTTGCGAACGAATTATGTTGCAAACGTAGCAAATGACTATCGGTTTCGGCAGAGCCAATACCATTTTTCTGAGCCGAATCTCGAGACAAAACAACTTCACCAAGGATATATTTTGCCTGCACAAAATGGCTGCCAAAAACAAATATAAAAATTATATATTTGTAAAATATATATTTCAATCTTGCATAATAATATGTTCACAGGGGTTGAAAACCGATTGATTTCGCCGTTCGTTTTCAGAAATCACCGAAAATTCTTCACAGTGCTCTATTCGTGATTTCATATGACAACCAATATAAATCCTTCTAAGTTAAAAAAAAAAAATGCGCTATTGTAGCCCTCGATAGTCATTTGCAACTTATTTGGTAACTTCAAACTGACCGTCCAAATAAGATTTTGGGAAAATTAAGAAAAGTGGCAACACACCGAAATAAACAATTTTTTTTTCGGATGTCAGTTAAAATATCGCAGTGAGCCGAAATGTGCTGAATTGGGGAATCAAGTTTTGGGCCTGGGTTTTTACAAATTTTCATTGGAAAACAATCCATTTTTGAATGTTGGCCCAAATCACATGTTTTCGTGCACTCTGAACATATTATTAGCCACATATTTTACAAGTTTTTGTAAATATTTAGACTTGAGTTCAACATTTCATTTTTTTTTCATTTTGACGCATTTTTGCTGATGATTTTGAATTTTTTTTATTGGGTCGAGAACGGGACAGAGCAGCTCACCTTCCATACAAATTTGACAAACAAATTGACAAGAAAAACTCCTACTGCAATTACAAGAGTTCAAATCCGGTTTTACTTGAAATTTCGCATAAACCGTTTTTTCAATTTCAAATACTTTTCTATGAACGGCACTTCTAAAATACAGCTTTACATTTCATGTTCATTGTTTGACTCAGTCACAAGATAATGCAGGGAACAAACGCTTTAGGCGATGCTCTGTATTGTGAAATGCCCTTACCAAATATTAGATTCGCTATTTTTCCGGTTTGGATAAAAGTTATTCGAATGAATTTGCAGAAATATTTCTCATGTCATTTCCTAAAAACACTTATCAAAATTTTCATATTTGCAGACCTAAGAGGAGCTACACACGCACAAATTGAAATTTCACAAATTTACTGTTATTTACTTTTTCTTAGCAAATGTAAACGGACTTAGTATTTAACCTGTATCAGCTCATATTAAGTTTGTGTAAAGTTTCATATCGGTAACTTTTTAGAAAAACCGAGGTGATATCGTAAGCTTAACTTAAAACGCTCATGACTTCGTTACTGTTACTTTAAACTGAAAAAAAAATTAACAGATATAAATCAAACCAAAGGACTCGACGAGTGCGAGTCCTTTGATTTGATTATCCATACGTCTCCGATAAGAAATAAAAAAGTCACCTCTTCGAAACACCCTGTTATCTTTGCCCTATACCAACTTCTAAGGTATTCGTGCCAAAGACTATTACCATTCAAAACATTCTTACCAAATTTTAAGTGAACTGGCGGACGGACAGACGTCTTTAATAATAAATCCTTTCGGTGTTTGATGCTCTGAGATAACGGTGACAAATAGTTCTTCACATGTGTCTCACTGTGGTACAAACACACTTCACGAGAAGAATAAGTGCTATATGGCATGGCGTTGAAATTTTTTATTTGCTCCAAATTTGCCGCCCCCGTAAAATCTGCCTCCCTAGGCACCAGCCTACTCAGCCTACTGGTAAATCCGCCACTGGCTGTCATTTTGCACAGAAGCATTTTATCACTAAATTCTTAAACAAGCTTTTGGAACCCTTGTATACCCCGACACTCACAGAAAAATAAGCCGTAAAAAACCCTCGTCTGAAGCTTTCGTTTTTGTTTAATTTTTTTTTTTGAAGAGTATACATAATTTATTGAAATTGGGTCAATAGCTTAGAAGTGGGAGCTGTTGCTTCCATCTCTTGCTCTAGATTCTTTTCCAGTGTTGCGGCAACTTTTAGGGTCAATTTCTCGTACATCTTATCGGTTGGTTTGTCTTATCATATAGACAAGACACACGCCATCTGAAAGCTGAAAACTTTTAAATTATATTGAATTGAAATTTTGTTCATTTGGCATAGTATCGTAGATTGGTTACGCCATCGAAGTTACGTGGCAAAATATGGCGTAAGTATGCAAAGACAACACAGCAGCATAGATACAGCGGGTATTGTGAGATTTTTGTTAAATTGATTTTGTTAAATACGAGTAAATGTAAGGCGTATGGGAATTTTTTTTTAACTTTTAAATCTCTGAAAATGTGGCGCAGTGCACGGCTGTACGATTGGTGGACAATATTTTTTTTTTGTTTTTGTTTGTTCATTCACACATTTTCACACATCTGTGATTGTGTCCCAATTTCCAGGATCCAAAATCCTTATCCCACTCCGCTCCCAAAATAACACCACAAATACTGATTTTATTTTTTTTTAATTTTAAATCTGTTGGCATAATTTTGACTTTCCTTTTTTAATTTTTTTTTGAAAATGATATCATATTTCATGTTGCGAATGTTGTTATATTGTTCATGATATTGATAATGATGTTGTTGTTGTTGTTCTTGTTGTTATTGTCTTGGATTCTTCTTCTTTTTTGTCTTTCTGTTTTTTCTTTTATTTCTAGACATTGCGATGAGAAATTCCGGCTTAGCCGCTTCCGTTGTCCATCAATCGGCTGCCGCCGCCGCCGCACATGCCGCATCAGCAGCCGCCGCACATGCCGGTGGATCAACACATTATACAACAGCCGTCTATCGACATCATCTCACCGACGATGAATGTATGTTGACAATTTCAAATACTATCATAATCTTAATTTAAAAAACACACTAAAAAACAAACCAAGCAAAAGATATATTTTTACAAAAAAAAAAAAAAAAACAAAACCAAGAAGATTTGGGACAGACTTAATGTCCCAATCCAAATTTACGTTGTGGGCAGTGCAAATCGTATTTTTTTACCAAAATTATCTATAAATTCAAACCTCTACAGGGAATATTTTGAAATGATTATGACAATTCTATATAATACTTGACAAATTAGGACATAATGTCCCAAAAATTTTAACTTGTATCCATACCTAAATGTGGGCGAAATTGAACGAATTTTTTTTTCTAAAATTTCTGGGTAATTTATTATTGCCAAATTAATTTATTTACTATAGTACAGAGACCGTTTTGAAGTTCTGAAAATCGGTTAATTTTGGGACATAAAAAAAACCCAAAACGGCATCATTCTAGGTATACATTTTTCACTACAATTCAAACGCGTTTGTCTGGATAATTTGCGATTTGGAAAAATTCCCCCAAAATTATTGTCCTAAATGTTTGTCCCAAACGAAAATTCTAAAATATTAGTATAAACGATGAAGCAAAATTTTTCAAAATATTTTCAATATGACTAATCAAATTTTATCCTTATCTATGATTTTTTTTTGGGACATGGGACACGCTTTGCCGAGATATAATTCCGCCGATTTGTTATACATACTTGTGCTTGCTGTCATGTTTGCGATGCGATAAACGCATATTACACAAAAAACCGTCCATCCCGAACATGTAAAGCTATACACGCAGGACTAAAAAGCCATATAACGGCTCTCGATCGGATTCTCTTTCATTTCGACTATATATGTACATGAATACATGTATGTTAGGAGGATAGGCGCCACACACAGAGTGATGGAAAATTGAAACTTTGTGCAAGACTTATTCAATATGCATTAACGTTTTTTAGTGGTTGTTGTTGCAATTTTGTTTTTGTTCTCTTTGTTTTTGGGTGACTGGTCAATTTCGAAGAATAGTTAGTGTCCATACAAAATTCAATTCACTCGCATACTCATCTGTCAACATGAGTATGGCCAACCACCAACGAGGAGGCGCACAATGAAGAGATATGACAAAAATGTTTTTTTTTTTACTACACCTTGCGTGTACCTTTCATTATATATATATTGAAGGAGACCGCCGGCGAGACCCCACATCAATAAAATTTTGATGTGGTACCGGTAATTTGACACGTTCGACATGCATATCCATCCATGTCACAATTTTGTGAGTTTTTTTCTCAGGTGTGTGTGTGTGCTTTTCACGATAAGTATGAAATTCAAGAAAGGTCCATCCAAGTTAGGTAGGAGGTATGTTTTTTTTCGTTTCGTTGAGAATTCGAATATTGGGACGAAATGACACAAACAGGGGCGAAAAAACTAAAATCCTAAAAAATTTCTTCAAAAGGATGTGAATTGAATTTCTGCCCTTTTTCACTTCAAAATTGGAGACCTATACCTTTTACACGCGATTGTGTAAGCGATTTTGAGAGCTTTGAGCATTTTTTATGATTATTCCATTGGCCGAAAAAAACAGAGTACCCCGAGAAAAGAAGTCCATCCATCCCTACTACGTCAGGATATGACAAATTCATCATCCATCTGTCAGTTTCGAAATTTAGATGTTTTTAGCACTTGTTAAAATTAAATTTTTTTATTAAGTTTGTTCTGGAACAATTTCCGCAAACAGAAAAAATCGCTGTCCCACTATTAGGACAATCAAATTTTCACCAATAATTTCGCTAAAGTGTCCTTAAAAGGAATATCAAAGCAAAAGCATTTTCACGGATTTTTTTTTCAATGCCTATCAAAAAATATTTAACGAAATTTTGTTTGTCAAAATTTGTCCCAATATTGGGACATTGGAATTTTTACAAGATTTAGATAGATTTGCTACAGTTCAATTATTTAAATTTTAGATAAGATTCTTTGGATCTATTTCCGCAAAAAAAATCATTGTCCCGAAATTGGGACAAATTTTGACAAATTGCGACAAATAATTTCGCAAGTTTTCTCAAAAGGAATCGGAGGAAAAGCATTTTCACTGATTTTTTTTTCAATTACTATCAAAAACGATTTACCGAAAATCTGTTTGTCAAAATTTGTCCCAATTTTGGGACATACTTTTCAAGATTTATATAGATTCGTTAATGTTCAGTTATTTAAATTTAAACTAAAGTTTCTTTCGATCTATTTCCACAAAAACAATCATTGTCCCGAAATTGGGACAAATTTTGACAAATCATTTTGCTAAAGTTTTCTTAAAAGGAATCGAACGAACAACTTTTCTGATCTTTTTTTTTTTCAATTTATATTCAATAAAATTATACCAAATTGTATGTGAGAATTATGTCCCAATATTGGGACATGAATTTTTTGACTAGAAATGCGAGATTTGACCCTAGAGTCGGTGTAAAACGTTGAAAATGTTATTTTAGAATTGTTGAAACTGTTTTTTGTTCCCCGCGTATGCAACTTTGTGCACAGCACACTAACTTTGCAGTGGCCCTAAATCGTCATTATATCCCTATCTACTTAAATTCCAAACTTTTCCATCATTTGCATTCTTGAAATGTTTTAAAAATTTTCAATTAATTAAATGTTGGTAAAGTTTCTTCTGTCCTAGCTGTCTCCGTTCAGAAGTTAAAAAGATGTGACCCAAGACCAAAAAATACCAAAGGGGGGAGTATGCGCAAATTTTATTTTGGATAGGGCTGAAATGAATTGGCCGATATAGAGCATGTTGCGGTTCACATTTTGTTGACAATTTGAGAGTGTTAGTTGTCTCCGTTCAGAAGTTAGGCAGCTGTTCAAAGATGTGACCTACCAAGACCAAAAGTAAAACAGCTTGCGTACAAGTCCGCAACTCAGTGGGACATTTTCATGTTTTTCGTGACGATTTGCTTTTCGAACTTGACTCTTTTTGGGTCGTTCAACAAAAGTTGAACGAAAGTTGGACCTAAGTTGAAAGTTACACTTTTTGGGTCGTTCGACAAAAGTTGAACGAAAGTTGAACGTGAGTTGAACCTAAGTTGAAAGTAACACTTTTTGGGTCGTTCAATAAAAGTTGAACGAAAGTTGAACGTCAGTTGAACCTAAGTTGAAAGTAACACTTTTTGGGTCGTTCAACAAAAGTTGAACGAAAGTTGAACGTGAGTTGAACCTTATATAAATTTTTTCATTTTTTTTTTGTTTTTTCTTTTCTACGGGATTGACTGTTAAGTTAAGTTAAAAGTTACACTTTTTGGGTCGTTCAACAAAAGTTGAACGAAAGTTGAACGTGAGTTGAACCTAAGTTGAAAGTTGAATTCAAGTTGAATTCAAGTTGAATTCGAGTTGAATTCAAGTTGAACCAAAGTTGAACCCAAGTTGAACTCAAGTTGAACCCAAGTCGAACCCAAGTTGAACCCAAGTTGAACGTAAATTGAACCCAAGCCCAACCTCTGTTTAACCTTGAATGACACCCAACACTCACAGGGTACCACCTAGCCCAACTTCCGTTGAACCTTGAATGGCACCCAAAACTCACATTACCTGTAATGCCAAAAACGTAACACTTTTTCGTTATGATTTTCGTGACGCTTTTCGAATTTATGTGCCAGAGTCAAGACATAAAAATGTCAAAAAAACGAAAGGGCGAGTAAGCGTAAACAGGGCCGTTTTTCATTGTCCCACTCTTCGAACAAGTGTTGGCAAATAATTAGACAAAAATTTTCTAAAAGGACTCGAATGTCAGATTTTTTCCAGTTCCCATAAAAAAAAATAATTCAAAGAAATTCTTTGTCCCAATATTGGGACATCGTTTGTGTTTTATTAGAAATGCATAGTTCGACCGAAATAAGCTATCTATGGCCGTGAAAACCGAAAGAAATATCATCTGTGAATTTTTCTGGCGTTAAAGTCGCCTGATGGGCCAAGTAACAAGTGAACCATCTACGGGTTTACCGTCAGGGGAGCACCTAGGCTTTACGTCCTTATCTCCCGGTCCCGCGACAGTTTTGGACCTTCGGCTTTTTATTGACAAGGTCTTATTGGGGATTTCTCTATCCATTGAATGCACTCACCTTCAGAAACCCCATCTCGGGGGCTTCAACACCAGCTCCAGCCACCTCGAGGCCAACACTTTGATGGGCAAGGACCATTGTCCACTAGGCATACCCATCCCCGAGGTACACTATTCGCTAAAGGCTTTTCTATAGGAGGTGTGATCCTCCTTCGGTCCCCCTATTGGTTAAGCCTCACGTAGCGCTGCTTTTTACATCCAGGATGGCTCCTTCAGTTTACTAGTCAGCAATGCAATTCAGGCCGTGTGTGTATGGTCATCATCAATCCAAAAACTTGTTAGATATAGGCGCGTAGGCATTTTCCACCAAGGCCATTCACCCTAACTAGCCCCTTCGTGGCTTGGGTTATGCAAAGCCGCCAGCTCCGAAGCTCACACGATTTGCTGATGGTGAAACTCCCCACCAAGGAATCACCGCAATCATGTTCGGCCTGGTTACGACTAACGTCCCGTAATCTATGGGTGGAGGTCAGTCATGCCAAGAGCTACCTGTACATCACTCGGGAGCTTGGCTTGGTTTCTAAAAGTTAAATGACCCATCAGACGACATTAATGCGCCGGAACATTGGTCCATCAAGCTACAGCATTTTGTCATCCAATTGTCAGCACTCACTCACATGTATCACCGATAACTTGGAGCAGCGTCAGTCGTTTGTCATCAGGGACGCCAGTTCATCGCATCACGTCAATCGTTCATCATGGCATATCAGGAAGATTCCATTCAGGCGATCAACATTGCTGCAGTCCAACGCAACTACCAGAAGGACAGCTCGAGTCGTCACAGCGCGGCTTATTTCGAGATTCGACTTGAGAGGTTACAAGGCGCTTGGAAAAAATACGAGGACCTGCACGAACCAACTCACCAGCACTGCAGCACCGATGAAGACAAGCTTACGGCGTACATAGCGGAGTACGCCGAAGGTGAAGAAACAGCATTTGAACATATCACCTTGTTCAAACACAAACTAAACCAGCCGCCAATGATTCACTTAAATTAGAGCGAATCACAGTTCCAACATTCAGCAGGAACTATATGGTGACTGGTTTTCATTTCGTGACCTCTTTTTGAGCATGGTCCACGGAAATGGAAGCCTAAGTCAAATTGAAAAACTGCAGTACCTGCTAAGTGCCCTTACAGGTGATGCCTTAGCTGTTATCTGAGTGTGGCGGCCACCAATTACCAGCCAGGATGGGATATGTTGTGCGAACGTTACGAAAACAACCGTGCTATAGCACAACAGATCATGCAACGAGTCTGGGATCTCCGAAAGAGCACAGCCTACGACTATCAAGGTCTAAAGAGCATTCTCGATGTCACCAAGCAGCTATACAGACAATCATCAAGACTATGGGACTGAACGCGTTTGACCTTGTTGCAGTCTACATTCAGAACCAAAAACTAGACGAGGAGAACAACAAGGAGTGGCAGAAGAACCTGAGCAGCCACATGGAACTCTGAACACCTGTTGGACACATTCGAGCGAAAGGTTCTCCGAAGAATCTTCGGGGCCGTTCGTGAACGAGGTGAATGGCGCATCCGGTACAACCTTGACTTGTATCAGCTGTATGATGAGCTACAGGTGTCGAAGATCATGAAATTGCAGCGATTGCAATGGGCGGGACATGTACAAAGGATGAACGACGATCGCATTCCCAAAAAGGTGTTGAACGCGCAACGAGTGGACGGAGCCAGATTGCGTGGACGACCGAGAGCCCGATGGGAGCATTCTGTATGTGAGGACGCCATCAACTGTGTGTCATCGCACTATGCGCAAGTAGTCAAACCTTTTAATTATTGTCTAGTGAGGCTGCTAGACATCCAATTGTTACTACTTAACCCAACAGACGACTTTAACGCCACAACACGAATCGTTTTAAATGAATTTCTTTTTTTCTGTGCGCCCTAACTCTGTGATTGCTTAAATTCCCAACTTTCCCATCACCCGCATTCTTCAATCGTTCATCACCGCTAACCGTCACCGTCAACAAGTTTCAAAAAATTTAGATCTCTTCCTATTTAAGAGTCACATCAAAAGAATATTGCCTTCGGCATAATTCTCACGACCCATTTCATCATGCATTCAAATAGTTAGTGAAAACGAAATCGGTATCAATATAAAATACATAATAATAAAAAAACAACAACGAACCGAATAAAACCAATATTTCAAAGGTGTCATTGGCTCGAGATGTGCAACTGTCACCAAAAAGTCAACCGACAAATCAAAACGAGATACAAACCACCATATAAATTAAAGAAGATAAATACCTACACGTCGCGATATATTGAGCGCGAGAAAGGTGCGACCACAAACAGTAAAAAAAAAGAAGAAATCAACTTAATCCGATCATGTGCTATGCTACCTTGATCCATATTATACATTTATGACTTGAATTCAGCGGGAAACTAGTTCGATGAGCGGCTCTTTGAGCGGTTATGCATTGAGGCGGTAGTTGTTACAAAAAAAAATCTAAAATAAAGCTTTAAAACTCTTTCCTTATCCATAAAAATTTATCAGGTTCAGTTCTACAAAAGACTATGAAGTTTCCAAATTCGAAAAAAAAAAAAAAAAAAATTTTGAAAAAATTGTTTGCACCCATAATTTTGTCAGTTTTGGTGACATATCACACTTTGAGAGCCACTCTGTAATCGATGAACAATCTCATTGTTATAATCGAATTTTCACTTGATATTTTCAATGATATTTCCTTTCATTGTCCCAAAAAGGCTATTTCATCGGCTCCAAATCATAGCCAAAATCTCATACGTCCTATGTAATTTTTCTTTAATAAAAGTAATTTTTTGTTCTGGGTGTATATTCGTAAGGAAATTTTCAAACTTCTAAATATGTATTTAATTTTTAGGGTTTTTTAGAATTTTTTCAAAAAACCCTTATGAAATCGATTTTGTCCGTCCGTCCGTTCGTCTGTTCACTAAATAACTCGCGAACGGCTCAACCGATTGTCATGAAATTTGGTAGGAATGTGTAGAATGGTTACACTCTTTGGCACAAATACCTTAGAAGTTGGTAGGAAGAAGATAACAGGGTGTCCCGAACGTCGATTTTTTTATATCGGACGTTATCGTATGGGTATTTACCCTTTACGGCTCAAAATCACGAAAATTGATTTTATAGTTGAAAATCGATGAGTTATGTCATATAGAGCGATGAAAAAATAGTAAAAAAAAATCCTGCTTAAGAATTCGTTGCTTAAGGGCTATGTTGCATATCTGCAACATTATGCTAATCCGTCATTTATTTTTTGCGTTCCAAGCGGAAAATGCATTGAATAAAATAGTGTCTTTATTCAACAAATTTAAAGAAATTAAAGTTAAATAATATACATACTAATAATATAATTTAATATGATTCGAAAATTGAAGAAACTGCCGGATTAAATCTGTTTTAAAATTTAAGTAGTATTTTATTTCACAAAAAGCTAGATTTTATTCTAAAAATATTAAAACAGAGAATTTAATGAGATATTCATACAAAGTAGCAGACGGGTAATAAGTTGAAGCATGTTCTATAATTTTTACTAACGCTGAATTGTACCTGCGCAGCAAATATTTAAGCCATGCTTGCTGTATTCTTATTCTCCAAAAAGTAGCTTTATCAATAATTTTCAGAGCAGAAACGCTCTTTTTTCGGATCAGCTACGCAATTCTTTCTAACAACGACATCATAGTCATGCGTGCATTTGCACCTTTTATGCAAAAAGGTCAAAATACCCTGTTTTGCTGATTTGTTTAAAGTGAACCATGAAACGAGCATCAAATCTTGGAGCTCCAAACGAATAGTTTTGAGCTCCAAAACTTTATCGTTAGAAAACCACTGGCGCTGCTGCATTATTTCATGGAATATTATCTTATGGTGCTAGTAAGTTGCTGGTGAACCTAGTTCTCGGATGTATTTACCCGGCTAAAAGAGGTCATCCAGGCGATCCTATTCTGACTATGCGAAATGTAATTGTGGTAAGACCTGGAAATTCCACAAAACTCTCAAAATAGGTCAAAACCGATGAAAGACCCGCGATTGAAAGTGGTCAATTGACTCTTCTCTGAATTTCTGAAGTTCTGGACACAAGGACGATGGCATACTAAATGTTACTTACAAGTTACGTGAATGTTGATGGTTACCGTCCAACCCTAGGCTTTCCTGTCAAAAATTCGTTAAATGCAATCTCTAAGAGATTGACTTTTGTGCAATCCGCGAAATCTAATCATAGTATGATATGAATAAATAATGGTCCAAATTGTAAGGACATAATCCCTTTTTTTATATAGGAATCAGTGTTGGGCACTGTTTTTTCATTATATTTTTTGAGTCTATTTTTGTACCAAAAAGTGTCAATTACACCTAAATCCCTTACTAAAATTACCATTCTCCCTAATACCAAAAGAGTACAAAATTCTTGAATTTCCTTAAACATAATATAATACATTGGACATAAAACAATATCAAATGTATTCAAAATATAACCGGTTTTAGTAGGGTATTTACATAATGTTGCAGATATGCAACAAACACAATTAGTTCGAAAAATCATTCGATATCAATACATTTTGAAAAATTCCTTCGGAAAAAGAAAATAGACACTTTTATCTAACGTTTTCTATATCCTCACAGGATGTTTTGAAAAATTATAGTGATAACTATTCAAATGAAAATTGCATAACTATGCAAAATGTTTTTGTAATGATCTACAAATATAAATTATTGAAAATTTATGTTCAAATGCAAGAAATATTTCCAAAGAATAATCAAATCTACTTCTCACTTATTGCCGAACGAGAATAAGACATTTTAGGGCAACAAATTCTAACAGGATACTTTCTAGGATCGATTTTCCTTTATGTTGCAGATATGCAACACTAAGCCGTAAAGGGTTAAATCAAAGATCGAAACGAGTACATCTCATATCAGTTAAAATTTTCCAGTTTCGAGTAACGGTAAAAAATTTATTGACGTTTAAAATTAAACTTCCTTTTCGACCTCCGTTTTTCTCAACCGTTATAGGGCTCGATATGAAACTTTGCACAAAGATTGGTCAGTATGGCCTTATATACGTTAAATATTAAGACTGTTGACTTTTGCTAAGGAAAAGTTAATAACAGTAAATTTATAAAATTTCAATTTGTTTATTTGTAGCCCCCTTAGGTTTCCAAATATGAAAATTCTGCTAAGGGTTTTAGAAAATTACATAGGGATTATGTCTACGAATTTTCATTCGAATAACTGTATCCAAACCGGAAATATAGCCAAGTAAGTATTTAGTAAGTGCCTTTCACAATGCAAGGGAAGACTCTTAAGCATTTCTTCAATGCATATCTTTTAACTTGATGAAACAATGAACATGAAATTTAGTGGAAATGCATAGAATGGTAATAGTGTTTGCCACAAATATTTTTGAAGTTTGTAGGACCAAGTTAACAGGGTGTCCCTGAATAGCTGCAAAAGTATGCTTGTTCAATACTCATCGGAAAGCTTGCGTGGGCTCTTATGTCAGGGGACACAATGGAATCATTTCTTATAAGTTGCTTTTCCGTGATTAAAAAAAAACAGTAACAGTAGATTTACAGCTAATAATTCAGTTCAAGCCAAGCCATTCTTACGTTTGGCTGAGTTGCTTTTTGCTCGAAGACCATCAGAGATCTTAAATCGTAAAATGCCTGTAGATTTGCTTTGGAGTACTTTTATACAAACAGGATAAATAGTAAATCTATTTTTGGATTGGTCTAACTAAAGGTGGAAAAGAATGAAAGGCGCTAGCCTTTCATTCTGGAACGCGTTTAATATTTATTTTTATCAAAAATTCTTGAAAAGAGAATCAATCCGTACGCAGAACAAATCATTGGCGAGTATCAAGGCGGCTTCAGACCTGGTCGTTCAACGACCGATCAGCTTTACACAGTGAAGCTACTACTCCAAAAGTGCTGGGAATACAACATCGCCGTATACCAAATCTTTGTCGACTTCAAGCAGGCATACGACAGTATCGACCGAAGTGTACTGTACAACATTATGCTGAATTTTGGTATACCGGCAAAGTTAGTGCGACTCACAAGGATGACGATGACTAATACCGTCTCGCAGGTCAAAGTGCAGAACCGACTCACTGACCTATTTGAAACTCGTACTGGACTCAAGCAGGGCGACGGGCTGGCACCGACGCTCTTCAACCTGGCTTTGGTTGGAGTATGTAATTCGAGCCATGAATATGGACAGCAGTGGTCTGGCTGGTCTAGCGGTTAGTGCGCGCACCTTCGGTGCACAGGATCATGAGTTCGAATCTCACCGTGGATTATGGTGTTTTTCGAGCTCACGAGCTTGTGACGGACTATGATCTCACTCAGATGTTAAACGAGTACCCATTTATCGGGATAAATAACACTGCTGAGCGTGATGCTGATCTCATTACCTCAACAAAAAGCAGATAAGATCTTGGAAATAGGATGTCACTAACACATCCTGCGGCCTTAGTCCAATGCTGGATTGTCGCGCCTGTTATTTATTTAATATGGACAGCAGCGGAACGCTACTCATCAAGTCGACTCAATTAGTAGCGTACGCCGACGATATCAACATCATGTCTCGAAGGTTGGGTGATGCAGAAAGCCTCCTGCATAACCTCAATAACGCCGCAAAGGAAGTTGGACTACATATCAACGAAAGAAAAACAAAGGCCATGATGCAATCGAAAACAAGGACGCCAGCAAATTCAAGCATCACAGTGGGGGACCTTAATATCGAGTATGTAGACAACTTCAACTATCTGGGTTATAACTTATCAAAGGACGCCAACGAAACCGACGAAATTAAGCAACGGATACAACTAGCCAATAAAACATATTTCTCGGTCCGCCCTATAAATAATTCGAAACTTGCGCATCTGCAAAACGCATCTGGTCTTCACAGAAAGAAAAATTGTTCGTGATATTAATAAACGCTGTTTATCATTTACATTTCGTTGGATTAAAGTACATTTTCGTTGGATTAAAGTATATTTTTATTATATCGAAAATCCAGTTTCATTAAATGATGACCGTATCGTAAATATAAGAAAACCCTGTTTATTAATATTTTATGATCATTTTTTATTAATATTGTGAAAATATTCATTGCATTAACGAAATTGTTTATAATATTAATTAAAAATATGAATTATTTTTTTTAATAATCAAAGTTATTGATATTAATAAATCGGGTAATCAGATTTATGAAAAGTTTTATTAACTAACAACATTTGTTGGTTAAATCAAGTAAAAATGTTAAAAAAATATTTCTCGAAACATCAATGAATCATTTGTCAAATTAATAATCTACGTTTATGGATATTCATAATCAACCGTTTTTTAGTTACAATAAAAAGTCTTTATTATATATTTACTTGACTGTAGATCTTGGCGTAGATATGAGCTAATTCATTGTCTTGCATATTAAAGACCAGAGCATTGATGTTGATAATTTGTTCATCACTTTGATAAACGTTGTTCATTGGCTCTACCAATACGTTAAGTGTATTTTAGAAACGCTTATCACGAATAGTCTGCTTGGTCTTGTAGGTAGGGCGTTGGTCTTCGAATCATGGGGTCCCGAGTTCGAATCTCATTATAGGTAGGTAATTATTACTGCTCTTCAGAGCGCACCGAAGTAAATAAAATATTGTCAACACAATGAGAACTCTAGGTTCAGTGCCTCTGATTTTTTTTTAATAAAAAAAAACAATTGATGAACTCAAACATTATTTCAATTAATGACATACATTAGATTGATAAAATGCTTTCATAGATTTTATAAAAGATATTTATTCATTGATAAACAAAATTATTATTAAATGAACAGATTATTAAACAATAAACACCAATTTAATATTTTGATAAACTCGTTTGTTGGAGCAAAATCAATTAAAAAATTTTCACTTTAACGTACTTTTTCGTTGATATCACGTACCTTTTTCGTTCAGTGTTGATTGGCTGAATGTTTCCCCTTACGTTAGATCTGCGACTGACGCGGGCTTAATCAAAACTCTTTAACGTTTTACACCAATATTGGGAGCTGCTGTCACTGGCAGTTAGCTGTTTTTTAATCACCTCAAATTCGAATCTTCTCTCATGATCATATTTCTAGCATTCATTAAAAAATCGCAGGCAAATTTTTTATTTAATTACCATTTCTTCCAATTGGAAACAAAACTGACATTTTGCAAATTTTTGTTAGCTGTGCAACTTTTCATTTGCAAAACATTCAAAATACCAAGCTTGAAATAGATTCGACGCGTCAGCATCGGCATCAGCAGAAACATTTCAATTTAGAACACACGCATTTGCCATTTTTTCTGCTTCTGCTGCTGCTGTCAATGTGGGTCATCAAAGGCAAATGCGTGTGTTCTAAATTGAAAAGTTTCTGCTGATGCTGACGCGTCAAATCCATCCACCATCCATCTGACGGTTTTTAGGAGTTTCATAACTTTGCGTAAGTGTTAATTAATGGCATTCACCGGTGTGCTTAGTTGGCAGCCTAAACCTTAGAATTTTAATACTATGTACAACATTTTGTGGAGTTTTTCTATTCATTCCTTTGAATTTTTCAATCAAAAGTAATTTCTACATTACTCATTTCCTATATTTGAGAAGTTGTAGCGGAACCCTAGTGTTCTATGAAACCCTGTTTGGGAAGCACTGCGTTAGACGATAATTTTGTACACGCAGTGCATCGTGTTCCTATAAATAATACATCCGCCTGTTTTCAATGCAGAAAACTCCAATCCTCATTTATGGGTCTGACGTCGATAAAGGGCGTGTGGTTAAGTTATTCATGATAAACACCAATTCAAACTTCTTGTAACCTAAAGGTGTCACGTCTTGTAAAGAAACAGTATCAGATTTCCAGTCACTAATCTCGATTTTAAGATTTTTGTATGGCAGCAATGCTCAGCTTTCCACGTGGTCTAAGAGAGCAAAAAATGAAGGATCCGAATATCGTAATTCGAAAATTTTGATCTAGGTTTATTTTTCCTCTTGCGTCATCACTACCGGCT
Organism: Microchrysa polita; assembly: GCA_949715475.1. NCBI lineage: Eukaryota > Metazoa > Arthropoda > Insecta > Diptera > Stratiomyidae > Microchrysa > Microchrysa polita. Next base: position 9,196,322 of record OX454422.1, on the reverse strand, counting down.
TTTCATGGTATAATCTCAGGCTTATCCTGCACCCTATCGAGCTTGGATGTTGGTAAATTTTTTCGATAAGTTCTAAAAATCAAACTTCTTTCAAACCATGCTACCGTCACTGGAATTTTTAACAAACATCAAAGACATCAATGGTGACGTTGGAGAGCAGATATTGCAATATGTTTCAAAAGAGAGAGCTCTCTCTTTTGAAAGATGGATGTCTTATCCCTATGCATGTTATAACAGATTTTTTATCAGTAAAATTACATCATCGCTATTTCACTTTATACTAAATTTAGAACTAACTTTAGAACTATGTAGTTCGAGTACATATCTTTCGCGTGGAGGCCCCTTTTGAGTGATCCTTTTTCCGAGTGGTGGCCCTTGAAAGTAAAGGTTTCTTGAGAGTGGTGGCCCCTTAAGTGTGGTGGCCCTGGGCGACCGCCCAGTTCGCCCACCCCTAGGGCCGGCCCTGGGGACGTCACTCTGTATACTGACAGTCAGGCTGCAACTCGATCACTTGAGTCAGTACTGATCACATCAAGAACTGCTGAAAAGTGCCGGCTTGTTCTTAAAAAGATGGGTCGCTTTCTTAACATAACACTATGCTGGATACCAGGTCACTGTGGATTTGCAGGCAACTGCTGTGCAGACCATCTAGCCAGTGCTTGAGCTGGTAGAGTTTAAGTCGACCGCGGGGGCATCAAACCACCTATTATCAACTGCAAATTGGCAATTACAGCAGATTCTGAGCGCCGAACCAATGCAAGATGGATCAATGGTAACACTTGTACTACAACGAAGATGATCTGGACAAAATTAGATTTTATCCGCTCTACCAAGCTATTGTCATTGGACCGGATGCATATTAGCAGTGTGGTTGGGGTGATAACGGGACATTGTCCTATAGGGGAGCTCGCCAGGAGACTCAAAATTCCTCACAACGACTACTGCAGAAGCTGTGAGGATGAAGAGAAAAAGGAGAGTGTGCATCATCTTCTCTGTGAATGCTCGGCTTTGGCTGAGAAACGTTTAAGGTTTCTTGGTAGTAGGTACTTTTACGATCTGGATGATCTCAGAGATGTAAGTCCAATACAGATCAATAAATATATTGCCAGCACACGCTGGTTCCAAACAAATTGTTAAGGCTCTCATAGGCGGTATCACAATGGACCTATCATTTGTCTAAGTGCGCTGGTCTCACTTCCGACGGCCCCACTACCTAACCCTAACCCCCAAAAACCCTTACGTAGAATCACCACTGTACTAAACGCAATTCTTGAAATTTCGTTCAGTGTTTTTTTTGTGCCTTATGTAATTCTTGAATTAGAATATCCATAGAATGGAAAATAAGCAAACAGTGGCGCCGGAACGAATTTTTTATTTGGGGGGGGGGGGCAAGATTTTTTTTCTCAAATTCGTGTTAAATTAAGCGGTTATATACCGGAGCCAGGACCGGCTCTACTATATGTGCAGAATGTGCATTTGAATGCGCCTCATTAAGTGAGGCAAACAAACAATTTCAATTTTTGATTTATCTTAATTATCTCATTTTTAAAATAAAAATTTTGTAATTTTTAATGTTCTTTAATCGGAAGTTTTGACAATTTTGCCCTTTTATATTTTAAATTAACATTTTCAAAAAGTACGAAAATCTCGATTTAAAAAAATGAGGCAAAAATTTGTGGAATTTTTGGGCGATTTTAATTTTTAAATTGTGACAGTTACGACTTCCGCTATAATAACCTCTACATTGGGTCTGAAACCGAAATTTTCGAAAGTGTCGGTTTAAAAACACAAAAATTCAAAATTATTCAAAATCGGATTTGAAAATATAAAAATGCGAAACTACAAAATGTGCGAATTTTGATTCTTATGTTTTAAAATGGAAAGTTTGGGTTTCGAAACCTTATTTAGAGAATATTCGCAAAATAAATAAAATCGCAAATTTGTTTACTAAGCTGAGGGTCCTGTACTTACCACAAGCGAAGCCCTAGTGAAAGTGAGCCACCCCTCACCTCAGTATAAGCTCTTCATTAGATATATTGCGCTGATAGTGTAGTTAGCACGTGATAAACCTAGATTGCAAAATGTGCGGAAAAATTGTTTTTTGTTTTGTTTTTTGGAGTGCTCAGCACAAACATTTCGTTGCGAAACAGAAACGTTAGGCGCACTCCAGCCAATAGGCAATCGGTGCGTAAAATTGTCAAATACGTTCAGAAGCAATTTTCAATTTTCACTATTGAGTGTCTTACCGAGATAGATCCACAATATAAATGATCTATTGATCTATAATAACATACGGAACAATGAGACAGTTGACAGATTGATTTTCTACTTGCTTAACATATTTTCAATCTTTTTTTTTCTTTCATGTATCTTTCTTTTTCTTTTATACGCATATAGTGTCAGTGTTTATCTATAATTTTTTTGTTCATTGTCTTTTCATCACCCCAAAAAAAGTGTACATATTTGTTTCATTTTTGTTTTGAGTTTTTTATGCGAGAGATACGGATAAAAAGCTATAAACGTACCGACAATCAAAATCTTGAAATCCCTAAAACTACGACGACGCTGAGTGAAATGCGCCCGCGCCGATCGATCCATATCAGATGCCTGTGTTGTACGCAATAATAATAAGAATAAGAAAGGCAATCTTCTCACCGGTGTATGGTGTATAGCCACTAATCCAATTTGGTTTGGTCGAGAATATTTTGGATTTTTTTTTATGTTAGGATTTTCGTTTTGTGTCCAAATTGTGATTGACTGGTAGCATTCCTCTCTGTTTTTTTGCACAAAAATCTTCTGTGGTGTCTCTCAATCGTATCATAGGTCATACTCGTATGCATTGCTGCACGCATTATCTCTAGTGCTCTATAGTCAGTGTGTATGAAATTTTGAAAAACATATACAAAAGAGTAACACACAGCAAATACAATAATTGCCGAAAAGACCGCCGCCGAGACGAAGAAATATAGGGTCGCACACAAAAATGAAAAATTGTCGAAATGAGACGAGAACAGACCAAGAGAAATATCTTAATCCCCTTAAATGCGGTCGACCCAGATCCAGATACACGCGCAGGTATAGACCCAGATTTTTCACGGTTTCGTATAATGTAATAATTGTGTGTGTTTGTACTATGCGTATGCCAATGACGGGCCAATATGATGAGGATCACCAGAGAGGATCAGGATCAATGAGAATTGACAGCAGCCATACGATGTGATGAGGATGATGATGTTGATGTTTGACGGGTATAATGACAATGCAGTGATAGAACAAATATTAATTTTTGGAAGCAAGGGGATGTGTGGCTATGATGAGAGCGAGAGGAAGGAAAAGTGATTTGAAAGTATCAGGCTATAGTTAGTAGGTCACCGATGATTAAACCATGGAGCGGTGTAAAGAACGAGGCAAGGAATAAGAAAAAAAAAAATTACGGAACTGTCCCCAAAGAATTAGACGATATTCCAATTTTAATAATAGTTAAACTTAATTTCGAATATTAGAAGCAAGAAAAAGGGTAATAGGCAAAAAACTACGAGGTTTATCAGGGAGCCCCCTCACAAAGTTGGCGGGAGGGCCCCGAATCAAGTTGTTCCGCCACTGACTCCAGACTTAGGCACCTAATGCAAATCTAGGGGGGGGGGGTAGGCCGCCCTTGAATCTTGCCACGGGCCCCGCGCTTGCTTAATCCGACAATGCCTAGTCTAAGCCCCATTATGCTCCCCACCAAAAATGATTACCATCTGATCAAAACTAAGTGACATTATTAATGAAAAATATTACTTCTGCGGATGTATATCCCTATGGCGGTCTTACCATGCTCAATGTACACTAAAAATCTCGTCACACGTCTCGTGTCACTCTGAATCGCTTCTAAATTTATCACTTAATTTATCAAAGGCTACATAAATTTCTTTGAACGTAATTTAGTGTAGTCATTAGGGTAAAGGTGGGTTAGATGACCTAGGGGGATAGATGCCTCAGTTGCTCAAACTAGTATTTCCAGAAACAAAATGAACAAATATGGTATTGGCAATGAAAGAGCATCGTCTAGCACTAACAGTTTTCGCATTTTTATTTTTAGGGTTGTCCACACAACCCGGTTATAACAATAAAACGAAAATTTTATTTTCTACTTGTGTGAACTTAGAATTTGGCATTTTTTCAATCGCGCAACATTTATATGTAGGTATGTATATTTCAAATCAGTGGAAGATTCTTTTTATATTCTTCAGGTCTAGATAGTTACTTTTATATTCCCAGTCAATTTTTTTTTAGTTAAATTTAGTACAAAAATGTTTGGCATCTTACATGTGGATAGTAGGAGCAGCTATCCACGACACTTAGACGCAGGATTCCGTTTGGGTTCTTTTATCGGTCTCATTGGAAGAAACAGCTCACATAAACCTAAAATACCCCCACTTCAGAGTAGCCTCAAAATTTTTTTTATTGTTTTCACATTTTAAAACCTACTTTTCCCTTGTGACTCAAATTTTAATTGATTTATATCAACTATCCCCCACATTCAAATACGCATTGGAGCAACTTACCCATAGCGTGGGCAACTATCCCCGAAAATAGAGGTGTCTTTTCAATGCTATAACTGTAAGAAAACATTTAATTCAGTATTGAATATTATTTATTTTTTTAATTTCAATTCTTCTTCAATTTGTATTCTTCCGGTCAATCTGAAAAATAATAGAAAACAACACCTGAGCAATGATATAAACAAATATAATATTTAAAACATATTCATCAAATGATTTTTAAATTTCAAAAGCCAGTTTTCCTACCCGGAAAACTGTCGATCAATGGTCTGGATTGAGATGATAACCTCCTCTCAACCACTATGAGGATAACCTCCTCACGACCTCGAAACGGCTAGGAAGTGCACTTCCTACGAGGTTGTAACCCAACCTCGGACCTCACCCAATGATAACCTCCTTGGGGATCAGCCATCGCTTCTGAACTTTCAAGGATAACCTCCTTGAAGTTCAGTATTTACTATAACAATATCATTTGATAAAATATAATACAAATAGAAATATATATATCTCAATATGTGCGCATATACAATAAATATATAAAGAAATATTAAATTAATCCTGAAACAAAAATATTGCTCGTAAGAAAATACTTACATTATATGTTTTTCCTTTTCCAAGTTTTCTGACTAATAAAAATTTTAATTTATATTTTTACAAGTCAATGCCATATCGGCCTTCTATACATATATGTACATATTTATAGAAAACTATGTACAAGTGGAAAAACGTATATGCAAGTGCATGTAAATTGTTAATGTATATATACATTATTTGTATTTCTTACATAACTACAAAACCTTGATTGGTTCAAAAAATGTTTGTTTGATGTACGAAAACGTATATAAGAGAAAATCAGGAGAAAATCTTTATCTTACCAAATATGAACCCATACCAAAAAAATGGGGCATCTATCCCACTTTTACCCTACATGATTTGAGATTGCAAAATGCGGTGGAGAGAGTTTTTTTTATTCTTATGTTTTTGGGGTGCTGAGCTCGAATCCGAAAACTCAAAATTTTCGGAGTATTTCCGTTTTTCGGCTTATAACTCCGAAACTGCACATTTTTGCGAAAAACCTGTCCGTGAATATGTTAGAGGAACCATGATTGCGGGTCCAAGGCGACATTAATCTCCGAAATGCGTTAAGAGGCTTCGCTACAATTGATGGTATTTTTTTTTAGGTTTTTAACGATTTTCACCCTGTTTCGGAACGAAATTTTAGTGGAAAGCTACCAATTCCAACTCAGCACCCCAACAAACATAAGAAAACAAATCTCCACCACATTTTGAAATCTTATGTACTAGGTTTATCACGTACTTACTACACTAATTGGTGCTAAAGCCAAAAAAATAATTTAAATTTGAAATTAGAGCCTGATTGAAATGACTGTGCCTCTCAATATCGCACAACTCGTGCTTTTAACGTGATCGAATCTTTATCGAAAACACTGCCGCTTTAATTTCTCTTTGAAAACATTTTAAACGTGTACGGATCCCGTGGGCCCACACTTATCAGGGATCGCCCAACCGTGCTCTAAAATAGATCAAAATGTGAACAACACACGCCTGGGAGGGATAGAGGCAATTGGGAATAATTCCACGGACGTTATTATTTCGTTGAATTCCCTCCTCGCCTCTCTTTCTTACAGCCTTGTATTGTCCATAACTTTAAACTTTTGTAACGTGCGGTTCAACAAACCCCGATCAGTGTGGGGCCAGCTTAAGATCAGATGACCGTGAAGTTATATTCAGGCAACAAATTTCAGCCAGCTCAGAGTGAAGAATAGGCAGTCCCTTTTCATCCAAATAATGTTTATAATTTTTACCAAAGGTATTAGGTTCATCACCAGAATATCAATTTCAATGGATACTTGCTGACAGCCGGAATATAAAAGAATAGAAACTAGGGGGCTTCGCCCCCTGCTCGCTTCGCTCGCCAACCCCCGGGGCCGAGGCTAATTTCGGGCGCGGCCGAAATTTGGATACCCTTCGCTTGGGCTAAAAGTTTTTTCGGGCGTACCTATGGCTTGTATTTAATCCCCCTCCTCATTCTTTTTCCTCCGTCTTGACAAAAGTTTTGGGCTTGGTTGAAATAAGTGGGCAAATAAAAATATTAAGGTACTCGGAAAATTTTATTGTGGTTGCCGGAGCATGACCCCATAGTACGATTCCATTCGTTTTGCACTTTTTAGTTGCTTTGATAAAGACACATTAATTCAAGGTTTTGTGAAATTGGTGTAAAAAAATGTTTCTTAGAAGAACCAATATGGGGGGTTTGGTTTGTATGGCAGCCCCATGACCCCAGGGTCTGATTTGATTCAATCTTACATATGTTTTGTGTCATCAATAGAAATACATTTCTGTGAAATTTTGCTGAAATTGGTGCACAAATAAAAAAGTTTTTCTTAGAAGAACCTAATTTGGGGGGTTGGATTTGTATGGCAGCCCCATGACCCCATTCTCCGATTTTATCCATTCTTACATATGTTGTGTGTCAACAATAGAAATACATTTGTGTGAAATTTGGTTGAAATTGGTGCACAAATAAAAAAGTTTTTCTTAGAAGAACCTAATTTGGGGGTTAAGTTTGTATGGCAGCCCCATGACCCCATGGTCCGATTTGATCCATTCTTGCATATATTTTGTGTTATCTATAGAAACATATTTGTGTGAAAGTTGGTTGAAATTGATACACAAATAAAAAAGTTTTTCTTAGAAGAACTCAAATTCGGGAGCTAGGTTTGTATGGCAGCCCCATGACCCAGTGATCCAATTTGGGTGAATCAAACATACAAACAGCCTGCAACAATAAAGTGAAATGAGAAAAAATTAAGTACAGTAGAACCTCGAAAATTAGAAGATAAAAGTTCCTGCCAATTCAAATTTTCAAGGATTTCCAATTTCCAAGTACTTCATGTCGCACGTGAAAACCGAGTGTTAGCTAGATATTTTACTGCATTATCGCGTACACTTTAAAGATTCAAAATTTCTGACGTTGACAGGCTGTTCCGCTTCGCCTAGCAAGTAGTCCATACGAAAATTTAATTGCATCACTATGCGGAATGATTTTCTGTGCGTTTTCATTGTCCGAATCATTTTCACTGCTTTCGCTGGCTTCTTGCACTGATACAACAGTGGCACAACCCTGTTTTTACTTTTGAACCGTATCTACTGAAATATTTGAGCGAGCCACGCACTCCTCCGCACACACTATGTATTATGTACATATAAAGCCGTAAAATCGTGCAGCAGCAGTGCAGCAGTGTGGTTGGGCGACTCCAAGGTATCATTCTTGGAACCGGTCTTTTGCGCGGTGTGTGCCACACTCCGGTCGGTGTGGGGCCGGCTTAAGCACAACTTTTTGTTCAAACAACTGTACTGTAACGGAAAATTTTGCAAAGGTTTCTGAGAAGCTATTCTTCCTTCTTCTTCCTTCAGTAGAAAATATAAATAACAATTCCAATTTCGGAGGTATCTGGTGAATTAGAAATAGGAATTCCAATTTCAGAGTAACTTCGTAAATTAGAAGTTTCCAATTTCAGAGTTATGTGCTAATAGAAAAAAAGGTGTACTATTTTCCAAGCAATTTTAATTTTAGCGGATTCTAATTTTCGAGTTTCTACTGTATACGAGTATTACGAAAATTTTCTTATTAATTTTTCCGAAGTTCCTACAACTCTAATCAAATCCGGCTAGGGACAAATTTTTGCTCATCCGCGTTCACGTGATTCTGTATGGTTCAGTGATTATGCAGCTATTTCACGTGAAGAAAAATCCAAGGGGAAAATTTACAAGAATACGTTACGAAAGTGACCAATGGATCATTGTGAATTTTTTTGTTTCTTCATATTTCAATAGCTATTGTGGTATTTTGGGGTAGACACCAATATGGTTTATCGAAAGAAACTTATTCGCTAAGCAGATATATGCAAAAGTATGTACAAAATAGCGGCCTTCAAAATTTTATCAATTTGATTTTTTTTGGTGCAAGTTTACGTAGCTAAGTGGAGTCCAATCCGGTAGGAGAAATTTAGGTTTTAATTTGTAATTTTGTTCAGGGGATATAGACAAAAGTATTTGTGAATAATATAATTTTGCTCATTGTGAATTGTTTCGTGTGTTTCAATATTATTCTGATATTCAGGGAAAGGACCTATTCGACAGGAAAATCTTCCGGGTTCTATACAAAATCCAAAAGGACAAAATACAGAAAAATTTAAAAATTCACAAAGTCAAAATCCATAAAGTCATAATTCACAAAGACAAAATCCATAAAGTCATAATTCACAAAGTCAAAATCCAAAATGACAAAATCCATAAATTCAAAATTCATACAGTCAAAATACCTAAAATTCATATTCACAGTAGAAGCAAGAATTTACATCAGTTTGCACAATTCACTATTGAGAATATGTATGTACGTTATTACGTTATCTAGACAATTACCAAATCCCGGAGCATATGCGCTTTAGCTGAAGACACGGAAAAGGATTCATCCGTAGCATAAACGATTTAGCCGATGACACGGAGAGGAATGCACCCGGACCATAAGCGCTTCAGGCAAAGACAGCTAAAGTGCATTATGCTCCGGGTGCATCCTTCTCCATGTCTTCAGGTAGAGCGCATATGCTTCGGGGTTTGGTAATTGTCTAGTTAAGCGACTTTTCTGAAAATCAATATAAAACTTTAGGTTTTTTCTTAAGAGGTTCCTTGGAAAAATTCAGTGTTTTTTCTAGCCAAATTTTTTTTTAATATTAAGTTGCCCCTGTTCTGCATGGAATGACTACATATTTTGAATCGTTTGTTTTGTTTTGTTTGGCTAAATTGGTGGTATTTAAGTATAAAACTAATATTCCAAGTGTCCGGACCATAGTTTTTGCTGACCATTGATCAAACGCTACAAATATACAGTAGAAGAATCTTAATCACCGTCCGGGAAACGAAAATTCCAATCTCCCCATCACCACTCGCTCTCACGAACTTTCTCAAGCTCCGCCACTGGAAATTAACGTTTTGGACCATTTCATGATTATTTTTGTAAAAAAAAAAACAAAACCCGCATAGACATCACCGAATCGGAGCCCACACAATAAGCATTATGGCTCACTTCATACAAAAATTTATGGATTTTGTCTTCATTGATTTTGACTTTGTGGGTTTTGACTTTATGGATTTTGACTTTGTGGATTTTGACTTTATGGATTTTGTCTTTATGGATTTTGTCTTTATGGATTATGACTTTTGGATTTTGTCTTGTGGATTTTCACTTTGTGGATTTTGTATAGAACCCAATCTTCCAAAAAATCAGCTAAGACATTCAAGAAATATTAACAAAACTCATTGTGAATTGTTGTTCATTCAGAATTTTCTGCTTATTTAAATGGGTGTACTGCTATTCCGGACGGAATCGTGTGTAGACCCATTCGGTGTGTTCAACTTACTGAAATCCTGCGATTCGTTCATAATTGTACTCATTGTGAATTTTTCATATGTCTCAATAGTTTCCTGTTATACTTTGGGTAGAGACCAATCATGTGAAGCAAATTGACTGAAACCCGCTAATATGTTAAAGAAATGCATGCAGAAATAGGCGAAAAAGGACCCATTGTGAATTGTTTTGTTCATTGTGAATTAATATAATCCAATAAACTCAAAATCATGGAAATCTGCAGTCTACAGTCACTGAAAGACTTGTTTTAATTGCCTCTCCCCATTTTGGGTATTTTTTTATGAAATTTTGGTACGCACACTTCTGACGGTTTGAGCAATAAGTCAGAGACCGCCAGAGACTGGAAATAACGGTAAATTAAAGTGCGAAGTGAACGAAACGTTTCTTTGCCATTTGGACTACCGTATGGATAGCTCAAAGAAATTCTAATTAACTTTTATGATTATATCAAATATAGTCGAAAAAATTATGATGCAAGCGTAGCCAGCAATGGAGCCGATGCTAAGAATTTTAAATTTTCGTGATATCACTAGCGCTTCTAATAAAGGGTGGTCCAACGTGAATGCACGAAGTTAATTGTTAATAAAACAACAAGTTTTTAGAGAATTATCTAATTTTTTTTTGTTATTATGATAGAAAGATCTATGGCAATTATGTGTGAAACAAAATATCGGCCAAATGCTTGCCATGGCTACGGTGGCATACTTCTATCCGATTGTCCATTTTCAATGACTCTGAGACATAATTGAGGTTGAATATCGTTAATGTGCTGATTATCTCATCCTTTAGCTCTTGAATTGTTTTTGGCTTAGTGACGTACACTTTTTCTTTTAAACTAATATCCCCAGAGAAAGAAGTCCAACGGTGTCAAATCACATGATCGTGGCGGTCAATTAACATATCGCCAAGACGAGAGATAACACGGCCATTGAATTTCTCGTTCAAAAGAGCCATTGTTTCGTTGGCTGTGTGGCAACGGCAAGTCTTGTAGGAACCACATATCGTCCAGGTCCATATCTTCGATTTCTCGCCACAAGAAGTTCGTTATGTGGACGCATTTGGACGATTATGTTCACCCAAAAAAATTACGAAGTGCACGAAAAGAATTTTGATTTGAACGTCCATTTTCGTAAAAGGCTTCAACGAACTTAACGCGCTGTTCCATTGTGTACTTCTCCATGGTTGAATTAACCAAACACTGAAGCAAACAAATGTCTAATAAAGTTGGACGAGAAACTTATCGTTAAAGTGTGACACTCAATTAACATCGTGCATTCTAGTTGGACCACCCGTTACATGCGCGTCAACCGTCAGAATTTTCAAAAACGCTAAGTATCCATTCACCGCTTGCTACGCTCTCACCTCGTCCGTAGTGTCTCACCAATAGCAAAAAATTACCCCACACTTCCTAAGTGGCCTATTGCGCTTTCCAACAACTCTATACTTCGATTCGTTCCACGAATCGCGTTTATCCTTTTCTCTCGATGATTCATTGTCACCTTTATCACCCAATTCAATAATTCTCTTGCCACTCGACACTCACATAGAGCTCGACACGGCTACTCACTACATCCTATTGTATCGCTAGCGATAATAGTCCGTAAAATTAATGATCCTTTCATGTGTCATCATCGTCGTCGTCGTCGTCGGTATCGTCATATCGTTCCGTTCATAAGGACCGAGAACAATCCGAACAACATGATTGAATGATCTTTCGGCCACACCTTCCACTCGATCGTCGGAATGTCTCCTTGAGATCCTGTGAGAATTCTACTACGGTGCGTGTATACGATTATTATGGTAGTCAATCGATTTGATTCAGTTTCACAGTTTCTTTGTTGTATTTTGTATTTAATTTATGTCCTTTATGGCTTTAGTGTGGATCTGAAGAGTTCATTGAGTTATTCATAAAAAAATGCTACATCGTCGTCATTGTCGTTGTGTACAATTCAATTTCAAAAGAGAGTGGACACGGGCCAAATACACTCAAAGCGTTTTTTGATCAAGGACTAAATGCAGCAACTATTGACAAATAAGTCCTTAGAGAAAAAATTTTCTATTGACACTGTGTGCTGTGTACTGGACAAAAAAAGCAGTGATTTCTGTTTTTTTTTCCTAAAAAAATCGAATCAATAGAAAAAGACATAAAAAACAGCCAAAGATGCTTTTTTTCTATATCTTTAGACGTGGACACGTATTGTTCTGTCCGTATAGGATTTTGGGAACTTTTGTCGGGTTTCATATGTTCATGTGTATGCACATGCATAATGCCAAACAGTTGGCCGTCAGGATTTCATCTTGGCATTAAATTGAACCACAAAACTGCGATTAGCAGGACACATTGTATGTCCTGTTGTATATGCGTATACAAATCATAGAAAGAGAGAGAGATCAAAGGACGATGTTGTATTCTATACAGTAATTTTCCCGATCAATGATGTCAATTCATTTTGAGACGTTCCCGATGACTACCTGGCTACTCTGACTTTATAGTCACAGGACAATGAATCGCATAGTTCCCTATATCATACAGTAACATTATTTTTTGCCATTATATCGATGATATTGTTATCATCATTGATGATTAGGTGTCAAGACACGGCCATACACAGCAGATACTCGAAAAGATGCGACCCTTGTCGCATACGGGTACACAAAAGGACGAAATACGCTATACGCGAGTTGTAACAATATGAAGCGACTCGTTTTGCTTGTTCCGACTACCAATAATAGACCAAAAAAGATTTTCAATAAATTAATATCCATACATACCGCACCGTGTCGGGAGGGAAGCAAACAGATTTCTTTTTCGTCCTTTCTATGGGTGCACAATTGTAAAGTCAGCAACACGCAGGATTAGGGATAATTTGTTGTCTACACATGTTTGTCGATTGTTATATTTAGGAGCTGCACGAACTGTTTGTTATGTTTGTTTGAGTCTTTGTATGTCTATGATCTCATCAGCGCGGATAATAAAGGAAAAAATGTAAACGCGGACTGCATAAAGATTGCAGATGGATTGGATTTATTAAGGGAGAGGGAGTTGTTGAGCAGGACTATAGGGTCCGTGTGATATGGATGTTCTACGTAAATTTAATTAATTGTGGAGAAAACGGGAGGAATTAGCATTTTTATTTTGAGTAATGATCTACTCGTATTTATGCACTATGCACAGGGTGTTTCATAAGTCAACAATCAAGCCGAAAGTAAATGATTCGTTACAAAAATATCAAAAAAGTTTCAGTCACTTTTTCACAGTTATACTAAAGGGTTTTCCAATAGGGACGCTTGATCTTTGAAATGAAAAAAAAAAAATACATGTAGGAGAGATATTTGCGAATTTTTTTTTTTATTTGAAAGGTCCATCGACCCCATTACATATGGAATATGACATCATTCAAATGACCGCCACGGCTTCGGTTGGTGGCGCGCACACGAAAGGTCCAATTTTCGATGACTCTGGCGCACAAATCGGGCTGTATACCGGTCGATGATAACCAACTTCTTTTGGCCTGAAATCGAGAATATGGATCTGCACAACATGTGGTTTCAACAGGACGGCGCTACGTGCCACACAGCACACGCTACGATGGATGTTCTGCACGAGCAATTTACGGGCATGGTCATCTCGCGCGGAGGCGACGTGAACTGGCCACCGAGATCGTGCGATTTGACCCCGCTGGACTTTTTCTTGTGGGGTTTTCTTAAGTCGCAGGTCTATGCCAACAAACCGCAAACCACCGATGCCCTCAAAGTTAACATACGCCACGCCATCGATCAAATACAGCCCGATTTGTGCGCCAGAGTCATCGAAAATTGGACCTTTCGTGTGCGCGCCACCAACCGAAGCCGTGGCGGTCATTTGAATGATGTCATATTCCATATGTAATGGGGTCGATGGACCTTTCAAATAAAAAAAAAAATTCGCAAATATCTCTCCTACATGTATTTTTTTTTTCATTTCAAAGATCAAGCGTCCCTATTGGAAAACCCTTTAAATGAAAAATCGAAAAAAATGCACGCCTTGTTGTATTTATAACGGCAGCAAAATGCTCATCAATTGAAGCGCAATCCGAAAAGTAACTTCTTTGGTTTCTTTTAGATAAATCTGACCTTTTTTGCGGAACGGAGAGATCAAATTCGTTACTTTATGAGATGATGATGGCGAATTCCATTTATAATTGACGGAATTTTATATCAAATTGACAAATTTCAAATAAAATTGATGAATTTCATGTCAAATTGATGAATTTCCAAATCACATTGACGAATTTCAAATTTACGAAGCTCCATTTCAAATTGATGAATTTCTAAGTCAGGTTGACGATTTTCTTTGTAAGGAATTTCCCGCAACAAATTGACGAGTTTCCAAAGCATGTTAACAAATTTTCTTTTCAAATAACATCAAATCATGTTGACAATTGATGAATTTCATGTCAAATTGTTGAATTTCCAAGTCGCGTTGACGAATTTCAAATTTACGAAACTATATAATCTAATCTATATCAAATTGACAAATTTCAAATCAAATTGATGAATTGCATGTCAAAATTATGAATTTCCAAATCACATTGACGAATTTCAAATTTACGAAACTCCATTTCAAATTGATGAATTTCCAAGTCAGGTTGACGATTTTCTTTGTAACGAATTTTCCGCAACAAATTGACGAATTTCCAAACCATGTTAACAAATTTTCTTTTCAAATAACATCAAATCATGTTGACGAATTTCCATTTATAATTGCGGTTAAAGTCCATGTCAAATACGTGATTTTCCAAATCAAAATAAGAAATTTTCAAATTTGCTTGACTATTTTTTTTAACAAATTGACAAATTTTCATCACAAACTGATGGATTTCGAAATTACATTAGCACATTTCATGAAAAATTGGCGAATTTAAATTCTATCGAATTGGCCAACTTCAAAAACAAGTTGTCGAATTTGCATTGTAAATTTACGAAATTTTAACCCTTTCCCGGATAGACGTCCAATTTTGAGCTTTGACATACAAATCGTGTCAAATTTTGGCGTTGTGTCCGGCAATGAGTTATGCTATACACCCATGAAATTGCACGTCGAATTTCAAAATTATGCGGTGACGAATTTCTATTTTAAATTGATAAATTTCCATTTCTTAGCTGTGAATGTTCATGTCTAATTAACAAATTTTTTAAATCTTTTTGACGAATTTTCGCAAAACGAAAACGCAAAAACGACGAATTTCCATTATTTCTAAATTAGTTTTCATTGCTCGCTTTCCCAATCAATCTCTCTAGAAATCATATCAATGTCGGTACACGCACACAATGCCGCAAAATAAGATTAATTTTTTAATTAAAATTAAAAATCAAGTTGCCTACAGCTCGAAGGAGGATTGGAAAGTTCCTTGATTTTTTTCAGTGTATTGACCCAAAAATATAGCTGTGAAGATTGCTTACTAAAATTTTATTTGAGAATTATAATTTCGTTTCGAAAAAATTTTAAACTTAAAACCCGATTGAGGAACAGAGAATAGTAATTTCACTCAGCGAACCTCTCCTGTACACCGAGAAAAATAACGTCCCTTAAAATTAACTCGATATCCTTTTGAAATCGAGTTACATTCCTATTAAATATAATTCTTTCCTTTTAAATATATATCGCTTTAATTCAAATTCATTCTTTTTAAATTAATGAGAAATCCTTTAAATCCAAATTTTCAATAGGAAATCATTTTAAATTAATGGGAAATCCTTTAAATCCAAATTTTCAATAGGAAATCTTTTTAAAGTAATGGGAAATCCTTTAAATCCAAATTTTCAAAAGGATTTTTTTTTGTTTACACTCGCAGTTGGTCGGCAGTGTGGTAGAGCGATGTCACAATGTATGGTGTAAATTATAAACGTCGTCCCGTATAGTCTGTGTGGTGTAGTAGGTAGGGGCGTTAGTCTTCAAATCATAGGGTCGCGCGATCGAATCCCACTGTAGGCAGGTAATTTATTATGCATTTTAGAGCGTAAAGAGGTAAATGAAATGTCGCCAAGACCTGTAGCGAGGTCAGTTATACAAAACTCATTTATGAGTAATTTTCACAGGGAAAGAACACCCTGTGAACATTATATGCGTATTTTTTGAATTTACAGAATTTTTTTTCTCAGTGTATGGATGCCAAATAAATTGAAAATTCTACTGTATAAAAGAGGGCCTTGACCTTGAGTTCTAACACAACAAATGTGAAAAACGTTACGCCGCTGATCATACGGGTAATGAGACGAGTAGAACAATTGTTTGTAGGCTATGCGCTGATCGACAAACTATTGCAAAGTTCTGTTATAAAGGTTGAAGAACGCTCAGGAGTCACGAAGCGGAGAGCTTAAAGCTTTCATGTATTCATGTAAAAAGGTAAACATGGAAATTTAAAATGAATAAAAGTTATGAAATTAATTTACAACACAATTTTTCGGTGCTTATAGTTTGATAATAAGTAAATAAATAACAGGCGCGACAATCCAACATTGGACTAAGGCCGCAGGATGTGTTAGTGACATCCTATTTCCAAGATCTTATCTGCTTTTTGTTGAGGTAATGAGATCAGCATCACGCTCAGCAGTGTTATTGATCCCCATAAATGGGTACTCGTTTGACATCTGAGTGAGATCATAGTCCGTCACAAGCTCGTGAGTTCGAAAAACACCATGAACCACGGTGAGATTCGAACTCATGACCCTGTGCACCGAAGGTGTGCGCACTAACCACTAGACCAGCCAGACTGATAATAAGTAATGGCTTAAAAAAAAAAAATGGCCAAAATTTCGAACCGTGTTTTGCAGTAAACAAATTATGAGTTAGGCCGCGCGCAGACTAAACGCGTATTGGAGCGTAGCGTAGCGTATTGGGCGACAGGTTTTATGCTATACGCTACGCTCCAATACGCCTTTAGTCTGCGCGCGCCCTAATGTTCAAGAGAATGAGAAACATTTTCTATTCCAATAAGAATTACGTTAAATTGTAATAAAACTGGAGCGAAAAGTGATTTAATTTGACAGAGATGGACTTTGCCATATGAAATTGCTCGATATTGATATTTTTGATTAGATCGTCCCTCCATGTCTCTTTCGATGAAATCTTAGACCAACGGAGTGTCACTTTGATTTATTGAAAGTCTCCACAGGATAATGCTGCCGATCACGACGATTTTTCGAAATTCTCCCGAAACCCATCAATAGGCAGTTTGTGACAAGTTTCCATTTCAAAATAATGTTCACAAATTTCCATTTTAAATTGGCAAATTTCAAAACTATGTGTTGTTAAATTTTCATGTCTAATTGGGAAATTTAGAAATCATGTTGACGAATTACTATTTCCAATTAACAGAATTCCAACAAAATTGACTAATTTCCAGATCGAATTGCCGAATTTTATAATCTGGTTGACGAATTTCTATATCAAATTGACGTTCACGGTATATTGACGAATTTCCAACCAACATGTTGACGACGAATTTCAATCACAATTGGCGTATTTCAAAATAATGTTGTACAAATTATGAATTTCCATGTCAAATTGACAAATTTTCAAAATCATATTGATGAATTTCTATTTCAAGTTGAATAATTTGCAGTCATGTCTACGAATTTACATTTCTAATTGACGAAATTCTATGTCGAATTTGAAAGTCATATAGACCAATTTTTATATCAAATTGGCGAATTTCCATTTCAATTTTGCAAAATTCGATGCAAATTTACCGAATTTTCAAATCATTTTGACAGATTTCCAGTTCAAATTAAAAGATTTCCCATTTCAAATTAGTCTTGGTTACTCTAGAAATGTATATTCAATATCAGCACACACGCACAATAGCGAAAAAAAGAAAAATTAATTTATTTAATTGTTAAAATCAAGTATCCACAACTGAAAAGTTTGCAGCTAGCTAGAAAGCGATTAGAAAGTTCTTTGTTGTAATGGGATTCGTGAGAATTTTTTCTCTTGCAAACTAATAATATAGCAACGAGGATTGCTTATTTAAAGTCTAGAACTGTAATTTCGTTTCGGAAAAAATTTGAAAAGAAAGAAACAATAACGAGGAATAGAGAATTAGAATTCCAGTCAGCAGACAAAGCCCTATATGGGTATCAAATAAATCCTAAATTCGACAGTATTAAAAAAAGTGTCCCCGCTTTGAGTTTGAACACAAAAAAATTCTAAAAAAGTTACGCCACTGGTTTTTACCTTGAATACCACCTCGCACCTCGCAACTCGCACCTCATACCTCGTACCTCGTACCTCGTACCTCGTACCTCGTACATCGTACCTCGTACCTCGCACCTCGCACCTCGTACCTCGTACCTCGTACCTCGTACCTCGTACCTCGTACCTCGTACCTCGTACCTCGTACCTCGTACCTCGCACCTCGCACCTCGTACCTCGTACCTCGTACCTCGTACCTTGAACCTTGTACCTCGTACCTTGTACTTTGTACCTTGTACCTTGTACCTTGTACCTTGTACCTTGTACCTTGTACCTTGTACCTTGTACCTTGTACCTTGTACCTTGTACCTTGTACCTTGTACCTTGTACCTTGTACCTTGTACCTTGTACCTTGTACCTTGTACCTTGTACCTTGTACCTTGTACCTTGTACCTTGTACCTTGTACCTTGTACCTTGTACCTTGTACCTTGTACCTTGTACCTTGTACCTTGTACCTTGTACCTTGTACCTTGTACCTTGTACCTTGTACCTTGTACCTTGTACCTTGTACCTTGTACCTTGTACCTTGTACCTTGTACCTTGTACCTTGTACCTTGTACCTTGTACCTTGTACCTTGTACCTTGTACCTTGTACCTTGTACCTTGTACCTTGTACCTTGTACCTTGTACCTTGTACCTTGTACCTTGTACCTTGTACCTTGTACCTTGTACCTTGTACCTTGTACCTTGTACCTTGTACCTTGTACCTTGTACCTTGTACCTTGTACCTTGTACCTTGTACCTTGTACCTTGTACCTTGTACCTTGTACCTTGTACCTTGTACCTTGTACCTTGTACCTTGTACCTTGTACCTTGTACCTTGTACCTTGTACCTTGTACCTTGTACCTTGTACCTTGTACCTTGTACCTTGTACCTTGTACCTTGTACCTTGTACCTTGTACCTTGTACCTTGTACCTTGTACCTTGTACCTTGTACCTTGTACCTCGTACCTCGTACCTCGCTTTCAGTACAGTCCTGTGGAATATTGTGAAAAGGCGAGGTGCAAGCGTAGTGAGCGGTGAGCCCATGCAAAGCGTGTTTGATCATTCTGAACGTAGTTTTTACCTTGAATCATACACCTTGTTTGCTGTTTAAGAAACACCTGTAAATTACCCTAAAAAAAATCTTTGTATCGTCTCACCGCTCGCTACGCTCGCACCTCGCTTTCAGTACAGCCCTCTGGAGCGAGCGGTGAGCCCATGTAAAGTGTGTTTGGATATTCTGGGCATTGTCTCTGATTTCTAAGGAGCGCCTGTACAGTGACCTCAAAGCGTCCGTACAAAGCGTTTTATAAATATTCTGAGGGTCGCCTTGCCAAAGCAAAAATATTTGACCTTCTTGAAGATTTGTCAGTGATTAGGCTCACAAGAACGCCATCGCATATCCACTCAATTCATCCTGCTATCGCCCGCTTTCTCCTCCCTAAGATACGGAACGATTCAAGAACAGCCGCCACACTCTCTGGATCGTAAGCATTCCTTTAAAATATTCCCTCCGATCAATTAACTCATTCCGTTCGCTCGTTTTGTTCAAATTCAAAGACCTCAAAATAAACTTTCCGACACTTTGCATTTTGTTACGTACTCGTCTGCACTCATGTTGTGCGGTCAACCAGAGCAATTTAAACACATCCCGCAATCCTGCTTCACATGTCCTCGGCGATTCAACCAAAATAACCGCACACCATATCACTCAGCTGTACGTTTTGCCTGGCCCTGGCCTCCCCGGGGCCACCCTCTTAAAACAAGCAACCCACCAAGCCGCCACCGTCGCCGCCACTTCACAAAGTGTCTATATGTGTGTAACCGCAACGTTTACATGCGAAATTAGCTGGCCATGCCATGACGATGCATAATGGTATGGTATGAACGCAAAGCCGGATAGATTGGATGTCACTGCTCTGCACGGACACACATTGTATGACGGATAACGACGAGACTATCCAATTACTTTTTGGGGAATCCTGTCAAATTGTGCGCACCCATACCTTTTGTCGTCCCTGGGAAACATGTCGGGTTCTCAAAAATATTCTCCCCCCAATAGACGACAGGCAGTGTGCTCCTCGTTCATCGAATCGGACACGGAAAAATATTTAATCAAAACGACCGAATCGAATTAGATATGTCGTCCGGGGGGAGGGGGGGTGTTTGGATTTACGGTTTTTTGTTTTAAGTCATATGTGTACGCAACAGAGTACCAACGATGTATGTCCTGACACCGTTTCCTAGTCTTGAATTATTGACCCGTCAAATTCTATAGTGCGCCCCGAGAGTACTCACTCACCGGAATTGCAGGCAATGAGCCACGACATCCGGAGGGAGGGTGCAGGATTAAGTGTGTTCGGTGTTAGACACCTTAACAAGATACCGTGACACGTTTCATTGGGTGGATTCGATTTGTGTTCAGGCTTTCTGACCATAGGATGTCGAATAGAGCCTCGCCTCAGTCATATATACGCTTGCAGGACATTGACCATCTTCGCACGATAAGGACCGAATCCTTCGATATTCCATATGGATGTGACACCTCAGCATCTTAAAGACTCGTCACTTCTTTTTTTTTCTTCTGTTCCATCACCATCTCCCTCGTGTTAAGACCGAAAGCGAAATAACCTCATAGCACACATATTTCTCGCATCCCTTTGTGCGAATCTTCCGCACACATCATCATCGTGAAGTGTCCTTCCTCGTTTCGTCCCCATCATCACCACTTCTATCGGGGGGATGGATATGGTATGGTATGGACGACTTTTATATGGTCACTTGGTCCGTATGGTGGAAACAAACGATTGGACGGCGCGGCGTGTTAGTCTTCGACCGCGCTTGTTGTCGGTAAATCTCCCAAGAATTTTGTCATAATCGTCGACCGTTAACTAATTTGTGTTGACATTTTTTGAAGAATGTCTCAGCGGATTAAGCGCTTGATTGAGCAACATTTCATTTCGTTTCGTCGTCGTCGTTGTGGACGGACTATACGAGCATGACGGTATGACATCGACAACGACGACGACGACAACGTGATTGTTGTCGTTGTCTTGCCTTTTACCAAGACATTCGATTTTTTTTCTGGTGCATTTCGCTTTTGGTTTGTTTCGGCATGTTTCGTCCGCAAGTTGAGAGAGTGTGGAGCCATCGTATGGTCATTGCAAGACCATACGCAAAATGATGTTAAGGAACACAAGAGTATGGTACCATATTAACGCGGGACTCATCCAATGTCATGCACACCGAGGTACCATGGAGGTACCTTGCGAAAACCTTCGAGGTACCTATGGATATGGCACCAACAAATAAAAGTCTCATGAAACTTACCTACTTATAGTGTGGGACAATATTGGAAATGTAATATCCATTTTCCGTTCAACCATAACCCTATAGGGTCCTGGCTTGTACTGTGGCCTCCTCTATACCTGGAAACTCACATCAGACGCGAAGTCACATTTTTTGCATTTTAAATTGTTTTTTAGATAGGATGGAACCTATATTGCTTCTCGGCTCGAAATTCTTGGACTCACATTTTATGTTGGAAATTTCCAAGTATGCAAAGTGATATCGGGTGAGCATCACACAGAGCGCGAATATCAAATTCATTTCTAATGTCTCATACGCTGATGACGTGTAAGTAACGCGCGCGCGCGCGCGCACACAGCACTATTCATATTCTATCGTCTGTCTGTCTGCTTGTCTATATGTGTGTGTGGAGATTGTAGACATTTCCTGGGAACCGCGCGCACATATATGGCTACAATATGTCATCGAAGTTTGGTTGGCTGGTTCTGGATTGGTTTTATGTGATTTGACAGCACGCGAACCTTGTGGATCTATTTCGATCATACGGACATACAAATGCGTGAATTCATTTTAGTAGAGGACATGTCCAAGATCATTATTATGTAAGAGATATGACACATTATGCATAGGGGAGACGAATTGAATGGTGGAGGTTATGAATTAGACTTGCTTGTTACCTAATTACAGAGATGACCCTCAGACCCTCTCCTAAAAAATTTAGAAACGCTCTATGTTGGCTCACCGCTCGCTGCGCTCGCACCTCGCCTTTTTGATATCTGCATACAGACCTTTGCAAAGGCGAGGTGCGAGCGGTGAGCCGATATAAAGCGTTTTTGGAGGTTATGAATTAGACTTGCTTGTTACCTAATTACAGAGATGACCCTCAGACCCTCTCGTAAAAAATTTAGAAACGCTTTATGTCGGCTCACCGCTCGCTGCGCTCGCACCTCGCCTTTTTGATATCTGCATACAGACCTTTGAAAAGGCGAGGTGCGAGCGGTGAGCCGATATAAAGCGTTTTTGGAGGTTATGAATTAGACTTGCTTGTTACCTAATTACAGAGATGACCCTCAGACCCTGTCATAAAAAATTTAGAAACGCTTTATGTCGGCTCACCGCTCGCTGCGCTCGCACCTCGCCTTTTTGATATCTGCATTCAGACCTTTGAAAAGGCGAGGTGCGAGCGGTGAGCCGATATAAAGCGTTTTTGGAGGTTATGAATTAGACTTGCTTGTTACCTAATTACAGAGATGACCCTCAGACCCTCTCCTAAAAAATTTAGAAACGCTTTATGTTGGCTCACCGCTCGCTGCGCTCGCACTTCGCCTTTTTGATATCTGCATACAGACCTTTGAAAAGGCGAGGTGGAGCGGTGAGCCGATAAAAGGCGTTTTTGGAGGTTATGAATTAGACTTGCTTGTTACCTAATTACAGAGATGACCCTCAGACCCTTTCCTAAAAAATTTAGAAACGCTTTATGTCGGCTCACCGCTCGCTGCGCTCGCACCTCGCCTTTTTGATATCTGCATACAGACCTTTGAAAAGACGAGGTGCGAGCGGTGAGCCGATATAAAGCGTTTTTGGAGGTTATGAATTAGACTTGCTTGTTACCTAATTACAGAGATGACCCTCAGACCCTCTCCTAAAAAATTTAGATACGCTTTATGTCGGCTCACCGCTCGCTGCGCTCGCACCTCGCCTTTTTGATATCTGCATACAGACCTTTGAAAAGGCGAGGTGCAAGCGGTGAGCCGATATAAAGCGTTTTTGGAGGTTATGAATTAGACTTGCTTGTTACCTAATTACAGAGATGACCCTCAGACCCTCTCCTAAAAAATTTAGAAACGCTTTATGTCGGCTCACCGCTCGCTGCGCTCGCACCTCGCCTTTTTGGTATCTGCATACAGACCTTTGAAAAGGCAAGGTGCGAGCGGTGAGCCGATATAAAGAGTTTTTGGAGGTTATGAATTAGACTTGCTTGTTACCTAATTACAGAGATGACCCTCAGACCCTCTCCTAAAAAATTTAGAAACGCTTTATGTCGTCTCACCGCTCGCTGCGCTCGCACCTCGCCTTTTTGATATCTGCATACAGACCTTTGAAAAGGTGAGGTGCGAGCGGTGAGCCGATATAAAGCGTTTTTGGAGGTTATGAATTAGACTTGCTTGTTACCTAATCACAGAGATGACCCTCAGACCCTTTCCTAAAAAATTTAGAAACGCTTTATGTCGGCTCACCGCTCGCTGCGCTCGCACCTCGCCATTTTGATATCTGCATACAGACCTTTGAAAAGGCGAGGTGCGAGCGGTGAGCCGATATAAAGCGTTTTTGGAGGTTATGAATTAGACTTGCTTGTTACCTAATTACAGAGATGACCCTCAGACCCTTTCCTAAAAAATTTAGAAACGCTTTATGTCGGCTCACCGCTCGCTGCGCTCGCACCTCGCCTTTTTGATATCTGCATACAGACCTTTGAAAAGGCGAGGTGCGAGCGTAGCGAACGGTGAGCCAATATAAAGCGTTTTTGAATATTCCGAGGGTCGTTTCTGAAGTATTAAAAGCGCTGCAAAGTCTTCTTAAAATGTGAAAACGCTTTATCTCGGCTCGCCGCTTGCTACGCTAGCACCTCGCTTTCAGTGTGTTTGCTCGGAATATGCATCCAGACATGCCAAAGGCGAGATGCAATATTCCAAGAAAACACATTTAAAGTGAGGTGCGAGCGTAGCGAGCGGTGAGCCGAAATCAAGCATTTTTGATAATTCCGAAGGTCGCCTCTGATATATAAGAATCGATTGCAAAGTCTCCCAAAAAAATGTGGAAACGCTTTGTATCGGCTCACCGCTCGCTGCGCTCGCACCTCGCATTTTTACAATATTCCAAAGAAACTCATTAAAAGCGAAGTGTGAGCGTAGCGAGCGGTGAGTCGAAATGAAGCGTTTAGAAGTGCTTTCAAGTGAGATTAGAAGTGCTTTCGAAGTTTCCCCAAAAAATGTGGAAACGCTTTGTGTCGGCTCACCTCTCGCTGCGCTCGCACCTCGCCTTTTCCATGTCTGGATGCACCCTTTGAAAAGGCGAGGTGCGAGCGAAGCGAGCGAAGCGAGCGGTGTGCCGACATAAAGCGTTTTTGAATATTCCGACGGTCGCATCTGGTGTATTAGGAGTTCTTTCAAAGTCTCCCAAAAAAATTTAAATCTCATTGTGTCGGGTCATAGCTCGCTACGCTTGCACCTCGCCAATCTTCCAATGAAACACACGAGGTACGAGCGAAGCGAGCGATGAGCTAGTATAAAGCGTTTTTGACTACTCCGAGGGTCCCCATCTCATGTATTTGGAGCACTTGCATACCCCCAAAAATTTTCAAACATTTTCTATCGGCTCACCACTCACACCGCGCCATTTTACATTATTACCAAGAAAAACACTTAAGCCGCGGGGCAAACGGTGAGCCCATACAAAGATTTCTGAAAAGCTCAAAACGGCTTGTAATAGGCCCTTAAAAAACCCCTTTCACACAATTTCGTGTCCATACCAATTTCTGCAGTCACTTTACCTTTTTTTCGTTTTCTTCTACCAAATTGGATTGCAATGAAAACGTCAAATCCTGTCAACTGGACAGAGGACATGCATATCCAATAACAATATTTCAGGGACAATATTTCTTGAATGGTAATTTTTCTTATCCCTTATCTTTCGGGATCTTGGGGCTCTCTTTTATTCCGTTGGGCTGAATTTTCCAAAAAAAATGTTTGTTGTCCACTTGGCGATTGTGGATTAAAATTAAATGAGAGCGGAAAGGGGGCGGGGGTGACGTCGGGCTATCGTGCCAAATTGGAGATTGGTGGAAAGGTGGTGTGGAGGCATCACCACTAGAACGGGAGATGTCAAGAGACGTGACGTCATGGAGCAGTGTTAATGCCGTGGCAAGAAAGACGAAAAAAAGGGGGGGGGGGGGCTGTGTTAATTCATGTAAGGTTACGGCTGCATTACCTCTTTAAATTCTTGAATTTTGGATTTTTTTTCCTCATCTCGCTACATCTCTCTCTTTTTCTCTCTCTTTTTTTGCTTTACAGGTCATAGCGGCGTCAATCAGCTGGGTGGCGTATTTGTTGGTGGTCGTCCGTTGCCCGACTCAACACGACAAAAAATCGTCGAATTGGCTCATAGTGGAGCACGACCTTGTGATATTTCGCGTATACTTCAAGTATCGAACGGTTGCGTCAGTAAAATTCTAGGAAGGTAAGTACTGCGTATAGTTCCTATGTCAACATAAAGAAAAAAAATCCCCAATCCCCAAAAAAAAAACCGTGTAAACCCCAATCATAAAGAAAATCTGCCAAAACA
Source organism: Microchrysa polita (assembly GCA_949715475.1). Classification (NCBI taxonomy): domain Eukaryota; kingdom Metazoa; phylum Arthropoda; class Insecta; order Diptera; family Stratiomyidae; genus Microchrysa; species Microchrysa polita. Next base: position 9,170,459 of record OX454422.1, on the reverse strand, counting down.
AATTGAAAGGTACATAAAATCGCAGCAGGCGTGTTGAGCCATCATAATTTGCTGCAACTACTCCATTATGTAGATTTGTAGATGTAAATTCGTGCTGCGTGTTTTGGGATTAACGGTGAAGAATACGGATTGGCGGGGTTTTACATTTGAGGATTTTTTTAAGGAGTTTAGATTTTTTGGGACTTTGAGCTTAATCGTTTTTTAGGGGGTTTGAAATGTGTGTGATTTTTAGGGATTTAAAGTTTGGGGATTTTGGGTTTGAAATTTTGAGGATTTTCTATTTGGGGAATTTCTTTCGATTTAGATTTATTTTGATATTTTTTCTAATGATATGAAATTTTTGGGATCATCTATTTGGGGATTTTCGGTGATTTAAAATTTGAAGATTTAAGTTTGAGATTTTTACTGCGGATTTAAAAATTTAGGAGTATTGTATTTGGGGATTTTTTAGGGATTGACAATTGAAAGATTTTGGGTTGAATCTTTTTTCTCGGAATTTGAAAATTTACGAACATTCGTAATTGGAGATTATCTTTAGGTAACTAACAGTTTGGGGGGATTTTGAGTTTTATATATTGAAATTTTACGGATCTTGTATTTGATGACTTTTTAAAAGAGTATACAATTTGGGGATTATAAATTTGGACAAGCTTTTCTCAGCATTTCAAAATTTGGGGATTTTATTGTATTTAAAGTTGTGGGGATTTTGCGTTTGATAATATTTTAATTTTGTTGATATCTGCAGTAATTACTATTTTTGATTGTTTTTGATATTTTTGGGGATTTTGTATCGCATTGACACTTTTTTTTTGTGTGTGGAAAACTCTACTATCAATGCTCAGTAACGATTTTGAGTTTTGAAATTCTATCGAAATTTGAAATTTTTGGGGATTTTTTATTTGGGGATTTTTTTTAGGGATTGTGGGTATATTTGAAATTTTGGAAAAATGGTTTTTGGAGACTTCTAAGGAATATAAAGTTTGTGGATTTTCAGAATTTTTTTTGAGAGATTTAAATTTTTGGGGTTATTGGGATTGGGGATTTTATAGAATTAAAATTTTTTTGGGGATTCGGAGTTTGATCTTAATTTTGGAGATTCCGGCAATTAGGTTTTTTTTTGGTATTGTCTCCCTCTTTTTTAAACCCCACTTTCAATGCTTAGCGTGAGAGTTTTAGGAGAGACTACCTCTACGTCAATTTATAATCCTTTTTGTGTTTTTTTTTCTTTACAGATACTACGAAACGGGCAGTATACGACCACGTGCGATTGGCGGTTCAAAACCGCGTGTCGCAACAGCCGAAGTTGTTAGTAAAATTTCCCACTATAAACGTGAATGTCCTAGCATATTTGCCTGGGAGATACGCGATCGATTACTACAGGATGGCGTGTGTTCTAATGATAATATTCCTAGTGTAAGTACACGCACACCCATTTACATAGACGTAATTTTTACTCCTTGTTTTTTCCTTAATTCAAAATTCACAACACGTTCAAACTATATCGAAATATCGCGCTGCCGTGACATTTTCAAAGTATTTTTCAATTAAATCGTCCAACTGAATGAAAATTCCTAAACGTCGTCACATAACGGTAATCTTTAAAATAAGTTCATCCCTCCAAGGCCCCAATCCAACCGATTTTATGTCTATGGCTAATTAAATATGCTCAACATGTTCACGAGGAATTTTAAAGCGCTGTTTTTCCGGTAAATGATTTTTGTGTGCATTCGCGTCGTTTTTTTGACGAACATTCAAGGATCAGGACGAAATTTTACACAGGCAGACCCATATCCATTTTGAGTCATATCAATTGTCTTAAAGATTGACATCGTTTTTCCGTCATATTTTCGTCATGCTCATGGGTTCAACCCCCGACCGTTTCAATCCATATTCGTCGCGTTTTTTCGTCTGACAAAATTTCATCCCGTGCACCGCCCTCGGAAAATTTGAATATTTTTTAATAAAAATTCAAATTTTCAACTCGCCGAATTTACCAATGTAAATTAAGAGATAACGATGCCGAGAATCCTTCCGAGTCAGCACAGAAACAATAAGCAAGGATCCGTCTGATTTGTTGCGTTGCGACGCAGTGATACTGGGGGATGCAAAAAATCATAGAAAAATAACAAAACGTCTGTCTGAGACTGTCTAACTTCTAAAGAGTCACGTCTACGTCTTGAACTCTCTATGTGTCCTGGCATTTGTGTTGTCCTCGCGCAAATTCGGCAAGGACATACCACTATACGTACTGTCGAAGACAGTCCCATAATATTGTCTTACGGAATTCAAAAGACTCCTCTCCTGCGTCTGTTGTCTTTCCAGAAAGAAAATTATACTGTGGAGGAGCAGGGGTGCATAAATCGTTGATTTGCAATCATCGAACAGTGTGCTGTGATTTCTTTTTGTCTTTTTCTGATGACAATCATCATGGGGTGGCGGTGCGGGATAAAATTGGCATAAGAGTGCGTGCTAATTTATGCACCCTTCCCCATTCAGTTTTTAGGGGTTTGTATGTTTTTTTTTCGTGGTGTCTTCCTACAGTCTATTAGAATAGACGATGGCGGCGACATTCAGTGACCGGCTGTCGTCAAGTGTATAATGGCGAAACGCGCGACCATTCTATTGTCGTCACACACAATTTGTGCCACCTTTTGTGATTCTTTTATTTTCTTAAGGGTTGCAAAAGATGGAAATAGCGGGGGAGAATTTTTTTTTGTTGACGTTTGGCACGAAGGATCAAGCATCATCATCGTCCAGAGCCACCATCTTCGACGGCACCGGTCGTACACAAAGACGACCGAACAAATAACCGGAAAAGTGTTAATGAAAGTTCCTCCCCATCCCCTACGTTTCGTTTGAATATTACGGGGGGATGGATGGATGGGATAATTTAGTCTGAGGATATTTAGCAAATTTTGTTTTTTGGTGTTTAAGATTTTCATCTAGAAGAGCGCGTGGTGAACGGAACATAGGTATAGGCTTCGTCTGAGTACCTAAGCAGTCTACAGGTTTTTGCCATAGTTTTAATGCTCTTACGATATTTTAACGTCGTCGTCGTCGTCGTCGTGGGTTAATTGATTAATTTTAATCAGACAAAAGGCGCCCCGTGACGATGACTTTCTCTTCGGATGGTGAATAAATTAAGCCGTTCGTAAGAAAATGTTCGGCAGATGGTTTCGCTGACAAAAAGCGGCAATGATGATTTTTTTCTTACTCTGGAAAAACAGATTAAGGATCTGATGACACACTTGTGATTGTGATAGCGCGATCGTGACTTCAACAATTTTCCAAGAATCGGTCTTGCTCCCCTAAACGACGATCAGGATTTTTAAATTTGTGGACGCAAAGCATTCTCCATTCCTCTGGCATGGCCCTATTTCATGAGAAAAATTGAAAACGCTTCATCTGGAAAATATTAAACGCTTTGTATCAGCTCAGCGCTCGCTACGCTCGCACCTCGCATTTTATACAGATATGCACCAAGAGAGCAAAGTGCGAGGGGAGCGAGTGGTGAGGCGACACGAATCGTTTTCTATTGCTGTCACGCTCCGTTCTCAACAGAAAAATTCAAAACGCTTTGTCGGGAAAATGGTAAACGCTTTGCATCAGCTCAGTGCTCGCTACGCTTGTACCTTGCATTTTTCAGATTTGCAGCAAGAGAAACAAAGGCAAGGTGCGAGCGGTGAGCCAACACAAAGCGTTTTTTTCATTTCTCTGGTACGCTTCTATTTTATCCGAAAAATAGAAAACGCTTCATCGGGAAAATATTAAACGCTTTGTATCAGCTCAGTGCTCGCTACGCTCGCACCTTGCACTGCTCGCAATTTTACAGACGTGCCCCAAGAGAAAAAAGGCGAAGTGCGAGCGTAGCGAGCGGTGAGCCGACACAAAGCGTTTTCCATTTCCCTGGCAGGCTCCTATTTTATCCGAAAAATTGAAATCGCTTCATCGGGAAAATGTTGAACGCGTTGTGTCAGCTCAGCGCTCGCTACGCTCGCACCTCGCATTTTTTTTCGCATCTGCATCAAGGGAAAAACGGCGAGGTGCAAGCGAAGCGAGGGGTTAAGCGAAGCGTTTTCTACCTCTGACACGCTCCTATTTTATCAGCAAAATTAACAACGCTTCATCCGAAAAATATTAAAAGCCTTGTGTCTGCTCAGCGCTCGCTACGCTTGCACCTCGCATTCTTACAGATCCGCAGCAGGACCTAAAGGCGAGGTGCGAGCGGTGAACGGACACAAAGCGTTTTCCATTTGTGTGGCACGCGCCTTGTTTTTAAACGCCTTGTGTCAGCTCAGCGCTCGCTATGCTCGCACCTCGCATTTTTACAGATTTGCATCAAGAGAGTTGCGACCGAAGCGAGCGGTGAGCCGACACGAATCGTTTTCAATCTCTGGTGCGCTCCTTTCTCAACAGAAAAATTCAAAACGCTTCGTCGGTCGGGAAAATGTTAAACGCTTCGCTTCAGCTCAGCGCTCGCTACGCTTGTACCTCGCATTTTTCGGATTTGCAGGGAGAGAAATAAAGGCGAGGTGCGAGCGTATCGAGCGGTGAGCCGACTCATGAAGTTTTGCATTTTGGTCGCACGCGCCTATTTTATCAGAAAAATTCAAAATGCTTCATCGGAAAAATGTTAAACGCCTTGTACTTCGCGCTCGCACGTCGCATTATTACAAATTTGCAGCCGGAGAAAAAAGGCGAGGCGCGGGCAAAGCGAGCGTTGAGCAGACACGAAGCATTTTCTATCTCTGACATGCTCCTTTCCTCGCTCCGCGCTCCTTTTATCAGCAAAATTAAAATCGCTTCATCGAAAAAATTGTAAAAGCCTTGCGTCCGCTCAGAGCTTGCTACTCTCGCACCTCGCATTTTTACAGATCTGCAGCAGGACCTAAAGGCGAGGTGCGAGCGATGAACGGACACAAAGCGTTTTACATTTCTGTGGCACGCGCCTTTTTTATAAACGCCTTGTGTCCGCTCAGCGCTCGCTACGCTCGCACCTCGCATTTTTACAGATCTACAGATCAAGAGAGGTGCGAGCGAAGCGAGCCGTGAGCCGACACGAATCGTTTTCAATCTCTGGCGCGCTCCTTTCTGAAACAGAAAAATTCAAAACGCTTCGTCAGGAAAATGTTAAACGCTTCGCATCAGCTCAGTGCTCGCTACGCTCGAACCACACATTTTTCGGATTTGCAGGGAGAGAGATAAAGGCGAGGTGCGAGCGTATCGAGCGGTGAGCCGACACATGAAGTTTTGCATTTCGGTCGCACGCGCCTATTTTATCAGAAAAATTCCGCTCAAAGCTTGCTACTCTCGCACCTCGCATTTTTACAGATCTGCAGCAGGACCTAAAGGCGAGGTGCGAGCGGTGAACGGACACAAAGCGTTTTACATTTCTGTGGCACGCGCCTTTTTTTTAAACGCTTTGTGTCAGCTCAGCGCTCGCTACGCTCGCACCTTGCATTTTGACTGATCTGCATCAAGAGTGGTGCGAGCGAAGCGAGCGGTGAGCCGACACAAAGCGTTTTCATTCTCTGGCGCGCTCCTTTCTCAACAGAAAAATTCAAAACGCTTCGCCAGGAAAATGTTAAACGCTTCAGCTCAGCGCTCGCACCTCGCATTAGTCAGATTTGCAGGGAGGGAAATAAAGGCAAGGTGCGAGCGGTCAGCCGACACAACAAGTTGTGCATTTCGGTCGCAGGCGCCTATTTTATCAGAAAAATTCAAAACTCTTCATCGGAAAAATGTTAAACGCCTTGTACCAGCTCCACGCTCGCACCTTGCATTATTACAGATTTTCAGCCGGAGAAAAAAGGCGAGGTGCGGGCAAGCGGGCAAAGCGAGTGTTGAGCAGACAGGAAGCATTTTCTATCTCTGGAACGCTCGTTTTTTATCAGCAAAATTGAAAACGCTTTATCGGAAAAATTTTGAAAGCCTTGTGTCCGCTCAGCGCTCGCTACGCTCGCACCTCGCATTTTTACAGATCTACAGAAGGCGAGTGGCGAGCGTAGCGATCAGTGAACGGACACAAAGCGTTTTCTATTTCTGTGGCACGCGACTTTTTTTAAATGCCTTTTGTCAGCTCAGCGCTCGCTACGCTCGCACCTCGCATTTTTACAGATCTACAGATCAAGAGAGGTGCGAGTGAAGCGAGCCGTGAGCCGACACGAATCGTTTTCAATGCGTGGCGCGCTCCTTTCTCAAACAGAAAAATTCAAAACGCTTCGTCGGGAAAATATTAAACGCTTCGCATCAGCTCAGTGCTCGCTACGCTCGAACCACACATTTTTCGGAGTTGCAGCAAGAGAAATAAAGGCGAAGTGCGAGCGTAGCGAGCGGTGAGGTGACACAACTAGTTTTGTATTTCGGTCGCACGCGCCTATTTTATCAGAAAAATTCAAAAAGCTTCATCGGAAAAATGTTAAACGTCTTGTGCCAACTCAGCGCTCACTACGCTCGCACCGCGCATTGTTACACATTTGCAGCCAGAGAAAAAAGCAAGCGTTGAGCCGACACGAAGCGTTTTCTCTCCCTGGCCGCTCCTATTTTATCAGCAAAATTGAAAACGCTTCATCGGAAAAATGTTAAAAGCTTTGTTTCCGCTCAACGCACCTCGCATTTATACAGATCTGCAGCAAGACTTAATGGCGAGGAGCGAGCGTAGCGAGCGGTGAGCTGACACAAAGCTTTGTCTAGTTCTGTGGGACGCAGCTATTTTATTAGAAACAATCAAAACGCCTAATCGGGAAAGTGTTAAACGCTTTGTATTAACTCAGCGCTGGTTTCGCATTTTTCAGATTGGCAGCAAGAGAAATAAGGCGAGGTGCGAGTGTAGCGAGCGATGAGCTGACACAAAGCCTTCTCTATTTCTATGGAACGCTCCGTTTTCTTCAGAAAAAATCGAAAAGGCTTCATTGGGAAATAGGTCAAAACCTTACATCAGATCAGCGCTCGCTTAGCTCTCACCTTGCATTTTTACACATCTGCAAAGGCGAGGTGCGAGCGCAGCGAGCGGTGAGGCGACACGAGAGTGGTTTAGCTTTTTGTGAGACTCCTTCAATTTCTTCAAAAAATTAAAAGTGCTACACGGGAACAATTTTAAACGCCTTGCCTCAACTCAGTGCCTTGTCGTTTCACCGGTCGCTACGCCGCAACTCGCCTTTATTGACAGATCCATACAGTTAGCAATATAAAAGCGAAACAGGAGCATAGCGAGGTGCGAGCATTGTGAAGAGCTAGCATAGCGAGCATCATGAAGTGCGAGCATAGCGAGTGGTGTCACCCATAAATACCCACGAATAGTCCTTAAAATATTTTTATCCTTTTTGTCATGAGAATAATAGCACATCATCCCCCATACAGTTACCGCACACTAACCGGATTTTTCTACCCTTAACAACTTTCTTTTTCCCTCAAACAATACACGACCCTATCATCGCTTTGACACAGTCCCGGTTGACCCCCCTCCCCCCACTGGATTCTATTTATCTCGTCCTCTTTTTTTTTCTTTTGCCACAAATCATGTTCCGCCCGGACACATTTATTATAGAAAAGAGACGAAGAAATGGCGACAATATCTTACACTCCGTTAACGGAAATATTTTCTTTATAGTGTGTCCCGTTTTCTTCGTTTTCGTTTCGCCTTTTTTGGCTTGAATCGTTTTTTTTTTGTTGTAGTTGCTGTTCTTTCACACCACCAAAGAGGCAGAGTCAGTGCGAGTAAAGTGTATTTAGGTAAATCACCCGTTGCATATACAATGGCCGGTATGGTGGATCCTTGATTTTGTCCTTTTGTTGAGAGCCCCTTGCTAGCACCCTTGTGATGTGAAAACATAACTTAATGTGAATAAATCACACAGTAAAGTGAGTGTAGAGAGAAAGAGACAGAGAGAGAGAGAGAGCTCGAAACGAGCAACAGCAGCAGCAGGAAACGGTCTGCTGCCAAAAGTAAGGAAAAAAAAAATGAAGAAAGAAAAGTGGGGCGTCCGCTGCCACCAGGATATGTCTTAAGAAGAAGCAAATCGACTCCGGGGCGTCCCTTGCCATTATCATTCCGACCCATCATCAAAATTTACTTCTTTCCATTCTTTCGTTTCGTTTCGGGGTTTTTTTTTGGTCGTCCTCGTCCTGGTCGTCGTCTTTGTTGATGCCACTTATTATTCGCATTTGCACCGTTTTATGTCACCCTCGTTTGGGAAAATTTTGCCGATATGGGTGGGTGTATGGGAAAGATACGAGAAAAGGCGATACATTCGGATGGATGCTAAAGGACACTCTGTCGGTCTTTGTGTGTGTGTGTAAATACGATTCTTTTCAATAAGGAAGAACGATTGGTATCATTTTTATAGATCCACACAAAATATTTACCTTTGAGTTAGTAAGTAGGGAATGTGTCGGAAAATGATTTTGGGTCTATAGAACACGCGCTGACTATACATATTTTGGTCCCACAATGGATGCGTGGAGACGACGAAGACGAAGACAATCACACAAAACGATTTCGATTTCTTTTGAGTGTTATGAAAGCGTGAAATAAAGAATTAAGAAAAAAAGAGACATTCAATCGCAGATATGTACACAATGCAAGGACAAAGACGCAAAAAAAAAAAAAATTAAATGTAGAGAAAGACAGTCGAAATTATAGACGGAGCTATTTTATGGCATGGCCGTTTTTACTTTAATCACCGAATTAAATAAATAAAAAAAAGAAATCAACCATTTAAAATGTTTAAAAACATGTACTGCGATTATTTTTTGGGATGATTTTTTTGCACTGCATTTTAACACTGTGTACCTATTAAAATAATGATGCTTTTATGGAAATTTTAGCTGAATTATCAAGAGATTCTGTTTTCCCTTTCGACTAGACATGCTGAAAATAGTTTTAAAATGTTTTCCGGTGAATCTGTAGTACTATTTCACACTTTTTTGCACTTACGATATTTTTACGATATTTTTTAATTTTACGATATTTTGAATAAATTTTATTAGATTTTCTTTCTATTGATGCAAAACACTGGTATATGCAAAACTAAACCATTTCATGAGTTTTTTAATGTTTTGTTGGTGTGATAAATGTTTTGAAAGTGGGCAGACAATTTTGCGCGGCTACTTGTTAGCAATCACCGACTTTTTGAAGCCTTCGGGAATGTTTTTTTCAATTGTTTGTCCCTACTAAATGCATTGAAAACCTAAAAATGGGTCTCACGTATTTTATGATCCCGCAGCCATTATTTAAGCTTACGTGATTTCAATTTTGAATATTCTAATAATTTTTTGTTCCGCTGCTTATTTTTTTTCGCAGGTATCCTCAATTAATCGGGTGCTTCGCAATTTGGCCGCACAAAAAGAACAACAACAGCAACAACAACCGTCCAGTCAGATCGCCACACCGTTAGGCAGTGGCGGCAGTGTTGGTGGCAATTCAAGTGATTCCGTTTACGATAAATTACGTTTATTCAACGGTCATCATCATCACCATCATCATCATAATCAAACGACAGGTGGACCGCCCGGTAGTGGTGCGGGCGGCGGAGGTCCTGGTGGCGGTGGTGGAGGTCCTGGAGGAGGTGGAGGTTCATGTTGGCCACGTGCACCGAATGCTTGGTATTCGACACCGTTGAATAGTAGCGGCTCGCCGTTTCCGATGCAATCGCTTAGTCCGTCCGCGACGGCGGCAAGTTGTACAATCCTGTCGGATGATTTGAGTGCGAAAAAAGGTAAGTGCATAGTGTCGTGATCTGTGATGAGGTTTTATTGGAATTTTTGCAAAGAAGCAGGTAACGGTTTTTGTTTTTACTCTGCACCAACTTTGATCTAGTCAGCGCTTTACAGCCTGGGAAAACTTTTTCAACCAATTGTACGCTTCAGTGAAAGATAAAACGTGTCCTTGCAATCAACAGCCGCACCCTCCCATTCATTCTATTCACACTTCAACGACGTCAACTAAATCGACAACGTGAGTATCAGCGGATCAAAGACAAACCGCAACAACAAACACAAAACTGCGTAAATCTCATCCACTTATATACGCTCGGCTCTTTTACGCGGTTAATTACATCAAAGAGTGATCCCTTTCTACGTATAATCACATCTCATTAATTAACCTTCGTATAAAAACGGGACAATTTCATGCTCTTTTGAATATACTCATCCCCCATCCCACCCTCACTCACTCTCTGTACAAATTCCATCAATCGCGCGCGGTGTCAATCCGAAAACTTTACTCGCTCTCTCAGCTGTCAGCTGTTTGCGGTTACGCAAAATCCCATCCATCTGAATTGCATCATCATCAATTGCTCAAGGAGGCTCAAAAGAAATAATTTAAATCGTCGCGACACACTGTGCCCTGCGTTATCCGCATATCCTTTTTCAAATCCGTCACAGAGCGTTTGTGTCGATATACCGCGGCATGGAAATCGTCTTATCGAGTCGCGCGTGAAAATCCGCGAAAATGTTATTTGGCAATCCGATAGGCGCGCCTCCGGCAAAGGATAAGAAAAATGATGATGCCACACTGCGGTTGAGACGATGATGATGACGATCTGACAGACATTAGGATGAAATAATTCCCTTAATCGTATAACTCGTCTCGGGGGCCACTTTAACTCGTTCAGGACGAACCGCCGCATTTTCAGGACTTGACATCATCACCGGAAAATCCTAACGACAATAGGGTGTTCCTGATTTGTTTAGAGCTTTGTCGAATATCGGAGCATGTCCTCCCCCGCGTTCACACCCCCCAAATATCCGAACAAATCTTTGAACGGAATAGTAGCGAAGATTTTGCCAGAAGGGGTGACAGGAACACACTGTACGTATGCCATTGACACTCGCAGTGTTTGTACAGAGAAGATGGCTCCCGGCCACGGCCACGGCCTATAAGGAAAAGGGGTTGAACGATATTTATGCAATTGAAAAAGGATACATTTGTGAGCGCGTATCATCATTTGAACTTTTCGGGTGCGTATCTTGCAGTTAAATATCTTTTCAATGACATAATCAAATGTTATTTGCTCGGATGGTTTGGAACGTTTGTGTGCAGCATGTGGGCAATGGTGTCGATATTTGGGTTGCAACTATATGGGGCGAGATGTGGTGATGAAGTCGTTGGTTTTAGGTTTGGGGCGAGGGAGGATTTATGCAATGATTTAGGGTATGATTTGTTTAAGAAACCACAAAGGGAAAATATTGAAAGATAGATTAATTCAAAGGCAAAAATTTGTGTGTTATCGATGGTATCGCAATTTCTAGCACCACAGCATATTGAAGCGTAAATTGGTGAGGTCCGAGCGTAGCGAGCGCTGAGCTGACTTAACGGGTTTAAAATTTTCCGATGAAGCGTTTTTCTTGCCTATTTCATCGGATTTATCCCACTACGTGTGGGTTTGCCTCGCAAGTCATCCAGTTAAAATACGATCGCACTGTGTATGAGTCACATACATATGTACACGACGTTTATCCCTGTTTACGTTTATGAGCCACATGTGTACACATCGGTTTTCCCCGTTTACATGTATGAGTCACATGTGACTCATGAAACAATAAGAAAATTAAGAATTTGCTGAAGGCGCAAATGCATATGAGACACATGTGTACACAACGGTTTTCTCCGTTTTCATGTATGAGTCACATGTGACTCACGAAATAATAAGAAAATAAGGAATTTGAAGGCAAATGTTGTGGTAATGCCGACGAATAGGTATGGGTCAGAGAGTCAACATGTTAAAATCAATTTAGTTGAAATCCAGTCCATTAAAATCCAGCGATCGAAAATCCACCTGTGTGAGCGAATATCCACATAAATTTTTCTTTGTTCTCACTCCAATGCGAATGATTTTTGAAGAGACATTATTTTCACTTTAGTAATTGAATTTGATTTTTGACTGAAACTCCCTTTCAACTCGGGCATTCTGGCGAGTCGTTCAGCTTAAACCGATGCAAATACTGTCGATACCCACCGTGACCTGTTAAAAATTGGGTCATGTAAAAATTCACATCCCCCGTGTTTTCGATTAACCCATATGGCTATGTCCGTAATAAGGGTATGTGTCCATCGGCCAGTAGATGCCTCATCCCATCGAACCTGCCACCTTCTCATAGATTCCACCCTTTCGGTGTTTCTTCGCCCTCGGTGTCTCTCCTGTGATTCGCCTTGGCGATCGCTATACAGTCTGCTGATTTCGTCTACAAGGATCGGCAAAGGCATCATTACAGCTACCACGTAGGCCACTTCATGCAATGTGGTGCGGTACGCACAACACACTCTCAGAGCACACCTACGATATATCGCGTTTAGAGGTTTTGCATTGCATGCGAAACGTAATGCACTGGCCCAAACTGGTGAGGCATACATAATGATAGATGTTACCACTCTTGATAGTAGCAGCCTCCTACTTGTTCTCGGACGACCTAAATTTGGCATCATCCGTTCCAAAGTGGCAGTCACCGCCTTGTCACCTCCATAACTTAAGTGCTCTCCAAAGCTTAGCCTCGAATCAATCATGATTCCCAAATACCTAACGGCTTGCTTAGAGGCTACTCTCATACTCTCTGACTCGGATCTTGAGGGAACACTTTTTCCTCCGCTTGCTAATAAGAACTGCTTCCGTTATCTGATCAGCGAGCTCTAATCCAACAGTTTGAAGCCACAGCTTGATAGTTGTAATCGCCTCGCCCGTGTATATCTCGACCAACTCCGGGTCTTTTGCGTCCGAAACGACAGCTATGTCGTCAGCAAAACCTACCACTGTCACACCTTTTGGCATAGCCAGCTCCAAAATAGCATTATATATGATATTCCACAAAAGTGGGCCAAGAACGGATCCCTGCGGCACCCCTGCTGTGACAACGTATTCCTTGCTTCCCGCACTAGTGTCATAGCGTAAGACGCGTTGCGAGAGGTATAGCTCCTAATTATTATCATAGCTAAATAGTCGGGAACAGTCATTCTTTGTAGAGCTGCATGAATACAAACCCAGCTCGCAGAATTGAATGCATTTTTAACATCTAGAGTTACAACAGCGCAACAAGTGCTGTTACGTAATGACTCCCTTGCAATAGCAGTTACCATGGTAATTGCGTCTACCGTAGATCACGCTCCTCTGAAACCGTATTGGCGGTCTGATAAGCGCCCCTGTTCTTCCACTACATCCGATAATCGCTTATAAATGAGCACTTTTCCCGTTGTGTCTAGCAAACAAATAGGGCGGTAGGAGTTAGGCTCACCAGCAAGCTTATTGGGCTTTGGAATAAGCACCAGGGTTTCCAGGGTTGTGGGAAAGTCCGTTCTTCTAGGCATTTTCCAAAGACGTCAATAAACTTTGCTGGCGTCGTCGGAGTCGCCGCCTTCAACGCCCTATTAGGGACACCATCAGGACCTGGTGCTTTACCGTCCTCAAGCCTTGATGCTGCCTTTAGAAGCTCTAACTCTGTAATCGCTGAAATGATATTGATATTCGATGTACATAAGTCTTTGTGTCGCTGGTTCCAAATCATTTCGCGGAAACAAAGTGGAGACAATATCTTCGAGCAGTACCGGACATTTGAGTTGGGGAGCTCTCTGTCCAATCTTCTTCATTACCACTCTATACGCCGTTCCCCAAGGATTTGCGTCGGCGTTCTCACAAAGCTGTCTGAAGCAATTTTTTTTTACTAATTTTAATAGCCGTTTTGAGTGATCTACGAGTAGAACATTGTACGTCGTTGATCTGATGGAGCGTTGACAGAGGCGCCGAGCTTTTAAGCATTCACGTCTCTTATTGGCAATCTCCTCGGTCCACCAGTAGTTCTTTCGGCGATTAGTGATCGAACTTTTTCTTGGCATGGAGACATCGCATGCTATTGATAGTTGGTCGATCAATTGCAAGGCCTTCTCTTCGGCTGAACCGTTAGTTGTACCTAAACTGGATAGGGTTTCTATGAACGAATCTTCATCGAAGGGTCTCGTAGACCATCCCTCAGTAGGAGCTGTCGTTCTACCCATATGTGATCTATCCGCTATCGAGAATAGAATTGCCTGGTGGTCGCTGTGCGTATAGTGCTCACTAACATGCCACTGCCGTGGTTGTGACTAACGTTCCCCGAGTTCATTAGAACGATATCGAGCCGGGAGAAAGCGTCCAAAAGTGTCCGTCCCCGCTTATTTGTTTCGCGGCTGCCTCATTACCGAGCCCACGCGTTAAAGTCTTCCGTGTGTGTGAGTACTTGTGTTGTGCACAAGTGCGTCCAAAAAACACTCGAACTCTGTGTCACTCCACCGTGGCGGAGCATAGCAGCTATAGACGTAAACGCCGTTGACCCTAGCTATGATCACCCCATTTAACCCTCCCGATACACCCTGCCGGAATGCATAACGTCCACAGTTCAAATTGACACCTCGTTGTCCTTGTCTGCGATCCAAACCGAACTACGCCGGTTTTTATATTGGTCGTAGATAATTGCAACGTCTACCTCCTTTTCTTTTACCGTCTGTGATAGCAGGTCTTGAGCTGCCTGGTAGTGATTCAAGTTAAGCTGCAAGAACCTCATTTAGGTATCATTTTGATGGCCTCCTGATATACTGGGCATTTGATGCATCCAGTTTGGTGCTTGTAGTTGGCTAGCCTAGCTACCTCTTTGTAGAAAATGCATTTGGGCTCCTTGTCACAAGATGCCGCTTTGTGGCCATCCTCACCACACTTGAAGCACATGTTCGACCGATCTTGCTGGCTAGTACAGTCCCTCGCAAAATGCCCAAATGCCAGACACTTAAAACATCTCTTCGGAGAGATTTGCCATTTTACCCTGCACATCGTCCATCCCACCTTCAATTTGCCTACTTCTACAACTTTGTTGGCCACATCTGTAGGAAAGCTTATAGTTGCTGTTTGCGTGCATATGTCTTCCTCAACGACTTCACGGCATCGGGAGGAATCTCCACTTCCAATTGCTCTACGAACGCCGCCCTCATCGAGATCAAGAATCTCTATCCTCGTCTCCTGCCGCAAGGCACTGACGCTAGATGGATTCAATCCCAACAAATCCGTCACAATTGCCTTGTATCCATCCACTGAATCGCCACCGCGGGTTTTCAGTTGAAACTAAGGTGGGTAATGTAGTGATAAATGAAACCTTTTAGTCCAGTACAATTATTGGTTCAAAATAGCCCCAAACCTAAACATCCAAAAAAAAAAAGAAATTTTTAATGCCAAATTGTTGAAGACACTCCCTAATATACGCAGTAAAAAGTTAAACTAATTTGCGCCATGGGTTAAGGGGGGAGGGGGTGGCAAATTGGTGAAAATTCAGTTTTTTGCAAATATCTGAAAAATTATGAGTCTGAGCTTGAAATGTCCTGAGGACGAAACAGACTACATAAAATTACCTTTGTAATGATATGTAACACTCTAGACATTTTCTCAGAAAATTATACCCTAGACCCAAAAGTGTTATAGTGAATTTACATTTTTTTGACTAGGTACAAACTTTTGAATATACATTGACAAGACTACAATTAACTATTATAATGAATGGTTCTAAGAAATAAATTTTTTTTTCTATTTTACATAGAATTTAGAAGTGAAAAAATGTGAAATTTGTTAGAATTTTCGTTCACTTTGTATGGGGGGTACCCTTAGTTTTGATCGAATGGTAATAATTTTTGGTGGAGAGCATAATGGAGCTTCGATTAGGCACGCCACCAAATTTTATTTGCCTGGCTCAATTTAAAAAGAAGCTACAGGCATGCCTTTTTGAAAAATGTTAGGAGGAGTGAGGGGGGCGTCAATGGTGGGAGCATTCCAATTTTTGGTAGAAATTAAGTAAATTTTGTTAGCAATATATGAACAAGATTTTATGACCGAAGGTTTATTCTAACAAGAGTTACAGTGCGAAATGTAAAAGTCAAAAAATGTAAATTCACTATAATACTTTTGGGTCTAGGGTATAATTTTCTGAAAAAAATGTCTAGAGTGTTACATATCATTACAAAGGTAATTTTATGTAGTTTATTTTGTCCTCAGGACATTTTAAGCTCAGACTCATAGTTTTCCAGATATTTGCAAAAAACTGAATTTTCACCCCTTTGCCACCCCCTCCCCCCTTAACCCATGGCGAAAATTAGTGTAACTTTTTTCTGCGTTTATTGAGCAGTGTATTCAACAATTTGGCATCAAAAATTCCTTTCTTTTTTTTGGGTTTGGGTTTTGAGCTATCTGTACTAGACTATTTCTGGAAATTTGCAGTGTTAGCTTACGCGTTTCAAAACAATATTCGGGAGGCATTTGGATTTGGTGTTAATTGTTGTTCACAAATATGTGAATGGGTGAAGTATGTAGATAATTTATGAAAATATGCAGTGCAATGAAACCCAGTTTGTAGCGTACGCGAACCCTTTTGTGGCTGGCGGCCCTAAAATGGCATCTCTGTTTTCTCGGGGAAATACGCGTCCGATCGGCGTGGCAGGTAAATTTGAGGCGCCGATTCCAAATTTAAAACAAAAAGAAAAAAAAATTAGGACAACCGTCCAGAATGGTATCCTTGTTTTCTCGGGGAAATATTCGTCCAGTCGGCGTTGGAAGAAACACTAAAAGAATTATTATAAGCCGTTGATTCCCAATTTGAGGTCACAAACAAGAAAAAAAATTGGGGTTGCCCGCCTCAAAATGGCACCACTGTTTTGTTTTGTTTTTCACTGTTTTCGTCCGATCGCGCTGGCAGAAATACTAAGTTAAATTTGTGTCGCTAATTCCTAATTTGAGGTAAAAAAAAAAACAAGAAAAAAAAAATTTCGGGGTTGCCCGCTCCAAAATGGTATCCCGGTTTTTATTATCACCGTATGTTTCCACAACTGACCTTTCTACCGCTACTTTCAATAATTCATTGCAAATGCATGCGCTGTCCGAAACTTTCTTATACGTAAAGCGTACGCTACAAGCCGGGTTGTGCTGCACTGCATATTTCCACAAATGTTATTCCTTTGACCCATTGTCACTTTCCTCGGCGACAATGCGCATTTCATCGGCTGAAACGGCACGGTGCATTGATTCGCACATGGGAAGCTTATCGCTTCTTACCGCATGGCCTGCAATATGAATGGGCTGTAAGGATGTGAAATGACGTATAATCTAAGGTCGCACACTCACACACGGAGGATCCATGGATTCGGAATCCAAAGAAACTCTATATAGAAAAATGACAGCTAGGCAAATTGTAATTGTTTTAAAATGAAGTTTCGTTGGATTCGGAATCTATGGATTCGCCGTGTGTGTGTGTGTGCGCGCCTGATGAATCCTTAACGCTATACAAACACGAGTATTATGTATGTACGTATGGAGAATTCCTGAAGTCGCAGTGTTACAAAAACCAAAAACCCTGTACGGAATCCAGGGAAATTTTCATATTGTTCTCTTTTCTGTTCTCTGTGTACATATATATTTTACTCTGTGTCCTTGCATGTTTGCTTCGCTTCTTATCGTGAGTTTCTGCCTGAATGCATTTTTCCATCGTTTTTCCGTCATCTGTCTTGTACTAATAATGTTGGATCCGACTCTCCATATCCTTGTGCCCAATAATATGTGTTCCCCTTTTAAAGATGTGTTATCGCACAAATACAAAACATGTCACACATACTTGTCTACCAACGGCAGGACTTGACTACATAGGCATCTCGATATTATCAGAAGAAAGGGATGTGCTTTGATGCAATTCCAGACGGCACAGATTTTTTTTCTATATTTAAGAAAAAGTCTTTTCCAGTCGCGACTGTATAAAAAAAATACTTCGATACAAAACTGAAGTCACCTGCGACTGGCTTAGCATCGGCTCTTTTGAATCTTCTTTCTATCGTATCGTTCCCCAAATAATTCGTCCTGTTTTGCCAAAAACCATACCACACTACGGTCGTACCATGACTCTTAAGAAAATATCTATCCATTCTATTGAATCTTTTATTAAATTGTATTATTCGGCTAAAAGATACAAACATACAGTACATTCACTATATTACAAAAGGATATACAACTTAAAGGATTTCCTGATGTGATGATATAGGCAGCGTTCATTTGACGATATTGACGGAATATCAAGTAGGGTATAGTCAAGAGTCCAGGACCTGTGCGGAGACATAAAAGTTTTTGTGCGCGATGCGCGTCTATTTATTTAGATAAGTTGACAATCTTTTCAATTCATTTTGAGCTGTCTGTGTGCGATGTAAGCAATACGTTGATTGAATAAAAGATGAGATTTGTGTGATTTTTTGTTTTGTTTTTTTGGTTTATAGAATTTGGTGAGAGTGAATTTTATGAGGGCCAAATATGTATAGGTTTATATTTTTTTCCCGTAATCTTAGATCAAATGCAATGCTTAAAATCGAAATGGCCTTTTGTAGTACCTACACATCTGGTTTTGCAATCGTTGGTACGTGAGAGCTTTTTTGAGGTGGTCCGCGCGGGAGAAAGTGGGGAACATTGTTTACAAAAAAGAATTCCAAAAGTGTACAATTCCTTTTGGAATACTTCCACATTTTCATATATTTGCTTTTGCGAGTGTTTTTTTTAAGAAAACCTTTAAAAGAAATGTTCCTGCTGATAACCGCTTGTTGACAAAAAGTGAAAGGATTTTTTAATTTCCGTGAAATGGTATAGCTCTTGAAGAGGACGGAGAGTGGCTGCGGACCAGTAGTGAAGTTATCTTCTCAGACGTGGCAAAATGACGCGTGCTTAGTCGTGCTGCTCAGCGACCGGTAGGCTAGGAGGAGTTCCATGGATGCCAAGCTGCCTCTAGATCGGTATAACTTTATAATTCATGCGTCTGTCCGTAGGCTAAGTCCTGTGGTGCAAGCAAGTGAAATATGCTCAAAAATCTGTGAAACAAAATAAAAAATAACATGAGGCCTTAAAAACTCAGACATCGCGGTGCGTCCCCGAAGTATTGACAGCACAAGTGTTAGTAGTGTACCATTGTCCCTGAAGCCGTGCCTCCTTACACAAGCTACCATAGCCTTGTGCAAGTACCCACCAAACAATTTGGCGAACTTTCACCACAATTAACAAAAGTCTGATTCGAGTTTGCATCGACTTGACGAACTATCCTCGGATTTTACGCAAATATGTAGTACGCCGTGATGAAGAATATTCTAATTCAGTACGAACTTTCTTCATCATGGCGAATAATCTGCGTATCTTTGGAGCATAATTCGGAGCATAATTCGGCGACGAAAATTCAAATCAGACTTTTCTTCATTGTGATGAAAATTGGCTACAGGCATTAAATACCCAAATACCCAATGGCTGAATTCAAATTGTAAGACGAAACCGGACGGGTAAACTTGCAAGACAAGAACCATCGTTCTTACAATCTGAAATGCATAATGCTTGTCTGCTGGCCACTACAAAAGCTCTCGCCGTCCGTTTATTAGCACAAACAAACGGACGGGGAGAGCTTTTGTAGTGGCCAGCAGACAAGCATTATGCATTTCAGATTGTAAGAACGATGGTTCTTGTTTTGCAAGTTTACCCGTCCGGTTTCGTCTTACAATTTGAATTCAGCCAATAATATCCATCTTCTACGAATGGGCAAAGCAAATTAGTGCAGTCAAAATATCCCAATTCAGGCCTCCAAATAGAAAAAAATAGAGTAAGGCTAATTTTTGTTGTTTTTGAATCAGTGGGCTCCCAGGAATCTAGAACTGGTTTTGCTAAAAAAAATTTTAGATCGGAAAGGTCCCAAAAAGGACAAAAAAGGAAAAAAGTTGATCGGAAAGCTATGAAAAAGGACATAAAAGGACACTAATTTCACACCTTCATCGAGCGTGGGCATGTGGGGCGTCATATCAAAGAAGACGTCGAGTGCATCGCATATCTGGTGCTTGTTTCCTGTCTCAAGGACACTAAATGGAAAAAGTCGGGCTTAAATGGAAAATTAAGGCTTTAGAAAGATACAGATACAGGAAACACAAAATTTTTTAAGTTGAGCCCAATTTTCTCCTTTGAGGGTCCTTGGAACAAGTAACAAATGCCGGACATGGAATGTACTTGACATCCTCTTTGATATGACACCCCACATGCCCACGTTCGACTAAGGTGTGCGATTGTCATTTTATGTCCTTTTTCAGAGCTTTCCGATCAAAATTTTTTGTTAGCAAATTTAATGGTAGCAGCTATTATAGATTCTGGAAAGTGATAAAAGTAGTGCCAACTTGAATTATTCTCGTAGTTATGGCTTTGGAAAGATACACGGGAAACGCGAAAATTTTCCATTTAAGCTGGATTTATTCCGTCGAGGGTCCTTGAAACAGGAAACAAACACCGGATATGTAATGTACTCGACGTCCCCTTTGATATGCCGACTTCCGGTCAAGGATTAAAGAGTATCCTTTTTTGTCCTTTTTGGGACCTTTCCGATCAAAATTTTTTTTAGCAAAATCAGTTGTAGATTCTTGGGAGCCCACTGATTCAAAAACAACAAAAATTAGCCTTACTCTATTTTTTCTATTTGAAATGCTAATATGACTGCACTAAATCATTTACGCTTCGTAATAGAAAAACTTCTACGAATCGCAAAGGCAAATAATTTAAGCTTCGGAATGACAAAACTTCTACGAGTCTTAAATACGTATCGTGTTCAGTTCGCCGCGACACGTCATTTTCGGATTATATTGGCGTATCGCTTTTGGTTTGTCAGGGCAATTCGCCATAGAGGTACCATATTGTTCTCAGACAATCTGTTTGCGATCTAAAAACGAGTTCGCCGGAGAACAAATTTTTCGTTTTGGCAAATCATCTACAGAACGTCGGCGAATCAATTTGTTTGGTGGGTATATGTACATGGCATAAATGGGATAGTGTGAGTATCACGTCGTTGTATTGTGAGCGATAAATATGTGTTTATGGGGGGGGGCAGGACCGGATTTACCCTTTGTAGCGCCCCTGGGCAGTAGTCGAGTTGCCGCCCTTCGTCACTAGTTGGAGCTGAAAATAGATCAATCGCATTCAGGGGAGGTGTACAATTTTGCTTAACGTATGTATGTTGGTTTCCGGCGTTTCTGGAAGTAGTAGAACTTCAATGAAAATTGCAGTTAATTTACTTCTTAGAAAGGTATTTGGATTGAACTTCTAACCAAAGCTAATGTTCAGAAATATATATATGCTCATGGAGGAGCGGATAGTCCTTGGAGTCCGTTCTCCCGCTACAGTCCACTAAATTGATTGTTTTCAGTACGGGATGAGTTTCCGTAATGTTTAGTGAAATTGAAGTCAATCGAAAGGTCTCGACTCCCAAATAATGAATATTAAGTCCTTTTTCTCTTAGTCACAACCATTCTCCAGCTGCAGCCCCAGAAATGGCCGTTTTCAATACTTAATGAAACCAGCCCGAAATTGCAGTTTCCGGGAGAAGGAGGTGGATATGCTATATGTACCAGGAAAAAAAAAGTGGATCCAGGGAACAGATCCGTTCATTGGTGGTCAAGGTGGTCAAAACGTTTCGTTATAATAAGGTAAAGTTAAAAAAAAGTAAAAGCGTCCTGTGTTCTTGGTTCCGAGTGTATGTTACTTGTTACTTCTCCCACGCTCTGTGGCTCACTGGGTTGAGTCGCACTCTACGATGCTCCGGAGATCGAATCTCGGCGTGGTCCAGGAAAGATATAGTGCTTGCAACATTATATACACTCCGCTGCAATGTAAAGCCCCTCCCAGACCAAGAAATTATGAAAGGAAAAACTCTAAAATGAAATATGAGGCCAGTCATCGTTGCAGATTTTCAAAAAAATTGTTTTCTTGGCTCTTCACCAGTGTCGTCGATGGTCTGTGCCGGTTACAACACCATTACCAGAATTTTAGAAACCTCTCCGTGTACACACAAACGCACTGGTTTGAGGTGATTAAAAACAATTGTCGTCGCCTGCTTCTTTAATCATTTTCACCGAGCTCTAACTATTTTTCACCGCAGACATTGTAAAAAAGCAAATCAACTCAAGATTTTAATTTTTCAGTGATATTCAAGTTTTTGAGACTTTGCACTTCAAAAGAGTGTGTAGGTATCTAGACGACAAATTCATTTTACTTGTTCATAATTAGTAGGTAGCTTGCTGTACGTAATTAAGTTAAAAAGTAGAAGGCATCGGTAAAACCTATTTCTGTAGGAAATTTCGCAAAAATATATTATCATTGCTGTACAAGTATTTTATAGTAAACGAAAATTCAACCAGATACAAGAGTAACATAAAGAACAGTCATCGGTGCAATTCACATGCGAAATCACTGTCTAGTTCACCCCTGAAAAGTTAAGGTTGCCTGAACCCATTAGAAAGGTATACTAGCCAAACTTCGGTTCGGTTTTTGTTTGTGCCTATTAATTCAATTTTTATCTCGTGTAGTATCGCGAGCATTCACAAATTCTGCTCTGTTTGCGGTGGCAATTTCTTCCAATACCCTTCTGAACCCCCTGGAATTTACAGTTATTCCTGCGCATCAGTAGTGATACCCAGAACAATCCTTAGATAATCCAGATTCACGGTGATTTCACTCTTTCTACACTGAAATCACCAACGTAGCAAGATCAAAATGGGAAACAAAAATGTAAGCCAAAATTAAAGAAAACCATTCGCTCTTACGGTATTTTTCAGAGCGATGATTGCGGAATCGAATGATGGTACTAGGACTTGAAAATCCACAATAATCTCGAACATGAAAATGAAAGTTTCAGTAATATGGCTAGCCTTAGCCCCCTCCAGGACAAGATCCTGGTTGCGCCCGCCATTGCTCGAAGTAGAGTATAAACGGCTTAGTGAACGCACCATGACCCACAAGAGGTTTCGGTAAAAACAAGAAGAAGATAGTGGTGGACTGGCAGGCTGAACCCTACGGCGGCATTTTTAACGCCCCGTGCACAAATTAAAAAAGATAGTTCAGTGATCAGACTTTATTCGAATTTTAGAAGTGTTTGCTTAATTCATTAGCCAGCCTAATAGATACAATTTTTTAGTCGAGGATCAATCGATCAATCCTTGGATTGTAAAAATAAGGGACAAGGTCGGTATGGCGGCAGAATTCGAAACGCCTACTGACATCAGATATGTAGACCTGCGACTTACGAAAATCTCACAAGAAGAAGTCTAACAGAGTTCAATCGTACGAACTTGCATCACCTCTACGTGATTCATCCCCGAATCTACCGAAGGTAGAAGAAAGGGTACACGCCACAAAAATCATCGAGCTCATATACCAGACATATACGAGGTCTAAAAAGGCTAGGTCAGGAGAGGCGCCAATTCTATGGGCATTTCAGGATGGGAAACGTTCAGACAACGACTCTACAGTCGGTGAATGTGAAGGGATGCCAATTCTTTCCTTTTTTTATTTATTATCCTAAAATATCGAAATGTCTATATTTCATACAACATTAATTCAATGGATGAAAGTTTCAGAAATATGCCGCCTTCAAAATTGGGGGAATATGCGAAATCCGGTCCTGGATGCATTTCAATGCCAACTATGATATTTCCAATTCTCCACTTTTTTCGAGTTGTGAATGCTAATATTTTGCACATATGGGAAATCCGGCCCTGGGGGGGCCTTGCAATGTTCATGCTCCAGGCTGAAACTTGAAGGTGGCAATCGAATCGCCTTAGGACCAGCAATTTGAGCATTATAAAGAGTCTTCCTCCAGACCAGCAGCATCAAAGTGAGCAGCAAAAATGGTTTTCTTAAGAACCAATAGTCAAGATCAGCAAAAAGGGTCTTCATCAGAACCAATACTCGATATCGGCAAAGAGGGTATTCCTCTGGACCAATAGTCGAGAGCAGCAAAAAGAATCTTTCTCACGGCCAATAGTCGAACATTCGGTCATTCATGCACTGAACGCGTATATAACATTACAAAAGTATCCAATCAAAAACAGGACTTTCAAAACATAATTATATGTAAGTAAAATCAGTGGAAAAACGATTGAAATTGTTCCCCCTTCAACCGTTAGCCAACCAAGCCTCCTCTTTTAGCAGTGTCATAGATACATTAGCTTGCAATATACACCCCAAAAACGCAATACCCAAAAAAAAAAAAATCCTGCGGTGGGAATAATGTCACACCTCTATGGCGACTCATTTCGTTCCTCCTTGTATGCATATCATCTTATTGCGAAATGCGCCTTAGAACACACATTGTCCTTTTCCGTGCTTTCCTTTTCTGCGGCTAATAACGTTAAAAAGAAACTCCATACTATAAAAAATAAAATAAAACCGAAGAAAATCTTCTCACCCGCGCACAAACGAAGGAATACTCTTACTCGTACCTATTTAAGCGAAGGCAATGAGTAGCAAAATTTTCTAATTAATCGGCTTACAACTGTGATTACCACATCAAAAGAGATTTACTTAAAGGATTAAGTGGGTCTTATATATGTCGTCGTCGTTGTGTGTCGTTGGTTTTCGTCCGTTTTTATTTAGGAAAGAGATACGAAACGGAACGAGCAATTGCGAGAAATTGTATGTACATACAGCAAAAATTTAGATGCGCAGGGACACACAAACGAGAATAAATTCACAAAAATAACATCAGACCATATGCCTGAAATCGTTTTTAAATGTTAAATGTATGACATGTATCAT
This sequence comes from Microchrysa polita, assembly GCA_949715475.1. Taxonomy (NCBI): domain Eukaryota; kingdom Metazoa; phylum Arthropoda; class Insecta; order Diptera; family Stratiomyidae; genus Microchrysa; species Microchrysa polita. The sequence continues at coordinate 9,145,878 of OX454422.1, read as the reverse complement.
TCCAAGGGAAAAAAAAATTTGATTAAAAGTTAATATTTTGTGTCTTTTTTTCAATTTGAAGTTCTATCATCCTTAAAAAAAAAACACCCTCTTGAATATGTGGCAGAGATAAAATAAGAAAGGATTTTACTTAAATGTGGAAATATTTTTTGAACGTCGGCTGTTTTAATTTAACACACGTTCAGCCAAAATGGGACAGTTTCATTTGAAATTGCTACTTCAATTATGTCTGACCCATTAAGTGTTAATAATAAACTGATCATTCTCAGTATAAGAATGTTCTGTTTTTTTTTTAATTCTAATAGAAGAATTTTGGAAAACATTTAAATGTGAAGGAGACAGACCGATTTATAAGTTTGTTTGCTAGTTTCATCAAAAATTTCCGCACATACAATTTTAATAGACATAAGATTTTCATTAGCAATATTATTATTTTCTAAACAGTTAAACAATCCGCACCTAAATCAAAATTCATCAAACGTATGTAATCAGATTCGTCTGCTTCAATGAGTTTTTCAAATTCTTGAACTTCGGAATTAAAATATAACAAGTAGAAGTCAGGTTTAAAAAGGTTGATTGCGACGGTTTTAACAAACTGTAGAACTTCCAACTTAGCCTTAGCGTTAAAAAAATCTACTTTGTTTCGGAAAAATAATATTTATAACAAAAATAAGTACCTGGAACGTATTTTATGTAGCCCAAAAAATCGCGCGGCGACTTTTGAAACTTGTTGTCGCCAATTGAGAAAAAAGATAGCCCAATTGGCGAGAATGGGCTCCTTCTCGCCAATTTGGCAACTCTGCTAGGAAGTGGTATGGCTGACAACCGTATCACACTCCGCATTCAGTTGTCTTTGTAACGTTGATGACTACACACGGTAGTCATCAACGCACCATGCTCCCCTACGGCAATCGACAGAGAGAGAGGTGGATGGTTGTTTTTTTTTTGGCTATATTGAAGATTTTCCGTACTATAAGTACTCTTGGACAACCATTCCGATTAGATGATGATTAGATGCTTTTTGCGCATTGGAGCATAGCTCTGCAAAATGAAGCTGAGATAAGAACTTACTGAGCATAGTTTCGGTTTTCTATTGTATTCTCGTTGAAATAGAAAAAGGAAAATATTAGATAATTGTGCTTGTTGCATATGATTTTCAAAAGGGCAAAATCGATAGTTGTGTGGTTTTTGTCGCTGTTCATTATTTCTTTTTAATATTTTGACACCCAACATTTTCAAATTGATTTTGAATGATTTTTAATTTATGCCGAAACGCCAAATATTTAAAATGGGATATTATGATGCGTCGAATAAAGTTGTAATTGTAAAATTATCCTCTATCAATGTAACAACCCCCTTTCAATGTGTTTTCTTTTCGCTTCACCTATTTCCATAGGCACGAGCCGCCACTGCTATGAACTTTAAAAAAAATTGTGATGCTTGATTTTTTTGCAGTCCCAAGGAAATTTTAGCATCACATATATCCACTTCGAATGCGAGTGGTTGACTTCCAAGTCTAACTAGTGACGAAGGGTGGCAACTTCATCACTTCCCCGGGGCGCCATTGAGGGTAAATCCGGCCATGTTTAAACTAGAACAAAAATATGATGGGATCCTATCAAATATTCCAGTAAAAATGATTTGAATTTTTTTCCATACGGGTATAAAGAAGATTAACTTAACTCAAAAAATAAATTAACTAGAAAAAAAATAAATTACTTAATTAAAATTAGTAAAAAATTGAAAAAATTCTAATTGTGTCATGCTTCTTGAGTTTTTAATCCTGAATCGGTATACTCTCTAACAGTCAATCCCCCAAAGTCCAAGAAGAATCATAACTCCGTCTATGCAGGTTTCCTGTTCTTTTTTTTTCGAGAAATCACTGAAAGAGAATTAAGTAACTTTATCAAATTTGCGTCCTGCCCTTTGTCGCATATATGTATTGCCAGGGGCATAAACAATCTTTATACCAACCGCATTACACTGATAGTGACAACATGTAACTTTCATCGTATATGTAAACGCACTGCTTTTGACACAAAATTTACAACCGAATATCATGATACCACAACGTCCCCAACCACCCTGATACATTGGAGGTTAAAAATGATGTCGATGACGCAAAAAAATAAGAAGAGTGTATACGAACGGTGTAGCTACAGTTGCAATATGAAACTCGTCCCGAAAAAAAACACACCCTCAAGATAAAAAAAATGAAACTGTAGATATTCGTCACAATGACGCGTGCCGTATAAAAATCGTATTTCTTCTGCTACTAATCGCTTTTCCTGCAATCCTCCCTCAGGGACTCAATTCTCAATTCTTGTGTGCACTTTTAACGGTTTAGTTTGAAATTTCAGTCCATACAATGGATGAGATGGCATTGATCAGGGAATTGCAGTCGAAAAAAAAAACATTTTTTTTTTATCATTTAGCAGAAGCTACGAAGCAGTGAGGCGAAATATTGATTCTTCCTTTCATCGAATTTATGAACATGGGACAGAGATTTGTTGTGAACACGAGATTCAAATCATATTACCACGCAATAATAAATTTACATACATCACTTCAAAAACGAAAACCGCTAAAATATTCTCGGATTGCATTTTTTCTTTCGTTCAAAGCATAAATAAATTTTCAGTGGTTTGGACAACTAGTTCCAAATTAATGAAAAAAAAAAAATCACACAGACGTTTCCAGACAATATTGAGCTGGTCAGAAGTAAATTTTATCTCTGAAGTGAAAATGCGGGAAACGGGAGTTCTTTTCGCATGTTGAACGTAAAACGTGTGATTTTTCTGACAAATTATCGCTTCTCCTGGATAAGTAGCTACTTCGAACGCAGACGCAGTTCCATTGAGAAGTCACGGAGAGGGCCAGATGCGCCAGATATCACCATTGATGCCTCGATTCAGTTTTCTTTAACAGACAGGTGAGAGTCTGTTTTACACTACTACCGAGTAGACGACTCTCTTGTTCGGAAAAGAATGAATGTAAAAGGACACTTTGCTTGAATATGTTTCAAAAGAAATTACGAACCAATCCTGCAGTTACGCAGCATTTGAATGATCAAGCAGTAGCTATTCCCGGGGAACACATGATTCGAAATGAATGTCTTGACCGTCTGGTCTCAAAAAACATATCAATAATGGCCTCTCCGCCTATGGCAAGAATCAAGTGGTGGTACTTGAAATTTGAAGCTAAAAAATGCAAGTTAGATACGATTTCACAAAATCTCCAAAAATACAATATCCTAAATGAAAATCCCCCAAAAACAAAATCTCCAAAAATCAAGAGACGCGAGAGCGTATTGTCCGCCAAAGGAAAAAAAACGAAAGCGAACAATCAAGAGACGTGAGAGCGTATTGCCCGCCAAAGGGAAAAAAAACGAAAGCGAACAAGTCTATGATTACCGGAGACAACTTGCTTTTTTGTTTGACAGGGCTACAGCCTTCCAGGCAACATCCCCCAAGAACATATCCTGTTCTAGTGCCTTTCCAAAAAAATCTTCGATCGGCACAATAACGGGTAATATATATGCAATAAACGGTGAAATTTTCACCCTCACAGACTTAAGACAATTTCAGACGAGTCTACAGTTGCAGAAAGACTTGCTTCTACTGTCTCTCTCCGTGATGGGATTTTTATGAAATTTGGAATGAATGATCCTCTGGTGGTCCTTCCAAATAATCAATGTCTACAATTTAGATAAGTGGATGGAATAGTGCGAGTCCTGTACATTTAAACTTCTCCAGCATTTACACTTAAAACAAAATTACATATGAGCGGCGCATTGGAGGGATATGTATTCTTTTTGCGGCAGATGAATTTTTCTTTGGCGGGGTAGCTTTTACAACTTTGTTGTTTTTGGTCAGATACAATATCCTAAATGAAAATCCCTAAAATCAAATTCCGCAAAACGAAACCTACAAATCCCCCCGTTTTAGATGTGATCTTATAATGGGGATTTTGTTTAGATTATTGTTGATGGATAGTAGTAGATGGGCGGTAAATGGTAACTATGGTTGATGGATAGTAAATTGGGAATGGAGATTTTCGTTAGACTATTGTATTAGTGGATGGATGGTAGGTGGTAGATGGTATAGATGGATGATAGACGGTAAATGGTTAATTTTAATTGTTAGGAAACTTTGGGGATAATATATATTTGGGATTTTGTTTTTTTTTTGGTTTTGATTACGGAGATTTTGTATTGTACCCTTTTCTCCTTAAGATCGAATGTAGGTAATAATCAAATTAACCCTTTCCCGGACAGATCGTCTATAGACGTCAAATTTTGAGCATTTCACATACAAATCGTATCAAATTTTGGCGTTGTGTCCGGCAATGAGTTAAACTTTACTCCCGCTATGACCTATGTCTATGCAAGCACTGTGTAACTGACACTTAAAAGCACACTCGGTGCCTAAGACCAGGCATGTCAAACTTGCGGCCCGCGGGCCGCATGTGGCTCACCTCGCAGTTTTGTGCGTCCCGCAGCACAATGTGTATCAGCACAAATCCGTCAAAATAAACAATATGAGGCGTTAAACTTAAAGTCTAAGAAATTCTCTATGTTATATAAACGGATATTTTTAGGTAAATTTGCTGAAGGAGTCGTTTTTTTGGGCAGGGAAATACTAAACCCCTTCGTGGAAATGAAAAATTCGAAAATGCGGTTCAGAAAAAAATTCTGGGCTTTGCTGAACCTTATAATGATCTGCCACGGTTACATTATAATTTGCGTTGGCCTCTTTCAGGTTAAGAAAATTTAAGATTGTGATTTTGTAAAGAACAAGCCGTAATCTTGTATTTGGTTACGAAATCACCTGGATGTGAAATTTCGTAGGACAAAGGACAACCTCTTCGTACTGTCCCCGATGAGAAAATCATTATTAATTAGCCCAATTTTCGATAATTGGTGTGATGAATCAGTGTCGGTTTTTTCCCACCAACTCGATGTATTGCAATCACATGACAAAGCTTGTCATCTTATCTATAGAATTTTTCACTTCCCATTCCGCAATGGTCCTTTAATATCGCCAGCTTGTTAGGCTAGATAACGACAAGCTTAGGTTAAAGTCATGGTTTACATCAAAGACCAATCAGGATTTAAATCTATTAGCATCAGGAGTTAAGGAAGAGTGCTAGAGTTCTCCAACTTTTACTCTGACATGTCCATCTGGGACTAGGAAAAGGATCGGGGAAAACTCAATGAGTTTCAGGTTTGCCTAAAATAGCAACTGAAATTCGGAGGCATGGCGCCAATTTAAAAAAGTAACTGAGTCACAGGGGGGTCGCAAGCTACTTGAAAGTTGATTTTTTGAAACTTAGAGGATCGATGCACCAACAACGTTGGGAACCGTTGATCAAAAGTGACCTGACATACACTCGATTAAATCTACCGTGCCAAGTTGCGGTAGGGTAATCAGAGAGGGACAGAGAGAAAAGGAATAGGAAGTTAAAAGTGGTTCCTAAAAATTCCATCTTTTTAAAATCTATATAATTACAGTATAACCGCGAGAGTGGCACGGTGTCATTTCCGACAACGCTTCACGTCATAAGGACGAACTGCTGATACAAACCCTTCTGGGGTTTTTGTGAGGGTAGGGTTGTCTTTGAATTTTTTTTTCAGAATCGGCTGTTAAATTGGTGCAGCTACCCGATGACACGAAATTCCATTAGTTTTAATTTTAAATTGAATTTTGATTTCCATATAAAGGTGATATACAGTGGAACTTCCTTAAACGGAGACTTCTAATAACCGGACATTTCTCATAAACGGTCACTCCTATTTTCCCCAACTTTTTTCCACATATTTCACTTCTAAAGCAGCAGGGCACTCTTATTACCGGACATGGACAGTACTTTTATGTTCTTTCCAGTGCCCGCTCTAGCACTTATGCCGCCCCGGGCAAGACAACAAATTGCCCCCCTAAAATTATTTTTCTTTTGAAGGAGTTCATGGGGTGAGTCGACTTTATTTCATCGGGCAGAATGTTTATTTGATTCATTTTAAATTTGAATCCCACCCACCTAGCAGAAGAAACATAATTGCGCTAATGTCGCTCTGTACTTTTTGTCAGATAGCGACACAATGATTTCACTAGATGCAACTCTTTAATTGAATTTGTCGGTTAGATTTAACTCCGGTTTGGGTTGCGCGAGTCGTTAGTGAAAAAATATTCGGCCGACGGAATACTGCATTAGGAATAATCCCCAAGGATACCAATATCAGCAGGACACACCCAGATACACACATAGTACCTAAATATTGGTAATCTCACGGTTCATTACTGAGAGAGATAAACTAGGTTTCAGCTTTTTGAAATATTCCTCTACTGAAATGAGACCAGAGTATACCAAGCAGATTTTGAGTAAACCAACCTTATTGGTTGCCTCACGGCAATTGCTCAGTGCAGGTTCTAGCTTCTTGAAACTTTATCTAGTTTCCTGAAGGTTTTTGTGATTAGTTAAGGTTACGATACAATAACACAGCGCATCTTCCAGGTGATTTGTTTGCTTTATAAAAAATTAAAGGCCAAATATGGGATTTTTATATAAATTCGTAACAACATTTTTTTTTAAATTTATTTCAACCACAAACGTTTGGTGCTGAATTCGATTTTGGAAAATTTTTTGACACACAGCTTTTGAAAGAGAACGGTGCAGTTAGCAATTTTATTTCGAATAAGGGTTGGAGTGGTCTTTTTTTAACAAAAATTTTTCTTACGTTTACGTTCATGTCAGTTTTCTTTATTGGAATTTTGTCAGTACGAGTACCAATTAAAGCTCCGCCCTCTCGAGTTTATTGCCATTAATTTATAAGTGCTTTATTTTTTTTTTACTGAACATGGGTAGGCTTCTTGTAACGGCTAGACAGTAGACCCCACCGGATAGGTCTACGCAAGACTCCGGCCGAAATAGCAGTATAACCATAGAAATATTCAGACAATTCACAATGAGCAACAGTTCACAATGAGTTTTTTTTTAATATTTGAGTATATATGTATTTCTTGAACGTAATAGCGGATTTCGCATTTATCCCCCGAACGGAAAAACGAATATCGTTAAATACGTTACGCCGAATCGGTCTCTACTACAAATAACAAAATAGTAAAATTCAGAATGGGAAAATTTTTTTTAGGGCAGTTGCTTTTCTGATCTTTTGGCCACCATTTACCACCATGAATAATTAAAAAGCTACGAGCTTGCAGAAAATTTAAAATAAGCAAAGTTTGAAAGCCGCTATTTTGTGCATACATATGTACCTACTTTTATCTTTATATCTTTAGCAAATCAGGTGATTTCAATAAATTTTCCGCACGGATTATTGTATTTTTCTCAATTTCCCTCTTGGATTTTCGTTCACCCGAAATAGCCGGAAAAATGCTGAAGTATACATGTAGAATCAAATAATGCAAGTAATTTTGAAGGCAGCTCTTTTCCTACCCTTGGGCACTTTGATCGCATTAGGGTATTTCAGTAAATTTGCTTCACCGTAGTTTCCTCCTTACCGCATACGATTAGAACTAAAGAGACTTCCGACGAAAATTTAGGAAAAAGTTATTTTTTTTTCCAATTTCGCATTTTTCTGTAATTCTTTCATGTTACTGTATAGTAAGTGTGGTCGTTATCGAGTTAAATTTAACGATTTTTCGCCTGAAGAACCCGCCCCCTCGCAATTCACAATGAGCAACAATTCACAGTGAGTTCGCATTTTTCTGTAATTCTTTCATGTTACTGTATAGTAAGTGTGGTCGTTATCGAGTTAAATTTAACGATTTTTCGCCTGAAGAATCCGCCCCCTCGCATTTCACAATGAGCAACAATTCACAGTGAGTTCTTTTTCACAAACTTCTATCTGCATTTCTTGATCTTGAATTTCAATAAGCTTAACCTACATTATTAGTCTGTTGGCAGTAGAGAGTAGATGGTTACCCGTAGTAGTTGAATAATTATGTCCATTGAAGCATGAAAAAATGTGTGTTGGAAAAAGTTCTTTTTCACATACTTTTGTCTTTATCTTCTGAACAGATAAGTGGATTTCAGTAGCCTAAACCTTACCGGATTTGTCTCTACACTAGGCTCCTGTCGGAAGAACAGAATAACTATTGAAACATTCAAAACATTCACAATTAACAAAAATTCACAATATATTGATTTTCGGCTACTTCAGCCTGTTTTTCTTGAGCAACAACAACGCATTGGTCTCGGCGATGACACGATCCAAGATAGGGCTGCCTGTCGAAATATGCTGAGATATTACCGCCAAAACGGCCGATGTGCCTACACCGCAGGTCGAGCAACGCGTAACCATAGAGCGGTATAAAGAACGAGGCAAGGAAGAAGAAGAAGAAGAAGAAGACGCTTGTATTTCTTGAACGTATCAGCGAAGTTCATTAAATTTGCTCCCGCTCCCACCAGATTGGTGTCTTGATCAATTTTGATCATTGTGAATTTTTTTGCATGTTTCAATAGTTATTCTGGCTGTATACTAATCTGAGGTACGGCAATTCGTTCACAGAAACACAGATAGAAATAAATGCGAAAAAGAACTAACCGAAGTAACAGGACAACTATTGAAACATACAAGACATTCACAATGAGCAAAATTATGAAGACAGTTCTTTTTCGCATATATTTCAATCTGTGTTTCTGTGAACGAATTGCCGTACCTCAGATCAGTATACAGCCAGGATAACTATTGAAACATGCAAAAAAATTCACAATTATCAACATTTTTAAAACAGTTGTTTTTCTTAATTAATTCGAGGTTTTTAGTAAATTCATCGCACCGGATTGGTATCTACTTTAAGGCACCAGAATAACTATTGTAATTTATGCATAAAATTCACACAATGATCCTTTCTAGCCGTATAAAAGAAAGTCGTGTCAGTTACTTCATTTACAACTGAAGAACGGCTGAACCGACTTTCATGATTGTTTCCATCGCTACTTGTTTGATCAGACTCTACTCAGAATAGTATATAGTATCTATTGAAAAGTGCGAAAATGAGCAACAATTCACAATGAGTTTGCTTTCACAAACTTCTGTCTGTATTTTTTGATCGTGTTTTTCGAAAATTTTCCGTTCTGATTTGGTCTGCTTGCACCCCGAATAGCAGAATACGTATTAAAAACTTCCAAATATTCACAATGAGCAAAATTGAAATTTGCAAAATATTTCAATGAGCAAAAACAGTTCTTTTTTCACATGATTTTTCTATTTGTCTCCTGGATAGATAAGTATGGATTTCAGTAAGTGGGTGGTGGGTTTTGGCTCCAAAAACAACTAATTATGTTTTAAACAAATTAATTACACGTTTTGTGTAACGGCAACCATTTTACGCTTTTGGGTATGTAATAATTGCCCGACGATCCCAATGCCTAAAGTATTTTGTAGTCGTTTAAAATATTAAACGACCTCGTCGTCATTTATATTAGTTAATCGGAGTAACATGACTCTTATGCGCTAATAATTCTCAAAAGGGTATCAACACAAATGAGCGGCTTTTTGCATTTATGTATTTTTCTTTGTTTGTTTCTTTGTTTCGTCTTAAAGGCATTTTGTTTGCTATACTTACAGACATAAATAGGGTTCAATACGGGGGCTGTGTGCCTGTGTCGCTTGAATATACTGTATTTACTTCAGTTTCAGTCGTCGTGTCGTTAGTGTGAGACACCACAAAAGCCTTTAAGTTCGAAAGTCACAGGCACTTTTCACCTTTTGTCTGACCGCCCTCAAATCTTACATACACTATTTATTAGAGAAATATTGAAGATAGTCGCGTCGTCAGCCGAACAAGACAAGACATTCGATAAAGATTGCCCATAACGTAAATGTAAAGCCGGGCCCACACCGACTGGAGTGTGGCAAACACCGCACAAAAGATTGATACGAAAAATCGTGCAGCAGCAGTGTGGTTGGGCGACTGGGCAAGGTATCATTCTTGGAACCGGTCTTTTGTGCGGTGTGTGCCACACTCCGGTCGGTGTGAGGCCGGCTTTAGGTAGTCCGCGTAAAAGCCCAAGTCTATTCTAAATTCTTTGTGTATGCATTTGTATGTATGTAAGTCAACACGTTGCGCGGTGCATTCTGTGAAGAGTTGTGTTGACCATATCGCGCGACGACGATATAAAGACGACTAAAAAGACGAAACCCATGTAAGTGCAATGGATGAAAAAGGAGACCTTCTTCAAGTCATTTAATCGGCACACAAAATCGTTGCTTTAGCGCCCATCACAAAATGACACAATCGGATAAGAGTGCTTGTGTCGGTTTGTCATTCAATCATGATGTAATGTGTATAGTTGAGGTGGAGGCTTTGATTTGAAATTGCGGGGGGGGGGGAGATGGAACGCAGCGGCGGCGTTCGCACGGCTCATATTTCACAGACGATGAGGTCGTAAAGTGTTGCGAAAAAAATATGAAAAAACGTTCGGAAAATAGAAAAACATTTTGGTGATTTGGGGATGAATGAAAGGACCTTGCAATCATTTCCTTCTTAATTTAAATGCGCTACACGATTCTACAGTGTCCGTGCCTTCGTACCTAATATAGGATCACCGCTCCAACTCCATGTTTAGAAAAAAAAGAGGCACGATTCGATACCAATAAATTTTCTGTGGATAAATTCAATTGTATACTAAATTTAGGCGTTTTAAACATATCAAGGAGATGACTCCCATAAAAATTGTTAACTGCCTCGCGCCACTCGCTATGCTCGCCTCGTCAGCAACGAAGAATACACGAAAGGCGAGCGGTGGACGCATATAATAAATCATGGAGCCCTTTCAAAAAATGCTGATCGGGTATAGAAAAAAAAATCTTTTTCGTCTCTAATTTTTGGTTTTTGCTTTTCTTTTGCAGAATTGGACGGCCATCATTCGGACGAAACAGGCTCAGGTGAAGGCGATAATTCAAATACGGGCTCAAATATCGGTATAACCGATGACGATCAGGCCCGTTTGCGACTGAAACGTAAATTGCAACGTAATCGAACGTCATTTACAAACGATCAAATAGATAGTCTAGAAAAAGGTGAGTAACCATTTAAACATGTTTTGCGCATTGAGAAGGACTTACAAAAGAGCTCCAAAACCGTGGCGTCGACATATACATTTTTGTGGAATATGAATGAAAATTAACTAAGTGAAAATGTATTCCGTACAAATTTACATGATTTGAGATCCGTTTGTTCAAAATCCAGCCAGACAAAATCCACCTTTTCACTTTTCATAACGAAAATCGCTTTTCCAACTCAAAAAAGTCCACTCGGTCTACAACCATAGGCGGTCGAAATCCAGCCGATACAAAATCCATCTGATTTGAAATTAGCCAAACTAAATTCCGCTCGAAATCCAGCTGTTGAAAAATTCACCTAATTTGAAATTACATTTTTTCATTTGTAGTAAAAAATTCAAATTAGGTGGATTTTTTTATCGGCTGGATTTCGAACTGAGTTTGGCTTGGCTGTGAGTTGGAAAGGGGATTTTCGTTTTAAAAATTAAAAAGATGGATTTTGTCCGGGTGTATTTTGAACAAATGGATCTCGACCATGCGAGTGCATTTTCACTTTGTTAAATTTCATATATCATACCTAATTTTAAATCAGATGGATTTTCCATCGGCTGGATTTTGACCGAGTGGATTTTTCTCTTTAGATGGATTTTAGCTTCGTGGTGGATTTCGAATAGTATATACCAAATATTTAGTTTACGCTTTTATGCCCTCTATAGTCTTAAGTTTGTCGCTCTGCGATATCCGTACTAACTATTCAATTTTCCTATATCATCTGATTACCGTTATATACAGAATTTGAACGCACCCACTATCCCGATGTGTTTGCTCGTGAACGTCTGGCCGCCAAGATCGGACTGCCCGAAGCACGTATTCAGGTTTGGTTTTCCAATCGACGTGCCAAATGGCGTCGCGAAGAGAAATTACGAAATCAACGACGTACGCCCACGAATTCCTCAGGATCGGGTGGTATTGTAGGTGGTGCGGGCGGGGGCAATGGCGTGAGTTCGGGCGGAACAACAGTTAATTCCAGTGTGGCGAATAGTATTAGCGGATCATTGGGAAGTGGAGGTCAGTTTTGTTCGAATTTATTTCTATTTCCGTCTCTCTTTTTATTTCTCTGTCTCTCTTTCTCTCAATTAAATGTGAGAGCAAAAGCTGTAATGTAATCTAATGTTTTCGCTTTTTTGTTTCTCTCTCATTCGTGCATAACAGGACTTACGTCTATCGGATCGGGCGGAACAACCCTTACCGGTATGACACCACCGCCTCTGTCAATTGGTGGCGTCGACCATCATTTACAAGGACCCGGGGCGGGTGGTGGTGGCGGCGGAAGTTTATTGAGTGCCGGTCTCGGACATCATCATCATCATCACCATCATCATCATCACAATTTACCAACGATACCGTCACTATCGCCACGCTTAAATTTGAATACAGGTTTTGGTACAACAATGGGCGGTATGTATCCGTCAATACATCATCCGCCGATGCCAATGAGTGATTCGTACAGGTGAGTGTGAGATTCTTAGGATTTTTGTCAATTTTCCCCGGGTATCCTTGATAAGGCATACTTTGAAATTGATTCTCCTTAATCGGTGATATTTACGAAACGCTTGCAAGGGATCCGGCGAAAAATTTTCGACGCTTTGTATCGGTTATAAGCGGTGCAGCTTGCCGTTTTGCATGTCCTTTGATAAAATTGTGAAGAGGCGAGGTGCGAGCGTAGCGAGCAGTGAGCCGACATAAAAGGTGTAAAATTTTTCTGAGAGTCCTTTGTAAGCACTTCTAATACATGCGAGACGAACCTCCAAAAAGCTTCAGTTGTTTGGTATTGGATCATCGCTCGCTACGCTTGCACCTCATCTTTTTGTATATCCCTTCACCAAACTGTAAACAGAGGTGCAGCGTAGCGAGCGGTGAGCCGAAACAAAGCGTTGAAATTTCTTCTCGGAATCATTTGCAAGCGAACCTCCCTAAAGTTTGTATTGGTATCGTATTGGCTCATGGCTCGCTACGCTCGTCTTTTTGTTTGTCCAGAAAATCATGCATAGGGAGGTGCGAGCGTAGCGAGCCGTGAGCCGATATAAAGGGCTTGCAATTTTACTGAGAGTTCTTAGGAAGCAAATCAGAATTGAACTTCCCAAAAGCTTAAAATGCTTGGTATCGTTTCATCGCTCGCTATGCTTGCATTTCGCCATTTTGTTGGTCCTTTCGCAAAACTGTGAAGAGGGGAGGTGAGCCAATACAAAGGGTTCAACATTTTTCTAAGGGTTCTCTGCAAACGCTTCACAACACATCAGTGACGAACATGCAAAAAGCTTTTATTGCTTCGTATCGACTCAACGTTCGCTACGCTCGCATCTCGGCATTTTGTATGCATAATCGGAAAAGTGTGAAAAGGCGAGGTGCAAGCGTAGCGAGCAGTGAGCCGACATAAAAGGTGTAAAATTTTTCTGAGAGTCCTTTGTAAGCACTTCTAATACATGCGAGACGAACCTCCAAAAAGCTTCAGTTGTTTGGTATTGGATCATCGCTCGCTACGCTTGCACCTCATCTTTTTGTATATCCCTTCACCAAACTGTAAACAGAGGTGCAGCGTAGCGAGCGGTGAGCCGAAACAAAGCGTTGAAATTTCTTCTCGGAATCATTTGCAAGCGAACCTCCCTAAAGTTTGTATTGGTATCGTATTGGCTCATGGCTCGCTACGCTCGTCTTTTTGTTTGTCCAGAAAATCATGCATAGGGAGGTGCGAGCGTAGCGAGCCGTGAGCCGATATAAAGGGCTTGCAATTTTACTGAGAGTTCTTAGGAAGCAAATCAGAATTGAACTTCCCAAAAGCTTAAAATGCTTGGTATCGTTTCATCGCTCGCTATGCTTGCATTTCGCCATTTTGTTGGTCCTTTCGCAAAACTGTGAAGAGGGGAGGTGAGCCAATACAAAGGGTTCAACATTTTTCTAAGGGTTCTCTGCAAACGCTTCACAACACATCAGTGACGAACATGCAAAAAGCTTTTATTGCTTCGTATCGACTCAACGTTCGCTACGCTCGCATCTCGGCATTTTGTATGCATAATCGGAAAAGTGTGAAAAGGCGAGGTGCAAGCGTAGCGAGCGGTGAGCCGATATAAAAGGCTTAACATTTTACAGAAAGTCCTTTGCAAGCACATTAGAGACAAACTTCCAAAAAGCTTCAATTGCTTAGTATCGGCTCATCGCTCGCTACGCTCGCACCTCGCCATATTGTATGTCCTCGGCAAAACTGTGAAGAGGGGAGGTGCGAGCGTACCAAGCGGTGAGCCGATACAAAGTGTTGAAATTTTTAGCAGGAGAACTTTCAAAAAGTTTTAAGTGATTTATATTTACAAATTTTTTTAGGGTTCTTTGTAAGCCTTTTTGTGAGCCGACATAAAAGATGTAAAATTTATCTGAGAGTCCTTTGTAAGCACTTCTAATACATCCGAGACGAACCTCCAAAAAGCTTCAGTTGTTTGGTATTGGTTCATCGCTCGCTACGCTTGCACCTCAGCTTTTTGTATATCCTTCACAAAACTGTGAACAGAGGTGCAGCATAGCGAGCGGTGAGCCGAAACAAAGCGTTGAAATTTGTTTTCGGAGTCCTTTGCTAGCGAACCTTCTATTGGTATCTTATTGGCTCATCGCTCGCTACGCTCGCCTTTTTGTTTGTCCAGAAAATTGTGAATAGCCGAGGTGCGAGCGTAGCGAGCCGTGAGCCGATATAAAGGGCTTGCAATTTTACTGAGAGTTCTTTGGAAGCACATGAGAATTGAACTTCCCAAAAGCTTCAAATGCTTGGTATCATTTCATCGCTCGCTATGCTTGCATTTCGCCATTTTCTTGGTCCTTTCGCAAAACTGTGAAGAGGGGAGGTGAGCCAATACAAAGGGTTCAACATTTTTCTAAGGGTTCTCTGCAAACGCTTAACAACACATCAGTGACGAACATTCAAAAAGCTTTTATTGCTTCGTATCGACTCAACGTTCGCTACGCTCGCATCTCGGCATTTGGTATGCATAATCGAAAAAGTGTGAAAAGGCGAGGTGCGAGCGTAGCGAGCGGTGAGCCGATATAAAAGGCTTAACATTTTACTGAAAGTCCTGAAAGCACATTAGAGACAAACTTCCAAAAAGCTTCAATTGCTTAGTATCGGCTCATCGCTCGCTACGCTCGCACCTCGCCATGTTGTATGTCCTCGGCAAAACTGTGAGCGTAGCGAGCCGTGACCCGATATAAAGGGCTTGCAATTTTACTGAGAGTTCTTAGGAAGCAAATCAGAATTGAACTTCCCAAAAGCTTAAAATGCTTGGTATCGTTTCATCGCTCGCTATGCTTGCATTTCGCCATTTTGTTTGTCCCTTCGCTAAACTGTGAAGAGGGGAGGTGAGCCAATACAAAGGATTTAACATTTTTCTAAGGGTTCTCTGCAAGCGCTTCACAACACATCAGTGATGAACATTCAAAAAGCTTTTATTGCTTCGTATCGACTCAACGTTCGCTACGCTTGCATCTCGGCATTTTGTATGCATAATCGGAAAAGTGTGAAAAAGCGAGGTGCGAGCGTAGCGAGCGGTGAGCCGATATAAAAGGCTTAACATTTTACTGAAAGTCCTTTGCAAGCATATTAGAGACAAACTTCCAAAAAGATTCAATTGCTTAGTATCGGCTCATCGCTCGCTACGCTCGCACCTCGCAATGTTGTATGTCCTCGGCAAAACTGTGAGCGTAGCGAGCCGTGACCCGATATAAAGGGCTTGCAATTTTACTGAGAGTTCTAAGGAAGAAAATCAGAATTGAACTTCCCAAAAGCTTAAAATGCTTGGTATCGTTTCATCGCTCGCTATGCTTGCATTTCGCAATTTTGTATGTCCCTTCGCTAAACTGTGAAGAGGGGAGGTGAGCCAATACAAAGGGTTTAACATTTTTCTAAGGGTTCTCTACAAGCGCTTCACAACACATCAGTGACGAACATTCAAAAAGCTTTTATTGCTTCGTATCGACTCTACGCTCGCATCTCGGCATTTTGTATGCATAATCGGAAAAGTGTGAAAAGGCGAGGTGCGAGCGTAGCGAGCGGTGAGCCGATATAAAAGGCTTAACATTTTACTGAAAGTCCTTTGCAAGCACATTAGAGACAAACTTCCAAAAAGCTTCAATTGCTTAGTATCGGCTCATCGCTCGCTACGCTCGCACCTCGCCATGTTGTATGTCTTCGGCAAAAATGTGAAGAGGGGAGGTGCGAGCGTGCGAGCGATACAAAGTGTTGACATTTTTAGTAGGAGAACTTTCAAAAAGTTTTAATTGATTTGTATCATCTCACCGCTCGCTTCGCTCGCATCTCGCCATTTTGTATGTTCAATCGCAAAACTGTGAAAAGGCGAGGTGCGAGCGGTGAGCCGATATAAAGAGTTTACAAATTTTTTTAAGGGTTCTTTGTAAGCGCTTCTAACGCATCAGAGACGAACCTCCAAAAAGTTTTTATTGCTTCGTATCTGTGTGTCTCTTCACAAAACTGTGAAGAGCGAGGTGCGAGCGTAGCGAGCCGTGAGCCATTATAAAAGTTTTAAAATGTTACTGAGAGTCCTTTTCAAGCGCTTCTAATACAACGGAGACGAGCTTCCAAAAAGGTTCAATTGCTCATCGTTCGGTACGCTTGCACCTCACCATTTTGTGAGTCTCCTTTACAAAACTGTGAACAGGCGAGGTGCGAGCATAGCGAGCGGTGAGCCCATAGAAAGGGTTGTTTACAATTTTTCGGAGGGTCCTTCTTAAGCGCTTTCTATACTGCAAAAAATCCTGCTTGAAAGTTCTTTTCTACCATATTTCAACTCTTTCTTTTTTCTTTTGTTCTCTTCCGTCTATACAGTCCCATGACATCAATGTCATCCTTTTCGCACCCGTCTCTCTCATCGATGCCATCATCGCCCAATATCGGTGTCGTTCCTGCCGGTGTGACCAGTGTCGGTTGTTTACAACAACAACGTAACCTAACACCACCCTCACCATATCAATGTCACATGTCCGGACGTAGTGCTCTAACACCGATTGGTGGTTCACTTTCGGGTTCAACGGGTGGCGGATCGGCTAACGGTACAAGTATATCGTCACAAGGTGGCGCTGGTGTCGGACATCATACACCAACGAGCGTGGGTAGCGGTGGAACGAGTAGTGCTTACGAATCGTTAAGTTTAGCCCAATATGGACCGCCAACATTGCCTCCCCTGGCCGGCACGCCAACACGTCATTCGCCTTGTAGTCCGCATCAAACGTATCAGATGATTGGCGGCGGGGGCGGTAGTGGTGGAGGTGGATATCCGAATAATAGTACAGGTACAGGTGAGTTGAGATTTTTTGTTGTTTTGTAAATTTTGAATGTTTTAAATTGCGTTTAAAATTGAGTGCTGTGCCTAAAGCGGAAAATGTAACATCAAGGCGTTTAAAATATTTTTTTTATTAAACTCACTCTTAGCGATACAAAGCAATTAAAATTGTTCTGTGTGGTTCGTTTTGAGCGTTTCCAATACTTCAGTGATGAGCTTCAAGTTGCTTTTTATCCGCTCACCGCTCGCCTTCATTTTGTCCGTATCGAAAATTGTGAAGAGGCGAGGTGCGAGCGTAGCGAGCGGTGAGCCGACACAAAGCACCCACACCCGAACTTAAACACACCCCATTCCGCTTTCGGCATTTGCGATATCAAACAAATTTTATTAAATTTTTTTCTTTTTCGATTTTTTCTTCTTCTCCTTTTCGCGCATCTCCGCAGGTCTCATTTCACCGGGAGTTTCTGTACCAATTGCCGTACCCGGCCAACCACCAGATATGCCCGCACAATATTGGTCACGTTTACAGTGACATTGGTGTTAGGGTGCTTTCGCGTCATACGTCATCATACGCTCACAAGTGTATGACGAAGCGCGAGAATTATCCTAACCTAAAAACAAAACACCTAACCTAACCTAACACACATCCAGCAGCAGGTGTGGAGAAACAACATGCGAGTATAACCTCAACTGTGTCGGTTGAATTACCATCACACACACACACCAGGTGCGCAACGATCCAAAACGATATTGGCACAAAAGCAAAGTATGTATAATACGAATACTAGTAAGTCAGTTATCCAACAAGAAAAAATATGGGATGAGTAGAGGGTGAGAGGGGAGGGGGTGGTGGGGGGAGGGAAGTGAATGAGCTGTTGAAAATAGGCCAACATGATTAAGCAAAATGCGTAATAACTTTCAGACAAAAAAAAACTATAAAAGCATTTTTTAGACTATGCAAAACGACACGACTAAGATGCGATGATGAAATTTACGGTTGCGGCTGGTTCGAAATCCGCCTCTCCTCAGAATCGACCTTTTCAAAATCCACCCTTTCGAAATCTAGTTATTTTGAAAATGTCAAATCTTTTCTTGATTATACTAAATATAACTGGAGACTTTATGCTTACAGATCTTACAGTAATAATAATAAATTAACGATTTTGTCAAATTTTTAAAATTTTTTGCGCGTGAAATCAAAATCTATAAATTTAGAACAACTGGATTTTAAACAGATGGATTTCTAGTCTAGATGGATTTCGTGTCCAACACAATAAACTGAAAATTATTCGACTTTCTTTTATGCCATCATCCAGACAACCTCCCTTCTCCTTTCACCTACACTGAAAAAAATATCGACAAGCTGTCAGCTTGAAATCCAATTAGTTATCAAATTTAATTCGATTTATATAATATAAATATAACGTATATAGATTTAGTTAATTCATTTCATTTTTTTTCACTCTTAAGTGTGTCTATATATGTATCGTGTATATTCAGTGTAAATGTAATTAGATAAAAAGCAAAAAAAAAACAAACTATGTGACAGTCTAAATATTAGAAAAATTTAATAAAATTAATTAAACCCTATTGTAGGCATAAGACATCTGTTTTTTTTAAGTATGAAATTCTCTGTACATATACATATCCGCGCACGAAAACGTTAAGATTAGATATAGATAAGTATCTTATGGATGGGGAAAATACTTATAATAAAAAATTAATAAAATGGGACAGAAGAAAAAGAGCCAGAAAATTTACAACAACCATCGTAAGTCGACATCCTATTAACTATAGAGACAAAAAAAAACTATTCTTAAAAAGAATTAAATTATAATTACAAAACAAAAACAAAAAATTGAAAAGAATTCAAGAACGGATAGGAACAAAGCAACCGAAAGCTTACATGGCTCTATAGAATATCTATCGCCTGCAAGTCTTTTTTTGATTACCAATTCATTACGGAATCAAGAAAAACAGATTGCTGATCGAGCCTGCAGTCTCTCTTCTGGTTAACCTTTTGTTTTAAAAAAAAATCTCAATTTCATGCCTTGAAACGATTTTTGCTGATTTTTTTGTCTTAATTTCAACCAAACCGTCTTTTTCGCACAAACTATACCTATACATGCATACGAGTATACCCTGTTCCATAAAAAAGTACTAAAATTGATTAAATTTATATATATATATGAAAAAAAATGTATAAAACTAATATATTCAATGCATATCGACTAATGATTGAAAAAACGGTCATGAATCTGATTATTATTTCAATAAAAAAAAATATGTAAAAAAAATATTTAAAAGAAAAAAAAAAACGTCAAAACAAATCACATATTTAACAAAAATACTAAATAATCACATAAACTCATATGGACGTATATAAATACATTTATATAAGAGCCCGTTCCCACCACTTATCCTCCTCCCTCCACATCCCCTATTCAATTACACCACTCACAAAAAAAAACTAAACACCGCCAGATATAGTCTAGTTATACATATACAAATACTTATATTATACATCTATATTTAAGGAACAACAAAACTAACATTACACTATTAATATTATTAATATAAATAAAATCGTATATTAAATAAATTAGATATTTACAGAGAATTAAAAAAAAATAATTGACGAAAAAAACAAAGACAAAATCATTTCTCTTATCATCAAATTCGACAAAAAATCGAAAAATTGTCAATAATTTAATAAGTATAAGTAAAGATAAAATGGAAATAATAATAACTAAATTGATATAAAACAAACAAACAAACAAACAAACTGGAAGAATAAATATATAATAAAGTGTAAGTTATAGCTATGTATCAGAATAACAAACAAAAAAAGTAACTAGAGCAAAAACAAAAAAAAACAAACAAATCTATATATATAAAAATTTAATTAAAAAACTAAAAGAAACGATGAAAATTATACTGAATAAAGATTGTGTTTTAAAAGCAGAAAATATTGTAAATTGTGTTTTCTTGAAAATAAATGATGAAACAAAAAAAAACTCACCGCTCTTAAGGTAAGTGCATTCATCGCTCTGTACATTAAATTGAGTCAATTATCCAAATTCTGCTTCAAAGACAAGAAAACGTACGTAAACAACTCGATTCATTCAAATTTTGAACCAACTTGTATACGAATATAGAGGGCAGCGTTTCCGATTAATTTTTTTCAGGATAGTGTTAGAAAGTGGTACATTTTAGATTCTTTTAAAAGTTCCCTTTTGTATGTTCGTGTTAAGTTTCCTACATGAAAAACTTATATTTATCATTTTTAGTTCAGTACAATTGTTTCAAAATAGCCCCAAACCTAAACATAAAAAAAAAGAAATTTTTGATGCCAAATTGTTGAATACACTGCCTAATATACGCAGTGAAAAGTTACACTAATTTGCGCCATGGGTTAAGGGGGGAGGGGGTGGCAAAGGGGTGAACATTCAGTTTCTTGCAAATATCTGGAAAACTATGAGTCTGACCTTAAAATGAGCTGAGGACAAAACAAACAACATAAAATTACCTTTGTAATGATATGTAACACTCTAGACATTTTCTCAGAAAATTATACCCTAGACCCAAAAGTATTATAGTGAATTTGCATTTTTTGAGTTTTACATTTCGCACTGTAACTCTTGATAGAATAGACCTGCTGTCATAAGATCTTGTCCATATATTGATAACAAAATTTATTTGAGTCGTACCAAAAATTGGAGTGCTCCGACCATTGACGCCCCCCTCAGTCCTCCTAACATTTTTCAAAAAGGCATGCCTGTAGCTTCAAAACTAAGGGTACCACCCATACAAAGTGAACGAAAATTCTAACAAATTTCACATTTTTTCATTTCTAAATTCTATCTCAAATGGAAAAATGAAATTTATCTCTTAGAACGTCATTATAACAGTTAATTGTAGACTTCTGAATGTGCGTTCAAAATTTTGCATCAAAGCGTACACTACAAGTATCAAAAAATTGTGTTTGAAAGTCATTGGTACTAGGTCAAAGGCTAGTTCCGAATAAATCGAGTAACGTGTACTAGCAACTTTCAAACCCCATTTTTCGTATTTGTAAGGCACGCTCTGGTACAAACTTTTGAATATACATTTAGAAGACTACAATTAACTGTTATAATGATGTTCTAAGAAATAAATTTTATTTTTTCATTTTAGATTTAGAAGTGAAAAAATGTGATTTTTTTTAGAATTTTTGTTGACTTTCTATGGGGAGTACCCTTAGTTTTGATCGGATGGTAATAATTTTTGGCGAGGAGCATAATGGGGCTTAAACTAGGCACCTCACCAAATTTAATCTGCCTGGCTCTATTTGAAAAGAAGCTACAGGAATGCTTTTTGAAAAATGTTAGGAGGAGTGGGAGGCGTCAATGGTCGGAGCACCTCAATTTTTAGTACAAACTAAATACATTTTCTTTGTAATAGAATGAACAAGATTTCGTCACCCTAGGTTCTTTCTATCAAGAGTAACAGTCCGAAATGTAAAACTCAAAAAATGTAAATTCTCTATAATACTTTTGGGTCTAGGGTATAATTTTGTATATCATTACAAAGGCAATTTTGTGTAGTTTGTTTCGTCGCCAGAAGATTTTAAGGTCAGATTCATAGTTTTCCAGATATTTGCAAAAAAGTAAATTTTTACCCCTTTGCGACCCCCTCCCCCCTTAACCCATGGCGCAAATTGTGTATATTAGGCAGTGGATTCAACAATTTGGCATCAAAAATTTCTTTTTTTTTGATGTTTGGGTTTTGAGCTATCTGTACTAGACTATTTATCAGTGGCGTAACGTTTCTAAATTATCTTGTGTGCGAAATCGAAAACAAAATAGTTGAAACCACTATTTTTGCTGATTAGTACACGTAATGTAAATTTGGAAAAATATTGAAGGTAGAAGTAACTCCAGGACTATAAGGGACTTCTTCTTCCTTGCCTCGTTCTTTATACCGCTCCATGCTATGTAGGCACATCGCTCGTTCTGGCGGTAACGTCTCAGCATATTTCTACAGGCAGCTCTTACTTGGATCGTGTCATCGCTTTTGCATTTCACACATTCAGGTGTTCTTCGGTCTGCCTCTGGCCTTGGGTCCATCAAGCGGAACTTCCATTGATATCGCTTTCTTTGTGGAGTTATCAGGCGGACGCCTTTGAACATGGCAATACCAATCCTTTTGTCGGTTTTCGAGCTTTTCGGTGATTGGTCGTTCTATAGCCAAGCTACCTCGGATGTACCTAGGTACTTTTGATATGGTCCCTTTTGGTTACACCAAGTGACATGCGGGGGTCTACACTATCGACAGTATATGTATACTAAAACCTCACGATTCAATCCAGTAAGCGGGTCGCAATAATTTTTTTTTTAGAGTAGAATCCGTTTAAATGAACATCTATATATATAAAAGAAAGTCGTGTTTGTTGTTAAAAAATTCACAATGATCCAAAATTCACAATGGGTCTCCTTTTTGGCAACTTCGGCCTGTATTTTTTGATGGTATCAGTGGATTTCAGAAAATTTACAATGAGCGGAAGTTTGAAGACAAACAAACCTTTTCCATATATCTCTAGCGAATTTCGGATTTTTTGTAACATTACTACATCAACATGGTCTACGCGGGGTTCCAGTCCAAATAGCAGCATATTTATATTCAAAAAATTCACAATGGGCAATAATTCACAATAATTTGTTTGCATAGTTTTGTCTTTATTTTTCGATCGTTTAGCGATCGTTTAGAGTTGCAACCGAAGAGCGGATATTGAAACACGAAAAATATTCACAATGGCCAAATTATAAAAACAGTTCTTTTCGTACAGTTCATAAATGAATTACTGGATTTTAAATACTTTCGTCTATATATCCCGAACGAACTGTAAGATTAAAGCAAATCTCCACCACAATATAGGTATCAAAACATTTGGAAAATTCACAATAAACAGAATTCTGAAAACAGCCCGTTTTCGCATGATTTCGGTAAATTTGTGACGGCAAATCTGTCTCTACTCCAAACAACAGAATAAAAAAATTCACAATGGAAAAATGTTCAAGACAGCTGCTTTTCAAGTTACACCACTATATTGGAGCCTACACCAAATAGTTGAATAGCTACGTAAATGTGCAACAAAAACGTTAAATGAGCCAATTTTGAAGATATCTTTTTTTGAGCATATGTACCTTTGGCTATATGTATCTCCTCCACTGCATAGGATCCAAAACACCAGCTATTCAATGCACATTGCTAATCTATACCATTTTTTTAGGTTTTCTCCATGGTTTTTCTACCTCCAAAATAATTTTAAAAATTTCGGAAAATATGACACCGTTTGCCCTTACTCTTTGCAGTTTGTCTTGGGTCGCATTTTAGAACGGATGTATCTTCTGAAGGGAGGCGGCTGGGACTGTGAAATCTTTATAGTTGGATTAGGCTTTCACTGGAATAGCAGAATAATTATTCAAACTTGCGAAAAATTTACAATGAGCAAAAATTCACAATGAGTTCTTTTTCGCTTACTTCTGCCTATATTTCTTGAACGAATAACTGGATTTCAGTAAATTGATGCCACCGGATTAGTCTACACAAAGCTTGGGAAAATTTACAAAGAGCAACAGTTCACAATGATTTTTTCGCAAACTTTTGCATATATTTCTTGAACGTCTAATCGGATTTTTTAAAGATTTTTCGACCGAGTTGGTTTCCTCTATGAATAACTGTTGAAACATGCCAACAAAATCACAATGAGCGAAATTCTAATGCCAGTCCTATTTCACAAAATGTCTTTCTGTATTTCTGGAAAGAATTGCCGGCTGGAAAGTGAACATGTTAAGAAAAGTGACCAAAGGATTTTTGTGAATTTTACGCATATTTCAATAGTTTACATTGCTGTAAATTTTTCCGAATCAAGATATATGATAAAATGTGCGCAAAATGGCTGCCTTCAAAATTTGCTTATTTTGAATTACGTCGCTATATAGGTCTGGATTAGCATATTTTTGTAAATTGTCCACTTGGATTTTTCTTAGCCTGAAATAGCTACTGAAAAATGGAGAATCACCAGCATGGATGAGCAAAATTGTGAAAGCTATCCTCTTTTCTTATCCTTTGGCCACTTTGAACGGATCCCGGGATTTTAAATTTTTCTCCACCGTATTGGTCCTCTTGCTGAATACGATTAGAACTTCGGAAAATCTTGGAAGAAAATTTTTAATAAAAACAGTAGAGTTTTTCCTTCCACGAGATATTTTTATTGCTTAAGAATACAATTGTTTCGGGAGTCACAAGCTCCCTTCCTCAGTTCATGACTCAGACTAAAGAGAGGACCTGACCTAATCTACTATAAATACAAACACTTTTATCCTAAAACTACCTGGAAAGATTATTTAATTACATTTAAGAGTCTAGAGGTGCAATTTCCTACGTCGTGATTCAACCTAATAGTATAGTGATTTTAGCTGAAAAATTATGAAACCCAAACATCCAAAAAAAGAGCTGACTTTTGATGCCAAATTGTTTTATGGCCTGACCGCATTACGCAGTAAAAAGTTAGACTTTTTTTGCGCGTCACATTTGGGGGGGAGGGGGTGGCAAAGGGGTGAAATTATGATTTTTCGCCAATATCATGTTAACTGTAATATTTACAGCAAAATATTCTGAGGACGATTTAAACTACACAAAATTCTTCTTTCTAATGATATATTATATCATATACCTTCTCTTGGCAGATTATATACTAGACCTTAAAACATTTGGTGTAATTTAGATTTTTTGATAGTTACGTTTGGCGCTCTAGCTCCTGAAGTAATTAATAAGTCCCATTAGACCCTCCACCAAATATTACTTCGATCGGATTAAAACAAAGGGTACCTTCCATACAAAATGACTGGAAAATTGCCTACGAGCAAAACTTTAATTTTGGTTGAATTGTTCCCTTATTTCTTAATAAACTAGTGGCATTGAATTTGAATAATTAGTATGGGAGGTACCCTTTGTTTTAATCCGATCGAAGTAATATTTGGTGGAGGGTCTAATGGGACTTGCCTTAACGTTTACAAAAATTTTTCCCGCTTGCTGTGATTCGGCGAAAAGTTCCAGGCATGTGTTTTTTTAAATGTTAATAGGGAGTTCTTCCGACACTGACTTAGGAGTAAATGGCTGGACATATGCAGATGCCATATTTATCGTTAGAAGGAGAAAAGGAGTTCTGGGTTGCTCTTTTTTAATATTTTTAAGACACGTTTTCTAACAATATTTTCGAGCACAACAATGTAAACTCAGCGCCCGCTCTAAGGGGGGGGGGCAAGCTGGGCGGTCGCCCGGGGCGCCAAATTTTAGGGGCGGCTTTTCGGCTAAACTCGACTAAAAAAATGGAAGAAGCTAAAAGGAAAAATTCAATATAAATTTCGATTTAGTGGAAAGGAAACCATTAAAAGATGAAAAAAAGGGATTAAGTTTTGTTTAAGTAAAGAAGCACATCAATGTTGCTTGTTTAGGAAACACGTTAATTTCTTAATTTATCAACTGAATTATTAGTTCTCTTTTGAAAGTTTTGTTAAAGAAGCAAAGTCCTGAATAGGCTTTGAAGAGCCCACAATTGATACAAAAAACTGAAATTAGAATCTTAAAATGTTAAGTGAGATTTGCCTAAATCGTACGTCTGTGATGCTAGCAAAGTGAGAAAATTTGCTCATGCTGCAATTTGGCTTGTTTTGCTATCCATTTTCATAAGTATACTTTTTGTGTTTCTGATATTTTCCGCTATATGGCGTACAGAAAGTATCGCTAATGACGATAAAAGGAAAGAACAATTTTTATTTCGAGAGCTAATAGCAGTGGCGTAACGTTTCCCAAATTTCTTGTGTTCGAAATCAAAATGATGCACCTTACGTGCGATTGTTTTTCATGAGGAAAAATTACAGATCATAACTCACATTTGCAGCCGTCGAAAAATTAGCAAGAGCAACGGAAGTTTTCCGTTTCAGCAACTTGTTTCAAAGGGCTTTGTTTTTTAATTTTTTGAGATAAAATTTAAATTCGATTTTATCCTACTGGTGTGATCATCTATTTATCACAAAATCCAAGGAGGCCTAAAGAAACCACCTTGAGGAGTGCCCCTACCTGTCTCGTAATAGTCGTTGAACCTAGACTAAAAGTGATTGTCCTAAGGATCACATCAACTAGCTCACATGAAGAGTTTTGACGATTCGTGCCAAGGACCTGCATGTCCTGTTTCCTGATTTCTTGAGTCTTAGTTAAAAAAAAAAACAACTTTTTGACTTACGCCTTATTGAATGATCTTTGTAACCGTTGCTATATCAACAGTTATCTCTTTGTTAACATTGTGAACATATTTTTCTTGATGACGTACCATCCAGTTCAAGATTCAAATTCTCCAACAACTGGACAATAAAGGCTCAATTTTCGCAATTCAACAGAGGCACTCCTCCTTGCAAATTAAGCGTCTATTTATCCCAGAAGAAATCGATATTCAGATAGACCCATACTCAACAAGCCTGAGAGACGCTGAACAAAAATGTTCGTCTCTGTGGCATAAATAAAGTTTATAACTACGAGGTGCAGGCTTCTGCGTACACCGAATTAATGTTTTGTCACTATCAGACTGTAAATGCTGCAGCTGACTTGCGTATATTATTTTGCAGATTTATAAAAACGTATGTTTTTAAAAGAACAGTCACCAAAGGATCTATCAAAGAAAATCTTTTTATGTTTAGGATTTAGGCGCCCCTCTCACTTGGGGGCCCGTGTTCCACTGAACATATGGAACACCGTCCGTTACGCCACTGGCTAATAGCGTAATGTTTCAAAGATCGGTGTAAAATTTGCACCTTGGATTCCTCTAATCACACTGCAGGCAGTTGACATAATAACGAACAAATGACAAAATTGAATTCCAAGACACCTCTGTCCCTTCCAGGCCTGTGTTGTCCCCAACTTGATTTTCTGGGCGCGGTCTTGCAAACCCCGATCAGTGTGGTTGCGGCTTAATATTTTTGTTTAGTCTGTTTAATAATAGGAGATCATGTCCACTAAGTAAACCCCCGGAAAAATCATATGAAATGGAAACACACAGCGCATAAAGGCGTTATAACCTAAAAACCTCGTGTCGGAAATTTTTTTCCCAAAGACACTATCCTCGCCACATTTTTTCAATCATTTGAGAAGACTTCCATTCATATTTGGCAGCAATTTAACTTCAATCGATTTGCTTGCGGATGGATTCATTGATGTATCTAGCATTGAGTGGGCAAACTTCGAACAAGTTCGTTTGGATTTCAGCAAGGCGAGGAATGGAACCACAGTACACATTTCAGAGCCGCAATAGCATAGTCCTCTCTAATCTGTTTCCAGACATGATAATGCGTATCGGGATTTGGCTTGGTTGCCCCGATTTGACTAGCTCTGACCTTATTCTCTATAACAATTCAGGATGGATGATGCATTTATGAAAATAAGCCACCCAAGTTAAAACCACTGAAGAAACTCGTCCACGAAGAAACCTGGATAATTGAAGTTAATCAGTTCCGCAGCATGTAAGGAAGTTATCGGAAACTACTCCAGAAGATTAGTAATAGAAACGAGCACCATTTTTTGGCATACCATTTTCGAGATCCCAGTTTTCCAAAAATGTGTTGAGTGTTTTAGTTGAAAACAACTGTTCGCTTTAATTTTCTATCTCTTACGTCTTTCTAAAAGCCGCCAGGTTTCCGTGTGCCGTTTGTATAATTTTTTTTCCTGACAATGGTAAATAAAATGTGGCTGGGGGAATTCATTACTTTATTTGAATTTTTGAATTTCAAACAAATTCTCTATAAGGCCTTGCTGAACTGCGGTGAATTGGGCTTAAGAATATGATTGATGGCGGAACAGGCGTCTACTCTACATACTGTCTGGGCCTCTCAGTAAGTAGACATTCTATTCTGAATTATTATAGTGTTGGTTCAAATCCCACTGTGACTACGCATTTTTGTTTTGATATGTTATCCTAAGGCAGCCATCCTGAAACCGATGTGTTACAACAACTAAGAGCTTGCAAAATTATCCACTTCAAGAATAAAAAAATCTCTTGAGGTGCTTCGACAACAACAACCACATACATCTACTATCAATCTGCCTGGTACAGTATATCTAAAGGGCGCCAATTTGTCCTTTCGCCGGGGGCGGCGTAAGTGCTAGAGCGGGCGCTGTGTAAACTGACGGGAAATGTTAATTGTTTTCATATATTTTAATTACATACCCTAGACTACCTAACAAAATTCCTGGATACGAAAAATTTCGGCTCCCCCCCCTCCCGTCCTAAATGAAATCCTGAAGACACACATTATAAAACCAGCATGTTTACGTCTGAAACATTGTAGTGCAAAGATTTTTTTCTATACAGTATAGAACAGCAATAAGAATACGTCCATAGAAACGTTGAACTTTGAAATTATCAGGAAATTTGCCGTTCGGCTGTCCGTTTATGAAAAATGTTAGATTTCGTCAGTATTTGCACTATCAATTGCTGCCGGTACGAGGATGGCATGCAGTTTTTTTTAGAACACCCTCTCTACTAGCTATATAAACTCAGAAAAATACAAACAAATATTTTCGCCAATACCTATTGAACAAAAAGGAAATACAATTAAACCATTACATATTTGGAAAGCTTATAATTTTTTGTTCATTCAAATTTTAAAATTGGCCCAACAAATAAGTGAAACAAAACAATTTAAAAAAAATTCCTAATCATCACCTCCCCCGGCAACAAGTTCCTCTCGAAATCTTAAACAATAAATATACATCCGCACTTCCTTAAGTTCTTAATCAAATAATACACAAGACACGCAGTAAAACATTTGTTCGAGAGCTCGAATTATTATCCATTCGATACACACTACTCTTGACACGACAAAGACGAATTAATATCCATGGTAATCGCATCCTGGCACCCGGCTCGTTCTCTCTCTCTATCAATCCTGCTGCTAACGAGTAGGGTGCTGCTTTCTCGTATAATAGCGACCCTTCCCTCTAAAATCATAACTGAGCGATTCGCGCGTTTATGTTTTCGTCATTGCACTTTTATATCATATTTAATAAATGACGGATTGAAAATGTTGCAATACAACAGAAATGCACTTGGTTAAGTGCGAGGGTCCGTTTTAAACACACACCCCTGTGTACGGCGGATTATACATCGATAAATATATGAGGAAAAAAAGAGGATATTAAAAAAATCATTTTTAATACTCGGTACTCGTAACGCTAACGAGTTAATACCCGAAACAAATAATAAACAGAGATAAATATCAAAGTCAAATACGCATGCAACGAGGCACGGCACAGCACGGCGCGGCACGACGGCCAAGCGGAAGGATCTCGCAATGATATCGCATGAAATCGGTAAAGGCAAAGGATATGACTGCATGTCGGGAGCAGTCGTGTATAGGCTCAACAGACACTTGGAATTTCAATTGGTACTTCGAACTGAAGTGGTCTCTTAAGAGTTGTTGACGAAGGTCTCGAGTGTCTCATGAACCCCGGCACAAGCTACGCCACTGGCTGAAACCTACTACCGGGCGCACTTGACTATATACACAGTGTTGTGTACATCTTTCTTCGATACGGATTCGTAATATTTTCCGGGGTTTATTATTGTAATCCAACTATGAAAATCTAATAACTTGATATAATATTTAAGTCGAGGATGCAAAAAGGGTGCTTTTCCGGACCGAACGTCGTTCGTTGTCGGTGTCTTGCGTCCTGCGTCTTCCATCCGATTCGATATTATTGTCCGGGTGAATTTCGCTATATAGCTTTACTGCACTTTATTTTGCGATTATTGTGTGTATCCTGTATGGGGGTGACGACGACGATGACGAGTGTGATCCGCTTTTACATGCTTTCGTCGCCTTGTCGGGGGTGTATGAGTGTGCTCTTGATAGTCGTGCAATTCCTTACATATCTATTTAAAATCATTTTCATTCTCCGCTTGTTTTGTTGTGAACAAAACAAATTGGATTCGAAATATTGTTACCTAGTAAATGGTAAAGGACCAGTAGCTTTAATTTCCAGGAGTATATCAAGTTAAATTGAATCATATACAAAATAAACATTGTTGAGTCCTTCGCGACCAATATCGCCTTGAAACGAAGTTTCCGCCCGGAATTTATGGAAGGATAGGAACGAATCAATGAAATATCCTTATAGTCTTGTTTTACATTAAATTTTGAAGATGCGGTGTAGAGGGGGGCGAGTTAAATTGAACGGCACACGTTGCTGGAGTAATGTCTATCAGCGAAAGTATGGTTTACAGGTTGCCACTTGAATTGGTAGATAGGTACTTGAAAGAGGTTGTACGGTTGAATTAGGTATGAAATACGAGAGTACTCAATTGAGTCCCAAGGGGGCGCTTTTGGTGCGCGGTTAATTTTTAAGTGGATGTTAAATTTAAGCTAGGATGAAGTAGAGATTTTAAATATACCTACTAAAAAATCCTACTCCAAATTTCAATTATTCAAACCGTATTTTAGGGCGGCTGTAACTTTCGAACACTAATAGCTACAAATTTGAAATTTTCAGAAAGTATAGCTATTGCGATGCTCTGATAACAAAATTTCGGAATTATTAGCTAATAAATACCCAAGCTATCAGTTATCGAATATTTGTGAAATAAAACCTGTACCGCCTAATTGCGGATAGACAGGACCTTGAAATTTAGAGCAAATGTTGGCGCAAAGTTGCTCTACAAAAGTGGCTTATTTCAGAAAGATTGGCCAATGGATTTGGGAAAGTAACCGATGCCGCAACAAAAATTGTTGACTGTTACAGATAGAGTTGATCCCTCTACTCATACTTAAAATCGACGGCTCCACCTTCCGAACTCTCATTGGTAGAAGTTTTTAGTTTTTAATTTTTCTTCTCTTCTTGTTTAACTCCTAGTGAAGCATGGTGCGTTGACGACTACTGTGTGTAGTCGACAACGATTCAAAGTCAACTGCATTGGGAATGTGATACGGTTGTCAGCCATACCACTTCCTAGCCGCATTTTGTTAGTTTATTATTCTACGATAAAAACATTTCTTATTGTTTCAGCCACTAATGACGACCATTATCTCCGCTGTAATCGCGGAGATCGCCTGAAAACAAGAAGGAAATAATGCTAAAATTAATGCTAAATTGAACAACATAATCGCACCACTTGCCATACGTAAACAAACACGAAACAACACAACACAAGTGACAGCACGATCAGCTGATGACATCCATGGGCATATGTATATACGAACATGCAACATGTTGAGACGAAAACTGCACTCAGATGCATTGTGGGAACTGCATTTCTTGTACATAAGACGGTTAACCTTGAATTTGAGTTATGTTACATAGAGAATGTTGACCCCAAGTTCTCTTGGAAAGTGACATAACGTCAATTCTGCAGTTAAAAAAGCCGTTGCGATAAATGTTAGATTTTTGATTAGTTTCGGATACTTTGGATTAATTTAGACGTTGCTTGATTATTGAAGACGTTATTGATTTGATTCTTTGTATATAGATTAGCTTAAACTGTGTAAACAAACTTTAAATAAAGATTTTCATTTTAATATAACTACAACGTGTGTGTTGTGAAATTCAATTCTCCTGGAACAGGAGAGGTCCGTCGGGTACTTGACCATACGTACTGCACCCCATACTTATCCTTTTCTGAATAATAAACTTGCGGCAGGTCATGCAGAGTTTGGTAACTCGTTTTTCTATGAATACAGATGGCGACCGAACGATCACGGCCGCAGAGCACGACATTTTTTTTTTTTTACTTTTTAGAAAAACTTCTGTTTTACAGGACTGCCAGTGTCACTGCCCATTTGCTGTGGAATGCTGTCCTGTGAAAACTCGAGACAGTTGGCTGTCCGGAGTTGTCTCTTTGGAGGAGCTACTTCTCCGACAGAGAGTCCTATATCGACGGGGCCTATGACGTGGTACGCAAACGCGCATCACGTGGCTGTCAGCAGGGCTCCATCCTAGGCCCTTTTGTATGGAACCTAGTCATGGATGAACTGCTTAAGTCTCTCGACCGGCTGTGCAATGCTGCCCTTATACCGACGATTTACTTCTTCTAGTTTAGGGTAACTCGCGTGCTGTGCTAGAGCGTCTATGATCGTCATACATGGACGTTGTCTATCAATGGGGATCTACGATCGGAGTTGAAGTTTCGTCCTATAAGACGGTCACAATGCTGCTCAAGCTCAGTTTTGACCGTAGTCGTCCTCTTGTGGTTCGGATGGGGGAAGTTAGATTCAAGTACGAGGCGGTCTAGGTGAAGTACTTGAATATAACTAAGGAGGAGAGGATGAACTTCAGGTTCCACTTCACAGCTGTAACCGAAAAGTTTGTGGATATGTGTAAGTGGTTGATACGCATTGTTAGGAAGGATTGGGGTCTCGGCAGAGGCGCAATCCAGAGGATCTACGAATCCTTGTTTGTTGGCTGTGCAGCATATGGATCCGCAGCTCTTATACATAACGCCTCTACCGTTAGTAGGTAGGTAGGCATTTGTGTGAAACGTGTCAACGTTTCCCGCTGGCTAAACGTCTCCAAGTATGTGAGACGGTATCTACCGTACCGTGGCTCTCCAAGTCCTGATGGGTGCACCCCCTCTTGACTTGGGGTCTTACATCGTGAAACGGCGTTTTACATACGGAGAGGGGTTTCATTACCCCCTAGTAGCTTGTTATTCCCTGAGAGTGTCGCTGGTAGAGGTCGGCGAGAAATCGCCGGCCTACTGGAGGAGTGTTTCCTGTCTAGATGGCAACCTAGATGGGAAACAGCGTTGCATGGGAGAGCTACCTACGAATACGTTAGGCAGGTTGGTGACGTGAGAGGAAATGCTGACTTAGACTTCAATCTAAGTCTAGGATTCCTCATCACTGGTCACGGATCGCTCAATGCATGGCTTCATTCGCGCAATTTAGCCGTTGATGCTGCATATCCCATGGTATTATTTGTCATGGCATTTATTGTCACTGCCCATTGCGTACAGAACCACCAAAAATTCTAGAGCCGGTCTTGTCCTAATTTTCTCGAGAAATCTATTTACCCTCTGATTCGTAGAATATTTCCTGTACAATTGAAACAAAATCCCATACCAGCAATTGCCACGTGACCGAACCGGTAAGAAACAATAAAAAACAGTAGCCATCACCAAAAACCACCCTCATTCACGTCGGGCATAAAAACGACTTGGCCGTGAAGGCCAAAACTATTCTGCCGGAAGAATCTGACAAGGACGTGCACGAACGCAACGACATACTTCCCTCAAGGCCAGAAGGATATTCGCATTCTAGAAAATCACTAAAATTCCGTCAATTCATCCGGAAATGACCAGACGATTCAAAAGAATCGACCGAAAAGTAGTGATAATAAAATTTCAATAAGATCTCGTTTGAAGAAAGCCAAATTTATCGTATAGTATCCTTTTTTGCCGAGATTAAACGACCCCCCGCCCGTCGTGGCGCCGTCTTTGTCAAATTCGCCATACGTCCAGTCCTTAGTCCTACAGAGATTATCGGATAGTATGCAGACCGTTTTCCGAGAAGCGGCCGCCGCATCGCTTCTCGGGAACGGGAAACATCCATAAAAGGATATGTATCTGATGTAAAATCCGCGTGCAATATCCGTTTTTCATCTCACGCACACGGACGAATGAATTTTAGTATGCCGAAACGAAAGAATGTCAGTCACGTGACCGAATTAATTTCACTAAGTTTTCAAATACTTTTTCCACCGTACAGTACGAGGATGAAGGGACTCGGTTTTTTGTTGTTGTTGTGTTTTATTTTTTTTTGCAACATTTCAGAAGATTTTTGTTTTGTAGATACACGAATCGAATCGCACCCTCCCTCGAAGGAACTGCTTATTTCGTCAAAGAGACGAGTGTGTTCCATATAGACGAGAGGATGAGATATGCAACTCATAGGAGTGGATATTGGAAAACAATCGGTTCGATATTAATTTTGAACAGCTTCGGCATCAAACGGTTCGGAACACCTGTGGAGCGCGCACAAGCTTTGATGATTTTTGCGGGTGTTCATTGAAAATTATTGCTGCCAAAATTAGGCTCTTTCTTTTTTGTTTTGAGAGTTGTGAGGGGAATTTTGCATAAATGCTCTGTGGCTGTAGTAGACGCCGAATTTTGTCAGATTCTCGCTGACTAACCCTAAAACACCGCTTTTATGCAGTGAGTCCCTGCGGAACCACCTTTAGGTATTACTTCGCAAGAACGGCTATGGCTTATTGGCTAATTAGCCATCTCCGCGATTTGCTGACTTTCGAAACTCCGTCTGAACTTCACAGACAGCTCTGTTAAATGCCTTCCAATTCTCGTGGGAGTGCTTCAGTAAACCTACGAATTTGGCGGGACTTATGTTCTTGCCCGGATCCGACACCCGTTCGGCCCCGTGTCGCTGCAAATCTTGGGCAGTTGGAAAGCAAATGCATCGCGTCTTCCACCACCCCTTTGCACCTATGGGACACTCTAGCCAATCTTCTCTGTGATCCGTAAGAAATTGCGTAAGGTAGTATTCACTTCCCCTGGTTTTCTGTTTATCCAGTTCGTTAGGGCAGGTGTTAGAGTGTGCGTTCATCGACCAGTCGAAGCGTCATCCCATCTGCGCTGCCACTTTCTCGTGGACTTCAATCTCTCGAAACCTCTCCAATCTACCGAATAGTCTATAGTTCCCTCGTTGAGCATAAGGGGATCAAGCACGGATCCGTGTGGAGCGCCAGCGGTTATTGCGTACTCATTTGTTCTTTCGCTAGTATTACACTCTAGGTTGCGACACGAGAGGTTCCTCATTGTTACTAACGTAACTGCGTACGAACTGTTGAACGTGCTCGTCGAAGGCTATACGGTTGGCTTGAGAGTTTCCCTCCCCTTTCGACTACCGCTGACAGTCGGTTGAAAACAATCCGTACAAAAAGTTTTCCAGTCGTATCAAGCAGACAAATAGGGCGATACAAATTCGGCTAGCCAGCTGCCTACTATTAGGTTTCGGAATAAGCACAAGGTTTCGTTTTGCCCACAGTTTCGGATAGGTCTGCTCCGCTAAACAGGTTTCAATTTGAGAGCTTTGTTTGGAATCACATCCGGATCTAGTAATTTTTCCATCAGCCTGGCAGACGGTAAATGAGGTATGGAGTGTTTGAGGCTTGGAGTCTTTCGCTCTCCGAGAAGCGGCTTTTTGTTTAATTTTGATCCCTCATAACTTCCTTGGGGGTTTTGGCATAGATGAGTTGTTTTGGTATATTAATTTGAAGCTACAGAAGCAACAAATTCTTACAGGCTTCATCCCGAATGCGTTCCCGTTATGAAGAAATTCACGAAAATAACGAAAAATACCGTTATTGTGCATTTCGTACTCTCATAGCGCCATTAGTATTGCAGGCATCAATCTGAAATTCGGACATTTAAATAAGCGTTGTATAAGCTACAAACTCGCCATATAACAGTTTTCGGTGCACATTACCGTTATAGAGATATTCTCAAAAAACTGCATTTTCGGATGTTTGGACCCTCATAACTTCCCTAGGGGGGCTTCCATCGCTGGGGACTTTTAGCCCTTTTCTAACAGCCATATGGGCTACAAATTCATCTTAGATTGGTTCTCTCAAGAGGTTACCGTTATTAAAAAACTTCCGAGAGACGGTTTTTTGTTTAATTTTGACCCCTCATAGCTTCGTTGGGGGTACCCGCATAAATGAGTTGTTTTGGCATTTTAAGTTGAGGTTACAGAAGCAACAAATTGGTATAGGCTTCTCTCCCGAACGCGTTCTCGTTATGAAGATATACATGAAAAACCAAAAAGTACCGTTATTGTACGGTTCTGACCCTCATAGCGCCCTTAGCATTGTGCGCATCGATCTGAAATTCAGATATTTAGTTAAGCATTATATAAGCTACAAATTCGCCATATAACAGTTATCGGTACACGTTACCTTTATAGAGATATTCCCCAAAAACAGTTTAATTGAATCTTTGGACTCCTATAACTTCGTTACGGGGGCTCCCATTTTTGGGGACTTTTGGTGTCTTACTAACAACCAGGGAAGCTACAAATTTCTCCTAGAAAACCATAGAGCACGCTCCCCCATTTTAGCGCCATTCACGAAAAACCCCAAAAAAAAACCTTTTTTAAGGTTTGAACCCCTATAGCGCCCTTAAGGCTGCACGTATTGATATGCAATTTAGCCGCTTTCTTCAAAACTCTATAGGCTACAAATTTTCCATACAAAAGCTTTTAGTACGAGTTACCGTTATAGAGATTTTCTTGAAACATTGTTAAAAATACCGTTAGACCTCCTGGCACCGTTAGGAGTCCCGAACGTAGGTATTCGGCATTTCCATCGTTTATTGAAGAAGCACAAGAGCTTCAAATTTGCCGTACCCAACTTTTTTGTATATGCTACCGTTATCGAGATATTCAGAAAAACCTGTTTTCGAGGGTCTTTGACCCTCTGTAGCACCGCTAGCGGCACTCGTAGAGACGGGGACTTTTAGGGTCTTGTTTAGGACCTCGAAAGGAAGGCTCATGCAAAAATCCAGCTTTCCCCTAATTTTTCCGAAGTGAAATGCCAATTTTTACTCGGGTAATATTTTTTGTTACCGTTATTGCAAATTGTACTGAACATTTTGCTAATAAAAAATTTGTTGCCTGGAAGGTTACAGCCCTGACCAATCGGTAAGCCATGTTTCGTCTTTTGAGGCACTTCCCTTTATTTGAGAAATTCTGGTTGGGGCATTTCGTATATCGTCGTTCCCCGAAAACACATCGAAAGAATGCAATATCTAGCTTGACTATCCTAAGGAAAAATTGCTTGATCCTTGTCTCAAACTGTCGTTTCTATCTTCAATAAAAATTACAATTTATCTTACGAAACTCTTCTGCACCAGAGGTACGTCAATTACATATTACACAATCTGAAGAAAAAATCTGAATTATCCATTCATATTCATTTAATTGGGATCAGAGTGCTTAAGGGCTTTTATATCCTTTTCAATTACAACACCGACTCAAACACGATTACGACATTTCGATCGACGCATCGTCGAACCAATCCATGGACCGAGTAAAGCGACAAGAGAGTGAAAATTCTCATGTGAAAATATGCAATTAAAAGTCTCGCTAAGTAGCTCAGGATTTTTTTTTTCATTCCACCACAACAGGGTCCTCGCCCATCGCCCCTCGCCACCTTATGTTTCGACTTCTTTTAGGTACGTATGTACGATCATTAATTTACTTGAGGCTCTTTTTCGTTTCTTTTCTTACTGAAAACTCTCAATCGAACTCGATTTGATTGAGACCTAAACAAAACGAAAAAAAAAAATACAAAACACACAGAACACTAAGTAAAAGAATCACAAATTGTTTATGCATTGAAATTTCATCGCGTCCTGTAAAGGACTCTGGTGTTTCGTCATGTGGAAGGACCATCCCGCTGTGCATAAAGTCAACTTTGCGCAAAGGTTATGCGCACGTTGCTTTTGTTTTTCCCCTTTTATATGCGGGATTGTGAGACGGGCAAAACCACTTTTCTCGTCCATTGTACTCGGAGAAGAACAAGGAGTATACATGCATGCATGTATACTCTCAAAAAATCTCAAATCGATGGCTCTCGATAATGAGGTCTCAATCCCATTATGTGCGCGTTTCTCAACGAAATTTTTGTTTTGACGCGACTCACAGTTGGACATACAGACTGCGCTATCGATCTCAATCTAACGTATGCACCGAGTCCTGTCGTATACACTTTAAAAAGGACTCATGTGGATTTCGTTTAGTGTTTTAGCTCTCGGCGCGGTCTTTGCTCTGGTTTGTTGTTTGTTTCCTTTATTTTTTCTGAGAGTTTTCTTGTGCTTGTCCTAATTACTCTGACTGTTGTGAGTGCACATACATATAGGGAGATGGCAGAGATTGTTGTACATTGTGAGGCATTGTTACAAAACGATCGCTCTATATTGGATAATGACGTCAATGGCTCTTAAGTTCTCACGCGTCAAGTTGACGTCATGATGTCAATGTCGTGTAACGTAGGTTTTGTGAAGGATTCTCGAAGATGGACTTTTTTTCTTTACAGAATATGAGAATATGTGCACACACACACACACACAAGTATAGTTTAGGAACGTACCCTCCAAGCTGACTAATCGAACATGACTCGGATCGAGTCCGCTTTTCATCCAACAAACGAAAAAGAAAAGATTTTAATCAGTACGTATACACATCGAATTGAAAGGATTCGCAACAGAAGAAAAACAAACAAAAGGACATGCTGCCGCGCCGCGTCAAGCCGAACCCAAGTGAAAAGCTACACTCGCAAAGAAGTAGGTACATGTGAGATCCTTTTTTCGGTTTGCGATAAAATTAGACTGTGTAATTGCTTAGACTGTATGTTCGCCACTACAAAAGCGATAGGGTTGAAGCTATTATTTAGTTCAAGGACGAGGACATAAGGATGTGTTTGATGGGTACTTTTATTGCAATGTATTCGAAATTGGGGGTTCCCAGAGTCGCATAATGCCACCGTTATCCCGATGTGTGGTAGAAGGCGACTTTAGGGAGATGAGAGACGAAAACTCTCCCTGTCATCGCACAACACTCTTGATCGTATACGTGAACGGATCCCCCTTCCCATACCTTCCCCCCGCTCAAATCTATATGATCAAGTGGGTGCGAAGCTAGTCAAAAAATCACCTAATCCACGGCGGAACAGCATATGCCAAAGGATGCGTGGGCAAAAGGGCGCTTGTCCGCTACTATGCGAACTCTCTATGTGAAAGTCTCCATCTCCAGTTTCATGGTTTTGTTTCCTAATACGTTAAAGTGCCACTCAGCTCGCCTCACAGCTTGGCAACTTTTTTTTAAGAGGTGGGGAAATCTTACATAGATATGCTGGATTCCCAGCGGCTAAAACCAGACCACCTTTGTCACCACAACCCTCGTGGGACCACCTTTCAGTATTACTTCGCGGGGGAAGGCTATGACTACATAGCCTTCAAACCGATTTGCTGACTTTCGTCTTCTTCGGCTTCTTCCCTCTGCAGATTTTTGTGGATGTTGCACACAAACTCAATCACTGCTTCCCAATGACGTTGTTCCTCCAACACATTTTCTGGACTTAATACTTCGCCCAGATCCGCAGTCAGGTTCAAGCGCCCTGTTTCAAATCTTGGACAGTCGAAAAACACATCCCTTGCGACATCTGGGACTCCCTTGCAGCTAGGGCAATCGGGCTAGTTATCCAACTTGAAGCGATACAAGTATTGTCGGTATCCTCCGTGACCCGTCAAGAATTGACGCACAAGAAGTGGTTCACCTCTCCATGTTTGCGCCGAACCCACTTTGCGATATTGCGGATCGGATAATGTATCCACCTGCCGGTTGAGGCTTCGTCTCATCGCCGTTGATATTGTCTCAGGCTTTTCTCTCTTTCCATACTTTTTCGAATTTCCAACTCTGCAGAGCTTTCGGTACGACGACCACGGTATAGTCTGTTTGTTGTCTCGAACAGAATTTCCATTGGCAGTTGATCGAGAACGTCAGTGCTCGGCACACGTATCACGAAGTTTTCGAACGCCAGTTCTGCTCTTTAATATATTAATCCTTCAGTGGGCGCGCGGGCTACAATTGTAGCCCACACTTTTTTAAATGGCAACCATTTTCAGGATATGAACCGAATTCATTCGAACTGCTCAGTAGCTGTTAAAATGCTGCTTCTTAATCGAATAAGAATGTTTTTAATATTTTTTGAGCCTAGAAAATAATATTCCTTTGCGATCAAAAAAAAAACGGTTTCAAGATAAATGTACAAAAAATAGATTACTATTTTCACGAAAAACCTAGAGTCGAAGTCAAAATTTCTTACAGCGTGCATTTGTTACATGTTGCTAACATAACTTAGTTTCTGGATGAAATTTCTATCAATTGTAGCGTAAATCTTGTGATAAAACAGCCAATCTGAATATTGTAAGTAGAAATTAAATCAGTTTGACTTACAATATATTTAGCTTTCTAGCAAGAAACTGTACTCCCAGTGTAAAAAAGTGTGAATAATGGGTACCCAAAAATAGGCTAAGTTTGAAATTCCACAAACTGGGCATTTTTAACTGCATTCTCTCGTTCAATGTTCCATTTCGAAGATTTTTTATTGAATTCTGCGAATATAAACTTTTTTTGTACTTTTCATTTTAAAAAGTAACTATTTTGTCCACCTAAGTAAGTTAATATGAAAAAACACTAAAAATAAGACTAATTTGCACTTTGCCTTCTTTTATTATATATATTTTATTGGAAAATTAAGGATTTTATATTTTTTATTCTGTACAGCAATCACCAGACCGCAGACCGAGCAGGAAAAAAAAATAAAATTGAACCATATTTTTTATATTATTTTTTATTTGGGCTACAATTGTAGCCCGCGCGCCTAACCACGTGACAAATAGGTGCGCGCCTAACGAAGGGTTAATTGTTTCTAACAACCAATATTTTCATCGTTTGTCGAGTTATATTCACAACGATAAGTGCAACGATGCGGAATACACACACGGCATAACAATGGCGAAAGTAAAAAAAGCGCATATCATTCCCGGAGCTAGCAGTAGCAACCGATTTGCTCCTTTGAGCCAACTGTCATCTAGAGATGACTCGGCAGGAATTCCACCAACAGTGCGGCGTAATATGCCACTAGTTACCACCATCGACATCCCTAGGGAAAAAATCGAGGCTGAACTTTCATCACTTAAGATCGAAAACTATCTTATCCGATTCACGAGCATTGGTACGAAAATACAGTCACTCACCGAAGAAGAATACAAAAAATTCACGGATCGTTTAATTTCATGCGGCACCAAATTTTTTACTCACGACCCGGCGGCAGGTAAACTGTTCAAAGTTATTCTTACAGGCTTAGATTCAGTGTCAACTGCTGAATTAGACGAGGAGCTAAAGTCATACAATGTTAATTGTTTATCTATTAAACAAATGCTCGTAAAAAATCAGCGCTATGCGAAACAGGCATCTTATATTCTGTCATTTCCCCGTGGTCAAACTAAACTGAGCGATCTTCAGAATCGAGTGAAAAGTTTGTTTCACACTATCGTGAGATTTGATAACTATAGGAAAAAGCAGAGCGACGGACCGATGCGCTGCTATAATTGTCAAACTCTAGGACACGCGATTAGTGGATGCTATTTGAAGACAGTTTGCAATTTATGTGCTGGACCGCATAAAACGACTGAATGCACTCTGAAAGAAGTACCCAACGCGAAGAGAAAGTGTGCGAACTGTATGGGAGATCATGCTGCTAGCTATACGAGTTGCCCAGCGAGACAGCAGTACATTGAATTGACTAGGCGGTTGAGGGAAAAACGTTCAAACAACAACATTTCGGATCGTATGCCAAAGATGCCAAATTCAAAGAGCTTCCCTACGCTTACTAACATTACGAACGTATCGCCCCCAAATAACGTATCTAACTTTAATTTCAAACGAAGTTTTGCATCTGTAGCGAGAAACTTGCCGTTAACTTCTGCTGAGTTATTTAATCCGACTGAATTAATGAATTTAATTAACGATATGCTTTATAACTTGAAATCATGTAAATGTAAAGAGGATCAATTTAAAGTAATAGCAGATTTAGCAACAAAATATTTACACAATAATGTCAAATAATAATATTGTTAATATTGTACTTTGGAATGCTCAAAGTTAAGGGCCTATTGCCAAAAAAAATAGAATTTTTCTCTTTTTAAAAAAATAATCGAATAGATATAGCTATCGTAACTGTAACATGGTTGAAAGAGGGTAGCAAACTTTATGATTCTGAATATACAATTTATAGAACTGATAGAAATAATAGCAGAGGCGGTGGAGTGGCAATCGCTATCTTAAAAAGTATATTTCATCAAGTCAAACCAACATTGAATACAAGTATTTTTGAGTCAATTTGTGTGGATGTTCATCTTTGTAATAACACTTTTACTGTTGTTGGAACGTACTTCCCTGGAGGAAACTCAAACTCGTATAAAGAAAGATTGTACTTTCAAGATCTAAATATTTTTATCAGACTCCCGGGTTACGTCATAATCGCTGGTGATTTCAACTCAAGGCATACGGACTGGAATTGCGCAAAAACAAACCATTGGGGTAAGCTCTTACAGCAAAAATTGGCAAAAGTCATCTCGATATAACTTTTACACCTACTCCAACCTATTTCCTAAAATCAGGCAGAGGTCACCCGTCAACTTTAGACATTATTCTTTCTAATTGTGGCCAATATTTATCCGCTCCTCTCACGCGCACCGATCTGTCTTCGGATCATTTGCTGATCCTTTTTTCAATAAAAGATGAGTTTATTTTTAACGAATCTCCTAAGAGATTTTTGCTGCATAAGGCAAATTGGAAGCTGTTTTCAAGGAAAACTTGTATTCTGACAAACCTCAATGTAGATTTAGACATCACTTCCGTGGATGAAATTGACTAACATCTAATAAAAATAAATGACATTCTTTGGCAAGCAGCTGAGGCATCTATTCCGAAAAAAACTCCATCGAAGTCTCACAATCAATTGAAACTTACGCCACAAATTGAAATGTTGATATCCGAAAGAAACCTTTATCGTAGGCGCTGGCAACGCACAAGATTTGTAGTTTACAAGCAAATAGTAAATCGTCTCAAAACAAAAATTGATGCTGAAGTTTCATTATTAAGAAACTTTCACTGGGACAAAAAACTAAAAGCGTTAGATAAAGGCAGCAAAGCCTTTTGGAATATAACAAAAGCTCTTAAAAAACAGCCTTCAAATATCCCACCTATTAAGGATTCAAGAAAAATTTTGGTAACTGATGTTGAAAAATGTCAAGTGTTCTTAGAACATTTTCAGAAGCAACACCTTCACACCCTTAATTATTCTGATCTTATAACAGAAAACTTAGTAGGTGAAACGATCAATGAAATTGATAATGCCAATATTACCGATTTCCACTATTTTCACTAACTGCTGTTAAAAAAGCAATAAAAGCTGCTAAATCCAACAAATCGCCAGGACCGGATGGTATCCCTATGGCATTCATCAAAAGCATGCATAAGAAAACTACTATTTTGCTTTGCAAAGTTTTTAACGCTTGTGTCAAGCTTTCTTATTTCCCTAAAGTTTGGAAAAATGCATTTCTTATATGTGTTCCTAAGCCAGACAAGCAAAAATCATTGACCGATAGCTACCGACCCATAAGTTTAATAAATAATATTGGAAAAATTTTTGAACGTCTTCTAAAAACGCAAATCCAGCAAACTCTTAATGACAAAAACATTTTATTAAACGAACAATTTGGCTTTCGTAGCAAACACAGCACGTCTCATCAAATTGCACGCATAAAAAAGATAGTTCAATCAAATTTTGAAACAAAGAGGTCGACTGGAATGCTGACATTGGACATTGAGAAGGCTTTTGATAGCGTCTGGCATAATGGTCTTATTGCTAAAATGCATATAAAAGGTTTTCCATTATACCTAACAAAGATCGTTAAAAATTTTCTGACAGATCGTTCCTTTCGTGTCAACTTGAATGGTACTAAGTCTTCGCCTTGCATTCTGCCAGCTGGAGTTCCTCAAGGATCAGTTCTTAGTCCGCTGTTGTACAATATTTTTACTAGCGATATACCAGTTCCAGCCAATTGCGAGTTGTGTTTGTTTGCTGATGACACCGCCTTAATCTGCAGTGCTGATTCACCTGCTGAAATTGTTTCATTCATGACTAATCGTTTTTCTGTTCTTGATCGTTACTTTCATAAATGGAAAATTAAAATTATGTAATACGAGGAAAACAAATGCAATCTTTTTCACACGGAAACGAAAGCCCAGCGAAATACCTAATCAGCCCTTGACATTGGGAACAAACACTATTAGATGGAACCCGGAGTTTATTAAATATTTAGGTGTCCTTCTTGATAAAAAATTAACATTTAAAGCTAAACAAAGCAACAAAAACATTGTTGTTGGAAGGTGGATGTTGCATGCTCAAAAAATGATTTGAGTTATCCACCGTCCAGTTTGCCCATAGTGGGACAGCACAATAGTATGCATACTCCAGCGAGTTGCGGC
Source organism: Microchrysa polita (assembly GCA_949715475.1). Lineage (NCBI taxonomy): Eukaryota > Metazoa > Arthropoda > Insecta > Diptera > Stratiomyidae > Microchrysa > Microchrysa polita. The sequence continues at coordinate 9,101,362 of OX454422.1, read as the reverse complement.
ACACAGAGTGCATTTCGAGCCGGTTTCGAACTAGTATTACATGGCGCGCTGCAATTCTCATCAGATGCCTCTACATATGCAGCGCGTCATGTAATACCAGGAGAGGCAACATCCACCGTCCAACAACAATGTTTTTGTTGCTTTGTTTAAACCCGTTCTCTGACACATAGTTCAGAAACGCGGCCGTATCGAATCGGTGGCTAGCCATTGCCTAGCCCATTTAAAATGATTCGATACCAGGGTGTTTTTCGTGTCCTATATAAGAGGATCGTACACCTTTGCCTGGTTGAGTCCGGTAATGCCTCTCCTGGTATTACATGACGCGCTGCATATGTAGAGGCATCTGATGAGAATTGCAGCGCGCCATGTAATACTAGTTCGAAACCGGCTCGAAATGCACTCTGTGTGCCGCAACTCGCTGGAGTATGCATTTAAAGCTAACACCGATTGTATATTGAAAAAATCCGACACGAAGATCAAATCGCTTTATCCACTAATAAACAGAAAATCCTCTTTATCTGGAGCAAATAAACTTTTGATTTTTAAATGTTTATTCCAACCAACATTATTATATGCAGCAGCTGCATGGGGATCATGTGCCCCTTCCCACATTAAAAATATCCAAACTAAACAAAATAAGATTTTGAAACTTTTGTTGAATTTACCGCGTTACTATAGGACCACTCTACTCCATTCAGAGTCTAAAACACATTTTATCCATAATAAAATAATCAATATGGTTATCAATTTTAATATTTGCTGTCGTAACTCCACCAATCCTCTATTGAGAAGTATTTCAAATTCTTGAATTTTGTTTGTGTAACTTAAATATATTTTGTACTATGTGCAATCTAGTCTAAGCTCTATATTTAGTAAGTAGTTTTTAAATTTAGTTTTGTAAGTCATAGATTAAGGTTCTGATGAGAGGTTTCTTTGCCCATTTTCCTCTTGCATCATTTTTATTGTACATCCAAAACTTCAAATTCCGTTTTCCCTTATTAATATTTACTTAAAGTTGCAAGGGCTTTGCCCAATCTCTTAATAACACAACTGACTTGTAATGTACACTAAATTATTATTAAGGTTGAATAAACATTGAATTGAAAAATTGAATTATAGCTACGGTGGCTACTGCTGCCTTTTCCGTTACGTGCATAATATGCTCTGCAAAATTTAGCTTCGAGTCGATCATAATCCCCAAATACCTAACCACCGCATTTGTGGTTATGATATTGCTACCAACTCTAATGTTCAGCGAGCCCCTTTTTCAGCGCTTGCTGATTAAAGTGGCTCTAGGCCGACCGTTAGTAGCCTCAGCTTTATAGTCGTAATCGCTTCGCTTGCGTAAACCTCAACACACCCTGGCTTCTTTGCTACAACAACTACTGCGATGTCGTCTGCAAACCCCACTTCAGTCACTCATGTAGGCATTGGTTGTTCCAGGATGTCATTGTACATAATGATCCAAAGCAGCAAGAACTGACCCCTGTGGAACTCCTGCGGTAACCTTATACTCCCGGGGTCCATCACCCGTATCGTATTGAAGGACGTAATTTGACAGGTACTTCCTGATTATAGATGCGTGATAGTTCGGTACATCTATTCTTTGCAAGGCTGCGTCAATGGAAGTCCAGTTTTCGGAGTTAAAAGCGTTCTTAACATCTAACTTCACCACCAAGCGACAAGAACCACTTTGAAGCGATTCCTTTGCCATATTGTTAGCCATCCCGATTGCGTCCACCGTCTGAAACCATATTGTTTGTCCGACAAGCCCCCTTTCTCTTCTATACTTCTGATAGAAGTCTGTTGAAAATGGTCCTTTCAAATAATTTTCCAAACGAGTCGAGTAGGCAAACTGGCCGATATGAGCTTGGCTCTTCAGCCGGCTTATTTGTCTTTGGAAGAAGCACCCACTTTTGCCGCTTCCATATCCTTGGAAAGGAGCCTGCAGCTAAGCAGGAATGGATGACTTTGATAAACTTTTGAGGAATCGCAAGGATTGCTACCTTCAGCACCCCATTTGGAACTCCATCCGGCCCTGCAACCTTATTCTCCTCCAATCTTGATACCGCTTGCCAAACTTCAGCCTCTGTTATAGCAGGGATGTTAACCGGCGGCTCTGAAAAACGTGGACCTTTGGGCGGAAGCCCGTGCTGAGGAAACAGAACCGATACGATGCTTTGGAGCCGCGCTGGACACTTTATTTGTGGTGCTTTTGGCCCTATTTTCTTCATCCCCACTCTATTCGCCATTCGCCTGAAACAGTTTTTTTTTGCTTTTTCTGATCGCATTTTAATAGGAGGGCATCACGAGCCCTGAATAGCTTGAGTCACTCGCTGGCACTGACGTCTCGCCTTCAGACAATTTCGTCTGAGACCCGCTATTTATTCGGACTACCAGTAATTTCCATTCTTTTGCCTAGATGAACGTTTTCGGGGCATAGAGCCACCGCAAGCCGCTGTCAACTGTTCTGAGCTGTTCTTTCTTCCGCATGACCTTCAATAGAGCCACTTTGAAGGAAGACTTCTTTGAAAACTGTCTCGTCAAACCTCTTTGTAGACCACCCAAAGAAGCGGGTGTTGCTACTTGGTCGATACACCCTGCAACTTGCCGCAAACAAAATGCTTCGTTGTCACTATGAGGAGTATAAAGCTCACTAACTTGCCACTCTATCGCCGATGCCAATGAGTTGCTGACAAATGTGAGATCAATAATGGATCCCCCGTTTCCTCTTGTCAAGGTGTTTCTACCCTCTGAGTTCATAAGAACAATATCGATTCGCAAGAACGCATCCAAAAGTGCACGACCACGCCTATTCGTCACTCGACTACCCCATTCGGTGGCCCACGCGTTGAAGTCTCCCGCAATTATCACAGGGCTTTTTGTACTTGGGTTATGCACAAGGCCGTCCAGAAATTCCTCGAGCTCGATATCATTCCACTGTGGTGGAGCGTAGCAGCTATACACATATTTACCGTTGGTCTTTGCTCTTACAACTCCTTTTAGATCGTCCGCCATCCCTTCGTGGAAAGGGTAGTTTGTAGTCACTGTACATCCAGATGGCCACTTGATTATCCTTATCTGTGACCCAAATTGATCCCCCCAAATTCTTGTACTGATCGTAGATGATAGCGACATCGATGGTCTTCTCTTTCGTCACCGTTTGCAGCAAAAGATCTGTGCTGCCCGACAGTAACTGCAAGAAATTCATACAGAAGTTTGCTTTAGTGCTTCCCGATAGAAAGGGCATCTAGTCCCTCCCGTTTGATGGTTGCAGTTTTCTCTCTCTGCCTCCTTACGCAATATACAATTGGGCCCGCCATCACAGGAGGCTGCCTTATGACCTTCTTTCCCACATTTAAAGCAAGTTCTTAACATATCGTGTTTGCTGCTGCAGGCCTTCGCAAAGTGTCCAAAACTAAAACACCAGTGACATCTGTTCGGGACCAAATGAGGTCCGACAGCTAGTCCAACCCACCTTAAGCTTGCCTCGTTTCATAGCCGTGTTAGCCTCTTTAGTGGGCATGCTTATGAATGCGATCTGGGTGCCGCCGGAGGCCTTCCGCAGTGACTTTACCGCGTCGATTTCCAAGCTTACCTCCAGTCCTTCCTGGAAAAGCCTCACAGATGTCCTCCCTTGTAGTTACCTCGTCAAGGTCCAGGAATTCCGGCCTCGTTTCATGTCTGAATGTTTTTATGCGGCGAATACGGGAAGACAACTTTAATGTACGAAGCCACAAAAAAAAAAAAAAAAATCGGAATCCTAAATCCCCGAGGTGTTATGCGACCCGTGCCAATGGGAGTGGGGGGGGGGGAGATGTCCCGGGACGCAAATGGAAATCACTAATGGAGCAGCTGGATACATGACGCCCTCCGGTAAAATCGAGTCATACTGAACCATGCAGGGCTCTGGTGTGGCGGACCTCATTTCCCCAGCTACTTGTGGGAAGAAGATGATGAATTTTAATGATAAAAACAAAACAAAGAAGGATATGAAGGAGGTTGATGCAGCCTCAGACTTGGACCAACCAGTGGGAGGAGATGAAAGCACTCTGACAGGAGAACATCCCTACAAAAGAAGTTCGAAGCACCAGAGGTCTCCTCAACATCAGGCGCTGATTGTCCTAACAATGGACTCGGCATCAGAAGAGACACCAGTTGAAAGGGACATGTTTGCCGAATCGGGAGATCAGGGAGATAATGGAGTTCACGGATTCGAAGTCCGACACACATTCGGCCATAAGCGAGCAGCTCAGGAATGTACTAGCTATGCACAATGGAGCCAGAGTCCACGTGAGATCTATGGTAAATAAAGAGCAAAAAGTACTGCACATACACAAAGTAGTACAGACTTCTCCGGGGGCTGCGACAGTGCCTGACCGGTTGAAACGCAGGCGGGAAGTGGAGGAGACTGTCTCCCCTCAAAGCGTTTTGATGAGGCATCGGTCAACGCATCTAGGCCCACTTAAAGGACCAGGATCGGCTGAAAATAGCCTGCGATGCCTCCATGCCAAAAAAGAGAGATAACTACTGGTGGACTGAGGCGATCGCGAATAGGCGACGCGAGTGCCTTAAGACTCGACACCCCTGTCAATGTTATGCTCAATCGATTGCGTATCCTGCTCTTCTTAAGGCCTAGAAAGCACCTCGTAGATCCTTGAAGCTTTCGATTAAAACGTGCAAACAAAACTGCTTCAAACAGCAAGCAAGCAAGCGTGTGGGAAGAAGCGTATAGAGTCGGCATGAAGAAGATTGGACACAGGACTCCACAGCTCAAATTACCTGCGCTGCTTAAAAATATCGTTTATACGTTGTTTCTGCAACACGATTTAGATCCCGCGAGACAAAGCCCGACACCGATTGGAAGCAATGTATCCACACGATTACGGAGCCTTAATTCGGAAGGCTGCGCCTAGATTAGAGTATAGCAAAGCTCCCGGCCCGGATGGTGTTTCTAATAGGGTGCTGACGACTCTAGCGATTGCCGGAAAGTTGATCGATGTCCTTGAGACAGACCTTTCCACAATCATGGTAGAGGCGAAAACTAGTGCTCATTCCAAAGCCAGCTGGGAGCTGGGCTGAGGAGCCTAATTCTTACCGCCTGCATCTGCCTGCTCGACACCTTTTGTCGGAGGTCGTGGAAGAACAGAACTGCTTATCAGACCATCAGTATGGTTTTAGACGGATACGATCAACGATAGACGCAGTCACGATGGTAACCACATTGGTGACGGAGTCACTTGCGCAGAGTACATGTTGCGCCGTGGTGACCCTAGAGGTTAACAACGCTTTTAACTCTGCGAAATAGGAATGCATTCAGGCCGCTTTAGAATCAATGAACGTGTCGGAGTACTTAGCCGCGATAATTAAGAGTTATCTCTCATATCGCGTCCTCAACAATGATACTGGCGATGGACACCAGGAGAACATGGTAACGGCTGGGGCTCCGCAGGGTTCCGTTCTCGGCCCGCTTCTGTGGAATATCATGTATAACGCCATTCTGAAGCTCGCTATGCCAAAGTAAGTGACAGTGGTCGGTTTTGCGGCCGACATAGCTCTTGTAGTTGTCGCACGGGACTCGCAGTTGGTCGAATTGTTTGCAACCGCAGGCGATTACAACAATTAAGCTATGGTTGGAATCAGTTGGATTGGAACTAGGTGATCAGAAAACCGAACTGGTCCAAATCAGTAAAGGTACGTTGTCCTCGACGCGGCTGCAGCGACTCTAGCGACTCCAGCGGCTCTAGAGAAAGTTCCCTACCCCAAGCAGCTGTCACCCGAAGCCCCACAAAGAAGCAAGTGCACCAGGTTCACCATTCGTGCATGCATTATGTACAACAAGAGTCCCGCGACTGCTTTCTATATACAGACAGATTCGTGTATCAGCCGAATCAGTACGAATATTGTGCGAAACAACTACCCTTCCCCAAGCAGCCGTCGCCGAAGCCTACAAACAAGCGAGTGCACCACGGGCATTATATACAACAAGAGCCGCGCGGTTCATTCATTGTGGAGCTATGCCAAGCGATTATCAACTAAAAACGAGTTTTTATCTGCAATGGCCAATGGGCGAGCCGCAGTCGCTAGAGCCGCTGGGGCTGTGCCGAGGAAAACGTACCTTAAGCGCAGAAAATAATGTTTACTACTCTTAAAATCAGAGTTGGAGAGTGTGTTATATCCTCTAAGCATGCCGTTAGGTACTTGGGGGTTATGATGGAGAGCACTTGAAGTACGTATGCGATAAGGCGGTAATCGCCACCGCGGCTCTTGCTAGAATGATGCCAAACATAGGTGGTCAAAAAACAAGTAGGAGACTATTGCTGTCGAGACTAATAACATCCATTATCTTGTATGCCTCGCCAGTTTGGGCTGAAGCACTAAGTGCGCACTGAAGTGTAACTGAAAGCCCTTAAACGCTGGCTACCGCAGGTGTGCTTTGAGGGTGTGTTCTGCGTACCGAACCACATCACCTGAAGACACCTATGTCGTAGCTGGGATGGTGCCTTTGGAAATCCTGATGGATAAAATTGGGTAAATAAAAATAAAATAGCGGTCCTCAGGCGTCGTAACTCCGAAAAGATAGCCGAGGCAGAGACAGCCAAAATGAACTGAGCCGATGAGGAAGTGACAGGCCCTAACTGGCCGATGGACACACACCATCATCTCAGACAATAATACGTGGGTAAGCTGAAATCACGGCTAGGTAAATTTTTATTTGACGCAGTTTTTAACGAGTCGTGGAGGATGCATCGCTTCAAGCTGGACGACTCGCCAGAGTATGCAACGTGCAAGGGCGTCACGGAAGATGCGAGGCACGTAGTTTTTGAGTGTCCCTGATTCGGTGATATCCGCATTGAACTGGAGTTGGCACTGGGAGACAACATAAGCCCGTCCCATATAGTGGCTCTCATGCTACAGTCATCACACGCAACTGGAGTACAGTGAGCAGGGCAGTTTATGCAGTCCATAGGGAGCTGCACGGAGAGAAGTGCAGATGTAAGTCTGCACCTCGCGCTGATGCCTGAGTAGCCAGTACCGTCCCCGCGAAGTAATACAAAAAGGTTGTCCGACGGGGTGTAACAGTGATGGAACAGGTGTTTAGGTTAAGTCGGTGCACATTTTGCTGTAACCCCAAGAGTCCTAGCTATCACCGTTCCAGAGATACAGTCATCTAAAGGTGAGCAAAATATGCCACGGTTGACCCCTCTAACGTCGACATTTAGCAAGATTTGTTTGTTTTCGAATGAACATTTTCGAAAATAGCTTTTCCAAAAGTCAATGTAAAGCACATTGAGAGCTACATTCCGCTGAAACCCCGAGAATCCTAGCTATCACCGTTTCAGAGATACAGCCGTCTAAAGGTGACCCAAATTATGCCAAGGTTGACCTATTTTCGAAAACACAAAAGTGTGATTATCTCGGTAAATAAAGCAGAAACGGGGGCTTTATTTACCGAGATAATCATACTTTTGTGTTTTCGAAAATAGGTTTTCAAAAAAATCGATGTAGAGGGCAGGGCACTGGGAAAAAAATTTTCTTCAAACCCCGAGAGTCCTAGCTATCGCCGTTTCAGAGACACATCCGTCTAAAGGTGACCCCAAATTTGCCAAGTTTGACCCCTTTAAAATCGATATTTAGCGAGATAACTGCAATTTTGTATTTTCGAATGACCATTTTCGAAAATGATTTCTCCAAAAGTCAACGAGAGCGAATTTAGAGCTACATTTTGCTGAAAAGTCCAGAGTCCTAGCTATCACCGTTCAAAAGATACAGTCGGCCTAATGGTGACCCAAAATATGTCAAGCTTGACCCCTCTAGGGTCAATATTTAGCGAGATAATCGCACTTTTGTGTTTTCAAATGAACATTTTCGAAAATTGGTTTATTGCACCAAACAAATGCTCAAAATTGTCTAATGTGTTCGCGTGAATGCCTCATCACGTTCCGGTGCTAAAAACAATAAACAAATCATACGCCTAAATGGAAATATCCTTTTTGTATTTTTCCGGTTCACAGGCGTTATGATTGTCAGAATGACAAACTTCACAAGAAGAAGTGGGAGCGGGAACATTTTATAAAGTACGCGCGTCCTTCTGCCTATTTTAGAAACTCCTCCGTCGTCGCCAAATACAAATGATGTGATGTAATGTAATAACTGGAGCGAATTAACTATATTTCTCCGGTTCTCATTATTGAGACAAATAAAATTTAGATTCCATAAGAGAATAGAGCAGAGTGCGACCGTACTATGGCGTGGATACAATACAATGTCACCCCATCGTATATCCTTGTGCTCGTTGTCGTGTCGTTTGGAATGTTTATTGTATCTCCGCACCAATCGACCTACTCATAGGATGAACTCAAGTCCTTTTGACTTGATCGAGAGAGCGGGTAGAGAATGACAATGTCCTGCGTTCTGTTGTCAAATCGACAACTTAATTGTCGAGGAATTCCACTTGAAAATCACATTTTGTACACAGGATTGCGCCGCGCGTGAGATAGCAACCAAACATCTGTGAAATATGATTAAGAAAGGACTCTGTCTCTTGCTCGGTGTTTTTTGGAGAGTCCTTGTCAGGCGAAATTTTGTATAGACATCACGCACAGCAGGCATGTTGTGTCAATTGTTTAACACGGCGACGTTGACTTGTCTGTAAGCACTAAGCAGTGTGTACGGATGAGTGACAGGAGCTCCCGACAAGGATCTTATAAAATATAAAAACAATAATAAATGCGAAATGTAAACAACGAAGTGACGAATTGATTTTCCGAGTTCAGGATCAACACAAAATGAATTTTGTCTCACCCTTATCCTTGTATGGGATCCTGTGTGTCAACATATGGCTCATGTCGATTAATTCAAAACATCAACCTTCCCACAGACATTTACAATACCAAAGGTCCTTAATCTTAAGTAATTCTCTCTGAACCGATCGAACCTCCTATAAGCTGACCGCACTACTTTCTCGGACGGCTGCATTTATGTAATCCGAAGTGTCCTGTAGCGTATTTCTCTCTTTAGACCAAATCAAATCAATCAATTACATTATCACAATTGTCCTTGCCGTCATCACACACAGTCCGAGTTCGAAAAGAAAATCAATTTTCTAATTGTACGCAAAAATATTGTGAAAGTTGTGACAGCATTCGAGGTACGACAACAATGGATGTGTGTCCTTATGGTGTCTTGATCCGATGCCAAAATTTCATTTCATTCAAAAAAAAAAAATGGAAAATTCCAGACATTTCGGACAGAAACACAAAAACCCAAAATTCATTCAAATTTTCAGGAAGAAATGATGTAAAATCGAATTTCCCTCATCCGAAGAGGAAAGACATGTTACACAATTACGTCCGACAAAGTAGCCCCCGCCGTGCAAGGACAATCGTCGTCGCTATGCGATCTATTGTGTACCCAACCCATATACGAACATGTTTTCGATCGCCCAACAACCCCTCGATGATCGTGAGATTTTTCGCGACCGCATGACTTCCATTTCCATGAGTGTTGTAATGTAAAATCCGTGTGGAAGAAGGAACAAAACTCCCTCAAAGCGCAACAGTTAGTCCGCATATAGGTAGACACAGGACACATTTTCTTAAGTTGAAAATTTTTATATCTTCAAATCGTACATTTTCGGTGTGTTGTCATGTCATGCAAAGGTCATGTTGTGATCGCGTTTCAATTCGTTTTGTACGCAGCCGACTTATGTAAGGGACGCGTTTTGTATGTCAAACCGCAACCATACGTCAAAGGGGGAGGTAACAACACTTCGGGACATCAAACGTTGGCATTTTCGTGGGAATAGTTCACCCGTAATTAATGTAAGCGAACCTACAATTGTCCTTGTTCGGTTTTTGGAGTGAACAAAAAAAATGCATTTACGATAATTTCAATCACTATGCAGGCACGCAGACAGATTTTACGCTCTATAGTGTATTGTGCGTATGCCAGGAGAAGAAATATATAAAAAAGGATCACTCGGAGTGGCCTTAAGAAATTATTTTTTAATTATTTCACTTAATGGCTAATTTATATAAATTGTTCACAATTAATGCGTTTTCGTTTGTTCTTGTAGTAGTAGGTGCAGCAAACAGCACTTAAATCTAGAAATGTTCGAAACATTGAACAACAGTTCTATATTCAATGCCCAACTTTCAAATATCAATTTCTCAAGTTTAGCTTGTAATTGTGGCATTCGGTGGCTCAGTGGTAGAGATGTCACTCTATCTCTGAATTGCCGGAGTGTGGGTTCGAATTCCACTGTGACCCTGGATGCTTGTGTTGTTTCCCTCTCGATGCCTTACTTTAATTTCCCTTCCATCAAGGCTATGCTTGCATTTCAATTTACAATTTTCAATTTTGAATTTTGAATTTTGAATTTTGAATTTTGAATTTTGAATTTTGAATTTTGAATTTTGAATTTTGAATTTTGAATTTTGAATTTTGAATTTTGAATTTTGAATTTTGAATTTTGAATTTTGAATTTTGAATTTTGAATTTTGAATTTTGAATTTTGAATTTTGAATTTTGAATTTTGAATTTTGAATTTTGAATTTTGAATTTTGAATTTTGAATTTTGAATTTTGAATTTTGAATTTTGAATTTTGAATTTTGAATTTTGAATTTTGAATTTTGAATTTTGAATTTTGAATTTTGAATTTTGAATTTTGAATTTTGAATTTTGAATTTTGAATTTTGAATTTTGAATTTTGAATTTTGAATTTTGAATTTTGAATTTTGAATTTTGAATTTTGAATTTTGAATTTTGAATTTTGAATTTTGAATTTTGAATTTTGAATTTTGAATTTTGAATTTTGAATTTTGAATTTTGAATTTTGAATTTTGAATTTTGAATTTTGAATTTTGAATTTTGAATTTTGAATTTTGAATTTTGAATTTTGAATTTTGAATTTTGAATTTTGAATTTTGAATTTTGAATTTTGAATTTTGAATTTTGAATTTTGAATTTTGAATTTTGAATTTTGAATTTTGAATTTTGAATTTTGAATTTTGAATTTTGAATTTTGAATTTTGAATTTTGAATTTTGAATTTTGAATTTTGAATTTTGAATTTTGAATTTTGAATTTTGAATTTTGAATTTTGAATTTTGAATTTTGAATTTTGAATTTTGAATTTTGAATTTTGAATTTTGAATTTTGAATTTTGAATTTTGAATTTTGAATTTTGAATTTTGAATTTTGAATTTTGAATTTTGAATTTTGAATTTTGAATTTTGAATTTTGAATTTTGAATTTTGAATTTTGAATTTTGAATTTTGAATTTTGAATTTTGAATTTTGAATTTTGAATTTTGAATTTTGAATTTTGAACTTTGAACTTTGAATTTTGAATTTTGAATTTTGAATTTTGAATTTTGAATTTTGAATTTTGAATTTTGAATTTTGAATTTTGAATTTTGAATTTTGAATTTTGAATTTTGAATTTTGAATTTTGAATTTTGAATTTTGAATTTTGAATTTTGAATTTTGAATTTTGAATTTTGAATTTTGAATTTTGAATTTTGAATTTTGAATTTTGAATTTTGAATTTTGAATTTTGAATTTTGAATTTTGAATTTTGAATTTTGAATTTTGAATTTTGAATTTTGAATTTTGAATTTTGAATTTTGAATTTTGAATTTTGAATTTTGAATTTTGAATTTTGAATTTTGAATTTTGAATTTTGAATTTTGAATTTTGAATTTTGAATTTTGAATTTTGAATTTTGAATTTTGAATTTTGAATTTTGAATTTTGAATTTTGAATTTTGAATTTTGAATTTTGAATTTTGAATTTTGAATTTTGAATTTTGAATTTTGAATTTTGAATTTTGAATTTTGAATTTTGAATTTTGAATTTTGAATTTTGAATTTTGAATTTTGAATTTTGAATTTTGAATTTTGAATTTTGAATTTTGAATTTTGAATTTTGAATTTTGAATTTTGAATTTTGAATTTTGAATTTTGAATTTTGAATTTTGAATTTTGAGGGTGCCATAGGGGTTCAAACCTTAGAAAAACGAGAATTTTGGGGTTTTTCATGAATGCCTCTGTAACGGTGGTGTATGCTGTAAAGTCATCTATGACATACATATTTGTAGTTTCTCTAGCTGCAAATAAAATGCCGAAAGTCCACATCGATGGGTGGGCACCCAAGGAAGTTATAAGGAGTCAAAAGTCAACATTTATGGTTTTTGGGGGATATTTCTACAACGGTAATGTTCACTGTTGCTGAAAGAACCAGAGTCCTAGCTATCACCGTTCAAAAGATACAGCCTCCCAAAGTTGACCCACCAAGTGCCAACTTTGACCCATCGACGCTCAATATTTAGCGAGATAATTGCAATTTTGTGATTTCAAATGAAAATTTTCGAAATCGGGTTTTGAAAAAGTCGATGTAGAGCGTATTGAGAGCTACATTTCGCCGCGAAAACCAGAGTCCTAACTATCACCGTTCAAAAGATACAGCCTCCCAAAGTTGACCCACCAAGTGCCAACTTTGACCCATCTACGCTCAATATTTAGCGAGATAATAGCAATTTTGTGATTTCAAATGAAAATTTTCGAAATCGGGTTTTGAAAAAGTCGATGTAGAGCGTATTGAGAGCTACGTTTTGCCGCGAAAACCAGAGGCCTAGCTATCACCGTTCAAGAGATACAGCCTCCCAAAGTTGACCCACCAAGTGCCAACTTTGACCCATCTACGCTCAATATTTAGCGAGATAATTGCAATTTTGTGATTTCAAATGAAAATTTTCGAAATCGGGTTTTGAAAAAGTCGATGTAGAGCGTATTGAGAGCTACGTTTTGCTGAAAGAACCAGAGTCCTAGCTATCACCGTTCAAAAGATACAGCTTCCCAAAGTTGACCCACCAAGTGCCAACTTTGTCCCATCTACGCTCCATATTTAGCGAGATAATTGCTATTTTGTGATTTCAAATGAAAATTTTCGAAATCGGGTTTTGAAAAAGTCGATGTAGAGCGTATTGAGAGCTACGTTTTGCTGAAAGAACCAGAGTCCTAGCTATCACCGTTCAAAAGATACAGCCTCCCAGCGTTGACCCACCAAGTGCCAACTTTGACCCATCTACGCTCAATATTTAGCGAGATAATTGCAATTTTGTGAATTCAAATGAAAATTTTCGAAATCGGGTTTTGAAAAAGTCGATGTAGAGCGTATTGAGAGCTACGTTTTGCTGAAAGAACCAGAGTCCTAGCTATCACTGTTCAAGAGATACAGCCTCCCAAAGCTGACCCAATATGTGCCAACTTTGACCCATCTGCGCTCAATATTTAGCGAGATAATTGCAATTTTGTGATTTCAAATGAAAATTTTCGAAATCGGGTTTTGAAAAAGTCGATGTAGAGCGCATTGAGAGCAACCTTTAGCCGCAAGAACCAGAGTCCTAGCTATCACCGTTCGAAAGATACAGCCTCCCAAAGTTAACCCACCAAGTGCCAACTTTGTCCCATCTACGCTCCATATTTAGCGAGATAATTGCTATTTTGTGATTTCAAATGAAAATTTTCGAAATCGGGTTTTGAAAAAGTCGATGTAGAGCGTATTGAGAGCTACGTTTTGCTGAAAGAACCAGAGTCCTAGCTATCACCGTTCAAAAGATACAGCTTCCCAAAGTTGACCCACCAAGTGCCAACTTTGTCCCATCTACGCTCCATATTTAGCGAGATAATTGCTATTTTGTGATTTCAAATGAAAATTTTCGAAATCGGGTTTTGAAAAAGTCGATGTAGAGCGTATTGAGAGCTACGTTTTGCTGAAAGAACCAGAGTCCTAGCTATCACCGTTCAAAAGATACAGCCTCCCAGCGTTGACCCACCAAGTGCCAACTTTGACCCATCTACGCTCAATATTTAGCGAGATAATTGCAATTTTGTGAGTTCAAATGAACATTTTCGAAATCGGGTTTTGAGAAAGTCGATGTAGAGCGTATTGAGAGCTACGTTTTGCCGCGAAAACCAGAGGCCTAGCTATCACCGTTCAAATGATACAGCCTCCCAAAGCTGACCCAATATGTGCCAACTTTGACCAATCTGCGCTCAATATTTAGCGAGATAATTGCAACTTTGTGATTTCAAATGAAAATTTTTGAAATCGGGTTTTGAAAGTCGATGTAGAGCGTATTGAGAGCTACGTTTTGCCGCGAAAACCAGAGGCCTAGCTATCACCGTTCAAATGATACAGCCTCCCAAAGCTGACCCAATATGTGCCAACTTTGACCAATCTGCGCTCAATATTTAGCGAGATAATTGCAACTTTGTGATTTCAAATGAAAATTTTCGAAATCGGGTTTTTAAAAAGTCGATGTAGAGCGTATTGAGAGCTACGTTTTGCTGAAAGAACCAGAGACCTAGCTATCACCGTTCAAAAGATACAGCCTTCCAAAGTTGACCCACCAAGTGCCAACTTTGACCCATCTAAGCTCAATATTTAGCGAGATAATTGCAATTTTGTGATTTCAAATGAAAATTTTCGAAATTGGGTTTTGAAAAAGTCGATGTAGAGCGTATTGAGAGCTACGTTTTGCCGCGAAAACCAGAGGCCTAGCTATCACCGTTCAAAAGATACAGCCTCCCAAAGTTGACCCACCAAGTGCCAACTTTGACCCATCTACGCTCAATATTTAGCGAGATAATTGCAATTTTGTGATTTCAAATGAAAATTTTCGAAATCGGGTTTTGAAAAAGTCGATGTAGAGCGTATTGAGAGCTACGTTTTGCCGCGAAAACCAGAGGCCTAGCTATCACCGTTCAAGAGATACAGCCTCCCAAAATTGACCCACCAAGTGCCAACTTTGACCCATCTACGCTCAATATTTAGCGAGATAATTGCAATTTTGTGAATTCAAATGAAAATTTTCGAAATCGGGTTTTGAAAAAGTCGATGTAGAGCGTATTGAGAGCTACGTTTTGCTGAAAGAACCAGAGTCCTAGCTATCACTGTTCAAGAGATACAGCCTCCCAAAGCTGACCCAATATGTGCCAACTTTGACCCATCTGCGCTCAATATTTAGCGAGATAATTGCAATTTTGTGATTTCAAATGAAAATTTTCGAAATCGGGTTTTGAAAAAGTCGATGTAGAGCGCATTGAGAGCAACCTTTAGCCGCAAGAACCAGAGTCCTAGCTATCACCGTTCGAAAGATACAGCCTCCCAAAGTTAACCCACCAAGTGCCAACTTTGACCCATCAACGCTCAATATTTAGCGAGATAATTGCAATTTTGTGATTTCCAATGAAAATTTTCGAAATCGGGTTTTGAAAAAGTCGATGTAGAGCGTATTGAGAGCTACGTTTTGCCGCGAAAACCAGAGGCCTAGCTATCACCGTTCAAATGATACAGCCTCCCAAAGCTGACCCAATATGTGCCAACTTTGACCAATCTGCGCTCAATATTTAGCGAGATAATTGCAACTTTGTGATTTCAAATGAAAATTTTTGAAATCGGGTTTTGAAAGTCGATGTAGAGCGTATTGAGAGCTACGTTTTGCCGCGAAAACCAGAGGCCTAGCTATCACCGTTCAAATGATACAGCCTCCCAAAGCTGACCCAATATGTGCCAACTTTGACCAATCTGCGCTCAATATTTAGCGAGATAATTGCAACTTTGTGATTTCAAATGAAAATTTTCGAAATCGGGTTTTTAAAAAGTCGATGTAGAGCGTATTGAGAGCTACGTTTTGCTGAAAGAACCAGAGTCCTAGCTATCACCGTTCAAAAGATACAGCCTTCCAAAGTTGACCCACCAAGTGCCAACTTTGACCCATCTAAGCTCAATATTTAGCGAGATAATTGCAATTTTGTGATTTCAAATGAAAATTTTCGAAATCGGGTTTTGAAAAAGTCGATGTAGAGCGTATTGAGAGCTACGTTTTGCCGCGAAAACCAGAGGCCTAGCTATCACCGTTCAAAAGATACAGCCTCCCAAAGTTTACCCACCAAGTGCCAACTTTGACCCATCTACGCTCAATATTTAGCGAGATAATTGCAATTTTGTGATTTCAAATGAAAATTTTCGAAATCGGGTTTTGAAAAAGTCGATGTAGAGCGTATTGAGAGCTACGTTTTGCCGCGAAAACCAGAGGCCTAGCTATCACCGTTCAAGAGATACAGCCTCCCAAAATTGACCCACCAAGTGCCAACTTTGACCCATCTACGCTCAATATTTAGCGAGATAATTGCAATTTTGTGATTTCAAATGAAAATTTTCGAAATCGGGTTTTGAAAAAGTCGATGTAGAGCGTATTGAGAGCTACGTTTTGCCGCGAAAACCAGAGGCCTAGCTATCACCTTTCAAAAGATACAGCCTCCCAAAGTTGACCCACCAAGTGCCAACTTTGACCCATCTACGCTCAATTGTATGACGAATTTATAGCTTGTAGAACGCCTAAATTAATACTAAAAATTTCAGATCGGTACGGACAATCGTCAGGCGCTATGAGGGTTCAAATTGGCTGCTTTTTTTTTGTTTAGGTTAATTTGTTGGCAGTGAGAATAATCTTATTGCGTTACTCTAGCTAGTGTAGTTTAGGAGATATTAAGGTTTTAAGTCGTGTAAGGAAATTAGTTTTTCAAAAATGTTTCGCCCCCAATAACTTCTTTAAGTGCCTACCGGTCGATGGGGACTTTTGGCTACTTGTTTACAGCCGGAGCTTTAAACTCGACTTTACAGTATACTCCCCCGTTACAGAGATATTCACGAAAAAAACACCCAAAAAATCGCGTTTTCGGAAGTTTTAAGCCCCCGCCGTAGCACGCTTTAGGGTGTACGTATTGATAAGAAATTTGGTCATTTTTTTCAAAGCCGTATGGGCTAGAAATTCGCCATACAAAATTTTCTTAGCCGAAGTTACCGTTATAAAGATTTTCCTGAAACTTTGTAAAAAATACCGTTAGACCCCCTTAGTTAGTTAGTCACATCAAAATCTACCTATGACATTTTATTCACAAACCACAAGAGCTATACATTCTCCTTGCTCCCCTTTTTAGTACATATTACCGTTATCGAGATATTCAGAAAACCAGTTTTTGAGGGTCTTCGACCCTCTGTACAACTGTACGGACGGGGTCTTTTCGGGTCTTGTGTAGGACCTTGAAAGGAAGGCTCATGCAAAATAATTCAGCTTTCCGCTATTTTTTCCGAAGTTTGCCTAAATTTTTGTTCAAATTTTCTTGGGTAGTTTTCAATTTTCAATTTGCATCACGGGGATATACATATATCTTTCCTGGCATTGCACCGATCGTAGAATTTGAAGAGTTATGGACTAGATTTTGATTTGCTGAATATTTTTGAAAAAGAATTTTTTTCTTTTCTGGAAGACAAACAATTTTCAGAATTTTGTTGAAAATTCCGCCTCATTTCTGAGAACATTTTTATCGATAGAGGTCGTAATACTATGTCCTGCATATGTCATTTGACAGTTCTTTTATCCCAACCTTGTGTCGTTCGTATCTTTTAACATTTATGCTCCATTCTGTTTTTATTACTGCCGTTAGCGCTTTAGCCTTTAAAATCTAAAAGGACGTTCAGCTTAAATCGTTTTCAGATACATATATGTTCATCCATTTAGTTGATATCCATTTTCTGAACTGAAAACGTTTACTCAGATGACTCCACCGATATACACTTCACGACATTATACTACACACACATATTCCTGGCATATCCATTTCAGAAAAGATTTACCAAGTCCTCGAAGCCATTATACACACAGAGAGCCAGAACTCGAGTAGGTATGGAATGGATCCATATATAGATACCACCTACTCTATCGTTTTTATGTTTTTGTTGTTTGTTATCTTTGTGTGCAACGAGCAAAAAAAAAACAGAAAAAATCAGTAAAGAACAAACAGAAAACAATTTCAGAGCTTCAGAATCTCTGAAGTTTCTTCTTCTTCCATCCCTCGCAACTACACATCATTCTGCCCGCCTAGCCGATACAGGCAGAGGCCGAAAGCCAGCTCTCGTTGTTCTTATCACTCCCCCGCATATACACCGAAAAGTTAATGTAGTGGAATTGAAAATTTTGTTTTATGTTCACTGAAGTGTTCATTTTTGTTTGAAGTTGCAACAAAATATCTCTCTCGCTCGCAACGGGTCTGTATGTGCCACACTGGAAATATCTGTGCCCAAAGCATATACACACGAGATATGGATACGCTCACACACCGCATACCTTTTTGGCCATCGAATTCAATTTTGAATTCAGAGAAACACGCAGTTGAATTTCGCAATGTTTTCAGAATTTTCATAGATAGGTATGCCTACACGCGCAGATATTATCTCAATTTTATATCATGGAGGATTCTCAATGTCATATAGGAACCAGGAGGTGGATATTCAGCAGCAGCACGGATATAGCATCACTCGAAATATGATAATCGGATCATCGAGCCATATACAAATACCTACTCACTCATTCTCTCTCTTTGTATCTCTTTGTCTCTTCCGCTTTGCGTATCGTATCTTTTCAAAAGCAGTATGTCCTGTACTGTATACTGGATTCATACCCAGAGGGGACCCCAAAAAAGGATGACACGCGGATGGTTGTACAGGCCTCCGCACTGCCACTGACAAGCATATCGTTGCTGGCGATATGAACAAAGTAAAATGAATTTCAATTATGAATTCCGTCAAATCTTTCATCATCACATATTATAAAATATCCTGCGTATCCTGGAGCCAGTGAAATGAAGAGACAGAGAGCCCCACCGACATTTTTGCCTTATCTATGTGGATTGGTCAGGTCATACACTATATTTTCGCATATTGGACTAACAGTATCGAATGGAATTAAAGGAATTTTATTACAGAAATTTTGGAAAATTTTTCGTTCTACGGATAATGGTGTATTTTTAATTAATTTCATAAATAAATTTTTATTTCAATTTTTCATTACATTTAGGCCCGTTCTCGTAAATGTACT
Organism: Microchrysa polita; assembly: GCA_949715475.1. Taxonomy (NCBI): domain Eukaryota; kingdom Metazoa; phylum Arthropoda; class Insecta; order Diptera; family Stratiomyidae; genus Microchrysa; species Microchrysa polita. The sequence goes on along the minus strand of OX454422.1, from coordinate 9,082,417 downwards.
TTAAAGGAGCTTTAACTCAAGGCGACCTTTAGTAAGGGATTCAAAAACTCAAAGGACACATCTATTTTACAATAGCCATACGTGGACTACTACTATGTCTGGGCTGGCTACGATATCTCACCCATCATATTCTCGTTTTTCAAAATCCTGAGGTTCATTATTCCACCAATTAAAACTCCCGCGAAATTGAAATCTCGTCTAATCAAAATCCTACCATTTCAATAACTCGCTAATTCAAAATACTGTTTCCAAATATCCAGTCATAGAAGGCAAGTGTTTATTAAAAATATCGGGATATTAAAAATCGGAACAATTTTCACCGTTAACATAATGTGGGGATACACTTAAGTCTCGGAGACCCACGGGCCAGTTGAATTATTTTGAAAAATAGGCGGTCTGGTCTTCCGATAGTCGAGACTTAAGTATCCCCAGTATGACAGTCTTGTTCTGTAAGGGCTCAATTATCATCTTGATCGAAGAAATAAACAAATATTTCTACACTCAGAAAAAAATCGTTATAAAATCAACAAATAATGGCTATGATTCAAAAATTTTCAAATATGATTGGGCTCCATATACGTTTACGTTTAATTCAAAAATGTTTCATTTTGAATCAATCCATATACAGGGTGTCCGGAAACTGCCGCATAAACGCACCGGATTATGATTCCTCAGTTGACTTCCAGCAAATAATCATTTTCTTGCACAACTTAAAGCCTAATACCTCCAAAGCTAGACCAGCTAGAATAGTAAAATAAAATAATTATTACAGCCAACAAATTTGCCTGTAAAATAAAACTAACCGCACTAAAATCGCATAAAAGGTTTGATTTTTACAGAGCTTCAAAGTCAAATTTGCGTGATTTGACCCAAAAACAATCTTTTTTTTCATCACAATTTTCTCGAACTTCTGCCAAGGTGAGCTGTCTGTACGATTCTTTTAAAAATTGGCACATAGTCTTACCATCATATCTTTCTTACATAATTTTACTCTAGCTCCATTATTTCTAACAGTTTTAGTACCTTAAGTGCAGAAAACTAGGGTTAATTTTGGCTCGATTTCGACATACTTTGAATAGATTTTACCAATTGCAGATCTTTAGGGGCAGTGTGAATTGAATTGTATTGAATTTGAACTAAAATTAACCCTAGTTTTTTACACTTAACGTATCAAAACTGTTAGAAGTAATAGAAAAAGATCAAAATGATGTTAGAAAGATATGATCGTAAGACTATGCGCCAATTTATAAAAGAATCGTACAAGCACCTCACCTTGGCAGAAGTTGGAGAAAATTGAGATGGAAAAAAAGATTGTTTATGGGTCAAATCACGCAAATTTGACTTTGAAGCTCTGTAAAAACCAAACCACTTATCAAGCATCTCCGAACGACCGCTTACAACCCTAAAGCGAACGGCATCAAGTCGAGTTTGAAGGCGAAGCTCTCTACAAACTGGATCGACGAATTGCCGATGATCCTGCTGGGACTGCGGACGGCGATCAAAGACTATTTGGAAGCATCACCCGTGGAACTAACCCTTGGTAAGTCACTCGCCATCCCAGGCCAGTTTTTCCAAGAAACGAAAGATACACCAGCAGACGTGGACTACATCAGACGATTCAAAGAAATAATGCGACAAATACGCCCAGCCGAGACTAGTTGTCACAGCCTCCCATCAGTATTTGTACACCCAAAATTGCAAACATCGAAATACGTTTTCATTCGTTTTCATATTTTTGGGGCCCAATTAATATTATTTGACCCGGGCTCCCAAAAACCTAAAACCGACACTGCTTATGCTGGTGGTGGCTGTCTACACACAGTTTCAATGTATCTCTGGAGTGGATTCCGAGGAGAACCTCCTGAGCGGTGGAAGTGTGGTTTATACTGGTTGCGATATTTCTAAAGGAGAGTATCCACTTCTCCATGGTTATAATAGTAATGTCATGCCATGCCGGTCCCCTGACCTCTTAAGCCAATTTTAATGGATTTGAACTTTAAAAAGCTTTGCAGAGGTAACCATATGAAATACAGTGGCTGATTCTCCATCGTTTTGCAATAGGAAAAATAACAAAAAATCGCATCTTTCGACGGCTGTAACTCAAGAATCTTGGAAGCTAGAGCCTTGAAATGTTCCCCAAATATGGACAGTGCAATACTCCACATTTCTGCCAAATTTCAAAATTTCGCTGAAGAATTTCCAATTTATGGACAATTTTCGATTAGAAACACACAAAAGTGCGATTTGGGCAGCTGTAACTTCCGAATGCGGTGAGGAACTTTGAGGAAATGTGAGCCAAGTAGGTCTACCATTATCCCAAAATTCAGAAATAACGGTTGAATTCCGAGTTATCGAAAATTAACGATTGGGTCAAACTTTGCACCTTAAATCGCAACTTCTGAAGCTTGCGATAGCTAGAGCCTTGAAATTTTCACCAAATGTGGCCAGTACAGCGCTCTACAAGTTTTCTAAATTTCAAATTCAAATTTTTCCGCTTACGAATTCCGGAGTGATGTAAAGTTATTTCAATTATAGAAAACTCAAAATTACAATTTCGACAGCCGTAACTTCCAAAGGTAGACATGTTAGGAACATGTAATTTGGATGTCATGTGAGCGCCAAGTAGCTCCGCAAGTGTGCCAAGTTTCAGAAAGATCGAGAAGGGTTCCCAAACTATCGAAATTAACTTATTATGTAGTGAATTGGGTTTCATTGAGTTGCATGGGAAATGCTGTACATTTTGCTGAACATTTACCAATGCTGTACGAGAGTTCAGAATGCTGTACTGCACATCAAAATGCTGTACGTCTGGTCAGCTTAGATTAAAACAGAGGGTACTTCCTATACAAATTATTTAAATTCAATGCCACTAGCTTACTAAGAAATAAGGAAACAAGTCAACCAAAATTAAAGTTTCGTTAGTAGGCAATTTGGGATGTCATTTTGTATGGAAGGTACCCTTTGTTTTAATCAGATCAAAGTAATATTTGGTGGAAGGTCTAATGGGAGTTAGCCTTAACGTTTGCCAAATTTTTTCCAGCCTGCTGTGATTTGGAGATAAGTTACAGGCATGTCTTTTTGAAAAATGCAAACAGGGGAAATATGGGTATGCTTTGTCAGAGCAGCCTAAGTCTCTGTGTGGGCCAGCTATATACTGATAGGAACAGTTATCCCAATGATCATGGCGCCAATTAAATTACTTCAGGAGTTAGAGAGACAAATGTAACTATCAAAAAATCAGAATTGCATCGGATGTTTTAAGGTCTAGTATATAATCTGTCAAAAGAATATCATTAGAAAGGGAATTTCGTGAAGTTTAAATTGTTCTCAGAACATTTTGCTGTAAATATTACAGTTAACAAAATATTTGCGAAAAATCATACTTTCACCCCTTTGCCACCCCCTCTCCCAAATGTGACGCGCAAAAAGTGTAACTTTTTACTGCGTAATACGATCAGGCCATAGAACAATTTGGCATCAAAAGTCAGCTCTTTTTTTGAATGTTTGGGTCAAGAGCTAAAATCACTATACTATATGTTTCACTATAAATTTAAGTGATGAGATTTTACTGAGTGTATATAACAATTTGAATCAGAGCTACTTCGTATTTGTTTAAAAAAAAAAGAAAACTTTTCTCGTAGTATTTTTAATTCAAAGTAGTTTGTATTTGATTTTAAATGCTGGTTTTTCTTTGAGTTTAGCGGGAATTTCAAACGGCGGTGTTTTTAGTAGGCGGAATTTTTAAATATGGCTAGATTCAGTAATGTCGGGATAAAGTAAAGCGGGATTTTGTTTTTCGGTATTATGTAGGTAATTAAGTGATGCTGCTGGGAATCACATAACATACATATTGATTTTTTTCCTAACAATGAAAATAAATTTTGACGGTATTTTGACGGGCTTATTTCAGATATTCAAATTACTCCGTCAAAACACCGCCAGCAGAGTTTTTTGTGAGCGGGATTTTTAAATGGCTGGATTTAGTAATGTCGGGATAATGTAAAGCCGGATTATTTGCAAAAATCGGAATTTTTCGTAAAAAGCGAGATTGTGAACGGAGGGGGATTTTGTTTTTTTCGGGATTATGTAGATATCCCACCATGTCGACGAGAAGGGTCGGGAGACGCAATGTTCGTCTGTCTGCCTGTCCGACCGTCTGTTCACTAAATAAGTTGCGAACGGCTCAACCGATCGTCATGAAATGTGATACAAATGTGTAGAATGGTAACAGTTTCAGGCGCGAAATATTTAGAAGTTGGTAGGGCACAGATAACAGGGTGTCCCGAAGATTTGAAAATTTGTTTACTAAGTAACTCCCGAACGGCTCAACCGATCGTCATGAAATTTGGTAGGAATGGGAAGAATAATAACAGTCTTCGGCGCGAATACTTTAGAAGTTGATAGGGGAAAGATAACAGGGTGTTGAATCACTTCAACACATTCTTTCATTAAATTTCATATACATACTCGTAAAGTAAATCATGTCATTTATTACTCAGCATAATGGTCATTCAATGTAATGTATTGAATGGCTAATTAGAGCGACGATTGACTAATTGTTATAAAATGTATGTCAATCGTCGTATTGCTTTCATTCTTTAGTCTTAAGTTACAAATTTGTTATCTATAAATATTGTAGTTTTAAGAATATAGATTCAGTGTTCAATAAACATTCAAAATAATACAACCAACCGCCTTTACACTCATTACTCCCAATTCCTTTCACCCTAACGGAACAAGTATTCTACTATCATTGAATACTCTGTTTCTCCCTCCACATAGAATATACTACCACTGGAACGGTGGCCCTATATTCTATCCTTTTCATGGTCCGTCGAGCCGTCCTAAAAAGTGTTATCCTTCAAATCAAAAAACAGCTACGTAAAGCGCCAGTTTGTGCTGTTCTGGTTCCTTACCAATAACAAATAAAAAGTGCAATTCCCAGTCTCCCAGTTTCCAAGTACATATCCAGTTGTTGCAGAAATCAGTGTTACCATTTACTCCAAATCGTTTGCTGCCCAATTGGTCCTGTAAAACTGTGTTGACGCCTGACGGAGTACTATATATAATTGTTGGCAGCGAAGTTGACATTTATTGACTGTCTGTTAGCTGCTGTACTCCAATTGATCCTTATTGCCATCTCGTCGCATCGCTACTCCAAACTTATATAAAATCGTCTACGTTGCCGCCCGTTGCAACACTATATACACTCCCTGGTTGGTTTCCAAAAGTTCCACTGATCTATTAAAGAAGTTTTGGTTTTGGTATTATTGCATTTTACAAGATGGATACAACGTCGATCCTCGAACAACAGAAATTTATTTCCGAAGAGTTGGAGAAGATTGAGTCCCGATATAGAAGGGAAGGTCCATCTCACCGTAACGTGGAATACCTTTTGCGGAAATTAAACTCTTTGGAAAACCTCTTTCAAGAGTTCCAGAATAACCACGCTCTCCTTGTTGACAATCTTACGGAAAATGATGCATACTTAAAGCAAGATTTATATGGATTGGGAAAACAATTATACTCCAATGTTAAGGCCCGTCTCGAAGAAGACTATGCGAAAATTCTGTCCGAAACAGAAAAAGCAAAAAGGCCAACAACACCCACTAAACCGTCTACGTTGCCGCCCGTTGTAACTACGACACCCAAAAAAGTAGCCATGTTGCCACCCGTTGCAACTGCCTCATCCACCACCAAACCTCTGTTGCCGCCAATAGCAACCAAGTCACCTACTAGGGAAGAAAATCCACACCCTGAAATTTCTTCCCACCCAACACCAATGTTGCCGTCTAATAGAGTCGCTCAGACACTAGCGGATCTCTTAACCGAAACAAGGGATCAAAACCGTGAGTTTACCGGTAATACTACATTTAATACTACTCCATTTTACGCATATCCGAATATTGCGAACCATCCACAGCCTGCCGCATTTGCATCAACCGGCAATGGATATTCCATGCAAGGTTTACCAAAATTGCCTCCAATACAAATTCCAATGTTTTCTGGAGGAAACAAGGAATGGAGACAATTTATCGAACTATTTAAAGCCGTTATAGATCAAAATTACCAAATTGGAGACATTCAGAAACTCCAATATCTCCTAAGCTACCTACAAGGTAATGCAAAAGAAGCGGTGGCACATTTAACTCTTAGCCCACATAATTATCAATCCGCTCTAACGATTCTGGAAGAACGTTTTTCAAACCAGCGACAAGCTGCTAGCGAGTATATTGACACAATAATCGATTGTAAACCGTTGCAATATCGCATAGCAAGTGACGTCATAAATATGTTTAATGTGCTAAGAAATTGCCTTGCCGGACTCCAGAATATGGGCCATGATACTAGCCAATGGGGTCCGATGATTGTACGTGTCATCATGAGAAAATTTGATCCTGAAACGTTGAGATTGTTTGAAGAAGGATTAAGGGATAACAAGTCTTTCCCATCAATAGATGAACTATGTTCGTTCCTGTTGAAACGCCATCAACTTTTGATAACACTGAGACCCCAAAATCAGCTGACGAAAGGAAAGGTACATTTGGCCAATTCCACAAAGCCCATTTCAACGAATAAAAAATGCCCACTTTGTAAATCCGATCATAAACTATTTACATGCCCTAAATTCAAGGAACAGAATACCCAAGAACGAAAAAGCTTCATCGACAACAATCAATTATGTAATAATTGTTTATCGCACAAACGTAACATTAAGTGTAACAGCAAAATCAGGTGCTATACTTGCAATGGTAATCACCATACATTGCTGCACCTTAATAAGCACGCGACAGCAACTCATGTTGCAACCGAATATAACTCCACGGTAATTCTAGCCACTGCGCTAATAAACATAAAAAAAGCCAATGGTCAAACGAAGACCTTGCGAGCACTAATAGATAGTGGCTCCCAATTAACATTTATTGCGAACAAAGCCGCAAACAAATTACGCTTGCCCAAGCAAAATTGCCTTACGTCAGTAGCCGGTATAGGCGGAATAGACGCCGGTACCATTCATAAAAAAATGAAGATTCAAATTTCACCTATATTTGAATCTGATTTCAAAATAACCATCGATGCGTTCATTATTCCGAAATTAGATACAGTTTTACCGGAAGAAAACTTAAAAATCATGACACCAGAGTGGGTAAAAAAATTGCAGCTAGCTGATCCGAATTATGATCATCCGTCTAAAATAGACGTATTATTGGGTGCGGATACCATTGAACATATAATGGAACCGCAAATGAAAAAGGGAAAACCACTGTTAGCGCAAAAAACCAAGATTGGTTGGGTGCTATCTGGCCGTATTCCCCTAGGTTGCCATCAACACCGAAAGTACACTGTATCAAATGTCGTCACGGCAGAATTCGAAAAATCTGTACAAAAATTTTTTGATATCGACGTCGATAAAGACACATCAGATAATGAAAATGATGAGGCTGAAATCATTTATCAAACATCAACCATTCGAAATTCTGATGGCAGATATACTGTCAAAGACAAAAAGGTACCGGCTCTCGGAGACTCCAGAAATAAGGCAATGGTAATTTACCGCCGACTAGAGAAACACCTGAACAAAGATCCTGCTTTAAAATTGGAATACAATAAAGTTTTACAAGAATACCTTGATCTTGGGCATATGAAATTGGCTGTACCATGCACCGATCCTGACGAGCGATATGTGTACTACCTACCACACCACGCTGTAATAAAGTCAAATAGTACCACTACAAAAGTAAGAGTAGTATTCAATGCTTCTGCGAAAACTACGTCTGGATCAAGTTTAAACGACCATTTGTTAACAGGCAGACAAATTCAAGATACACTTGCGAATATTCTTCTAAGATGGAGAATGCATCGATTCGTATATGTCGCAGACATTGAAAAAATGTTTCGTATGATCGAAATACATCCAGATTTCTACGATTACCAGCGAATACTATGGCGACCCAACAAAAATGCTCCAATAATGGAATATATAATTAATGTAGTACTATTTGGCCAAAAACCTTCCAATTTCCTTGCCGTACGAACGTTACATCAACTTGCAGAAGACGAAAAGAAACATTTTCCAATTGCTGCTCAACGAGTAAAAAGAGATTTTTACGTCGACAATCTAATGACCGGCGCTGAGACACAAGCTGAAGCAAAACAATTGCAGGAAGAAATGTTATCATTATTACGTGCAGGTGGTTTTAATTTAAGGCAGTGGGCAACACAGGGTGTCCCGAAGAGTTACAAAAAATCGACTTTTTTTTTATCTCCTTGTATCTTTAATTTGATTTTTACTAAAATTCTAAGCAAATCTATGAAAAGGCTCGGTTAACCAAAAAACCGGTACTTTGAGCCCGGTTGGAACAGGACGGTCTAACCGGCTTAGCGAGAAACCGAAAAACACCTAAAGCCGGGTTATGGGCCGGTTTTTGACATCACTTATATGTATAGGAAAGGTCTGTGTGGGTACACATATCAACGGGCTCAACGAAATCATTTCCTTTAAGTTCCTTCTTCTTTATACGTAGAACGGTAACGCATTTACAGCTGATAAATTCAGCTTATAGGCATAGCCATCCTTACGTTTGGCTGATTTTTTTTGGTTAAAAACTCATCAGACATTATAAATCCAAAAATGTCTGTACATTTGCCGTTGAGTACCTACTTTTATTTAAACTGGATACGTATAGTAAATCTATTTTTGGATTGGTCTTAAGTATTACAGGATGAAAGGCGTTAGCTTTTCATTCTGGAAATATTCAGTATGCATTAAAATTCGAAAAACCCTCGCAATGCGGGCGCAGCCCTTTGTACACTCGGTATTTTTTCACTGTGGCGAGCTGACACACCTTTGATAATAATCTAATCTAAGGCCCTTCAATTCGCTAACCTAAAAAAAACTGACAAGCTAGTCTATTCCATCCTTTCTATAAAAAAAAAAGAAATTTTTTTTTTCCATTCTCACTCATCTCAATATTATACGTTTTCCACACTTAATGATCCCAGCCAATGAAAGGTGCGCCTACATAGTAATTACTACACACTCAACATATTCTTCAAGAAGTTGTCGCCTGCGAATAATAGTAATAGTAGCGCACCGAACGAATTAGCAACAAGTAGGAATCAACAGTTTGCTGTGAAAATAAAGAACCCTCTAATCGGTGTGTAAATACTGTAATTTGTATAATTGACTTAGAGACGTGTCATAATATATGTTAGCTCCCCCACTGATTGTGCGGGAACTTGAACGCCATAGTGGTCCGAACCCTCTATGCATGAGCTCTTTTACTCGAAAAACTATACCTACACATTTGCTCGCATATCTGCAGATTCCTTTGTATATCTGCCACGCAAGGATACCCTACATTCGTGCGAATAGTGCCAAGTGATTGCCGTTCTAAGAATCATTGTATTCTTCAATTGGGATCTATGACGAATGCTTAAAAGTTAATTATATAGGTGACAAAGTGTTGTGTGTGCTTTCCATAAAGGACGAGGGCGGATGCGGTTGTACATTTTCTGTGACATTCATTCATTCAATTTTCAACCTTCAACATCGGTTGAAGAATACGAATACAGAAAATTTATCAAACAAACAAAAAAAAAAACATTGAAAAAGGACTCTGCTCCACACTGTCTAGGACAATGCGACTCTTCGTCTGAAATGAGAAGCCTCGGAACCGTGTGTCGACCGCATACGTATCTACGTACAACCAACCATCAGGGACGAACCGCGCACTCTATAATTGGATTGGATTGTCGTGTGTATACATGCGGTTGTGCGGTATACCCGAGAGATTTGCTCGTATCCGAACAGTATAAATGTCCTTGTTGGCACGATGACGGCGGCGGTCGAATTGTGGGATGTTCAATTCTCCGCCTACGCGTGTATATCCAACCGGTGGATGGTGGAGATGAATGCGACGACGAGATGTACACAACACAAGTCTCCGGGCCTCCCCGAAAAATTCACCAGGATATCGCAGGTTCGCCTCGTGATGATGTGTGTATGCGCGTATATCGGCCGGCAACATATAGCGCTAACGTTAATGGTCTCCAGAAATGGTATCGATATAGGCGAGCAGTAACCAATCCGTATGCCGCCATCTGAATACGGACAATTTACACGCAGAATATGATGATGTACAGGTCATCATAGGATTAAAATGAGAAAATACAAAATTGTAAATACATTATGTAATGTATATTGCAAAAAAAAAAAAAAATAATGACTAAGCATTATTCTTTTTTTATTTTTTTATGGCTATCGATATGCATAGTGGTGGGTGTGGTAATGGTAAGAGGGTACACTTTAAAACAATTATCTTATTATGGTCTGAAAATATTAAAAACGTATGATTTCATGAGTCACTACGCATACACGTATATCCTGAAATAAATTAATGGGCTCGCCCTTGGCCAAGATATTTTTATTTTAAAAGCTGTCATAAATATCACGAAAAACTACCTCAAACACAACGTAAAACGAGACCGAGTTCTAATCGTGCGAATAGCACGATGAGTGTATACCCTATACCCATGTACAGACCTAGAAGGCACACAAAACCCAAAAATTCAATTTCATATTTTTTTTAGGGGAGGGAGGGGTAGATGGTTCGGACCTGGCACATTTTTAATATTATATCAAGGCATCCAACAGCTACCATTTGATACTAATTAGAAGTTTTTCGCGACATTCTAGCAAAAGATATGGGGAATATAACTTTTTAGCGGATGTAGGGGTAGGGGTAGTCGGACGTTCCCCACTTTCCATCAACTTCAAGCATATGTTACAATTAGGCATTGATGAAAATTTCGGGTCGCTAGTGATATTCTGTTGAAAAATATTGGCAAATTAAACTATCACGGAGGGGTCATTTGTATGGGAGGTAGGGGAAACCTTGGTCCGATTTGGCCCATTTTCAATACCATCCAAGCTTTTATCAAAACAATCATCCGACTTAAATTTCAAAATTTCGGGAGTTATCGTGCGAACTGACAGACACACGGACGGACAGACAGACAGACAGACAGACAGACGGACATGGCTTATTCGAATCAGGGACCGACCCTGATCATTTATATATATACTTTGCCATACCTCCGGTGGCTCCTTTGAGATGTTACATAAATCGTCGTAACAAAAACAATATACCCTATACCATCTTATGGGTATAGGGTATAATTATATTAAAACACCGTAAAACAACATTTTTCGTCATTTCAATTAAAAACAAATTTCGTTAAATTACATTAGAATTTTCCTTGGTGCTTTTCAGTGGCGGAACAATTTGAATCGGGGCCCTCCCACTAATTTCTTGAGTGACAACTTATTGCAGCGGCGCCTGTAATGAAATGCTCTAAACCCACAGGCTTATAGCGATAGGGAGAAGCTCTTTATAAAGGCCATGATGTTTGTTTTCAATATATATAACTTAAGTCTATGAATCAGTGGCGCAACCACGGGAAGGGCTAAGGGGCTAAAGCCCCTCCCAGGCCCAGAAATGAGAAAAGAAAAAAATGAAATGTTCAATATCTTTGTAAAAAGAAAAACAAAAGACAAATGCTTAAGTTTGAGATGATTTAAGAAAAAAAAAAGTTTTGCCTTTCGTTGATTGTGTGACAGAACTCTTAACCAGACTCGTGGAATTGCGTTTCGTTCACACATTATAATGTGAGCGAACACGTCAATTTTACGTATTGTTAGTAATTTAGGGTTAATGTATTTTTTTCGCAGCGGGGTTATACTATAGCCGAATTCAAGTTCAAGGTCAAGCTTATATATTTAGCTTACGTGCTACGTGCGTTACAATTGCACCAATGCATCTAAGTGTACACTTCATTGCAACATGTTGCACATTGTATGTATACCAGCATGCGGATGAAAGTCGTCAGCTGATAGCGCTGTCAATTGTGTTGTGTTGTTCCGTGTTTGTTGACATATAGTGATCGCAATCCCAATTCCTAATATCCCAGTTCAATCCCAATTTCCTAATATCCCAGTTCCCAATGTCCCAAATGTCCCAGTATCCTAATGTGATAATATCCTAATGGCCCAATGTCCTAATGTACCAGTGTCCCAATATACAAATGTCCCGATATCCCGATGTCCCAATGTCCCAGTGGTCAGTGTCATAATGTCGCAGTATACCAGGTGTCCCAAGGTTCCAATAGCCAAATATGCGAATGTACCACTGTCCCAATGTCCCCATGTCCCAATTTCCCCAGTGTACCTAATGTCCCAGTATCCAAATGTCCCAGCGTCACAATGTCCTAATGTCCCAATGTCTCAATATCCTAATGTCCCAATTTCCCAATGTCCCTATGGCCCAATATTCCAATATTCCAATGCTACAATGTCCTAATATCGCAGTGCCCTAATGTCCAAATGACCCAATATCCCAATGTCCCAATAGCCCCATATCTCAGTGGTCCAATGTCCCTATGTACGAGTGTCCCAATGTCCGATTGTCCTATTGGCCCAAAGTCCAATGTCCTATTATCCCAATGCCCAACGTAGCAGTCTCCCAGTGTCCTAATGTCCCCATATCCAAATGTTCCCATGTCCCAATATCCCAATGTTCCAATGTCCTAATATCCTGATATCCCAGTGTCCCAATATATCGATGTCCCAGTGGCCCAATGTCCCAACGTTCCACATTCCTCAGTGTGCCTAATATCCTAATGTCCAAATGCAAAAATGTCTCACTGTCCAAATTTCTCAACGTTCCAATGTCCTAATGTCCCAATATCCCAATGTTCCAATGTCCTAATATCGCAGTGCCCCCATGTCCCTGTATCTCAGTGCCCTAATGTCCCAGTATCCCAATGTTTCAATATCCCAATATGCCAACATCCCAATGTCCCAATGTTCTAATATCCCGATGTCCCAATGTCCCAATATCCCGATGTTCCCACGTCCCAGTTTCCCCAGTGTGCCTAATGCCCCAATGTCTTAATGTTCTAATGTCCCAAGACCCTAATGTCCCAATTTCCTAATATCCCACTGCCCCAAGATCCTAGCCTCCCAGTGTCCCAATATCCTAATGGGCCCCGTGCCCCAATGTCACAGTGTGTTTTAAAAAATTGTCAATGCGATGAGCCGAAAGACGCAATTGTTGGAAATCTTTTGTTCTTGACCTATTATTTTACCGTTATTCCATCCACTTATCCAAATGGACGACATTGATTCTTTAGAAGGACCACCAGAGGATCATTCATTCCAAATTTCATAAAAATCCCATCACGGGGAGAGACAGTAGAAGCAAGTCTTTCTGCAACTGTAGACTCCAGTCTGAAATTGGGTTACTCGCTTAAGACTGTGAAGGTGAAAATTTCACCGTTTATTGTGCCGATCGAAGATTTTTTTTTGGAAAGGCACTAGAACAGGAGATGTGGAATATTTTGGTAAAAATTTTTTTTTGAGGGATGTTGCCTGGAAGGCTGTGGCCCTGTCAAACAAAAAAGCAAGTTGTCTCCGGTAATCATAGACTTGTTCGCTTTCGTTTTTTTTCCTTTGGCGGGCGATACGCTCTCGCGTCTCTTAGAGCTCAGTCAAATTTGAACATTTGTATACTGAATTGTAAAACCGGTGAAAATAGTTGCCAGACCACTTCAAATGATTTCAGGGACTACTAGTGACCCGCCACGGACCACGCGGTAAAGAACCGTTGTACTAGCGGCAACAAAGGACATCATCGATTTTGGTTGGTTTTTTTTGCAACCTCATTCACACTCAGCCTCTCGACACTTGTCCTTAAATAGACACCAAGGCAAAATGCAAGGATAACGAGCGGTGAGCTGATACGCAATACGAGAACATGTTTTTAAATGGTTTTCTCTGACCAATTAGGAGCGTTTACAGAGAAGATGACCAGTTTGTACTTTTCTTATACGATTTGTACCGGCTCATTGCTTGCCCCGTTTCGCTTAAAAAAGGAGCACTAGCTGGTGAACGCTTCGAGCATACAATAAAGCTTTAAATATTTCCTAGAATACTCAACAAACGGTTAATCGAAGTTATCATCTTTTTCGCAATTCTTAATTTTGAAACGGAGCGAAGCGTTTCATAATGACAAAAAATTCACGGGAGATGCAAAAAAGCACACAGAGAGTTAATTGAAATGACATGGCGACCCTTAAAACAAATGAACATTTCGCACATATGCAAACGTTGTATTGTATGTACGTACATAATATCCGCGCATCATATCAATGCATACTCCCCCTCGGGCTTGGCAAAATTAAAAGATGCGACAAAACAAAAAGACGCGAAAATTTTACGCGCTCGCCAAAGAAAGAACAACAACGAACAACTCAGAGCCAAGCAAACAGGAGCAAAAAAACGGCCGCGAAACTGTCGAAAGGTACTTTCTTAATTAGAAGAGCAGCGGGTGGTGCGACAATGCAAAACCCCCCGATCTCGGCGCGGTCGTTGTTCTCCCCGGAGCGCCTATTTATTGTTTTTCATCATCATCGACACTTTTGAAACAACCTCCCGGAAGAGCAACTCACATCGTACCTAGGTACGTTACGTATTGTACGCCTGGACGATTCGATATATACCTACATAGGACAATCAACAACCCGCGCACCCGTCAGGACACCGGATGCAGTAAGAAAAATTGGGAAGAAATAGGTATAGCAAGGATCAAGTCTCCTCCATTGTATGTGTTTTCGCGGGTGACTTTTTTTGTGTGTTTTAAACTATTGTTGATGCTGTTGTTGTTTGTTCTTCTGTACCTGTCGATGATGATGATGATGATGATGATGGAGCCTTCTGTTGGCATTTTTTTTGTGCAGACATATTACCATCAATATCGTGTATAAATGCAAAATGGCACTACATGACGCATCGTTGTATTGTTTCAGGATATTTTTTTTGCTGTTGTTGTGTCTTTTGGTTGTAAAACGTTTTTTTCATTGCTGTGACTTTTGTAGGCCGCGAACACTTCTTCGAATTGTTGTTTGCTTCCAGTTTGGAATTATAAAATGTTCAGCCATTTTGTGTTACATGTGTGCTCAATTTCGTCCTGTAAATGATTATCAGAAATTTTGAAAATTCAGCGTTTCGCATACGGAAAGCTAAATTTTTGGACTTTTAAAAATCAAACCCTGTGCAGTTTTCAGACTTTCAAATTCGATTGGAAAACCTTACAATTATGCAACTCTTATACGGAGGGCACCAGATAGGCTTTTCGAAATATGAAATTTTGCCTGTTCAATTTGTATGTATAGGAAATCCCGATGACTGCGTGTACTGATTGTTGCCAGTTGCCGAACAAATTAAATTGTGACCCTCCTACTCCCCTGGTCCTCCCACCGAATTCTTCATTGTAACAAGTCTGAGTTTTTCGATGATATGACAGGGACGTAGTCAGAAATACGTTTCCGATGGGATCCAAAATTGGATTTCAAATATTTTGGCAAATACATTATTGGAAATAAATATTTTGGTGTTGCTTCCTGAGGACAGCTACTGTTGTTGTAATCGGATCTACAGGCTAGGCCAAATTAGACATACCATAGAAGTTTGTCTTGATGCATTTATAAAGAATATGCTTCTTCGGCGAGGACAGTTCTTAGATAAAAATCGTCCTGGAGCTATACCTCTTGTTAGAACGGTCAAAAGCTGTGCTGTCAAAATTCCACTTGTTTCAAAAAAAAAAAAAACGGTTGAGTCAGTACTGCAACAACAACAAGGATCTTTCTTATCGTCTCGTGCTAGCTGCAATCTTTCTCTAGTCGTAGAAATTTGATTTTTAATTTTGCGTTGTGCATGTACCGACAATAAACACCAGTCAAACATGCATCAACTCGAGAGCATAATTATCTGGAAAAACCAGCGATCCACACTAATTTGAAATGGAAATCTATCAATTTGCACGGGACATTCATAAAAAAATTCGGAAATTTGTCATTTTGACATGGAAATTCTTCAACGCGATCTAAGACGCATCAATTTAGAATGGAAAATCGTCAATATTTTTTGAAAATTCGACAATTCGAAATGGCCATTCACTAATTCACAATGGACATTCTTCAACATTGAAGTTACGTAAACTTGAAATGGAAGCACGTCAATTTTATCTGAAAACTCATCAATTTGGCATGGAAATTCAAGAATTAGACAAGAAATTTCATAAATTGAAATGAAACTTGATCAACATGATTTGGAAATTCGTAAATTTCTGTCTAATGGAATTTCGTCAACTCGCTTCTTCCATGGCGTCGCGTCGCTCGGCTTACGGGGTGCAGGCGCATTGGCCGTTCTGGCAGTATAATGCCACAGCAATGGAATTTCGTCAACATGTTATGGAAATTCGAAAATTTGATCTGGTAATTTCGTGTATCTGACATGGAAATTTAT
Organism: Microchrysa polita; assembly: GCA_949715475.1. Taxonomy (NCBI): domain Eukaryota; kingdom Metazoa; phylum Arthropoda; class Insecta; order Diptera; family Stratiomyidae; genus Microchrysa; species Microchrysa polita. Next base: position 9,066,051 of record OX454422.1, on the reverse strand, counting down.
TTGTCAATTTGGTAATAGAAATTCGACAGTAAGATTTGGGAGCTCGTCAATTTGACAAAATTTATTTTTCAATTTCAAATGGAAATTCGTCAACATTATTTTGAAAATTGTCAATTTCAATTGGAAATTCGCCAATTTGACGTATGGAAATTCATTAAGATGTTTTGGAAATTCGTCAATTTGGAATATGCATGTGAATTTAATCAGTTTCCTGTTTATGTATATACCAGTGGCGTAATATACGATGTGTTCATTGGAACGTGCTCACCAGTGGCGGAACAACTTTATTCGGGGCCCTCCCGCCAACTTCTTGAATGGGCCCCTACACTAAGAGAAATTCTGAGTGCAATTAATTGAAAACACGATTGAATCTACTTTTTTCAAACATGATTTTGACGCTAGAGTGTTTCTACTAAAATTAAACCGTACTTAAAATAACTTTGTTAAGAGCTGCTTTGACTCTTTGCATTCTTACATTGAGAATGGCGTCCATGTTGTAACGTTTATTAATTTAATGATTTTATCAATAGTTTTTTTTTAAATAAAAAAAGCTCACACAGCCCAGTATTGACCTTTATATGAGTTAGCGACATTCAGATTTACCTCATTACGCTCCTAAAAGCATAATAAAATACCTAAAGGTCTGGATATATGTACATCGGTCTGGATATACCTCAATGTGTAATACTCGCTGTCGTGGAACATGTCGCAAATGCTGGGGGATTCCATAAGCTACAATCCGAAATATGTAGTTGCAAAATTTTTCTCGTCAATTTTATGTACTATTTTTCGATTCCCCGGACCACGATGAAATTATCGAAAAATAACACACAAAATGGCCGAAAAAATTATTGAACCGTTTTCAGATTATAAGCTGGAATTCGCTATAAGCATTTTCCACATATTCCACGGCAGCAAGTTTGCATTTTCATTTAGAAAATCGCAGCGGACAAAAATTTTATTCTGATTCCGCCTGGGGTCTATCCAGGCTTTAAAGTGGGATTCGACCCCGGGAATATATGCTTTCAAGACGAGCGCACGAGCAAGACTATACGTGATGAAGTTTGAAACTTGCTAGACAATTGAAAAAACGACACGTTTCCACACCGGTTTTAGACATTTCGCTAACGAAAACCATTAAGTTGCACTTTATTTCGCAGGGAAAAGGTGCCATCAACAATAAATCGGGCCGCAAGTGCACATTTATCTTAAATTGGTTGAATAAAAGGCAAGTCTCCACGGCATATTTTTCACGGGATACATAAATGCAAGTTTTTTCCTCGGTGAACATACCTTTAAATTTAAGTGTGCTCTAATTGAAATCCTTCATTTTTAGATTAAATTCCATACAACAATATTGGCAAAACCCCACCGTATTGATTGTGTATATACCGCAAGCAAGATAAAATATTTGAGTCTTCAACGAGCTATGCAAGCCGTACTAAGTTTGAACTTAGTTTAGTACCTACCAGTCGCGAACAATCAATCGTGCTTTGTGTGGTTCGAGGAATCTTTTTATTTTTCAAAGGATCAATACAATAGGGATATCAAAACAGAGAGTGTGTGGAGAGATAAGTTGCGTCCTCAGATTAGGCCGCCGTCTCGGATCTCCCATGTAACAAGTCCCTCATTAAAAATCCCGAAATTGCACCACAAATCATCCAAAGTGTCCCTCCTCCCTAGAAAATATTCAACAAGACGCCCTTCTACGCATTTTTTGGAAAATCGAACTATGATTCCGTTCCCTTAAATGTCCAGCATTTAATGTAGATTCTGGAGCTCCTTGATTGCTTCACCCAAAACATCCTCGCATGTGTTAGATTCCTCTCTCGCTCTCGATTACCGTAACTCCTAGTGGAGCATGGTGCGTTGATGACTACGGTGTGTAGTCATCAACGTTACAAAGACAACTGAATTCGGAGTGTGATACGGTTGTCAGCCATACCACTTCCTAGTCGCATTGTTAGTTTATTATTCTACGATAAGAATATTTCTTATCATTTTCTTCTGAATAATAAACTTGCGACGAGTCGTGCCGAGTTTGGAAACTCGTTTCTCTATGAGTGTCTATTTCACAGAGTGGCGATCGAACGATCACGGCCACAGAGCACGACATGATAGATTCCTACCCTTGTTTAATTGAAACCAATGCGTTACAGAAATTGTTTCTAATCTTAGCTTAAGCGAACTACCCTCCAGTAGGCTATTCGGAGTGAGATTACCAGAATTTTGCGTGAAGTGTGTGCAGTGAAGTGTAGTTCATAGGATAACTGAAATTTTTTATATGAACGAGTATTATTTACATTACAATGTAAGTGTGCGATTGGGTACCCTTGAATACGCCTAGGTAACTAGAAAAAGATTAGGAAAAGAGCATTAAGATGTTGTCTAATTATGACTGCTCCTTGAGTTTCCCAAAATTAATCATTCACAGAATTTTAAGCCAACGGAAAGTTTTAAAAATTGCCGCCTTTAAAAATCTTCCGCCACGGGCACTTGCCCAGGCTGCCCATGGGTAATCCGTGCCTGGAAATACTGATAGAATCGATGTTTTTTTTTATTAAAAAAAGATGTCAGATAAATAAAAATAAAGCAAAAAAGTGCTTGGCTTCGAATTTTAGTCTGCATAAGCCATTGACTAAAAGAGGCCTTTTCGCAGATTCGTCTTCAATAATAAAACGTTCCTAGTGTTTGAGCCTCTCACATAACGGTGACAAACACACTTCACACACTGCTCCCAAAACGTATCGCATGAAAAGGATAAATTCTATATCTGGCGTTATAATTCGTATTTGGAATTCAGTTTTCTACGGTATTAAATGCTTACAATGTGTTTAACTCAAAAAAAATTATGTTTGCCCCAAATTTGCCGCCCCCGTAAAATCTGCCGCCCTAGGCTCCAGCCTACTCAGCCTACTGGTAAATCCGCCACTGGGTCAAGGAAACAACAACATACTCAAACCCCTGACTGACTGAACAGACTGCACTTGCCCTTCAAAAATATAGGGAGTGTTATTATTAGCGTGAGTTATTTCGAAAATCATTAATTAGTATTACTGATTCCAATATGGTAAATGAAAGAAATACTCGATACTGATCGACCGACAGATTGTCGTTTGGGAGGAATAATCAAAAACTAAATTTCAATTATATATTTCAGTTCAATGTGAAGAACTAAGCACACATAACACGTTTTTATTGCTATAATCACGAAGCACGCTCATTTACTCAGTTTTCACCAAGCTTACTAAAATGTGCGCGCGCCACCTATTGAAAACTGCTCATACTAACCCAGAAACCATCATACATTCAGGTTGACGGTTATCGCTGACCATCCTGTGTACTGTTCGGAGAAAAGGGATAACCCTTTAGACAATTTTGTGGCGAGTCCGGCGACACCTCAATAGTGTCACTCCGCCAAAGGATAGCGGAGATATCGACGGATTTCTGAAGTAGTACGAAGTTGATTTTGAAATTGCTGTGACAACATCCAGGATGTATGTACATAAAAACGTAGTCACCTTGAATACAATTTATCGGAGATACCGACGGATTTCCGACCACCCTGTGCTCTGATTGGGGAAGAGGGTCCAATGACCCTTTGCAATTTGTGGCAAGTCCGGCGATACTTCAATAGTGTCACTCCGCCAAAGGATTGCGGAACTTCGATATTTATGTTTGGTCCATAAACCTTCTCCAACGTAAGACGGATTAAACAAAAAAAGAATCATCGAAATCGGTCCAGTGGTTTAGACGTTTACTATGGTAACAGACACAAATACACATTCATTTTTATATATCGATAGAAGATAGATAGATAGAAGATTATGGCTCCATTATACTATGTCATATCATCATATTTCCATCATATCCTTAAGCCGGTTCGATTTCATTTAGTACACGTATAAAACTTCAAAGCGTATGAATTGAGTAGGTTTAATCACTTATTGTACAAAATAGTAAAATAACGATAAAAAGAAGAGGAGGGCACTTCAGCGCATGGAATATAGTTTATGACCGATTACCATACCTAGGAAGGATATATACAAAATTTCATAAAAATCGGTCCAGCCGTTTCGAAAAGATCATATCCTTAAGCCGGTTCGATTTCATTTAGTACACGTATAAAAATTTAAAACGTATGAATCGAGTAGGTTTAATCACTTACTCTCACACAAAATTGAATTTCGATATTTACCACCACTTCCTTTGATATTTTCAAAAAAATTTTGGTCCATAAACCTTCTCCAATGTAAGACGGATAAAACAAAAAAAGAATTATCCAAATCGGTCCAGTGGTTTAGAAGTTTACTGGCAACAGACACAAATAGACGTCCATTTTTATACATATACTAGCTGAGAGAGCTCGCTTCGCTCGCTCTCTTATCTAGTGCTCGCTGCGCTCGCGTTGTTCGCTTGGCTCACAACTTTACACTTATTTAACTTTATGAGCGATTTTGAATTTATTGGGATCGACGTAAGAGGGGAATCGGGAAGAGGGTCCGATGACCTTTTAGGTAATTTTGTCGTTAGTTCGGCAACACCTCAACCGTGTCGCTCCGCTAAAAAATTGCGGATATACTCGTATCAACGGATTTTCGAAGTAGTAGCTGATTATGAAATTGCTGTGACCAACATCCAGGATAAATGTTCGCAAAAACGTAGTCACATTTATCTAAGTTACACTGTATTTGACCCAATGACAACTAAATATTCCATACATACAAAATGGAATTTACCGACATTTCCTTTGAGACTTTCAAAATTTTCTCGGTCTGTAAACTTTCTTCAGCGTAAGATGGATTAAACAAACAAACAAAAATCCGTTATGTGTCCTATCTTCTGTTTAAAACGAAGCAGTTTATCGTCAGGATAATCCTAAGAGTTTTTCCTATACTGGAAGTGACGTTATCAAGTGTTCCATGGTAGCCTACCCTACTACAAATTTTCGACAGAGTTGCTCAATAGTGTTAAGCAGTGTTGTTTATGTATTTAACAGTTGATGTACCCACCTCTAATACAGTTAAAACTTCTCTGGATAATTATGGCTCCATTACACTACGTCATATCATCATATTTCTATCATATCCTTAAGCCGGTTCGATTTCATTTAGTACACGTATACAAATTTAAAGCGTATGAATCGAGTAGGTTTAATCACTTACTCTCACACAAAATGGAATTTCGATATTTACCACCACTTCCTTTGATATTTTTAAAAAATGTTTGGTCCAGAAACCTTCTCCAATGTAAGACGGATAAAACAAAAAAAGAATCATCCAAATCGGTCCAGTGGTTTAGAAGTTTACTGGCAACAGACACAAATACACGTCCATTTTTATATATATATAGATATAGATATAGATATGAATGCTCATTAGTCAAGAGCACAAAAAAGAACGTATCAGAAGTACCGAAATAAGGACGCCAATTTATGTCTCACTTTAAAGAGTTAAAAGTACCCAACACACACCAGGGAGGCTTAAAGGCGAGAGAGGGAAATTTCACGAACGTTAACATTTTGGGCGCTCTTGACGAATGAGCATTTATAACTCAAGTAAATATGGCTCTCGACCGTTGGGGGGGGGGGCGCTGTGCATTCCTATGAACACACCGTACCTTACGCCACTGGCATAGATGAGCAGGAAAATTATGTTACTGATAACCTAGATTGTTAACACTTGTTCAGCCACACTGTGTGTAAAGGTTAAAAAAAAACTACTGGAACCCTATTTTCTCATAAACTACAGTAGCCAGAAAAATAGTTAAATTTTCAATCAACGGATTAGAGGTGTGGTGAATGCAAAACGAATTCTCATTTATGGCGATAACCAACTCGGCAGAGCGTGCTGTTGATCTACACACCTCCATCAAAAAGCAGTTAAGGTAACTGGGAAATTCGATCTCACTAACACATCTGCGGCCTTGGTCCGATGTTGGACTGACGCGTCAATTATGTTTTTTTCATTTATACTCTCTGTTGCAAATACGGAATTTTCATAATCTCAAAACAAAAAATGTCCTTATTATACAATTTCATGTTTAAGTACCGTGTGAAGATTATGTCCGGTATTGACACTCTTAATCGGCTTCTTTTGTAGTCATACAAAGGCTCGAGAATGTGTGTGCAGCGTCTATCCGAGGATAATCAGACGCCCAAGGACACTTCTTTGTCATTATTATGTACATCGCCCCCCCCCCCCCCGGACAGCATTTTTATTGAGATATATCCGAATATAGATGTTTTCGCATCGTTAACTTCTTCCGGTGATTGTTTTGGATCCAGCAGACCAGTTAAAGGATGATACACGACTGTCTGTCGGACACGTGACCAACAAGAGATTTGGAGAGCATAGTATTCACAAGAAGCAACAAAAAACCAGAAGAAGAAGAAGGGTAGGGTATGGTGTCAGCAAATTTTACATATAGATATTCACGTATAATATGTCAATGTCCATGGTGTCCGAAAAGGATAAAAGGATAAGAGATTCGTTTCGTTATACGATTGATTGGGAATTTGAAATTTATATTATATTCAAAACGCTTGTTTAGATCTACGATGTCTGTTTTATTAAAATTTATCAGGCGGAAGAAGAAAGGGGTTTAGTTGGATGGAAGTTGTGCAGAGTTGATGACAATGTAAGGGTAGAGGAAGCGAAAAGGCAAAGCGCTGACCGATCGAAATTTAAAAAAAAAATCGTTTCAATCAGATAATCAGTCTTATTTTACTAACACAGAAGATTTTTGTTTTCAGGCAATTATTAAGTTTTTAGTGACAAATTTTTGATATGTCTGACATTTCAGCAAACCTCCCTCTTCCTTGTTTTTTAAACACAACCCTGCTTTTCCATATAAATTCTATAAATGCACTCGACCGAACTCATTATGATAGTTAATTTATTCATACTGTGGGCCAGCGCACACAGTGATTTAACTTCACCACTCCAGTTCTGATGCATCTAATCATGCACAGCCTCCTGGTCTATAACCATTCAATTTAAACTAACGGAACTGATAATATGCCTACAAAAACAACAATCGTGCCCGCTAAAACTATTTAGGGTAAGTATGTGTAATTCTAAATCAATGATTTTGAACAATAGAAATTAACGTCTATGCACGAGCAATAGGTACATGTCTTTATATCGTCCGCACGAAAGGACAAAAGGCATTACACAGATTCTTTTCGCATTTTTCCATTTAATTTTTATGATTTTCTATCGCTTGCCCGAAGGGATCTTTTTATACATTTTTCGATTCTTTGACACTCTCCATGGCATGGCAGTGTACACTACATATCCTTCATCATTATTAAAACTCTCCTTGTTTCGGAAGCATACATATAGTCGCGTTACGTCGATCGTAGTCCTGGTCGCCCGATGTAAACGCGGACGTTCCGCGCGTTCGTTCTATATAGATTGACGAAACCCTGAAAAGAAAAAATCATCAGAATTGAACACAAAATTTCGTTATATCGAAAATGCACAGGACGCTATTATATAAATGTCAATTTATCGATGGCTAGCTCACCACGCGGTACAATACAATGCATATGCACATTTGTACTGCTACTGCATACATACTGACGAAACATAAAAAGGACGAAACTATAGAAAATATAAAACACAATAGAAGATTTTGTACATAGGTACATACATGTATAGTTTCTTTGATCTGTTCTTTTCACCGAGGCATTGTACCTATGTCTGTGCGTATGCGAGTGTGTGTTTCTTTCTTTTATTTATTTTTATTTTTATTTCACTTTAGGGATTTTCGCAAATGTGTCAAGTCAAGTGAAAAATAATTGAACAAAAAAAGAAACTATAGAATGCGCGAAATTTTCCGCATTAACCCAATAATAATTGACTAAAGGGGAAAGGTGCGGAGAATTGAAACGTGATGAATAAATCTTTTATTATTATTCTTGAAGGGTTGAATTCATAGTCCCCAAAACGGGAAATATCCAATTTGAATGTGAACTATCAAATCAAATGGGTGCTCTCTCTCTTGTTTTGCCCTAACTTCTTGAGGTGTATGGCATGTTGACAACTAGCGTAATAGTCCAATAATATCGAATTTTCGTCAGGAAAAAAATACAGAAGTTTATTTCTCAATTTGATGATGCAAAAATTCCAATGTGACATTTCCGAAATTGAATAACTCGATATTTCTCCCGCTGGGGCTCTTCTCCTCCAAACAGACAAAGTTCCGCGTAGTTCCCATAGAGCTGGTAAGTTGCCATGCCATAAATACTACAGACATGCACCGCAGTTAGTGTATAGAATGGAACGATAAGTCAAGATTTTCACAATTAGTTAAAACTCGCACCCACGAAATTGGGAACCAGAATTTCATATTTCATATATTTATTTAACGGATAGATCGTCCTTTATAATTCAAAATACAAATTAACAATATTAAGATTGTAGATTATTCAAATATTTTGTGTTTAGTGATACAAATGGTAAATAAGAAAAAAAAAATGTAAATATTAAAGTAAAAAGTAAATAAATAATAAGAATGAAAATAAAAAAATAACAATTCAATCAAACTAACGCATAAAAACAATGAAAGCAACTACAAATTATTTAAAACAACATTCCGTAGCACATTAATACTATCATGATTAAAGTCGACATTAGCAGATAGACGATTCCCGATTGTTTTAAACCTTTCAATAGGCGAGAATTTGTGATAATTAGATCTACAGGCTTGCAACTGAAACATATTATTTAAACTATTCCGAGCATTTACAGTTGGAACTCTGAAAGATATTTCTTGCAGAATATCAGGCACATCGATTTTATGATTAAGTAACTTATAAAGAAACATGGCATCAAAGAGTTCCCTTCTCGCAAATAATGAGTGTGTATTTAAGGTATCTAATATGTTCGCATAATTTATATTGTCTCTTTGAATATGCATTTTATACGCGATATACCTCAGAAACTTTTTTTGGACTTTCTCAATCAAATCGGAATATGTAGAGTAATTCGGATTCCATACCGTGGATACATATTCTAATTTGGATCTTACCAATGAGAAATAAACAGCCTTATGGGCATGAACGTTGGAAAAAGAAGATGTATTTCTCATAATAAACCCTAACTTTCTGTTGGCGTTTTCACAAATCACCTCAATGTGAGTAGAAAAGTCTAAATTCGTGTTAAAATGTATACCAAGGTCTTCGATTAGTGATACTTCTTCAATATAATTAGAACTTATATTGTATGTAAAATCAAATATTTTCGCGGTTTTATTAAATTTTATAAATTTCGAAGAATTAAGAATTAAACTATTGTTAATGCAGTACGAGCTCAAATTGTTTAAATTAAATTGCAAAACATGAACGTCATGAGCTGATGAGATGGATCTGAAAATTTTACAATCATCTGCAAATAAGAGAAATTGAACGCCATCAAATATAGTGTGAATGTCGTTAATAAATATTAAGAATAATAACGGCCCAAGATGAGAACCCTGGGGCACGCCCGATGTAGGATAAAATTTGTCTGATAGTGTATCTTTAAATTTTACAATTAAATTTCTATTCCTTAGGTAATCATTGATCCAGTTTAGTAATGGTCCATGAATACCTATATTGACGAGTTTTTTTATTAAGAGGTCAAAGTTGATACTGTCGAAGGCTTTTGAGAAGTCCGTATAAACTGCATGTACTTGTTCAGCTCTAGTAAATGAGTTACATATATAATTATGGTAACAGATGAGATTTGATGCAGTAGATTTACCTGGACAAAAACCATGTTGGTTTGAAATGATAAGAGGACGTATAACTGGAGCTAGTGAATCAGTAACTAAACTCTCAAAATTTTTTGGAATTAACGGAAGAATGCAAATAGGTCTATAGTTCCTGACATCCATCTTATTTCCTTTTTTGAATATGGGAACGACGAAACTTGATTTCCAAATATCAGGGAAGTTACCGGACATTAAACATTTGTTATATATTAAATTAAGTGGAGTCGCTAATTGGGCAGCGCACTTCTTTAAAAATATAGCCGGAATTCCATCGGGCCCATAGCCTTTAGTTTCATCTAAGGTGATTAATTTTTTGAAGACGGAGTCTTCATTGATACAAAGTGTTGAAAGATTTAGATGGCTATACTGTAATGGAGGATCATATAGATTAATGTCGGAATTGTATACTTCTGAGAAATAAGTAGCGAACATATTAGATATTTCGTGTTTGTCAGCACTCCATACTTGATCGAGATGCATATTATTGGGCAAATTTGAATTATTTCTAAGCGAGTTTATGTGTTTCCAGAAGAATTTTACATTACTGGTTATATGAGCTTCAGTTTTAATAATATATAGTTTGTAATCGAGCCTCTGATGTTTCTTACATTCAGATCTAAGTATAGAAAACTTATTGTAATCTTGCAATCTGCCAGATTCTTTGTATAATGCATGAGCTAGTTTCTTATTTTGTATTAATTTCTTGAGGTCTCCCGAGAACCAGCTAGGAAAATTATCAGCATACCGCCGAGTAAGAGGAATATTTGATGAAATTAAATTATTAAGGAAATTATAGAACTCACCTACCATATTGCTAGCAGGTAAATCAATTAGTTCAGACCAATCTTTCATGGAGAGAGCTTCGTTAATACGATCGTAATCACCTTTTTTAAAGTTCAAAAATTCGACGGTGGAGATAATTTCATTATGACTTGTAGTTGATTTCATTGGTACATATACACATATGGACAAAAGAATAAGTACACCCCTCATGTACTTTTTTATGCCAAATTTTCGTTCCCTTTTTTAAATTGATTTACTCCAAATAGATAGCCATTACAATAATTAGGATACAACAATGCCAACGGAGCCGAAAAACTAAATGACATCCCCCTATTATCTTAGTCCCTCCCCGATATTAGCTTTCAAGTGGGCTTTCAGCTTGGTCAAAATAATAAGTACACCATCGGGTTTTTTAATTTTTTGACAACAACTTGCTATTTTTCGCAAGGATTTGTTTATTTAGTTATTGGTTTATGCAACAAGCGTTAATTTAAAAACAAACAAAAATATTTAAGGGGCGAAAGACGCATGCTAGGTACGAAAAAAGACGTTTAAGTTCGAAACTTTGAAATGGCGGAAAAGTTATTCTCTCAAAAACTAAATAAACCAGCTAAACATTGTATTTATATAATTTATAATGTAATTCATTAAAAACTAAAGAAAAGCAGTCTCAATTGCGGTTAAGTCCATGTAAGGGCCTTAAGGATAACTGGTGATCTCTTTATTACTATGGCGAGAAAAGTTCCCTTGGCATGACTGATGATTTTCTCGGCAAATATTGAAAATATAGAATACCTTTGAAAAGTTAATCGGAGAATACAAGAAGTAAAGCAGTTTTGGCAAAAAGTTTAGAACTTTCCATGGCGATGTCAAAAAGTGTTGACGGTACAAGAAAATTTTTGAGAGATAGTTCTTCTTGTTCCAGACCAAACAATGAAAACTCACAGAATATTCTGTTTTATTTATGAGATCGTAATAAATTTGATTGGAAACTACTCTTATCGTAATATTCTTCATTCAGGAAAAAAAATAATATGATATAGGTACGCTACCTTAACTGTATATTTCCCATGGAGGCGAAAAAACATGGTCTATAGTTTGATTTTCATAGTCTGGTTTCGTTCAAATATACCTAATAACCGTTACAATGAGGCAATTTCCATATAAGAAATGTTAGTTGAGAGTCCTAGAATATTTTGCTGATGAACCCATACACTTTAAATGGGGATTCCAGCAGGATAATAACCCTAACTATACCTCACAAACTGGTCAAGGATCCGCTTCAACCAAATCGAGTGGCCTTTCACGTTGTTAATAGAAGTAAATGGAATCCGGAATGTTTAGGGAGAGTTGAATCAATGAACTAGAAACAAAGTTTTCACAAAACGGAAAAATTACGGAGTTTCCTGGAAACTGGATATATGGATGTATGGGAACATGCCATAAGAATTATCTCCAGAGGGCCAATAAAAACCTTTTTGTTTTTCAAAATAAAGAACCATTTATTTCTAAATAATAAAATAAATCAAATTCTTGTCGAATCAAAACATAATATTTTAATTAAAACCAGTTTTAATCAAATTAACTGACATGTTCTTATTATTTTGTCCAGCCTATTTTAGGCAGTTCGTGCTTTTTCAAGGTAAATGAAAGCTGTTATTTATTATAATATGCTAATTTACATATTATTTGATTCCTCACCAATTAGGTATTTAAATCTTTCCATATGATTTTATTTGCTCAAATAACTACTTGGCTACAGGGTGATAAGAAAAATTCGTATGAGTGTACTTATTTTTTTGGCCATATGTGTATGTCTAAAGCTGGGTGATAGTTATCGATAGGAACGAATGCAATGTTGTTTTTTATGACTTTTAAATTCAAATCTGAAAAAATTAAATCCAATAAATTATTATTATAATTTAAAATATTATTGTATTGATTGAAGTTAAGGAAAGAGAACCCTTCAGTTATGAATCTGCTTTTTGCACTGAGATTGTTAAGTGCCCATGAATCCAGATTCCAATCGATTCCTGGTATATTGAAATCGCCAGTTACTACAAAGTTGGCTGATGAGTGTGTTTTAGAATAGTTCATAATATCCAATGCATGTTTCTCGTAGAGTGAAGAATATCCATTTGGTGGTAGGTAGACAGTAGTGACAATGATTTTAACGTTATTGTGTTCTATATAAATAAGAAGTTGTTCGACGTCGTTGTGTAAAGCTTTGATTTCGATTGCTTTTAAGGTGTTTTTAACCTTCCGGCGGGCGCAATACTAATCCTAACACGATCGGGCGCAATGCATCTGACAGATTAAGTGCAGAAAAAGGGATGAAACTAAGTTTCTGTATATTTTAGACTCTTATTTATTGTTGCATTGTCTTTTTGAAACAGTTCTACGTAATTTTAGAAACAAAAACTGGCTCACAAAGTTTGATACCCTTCACATTTTAAATTTTCTAATAATATTCCGCTTTCAATAGCTTCAATATTTAAAAAACCTCCAAAAACTCGACCGCTTAAAAAATGTGAGCTTATTTTACTAAAAACACACTATTGAACGATTTGGTGAACCTAAAAGTCAACACAACGTTATTACGCAATGTGAAGAGTATAACAAGCGGAAATTTTCATAGAAAAGGAGAAAATAACACAATCGGGCGCAATACATCTGAGAGATTATTTCATCCCCTCCCGCCCGTCAGACATATGGTAGATAGAAACTGAAAATTGCTTTGGATAGCTGATCGATAAAGATTAAGCTACTGTGAGTTTCAGATCTCTCCCTTTACGTATCGCTGATTGGCGCAACAAAAACTGGCCACTTAATCTGTCAAATGCATTGCGCCCGCCCGAAGGTTAACTGCTATGAGGACACCCCCGCCTCTGACTTTATCAGAAGTGGCAGTATCGCGGTCTTTTCGGAATACTTCATAGTTCTTCAAACCAAGCTCGGAAGAAAAGATGTCAGGTTTCAACCAAGTTTCGGTTAATATTATGATGTCGTGAATTGATGAGTTTACTGACAAACGAAATTCATTCAATTTGGAACAAATACTACGAACATTTTGATAATAAACTAGCAGTGTGTCACTTAGTTTTTTGGTTGTCGGCTTCGAACTATACGTGGGACACTGTTAAAATAACGAATAGTGGCGTCAGGGTCACTTAATTGAATATCAATTAACTGAGTACGAAGTGATTTCAAGTGTTCTTGCTGATGAATTGTTGAATCTAGTGAAATATTTATGTTTTTGTTCGTTAGGAAGGTTTTTAATGGATCTATGTTTTTTTTCCGGATGATTTGCAGAGGTAAGTTCGAATCAGTTGTAATTACTTTGATAGGTCGGCATTTGCCCGAAGTAAGCTTGCCCAGGCGTTTGACGTAGATGTACGAAGTTGACATATCAACTGGGTGCAACGCTTCTTTTAGCAGGTCTATGACTAGCTGCCTATCATTTTCGGCATTCGATTCCTCTAGCTTATAGATCATGAAGTTGAAAGAACGTTTTCGGCGATCTTCTATTTCATCAAAAACCTCTTCGATGGTAAGCGTTTTCATCTGAGTTTGCGTATCCAGCTTTTCCTTGAGTTGCTTTATCTCGTCGCGCAGCGAGTCAACTTGAGCCGAAAGTTTGTTGAGTTGGTTCTCTTTATTAGCACAATCAATACAAATGAAAACATTGCGTTTAGTCGATGATGTGGACTTAAGTGCAGAAATTTCCGTCTTAGTGAGACCGGCGCATTCAGAATGTTGAGACCTTCGACAAAGTTCACATTCATAAAAATCTTCGCTGGACCGACAGTTCTTACAGCAAACTGCACATTCGTTCATGTTGAGTACCGGCATTATGACGTTAGAAATGTCACGACGGGCAATGTGTAACGAATAGGATCCAATCAGATTTTGACGTATGTGACAGAACGCATAGCGAATACGATCCACTTGCAAATTTCGTTTATGTGACACAAAGCGTAACGAATACGATCCACTGAGAGATTTGGTTTATGTGACACACACATACAGATATTAACGTAACTTATGTATTCTGGACCGCGATAAAGCAAAACGATGGAAAACAAAAAACCAATTATTCACGCAATAATGGCAAAAATTGAATTTCGATGAATTTCAATAGCAAGTCCAAACAATAAGTGACTGATCGAACACTATATGGGCGCAATATAATCGCAAATAATAAAGTATTTTTACAAAATCGCGGGAGCGTTTTACAACACGTCTGATTGACTTGACAGTAGTTACTTTGATTATTACATTTGGATAAAAACTAAGGGTACCTCCCATACAAAGTGACCCATGACAACTTTGTTCTACAGTTTATAAAATGAGTAGTACGTTGTTGTACGTAGAACAAACTCCTGATGGGTCACTTTGTATGGGAGATACCCTTAGTTTTTATCCGAATGAGCTGGTTTTTGGTGGGTGGGGTGACTATGACCTCCAATTGCAACAAACCAATTTTTAGCACTCTGCTCTAATTTTGGGGGGAGTTATGGATATGCCGTTTTGAAAAATTTAAATGGGGGGATAATGGAGGTCCTTGACCGGAGCGACTCAATTTTTAAATTAAAATTATCTTAAACTTGTTGTGAATACTTATACAAAATTTTACGGCTGAACTAGCGTTCTTTCAAAAGTTATGGAGCTTTTAAAAAAGGTCTAAAATGAAAATATTCTAATTTATGTTCTATTCTAACGCCGAAATATTCAATTAAACTCTAATGTGTTATATATCATTGCAAAGATAATTTTATGTAGTTTTTTTCGTCCTCAGACAATTTTTCTGTATCTCTTACCGTTTTTGAAATAATCGCAAAAAAACCGAAAAAATGCCCCCCTTTTCCCCCTTTTATAAAGGTTGCGGCACTTTTTTTAGGGTGCAAAGTTCATAATCGGAATCAGCGCCCCATAATACATAAAGAAAGACTGAGAAAAAAACTTCTGTATTTTTTTCACGGATTGGTACTAAATCGACACGATATTACTGAACTATAAGCTGACCAGACGTACATCATTTTGCTATACAGTACAGCATTTTGACCTGTCGTATAGCATTGGGAAATATACAGCAAAATATACAGCATTCTTCATGCCACACAATGAAGCCTGATTGACTACATAATAAGGTCCTCGATGATGCCTGTGATCAGTTTTGTCTGGCTTTAAAGGTGTAAAGTTAGACGAGGGTTACTAATAACGTTTCTAGAAAACGGACCGATTTTTTTTTATTTTCAAAAATGGCTTTATCGTTTTTCAAAATATTCGCCATGAGCATCTATACACTTTACCATATGCGTTCAAACCAATTTTCGAAGCAGGGCCGTGGAGAGAAAAACCGGGCCAGGGGGGACAATCATTCCGGGCCCACCTCGTCCATACGATAAAAAGTTATGAATCGAAGAAAATTTTCATTTGACATATCGGCCCTTAAACAAATTGTACAGTGAAATCTCTTTAATCCTCCTCCATATAATCCGGAACATCTCATAATCCGGCGTCCTCACGAAGCATTTTTACATACTTAACTCACAAAAAAGCGGGTTGACCGGATAGTTCAACACTTGTGTGTGTGTGTGTTTTTTTTCTTCAAGTATATTTTGAAGAATATTCGAGAGTTGATTGGCGAATTTTAAGGAACTTACCTTACATTGCATTGTATATAATGTTGAGGAGTGTATATAATGTTTCAAGCACTATACAGGGTGTCCCGCAACTGGTTAGCCATAGACCAATGGTACATCTACAGGATGTTTTAGGAAAAATGTCGCCAAAATTATTTCTGTAGCTTTTACCGTTAAGGAGTAATCGCCTTTTTTGTGATTCTTGTCAAAAAACACGACTTTATTCGAAAAACTCCAATTTTCTAGCTTCCACTTTAGCGAAATCAATGTTTTTCATATTCTTCTGAAAGTACACAAAATTACCAATAAAAGGACATATCAAACGTATCGAACGGTTTCGTATCTTCCGAGATACGATGTTTTGAATTTAGCAGAAATGTCAATTTCAACTTTTAATGTCAAAATTAAACCCGAATATCGTAACGGTACATTGAACCAAGTCTATGCTTGATGTAAAAATGTTACTTCCTTTTCAAGATTGAAGTCGGTTTGGTACATTTGCAGACTATGTTTTTTTTTTCATTTATACATATTATTCAGAAACTGGATGACTCTGTGCTTTATTCTTATATGCCGTTCGAAAGCTAAGATACTACGCCAACTTTTGTCAACTTTGCAGATTTGCCACTACAATATCCCGTTACGAAATTCGGGTTTAATTTTGACATTAAAATTGAAATTGACATTTCTGCAAAACGTCGTATTTCGGAAGATACGAAACCGTTCGAAACGTTCAATATGTCCTTTTATTGGAAATTTTATGTACTTTCAGAAGAATATGAAAAACATTGATTTAGCTAAAGTGAAAGCTAGAAAATAGGAGTTTTTCGAAAGAAGTCGTGTTTTTTGACAAGAATCACAAAAAAGGCAATTACTCCTTAACGGTAAAAGCTAGAGAAATAATTTTGACGACATTTTTCCTTCAACATCCTGTAGAGTCTACCATTGGTCTATGGCTAACCAGTTGCGGGACACCCTGTATATTTCCTGGACCACGCCGTGATTCGATCTCCGTACCACTAGACTACTACCATCGTAGAGTGCGTCGCAACCAAGTGAGCCATAGGGCGTGATAAGGAACTACAGAAGCCAAAATCATTATAGCATAAGGTTCGTTCGTTTTACGTGCATTTTTGGGTAACGAAACATCATAAAAAAGCGTCTGCTTAAAGGGTCAACTTTTTAGTATGAAGTTTCGTTACTAAAATCTGCCCGTGTTGAAAATAAAACTTTATTATTCAATGGTCGTGCCCTTTACAAAAAAATACGCATAAAAGATACTGGTATCCTGGTAATCTTCTAGCTATGGGCGTAGCCAGAGGGGGGCAGGGAGGGGCGGTTGCTCGCCCCTGGCCGATGATTATGGTAAAAAAAAATCCTTACCAATGTAGTAAAAAAATCACTGCACTTTAGAATGATTGAATGCGTAAAAATGAGCGTTTGAATCCAGGCACCTCGTAAAGTTTTCTGCTACCAGGTCTGAAATCTGGAAAGCTAACCGCGGAATGCATGCCCGTGATAGTTTCCAGCCAGGTGGCACGGACAAATGGACGGCAGCAAGAAGTGGCTACTCGTAACTGACGGAGGTGCAGAGGCTGCGTCCCAATACATATGTTTCACTCGTGGAAAAATAAAATATTTGTAGTTTTCAGGCCCTTGATATCCATAACAGATATACAGTGCTTGTCATCAGATTAGCACACCCTTTCGCATGAATAGTTTCGGCTGATTTCCAACCAAACTAAAAGAGCTAAAATTTCAATATTATAACTGTTAATAGTCTATTCAATTCTGAGTTAATTAACACAAAAAGAATTGTGTTTAGATTTTTTAATATTGATGTATAATTGTTTTTCGAAAAAGAACACACAAAATAGCCATTTAAAATTTGTCATCAGGGTAGCACATGCAAATTCTTTTTTGTCTATCTTCCACAATTAAAGACGTAGGTTGGTTGTTTCAGTAAGATATTGACTTTAATATGAATAATCAAAAATCATTATCTGGGAAGAGGGACCAACATTTAAGGCATACAAGGAGTCAAGGCGGTCAAAAAGTGAAATTTCGAGAAAATATTAATAAAAGTTGATAAGTTGAATCCGAATTCGTGTGTAATAAGTAGCGTTAAGGTAAAAATAATAGAG
Organism: Microchrysa polita; assembly: GCA_949715475.1. Classification (NCBI taxonomy): domain Eukaryota; kingdom Metazoa; phylum Arthropoda; class Insecta; order Diptera; family Stratiomyidae; genus Microchrysa; species Microchrysa polita. The sequence goes on along the minus strand of OX454422.1, from coordinate 9,047,720 downwards.
GCGATAAGAATTGAGTGCATGTCAATTCTTATAAGAGAGTTATTTTGAGAGAAACATCTAGCCCTCATGACTCGGTCACAAGGATTAGGGTAAATTTTGACATTAAGGCGAGCCTATCTTTTGTTCAAACAGTGATAACAAAACTCTACATTTCAAGAAACTGAAACTACAGAATAACCTCGAACTTAACTTTCCCCGAAGGAAAATACGTTAAAATTAATCATGAGAAAGAATGGCGGTAGGTTATCTTTTCGGATAAAAAGAAGTTCACTTTAGAAGAGTAACACAGTTATAATGTCTACTTTCAGGATCTTTGCTAGGAAGGACACCATTAGGATTGCATTCATTGTCGGATATATTGTGTAATGGTCTCGAGGGCCAAGTGAACTGTGAGATGATACTTCTTCTTATTCGAAAAGACAACATAGCGCCATTCTTTATTACATGTCAAGTGCTCTCGAGTTTAATTTAAGCGCATTTTCCTTTAGTTTTAGTTTCTTTAGATGTGGAGCATTTTTGTATCACTATTTGAATAATAGGCTCACCTTAATGTCAAAATTTACCCTAATCCTTGCGACCGAGTCATGAAGACTGGATGCTTCTCTCAAAATTACTCTCTCATAGGGATTGACAAATACTCAATTTTTATCGCCTCTGTTATTTTTATCTTAACGCTACTTATTACACACGAATTCGGATTCAACTTATCGACTTTTATTAATTTTTTCTCGAAATTTCACTTTTTGTCCACCTTGACTTCTTGTAAGCCTTAAATTTTGATCCCTCTTCCGCAGATAATGATTTTCCCTTATTCATATTAAAGTTAATATCTTACACAAACAACCACAAACAATTAGGGGCCTACGTCTTTAATTGTGGAAGATAGACAAAAAAGAAATTGCATGTGCTATCCTGATAACAAATTTTAACACTAGAAAGGCCGGCAGTTGCATCATACCTACAAAGGCCGGTGCCGTCAATTTGGCGGCTAGCCGTTTGTCGGCTTGCGAAAGTGTAAAAATGCAAAATGAAATATTAAATCTGAGTTGAAATTGATTCTCAATATATTTTTAAGTTATTCCGATTAACATTGATTACAAATTATATTTTTTGTAACATTTAGATTACTTTTTCCGCAAACAGGTCTTTTACAATATGTGCAAACCACACGTACGATTCTTCTTGCAATTAGTCTGTACTCAGCATTGTTTTTTCTGTGATTCTTTCCAGCAGGTGTTATGAAAATGTCTATTTTTTGTCTGGTGGACGATCCTCCCCTCTTCCGTAGGTATTCTTTGGAAATTTCGCGTATTCTTCACGTAGTTCAATTACTTTGCCGTCAAAATGACGGCTTGGCCCTTATAGGTAGAACAGGTCATATCTCCAATATAATAATATTATTTCGAAATGTGAACTCATATATACACTAAGATGCTCATTTTAAGAAAAGTCAATGAATATCACAACTCAAGAGTAGATAGTTTCGAAAATATGCGCTATCAAAGTCCCAAAACCGTCAAATTGACGGCTTTGGCCGTTCTGGTGTTAAATGGCTATTTTGTGTGTTCTTTTTCGAAAAACAATTATAAATCAATATTAAAAAAATGTGAACACAATTCTTTTTTGTGTTAATTAACTCAGAATTGAATAGACTATTAACAGTTATAATTTTGAAATTTTAGCTCTTTTAGTTTGGTTGGAAATCAGCCGAAACTATTCATGCGAAGTGGTGTGCTAATCTGATGACGAGCAGTGTACCTACGTGTGAATATCATGAATCGCTAACATAAGTAGATCAGAAATGTTTCCCTTTAGGGTAAGCTGACCAGACGTACAGCATTTTGCTGTACAGTACAGCATTTGGACCTGTCGTACAGCATTGGGAAATGTACAGCAAAATGTACAGCATTCCCCATGTCACACAATGAAACCTAGTTCACTACATAATAACCTCATCGATGAGGCCTGTGAACAATCATGTCTGCCTTTAATGTGTTGACCCCTATACGATCGCTATTTAGCGAGATAATCGCACTTTTATGTTTGCCAATCTTTCTTTATTGACAACCGGGAGCCCTTCCTGGTCTCTCTGAAAATTTGCCATTGTAGAGCTACTTGGCGCTCATATTTCCTCCAAATTTTACGGTCCTTATGTCCGTGTTCGGAAGCTTCTGCTGCTTAAATTGCACTTCTGTGTTTCCTAATCGAAAAATGTCCATAACTTGAAAATTCTTGAGTGGAATTTTTAAATTTGGCAAACATATTTCTTGAACATTTCAAGGCTGTAGCTGCCAATGTTCAGAAGTTACAACCGTCAAATGATGAGATTTTAATTTATTTTCCCCATGACAAAACGATTGAAAAATCAACCACTATGCTCTATCTGATTCCTTTATCACCCTCTATAGGAAATTTTCTTAGAGTCAATTTAAAACGGCGTTAAGAGCTCAGGAAACCGGCATGGCATCAACCATGGAGAAATGCATACTCTGCTCCAGCCATATTGCAACCAGGTTTAGATCAGATTTAGACCTCTGGTTCGTCGACCTCGCACTGTCTATCGCAGGCCCGTGCGCAGGAATCATCTAAGGGGGGGGTTTAACTTATATATTCAAATTTTTCATTGAAAGGTATATTTAAAGTTTAAAATATACAGGCTATGATAAGGTGACCAGACTCCCAAAAGCCCAATGCTGTACACAAACTAGCGGAATTCGGTTGTCAAGCAAATCCAGAGTCATATATCCAGGTTCCAGGTCCGAGGTCTATGTCGCAAACATGTTGGCTGTTTTTCTAATACACGACAGACAGAGTGTGAGCGCGCAGAGTATTCTGAGCTACAGGTTATACGGACGAGTCATAGGTTTAAACTTCACGAAATGGCGTCCATTGGCTTACCGATCGCCGCGCTTGCACCTCGCCTTATCATTCTTAGCACCATCACTGCGTCGCAAATTTAGGCGAATTCTGAAAAGCGCAAAAGGCATGGCGAGGTCTGGATGAAGCGAAGGGCAAGGCACAGGATTTAGGTAAACTTAAGGACGAGCCAGAGGTCTAAATTTTACAAATTGTCATCCATTGGCTTACCGCTCGCTTACCTTGTTCCGCAACAGCACTACGTCGCGAATACTAAATAGCGAGAAAGATAAAGCGAGGTCTGAGCGGAGTAAAGGGCGAGGTGCAGGGTCTGAGTATATGTATGGACGAGTCAGAAATATAAAGCTTACGAATTGCCTGACATTAACTCACCGCTTGTTGCGCTCGCTTCATCCTATTTCCAAGCAGCGCTACGTATCAACTTTTTGGCGAATTGTGAAAAGGGCGACAGACAGCGAGATCTTAGTTAACAGACGAGCTATAGGATTTGAGTAAATGTATGGACGAGCCAGAGATCTAAATCCAACAAATTGCTTTCCATTAGCTCACTGCTCGCTGCGCTCGCACTTCGTCTTATCCTATTTCGCAACAGCACTGCTTCGCAAAAATATTGGCGAATTCTCTAAAGGCACGTGTTCGTAGAGAAGACTCATGTGATGATCGCTCAGCGATCGCAGTTAAACCATCGGTTCTGACCACTATACGCGCATATTTTCTATACAGACATGTTATGGTCGACACATGGAAAGTAACACCATTACAAAAATATGCAAATATGGCTCGGAATTGGATGCAAAACTACGATCGCTGAGCGATCATCCCAAGAGTCGTTTCTACGAACACGTACCTGAATGCGAGACTGACAGTGTGAGATCTGAGCGGAGCGAGGGGTGAGTCACCGAATTATAGTAAACCAAATACCAAAGGACGAGCCTGAGGTATAAATCTTATCTAAACCTGGTGGCAATATTTCACGAGGAGAATAAGGATTTCTTCATAGTTACGATAGGGATGCCTTGTCGTTCCCCTAGGCTTTTACCTACCTTGATTTACCCTAACTCCAAGTGGAGGATGGTGCGTTGACGACTACCGTGTGGCATGTGTAATCGTCAACGTTACAAAGACAACAAAATTCGGAGTGTGATACGGTTGTCAGCCATACCACTTATTAGTCGCATTGTTAGTTTATTATTCTACAATAAGAATGTTTCTTATCATCTTCTTCTGAATAATAAATTTGCGGCGGGTCATGACGAGTTTAGAAACTCTCTCTCTATATATGAATCTCTATATCACAGAGTAGTGACCGAACAATCATGGCCACAGAGCACGGCTTGTAACGCCGTTTTAAATAGATTTTAATGAAATTTGGGAAAAAAACTACCTAAAACCCATGCTGAGTCATTTCATTAGTATGCATTTTCCTATAGAGGTTGATAAAGGAATCGGAATAGAGTACAATGGCTGATTTTTTCATCTTAAAATCTCATCTTTTGACGGATGTAACCTCTAAACCTTGGCAGCTAGAGCCTTGAAATGTCGCAATCAACAACAAATCCCCTGCAATGCCCTACAATAGTTCACCCACTACAATCTACACATGCCGCGCGGTTACATTTATCTTTGAATTACAATACGTTCGGTATAGGGAAAATACCGCTTTCCGGATTGCATACCAACACTTATGAGTTTCTACTACGTATGTGCTTGAACTGTCCGGAACTGGATGGTGTCTAGCGGCGAGAGAAAATTCTTTTGGCAAGGTATAAATTAACAACGCCAGTTTACATTTTTATGAAGTTAAAGTTTTGCCTTATGAGAACAATAGTATTTAATAAGAAATTCTGGCAACATTTCCCAATGGGAGGGGGGGGGGTTTCAACCCCCAACCCCCCCCCCCCCCCCCCCTGCGCACGGGCCTGGTCTATCGCGCATTAGAGAATTCGCCAACATTTTTACGTCGCAGTGCTGTTGCGAAATAGGATAAGGCGAAGTGCAAGTGCAGCGAGCGGTGAGCCAAGGCAATTCGTGAAATTTAGATCACTGGCTCGTCCATACATTTACTCAGATCCTGTGGCTCGCCCTTGGCTTCGTTCAAAACTCAGTCTGTCTGTTGCGCTTTTCATAATTCGCCAACATCCTTGTGACCAGCGCTGGTAGACAGTGAATAAGGCGAGGTGCGATCGCAGCAAGGAGTGAACCAATAGATGGTAATTGGTTTATACCTTTGGCTCGTCCTTAGGATTACTCAAATCCTATAGCTCGCCCTTCGCTCCGATCAGACCTTTTCAGAATACGCAAACATTTTTGATAGCGCTGCTGGGAAATAGGATAAGGCGAGCGCAACGAGCGATGAGATTATGGAAGGCGATTTGTAGAATTAAGACCTCTGTCTGTCGCGCATCAGAGAATTTTACAACATTTTTGCGGCGTTGACCTCGGACCTGGAACCTGACAATGACTCAGGATTTGCTTAAAAACCGAATTCGGCAAGTATGTGTACAGCATTGGGCCTTCGGGAGTCTGGTCACCTTACTTTAGGGAGACTATTTTTTCTTTTGCGAGAATCCCATATTTCCATGCGTTTCATTGCATGGCTTCTGAGCTGCAGAATACAATTTTAACTGTCACATGAAGTCGCTCCGGGAAGGTAGTACAATTTATCAAAATTCCATCTCAAAGGGATTTTAGTGAAATATGGTATGCAGCCTTGCCCAGTTAGGGACCTTGTAAAGAACGAATCTCACATTTCCTTGTCTTTCAAGTTATTCAATCAAGATTTATTTTGTAGCTAAATCATACCAGCAATCAAATTTAGATCTCACAAGAGGAATATGCAGTCCGAGAGACAAAAATAGCACCAAATATAGAAGAACTATTGTCTAAAACGCAGAAATTGGAGGCCATTTGAATGTAATCAGAATCACCAGTGAATGTCTAAATACGTGCAGGGTCACTTTTCGATAACCCTAGAATGTCATCCTTCGTCGAATCGACTACGCATAATCACATTTATCCCGTTTTTCTTGACAATTTGCATTATTTTAAGCTGATTTTTCGTACAGCACTTACGGTGCTGATGTACTTGCCTGGTACCTTGCAGCTAGTCGAAGTAAGCGGAACAAGTTGGATTTTTGGAAATTGGCGTCGTCGAAACGACGAAGGATGAACTTTGTGTAACTTTTAGAACTCCAGTATTTCTTACGTATGGTTGTCGATTCGACGATAAATCTGTGTCCATTCGACTAGGTCATAGCAAATTTATGATTCTTCTTGAAATGTGGGACCAATTTTTTCAAAAATTATGGAAAAAATATTTACTAAGACAAATCAGGAAAATGGCACGAAATTGTTCCTCCTTTTAGAAAGATTGCCTTTCGAACTCATAAAAATTGTCTCCAAGGCACTCAATTTCACAACCTGACATCATACATAAAATTAGAATTAATCTAGGGAACTCGGGGAGAAGAAATTCCTAAATCTATTGTCAATCATTCTAAAATATACTCCAAAAACTGGAGTAGGCGAAGTGAAAGAAAACCCGTGTTGGGACCCCAAAATGGATCACTGTGCCTTTTTTTTTATAAAAGAGCCTTTAATTCATTAAACCAAACTTTCTATTAAGTTAAGAATATACAGGGTGTCCGGAAACTGCCGCATAAACGCACTGGATTATGATTCCTCAGTTGATTTCCAGCAAAAAAGTTGTACCGAAACATACCACCTCAGCTTAACCCTTAAGCTGCCACAGGCATGTAAAGATTTTTGAAAAAATCATTTTCTTGCACGACTTAAAGCCTAATATCTTCAAAGCTAGACAAGCAAGAATAGTAAAATAAAATGATTATTACAGCCAACAAATTTACCTATAAAATAAAACTAACCAGACTAAAATCGAAAAAGAGGTTTGGTTTTACAGACCTTCAAAGTCAAATTTGCGTGATTTGACCCAAAAACAATCTTTTTTTTCATCTCAATTTTCCCCAACTTCTGCCAAGGTGAGGTGCTTGTACGATTCTTTTACAAATTGGCGCATAGTCTTACGATCATATCTTTCCTACATCATTTTAATCTAGCTCCATTATTTCTAACAGTTTTCATACGTTATGTGTAGAAAACTAGGGTTAATTTGAGCTCGAATTCAATAGAATTTAATTCACACTGCCCCTAAAGATCTGCAATTGGTAAAATCTATTCAAAGTATGTCGAAATCGAGCCAAAATTAACCCTAGTTTTCTGCCCTTAAGGTACTAAAACTGTTAGAAATAATGGAGCTAGCATATAATGATGTAAGAAACATATGGTCGTAACACTATGCGCCAATTTTTAAAAGAGTCGTACAAGCAGCTCACTTTGGCAGCAGATGGAGAAAATTGAGATAGGAAACAATATTGATTTTGGGTCAAATCACGCAAATTTGATTTTGAAGCTCTGTAAAAACCAAACCTCTTCTCCGATTTCAGTGTGGTTAGTTTTATTTTACAGGTAAATTTGTTGGCTGTAATAATAATTTTATTTCACTATTCTAGCTGATCTAGCTTTGGAGAGATCAGGCTTTAAGTCGTGCGAGAAAATGATTTTTTCAAAAATCTTTAAATGCCTGTGGCGGCTAAAGGGTTAAGCTGAAGGGGTATGTTCGTACAACTTTTTTGCTGGAAATCAACTGAGAAATCATAATCCGGTGCGTTTATGCGGCAGTTTCCGGACACCCTGTATATTTTCTGATTCGAGCACATTTTTTAAATTATGTCAACGTTTAGTTTTCATTAATTTCATTTTTAAATTCAATATTTTATATTTCCGGCCAAATAATATTAAATTGAGAAAATTTGATTTGTAAATCAATTTCCTTACAAAATTACTCAAAATCGATGTTTTTTTATTCTAAATAAACTAAGGATTGAAAATCAGTAAAATTTTATAAATATTTTGCGAAAGGCCTCAAACTTGAGCGTAGTCGATTCGACGAAGCATGACCTTCCCGTACTAAAAATAAGCATGAACTTCCAGGGTTAAATGGTGTAGAAAGCAGGGATTTGGGGCGGCACTTTTTTTTCGCTTCGCTCCGCTCCAGCGCTCCGACTACACATTTTTCGCTCCGTTCAATTACAAAAATACAACAAAACTTCATTGTTCTTAGTAAATATTGATTCTTATTTACCGCGAATTCATCAATTCAACGTATATCTACTTACGTATTATAGAATATGACTTAATAGGTGCGTTTTATTCGATCAAGTACAGAACAGGATAGCACCAATTTCGTACAAATTTGAACATCAAATTGAGTTGTTATACATAGGGTGTCCGGAAACTAAACTATCGCATAAGCATAAGCGCACCAAAATATGACTATTAATGTTATTTCCAGGAAAATAGGTGTACCGGGAATATCCCGAATTGTTAACTCCTTAGCTACCAAATAAGACCTCCGTCGGAAAAATATTTATATGAAGTAAGATCACAAAATTTTGGATTTCAAACTTTTTTACACAGCTGATTACTTATCCTATTTTTTGCTGGAAATATCACAAGGTATCATATTTGGGTGCCTTTATGCGATACTTTTCAGACATCCCGTATAGAACGATATCTGTAAAATTGTTATGGAAGCTGCGCTGTTCACAATAAAACACACCTAATAACTAATTTAAATTAAAAAGGATGTTTCATTCGTCCAGTTCAGGACAGGACTTTTCTGTCATGGATGATCTTGAATTTCTTAATAATGAAGAGTGATGATTATGGCTAAACGCAAAACCTCTTTTATCACAATGAATTTCCAAATAATCCAAAGTTTTGCAAGTCTCTCAACGAATTCTTCGATTTTCAAAGCAAAAATCGCTCCGCTTCAGCATGCCAAAAACCGCTCCACGCTCGCGCTCGGCTGCAGAATTGAATTGATCCCTGGCAGAAAGTCAATCTCGACTGTCCTTTCTTAAAATTTGGCTTTAAAATTAAAAAAAATAACAGGCATGACCAACGTCACAATTTCCAAGATCTTAACTGCTTTTTTGTTGAGGTGTTGAGATCAACAGCACGCTCAGCAATGTTTTATCCCCACTATAGTCCGTCGCATGGGTCGTGAACCTGTGCACCGACTACTCTAAGATTTGCCTAACAATATTTTCGTGACCGACAATTTCAACTTCTAAAAAAATCATGATGTTGAAAAAAATTTGGGCTTGCCCCCCCCCCTGACCGAAATCCTGGCTACGCCCATGGCTTTACCTGTGTTGTAATGCCCCACGCTAAGTGTGCGGTTTGCTTGGTTTGCCCGACAGAAAATTTGTTACTGCTGCTGAGAACTCTAACCGCTGTGTTCAAAAACCATTCTCTAAAGCTCCCTTAGCATTTGTATAACAAGATTTTGAACCACTTCTCCGTTAGTTGGTTGATCGGCAACGATCGCTTTTTCAACGGTACGACTGGTAAAGATTGAAAATTGACCACATCTGTTGCATCGATTCCATTCTTAGCCAGTTCTAGGACGAAGTCAGATCGTGAGATATTCGCATTTTAGACACTGATTTCCTCCCTTTGCAAGAGGGGGTCCTGTCATATCACTGCCGCCTGTCTGTCACTTCAAAAAGACATCGTTAAATTAGTAAATGGTTCCGTTAAATATAAATTCCAAACATGAGATTTGTATTTCGATAAAACTGCCGATCGCTACGAGATGCGTCGTTGTATCCTATTTAATAGCTTCTGCTTACAAATTATGTCGCGTGCATGTACTCGTATGTATGCTCCGACAATCTATGTCCTGTCAACTGATTTCGAGATAAACGATGCAATAAATACAAGACACATTAGATGACGAGGGTGGGTCGAGGAGGTCGTGCATGATGCGTATCCTCTCGTGCGCCGAGCACACAATTTTCAATCGAATGAGGGTTGGCGAGAAATGATGTGTTAATATCGCAAACGAAAAAGTCTTATCGCTCTCATGCATATGATGCGACCGAGACATTATTTAGAGCATATTTTTTCGATAATTACATATACAGCAGTTATGGGTACAACGTTATCATATTGTCGTCATCGTGTCATTATATATCGCCCTACGTCGTTCCGACGTTCTCGTCATACCGTCATCAACTCGAAACCCCATCGCAGGAGGACGATGTATGGTCCTCTGATACAGGGCACATTGTTGCTCTACATTGCTACGCGATTGTGGTTTTTACAGTCATCCCGATTAGAGCCCAACACACGAGGGATTCACGTCTTTCGACAAGGGGTTGCATCGTTCATCCCAAAGGCTTTTAAGTCCTCATCAACATCATCATCATAAAAATCATAATTCGGCACCTTATCACGTTGTGTCCATCTTATTTCTCGTCTTATCCTAGTATGATCTGAAATTTGGATTTTCAAAACTCACCCCAAAATAAATCGGTACATGGCTCGCCTCCACCTTCAATTTATTTACTATTCCCTTGCAATTTGGCCGTGACTTCAACTTGTGCCGTGCCGTACTTGGTTTCGGGCTGATAAGGATATAAATGAATGTGAATGGTATACGCGACGAGTTTCAACAAAAGAATGAAACCTTTAGCAAAAATTGCTTTTCTTTTCAATTTTTCTTCGCTCTCCACGCACACTTTATTCATTTCGGGCGCCTCTTATAAAATAAAGAAAAATTCCATCATAACCATCCGGAAAGGGAGAGACTGTATTTCAGTTTTTTTTCCATTTAATTCACCATTTCGTTTTATCGTCCGAAAAAATATATGCACACAAAATTGCCGGGAGCTCGGCACTCCGCACTTGCTGTGGGAGCTCCATACGGGCTGCTGGAAAACGCCCCCAAAAATATATCTAAATATCTTTACATCGTGCGGGTCTCTTTTGTGTTTTAGGTACCTATAGCACAGGATGTATATCCCTATACCCACTGTATGGAATCCATATCGCATCTCCACAGCCACTCCTTCCATACGTAAATGCAAAGCAGTCTGTGGTTATTCTAGATGCGGGGACCGAGCAAGCAAGCATATAGCAAAAGGAACAAAATGAAAAAAAAAATAATAAAAAAAGGATCCCCAAACAAAACGAAAAGAAGAAATAAAATCGAAGACGAACATTTATACGCGCCGCGCACATGTTGCTCATTTGTATCGGTAGAATGAACAAATAAAAGGATTTTTGAATTTTCTGGGGATTGAATAAACGATTAGAATTTTTCAAATTGTTTTTGTGACGACCCGCAACGGCATGACCGATAACTGGGGTTCGTTTTCTCCGATTTTTTTTAGGAGTGTAGCTCGATAATAATCGACTTTGAACAGTTTGTGCAGAGGGACTTCTATAAAGGAAGCAAGTCAGGGATGTGCGAGATGAGAATATCTTGAACAAGTCTCTTAGAAGTTTTTTTCAGTTTAAATTTTAAATTAAAAATTTTTTATTGGGTTAAATCGTGAGAACAGATTCCCAAAATCCCCAAGCACAAATGGGGTCAATTTTCAGAATATGTTTGATAATAGATGGATCAGGCGGTCGATGTTAACCACATCTTACGGCGCACCTTTCGCAATTAATTTTTGTATTCTATAGCTGTCTGCTTTAGGAGAATTAGAGCCGTTGAAAGATGAAACCCAAAAAAAAAACAAAGGAAAAACAACGAGACCGAGGCTAATTTCGGGCACAGCCGAAATTTAAATACTTGTCGCATTTGAATGCAACTTAACCCATTACCTGCGGGAGACTATTTTTTCGAATTTTCGTGTGAAACTTCATAGATGTAGTAAATACGGACCCCTGAGCACGAATCTGCGGTCCGTTTTTTAATCTGCTTTTTAGGTTAGCTGTATTTAAGTGATGCCATATGGCATCAGCGCAGGTTCAAGTTATAAAAACTTTGGAAGTCATCATTTGGAAATATTTTAGAAATACAAAGTTTTTTTTTGCTTTCAGAAAGACAAATTGGCTGAAGTATATTATTTCATATTAAAAATAACAATTCAATGATATTTTGAAAAGTTAACGGAAATATTTCCCATGATTTTATTATAATATTTGTCGATATTTATTATTATTTCTTTAGGATTGTGTGTAATATTTAAAAAACCATGCTAATGCTAAGATGTAGGTTTTAATAACATTTGGACGATTGTTTGGAATACGTTTCTTGTTAGTTTGACAAAAACGAGTGCCATCATTAATAGGCTCTTTTCCATTAAGCGAAGATGCTACTGTCAGACATTTATTGTTATTGAATTAGTTCCTTGATAGACAGAAAATGACAATAAATAACCCTCAGGTATATTTAAGCACTGACAGACACAGACCAAATCTCCACATTTTATCTTGAGAATTTAGAGCTGTCTTCTGGGATCGATTAGAAGGATTAATATGCAAATCATTATCTCGTGATCAATGTTTCTGTTTATCAAAAATTGATACCCATAAACCCTTTAAGTTCTCCAATAGTTTTTTTTTCGGTAATAGATAGGCCATACGTCGGCTTAGAGGTAAAAGTGACCAACTAACATTTTTCAAATTGTTCAGGAGAACAAAAAAACAAATGTCCGTGTCTTAACCCATTTACGGCCAAGCATAGACCCAATGTAGAAATGAATGCTTTTCTTGCGTAAATATGTACATTTAGGTTAGGAATAGAGAATTCAATGGTAAAAGAAATTTTTTTTACTATAACTATGAAATTTTTGCTGTTGCGAAAACGCAACGTTGGCCGGATACAGTATACAAAGTGCCCAATATGAGTTGAAAGGAAAATCATTATTTCTTTGATTTCTATAGAGGAAATATCCATTTGCATTAAATATATGTATCATAAAATTGAATATTCATATTATTGTAAATCAATTCTTTGTGTGATATTTTGTAAAACATTTCGAATGAAGAAAATAATTGCACTTGAAAGACATGTACGGTGTTTGGCAATGCATCTTCTTCTCTGATTACAATTACGTATTTTTAATATTTACCAGGCAGGAGTCTAAAGAATTGATAAGCAGGGACCACCACCATTTTTTGCCTCGAATTTTTCTACGATAAATTAGCACACCGTTGTCTTGTATGTCTACGCCTCCCATGTTTTTGTTATAGTCCATCACCTTATCCGGATTATCAATTGGAACTACTTTTCTCTCACTTCGGCCAAATCTTTTGACTTTTTGCAGAGGATGAATAAATCCATGATTTGTCGCTACCGTAACTACGTTGTCCATGCACCTAACGACGGTTATTTCATGTTTTTTGCCGAATGCTGCATCGTAGGTTCCACGTGGAGACTTTTGTATAATTTTTGTTTTCTTTCAAATTAGCTTTTCTTGTTCGTGTTTCACACACTGTTCCGGTGGCCAAAAAAAGTTTAGACATCAAAAGAGCCAGCAGATCGTATGATGTAAAAAAAATTATCAAAAAATACCCGATGATTCGAAGGGGTTTCAACTACTTTTGGCAAATTTGGCTTCCCCCTAATAAACATTTTGTAAAAATGTCTGCCAAAGTACCATTTGTTCATCAATTGAAACGTTTTGGCTAAACACACCAAATTGCATGTGTTTCTGGTTCACGTAGTCGAAAAGCGGTTTCAATTTTGCAAATTTATCAATTTTGTCCAAATTCGAATTATCGCATAGATGAAAATTTCTCTTTATTTCCATAAACCTATTTCGGCTCATGGTAGTTTTTACAAAATCGACTTCCTTGTCCTCATCATTCGACCAATACATGTCTTGCTGAGGTAGTGGACGATAACCGGAAAGGAAAAGAATGCCGATAAACTTCCTGAGGTCGGAAACAGAGATTTAAAAATCGTGGTGGTTATTAGAGTCAGCATACATTTTAGAAAAGGTTGCCATCATAGACAGTAGATTGTCATCAACAAATAGTTGGAAAATTTCGTATGGAGTTTTACTGCCGTGTTGAGCAATGATTTTCTCAATAGAAGTTGACTCTAGCGATGTCGGCTTAGAGGCGTAGACTGGGCAGGCGTTCGTGTTTCTTCCAAATAGGATTGAACTTCTGTTGAACTTCTGTTTTTTGATTTTTTAAGATTATTATTATTCAGCTCGTCTCCCTATCTAAAGCCGGGTCTAGACTATTGTGGGTAACAACATTATCGTCAATTGCCTCCTCATCTGTGACTTCGTCCACTTCAGGTGGAATATATACCACATCAATCTCTTCGACTCCCGAATCAGAGAAATCAGATTCCTCCAAAATAGCATGCAGTCCCATCGAGGTCCAAGCTCTGCCAGTATCCGGATTCTAAAAAGTACCATAATTTGCATTTTTCTACCAATATGCAACACAACTGTTTCGGATTGAGTATTGCAAAGAACACACATGAACGTGAACTCAGTGATAAAAACTAGAAAGCAATAAACTATAATGCAGGTACATTTCAACGCAGTGGATGCGGATGCCCCGAGAGCGAAATTCAATAGTGACGATATTTGAACTCGTATAACGCCAACGTTGCGAAAACGCAACAGCAACTTCAAACACAAATTTTCATGATATAAATGATAAAATTGACTGAAGCTATTTATTTCTCGCTCAGATGGAATATTATGCTATAAAAAAATGTGCGAATTATATCAGATATTTTAAAAAATTTTCCTAAAAAAATCTTCAAGGAAAACCCTTCGAAATTTATGAAAACTGACTTCACATAAATTAATTTATGAAGATGAAAAACTTAACATTTTTCAATCAATTAATTTATACGCATAAACAACATGTTGAAGGATTATACTAACAAATAAAATATTCATAACAACAACAAATAACGGCTAGAAAAATTCTCAAAGTTGGTGTTGCGTTTTCGCAACGTTGGCCAGAAATGGGTTAAAAATCGAGGTTACCAAATTCAAAATAAAAGACTATTGAATTTCCATTTAGAACTGAAGACCACATCCATACTTTTATTGGAATTTTAAACTTTCTACAGATGGGTAAATTTTCAATTTTCGCACTTAGTTATTTTTACCTCGCAAGACTTTTTGTTTGGAAGTATTTAGTGATTTAGTCTATGTATCAAATCATCCAGAAATGACATTTGTACTGTACTTTCGGAATGTAGGTGAGATCAAATTTAACCCTTCTGTTGGCACCTACTTCAATATGCATATTCTATACCCAATAGGTCTGGCTGAACCTGTTGAGAAAATTTTGTTATTTTTTGGAAAAAGTTAAGTTTTTATCCGTAGAGTCATTCTGCTAATTCTAAACTAGCATTTTTAAACAATAAGCATTTAAATCATTTTTGTAGATATTCTGGGAACGTTTTTAAGTAGACATATTTCGAGGTTGTATTAGTACAAAGATGTTTTCTTCTCATTTTCTTCGTTTTTGCCTGTTTATTTCCATAGCGTATTTCTAATAGAAAGTTTTATCATATTTTCAAATTCCATTATCTTTGGGGAAATATTTAGGGCTTCGTTAGTAGATTTTACCCCGATATTAGTCTGCAGATTTAGAGAAATAGATAGAAAGAAATAGGGAATATTCAAGCGCGAAAATCATTTCATTCTAAATTTTTCGTAAATTTCTCGATCAAATCTATTTAGAATGACGCTAGCAAGTCACACATGCTTAGTCCTTACCATTAGAAAGGAGATAAAACGTTTTGAATTTCCTAGAAACAAATTTCAGTTCATTAGGTGATGTTATAAAATCTGATAAATTTGGGCATTCCAATTTTCCGAACATCGCGGCTTCTTAACGAAAACTCCAGAATTTTTTACTGTTTAAAGTACAAATCGAATTTTATTAACGTTATTACATCACAGATAGGTGAAATTTAATAGAATTTTATATTTTCATTTTTAAACTGTAGAGAAAAATAGGGTGGAAAATTATAGGTCTAGCCAGACCTATTGGGTATCAGAAAACACTATAAATTGAAATTCGTCAAAAACATGCTCGAAAATTCAAACCATTTTTTTTTCAATTTTTTGCCAAATGCTTCTAAACATATTATTCTAGGATATCATGAATTTTGAAGTGGCTACAATTTCATCTTCTATACTTTTTTGACCGAATTATAGTGCCAAAGGTCTGGCCAAACCTTTGTGCCGACAGAAGGGTTAAACGGGAAAATCGGTAAATATTGGAGGAATGTGCTTGTGCTTGTCTCACGAAGACAACTTTTGTGTTTCGAATATGTTGCATTAGACATTTAGGTACACGAAAGTTTTCTTAACATTTCAGATTTTATAATTTTTACTTCCCAAAACTTTTATCATCGAATTTATGATGTATTCAACTAAAAGGGTTTTATTTTTTAATAGATTATGATTATAATTATTGTAAGATTTTCAATACACAGTAGTAGTAAACAAACATTTTTAATTTAAAATTAATAGAAAAAAAAAGAAAATCTTCATCTTCCCCTTCGCTTTCACTATTCTCGTTTGCAGCCGTTATACTGCTGTACCATTGTACCGCTTCTTCCAGAACAACCCCTTTGTTGCAGAGGTCCAGTAAATTCCTTTTTTTTTGCAGCACTTATACCTTCATGGGAGTTGTAAGCAGGCACAATTTCATTACAGGGAGTTTTGACATTTTAGACACTGCTTCTTTTTAGGAACGAAGAAGGATAAATTATTTTCTGTGCAGAAAATGTGTCTATACTGGCAGAAACGTTGTCTTTTTGACACTCCTCTTCATACAGACGGTGCATTAAATGCATGATGTTTAAATTTCCCGATAATTACTTCTTATTGGACATTTTGCTAATATAATGCTCTATTAATTGGACTCTCTTTCTATGTGACGCTTCACCCTAGCGACATTCTCTGAAGAAGTCTTTCTTACCTCTCTTATCTTCGCCATTAACCCTAGTTTACCGCAGCCATTTTCTTACTAGTTTCATGTTATGGGGTGCAAATGCACCCCACAGTATGTATGCCCATATTTCAGCATTAACTGACTTCCAATTTTGTTTAATTTGATTCATTTTGATCGTGTTTTATGTTAGTTAAATAGAGAAAACAAAAGTGAGATAGTGAGTGCGAATTCAGAAATACGGGAGGCATACATGTTGAGTTTGGTTAGACGGCAGGCACTGATATTCATACTATAAATGACATGATAACCTCAAACAAGAGTGATGTTCATGAAATTTCCGTTTAGTATGCATTCCATTCACTGATTTCGCGGGTGTTATGCATCACTTCGGGTTCCTCATCATTTGACGATTTCAGCAGAACTTATTACTTCAGTTATAAAAGTGAAATCGCTTCACATAGATAAGAATAGCGGGCCGAGACTAATGGCCTCAGTGGAGTTTTGTTCACAAATTCCGAGATGCAGCTCTTTTTCGAAATCTTAGTTAGCAAACTCTTCTCCAATTAGTATCTCTGATCATTTGACTAAGCTTCTGTTGTTTATTTATGAAATTGATAGAAATATGAAACGGTTTCAAATTGAAACGGGGTCTGAAACACAGCCACATTTGATGTCTCAAAGGTCATTCCGAAGAAACAATATTTCGTAATATTATTAACATTTTTAAAGTTTCATCTGGGATGATAATATCAGATGAAAGTTTAGATATTATTATCCTTATTTTAAAATAAATATCAATTTAAAATCAAAATAAATAGTTCTGAACTCAAATAAATTATCTGGGGTGCAAATGCACCCCACGACAGAACCATTGCCTTACTTCTACAAAAAAATCGTAAAAAAATAAATTTATATAGTTACAATTGTACAAACATTAAAAACTAAAACAAAACTAAATTTGGTTAAGCTATTGAAAAATGTATAATGAAAACTTGAAAAATTTCGAAGTTATATTCAGTTAAACATGCATTTGCATTTGCACCCCAAACAGTAAACTAGGGTTAAATGTCCCAAAGGATGGTTAGTAGCTGCTTAGTGCAGTGTTGATCATTTGAAATACCGTACACAATATTTTTTTTAATCAAATTAGAGTTTGTAAAACCTTCTTTAAAAAGAACATTGTGAATTTCAAATGGACCGATCAACACTGTATTTAGATTTTTCAAATTTAGAATTAATCGAGCTAAAATTTTTGGTGTCAGGACATTTGTACATGGATTGTGATTTGATACATTCTGTAATTGAACGAAAAATGAAGCGCCCAAATATTTTTAATATGAATGATTTGAAAAGAATTTTCGAAGAGGCAAGCACAAAGAAGCCTTACGAAACAAGTGAAATTATGTTTGGCAATTTCGCTGATTTGAAAACATTACGTGCTTCCATAATGAAAAAGCGAAATGCAGACGAAGAAGGGGAAATAGTTAACTGGCTAAAAACAAAAAGCCTTAAATTCAACAATAGAGAAGAACAAAAATCAAAAAAAAAAAAAAACGGGCGTGACATTGGACTAAGGCCGCAGATGTGTTAGTGACATCCCATTTTCAAGATCTTAACTCTTTTTTGGGTGTTGAGATCAACAGCACGATCAGCAGTGTTGTTTACTAATTAATTAATTAATTTGTTGAATACAACGTGTACACATATGGACAAAAAAATAAGTACACCCAAATAATTTTTTCTTCACACTACAGCGATTATTAAAGTCAATAAAAATCGTTTGATGATATTTTGTTCCCTAATTGGAGAGGAATTAAATAATATATACACTAACCATTTAAAATAAAACTAAAAAAGGCTGGACAAAATAATAAGTATATTTTAACTAATTCAATTCAAAAAATCAATCTTCTTGCTCCAATTCGTCGAGAATTTCGTTTCTTTTACTATTTCTCGACATATTGTCCATTATTCTCCAGAAAAAATCCGTTCTTGTTGAGTTACTGGCGGAATGGTACCGTATACCAAGTTACTTCAAGAAAACCCAATGATTGTGCTTGTGTCCTTATTTTGGCCTACCTTTTTCCAATTCTTTGACTTAATTCTCAACAAAATTTCGTGTGAATTCAAGTTTGGTAAACGACTTCATCAAGAAAAAATGATATTTCATTTTCATGAAGCTAATGCTTCACCATCTGATGAGGTGTGATATTATCCAGCTGAAATTACCACCTACCTGATAAATATTATACAGCATAATGCGAACCAAACATTGCTTATACTGGGTATGTCTCACCGTAACGGTTACTAGATGTATTTGAATGACACCAAACAATGAAAAAAAACATTGACCATTATATTTGGCCCCGTTGAAAAAAGTGCTTTAATATAGCGTTGATAAAATTTATTTTTCTGTGAAACAAAGAATATTACGAAAGGGGTCCTTAATCATATCATATCATCACTAAAACAAAATATTGTGGATTTTTCTGCTTTTTGCTCTCGACCAAGGAGGAGTATCTCTTTCAATAACTGATCGCACCGTCCATATTTTTTACAAAGGAAACTTCGAATCTATTCACCAAAATTACATTACTTATTGTAGTCTTCCATTCACTTTTCGGAGAAATGAAATATTTCCAATACTTCTCGCGATAAGTATCGATAATGTCGGGGGACCTTTTCTCGCCATATTGATTTCGATTATTACAATATAATAAATGCAATAAAAATCAGGAATAAAATGGTGCAAGAAGGTGTACTTATTTTTTTGTCCATATGTGTAATTGATAACAAAAGTTTTGAGATGTAAAAATTATAAAACTTAAAATATCAAGAATTATGTATTTTCGTAACGAAGTTTTTTAATACGAATACGAGTTGGTTATAAGTTTCGACACAATTTGCATAATGTCTATTAATTTTAACTTCACAATCGTGAAAGGTGCTTTTTTTCAATTAATATCTTGATAATATCTTGTGCTATTATTAGGCTTTAATTATATTTAGATCTAGGGAGTCATTAAAGGAAAACAATAATTTTTGAGGTAAAAATCACCAAGTGCTGCACTTGGTTATTTTTACCTGGAACATTTTCTGAAAACTTTGCACTTAATCAATTTTCATTTTCTATAACTTCTGATTTACTTATTTTACCGCCTCAATATTTTAATGACAAATGCGGGACATAAAAGTAATGCAATTGGCGTAATTTTTTTTTTTTTTTTTTTTTGCCTCACAGAAACTTTTGTCCCGGGACTAGGCTTCTCGGCATCACTTTACTTACTATCCGTACGTAAGTGACTAATCAATCAATCGAGTGCAAACTCTAGCAGATCGTAAAAAAAAACTGAAAACAAAATATATTAATAAGGAAATTTATCAAAATAACTTCTTTTAAACATTAGTTTATTAGTACAATTAAAATTAACTAAGTCCTTCAAACTATTATAAAGAATAATTGACCTTGTAATTGGTTCATTAAGCCCATAGTTTACTCTATGATAAGGCTGAACAAGAAGGTTGTTCCGCCGCAAATTGTGAGGAATATTTCTGACTTGAAAGTTATTTAATATATCTTCACAAACAATATGAGAGCAAAACAGGTCTCTTATAAACACTTAGTCACTTTTACCTCTAGGCAATCGATAGTTATTGCTTTCCTAGTAAATCAAATTATATGTTTTCTCGTCGAAAACCCGCTCAAACATCTTATGGGGGTCTTTCTTTCTGGGAATGGGAAATATGGATTGTTTACTGCGAAACTTGCTAGAAGTCCATTTGTAATTTTGTATCAATGTTGGCACTTCGCAACAGAAGAAGACGAAGTTTGGATTCACCTCTGCTTCTATCACCATTTCCATTGGTGTATCGGCGCCTTGGTTCTGAATGCCAACCTTCTACACAATCTGATCGGAGCCTAGCCAACCAACAAATTCCACTTCAACTACTTGCTGCATTTGGTTATGGTGTAAGTCCATAATTTGAACTCCTTCGTTGCCGTTGTAATCATTTTCGGCTAAGTCAAACTCAGCGTCTGTGGGTTGTAGGAAAATTGCAGCTGGCTGTTCGTCTTCAACGCCTTCATCGGCAATCAGACTGCCCAAATAGTTTAATGTTTAATGCAATTTCACCCTACAAATACGAAAAAATAACCAAAAAATTTCAATTGCCGTTAAAATTTCCTTTGTAGTCTGTACCAACGATGATGCCATATGGCATCAACAAATTTCGAATCAAAATTTCAGATACTAAACTTAATTTCTTTTTTCTAATTTAACATGAATGGAGTCACTTTTCAATACACTTTTCGTATTAGAAATAGTTCTAGGAAAAAAAAACTAGTTTGAAACCTTAAAAACTCAACTTAAATTTTGCAGTACGACATTTCTTCAATTTTTTTTCAAATTCCAAAAACTTGTTAACTTTTACGATCTGATATCTCTGGCTCCTATAGGAATACTGGCACAATTTACGTTAGACATGAAAGTTAAACTTGTCTACTACAGATATAAGTGGAATTTGCACAAGAATGCATTCGTATTCAATATTTAGAGGCCATTTAACAGGATACTTGAAAACGATGCCATATGGCACACTAGCAGTGAATGGGTTAAGCTTCTTTTGCGTTAACCGTTTTTACCGCAGCCCTATGACGTGCTCCGATTCCATCAGTTCCTGGATACGTTGAGGCCAATCCAGCAACACACTTGGATGAATTTTGCTTAAGATTGAAAAAGAAAAAAAATTTTCTTACAAGAACTAATATTTGGGGGTTGGTTTGTATGACAGCCCTATGACGTAATGTTCCGATTCCATCCATTCCTAGATAATGTTTTGAGGCTTTACCATGAACACATTTAACCCGTGTTGTGTGGGGGTAGAATAAACCTCAGTGTTCCTGGCTTATCATATAAGGCGACTAAATGGATAGGATACTTGCTGGCATACACAGCAACTTGCGCATCTGAAAATTAATTATGCTAACGAAACGTCTACTAGGCCTCGAATTAGGACTGGCTTACCGTTTACGACTTTTGGCTATCGCACAATGACAAAGAGTGGATTCTGGAACGTGCGTACTCTGTTGGACAATGGTTCAGAGGGCCCACAAAACGCACGATTTCTTCAAATAGACAGTGAGTTTAGACGACACAAACTCAACATCTTGGGGCTGAGCGAAGTTATATGGTTGGATAGTGGGAACAATTTTTCTCCTACTCGTAGCACGATGTTATTGTGTTCCGGAAAAGCTTCTGGCAGATCTCGGGAATCAGGCGTTGGGCTCCTATCAACCAGAGGAGCTCATAGTAGTCTGATTAGTTGGGAACCAGTTTCTGATAGAATTATGACCGCCAGGTTCCGTACTAAAATGAGAAACATTAGAATAATTTAATGTTACGCTCCAACTGTACCTGATAGCGCCGAAGCTAATAACTCTTTTTACGAACAACTCAACACCATCCAGTGGAAAACACCTAAAGGCGACATTGTAGTGGTGATGGGAGATTTAAATGCTAAGGTTGGTGCCGACATCGATGGACTGAGGCACGTGATGAGGAGACCGGGGGTAACCGGAATGATAACGGTGAGAGGTTTGTAGAGTTCTGTAACTTCCACCGACTCGCCATTGGTGGAACTATGGTCCAGCATAAGAATTGCCATAAGATCACCTGGTTGATCGATACCGAACCGAAAATCAAATCGACCATTTTGCCATTTCTATAGCAGATTTAGAAATTGCCTTCTATATGTCCGTAATAAGAGAGGTGCTGACGCAAGTATCACCGTTCAAAAGATACAGCCTCCCAAAGTTGACCCACCAAGTGCAATTTTTGACCCATCTACGCTCAATATTTAGCGAGATAATTGCAATTTTGTGATTTCAAATGAAAATTTTCGAAATCGGGTTTGGAAAAAGTCGATGTAGAGCGTATTGAGAGCCACGTTTTGCCGCAAAAACCAGAGTCCCAGCTATTACCGTTCGAAAGATACAGCCTCCCAAAGTTGACCCACCAAGTGCCAACTTTGACCCATCTACGCTCAATATTTAGCGAGATAATTGCAATTTTGTGATTTCAAATGAAAATTTTCGAAATCGGGTTTGGAAAAAGTCGATGTAGAGCGTATTGAGAGCTACGTTTTGCTGAAAGAACCAGAGTCCTAGCTATCACCGTTCAAAAGATACAGCCTCCCTAAGTTGACCCACCACGTGCCAACTCTGACCCATCTACGCTCAATATTTAGCGAGATAATTGCAATTTTGTGATTTCAAATGAAAATTTTCGAAATCGGGTTTGGAAAAAGCCGATGTAGAGCGTATTGGGGGCTATGTTTTGCTGAAAGACCCAGAGTCCTAGCTATCACCGTTCAAAAGATACAGCCTCCCAAAGTTGACCCACCAAGTGCCAACTCTGACTCATCTACGCTCAATATTTAGCGGAGATAATTGCAATTTTGTGATTTCAAATGAAAATTTTCGAAATCGGGTTTTGAAAAAGTCGACGTAGAGCGTATTGAGAGCTACGTTTTGCTGAAAGAACCAGAGTCCTTGCTATGACCGTTCAAAAGATACAGCCTCCCAAAGTCGACCCACCAAGTGCCAACTTTGACCCATCTACGCTCAATATTTAGCGAGATAATTGCAATTTTGTGATTTCAAATGAAAATTTTCTAAATCGGGTTTGGAAAAAGTCGATGTAGAGCGTATTGAGAGCTACGTTTTGCTGAAAGACCCAGAGTCCTAGCTATCACCGTTCAAAAGATACAGCCTCCCTAAGTTGACCCACCACGTGCCAACTCTGACCCATCTACGCTCAATATTTAGCGAGATAATTGCAATTTTGTGATTTCAAATGAAAATTTTCGAAATCGGGTTTTGAAAAAGTCGACGTAGAGCGTATTGAGAGCTACGTTTTGCTGAAAGAACCAGAGTCCTTGCTATGACCGTTCAAAAGATACAGCCTCCCAAAGTCGACCCACCAAGTGCCAACTTTGACCCATCTACGCTCAATATTTAGCGAGATAATTGCAATTTTGTGATTTCAAATGAAAATTTTCTAAATCGGGTTTGGAAAAAGTCGATGTAGAGCGTATTGAGAGCTACGTTTTGCTGAAAGACCCAGAGTCCTAGCTATCACCGTTCAAAAGATACAGCCTCCCTAAGTTGACCCACCACGTGCCAACTCTGACCCATCTACGCTCAATATTTAGCGAGATAATTGCAATTTTGTGATTTCAAATGAAAATTTTCGAAATCGGGTTTGGAAAAAGCCGATGTAGAGCGTATTGGGGGCTATGTTTTGCTGAAAGACCCAGAGTCCTAGCTATCACCGTTCAAAAGATACAGCCTCCCAAAGTTGACCCACCAAGTGCCAACTTTGACCCATCTACGCTCAATATTTAGCGAGATAATTGCAATTTTGTGATTTCAAATGAAAATTTTCGAAATCGGGTTTTGAAAAAGTCGACGTAGAGCGTATTGAGAGCTACGTTTTGCTGAAAGAACCAGAGTCCTTGCTATGACCGTTCAAAAGATACAGCCTCCCAAAGTCGACCCACCAAGTGCCAACTTTGACCCATCTACGCTCAATATTTAGCGAGATAATTGCAATTTTGTGATTTCAAATGAAAATTTTCTAAATCGGGTTTGGAAAAAGTCGATGTAGAGCGTATTGAGAGCCACGTTTTGCCGCAGAAACCAGAGTCCCAGCTATTACCGTTCGAAAGATACAGCCTCCCAAAGTTGACCCACCAAGTGCCAACTCTGACCCATCTACGCTCAATATTTAGCGAGATAATTGCAATTTTGTGATTTCAAATGAAAATTTTCGAAATCGGGTTTTGAAAAAGTCGACGTAGAGCGTATTGAGAGCTACGTTTTGCTGAAAGACCCAGAGTCCTAGCTATCACCGTTCAAAAGATACAGCCTCCCAAAGTTGACCCACCAAGTGCCAACTCTGACCCATCTACGCTCAATATTTAGCGAGATAATTGCAATTTTGTGATTTCAAATGGAAATTTTCGAAATCGGGTTTTGAAAAAGTCGATGTAGAGCGTATTGAGAGCCACGTTTTGCCGCAGAAACCAGAGTCCCAGCTATTACCGTTCGAAAGATACAGCCTCCCAAAGTTGACCCACCAAGTGCCAACTCTGACCCATCTACGCTCAATATTTAGCGAGATAATTGCAATTTTGTGATTTCAAATGAAAATTTTCTAAATCGGGTTTGGAAAAAGTCGATGTAGAGCGTATTGAGAGCTACGTTTTGCTGAAAGACCCAGAGTCCTAGCTATCACCGTTCAAAAGATACAGCCTCCCTAAGTTGACCCACCACGTGCCAACTCTGACCCATCTACGCTCAATATTTAGCGAGATAATTGCAATTTTGTGATTTCAAATGAAAATTTTCGAAATCGGGTTTTGAAAAAGTCGACGTAGAGCGTATTGAGAGCTACGTTTTGCTGAAAGACCCAGAGTCCTAGCTATCACCGTTCAAAAGATACAGCCTCCCAAAGTTGACCCACCAAGTGCCAACTCTGACCCATCTACGCTCAATATTTAGCGAGATAATTGCAATTTTGTGATTTCAAATGGAAATTTTCGAAATCGGGTTTTGAAAAAGTCGATGTAGAGCGTATTGAGAGCCACGTTTTGCCGCAGAAACCAGAGTCCCAGCTATTACCGTTCGAAAGATACAGCCTCCCAAAGTTGACCCACCAAGTGCCAACTCTGACCCATCTACGCTCAATATTTAGCGAGATAATTGCAATTTTGTGATTTCAAATGAAAATTTTCGAAATCGGGTTTTGAAAAAGTCGACGTAGAGCGTATTGAGAGCTACGTTTTGCTGAAAGACCCAGAGTCCTAGCTATCACCGTTCAAAAGATACAGCCTCCCAAAGTTGACCCACCAAGTGCCAACTCTGACCCATCTACGCTCAATATTTAGCGAGATAATTGCAATTTTGTGATTTCAAATGAAAATTTTCGAAATCGGGTTTTGAAAAAGTCGACGTAGAGCGTATTGAGAGCTACGTTTTGCTGAAAGACCCAGAGTCCTAGCTATCACCGTTCAAAAGATACAGCCTCCCTAAGTTGACCCACCACGTGCCAACTCTGACCCATCTACGCTCAATATTTAGCGAGATAATTGCAATTTTGTGATTTCAAATGAAAATTTTCGAAATCGGGTTTTGAAAAAGTCGACGTAGAGCGTATTGAGAGCTACGTTTTGCTGAAAGACCCAGAGTCCTAGCTATCACCGTTCAAAAGATACAGCCTCCCTAAGTTGACCCACCACGTGCCAACTCTGACCCATCTACGCTCAATATTTAGCGAGATAATTGAAATTTTGTGATTTCAAATGAAAATTTTCAAAATCGGGTTTTGAAAAAGTCGATGTAGAGCGTATTGAGAGCCACGTTTTGCCGCAGAAACCAGAGTCCCAGCTATTACCGTTCGAAAGATACAGCCTCCCAAAGTTGACCCACCAAGTGCCAACTCTGACCCATCTACGCTCAATATTTAGCGAGATAATTGCAATTTTGTGATTTCAAATGAAAATTTTCGAAATCGGGTTTTGAAAAAGTCGATGTAGAGCGTATTGAGAGCCACGTTTTGCCGCAAAAACCAGAGTCCCAGCTATTACCGTTCGAAAGATACAGCCTCCCAAAGTTGACCCACCAAGTGCCAACTCTGACCCATCTACGCTCAATATTTAGCGAGATAATTGCAATTTTGTGATTTCAAATGAAAATTTTCGAAATCGGGTTTTGAAAAAGTCGACGTAGAGCGTATTGAGAGCTACGTTTTGCTGAAAGACCCAGAGTCCTAGCTATCACCGTTCAAAAGATACAGCCTCCCAAAGTTGACCCACCAAGTGCCAACTCTGACCCATCTACGCTCAATATTTAGCGAGATAATTGCAATTTTGTGATTTCAAATGAAAATTTTCGAAATCGGGTTTTGAAAAAGTCGACGTAGAGCGTATTGAGAGCTACGTTTTGCTGAAAGAACCAGAGTCCTAGCTATCACCGTTCAAAAGATACAGCCTCCCTAAGTTGACCCACCACGTGCCAACTCTGACCCATCTACGCTCAATATTTAGCGAGATAATTGCAATTTTGTGATTTCAAATGAAAATTTTCGAAATCGGGTTTTGAAAAAGCCGATGTAGAGCGTATTGAGAGCCACGTTTTGCCGCAAAAACCAGAGTCCCAGCTATTACCGTTCAAAAGATACAGCTTCCCAAAGTTGACCCACCAGGTGCCAACTTTGACCCATCTACGCTCAATATTTAGCGAGATAATTGCAATTTTGTGATTTCAAATGAAAATTTTCGAAATCGGGTTTTGAAAAAGTCGATGTAGAGCGTATTGAGAGCTACGTTTTGCTGAAAGACCCAGAGTCCTAGCTATCACCGTTCAAAAGATACAGCCTCCCAAAGTTGACCCACCAAGTGCCAACTCTGACCCGTCTACGCTCAATATTTAGCGAGATAATTGCAATTTTGTGATTTCAAATGAAAATTTTCGAAATCGGGTTTTGAAAAAGTCGATGTAGAGCGTATTGAGAGCTACGTTATGCTGAAAGACCCAGAGTCCTAGCTATCACCGTTCAAAAGATACAGCCTCCCAAAGTTGACCCACCAAGTGCCAACTCTGACCCGTCTACGCTCAATATTTAGCGAGGTAATTGCAATTTTGTGATTTCAAATGAAAATTTTCGAAATCGGGTTTTGAAAAAGTCGACGTAGAGCGTATTGAGAGCTACGTTTTGCTGAAAGACCCAGAGTCTATCACCGTTCAAAAGATACAGCATCCCAAAGTTGACCCACCAAGTGCCAACTCTGACCCGTCTACGCTCAATATTTAGCGAGATAATTGCAATTTTGTGATTTCAAATGAAAATTTTCGAAATCGGGTTTGGAAAAAGCCGATGTAGAGCGTATTGAGAGCTACGTTTTGCTGAAAGAACCAGAGTCCTAGCTATCACCGTTCAAAAGATACAGCCTCCCAAAGTTGACCCACCACGTGCCAACTCTGACCCATCTACGCTCAATATTTAGCGAGATAATTGCAATTTTGTGATTTCAAATGAAAGTTTTCGAAATCGGGTTTTGAAAAAGTCGATATAGAGCGTATTGAGAGCCACGTTTTGCCGCAAAAACCAGAGTCCCAGCTATCACCGTTCAAAAGATACAGCCTCCCAAAGTTGACCCACTAGGTGCCAACTCTGACCCATCTACGCTCAATATTTAGCGAGATAAATCCAAAGCCTTGGATGTCGAACGTAAAATGGCAGCGGATTGTCGAACCGAAGCAACAGACGAGAATCGTCACAACATTGAGCTCCTGTACCGTTCGAAAGCTCGGGAAGTCAGACGTAGTGTTCGCCGTGACAAAGGAGTGTATACCAACTCCTTTCTTGCAACGGCAGAGGAAGCTGCAAGGAATAATGATTTAAATACCGTATACAATATCATCAAGGAGTGTAAAGGTGGCCGTAGCTCCTATAAACACCCGGTGAAAGAAAGTGATGGAAGGTTACTTATACCGAAGATCAGTTGAGGCGATGAAAAGAGCACTTCGCTGCAGTTTGAAATCGAGTGACAGATGGCGAGGTCCCCCTCATATTGATAAATTACCTTCGCGTCAAAACGCAGGTATACGATCAACTCCCCCAACGAATCAAAGATTATGAGTACGCAATTATTGTCAAGCTTCCAAAAAAGGGCAGTCTTACAGAATGCAATAATTGGAGGGGTATTTGTGTGCTTTCTGCTGTTGCCAAAATAATAGCTACGATAATCTTGGAGAGAATCAAGCTCCACTTAGAGAGCAAAATTAATGAAGAGCCGGCTGGGTTTCGATCTGGGTTTCCATGAGTGGACCACATCAACACCTTGCGGATTGTAATTGAGCAATGCGTCGAATATATGTCTCTGTTGCACATGCTCTTTGTTTATTTTGAGAAGGCTTTCGACAGTGTGGACCGAGAATGTATCTGGGCGGCCTTGCGCAAGAGCGGTGTTCCAGAGAAAATAGTGGCTATAATTGGGGCAACATACGTCGATGCAAAATGTCGCGTACTCCATAAAGGTGAGGTGTCTGAGGGTTCCGAAGTTCATAGCGGTGTCAGGCAGGGTTGCATCATATCCTGTTTCTTTTGGTGATTGGTGATGTGCTTCACGTAACTTTGCCAGAAGAATGTAACCGTCATAGTCAGTGGACTCTGAAATCTCACCTACAACATTTGGAGTATACTGATGACATTTGCCACCTCTCGCATAAGATCATCAATCTGAGTGAAATGGGTCTGGAACTCTCGAGAGAGGCAAAGGTTGTCGAGCTAAAGATTATTACCAGCAAGACCAAAATCCTTAGCCTAACTGGGAACCCCACTCTCCCCATAAGCATCAATAGACAACTTGTTGAATAGGTAGACGAATTTGTCTATTTTGGTAGCACTGTTGCTATTGATGGTGGCCCAGATCAAGACGTCGTTCGCCGCATTAACCGTGCCAAGTGTTCCTTCGGCATGTTGTCCAAACTCTGACAAAGCTGTTATCTCAGTGTTAAAACCAAACTGGGGCTGTTTCACTCCCTGATACTTTCAGTGCTCTTCTACGGTTGCAGCACTTGGGAAGTTTCCGCTACAGTCACCAAGAAGCTGCAAACTTTCGTGAACACTTTTCTTCGCCGAATCTTAAGCATTTTGGGCCCAAAAGAATTTCGAATGAAGATCTTCTTCGGTGTACGGGTCGACGAATTGATTCACAGACGAAAGTGGCAGTGGTCATAGATTGGTCATACGTTGCATTGCTAGTCGCGCTATGCGAAGGAACCCCTTATCACAACGTGGACGACAAAGGGGTCGCCCTTAAATCACGTGACGCAGATCTGTAGATAGGTAATGTGCTTCTTTGAGAAAGAACTGGGGCCAAATACGTTGCATAGCAAAAAACCGTACGCTATGGCAAGTAGGTGTAGTAGAGGTGCTATGCCCCACAAGGGGTTAAGGCCATTTAGCAGAAAGTAGTACATTTGGGTGGAGTTTAGTTAAGATTGGTTCATAAAGAAAAAAGTTTTTCTTAGAAGAACCTAATTTGCAAGGGGTCATTTATATGACAACCCCATGATGTAGTGTTCCGATTTAAGCCGTTCCCAGGTATCTTTTGAGGCTTTACAAGGAACACATTTGAGTAAAGTTTGGGGTCGGATTAAAATAGAACAAGTTTTTTTTTTAGAAGAACTTAATTTTCACGGGTTGTTTGTATGGCAGCCCTATGACGTAATGTTCCGATTCCATCCGTTCCTAGATATGTTTTGAGCCTTTATTAGGACCACACTTGGGTGAAGTTTGGTTAAGATTGGTACATAAAGAAAAAAAGTTTTTCTTTGAAGAACCTAGTTTTCAGGGGCGGCCCCATGACCCCATGGTCCGATTCCATTCGTTCCGACATATATATAGCGTACACTTAAAAGAGACTTGTATTCAAAATTTCAGCCCGATAGCTTCAACACTGAGGGACTAGTTTGCGTTGCAACAGACAGACAGACAGACGGACAGACAGACAGACGGACATCGCTCAATCGATTTCTCTCATCACACTGATCAATAATATATATACTTTATATAGTCGGAGGTGCTTCCTTCTGTGCGTTGCAAACTTCATGACAAAGTTAATATACCCTTTCACATAGTGACGGGTATAACAAAGAGGTCCCAAGTAAATTTTTCATACTACCCAAGACAAAAAAATTGCAAAGGAGGATCAAGCGCAAACAGAATCAATTTTCCGAAAAATGTTGATAAAAGGGATCAAGAGGCTGATAGATGATACAGCATTTTTCTGAAACTTCAGAGTCCTAGCTGTTGGCAATCAGAAGCTCAGCTACTTTAAAATCTTTTCTTCTGTGGGCTAGATTATCGCAAATTCATTTCATTGGCCCTTATCCTGCTATATAAAAATCCATCCTAACAATACATATTGAATGAAAGCCATGTTACGTCATTTGTGCGTATATCCGTAACCCATTCACTTATACTCGCAACACAATACGCACATTCCCCATATCCCTTTTTTTCTAATCGCAAGAAAACACATAATCTCTCTAAAATATCCCACCACGCCTGACTGAATTCACATATTATATTATGGCCTCGACGACGACGACCGACGTGCCGTTTTAATCGTCTTCCATATATCCCCGGAAAAGCTCATTCTTGCAAACTTTTGATAAGAAAATTTATTGTCAAGACGAGCATTTATAAGAAACTGGCATAAATGCGCGACAAACATAATAATAATCGTCTCCTTATATCAATTTCTCTCTGTTATGAATTCTTAGTACATATATAAAGGATGTCCCAAAAATCAAAATGTAATGATGGTTGTGAGAGCAACTCTTGCACAAACGACTATTCACTTACATTTTAGCAAATTTAAGAAAATGTTGAAAATTTGCATATTTTTACTTATCGAAATTTCTTCGAATTTTTGAGCTGGTTCAACAAAATATTGGCAATTATTGCTGGTCTAGCGGTTAGTATCGCACTTTCAGTGCACAGATCATGAGTTCGAATCTCACCGTGTTCCATGGTGTTTTTCGAACTCACGAGCTTGTGACGGACTATGATCTCACTCAGATGTTAAACGAGTACCCATTTGTAGGGATAAATAACACTGCTGAGCGTGATGCTGATCTCATTACCTCAACAAAAAAGCAGATAAGATCTTGGAAATAGGATGTCACTAACACATCCTGCGGCCTCGGTCCAATGTTGGATTGTCGCGCCTGTTATTTATTTATTTATTTAATCATGAAATCGGATTTGTTGAAGATCGAAAGGCTTTAAAGCGCGGAGGATTTTCCGGCGTAGAAGTTCCAGATTAGGATAGTCCTGAAAGCCAGCGATATATTCGGACACGTTACAGGCGATATGGACCAAGAAAGACAATCAGGCTCAAAAGGCGATTGTTACAACGGTAGGGAAAGGACCGTTACAGCATATTCTGAACTGTTCCACGGCGGCACAAATGTGGGAACGATTGGAAACGGTTTATGAGCAGAAAACTAAAGAGAATATGCCTCTCCTGCATAATCGTTTTTATTCTTATATGTCCAGCAGAAGATATGGCGACACATATATCTAAATTGGAGACGATTGTTAATCAATTGAATGACGGAGAAGAGACGATATCGAATAACATGTTCATCACCAAAATACTCATGACTCTTCCAGAGAGCTATAACCATTTTTACAGCGCATGGGAGTCGACATCTACAGAAATGCAAACTCTCTCTAATTTAACATCTCGCTTAGTAATGGAAGAACTACGTATGTCATCTCGATGCGAAGAGGAAGCCTCTGGAAGCGCTCTTTTGGTTAAAAAGAACAAATGGAAGAAAAACGAGAAGCATCATAACATCAATCATCGGGAAGAGAAACATGGTCAGAAATCTTCGAAGCCTGGGAAGTGTTTCAAATGCAATAGCTTGCATTGCATTGTTTGAAATGCCCAGCTTGCCTTCCCTTAGAGCGGGCGCTGCCTTTAATATTAAAGAATCGCCCGCGGTAAGTACGTTGCCCTGTAGTCGGCTAAAAAAGTTTAAATCATTTATATAAATTGATTCAATTTCAATTCAATTTCAATGTGTTCAACCAAAAACTTATTATAGAGTGGGTTATAATCGATTATGTATTTTCATATGTAAGTGATGGAGAAATTTTCTCTTAAAGCTATAAATAAAAGAACTAATTTAGTGAAAAAAGAAACAACAGAATATGAGGAATTGATAATTTCAAATTTGGGAAGACTTAGAAGGAAAATGGGTTAAAACCTTCTATTCACATTAATTAGAATAAAACTTAAAACTGGAATGTGCTGACATTGTTCCTAATTTCGACACAGTTATGACATACGCCATAATGTCGAAACTAGGCACAATGAAGGCACATGAATACTTAAACTAAAATTAGCAAGAACAAAAAGCAAAAGGTGCAAAATTTTAAAATAAATTCGTGTAGAGCTTGTAAATGTAGTGCAGTGAGAAACAATAGCCATAATGAAGATTAAAATAATAATAAGATGACCATAGACATAGGTGACTGAGATAGAGTTGAGTTAAATCAATGTATTAAGGAGGGGGTTTAGTGAGCTGATGCAAGAAAGATTAAAATTTATCCTAATGTTAGTTATTTTGGCATGAAGAAACGCTACTTTTGATATTGCGTGGAGCCTTGATGTCGAATAAAAGAAAGGTAGGTCGAGTAGCAATTTGAGAATCTTGTTTTGCTTGACTTGGAGTCTGTTTTTATGAGTCGTAGCGCATGATTCCCAAGCAGCGGCTCCATATAGAAGAATAGGTTGAAATATGGTTTTGTATAGAAGAATCTTTTTTTCAACCGATAAAGTAGACTTCCTGTGTATTAGGGGATAAAGCACTTTTATGTTAGAGTCAGCCTTCTTGACTGCCGCATCTATGTTTGCTTTGAAGGTCAGCTTTTTGTCTAGTAAGATACCCAAGTATTTTATGTGCTCTCTATTCCAGTTAATATCGGTATTGTCCAAACATAAAGATCCACTGGGTAGAAATTCGGGCTTACGCTTTCTAGTAAAAAACAAAGCTTTCGTTTTATTACCGTTAATTTTAATTTTCCACTTGTGGAAATAATTCTGCAGTGTTTTAAACCCAATTTGAAGATTATTTGTAATGTATGAAGGACATTGGGAGCTACAAAGGAGAGCCGTATCATCTGCAAATCATCCAACGTTGCAATTTTCTGGTATCGGCATATCCGACGAGAAGATATTAAATAGAATGGGGCTAGGTGCAGATCCTTGAGGAACCCCGGCCAAGATCTTGAACTGTGAAGATTTAGACTCATTAATATTGACGTAAAAAAGACGATCTTTCAAAAAATTTTCTATAAGTTTGACAAGATAGACAGGAAAGCCATAAGTGTACAATTTGTGAATAAGGCCATTATGCCAAACGCAGTCGAAAGCCTTTTCCACATCTAATGTGATCTCTCTCTCTCTCTAGTTCCTGTCAACCCCTTGTGGGGCATAGGGCATTAACCACGCCTACTCTCCACCTCGTTCTGTTTTGCGCCAACGGCGCTAGCTGCGACCATGTAAGATTTAGCGTTTTCGCTTCGCTAGTTACCGATCTTCTCCATGTGTTCCTTGGCCGCCCAACACGGCGTCTTGCTCCAGAGTCCTGTAGATTCCAGTTTAGAGCCTTTTTTGCGACGTTTTTGGGCCCTCTTCGGGAGGTGTTACCTATCCATTGCCATTTAAGTCTTTTGATCGAAATGCCTATCATTTCCTGGCCAGTTATAGTAAGGAGATCCTCGTTCGAAATGATCTCCGGCCAACAAATATTTAGGATGCGCCGTAGACACTGATTAACAAAAGTTTGCAACTTATCAGTGATCTTCTTAGTCACCTTCCAGGTTGAACAGCCATATAGCAGAATGGATTTCACATTAGAATTGAAGACACGTATTTTGGTGCGTCTGGAAATATTGTTGTTTAGCCAGAAAGGAGTCAAATTGAAGAAAGCCGCCCTAGCCTTGTTTACCCGTGATTTTACATCAGCATCCGCTCCACCATCTGCTGTAACTACACTTCCGAGATAGCAAAATTCATCAACTTTTTCGACTGCCTGTCCTGAAATACAAATTTCGCTTTGCCCACCTGGATATGTGCTCAAGAACTTAGTCTTGGCAGCATTGATTTTCAGCCCCGCATTACGACTCGCGCAATTTAGAGCTTCTGTCATTTGAGCGACATCATCCGTGTTTGTTGATAGAAGGCAAATGTCGTCAGCGTAGTCAAGATGTTGAAGGTGATCGAACAATTTCCATCTGATACCTTTGTTACGATGTAATTGGAGTGCGGAGCCGAGTACATCACTAATGGCAACAAGGAAGAGAATAGGTGACAAAATGCAGCCTTGCCTCACTCCACTGTGCACCTCAAAAGGAACTGAAAGCTTGCCCTTATGCAGGACGTGACATTGGGCTCCATTGTAGGATTCCTTGATGATGGAGATTATCTTATCTGGGATATTTCGTCTCCGTAAAGCATTCCAGATGTAGAGACGATCAACGCTATCGAAGGCTTTCTCAAAATCGATGAACATGAGATGTAATGGGGATCTCCATTCCGCGGATTGCTCGATGATAATACGGAGGGTGTTAATGTGGTCGCTACAGGAAAACCCTTCGCGAAAGCCAGCTTGTTCATCATTCAATGTGTCATCGATTTTGTCCTTGATTCGTCCTAAAACAATCTTAGCCATCAGCTTGGAAACAGCAGGAAGTAGGCAGATCCCACGCCAATTATTGCAATTCTTCAGGTCACCTTTCTTCGGAATCTTAATAATTACGCCCTTTTTCCACTCACTGGGAAGAGTTTCGGTTTCCCAACACTCTTGGATTAAGGGAAGGAGAATATCCGCTGAAGCGATAATATCCGCTTTCAAGAATTCAGACGGAATTCCATCAATCCCAGGGGCTTTACCGGCGTCCATTGATTTAATAGCGTCTATTAGTTCCTTTTTGGATGGTGGACCAGAACTAATGCCGTCTATTCGAGGGACGTCTTCTGCTGGCAATGAAGATGCACTTGCAGGCCCGAAGGTGTTATTAAGGACCTCTAAAAAGTGTTCTCTCCATCTTTGCAGCTGTTGTTCTTCGGTAACGAGCAGAACACCTTCCTTATCTTTCACAGGATGTTCCGTTAGTAAAGATCTGCCAGTTAATGGCTTGATAAGCTTGAAGAGTGTTCCACTGTCACCGCGGATAGCCGCATCCTCTGCCTCCTTCGCAAGCGCGTTGATATTATTGCGCTTATTACGCCTAACACTCCTTTGAACGCCTTTTTGGAGCGAACGGTATTCAGCTCTGTATCTTTCCTTAGCTGAATCGTCAGCAGCTGAGTTGATCTGCTCTTTAACTCTCTTGCGTGCTGAGATAAGAGACCAAGTGGAGTCGCTAATAAATGGTCTCCTACCGCGATCCAATCGTCCTAAAATTTCTTCGCCACACGAAATAAATGAGTCCTTAGCGACTTTCCATCTATCGTCAATTGTTGGATTCTCATTTAGTGGTGGTGCATTAGCTTTTTCGCGCAAAGCGGTGGAGAACGCACGCTTGGTTGATGGAAGTTTGAGCTTCTGCACATTATATCTAGGGCAAATATTTGCACGGTTAGGACGCTGGATTGCTGCCGTTCGTAAGCGCATTTTTGCGATGACAAGATGGTGGTCACTGCCAATATCAGCACCACGTTTCGCCCTAACGTCTAAGACACAGTTTCTCCACGTTTTGGAAACAGCAATATGGTCAATCTGGTTCTCAGTTCTGCCATTCGGAGAGGTCCAGGTTGATAAGTGGCAATCTTTGTGTTTAAACAGAGTTCCACCAATGACGAGCTGACGAGAGTTACAAAACTCTATAAACATCTCGCCATTCTGGTTTCTGTCGCCTAACCCATGATTTCCCATAAGGTGTTCCAATCCTTGGTTATCTGACCCGACTTTAGCGTTGAGATCCCCCATTATGATTTTAATGTCACCTCTGGGAGCCCTATCAAAGGTGTCGCCAAGTCTTTGGTAGAAAACGTCTTTGTCAGCTTGATCAGCTGGTTCGGTCGGTGCGTAACACTGAATTATCGTGATATTTCGTACTCTGGATTTGAATCGGGCGGTGATAATACGGTCAGAAACTGGTTTCCAATCGATAAGGGATCGACGTGCATCCCTAGTCAAGAGGATTCCGACTCCTGCCTGCCGAGGAGCATTTTGGTCATCATTTCCAGAGTACAATAAAACAGTATTAGAGCTTGGTGATAGAGTCGCTCCTGATCCGAGCCATCTTGTTTCGCTCAGTCCTAATATAGCGATGTTATACGCGGTCATTTCCCGTTCGACTTCAGTAAGCCTCATGTTGTTACACTCGCCCCACATCGTTCGAACGTTCCAAAACCCAATCGTGGTCCGTTGTTTATAGCCAAAAGTCGTTGCCGGTGAGTCAGTCCGAGGTATCCGAGGCTCGATTAATGTTTCGAGTGTAAAGAAAGTTTCAAGTACGCAGGTTACAAGCCTACGTACCCTATCCCTCAAGTCGCCTTTTACGACAAGCCGGGAACGCTGTGGCATAATTCTTACCCCAAAGTCCACAGGGGTCAATTTTTTGTTAAGTTTCGTACATATCTGAACCCTTGAGCGCACACAACACAGTCGCTGCGCGCACAATTGTAGAGATATGTTCGAACCTCAGGAGAGTTTTATTCTCTCCTGTCCCTTTAGTCGCCTCTTACGACACGTCGGGAAAGACGGAGGCACTATTCTTGACCCGCGCCACAGGGCGAATAGGTCCTAATAGTCCAGTCAAAATATCCCAATTCAGGTCTCCAAATAGAAAAAAATAGAGCAAAGCTAAATTTTGGTGTTTTTGAATCAGTGAGCTCCCAGAAATCTAAAACTCATTTTGCTAAAAAAAAATTTTGATCGGAAAGGTCCCAAAAAGGACAAAAAAGGATACTCTTAAATCCTTGAGCGAAGGTCGGCATGCGGGCTATCATATCAAAGGGGAAAATATTCGTGAATCTGATAGTCTCTATTATTCAGTTTTCTGCAAGGAAGCATTGCTAAATCGAAGCATTTGACGCTTAGTGTATGAATGAGTCGTGCTCTGTGGCCGTGATCGTTCGGTCGCCACTCTGTGAAATAGACACTCATAGAGAAACGAGTTTCTAAGCTCGGCACGTCGCAAGTTTATTATTCAGAAGAAGATGATAAGAAATATTCTTATCGTAGAATAATACACTAACAATGCGACTAGGAAGTGGTATGGCTGACAACCGTATCACACTCCGAATTCAATTGTCTTTGTGACGTTGATGGACTACACACGGTAGTCATCAACGCACCATGCTCCACTAGGAGTTACGGTAATCGAGAGAGGAAAGGATGCACACGGACATACACGGATACATATAATACATGCACGCATCATGTTAAACGACGTTTGAGATAAATGGGGATTAGATTTTCCAGAAGGACAATTAACCGTCCGCGGACATTACACAACAAATGAGTAGACCTTCAGTACATTCAAGAGGAAGAGGAACATTGACGAAATCTCCAGCCACCACTTTACCGGATATCACCGTTTAGCTTGCAAGCCATTTGATACCACATGCCTCTAAATGTACGTAGGTACATCACATCATATCCATTTCAATTTACCTCGATACACACCCGTACATCCGAAGTGAAAGCGAGGATTCCTTTACAGTTGGTTGGCTACGGTTAAATCGTCAAAACCGCAAACAAACATTTTGTTCAAATAATATATAATTACGCCTCAAGTGAGACGCAAGTCGACCAACAACAACTTGAAAGGACCCGAAACCTATCCACGGCAGTCGCAACATGGTGAAGGCGTCGTACATTGAATGTGCTGTGGGAAAAGCGTGCGGCATGGCGCTTCGGGGCGGAAAAAGCGATATACGAGTATGTACATTTCAAATATACATTACGGGAAAAAGGATAACCCAAAGCCACACACATATACCTACTTAAATAGCAAAACCCAATCAGAGTTTTCAGTGAAATGGCTGATAAAATGATTGTGGCCACAAATTTACGTCTCGACTAACCTCAAACATGTTTTCCATTCGTAACGTGTAACGTTTCGGTCGTGGTTTTGCCCCCTCTGCCGTACTACACTTGGGGAGTTGAAGCGAGTCCACATTGAAAAGTTTCACACAATTTGCATATTCGACAATTTTACACTAAACGAAAGATTGCTCGCGCGAAACTAACAAAAGAGGGGACCGAACCGTAGACACTTTTGAGCCTTTTTGGGGTTTTGCGGCCG
This sequence comes from Microchrysa polita, assembly GCA_949715475.1. Lineage (NCBI taxonomy): Eukaryota > Metazoa > Arthropoda > Insecta > Diptera > Stratiomyidae > Microchrysa > Microchrysa polita. The sequence goes on along the minus strand of OX454422.1, from coordinate 9,009,174 downwards.
AATTGTGTCGGGAAAGTTATGAATACAACCAATAGGTACTTAGATAATGGGTATAAGTAAATCGTAATTGGAGCCATTTCAAATTTCTGTTATAAGGTAAGCTTTGTACGAATATTTTAAAATATAGGCTGTGCAAAAAGTCTATTACCGATTTGAAAAGTTATACATAATAACTTTTTTGTTTCTGAGTTTTTATTTTTTTTTATTAGACAATAAGCTTGGGAGTTTTTAATTTGTAACAGTCTACACCATCTTCTCTCTCTGGTTCCTGTTAACCCCTTGTGGGGCATAGGGCATCAACTACGCCTACTTTTCACCTCGTTCTGTTCTGTGCCAACGTCTTTAGGTCTGACCACTGTTTGTTTAATGAAGCAGCCTCGGTATTAACAGATCTTCTTCACGTGTTTCTTGGTCGTCCAACACGGCGTCTAGCATTGGCTCCCTGAGGGTTACAATCTAGGGCCAATATTTGTTGGCCCTCTTCGGAGAGTATGACCTATCCATTGCCACTTTCGCCTTTTGACAGAAGTGCCTATCCAATCCAGGCCTGTGATACTCAGGAGATCATCATTGGAAATAATCTCCGGCCAGCGGATTTGTAGGATGCGCCGTAGGCACTGGTTTACGACAGTTTGCAGCTTAGTTGTTATCTCGTTGGTCACCTTCCAAGTTGAACAGCCATAAAAAAGCACAGATATTACAATAGAATTGAAGATTCGGATTTTGGTGCGCTTGGAAATGTTGTTATTTTCCCAGAAAGGAGTCAAAGTGAAGAAGGCTGCCCTATAGCCTTATTGATACGCGATTGTACATCAGCGTCCGCGCCGCCATGCCATGCTGTGACTATGCTTCCGAGGTAGCAGAATTCGTCAACTTTTTTGACTGCCTGGCCCGAAACACAAATTGAGCTTTGTCCCCCAGGATGGGAGCTCAAGTACTTGGTCTTGGCAGCGTTTATCTTGAGCCCAGCATTACGACTTTCGCAATGCAGAGCATCGGCCATTTGAGCTACATCCTCCTTTTTATTTGAAAGCAGACAAATATCGTCAGCATAGTCCAGGTGTTGCAAGTAATCAAACATTTTCCATCTGATGCCTTTCCTTTGGTTTTGAAGCGCGTTCATTAGTACATCGTTAATGGCTATGAGGAAAAGAATATGTGATAAAATGCAACCTCAAAGGATCTGAAAGCTTAGCTTTGTGCAAAACGTGACATTAGGCTCCCTGATAAGATTCCGTGATGATGGAAATAATTTATCTGGTATGCCCCTCCTACGAAGAGCTCTCCAGATATACTCCCGATCAACACTATCGAACGCCTTCTCGAAATCAAATGAACATGAGGTGTAATGGGGATCTCCATTCGGCGGATTGCTCAATAATAATTCGGGGTGTTTATATGGTCGCTAAATGAAAAACCCTCACGAAAGCCAGCCTGTTCATTGCTTAAAGTGCGACCAACTTCATCCTTGATCCGGTTCAAAATAATTTCAGCCATCAGCTTGGATACAGCTGGAATTAGGCAAATACCGCGCCAATTATTACAATCCTTAAGGTTACCCTTCTTGGGAATTTTAATATTAACGCCCCTTTTCCATTCTACTGGAAGACTCTCTGATGAGGGAAAGCAGAATATCCGCTGTAGCATTTCAAACGTTGCCGTGCAACGCATTTCTTTTTGTAGAGTACTGCAGTAAAGAAAATCAAACAAATACCGTACTCACGGGATTTGTCAATATTTGGAAATAAGGGAAGAACCTGATTGTACTAACACCTTCTCAAAATATTTAAATTAAAAAAAAAAAAACGTTTCCAGTATACCTACCTACAAAAACTTCGCTCGCCGCAGTGCAATTCGGAACTTCGGAACTTAATTGAATAGAAAATTCCTCAGGATAAATTTATCCAGGTTAAAGCTATCCAGTGCCGAATACTTTCGAAATTATGGTAAAAATGAATAGCGAATATTCGAATTAACATTGGCAAAAACCGGAAAGGATTTAATCCTCGCTCCTTGAATGAAATTTTGTCTCGGATTACACCAATCTGAACGAAAGAATCGTGTACTCACACCATGTTGTCGACAGTTGTTTCTCTAATCACTTAAATTTTTGAGGGAAAGGTTTTTGGGGTCTTAATTCACAGAAGATAGTCTTTTTTTTTAATCCTTGTAGACTGCAACTCTCGACACTGAAATAAGCCGAAAAACGAACACAATTTCCACTTATTTCAGTAAATTTTTATTCAGATGCATTTCGGCTTCCAACTATGGTGAAGCCACCATCAGCACAATACTCTTCATCATGAATTCGAAACTCGAAATGAGCCACATGTGGTCTTGCGGTGAATATCAAATATTCCACTCAACATTGACAAGAACCGGAAGGGATTTAGTCTTAACTATTTTGAGTGTACTTGCATAATGTATTCGTAAACCATTTACGATAAGGACCACATAGATTCACCGATTTATCGGCCGATAAAAAACATGTCTGTGGAGAAAGTACATTTTTTAGGTTGCACTACCGAATTCGCAAGAGAAAATTAGCTTTTTCCACAGAAAATGTGCTTTCTCCACAGAAATTTTTTTTATCGGCCGATAAATCGTTGAATCTATGTGGTCCTATAAACGTGTGTATGTATGTATATGCGATTATTCCAATGCTGTCTAACAATAAATATGTCCGCGAATGTGCAATCAAAAGGGCGAAAAACTTCGTAAAGAAAGCTTGGTCACTCGTGGTGCTCCTAGCATGCCTTGACTAGCATAATGCCGCTGATACAGGCATCCGCAAAATATGTACAAGAATTTCGTATGTTCATCGCATGTAGTTTACCTACTCGATATTCATGTATAGATAGGTATGTCTATCTAAAGTGGTATTGCACTATCAAATCTAGTTTGTCCAGTGGGTCAGATAAAATTTGTCCAAATTTTACAATGACCAAAAGCGTTTTTCGAGACCTATTATACACTATGGGACAACCAAAGAATAACCAATTTGTTTGGCCAACGACGCAGTCGGTCAGGTTTTGGTTCATTTGTTTGAGCAAGGTCAATATTAACCTATCACAAGCGGTCATATTAGGCGTAAAAAAAAAACGCCAAGGCTATAGCTTTGCTCCAATATAATATTTAGGGATTAGGGTTTATTTGGCATTGTTTCATTTCTTTGTCGAATTTTCAAAAATTGAATTGAACATTTTTTTTTCTATAAAAAATCAGAGTCCGCATTCTGTAAGGCGACAGTTGATTTTCGTCACTTTGGAATCACCTAAGGCGACAGTCGCCCAATGTAATTTATCTAGCGGTCACTTTTAAGGTGACAGTCACTTTTATGTAAAATGCACGAAACGTTCAATACGAACTCTTGTTGGAACATCAATACGGTACTAATAACACAATGTGACACTGCGGAACCAATAATTAATACCAAATCCTTTCTTTAAAAAGTTAATATCGTTTTAAATGAACAAAACCTGAGTGCAATGGAAGTGATAGGTGTCGCCCTTTGGAATAAGATATGTATAAGGCGATCATTTTGTGATGTGATGATGGTTTTTGTGCTCACTGTGCTTGTGTGACAGAGAGAGATATGATAGAGATATGCATTATAGCTACTTAACCCTAGTTTACCGCAACAATTTTCTTACTAGTTTCATGTTATGGGGTGCAAATGCACCCCACAGTATGTATGCCCATATTTCAGCATTAACTGACTTCCAAATTTTTTTAATTTGATTCATTTTGGTTGTGTTTTATGTTAGTTAAATAGGGAAAACAAAAGTAAGATAGTGAGTGTGAATTCAAAAATACGGGAGGCATACATGTTGAGTTTGGTTAGACGGCAGGCACTGATTTTCATACTATAAATGACATGATAACCTCAAACAAGAGTGATGGTCGTGAAATTTCCGTTTATTATGCATTTCCATTCACTGATTTCGCGGGTGTTATGCATCACTTCGGGTTCTTCATCATTTGACGATTTCAGCAGAACTTATTACTTCAGTTATAAAAGTGAAATCGCTTTACATAGATAAGAGTAGCAGGCCGAGACTAATGGGCTCGAAGTGGAGTTTTGTTCACAAATTCCGAAATGCAGCTCTTTTTCGAAATCTTAGTTAGCAAACTCTTCTCTAATTAGTATATCTGATCATTTGACTAAGTTTCTGTTGTTTATTTATGAAATTTATAGAAATATGAAACAGTTTCAAATTGAAACGGTGTCGGAAACACTGCCACATTTGATGTCCCAAAGGTCATTCCGAAGAAACAATATTTCGTAATATTATTAACATTTTTAAAGTTTCTTTATCATCCCAGATGAAAGCCTTACAAAAAAATCGTAAAAAATAAATTGATGTAGCTACAATTGTACAAACATTAAAAACTAAAACAAAACTAAATTTGGTTAAGCTATTGAAAAATTTATAATGAAAACTTGAAAAATTTCGAAGTTATATTAAGTTTAACATGCGCTGGGGTGCATTTGCACCCCAAACAGTAAACTAGGGTTAAGAGAACTTTTTCCTAACAGGTGGTCCGCTAGAGACCCGTAAGTGGTCCGCGAGTTACTATGGTGACCAATACTGAAAATGGAGTTGAAAAATATTGTATAGATAAAAAAACTGAATACACACTTTCGTTACTAGGTATGTAGTCGATCTGAAAATGCGATGTGTACATAGACATACTGTAAGTTAAGTTGCACGAAGCTCGGTGCAGGGACGTAGCCAGGAATTAGTTTCGGGAGGGGTCCAAATTTTGATTTCAGAAATTTTTTTGTTAATCAATATTTTTGTGTTGCTAGTGAAGAATTGTTTGACTGTGTTTTTTGGCGATACAGAAAACAAACATCGCTAAAAAAATGTGTTGAGATGCATACCTTTTTATTCGACATATGGGAATCATCGAAAATCGCTTTAATGTTTTTCAAAATATTCCCAGATGTGATATACTAGTTGTCCCACCCCGAAATATAAAAGGCACCAGCGACGTGCATTCATAATAAGCAATTCCAAACTGCTTGACTAGGAAAAACTCCGGATTCATTATCACCGACATCACCAAATATCATTTTTGACAACATTTTCTCCTCCTGACGATTTATTCCGAAAACCCCGCGAAGTATGTATGTACATGCAAAAACTAAAACGAACACCATGCCGCACATAATCGAACCAAACTTGTTTGCAGCATGTGTACGAACTTGGCGAATGTATCTATCATATCATAATTCATGTACACGTACATGATGCAGTGAGCAGAGGAACATGTTGATTCCAGATGCTTGAGTCGGTTCATATGATGGGCGAATATTTTTTGTTTGTTTTATGTGCGAATTTATATGAGCGCACTCAAGCAGAATTGGTGTTGATTGACTTACATGTTGCGTGTGGATTGAATATGGATAGTAGACGTTAAATGCATGTTGAGAGGAAAATATAAACTTCAGTTACATTTTCCAAAAGAAATCAGTTGACTACAAGTAACTTTTTGTGGAATTTAAAAAAATGTTCAACTTTGTGTGTTTTTGGGAAAAGTTTGTAGTTTTCTCTTCAAATTATGTCGGAGTTGTGCTGTGCGGCAGATTTTTTAATAACATCGGAATTTTCGACCCTTTTATTCGCTAAGAAAGGAGGATCGTTCAATCTGGGTGGTCAAAATTTAAAATTCATTTTGAATGTAAACTAAAAAGCGTTACACGGAAATTTAATTTTGAAACATATGAAAAGTACATTTGGCTTACCGGAAGTTGTAAATTAAATAAATTATTTTGTTGGCCGTGTCTTTTGTTCGCGAACGAGAAATCTTTTTGGAATAAATCCGGACTTAGCATTTAAATATTTAACGGGTTCAGCTGTAAAGCACGCTAGTTCGGAAACACATCTTCAGTCGTTAATTAAGTTAGATTTCTTCGGATCGCAAAGAATAGAGCTTATGCTAAATTACCAGGCGGCATTATTGATTAGATTACATAACGAAAAAGTTGACCGTAATCGGAATATTTTGAAACGTTTAATCGATACAGTGATTCATCTCGCAGAGCAAGAGCTTCCTTTATCGGATTCTATGATATAAGTGCCAACCGTAAGGCAATAACTTCTCATATTTCCATGCTATGCTCATTCACTAAATTTGGTTTTGTCGAAAACGGTTGAATTGATTCCAGAAATTAAGCTTTTTTTTGCGTGCATAAACGAGATAGCTACTTTTTTCAGTACATCCACTTAAAGGGCAGATCTTTTTTCATCTATAGTGAAGCGCCGATTACCACTTGTTTCCAAAACGCGTTGGCATTATCATTTTCGAATTATTAACGTTATATTTGAAGACTAGGATGATATTATAATAGTTTTTGATACGATTTTAAATAATTCCGAGAACTGGGATGGCAATTCCTTGACCTCTTCCGATACGTACACATCAAAATTTACAGAATTAGATTTTAATTTTTTCAGCAATATTCTCCAAAACCGATGTTTAATTTAATATAATTCAGAGTAAAGCTATAAATATTTCATATGCAAGCCAAAAAATTATTGGATTTGAGAACTCGCTTGAAAAAGACTTTTCTCAGAAGTTTGAAAATTTATGCATATTCGAAAGTAGCAGAAGAATATGAGCCACCGCCGCAAAAATCTAGAAATTCAAAAGGTCCGATACAAAGTTTGCGAAGGATATTTAGAGAGATTGTATACGTCATTCTCGGGCAAATTCGAGAGAGATTTAATTCATTCAAAAATCTTTCATTGGTGCAGGAAGCGAAATCAAGTAGGCTTAGGGATATGATAATATCTATTATAATATATATTACCAATATATGACTGTGTAATAGCGGCCTAAGTCGCGAATAGTTTTAAACAAGTATATATTCGAGCAAAATTATTAACAATATTTCCAGTCACTGTGGCTTCTGCCGAGAGGTCGTCTTTAACTTTATAACGTATCCATACATTTTTAAGAATCACCAATCCTAGGAAAGGTTTTCAGATCTTGTTTTGATTGCTGCCGAAAAGGATATTCTCATACAAATGCGAAGAGAAATTTTTTTTTAAAGTAATTAAAGCTTTTTTGGGTAAAGAGAGGCGTGAAGAATAAGAAATGCTTTATTTTTTATTCCTGATTTCTTCTATAAGGCATAAAGCCGCTTGCTATAAACGCTTTTGCAACTGTGTTTATTGTATTACTCAGTTCATTTTTATTTATGTGAAATTGGCTTTGGAATGATCAACTGCTTGACTATGAGGAATTTTCACTGCACGTCACTGAAAGGCACCCTATGTACCGATCGATTTCATACGCTCCAATTACATAGGGGATTTAAATAATTTCTGATGTTGCTGGAAATTGAGAAACCATAGAGTCATGGTCACAATCACGGAACGGTGTCATGTGTCTATTCTATTAATGAGGCCCATCGATTTCAAAGTTTTTCAGTTTAACTAGATTTGAATATATTAATCGCTTTGGTAAAGTTCGACCAATTTTTGAGAGACTTTTAGGTGTAATTTGAATATAAGATTTGCAGTAGTAGATTTATCTTCGAAAAAGCAAAATTTATTAGTGGTCGAACTAGAGGTGTAAAGGATGTAACCCTGGTCATCCTCCAGGTAAAATAATTTAAAGATTGACGAAGGATAGTTCGCTGATAATTTTGAGTCTCAGCTTTGTCGCCATTTTAATGTATTGGCACGAGGCAAGACATTGGTTAAAATCCAGTGTTGAGAATAGAGTGACTGGTTAAATAAGCAAAGAAAGTATATATGTAGATGTACCTAATTTTTTCTGCAAATTTTTTAAATAAATGGTAGGAAAATTATCTAGGCTGATGTCTTTAGAGATGTCAAACTCATTTATATATTTTTTTATAATCAGCGCTAATAGAAGGATTGGATCTAATAAGTGTGGTCTTTTTTAAATTAAACTATAAACCTGAAAAAAGTATATCAGCGGAAAACTGAGATTCAAAACGTTTTCATTGTAGTTGGTAAGAAGGAGCAGCCGCCGATCAAACACCCTGAGTGCACACACAAAGCTATTCTTGAAAATTAATAGTTTCAGCAAAATGGGATTTAACGTAGGTTGTTGAAATTTATGAAAATTTATCACCGACGAAGGACCAACCTTAGCATATGTATCTAAAAGAAATTAACTGTGAAGAGAAGAGGTTACTTTCCAAAATGGGTTCGTTTATTGGTAAATCCAATAAGGACAACTAAATCTAACGCTAACTACGATATGACTCAAAGAAACCCATGCCTCATTTGTAACTCATGCTGTCTTCTTTGGAGCTATCACTTCTAACGTGTGTTATAGCCAACATCCCTTACAAACCGTATTTCCAGCTACCGAGCATTTTGGCAATGATTCATACAAGCTGAAAAATATAAATAATGAAAACCATCTCGGGTAAATTTGATCCATCCCCGTTGTATGTATTTGTATGTATTTTTATGAGATCCGAAATTTTCAAATTTTTTCAATTTTCTGCAAAAACATTCGACTTCTGAGCACACTTTCAATTTCGAAAATGAAAGCCTCTATTTTTCTTCATTAATGTATCCAGGGACGTAGCTAAGGGGGGGGGGGTATGGATGGGGGTGTGTCTCACCCCCTAACATATTCAATTTCCATCTGCAGTCAGCAAATTTGATCTCAGTGGAAATATGTAGGATTGCGACTTTCGGCACTAATAAATTTACAAAAGAATAACTGTTGATTTTTAAGGATATAAACATTTGAATGTTGCAATATTAAAACGAGACCGAGGCTAATTTCGGGCGCGGCCGAAATTTGAATACCCTTCACTCTCCTCGGGCTAAAAGTTTTTTGGGGCAAACTTATGACTTGTATTTAATCCTTCCCCATTCTTTTCCTTCTGTTTTCGCATAATATTTGATATTGACAAATTCTGTGGCGTCGATAAAACAATATATGTGTGAGGTTTGGTTGGAATAAGTGGTAAAATAAAAAAAAATATCTCAGAAAACTTTATTGGGGGGATGCGGGAGCATGGCCCCATAGTACGATTCCATTTGTTTTACTTTTTTTTTGTTTTTATAAAGACGCATTGAGGTTTTTTTAAATTTGTGTAGAAAAAATGTTTCTTAGAAGATCCAAAATGGGGAGGTTGGGCTTGTATGGTAGCCCCATGACTCCATAGTCCGATTATTTATGGCATCAATTAAAGTGCACTTTTACGAGTTTTGGTTGAAAGTGGTGCACAAATAAAAAAGTTGTTCGTAGAAGAACTCAATTTAGGGGGTTGGCCTTATATGATAGCCCCATGACCCCATCGTCCGATTCCATTCATTTTTACACATGTTTTGTGGCATCAAATGAAATGCACTTTTATGAGGATTGATTGAAATTGGTGGACAAATAAAAAAGTTTTTCTTAGAAAAACTCAATTTGGGGGCTGGGTTTGTATGACAGCCCCATGACCCCACAGTCTGATTCCATTTATTCTTACATATATTTTGTGGCATCAATAGAAACACATTTGTGTGAAGTTTGGTTCAAATTGGTGCTCAAATGAAAAAGTTTTTCTTAGAAGAACCTAATTTGGGGGGTTAGGTTTGTATGGCAGCCCCATGACCCCATGGTCCGATTTGATCCATTCTTACATATGTTTTGTGTTATCAATAGAAACACATTTGTGTGAAATTTCGTTGAAATTAGTAAACACATGAAAAAGTTTTTCTTAGAAAAACCAAATTGGGGGGGTTAGGTTTGTATGGCAGCCCCATGACCCCACGGTCCGATTTTAGCGATTCAAACATACAAACTGCCTGCAATGAAAAGAAACATGCGTGCAAAATTTCAGCTCGATAGCTTTTAAACTGGCCGAGTAAAACGCGTAGCAACAGACGGACAGACGGACAGACGGACAGACGGACAGACGGACAGACGGACAGACAGACAGACGGACATCGCCCAATCGACTCAGCTCGTCATGCTGATCATATATATACATATTTTATATGGTCGGAGATGCTTCCTTCAATGCGTTACAAACTTCATGACAAAGTTAATATACCCTTTACTCTACGAGTGAAGGGTATAATTACCTATGTAATTGAATGTACATACTTATTAACAGAGCTATTCGGTATAAAAACATGAAACTAATGTTTAAATTGAAAAATTTAACTGAAAATTTGGAAGCTCAGGACCTTAACATTATTGACGCCATGAAACTCATTCGCAGTACAATAAAGTCTTTTAAAGACATTAATAACGACAGTAAAATAAATGCGTTAGTGAAAAGCTCCATGATTTTCGCAAGAAAATTAGATATTGACTGAATCGGACTACAAAAAACAACACCGAACTCGTCGTGCTCCGAAAAAAAACATTTTACCGAAAAGAGCTCAAAATTCTTCTTGATGTTTTTATCTCAAAGTCCACAGAAGAATTGGAAAAAATAGCCAAACTTCTACAACCGTTTCATATTTCGAATTCCGGCCGATAGGAAAAATTGCACGATAATCTCAGTAGCGGTGATCGAAACTTATTTTTTATTTTATATATGTATTTATATTTAATTATTATTTCAAAGGAGATCCCTGAATGCCTTCATGCTGAAATTCAAATTCTTCTTGATAATTGCTCTGCACTGAAAAAATTATCTTTCCTATTATTAACGAATCACATTCGTTGACTTATTTTCATTGCCATAGCGTAATTATTCGTTATGATAAGGTAGACGTTCATAAAGGTTTACGCCACATTTCGTCACATTAAAGAAATCTGATTCGTTTATATTTTGTTCGTCAATATCACGAATATTTACATTGACATGAAGAAAATATTCGTTCATTAGGTTAACAAAAACTTCTTTCATAAAATTAATGATTATTTTCCTTGTTGTAAATTTAATGTAAAATTTCGTTAAAATTGAGGAACATGTTGAAGAATCTTTACCTTACATTCAGGAAGTTTTCCTGGTTAAACGATACGTATATTTTTTATGATATCGATATTAACGAATTGTTCATAACATTAATGAAAGCTTTTCTTAACTCTGACAAATACATTACGTGGATTTTAGAAACCTTCAGCACGTATAGTCTGGTTGGTGTAGTAGGTAGGGTGCAGGTCTTCAAATCATAGGATCCCGGGATCGAATCCCACCGTAGGTGTAGGTTAGTTATGATGCTTTTCAGAGCAGAGCAGCAGTAAAATGAATGTCGTCAACACTTATAGAGCTAGGTTTTCAATAATGGACTGCGTCAGTTTTTTTTTAATAAAAAAAAAGGTTCAATTCATATTTTCTATGTACATCAATACATAGCAGCAATGAACATAATAAAAAATGAAAATAATGAATGTTTCATATATACAATGAACTTTTTCATTGTATTTACGTTTTTTTTCGTTCAGTGAAGTATAATGTTCTTCAATTTTAAGAAATCAAATCGTCAATCATACGAATTATTTAACGCAATACCAACGAAAGTTTTCATATAGAGTAAGAAATGTTTTCGTACTAGAAATTTTAACGAAACTAGTTTCATTGGCGTAACGAACTACTGTTTTGGAGGTTTTTTAATGTAGTTTTTCGTTAAATTGAAGTAGCTTTACATGCTATTTACGACGTCTTTTGTTTCAGTGTGAGTGTCAAAGTTTTGGGGAAATAGCGAGAGAGGCTTTCAAACTAAGAACCGAAAGCGTCCATTAACATGAGCTTTGAGCGAACGATCATTTAGTAAATTGAGATTAATAAATCAATCCTTTACGAACGTTAATGGGGGAGACAAGACAATTGATGCTAATGGTTTCTGAGGAGGATATTGTCGATAAAATGGATTTACGTCGAATCGCAGAGTCATGGTCCAAAATTAAGTTACGGCGTATCACAACTTAACTGGTTGAATCGAATTTCTATATATTGCTACAATCCTTCTGTCTTTGTAACTTTCGATGTTTACATGGACGTTCAAAAAACGAGACCGAGTTCTAATCGTGCGAATAGCACGATGAGTATATACCCTATACCCATGTACAGACCTAGAAGGCGCGCAAAACCCAAAATATTCAATTTCTTTTTTTTCGTAGGAGAGGGAGGGGTAGATGGGCTGGATCTGGCACATCTTTATTATCTTATCAAGGCATCCAAGGGCTACCATTTGATACTAGTTTGAAGCTTTTCGCGGCATTATATCAAAAGACATGGCGGAATATTGCTTTGTAGGGGATGTAGGGGTAGGGGTAGTCAGACCTTCCCCACTTTCCACCATATTCAAGCATATGTCACAATTAGGCATTGATGAAAATTTCAGGTCGCAAGCGATATTCTGTCGAAAAATATGACCGAATTAAACTATCACGGAGGGGTCATTTGTATGGGAGGTAGGGGAACCCTTGGTCCGATTTGGCCCATTTTCAATACCGTCCAAGCTTTTATCAAAACAATCATCTGACCAAAATTTCAAAACGCTAGCTCCATTATTTTGGGAGTTATCGTGCGAAATGACAGACACACGGACGGACAGACAGACAGACAGACAGACAGACAGACAGACAGACAGACATGGCTTATTCGAATCAGGGACCGACCCTGATCATTTATATATATACTTTGCCATACCTCCGGTGGCTCCTTTGAGGTGTTACATAAATCGTTGTAACAAAAACAATATACCCTATACCGTCTTATGGGTATAGGGTATAATAAAGTACAATTAGAGGTACAGAAATTTCGCAAATAAAAAACAGGAAATTTGGATATTGTAAATTTTGCTGAAATTTGCATAAAAACCTAGTTTTGTAAATTTTCTTGTTGTTATTTTAATTTTCTATAACTCTAGAAAATCTGTAGATTCACAGTTAAACCACTGTTCGAAACTCGCGTTGCAAAAAAAAAACGTCGCGTGTTTATTATTCAGTATGAAATGCCAAACTCCAAATTCAGACAACACACATAGATACTAGTCGACAAGACCACTTCTCAAGGAGTTACGGTAACAGTAAACCGAGAAACTGCTGAGAAAATGCCCCTAATATCGTTACGCTTTTATCGTTTTATGTAAAGTTCATTTAAATTTTAGGGCCCGCCGAACCACGAGAAACATTCTTCTTAAGAAAATCGCATTGCAGAAAACAAAGTTCATTCATCAAACCTCCAACTAAAGTGCTTTCTCGGTGTTCGTGAAGCCTTCGTGTCCGTGATTCAGCGAACTCTCTGCATTTGACCATTTCCCTATTTTTATTAACGGAAAACGTCTAAAAAAAAAATCTGAGATGAAAAATTATCTCCAATAATTGACATTTTTGGACAAAAATATTTTTTTTTGTGGAAAAACTCGAAATTAGAGCAATTCGCATAGATTCGCATAAATAAGCAATTTTCGATGAAATTCGCATCTATTTCGTAAAAACGAAATTTCCATACCTCTAATTATAGCTGGTGAATTTTCGAAATGTAGTCGGCAAATTTTACTTTTCACCCCCCTAACAAATGTTTGCTCGGTACGTCCCTGAATGTATCCAAAAAAAATCGCAATGAATAGAGAGTAATCCGGGCCGCATGAACAGGAAACAAATTATGGCATATAAATAATTATCCCGTTTTCGCAACAACGGATTTAATGTCTAAATCATGTGTAATTTGGAGAATTTTTGTACTAATGTCCTGACCGAGAACCTGTAAGCACATCTAAATAAGTGTGTACCTATTATTACAGTTTTCATGTTATCATCACTAAAATTTCAAAGCCCATTGAAAACATTTCGGGAGGGGTCCGGACCCCATGGACCCCTCCCCTGGCTTGGTGGTCTCAATCTAAGCTTCCAAAGTTAGGTTTGCCTGTTCTGTACCCAAAGATATGCTGATGCTTCTGCCTGTGACTACTTTAATTCTGTTACTTACTACGTTACAGTAGTGACTTGAACTTCGCCTTTACACTTCACCCATTTACATTTTGTCGAAGGTACGTATAAAAGTGGCCATTAAAATTGGACAAAAGTTTGTAGTAAGTTACTCGATGATATGTTACATTGTAGGTTTTAAGTTTTTCTAAAGTCGGCCCAACTTGGCGCGGTGTTCGCCGTATCACCCAAAAGAAGAACAGGGGAACGGCCGAATTTTTTTTTTGCGTGTTTCGACAGGGCCTATGTTAAGAGTATCATTCATTACGACGAGACGGTCACAGAGGAGGACTGTGGTGTTTCCAACAATTTTTGTCATAATTTGTCTTTGTTGTCGTTAGAAAAATAATAAAAATGTCTAAAACTCCGAAAAACGAAATTCACGAAATTCCCTTCATCAAAAATATGGTGGTCCGTAGTGATTCATGGTAAAGTAGTCATTTGCGATTTGGGAACCACTGCTTTAGAGCCATCATACACAACATTTGGTGCCACCATGGACGAGTTATGCTGGAAATAGAATGGCGGCAGCAGCAGCAACGATAATGCAGCCCAATGCAATTTATATGGGTCACATCATGTTGGTAGCAAAAAACTATGTGTTTACAGCTTTTGCTGGATTTCAGGTTGGATAGTCAATTGATAGTGTGTCTTTGCTAAAAAGCTTTGAACTTTGGAAGGAAGATTGTAAGTTCATTATTGAATATGTCGACAAGAGAGCGAAACAACTTTTGAAAATGGACTCGGTGGCTTTCCAGTAATTTCGGGGTTGGGGTAAATATGGCGTAAGGCGACGATTGTTTTGAGTATATTAATTAGTAATTAGAAAATGAACAAAAATAAATAAATACCTAATATCGTAAAAATGAAAAAAAAAACTGTAAGACGACATCGAACATGCAAGTGACACACGGAATATTATCTTCGACAACTCTTTCAGCTTTCCAACCAACCACCATAAAATTCCACAAATCCTCCAAAAGTGCCCTTTTGTTTATTCCTTCGCAACGGGAACTTCAAAATTGTCGAAATTGTATAAATTCTGGAAGCATTTCCGATATTTTTCCGAATTTCGTTTGAATGCGATAGTAACAATGATATCGCCATAAGGTGATCGCCATTGGCGACAGTTGTGGACGATTATCACCTTAGAATATCCTCTGTGTACTAGTAGCTGTCTCTTTCATACACACGTAAATATCCATTAATAAACTGTCGACTGACGAGGCGATCACTTTGGATTGTCGCCATTTTCTACAGTCGCTGCCTCCTTACAGAATGAACGCTCAGTTTTATTTTGCTTAAAGGCACTTGCTATTTAAAGAGACTCTTATTATTTATATTATTTAAAAAACAGTCGAAAAAAAGAATTTTAATTTAAACAAATAAGATTTGTGATGCACTCCAGAACCGGGGTTTTTTTTTCGCTTTATAAGGGCAGGGCCGGATTTAGGTTCTGTTGCGCCCCTGGGGCAATAGCCGAATTGCCGCCCTTTGTTACTGGTGAAGTTGTAATAATAGTCACATATGGTATAGAAAAAAGGATAACTGGTATATGGTATGCGTATGGAAATAATTTTTTTTACGACTAACCGATGTATTATGTTTGCTTGGTGCTTCCCAGGAACGCAACGTGGCCAGGGAAGGGTCTAGGTACGGGTATCCAAACCTCTCCCGAAATTGTTTTAAAAAGCCTTGAGATTCCAATGATGTCAACATGCAGACTGAAATGATGCACGCTCATATACAGGGTGTCACATTCATGGTGAAGGATATTTTAATGGTAGGTAGTGTGGCGCATTTTGGGGAAAATTAATGTACAACGAGACCCCTCTATTTTTAACCGTTACAATGCTATAGCATTTTTTTGTAAAAATACCCGAATTTCTGAGCCACATTTGGCACGCCACCAAACATTTCATCCGAGATATGACTTCACTTTCTGAAACTAAATAAAATTTCCAATAAAACTTTACCTCGCCCGTTACGAAGTTCCCCGTATCTTCCGAGATACACCCATTCCAACTTAAATGCAATTTTAAAATGGCAACGGGCGAGGTGTCGTTTTATTGGAAATTTTATGTAGTTCCAGAAAGTGAAGTCATATCTCGGATGAAGTGTTTGGTGGCGTGGTAAATTTCGATTTAATTCGGCAAGTCGAGCATTTTTACAAAAACGCTATAGCATTGCAACTTTTAAAAATAGAGAGGTCCCGTTGTGCAGTAATTTTCCCCAAATGTGACACACTACCTGCCATTAAAATATCCTCCAGCATGAATGGGACACCCTGTATAATGATATTCGGCTGTGGATTTTCTTCAGAATGCGTTCATAATGTTTTCTTCCTTCTAGTAGAGCACAATTAGTTCAAAAAAGCCCCAACCCAGCAATCAAAAAATAAAGTTTTGATGCCAATTTGTTGAATAAACTGCCCAATATATGCAGTAAAAGGTTACGCTATTTGCACCTTGGGTTAAGGGGGAGAAGGTGGCAAAGGGGTGAAATACAATTGTTTGCAAATATCTGGAAAACTATGATTCTTACTGCTAAATATCCTGAGGACGGAATAAACTACATAAAATTACCTTTGTAATGATATATAGCACGCCAGACATTTTCTCAGAAAATTATACCCTAGACCCAAAAGTATTATAGTGAATTTACATTTTTTGAGTTTGACACTTCGCGCACTTGAAAGAATAGAACTAGAATCAGAAAAAACTTCTAGCTGTGTCGATGTGTTCCTCGCCTGTAATATAGATTGAAAAAGAAGGAGTGGTATTTCCTAAGACGGGATTAGTATTTTATTGTGTAAATGATCATTTCGGGCACCAGTTGTGCCCTTCTTCAGTACAGATCCACTGATTTCCATTTGATGTTCCCTACTTTAATATACCTAAAGAAGTAATGGTATCTCCTACCTGGGTTGATTACCCCCTAATTACCCTACAAGTCACTCCCAACTTTTAAGTGCGTTTACCTGTTTCGGATAATTTCGTCAGCAACCTTGATTTTATGTTGGCGGTATCGTGATTCATCCTGCAATGTTCTGGTTCCTTAAGAATCGCAGGGCTTTCCACTGCATCGAGCTTGCGCCGACTAACTCCTCGGTGAATGACGTTGACGCTATCCCGTGTTATGTCATGCCCTGTTTCCACCATGTGTCGTGTCACCATCGATTTTATCGACCCCGGGTCTTTGTTGTTTTTCTTGGCGACTTCTGCTTCCCTTATATGTTCGTTCCATCTGACTGCTACTAATCGTTTGGTCTGCCCTACGTACGTTTTTTCACATCCTGGACACGGTACCTTGTATATTCCGCACTCTTCGTGTTTCTCCTTTTTGTCCTTGGTCGATCCTAGTTTGTTCCCTAGCTTTTGTTGTCTGCTTGTCGAAACCATGTCCAAACCTATTCCCTTCATCGCCTTCCGTAGTTGCCAAGATATTCTCGAATGTGTCACTTCAATCCTCCTCATCGGCTCTTCGGTGCGTTGTAACGTGGTCATCGCTCTCTCCTCTATCCTGGTCTTCTCCTTTCGGATGAGGTTTGTTATCACTTGTGGTTCGTATCCGTTCTTCTGGCCTGTTTGAATGATGTGATGTTGCTCCCTTTCAAACCTCTCCTTGCTCAGCGGGACGGTGTATAAGCGGTGAATCATCGAGTGAAACGGTGCCATCTTCTGTGGAAAAGAATGGTTAGAGTTAGATGGGATAGTGCGCTGAGTGTGGGTGGGTTTCCGATATATATCAAATTCGATTTCGCCGTTATTACTGATGAGTTTAAGGTCAAGGAATGGCAGCTCACCATTAACCTCTGCTTCCATCGTGAATTGGATGTTGTTGTGGGCATTGTTCAGATGGCTTAGAATCCGCTCGCCTTCGTCCTTTTCGATGATTGCTAGCACATCATCCACGTATCTTACCCAGAACCTCGGTAGTTGACTCTTTTCCTCCAGTTGTCCTTCGATCCGGTTCATAAATATTTCACTTATGAAAGGAGACAGTGGGTTACCCATGGCCACTCCTCTGGTGCTCTTGTAGAACCTGCCTCGGAAAGTGAGATAGTTTTCCGTCATGCAAACCTTAGCTAGTCGCATGAGCACATTAACTTCCCTTCTCCAAGGTGGCGATGAAGGGTCCTTCGATAGCAGCCATTCTTCCAGGTGGAGTAGAGCGTCCATCACCGAGATGCTGGGGAAGAGCGCTTTGACGTCAAACGATACAAATTGCTCCACTGCTGATATTGGTCCTGCGTTGCTGAGCTTGTCGATGAGATCCTCCCTGTTCGTCAGACTTCTGGTGGAGCCGCTTCCGCCTAAATAATTGAACCCCCGGAGTAGCCATTTCGCGATGTTCTGCGTTGGTGAATTGGTGGCTGCGACGATTTCCCTGAACTCGTTTCCGGGCTTGTGGACTTTGGGCTGGCCTTTGATCCTTGGCGGGGCAGGTTTTGCCATTCGCAGTTGGGAGGGTTGATCAATGATGGAAGTGCACTCTTTCAGCACCTTCTCCAACCCTTTTGATAGAGTCCGGAAGAGGATGCTTGCGCAGTTCGAAGTACCCACCAGAGTTGAGTTTTTCGAACATTGCTGAATCGTAGTCTTCCTTATCGACCACTACTACTGCGTTACCCTTGTCTGCTTGAAGGTAGGTGACGCCTTTCTGCTTGAGCTCCTTCACGATGCTCGTCTGCGCTGCTCCCACCCTTGATACTGTCGGGTTCGCTATAGCCGCTTCCACTTCCTTCCGTATGGTCTCCTTCGTTCCAATATCCTCGAATTGTATTCCGGCTTCAATATCGATGACTAAGTCCTCAACCGGAAGATTGGTGTCGTGAAGGGCGAAGTTCAAACCCATATTGAGTAGGTCCTCCTGCCGTTTCTTGAACACTTGTCTCGACTTGTTAATGACAAAGCCCTCGATATGTTCGACTCGGGTTGTTTGCTTCTTGTTGGGCGTACCGGCTCTTAGCCCCTGCAGCTTTCCTATCAACTTCCAGCATTTCCGACGGCGTTCACATTGTTCGGCCCTCATGATTTTATCCAGCGTTTCCACGATGTCGCCTTTGATGCCATCTGGTTGTCGTCCTAGCTGTAAGTGGCAGTTGTATGCCCGCAGAGTCATGTTACTTAGCTTCGCGTGTAGATGGTTGATGGAGTTCTTCATTGCTAGCTTTTCCATGCTTGCCTTTAGCTTGACCTGTCCTGACATCGATGATTGTATCCCTACTCGGTGTGATTTCAGCACCTCACTCCTTCTTACATTACATTACTTACATTTTCCAAAAAGACATGCCGGTAGCTTCTTTTCAAATTGAGCCAAATTTGGTGGGGTTCCTACTCTAAGCCAGGACATTTAGCGGTCAGACTCTTAGTTTTCCAGATATTTGCAAAAAAAAATGATTTTTCACCCCTTTGCCACGCCATCCCCCCTTAACCCATGGTGCAAATTAGTGTAGGTTTTTACTGCTATTTTCAACAATTTGGCATCAAAATTTTTTTTTTATGTTTCGGTCTCAAGCTACCGTTATCGTTTGAGATAACGGAAAATCTCAAAGTCATACTTTGGATCTGGAGTTGTATTTGATACCGGCCGTATTTGCAAAAGTCCAACTTTGAATTCCATTCCATTTGAAATTCCGCATAAACGCAGTACCATTTCAGGAGGCAATATACAAAAATATTGCGAGGAACTGCTTTTCATAATTTTCCAGCTAAATATGAATTTTTTTCTGCGCTTCTCCATATACATGCCTGCACCGAAATCACACGGAGACGTAGGTATACTAATTTGGTTGTCCTTGTACCTTATCGTGATTCAAACAGAGAAATGAAAACAACAAAAAATTAAAATTTCAAGGCTAGATAAAACGTCCCAGAGAACTGTTACAAAGCAACATCAGCATAACCTTCTCTGCCTAGTTCTCTATAGTCCTGCCGCGCGCCGCACACTTTGTACAAAATGAAATCCACAAATTCGTGTGAATCTGCGAAATAGATTAGTGTAAGGAGACACGAGACATGTCTGCGATAGAATTCACAAAGTGTCCTTTTTCCATTCCTCCGGCAATCCCACACGGCTCTACATCCTTCCATCGTGTGATGGGATCAGGCGGTGTCTGCTTTAATTTTCTCCTTTATTCGCTTGAAGACGACAGGCATTCGAGTAGTTTATGTTTCATGAAGAATGCGCTGCTTCTTCTTGTGAATATGGCATGACCTCGCCCTATGCACTGCAGCCGGCCGCCGCGCCGCGGTTGACATGCCCTTTCGTCGGTTCCCCTCGCATATAGTATAGTGCCATCGGCCTTTCGTGTCAGAGATTGTAAAACGCTATTAGGCCCGTGCATATACGTAACGGTGCAAGCATCTACAACCATTGCGAAACATGTCACAATTAGCAAAAGTGTATACGACACGGGACCACACTATACGTACCACACTTCTTCTTCTTGTGCTTGCAGAGTAGTCATATAGAGTCACCGAGAGTGTAGTATGGTGTTGTACTAAGTGTGCACTAGAGAAATCGACCTACACAACGCTTTTCGCTGATTTTATTTCTCGTCCGTTAAATTGTTTGTGGGTGGGTGGTTGATGGCGCACAAAAATCGCACTCACCCTCTCCAATCTCTAGAATAGGCCTCAACTGTACTGTTGGGCTTGCTTCGCTTCGCTCTATCACGTTTCCAATGCAAATGAGCTAAATTCCATTTGAATTAGGAATTTATGTAGAGGTACTGCATTCAGCTCAACGGAAAAAAGTCTTATACGTGATACCACTCGGGTACATACCTACCACCATTCTAATATACAATAATTCGTGTGTGTTACCAATATTATCGTTCTTACGTAATATATCGGTAGGCAGCCAGCGGTATATTAGTGCCTTATCAAAAATAAATTCGTTCTTGCCATTGTACGGAGTATTTTTGGGTACACTATAATCATTTGCTATACTTATGCAGAATTATTCAAATTAGCCATAAGTAGGCACTACACAGTCGTTATAATGTATGCTGGCGCTGATTGCTATACCTTTCTTCCACCGCCCCTTACTTTTGCGGGGGAAGGTTATCAGCACGCACTCTACATATAGGGAAAACCTGCGAGAAACAAAAATTAACACTCACGGTCACACACGGCAACAACAAAAGTATATTTAGTTCAGGGATGCTCAACTAGATTTGTGAAAGGGCCAAGAATGGGTTTGTCCTGTGCTATGCTCTAGACATTGAAATGCAACGAAGAGTTGCAAATACGTATTTTTCAGTGAAGCGGATTTGATTTTTCAAATGTGGAAAATGTGATTTTCCATGGTCCTCATCGTCTCCAACTCGTCTTTTAGTCAAACCATATTTTATCCTTGCACACCTCGGCTTTACCTTATTTTCAGAAATAAAGGACCTTGAAATCCTGCGTGGATAAAATTACAAAAAAAAATAAAGGGGAAGTACGAGGGAAGCAAACGGTGTGCCAGTGGAAATTTTCGTAAATATCATTGCCATAATTTTATTTGTCCTGTGGCTTACCGCTCGCTTGGCTCGCACATCGCCCGAAATTGTATCCTTCTAAGGCTTAAAGAACTATTTTGTACGGTCCCTAGCTTTCGAGGATAGATAAAGGCAAGGTGCGAGCGGAGCCAACACTGACGTCGTGCAACATTTGATTTTCCATTTGCGGCCGCATTCCTATGGCTCACCGCTCGCTTCGCTCGCACCTCGCTTTTATCTATTTTCCAAAATTAAGGACTTTCCAAACCTTTTCTCTAAATTGTACAAGGATTAAATTTAGGGGAAGTTCAAGACGAGGTGCGAGCGGTGCGCCCGAGACAAAATCACATTCGCCAACTGGTAAATTAAATGTTTCGCAGGCTCACGGCTCGCTTCGCTCGCCTTTATCTGTATTTTCCAAATCTAAGGACCGAAAAATGCTTCTCTAAATTGTACAAGGAATAAATTTGGTTAAAGCCTGACGCCTTGCGTTGTGGCGTTAATATGCCAGTGATTTTTGAGTATCCTATTCCTCCTATGTCCGCTCACCGCTCGCTACGCTCGCACCTCGCCTTAGTTTGCTCGTGCGGCAAATTCACATGAGGCGAGGTTCGAGCGTAACGAGCAGTGAGCCAAAATAAAATGTTTACAAATTTTTTGAGTGTCGTATTCAATCGATTTTCAGTTTAAAGATGAATGAAAGTTTAAGCTACTACTAGTTTTAGTATGCACGTGTGGAAAATTCAGACGAGGCGAGGTGCGAGCGTGGCGAGGTGCGAGCGTAGCGAGCCGTGAGCCAATTTAAGTAGCTTTCAATTTTTCTGGGGTCCTTGGAAAGCTAGTTTTACACATTTGACATGAAGGAAAGTTTAAACTGCTTCGTGTGGCCTTAGTAAGCCTCTGTGGAAAATTGGAAGCCAACACCGACGTAGTGCAACATTTGATTTTCCATTTGCGGCCGCAATATGATTATTCCTATGGCTCACCGCTCGCTTCGCTCGCACCTCGCTTTTATCTATTTTCCAAAATTAAGGACTTTCCAAACCTTTTCTCTAAATTGTACAAAGATTAAATTTAGGGGAAGTTCAAGACGAGGTGCGAGCGATGCGCCCGAGACAAAATCACATTCGCCAACTGATAAATTAAATGTTTCGCAGGCTCACGGATCGCTTCGCTCGCCTTTATCTATATTTTCCATATCTAAGGACCGAAAAATTCTTCTCTAAATTGTACAAGGATTAAATTTGGTTAAAGCCTGACGCTTTGCGTTGTGGCGTTAATGCCAGTGTCGAAAATTCGCAAGAGCCGAGGTGCGAACGGTGAACCAATATAAAGCGATTAAAATTCTTTGAGGGTCATTGCAAGCGATTCTCCTACATTAAAGACGAAGGAAAGTGAAAACAGCTTTGTGAAAGCTCACCGCTCGCTACGCTCGCACCTTGCGCTTAGTATGCTCGTGTGGAAAATTCTGCAGAGGAGAGGTGCGAGCGAAGCGAGCCGTGAGCCAATATAAAGCGTTTACAAATTTTTGAGTATCCTATTCCTCTTGTGTCCGCTCACCGCTCGCTACGCTCCCACCTCGCCTTAGTATGCTCGTGCGGCAAATTCACATGAGGCGAGGTTCGAGCGTAGCGAGCAGTGCGCCAAAATAAAATGTTTACAAATTTTTTGAGTGTCGTATTCAATCGATTTTCACTTTAGAGATGAATAAAAGTTTAAGCTCCTTTGTGCCGGCTCACCGCTCGCTACGCTCGCACCTCGCCTTAGTATGCACATGTGGAAAATTCAGACGAGGCGAGGTGCGAGCGTAGCGAGGGGGTGAGCTAATATAAAGCGTTTCAAATTTTTTGAGGTCCTAGTTTTACACACTTGACACGAAGAAAAGTTTAAACTGCTTCGTGTCGCCTTAGTAAGCCTCTGTGGAAAATTCTGAAGAGGCGAGAAGCGAGCGTAGCAAGCGGTGAGCTAATATACAGTGTTTTCAAATTTCTGAGTGTCTTAGTTAATCGATTTTCACTTTAGAGATGAATGAACGTTTAAGCTCCTTTGTTAGTATGCCCGTGTGGAATGTTCAGACGAGGCGAGGTGCAAGCGTGGCGAGCGGTGAGCGAATATAAATCGTTTCCAATTTTTCTGAGTCCTTGGACAGCTAGTTTTACACGTTCGACACGAAGGAAAGTTTAAACTGCTTCGTGTGGCCTTAGTAAGCCTCTGTGGAAAATTCTGAAGAGGCGAGGTGCGAGCGGAACGAGCGGTGAGGCAATACGAAGCGGTGAGCTAATATACAGTGTTTGCAAATTTCTTGAGTGTCTTAGTCAATCGATTTTCACTTTAGAGATGAATGAAAGTTTAAGCTCTTTTGTGTCGGCTCACCGCTCGCTACGCTCGCACCTCGCCTTAGTATGCACGTGTGAAAAATTCAGACGAGGCGAGGTGAGAGCCAATATAAATCGTTTCCAATTTTTCTGAGGTTCTTAGCAAGCTTGTTTTACACATTTGACAAAAAAAAAATTTAAACTGCTTCGTATGGCGTTAGTAAGCCGCTGCGGAAACTTCTGAAGAGGCGAGGTGCGAGCGTAGCGAGCGGTGAGCCAATATACAGTGTTTATCAATTTCTTGTGTGTCCGACTCAATAAATTTTCACTTTAGAGATGAATGAAAGTTTATGCTCTTTTTTGTCGGCTCGCCGCTCGCACCTCGCCTTAGTATGCCCGTGTGGAAAATTCAGACGTGGCGAGGTACAAGCGTAGCGAGCGGTGAGGCAATATAAATCGTTTCCAATTTTTTTTTTTTAGGGCCTTGGTAAGCTTTACACATTTGACACGAAGGAAAGTTTAAACTTTGTGTCGCCTTAGTAAGCCCGTGTGGAAAATTCAGACGAGGCGAGGTGCGAGCGTAGCGAGCGGTGAGCGAATATAAATCGTTTCCAATTTTTCTGAGGTCCTTGGACAGCTAGTTTTACACGTTTGACACGAAGTAAAGTTTAAACT
Source organism: Microchrysa polita (assembly GCA_949715475.1). NCBI lineage: Eukaryota > Metazoa > Arthropoda > Insecta > Diptera > Stratiomyidae > Microchrysa > Microchrysa polita. The sequence goes on along the minus strand of OX454422.1, from coordinate 8,984,817 downwards.
GCTTCGTGTGGCCATAGTAAGCCTCTGAAGAGGCGAGGTGCGAGCGTAGCGAGCGGTGAGGCAATACGAAGCGTTTGTGCATTTCATGAGTGTCCTATTCAATCGATTTTCACTTTAGAGATAAATGAAAGTTTAAGCTCCTTTATGTCGGCTCACCGCTCGCTACGCTCGCACCTCGCCTTAGTATGCACGTGTGAAAAATTCAGACGAGGCGAGGTGCGAGCCAATATAAATCGTTTCCAATTTTTCTGAGGTTCTTGGCAAGCTAGTTTTACACATTTGACAAGAAGAAAAGTTTAAACTGCTTCGTGTGGCGTTAGTTAGCCTCTGCGGAAACTTCTGAAGAGGCGAGGTGCGAGCGTAGCGAGCGGTGAGCCAATATACAGTGTTTACAAACTTCCTGAGTGTCCTACTCAATCGAAAGAGATGAATGAAAGTTTACGCTCTTTTTTGTCGGCTCGCCGCTCGCACCTCGCCTTAGTATGTCCATGTGGAAAATTCAAACGTGGCCAGGTACAAGCGTAGCGAGCGGTAAGGCAATATAAATCGTTTCCAATTTTTTTTATGGCCTTGGCAAGCTAGTTTTACACACTTGACACGAAGGAAAGTTTAAACTGTTTCGTGAAGCCTTAGTAAGCCTCTGTGGAAAATTTTGAAGAGGCGAGAAGCGAGCGTAGCGAGCGGTGAGCTAGTATACAGTGTTTACAAATTTCTTGAGTGTCTTAGTCAATCGATTTTCACTTTAGAGATGAATGAAAGTTTAAGCTCCTTTGTGTCGGCTCACCGCTCGCACCTCGCCTTAGTATGCCCGTGTGGAAAATTCAGACGAGGCGAGGTGCGAGCGTAGCGAGCGGTGAGCCAATATAAATCGTTTCCAGTTTTTTGAGGTCCTTGGCAAGTTAGTTTTTCACATTTCACAAGAAGGGAAGTTTAAACTGCTTTGTGTGGCGTTAGTAAGCCTCTGCGGAAACTTCTGAAGAGGCGAGGTGCGAGCAGAGCGAGCGGTGAGCCAATATACAGTGTTTACAAACTTCCTGAGTGTCCTACTCAATCAATTTTCACTTTAGAGATGAATGAAAGTTTACGCTCTTTTTTGTCGGCTCGCCGCTCGCACCTCGCCTTAGTATGTCCGTGTGGAAAATTCAGACGTGGCGAGGTACAAGCGTAGCGAGCGGTGAGGCAATATAAATCGTTTCCAATTTTTTGTTAGGGCCTTGGCAAGCTAGTTTTACACATTTGACACGAAGGAAAGTTTAAACTTCGTGCCGCCTTAGTAAGCCTGTGGGGAAAATTTTGAAGAGGCGAGTTGCGAGCGTAGCGAGCGGTGAGCCAATATAAAGTGTTTTTAAATTTTTTGGGTGTCCTATTCAATAAATTTTCACTTTAGAGATTAATGAAAGCTTAAGCTCCTTTGTGTCGGCTCACCGCTCTCTACGCTCGCACCTCGCCTTAATATGCCGGTGTGGAAAATTCAGACGTGGCGAGGTGCGAGCGTAGCGAGCGGTGAGGTAATATAAAGCGTTTCCAATTTTTTTGAGGTCTTTGGCAAGCAAGTTTTACACACGTGACACGAAGAAAAGTTTTAACTGCTTCTTGTCGCCCTAGTTAGCATCTGTGGAAAAAATTGGAGGAGAGATGCGAGCGTAGCGAGTGGGGAGCCAATATAAAGTGTTTACAAATTTCTTGAGTGTCCTATTCAATCGATTTTCACTTATCAGAGACGAAAAAAGGTTTAAACTGCTTTGTGTCCGCTCGCACCTTGCCCTTAGTATGCCCATCTGAAACATTCTCAAGAGACGAGTTGCGAGCGTAGCGAGTTGCGAGCCAATGTTAAGCGTTTAACTTTTTTTTCAGAGTTTTTTGGCGAGCGTAGCTAGCCCTTGAGCCAGTCGAAAATGCAAGCAATTTACATAATTTCACTAAAACGAACTAAGTAGGCATTTGTTTTTGCCAAACATAGTGTTGCCGACTACTTTCATTTTTTGTTCGCAGACAGCAGGTTGGAAAGCCTTGTTGTAGTTTTCCATATACATTCTTCCGACTTCAGCACAAAATTTTATATCGGGGCGCGCGACAACATTATACACGCATATGCATATATGTCGGTGACTATACGTACAAATAGTGCGATCCCGGGATTGAAACTTTAAGCTCGCGCTCGCTCTCTGCATATCCTTCCTTCCGAAATCGGTTCTAGTACACCGTACACTCTTCACATTAGCAGCAGCCGACCAGCCAGCCACCCACTAAACGCACATATGATATAAAATGTACCCCCCCCCCCCCCCGATGAAGGGCGCATGACTGTATTTTCCCTTCTTATCATCGTCGCGCTGAAGGGGTGCAAACTAACTCAGGATGGTTGAAAAGTGCACGGCAGCAAGCGGGTAGCCAACAACTCTCGCTCTCTGCTTCTCTCTTTCGGGATCCCCGCGCGTGCTGTAAGAAATCTCTTCTTACCGTCGCGTTTGCCTATTTGAAGAACACTCTGTAAAATTTCTCAAAGTGCAACATAATAGAGAAAAAATCCGTTGTGATCCTTTTCCGGAAATGAAAATAATACAAACGCGCGAGTGGTGTATAATTATGCATTAAGGGCTCTGTCGTCGCCATCGTGGTCCTGTGTGTTCTAGAGACGTGTGGTGCCCCTATACACACACGTGTGGTTCGGTCGTGTCTCTCAGACAATTTATAACGACGACGTGGAAGAATTCATCGCAAGCGTGAAACGCTCTTCGGTTTTTCAGTGGGTGCTACATACAAGTGTGTGCATTCTATGCGAATAGAGTCCTTTGCGCGTGGGTTACGGATTTATGCCAGTTTTCGCATTATCGTCGCGGTCGCTCTTAAGTCGCGTCAAATTGCGTTGGTCGCCGCACCGCGATACTATACACACGCACGATTCGGCTGATTTTGTATTCGCGTCCGGGATCAAAAATCATGTGCGATTCGTGCTTATTTCCGTGCGGTGGTGTCCATCACTTATGCACCCAGGCTCGTGTCCACTAGAGGAGTTTAGAGTCGATCCGATGATCGCAATAAGTGGAACACCCGATGCAGTGTCGTCGGTCAGAGGAGCTCCCTGAGCCGCTTTTGCACGGAATACGCAGTGTGTGTGTGTGAGTCTGTGTTCATTTTAGTTCAGCAATCGGAATCGATTTTTCCATAACCACCCTCGTACGACACTAACAACAACAACAACAACAAAAAGGAAAACTACCGAAGAAAAAAACGACCCGGAAAAATGGAGAAAACAAAGTGTAACATTGTTGCAGAATATTTACAGTGAGCGGGAGTGAGAGTTATGAAAAGGTAAAAAAAAATCAGTGTCCTTGACGGAACACGAAAAAGAAATTCATGTAATTTACGAATGTCCTTTAACCCTATAAGTATGCATATAGAGCCGATCTCGTGTAGAGAGTTGCCAAATGAGCGGCTGCTTAGGTCGAAATAATATTCCATAAAAGTGCCATCGCATACGTGCAGGACACTCGTCCTGTGCTATCTGCCGATTGTCGTCATCTGTATGTCGATCGGATATGTAAGGACATCGTCTGGATGTGTGTGTCTGGTGCGGTTTTGACATCCAGCCTCATGTGCCACAATGATGAAAACACAATCTCCGAGTGTAGGTTGTATTCACACTCGTCCAGCAGCCGTGTTGTACGCGGGCTGACGTGATATTATCCTTTTTTTTGTTGGGACCACAAAAGGATATTATTACGGAAAATCCAATTTTCCTTGTTATGTTTTTTTCGCGCGATATTAGTATAGATAAACGTTTTGTTGTTATCCGTTTCGGTCAAGGGTTATTTTTCGATGTTATCATAATCCTGAGTGAGTGTATCTACATTGTATGTGATGTGTGTCAGGATAAGGCGATTCGAGATTTGGAAAATAGTTTTTTTCTTGATGATATAATAATATCCTAGAGCTGCAGTCATCTGGTTAGTGCTCGTATCAATGGGAGCGCGTGATTATGTCAATGTTTGCGCGTGTGTGTCTTCTGTACGTATCCTGTCAGTGGGTGGATTTTTTCTGTCAAAATATTACTTGATGATTTTTTTGTGTGCAGAAATGCAGTTTTTTTTACTATTTTTAAATCTCCCGAATGGTTTTTCGAACATCATCACAACAAATGTAAATGATACGATGCATGACCGTTTGCATATGTTTTGTAGGGTTAATAATGCGAAGAAATTAATTATTGTTGTCGTGCACATAGTCATGTCAGATGTCGGTGCTTTGCTTATTTCTCGTTTTTTTGCTTCTGCGGACTCGTTAAGTACATTGAAGTTTGAAAAGTGTTTAATCGTACTTATATGACCCTGGATGTCAAAGGCAATAGAGTTATTGTCCCTGTACATGCGGGAGTTTTTTTTTGCTAGTCAAATTGAATACATATTTACATTCACGTTTCTCTGAAGTCAATCATAACAAAATTGCGTAAAATGTGGTTGTGGTTGATGTTGATGTCATCGCATAGTACATACAAATGAATGCCTCTTTTAAGCGGATTTCGTATTTTGAAATAATTACTGATGTCACATATGAGCTCTGATCAAGGAATCGTCTGTCTCTCTGTCCAAGCATTAAAACAATAAATTTTCTAAATTATTTGATGATTCCAGCGGTGAGATGCCGGAATGGATACGATTGGGTATAAAACTTTGCAGTGACTTTTCGGCAAAGGATGTCATTATTCTTCGTTTATTATACAGTTATTCGGCCAATTACAATTGATATGTTTGTCGTCATCACAGAATATTGGCATTGTGATCGCGGTAAAATTAAAAAGGGACTATCGTGTTAAATCAAACCCTCGAAAAACTGACTGATAAAGCAATCAAGTTAAGCGATTTATCGCAAATCCGATTTTTATGAAACTTTGCATGTGTACATACTTTTGATTGTCCTGACTTAGAAATGTAATTTAACCGCTTAAATATACCGGTAAATCCTAACGTATATAGCAATTGAAATTAGCTTTTCAATAAGTTTAAGAATTTCTGCAGAACTTTTTTTTTTTGCACGAGCGTATGTATAGAAATATATTTTTTCGGGAGGGGTTTTAGGTTTATGTTAGCCTGAAACAGTTTCAGCTACCGTAATTTCAAGAGATTCTACAAAAAATTTTGATTTGCTTATCAGAGGTCCTATTTGTAAATCGGAATGTTTTTGTATATGTATAATAGGACCTTTGGAATAGCAGGCGCAAAATGTCCTAATTTTATCATTTTAGTCAATGATAGCTATAAGCTTCTTAGAATTCAAACATTATAGATTCAAAAAATGTATGTAAAAATGTAATGTTAAGAAAACCAAATTTTTTAAAAATTCTAAAATATTCAAAAACAATTAATTTTGAATTGTTTTTTCCTAATTTTTAATTTATTAAAAAATTTAATAAAAAACTCAAAAATTTGAAAATTCTAAAATTCTTTAAATTAAAAAAATTAAAAAAACAAATTTTAAAAATTTAAAATTAAAAAATTTAAAGCTTTTAATAATTTCAACATGTAGAAATTGCAACATTTAAAATTAAAAATTTAAAGTTTCATAAATTTAAAAATTCCAAAAATTATAAATTTATTTATTATAACTTGCAAAATTTAAAATCTCAATAGTTTTAAATGCCAACAATTTTACAATTTTATAGTTAAAAAAATTAGAATTTCGAAAAGTTTAAAAAAAAAAAAATTTCGAAAGTGGGAAATGAAAAATTTAAAATTTAATAATGAAGTTAGTCGGAACTTTTGCGTTAATCACTTAGCGTTGATTTTTGGGAAATCAAAAGGAGTAGTGCAATAATCGATTTCTTTAATTGTTTCAAAGGAGTTTGAACGCCTTTGGTGCGGAGCTAGTACACATGTGCGCCCGATGATTTTTCAAGCTTTTTTTCATTACGCAAACATTTCAACAACCCAAAGAAAATAAATTCCGACTTTTTAAAGTTGAGGGACCGACTGGAACATCCCTTAAATGTATGCTGTTGCCAAATAGCTACATTCCTTTAAATAGCATTTATCAGTGTGCAAATTCATTTTGTGCAGACAATTGACTACGCCTAGAGTGCGTAGTGCAAATTTTGATCATAAACTGGTTGGTATTCAGTATTAGTGTAGTTAAAAAATAAATAACAGGCGCGACAATCCAAAATTGGACTAAGGCCGCAGGATGTGTTAGTGACATCCTATTTCCAAGATCTTATCTGCTCTTTGTTGAGGTAATGAGATCAGCATCACGCTCATCAGTGTTATTTATCCCCATAAATGGGTACTCGTTTAACATCTGAGTGAGATCATAGTCCGTCACAAGCTCGTGAGTTCGAAAAACACCATGATCCACGGTGAGATTCGAACTCATAACACTGTACACCGAAGGTGCGCGCTCTAAGCGCTAGACCAGCCAAAATTCAATTCATCGTGTGTAATGAAAGCGGCCAATGCAGCAGTATCTAGTATGTTGAAGAACTTTGCAAGTTGCCAACGATTTGTTGGCCGTTTACATGAATATGTTGACAGCATTTGGTCCATGGTATCCACTCCAGATTGTAGTCCAGGATGATCATTGGCTTTCGCTTTGGTCCAGTATCTACTTCAGTAGTGTAGTACATTGTTCACAAGAGCAATACTGATTTTTTTTTTTTGTACATATGAGCACAATGAAACATTGTTCTCATAGAATCCAAGCAACGAGCTGCAAACTTTTTAAAAATTCAGAGGGGACAAATGTTTTGTTTGAGTTTACTGTTCCAGCAAATTCAGTTTTCTTGCTCATCAATATTACCGCCACAACGATGAGAAGAAATTGGTGGCATAAATTGTGCGACCGGAGCTAACGTATTTTTCAGTCAATTTATAGGCAAAATTCTGGCCCTTATTAGACTCTCGCTCTTGACATCGCACCTTCCCAGCATAAATCATTCCTTTCAAGGGGTAGAAAGGTTTCGAGTCACCAAACCACCATACCTTTATCTCATATTTATGTGGTTTAGACAGAATGTATTGAGTGAAGCGTGGGCGAGCCCTGCATGGAAAGAGTTGCTCATCTACTGTTAGAGAATCGTGAGGATTATAAGCTGCTGCCAAATTTGCCAGTAACATCATCCCCGCATAAAAACAATAGCCACAAATGCACCGAACTCTTTCAGGGTCATAGGCTTCCACTTCTTTTTATTCGCGGGGTGTTCAGAATTCCATTTGGCTATAATTTGAGACGCTTTTCGTTTTGAGCAAGATTGGGAATTAGAGATTGTCAAATATGATTCACTTAGACAAGAGTCAAAAAAAATGTACACAAGCCAAGCAAAAAAGAGCGTACTACTTTCTCACACTGTAAACTTCCAATGGTACACTTACCAGCTGCCTCCCTATTCTAAAATAAAAACACTCTATGCTACTCGTGCGAACTATTAAAAGTAGTAGTGCGCTCTTTTTTACTTGGTTTTGCTCAATTTCGTTGAATCTCGTCTAGGTGAATGATATTTGACAATTTCTAATTCCCAATCTTGCTCAAAACAGTACAAGGTCCCTATGGACCTTGTTGTTTATCCCCGTACAAAAAGTTGTAAAACCTACATAAAATGCTAATCGGTGGTTATATTGCTTGAAACGCGTTATAATTCGTTTCATTATGCTTTTTTTTTGGAATACATGATAGCGCCGAAAATCTAAAACACACCAGGAAGAAGTAGTAAACAATAAAAAATCGAAAAGGTCCCTAGGGACCTTTTCGTTCATCGGAGGGTTAATAATGCGACTGTCTGCTTCTCTAGCTTTAATTATTCTTCGCAACGCGAATGTGGTCTCTCTCATCAAACAACATACTGATAATTAAGTTGTCTGGATGCGAAAAAAAAAGCATTCCTCTCTATCACAGCGTTCACGATTAGTTTTTTCATTTTCCGGTAAAAATCGGGAGTAAGAAATTAGTTGAAAACGAGACCGAGGCTGATTTCGGGCGCGGCCGAAATTTGAATACCCGTCACATTTGAATGAAACTTAAGCTCCTTTTGAGCTAACAATTTCTATCGCAGCCCTATGACGTGTTTCGATTCCATCCGTTCCTGGATGCTAGTCTAGGAAGACACTTGAAGTGGCTGGTTTGTATTACAGCCATTTGACGTAATGTCCCGATTCCATCCGTTCCGAGATATGTTTTAAGGTTTTACTAAGATAAGGTGACGAGTCTTCCGAAGGCCCAATAATGCTGTACACATTATGTTCTTGCAGAATTCGGTTTTCAGGAAAATACTCAGCCATATTCTCGCCCCCTATTCGCGCCTATTTGGAGAAATAATAACATCTCACGAGATCAAGATGCATGCCTAAGGCTCGTATATTCTTTTCGATAAAATCAGGACAAGCGCAGCAAAAGTCGTCGTTTGGCAGGACAACCAGAAACACAAATGCGTCTGTAATATTTGCGTAACTTTCGAGTTTTTCAGCGTTAAATGTAGATTTTTTGGAAATTGAAAGGCTTGTTTGATTAGAGGAGAATTCTATTTAATACTCATGCATATTTGGGCATTAATCTTAGGCAACTGCATGTCTTCAAAACCTGTTGCATAGATAGTATTTGTCAAGAATGCTCCTGGACTAAGTAAAGAGCAATAATCGCATGGCGATGCGACGATTTACATCAAACAACCGACTGTCGGAAAAGCCAATTTTTTTTATTTGTGAATTTCTATAGTTCTCAATGTTCCCCTTAAAAAATCATCAACATATGAAGAACTAACGTATGTTTTAACACGAAAAACACAACAAAAAGAGTTCTTCAAATAAGATTATACTTACACACATATAAAATAGAAGAAGAAGGTTTCAGAAATAATTGTAAGGACTGTCGTATGATGTGGCATCTGGCTTTTCATATGATGGCCGCAAAGTACCTACTTATTTAAAAGCTTCGTTGCGTTTATTGCAATAGATAAACGAAACCCAATGGGATGGGCCGAGAATTCTTAAGCTGGTGGTGGCTTTCCAGGCACAATTTCAATGTAGCTATGGAGTCCGAGGAGAACCTCCAAAGCGGTGAAGAGGTGGCTAACCCTAGTTGCGATATTTCTGGAGGAGAGTACGCATTCTATACTCATGTATGGTTATATAGGCTGGTCCCCTGGTGTAAAAAAATTTAACGGATTCGAAGGACATGTTGAAGGAAAAACCCTGATCTAAAACTCTTACAGACTCCCTTCTTTAGTGTGAATTTTCCAATAGAGGGGATAAGGGAATCGCATGCAGTGAAGCGGCGGATTTTCCATTCTTTTTGTGATAGGAAAAATAAATCCAAATCGCGTCTTTACGGCTGTGACTTCAGAGTCTTGGTATCAAGCCGTGAAGTGTTCACCAAATATGGACAGTGCAATGCTCTACAAGTCTGCGAAATTTCAAAGTTCCGCTCAAGTCATGGATAAAATTTCAATTAAAAACCACAAAATTGCAATTTGGGCAGCTGTAACTTCCGAACTCAAATAGGTAGGACCTTGAAACTTATGGAGGAAATGTGCGCCAAGCACCTCTACAAATGTGCCAATTTCAGAAGTTTCCGTTGGTTCCCGAGTTATCGAAAGTGAACGATTGAAGTGAAGTGTTATTATATCGCCAAATATCGATCGTGTATGAGTCAAACTTTACACTTTAAATCGCAACTTTCGACGGCTAAAAGTTCTGAACCTTGACAGCTGGAGCCATGAAATTTTCACCAAATAGTGAACGGTGTTTTACAAGTTTTCTGAATTTCAAAGTTTTTCAAATTTCCGAGTGATGGACGATTTTCAAATAGAAAACTCAAAACGGCGATTTGGGCAGCCATAACATTCGATTGCGGATAGGTTGAACCGTTTAATTTGGAGAGTGAGCCAAATTTAAAAAAGATCGGGAACGGTTCCCGAGCTGTCGAAAATGAGCGATTGCCAAACATTAAAATGCGATTATCTCGCTAAATATCGACCATACACGGGCCCAATTTTGCATCGTAAAAGCAGGCAAGACTGATCACAGGCGTCACCGAGGAGTGGTTAAGGTTTCATATTGTGACATGGAAAATGCTGTACGTTTTGCTGTACATTTCCCAATGCTGTACGACAGGTCAAAATGCTGTACTGTACAGCAAAATGCTGTACGTCTAGTCAGTTTATACTAGGAACCCATTTCCATTAAAAAGGAAAAAACTTTTTCTTCAGGGGCTGGTTTGTATGATAGCCCTATGACGTAAAGTTCCGATTCCATCCGTTCCTAGAAATGTTTTGAGGCTTTACTAGAAACACATTCGGATGAAGTTTGGTTAAGATTGGTTCATAAAGGAAAAAGTATTTCTTAAAAGAACCTAATTTTCAGAGGTTGATTTCTGTGGCAGCCCCATGACCCCATGGTTCGATTCCATTCGTTCCGACATATATACAGCGTACACTAAAAAGAAACTTGCATACAAAATTTCAGCCCGATAGCTTCAAAACTGAGGGACTAGTTAGTATTGAAACAGACGGACAGACAGGCAGACAAACAGACAGACGGACATCGCTCAATCGATTTCTCTCGTCACACTAATCAATAATATATATACTTTATATAGTCGGAGGTGCTTCCATCTGTGCGTTGCAAACTTTATGACAAAGTTAATATAACCTTTCACATAGTGACGGGTATAATGACTGTGACCGATGACTGAAAGTGTGGATCGGCCTTCAAGAGTGCTTTCAATTGATTTCACTCTAATTTTTTCTTACTGTAGGGGGCCCACTCAAGAAGTTGGCGGGAGGGCCCCGAGTGAAGTTGTTCCGCCACTGAATGGGTTTCCATTTTGCTAGGGTTAACTGTGCTTACTAAATATTTTGGCAGCCGATGGTAAAGAATATAGTATAATAAATCATAGCAGAATACGATAATTACCATCTATACTCGTGTGGTGAGCATTTTCACCTATCAGAACACCATCATTTCCCATCATCTATCTATGTAGTAGCTTTGTGTTTTATTACGCATACCGCACACCTCTTAGAGAAATTGCATTTATCGTTGTCGCGGTTGATGACTGTCGACATACTGCAAACTGCGCATACTGATGTAAATATTTCCCTTCCGCGAAATGTAAACACATAAAATTTTGTAATGGTGCATTTTTTTTTAAACTTTTATGACTTTTTCCCCGACACTTGCCAAAGTGCATTATTTTACCGATTCATATGTTCACACAGCGCTGTCTTACCATATATAATACCTACGGGTACCGGCTAAACACTCTTCAAATGCATAAATTCCTATATCCTATGTCATATGCCCGTATATGTATGGCATTCTCTGCCGAAACATCAAAAATCACTTTTATTGTTGTGATGCATTTGATTTAATATGTGAGTGAATGTCTATACTCCTCTACACTTCGAAATAAGGAAATAAAATGTGCATTTGGATTTCAAGTAAATATATATAGAAATTCGCATGAAATATTTTTTTTTTTTATTTCCCAGTCGCAAATGGATAAATTTATGGATGAATTTATTCTAAATCTTCTTATCTGATTCGGATATAGTTTTAAGCGTATTGCCGTTTTTAAGTGCGTAAGCTATGAATAAATGGACTATGTTCTTATGTGATGGGATTTTTCTGTCAGATACTTACAAATCACACTAAATTGACTTGATGTAAATTTGCTATATGAAAATAAAGAAAAAAAAAATCCATCGAAAGTTAACCTAATTTATTTCAAGGACAACACAATTTTTTTTATTGCACAAATTCAATGTTACTACAGTCAAACCTCTTTAAGTCGAAAACTCCTTCAGAAGAACTATTCCTTATTTCGAAAAAGTTTAGGGTTTCATTGGCGTTTCCGTCAGTTTTGGATATGGAATGGAACCTCTTAATCGAATTTCTCTAAGTCTCAAAACCTCTTTAACTCAAATTATATTTTATAATTCTACCATGCTATTTCTTATAATTTTAATTCCCCTAATTTAAATCAAGTCTGTAGTCTGGCTGGTCTAGCGGTTAGTGCGCGCACCTTCCGTGCACAGGGTCATGAGTTCAAATCTCACCGTCGATCATGGTGTTTTTCGAACTTACGCAGCGCCCGCTCTAAGGGAGGGCAAGCCAGGCGGTCACCCGGGCGCCAAATTTTTGGGCGGCTTTTAAGCTAGCTAGAAAATATGTGAAAACCCGGAAGGAAAGATTTAATATCAATTTTCATTCTGTAGTAAACCGTAGATAGGCGAAAAAAATGCCGTAAGGCAGGAAAGAAATTGACACCCACAAAAAGAATTTCACAACCGCTGACGCCAATTTTTTTTAGAGAGACTTTTATTTGGGTAAATAAAACGCGTTAAAGCTTACTTAATTTATGAACTGGATCATTTGTTTGCTTCCGAAAATTGTGTTTTAAAAAGGCAAGGTCCTTGCTTAGCTTTGAAGAACCCACGATTGATACAAGGCGCTGAATTTTGGAATCCTTAAATGCTAAGAAAAGTAAAAGTTGCCTTAATTTTGCTAGCACCCGGTCTTCTTCCAAAAAGAAAACTGGGACAATTCGCTCAGTCATCCACTAATAAACTACTGAAATTGTTGTTTATTTTGTTGAATACCAGAAAAATTAATGAATCGCACTAAACACTCAGCACATAAAAAAGCAGTTTTAAAAACTCTCCTGTCAGAAATTCCATGGCCAAAGGCACCATTTTAACTATTTTTTTATTCGATAACTTTCATCCACCTTGCACAGCAGTTAATCTTACATTCGCCGGATATTTTCGCAAATGCATTCATTCATCTAGCATTCAGAGGACAAATTTTGAGCTACATAAGTGGTGGGCTTCAACAAGTTGAAGGCCATCGGACACAGTTCTTCTTAATTTGTTTGCGGACATATTATTATCGGCATTTGGGTAAATTGCTCGATATAACTAGCTCTGACTTTATTCTCCAAGAATTATCGAGTTGACGCATTTATGAAAAACACACAAAAATCCGTCGGTGAAAATATTCGGCCAATTAAAGTTTATCTATACCGAAAATTGCCGAGCACTACTACAAACGAGCACCATTCTTTGACACGCAATTTTCCAGAGCAGAGTTTTCCAAAATGTATTTTCGTATTTTACTGGAAAAAAATCTACTCGCTGTTACAACAACCTATCAGTGGCGTAGATAAGAGGGGAGGCGATCTGGGGAGGGGACTATTTTCCCCGGTAGATGGGAAATCAAGCGCTTTCTAAAAACGTTTTTTTTAATCCTATTTTCGTAATAATAGCAAATGATACAGTTTAAAGCACACTGTTTTCCAACAGGTGGTCAGTGAAAGACCCGTAAGTGGTCCGCGAGATACTATGTGGACTACTTCTGAAAAAGAAGTATTTAATTGGGACTAATTAAAATAATAGGCATGCACTTTGAAAAATATTGTAGTATACTCGTAAATAAAGTACTGAATAGTTTCATTGCTTGGTGTGTGGTCGATCTGAAAATGCGAAATTGCAGACCTTAAGTTAAGTTGCATAAAGCTCGGCGGCCTCAGTCTACATTGTTCCGATGTTTTCCGTCAAGCCGTGCATTTTTCTCACATAATGTGACACTATTGTCTGTACCTAATTATTTTTACTTCTTGAGTTAAGTGGCACAGTGGCAGCACAGTGTACAAATCTTGCGACAGTATCATATGAAGAGAAATCATATTAGTAATCAACCATCTCAATTCTTCGTTAAAACATTTAAGATTAATCCGGTGAAACCGCATCCATTGAATTATTATCTGACATAGTTTGGCGCCTTTAACTTTCTCGTTTAACTTTTGAGCGTGGTTCAACGAACTGTTGCGCGTGGTTCGGCCGAACTTTTTTTTTGTGCGTGATTCGACAAAGCATATGTAGAGTCTTGCTTAAAATTATTCATATTTTTTTTAGTAAAAATCCCATATACTCGTAACTTCGTCGGTAGGCCGCAGCCTGACGTTAAATGAAAATTGTTCATCTCATTTAGTCACAGTAATTCTGTTATTTCCGGAAAAAAAGAGCAAATCTGGTGACCATCAATGGCAGCCAATAACGTATTGTTTTGTAAAATGTAAAGTCACCTTAATTTCCCTGGAAATTTTATGACGGATTCTTGGTTTAAGAGAGTTAGTCGAGCATATGCCACCGCCACGATGCCACTCAGATATGTTTAACTCTTTGTAGTGGCTTCATTTCCCACAACGTTGGTTTTAGCTATAATGTAAAATTAACTAATTTTTCAACTGACCAACATTTGTATCAAGAAATGTTATTAAAGTGAGTGTAACCCCAGGTTTGTAGGCGCAAAGGATCCCAAGATACAGCACTTTAAACATTGTTTTTTGAAAAAAAGTTTGAAATTGTAATTTCAGTCATGTTCCGAGCTGAATATCGGCTTAAATGCGCATTCAACGGAGAAAGTCATGTGACATGAAGCTATAAACCAGTTAGCTGTATATATGTCGGAACGAATGGAATCAGACCATCTGGTCAACGGGCTGCCCCTGAAAATTAGGTTCTTCTAAGAAAAACTTTTTTCTTTATGTACCAATATTAATCAAACTTCACCCAAGTATGTTCCTGGTTTAGCGTAAAAAAATATCTAGGAACGGATGAAATCGGAACACTACGTTATAGGGTTGTCATACAAACCAACCTCTGGAAATTAGGTTCTTCTAAGAAAAACTTTTTTCTTTATGAACCAATCTTAACCACCCTTCCCCCAAATGTGTTTTTTAGTAAAGCTTCAAAACATATCTAGAAACGGATGAAATCGCAACACTAGGTCATAGGGCTGTCATACAAACCAACCCCTGATAATTAGGTTCTTCTAAGAAAATTTTTTTTCTTTAGGAACTAATCTTAACCAAACCTCACCCAAATGTGTTCCTAGTAAAGCCTCAAAACATATCTAGGAATGGATGGAATGGGAACATTACGTAATAAGGCTGTCATACAAACATCCTAAAATACAATTTCGGAATTTAAAAAAAAAACACATTTTTTAAAGTGCTATATCTTGGGATCCTTTGCACCTACAAAGCTGGGGTTACACTCAAATTAAAGAAGAGTGCAGTGGACGACTTACTTGTAGGAAGCACTTTTTAGAAATTACAAACAAAAATATGAAAAAAGTCCGAAAATTTTGAGTTTTTTTGAGGGTTACGGGGTAAGCACAGGTTTTTCGAAGTTGCAAACTTGGTGGTACACTTCTGGTATCTATCCTAACAATATCCCAAACAACAGAGCCGAGCAATTTTTTGCGACCTAAAATCGTTAAATGACTGACCTAATATGAAAATAAAGAAAAATTAGGGGGCTTCGCCCCTGCTCGCTACGCTCGCCAACCCCCGGGACCGAGGCTAATTTCGGGCGCGGCCGAAGTTCGGATACCCTTCGCTCTCCTTGGGCTAAAAGTTTTTTTCGGGCGTACCCGTCATAGTAGTTAATCCCCCTCCTCATTCTTTTTCTTCAGTCCTGCCAAAAGTTTTGGGCTTGGTTGAAATAAGAGGGCAAATAAAAATATTTAATCGGAAAATGTTATTGGGGTTGCGGGAGCATCACCCCACAGTACGATTCCATTCGTTTTGAACTTTTTTGATGCTTTGGTAAAGACACATTAATTCAAGGTCTTGTGAAATTGGTGCAAAAAATGTTTCTTAGAAGAACCAAAATGGGGGTTGGGTTTGTATGGCCACCCCATGACCCCATGGTCAGATTTGCTCCATTCTGACATATGTTTTGTGTTGTCAATAGAAATACATTCGTGTGAAATTTGGTTGAAATTGGTACACAAATAAAAATGTTTTTCTTAGAAGAACCTAATTTGGGGAGTTGGATTTGTATGGCAGCCCCATGACTCCATGGTCGGATTTGATCCATTCTAATATATGTTTTGTGTTGTTAATAAAAATACATTTGTGCGAAATTTGGTTAAAATTGGTACACAAATAAAAAAGTCATAGAAGAACCTAATTTGGGGAGCTGGGTTTGTATGGCAGCCCCATGACCCCATTATCCAATTTCATCCATTCTTAGATATGTTTTGTGTCATCAAGAGAAACACATTTGTGTGAAATGTCGTTGAAATTGGTGTACAAATAAAAAAGTTTTTCTTAGAAAAAACCTAATTTGGGCGGTTAAGTTTTTATGGCAGCCCCATGACCCCATATTCCGATTTGATCCATTCTGACATATATTTCGTGCTGTCAATAGAAATACATTTCTGTGAAATTTGGTTAAAATTGGTACACAAATGAAAAAGTTTTTCTTAGAAGAACCTAATTTGGGGAGCTGGGTTTGTATGGCAGCCCCATGACCCCATTGTCCGATTTTACCGATTCAAACATACAAACTGCCTGCAGTAAAAAGAAGCATTTGTACAAAATCTCAGCTTCATAGCTTTTAAATTGGCCGAGTAAAACGCGTCGCAACAGACAGACAGACAGACGGACAGACGGACATCGCCCAATCGACTCCCCAAGTCATGCTGATCATATATGTATACTTTTTATATGGTCGGAGATGCATCCTTCAATGCGTTACCTACAAACTTCATCACAAAGTTAATATACCCTTTCACTCTATAAGCGAAGGGTATAAAAAAATCAATCGATAGTTAACCTAATTTATTTCAAGGACAACACAATTTTTTTTATTGCAGAAAAATTCAAATGTTATTAGGTACAGTCAAACCTCTTTAAGTCGAAAACTCCTTCAGAAGAATAATTTTTCCTTATCTTGAAAAAGTTTAGGGTTTCATTGGCGTTCCCGTCAGTTTTAAATATAGAATGGAACCTCTTAATCGAATTTCTCTTTAACTCAAATAATATTTAATAAGTCTACCATGCCATTTCGTAAAATTTTAGTTCCCCTAATTATTTAACGGATTCACCGTTTGATTTCATTAGTCGAAATTTATCTTCCTTCTAAAACTTTTTTCTTGGCAAGTCGTTATTCGAGTAAGCAAGTTTTGACTGTAATCTAAAATTCCATAAATGACCGATATTACAAAGACACAAAAATATTTTTTTTTTTTTATTTTAAAGATTTTAATCTCTTCTACGTAATGACGGTATTTAACGAACACGCTGATCAGACGTTGTAGAGATGTAGAGTCTTTTACGGTCCTGTACAAAATATTTGGATTGTCTAAGTTCCAAAAACAGCCGAATCTCAAATGATAGGTATGTAAATTGGCGATTTATTGAACAAGCCTGAATGTTGGTTGAATTTTGGCTGATTCTATTAAAAAGAGTTAAACCGCAAAAACTCCAGTCGTCCGGCAATATCACAGAGGCCACGCAACGCAAAGATTGAACATTTACGCAGAATAGAATAATAAGGGTTGGATGAAGACGAAAAAAGAGAAAGTGTAAATGAGTTTTCTTTCAGAACTACCTAAAAACCTTCCATATATATGTACTACAGCACGTAAAATCTCTGAATAAGTGCAGTTAAACAGTAAAACTCGCGAAACACCCCCTATTATAAATTCTCAGCCTTTCACACAAGATATGTCGGGGAAAAAAGGGATACCTCCTAACATACATAAATCTGTGTCAAAAATAGGGCAAGTACCTATATAGATTGTGCTTATATTTGATATTGCATTTCTATATAAATTTAGTATCCCTACCCCATGTTTTATAAAATTGCATATATGCATATACGGTTTTATGCTGCATCCATAGGACTCTTTTATATATGTATACAGGAGATCAACTTCGGATGCATTTAGCAGGGCGCATGTTTATGTGTAGTAATAAAATTTCAAACCATATGATAAGCGCGCTGTATAAAATGAGTAACATCCTGGAATTTTAATGTCAGTCTACCATAAAACATCGTGAGAATCACACGACTAAGTCGAAGTAGTGTTGATCTGACGTGCAGTGAATAGAAATCAACTGATAAACCTAATAGTCCTGTCCTGGTCCTGTATACCGGTCACGATGAAATTACTTATTACAGTCGTGTTAGAATATATTCGGTGCATAGTTTCGGCTGTGAGTCGAGCATGTACGAGCTTTTGGGTGAAGAGAATATCCATTTCAATTTGTATAGAGATTTAAGTAATTTCGTGTAATAAGTGCGTGAGTATCTCTCAGCCTATAATAAAAGACTTAAAATATAAAGACTTTAGTGAGCGAGTATTACACGTAGTCTGAAAAAAGTAGGCAAGAATGTAAGTAGATCCTGCTGTGTTATTGCGGTTTATTAGTGTGATCATTATGTGCTTCATTCGTATTAGCGCTCCTTGTGTGCTATTTACATGATTTTTCGTCGAATATGTGTAATATACCCTGAATCAATTTGTATAATTTGTTGGCAAGCGCTAATATCACCGTGTTATGAATATAGATCCAGAATTGTGTTAATCCTTTCGTATATACGATCAGTTGTTTTCATAGTCAGACAATCTCTTCGAATTGCCATTGATAGATAGATACATTTAGAACCTCGCTAATCCGACGCTCGGTAATCCAACTCTCCGGGTAATACGACCCAAGCGCAACCACTTTAAATCATCTTAAAATTCGTTACCCACCATCAAAAATGCGTCCCATAAAAATTAAAATTTTTCAAAATTTATAATACCGTCGTGCTCTGTGGCCGTGATCGTTCGGTTGCCACTCTGTGAAATAGACACTCATAGAGAAACGAGTTTCCAAACTCGGCACGACTCGTCGCAAGTTTATTATTCAGAAAAAGATGATAAGAAATATTCTTATCGTAGAATGGTAAACTAACAATGCGACTAGGAAGTGGTATGGCTGACAACCATATCATACTCCGAATTCAGATGTCTTTGTAACGTTGATGACTACACACGGTAGTCATCAACGCACCATGCTCCACTAGGAGTTACGGTAATGAAGAGAAATAATACCGACCGACAACCGGAGAAAAGTCTAATGAGTGGATTTAAAAAAAAGAAGTGCTGTTTTCAATAGATCAGTATCGCATTTTCTATGCTCTTCGGATAATCCGACTTTTCGACCGTTCTCTGGTCCCGATCGGATCGGATTAGCGAGATTTCACTGTATAATTGAAATTAATGTTTCTTTTTTTCGATTCTAATTAGTAAAATTTGCAATTAAGCTATTATCCATTGCACTGGCTTCGTTAATCAAAAATATCTGACCATGGGACGATGAGTATTCCAATGTAAACAAATGTGGAAAATTACGCAAACAATGTGTTCAGCTCAAGCCATGCGAGTAGGGTAAATGCATAGTACGATTGAGGGGACTTTGGTATGAATTGATTACCATAAAATTGTAAATTTAGTACAAAGAATATAATTGCTTTAGGAAATGATTGTCACTTATTAACAAAGCCATTAAAGATATTAGGAAAATTAATATTAACCTTCCGATAGTCGCAATAAGATATGTAACTCGAATAGACGCCATGTATCATGACAGATACAAAAAATATGATCCAATTTTTAAGTAACTGTTTTTACTTTTCTTGTCCGGTTTTTTGTAAACGTTCAATATCTTAATCTTGAAAAGAACGCTACAAAAATTAGAATTTTATGAAACGGATTACACAAAATCACACTTAGAGTGCTTTTGAAGTTTCTCAAGGAAGTTATACTTCCATCAGTGTCTTGAAAATTTTCAAAAAGAAAGTACCGTTATGCAACAATTCAAAATAGTAACACGAATGCTCGCATTAAATTTATTAGGGCTGCCCAAAAAAAAAAACTACAAATCGGACAAAATCCAATTGCAAATCAAAATGATTGGTTTGAGAGTAAAGGATGCAACCGGAAATCTGTTTTTGCAAAAAAAAAAAACAAAATGATCTATTTGTTTGACCAATATCGTAGTCAGTCAGGTTTATGGTCATTCAGCTGACCTACGATAATATAAATTGGCCTATCACACTAGTAAGGTCATTTGCGAAAAATTTGGCCAGAGCTAATTTGGCTCCAAATTAGGATATTTGGCATTGTTTCATAAAAAATCGAAAAAAATTTTTTTTTTAATTATTTATTTGGTAAATCAGTTATATTGTTTACATATTCCAATAAAATTGACTCTTGCGTTTACTTGTTGTTATTTAAAAAGAACAAAGTGGCTGACAGGATTGGAAAGAAAAGTGTATGGGTTCCTGAATGATTGCTTAAGCTAAAAAATAAATGGTGAACGGAGAACTTAGTAAAAAAATCCGCCAGCTGCAGCCAAATTGTTCACAAATTCTGTGTGTTTCAAGCCATAATTTTAATGTGATTTGAGAGGCCGTTCGACCGTTTATTTAAAAGCAAGTTACCCTCCTGAGTCGCAGCCATCGATCATCAAAATTTATTGTCTCAGCAATTTACGATGCGCTAAAGAGGCGCAATTTACTGTTAAAGGAAATAGGGGGTGCACCAATTACATAATAACAATTTTCGAGAGTTTTAGCATGTTGTACAATTTTAAACGACATAGTATACATCCTAAAAGAAAAATTCGGTTGCCTGCCGTACACAAAACCGTATACCACAATTTTTCATGTCTCAAGTATAGGTATGAATGTATAATCTTGAAAAATGACCGTGATGCTCATTAATTTTTGGTAAAACACATTTTTGGTCATTTATTCTGCTATTACACTAGTGGGACAAATTTTTTGCGATATTGGTGAAACTTTATTTGATAGTGTAGTAACTCCTTAAGATTAGTAGGTAGAAATCTGACAAAACTGCTATGGTTCGTCCATTATTTTATTTTTAAAAATTTACATTGACAGTGACTGGGCAGAATTTTTTTAAAGCCCGGTATCCCGGCAAAAGTTTCTAAACCCTTTGTTAATCCCTTTTTTACTTTCATTGTAGCCACGAATTATCTGAAGCTTTGCTAAGGTGACCAGACGCCTGAATGGTCAATGCTGTACATACTCGTACACAACTATGGGAGAATTTTGAAAAATCATGGTAGTCCTTAGCATTTTCCAATAATTGTTTAACCCTCGGTTTTACTACTGGGTCTGGCCAGACCTTTTTCATTTTAAAGTTGCTGTAAAATGAAAACCGTTTAAGCCACCACCACAATGTTTCGTGACTTTCCCTAAAAATTTGTCAGCTTTTCATAACCCGAAGAATATTTGGAACAAATATCCTGTGAGAGTAGTTATAAGGAATTTTTGGTCAGTACATCACATTGTTATCTATAGAAATTTTCTATCGAAATCTGTCCATTTTATACAAATCTTTTCCTTTGAAACTACATAGGCCGTGTTTTTTTATCATCGGGGGCAGGTTTCTTGACCCAGACCCGCAAAAAAAACTATCGAGGGTAGCATCCAGGTTAAATTTCAAAAATGTCAGGTAGGCATTGCCATTAATTTCAAAACATTGCTCATAAATATTAAAGCCCCCTTTTCACTTTACAAACGCAAAAGTTAAAATGTAATTTTTTTTAATGAAAACATATTTTTATGTATGAATCATAATTTTGCTAGAATAAGAATTCGACGAACAACATTTTTAACATAAATTTACAAACAAAAACTTTTTTTTTGCCCACACTTGTGTGTTGCATGTAAACTATACCTACCTTAGAACTTTTCAATTTAAAACTTAATTTTAGCTAGTCATTGGAAAACGTACTAGAAAACAATTGGGATTGCATACATTTGCTTCTCGCGCGCAAAAAACCAATTATCCGATTTTCCTCCCACACATTTTTCAGCCGCAGAATTTTTTGTGGAAAATTTTTGGCCCAAATTTCCCTATATTTGCTAATTTTGGTACAATTTTTTTTTTTGTAAAGAGAAATGTCCATACGGTTTGGAAAAAATGACCTCAGTTGGTACTGTAAAGCATTTTAATTTTTGTGCAAAATTTTTTGTGCAATTTGTTTTTTACAATATCCTGGCAATCGATTGTTGGTGTAGTTTTAAAGTTTCTTTAAAATAGCTCAAAAGTACAGCCGAGTTTGAAAGCGATTTCTAATATCGCTAAACATTTCTAGTCTCTAGCGAAAATAGTTGCAAAATTACGGCGGTAAACTTGAAAGCCTCTTGATCGATTTTACTGAAATTTTGCACGCTTTTATAGTATCGTAGCTACTTACTGATATTGCTAAAAGCAAGTTTCTCGTAGTTCGTATGTTACAGATAAAAACTCAAAAATTATTTCTTGATCATACTGAAGTTTTTAACGCTTTCCGAGCATTGCAATGACTATTTTTGGTCAAATTTTGTTCTAGGTATCAAACCTTTTAACTGTAAAAATATAGTGAACGGTAAATTGCTATAGGTATCGCTTAGAATCAAATAGCTTTGACGATACATAGCCTTTCCAGGTGAATTACCTTGACAGATTTAGCGTCATACTCAGGCAATACCAAACAATTTAATGTAACTGTCGCCTATCGCCTTACAGTAAGTGAGCTCTGATATTATGTGGTGGAAAACAATTCAAAGTGGAAGTTCGTTGTATTTCTCATCAGGTAGAGATTGCTGTACATTTAGCTGTACGCTTTTGTATGCTGTACGGCAGGTTTAAATGCTGTACGTCTGGTCAGCTTAGGCTTACCTCGATGTTCGGTTCAGAATAGAGCACGGAATGAAATGATAGAGGAAGAAAAGGAAAACTAGAACTAGAATAGTCGAGATAAAAAGACCTCGAAATATAGTATGGCTCCGAGATTCGTTACCTGGATAGTCAGGACAACACAGGCCTTGGTACTCATGGAGTCTTTAGACCCTACGTGATCGTTTCCGTAAATTTTCACTCTTGTTTGTTGGAACATTTTTTTTACCTTCGGGCGGGCGCAATGCATCTGACAGATTAGGTGACCATTTTTTGTTGCGCCAAACAGCGATATGAAAAGGGAATGAACTGAAACTCACAGTAGCTTAATCTTTATCGATCAACTACGCAAAGCAGTTTTCAGTTTCTGTCTACGCGAGAAGGATGAAATAATCTCTCAGATGAATTGCGCCCGATTGTGTTATTTTTTCTTTTTCTATCGAAATTTTCACTTTTTATACTCTTCACATTGCCTAATAACGTTGTGTTGAACATTTAGGCTCAGCAAATCGTCCAATAGTGTTTTTTTTAGTAAAATAAGCTCATATTTTTTAAGCTTACGAGTTGTTGGAGGTTTTTGAAATATTGAAGTGACTGAAATCGGAGTGTTCCTAGAAAATTGAAAATGTGAAGGGTATCAAACTTTGTGAGCCAGTATTTGTTTCTAAAATTTAGTAGAACTATTTCAAAAAGGCGATGCAACTATAAGATTGTAAAATATACAGAAATTCAGTTTCATCCTATTTTCTGCACTTAATCTGTCAGATGCATTGCGCCCGATCGTGTTAGGATCGTGTTAGCCGGAAGGTTGAATTTACAAATTTTTTCAAGCAAAATTTATGCGGCTCAGATGTCCGGTAAGTTCGGATGGATAAACTAAACAGTTCAAAAATAAATTAATAAAATATACCCTCTGGGGTCCGAAAAGACCCCACGATCACCGAACTAATGCCACCGATTCATGCCTCGATACAAAATGTAAAGTTATGCTTGTTTTGACACTAACATGTTCCAAATTGTCGATTTTCAACAGCATGTTGGCGAAAATGACGAAATTCTATAAAAAATCGGCGAATTTCAAAATCAATTTCGCGAATTTCCAAATTACGTGGACGTATTTCAAATGCGCGCAACTCCATGTCAAATTGATGAATCTCCAAATCATGTTAACGGATTTTCATTTCAAATAACATTAAATCATGTTGATGAATTTCCATTTGTAATTGGTTAATGTCTATGTCAAATTCGCGATGTTTCATATCAAAGTAAGGAATTTTCAAATTATCTTGACGGTTTTCAGATCCAATTGACGAATTTCCAAATTAAATTGACACATTTCATGAAAAATTGGCGAATTTCAAAAACATGTTGTCGAATTTCCATTTCTAATTGACGAAATTTTATGCTACATCCACGAAATTGCATGTGGAATTGACGAATTTAAAAATTACGGTGACGACTTTCCATTTCAAATTGATAAATGTCCATTTCGAAATTGTGAATGTTCATGTCTAATAAAAGCATTTTTCAAATCATTTTGACCAGGGCCGTATTTACCCTCTATGGTGCCCCTGGACAGCCACCGAATTGCTGCTCTCCGCCCGTAGTTAAGACTGGAATTAGAGGCAAACAAAATATAATTTCCGTGCGAAAAGTACAATACCGCTACGGATTTTTTTAAATCCCTTTACTACCGGGTCAAAATAAATCCGTTGTTAATGTATACAATTAATGTTTGTGCTAATAAACGGATGGCGCGGCGAGAGCTTTTGTAGTGGTCAGCAGACAAGCATTGTGCATTTCAGATTGTAAGAACGATGGTTCTTGTCTTGCAAGTTTACCCGTCTGGTTTCGTCTTACAATTTGAATGCACCCATTGAATTAGCTTCCTCCGACTAAAGCCGCACCACATGAAATGGTACGTGAACCGCAGAGTTCAACACCTGAACTGTAGGGTCAATAGGTGATTAGTACACCCTCTTTGTAAACTAATGTTGGGATAGTCCTATTTAGCTTGGTTACAGGAAAGTTATTATTGGAGTATACTCCATTGAAGAAGAAAGCTGGCATGGGTAGATAATCTGGCAAGACTAGCATGACAAAATTAGATAACACATAAGGACAATTACAGATACAGTAAACTAGTGTAACATGTTAATTCTACCACTCACGATTTTCCGCATTTTAAGTACATCGGGTCACTCATATTCAATGCTTCCATATTCAGCTTTAATAGTCGGAAGCCATTTAAAATTGTCCTGTATGATTCTTTTCTGAAACTACACTTGTGTAAAATGTTCCCTCCCCTCTAAAACATAACGGTATTTTGCCTCACGGCAACTGAAATTGTTTAATCGTATAATTTCACGAATTGAAGCCTTTTAGCATCTTTCGGGGTTTTTTGAAATGCCAAATGAGATATCTACAACAGCAGCATTACATTATGTGTGCACCAGACTTTCGCCACAATTATCCACCAAACCCAGTGCTGGATTGGTGGGCTGACGTTGAGTAAGCCTATCTCTAATATCTCCACATAATCACTCGCGGTCATTTTCTGTTTAACCCCGGCCAAAGGTAATTTCCCTGCAAATGAAAATGCACCCCAAATTATCACAGAGTCACTATAAAAATTTCGGCTCATATGGTAACTTCTTTTTATCGTTCTAAATGGTGCCCATAATATTGAACACCATCGGGACCATTCAGATTAAACTCATTTTCGTCACTGAAAATAACGCTTTTCCAATTTTTTGCCGAAATCCATATGTTGTTGGCCCCATTGAAGACGCTTCGCCTTATGATATCGGGTCAAATGTGTTTTTTCTGCCTTTTGATATGAATTTGAAGTCCTTGTTGGAGTGTAGAATCTGCTGGACACAACGCACACTTACAGGCAAATCTATTTC
Source organism: Microchrysa polita (assembly GCA_949715475.1). Lineage (NCBI taxonomy): Eukaryota > Metazoa > Arthropoda > Insecta > Diptera > Stratiomyidae > Microchrysa > Microchrysa polita. Next base: position 8,959,391 of record OX454422.1, on the reverse strand, counting down.
GCTCCGGATTTCTGATGCGAATTTTTCTTCCTCAGTGGCTTTTCGAACAATAAGTATTTTTTCTCTTGCTGTAACAGCTGGTCGCCGTCCATATCTACGTTTTTCTTTCGATAATTTTCACGAAAAAGGAGGAAATTGGTGACGACACCTGATAATCTGCAATTTTTTCTGCAATTATGCAGTTTAAACGACGGCAATCCTTATACGCTATTATTGCATCTTGTTCTTCGACTGTAAGGGATACACCACGTGGCATGTTGTCAAAAAAACTGAAACTACCAGTAATTAAAAAAATGTCTTTGTTAAGTTTCGTTTAGATTTTACCAGACTGTTTCCCACGACAACAAAAAATACTTCCGGCACGAGAAATTGAAAAATAACGGACGTGAACTTATAAATATTTCGCAACACTTAACGCACGATTCGGACACTATTGAGTCTTCAGTGAAACTGACGGAAATGATTTCTGCAAAGTAACAGTATTTCGAAACGGAAGTTTGTAAACAGCATAATAAAAATCATTTTCGAAATTTATATCGGTCCAGGAATTATTAGAAGCGAAAAATCGTAAAATTTGTGTGTGAACTTATGTACATATATACATATGTATTTCGGTGGCTGTATGTTTACTTTGTTTCCATCCTTCATTTTGCTGAAATAATGGCTTTGGGCAAGAAACATCTCACAGGAGTTTTTTTTAACGCGTTTATGTGCTGAGTGTTTATACGACTACTGATTTTTCCAAAGGTTCAAATTTGAGGCCACAACCACACTGATCGGCAGTGGTGCAGTCACGAGAGGGTCAAAGGGGGTTAAAGTCAGACTCAAAAATTGGAAAAAGAGAAATTGTAAAATAAAATATGTAGGCAAATATTAATTCTTGTTTTTGGAGAATCATAGGTTATTTATCAGTTTCGTTGGTCTGTGAAAATTGTATCATCCGCACCGGAATTTCAGAAACATCATTGTGCAAAAAAAAAAAGAACCAAAAACCTGGCAAAATAGTACCATAACATGTTCAGTAATGAGGACAAGATTCTAGTTGCACCACTGCTTATGGGGTTTTCAAAAACGCCCACAAACGATCAAAGTTGCGGACAGGACACACTTGGAAGAAACAGAGATGATGAGGATTTAAATTTTGGGAACATAACGCTTCCAGCTTTTGGAAGAAGATTTTTTTCTTTCTATCGCCACCAACGACACTTTCTCTACCACTCGTATGAAAATATTCCTGAAAATATTAGAAACACCAATTTTCTCCATATGAAAATGGATAATAGAAAAATCCAACCTTCCTTTTGACAGGAATTAGGGACTATGCATGCGAATCCTTAATTCCGATGGAAAGAAGACGAACTACCCAAGTAGCACAAACGAGTTGTTAAACGGTTATATAACCGAAATACAACCATAGTTATATGACATTATTGTTAGGAAAATGGTTGTAAAAACGTTTTAAAAACGTTTGCCAAACCGTAAAAAAGAGGTTTTTGCCTGGCTATAAACGTAACATTATTGTTGTAATGTCGTTGTCTTTCAGACATTATTGTTGTAAAATTGTTTTGAATACAACTACAATTTCGTATGCTAAAACATTAAAATTTTAATACTTTTTATTTTTCAGAATGGACAATTTTATTTATCTTAGACACTTTTTGTCTCAGAGATATTATAATATTTTATAACTTTTTATCCAATGAAATTACCTTTTTATCTTGCCTCAAGCTGGAATCGAACCTGGTTCTCTTGCGTGCTAGTCTGTCATCATTGCCATTGCGCCATAAAGGAAATACTTCTCATGTTCTCTAAATCTGAAGTACTTCACGCGCAATGCATGGCGGTCGGAAGATTGATTCTCGATCATGCGATGTTTTATTTTTCTTTTTTTCATATGCCAAAAATTCTAATAACATTATCCCTTTATGCTATTTGTTTCCGATTAGCGCTGGGAAGCTTTGTACCCAATATAATTGCAAATATAAAAAAGATACTTTCGGTTCAAATTCTAACAATTGTGTTATGTATTAAACCATGTTGTATTTGTAACAATAACGTTATTTTATAACAAAATTTTCCAAAGAACAACAATTGAGTCAAATTTTAAACAATAATGTTACAAAGACAACATTAAGGTTTTCAGGAGAACAAATTGTCCCAAATGAAACCATCTAGTTAATTTTGCAGGAAATTTTTAAGTTCAGACTCCAACAAAATGCTCACTTTTGTAACTATAACCCATATTGTTGATTACTAAACTAAAATATAACCAAAAATCGGGTTGTAAATCTAACCAAGGTTATTTTGTGCTGCTTGGGTAAATGATCCATTGGAGGACAAAATTAGCACTTCAATCCCCAATCACTTTCTTTTTAAAGAAGATCTTAATTGGCACATAACTGAGTAAATTTTCCCTCTTTTGAGCATCACAGATGTCAAAACTAGGCAAATGCAGTACTTCCCATCAATTGTGGGTTCTTCAAAGCCTAGCAAGGACTTTGCATCTTTAAAACATAACTTTCAAAAGAGATCTTATGATAGAGTTGCTAAATTAAAAAAAACGCCTATCTTACCAAAGAAATTCATGTGCTTATTTACTTAAACAAAACCTTATTCCTTATTTCTTTTCGCCTCTTTTTATTTCATCTGTAGTTTCCATGGGTACCTTTTCACTAAATCGAAGTTGACATTGAATTTTTCCTTTTGACTTTTTTTTTTGGATTTTAGACAAAAAGCCGCCCCAAAAATTTGGCGCTCCGGGCAACGTTCCGGCTTGAACCAGACCCCTCCCCCCTTAGGGCGGGCGCCGCTTGAGATCTAGAAATACGTTCCTATTTAACAGAACCAATGGAGACTATAAAAGTTTTAGAAATATGCCGCCCTTAAAAAATTGTCGCCCCGGGCAGTTGGCCATATGGGAAATCCGGCCCTGATTCCATTTCTTTCTGTTGTCAGGTAGGGTCTGCCATAGCATTGTGGTCTATGAGTTTTCAGATTTTTTGAAATTACCAGGGTTGCGCATTTTCGCAGAACAAATCGACGAATTTCCATTTCTAAATAAATTTTCGTTGCTCAGTTTTCCAATCAATTTCTCAAGAAATTTATCAATGTCGGTACTCGCACACAGTACCACAAAATAAGATAAATTAAATTAAAATTAAAAATCAAGTACCTATACAGCTCAAAAGACGTCATTTCACTCAACGAACGAAATAAATTGAAAATTTTACTGTATAAAAAAAGGCCCGGCCTTGAGTTCGAGCACAATAAATTTGAAAAACGTGACGCCACTGACTTGCATAACCACTATCTTGATATTATCGATAACATCGGAACTCATACTATTTCTGAAATTTAGATAGCTTGTGGATTGCTTTTGTGTTAACTGAGATCGTACATCTTCTGAACATTTCAAGCAACCTAGAAGTTTCAAGAGCTTTTCAGGAAAAAGTCTTAAAGCAGAAAGTAAAAATTAATTGTCAAAAATATTATAAACTTTATCATACTATCAAAATAATGAATAAAAATGAAATTATAAACGAATTGTTCTTTTTTTTTAATTCCAGATTGAAATCCAATAAGATTCCATCATTCTTCCTGCACTAATGCTCTGTCAACGGTCACACGTTTCAGGGATTAGTTCATTTTTGTATAGTGGCGCGAATACACACAACTATGCTTCCAAGCGCATAAAAACAATGTTAATAACAAGCACACAAACATTCAAGACATGCAAATATATTTAAAGCAATACTAGACGTATGAACATTTTTGCTGGTGCACGCGTTGCGTAGACGACTCATCGTGAAAACGTCGTGTGTGGAGTCGAAAACGGAAACGGACAAATAAAAGAAAATAAAAAAATAAGCAAAAAACACATAAAGTGCATTGAAAATAATGAAATTGAACGTGTTCAGTCGATGGAACTGTGCAATATTTAGGAAAACATAAAAAGCAAGCAAAGAAATTTCCAATCCTCTTCTTCTACCATATGTAGCCTTATTATGCTAGGAGGTAGCTAATTTAAAATTAAAATATTTAAAAAGCAAAACACAAAACTAGAAAAAAAAACAAATATAAAAGACAGACAGAAAAAGGGATATGTCTTCGTTGTCGTCGTCCCTGTTGTCGTTGTCTATGTATATACATGAAAAATGCCTAATTGAGCGTAGTTAATTTATATATATAGTCATAGAAACAAATGAAAAATTGACGAAAACGTAATAATGCTTCGTCAAATAACACCAAGTAGATAAAATAAAGAAAAACCCCGAAGGAAAAAATCGAACCAAAAGACGGTAACTGAATCACACAAAAACTGGGGAGAAAACCGTTAAAAGAAAGTTAAACAACAAACTTAAAACACTCTCAAAAAGATAAACCAACAACCAGCAACAACAACAACAACAACAAAATGATTGATCCGAGCTCAAGTGAAGAGGAGAGCGATGACGATCACGGAGGACGTGGCGGTCATCATCATCGTCACGAAAGTCATGCACATTCGGCGAGTGATGGTGGTCAACAAAAGATGTCAGCCGCATCGGCGGCTGCATCACCAATTATACGGGGCCTTACGTCAGGTTCAGCTGTAAATACTACGTTATCGCATAAGACTAGTGTAAGCACAATACCGAATCATCATGGTAGTTTAGCATCGGAAGCTTCACCGTTACATTCGCGACATGGTGGTGGTGGTGGTGGTGCAGGTGCCGGTCCAGCAGGTGCCGGTGGTATGTCAGCCGGTGGTGGCGGACCTGGTGCTGCCGGCATTGGTGGCCCGGGAGGGGGCAATCAACTACATCAACAGCATCCAAGTGCTCCCGGCGGCGGGGCGCTTGGTGCCAAGGAGGCCCAGCACGGTGCCTATTTGACCGCTCCGGATAGTGATACGTCCAGTAATCTAGAACCAACAAGTAATGCTGTGCCTAGGTGGGTTTTATTAAAATTTGTTTTTCGATAGTTTTTGTTCAAAAAGCGTTTTCTCACAGAACCACATCACCATCGATCGGTATTCCTCAGGAAACTCTTAGTCAAAATATGGGACCGGCAAGAGCGAATTCGTTACCCAGGCCTCATTCGCCGTCATCGTCGATGGGCAGCGAGAAAAATGAAGTAGATATACAGGTAAGCGCGGAGGGGAAGACGGATTTTTGAAAGTTTTGAGTGCTTTTACTCACAAAATTGCACTTGCAGGAACGTCAGGAACGCGAAGAGGAGGAACGCAAACGGCGAATACAACTGTACGTGTTTGTGTCGCGTTGTATTTCGTATCCGTTTAACGCTAAACAACCGACCGATATGACACGGCGACAAATTAAAATTACGAAACATCAGCTTGAATCGATGATATCACGATTTCAGGTAAGAATACAAAAAAGAAATGCCTAGCGATGAATACTTAGGCTGCTTGCCATTGTGTTGTTTGAAGTTAAAAGCTCAGTAAAAGCTTAATCGTAATTCAAAGCAAGTGAAGCTTTTTGAGCCAAATTTATGGCAACTCTTGTTTATTTCAGTTCTTCGCAGAAATTACCCAAAATTGACAATCTCTTATCCGCAATTCGCAAACGATCATAACCGCAGCCTTACGTGACGCCCGCTCCGTTTTGACGTCAAAATTATATCAGCATTGAAAAGCATTTATCAACTTCGCAGGAGTTACCAAAAAATACCGACGTACAGAGGGCTGCGCCCGCAATACGAGGGTTTTTTAGGTTTTGGATACATACATAGTGAATAATTTTGCACGTATATTTTATAGGCCTTTCATTCTGTAACACTTTTAATTAGACGAATCCAAAAAAAAGATTTACTATGTATCATGGCTACACATAATATGTGACTGAATTTATTAGCTGTAACTCCGTTACCATTACTCCAAACTGAAGAAAAGCAACTGATATCAAATGTACCCATCGAGTTCTTTGATTTGAGTATCCATTCGTCCATGTCGGATAAAAACTAAAAAAAAAAGTCGACTTTTTCAAATCTCCGAGACACCCTGTTAGCTTTGTCCTACCAACGTCTAAGTATGTCGTGCTGAAGACTGCTAAGATTCTACAGATTTCTACCAAATTTCATTACGATCGGTTAAGCCGTTTGCGAGTTATTTAGTGAACAAATTTTCAAACGTCCGGGACACCCTGTTATTTTTACCCTACCAACTTTTAAGTATTTCGTGCCAAAGACAGTTACCATTCTACACATTCCTATCAAATTTCATGACGATCGGTTAAGCCGTTCGCGAGTTATTTAGTGAACAGACGGACAGACGGACGGACAAAATCGATTTCATAAGGTTTTTTTGAAAAATCTAAAAAAAAACCTAAAAACCTAAAAATTGGCAATCCCTTATCCGCAATTCACGAAAGATCAACGTCAAAACGGAGCGATCGTCACGTAAGGCTGCGGTTATGATCTTCGCGAATTGCGAATGAGGGATTGCCAATTTTTGGGTAATTTCTGCGAAAACCCAAATTGAAAAGGAGTTGCCAAAACCAAATTTAAACCAAACTACCCAAATTGGGTCAAATTGTTCTCAGAGTATAATGTTTTGATTGCAAAATTCTTTGCCCGAAAAATACATTATTTTATCCTCTCTCTCTCTCTTTCTCTCTTTTCTAGGCATTCTTGAAAGGCGAAACACAAATTATGGCAGACGAGGCATTTCAGAATGCCGTTCAAAGTTACCACGATGTGTTCTTAAAATCGGAACGTGTCATGAAAATGGTTCAAGCCGGTGGCTGTTCGTTGGTGGATTTTCGTGAAGTCTTTCGAAATAACATTGAGAAAAGAGTTAGGTAGTGTTTCTCGTCGAAATAATTAATTTATCGAATTATTTACACCAAAAAAAGGTGCCATCGCAGTCGATTCGTAAGGTCTAAAAATTTTGTTGTAGTCCTATAAAAAGTAGTAGTCCGGTTGGTGTTGTGGTTAGTGCGCACAACACAGTCGTGGGTTCGAGTCTCACCGTGAACCGTCACTAACACATCTCCGACTGTCGCGCCTATTAATATAAAAAAAAAAAGTTTCGAAATTCTAAGAATATTTTTAGTCCTATGAATCGTCTACTGACACCTACCTAAAAACAGTCGAAACTCAATATACCATTCCTCCATATTACGTTTTTGATTTGGGGTGTTGGCTTTAAAAATCCGAATGAACGCTCTACCCCTATGATTTTTGTATTACAGCATCGGTACATCGAGTTTCGGCTGCGCATATATAATTACTGGTGCGTCCAAATATATCAACATCCTATAAGATGACAGCTGTCAAATTAGCACTACCACTTTAAAATATCGACAACTCCCAATCGGAAAAGAAGCGCTCTAGATGGTCTTCTGAAAAGTTAGTTGGGGAAACATTTATGCAAGTTTTGGAAAGACAATGAAGGACTCCCGGGATTGCAATTTCGAATGGAAATCAAGCATTTGAAAACTTTGAAAGTTTTTCTCAACGGACCTGCTATCTAAGCAGAGCAATTGCGAATCAAGAGGAAGCGCATCCAAACTGCTCTAGTAGCTATGCGCTTCCCTAGAAGCGCAATTGTGAATGAAGACAAAGCGCTGCGAAGGTGTCCAAGCAGAAACGCTTCTCTAGAAGCACAATTACGAATGGAGAGAAGACGCGCTGAAAAGGCTGCTTCCAACGGAAGCGCTTTCAAATTTGTCCGATTGCTAGTGTGCATTATATATTCAATGGCAAAAGGAAAAAAAATGGCGCATGCGTATTTTAAAAGAAAAGCCCGATGACAATTTTCTAAAATACATTTTGTGTTTGGATATTTCTTAGAATTCGAGTTTTTAAGATAAAAGCGGTTTATATGCGAATAGTGCACTTACACTTGCTTTTTAAGAGGATAGAACATTTTTGACCGCTGAGCTTTTTTGTCAGTTCCTGTGACAATTAATTGGACACATTTTTCTAGGGGAATTCCTGAATTTGACTCTACCAATGTGGTAGTGCTAAATTGACTGTCACATTCAATCCCATAGACCACAAAATGCCTGGACATTCAAAATTTTTATTTGGTTGCACCAATACGAATTCCATTTTACATTAGAAAAAACAATCACAAATCGCTTAAATGAAACTTTCAAAATTTTTATTTCCTCATTAGATCACTTCCCGAGATCGATGGTTTGAGCAAAGAGACTGTACTAACGTCGTGGATGGCGAAATTCGATTGTATTCTAAAGGGGACGGGTAAGTACCATACATTTATTGATTAGAAATAATTTAATATTTTTTTTTAATGCTTTACTGTTGTTTTCTCTAATTGCAGGGGATGAAGATTCAAAACGACCACCACGCATGCAACAGCCTTTAAACACAGAACTGATTTTAACGAAAGAACAGCTCTACGATATGTTTCAACAAATTTTAAGCGTGAAAAAGTTTGAACATCAAATTCTATACAATGCCCTAATGGTAAGATAATCTTGATATATAGAAAATATACAAAGTGCACAAAACGTGATCGCGTTAAGAGGAAAATGGGACAAATTTATGCCAGTCAGAAATCAGAACTCAAAGGAAGGAGCACAACCCTTCGATAAAATTTGGATTTATCGTTATTGCCTACTTTAATTATGCCATATTTCCGGAAAACAATATGTAGTAAATGAAGTTGACGTTTGGCAAAAATTAGGTCGCTCCGATAAGGACATGCCAATTTTCAAAACTAAACGTTCAAAAGTCCTCCCCTTGGAGTTGGGTAGCGGGGAATTTTTCTGAACACTGAACATCAATAAATGAGGATAATAAATCCTCCCTATCAAAAATTAGTTCAATCCGATTAATATTAATTCATTAAGGTTACTCTTGCAGTACAAAGGAGTACAGCACTTTTTGTCTTTATTGTCTAATAAGCAAAACCAAGTCATAATGGACAGGAGGCTCGTTTAGTTTGGATCCTCTCCCGGGGAGCCGACTTATGCAATTTAAGGAGGAGTTAGGAGTTGTTGAGTTGTTATAGGAGTTAGTGGGGATTGTCCTAAATCAGTTTTAACTCAGTATTATAAATACTATCATTGCAAAGGTATGTTTGTGTAGTTTAACCCAGATATGCCTACTGTCCTATATATGTATAGGACACCTAAAAAATTGGACACCCTGTAGCGAATTGGACATGAGGCATGATTTGGACATTACGAAATGATACAGGATGAATTTCTTCATTATTCTAAATTATCCGTGAAGTAATTTTTTGTCGTTGAATTAAATAAAAAATATTCCGAAAATCGGTAATTTTAGAAAATTGAAAATGCTAGGGTTCTTCTTGAAGGACATGCTTATATTTTCATAAATGCACTATCTAAATAATTTAAACAAAGCGCGTTTGGAAGCTAACAGTTCAATGGATTGTAAAAAATTGCGAATGGTGGTTTTTGTTGAGTTTTCATATGTTAATTTCGCATTTGCTTTTAGGTTGTCATATGACAGTAGGCACATAGGCTACTATGAGGTTGCGTCAACAAGTATTTTCGATTTGTTAATTTTTTTTTATTTTAATCAACTATGATATTAGAAAATTGCCACGATATGTAACTACCTACAATCTCTATATCGATTTTTCGGAACGAAAAATTTAGAGCAAGACTCTCAAATCGAGGCTTGGGTAGCAATTGATAGCCTACTCACTCACTACTTCACTCTACTTTTTAATTGTTTTTGACGTTGATTGTATTTTTTGTTTAGATATACTTATAAGTAAATTTTTATTTTTATATTTTATGAGGCACATATGACTCATATACGGCAGACTTGCTAACACCATCGGTCATATGTGTCTCATAATGAGTAAACTACTCACTAAACAATTTTCGCCCGTAAAACATGGCCAAGATGCTGATAACTGCTATTTTCGTTAAGTAATTTGTCGAAAATCATACAAACAGGGCCGTCCCGAGGATTCGCGGGGCCCGTGGCAAAATCACGATGCGGGGCCCTTTTTTCCCAAAATACATACGTACATAATATGTTTCCGAAACCATAACTTTATGTGTATTAAAATAAAAATAAAAATAATTTTTTTTCGAAATTCAGTACATAATTATACGGAATTAATTCTGGATATTTTTTTAAACCATAAGTATTTGGATTTAAATTAAAAAAAAAACAGACCGAGGCTAATGTCGGGCGCGCCCGAAATTCGGATGATACCCTTCGCTCTCCTCGAGCTAAAAGTTTTTTGGGCGTACCTACGCCTTGTATTTAATCCCCCCCTATTCACATAATGTCTTACATAATGTTTTGTGTCATCAATAGAAATACATTTGTGTGAAAGTTTTTCTTATAAGCACCTAATTTGGGGGGTTAGATTTGTATGGCAGCCCCATGGCCTCATGGTCCGAATTAATCGATTCTTACATATGTTTCGTGTTGTCCATAGAAACACATTTGTGTAAAATTTGGTTGAAATTGGTACCCAAATAAAAAAGTTTTTCTTAGAAGAACCTAATTTGGAAAATTGGGCAGCCCCATGACCCCATTGTCCGATTTTACCGATTTAAACACACAAATTGCCTGTAGCCAAAAGAAGCATTTGCGCAAAATTTCAGCTTCATAGCTTTTAAATTGGCCGAGTAAAACGCGTAGCAACAGACGAACAGACGGACAGACAGACAGACGGACATCGCCCAATCGACTCCCCATGTTATGCTGATTATATATGTATACTTTTTATATGGTCGGAGATGCTTCCTTCAATGCGTTACAAACTTCATAACAAAGTTAATACACCCTTTCACTCTATGTGCAAAGGGTATAAAAATGCTTTCTGAAAAACATCATGTGTGTTTTAGCATATTTTTCGTTTTCAAATAATGTGAAAAATATTCGAATATTCGATTTAACTGAGAATCACTTTTCTGGCTTTCCTTGAAGCAAATTCATGGATTATGTTCTCCATGTTCGACGTTTTTGCCGTGCCACTTTCTATGGAAATGGTCGCAAGGACGTTCAAACGATCCTGTTCCATTGTCTATCGCAGGTAATTTTTAATTTTGAGAAACTTCGTTCTTCTGAAGCCACTGTTTTAGAAATTAAATCTGCTCCACATACATCAATTCGACATATTCTGCCAATTTATCGCAACAAAACTTTAACTCACTGTTTTCCATTTTTTTGAGTTTTTGAAAATCATATAGAAAACCCAAAAAATTAGAGTACTGCTGAAGCTCTAAAAATTTACTATTTATGCAATTACTGGCTTCGTCAAAATGGAAATAAAGAATCTGTTTTTAAAATGTCCCTCTGTTGTTAGCTCTTCTGTGTCAGTTTCCGAATTAGTTTCTTTTTCATCGAAAAAAGCCTTTCTTTTAGGTCGACGTCGAATTGTAAATTCGGGCTTTCTTTCAAGTTGTTTGATGATTTCCCTAGCGGAAATAATCGCTGATGAAAAACCAGTCTCGCGATAGTTTCGGATAAACTTTCTTAGCCCATATATTTGTTGCATTGCGACGTCAAGCTGCATATTTTCAGCCTGCACAGTTTTGCTCACTGCGTTGACGGCATGGAGAATGTCATACCAAATAACAAGTTTTAAAACAAACTTATATGAACAGAGGCTATACTCAACCAATGATAGCGCTTCGAACTCGCTTTAGGATCTTTTATAGTACTTGCCACTTCTTCTAGAGAATCGCAGATTTCCTGTATCTGGTATCTCACAGCTCTCAATCCGACAATCCCATCTAGTACTTGATAAAAGTTTCAAGGTAAGGCTTGTGCAATGTTTAACTATAATACTCCATCTGTTGAAACTGAAAACAAATTGTACAATCGTTGTATAATGCCATAGAAAGTCATAGCATCCTTTTTACATTTTGCCATATTGGAGATTACTAAATTAAGGCTGTCGCCCGCACAGGGAACAAACATTGCTCGTTTATTTATTTTTTTTACTAGTACATACGTGTACACCTTTGTTTTTTCCATACATATTTGCACCTCTGTCAGAATCTTGCCCCCGGCAATCCATAATATTTAGATTATTTTCTTCCAAAGCGGCAACTAAAACGTCAGTCAAGGCTTGGCCTGTCGTTGCGTTGACTTTCAAAAATTGTATTAACTTTTCTTCAATTTTGAGCTCATCTTGCCAATTACAGTAACGTTATGACGTTCCAACACAAAGCTTTAATTTGCTTCCATGGCAGTAAATAGGAAATGGGACATGGGACCAAATTGTTAAACACATTGAATATGATAAGTGTTCAGATCAGGCGCGGGGCCTACGCAAGCGCGGGCCGGGGGCGACCGCCCGACTCGCCCCCCTCTAGGGACGGCCCTGCATACAAATATAGGGTATCCACATAGCTACCTATGTGCCTAATGTCCTATATATAGGACGGCTCTGAAAACCTAGTTTTAAATAAAATTTTTTATTTTTAGCACGTTTTGGAATAAATGACCCTAAATAAGCATATTCACACCAAATTTAATGTGGATCGAACATTTCGCACGAAATATTTACCAGAAATGTGGACGAGTTGACACAATCAATTTCATAAAGGTTTTGGGCCCCTATAGAAATAAGAAAATTTAGGTTTTTTTCCAACCTGTGACTAGAATATAATAAAACGAGACCGAGTTCTAATCGTGCGAATAGCACGATGAGTGTATACCCTATACCCATGTACAGACCTAAAAGGCACGCAAAACCCAAAATATTCAATTTCAAATTTTTTGTGGGGGAGGGAGGGGTAGATGGGTCGGACCTGACATATCTTTGCTACCTTGTCAAGGCATCCAACGGCTACCATTTGATACTAATTTGAAGTTTTTCGTGACATTCTATCAAAAGATATGGCTGAATATAACTTTGTAGGGGAAGTAGGGGTAGGGGTAGTCGGACCTACTCAACTTTCCATCAACTCAATGTATATGTCAGATTGAGTCATTGCTCAAAATTTCAAGTCGGTAGCGATATTCTGTAGAAAGTTATGGCCGAATTAAAATATCAAGGAGGGGTAGTATGTATGGGAGCTAAGGGAACCTGTGGTCCGATTTGGCCCAAGATTTTAGCAAAACAAACATTTGACCAAAATTTCAAACCACCAGCTTCATTATTTCGGGAGTTATCTTGCTAACAGACAGACACACGGACAGACAGACAGACATGGCTTATTCGATTCAGGGACCGACTCTGATCATTTATCTATAGACTTTGCCATACCTCCGGTGGCTCCGTTGAGGTGTTACATAATATCGGCGTAACAAAAACAATAGGCTTGTTCTGCTATCCGTTCTCATAGGGGGAACTTTTGTGTTTCCGATATTTTCCGCTATGTGTCCGCTATATGGCGGACGGTAAGATAAGTGTCGCTAGTGTCGGTAACAAGAACAAGAAAATTCTTCTTGCGAGAGCTGATAGCGTAATGTTCCAAACAATATAACCTCTACCATCTTATGGGTATAGGGTATAAATATAAATAACCATAAAATTCACAAAAATAAAAGGAGAAAAACATATGAGCTCCGAAAGAGCTCGTTACAGTTACCACATCTCATTTAGTTCCCTGTGGACCTTGTCAGGCTTTAACCATTGGAAAAATTATCGGTCATCTGAGTATGAAGGATATCTACGGATACATGATTTTTTGGACACAATCCCATTCAGATTAGTTTTTTGCAGCTTAATTTTCCGTTATTACAGTCCCAAATTTTGTGCTTATCGTTTTTTCAGGCTATTGTTGGTTTTTCGTCTATTCTAGACGTTCCAGTGGGTTCGGTCGATTTTCGCGTACATAATAATGAATAACACTCGCTTTACTGTAACACTATTTATTACAACACACAGGGATGTATACACGGTTTACAATTTCACTAATTACTTAACTAGTTACTAATACTACATAATCCACGGGTAAAACAATACTGACTCGTCGTCACAAGTCGACGCCCTTATATACCCGTTTCCTTTGTTCCGGAAACTTCGGTGACGCACTTTCCGGAAACTTCCGGAAAGTCGTGGTTGTTTTATAAGTCCAGACGTCAACCTTATTCCTCGTTAGTAACATCAGCGCCCTCTGGATTTGTGGTTGACGTACTCTAAACACACGACACTATGTTTATGAGTGAAGTTTCTTCTCGGTTTTGGATACACTATCCACTATGTAGACGGGTTTAAGAAAGAAAAAGTTGAATTTTTATGTTGAAACGACAGTCCTCTCGAGAAGCTTTCTATCAGCCGCGTCATTTGTGTCCGGCTGAGTTGGCCCGGATGACCATCAACCAGTCTCATCACGTTTTCTGATAAAGCTTTGAAGTTGTTTTTTTTTTAATTCACTACAAACTTACGTTAAAATAAACTTTACTAACTTAGCTAAAATTGAGCGTGTTCCTATGTCTTAGTTCCCGTATCGGAAGAAGCCTTAAGAAACGTTAAATATACAGATAAATTTTCACAGTTTGGTGGTCCGCGACAATACAACGGTTTGCAAAGTAGTCACTCATGAGCAAAAGGTTAACGACCACTGCTCCATAACAATTAGAAAAATGTACCCGATCGGAGCTACTCGCAGCCGAAAGCAAATATATTCTGGTTATTCCACCTACCAAGTACACCTGAAATTGAGGGGAAGAAATGACGTGATGAAATGTAATTCAAGTAAATCGTATATCCCCCATAACAGTGGCGTTCCTACGAAGGGGACACTCCGTCCGAAATTTATTTGTTGGAACAGAATATGCTGTAGAATATTATCTTTGACCTTATTTTAAAATGTCAGTAATAATAACACTTTTCTAAAGTAACAGTATTTTGACTAAGAGTCAATGGTTGCAGCCACAACTAAAAAATTCCTCCTTTAGCTAGTTAGGGGTTATAGATAGCTTTGACGGTATACGAGTAGATTTGATTGCTATTCATATTCCAAAAGTGAAGGCAGTTTTTATTCGTAAACTTTGATGTAATCTAATCGACAATTAAACGCGCAAGATCCACAATTTCTCGTCTTAGAATATTCAGGCTTGGTAGCTTATGCTATACTATACTTTCAGGGGGATCCCTCTCCAAACACCCTCACAAAATATTTTTCTGCGCACTTATTATCCTCGACGGCTCCATGGCGTCGTGTCACTCGGCCTGCGGTGTAGGTTTATCGCCTCCTCTGGCGATAATATATCAGCCTATTTCTACAGGCAGCTCTTTCTTGGATCGTGGTGTTATCGCCGGGACCAATTCCTTGCTGTTGAAACTCTAATTATACGAGTATTAACAATGAAAAAAAAAACTGAAAATTGAGGACCATATTTATTTCAATTATATATTGGCTGCAACGGCCACATACTGATTCTTGTGTAGTTTGGTTTCAGCACACGATCGGCAAACGAATGAGAACATAGCAGGTCTTCCCGTGAGCTTCAATAGTCTTCCCTGGGAGCAGCAGATCTTTCCAATGGCTTGTTGTCTTTACTGGGTGGACCTATAGAACAAAAGAGTGTTGTCTGTTTCGCAAACTGTACCGTATTTTGAAAATTGTTTTCCATTCTGCTCTGTAACAGATTATTTCTAATCCGCAAAATGGCGATGAGGATCGGAACGACAAAATTCTGAAATAAAACGCAAATATGTTTGTGTTTATTTTTTCTATAACTCCACCCAAAGCTAGTGTAGTTGCGGACGGAACATACTCGCGGAATTCACTGTTAATTTTCAGCGTGGGAGCCAACTTTAATTGTCCGTATTCGAAGATTTTATTTTACTGGTTCCTTTTCGACGATCTGTATAATAATCGAAAAACTTACTATTTTCGGAAAAGTTATAAAATGTTGGACGTTATTTTATTTTAGAAGTGTTTATCAATTAATGAAATGGCTTTCAATTGAAGTCCCCCTTTTCAGGTTCACTCAGATTGATAAACCTATGAAAACGCCCATGGTTAAAATATTAATGGAGCGTTGACCAGATTGTTTTTAGGCCTATCCACAGACATTAAAATTGGAAAAAACATATATGTACATGCCAATGAAAAACAACATTTGTAGGACACCATTTCGAATCATTTTCTAAACGCATTCTTTTAATTTTGCCCCCACTTTTCAGAATTTTTTTTTGATGGATACGCCACTGTACATGAGGGATACAATTGTTGCATATTCTTTGGATGAGTGCAAAATTTTCCAACTTGAACTTCCAAAAGCTCATACTTGCTTTATTGGTGGCTTTTTTTGTTGTCGCTCGGCCTGCAGTATAGGCATTGGCTGATTTCAGATTGTAAGACGAAACCGGACGGGTAAACTTGCAAGACAAGAGAGCTTTTGTAGTGGCCAGCAGACAAGCATTGTCCATTTCACATTGTAAGAACGCGTCTTACGAAAGAAAAAAATCGTGACACGATTGTTTTTCTTTCGTAAGATCTTTCGTATGATCGATAAGACGATTGCACCTACCAATGGTTCAGGCGTTCTACAAAGACAATTAGCGCGTGTTTTACTTGCATTTTAATCTTGTATACTCGTCACTTCATTGTACACTAACTTTGGAGCGTGCATGGCAACATTTATACATACTTGCTGTGTGATTATTGTTCGCCGGTCCGTGATTTGATCGGATAGTGTGAAATGATCATACGATGGTTCTTGTCGTCCAAGTTTACCCGTCCGGTCGTTTTCTTACAATTTGAATTCAGCCATTGATGGTTATTAATAAAAAGAAATATATACATATTCAGGGGCACCGATGGGCGGGAATTCCCCTATCCGACACAAGAAGTAGGCCCCCATGAGGAGAGAATCGTGCGGGCTGTATGGTTTTACAATGGGCGTGGAGTTGTGCTATAACCTGGTGCCGGTATCCATAAAACGGCAGAGGTAATAGAAAGGCCTTGCATCTAGCACTATGTAAACGCCAAGCCTTAACCCTTTGGTATGAAAAACTAACTGTTATCTTTTAGGGGCGCTGATTGACGTCACAAAATCAATACGTTTGACTTTTCGATAAACCTCTACGGTAGGCACAGACGTAAAACGACCTTCGAACATAATATGTAATAGGGTTGGCCTATAACGCCCTTGGAGTGAGGTTAGTGGGTACAGTGGGGCATTGAAAATAACAAATCATAAGGCGCACCACCGCAACTCGGACAAATGTTCTGGATGGCCGGATCTATTCGAGATAGGTGGAAATTGATTCGCCAACACCAGCCTGACGTAAGCTGGGCTAGAGTCGCTCTTGTAGCTCCCTGGAGCCTAGTTTCCTCAGGTGATATGGGTGGTGGGAGCTTTGAGAGGACTCTATTCCTACATAGTCGCCTTATTCACAACGATTGTGTGAATATCTGCGATGTCTGCTGTGTCTTTAACACTATTCATAGGTATCCTTTTGTATCTCCGGACTTTTTTCTCAAGATCTTTGAGTCCACTACTGACATGTCGTGGATGAGAAGTATTGTCCATGAGATGATGGTCTGAGAGATCCTCCCGATGTTTTGAAGAGACAGGAGCAGATTATGATCACGCACTGGTAACACGCTGGTGTCCCGATGAAGATGATCCTGGGACGTTGTCAGGTGGTAACATATAGCGATACGTTGGTTGGTTGGTTGGTAAAAGTGGCGGCTTAGGCAGAGGCTAGCCAAAAGCCCAATTAGCGCATAAAGCGCCGTTTTGAAACCACAAACTCCGTGAAGCTTAACTAGTGTATATGATGAAGGCTAGGTAACAAATTTAGGAGTGGGGAGGTGCCTTGAACCAGCCAGTGTTGTTTAGGAAGTACAGCAGCTCCCCTAGTTTCACATTAGCTGCATCCTCCAAGCCTCCCAAAAAGCCCTACCAAGCGTCCTATACCGTGTTCTGGTAAGACCCGGGCATTCACACAGAAAGTGAATCAGGGGTTCCCTCTCATTTACATCACCGCAGCTGCGGCAATGAGCATTGTAGGGGATGCCCAGCCTGGCAGCGTGGAGCCCCATTGGCCAGTGCCCCGTGATAACAGCAGTAAGCTTGGCGATATCTCTACGCATTTTAGTCGGAATCTCAGACGTTCTTTTCCAGTCGTAGGAGGGCCACATCTTCCTTGATATAACGCAAGTCCTCAGATTTCGCCAGTTGGAACTAGCAGCCCTTGTATAGTGGGTGGAGATCTTACTCTTAACAACTGCCATAGGGACGCAAACACGCTCCGCATGAGAGCTGTCAAGAGTCGCACCCATTTTGGCTAGTTCGTCAGCCATCTCGTTACCCTCTATGTTCCTGTGTCCAGGTATGCTTCCTCTCATACTTCAACAACCTTGGAGGTCGTCCTCACCGATTATAAAGCCATGATAGCAGCCTGACTATCTGAGGAGATGGCGATATTCTGGTTGTTTTGTATGTCCCTGAGAGCATAACAGGCCTTCATGATTGCAAGCATGTCTGCTTGAAAAATGCTGGCATGATCAGGAAGACGGCAATATTTAGAGATACTTAGTGATCTGCAGAAGATTCCAGCACCCACCCACCCAGCACCCGCCAAAATCCATTTTTGACCCATCGGTGAAGACTGTGCGATGTCAAAATCCTTTCCATTCACCTCTAGTTGGAAATCTGACATCAAAGTTCTTCCCAAAGCTCAGTTTGGGAACTTTGAGATCCGTTACAGCGTTGCGTACGTCTTGTGGTAGCTGGTTTAGAATATTGCTGTGGCCGTATGGCCTAGCACTCCAGCAGCTTAACGCTTTGAGTCTGACTGCACTATATGCTGCCAGTTGGTTAATAAACAGATCGATGGGTAGAAGATGCAAGATGACATTCAGCGCATCCCTCGGGCATGTTCGCATGCCCCCTGTGATGCTAAGGCAAGTCGATCTCTGCACTCTACCGAGTCTTGTTACATTGTAGCCTTTAATGACCGCTGGCCACCAGACGAGTTACCCATATGTTAGGATGGGTCGTACCACCGCCGTGTCCACCCAGAGTACCATGTTTGGCTTAAGACCCCATTTCTTGCTTAATACTGTCTTGCAGGCGTAAAAAGCAATACAGGCTTTTTTAACGCGCTCCTCAATGTTCAACTTCCAGTTGAGCTTTGAGTCCAGAATAACGCCCAAATACTTCGAGCTGGGCGATAGTTGCAGTTGATGTTCATTTAGTTTTGGGAGTGAGAAAGGCGGTATTTTTGTTTTTGTAGTAAACAGCATCAGTTTTGTCTTCCCCGGGCTAACGCCCAGGCCACAGCTTGTGGCCCATTTACTGACCAAACCAAGGGCTCTTTCCATGATCTGACTAATCACGGAAAGACACATTCCTGATACTATGATCGCTACATCATCCGCATAGCGACCACCTTAATCATCTCCCTGTCAAGTCTGGCTAGGATTTTGTTAATAACTACTAGCGACAGTAGTGGAGAGATGACACCACCCTGAGGTGTTCCTCTACATACGAATTTAGTCAAGTGACTGCTTCCTAAGTCACCATGGATTACTCTGGTCGTTAGTAGTGTTACTATCCACTAAACAAGCCGTGGCTCAACTTCTAAGTCTGAGAGGGCCTCATGAATAGATTCAATACGAACATTATTGAATGCACCCTCTATGTCTAAGAAAGCGGATAACGTGTATTGTTTGTACTCAAGGCTGTGTTCGATGATACGGACCACTTCGTAGAGAGCCGTCTCTGTGGACTTCCCTTTCACGTATGCGTGCTGGGACTTCGAAAGTCCTGAATTCTCAAGACTTTTTCGGATGTGTATATCTTTTAAGCGCTCTAAAGTTTTGAGTATGAAAGGAAACTAATCGGCCTAAAATCCTTCGCGGTCTCATGCCCTCGTTTGCCTACCTTCGGAATAAAAACGACTCGAACCCGTCGCCACGACTGGGGTACGTGGTTGAGTAACATAAGGCTTCTGAAAATTATCAGCAGCCGTGTAAATACCAGATCCTGCGTTTTCTGAAGCATAATCGGTAGTATGCCATCTGGTCCTGGCGATTTATAAGGGGAGAAGCTGTTGATTGTCCAGGTAATCTTCTCCTCAGTTATCATGGAGAGAACAAAATCACTCTGCCGCTCGTCTCCATTATGCAATCGTGGACTCTGCGTGCTGGTGCTCCTGCACCCAGGGAAATGCGTTTTTATCAGGAGCTCAAGAGATTCGCCAGTTGATTCCGCCCAAGTGCCATCCTCTCTTTTTATTAAGGACGGACACGACCTTGCTTTGGACAAAATCTTGCTGATTCTAGCTGAACCTTTGACGTTGTCCAGTGATTGTCGCAGATCGTCCCAAGCTTGGACCTTTGCGGTTCTAATTGCCTTTTTGTAAATTTTCAGGCAGTCCTTGTACGGTTGCCAGAACTTATGTTTGTTGCAAATGTTGAATATATCCCGAGTTAGCTTCCGCAACTTAGAAAGGTCCATATTCCACCATGGAGGGAGAACTTTCCTACTCCTTTTCATTGGACAAGAACCCTTGAACGCTACCTCCAAGGATTTTCCAATGACTTAACCTCCTTGTCCAGCTCCTCCACGGAGCTGATCGAGGGATTTGTCGCAGTTGAGAGTTTTGATCTACAAATCTGCCTGAACTTCTTCCAATTTGTTGCCTTAGGATTTCTGTAGGGCTGCGGCATCTCCCTGGAGACATTAATGTTAAAGAGTATCCGCAGTTATGGTCGGAGAAAAATTTCAGCTCTGATACTCTCCATTGTTCTACCTTAAATTTATCGTTGTCTGACAGGAGCGTTAGATCTAGGACCTCTTTCCATGCCGCGTAATTATCCGAACTCGTAAAAACGAAGGTTGGATGGTCTCCCGTATTGCACACTGTAAGGTTAGTATTTAGGATAAAATCAAAAAGCGACTCACCTCTTTCATTTATTTCAGTACTACCCCACAATGTGTGTCGTGCGTTAGCGTCGCATCCTATCAGTAGGGTTGATTTCCTAGAAGTTGTGGAAGATACCAGCAGCTCCAGCTCTTCTGGTGGTGCTGGCCTTCCATGGGCCATATGGGCGGAGGAGATATATAGCTCTCCCATGTCTTTGGGTAATATAGCCATGTGATAGGGTGCGGAAGGTAGCCCAAAAGTTTGCTGAAACCTTTTAAAAAATCGCAGTTTTCAAGATGCTCATTTAATTTCGCTTTTTTTTATCGATTAATTTCGGAGCTAACCTTCTGAAGGATCGGCCCGATTAACGCGTCTTAAGTTGTACCGCTCATAGGCTAGCCATACGGCAGTTGGGAAATATGGCCGAACTTTTAGGATACGTCCTGCGCCGAGTGGTCTTACTGGTGACCATTCCCGATGGCAGCCACACGGGAATGTCAAGCCACTTCAAGGCGGACCACATCCGTTTCCTTAAAAGAAATGGACTAGAGTTGTTTGGCAAGAGCCATGAAGGTTCGATGCAACCGCTTTTTCTATAACACCCCGTATATAAAATTTGTTAAAATCCCATTGCAATGTTTGTTTTTTTTTTATTTTTATTTCCGATTCACAGCTAGATTCGGCCGACGAACAGGCCGCTGCCATTCGTCGCGAGCTGGACGGTCGTATGCAACGTGTCCTGGAAATGGAAAAGAATCGTAAACTCATGCCGAAATTCGTACTCAAAGAGATGGAATCGTTGTACATAGAAGAGCTGAAATCATCCATAAATCTGCTGATGGCCAACCTGGAATCGTTGCCCGTGTCGAAAGGCTCGATGGACTCGAAATACGGACTGCAAAAATTGAAACGTTATAATCACAGGTATTGGTGAAATATGTCGTTAGCTTAATTGGAAATAATGCAAAAAAAAAAGAAATTTGTTTTTTATTTTTGTGTTTTCTTTGTTTGTTTGATAATAATTTTAATTTTTCAATTATATTGTATACAAAAATGTGCAAATTTCTTCTGTTTTTTTTTTAAATATTGTTCCTCCTTTTCGTTCGTGTGTGGATCGTATATATAATAAAATGATGTGATAAGTCGAAAAGCGTATATAGATGGAGAAAAAATTGTTTTTCATTTCGCTCACAAATATATTTTTCATATAAATATTTTCAGATGAGATTTAATCTTTAATTTGCTTTAATTGTGAATTAATACAAACTTTTCATATTGATATGTATCAATATATATGAAATCAATTTGTTAATCTGTTAATTTGATTTTTTCTATTCACAGTACACCGTCCTTCCTGTAAGTTGATAAATGCTGTAAAATTTTGAAAAGAGTTTTTTTTTCTGTTGGGTTTTGATTGTTTTCGTTTTTTTTACCTAAATATATAAAATTTATATATGAGTGTTCAAACATATATGTATAAATATATATTTTGTGTATAAGTATGTTAAGTATATGGTAGAGTATAATTTAATTGGCTCGTGCGATTTCATAAATGTAATTGTTGTTGTTGTTGTTGGTTTTTCATCATTTGTAGAAATATTAGAGTAAGTAAACACATGTTCAGTTATAATGTACAATTTTCCGACTATTTTTCTTTTAATGAATTAAAAATTAAATTTTAAAAAGTGTTCATAGTTTTGCGCCAAAATTTGCGTACGGTTCGTGCTCTGTCACATAAAATTGTGGGAAATTTTGAATGAAAATAAGATTGAATACAAGTTGATTCAACTTGGTTTCAACTTTTCAGTTGTTTCAGATTTTCTTTTGATCTTTTTTTTTCGTTTTATGCCATATGCCCATAATTTGGAAAATTCGTGCTCTGTCACGTAACATCGTGTGTAGTTTTGAAGGACAATAAGATTGAATACAAGTTGAATGCAAGTTGATTCATCTTGGTTTCAACTTTTCTGTCATTTCAGATTTTCTGTTAGTTTTAAAAATGTCAATAATTCGGAAAATTGTGTATTTGGCCTGAAAATGTTATAAATGACTTTATCTGGATGTCATATGTAGCGAATAGCAACTATACACTTTCATACACTGAAAAAAATATTTTACACTTCTCTAATGCATATTTATTATTTCATACGCAAGACTACGACACAGAAACTGTTGCAATGAGCGAGAGTGAACGAAATGGAGATAATTATATGACACAATTGCGCTGAGTCGTTTCATTTTAGTCAAAATCAATCACGTACGACCAAAAATGTTAGTTTTTCATAGCATACAACGATATGATAAAAAACATAGTATGACATTGAACGGGCTTAGATTTTTGGTCGTGCGTGGTTGATTTTGACTATTTTTTTTTTCATATGGACGATGACTTTTTTTATGTACTACAATATACTACACAATTATGCAGATCTGTATAAGGGCGCGTACACATGCAGTGCGACGCCGAGCTTTTTTGGACCGGGCGATGCGATGCGAGGCGATGTGTGCACACTTGTTGCGATGTCGAGCGGGGCGATGCGATGCGATGAGATTTGTTGCATCACAATGCGATTTGTTTTCATGGCAAGAAAACCTGATTTTTCAATGAATTTTTTACTGGCGCTGCCTCGTGCGGTTTGTAGCTGTTTGATGATAATATGGGTATGATTTTAGGTCGGCCTCGTGAGTTGGCGCTTCAAGTGTAGGATCATCGGTATTTTCTATATATATATATACATACGTGTCGGTATGTTTATGTAGTAGTGTTGTACAGTGGCGATCCTAAGTAGGAGTTTTGGGGGTTCGAACCCCCTCCGAAATGAATTGATGCTACAATGGCGAGTAATTTCTTAATAAGAGTATCTGTACTACCTGAAATAACGGTGTTTTGACACATTGAGGACACATAGGGTTGCAATAGTGGCTGAAAACTTTCTCCTTACGTAGTAGGTTGAGGGGTTTTGGAAGCTCTGGTCCTGTAGATTTAAATGCAGGTTGTTTCATATGCAAAATCAGTTGGTTGTTTGGGGCTGGTTTTTAACCGTTTGATTACTTCTCATACAGCCAGAGATAACTAGATCGTTTAATTAAAAAATGGGGATATCAGCGACTTTTTTTGAAGGTGTAAAGTGATGGTGATCATGACCTTGCCTCGGCCTTGGATTATAATTCGACTTGTGCCGTGTTTTGCAAGCTGTTATCCATTGTGTTCTTTAAAAGCCGTTTCAGAACTTTTGTGTTCTATAACCTTACCAAATATATCTCTGCAATCGTTTCTATTTTTCTGGGGTACATTACATTTTTTCACAAATGTAAATTTTGAATACAATTTGTATGTTTGTATCAGGGTATAACTACATATGCTGACAGTTTATCAACTCTCAAAAACCCCTCCCAAAATTTATTTCTGCGTACGCCCCTGGTGTTGTGGGTGATAATTGTGGGTATCCATGAATGGATTGTTGTAGGTAATAATGATTGGGAGAAAGAGCTAGGTAACCTTTGTAGTGTTAGCTTACGCGTTTCAAAACAATATTTAGGCGGCATTTGGATAAATGGTCGAAATTGTTGTTAATGGGTGAAATAGTGCAATGAAACCTAGTTTGTAGTGTTCGCGGCTCCGGCCCTAAAATGACCTCTCTGTTTTCTCGGCGATTTACTCGTCCAATCGGCCTAGCAGAAACACTAGGTAAATTTGGGTCGCTGATTTCGAATTTGAGGTCAAAAACTAGAAAATTTTTTTAGGGTTGCCCATTTGAAAATGGCACCCTGTTATCTTGAGGAAATACTCATCCAATCGGCGTGGGAAAAAACACTTATAGAATTATGGGCCGCTGATTTTGAGGTCAAAAACAGAAAGAAAAATTAGGGTTGCCCACCCATAATAGCGGCCCTGTTTTCTCGGAGAAATACTCGTCCAATCGGCGTGGCAGAAACATTAGGTGAATTTGGGTCGCTGATCCCAAATTTGAGGTAAAAAAATGTTTAGGGCTGCCCGCCCCAAAATGGCACTCCTCTTTTCTCGAGGAAATACTCGTCTAATCGGCGTGGCGGAAACATTAGGTAAATTTGGGTCGCTGATTCCAAACTTGAGGTCAAAAACAGAAAGAAAAATTAGGGTTGCCCACCCATAATAGCGCCCCTGTTTTCTCGGGGAAATACTCGTCTAATCGGCGTGGCGGAAACATTAGATAAATTTGGGTCGCTGATCCCAAATTTGAGGTAAAAAAATGTTTAGGGCGCCCGCCCCAAAATGGCACTCCTCTTTTCTCGAGGAAATACTCGTCTAATCGGCGTGGCGGAAACATTAGGTAAATTTGGGTCGCTGATTCCAAACTTGAGGTCAAAAACAGAAAGAAAAATTAGGGTTGCCCACCCATAATAGCGCCCCTGTTTTCTCGGGGAAATACTCGTCTAATCGGCGTGGCGGAAACATTAGATAAATTTGGGTCACTAATTTCAAATTTGAGGGCAAAACCAAGAAACAAATTTTAGGGTTGCCCGCCCCAAAACGGCACCCCTGTTTTCTCGAGGAAATTCTCGTCCAATCGGCGTGGGAAGAAACACTTAAAGAATTATGGACCGCTGATACCAAATTTGAGGTCAAAAACAAGAAAAAAAAAATTGGGGTTGCCCTCCCAGAATAGCGCTCGTGTTTTCTCGGGGAAATACTCGTCTAATGTGCGTGGGAAGAAACACTTATGGAATTATGGGCCGCTGTTTCCGAGTTTGAGGTCAAATCAAGAAAACAATTTTTAGGGTTGCCGACCCCAAAATGGCACCCCTGTTTTCTCGGGGAAATACTCGTCTAATCGGCGTAGGAAGAAACACTTAAAGAATTATGGACCGCTGATTCCAAATTTGAGGCCAAAAACAGAAAGAAAAATTAGGGTTGCCCACCCATAATAGCGCCCCTGTTTTCTCGGGGAAATACTCGTCCAATCGGCGTGGCAGAAACATTAGGTAAATTTGGGTCGCTGATTCCAAATTTGAGGTAAAAAAAAAATGTAGGGCTGCCCGCCACAAAATGGCACCCCTGTTTTCTCGGGGAAATACTCGTCTAATCGGCGTGGCGGAAACATTAGGTAAATTTGGGTCGCTGATTCCAAATTTGAGGTAAAAAAAAAATTTTAGGGCTGCCTGCCCCAAAATGGCACTCCTGTTTTCTCGGGGAAATACTCTTCTAATCGGCGTGGCGGAAACACTAGTTAAATTTGGGTCGCTGATTCCAAATTAGAGGTCAAAATCCGAAAGAACAATTAAGGTTGCCCACCCATAATAGCGCCCCTGTTTTCTCGGTAAAATACTCGTTCAATCGGCGTGGCAGAAGCATCAGGTAAATTTGGGTCACTAATTTCGAATTTGAGGGCAAAACCAAGAAACAAATTTTAGGGTTGCCCGCCCCAAAGCGGCACCCCTGGTTTCTCGAGGAAATTCTCGTCCAATCGGCGTGGGAAGAAACACTTAAAGAATTATGGACCGCTGATTCCAAATTTGATGTCAAAAACAAGAAAAAAATTTTAGGGTTGCCCGCCCCAAAATGGCACCCTGGTTTTCTGGAGAATACGTCCGAAATTTTCTTATACGTATACTACCGCTACAAATCGGGGTGAGCTGCACTGCATATTTTCTCAAATGTTTCTTCATTAATATTCATAGATACAAATCTAATCTATAAAAACAATTCTTGCCAAATCCGAATACCGCCCTTTTTTTGAGGGACGCGTACGCTACGAAGCCGCAGCCGCGGCAATGCGCATTTTATCGGCTGAAACGGCACGTTGATTCGACATGGAAAAGTTTTTCATCGTACAACCCGACGTGGGTCGCATCACAAGCAGTCTAAACGGTACAAGCTGGTTCGTGATGGTTCCTATTTAAGGGCGGTTCAATAAGTACCCGTGTTGGAAATGAAAACACAATTTTTTTTGTAATTTTTATCTTTATTTTTCAACATAGTCCTCTTTTTGTAAGATACACTTTTCCCAACGCTCCTGCCATTTTTTTAACCCCTCCAAAAAATTGGATTTGTCGAATTCGCCAAAATACGCCTCTGTCTCGGCGATGACTTCCTGGTTTGAGCTGATTTTTTTCCCGCGAGCCATTTCTTCATGTTAGCGAACAAGAACAAGTCGCAGGGAGCCAGATCGGGTGAATACGGAGGATGCGGCAGCAATTCATAACGCAATTCATGCAGTTTGGCGGCGCCGACTCCGGATGAATGCACTGATGCGTTATCGTGGTGAAACAGTACTTTCTTTTTCGCCAAATGCGGTCGTGTATCCTTCAATTTTTTGTCGAAGTGGTCCATTAACTCACTGTAGAACTTTCCAGTGATCGTTCTTCCTTTTTCTAAAAAATCCATAAGGATGACGCCCTTCGCATCCCAAAAAAATCGTCGCCATGACCTTTCCGGCCGATGGAACCGGTTTGGCCTTCTTTAGAGCAGATCCACCATTGTTTTGATTGTTGCGTAGTTTCTGGTGTGTAGTGATGAATCAAGGTTTCGTCAACGGTGACAACTCGACGCAAAAAATTTTTCGGATTTCGCTAAAGTTGCGTCAAACACTGCTTCGAAGTTAAGAGCCGCATCCGCTTGTTGTCCACCGTGAGCAATCGCGGCACCCATCGGGGCGACAATTTTTTCATGGCCAACTTATCATATAACATATTAATTGCCGTTCCGGTCGACACACCTACGGCCTCTGCTACTTCGCGCACTTTCTTTCGTCGATCAGCGAGAATCATGTCGTGGACTCTTTCAATGATTTCATCGGGAACCACGTCTGCCGGGCGTCCTGGTCGCTCGTCGTCAAAAACGGATGTTCGCCCACGTTTAAATTCGTTGAACCAATATCTAGCGGTGGTTATAGACGGCGAAGTGTCCTCATAAATAGGATCCAACTTCGCTTTTATCTCCTCGCATTTTTTCTGAACCAAAAACAGAAATCGCATTACCGAACGATACTACTCTTTTTCCATCTTATCGAAAATTACGAAACACGCGTTACTCGAATGGCTGTAAAATCAAAACTAACCTATAAATTAGTCTGGAATTTGTTTTGGCGTCGTTTGATAGATGGCAGCACACGATGATGACACCAACTTCCTAAATGCTAAGAATTGTTTTTCTTGCAATGGGAAGTTTATCGCTTCTTTTCGCATCGCATCGCATCGCTCGCAGTGTGAACGGGCTGTTGTTTAAGTTTAATGAATTCGTTTTCATACAATATTATTTCTGTCTTTTTAACACTTTTGAAACTTCTTCCACACAATGTCACTATACATAATGTTTCTTCACATAATAATTATTGTAGGCAATGCACGTACTATTATTATGCTTAGATAAGATATTCGTTGGTAAAAGAAACAGACAATAGAGTGTGAAATGCTGGTGATAAGATGCGAATGTTTTTGCAGGAGGCGTAGACTTGTCTGTGTACAGTTATATATATATAAAATTACAAATTAATCCTTTTTTGTGTGTGTTACACTCTAATAGATACCAGTATGTATGTATCTTTCCAATCTATAGATAGTAATAATATTTCGAATTATTCCTCTTTTTTTTTTGTTGTTGAAAAAAAATATTTCTCAACTCCTTTCTATATATCCAAAAATTCACAATTACTGTCGACTGACAAAATGCGTTTTTTTTCTCGGTCTTTCTTCTTTTATTTCCGTTCTGTACATCCACGGTACGATGGTACTCGAATTTGAACGTTTAACTACCCACTGCGCAATATTCGCTAAAAACAAAAAAACTGAACCAAAACCGATGACAGAAAGCTTATATTACGACCACAAGGATCACTGGCCAAATTGGAGGGTGGTGAATCGACAGAAAACGATACAATTCTGACCAAGCTTGATGTGGTGTTGACATTTCAACTGGAGGTGGTCGTGATGGAGGTGAAAGGTCTGAAAAGTTTAGCACCAAATCGTATTGTGTACTGTACAATGGAGGTGGAGAATGGCGAGAAATTGCAAACGGATCAAGCGGAAGCGTCGAAACCAATGTAAGTAGAATAGTTCGTGCAATTGGTTGGAAGTTATGTATACACGAAATCTCATTGAAAGCACAAAATCTCCTAAATAAAAGCTTCATAACGAATTCAGTTAATTTCTTGACTGTTCAGACTAATAATTATATCATGCTCGATTTTTTCAATTTTTTTTCGTGTTTCCTCATAGGTGGGATACGCAAGGTGATTTTACGACAACGTATCCATTGCCTGTGGTGAAAATTAAACTTTTCACCGAAAATCCCGGTATGCTCGCGCTCGAGGATAAGGAACTGGGCAAAGTGATACTTAAGCCGACACCACATTCGTCAAAGGTAATTGAATAAATTTAGTTATAAATCAATAAAATTCTGAGAGTTCAATTCAATTCAATTCAATCTTTATTCAGTGTTATCTTATGACTAACATATAATTCTGAGAGTTATTTGGTCGCGTTTTTGCTCTGTCAAAATAAAAATGTATTTTCAGGAATACATTTTTAAAAATATTAACAAAATCTTTAATTTGTAAAGATATTTTTTTGTTACGTCTTAAACTTGGAACTTATATTTTTTTCTCTCTTGTTCTCTATTTACAGTCTCCCGAATGGCATCGAATGGTCGTGGAGAAAAAGCTGCCGGATCAAGATATTCGAATAAAAGTGGCGTGTCGAATGGAGAAACCGCTCAATATGAAACATTGTGGGTGAGTACACAATTTATAACTATCACATACATATACACAGGTACATACATGTATCTAGGCCTGTTCCAAAAACCGGGATCCCGGTACAAAACCGGTGTTCACTTGGTACCGGACCCGATATTCTAAAGTACCGATATCCCGGTTTTTTTGGTACCGAGTTAAAAAACCGACCGACGAGTCGGTTTTTTTAGTACCGAATTAAAAAGAACGATTCACTTTAACCATGAGCCGGTTTTTTTCAGGTTTTTAACCCAGTACTTTAAAAAACCGGCTTATGGTTAAAAAAAACCGTCGCTACTGAAAAAAAAAACCTGAGTCAGGTAAACCGCTTGTGGTACCGGGTATTGAAAAAAACCGAAACCCGGTACTGAAATCACGGTACCGAACAGGCCTACATGTATCGATAATATGGTGTAAAGTAGGCCTGTTGAACATTTGTTCCGCGCACCTCAATCCGGCTCGCGCGAAGGTCTTTCGTTCGGTTCGTAATCGATTTCGAAAAAAATGGTAAAAGATAAATTTTAACAAATTAGCACAAAATTTTGAGTCAAAGAAGAGATACGTTATTCTTGTACAAAAATAAATATGTATCGCTGCAATCCAGGGTCGTCTTTCGGCAGGATGACGCCAGGGGCGAACACAAAGTAAGCGCTCATTGTGTTACCATTGTCCATTTTTTTTTTAATGAGTTGACTTGTTTTGCAAACTGTTACCGTCAATTTAAAGGAAATTGAATTAAATCTAGTTAGCAGGACTAATGCAAAGCTCAAACATAATTTACGACGTTCGAAATTTGAAGACCTTAAGCCATTTTTCAACGGCACGACCTTGAAGTTTGGCGTATATTTGGGGGCCGAATGGCTAAAATAAAATAGCCTCCAATTAGTTTTCGCTTTAATAGACAGTTTTCGATAACGAAACATGAAAGTGAGCTTATTAGCGCACCTCTAGAGTCTAGAGGGATCAATTTTTACGCTTACTTCCATTTTCGGCAAATTTTCAAAAGAGTTAACCAATGCTTCAGCTTAAAAACAGAATATTGTGGCGTATATTTTGCTGAAATCTCAGAGTCCTAACTGTCTGCACTTACAGGTTACAGCCTGCGTCCCAAGGAGAAATAGCACAAAGAGGGGCCTAGCAAAAAAGGATCAATTTTCACAAAAAAAAAAAAAAAAATTAGGCAAAAATTTTGATTCTATCGGGCTAATAGTTTCTTCGGCGACCCTATGGCGTGTGTTCCATTCCTAAATAATTCTTGTAACTTGGTTTTTGGCTGTGCAATTTCTGCAGCAGTTACATAAATCTCTCATTTGATTCCTTTCGTCTTTACATAAATTACGCCGCGTCGATAGAACACCATTTGTGTGAGGGTTTGTTAGGATTAGAAAGGGGTAGGCGTAGCATAGCACTACCCTGTGCACCGAAGGTGTCTGCACTAACCACAACACCAACCAGAGTTGAACACAATGAAATTCCTTAAATATTCCATTCCAAAACTAAGCATTGTTGTTGGACGGTGAATATATAAAGCTCAAAAAACTTGTTTAAGACATCCACCGTCCTAATTATTGTTCATTGCGCAATTACATACAGCGCCAGCACTAGCACTTACGCCGCCCCGGGCGAGTGGACAAATAGCCGCCCCTTTAAGTAAAGTACAATAGGCAGATTGATAGTAGATAGCACAAATGTTATGTCATTGTTCTTGTAGAAGCTATGTAAGAGACATTTTATTCTTAAATCGAGTGATCTTGGTAGCCCTTGGTCAGTTTTACTCATCGGTTCGACGATGGCTGCCTTAGGATCACACAACTCAAAAACGCATAGTCACAGTGGGATTCGAACCAACGCTATAGTTTTCTTCTTCTTCCTTGCCTCGTTCTTTATACCGCTCCATGGTTTCGCGTTGCTCGACCTGCGGTGTAGGCACATCGCCCGTTTTGGCGATAATATCTCAGCATATTTCTACAGGCAGCTCTATCTTGGATCGTGTCATCGCCGAGACCAATGCGTTGTTGTTGCTTTTTCATTTGACATATCCAGGTGTTCATTGGTCTGCCTCTGGCCTTGGGTCCATCAAGTGGAACTTCCATTGATATCGCTCTCTTTGCGGGGTTCTCAGGCGGACGCCTTTGAACATGGCAATACCAATCCATTCGTAGGTCTTCGAGCTTTTCGGTGATTGGTTGGTCTATGGACAAGCTGCCTCGGATGTAGCTACTCTTGATGTGGTCCCTTTTGGTTACACCAACTGACATGCGTAACATTTTCATTTCAGTCGCTGTCATTTCTTTCGCGTAACCTTCATACAAGGTCCAGCATTCTGATCCATACATGAGTGCGGGACGTACAACCGTTTTGTACAACTTGCCCTTTAGCTTCAGTGGCATTTTCTTATCGCAGAAAACTCCAGAGTTTTCTCGCCACCTCATCCACCCAACCTTTGTGCGATGTTTGATGTCATCATCGCATGTAGCTCCGCTGTTCACCATCGAGCCAAGGTACTTGAACTTGGTACAAGACTTAAGCTGCTCTCCTTTGACGTACATTTCTGGTATCGGTGCATTTGGGTCTGAGAATTGGCAGCATAAGAACTCAGTCTTTGTTATACTTACCCTCAGTCCATGCTCCTCCAGAATGTCACACCATTTTGTAAGCGCAGCTTGCAAGGCAACGATGTTTGGGCTACTGAGGACTATATCATCAGCAAAAAGAAGAAATATTTCTAGGCCGTCGGAGACACGTGTTAATAAGTAGCACATGATGATGTTGAAGAGTTTGATGATGCAAGAGCAGGATGATGAATGAATGACCATTTTGTTCTGTTTTCCCTTAACGCAACGACAAATTGCTTCTTGGGGCACAATAGTACAACAAATCTTCACAAACCTGAAAAATTGGCCAGGAGCCTACTATTGAAGTATCTCTCTCTGCTTCAATAGTCTGGTAAATTTTTCAGGTTTGTGAAAAATAGAATAATCTATTTCGGTAAATTTTCACATGCAACTGAAAAACTCCCACCTGTAATAACAAATTCTCTTTTACAAAATACATTTATTGCCACTATGGCATTTTTACAATAAAAGAATTGTTACTACCGAATCAGCAAAAATAGACAGGAGAAAAATACTAAAAGAGTCGTTCTTATGTTTTTTAATAAACAAACAAATTTGAGGACCTCAGTAGTATTGCACCACCCTGGCGGGTGACACCATCCAAAGGTAGGGCGATATGAAATTCGTCTGGCCACATGACCGAAATACACCCTGAATAGCAAAACAAACATTCACAATGAGTGGTAGTTTTGTGTAGTTTTAAGCAACATCTGGACAATTATGAAGGCAGTAATTTGTCCATAAGTTTGCCTTTACTTCGGAAAATTATACTTATTTCATGGTCCATCGCTAATATTCCTGGAACGGATTTCAGAAACCCCTCTCAATGGCTTGCAACCCCAATAACCTAATAGCACTTGATATCTGCGAAATTATTTCCCTGAACGAATTAGCGGATCTCAGTAATTCCGTCCCCTTCAGCGCGAGAGCCCTCTATTCCTACCAAAATATCTGCAAAATTGCCCAAGAAAATAAAAGTGTCAATGTCAAAATGATTTTCCTCCTCCTTTTCGCGGATTAGCGGATTTTCCAGTAGGTATTCCCTAAACAAACATCTGAATAAGTTCCATCCTCAGTAGGAGACACTTCTGGAAAATCGACCAAGAAAAATTAGCAATGCCTTGCTGCCGCTCATTTTCTAATGATTTTGTCTGTATCTCCTCAACACATTCACGGAGTTCAGTAATTTTGCCGCACCCACAAATTGATCACATTTAAAATGTGGGGCGGTACGAGGTTCGCCGGGCATTTCATTTTCTCCTTCTTTATCGGATTAGATTTCAGGATCATAAAGAATGATAATTTTTTCTGTTTTTCCTTTACCAGAACGGCAGATTTCTCCTTCTCGACGCGCAATAGTAGAACAAATCTTCAAAAACCTGAAGAAATAGCCAGGCGCGTACTATTGAAGGAATCGCTTGAAGGTATAGAATAGCCTATTTCAGTATACTTCCACATGCAACAGAAAAACTCCAACCTGCAGTAACTGAATTGCTTCTGCCATATCTATTGCCACTAAATTCTTATTTCCACGATAAAAGAATTGCTATTGCCTAATCAGAAAAAATTGGCAGGAGGAAAAAAACTAAGAGAGTCTTCACTTTCTTATGCTTTAAATGCTTAACACCCAAACAAACTTGAGGACCTCAGTAGTTTTGTACCCGCGGTAGGTTTCCGTCACCAACGAATTGGCACATTTAGAAGTTGGAGCGACACGAAGTTCGCCGGGCCAGGTTGTTTTTACATAATTAGGATTGTCGCATTTCCTCCCTAATAAAATAAATTCAAAAATTCATTAAATCAACGTCTGGATCAGAATGTCAAACTTATGCGGCCCGCGGCCATGTCCAAACACAAGCACAATGTGTATTAACCCAAAATTGGTGAAATTTGCAACGTGGAAAAATTCAGCCATTTGAGCTCAAGTCTAAAAAAAATTACCAAAACTCGTCAGTGGCTTATTTTAGGAATTATTACTCCAAATACTACAAACGATTTGCTGCTGGTTATTTGGTTTTATTAGGCAGTTAATCTTTTTTGTACAGGAAAATACTAAGCCTAGCCTCTTCATGAAACTGTTCCGCCCCGAAATGCAGTGAAAATTGGTCTTGGCTTTACCGAACATGAATTGAGACTTATTTGGGAAAAGCTTTAAAAACGACGGACATCTTAAAAAAGGGGAACAAAATCCCCTGGAAGTGAAATTTCAACATAACAATCACAGCCCAAGCGCCTAATTTTTAGACCTACACTTATCAAGCAGTATTGACATTTTCTGCACGTAGGGTTGCTGTTCTTTGGGTGTTTTTTTCAATTCTGCCAACGGTACTGCGCTGTGACAAAGGACACCCAGGACAGTCTGTGGTGGGTAGTCGAAGTATACCTCAGAGTAAGCCTTGACATCGTAAGCATTTGGCTGACGACAAGGCGGTGTTTTCATCTCCGTTGCAGACCGCGACGTAAGGTCAGCTGGGCAGCAGTGTCGAACATTTGGCCTACGTGCTCAGTCTCACTAAACTCTGTTTTTTTTTCTCGTTCATGATTTTTATTTGTTTTTCTCATCGTTTCTAACGTCACACATTAGAGACCGAAAAATTGCTACCAGTTCCCAGGAGGTCTCGTCAAGAGCCTTGGTAGCAAGGATGACCCGTCAAGGGCATCCTCTTCGTCTGCAGAGACCTTACGCCATGCACCGGAAGACTCGTCAAAGGCTTCCTCTTCGTCGGCAGAAGCCTTACGCCATGCACCGAAGGACTCGTCAAGAGCTTTCACGAGTAAGGCTTTGTCAATGCCTGGTTCGCTGGTTAAGCCAGGCACCAGCAAACGAGATGGCTCGAAACACAGCGCCCGATCGAGGGCTCAATCACGAGCCCTAAGTAGAGCTTTTCGGGTCCGCGAGAAGAACCGCAAGATGAACCGCAAAGGTCCGGGAAACAGAAAGCGTCATTCGCATGGTCGCTAGGTGTTATCGCCGACACGCCTGACGCTGACAAGCGTCAAGCGGCCACGGTCAACGGAGGATGAGGCAGACAATAGTAAGCGGCAAAAAGGCGCTATTGTTAGCGATACAGCGATCTCATACTCCGACGCGGCAAAAAGCTGGATAGAGCTGGCTATTGTCGACCGAAATGACGCGAATGGTGGGATTACGGTTGATAGGTGGAGAATGGTCGAGTGTATTCTCACCATTAACTTCAAAGCTGCAATGTTAGATTTTCCAAAACCCCTTCCAGTTTGTGAAGAGGGAGGCTAGTATCAAGGTCGCGTGAAGCTCATGAGATTTGCGGACCTCCATGTTCAAGTTCGCTATTGACAAGACAGGCGAACTATGGCCAGGGGCCAGGTTGTGGCGAAAGAGGACATCCCCATGTATGTGGCTGCCACCTTTTTTATCCGATAAGGATCAAATCTTGAGCATTATTCAAATGTGCAATCGTTTAGTTAGAGGACGCTGTCAACAATCGCAGGTGTGCGTTTTTCCCATCAATAAGCCATCACTGGCCTCACTAATCAAGTCGGGTGGAGTTGTGAGTTTTGGCTTTATTAAGCTGAAACTCAGAGTTTACAAGGGCGACATTAAAAAGGCCTGCAACACGGTGCCCGTCCACAATGAAGATGCTGCTGATGCCCTTCCGGAAGGTCTACCTCTGACAGATTCTGAGTCTGTGGATGAGGTTGTGGATGACGATTGCGTCTCCCTATGCTCAGATCTGGCTACCCTCGACACTGCGTCTCAACTATCCCTAACAATGTACTCTATCGGATCTGATACGGATGGAGAGGGGAACATTACGGTGATTGAGAAGTTGTAATGGTGAGGTTCCTTCAGATTAACCTTTACCAGACGATCTCATTAAGGGTCTGAAGCGTTCAGATTTCGATAATTTTTACGTTACAGGACAGGGTGTACCGCGATCTTGTATTCTTATCAGGAAAACCATCAAGGCGTTGCTGGTGCCTATAGCGACAGAGATTTTGTGTTAAGACTGTCTTGCAGGATAAGGTGTTTTTTTGTTGTTGCTTCGGTATACATGCCTCACGACGGCACTCTGCCTTCCCCAAACTTAAAGGAAGCCGTTAGCAACGCTTTCTGGTACTAATGTAATCCTGGGATGCGATTCGAATTTGGATAATGTAGTCTGGGGAAGCTCGAACACCAACGAACGAGGTGAATTACTCCTTGAATATCTTTTGGGAACGAATCTTCGTATTGAAATGTAGGACGCGAGCCTACTTTCGTTACAAAAAAGGGAGGAGGTGTTGGATATCACTCTGGCATCGGAGGATATCCTGCATTTAATAAACAACTGGGGAGTATCGGCGGAACATTTTTTATCCGATCACCGGTATCTACAGTTCGGTCTTGCTGCGCGCCCTCAGGCGTCTTCAGTCATCCTAAACCGGAGGAGGACTAACTGGCAGAGATTTCGAGACTCTCTGCTCGCAGGATTACCTTCCTTCCCAAATATTCCAAACAATAGTCGAGATCTGGACAATATGGTAGACCTCTTCACTGATGTTATAAAAACTGCGACCACTGTTTCGTGCCCAGCCGTTTCACGGTCGGGCAAGTAAAAACCTGCTTGGTGGAGCTGTAAGATCGCCGAGCTAAAAGCTGCGTGTAGAAGAAGTTTCAATTGAGCTAAGGCCTCAAGGCTTGAATCGGACTGGAACTCCTATAAAAGACATCTCAGCTCTTTCGAAAAAGAGTTAAGAGGAGCTAAGCGCAGTGCCTGGAGAAGTTTTTGCGAAAACATTGAAGGGTCTTCCGAAACATCTAGATTCGGGAAAGTTTTGGCGTTTAACCCATCTAGTCCAAGCTTTCTTAAAAAAAAAGACGGCTTTTGGACGTCGTCGTCAAGCATTGAAACCATCGAATGTCTGTTTGACATTCATTTCCCTGGTAGTTCAACGGCTGCTTTACCTGATCTACAGACAGTTCGCATGTCAGTTGGTGTAACGAAAAGGGACCACATTAAGAGTAGCTACATCCAAGGCAGCTTGTCCATAGACCAACCAATCACCGAAAAGCTCGAAGACCGACAAATGGATTGGTATTGCCATGTTCAACGGCGTTCGCCTCAGAAACCTCGCAAAGAAAGCGATATCAATGAAAGTTCCACTTGATGGACCCAAGGCCAGAGGCAGACCGAAGAACACCTGAATGTGTCAAATGAAAAAGCAACAACAACGCATTGGTCTCGGCGAAGACACGATCCAAGATAGGGCTGCCTGTAGAAATATGCTGGGATATTATCGCCAAAACGGGCGATGTGCCTACACCGCGGGTCGAGCAACGCGAAGCCATGGAGCGGTATAAAGAACGAGGTAAGGAAGAAGAAGAAGAAGACAGTTCGCATAGAGCCATGCGACATGGAATCCATACTCAGTCATGAGAAGACCATAAACTGGTTGGAGTCCTTTAAATCGCCTGGGCCAGATGGCATTATTCCTGCGGACCTGAAACAATGTGCAGACATCATTTATCCGTGGATAGAGCGCATACTTACAGCGTGCCTAAAGTTGGTACAAATTCCACACAGCTGAAGAGAGGTGAGATTTACTTTTATTCCTAAAATGGGTAGAAGTTCGCATGCGAGTCCAAAGGACATCCGACCCATTAGCGACTATGCTAAAATTACTAGAACGACTAATTGATGTTCACATACGAACGCTGGTCCCTGCTAATCTACTATCCATGTCATAACACGCATATTGGAAAGGGAGATCGGTTGATACAGCTATACATTCGATGGTCAGTTATATTGAAGCATCTCTTCATAATAAGGGATATATTATGGTGGCGTTCCATGACATTGAGGGTCTACAGGTCTAAGCTTCTCACTTCTAGGCGTATTCCTAGTAGGTTGTGTTCGTCTTCTGCTAGTAGATATGTTTGCAGGGGCACTCTACATGGAGGTATTCGGTCTCCATAACTTTGGAACGTAGTGATAGTTCGATTGCTCTTAAATTTGGAAAGAATCGGATGTAAAGGCATCGCTTATGCTGATGATATTGCTATCGCCGCTAAAGCCAAGTCTCTTGACACACTTGGCGGACTTTTTGAGAACCAGCGCGGCTATCCTTACAGATTGGGCAAGTCTCAGCGGGGTTGGGGTTAATCCAGCCAAAATGGAGTTAGTCCTGTTCACAAGAAGGCGTGTGATCCCCACTTTTAAACTCCCTAAGCTAGGGGGCATTCAACTTGGTTTCTCTGAAAAGGCCAAATTTCTTGGACAAGAAATTAAAACGGAAACCTAACATCGAAGAAAGGGCGAACAAAGCTACGATGGCACTGTAGTTTCGCAGGAAAGCTATCGGGAGAACCTGGGGCCTTCAATCAAAGGCTGTATATTGGCAGTATACAGTTATTATGCGGCATATTTTGCACTTAGCATAATTCACTTGTTAAAGTGCAAAGGTTGGCTTCTCGTCTGATTACAGGAGCTCTTCGAACAAGACCTTCATTCGGACTAGACTTGGTTTTTGGACTGCTGGAGTCGGTATTGGTATGTACTCGGAGAAACGGAACATCCGTTTGTCTTTTCACCTCCCTAATTTTTGTAGCGTCCTCCAAGCAAAATCAGTGGAATTTCGGAAGCGCTTCTACGCAAGATAGTGGCAGTTATTACTGGGCACTGCCCTATTGGGGAGCATACCAGGAGACTCAAAATTCATCATCTGTCCATAGCAAGGAGACGTTTTTGTCCATTTTGTTGAAAAAGGCCCACGAAATAGCTGGGGATTTTACCATTGTGTTGTTGCTAAAAATGCGGGAGCCTCTACTGGATGATTTTATAGTAAAACATTTCTCTCTCTCTCGATTACCGTAACTCCTAGTGGAGCATGGTGCGTTGATGACTACCGTGTGTAGTCATCAACGTTACAGAGACAGCTGAATTCGGAGTGTGATACGGTTGTCAGCCATACCACTTCCTAGTCGCATTGTTAGTTTATTATTCTACGATAAGAATATTTCTTATCATCTTCTTCTGAATAATAAACTTGCGACGAGTCGTGCCGAGTTTGGAAACTCGTTTCTCTATGAGTGTCTATTTCACAGAGTGGCGACCGAGCGATCACGGCCACAGAGCACGACAACATTTCTCATGAGTCAATAATCCGATTCGTATTATTTTTATCAACCACTACAGGTAAGAAAGGACCTATGCTTTAACGGATTCGACCTTTATATTTGTGAAATTCTATAAGAGATATTTGTCTTAAAATTGTTATCACTAAAAATCTTAAATCGCGTAAACCATGCCATCCACCACCACCACCTAGGTCGTGCTCTGTGGCAGTGATCGTTCGGTCGACACTCTGTGAAATACACTCATAGAGAAACGAGTTTCCAAACTCGGCACGACTCGTCGCAAGTTTATTATTCAGAAGAAGTTGATAAGAAATATTCTTATCGTAGAATAATAAACTAACAATGCGACAAGGAAGTGGTATGGCTGACAACCGTATCACACTCCGAATTCAGCTGTCTCTGTAACGTTGATGACTACACACGGTAGTCATCAACGCACCATGCTCCACTAGGAGTTACGGTAATGAAGAAGAAGATGCCACCCAATTATAGGCAAAAGGAACTCCACATACAAACGAGAAAGTGTTGAGATCCCGACAAAAATTATATATCAACCAAGCAGTTGAAAAATGTCTGCGAAGCGTCAATATTTTAGACTTATTGAAAAATAGACTGTAGAAAAAATACCTCCGACTTGCAAACTTCTTTTTTGTTCCACAAAATTTCTTTAAGTGATAATTTCTCCAAAAACCACTCGCGGGCCAGATGAAACCTCATCATATGCCGGATTGTGGCCCGTGGGCCTTATGTTGGACAAGCCTGCCCCATGGTCTTACACAAAGTTTGATTTTTGAAATTTTTCGTTTGTTTGAAGATACTTAACCATACTTTGTGCGTTTCATAACTTTTTATCATCCCTTCCACATTTTTCGTCCAATTTCAGTTACCTTTTTGCAATTGGCAAGTCTGTATGGAAAAAAT
The DNA here is from genome assembly GCA_949715475.1 of Microchrysa polita. Classification (NCBI taxonomy): domain Eukaryota; kingdom Metazoa; phylum Arthropoda; class Insecta; order Diptera; family Stratiomyidae; genus Microchrysa; species Microchrysa polita. Next base: position 8,919,302 of record OX454422.1, on the reverse strand, counting down.
GGAAAAAGCGCTATTTTGTATTAGTCCAAGTGTCGCAATATACGTTTGCAATGTGTAGCTATAAGGAAAAACGTTCAGAACCATCGGAAATGATGCAACTGGACGGTTATACAGTAGATTATATCGAAGCGGCTAGTGGTAAGTGAAACAGATTAACTACGATTTCATGAAATTGGGTTTTCAACAAACCACCCTCTCTCCCTTCTATCTAGCAAATCTCATGTTCGGTATCGATCTTGAGGGTGGACAATGCTTTTTTAATGCTGTTCGCGAGGGTGACAGCATCTTATTCGCCTGTGATGATGAAAATGAATGCAGTTTGTGGGTGATGGCCATGTACCGGGCCACGGGTCAATCGCATCGACCCATGCCGCCCGTCACGCAAGACAAAAATTCGCAAATGTATGCGGACAAGGCGCGCAAACATGGCATGGAAGATTTCATAAGTGCCGATCCGTGTACGTTTGATCATGCATCGTTTTTCAAAATATTGCAAAATCTTACGTTGGACTATCGGCTGAATGATCCGCATGCGTCATTGGTAAATTGATTGATTTAATTAATTCTTTTGTTTTGGACACTTTATGAATATGTTTTTTTGATTTTTGTAATTTCCAGGGTTGGTTTAGTCCGGGACAGGTGTTTGTACTGGATGAGTATTGTGCCCGGTATGGTGTTCGCGGTTGCTATCGTCACTTGTGCTACTTATCGGATCTGCTGGATCGTGCCGAAAAGAATTACATGATTGATCCGACACTTATTCATTATTCGTTTGCATTTTGTGCCAGTCATGTGCATGGCAATAGGTAATGTGTGGAACGATGTTGGTAATATTTTTGTGTGTTTGTTGTAAAAATGAACGATGAGTATGAATAGATAGCAAAAAATCTGTTTTAGTCACTCAATTAGTTGTTTAGTCAAATTCGAGTTGATCAATCGTTTAATCTACAGCAGTTCATTTTAAGATTTTAATTCGATTTAACTGATTTAATGACTGATATGTATTCGTATGGAATTTAATAACATTTTGTTTTCTTTATCAAATAATAACTAAATTCATTTAACAAATGACTAACCAGGGATTAGTCATCTTGTTAGTTCAGACTAATCAGGGATTAGCCACCTGGTTGACCTAGGCTTACTGAGAATTGATCACTTGGTTAGTCTATATCAACATTCGACATTATTTATCCACGTTAGTCTAGACTAATCATCATGAGTTCATATTTGAGCGATTGATCAACTAACAGACATACGACTTAAGTTCGATTTTAATTCGATGCATAATATCAAACTTGATTAGATTAAATGATTGACTAACGAATGGAAGTGTGACTAATTAACTGATTTAATGACTAATATGTATTCATATGAAATTTAATAACATTTTGATTTCTTTATCAAATAATAACTAAATTTATTTAACAAACGACTAACCAGGGATTAGTCATCTTGTTAGTCCAGACTAATCAGGAATTAGCCACCTGGTTGACCTAGGCTTACTGACAATTTATCACTTGGTTAGTCTATATCAATATTCGAAATTATTCTTGGACGTTAGTCTAGACTAATCAGGGGCTAGCCACCTAGTTGTCCTTGGCTTATTGAGAATTAATCACTTGGTCAGTCTTCATCTACATTCGGCATTATTCATCGACGTTTTTCATCTATGTGATCAAATTACAAAACAAAATAATTTAATCATATTGCTCTGTAGACCAAGAAATTAGTTTTTCTTCTTTGAAAACCTGCGATTAACGTTGAAGATCGCTGTATTTGAAATATAAATTGAGTGCTGAAACTCTAAGAATTATATTTTTGAATAATGGAAAAATTTCACTAATATGGCACCGCAATGAGACGGCGCTACGCATGCTGGAAATGTTATATCAAATGTTGTGTATCGATCGATGTCGTAAAATCAATTCTTCATTAATTCAACACTAACAAATGCATTTCTTTCTCTTTCTTCCATATACAATTTTCCACCCTTAACTTTTACCTATCCTGACAAAAAAAAAAAATCACTGCTAAACTGTAAATCCCATCATCCCAACGCGCACAAATACCGTAATCAATTCTGCTGCAGGCCGGATGGCGTTGGCAGTATAACGCACGAAGAAAAGGAAAAATTCCAAGAAATCAAAGAACGTCTTCGCGTCCTACTCGAATATCAAATAACAAATTTTCGCTATTGTTTTCCATTCGGTCGTCCGGAAGGTTCGCTGAAAGCCACACTCTCGCTATTGGAGCGTGTCCTAATGAAGGACATTGTAACGCCGGTGCCGCCCGAAGAAGTGCGTGCTATGATTAAGAAAAGTTTAGAGACGGCCGCATTGGTTAACTATACACGACTGTCGTCTGAGGCTAAAATTGAAGGTTAGTGGTGTATGACGGATAAAATGCGATGTGAAAAATTAATGTTTGTTCATGTGTGTGTCAATCGATGTAAAAAAAAAATATTTTTCTGCTGTTCAAATGCGCAATTTTCCATGACAAATTAACTAAGTACAGAGAGCTGATACGGTTTAGATGCATAAGAAAAAAATTTTAATTGAAAATTTTCTAGGAAAATGTATGAAAATCGCAACGTAATTTGGGACTAAAATTCAATAATTCTTATTGGTTATTTTCGAATTTTAAATTTCTTATTCTGTTTCCGAGTTTTACCGTTTTTTTTTGCTGTGTTCAGGCGCCATTCTTTGACACGATTCGAATGTCGAAATTTCAATCTCTACGCAATATAGTCACTATTCGAAATATATTGCGTAGAGATTTGAATTTCGTCATTCGTGTCATGTCAAAGAGTGCCGTCTGACTACTACTACTAAGTTAAGGTGACCAGATTTCTGAAGGACCAATGCTGAGTCTGAATTCGACGTGAGGCTTAACCAATAGGGGGCCGAAGAAGAATCACACCTGCCACCACCATGATCTTATGCGAGAGTAAGCAAATGTAGTTGGCATATAGTACGCCAGGAAATTTCAACAAAAAATTGGCCAAACTTCGAAAAAATTAGGGGGTTTTCGCGTGAGCCTTCCTTTCGAGGTTCTAAACAAGACCCTAAAAGTCCTCGTCTGTACGAGTGCCGCTAGCGGTAGGTACTACAGAGGGTCAAAGACCTTCGAAAACAGGGTTTTCTGAATATCTCGATAACGGTAGCATATACAGAAAAGTCGTGTATGGCAAATTTGAAGCCCTTGTGCTTTTTCAATAAACTATGGAAATACCGAATACGTTCGGGTACTCCTAACGGTGCCAGGAGGTCTAACGGTATTTTTAACAATGTTTCACAAAAATCTCTATAACGGTAACTCGTACTAAAAGCTTTTGTATGGAAAATTTTTAGTCTATGTAGTTTCGAATAAAGCGGTCAAATTTCATACCAATACGTGCAGCCTTAAGGGCGCTATGGGGGTTCAAACCTTAAAAAAGGTGTTTTTTTTGGGGTTTTTCGTGAATGGCGCTAAGACGGGGGAGTGTACTCTATGGTCTTCTCAGAGAAATTTAGCTTCTGTGGCTGTTAGTAAGACGCCAAAAGTCCCCAATGATGGGAGCCCCCCTAACGAAGTTATGAGAGTCCAAAGATTCAATTAAACTGTTTTTGGGGAATATCTCTGTAACGGTAACGTCTACCGAAAACTGTTATATAGCGAATTTGTAGCTTATACAACGCTTAACTAAATATCCGAATTTCAGATCGATGCGTGCAATGCTAAGGGCGCTCTGATGGTCAGAACCGTACAATAACGGTACTTCACGGTTTTTCGTGAATATCTTCATAACGGGACCGCGTTCGGGAGGGAGGCCTGTGCCAATTTGTTGCTTATGTAATCCCAACTTAAAATGCCACAACAACTCATCTATGCGGGCACCCCCAACGAAGCTATGAGGGGTCAAAGAGATAACAAAAAACCGCTTCTCGGAAATTTTTTAATACCGGTAACCTCTTGAGAGAACCAATCTGAAATAAATTTCTAGCTCATGTGGCTGTTAGTAACGGGCTAAAAGTCCCCAACGATGGAAGCCCCCCTAGGGAAGTTATGAGGGTCCAAACATCCAAAAATGCAGTTTTTTTGGGTATATCTCTATAACGGTCATGTGCTCCGAAAACTGTTATATGGCGAGTTTGTAGCTTATATAACGCTTATTCAAATATCCGAATTTCAGATTGATGCCTGAAATACTAAGGGCGCTATGAGGGTCCGAAACGCACAATAACGGTATTTTTCGTTATTTTCGTGAATTGCATTATAACGGGAACGCATTCGGGATGGAAGCCTGTAATAGTTTGTTGTTTCTGTAACTTCAAATTAATATGCCAAAACAACTCATTTACCCGTAAACCGCCAAGGAAGTTATAAGGGGTCAAAGTTAAACAAAAAGCCGCTTCTCGGAAAATTTTTAATAACGGTAACCTCTAGAGGGAAACCGTCTGAGGCAAATTTGTAGCTCGTGTGGCTGTTAGTATGACGGCAAAAGTCCCCAACGATGGGAGCCCCCCTAGCAAAGTTATGAGGGGTCAAACATCCAAATAAGCAGTTTTTGGAAATATATCTATAACGGTAATGTGCACCGAAAACTGTTATATGGCGAATCAGAAGTTTTTACAATTCTTAAGTAAATGTTCAAATTTCAGGTCAATACGTGCAGTACTAAAGGCGCAATGAGGCTCCAAACCTTACAATTTCGGTATTTTTGGTTATTTTCGTGAAAATCTCCTTAACGGTAACGTATACCGGAGGTAGTCTGTAAAAATTTGTTGTTTGTATGGTTTCAAATAAAATGCTCTAGCGATATGAATGCACCTGAGGCAACCATACGTGCACACATACACTACATACTATATACTACACATACCTCCCTCAAAAATTAGTTAGCTTAAACGTTGTAATGCACGTATGGTTGCCTCAGGCGCATTCAAATCGGTGGAGCATTTTATTTGGAACCATACAAATAACAAATTTTTACAGACTACCTCTGTTATACGTTACCGTTACAGAGAATTTCAGGAAAATAACCAAAAATACCGAAATTGTATGGTATGGACCCTCATAGCGCCCTTAGCATTGCGGGCATCAATCTGAATTAAGCGTTGTATAAGCTACAAATTCGCCATATAACAGTTTTCGGTGCACATTACCGTTATAGAGATATTCCCAAAAAACTGAATTTTTGGATGTTTGGACCCTCATAACTTCCCTACGGGGGTTTCCATCGTTGAGGACTTCTGGCCCCTTACTAACAGCCACATGAGCTAACAATTTACCTAAGATTGGTTCTCTCAAGAGGTTGCCGTTATTAAAAAATTCCGAGAAGCGGTTTTTTGTTTAACTTTGACCCCCCATAGCTTCGTTGGGGTTGCACGCATAGATGAGTTGTTTTAGCATTTTAAGTTGAGGTTACAGAAGCAACAAATTGTTATAGGCCTCCCTCCCGAATGCGTTGCCGTTTTGAAGAAATTCACAAAAAAACGAAAAATACCGTTATTGTGCAGTTCAGACCCTCATAGCGCCCTTAGCATTGCACGCATCAATCTGAAATTCGGATATTTAGTTGAACGTTGTATAAGCTACATATTTGCCATATAACAGTTTTCCGTGGACGTTACCGTTATACAGATATTCCCCAAAAACTGCTTAATTGAATCTTTGGACCCTCATAACTTCGTTAGGGGGGGCCCCTATCTTTGGGGACTTCTGGCGTCTTACTAACAGCCACATAAGCTACAAACTTCTCCCAGAAGACCAGAGAGCACACTCCCCCATCTTAGCGCCATTCACGAAAAACCCCAAAAACACATTTTTTTAAGGTTTGAACCCCCATAGCGCCCTTAAGACAGCACGTATTGATAAGAAATTTGACCGCTTTCTTTAAAACTCTATAGGCTACAAATTTTCTACACAAAATCTTTTAGTACGAGTTACCGTTATAGAGATTTTCTCGAAAAATTGTTAAAAATACCGTTAGACCTCCTGGCACCGTTAGGAGTACCCAAACGTATTCGGTATTTCCATTGTTTATTGAAAAAGCACAAGAGCTTCAAATTGGCCAAACACGACTTTTTTGTGTATACTACCGTTATCGAGATATTCCGAAAAACCTGTTTTCGAGGGTCTTTGACCCTCTGTAGCACTGCTAGCGGCACTCGTAGAGACGGGGATTTTTAGGGTCTTGTTTAGGACCTTGAAAGGAAGGCTCATGCAAAAATCCAGCTTTCCCTTAATTTTTCCGAAGTTTGGCCAAATTTTTGTTCAAATTTCCTGGCGTATTATACGACAAGTCAGGAACACAGAGGTTTATTCTGTCCTCACACAACAGGGGCTTTACTCGGATAATGCGGGAAAGTAACACCTCGTGGAGGACATTGGAACTGGCCGGAGCCGTTTAACCTATGAGCTTCCTCATGCATAGATGAAGCTCCGCAGCTCTGCCACAACTGAAAAAGATATAGGAATCGACAGGGGCCTTTCAGCCTATATATTTTCCCTTACGGGAACACAGCCAAAAACAGGTTAAGCTCGGAAATAGATTAATTAAAATAAAAAAAAAACTGTTTCAGTGTTTTGTCCTGTACAAAAGATTTCAATGTGTTATGGAAACTCGTGAATTTATCAGTATCAATGCAATTTGTTTATAAATGTACAAGGGCGGTTCAAATATGTTCGAGACAAATGCTCTGACACGTTTATTTATTGTACGAAAAAATTAAGAAAATTTACTGTTTTTTTTTAGGTATTCCCCTTTAACTAATTACACATTTTTTCCACCTCTCCGGAAGATTTTTGATGCCGGCATCGAAAAGTTCCTTGGGAAACCAAGGACAGCCAAGTGCGCACAAACTCCTCTACCTCGTCGTTTGTGTTGAATAATTGTTCACCGCTTTCAGTGGTTCAAAGATATGGTAGTCGCAGGGTGATAAATCCTGACTGTAGGGGAGGTGTTCCAGTACCTTCCGCCGCAATTCCAAAATTGTATCGGTATGAGGACGCGCGTCGTTATCAACAGTTTGAGAACCCATCGCGCCGTTATTTTGCGATATTGAGGGTGTTCGTGGATGAGAGACTCTACACTACCAATACTGATGCCAAGTTCAACCGAAATATCTCGAAGATTTATCCTACGGTTCTCCAAAATTAGTTGCTCTACGCGGCGAATGTTGTTCTGGTGTGATGCTGGTTCGCGGTCGACGATCATGTGGCTTATTCTGGACGGTTTTGCGGCCATTTAAAAACAGCAGCCCTACCGAACTGATTTCGCAAATCTCCGCCAAATTGAAGTGGTCGTCTTGTGCACATATAGACACAACAGACACAAGACCTGATGAGTGAGTGTCTATCTGTACGAAACCACAAAGCTTTGGGGAGAAATTACCTAAAATTGAGGGATGACTCGAACCTTCGACCTTCGTGTCACAAGGTCACTACTCAACCAACTGAGCTATGGAATATAGCTTAGAGGTCTCAATGCAAATATTTCAATGTGACATTTCCGAAATTGAATGACGCGATATTTCTCCCGCAGGGGGCACTTTTTCTTCAAACAGACAAATTTCCGCGTAGTTCCACTCGAGCTGAGTTAAGTTGCCATGCCAAAAAACTACAGACGTGCACCGCAGTTGGTGTAGAGAATGGAAGTCCTCCGATTGGCTCAAAATTCTTATCCTATGGCTCTACGCTTGCACCTCGCTCTCAAGTTTCCAGGGATAGACCAAAATGTGAAGTGCGAGCGGTGAGCGAGTAGACAGTAGCCAAGTCTCAGATATTTTTTTTAACACACTCGCTACGTTCGCACCTGGCTCTTTTGCCCAATTTCCGCAGATACATCAAAGTGCGAGCGGTGAGCCAATAGAAAAGAGTTTGTGATAAGTCGAACGTTCAAAACTCTTTCCTTGAGGTTTTCCGCTCGCTACCTCGATCTTTTAACAATTTTCACAGATACATCAAATGCAAGAGTAGCGAACTGACAAAAAGTGGAACTCGAAAACCTTCCTATGTTCCCATGCAATCCTGTAAAAATGCGAGGTGCGAGCGTAGCGAGCGGCGAGCCGACACAAAGTGTCTCAAGTTTTTTAGAGAGTCGTTTACAGACGTTTTCTATAAAGACAACCCTCAGAATATTCGAACATGCTCTCAATGTGTAACTCGCATTGAGCGAAGTGTTGCCCAGTCAAAGCCAGCGAAGATGCCCGGGCAGGGCATGTTTCCGAAGTGTCAAGGTAGTTTCCCTATGGGCTGAAAATCCACTTCTACGGCTCACCAATCGCTACGCTCAGCACTACCTCGCATTTTTGCAAATTGTCCACAGATGCATGCATCAAAATGCGAGGTGCGAGCGTAGCGAGCGGCGAGCCGACGAAAAGAGTTTTGAGACGTCGAAGGCGAAGGCGAAAGTGTCGAAGGCGAGCCGAAAAACTAAACTCAAAACCGAATGACAATATGTTGCGTAAAGGCGGTCGGCACTTGATGTTCATTCATGGTAGTAGCACAAACTTAAAATATCCCTTCGCGACGAAAACTATGCTACACTGTTCGTAAGGGACTCGGCTATAATATACTTACGACTTTCAACACATACATGCGCGTCATCTACAACGTTTGTCTCGATCATATCTTAACTGCCCTCGTATACAAATTATTTTACAAGATAAGGTTAAATGTGATGCTCGTCGTGTGTATTCAGTTGTATGCATCAATACACCAATATTTGTAGAAGCACAAAAAAGTGCTCCTTTGTTTCTTTTTCCGTTTTTTTTTATATTTTGACAATTTGTATTCATTTCAGTAATTCAGAAATACTTAAATGTTTGATGTTTTCCACTATTTTCTTTTTTTGAGTTTTTTTCGTCTTGTCCCTCCTTCACGATTCCTTCCCCACATAGTCTAACTCTTTCACTCTCTTCCGCATATGCGGTCTGTGTGTTCTTTCACTCTATTTTATTCATTTCATTCTATCATTCGATTCTATTAAACAAAAAACAAAAAAAAATTATCACCCCCTCCCCAATACAGAGGATCTACGTAATGAAGTGGTAGCCGTACCTCCAACGAAAAAATTGGAGGATCTTATACATCTTGCCGAATTGTGTGTCGATCTGCTTCAACAGAATGAAGAACACTATGCCGAGGTAAGTTCATTATTTTTATATATGTAATAAAAATGATTAAAACTATTTGTTTTATATATATAATATATAAATATTTATATAAATGTGTTTTTTTTTTTATTTTTTTATTATATAAATATAAAACACATAAAACACATTTGTTTTCGTTATTTTTTCGTTGTTTTTGGTGTTTTCAGTTGGTTGTGTGTTTGTTTCTTCATTATTGGTTGGTTTATATCGTCTTCTACTTCTTCGTCTAATTGTTTTGTGTCGCTAAGCATCTCATACTCGTATATATAATAATAATTGTATAGAAAAAAAAATGAATTCACATGACATTTACACATTTTTTGTTTGTTCTGTCAGGGTGATTTATTTTTAATGGAACAAAGGCTGCGAAAGATTTATTGATATTAATGTTCTATAGAAACGCGAAAATTTTCAGGTGAAAAATTTAAAATTGAATAAAAAAAATTAAATTAAAATAGAAAAATATCAAAAACTAAAAATAAATGAAGAGTAATCTCAAAAATTCCCAAAAATGAATGCAAATCCTTAAAAAGTTAACCGAACCAGCCGCTGTTCGTTTAAATATATTTAGGAGGAGCAACACTAAGGGCACCGTAGCGTTAAAAATTGAACGGGTTTTTGCGAAAAATCTCTAATCAAAATTTTAAAATAAGAAAATTTAATTCTCTTCAATCTAATAGCGGATTTTGACTGATAGATTTTTTATTCAAAAATATAAATGTAGTTGAAACGCTTCAAAGAACCGGAATAGTATGTCACGAAATGCATAAAATAAATTCAAAAATGCACTTAAATTAAAGTATTAATAATAAATACATAAATTCTAGCCACTGTGTGAATCCGTTATAAGATAAACACAAACAAATTGTTATCTTCTATAGTAAATGTGCACTCCTTGCAAATAACTGGCTTTCAAGGAGTTATATTTATCTGACCAAAAAACAACAAAGTTGTAAAAGTTACCCCGCCAAAGAAAAATTCATCTGCCGCAAAAATAATACATATCACTCCAATCCGCCGCTCATAAGTAATTTTGTTTTAGGTATAAATGCTGGAGAAGTGTAAATGTACAGGACTACTTCCTAAAGTAATTTGGTGGGAGCCGTCAAAGTGGCACTGAGTAAAATGTTAATGCTTTTACAACTTTGTTGTTTTTGGTCAGATATCATATATTTTTGCATACTTAAATAGCCACCTAATATTTTTGTTTTGGGATCCTGATTACTCCCAGTGTTCCAATTTCCTAATGTCCTTATGTCCCAATGTCCGAATGTGCAAATATCACAGTGTCCAAATGGCCTAATGTACAAATGTGCCAATATCCCAATGATCCAATATTCCGTTGTCCCAATGTCGCAGTATACCAAGTGTCCCAAGGTCCTAATAGCCAAATATCCGAATGTACCACTGTCCCAATGTCCCATGTCCCAATTTTCCCAGTGTACCTAATGTCCCAGTTTCCAAATGTCCCAGCGTCACAATGTCCTAATGTTCCAATGTCTCAATGTCCTAATCTCCCAATCTCCCTATGTCCCAATATTCCAATATCCCAATATTCCAATTTCCTAATATCGCAGTGCCCCAATGTCTAAATGACCCAATATCCCGATGTCCCAATAGCCTGATATCTCAGTGGCCCAATGTCCCTATGTACCAGTGTCCCAATGTCCGATTGTCCTATTGTCCCAAGGTCCAATGTCCTAGTATCCCAATGCCCCAACGTCGCAGTCTCCCAGTGTCCTAATGTCCCAATATCCAAATGTTCCCAAGTCCCAATATCCCAATGTTCCAATGTCCTAATATCCTGATATCCCAATGTCCCAATATCCCGATGTCCTAGTGGCCCAATGTCCCCACGTCCCAGTTTCCTCAGTGTACCAAATATCCTAATGTCCAAATGCAAGAATGTCTCATTGTCCCAATTTCTCAATATTCCAATGTCCTAATGTCCCAATATCCCAATGTTCCAATGTCCTAATATCGCAGTGCCCCAATGTTTCAACATCCCGGTGTCCCAATATCCCGATGTCTCTGTAGCCCAATATCCCTATGTGCTTGTGTCCCAATGTCCGATTGTCCTATTGTCCCAAATTCATAATGTCCCAATGTCCTAATATCCCAGTGCCCCCATGTCCCAGTCTCCCAGTGTCATAATGTCCCAATATCCCAATGTTCCAATTTCCCAATGTCCTTATATCCCGATGTCCCACTATCGCGGTGTTCCAGTGGCCCAATGTCCCCACGTCCCAGTTTCCCCAGCGTACCTAATGTCCCAATATCCGAAAGTCCCGATATGCTAATGTGCTAATGTCCCAATGTCCTAATGACCCTAATGTCATAATATCCCAGTGCCCCAATGTCCCAATGTCACAATATCCTGATGTCTCAGTGGCCCAATATTAATATGTACCAGTTTCCCAATGTCCGATGGTCCTATTGTCCCAAGGTCATAATAATGTCCTAATATCCTAGTATTCCAGTGCCCCAATGTCCCAGTCTCCCAGTATCCTAATTTCCCAATATACCAATGTCCCAATATCCCAATGTCCCATTGGCCCAATATCCCGATGTCCCAATGCCCCAATATCCCGATGTCCCCACGTCCCAGTTTTCCCAGTGTGCCTAATGCCCCAATGTCTTAATGAAATGTCCTAATATCCCAAGACCCTAATGCCCGAATTTCCTAATATCCCACAGCCCCAGGATCCTAGTCTCCCAATGTCCCAATATCCTAGTGTCCCAATGTCCCCGTGTCCCAATGTCGCAGTGTGTTTTAAAAAATTGTCAATGCGATGAGCCGAAAGACGCAATTGTTGGAAATCTTTTGTTAACTTTACCTATTATTTTACCGTTATTCCATCCACTTATCTAAATGGAAGGCATTGATTCTTTAGAAGGACCACCAGAGGATCATTCATTCCAAATTTCTTAAAAATCATATCACGGGGAGAGACAGTAGAAGCAAGTCTTTCTGCAACTGTAGACTCCAGTCTGAAATTGGGTTACTCGCTTAAGTCTGTGAAGGTGAAATATCACCGTTTATTGCATATATCTTACCCGTTATAGTGCCGATCGAAGATTTTTTTTGGAAAGACACTAGAACAGGATATGTGGAATTTTTTGGTAAAAAAAAATTTTTGGGGGATGTTGCCTGGAAGGCTGTAGCCCTGTCAAAGGAAAAAGCAAGTTGTCTCCGGTAATCATAGACTTGTTCGCTTTCGTTTTTTTTTCCTTTGGCGGGCGATACGCTCTCGCGTCTCTTGACTTGTTCCCTTTCGTTTTTTTCCTTTGGCGGGCGATACGCTCTCGCGTCTCTTGATAATTTAATTGCTTTTTTCAACTTTATTAGATAAAAGAAACTTGTGAAAAACATAATAGCTTAACGAACATTATTTACTTACTGAAAATTAAGTTGAAAAACGCCTAATTTAATTTACGAAACTGATAGTTCACGAAAAACGATGTCGTGCATATAAGTATGCGTTCTCGAATGAGTTTTTTATGTTCGCACGTGGTCAAATGTTCAGACTGCCAAGCGTTAGTGACAACATAAGAATATTCCAGGAAGTATAAAAACAGCAGATGAAGAAGGAGAAGATAAATGTCCAGTATATTGGACATTGTGAACGAAAGGGTTAAATGCCGCCATTACAAAATACGCTGTTTTAAAATTCCTCCAGGTGAAATAATCCCGTTAAAATGTCGCCAAAAAAGTATTATCATTTTTTTTATACATATACAGGGTGTTCCGCATTAAGTGGTCAATACTGTAAGGGTTGATAGCGCAACTTGTTTCAGCCAGAAAATTGCCAATACAATCCGATTTTTTTTTACCCTTACCTTGTTATCGCTCTTTTTGTGAAAGTCATCGGAAATCGTGACTTGTCATGCAAAATCATAATTTGCAGCCCTCCTGATGACTTAATCCAAGATTTGATTTCAGTTTCAGAAATTACATAAAATTTCACAAAAACTGAAGTTTTTTCTTTTGTCAACATTATCGCCTCTTTCAAGATACAGTTACTCAAACTTAATAGACATTTTAAAATAGATTTTTCATCGAAAATTCAAACAGTAATTTCATAACGGTGCTTTATACGTACAACTCTGCAAAGTTGATAAAAGTTGCTTCAACATGTTGGCTTTCCAACGGTGAATCACTTTTTATATTTTGCAGAATTTTAGGGAAGCACGCATTGAATGGTAAAATTCAACGCTTCAGTGGAATCACTAACAATTTTCCCTTTACTCGAAAAAAGACAAACGAAGGCTATTACAATTGGGGATAGAATGGAGCTACATTATTTTGACCAGAACTGTGAGATATTTGAAATGTTGTACATTGTTTGGCGAATGCAACGGTACTTATAACAGTTAAAACTTAATATTTGTTATTTATGGCAGATAGACGGGTGCCCCGCACATAATGCAAGATCTATCAAAGAGTATTTAGAATACGCATTTCCCATAAGGCTTATTGGCAGATTTGGGACAGTTGCCCGGCCTGCAAGACCTTACTCGCCTAGAGTTTTATTTATGGGGTAACTTAAAAAACAATGTACATCCCGAGCCAATTACCTCCCGTGAACAGCTGCTACAGCGAATTAATGATGTTTTTGACAACATAAAGGAAACCCCTCCTGAAATCCTTCGAGACGCTTCTTCCATGCTCCGAATGAGTCGAGTCTGCATACAAAATGAAGGAGGCCAATTCAAGCAGCATTATTCCAATTCATTGGGTATTTCTCATACTCAAAACTTTATTTTAATTTTTATTTAAAAAATTTTTTAAATTGCGATAGTAAAATATAAAAAATAAATAAATAAAATTTCAGTTTAAATAATCCGATAAGAAAATAATTAACTTGTTTTTTTACATCCAATATGTGTACATCCAAAATCCCGTAATGTATATATGAAAAGTGATATACCGTTGCAAAGCCAACATATTGAAGCAAGTTTTATCAACTTTGCAGAGTTGTGCGTATAAAGCACCGTTATGAAATTACTGTTTGAATTTTCGATGAAAAATCTATTTTAAAATTTCTATTAAGTTTGAATAACTGTATCTTGAAAGTAGCGATAATGTTGACAACAGAAAAAACTTCAGTTTTTGTGAAATTTTATTTAGTTTCTGAAACTGAAATCAAATCTTGAATTAAGTCATCAGGAGGGCTACAAATTAAGATTTTGCATGACAAGTCACGATTTCCAGTGACTTTCACAAAATCCGATTGTACTGGCAATTTTCTTGCTGAAACAAGTTGCGCTATCAACCCTTACAGTATTGACCACCTAATGCGGAAATGTTGACCTTTTAAGACGGGATATTAAGCGGTATACCGAAAAGCGGTATTTTGATGTATATTGAAACGGCGAGATAATAAATTGGCGGCATTTCAATTGAGCAGGATTTATGACTTAGTACAGTATTTAAAAACACAAAACGGCCGTTTATTTAAAAAAAATACGTAATGGCTGAAATTTGCTGGAGATGTTAGGGGACATGTCTTTTATCTAAAACTGAGTTTTCGTATTCGTGGGGGTGGGGGAAGTTGGAGTATATTGCCTATTTATAGGCGAATTTTGTATTTTTCGTTAATATCAATCTTACTGTTGACCCTACAGTAAAGTGATGTATTGGAGTTTTGTTTCTAATCAAATTATGTATCCAACGGTACCTAAATGAATTTCATCGGTCAAGTAGTTCCGTTATAATGACCAGTTAAAGGTGAAAATAGTACCAATAATGGGAATATTTTGCTTAAATAAAACATGTAATGACTGAAATTCGGTGGAGTCATTAAGGGATGCGCAAAGCAAAAAAATTGTCTCCAGAGATTATATTTTCTGGTAGTTGTACGGCGAACGCTTCGCAGGCTCAATTTCTCACAAATGAAAATAATAAGCATCGACTTATCCAGTTTTTGAAAAATTATTTTAATGAGGCGGGCATTAGTGTAGTCCAAGCTCCAGGAGACACTGATTCTGATATCGTCCGAGAAGCATTAAATAACGCTAGTTCCTACGATTTTGGGAAAATTATGGCCTCCGATATTGATATCCTTGTGTTATTAACGGCACTATGTAAAGGATATAAAAACGTGTTTTTTTAAAAACCAAGCTCAGGTCGCACTCCATCAAAATTATTTTCGACTTCGAGCTTCAGCTATGGAGAACAAATTAAAGAAAACATTTTATTCTTACATGCTTTTTCTGGATGTGATACAACATCTGCAACTTACAACGCCGGTAAAATGAAATTTATTTCAACGCTACAGAAAGACCCCGACTTATTACACTCAATTCAACGGTTTCAAAATGAACGTGTGTCTCCATCCGAAATATCCTCTATTGGGCAATCGTATTTTTATCAACTGTATGGTGGGAAAAAAGAAAATGAAAGCCTTAATTATCTGCGCTTTAGACGTTTCCTTGAGTTCTCGAAAAAAAATAATTTCAGTTTGGCCTCACTACCGCCTACTGAAGATGCCGCCTACATGCCTTCAGAGTGTATCATCAGGTTCAAGAATGGATTGGTAATTACATGGACCCTGAAGACTGGGGTAGGACAAAAACTTCAAATATGTACCGGCCCATTCCCTGCGAAAAAGAACCAGCTCCGCCAAATTTATTGAAAGTTATTTCGTGTGCTTGTAAAACTGATTGTGGAAAAGCAGGTGGCTGTAGGAAAGCAGGATTAAAGTGCTCTCCAATTTGTATGGTTTGTTGTGGAAACGCGTGTAGCAACATACCTGACTTTTCTACTCTTACCGAAAACGACGACTTCCTCCATAACGATGGGCTTTTTCCATCGAACCCAGAAGGATACGAAGCTGGTCACAATTGTAGCGCAAGCAATAATGAGTCCGAAAGAGAGGAAGAAAATCAATCTAAGAAACCAAAATTGAGGTAGTCATATATTTTTGTTACATCAATAAAACTCCAGCAACTATGTAAAGAAATTTTTTTTTACTTTTTGGAACGCTAATTGACCTACCTTGATTTTGATCTCGTTAAAGAGATAATAATTCAATCAGCAAGAACACACATTTATACATCTTGACATAGCAAAGTTTTTAGCAATCACTAAATACACATTTGAATAAGCAATTTACACCAACTTCCTCCATCCCAACTAATACGAAAACTCAGCTTTAGACAAAAGATTCGTCTCTTGCTACATAAATTACGTTTTTTTTTTAAAGAAAATAGCCATTTATTGAACTGTTTTGACCCTTGACCGGTAACTACAACGGGTCTACTTGACCCACGATATTGGCTTTGGTACCGTTGAATAGACACTTCGATTAGAAACAAAACTTCTACACATCACTTTACTGTAGGAACACCAGTAAGATTGATATTAAGGAAAAACGCAAAATGCCCCTATAAATAGGCAAATTACTATAACTTCCCCCACTCCCACCAATACGAAAACTCAGATTTAGACTTAGGGCATGCTGCTTAATATCTCCAAAAAATTTCAGCCATTACGTGTTTTACTTAAGCAAAATATTCTCATTATTAGTGCTATTTTGCCCTTTAACCGGTCATTATAACGGAACTACTTAGCCTACGATATTGGCTTAGGTACCGTTGAATAGAGAATTTGATTAGAAACAAAACTTCTACACATCACTTTACTGTAGGGACACCAATAAGAATGATATTAAGAAAAAACGCAAAATTCCCCTATAAGTAGGCAAATTACTATAACTTCCTCCACTCTTACAGATACGAAAACTCAGATATGGACTAAGGGCACGTTCCTTAACTTCTCCGCTGAATTTCAGCCATTACGTGTTTTACTTAAGCAAAATATTCTCATTATTAGTGCTATTTTGCCCTTTAACCGGTCATTATAACGGAACTATTAGGCCTACGGTACTAACTTAGGTACCGTTGAATAAACAATTCGATTATAAACAAAACTTCCACACACCACTTTACTGTAGGAACACTAGTAAGAATGATATTAAGGAAAAACGCAAAATTCACCTATAAGTAGGCAAATTACTATAACTTCCCCCACACCCACAAATACGAAAACTCAGATTTAGACTAAGGGCACGTTGCTTAACATCTCCACCAAATTTCAGCCATTACGTATTTTTTTTAAGTAAAATATACCCGATTACTGTACTAATAATAAACTTTGGGATTTCGAAAAACGGGAATATGATGGGGGTGTTAATCATATTTACGAATTTAATGAAACAATATTTTCTATCGTATAGGTACATCATAATAATCTCTTGAGCATCAATAAACTTACATTAAATTGTATTTGATAACTGTCACACAGTATATACATACATCTATTTGTAGCCTGGATTGTTAAAAAAAATTAACTAATTAAGTAAAAAAATAAAAAAAAAAAAATCGTCACCACATTTAGTATTATCCAGAGCAGCCGCCATCATTTTGCATCATAAACACTTGCATTTCCATGCATTTAAAATGTAAAAACAAAATCAAAGCATTTTCAGTTTTCTGTTTCCTGGTTTTTGTTTTTGCCATTAAAAAAAAAAAAAACAAAAATAGAATAAATGTATATCAGAGGGCATTTTTCCCCGCATTAGATATTATACATATAAAAAATAGATATTTGTGTATGTACATCCCATTCATTTAGTTCAAATAATTTTTTAATTTTTATCTTTTCCATTTTATTCTATTTTTGCTTTTACAGTCACTACCTATATATCTAATTCATTTCCCCTACATGAGTATCTTTTCTACATTTTTGTTTATGTTAAAAAAAAGTTATTTCGTTGTATCATCTTGTTATAGTTTTTTCTTTTTTTCTTTTGTTTTTAATTTATTTTTTATAATTTAAATTTTTCTATTTTTCTGTCTCTCCTCTATCTGTCTCTCTATCTATTTATCTTGTATGTGTGTATATATATATATTTAGTTACGTAAGCAAGATCCCGAAACGACAAATCAATCAGCGGCTGATGGCGCTACGGATGCTACAGCTAATAGTACTGAGGGTGGTCAAGCTGATGGTGGCGGTGGTGGTGGTGATGATAAAACGACTGCATCACAAAGTTCTAGCGCTAGCGCTAATAAGAACAAGCAGGGCACGTCGCCGACCCCATATCGATATTGCATGCCAACGCATGCCGTCTACACTGCCCCTGTACCAACGGCACGTAACATTTTCTATTATTGTATTACTATACAAAAAACAAAACTAAAACAATCATTAAACCATATCGCAATTAAATATTTTGAAAAAAAAAAAATTAGTTAAAACAATATTTACAATTTAATATTAAAATAAATTGTTCTGTTTTTTTTTGCGCTAATGACTAGAGTTAGTTTTGAAAATATATATAATAAATATGAACGCTATATTTGCAACACCTTTAAAACAAAGAAACTTTTAACAATATGTTGAAACGAGTCTGTTTTATGTTTTTATTTGGAAAAAAAGTTAAAAACTAGATTTCTACTCATTCCGTTTGTATTTGCAACAAAAAGACAATTTAAATTTGGAATTAAAAAAGAAAAACATTGAAAACAGACAATTAGAAAAATTAGAGTGGTATATTAGGAAGCTGCGCTTCGCATATATTGCTTTACGTTTTTTTGTTGGTTTCACGTCTTGTTTTTTCCTTTTTGTTAGTTGTTAGATTTTTTTTTGAGCGGATCCCATTTGACGGACTCTATAAATAATGACTACATAGATTTTCGTTCAGGGCGTATTTACAATTAAATGGATTGGAATGTAGCATTACATTTTTGCCCTCTCACGGGGCATACTTCGCTCATAAGATTCATCAGATTCTCGCACACAAAATTTTTTACAAAATTGTTAGCTGCCTTCGGGTAAATGTGTGAGGAGACAATAAGTACCTTGACTTACTCAGCTTTTTTCACCAAAGAAGCTTTCCCTCCGACCTATCCACCTACAAACACATCAACCAGTGAGTCTAGGTGCACCACGAACTATGGGTGTGTAAGTGAGACCACATGATGGAAAATGTACTTCATTATTATAGAGTTCATACAATTGGGCGCCGACATGCAAAATATTATATTTTACATAAAACACACTTCTACACATGTTTGTATTTGTTGAATTTATCAATTTTCAAGTACACTCACATACACAAAAAGTTTGTTTCGTTCGTTTATTCTTCTTCTTTCTGTTTTGTAACGCAGACCATTTAAGAATTGTTTAACGGTAAAAAAATATCTAAAAATCTGCACACCTCTTCGTATATACAACAAACAATTGGCCTATCCATTGGGTGGTATCAGATTGTAAGACGAAACCGGACGGGTAAACTTGCACGACAAGAACCATCGTTCTTACAATGTGAAATGCACAATGCTTGTCTGCTGGCCACTACAAAAGCTCTCGCCGTCCGTTCGTTTGTGCTGATAAACGGACGGCGAGAGCTTTTTTTACCCGTCCGGTTTCGTCGTTATTGATTGATAAGATTGAGAAAAAAATCCAAAAAATCAAACATGCTAAAAGTATTTTACTTACTCTTTCCAAAATTTCCCTTTGACATCAGGAGGGTGTGACACCCAACTGACGACAATTCGGAAACGTGACAGACTTATCCAAATTCTCCAAAATGAATCGCTCAATCAAAATTATTTGACACAATTGACGAAAATTTTAGAAACTCTGATTGTGTTTTGTTTTCTGTTTTTCGTATATTTTTATGGCCGTGTAGTTAAGATCTTATGCGAATTGCTTAACAACTGTAGTAGTTGTCTTTGAACTTAAAAGCTTCTTAAAAGCTTAAGCGCACTTTCAAGTAGTTCGCAGATTCGCAAAAGATTCTAGCCACAGCCTGATTCTTCCATTTTTTGCATCCCACTTTGATTGATCGAGAAATATACCTGACACACTAAACGAAAAAATTAAAAAAGTCAATCAAGTTAGCTTTATCACTTTCAAATATTTCTATGGACGCTATAGTGCATTAAATGTCGCCGAATTTGCACGTGATTTAAAGGACAAAAAAAAACAAAAACATTCATGCGCCTCTCCTTCCCTGAAAAACATCGCCCGTCAAATTAGCACAACGAATTTAAGAATTCCCTTAAAAAAGCAAAAAGCTTCACTCAATGTCTGCAAGGGCGATATAAAAAGCCCCTGGAGCCTCTCCCTTTGATTCTTTCTATGAAACTTGGCACCAACAAAGCTCAAGGTCTAGGCTTTCCAACAACACCACAACGTCAGCCTACGTAGCCCAGAAGTGGAGCTATGGGGGTTTTAGTGACGTCATGTTTGACAGGCCTTTAGAAAAATCAATGCTTTGGATAAAAACAGCTTGCGTACAAGTCCGCAACTCAGTGGGACATTTTCATGTTTTCAACAAATGCTAATGTACAGTACTGATGCAACCTCTAAATGATTTATACAACCTAAGTTGAAAGTTACACTTTTTGGGTCGTTCATCAAAAGTTGAACGTGAGTTGAACCTAAGTTGAAAGTTACACTTTTTGGGTCGTTCAACAAAAGTTGAACGAAAGCTGAACGTGAGTTGAACCTAAGTTGAAAGTAACACTTCTTGGGTCGTTCATCAAAAGTTGAACGTAAGTTGAACCTAAGTTGAAAGTTACACTTATTGGGTCGTTCAATAAAAGTTGAACGTGAGTTGAACCTAAGTTGAAAGTTACACTTTTTGGGTCGTTCGACAAAAGTTGAACGTGAGTTGAACAGTTGAAAGTAACACTTTTTGGGTCGTTCAACAAAAGTTGAACATGAGTTGAACCTAAGTTAAAAGCTACACTTTTTGGGTCGTTCAACAAAAGTTGAACGTGAGTTGAGCCTAAGTTGAAAGTTGAATTCGAGTTGAATTCAAGTTGAACCCAAGTTAAACCCAAGTTGAACCCAAGTTGAACCCAAATTGAACCCAAGTTGAACGTAAATTTAACCCAAGCCCAACCTCTGTTGAACCTTGAATGGCACCCAACACTCACAGGGTACCACCTAGCCCAACTTCCGTTGAACTTTGAATGGCACCCAAAACTCACAGGGTAACCAGTAACCTGTAATGCCAAAAACGTAACGCTTTTTCGTTATGATTTTCGTGACGCTTTTCGAATTTATGTGCCAGAGTCAAGAAATAAAAATGTCAAAAAACATACAGGTCGGTTATCCACTTCCGCTGAACAGGTTGTAGATATCGCCGCCGCCACTGAATGTTTGATGAAAAACAATCAGTGGCGGCGAGGAGCTTCAAATACGTGGAGGCTGCTCTACAGGCGTTTTTTTAGACAGCACATAATACCCCTGAATATTTAAACACGCTTTGCATGTCTCTCATCACATTCAAACAGGGTTTGCATTGGCTCTCCGCTCGCTATCCTCGCACCTCGCCATTGTCAGTCCGTAAATTACATATTAACCCTTCTGTCGGCACCTACTACAATATGCATATTCTATACCCAATAGGTCTGGCGGGACCTACTGAGAAATTTTTTTTAATTTTTTAGAAAAAGTAAATTTCTTATCGGTAAAATCATTCTATCCATTCGTTACTGCAATTTTTCAACAATAAAAGCATCAAAATATTTTTTGTAAATATACTGGAAATGTTTTTAAGCAGATATATTTTGAGGTGGTATTAGTACAAACGTGTTTCTCCCTTATTTTCTTCTTTTTTTCTTCGCTATTTGCATTGCGTATATCTAATAGATAGTTCGATCGAATTTTCTAATTCCAATATCTTTGGGGAAATATTTAGCACTTTGTTGGCAGATTTTACCTCGATATTAGTCTGCAGATTTAGGGAAATAGGTGGGAAGAAATAGGGAATTTTCCAGGCGAAAATCATTTAATTCTAAATTTTTCGAAAATTTTTTGATTAAATCTATTTAGGAAGACGTTTGCAAGTCACTCATACTTAGTCCCTACTATTACAAAGGAAATAAAACTGGTTTGAGTTTCCTAGGATCAAATCTCAGTTGATTAGGTGGTGTTATAAAATGTGACGAAATTAGGCATACCCATTTCCGAACTTCAAAGCTTTTTATAGAAAAATCTCAGAAATTTTTATCGTTTATAGTTCAAATTTAGTTTAAATGTTATTATTATATTATAAATAACAGAATTTAATATTTGCACTTCTTACTTCAAGAGAAAAATGGGTGGAAAAACTATAGGTCTGGCCAGACCTATTGGGTATCAAAAAGCACTATAACTTGAAAATCATCAAAAACATACTGAAAACTTCAACCGATGTCTTCAAATTTTTGCAAAATACTTTTAAACATATTATTCTAGGATACCATGAAATATGAAGTCGCTGCGATTTCACCTTATATGCTTTTTACACCAAAATATAGTGCCAAAGGTCTGGCCAGACCTTCGTGCCGACAGAAGGGTTAATGGCGAGGTGCGAGCGTAGGGAGAGCCGACGCAAAGTGTTTCAAATATATTGAGAATGCTTTACAGGCGCTTCTTAGACATCAGAGACATCACCGAGAATATTCAAATACGCTTTGTATCGTTTGTCAGTTTGCAATTTACATACTAAAGGCAAGGTACGAGCTAACGCAAAGTGTCTCCAATTTTTTGAAGGCGCTTCTTAGACAGCAGAGACGTACCTCAGAATATTCAAACCCGCTTTGTATGTCTCCAAACAATTTCAACTTTTTTGAGGATGCTTTAAAGCGAAGTGCGAGCGAACGAGTTTCAAATTTTTTGGCGCTTCTTCTGCAGCAGAGATGTCCTTCAGAATATTGAAGCACGCTTAGCATAGGCTCACCGCTCGCTAAGCTCGCATCTCGTGAGTCTGCGAATGACATACCGAAGGCGAGATGCGAGCGTAGCAAGAGGTGAGCTGACACAAAGCGTTTCCAATTTTTTGAGGATGCTTTACAAGCGCTTCTTCTGCAGCAGATATGTCCCTCAGAATATTGAAGCACGCTTACCATCGGCTCACCGATCGCTACGCTCGCACCTCGTTTTTGTGAGCCTGCAAATGGCATACCAAAGGCGACCTGCGAGCGTAGCGAGTGGTGAACTCACATAAAGCTTTTCCAATTTTTGAGGATGCTTTACAGGCTTGTCTTAGGCAGCAGAGATGTCCCTCAGAATATTCATGCATGCACCTCGTCTTTGTGCGTTTGCAAATTACATACCAAAGGCGAGGTGCGAGCGTAGCGAGTGGTGATCCGACACAAAGCGTTTACCATTTTTTTACGATGCTTTATAGGCGCTTCTTATGCAGCAGAGATATCGGTCAGAATATTGAAGCTCGCACCTCGCCTTTGTGAATCTGCAAATAACATACCAAAGACGAGGTGCGAGCGTAGCGAGTGGTGACCCGACACAAACCATTCCCAATTTTTTGAGGATACTTTACAGGCGCTTCTTATGCAGCAGAGATGTCCCCCAGAATATTCAAGCACGCTTAGCATCGGCTCACCGCTCGCTAAGCTCGCACCCTGTCTTTGTGAGTTTGGAAATGATATACCAAAGACGAGGTGCGAGTGTAGCGAGCGATGATCCGACAATAAGCGTTTCCAATTTTTTGACGATGCTTTACAGGCGCTTCTTAGGCAGCAGACATTTCCCTCAGAATACTCAAGCACGCTTAGCCTACGCTCACCGCTCGCTACGCTCGCACTTCACCTTTGTGAGTCTGCAAATTACATACTCAAGGCGATGTGCGAGCGTAGCGAGCGGTGAGGTGACACAATGTGTTACAACTTTTTTGAGGGTGCTTTACAGGCGTTTCTTAGACAGCAGAGACATCGGAGAGTATTCAAATACACTTTCTATCTTTGTGAGTTTGCAAATTAAATACTAAAGGCGACGTGCGAGCGTAGGGAGCGGTGAGCCGACACAAAGCTTTTCCAATTTTTTGAGGATGCTTTACAGGCGCTTCTTAGGCAGCAGAGACATCACCCAGAGTATTGAAATACACCTTCTATCGGCTCACCGTTCCCCACACCTTGTTTTTGTGAGCCTGTAAAGGACATACTAAAGGCGATGTACGAGCGTAGCGAGTGGTGTACCGTCACAAATCGTTTTAAATTTTTTTAACGATGCTTTACTGACGCTTCTTAGACATCAGAAATTTTGCTCAGAATATTCAAATACATTTTGTATCGGCTCATCGCTCGCACCTCACGGTTGTGAGTATCCAAAGGAAATACTCAAAAAAAGGTGCGAGGGTAGCGGGCTATGTGTCGACGCAAAGTGTTTCAAATTTGTTGAAGCTCTTTTACAAAATCGGTGAGCCGAGAAACGAAACGTTTTCTCTCTGCTGAGCGCTCGAACCGTGGGTTGCGAATAATCTCATTAAAGGTCTGATTGGTCCGATTATGCGACTTTTTACGTAACAGGGAAGGGGATACCGTGATTCTGTATTCTGAAAAAAAAACCATCAAGTCGTTTCTGTTGCCTTATTTTAGTGACATGAACTTTGCCTTAGTCTACCCTGAGCGTGAGGCTGATGTGATTTGCGTCGCACAAAAAAAAAACAAAAAGGATTTGTTGGGCATCACTCTTACATCGGAGGTTGTTATGCATTTAAAGAACGACTGTAGAGTGTCGGCGGAGCACTTCTTCTCTGATCACCGGTATTGCCAATTCAGTCTTGCTACGCGCTCTGATGTGACCCCGCTCACTCTACATCGCTCGAAAACAAACTGCGGCCTTGGTTTCGCGATAATGCTATAGGCCTGCAAGAAGACTATCCCCAAACCTAGGCCAGTTTGTCTTCCAGCGGTTTAGTCTGTACTGATGGTTCCTAAACGGATGCAGGAGTTTAAATAAGAACTCGAACTCGATTTAATTATACCCTATACCTATAAGATGGTATAGGGTATATTGTTTTTGTTACTACGATTTATGTAACACCTCAAAGGAGCCACCTGAGGTATGGCAAAGTATATATATAAATGATCAGGGTCGGTCCCTGATTCGAATAAGCCATGTCCGTCTGTCTGTCTGTCTGTCTGTCCGTCCGTGTGTCTGTCAGTTCGCACGATAACTCCCGAAATAATGGAGCTAGCGTTTTGAAATTTCGGTCAGACGATTGCTTTGATAAAAGCTTGGATGGTATTGAAAATGGGCCAAATCGGACCAAGGGTTCCCCTACCTCCCATACAAATGACCCCTCCGTGATAGTGTAATTCGGCCATATTTTTCGACAGAATGTCGCTAGGGACCTGAAATTTTCATCAATGCCTAATTATGACTTATGCTTGAAGTTAGTGCAAAGTGGAGAAGGTCTGCCTTCGCCTACCCCTACATCCCCTACAAAGCAATATTCCGCCATATATTTTGATAGAATGTCCCGAAAAACTTGAAATTTATCGCAAATTATAGCTGCTGGATGCCGTTAAAGCATATTAAAGATGTGCGAGATTCAGCCCATCTACCCCTCCCCCCTTAAAAAAAAGTTTAATTGAATATTTTCGGTTTTACGCGCATTCTAGGTCTGTACATGGGTATAGGGTATACACTCATCGTGCTATTCGCACGATTAGAACTCGGTCTCGTTGAATATTAATTTGCTTTTCCGCATTCCACATTTCTGTAGCGCCCACCAAGCGTAGGTTTCGGCGATTCTGGAAGCCTTAAGTTGGGTTGTCACGTCATCACTGGTAGGGACGCATTTTATTTACTGATAGTCTGCAATTCAATCATTTGATTCGCAATATGTTTGGGGCATTGTCCTATTGAGGAGCATGCTAGATATCGACTGGCACGGAAAATTTGCTGAAAGTGAAGATATCATGAGTGATCTATATCACATGTGGCGATTCTTAAAACTTGATGTAAAACGCACTTAGGAGCGATTTTTTAAGGAAACGCGGGGCGCATAATTTTTTTTATCTTTAGCCATTGATTCAAGGAAAATTTGCTGCGACATTTAATGCATTATAGTGATCATCGAAATTTTAAAGCGCTACTACTAACTTGACTGACACAAAAAAAAAACAACAACACGAAAACATACTTTAAAAAAAAAATTACTAGTGCCACCGCGCGCTCTTAAATGGTCAAAATGGCTTCTCTTATATCTAGAGACTAAAAATTAAAATCCAAATCCACTTTAAGAACAAAATTAAAATCTAAATCGGATAGTTTGCGACTGTAGTTAGTTACTTTCACTCGTTTTTCTCTCTCTTCTTTGGTTTCTTTTATGTTTATGATCGTTTGAAAAAGACAGTTTTTTGATGATTCAATAATTTTTTGATTTCGTTTGTACTGTAGACGCATTCTTTTTCTGGTTTTGTTGATTTAATAAATTAGACATTTTTGAAAAAAAAAAACAAATTATTTTTGCAAGTTACTCTATACTAATATATATACAAGTTGCTATGTTTGTTTGGTTTCGGTAAACATTTTTGTAGACAAATGACTTGGTTCCTAATTATCCAATAATTATTATAATGTATTTGGAACTACGTATTTATGTGAAATAATTTGCTAATTTTGTATATCAGTGTTTACTCTAATTTAAATTTACTTTCGTTATGTTGAGCGAGCTTATCATCAATGTGGCACGATAGCCAGACGCTTTGGCCGCCTGAGTTTATAAAAAAAAATACTGTAAATCTGTTAACGCCTCGTTTTTTTTTAAGTTAACACTAAAAAAAAGCTAGAAAAGAAAGTTAATTAAATATCTATTAAAAACTCTAATTTAAATCAAATCCATCTAAATGCGTAGTTCTCATATTACACATAACCTAGAATTGTTCTGATGCGTTTCTATATATTTCATTTTTTATATACTCTATATTGTTCGATATTCTTTTGCCAGTATCTATATACACACCCACTTATATATAATATATATATTCAAACAAAAATCGTTTAACGCAATTCTCTATATGAAACATTTTTTTACTAATTCACTGTGTGTGTTTTTTTTCATATTTTTCTGTTCTTGTTTCTTGTCTCTTCTTTTCTATTTTTCGGTTCTTCATTATTTTTGCAAATAAATTATATATATATTTAACGGAAATATATATATAGGCATTTGCATGGTTTAGCGATCTACTGGTGGAACATGCCGAGATTTTTTGGTCGCTATTTGCCGTTGATATGGATCGTGTGCTGTCGGAACAATTGCCGGATACGTGGGACTCATTTCCGCTATTTCAAATATTGAATGATTATCTAAGAACGGATGGTAAGTGTTTGTGTCTGTGTGTATGTCTGTACATATACATTAAAAAATATTTAATTCGAGAAATTACTAAAAAGATAATGGCTGAATCCTGCTGTTAGATTTGAGCCAATTTGGTCCTATTTTAGACATATCTTCTTTGTAATTTTTGAACGGTGATCAGTGATCATTACTGCCTTAGTATTCATTAAATATTGCCATTTAATAGTGATATTAAAAAAAAAACGTCAAATGTCTAAAGTCTATGAATTGTATAGGTATTTTTCTAATCTAATAGCAAGATTAAGTTGCGAAAAGTTTTGGCGAAAACTTGATTTTTCGGTTATGGTTATAACAAATTACTATTTTTCCTGGACTATGAAAAATTTGGTAAAATATCCTTAATTGTTTTAATTTTTCTATTTTTATTTTCTTTCTTTGGTTAAAATGTGTAGACAATTTGAAAAATGGCCGTTTCCATCAGCATTTACGTGATACTTTTGCACCATTGGTTGTACGGTATGTGGACCTAATGGAGTCATCAATTGCACAATCTATACACAAAGGATTCGAAAAAGAACGATGGGAAAGCAAAGGGTAAGTTTAATAAATTTTAGTAATCGTCTAAAAGTAAAGATATACAGGGTGTCTCACGACTCATGGTAAATACAATAGTGGATGATAGTACAGCTCATTAATGTTCTACATGACCTAATTTCATTTCATTTCATTTCATTTATTTAAACAGAAAAAGTTTCTTTTACAATTTTATATTTCACATTCATTATTGACTTTCTTGGATAGACCCCATGATAAGCAGTGCTTGTGGAAGGGGGTTTTATTTTTATATAAGTTTAATTCTTATCTATCAAATTTAATGTTTTGTTTTTATTTTGAAAAAAAAAAGGAATATATCAACTATGTACTATATGTGTGAGAATAGTAGATACATATCGTGAGAACTGATTTATGAAGCTGCAATTTCAATACAAATACAAATTTAATACAAATTTAGATTAAAAAATATAGAAGCCAAAGTAGCAATATATGTTGGAACTAATTAAGGCAGAAAAGCAGCACCAGAGAAACTTTAAGTCCATAGATCGTACTCGTATGATATCAATAATATCTAAGTTTAGTTTAAAAAATTGAATTTACACAAAAACTCTGCATCCGTCAAACTAAGAAGCCAAAATTTCAATTTATACTTAAAATTCGCTAAGGAAGGGTTTACTTTGATATTATCAGGCAATTCATTAAACGCTTTTGGCCCGGTATAATTTAGATATCGCTGGCTTTGCGTTTTGTTACAAAATGGAACAGTCATCCTGTTTTGGTTGTACCGTGTGGTGCGTAATTGATTTACTGGGATGATTGTCCCATATTTGTAAACATAGCAAAGGATCGATTTTAGATAGAGCCTTCTTTCTCACTCCCAATACTTCAGATTTACGGAACAATTCCAATGATGGAAACAGACGTGGTAGTTTAAATATTAGCTTTAATATGCTTTTCTGTGTTACTTTTAGATTTTCAAGGTGAACATCATATGTACCTCCCCATACTGATATACAATATTGATTTACCGACTGCCCCATTGCAAAGTATATAGACTTCATTTGTGCGACTGTTAATAATCCTCGTAGTTGGTAAAATATATTGATACATTTCCTAAGTTTAGAGTTGATATGCTCAATGTGATCAATCCATTTTAAATTCCTGTCTATTTTCACCCCTAAGTATGTTGCATTCGGCACCAGAAGAGATTCCTTACACTCATAACAGTCAGAATCCTCGTTTGAGCAGTTTATATCATGAAACTAGATTTTTTCATATGTGGGTTGACCAACAGATGTTATGGAGAAATCCATTACTTTTTTTACTATCCATTACTTTTGTTACTATTGTTATTATCTAATTTTAAATTGCAGAGGTCGTTTACATTCATAATGTAAAGTAATGGAGATAGGACTGTACCTTGTGGTAAGCCAATATTCAAGTTCGGTTGCCAGTCTCCCATTATATTATTTATTTTCGTTTTTAAATATGACTCAATTAATTTTAAATACCGATCTTGTATTCCTATATTTTTCAACTTTTTAAGCAATAATGAATGTGGGACTGTATCAAACGCATTAGAGATATCCATGAATATTGCTAAGGGCTTGCTGTTTTGATCAATTTCATTATATAGAAAACTTGTCGCAGTTACTACCGCTTCTTCTGTGCTCATTCCACTTCGATACCTGAATTGATTAGGTGAGATTAGCTTATTATCGAAAAACCTTTTGAAAATACATACTTGGAAATGTACCTTCCGTTATACATTTATTTAAGAGTATTGCTAGAGGACTAGATATTTCTTTTTTTATATTTTGCAGATTAGTAGAAGAAATATTGTCCCAGCCTGCTGAAGTGTTCGGTTTGAGCTTAGCAATTTCATCCAGTAGCTCATTTTCAGTAATTTTGTGCAAGTGAAAGCTTGCATTTACTTGGCTATTAGTACATATTTCATTTTCATTAATTACTGTTTCGTCAGTGACAATGGAGCTAGATAAAACTGATCCGACTTTAATAAAGAAGTCACTAAAGTGGTTGGCTAGATCGTAATGAGAGGCTTTTAGACTAACTATGTCATCGCTATTTGTACCAAGAATTTCGATTGGGATAGTATCCTTGGAAGTATTACTTCCTACTGATTTTTTTTATCAACTGCCAAAGTTGTTTAGAGTTATTTTCAGATTTGGATATTTCTTCTTGAAAGTATCTTCTTTTAGCTGTTGCTTTAATCTCATTAAGTTTGTTTCTGTAACTTTTATAATACGATATGAGTTTTGTGTTGAAAGGTTCGACTTGTATTCTTTTTTTTAGTTTGTCTCTTGTTCTTAAAGAGTGTACGATGCCTCGTGTAATCCATGGTCGCAATGGTCTGTCTCTACTAGTTACGTGACATGTTCTAGTTGATATCAGTTTGATTTTAGTGAGTGTTTCCAAGAACTTAATTGCGGATATATTTGCACTGTCTCTTTCGTTGATGATTGACGTCCAGTCAGTTCGACTTATCTCTTCCTTCATGCGATTGTAGTCGAT
Organism: Microchrysa polita; assembly: GCA_949715475.1. Classification (NCBI taxonomy): domain Eukaryota; kingdom Metazoa; phylum Arthropoda; class Insecta; order Diptera; family Stratiomyidae; genus Microchrysa; species Microchrysa polita. The sequence goes on along the minus strand of OX454422.1, from coordinate 8,888,968 downwards.
TTTCTCTAGTATTTGTTTCTACTCTTTTATCTCTTGCCTTAGAAGAGTATTGTACATCAATATTTAATATGATAGTGTAATGGTCTGTAATCGAATTTTGATAAACTATTGGTAGAATACCCGAGTTAATATTTTTGCTATTAGTTCGCACAAATGCATGGTCTATACAGGAGCTATGATTATAATCTATTCTAGTAGGCTTGTTTATATAAGAAATAAAACTTAAGCTACTGATGGCATTTACGTAATCATTCGTGAATTTTGATGTATCAAGTAGATCAATGTTAATGTCTCCGATGAGTATATCGTAATCATTAGTACCGCCTGTAGACAAAGTGTCGTACAAGTCAGATGTAAAGTCTTCATTTCGAATACTAGGTGACTTATAGATACAAAAAAATTTTACCACTCTCTTATTTGATAAATTAATTGTAAGAATCAGTCCCGTCATTGTGTCTGGTACTAGTTCTTCACAATTAATTTTTAAATTATTTTTTACATAAACAACTACTCCGTCATTTTTGTTCCTACACCTTTTTGTCCAATATAGAACATAACCTGGTATTTGGAGTGAGTGGATCATTTAACTGAAAGGAACTACACATATGGCCAAAGAAATAAGTACATCCATACGAATTTTTCTTATCACCCTGTAGCCAAGTAGTTATTTTAGGAAATAAACTCATATGGAAAGATTTAAATACTTAATTGGTGAGGAATGAAATAATATGTAAATTAGCATATTATAATAAATAACAGCTTTCATTTACCTTGAAAAAGTACGAACTGACTAAAATAGGCTGGACAAAATAATAAGTACATGTCAGTTAATTTGATTAAAACTTGTTTTAATTAAAATATTAAGTTCTGATTCGACAAGAATTTAATTTATTTTATTATTTAAAAGTAAATGGTCCATTATTTTGAAAGAAAAAAGGTTTTTATTGGCCTTTTGGAGATAATTCTTATGGTATGCTCCCATACATCCATATATCCAGTTACTTCCAGGAAATTCCGTAATTGGTCCGTTTTGTGAAAACTGTGTTTCTGTTTCATTGATTCAACTAAACCCCCCCCCCCCCCCCTAAACATTCCAGATTCAATTTAACTCTAGTAACAACGTGAAAAGCCACCCGACTTGGTTGAAGCGGATCCTTGACCAGTTTGTCAGGTACGGTTAGGGTGAATATCCTGCTGAAATCCCAATTTTGAAATATTCTAGGACTCTAGAATAACATTTCTTATATGGAAATTGTCTCATTGTAACGGTTATTAGGTATATTTTAACGAAACCAAACTATGAAAATTAAACCATAGACCACGTTTCTTTGACTCCATGGGAAATAGTCAGTAGATGTAGCATATATTATATTACTTTTTTTCCTGAATGAAGATTATTAGTAGTTTCCAATCAAATTTATTACGATCTCATAAATAAAACAGAATATTCTGTATTCTGTCGGTCTGGAACAAGAAAAACTATCCCTCCCAAATTTTCTTAAACCGTCAACACTTTTTGACGTCGCCATGGGAACTTCCAAACTTTTTGTCAAAACTGCTTTACTTCTTGTATTCTTCGATTAACTTTTCAAAGGGATTCTATATTTTAAATATTTGCCGCGAAAATCACCAAGAGAACTGTTCTCGCCATAGTGATAATGAGACCGACAGTTGTCTTTAAGGCCCTTACATGGACGTAACTGTATTTGAGACTGCTTATATTTACTTTTTAATAAATTACACAGTAAATACAATGTTTAGCTGGTTTATTTCGTTATTGAGAGAATAATTTTCCGCTATTTCAAAGTCTCGAACTTAAACTTCTTTTTTCGTACCTACCATGCGTTTTTCGCCCCCTTAAGTATTTTTGTTTGTTTTTAATTTAACGCTTCTTGCATACACCAATTAATAAAAAAAAAAATCCTTACGGAAAATAGCAACTTGTTGTCAAAAGATTAAAAAAAAACGATGGTGTACTTATTATTTTGACCAAGCTGAAAACCCACTTCAAAGTTAATATCGGGAGGGACTAAGAAAATAGGGGGATGCTATTTAGTTTTTCGATTCCGTTGGCATTGTTGTATTCTAATTGTTGTAATGACTATCTATTTGGAGGAATTCAATTTTAAAAAGGGTATGGAAATTTGGCATAAAAAGGTACATGAGGGGTGTACTTATTTTTTTGTCCATATGTGTACATAGCTCCCATGCTGTGTTTCTGAAAGTTTGATGACCTCAAGTTTACCTTTCATATCTTCTAGCAAAAGTAGCAGTTCGTCAAATTTTTCTTTTAATACTTCTGATGTTCAGATGCAGAATTCCTAGATTGTGTGGCCGAGTCCTATTTTTTAATAAATATTCATAGCTTGTTATATTATCTACTACTTTCGTTTCGATATCTAATATATTATGTGTGTCTAAATGTGATTGCATTTTATTTAAGAATTTAATCTATTGGTTTATGTACTACTTGTTATGGGAATTACTTATGATGATTGATATCTAAATATGTTTCGCATTTAATTCTGTAGACTTTGCTCTGTGCTGCTTTCCGAACAAGAATACAGTCATCTTTAATCCATACATATGCAAAATTATTTTCTTCAGCTAATTTTTTGGTTAAATACAATAAGTTTTTATTAGTTTTTGTTAAACGGCTATTTATATAAAATTTAGCAGATGGTAAGTTGGAGTTAAGATTATTGCAACGAAGATTTTGTTTTGATGATTTGGAACGTTTTATCCAGATGTCTCGACTTTCCTTTTTTTCGAAAAGGAGAATACTAGATCCTGGATTTTTATTCTCTTTATTAGCCGGAAATCGCTTGATCGATATGGGTTTATGCGTAGCGTATTCAAACTGTGCTAATTCAGCAATTTTAGCTAGGATTTGGTTGAGATCTTCGTTGGGTGTTTCTACAATTCCATTTATTTCCAATTCGTTGCCAAGTTTGGATTGCTCAAAATCATTTGCCTGTAGAGTAAGAGATTTGATTTGTTTTTTAAGCAGATCATTCTCTTCTCTAAGCACGTTGCAAGTTGATGTTAAGCTGTCTATTTTGCTTCCATACGTTTCAATCTTGATGTTGAAATCATCGATTTTCGAGCAACAAAAGTCCAGAGACTTTTTATACTCTGATAGCTCTTCCTTGAGCACTTTTTTCATTTCGATAAACTCTCGACTGCAGTGCATACTTAGCTCTTGTTTCATAGAGAGTAAGTGTTCATTACAACCTCTAAATTGGTTTGGGAATGCCAACAAAATCTCAAAAACCTAGCAATCCGAAACAAAGTAACTCTGAAATGGGTGAAAGGGCATAAGGGGATCGAAGGAAATGAGAAAGCGGATGCCCTCGCAAGAGAGGGTTCCGAACTACCCTTAACTGGTCCTGCACCTGCAATCGGGATCAGTAAATCTACTGCCAGACGATGGACCGAGGATAAATTCCAAGACCGATGGAGACTCGCTGAAGGGCTCAGGCATAGCAAGCGCATGCTGGAATCTAACTGGCATACCAGCTGCACCGAAGCCCTCAGTCTTAGTAAAACGAACCTCAGGGCAGTGACAGGCCTTATAACCGGTCATTGCACCCTACGGAAACATCTGCATACAATAGGGATCTACACACAAGACCCACTATGTCGCCTCTGTAACGAAGATGAGGAATCAGCCTCGCACGTTATTTTCGAATGTCCCGCTCTTATGAGCTGGAGACGAAACTTCTTTGGGGCTCAAACCACCAGTATGGGTGCACCCAAAGTAAACCTGGTTAGCTTTCTTCTAAGCCTTTTACGTAGGACAGAGCTCATAACCTGAAATTTTCTCGCTTAGATGGGTAATACAATAAGCCAGCAGGCTGCAGTACCGGGCGCAAACCAGCCCAACCTATCTCAGCGCCATATCCATCCATCCATCCATCCAAGTGTTCATTGATGCCGCTGACATCCGAGTTTGCCTTCTTAGTCTCAGGTTGGAGTTTGCATTGATTGCATAGCCAGGCTCGTTTCTTCTCGCGCGTGAGTTTACTTAGCGCTGTCTTCGATAACCCGGCACATTGTAAGTGAAACGATTTGTTACATATACATTTTACACAAACTATCGAGTCATCGCTATAAGTGATATTTTTATTGCATCCCGTACAGTTTTTGCCCATGTTTTGATTCGTTATGTGAAAATATCAAAGTGGTGTTTGGAAAATTTAGGAGATGACAGTTACTCACTGTTGTGCGGATGGTGCTGTGATTAGTGATGGCGAGCCCCCTTTTGTTTCAGTGATGTCGTTTTGTGTGTGTAGGCGATGGTGAGCCCTGTGTGTTCTTTGTTCGATTTGAGTCCCGCTTTGCGCTTAGTTCTCAGTCGTCGAGATTGAGGTGTAAGATGAAATATACACAGTTCTCTGAAGATTTTACACTTAGAGCGAGTTGTTGGTATTTTCTCTTCACGATGATTCACTTTTGAATGCTCTGAGATTTGGTTGTTATACTTTTCAAAAATAAAATTTTGAAGCTAGAATTTAGTCGACTGGAGTGGTTGACATGTACTTTAACCGTTATTATTACCATTTTGTCAGCAAGTACACTTTCGCATATTTTTGAAACGAAACATCGCCAGTACAAAGTCTGTTGACTTATTAGTTTCCTAATTTTAGAAACCATACTCTGTGATGTATTTAGACTCGTTCTGCTTCATGTCAGTATTTGACACGTAAGATTTGCAATTTTCCAAATCCTAGAGGCCCTAATTTTTATATGTTGTTCGAAAGCTGACTTAATGAGGGAACGTTTTTCAAATTTGTTCATTTGTCTGTTTGAAGTACCGTTACGATATTACAATTTGAATTTTCAATGAAAAATCTAGGGTCGCGGAGAATAAGTGGATAAGTCAAAAAGTATAACTTTTCAGGGCAGCATTTTAAATATTTGCATCGCGATATTGGCTGAAAGTGTCAACGAAAATTGTTTTTGCTTATTGTCAGGATTTAATCTGCGGAATTATACTTGAATGCCTTTACCTAAACCGGAAATATGGACATTTAACCTTTCAGTGGGTACTCGCTCGGAATCTGTAACAATGAAAGTCGTGCGAAGTACATTTTGGTTATCCATCATATTTGTACTTAAATTTTTGTCAAAGTGGATTTTTTACAAGACAGTAACAGACATTTATACTCGATTTACACTAACCAACCATTAGTAAATCTCGGATCCTCCTGTCACTATCGTCTTAATATTCTTCTGCAAATTTAAAGTACAGTGAAGTCACTCTAAACTATGAAGTTGTCATTCTAATGCATGCCTGAAATGGATTTTTTTGTATCGGAATAAGAAGTTTCAGTTCCAAAAGGTTTCAACTTGTGAAAATTTATGTTAAAGATTAATGGGTAAAGTTTTATGAAATATGCATAAAAATCACATTTGCAGACCAATTGCGTTGATAGGATCGATAAAAGGTCCGACGGTGATTGGAATCTTATGTCTGGGGTAGAGAATCTTGGAAATTATTGCATGGCAAATCCTGTAAAATGTATTCTAGATTGGGATGACTACCAAAGATTGAAGTATGACAACAGTGCTTGCAATCAAGAAAGGCGGCGGTACGCACTTGACGTAGCCAGATCGGTAGCGAGAGGTGGGTCTTTTGCCTTCTTGATTGCGCCGGTCATTAACAATATAAAAATACACCATCAATCAATCGCGTACCTAAAGAAAATAAAAATTGAAGAAAAGTAACAAATGTACAAACCAAATGAATAACGAGACCGAGTTCTAATCGTGCGAATAGCACGATCAGTGTTTACCCTATACCCATGTACAGACCTAAAAGGCACGCAAAACCCAAAATATTCAATTTCATATTTTTTGTGGGGGAGGGAGGGGTAGATGGGTCGGACCTGACACATCTTTATTATCTTGTCAAGGCATCTAACGGCTACCATTTGATACTAATTTCAAGTTTTTCGTGACATTCTATCAAAAGATATGGCTGAATATAACTTTGTAGGTGAAGTAGGGATAGAGGTAGTCGGACCTACTCCACTTTCATCAACTCAAAGTATATGTCAGAATGAGACTTTGATCAAAATTTCAAATCGATAGCGATATTCTACCGAAAGTTATGGCCGAATTAAAATATCAAGGAGGGGTAGTTTGTATATGGGAGGTAGGGGAACCCGTGGTCCGATTTGGCCCATTTTCAATACCGTCCAAAATTTTAGCAAAACAAACATTTGACCAAAATTTCAAACCGCTAGCCTCATTATTTCGGGAGTTATCTTGCTAACAGACAGACACACGGACAGACATGGCTTATTCGATTCAGGGACCGACCCTGATCATTTATATATATACTTTGCCATACCTCCGGTGGCTCCTTTAAGGTGTTACATAATATTTTGCTCGAAGAAACATAATCCCTGCTTTTATCGGCTAATTACTATGCGCCCCAACGTGCTCTACAACGGCTTCTTTATCCCCAATCAACAAACTAAACTCCGATTTACTTTGAAACCTCCTATGGAATTTTTCTCGTCTTAAGTCGCATCTTTGAACGGCTGTAACTTTCGAATGGAGACAGCGTTGTCAGAGGCGTATAAGGCGTCCATGCTATATATATATGTAGTTCGCTAATCGTTTCGGACGTTAAAAAATAAAATACGGACGTAAAACAAAAACTACGGCCGTAAAACATAAACAGCCATAGAAACAGAACATAAGTGTAATTTAAATGCCGATGCACTTTTAAAGACGTGTCTGTACGAAAATGCAATCGAACTTACTAATAGTTATGTATACGTGAAAAAAAAAATACGGACGTGAAAAATAGACACGGACGCTAACAAAACACAAACACAATTTCATAGACGTACGGATCCGTATAAAAAGGATAAAAACGCCTCGGAGAAGTTGTCAATAGTTTCGGACGTGAAACAAGCTCCATCGTAATTTTAATGCCGATGCTCTTTCTAAGAGTAGCATACCGTGATGGTGTTTAGAAACGTGACACTGACTTATGGGCGTGGTTATGGATAATCTTCGTGAAAGAAACTTGAAATGGTACGTTGGTCATTTTAACATAACGTTGACCGTGGGTTTGCCGTGGATCTTACTGATAGGGTAGACGTACTCGGTGGGTGAATACACTGATTTAAAATTAAAAGTAGAAAAGTTTCATCTAAATCTATGTTTGGAAAAAAAATACGAATGAATGTCAATTTTCTTTTTCTAGAAACGGTTGTGCAACATCGGAAGATCTATTTTGGAAATTGGACGCCCTTCAATCATTCATACGCGATTTACACTGGCCCGATGCCGAATTTCGACAACATTTGGAGCAACGTCTCAAGCTGATGGCCTGCGAAATGATCGAGTCGTGCATACAGCGAACGGACGGTGCCTTCCAGCAATGGTTGAAGAAGAGCGTGACGTTCATATCAACGGATTACATAATACCGTCCGAAATGTGTGCAATGACAAATGTGATACTCGATGCTAAAAATCAAAGTTTCAAATTGTGTACGATAGATGGCGTGGATGTGGTATGTTGCGCGGAATTTTTTTCTTGATTGTATTGTCTATTTTTGATATTTTCTCTTTTACCCACCATAGCACCAGTATAGCGCAAAAATTGACGATGCCATTGATAAAACCCTAGCGGGCATGAATCAGGGTCTTATCTCAAAGTTAATGTCCGTTTTGGAGGCATCCCTTTCGAAATTGTCGCGTTACGACGAGGGCAGTTTAATTGGCTCAATACTTAGTTTTACAAATGTCTCCGGTTCGGGCAAGGATCTCGGACAGGGCTATGTGAATTTCACGCGTAACAATATGGATCAGATACGGGGCAAGGTCAATGATGATTTGTGGATAATCAATTTCTTCGAACAATGGTATACGCAACAAATCAATATGCTGTGCAATTGGCTGTCGGAACGTTTGGATCATTCGTTGCACTTTTATCAGTGCACCTGTTTGGCTCATATCGTTAAGGTATATGGTGAATGTCCTGAAATGCGAATAAATTGATTGTGAACGCGTCCTTTTCCAGAAAATATACTCAGATTTCGAGCTTCAAGGCGTCATGGAGGAGAAACTCAACTCGAAAGCATACCAAACTGTCGCTCAACGTATGCAAACGGAGGAGGCAACATGCTCATTGACCATGAATACGGGCGAGGACGGAATGGAGTAAGTTCAATATCCACTATAATTCCCGAAATACGATTTTTTGATTTTTAATTATTTTCTCGTATCAATAGCGGCCTAAACGGTGGTGATATGGACGATGGCGATCGAGCGGCCGCGGCCAAAGCGAATATGGCGCAGCCATCATCGTCGCCCGTTCCGCAAATGGGCGAAGATGGTAACGTCGTGACCAACATTAGTAATGTAACGAATATTGTAGCCGGGCGAGTGGGCAATCTATTTGGTAAAGGAATTGGCGGTCTTAGTTCCAAATTGGGCGGTGGTGGATGGTTCTAAAAGAAATGTTATAGAATTTAGTAAAAACAAATGCAGATATAGAAAAGCAGAATTAGGGGATGCGCGAATGATTGTTTTTTTTGTTATTTCGGTTTTTTTTTCATTTCTAGTATTAATTATGCATAGCGATGCCGCAAAGTATTGTTAGCGCTAATAAAAACAAAAAAACAAAACAAAAAACAAAAACAAAACAATTCGAAAAATTTATTAAAAACAAATCAAATTAAACACCAGTATTGGATTAAAATTAAAACAATAATAAAAGCAAAGCGAAAATTTCCCAAAAAAAAAAAAAACAAAAATAGTTCAAACAATAGAACAACAACAACGATATAGAAGGAAAGCACATTACACATAGACTCACCATACCAAACACACATACACAGTCACTTTTCATCATTATTTGGTATGAAAACAAAAACAAACTAGAAGAAAATTGAATAGAACCAAATAATTTTCTCATACACTGAAAAAAAAAAAATTGAACAAAACACACGCTCATAAAAAGGAAACACACAAAAAAACATCTAATTTTCTTGCTTACAATAATATATTGTAGTTAAATTCCTTAGGATAAGTCCTTTTCGAATTTCTATAAGGCTTTGTGGATTCTTCTCTTGAATATATATTTATTCCCACACAAATACATTGCTATATATATGTATACACACACATACACACTCCTTTACAAACAAGAAAAAAAGAAACCTTTTCATATAAACACACACACACAGAAACACAAGTACCAAACGTTCAAAATATGTATACACTCCTTTTCCGAAATATATATATATAACATTTATAAAAGAAAATTATCTTTCTTCAAACTAATTTCAAAATATATTACATACAAATAACTAAAAACACAAAATACACAGAAAACTTGCAAAATGAAAAATCAGTCTTTCTTAGCACCACAATTTTCTTATATAAAGTGGTCGCAATAATGAGTTATATCTGAGCACACACACACACAAACACACCCACACACACTTACATTCTACTCTATTGCCTTAAAGCAATATAAATAACAAAAGAAACAACAGAAACATTGAAATCGTCTTCTCCATTTTCAAACAATTAGAAAAAAATTAATTAAATTAAAAGACGAGCGAAATATAAAAAGATTCGAAAAAAAAAACAAAACAATGTGTATGAAAGTAACAAAAAAAAATTAAAAATAAAACAAACATTCGTATTGTAGACAATTTAGTGTTTTCTCCCCCTCCATTGTTAAGTAGAAATTATACATATATATATATATATAACGTAAATATAGAGTTATATAACCAACATCTATACAATAACAATACAAATATATGTATAATTGTACATTTCGAATATATTAGAAATTCACAAACACAGACAAACACAACTACAATATACAAAATTAACATAAATACTACACATTCACACTCCCAACCACACACACCAACACACACCAACACACACAAATATTTTGTAATTATTAAAATGAATTATTATATAAATAATAATATAGTTAAGAAATCGTATAACTTAACTTAGAAATGCTTAACATATAAATTAACAAAACAAAACAACCAACAAACAAATATAGCGTATATATATATATATAAAAAAAAGAAATTAATGAAAAGACAATGCAAACAAATTCTTTCTCTAGAAACTTTGCCAAATAAAGATGAACAAAAAAACATGATGAAAAAATTATACTGAATTAAACAGTCGAAATTAAAGAAAAAAAAACAAAACAATGCGAGTGTCATTTGAATATAATTTTGTTTATCAGATTTATAATTTTAGGATGGCACCCGCAAGAGAAAAAGTAGGGCCTTCGCATACCAAAATTACGTCTCACACCAGCTTGGCCATAACCTCCACCAAACCAACACGATATGCTCATCTCAATATCAATATCTCGCTTAACATTGATCCTAGATGGGTCAAAGCTGGCAAATATAGGGTCAACTTTGGGAGGCTGTATCTTTTGAACGGTGATAGCTGGGACCCTGGTTCTTTCAGCAAAACGTAGCTCTCAATGCGCTCTACATCGACTTTTTCAAAACCCATTTTCGGAAATTTTCATTTGAGATCACAAAATTGCCAATATCTCGCTTAATATTGATCCTAGATGGGTCAAAGTTGGCAAATATAGGGTCAACTTTGGGAGGCTGTATCTTTTGAACGGTGATAGCTGCGACCCTGGTTTTTTCAGCAAAACGTATCTCTCAATGCGCTCTACATCGACTTTTTCAAAACCCATTTTCGGAAATTTTCATTTGAGATCACAAAATTGCCAATATCTCGCTTAATATTGATCCTAGATGGGTCAAAGTTGGCAAATATAGGGTCAACTTTGGGAGGCTGTATCTTTTGAACGGTGATAGCTGCGACCCTGGTTCTTTCAGCAAAACGTAGCTCTCAATGCGCTCTACATCGACTTTTTCAAAACCCATTTTCGGAAATTTTCATTTGAGATCACAAAATTGCCAATATCTCGCTTAATATTGATCCTAGATGGGTCAAAGTTGGCAAATATAGGGTCAACTTTGGGAGGCTGTATCTCAGAAACGGTGATAGCTAGGACTCTGGTTCTTTCAGCAAAACGTAGCTCCCAATGCGCTCTACATCGACTTTTTCAAAACCCATTTTCGGAAATTTTCATTTGAGATCACAAAATTGCCAATATCTCGCTTAATATTGATCCTAGATGGGTCAAAGTTGGCAAATATAGGGTCAACTTTGGGAGGCTGTATCTTTTGAACGGTGATAGCTGGGACTCTGGTTCTTTCAGCAAAACGTAGCTCTCAATGCGCTCTACATCGACTTTTTCAAAACCCATTTTCGGAAATTTTCATTTGAGATCACAAAATTGCCAATATCTCGCTTAATATTGATCCTAGATGGGTCAAAGTTGGCAAATATAGGGTCAACTTTGGGAGGCTGTATCTTTTGAACGGTGATAGCCGGGACCCTGGTTCTTTCAGCAAAACGTAGCTCTCAATGCGCTCTACATCCACTTTTTCAAAACCCGTTTTCGGAAATTTTCATTTGAGCTCACAAAATTGCCAATATCTCGCTTAATATTGATCCTAGATGGGTCAAAGTTGGCAAATATAGGGTCAACTTTGGGAGGCTGTATCTTTTGAACGGTGATAGCTGGGACCCTGGTTCTTTCAGCAAAACGTAGCTCTCAATGCGCTCTACATCGACTTTTTCAAAACCTATTTTCGGAAATTTTCATTTGAGATCACAAAATTGCCAATATCTCGCTTAATATTGATCCTAGATGGGTCAAAGTTGGCAAATATAGGGTCAACTTTGGGAGGCTCTATCTCTTGAACGGTGATGGCTAGGACTCTGGTTCTTTCAGCAAAACGTAGCTCTCAATGCGCTCTACATCGACTTTTTCAAAACCCATTTTCGGAAATTTTCATTTGAGATCACAAAATTGCCAATATCTCGCTTAATATTGATCCTAGATAGGTCAAAGTTGGCAAATATAGGGTCAACTTTGGGAGGCTGTATCTTTTGAACGGTGATAGCTGGGACTCTGGTTCTTTCAGCAAAACGTAGCTCTCAATGCGCTCTACATCGACTTTTTCAAAACCCATTTTCGGAAATTTTCATTTGAGATCACAAAATTGCCAATATCTCGCTTAATATTGATCCTAGATGGGTCAAAGTTGGCAAATATAGGGTCAACTTTGGGAGGCTGTATCTTTTGAACGGTGATAGCCGGGACCCTGGTTCTTTCAGCAAAACGTAGCTCTCAATGCGCTCTACATCGACTTTTTCAAAACCCGTTTTCGGAAATTTTCATTTGAGCTCACAAAATTGCCAATATCTCGCTTAATATTGATCCTAGATGGGTCAAAGTTGGCAAATATAGGGTCAACTTTGGGAGGCTGTATCTTTTGAACGGTGATAGCTGGGACCCTGGTTCTTTCAGCAAAACGTAGCTCTCAATGCGCTCTACATCGACTTTTTCAAAACCCATTTTCGGAAATTTTCATTTGAGATCACAAAATTGCCAATATCTCGCTTAATATTGATCCTAGATGGGTCAAAGTTGGCAAATATTGAGTCAACTTTGGGAGGCTGTATCTTTTGAACGGTGATAACTGGGACCCTGGTTCTTTCAGCAAAACGTAGCTCTCAATGCGCTCTACATCGCCTTTTTCAAAACCCATTTTCGGAAATTTTCATTTGAGATCACAAAATTGCCAATATCTCGCTTAATATTGATCCTAGATGGGTCAAAGTTGGCAAATATTGAGTCAACTTTGGGAGCCTGTATCTCTTGAACGGTGGTAGGTAGGACTCTGGTTCTTTCAGCAAAACGTAGCTCCCAATGCGCTCTACATCGACTTTTTCAAAACCCATTTTCGGAAATTTTCATTTGAGATCACAAAATTGCCAATATCTCGCTTAATATTGATCCTAGATGGGTCAAAGTTGGCAAATATTGAGGCAAAATGTAGCTCTGAATGCGCTCTACATCGACTTTTTCAAAACCCATTTTCGGAAATTTTCATTTGAGATCACAAAATTGCCAATATCTCGCTTAATATTGATCCTAGATGGGTCAAAGTTGGCAAATATTGAGTCAACTTTGAGAGGCTGTATCTCTTGAACGGTGATAGCTAGGACTCTGGTTCTTTCAGCAAAACGTAGCCCTCAATGCGCTCTACATCGACTTTTTCAAAACCCATTTTCGGAAATTTTCATTTGAGATCACAAAATTGCCAATATCTCGCTTAATATTGATCCTAGATGGGTCAAAGTTGGCAAATATTGAGTCAACTTTGGGAGGCTGTATCTTTTGAACGGTGATAGCTGGGACTCTGGTTCTTTCAGCAAAACGTAGCTCTGAATGCGCTCTACATCGACTTTTTCAAAACCCATTTTCGGAAATTTTCATTTGAGATCACAAAATTGCCAATATCTCGCTTAATATTGATCCTAGATGGGTCAAAGTTGGCAAATATTGAGTCAACTTTGGGAGGCTGTATCTTAAAAACCGTGATAGCTAGGACTCTGGTTCTTTCAGCAAAATGTAGCTCTGAATGCGCTCTACATCGACTTTTTCAAAACCCATTTTCGGAAATTTTCATTTGAGATCACAAAATTGCCAATATCTCGCTTAATATTGATCCTAGATGGGTCAAAGTTGGCAAATATTGAGTCAACTTTGGGAGGCTGTATCTTAAAAACCGTGATAGCTAGGACTCTGGTTCTTTCAGCAAAATGTAGCTCTGAATGCGCTCTACATCGACTTTTTCAAAACCCATTTTCGGAAATTTTCATTTGAGATCACAAAATTGCCAATATCTCGCTTAATATTGATCCTAGATGGGTCAAAGTTGGCAAATATTGAGTCAACTTTGGGAGGCTGTATCTTAAAAACCGTGATAGCTAGGACTCTGGTTCTTTCAGCAAAATGTAGCTCTGAATGCGCTCTACATCGACTTTTTCAAAACCCATTTTCGGAAATTTTCATTTGAGATCACAAAATTGCCAATATCTCGCTTAATATTGATCCTAGATGGGTCAAAGTTGGCAAATATTGAGTCAACTTTGGGAGGCTGTATCTTAAAAACCGTGATAGCTAGGACTCTGGTTCTTTCAGCAAAATGTAGCTCTGAATGCGCTCTACATCGACTTTTTCAAAACCCATTTTCGGAAATTTTCATTTGAGATCACAAAATTGCCAATATCTCGCTTAATATTGATCCTAGATGGGTCAAAGTTGGCAAATATTGAGTCAACTTTGAGAGGCTGTATCTCTTGAACGGTGATAGCTAGGACTCTGGTTCTTTCAGCAAAACGTAGCTCTCAATGCGCTCTACATCGACTTTTTCAAAACCCATTTTCGGAAATTTTCATTTGAGATCACAAAATTGCCAATATCTCGCTTAATATTGATCCTAGATGGGTCAAAGTTGGCAAATATTGAGTCAACTTTGAGAGGCTGTATCTCTTGAACGGTGATAGCTAGGACTCTGGTTCTTTCAGCAAAACGTAGCTCTCAATGCGCTCTACATCGACTTTTTCAAAACCCATTTTCGGAAATTTTCATTTGAGATCACAAAATTGCCAATATCTCGCTTAATATTGATCCTAGATGGGTCAAAGTTGGCAAATATTGAGTCAACTTTGGGAGGCTGTATCTCTTGAACGGTGATAGCTAGGACTCTGGTTCTTTCAGCAAAACGTAGCTCTCAATGCGCTCTACATCGACTTTTTCAAAACCCATTTTCGGAAATTTTCATTTGAGATCACAAAATTGCCAATATCTCGCTTAATATTGATCCTAGATGGGTCAAAGTTGGCAAATATTGAGTCAACTTTGAGAGGCTGTATCTCTTGAACGGTGATAGCTAGGACTCTGGTTCTTTCAGCAAAACGTAGCTCTCAATGCGCTCTACATCGACTTTTTCAAAACCCATTTTCGGAAATTTTCATTTGAGATCACAAAATTGCCAATATCTCGCTTAATATTGATCCTAGATGGGTCAAAGTTGGCAAATATTGAGTCAACTTTGGGAGGCTGTATCTTAAAAACCGTGATAGCTAGGACTCTGGTTCTTTCAGCAAAACGTAGCTCTCAATGCGCTCTACATCGACTTTTTCAAAACCCATTTTCGGAAATTTTCATTTGAGATCACAAAATTGCCAATATCTCGCTTAATATTGATCCTAGATGGGTCAAAGTTGGCAAATATTGAGTCAACTTTGGGAGGCTGTATCTCTTGAACGGTGATAGCTGGGACTCTGGTTCTTTCAGCAAAACGTAGCTCTCAATGCGCTCTACATCGACTTTTTCAAAACCCATTTTCGGAAATTTTCATTTGAGATCACAAAATTGCCAATATCTCGCTTAATATTGGGTCAAAGTTGGCAAATATTGAGTCAACTTTGAGAGGCTGTATCTTTTGAACGGTGATAGCTAGGACTCTGGTTCTTTCAGCAAAACGTAGCTCTGAATGCGCTCTACATCGACTTTTTCAAAACCCATTTTCGGAAATTTTCATTTGAGATCACAAAATTGCCAATATCTCGCTTAATATTGATCCTAGATGGGTCAAAGTTGGCAAATATTGAGTCAACTTTGGGAGGCTGTATCTCTTGAACGGTGATAGCTGGGACTCTGGTTCTTTCAGCAAAACGTAGCTCTCAATGCGCTCTACATCGACTTTTTCAAAACCCATTTTCGGAAATTTTCATTTGAGATCACAAAATTGCCAATATCTCGCTTAATATTGATCCTAGATGGGTCAAAGTTGGCAAATATTGAGTCAACTTTGGGAGGCTGTATCTCTTGAACGGTGATAGCTGGGACTCTGGTTCTTTCAGCAAAACGTAGCTCTCAATGCGCTCTACATCGACTTTTTCAAAACCCATTTTCGGAAATTTTCATTTGAGATCACAAAATTGCCAATATCTCGCTTAATATTGATCCTAGATGGGTCAAAGTTGGCAAATATTGAGGCAACTTTGGGAGGCTGTATCTCTTGAACGGTGATAGCTAGGACTCTGGTTCTTTCAGCAGAATGTAGCTCTCAAGGCGCTCTACATCGACTTTTTCAAATCCCATTTTCGGAAATTTTCATTTGAGATCACAAAATTGCCAATATCTCGCTTAATATTGATCCTAGATGGGTCAAAGTTGGCAAATATTGAGTCAACTTTGGGAGGCTGTATCTTTTGAACGGTGATAGCTGGGACTCTGGTTCTTTCAGCAAAACGTAGCTCTCAATGCGCTCTACATCGACTTTTTCAAAACCCATTTTCGGAAATTTTCATTTGAGATCACAAAATTGCCAATATCTCGCTTAATATTGATCCTAGATGGGTCAAAGTTGGCAAATATTGAGTCAACTTTGGGAGGCTGTATCTTTTGAACGGTGATAGCTGGGACTCTGGTTCTTTCAGCAAAACGTAGCTCTCAATGCGCTCTACATCGACTTTTTCAAAACCCATTTTCGGAAATTTTCATTTGAGATCACAAAATTGCCAATATCTCGCTTAATATTGATCCTAGATGGGTCAAAGTTGGCAAATATTGAGGCAACTTTGGGAGGCTGTATCTCTTGAACGGTGATAGCTAGGACTCTGGTTCTTTCAGCAGAATGTAGCTCTCAAGGCGCTCTACATCGACTTTTTCAAATCCCATTTTCGGAAATTTTCATTTGAGATCACAAAATTGCCAATATCTCGCTTAATATTGATCCTAGATGGGTCAAAGTTGGCAAATATTGAGTCAACTTTGGGAGGCTGTATCTTTTGAACGGTGATAGCTGGGACTCTGGTTCTTTCAGCAAAACGTAGCTCTCAATGCGCTCTACATCGACTTTTTCAAAACCCATTTTCGGAAATTTTCATTTGAGATCACAAAATTGCCAATATCTCGCTTAATATTGATCCTAGATGGGTCAAAGTTGGCAAATATTGAGTCAACTTTGGGAGGCTGTATCTTTTGAACGGTGATAACTGGGACCCTGGTTCTTTCAGCAAAACGTAGCTCTCAATGCGCTCTACATCGCCTTTTTCAAAACCCATTTTCGGAAATTTTCATTTGAGATCACAAAATTGCCAATATCTCGCTTAATATTGATCCTAGATGGGTCAAAGTTGGCAAATATTGAGTCAACTTTGGGAGCCTGTATCTCTTGAACGGTGGTAGGTAGGACTCTGGTTCTTTCAGCAAAACGTAGCTCCCAATGCGCTCTACATCGACTTTTTCAAAACCCATTTTCGGAAATTTTCATTTGAGATCACAAAATTGCCAATATCTCGCTTAATATTGATCCTAGATGGGTCAAAGTTGGCAAATATTGAGGCAAAATGTAGCTCTGAATGCGCTCTACATCGACTTTTTCAAAACCCATTTTCGGAAATTTTCATTTGAGATCACAAAATTGCCAATATCTCGCTTAATATTGATCCTAGATGGGTCAAAGTTGGCAAATATTGAGGCAACTTTGGGAGGCTGTATCTCTTGAACGGTGATAGCTAGGACTCTGGTTCTTTCAGCAGAATGTAGCTCTCAAGGCGCTCTACATCGACTTTTTCAAATCCCATTTTCGGAAATTTTCATTTGAGATCACAAAATTGCCAATATCTCGCTTAATATTGATCCTAGATGGGTCAAAGTTGGCAAATATTGAGTCAACTTTGGGAGGCTGTATCTTTTGAACGGTGATAGCTGGGACTCTGGTTCTTTCAGCAAAACGTAGCTCTCAATGCGCTCTACATCGACTTTTTCAAAACCCATTTTCGGAAATTTTCATTTGAGATCACAAAATTGCCAATATCTCGCTTAATATTGATCCTAGATGGGTCAAAGTTGGCAAATATTGAGGCAACTTTGGGAGGCTGTATCTCTTGAACGGTGATAGCTAGGACTCTGGTTCTTTCAGCAGAATGTAGCTCTCAAGGCGCTCTACATCGACTTTTTCAAATCCCATTTTCGGAAATTTTCATTTGAGATCACAAAATTGCCAATATCTCGCTTAATATTGATCCTAGATGGGTCAAAGTTGGCAAATATTGAGTCAACTTTGGGAGGCTGTATCTTTTGAACGGTGATAGCTGGGACTCTGGTTCTTTCAGCAAAACGTAGCTCTCAATGCGCTCTACATCGACTTTTTCAAAACCCATTTTCGGAAATTTTCATTTGAGATCACAAAATTGCCAATATCTCGCTTAATATTGATCCTAGATGGGTCAAAGTTGGCAAATATTGAGTCAACTTTGGGAGGCTGTATCTTTTGAACGGTGATAACTGGGACCCTGGTTCTTTCAGCAAAACGTAGCTCTCAATGCGCTCTACATCGCCTTTTTCAAAACCCATTTTCGGAAATTTTCATTTGAGATCACAAAATTGCCAATATCTCGCTTAATATTGATCCTAGATGGGTCAAAGTTGGCAAATATTGAGTCAACTTTGGGAGCCTGTATCTCTTGAACGGTGGTAGGTAGGACTCTGGTTCTTTCAGCAAAACGTAGCTCCCAATGCGCTCTACATCGACTTTTTCAAAACCCATTTTCGGAAATTTTCATTTGAGATCACAAAATTGCCAATATCTCGCTTAATATTGATCCTAGATGGGTCAAAGTTGGCAAATATTGAGGCAAAATGTAGCTCTGAATGCGCTCTACATCGACTTTTTCAAAACCCATTTTCGGAAATTTTCATTTGAGATCACAAAATTGCCAATATCTCGCTTAATATTGATCCTAGATGGGTCAAAGTTGGCAAATATTGAGTCAACTTTGAGAGGCTGTATCTCTTGAACGGTGATAGCTAGGACTCTGGTTCTTTCAGCAAAACGTAGCCCTCAATGCGCTCTACATCGACTTTTTCAAAACCCATTTTCGGAAATTTTCATTTGAGATCACAAAATTGCCAATATCTCGCTTAATATTGATCCTAGATGGGTCAAAGTTGGCAAATATTGAGTCAACTTTGGGAGGCTGTATCTTTTGAACGGTGATAGCTGGGACTCTGGTTCTTTCAGCAAAACGTAGCTCTGAATGCGCTCTACATCGACTTTTTCAAAACCCATTTTCGGAAATTTTCATTTGAGATCACAAAATTGCCAATATCTCGCTTAATATTGATCCTAGATGGGTCAAAGTTGGCAAATATTGAGTCAACTTTGGGAGGCTGTATCTTAAAAACCGTGATAGCTAGGACTCTGGTTCTTTCAGCAAAATGTAGCTCTGAATGCGCTCTACATCGACTTTTTCAAAACCCATTTTCGGAAATTTTCATTTGAGATCACAAAATTGCCAATATCTCGCTTAATATTGATCCTAGATGGGTCAAAGTTGGCAAATATTGAGTCAACTTTGGGAGGCTGTATCTTAAAAACCGTGATAGCTAGGACTCTGGTTCTTTCAGCAAAATGTAGCTCTGAATGCGCTCTACATCGACTTTTTCAAAACCCATTTTCGGAAATTTTCATTTGAGATCACAAAATTGCCAATATCTCGCTTAATATTGATCCTAGATGGGTCAAAGTTGGCAAATATTGAGTCAACTTTGGGAGGCTGTATCTTAAAAACCGTGATAGCTAGGACTCTGGTTCTTTCAGCAAAATGTAGCTCTGAATGCGCTCTACATCGACTTTTTCAAAACCCATTTTCGGAAATTTTCATTTGAGATCACAAAATTGCCAATATCTCGCTTAATATTGATCCTAGATGGGTCAAAGTTGGCAAATATTGAGTCAACTTTGGGAGGCTGTATCTTAAAAACCGTGATAGCTAGGACTCTGGTTCTTTCAGCAAAATGTAGCTCTGAATGCGCTCTACATCGACTTTTTCAAAACCCATTTTCGGAAATTTTCATTTGAGATCACAAAATTGCCAATATCTCGCTTAATATTGATCCTAGATGGGTCAAAGTTGGCAAATATTGAGTCAACTTTGAGAGGCTGTATCTCTTGAACGGTGATAGCTAGGACTCTGGTTCTTTCAGCAAAACGTAGCTCTCAATGCGCTCTACATCGACTTTTTCAAAACCCATTTTCGGAAATTTTCATTTGAGATCACAAAATTGCCAATATCTCGCTTAATATTGATCCTAGATGGGTCAAAGTT
The DNA here is from genome assembly GCA_949715475.1 of Microchrysa polita. NCBI lineage: Eukaryota > Metazoa > Arthropoda > Insecta > Diptera > Stratiomyidae > Microchrysa > Microchrysa polita. The sequence continues at coordinate 8,868,895 of OX454422.1, read as the reverse complement.
GGCAAATATTGAGTCAACTTTGGGAGGCTGTATCTCTTGAACGGTGATAGCTAGGACTCTGGTTCTTTCAGCAAAACGTAGCTCTCAATGCGCTCTACATCGACTTTTTCAAAACCCATTTTCGGAAATTTTCATTTGAGATCACAAAATTGCCAATATCTCGCTTAATATTGATCCTAGATGGGTCAAAGTTGGCAAATATTGAGTCAACTTTGGGAGGCTGTATCTCTTGAACGGTGATAGCTAGGACTCTGGTTCTTTCAGCAAAACGTAGCTCTCAATGCGCTCTACATCGACTTTTTCAAAACCCATTTTCGGAAATTTTCATTTGAGATCACAAAATTGCCAATATCTCGCTTAATATTGATCCTAGATGGGTCAAAGTTGGCAAATATTGAGTCAACTTTGAGAGGCTGTATCTCTTGAACGGTGATAGCTAGGACTCTGGTTCTTTCAGCAAAACGTAGCTCTGAATGCGCTCTACATCGACTTTTTCAAAACCCATTTTCGGAAATTTTCATTTGAGATCACAAAATTGCCAATATCTCGCTTAATATTGATCCTAGATGGGTCAAAGTTGGCAAATATTGAGTCAACTTTGAGAGGCTGTATCTCTTGAACGGTGATAGCTAGGACTCTGGTTCTTTCAGCAAAACGTAGCTCTCAATGCGCTCTACATCGACTTTTTCAAAACCCATTTTCGGAAATTTTCATTTGAGATCACAAAATTGCCAATATCTCGCTTAATATTGATCCTAGATGGGTCAAAGTTGGCAAATATTGAGTCAACTTTGGGAGGCTGTATCTCTTGAACGGTGATAGCTAGGACTCTGGTTCTTTCAGCAAAACGTAGCTCTCAATGCGCTCTACATCGACTTTTTCAAAACCCATTTTCGGAAATTTTCATTTGAGATCACAAAATTGCCAATATCTCGCTTAATATTGATCCTAGATGGGTCAAAGTTGGCAAATATTGAGTCAACTTTGAGAGGCTGTATCTCTTGAACGGTGATAGCTAGGACTCTGGTTCTTTCAGCAAAACGTAGCTCTCAATGCGCTCTACATCGACTTTTTCAAAACCCATTTTCGGAAATTTTCATTTGAGATCACAAAATTGCCAATATCTCGCTTAATATTGATCCTAGATGGGTCAAAGTTGGCAAATATTGAGTCAACTTTGGGAGGCTGTATCTCTTGAACGGTGATAGCTAGGACTCTGGTTCTTTCAGCAAAACGTAGCTCTCAATGCGCTCTACATCGACTTTTTCAAAACCCATTTTCGGAAATTTTCATTTGAGATCACAAAATTGCCAATATCTCGCTTAATATTGATCCTAGATGGGTCAAAGTTGGCAAATATTGAGTCAACTTTGGGAGGCTGTATCTTAAAAACCGTGATAGCTAGGACTCTGGTTCTTTCAGCAAAACGTAGCTCTCAATGCGCTCTACATCGACTTTTTCAAAACCCATTTTCGGAAATTTTCATTTGAGATCACAAAATTGCCAATATCTCGCTTAATATTGATCCTAGATGGGTCAAAGTTGGCAAATATTGAGTCAACTTTGGGAGGCTGTATCTCTTGAACGGTGATAGCTGGGACTCTGGTTCTTTCAGCAAAACGTAGCTCTCAATGCGCTCTACATCGACTTTTTCAAAACCCATTTTCGGAAATTTTCATTTGAGATCACAAAATTGCCAATATCTCGCTTAATATTGATCCTAGATGGGTCAAAGTTGGCAAATATTGAGTCAACTTTGAGAGGCTGTATCTTTTGAACGGTGATAGCTAGGACTCTGGTTCTTTCAGCAAAACGTAGCTCTGAATGCGCTCTACATCGACTTTTTCAAAACCCATTTTCGGAAATTTTCATTTGAGATCACAAAATTGCCAATATCTCGCTTAATATTGATCCTAGATGGGTCAAAGTTGGCAAATATTGAGTCAACTTTGGGAGGCTGTATCTCTTGAACGGTGATAGCTGGGACTCTGGTTCTTTCAGCAAAACGTAGCTCTCAATGCGCTCTACATCGACTTTTTCAAAACCCATTTTCGGAAATTTTCATTTGAGATCACAAAATTGCCAATATCTCGCTTAATATTGATCCTAGATGGGTCAAAGTTGGCAAATATTGAGTCAACTTTGGGAGGCTGTATCTCTTGAACGGTGATAGCTGGGACTCTGGTTCTTTCAGCAAAACGTAGCTCTCAATGCGCTCTACATCGACTTTTTCAAAACCCATTTTCGGAAATTTTCATTTGAGATCACAAAATTGCCAATATCTCGCTTAATATTGATCCTAGATGGGTCAAAGTTGGCAAATATTGAGTCAACTTTGGGAGGCTGTATCTCTTGAACGGTGATAGCTGGGACTCTGGTTCTTTCAGCAAAACGTAGCTCTCAATGCGCTCTACATCGACTTTTTCAAAACCCATTTTCGGAAATTTTCATTTGAGATCACAAAATTGCCAATATCTCGCTTAATATTGATCCTAGATGGGTCAAAGTTGGCAAATATTGAGTCAACTTTGGGAGGCTGTATCTCTTGAACGGTGATAGCTGGGACTCTGGTTCTTTCAGCAAAACGTAGCTCTCAATGCGCTCTACATCGACTTTTTCAAAACCCATTTTCGGAAATTTTCATTTGAGATCACAAAATTGCCAATATCTCGCTTAATATTGATCCTAGATGGGTCAAAGTTGGCAAATATTGAGTCAACTTTGGGAGGCTGTATCTCTTGAACGGTGATAGCTGGGACTCTGGTTCTTTCAGCAAAACGTAGCTCTCAATGCGCTCTACATCGACTTTTTCAAAACCCATTTTCGGAAATTTTCATTTGAGATCACAAAATTGCCAATATCTCGCTTAATATTGATCCTAGATGGGTCAAAGTTGGCAAATATTGAGTCAACTTTGGGAGGCTGTATCTCTTGAACGGTGATAGCTGGGACTCTGGTTCTTTCAGCAAAACGTAGCTCTCAATGCGCTCTACATCGACTTTTTCAAAACCCATTTTCGGAAATTTTCATTTGAGATCACAAAATTGCCAATATCTCGCTTAATATTGATCCTAGATGGGTCAAAGTTGGCAAATATTGAGTCAACTTTGGGAGGCTGTATCTTAAAAATCGTGATAGCTAGGACTCTGGTTCTTTCAGCAAAACGTAGCTCTGAATGCGCTCTACATCGACTTTTTCAAAACCCATTTTCGGAAATTTTCATTTGAGATCACAAAATTGCCAATATCTCGCTTAATATTGATCCTAGATGGGTCAAAGTTGGCAAATATTGAGTCAACTTTGGGAGGCTGTATCTCTTGAACGGTGATAGCTGGGACTCTGGTTCTTTCAGCAAAACGTAGCTCTCAATGCGCTCTACATCGACTTTTTCAAAACCCATTTTCGGAAATTTTCATTTGAGATCACAAAATTGCCAATATCTCGCTTAATATTGATCCTAGATGGGTCAAAGTTGGCAAATATTGAGTCAACTTTGGGAGGCTGTATCTCTTGAACGGTGATAGCTGGGACTCTGGTTCTTTCAGCAAAACGTAGCTCTCAATGCGCTCTACATCGACTTTTTCAAAACCCATTTTCGGAAATTTTCATTTGAGATCACAAAATTGCCAATATCTCGCTTAATATTGATCCTAGATGGGTCAAAGTTGGCAAATATTGAGTCAACTTTGAGAGGCTGTATCTCTTGAACGGTGATAGCTAGGACTCTGGTTCTTTCAGCAAAACGTAGCTCTCAATGCGCTCTACATCGACTTTTTCAAAACCCATTTTCGGAAATTTTCATTTGAGATCACAAAATTGCCAATATCTCGCTTAATATTGATCCTAGATGGGTCAAAGTTGGCAAATATTGAGTCAACTTTGGGAGACTGTATCTCTTGAACGGTGATAGCTAGGACTCTGGTTCTTTCAGCAAAACGTAGCTCTCAATGCGCTCTACATCGACTTTTTCAAAACCCATTTTCGGAAATTTTCATTTGAGATCACAAAATTGCCAATATCTCGCTTAATATTGATCCTAGATGGGTCAAAGTTGGCAAATATTGAGTCAACTTTGGGAGGCTGTATCTCTTGAACGGTGATAGCTGGGACTCTGGTTCTTTCAGCAAAACGTAGCTCTCAATGCGCTCTACATCGACTTTTTCAAAACCCATTTTCGGAAATTTTCATTTGAGATCACAAAATTGCCAATATCTCGCTTAATATTGATCCTAGATGGGTCAAAGTTGAAAAATATTGAGTCAACTTTGAGAGGCTGTATCTCTTGAACGGTGATAGCTAGGACTCTGGTTCTTTCAGCAAAACGTAGCTCTCAATGCGCTCTACATCGACTTTTTCAAAACCCATTTTCGGAAATTTTCATTTGAGATCACAAAATTGCCAATATCTCGCTTAATATTGATCCTAGATGGGTCAAAGTTGGCAAATATTGAGTCAACTTTGGGAGGCTGTATCTCAAAAACGGTGATAGCTAGGACTCTGGTTCTTTCAGCAAAACGTAGCTCTCAATGCGCTCTACATCGACTTTTTCAAAACCCATTTTCGGAAATTTTCATTTGAGATCACAAAATTGCCAATATCTCGCTTAATATTGATCCTAGATGGGTCAAAGTTGGCAAATATTGAGTCAACTTTGGGAGGCTGTATCTCTTGAACGGTGATAGCTGGGACTCTGGTTCTTTCAGCAAAACGTAGCTCTCAATGCGCTCTACATCGACTTTTTCAAAACCCATTTTCGGAAATTTTCATTTGAGATCACAAAATTGCCAATATCTCGCTTAATATTGATCCTAGATGGGTCAAAGTTGGCAAATATTGAGTCAACTTTGGGAGGCTGTATCTCTTGAACGGTGATAGCTGGGACTCTGGTTCTTTCAGCAAAACGTAGCTCTCAATGCGCTCTACATCGACTTTTTCAAAACCCATTTTCGGAAATTTTCATTTGAGATCACAAAATTGCCAATATCTCGCTTAATATTGATCCTAGATGGGTCAAAGTTGGCAAATATTGAGTCAACTTTGGGAGGCTGTATCTTAAAAACCGTGATAGCTAGGACTCTGGTTCTTTCAGCAAAACGTAGCTCTGAATGCGCTCTACATCGACTTTTTCAAAACCCATTTTCGGAAATTTTCATTTGAGATCACAAAATTGCCAATATGTCGCTTAATATTGATCCTAGATGGGTCAAAGTTGGCAAATATTGAGTCAACTTTGAGAGGCTGTATCTCTTGAACGGTGATAGCTAGGACTCTGGTTCTTTCAGCAAAACGTAGCTCTCAATGCGCTCTACATCGACTTTTTCAAAACCCATTTTCGGAAATTTTCATTTGAGATCACAAAATTGCCAATATCTCGCTTAATATTGATCCTAGATGGGTCAAAGTTGGCAAATATTGAGTCAACTTTGGGAGACTGTATCTCTTGAACGGTGATAGCTAGGACTCTGGTTCTTTCAGCAAAACGTAGCTCTCAATGCGCTCTACATCGACTTTTTCAAAACCCATTTTCGGAAATTTTCATTTGAGATCACAAAATTGCCAATATCTCGCTTAATATTGATCCTAGATGGGTCAAAGTTGGCAAATATTGAGTCAACTTTGGGAGGCTGTATCTCTTGAACGGTGATAGCTGGGACTCTGGTTCTTTCAGCAAATTTTCATTTGAGATCACAAAATTGCCAATATCTCGCTTAATATTGATCCTAGATGGGTCAAAGTTGGCAAATATTGAGTCAACTTTGGGAGGCTGTATCTCTTGAACGGTGATAGCTGGGACTCTGGTTCCTTCAGCAAAACGTAGCTCTCAATGCGCTCTACATCGACTTTTTCAAAACCCATTTTCGGAAATTTTCATTTGAGATCACAAAATTGCCAATATCTCGCTTAATATTGATCCTAGATGGGTCAAAGTTGGCAAATATTGAGTCAACTTTGGGAGGCTGTATCTTAAAAATCGTGATAGCTAGGACTCTGGTTCTTTCAGCAAAACGTAGCTCTGAATGCGCTCTACATCGACTTTTTCAAAACCCATTTTCGGAAATTTTCATTTGAGATCACAAAATTGCCAATATCTCGCTTAATATTGATCCTAGATGGGTCAAAGTTGGCAAATATTGAGTCAACTTTGGGAGGCTGTATCTCTTGAACGGTGATAGCTGGGACTCTGGTTCTTTCAGCAAAACGTAGCTCTCAATGCGCTCTACATCGACTTTTTCAAAACCCATTTTCGGAAATTTTCATTTGAGATCACAAAATTGCCAATATCTCGCTTAATATTGATCCTAGATGGGTCAAAGTTGGCAAATATTGAGTCAACTTTGGGAGGCTGTATCTCAAAAACGGTGATAGCTAGGACTCTGGTTCTTTCAGCAAAACGTAGCTCTCAATGCGCTCTACATCGACTTTTTCAAAACCCATTTTCGGAAATTTTCATTTGAGATCACAAAATTGCCAATATCTCGCTTAATATTGATCCTAGATGGGTCAAAGTTGGCAAATATTGAGTCAACTTTGGGAGGCTGTATCTCTTGAACGGTGATAGCTGGGACTCTGGTTCTTTCAGCAAAACGTAGCTCTCAATGCGCTCTACATCGACTTTTTCAAAACCCATTTTCGGAAATTTTCATTTGAGATCACAAAATTGCCAATATCTCGCTTAATATTGATCCTAGATGGGTCAAAGTTGGCAAATATTGAGTCAACTTTGGGAGGCTGTATCTCTTGAACGGTGATAGCTGGGACTCTGGTTCTTTCAGCAAAACGTAGCTCTCAATGCGCTCTACATCGACTTTTTCAAAACCCATTTTCGGAAATTTTCATTTGAGATCACAAAATTGCCAATATCTCGCTTAATATTGATCCTAGATGGGTCAAAGTTGGCAAATATTGAGTCAACTTTGGGAGGCTGTATCTCTTGAACGGTGATAGCTGGGACTCTGGTTCTTTCAGCAAAACGTAGCTCTCAATGCGCTCTACATCGACTTTTTCAAAACCCATTTTCGGAAATTTTCATTTGAGATCACAAAATTGCCAATATCTCGCTTAATATTGATCCTAGATGGGTCAAAGTTGGCAAATATTGAGTCAACTTTGGGAGGCTGTATCTTAAAAATCGTGATAGCTAGGACTCTGGTTCTTTCAGCAAAACGTAGCTCTGAATGCGCTCTACATCGACTTTTTCAAAACCCATTTTCGGAAATTTTCATTTGAGATCACAAAATTGCCAATATCTCGCTTAATATTGATCCTAGATGGGTCAAAGTTGGCAAATATTGAGTCAACTTTGGGAGGCTGTATCTCTTGAACGGTGATAGCTGGGACTCTGGTTCTTTCAGCAAAACGTAGCTCTCAATGCGCTCTACATCGACTTTTTCAAAACCCATTTTCGGAAATTTTCATTTGAGATCACAAAATTGCCAATATCTCGCTTAATATTGATCCTAGATGGGTCAAAGTTGGCAAATATTGAGTCAACTTTGGGAGGCTGTATCTCTTGAACGGTGATAGCTGGGACTCTGGTTCTTTCAGCAAATTTTCATTTGAGATCACAAAATTGCCAATATCTCGCTTAATATTGATCCTAGATGGGTCAAAGTTGGCAAATATTGAGTCAACTTTGGGAGGCTGTATCTCTTGAACGGTGATAGCTGGGACTCTGGTTCTTTCAGCAAAACGTAGCTCTCAATGCGCTCTACATCGACTTTTTCAAAACCCATTTTCGGAAATTTTCATTTGAGATCACAAAATTGCCAATATCTCGCTTAATATTGATCCTAGATGGGTCAAAGTTGGCAAATATTGAGTCAACTTTGGGAGACTGTATCTCTTGAACGGTGATAGCTAGGACTCTGGTTCTTTCAGCAAAACGTAGCTCTCAATGCGCTCTACATCGACTTTTTCAAAACCCATTTTCGGAAATTTTCATTTGAGATCACAAAATTGCCAATATCTCGCTTAATATTGATCCTAGATGGGTCAAAGTTGGCAAATATTGAGTCAACTTTGGGAGGCTGTATCTCTTGAACGGTGATAGCTGGGACTCTGGTTCTTTCAGCAAATTTTCATTTGAGATCACAAAATTGCCAATATCTCGCTTAATATTGATCCTAGATGGGTCAAAGTTGGCAAATATTGAGTCAACTTTGGGAGGCTGTATCTCTTGAACGGTGATAGCTGGGACTCTGGTTCCTTCAGCAAAACGTAGCTCTCAATGCGCTCTACATCGACTTTTTCAAAACCCATTTCGGAAATTTTCATTTGAGATCACAAAATTGCCAATATCTCGCTTAATATTGATCCTAGATGGGTCAAAGTTGGCAAATATTGAGTCAACTTTGGGAGGCTGTATCTTAAAAATCGTGATAGCTAGGACTCTGGTTCTTTCAGCAAAACGTAGCTCTGAATGCGCTCTACATCGACTTTTTCAAAACCCATTTTCGGAAATTTTCATTTGAGATCACAAAATTGCCAATATCTCGCTTAATATTGATCCTAGATGGGTCAAAGTTGGCAAATATTGAGTCAACTTTGGGAGGCTGTATCTCTTGAACGGTGATAGCTGGGACTCTGGTTCTTTCAGCAAAACGTAGCTCTCAATGCGCTCTACATCGACTTTTTCAAAACCCATTTTCGGAAATTTTCATTTGAGATCACAAAATTGCCAATATCTCGCTTAATATTGATCCTAGATGGGTCAAAGTTGGCAAATATTGAGTCAACTTTGGGAGGCTGTATCTCAAAAACGGTGATAGCTAGGACTCTGGTTCTTTCAGCAAAACGTAGCTCTCAATGCGCTCTACATCGACTTTTTCAAAACCCATTTTCGGAAATTTTCATTTGAGATCACAAAATTGCCAATATCTCGCTTAATATTGATCCTAGATGGGTCAAAGTTGGCAAATATTGAGTCAACTTTGGGAGGCTGTATCTCTTGAACGGTGATAGCTGGGACTCTGGTTCTTTCAGCAAAACGTAGCTCTCAATGCGCTCTACATCGACTTTTTCAAAACCCATTTTCGGAAATTTTCATTTGAGATCACAAAATTGCCAATATCTCGCTTAATATTGATCCTAGATGGGTCAAAGTTGGCAAATATTGAGTCAACTTTGGGAGGCTGTATCTCTTGAACGGTGATAGCTGGGACTCTGGTTCTTTCAGCAAAACGTAGCTCTCAATGCGCTCTACATCGACTTTTTCAAAACCCATTTTCGGAAATTTTCATTTGAGATCACAAAATTGCCAATATCTCGCTTAATATTGATCCTAGATGGGTCAAAGTTGGCAAATATTGAGTCAACTTTGGGAGGCTGTATCTCTTGAACGGTGATAGCTGGGACTCTGGTTCTTTCAGCAAAACGTAGCTCTGAATGCGCTCTACATCGACTTTTTCAAAACCCATTTTCGGAAATTTTCATTTGAGATCACAAAATTGCCAATATCTCGCTTAATATTGATCCTAGATGGGTCAAAGTTGGCAAATATTGAGTCAACTTTGGGAGGCTGTATCTCTTGAACGGTGATAGCTGGGACTCTGGTTCTTTCAGCAAAACGTAGCTCTCAATGCGCTCTACATCGACTTTTTCAAAACCCATTTTCGGAAATTTTCATTTGAGATCACAAAATTGCCAATATCTCGCTTAATATTGATCCTAGATGGGTCAAAGTTGGCAAATATTGAGTCAACTTTGGGAGGCTGTATCTCTTGAACGGTGATAGCTGGGACTCTGGTTCTTTCAGCAAAACGTAGCTCTCAATGCGCTCTACATCGACTTTTTCAAAACCCATTTTCGGAAATTTTCATTTGAGATCACAAAATTGCCAATATCTCGCTTAATATTGATCCTAGATGGGTCAAAGTTGGCAAATATTGAGTCAACTTTGGGAGGCTGTATCTTAAAAATCGTGATAGCTAGGACTCTGGTTCTTTCAGCAAAACGTAGCTCTGAATGCGCTCTACATCGACTTTTTCAAAACCCATTTTCGGAAATTTTCATTTGAGATCACAAAATTGCCAATATCTCGCTTAATATTGATCCTAGATGGGTCAAAGTTGGCAAATATTGAGTCAACTTTGGGAGGCTGTATCTCTTGAACGGTGATAGCTGGGACTCTGGTTCTTTCAGCAAAACGTAGCTCTCAATGCGCTCTACATCGACTTTTTCAAAACCCATTTTCGGAAATTTTCATTTGAGATCACAAAATTGCCAATATCTCGCTTAATATTGATCCTAGATGGGTCAAAGTTGGCAAATATTGAGTCAACTTTGGGAGGCTGTATCTCTTGAACGGTGATAGCTGGGACTCTGGTTCTTTCAGCAAAACGTAGCTCTCAATGCGCTCTACATCGACTTTTTCAAAACCCATTTTCGGAAATTTTCATTTGAGATCACAAAATTGCCAATATCTCGCTTAATATTGATCCTAGATGGGTCAAAGTTGGCAAATATTGAGTCAACTTTGGGAGGCTGTATCTCTTGAACGGTGATAGCTGGGACTCTGGTTCTTTCAGCAAAACGTAGCTCTGAATGCGCTCTACATCGACTTTTTCAAAACCCATTTTCGGAAATTTTCATTTGAGATCACAAAATTGCCAATATCTCGCTTAATATTGATCCTAGATGGGTCAAAGTTGGCAAATATTGAGTCAACTTTGGGAGGCTGTATCTCTTGAACGGTGATAGCTGGGACTCTGGTTCTTTCAGCAAAACGTAGCTCTCAATGCGCTCTACATCGACTTTTTCAAAACCCATTTTCGGAAATTTTCATTTGAGATCACAAAATTGCCAATATCTCGCTTAATATTGATCCTAGATGGGTCAAAGTTGGCAAATATTGAGTCAACTTTGGGAGGCTGTATCTCTTGAACGGTGATAGCTGGGACTCTGGTTCTTTCAGCAAAACGTAGCTCTCAATGCGCTCTACATCGACTTTTTCAAAACCCATTTTCGGAAATTTTCATTTGAGATCACAAAATTGCCAATATCTCGCTTAATATTGATCCTAGATGGGTCAAAGTTGGCAAATATTGAGTCAACTTTGGGAGGCTGTATCTTAAAAATCGTGATAGCTAGGACTCTGGTTCTTTCAGCAAAACGTAGCTCTGAATGCGCTCTACATCGACTTTTTCAAAACCCATTTTCGGAAATTTTCATTTGAGATCACAAAATTGCCAATATCTCGCTTAATATTGATCCTAGATGGGTCAAAGTTGGCAAATATTGAGTCAACTTTGGGAGGCTGTATCTCTTGAACGGTGATAGCTGGGACTCTGGTTCTTTCAGCAAAACGTAGCTCTCAATGCGCTCTACATCGACTTTTTCAAAACCCATTTTCGGAAATTTTCATTTGAGATCACAAAATTGCCAATATCTCGCTTAATATTGATCCTAGATGGGTCAAAGTTGGCAAATATTGAGTCAACTTTGGGAGGCTGTATCTCTTGAACGGTGATAGCTGGGACTCTGGTTCTTTCAGCAAAACGTAGCTCTCAATGCGCTCTACATCGACTTTTTCAAAACCCATTTTCGGAAATTTTCATTTGAGATCACAAAATTGCCAATATCTCGCTTAATATTGATCCTAGATGGGTCAAAGTTGGCAAATATTGAGTCAACTTTGGGAGGCTGTATCTCTTGAACGGTGATAGCTGGGACTCTGGTTCTTTCAGCAAAACGTAGCTCTCAATGCGCTCTACATCGACTTTTTCAAAACCCATTTTCGGAAATTTTCATTTGAGATCACAAAATTGCCAATATCTCGCTTAATATTGATCCTAGATGGGTCAAAGTTGGCAAATATTGAGTCAACTTTGGGAGGCTGTATCTCAAAAACGGTGATAGCTAGGACTCTGGTTCTTTCAGCAAAACGTAGCTCTCAATGCGCTCTACATCGACTTTTTCAAAACCCATTTTCGGAAATTTTCATTTGAGATCACAAAATTGCCAATATCTCGCTTAATATTGATCCTAGATGGGTCAAAGTTGGCAAATATTGAGTCAACTTTGAGAGGCTGTATCTCTTGAACGGTGATAGCTAGGACTCTGGTTCTTTCAGCAAAACGTAGCTCTCAATGCGCTCTACATCGACTTTTTCAAAACCCATTTTCGGAAATTTTCATTTGAGATCACAAAATTGCCAATATCTCGCTTAATATTGATCCTAGATGGGTCAAAGTTGGCAAATATTGAGTCAACTTTGGGAGGCTGTATCTCTTGAACGGTGATAGCTGGGACTCTGGTTCTTTCAGCAAAACGTAGCTCTCAATGCGCTCTACATCGACTTTTTCAAAACCCATTTTCGGAAATTTTCATTTGAGATCACAAAATTGCCAATATCTCGCTTAATATTGATCCTAGATGGGTCAAAGTTGGCAAATATTGAGTCAACTTTGGGAGGCTGTATCTCTTGAACGGTGATAGCTGGGACTCTGGTTCTTTCAGCAAAACGTAGCTCTCAATGCGCTCTACATCGACTTTTTCAAAACCCATTTTCGGAAATTTTCATTTGAGATCACAAAATTGCCAATATCTCGCTTAATATTGATCCTAGATGGGTCAAAGTTGGCAAATATTGAGTCAACTTTGGGAGGCTGTATCTTAAAAATCGTGATAGCTAGGACTCTGGTTCTTTCAGCAAAACGTAGCTCTGAATGCGCTCTACATCGACTTTTTCAAAACCCATTTTCGGAAATTTTCATTTGAGATCACAAAATTGCCAATATCTCGCTTAATATTGATCCTAGATGGGTCAAAGTTGGCAAATATTGAGTCAACTTTGGGAGGCTGTATCTCTTGAACGGTGATAGCTGGGACTCTGGTTCTTTCAGCAAAACGTAGCTCTCAATGCGCTCTACATCGACTTTTTCAAAACCCATTTTCGGAAATTTTCATTTGAGATCACAAAATTGCCAATATCTCGCTTAATATTGATCCTAGATGGGTCAAAGTTGGCAAATATTGAGTCAACTTTGGGAGGCTGTATCTCTTGAACGGTGATAGCTGGGACTCTGGTTCTTTCAGCAAAACGTAGCTCTCAATGCGCTCTACATCGACTTTTTCAAAACCCATTTTCGGAAATTTTCATTTGAGATCACAAAATTGCCAATAGCTCGCTTAATATTGATCCTAGATGGGTCAAAGTTGGCAAATATTGAGTCAACTTTGGGAGGCTGTATCTCTTGAACGGTGATAGCTGGGACTCTGGTTCTTTCAGCAAAACGTAGCTCTCAATGCGCTCTACATCGACTTTTTCAAAACCCATTTTCGGAAATTTTCATTTGAGATCACAAAATTGCCAATAGCTCGCTTAATATTGATCCTAGATGGGTCAAAGTTGGCAAATATTGAGTCAACTTTGGGAGGCTGTATCTCTTGAACGGTGATAGCTGGGACTCTGGTTCTTTCAGCAAAACGTAGCTCTCAATGCGCTCTACATCGACTTTTTCAAAACCCATTTTCGGAAATTTTCATTTGAGATCACAAAATTGCCAATATCTCGCTTAATATTGATCCTAGATGGGTCAAAGTTGGCAAATATTGAGTCAACTTTGAGAGGCTGTATCTCTTGAACGGTGATAGCTAGGACTCTGGTTCTTTCAGCAAAACGTAGCTCTCAATGCGCTCTACATCGACTTTTTCAAAACCCATTTTCGGAAATTTTCATTTGAGATCACAAAATTGCCAATAGCTCGCTTAATATTGATCCTAGATGGGTCAAAGTTGGCAAATATTGAGTCAACTTTGGGAGGCTGTATCTCTTGAACGGTGATAGCTGGGACTCTGGTTCTTTCAGCAAAACGTAGCTCTCAATGCGCTCTACATCGACTTTTTCAAAACCCATTTTCGGAAATTTTCATTTGAGATCACAAAATTGCCAATATCTCGCTTAATATTGATCCTAGATGGGTCAAAGTTGGCAAATATTGAGTCAACTTTGAGAGGCTGTATCTCTTGAACGGTGATAGCTAGGACTCTGGTTCTTTCAGCAAAACGTAGCTCTCAATGCGCTCTACATCGACTTTTTCAAAACCCATTTTCGGAAATTTTCATTTGAGATCACAAAATTGCCAATAGCTCGCTTAATATTGATCCTAGATGGGTCAAAGTTGGCAAATATTGAGTCAACTTTGGGAGGCTGTATCTCTTGAACGGTGATAGCTGGGACTCTGGTTCTTTCAGCAAAACGTAGCTCTCAATGCGCTCTACATCGACTTTTTCAAAACCCATTTTCGGAAATTTTCATTTGAGATCACAAAATTGCCAATATCTCGCTTAATATTGATCCTAGATGGGTCAAAGTTGGCAAATATTGAGTCAACTTTGAGAGGCTGTATCTCTTGAACGGTGATAGCTAGGACTCTGGTTCTTTCAGCAAAACGTAGCTCTCAATGCGCTCTACATCGACTTTTTCAAAACCCATTTTCGGAAATTTTCATTTGAGATCACAAAATTGCCAATATCTCGCTTAATATTGATCCTAGATGGGTCAAAGTTGGCAAATATTGAGTCAACTTTGGGAGGCTGTATCTCTTGAACGGTGATAGCTGGGACTCTGGTTCTTTCAGCAAAACGTAGCTCTCAATGCGCTCTACATCGACTTTTTCAAAACCCATTTTCGGAAATTTTCATTTGAGATCACAAAATTGCCAATATCTCGCTTAATATTGATCCTAGATGGGTCAAAGTTGGCAAATATTGAGTCAACTTTGGGAGGCTGTATCTCTTGAACGGTGATAGCTGGGACTCTGGTTCTTTCAGCAAAACGTAGCTCTCAATGCGCTCTACATCGACTTTTTCAAAACCCATTTTCGGAAATTTTCATTTGAGATCACAAAATTGCCAATATCTCGCTTAATATTGATCCTAGATGGGTCAAAGTTGGCAAATATTGAGTCAACTTTGGGAGGCTGTATCTCTTGAACGGTGATAGCTGGGACTCTGGTTCTTTCAGCAAAACGTAGCTCTCAATGCGCTCTACATCGACTTTTTCAAAACCCATTTCGGAAGATCACAAAATTGCCAATATCTCGCTTAATATTGATCCTAGATGGGTCAAAGTTGGCAAATATTGAGTCAACTTTGGGAGGCTGTATCTCTTGAACGGTGATAGCTAGGACTCTGGTTCTTTCAGCAAAACGTAGCTCTCAATGCGCTCTACATCGACTTTTTCAAAACCCATTTTCGGAAATTTTCATTTGAGATCACAAAATTGCCAATATCTCGCTTAATATTGATCCTAGATGGGTCAAAGTTGGCAAATATTGAGTCAACTTTGGGAGGCTGTATCTCTTGAACGGTGATAGCTAGGACTCTGGTTCTTTCAGCAAAACGTAGCTCTCAATGCGCTCTACATCGACTTTTTCAAAACCCATTTTCGGAAATTTTCATTTTAGATCACAAAATTGCCAATATCTCGCTTAATATTGATCCTAGATGGGTCAAAGTTGGCAAATATTGAGTCAACTTTGGGAGGCTGTATCTCTTGAACGGTGATAGCTAGGACTCTGGTTCTTTCAGCAAAACGTAGCTCTCAATGCGCTCTACATCGACTTTTTCAAAACCCATTTTCGGAAATTTTCATTTGAGATCACAAAATTGCCAATATCTCGCTTAATATTGATCCTAGATGGGTCAAAGTTGGCAAATATTGAGTCAACTTTGAGAGGCTGTATCTCTTGAACGGTGATAGCTAGGACTCTGGTTCTTTCAGCAAAACGTAGCTCTCAATGCGCTCTACATCGACTTTTTCAAAACCCATTTTCGGAAATTTTCATTTGAGATCACAAAATTGCCAATATCTCGCTTAATATTGATCCTAGATGGGTCAAAGTTGGCAAATATTGAGTCAACTTTGGGAGACTGTATCTCTTGAACGGTGATAGCTAGGACTCTGGTTCTTTCAGCAAAACGTAGCTCTCAATGCGCTCTACATCGACTTTTTCAAAACCCATTTTCGGAAATTTTCATTTGAGATCACAAAATTGCCAATATCTCGCTTAATATTGATCCTAGATGGGTCAAAGTTGGCAAATATTGAGTCAACTTTGGGAGGCTGTATCTCTTGAACGGTGATAGCTGGGACTCTGGTTCTTTCAGCAAAACGTAGCTCTCAATGCGCTCTACATCGACTTTTTCAAAACCCATTTTCGGAAATTTTCCTTTGAAATCACAAAATTGCCAATATCTCGCTTAATATTGATCCTAGATGGGTCAAAGTTGGCAAATATTGAGTCAACTTTGGGAGGCTGTATCTCTTGAACGGTGATAGCTGGGACTCTGGTTCTTTCAGCAAAACGTAGCTCTCAATGCGCTCTACATCGACTTTTTCAAAACCCATTTTCGGAAATTTTCATTTGAGATCACAAAATTGCCAATATCTCGCTTAATATTGATCCTAGATGGGTCAAAGTTGGCAAATATTGAGTCAACTTTGGGAGGCTGTATCTCTTGAACGGTGATAGCTGGGACTCTGGTTCTTTCAGCAAAACGTAGCTCTCAATGCGCTCTACATCGACTTTTTCAAAACCCATTTCGGAAGATCACAAAATTGCCAATATCTCGCTTAATATTGATCCTAGATGGGTCAAAGTTGGCAAATATTGAGTCAACTTTGGGAGGCTGTATCTCTTGAACGGTGATAGCTGGGACTCTGGTTCTTTCAGCAAAACGTAGCTCTCAATGCGCTCTACATCGACTTTTTCAAAACCCATTTTCGGAAATTTTCATTTGAGATCACAAAATTGCCAATATCTCGCTTAATATTGATCCTAGATGGGTCAAAGTTGGCAAATATTGAGTCAACTTTGGGAGGCTGTATCTCTTGAACGGTGATAGCTGGGACTCTGGTTCTTTCAGCAAAACGTAGCTCTCAATGCGCTCTACATCGACTTTTTCAAAACCCATTTTCGGAAATTTTCATTTGAGATCACAAAATTGCCAATATCTCGCTTAATATTGATCCTAGATGGGTCAAAGTTGGCAAATATTGAGTCAACTTTGGGAGGCTGTATCTCTTGAACGGTGATAGCTGGGACTCTGGTTCTTTCAGCAAAACGTAGCTCTCAATGCGCTCTACATCGACTTTTTCAAAACCCATTTTCGGAAATTTTCATTTGAGATCACAAAATTGCCAATATCTCGCTTAATATTGATCCTAGATGGGTCAAAGTTGGCAAATATTGAGTCAACTTTGGGAGGCTGTATCTCTTGAACGGTGATAGCTGGGACTCTGGTTCTTTCAGCAAAACGTAGCTCTCAATGCGCTCTACATCGACTTTTTCAAAACCCATTTCGGAAGATCACAAAATTGCCAATATCTCGCTTAATATTGATCCTAGATGGGTCAAAGTTGGCAAATATTGAGTCAACTTTGGGAGGCTGTATCTCTTGAACGGTGATAGCTGGGACTCTGGTTCTTTCAGCAAAACGTAGCTCTCAATGCGCTCTACATCGACTTTTTCAAAACCCATTTTCGGAAATTTTCATTTGAGATCACAAAATTGCCAATATCTCGCTTAATATTGATCCTAGATGGGTCAAAGTTGGCAAATATTGAGTCAACTTTGGGAGGCTGTATCTTAAAAACCGTGATAGCTAGGACTCTGGTTCTTTCAGCAAAACGTAGCTCTGAATGCGCTCTACATCGACTTTTTCAAAACCCATTTTCGGAAATTTTCATTTGAGATCACAAAATTGCCAATATCTCGCTTAATATTGATCCTAGATGGGTCAAAGTTGGCAAATATTGAGTCAACTTTGAGAGGCTGTATCTCTTGAACGGTGATAGCTAGGACTCTGGTTCTTTCAGCAAAACGTAGCTCTCAATGCGCTCTACATCGACTTTTTCAAAACCCATTTTCGGAAATTTTCATTTGAGATCACAAAATTGCCAATAGCTCGCTTAATATTGATCCTAGATGGGTCAAAGTTGGCAAATATTGAGTCAACTTTGGGAGGCTGTATCTCTTGAACGGTGATAGCTGGGACTCTGGTTCTTTCAGCAAAACGTAGCTCTCAATGCGCTCTACATCGACTTTTTCAAAACCCATTTTCGGAAATTTTCATTTGAGATCACAAAATTGCCAATATCTCGCTTAATATTGATCCTAGATGGGTCAAAGTTGGCAAATATTGAGTCAACTTTGAGAGGCTGTATCTCTTGAACGGTGATAGCTAGGACTCTGGTTCTTTCAGCAAAACGTAGCTCTCAATGCGCTCTACATCGACTTTTTCAAAACCCATTTTCGGAAATTTTCATTTGAGATCACAAAATTGCCAATATCTCGCTTAATATTGATCCTAGATGGGTCAAAGTTGGCAAATATTGAGTCAACTTTGGGAGGCTGTATCTCTTGAACGGTGATAGCTGGGACTCTGGTTCTTTCAGCAAAACGTAGCTCTCAATGCGCTCTACATCGACTTTTTCAAAACCCATTTTCGGAAATTTTCATTTGAGATCACAAAATTGCCAATATCTCGCTTAATATTGATCCTAGATGGGTCAAAGTTGGCAAATATTGAGTCAACTTTGAGAGGCTGTATCTCTTGAACGGTGATAGCTAGGACTCTGGTTCTTTCAGCAAAACGTAGCTCTCAATGCGCTCTACATCGACTTTTTCAAAACCCATTTTCGGAAATTTTCATTTGAGATCACAAAATTGCCAATATCTCGCTTAATATTGATCCTAGATGGGTCAAAGTTGGCAAATATTGAGTCAACTTTGGGAGACTGTATCTCTTGAACGGTGATAGCTAGGACTCTGGTTCTTTCAGCAAAACGTAGCTCTCAATGCGCTCTACATCGACTTTTTCAAAACCCATTTTCGGAAATTTTCATTTGAGATCACAAAATTGCCAATATCTCGCTTAATATTGATCCTAGATGGGTCAAAGTTGGCAAATATTGAGTCAACTTTGGGAGGCTGTATCTCTTGAACGGTGATAGCTGGGACTCTGGTTCTTTCAGCAAAACGTAGCTCTCAATGCGCTCTACATCGACTTTTTCAAAACCCATTTTCGGAAATTTTCATTTGAGATCACAAAATTGCCAATATCTCGCTTAATATTGATCCTAGATGGGTCAAAGTTGGCAAATATTGAGTCAACTTTGAGAGGCTGTATCTCTTGAACGGTGATAGCTAGGACTCTGGTTCTTTCAGCAAAACGTAGCTCTCAATGCGCTCTACATCGACTTTTTCAAAACCCATTTTCGGAAATTTTCATTTGAGATCACAAAATTGCCAATATCTCGCTTAATATTGATCCTAGATGGGTCAAAGTTGGCAAATATTGAGTCAACTTTGGGAGGCTGTATCTCTTGAACGGTGATAGCTGGGACTCTGGTTCTTTCAGCAAAACGTAGCTCTCAATGCGCTCTACATCGACTTTTTCAAAACCCATTTTCGGAAATTTTCATTTGAGATCACAAAATTGCCAATATCTCGCTTAATATTGATCCTAGATGGGTCAAAGTTGAAAAATATTGAGTCAACTTTGAGAGGCTGTATCTCTTGAACGGTGATAGCTAGGACTCTGGTTCTTTCAGCAAAACGTAGCTCTCAATGCGCTCTACATCGACTTTTTCAAAACCCATTTTCGGAAATTTTCATTTGAGATCACAAAATTGCCAATATCTCGCTTAATATTGATCCTAGATGGGTCAAAGTTGGCAAATATTGAGTCAACTTTGGGAGACTGTATCTCTTGAACGGTGATAGCTAGGACTCTGGTTCTTTCAGCAAAACGTAGCTCTCAATGCGCTCTACATCGACTTTTTCAAAACCCATTTTCGGAAATTTTCATTTGAGATCACAAAATTGCCAATATCTCGCTTAATATTGATCCTAGATGGGTCAAAGTTGGCAAATATTGAGTCAACTTTGGGAGGCTGTATCTCTTGAACGGTGATAGCTGGGACTCTGGTTCTTTCAGCAAAACGTAGCTCTCAATGCGCTCTACATCGACTTTTTCAAAACCCATTTTCGGAAATTTTCATTTGAGATCACAAAATTGCCAATATCTCGCTTAATATTGATCCTAGATGGGTCAAAGTTGGCAAATATTGAGTCAACTTTGAGAGGCTGTATCTCTTGAACGGTGATAGCTAGGACTCTGGTTCTTTCAGCAAAACGTAGCTCTCAATGCGCTCTACATCGACTTTTTCAAAACCCATTTTCGGAAATTTTCATTTGAGATCACAAAATTGCCAATATCTCGCTTAATATTGATCCTAGATGGGTCAAAGTTGGCAAATATTGAGTCAACTTTGGGAGGCTGTATCTTAAAAACCGTGATAGCTAGGACTCTGGTTCTTTCAGCAAAACGTAGCTCTGAATGCGCTCTACATCGACTTTTTCAAAACCCATTTTCGGAAATTTTCATTTGAGATCACAAAATTGCCAATATCTCGCTTAATATTGATCCTAGATGGGTCAAAGTTGGCAAATATTGAGTCAACTTTGAGAGGCTGTATCTCTTGAACGGTGATAGCTAGGACTCTGGTTCTTTCAGCAAAACGTAGCTCTCAATGCGCTCTACATCGACTTTTTCAAAACCCATTTTCGGAAATTTTCATTTGAGATCACAAAATTGCCAATATCTCGCTTAATATTGATCCTAGATGGGTCAAAGTTGGCAAATATTGAGTCAACTTTGAGAGGCTGTATCTCTTGAACGGTGATAGCTAGGACTCTGGTTCTTTCAGCAAAACGTAGCTCTCAATGCGCTCTACATCGACTTTTTCAAAACCCATTTTCGGAAATTTTCATTTGAGATCACAAAATTGCCAATAGCTCGCTTAATATTGATCCTAGATGGGTCAAAGTTGGCAAATATTGAGTCAACTTTGGGAGGCTGTATCTCTTGAACGGTGATAGCTGGGACTCTGGTTCTTTCAGCAAAACGTAGCTCTCAATGCGCTCTACATCGACTTTTTCAAAACCCATTTTCGGAAATTTTCATTTGAGATCACAAAATTGCCAATATCTCGCTTAATATTGATCCTAGATGGGTCAAAGTTGGCAAATATTGAGTCAACTTTGAGAGGCTGTATCTCTTGAACGGTGATAGCTAGGACTCTGGTTCTTTCAGCAAAACGTAGCTCTCAATGCGCTCTACATCGACTTTTTCAAAACCCATTTTCGGAAATTTTCATTTGAGATCACAAAATTGCCAATATCTCGCTTAATATTGATCCTAGATGGGTCAAAGTTGGCAAATATTGAGTCAACTTTGGGAGACTGTATCTCTTGAACGGTGATAGCTAGGACTCTGGTTCTTTCAGCAAAACGTAGCTCTCAATGCGCTCTACATCGACTTTTTCAAAACCCATTTTCGGAAATTTTCATTTGAGATCACAAAATTGCCAATATCTCGCTTAATATTGATCCTAGATGGGTCAAAGTTGGCAAATATTGAGTCAACTTTGGGAGGCTGTATCTCTTGAACGGTGATAGCTGGGACTCTGGTTCTTTCAGCAAAACGTAGCTCTCAATGCGCTCTACATCGACTTTTTCAAAACCCATTTTCGGAAATTTTCATTTGAGATCACAAAATTGCCAATATCTCGCTTAATATTGATCCTAGATGGGTCAAAGTTGGCAAATATTGAGTCAACTTTGGGAGGCTGTATCTCTTGAACGGTGCTAGCTAGGACTCTGGTTCTTTCAGCAAAACGTAGCTCCCAATGTGCTCTACGTCGACTTTTTCAAAACCCATTTTCGGAAATTTTCATTTGAGATCACAAAATTGCCAATATCTCGCTTAATATTGATCATAGATGGGTCAAAGTTGGCAAATATTGAGTCAACTTTTTAAGGCAGTATCTCTTGAACGGTGCTAGCTAGGACTCTGGTTCTTTCAGCAAAACGTAGCTCTCAATGCGCTCTACATCGACTTTTTCAAAACCCATTTTCGGAAATTTTCATTTGAGATCACAAAATTGCCAATATCTCGCTTAATATTGATCCTAGATGGGTCAAAGTTGGCAAATATTGAGTCAACTTTGGGAGGCTGTATCTCTTGAACGGTGCTAGCTAGGACTCTGGTTCTTTCAGCAAAACGTAGCTCCCATTGTGCTCTACGTCGACTTTTTCAAAACCCATTTTCGGAAATTTTAATTTGAGATCACAAAATTGCCAATATCTCGCTTAATATTGATCATAGATGGGTCAAAGTTGGCAAATATTGAGTCAACTTTGGGAGGCAGTATCTCTTGAACGGTGCTAGCTAGGACTCTGGTTCTTTCAGCAAAACGTAGCTCCCAATGTGCTCTACGTCGACTTTTTCAAAACCCATTTTCGGAAATTTTCATTTGAGATCACAAAATTGCCAATATCTTGCTTAATATTGATCCTAGATGGGTCAAAGTTGGCAAATATTGAGTCAACTTTGGGAGGCTGTATCTCTTGAACGGTGCTAGCTAGGACTCTGGTTCTTTCAGCAAAACGTAGCTCCCAATGTGCTCTACGTCGACTTTTTCAAAACCCATTTTCGGAAATTTTCATTTGAGATCACAAAATTGCCAATATCTCGCTTAATATTGATCCTAGATGGGTCAAAGTTGGCAAATATTGAGTCAACTTTGGGAGGCTGTATCTCTTGAACGGTGATAGCTAGGACTCTGGTTCTTTCAGCAAAACGTAGCTCTCAATGCGCTCTACATCGACTTTTTCAAAACCCATTTTCGGAAATTTCCATTTGAGATCACAAAATTGCCAATATCTCGCTTAATATTGATCCTAGATGGGTCAAAGTTGGCAAATATTGAGTCAACTTTGGGAGGCTGTATCTCTTGAACGGTGATAGCTAGGACTCTGGTTCTTTCAGCAAAACGTAGCTCTCAATGCGCTCTACATCGACTTTTTCAAAACCCATTTTCGGAAATTTCCATTTGAGATCACAAAATTGCCAATATCTCGCTTAATATTGATCCTAGATGGGTCAAAGTTGGCAAATATTGAGTCAACTTTGGGAGGCTGTATCTCTTGAACGGTGATAGCTAGGACTCTGGTTCTTTCAGCAAAACGTAGCTCTCAATGCGCTCTACATCGACTTTTTCAAAACCCATTTTCGGAAATTTCCATTTGAGATCACAAAATTGCCAATATCTCGCTTAATATTGATCCTAGATGGGTCAAAGTTGGCAAATATTGAGTCAACTTTGGGAGGCTGTATCTCTTGAACGGTGCTAGCTAGAACTCTGGTTCTTTCAGCAAAACGTAGCTCCCAATGTGCTCTACGTCGACTTTTTCAAAACCCATTTTCGGAAATTTTCATTTGAGATCACAAAATTGCCAATATCTCGCTTAATATTGATCCTAGATGGGTCAAAGTTGGCAAATATTGAGTCAACTTTGGGAGGCTGTATCTCTTGAACGGTGATAGCTAGGACTCTGGTTCTTTCAGCAAAACGTAGCTCTCAATGCGCTCTACATCGACTTTTTCAAAACCCATTTTCGGAAATTTCCATTTGAGATCACAAAATTGCCAATATCTCGCTTAATATTGATCCTAGATGGGTCAAAGTTGGCAAATATTGAGTCAACTTTGGGAGGCTGTATCTCTTGAACGGTGCTAGCTAGGACTCTGGTTCTTTCAGCAAAACGTAGCTCCCAATGTGCTCTACGTCGACTTTTTCAAAACCCATTTTCGGAAATTTTCATTTGAGATCACAAAATTGCCAATATCTCGCTTAATATTGATCCTAGATGGGTCAAAGTTGGCAAATATTGAGTCAACTTTGGGAGGCTGTATCTCTTGAACGGTGATAGCTAGGACTCTGGTTCTTTCAGCAAAACGTAGCTCTCAATGCGCTCTACATCGACTTTTTCAAAACCCATTTTCGGAAATTTTCATTTGAGATCACAAAATTGCCAATATCTCGCTTAATATTGATCCTAGATGGGTCAAAGTTGGCAAATATTGAGTCAACTTTGGGAGGCTGTATCTCTTGAACGGTGATAGCTAGGACTCTGGTTCTTTCAGCAAAACGTAGCTCTCAATGCGCTCTACATCGACTTTTTCAAAACCCATTTTCGGAAATTTCCATTTGAGATCACAAAATTGCCAATATCTCGCTTAATATTGATCCTAGATGGGTCAAAGTTGGCAAATATTGAGTCAACTTTGGGAGGCAGTATCTCTTGAACGGTGCTAGCTAGGACTCTGGTTCTTTCAGCAAAACGTAGCTCCCAATGTGCTCTACGTCGACTTTTTCAAAACCCATTTTCGGAAATTTTCATTTGAGATCACAAAATTGCCAATATCTCGCTTAATATTGATCCTAGATGGGTCAAAGTTGGCAAATATTGAGTCAACTTTGGGAGGCTGTATCTCTTGAACGGTGCTAGCTAGGACTCTGGTTCTTTCAGCAAAACGTAGCTCCCAATGTGCTCTACGTCGACTTTTTCAAAACCCATTTTCGGAAATTTTCATTTGAGATCACAAAATTGCCAATATCTCGCTTAATATTGATCCTAGATGGGTCAAAGTTGGCAAATATTGAGTCAACTTTGGGAGGCTGTATCTCTTGAACGGTGATAGCTAGGACTCTGGTTCTTTCAGCAAAACGTAGCTCTCAATGCGCTCTACGTCGACTTTTTCAAAACCCATTTTCGGAAATTTTCATTTGAGATCACAAAATTGCCAATATCTCGCTTAATATTGATCCTAGATGGGTCAAAGTTGGCAAATATTGAGTCAACTTTGGGAGGCTGTATCTCTTGAACGGTGATAGCTAGGACTCTGGTTCTTTCAGCAAAACGTAGCTCTCAATGCGCTCTACATCGACTTTTTCAAAACCCATTTTCGGAAATTTCCATTTGAGATCACAAAATTGCCAATATCTCGCTTAATATTGATCCTAGATGGGTCAAAGTTGGCAAATATAGGGTCAACTTTGGGAGGCTGTATCTTTTGTACGGTGATAGCTGGGACTCTGGTTCTTTCAGCAAAACGTAGCTCTCAATGCGCTCTACATCGACTTTTTCAAAACCCATTTTCGGAAATTTTCATTTGAGATCAGAAAATTGCCAATATCTCGCTTAATATTGATCCTAGATGGGTCAAAGTTGGCAAATATTGAGTCAACTTTGGGAGGCTGTATCTCTTGAACGGTGATAGCTAGGACTCTGGTTCTTTCAGCAAAACGTAGCTCTCAATGCGCTCTACGTCGACTTTTTCAAAACCCATTTTCGGAAATTTTCATTTGAGATCACAAAATTGCCAATATCTCGCTTAATATTGATCCTAGATGGGTCAAAGTTGGCAAATATTGAGTCAACTTTGGGAGGCTGTATCTCTTGAACGGTGATAGCTAGGACTCTGGTTCTTTCAGCAAAACGTAGCTCTCAATGCGCTCTACATCGACTTTTTCAAAACCCATTTTCGGAAATTTCCATTTGAGATCACAAAATTGCCAATATCTCGCTTAATATTGATCCTAGATGGGTCAAAGTTGGCAAATATTGAGTCAACTTTGGGAGGCTGTATCTCTTGAACGGTGCTAGCTAGGACTCTGGTTCTTTCAGCAAAACGTAGCTCCCATTGTGCTCTACGTCGACTTTTTCAAAACCCATTTTCGGAAATTTTAATTTGAGATCACAAAATTGCCAATATCTCGCTTAATATTGATCCTAGATGGGTCAAAGTTGGCAAATATTGAGTCAACTTTGGGAGGCTGTATCTCTTGAACGGTGATAGCTAGGACTCTGGTTCTTTCAGCAAAACGTAGCTCTCAATGCGCTCTACATCGACTTTTTCAAAACCCATTTTCGGAAATTTCCATTTGAGATCACAAAATTGCCAATATCTCGCTTAATATTGATCCTAGATGGGTCAAAGTTGGCAAATATAGGGTCAACTTTGGGAGGCTGTATCTTTTGTACGGTGATAGCTGGGACTCTGGTTCTTTCAGCAAAACGTAGCTCTCAATGCGCTCTACATCGACTTTTTCAAAACCCATTTTCGGAAATTTTCATTTGAGATCAGAAAATTGCCAATATCTCGCTTAATATTGATCCTAGATGGGTCAAAGTTGGCAAATATTGAGTCAACTTTGGGAGGCTGTATCTCTTGAACGGTGATAGCTAGGACTCTGGTTCTTTCAGCAAAACGTAGCTCTCAATGCGCTCTACGTCGACTTTTTCAAAACCCATTTTCGGAAATTTTCATTTGAGATCACAAAATTGCCAATATCTCGCTTAATATTGATCCTAGATGGGTCAAAGTTGGCAAATATTGAGTCAACTTTGGGAGGCTGTATCTCTTGAACGGTGATAGCTAGGACTCTGGTTCTTTCAGCAAAACGTAGCTCTCAATGCGCTCTACATCGACTTTTTCAAAACCCATTTTCGGAAATTTTCATTTGAGATCAGAAAATTGCCAATATCTCGCTTAATATTGATCCTAGATGGGTCAAAGTTGGCAAATATTGAGTCAACTTTGGGAGGCTGTATCTCTTGAACGGTGATAGCTAGGACTCTGGTTCTTTCAGCAAAACGTAGCTCTCAATGCGCTCTACGTCGACTTTTTCAAAACCCATTTTCGGAAATTTTCATTTGAGATCAGAAAATTGCCAATATCTCGCTTAATATTGATCCTAGATGGGTCAAAGTTGGCAAATATTGAGTCAACTTTGGGAGGCTGTATCTCTTGAACGGTGATAGCTAGGACTCTGGTTCTTTCAGCAAAACGTAGCTCTCAATGCGCTCTACGTCGACTTTTTCAAAACCCATTTTCGGAAATTTTCATTTGAGATCACAAAATTGCCAATATCTCGCTTAATATTGATCCTAGATGGGTCAAAGTTGGCAAATATAGGGTCAACTTTGGGAGGCTGTATCTTTTGAACGGTGATAGCTGGGACTCTGGTTCTTTCAGCAAAACGTAGCTCTCAATGCGCTCTACATCGACTTTTTCAAAACCCATTTTCGGAAATTTTCATTTGAGATCAGAAAATTGCCAATATCTCGCTTAATATTGATCCTAGATGGGTCAAAGTTGGCAAATATTGAGTCAACTTTGGGAGGCTGTATCTCTTGAACGGTGATAGCTAGGACTCTGGTTCTTTCAGCAAAACGTAGCTCTCAATGCGCTCTACGTCGACTTTTTCAAAACCCATTTTCGGAAATTTTCATTTGAGATCACAAAATTGCCAATATCTCGCTTAATATTGATCCTAGATGGGTCAAAGTTGGCAAATATTGAGTCAACTTTGGGAGGCTGTATCTCTTGAACGGTGATAGCTAGGACTCTGGTTCTTTCAGCAAAACGTAGCTCTCAATGCGCTCTACATCGACTTTTTCAAAACCCATTTTCGGAAATTTCCATTTGAGATCACAAAATTGCCAATATCTCGCTTAATATTGATCCTAGATGGGTCAAAGTTGGCAAATATAGGGTCAACTTTGGGAGGCTGTATCTTTTGAACGGTGATAGCTGGGACTCTGGTTCTTTCAGCAAAACGTAGCTCTCAATGCGCTCTACATCGACTTTTTCAAAACCCATTTTCGGAAATTTTCATTTGAGATCAGAAAATTGCCAATATCTCGCTTAATATTGATCCTAGATGGGTCAAAGTTGGCAAATATTGAGTCAACTTTGGGAGGCTGTATCTCTTGAACGGTGATAGCTAGGACTCTGGTTCTTTCAGCAAAACGTAGCTCTCAATGCGCTCTACGTCGACTTTTTCAAAACCCATTTTCGGAAATTTTCATTTGAGATCACAAAATTGCCAATATCTCGCTTAATATTGATCCTAGATGGGTCAAAAATGGCAAATATAGGGTCAACTTTGGGAGGCTGTATCTCAAAAACGGTGATAGCTAGGACTCTGGTTCTTTCAGCAAAACGTAGCTCTCAATGCGCTCTACGTCGACTTTTTCAAAACCCATTTTCGGAAATTTTCATTTGAGATCACAAAATTGCCAATATCTCGCTTAATATTGATCCTAGATGGGTCAAAAATGGCAAATATAGGGTCAACTTTGGGAGGCTGTATCTCAAAAACGGTGATAGCTAGGACTCTGGTTATTTCAGCAAAACGTAGCTCTCAATGCGCTCTACGTCGACTTTTTCAAAACCCATTTTCGGAAATTTTCATTTGAGATCACAAAATTGCCAATATCTCGCTTAATATTGATCCTAGATGGGTCAAAGTTGGCAAATATTGAGTCAACTTTGGGAGGCTGTATCTCTTGAACGGTGATAGCTAGGACTCTGGTTCTTTCAGCAAAACGTAGCTCTCAATGCGCTCTACGTCGACTTTTTCAAAACCCATTTTCGGAAATTTTCATTTGAGATCACAAAATTGCCAATATCTCGCTTAATATTGATCCTAGATGGGTCAAAAATGGCAAATATAGGGTCAACTTTGGGAGGCTGTATCTCAAAAACGGTGATAGCTAGGACTCTGGTTCTTTCAGCAAAACGTAGCTCTCAATGCGCTCTACGTCGACTTTTTCAAAACCCATTTTCGGAAATTTTCATTTGAGATCACAAAATTGCCAATATCTCGCTTAATATTGATCCTAGATGGGTCAAAGTTGGCAAATATAGGGTCAACTTTGGGAGGCTGTATCTTTTGAACGGTGATAGCTGGGACTCTGGTTCTTTCAGCACAACGTAGCTCTCAATGCGCTCTACATCGACTTTTTCAAAACCCATTTTCGGAAATTTTCATTTGAGATCACAAAATTGCCAATATCTCGCTTAATATTGATCCTAGATGGGTCAAAGT
This sequence comes from Microchrysa polita, assembly GCA_949715475.1. Taxonomy (NCBI): domain Eukaryota; kingdom Metazoa; phylum Arthropoda; class Insecta; order Diptera; family Stratiomyidae; genus Microchrysa; species Microchrysa polita. The sequence goes on along the minus strand of OX454422.1, from coordinate 8,840,145 downwards.
TGGCAAATATAGGGTCAACTTTGGGAGGCTGTACCTTTTGAACGGTGATAGCTGGGACTCTGGTTCTTTCAGCAAAACGTAGCTCTCAATGCGCTCTACGTCGACTTTTTCAAAACCCATTTTCGGAAATTTTCATTTGAGATCACAAAATTGCCAATATCTCGCTTAATATTGATCCTAGATGGGTCAAAGTTGGCAAATATAGGGTCAACTTTGGGAGGCTGTATCTTTTGAACGGTGATAGCTGGGACTCTGGTTCTTTCAGCACAACGTAGCTCTCAATGCGCTCTACATCGACTTTTTCAAAACCCATTTTCGGAAATTTTCATTTGAGATCACAAAATTGCCAATATCTCGCTTAATATTGATCCTAGATGGGTCAAAGTTGGCAAATATAGGGTCAACTTTGGGAGGCTGTACCTTTTGAACGGTGATAGCTGGGACTCTGGTTCTTTCAGCAAAACGTAGCTCTCAATGCGCTCTACGTCGACTTTTTCAAAACCCATTTTCGGAAATTTTCATTTGAGATCACAAAATTGCCAATATCTCGCTTAATATTGATCCTAGATGGGTCAAAAATGGCAAATATAGGGTCAACTTTGGGAGGCTGTATCTCAAAAACGGTGATAGCTAGGACTCTGGTTCTTTCAGCAAAACGTAGCTCTCAATGCGCTCTACGTCGACTTTTTCAAAACCCATTTTCGGAAATTTTCATTTGAGATCACAAAATTGCCAATATCTCGCTTAATATTGATCCTAGATGGGTCAAAGTTGGCAAATATTGAGTCAACTTTGGGAGGCTGTATCTCTTGAACGGTGATAGCTAGGACTCTGGTTCTTTCAGCAAAACGTAGCTCTCAATGCGCTCTACGTCGACTTTTTCAAAACCCATTTTCGGAAATTTTCATTTGAGATCACAAAATTGCCAATATCTCGCTTAATATTGATCCTAGATGGGTCAAAAATGGCAAATATAGGGTCAACTTTGGGAGGCTGTATCTCAAAAACGGTGATAGCTAGGACTCTGGTTCTTTCAGCAAAACGTAGCTCTCAATGCGCTCTACGTCGACTTTTTCAAAACCCATTTTCGGAAATTTTCATTTGAGATCACAAAATTGCCAATATCTCGCTTAATATTGATCCTAGATGGGTCAAAGTTGGCAAATATAGGGTCAACTTTGGGAGGCTGTATCTTTTGAACGGTGATAGCTGGGACTCTGGTTCTTTCAGCACAACGTAGCTCTCAATGCGCTCTACATCGACTTTTTCAAAACCCATTTTCGGAAATTTTCATTTGAGATCACAAAATTGCCAATATCTCGCTTAATATTGATCCTAGATGGGTCAAAGTTGGCAAATATAGGGTCAACTTTGGGAGGCTGTACCTTTTGAACGGTGATAGCTGGGACTCTGGTTCTTTCAGCAAAACGTAGCTCTCAATGCGCTCTACGTCGACTTTTTCAAAACCCATTTTCGGAAATTTTCATTTGAGATCACAAAATTGCCAATATCTCGCTTAATATTGATCCTAGATGGGTCAAAGTTGGCAAATATAGGGTCAACTTTGGGAGGCTGTATCTTTTGAACGGTGATAGCTGGGACTCTGGTTCTTTCAGCACAACGTAGCTCTCAATGCGCTCTACATCGACTTTTTCAAAACCCATTTTCGGAAATTTTCATTTGAGATCACAAAATTGCCAATATCTCGCTTAATATTGATCCTAGATGGGTCAAAGTTGGCAAATATAGGGTCAACTTTGGGAGGCTGTACCTTTTGAACGGTGATAGCTGGGACTCTGGTTCTTTCAGCAAAACGTAGCTCTCAATGCGCTCTACGTCGACTTTTTCAAAACCCATTTTCGGAAATTTTCATTTGAGATCACAAAATTGCCAATATCTCGCTTAATATTGATCCTAGATGGGTCAAAGTTGGCAAATATAGGGTCAACTTTGGGAGGCTGTATCTTTTGAACGGTGATAGCTGGGACTCTGGTTCTTTCAGCACAACGTAGCTCTCAATGCGCTCTACATCGACTTTTTCAAAACCCATTTTCGGAAATTTTCATTTGAGATCACAAAATTGCCAATATCTCGCTTAATATTGATCCTAGATGGGTCAAAGTTGGCAAATATAGGGTCAACTTTGGGAGGCTGTACCTTTTGAACGGTGATAGCTGGGACTCTGGTTCTTTCAGCAAAACGTAGCTCTCAATGCGCTCTACGTCGACTTTTTCAAAACCCATTTTCGGAAATTTTCATTTGAGATCACAAAATTGCCAATATCTCGCTTAATATTGATCCTAGATGGGTCAAAGTTGGCAAATATAGGGTCAACTTTGGGAGGCTGTATCTTTTGAACGGTGATAGCTGGGACTCTGGTTCTTTCAGCACAACGTAGCTCTCAATGCGCTCTACATCGACTTTTTCAAAACCCATTTTCGGAAATTTTCATTTGAGATCACAAAATTGCCAATATCTCGCTTAATATTGATCCTAGATGGGTCAAAGTTGGCAAATATAGGGTCAACTTTGGGAGGCTGTACCTTTTGAACGGTGATAGCTGGGACTCTGGTTCTTTCAGCAAAACGTAGCTCTCAATGCGCTCTACGTCGACTTTTTCAAAACCCATTTTCGGAAATTTTCATTTGAGATCACAAAATTGCCAATATCTCGCTTAATATTGATCCTAGATGGGTCAAAAATGGCAAATATAGGGTCAACTTTGGGAGGCTGTATCTCAAAAACGGTGATAGCTAGGACTCTGGTTCTTTCAGCAAAACGTAGCTCTCAATGCGCTCTACGTCGACTTTTTCAAAACCCATTTTCGGAAATTTTCATTTGAGATCACAAAATTGCCAATATCTCGCTTAATATTGATCCTAGATGGGTCAAAGTTGGCAAATATAGGGTCAACTTTGGGAGGCTGTATCTTTTGAACGGTGATAGCTGGGACTCTGGTTCTTTCAGCAAAACGTAGCTCTCAATGCGCTCTACATCGACTTTTTCAAAAGCCATTTTCGGAAATTTTCATTTGAGATCACAAAATTGCCAATATCTCGCTTAATATTGATCCTAGATGGGTCAAAGTTGGCAAATATAGGGTCAACTTTGGGAGGCTATATCTTTTGAACGGTGATAGCTGGGACTCTGGTTCTTTCAGCAAAACGTAGCTCTCAATGCGCTCTACGTCGACTTTTTCAAAACCCATTTTCGGAAATTTTCATTTGAGATCACAAAATTGCCAATATCTCGCTTAATATTGATCCTAGATGGGTCAAAGTTGGCAAATATAGGGTCAACTTTGGGAGGCTGTATCTCTTGAACGGTGATAGCTAGGACTCTGGTTCTTTCAGCAAAACGTAGCTCTCAATGCGCTCTACATCGACTTTTTCAAAACCCATTTTCGGAAATTTTCATTTGAGATCACAAAATTGCCAATATCTCGCTTAATATTGATCCTAGATGGGTCAAAGTTGGCAAATATTGAGTCAACTTTGGGAGGCTGTATCTCTTGAACGGTGCTAGCTAGGACTCTGGTTCTTTCAGCAAAACGTAGCTCCCAATGTGCTCTACGTCGACTTTTTCAAAACCCATTTTCGGAAATTTTCATTTGAGATCACAAAATTGCCAATATCTCGCTTAATATTGATCATAGATGGGTCAAAGTTGGCAAATATTGAGTCAACTTTGGGAGGCAGTATCTCTTGAACGGTGCTAGCTAGGACTCTGGTTCTTTCAGCAAAACGTAGCTCTCAATGCGCTCTACATCGACTTTTTCAAAACCCATTTTCGGAAATTTTCATTTGAGATCACAAAATTGCCAATATCTCGCTTAATATTGATCCTAGATGGGTCAAAGTTGGCAAATATTGAGTCAACTTTGGGAGGCTGTATCTCTTGAACGGTGATAGCTAGGACTCTGGTTCTTTCAGCAAAACGTAGCTCTCAATGCGCTCTACATCGACTTTTTCAAAACCCATTTTCGGAAATTTTCATTTGAGATCACAAAATTGCCAATATCTCGCTTAATATTGATCCTAGATGGGTCAAAGTTGGCAAATATTGAGTCAACTTTGGGAGGCTGTATCTCTTGAACGGTGATAGCTAGGACTCTGGTTCTTTCAGCAAAACGTAGCTCTCAATGCGCTCTACGTCGACTTTTTCAAAACCCATTTTCGGAAATTTTCATTTGAGATCACAAAATTGCCAATATCTCGCTTAATATTGATCCTAGATGGGTCAAAGTTGGCAAATATTGAGTCAACTTTGGGAGGCTGTATCTCTTGAACGGTGATAGCTAGGACTCTGGTTCTTTCAGCAAAACGTAGCTCTCAATGCGCTCTACATCGACTTTTTCAAAACCCATTTTCGGAAATTTTCATTTGAGATCACAAAATTGCCAATATCTCGCTTAATATTGATCCTAGATGGGTCAAAGTTGGCAAATATTGAGTCAACTTTGGGAGGCTGTATCTCTTGAACGGTGATAGCTAGGACTCTGGTTCTTTCAGCAAAACGTAGCTCTCAATGCGCTCTACGTCGACTTTTTCAAAACCCATTTTCGGAAATTTTCATTTGAGATCACAAAATTGCCAATATCTCGCTTAATATTGATCCTAGATGGGTCAAAGTTGGCAAATATTGAGTCAACTTTGGGAGGCTGTATCTCTTGAACGGTGGTGGCTAGGACTCTGGTTCTTTCAGCAAAACGTAGCTCTCAATGCGCTCTACATCGACTTTTTCAAAACCCATTTTCGGAAATTTTCATTTGAGATCACAAAATTGCCAATATCTCGCTTAATATTGATCCTAGATGGGTCAAAGTTGGCAAATATAGGGTCAACTTTGGGAGGCTGTATCTTTTGAACGGTGATAGCTGGGACTCTGGTTCTTTCAGCAAAACGTAGCTCTCAATGTGCTCTACATCGACTTTTTCAAAACCCATTTTCGGAAATTTTCATTTGAGATCACAAAATTGCCAATATCTCGATTAATATTGATCCTAGATGGGTCAAAGTTGGCAAATATAGGGTCAACTTTGGGAGGCTGTATCTTTTGAACGGTGATAGCTGGGACTCTGGTTCTTTCAGCAAAACGTAGCTCTCAATGCGCTCTACATCGACTTTTTCAAAACCCATTTTCGGAAATTTTCATTTGAGATCACAAAATTGCCAATATCTCGCTTAATATTGATCCTAGATGGGTCAAAGTTGGCAAATATTGAGTCAACTTTGGGAGGCTGTATCTCTTGAACGGTGATAGCTAGGACTCTGGTTCTTTCAGCAAAACGTAGCTCTCAATGCGCTCTACATCGACTTTTTCAAAACCCATTTTCGGAAATTTTCATTTGAGATCACAAAATTGCCAATATCTCGCTTAATATTGATCCTAGATGGGTCAAAGTTGGCAAATATAGGGTCAACTTTGGGAGGCTGTATCTCAAAAACGGTGATAGCTAGGACACTGTTTTTTTCAGCAAAGTAGCTCTCAATGCGCTCTACATCGACTTTTTCAAAACCCATTTTCGGAAATTTTCATTTGAGATCACAAAATTGCCAATATCTCGCTTAATATTGATCCTAGATGGGTCAAAGTTGGCAAATATAGGGTCAACTTTGGGAGGCTGTATCTTTTGAACGGTGATAGCTGGGACTCTGGTTCTTTCAGCAAAACGTAGCTCTCAATGCGCTCTACATCGACTTTTTCAAAACCCATTTTCGGAAATTTTCATTTGAGATCACAAAATTGCCAATATCTCGCTTAATATTGATCCTAGATGGGTCAAAGTTGGCAAATATAGGGTCAACTTTGGGAGGCTGTATCTCAAAAACGGTGATAGCTAGGACACTGTTTTTTTCAGCAAAGTAGCTCTCAATGCGCTCTACATCGACTTTTTCAAAACCCATTTTCGGAAATTTTCATTTGAGATCACAAAATTGCCAATATCTCGCTTAATATTGATCCTAGATGGGTCAAAGTTGGCAAATATAGGGTCAACTTTGGGAGGCTGTATCTCAAAAACGGTGATAGCTTGGACACTGTTTTTTCAGCAAAATGTAGCTCTCAATGCGCTCTACATCGACTTTTTCAAAACCCATTTTCGGAAATTTTCATTTGAGATCACAAAATTGCCAATATCTCGCTTAATATTGATCCTAGATGGGTCAAAGTTGGCAAATATAGGGTCAACCTTGGGAGGCTGTATCTCAAAAACGGTGATAGCTAGGACACTGTTTTTTTCAGCAAAATGTAGCTCTCAATGCGCTCTACATCGCCTTTTTCAAAACCCATTTTCGGAAATTTTCATTTGAGATCACAAAATTGCCAATATCTCGCTTAATATTGATCCTAGATGGGTCAAAGTTTCCTTTTGAATTTGCTAGTATGAGCGCTAAACGGTTAAATGTGATAAACGCCGAACTATGAATGCCTTCACCAAATCTCCACTGTGTAATACTGACGAATCCAACAGATGGCGCATTACATTACTAGCAAATATCCTAACCGGCGGATTAGCACATATACCTACCATCCACAAATATTGCCCAATTCAAAGATTAAAACCAAGGAATTCACAAGTTCCACACCATTCACAGTACATCGTAACAATAATTGACCACGTGAATAGTTATTTTGAAAAATGTAGTATGCGGTGGCTGTTCTGTAAGCTGTAAGTATAAAAAATATGGATTTGATGGCAGTCAGCAATTTCGTGATGAAGCGGCCGGCATGCAGTGCCTGGAGAAGAATTCCATAATATTTTTCATTTTTTGATAGACTATTGATAGACTGATTTGGCTTGTGCTGTTAACGATGAGGGGTGGTAGATTAGGTCGCGGAGGTAATTTTAATGAAGATTACGCAGTCTCAGCCGCCTCCGTCCAGAAGATACAGCCGTTCTAAGATGCCACCCAAGACAAACTGCAATGCAAAGAGCGAGAGTAAGGGCAAACGGGGTCATATATTCCAAAATTTTTAAAATTATTAAACATTACGCTATCAGCTCTCGCAAGAAGAATTTTCATGTTCAGCACAAAAGTTCTCCTTAAGAAAACGGATAGCAGAACAAGCCAGACTTACATCGGAGAAGCGGCCGAAGTAGGTGCATTTATATTTTTATGTTTACAATGGGATTCGAACTCACGCTCAAATGTAGTTGATTGGTAGAGTGTGTACACACTCAACTACCAGGTGGCGGTAGTCGTCGCCTTGTTGTGGCGGTACCCAATAAGCATGACTATGCTCGACCACCGTCGCACAGTGGCGCAAGCATCGCAATGGAGTAAGAACATTTTGGCAACGCTGCAGATTCGCGTTCAGTCTGTAGACCATAACGATTGTATCTTTTGTCGGAGCAATAAAATTATTGTTATTCGTTTGTTCTTAAACCGTGCGTGGTTTTATTTACCTTCATTCAGTTACGATTGCTAAAGTGGTGACCCGACATGATGGCGAATGAAGAAGAGCAGTTTTTCGATACGAAATCGGACGTGGTCATGGCCGTCTCGCCCATCAAAATTCCGCCATTTTGGCGTAAGCAGCCCCGTCTGTGGCTGGCCCAAGCAGACTCAGTTTTCGACACCGCGTGAGTCACCAACCCGACGAACCGGTTCAAACATGTAGTGCAATTCAGCAGTTATTTAGTGATTTCGTCGAGGAAAGGCCAATTCTGCTTTTGGCCCGTATAAAGCACCTTGCTGGGGAATCCTGTCCGAAAGAAATGCTGCGGTATTTATTTGTAAACAAGTTGCCCCCTCGTAGCTGAGAGTTTTTGACCGCCAGCGGAGAAACCGATTTGGATGCGCTAGCTGCGCAAGCGGAGCGACTGCACTACGCCACTTCGGTAAACAGCCCCGTATCAGCCATTTCCGAACAGGGCAATGTGGAGCAAAGTAGTTCCGACACGGAGCAACGATTAGCGGCAATGGAAATGGCTATTGATGCAATTTCCAAAAAAAATCAGCAAACCGGGAAATTTCGAACGCAACCGCAACTACTCGAGGACATACCTTATTGATACTGGCGCGGAAGTTTCCGTGATGCCAAAGAAGCTCTGCCGCGGATCATTTCAGCTGTCCCCGCATCAATTGTATGCCGCGATTTCTTCGACAATAAAAACGTATGGTGTACGTTCATTCAAAGTAGATATTGGGTTAGGCGCAGAGGTTGAATGGAAATTCGTCATCGCAGATGTGTCCAAACCGATAATCGGAGCCGATTTTCTCCGACATCATAATATGTTGGTGGACATAAAATATAAGCGCTTAATCCACGGGGCATCCCAAAATGCAATCACAGACAGGGTATGCTCAACGCCACCGGCAGTGCTTGAAGTGCATTGGACGAGTGGTTTCCAGTCGCTGTTGGCCGAATATCCGTCGGTGACGCAGTCGTCCTCCACATTCATGCCACAAAAGTGCAAGCACGACGTTCGGCACCATATTATCACCAATGGGCCCCAGTTGCGGAGCCTGCGCGAAGATTGGCCCCTGATAAGCTGCGTATTGCTAGGCAGGAATTCGATCTAATGCTAAAAATGGGCATTTGCAGGCCATCGAGTAGTCCTTTCGCAAGTCCCATGCTTCTTGTCCCGATGAAATCGGGTCAATGGAGAGTGTGCGGTGATTACCGCCGTTTAACCCGGGAACACTAACCTTAATTTCAGGCGCTTGTTACTAACCATGAGTCATTTTGACTCACTTAGAAATTGCTGTATTTAAAGTGGAAGAGTATGAAAACTTGTGCCAGAATTCTTCGGAATACATATTTTATACAAGCTATATTAAGAGTTTGTGCATTAGATCCGAATAAACTGTAGAAAAAACCAAGAAACCAAATATGCCAACTACAGAATGTAGACGGTTGTTACTAACGTGAGTCATTTTGACTCACAAGAAACGTTCGTTTAGTACTAACCCCGTCACAGAAAAACACAAATAGCTGCTTACCATAAAATCGGAAACGTTTGCTTACTCGGACATTCATTAGAAAACATATTTCTTAAAGAATACATGGGTAGCGGAACCCGATGGGCCAACCGCCCTTTCTACGAAAAATGGAAATATGTGGAATATGCGTCAAAATGACTCACATTAGTGTTCCCGGGTTAAACGCGTCAACGGTACCTGATCGGTCTCCGCTCCCTCATCTGCATGACGCCGTGGCAGCCGATGGTGCAAACATCTTTAGCGTGATTGACCTAGTTCGAGCTTATAATCAGGTCCCGGTAGCCGAGGATGATATAAAGAAAACAGCCATTATTACCCCATTTGGCTTATTTGAATTCCCCGTAATGACGTTTGGACTCAGAAATGCGAGCCAAGCGTTTCAGCGTTTCATGAATCAGGTACTCCATGGTCTCGAGTTTGCCAGATGTTACATTGATGATATTCTCATCATGTCGAAGGACCACACTCAACACGTTCAGCATTTGCGCATGGTATTGGAACGACTTGAAGAATACGGATTGACGATCAACGTATCAAAGTGCCAATGGGGAAAATCATCAGTCGAATACCTTGGACATCAAATTTGTTGTAATGGGGTGATGCCATTGCCCAGCAAGATAGACGCCATTATCAAAATTCAGCAACCGGACAAAGTAAACGAATTGCGCAAGTTCCTTGGCGTAAACAACTTTTATCGGCGTTTCATGCCACGAGCAGCGGAACATCAAGCACCCCTTATTGCGCTGCTAGGTCCGTCACGGAAAGCCGACAAACGAAAAATTCAATGGACCCAGGGAGGTATCAATGCGTTCGCAGATTGCAAGAAGGCGATTGCTGAAGCTGCCAGGCTAGCACATTTGCGTGAAGGTGTTCGGCTCATAACGGATGCGTCCGACATTGGGGTTGGTGCGGTAGCAGAGCAACTAGTGGATGGATGTTGGCAACCGCTGGGGTTTTTCTCCAGAAAACTACAAGGCGCTGAAACCCGCTGCAGCACATATGATCGGGAGCTTTTGGCAATGTATTTGGGACTGAAACATTTTCGACATCTTTTTGAAGGACAGATTTTTCATGTGCGCACCGACCACAAACCGCTCATGTTTTGTTTTCAGCAGAGGTCAGACCGCGCGAACCCACGACAGGCGAGGCAGCTGGAGTTCGTCTCACAGTTCACCACAGACATTCGGTACGTTGCTGGTTCTGAGAATGTGGTAGCCGATATGCTCTCACGGATCGAGCAGATCGATTTTCCATCTTTTTGTAGCCCTCAGGAACTGGCTGCTGCCCAGGAAGCAGATATCGAGTTGCGACATTTAATTGAATCGAACACGGCGCTGAAATTGAAGCATGTGCGAGTTGACAGTTCCCCGACACTGATTTGTTGCGATTTTTCAATGGGTCTTCTGCGGACGTAAATGCCAGAACAATTTAGAACGAAGGTTTTCGACATGATGCACAACTCATCGCATCCCAGTGGACGAGTGAGTTAATTCGACGAAAGTTTGTGTGGCCCAACATGAAAAAGGAAATCATGCAACGCGTCAAAAAGTGCATACCATGCCAGGCAAGCAAAATTTCTCGTCATGTAAAAACTAACAATTAACAGTTTCCTTTACCATCTGCTCGTTTCCAGCACATACATTTGGACCTTGTTGGACCTCTGCTGCCATCAGATGGGTATAGATACTTATTGACGATCATCGACCGTTTCACTCGATGGCCAGAAGCGGTGCCCCTTCAGAGAATTGATGCAGATACGGTGGCCGCAGCCTTTTTCCGATCATGGGTGTGCAGATTTGGCGCACCGGAAACGATAACTACCGACCAAGGATCACAGTTTGAGGTTCGATTGTTCAAAGCGCTAACGCAACTAGTGGAATCCAATCGTACACGTTCTACAGCCTATCATCCCCAGTGTAAGGGGATTATTGAGCGATAGCACCGCACTTTGAAAGCAGCATTGACATGTACAGGCATCAGCAAATGGACGGACATCCTGGACATCCTACGCTTTTGGGTCTACGTGCGGCATTTAAGGAAGACATTGGATGTACTGCGGCAGAACTTGTATATGGAACATCGCTCCGCATTCCTGGAGAATTCATTTCAACGAACCTTGATACCGCAGAACCACATGAATTCGTCGAAAAGTTTCGTGAACAAATGCGAATGTTGCAGCCATCTCCAACCGTACATCATAGCAAACCAAATCTTTTCTACTTCAAGGACCTACACTCTTGCTCTCATGTTTTCCTTCGTACGGATGCAACCAGGAAGCCGCTCGAGCCGCCTTACACGGGCCCGTATCCAGTCATCAGGCGAATTAATGCCAAAGTTTTTGTAAGCAAAGTCGACGGTCGTGAGGTCACAGTTTCTGTGGACCGCCTTAAGCCAGCATTTTTAGAGCGAGCAGCCGATAACAACAACGCATCTTCTTCACAATTGCGCGTATACGGCAGATAATCGAGAAATCGAAGTCAGCAAATCGTTTCTACTCCTCCATCTCCATCGCACCGTAGATACTTGGGGGGAGTATTGTGGCGGTACCCAATGAGCATGATTATGCTCGACCACCGTCGCAAGGTGGCGCAAGCACTGCAATGGAGTAAGAACATTTTGGCAACGCTGCAGATTCGTTTTGTACATGTTCACTCGCGTTCAGTCTGTAGACCAAAACGATTGTATCTTTTGTCGGAGCAATAAAATTATTGTTATTCGTTTGTTCTTAAACCGTGCGTGGTTTTATTTACCTTCATTCAGTTACGATTGCTAAATTGTGTTTTTTTTTTTCAGGGAAAAAGCTGACAAAAACACAAAGAACACAAACAGGGGACTCGGAAGTAAGAAAAACACAATTTCCTTTTTTTTTTCAAAAATTTCATGCATTTTTATTTATATACCTTTTTATTGAAATCTATTTCATACTAATTTCATACTTCAATAATATTTTTGGATTTTCATTTTTAGTTTTTGTGATTTTTTTTTTAAGTTTTTTTTTGAGTTTTCATTTACCATTTTTTGCTTTCTCTCCTCTCTCTTTTTTTCTCTGATTTTTAATATAATATTAGATTTTTTTTTCATTCATTTTTTTTTTTCATTTGAAATAGGAACTTTAATACGCATTTCAAGTTGTAGTAGATGTAGTAGTAGTTTTGATGTTGATGTATCGCTCTATTATAACATATATAATGTACGTTAAATGAGATGTATGGATGTATGGTTTGGTATGAGTGTGTCATTTATGAGGGGGGTTCTGCCTGTTTTTTTTTTCAGGATGAAATTGATTTTTGAATTTTAGTTGAAAGGTGTGAAAATGTGTGTGTTATTCAATCCGTATGAGAAGAGCCGCGGCGATGACATAGAGTATAGCTGAATAGGTATATGTGGTTGCGGACGCTGAATTTTGGGGGAGAGGGACGGTGGTGTAACGAACGGTAAGAAAAAAAAATATTACGGGAAATTGTCTAAAGAAAAACATTAGATCTGATCTGATATGGTCCGCGATCGAATCGTTTTTGAAACGCATTAGAATCTCCTGCTTCTACTACCTTTGCTTTCGCTTGTTGCTTTTTTCTCTTGTAATACGCGCTTTTCATTCGTTTTCTTTTTAGTTAAATATTTTTTTATATTTTTTTTTAGCTTAAGTTTATTTCCATTTTTTTTTTAGTCTTTTTGCTTTATGCCACTTTGAATATAAACTTTTTGTATTTTACGTATATTTTTTTGATATGTTGCAGTTTTTTTTATTTATTTCTTGACAATAAAATTCTAAAAAGATGAAAAAGGGAAAAAACAACAAACGTAAATGAAAGGAGTAGAAGTGGGAAATTTTATTTTTGGGGAAATGTCGATCGAATAACTGTGAGCGTGTTTCCTATAAAATAATCTTCGATCGGCATCGGACACGGGTGACGGTGAAGAATTTGACAAAGTGGAAAATATCGTAGAGAAGTAATCTGCGAATTGTGAGATAGAGATTTCCATGGGGTGAAGAAAAATTGGAAAATTGGGTAAAAACACATTTCTGAAATCCGTTTGTCGGACATGTCGTTAGGATGGAATTTATTAGCGCCAAACCCAATTTATTCGGCTTTCGGTTGTATGAGCTGTATTCGATTTTTTTCATACATTCATTCTGACACTGAGAACGATATGTTGCACATTTGTCTGTTTAGAATAAATGGTGCACAGGGATGCTGTATTAAATTTTGTTATTGCAATTTTATCCTCTTTACTTTGAAACGTCACATCGTCTGTGTGTTCAGCTATGTCTGTCTCGCTCTCTTTCTCTTACTTCTTGAATTTTGGATATTAAATGCTACTAGGACCAACTGTATTACATTTTATTTTTACTAGTTACATTTCGGGTTTTGTTTAAAGATTCTATTCGGTTGTTTTGCTCTATAATTGGTTTCAATATTCTTTTTCTGGATGTTGCTATTGGTATATCTGTCTCTTTCTGTAGTCTGTTTCTTTTCTTTTTTTTTTGAAATACTTATACACTTAACATAATATTCTTTTTTTTTGTTTTTAATCTCATTTGCTTGTTGTTGTTTATTTATTTCTACTTTTTTCGTATTTAATAGTTTTTTAGGTTTTTTTTTTATTTTTAAATTTAATAGTATTCATTTTTTCTTCACTTTTTTGCTTGTTTTACGTTTTATATATATATATACTTAAATAATTAAATTTATTTGTTTTCACATATTCTTGCGAGGATTTGAATATATATCATCATCATTGTTCATGTTTCATGTATGTGTCTGGTGTGTGTGTGTGTAGTTATGTGTTTGAGTGTTTTTGGTTTTTTCCATTTCGATCTTTCATTTACGAGATTACGCACACACAAACACATTTCTATATATGAATTTAAATACATACATATAATATCATTTCACATTGCACATTTTGTGTATCGTATATCGACACACACGCACATGGTACATTGCACGCGCGCGCGCACACGCAAATACGCACACTCATTGATTTTTTCGGGAATGATCAAAAATGTATGCACGTGCACGCGTGAGACTAAGAAATAGAATAATGTCTTCTTGTTCGAATTTGAGCTGAAAGAAGTGTGTGTATAAGGAGTAGAGTGGTGTGGAAGATTGATGCATTTTGCGCATTTCAAAGGATCTGGCAAGGGCAAAATCAATCCAATGAATTAAAATCACTTAGACTAGCACATTTACATTTTTTGATAATTTTCATTGTTTCTTATTCATTTTCTTTTCTTTTCTTTTTGTTTGTTCGCCGAATGAGAATAAATGCGCCAAGATAACATATTCAAAACAAAAACAAATAAATAATAATAGTGTAATAAAAATATCCTACATCCTAGATATTCAGTAATAGTAAAATATCACTAAAAAACAAATTGCACATATTCGTTCAAAATGCCTAGAGAGAGAGGCATTGTTGAAAGTTTTTTTTTTTTTTTTAGGGGAGGGTTCAATTTTGCGGCGATCTATTCCCATTTAAATTGTATGATGTTACATATATGTGAAAAATGAATAATTATAAAGAAACAAATATACGTTTATGGGAAATGATGTTTGTTTTTTAAATTTAAAGTAATGGTTGTCATCAACATTCATGGACATAGCCAGGATTTTGGTCTGCGGGGAGGCAAGCGGTTGCGAAAACGATATTTTAAGCCAAATTTTAATAAAGGACAGTCGAACATTATTCTCTACAGTCTTCACCATTTAACGATGAATGGCGTCTGCACGTGACTGCTCTGATCAGACTGAAAGAAGTTAAATTCCCCTACAATCCCTGAAAAACTTTCATGTGACGGTGAAAAATGTGCTCTGCAGCTCACAAGCCATGAAATGAAACGGATGGAAATATGGAATTCTTGCAAAAGAGCAAAGAGTCTCCCTAAGCAAAAGAGTTGCATTTCTAGTATAATGGTGCTCACACATAGGTATCCTAGTTCCGGATATCAAGAACCAGAAAACAACGAATATTAGACTACAGTCTCAGCAGCAGAAAATGTTATGTAGTACCTAGAATCAAATTCGTATTTTTACGCCTTCAAGCATTATAAAGGGCAGCGATTTTTGTTATAACATCGGCAAAGTTTTTCTTACCATAATCATCGCCCAGGGGCGAGCGCCCCTTCCTGCCCCCTCTGTCTACGCCCATGACATCCATTGTTTCATAACATGCCATGTAGGGGTTCAGGGAAACCTCCTCTAGTGAAAGATACGAAAATTGCAAATTATCATTCTATTGGTCTAGGGCCGACGTCAACTTTGACCTAGTCTCCACTGGAAATCTGCGACACGAGATATAAGATCTAAACTTCTTACATCGACTCAGCGCAAGGGACCCTCAAAAATTTTGTAAATGCTTTATACCTCGGCACTAAGAATTTTCCAAACAGACATACTAACAAAGAGGTGTGAGCATAGCGAGCGGTGAGGCAATATTCAGCGTTTGAAATTTTGTTGAGGGTCCTCCGTAAGCGATTCGAAAACATTAGGGGCGAAGGAAAATTTGTACCTTGTGTCGGCTCATCGCTTGCTATGCTCACACCTCGTCTTTAGTATGTTCTTCTGGAAAATTCTGAAGAAACAAGGTGCGAGCGTGGCGAACGGTGAGCCAATATAAAGCATTCGAAATTTTTTTGAGGGTCCTTTGCAAGCGATTCTCTCACATAGGAGACGAATGGAAGCTCAAACTTCTTTGTGTCAGCTCACCGCCCGCTACGCTTGCATCTCGTCTTTAGTATCTCCATCTGTTTGGAAAATTCTGAGGAGGCGAGGTGAGAACGCAGCGAGCGGTAAGCCAATGTAAATTGTTTACCATTTTTTAAGGTCCTTTGCGAGCCATTCTCACACATAAGAGACGAATGAAAATTCAAACAGCTTTATGTTGACTCGCCGCTCGCTACTTTCGCACCTCGTCTTTAGCACGTCCGTTTGAACAATTCGGCAGAGGCGCGCTTTGTGTCGGCTCACATCTCGCTTTTAGTAGGTCGGTTTGGAAAACTCTGAAGAGGGTCCTTTGCAAGCGATTCCCACACCTTACAGACAAATGCATATTTAAACGGCTTTGTATCGGCTCACAGCTCGCTACGCTCGCACCTCGCTTATTTAGAATTTTCGACACGGACATACTAAAGGAAAAGTGTTTTTGAGTTTTTGAGGACCCTTTGTTGGCGATTCTCACAGATTAGAAACGATGGAAAATTTTAACTGCTTTGTATTGGCTTACCGAGTGCTTTTTGTGGGCTCGCTACGCTCGCCTTTACTATGTCCGTTTCGAAAATACTGAAGAGGCGAGGTGCGAGCGTAGCGAGCGTTGAGCGAATATAAAGTGTTTAATGTGATTCTCACACATTTGAGACGAAGGAAAATTTAAGCTGCTTTGTATCCGCTCACCGCTCGCTACGCTCACACCTCGCCTTTAGTATGTCCGTGTCGAAAATTGTAAATAGGCGAGGTGCGAGCGTAGCGAGCGGTGAGGCAAAATAAAGTGTTTTTGATTTTTGTTAGGGCCCTATGTAAGCGATTCTCACACATTAGAGATGAAGGAAAATTTGAACTGCTTTGTATTGGCTCACCGCGTGTTTTATTTTTTTCGGCTTGCTACGCTCGCCTTTAGTATATCCGTTTGAAAAATATTGAAGAGGCGAGGTGCGAGCGGTGAGCCAATATAAAGTGTTTCATGCGATTCTCGTAAATTTAAACTGCTTTGAATCCGCTCACCGCTCGCTACGCTCGCACCTCGCCACGCTCGCCGCTCGCTACGCTCGCACCTCGCCACGCTCGCACCTTGTCTTCAGTATGTCCGTGTTGAAAATTCTGAATAGGCGAGGTGCGAGCGTAGCGAGCGGTGAGGCAAAATAAAGTGTTTTTGAATTTTTCGAGGGCCATTTGTAGGCGATTCTCACACATTAGAAACGAAGGAAAATTTAAACTGCTTTGTATCGTCTTACAGCGTGCTTTTTGTAGGCTCGCAACGCTGGCTTAATTCATCTCGCTACGCTGGCTTAATTCAGCTCGCTACGCTGGCTTAATTCAGCTCGCTACGCTGGCTTAATTCAGCCCGCTACGCTGGTTTTATTCAGCTCGCTACGCTCGCTTAATTCAGTTCGCTACGCTGGCTTAATTCAGCTCGCTACGCTGGCTTAATTCAGCTCACTACGCTGGCTTAATTCAGCTCGCTACGCTGGCTTAATTCAGCTCGCTACGCTGACTTAATTCAGATCGCTACGCTGGCTTAATTCAGCTCGCTACGATGGCTTAATTCAGCTCGCTACGCTGGCTTAATTCGGCTCGCTACGCTCGCCTTTAGTATGTCCGTTTGTAAAGTACTGAAGAAGCGAGGTGCGAGCGGTGAGCCAATATAAATTGTAAAAACAAATTTTAAGCTCCTTTGCAAGCGATTCTCACACATTAGAGACCAAGGAAAATTAGTACAGCTTTGTGTTGGCTCACCGCTCGCTACGCTTGCACCTCGCCTTTAGTATTTCCGTGTGGAAAATTCAGAAGAGGCGAGGTGTGAGCGTAGCGAGCGGTGAGCTAATATAAAGGGTTCAAAATATTCTTGAGGGTCTTTTGTAAATGATTCTAAAAAATTAGCGACGAAGGAAAATTTAAAATGGTTTGTGTCGTCTCAGCGCGTGTTTTGTATGGGCTCGCTACGCTCGCTTAGTTCGCCTTAAAGAACTGTTACAACAACAAATGGATCCTGACATCGGTTCTGATTCAGAGAATAAAAAATTCAGCCAGACATCCCAGCAGGGTGTACAAGCCCGAACATCCCTCAAAAAATGCTGGACACAACAAACAAAGTCTACAGGCCAAAAATAATTTGGGGGTGGACACCACAACATGGGATCCATTGCTCCTTCTTGTGGTAATCAAAAAGCTAGACTCAGAGAGTCGTGTGCCTTATCAGCAATCGCTAGAGGACCCTATGCTGTTACCGCCGATGGCCGACTTTAATAAATTACTTGAGATAAGGTACCAGGCCGTCGAGTCGTTGGATACCAAGGACGAAACTTCAATCATCAGTCTAAGTCTATCTGTTTCCAACAACCAATAACATTACGTGCTGTCGGCAACTGCTAAGTTCAAAGGCCTATTCCGCCAGTTTTTCCTACTTTGTGACGAAGGCGGTTCGCCTAGAGCTTGTTACCGATCTAACCACGGAAGCTATCATAGGATGCCTGAAAGGACTCATTGGCCTTAGAGGGCATTGTCGCAATCTGCATTGTGATAACGCCAGAAACTTTGTGGGAACAGTGCATACCGCACATACGTATCCTCAGCATGATGATCAGAGCCGGCCTTATAAATGTAGTGGCTCTGGGCCAAATCGATGATGGTGGCCCCTAACAATATTCAAACAAAATTTTTGGCGAGCTACAATTGCTAACAACTAAGTGAAGTTTGCATAATGCGCCCCTTCGTTGTAGGGTATGGTAGCTTAGTTATTGTTTTTCGTTTTTTTTTTCAAACAAATTTTGGATTTTGGTTGTATTTTAAATTTTACTTTCTTAATTTTTTTTTGATGTGAAAATGACGGTTAACAGTCCTATTTAAATGTTTTTCCAAATATTCACGGCAATCGTTAATAATTTTCGACCGATTTTAAATAAATGGTGAGAGCTTCCCCAAATGAAAAATTTGCATTTATTTTTACCCTGAAAAACATGTGTTGGACACTTTGCATTGCATCGTACGCCCCTGTTGAAAGCACACGACAGGGGCGTAAAAGTACTTCTGGGAGGGGTTTTTGAGAATGAACTGGGAGCATGTGGTTATACTCGAATTGTATTCAAATTTTATATAAATTAGAAAAAAATGCAACACCCCAGAAAAATTTAACTATAGCAGAGGTATATTTGGTGAGATTGTATAGAATAGAATAGAATAGTTTTGATACAGTTTTCCTTCAATCCAGGCAACCAGTTGTAGGTGGTTCTGCATATGAAAGAGCCTGCTATTCAATCTACACGACCGAAGCTTCCAAAACCCTCAGGGAGAAAATTTTCAGCCACTATTGCACTCCTATGTGTCCTTAATGTGTCAAAATCCCCTTGATTCAGGCAGTACGGATACTCTTTTTTAAGAAAATATTCATTATATCATCAATTGATTTCGGAGAGTGTTTGAACTCCCGAAACCGCTACGTATAATCGCAACTGGCATTCAATGCTAAGATTGTGGGTTTTTTGGTTTGAGAACCCATTTCACTCAGATCATGGCAAATCGCAAGCTTATTATCAGCGTATCTGACTCCTGATTGAACGACCACTTTTGAATTTCTAACGAACACGATGATGCTTGGAAAGTAGAAAACAATGATAAATAAATCGGAAAGGGAAGCTAAAGTGGACAAATACCGCAAATTGCCCATGGTCCAACACCAATTAGTTCCATTCATTTGGTATCACTAGCGCTAAGTCCAGTGGCGGAACAACTTTACTCGGGGCCTTCCCATCAACTTCTTGAATGGGCCCCCTACACTGAAAAAAAGCCGAGTGAAATCAATCGAAAACACTCTGGAAGTCGATACACACTTTTCAGTCATCAGTCACAGTCATTTTCCATACAAGTTGACAGATTGTCAGTTAATTGATTGACTGACAATCTGTCAATTTGTATAGGAAATGACTGTGACTGATGACTAAAAAGTGTGGATCAACCTTGAAACATGATTTTGACGTTACAGTGTTTCTACTAAAATTAAGACCGTCGTACTCAAACTACATAGTTTGAACTATGTGTTTGACAGTTCATGACAAAGTGGATTGTAATTTAATCCGACACTTTAGAAAAGGTACTATTACCAAAATAATTTTTAGATATGTAGTATATTTGCAGAGGGACCTAAAAAATCGTTTTGCCCATATGGTACTTGGTAAGGAAAAGGGTGCGTCGGATTACAAACCGCGGCTACATTTGTTTATCTAAGGGGCCTGGTGAAAGAGGAGCAATAAATTTACGAGGTATGCCAGATTACGTCATCTGTTTAAATTACTTCTTCTTCTTTTAGCGGTAAAGAAAGGTGTGAACCGCTGTGTATCTATATGGACTCGTTTTATAGTTCGTCGTCGTTTTCGTCCGCAATCTCCAGGGACAAAAACGTGGCAGCTGCAATGGGGTTTTCCCATAGTGAGAGGGGGGTGAGATTAGTGGGTGCAGCTGGGCATTGAAACAAATGGGCTACATCGTGTGGCATGCCAGCGCTATTTGGGCATACGTTTTGTATATTTGGGTCTATGCGAGATAGATACGAATTGAGGCGTGAGCAGAAGCCTGACCGAAGTTGGGCTAAGGTCACTCTGGTGGCTCTCGGGAGCCTAATCTCCTCAGGCGAAATAGGTGGTGGGAGCGCTGAGAGGACTCTGTTCGTACCTAAACTCGCAATAGACCTACTCACTTCCTCAGTGTGAATCATTGCAATGGCAGCCCGGTATGAATCTTCATCGAAAGGATCCTTTTTGTAACCCTGGACCTCTCTCTCAAGGTCACGAAGGCCACGTTTGATGTTGCGTGGAGGGGGAATTTTGTCCATAAGGTCACGATTAGGATGATCCTCTCGATAACAACCTACTAAATATTGTTTTGTAAGTAGTCGATTGTGGTCACGTATTGGCATCAAATGTGTCTCCTGATGTAGGTGATCCTGGGCAGACATCAGAAGGCATCCTGTGGCTGTGCGTAGAGCAGCATTTTGGCAGACTTGGATTTTGTTCCAGCTTGTGTTACAGAGACCTTGCGACCAAACTGGCGCCGCAAAATCAGCCGCTACTCGACCCACCACTTTGTAAGTGGCTAGCATAGTCTCTTTATCTTTGCCCCAGGTGCTACCAGCCAGTGCTTTAAGAATTTTGTTCCTACTGCGCATCTTTTCAAATTTAAAAATTTTTTAAATTACTTAATTTGAGCTGTCAAATTTCATACATTTTTAAATTCACCACACCGCAGATTACGTAATCTGGCCAGATCAAGTACAAGTGTGAAAACCTCCTTATAGCATATGTTTTGACTTCGAAAAGTGTATACCTCTTCTTGTCTACAAAAAATATCTACGTCGCAGTGTTATTTTTCGCAGTCGTGCAGTTTTCATGATTCTACAAATCTTTCATGTTGCCTGTAGGTCCCTAAGTATTGTGTGCCCCCCCCCCCCCCCCCCCCCGCCACGCGGGCCCTTATGCACTGCCCCTGACCAAGTCGTATCATTATAACAAACAAATTTAGATCTAAAGACGTTCATTCATCGAAATTAAACTTTGACCAACTAGAGAGCATTAATCTTGACGATTTTTTTTAACAAACATAATTATTAGGAATATTCGGAGTGTTAAGCTGTATTCACACTCGACACCAATTGGCCGTGCGCCAAAAAAAAACAACTGGTATCGCGAGCTGCCAAACATGCTTTCGAGTTGCAAGCGGGAAACTGACATAATCAAATTTTCATTTTGGAGGTTTCCTTAAATTTAATTCTCAAAATAGCATTTAAATTATTATTAGGTTATTCAAACAACTGCCAGTTGCCAACGCTAGCTGCGAAAGCGGGCTTATAAAATCTTCGAGAATTTGAAAATTAATTTAGGACATGGCCACCGCAAAGTTACTTCAAAAGGGCAGTGCCATAAGTCACAAACTCAGCGAATTAATTCAAACGAAAGTTTTCAGCTATTTTCCGAAATATCACAGTGAACGCTCTGCTGTTCAATATGAACTATGCTCCCGTTAATTTTTCTCTATGCAGCAAAAAAAAAAATCCTGATTAGAGATGGAAAAGGAGGGGTTTCCAAAAAGGTGTCTACGTCTCTGACTCTGGGACGTTTTATACTCGGGGACATTCGAAGATAATTTTATATGATTTTGTTCGCGTGCAACGCAATTTTTTTTGTACACGCTCTTGACCTGACTAAATTGGTGCCCCGGATCGTTGCGCCCTAGGCCCTGGTCTGACCTAATTTTGTAGCTTAGGTTGGGGTCGAGATAAACGCACTACTTTACCCAATTACTTTCTCCTAATTATAATTATATTAAGCGTGTTTTTTTTTGTAAAAAAAGGTGCAGGTTGGGGTATATAAGCACCAAAAACGATTTGGGTTAAAAGCTGTCTATATCTATTGCACCAACCATGAACTTTGTAAAAGGCTAAAGTTTCAAAGTTGTGATAAATAAATAGCTACTAAATTAACATGTTTTACAAAAACAATAATGAACATTGCGGTCGGTTTATCGCAACACTCATCCTCCCACAGTAAACTTTAACCCTCCGTCGGGCGCACCTCAAATCAAAACAAGATCGGGCGCACTCGGCCTGAGAGGCCACCCATCTATTTGTGTCCTTTTTCCTTAATATAATACTTTAGATTTCAGATACTTTTCGGAAATTGACTTATCAGTATCTAAGGGATCTAATTAAAGTAAATATTGTACTAAGAAACCTACTTACTAGAGAGTATAATATAGAAATAAAATTATCGATTTACCAGAACAAAACCAAGCGAGGAAGAATAGCGCAACCATAGTTCGTTAGAAAAATTGAAATTAATGAAAGGCAGGCAGTCTAAATTGATAATAGTTATTAGAAAAGGATCCTAATGCTCGAAATTAAATGTGGGAAAGCATCTTTGATGCAGTGCTTTCGCGTAGTTTAGGCACATTCTAAATAATGACGCGATCAGGCGCACCCGGCCTGTGAGGCCAGAGGCCTTCCCACACAACAGTCTTAAGGACAATGTAAAACTGAAAGCAGGCATTGTGTGAGATTCTTAAAGTTAGACGAGTAAACGGAGCTAAAAAGTTGTGGGCCCCCCTACTAGCGTGGGGCAGAGCAGAAACTGTTTTGCTGGCCTGTCAGGCCGGGTGCGCCCGACGGAGGGTTAACCAATGGTTTTGGTATTAGCTCATGCTTTTTCGTGTTAGAGCGCCTCTGGTTGTCACATCTGTAACAATTCTTCCGGGTTAACTTTGGTCAGAGTACGTACCCTCGATACATTACTGGGTTTATCTGGGTTATGTTGTTATTGTAACACCATGTAGTTACCCTAAACTAACCTACACCCGAGCACAATAAAACACGCCTATTGTAGCTAAACAAATTTTTAATTTTTCGAGATCAGACATACGCAAGTGTTTTACTAAAAAAACACGAATTATTGTTTGCAACCTCATTTCTAATAGACAGCCAAGCCAATTGTTGCCTAATCTTGCACCATGGCGAGTCGTAAGTACATTTTGAGTTAAAAAAAACTTCAAATCAAATTCGGAGAAAAGATGATGCTGGATAGCAGATGTAACAGTTTTTTTTTTTCAAAACTGAAAACGAGGCTTCTAATTTTGGAACTGTTGCCAGGAACTAAGCTTATAGGTACTAATGCTTGATATTAACTTTAATCTAATTTCGATAAATATTTGAAAAGGCTGTTATGTGAAGGCCCCTTCAAAGTGAGCCACATGGTAAGTGGTGGCCCTTGGAATTGAACGGTCGCTTGAGAGTGGTGACCCCTTGAAAGTGGTGGCCTTGGGCGACCGCCCAGATTGCCCACCCCTAGGGCCGGCCCTGATGATGATGATGATGACTAATACCCATTAAGACATTTCAGACACTATTAGCATTAATACACACGTAGCTTGATGCTATACGCAATTATGCAGCTGCGGTTTTTTGCACATACTCTCACCTTTTAACACCTTCTCTCTCTCTATTTCAATTCATGTACTCAAATTCGGAAAAATCATCTCACGCCATCATTTATTCCGAGTGTGTGTGTGTGTGTGTGTGTGTATACGCGTGTGCGTGCGCGTATGTTTTGTTTTTTCTTAGCTATTTTATGCTTTTCATCAAAACTTTTCACAATGTTTCGTTCTTCTGCGTTCGTCTTCATCTTCTTCTTCTTCGTCTTCTTCAATAATATAATAATAATTAATAATATATATAATAATAGTGTTTTTTGTTGTTGTTTTGTTTTTTTTTTTGCTTTCTTTTAGTTTTAAATTGTCCTTATAAATAGTTATTTATATATAATATATATATAGAGTTTTTTTGTTTTCATTTAAATTAGTTTATTTTTAATATATATAGGAACCATGGTTGTGTTTTTTTTTTCATTATAATTAAGTTGATTCTTTAAGATACATATATATATATATATGAGTTTACTAAAAAAGAAAAAGAAAAATTGTTGTTTTTTGCGTGTTTTATATTTTTGCATCATCAATAAATAAATTGTGTAAATACGAATAAAAATGTAATAAAATGATAATAATTTATAATATTTTATAATTTAGTAGTTGTTGTCAATTTATTTCTTTTTCTTTGCTTTGCTTCGTTTGCTTTTTTTTTATTTTAATTTATTTAGTTACGAGTTCATATTTTTACGTCGTCACACATTATAATGTTTGGTGAAATTTTCATGTGTACATCTGTGTGTATGCATATGTAGTGTTTTTGTCATTTTGTCAGCCTTTAGATTTTTTTTGTTGTTGTTTTTCATACATTTTCAAAACAAAACATGCACGCAATCCTTTGTTTTGGGATTATTGTTGCTGTTTTTTTTTTGTTTTCAATATTTATTTGTTCTTGTTGGCATGTTTATCAGTGTGTCGTTTATGAGTTTCTTTTTTCCTACGAGTTTTGTCTTTGTGTCCTTTTTTACATTTTTATATTTGAATAAATATATATATATTTATAAGGAATTATATAATTTCAGATTCCTTTTTTTGAGTTCATCGTTTCAACAGCATTTATCGTTCGTTTATTCTAGTCCTGTGCTGATTTGATTTATTTTTTCAGCGTTTACGAATATATCCTTATGGAAGGAGATGTTTTTTTTTCTATCGTATATTATGTACGTTATGAGTACGTTGCATTTTCTTTTTTTAATTTTATCATCATCATATTGCATCAACATCTTGTATTTTTCTATAATAATTATTTCATATTGCCGTCAAGGTTGTTTTCTTTTTCAATTAATTGTTTGTAGTAAAATGGTTGTTTCTTGTTTTACATTCAAGTCCACATCGTTGCGAGTCATTAGGAAACAGGAAGTTTTCGTCGCGTTCTTCCTTTTCATTGACCCATACGTATATTAGTCTATTGCGTTCATCGTGCAACAAAATGTCTATACAAAGTGATATGGTTTCCATCTTCCTTTGGACATTTTCTGTTTAATTTTAGGCTTTTCTATACGGCCATTTTTTCGCATTTAAATACTTTTTCTCAATTTCTAATGAGGTTTATCGTCATTTTTTCGTGTCTCTGTTTTTTTTTTTTTGAAGATTTTTCGACAAGTCCTTATTTAACTTTGAGCACCGCAAAAGTAGATCAGTACCGTTCTGTTTTTTTTGTATCTATTTAAATATAGCTATACTACAAGTAGTGTATTTTTCATATCATTTTCACTAATATTCTTCATTTTGTTTTTCTCCTTTTTTTCACTTATCTTTCTATCTCGCCCTCTCGTCGCCGCATTTTGTCGTCCTTTTCTTTTATTAATTTCTAAATGCATTTTATTCTAATTTCTACATTTTTTTTTTATTTGAAATAATTTTTTTTTATATGTATATATATATGTATATAACAATTATTGTTATTATTTTATTATAATTTAATAAAATTAATTCTTATCAATTTATTTGTCTAAATTTTTTTTTTTTAATTATTATAGGAATCAAAAAAGCGAGTATTCATTCATTTCATTTATATGTTGTTTTTTTGGATTTGGTTTGGTTTTGTCGTGTGTTTTCGTTTTTTTAATTTTTAATTTATTTTATTTTTTAAATAGGAATTCTTTAACGCGACGTTGTAGTATTATGTACATATGTGCATATTTATGCGAGTTGATTGCGTGATGTTTGTATCGAGATAAATTTTCATTCGCAGATTCATTTAGATGATTGTAATATAAATCAGCAATCGGCTCCTTTTACAGCAGAGCAGCGAAACTGAAGGGAAGTAACTATACATATAGGCATGCGAAATGTCAAGGACCATAGTTACGAAAATTTTTCATTTTTTTCAGTGTGAAATTAACTATATGCAATTGCAGAGATGCATTGAAATGAATCCGTTTTGTGTTATGAATGTGAATGGGAAGTGTCGTCGATTGTCGGCCCGGAATTTAAAGTTGAAAGCAAAATTTTTACTTTTTTTAATTCTTCTTTTTAAACGTTTCAAAGACATTAGATACGTCTTTCGGAATATTCCATAAGTTTTTGTGTCGGCTTATCGCTCGCTACGCTCGCCCCTCGCCTTTAATCTATCTCTTCAGCGAATTGTGTTGATACAAAGCGTTTTACATTTTCCTGGTGCTTTTTTCGAGATGCTTCTAACAGATATGATACGCCTTGCGAACATATTAAATAGCTTGTTTGCGCCGCCTGACCGCTCGCTACGCTCGCACTTCGCCTTGAGAATGTCCCACTAAGAACTTACAAAAAAACAGAGGTGCAAGCTGATTCAAAGCATCTTAAATTTCTCTGAGGCTTCTTTTTAGACGCCACATGATAGACGTCCCTCAGAATATTGGTAAGCCTTTTGTGCCGGCTCACCGCTCGCTACGCTCGCACCTCGCCTTTAGTTTGTCCCGTCGGGAACTTACAAAAAGGCGTAGTGCGAGCGTAGCGAGCGGCGACCTGATACAAAATATTTCAAATGTTTCTGAGGCTACTTTTTAGACGCTTCAACCATATGAGAGACGCCTCTCGGAATCTCGCAAACTCGTAAACGTTTTGTGCCGGCTCACCGCTCGCTACGCTCGCACCTCGCCTTTACTTTGTTCCGTGGGGAATTTACAGAAAGGCCAGGTACGACCGTAGCGAGCGACGAGCCGATACAAAATATTTTAAATGTTTCTGAGGCTACTTTTTAGACGCTTCAACCATATGAGAGACGCCTCTCGGAATCTCGCAAACTCGTAAACGGTTTGTGCCGGCTCACCGCTCGCTACGCTCACACCTCGCCTTAAGTGTGCCCCACTAAGAACTTAGAAAAAAAGGTGCAAGCTGATTTAAAGCATCTTCAATTTTTCTGAGGCTTCTTTTTTGACGCCACATATTAGACGCCTCTCAGAATATTCGTAAGCGTTTTGTGACGGCTCACCGCTCGCTACGCTCGCACCTCGCCTTTAGTTTGTTTCATGACAAATTTACAAAAAGGCGAGGTGCGAGCATAGCGGGCGGCGAGCTGATACAAAATATTTTAAATTTTCTGAGGCTACTTTCTAGACGCTTCAACCATATGAGAAACGCCTCTCGGAATCTTGCAAACTCGTACACGTTTTGTGCCGGCTTACCACTCGCTACGCTCGCACCTCGCCTTTAGTTTGTTCCATGGCAAATTTACAAAAAGGCGAGGTGCGAGCATAGCGGGCGGCGAGCTGATATAAAGCATCTCAAATTTTTCTAACGCGAATTTTTCGATGGGTCTAGTATACGAGGGAATATTTGCTAACTCTTTGTGCCGGCTCCCCGCTCGCTACGCTCGCACCTCGCCTTAAGTGTGTCCCACTAAAAACTTAGAAAAAAAGGTGCAAGCTGATTTAAAGCATCTTACATTTTTCTGAGGCTTTTTTTTCGACGCCACATAATAGACGCCTCTCAGAATATTCGTAAGCGTTTTGTACCCGCTCACCGCTCGCTACGCTCGCACCTCGCCCTTCGTTTGTCCCGTCGGGAACTTACAAAAAGTCGAGGTGCGACCGTAGCGAGCGTCAAGCTGCTGCAAAGCATTCTAAATGCTTCTGAGGCTACTTTTCAGACGCTTCTACCGTATGAGAATCTCGCAAACTCGTAAACATTTTGTGTCGTTTAATTTATTCCGTTGGGGATTTACAAGAAGGCAAGGTGCGAGCGGCCATACAAGGCATTCAAATTTTTCTAAGGCTAGTTTTTAGAAGGTGTTGCTAGTTTTATGAAGGATGCCCTTTAGAATATTTGCTAACTCTTTGAGCCAGATCACCACTTAAGTGTCCCGTCAGGAGCTTACAAAAAGGCGAGAAGTGAGTGGATTTTTATTTTTTTTAAGGGTTCCTTTTAAACGCTTCAAAGTCATCAGATATGACTCGAATATTCGATAAGTCTTTTTCTCGCTCACCGCTCGCTACGCTCGCACCTCACCCTTCAAGAATCTCTTCAGACAATTAAGAAAAGGCGAACCCAGCGAGTGGTGAGCTGATGCAAAGCGTTTTAAATTTTCCTGATGCTTTTATCTAGATGATTCTAGGAGATGAGAAAAACCTTGCAAAAATGTCCCCTCAGAAACTTTGGAAAAGGCGAGCGTAGCGAGCGGTGAGCTGATTTAAAGTATTTGAACTTTTTCTGAGACTTCTTTTTAGATGCCTCTAACACTTGATAGACGTCCAGAATAATCGTAAGCCCTTTTTGCCGGCTCACCGCTCGCTACGCTCGCACCTCCTCTTTATTTTCTCCTGCCGGGAACTTACAAAAATACGAGATGCCAGCGTAGCGAGCTGCGGGATTTTTCTAAGGCTCCTTTTTAGACGCTGAAAGACGCCTTTCTAAATCTCGTAAACTCGTAAACCCTATGTGCCGGATCACCGCTTGATACGCTCGCATTAGTTTTTCCCGTGGGGAACTTATAGAAAGGCGAAGTGCGAGCGGTGAGCTGAAACAAATAATTAAAATTTTTCTGAGGCTTCTTACCAGACGCTTCTAGCACATGAAAGACACCTTTCACAATATTCGTAAATTCTTTGTGCCAGCTAACGGTTCGCACCTCCTCGCCTTCAGTGTGTCCCATCGGGAACTAAGAGGTAGGTGAGGTGCGAGCGAAGCGAGCAGTGAGCTGATTCAAATTATTTGAAATTTTTCTGAGGCTTCTTTTTGGACGCTTCTAACGTATGAGAGACGCCTTTTGTGATATTCGTATACTCCCTACGCTCGCACCTCGCCTTTAGTTGGTGCCATCGGGAACTTACAAAAAGGCGAGGTGCGAGCGGCGAGGTAATGCAAAACAGTTTTAATTTTTCTAAGGCTTGTTTTAGACGCTTCTAACAGATGAGGGACGCTCTTTAGAGTATTCGTTAACTTTTTGTGCCGGCTCACCGCTCGCTGTGCTCGCACCTCACCTTTAATGTATCCCTTCAGACAATTAAGAAAAGGCGAGCGCAGCGAGCGGTGAGCTGATGCAAAGCGTTTTTTGCCTGATGCTTTCTTCTGGACGTCTCTAACAGATAAGTCATCCCTCGCAAAGATGTCCTCTCGGAAACTTAGGAAAAAGCGAGTGTAGCGAGCGGTTAGCTGACAGAAATCAATTTTAAATTTTTCTGGTGCTTCCTTTTAGATGCCTGTAACACATGATAGACGCCCCTTCGTAAACGCTTTATGCCGGCTCAGCGCTCGCTACGCTCGCACCTCGCCTTTAGAGTGTCCCGTTCAGAGCTTACAAAATAAGACGTGCTAGCGCAGCGAGCGGTGAGCAGATACAAAGCATTTAGAATTGTTATAAGACTTCATACATATGAGAGACGCCTCTCAGAATATTCGTAAAGTCGTTTTGCAAGCTCGCACCTTGCCTGTAGTGTGTCCGTTCAGGGACTTAGGAAAAGGAGACGCAGCGAGCGGTTAGTGGATTTGAAGGATTTTACGTTTTTCTGAGTCTTGGTTTAGACGTCTCGTAAACTCTTTGTGCTGGCTCACCGCTCGCTATGGTAGCACCTCGCCGTTAGTTGGTCCCGTCGGGAACTAACAAAAGAGCGAGATGCGAGCGTAGAGGGCGGCGAGCTAATACAAATAAATTTAAATTTTTCCAAGGCTTTTTAGACGCTTCTTGGGCACTAGAAACATCTTCCGAAATATTTGTAAATTCTTTAGTTTTTCGGAATATTTGGAAACTCTTTGGTGTTTCGTCAGGAACCTATGACTAGGCGAGGTGCGAGCGTAGCGAGCGGCGAGCTGATACAAATCATTCTAAATTTTTCTGATGCTTCTTTTTCGACGCTTCTTACATATGAGAGACGCCTCTTGAATATTCGAAAAGTCTTTGTGCCCGATCACCGCTCGCTACACTCGCACCTCGCCTTTAGTGTCTCGCGCCAGGAGCATACAAAAAGGCGAGGTGCGAGTGTAGCTAGCGGCGAGTGTAGCTAGCGGCGAGTGTAGCTAGCGGCGAGCTGATACAAATCATTCAAAATTTTTCTGTGGCTTATTTTTAGACGCTTCTAACATATGAGAGAAGCCTCTCGGAATGTTTGCAAATTCTTTGTGCCACCGCCTGCTACGGTCGGACCACGTCTTTAATGTGTCCCTTCAGAAACTTAGAAGAAGGCGAGCACAGCGAGCGATGAGTGGATTTGAAACATTTTATATTTTTCTAATTCTTTTCTTTCAGACGCTTCTAGCACATAAGACATGCACCCGACCCAACAAAGCTCGTAAACTTTTTGTGCCAGCTCATCGCTTGCTACGTTCGCTCGTCTGGAGTGAAGAAAAAGGCGAGGTGCGAGCGTAGCGAGCGGCGAGCTATTTCAAAGCATTCCAAATTTTTCTAAGGCTTCTTTTGCGATGCTTCTATTACATGAGAGACGCCCTTTAGAATATTCGTTAACTTCTGCTTCTTAGACGCCTCTAGCAAATAAGAGACGCATCCGACCCTAGAAAGCTAGTAAACTCTTTGTGCCGGCTCACCGCTCGCCACACTCGCACCTCGCCACATAAGACATGCACCCGACCCAACAAAGCTCGTAAACTATTTGTGCCAGCTCATCGCTCGCTACGTTCGCTCGTCTGGAGTGAAGAAAAAGGCGAGGTGCGAGCGTAGCGAGCGGCGAGCTATTTCGAAGCATTCCAAATTTTTCTAAGGCTTCTTTTACGATGCTTCTATTACATGAGAGACGCCCTTTAGAATATTCGTTAACTTCTGCTTCTTAGACGCCTCTAGCAAATAAGAGACGCATCCGACCCTAGAAAGCTAGTAAACTCTTTGTGCCGGCTCACCGCTCGCTACGCTCGCACCTCGCTTTAATGTGTCCCGTTGGGAACTTACGAAAAGGCGAGATGCGAGCGTAGCGAGCGGCGAGCTGATGCAAAACATTTAACACTTTTCTGATGCTTCTTTTTATACTCTTCCAACTGGTGAGAGACACTCCTTAAAGTATTCGAGAAAAAATAGGTAAGCGTAGCGAGCCATGAGCTACTACAAAACATTTCCCATTTTTTAGAGTTTTTTTTTCAGGCGTTTCTAACGTTTGCGGTGAATTCAAAATAAACGGCTTACTGTGCAAGTAGTTGACACCCTCCTCTTTTAAGAATGGAGTAAGGGCGTCATTATTATAATCCTCTGGAGATCTGAAGAATTGTGGTAATTTACGACTGGAACTCGTCACCTCGAATAGCAGCCTCCAAGCTAATCACCAAACTAACTTTGAATCGGATCAAGAAAATGTTTGACCGCGAATTAGGAATGATGAACAACGATAATGTCGTAAGGCTTTCTCATGTTCTAGCACATCACATCAATACCTACTCTCGAAGTTTATAAAAACGGAAAAAAAGTTGACTCGGGTAGTTTGCAGAAATCTCTGACTTAGAATACACCAATACAAAAAATCAACGGCGTATCGTCGCCAATACGCAAATGCGAGACAACAAAATATTTTTTGACTTCTTTTTGGACAAACGATTAACACTTCCACCCCCGAATTTTCATAATCGCACAGACTGAAGGACTGTCAGCGTCTGAGACAGCGTCATAGTCGGAAGACTCTGCTTGATTTTTTTTTTTTTTTGCAACGTGATACATATAGTGACAATTAAGGAAGAGAATTGTATTCAACTGATTCTTTGATAATAATCTACCGCACGCATTAACTTTTTCTTTTTTATTATTTCTTCCTCTTATTAGGTTTTATAATTGATTAAATTTTTTTTTTGTTTTCTAAAAAATAGGAACTTGTGGTTATTTAGGAATTTTTTTGCTTTCTTCTTTTTTTTGGGTTTATTAAATCGCGCCGAAAGTCTTTAAGTTTAATTTTTGTTTATTTAATTTTACTTTTATTGTAATTTGTGTTTTTTTAAGGACTTAATTACTTTTTCTTTTATTTTTTTTATTTAGTACACAATTTAACGCTTACTATAGTGAACATTAGCCCGGGGAGGTGATAAGGGAATTTAATTTTTATTTTGTCGCATTGTCTGATTGGCTCTTTTTATTATTATAAAAACAATTTTAGCACGAATCTTATATAAATGTATATAAAAAAACAAGAATAGAATACCAAAAAAACTTTTGAAAAAAATTGGTTTTTAGGAACATTAGGAGCACACAAAAAATTGTGATAATTTATCATCTTATATCGTCGTTTGGAATTTAATTTCTTTTTTTTCAATTTATCATTTAATTGAATCGAAAAAGAATGTATGCGGCACGTCACTGATGTTACTCAGACACCATACTGGTCTGCGAAAGAGATGATGACGATGGAAATAGGGTAGCGCGGTCTAAGTATGTAGAAATCAAACTACAACGTTTGAATTCCCGACCTTACCGTCTGATTTCAAAATTATTATCACACAATCAATTTTCAGCCGCCGTCTTCAGATAATTCACATCCGATTTATCTCGCAGCCATGCGAGGACTGTACAGTTTTGCATTATTTTCTTTGCAATATTTTTTTTTTATAATTTTCCGTACTAGGAAATACGTCGAAACAAATCACATACATTCAAGCAGTTCAGGAGCTCTCTGTTGTCCTGTTTTTAGGTGAACTCGGATCAGGAGCTGTTGTTATTTTTTATGCATTATTCTTAGTTCCATGATGTGCCAAAAATGGATTTTTCGCATAGGTATGTTTTAAGCAGAAGCTTTTCTTTTTTTTTTGCTTTAGACATACATGTACACATATTTCAATCTTTTTTTTTAAATATCCAATCGCGGTCGCACTGTAGTTTTAATTATTTTTAAATTTTGTTTTGGAGTATTAGTCTGATTTCAATTGTTTTAATATTTGGTGAATATTTTCAGTTAGTTTTTCTTTCGCATTAAGCATTTCTAGATTCTACTTAAATTTCTAGTACATTATGTATATATAATAATAAATTTTATTATGAATAGATAGGAATCATAGTTTCTTTTCTTGCATCTCATCTCATATATCTTATCTGGTATTCGTATCATGTGTTTGTCTACTTATAATATGAATGTATTTCTACATACGTTTTATATGTATTGTGTTCACCCGCAAAAGGATCAGGTGAACATCATCGTGAATGGGGCGAAAAAAATGCAAATGATTGCATCATTGATATAAATGCACTTTTGTGTCCCCATTCCATATAAAGCAAAAACATAATTGTCCAAACTTAAAATTTAAAAGTACGTACAATTCGATTGTATTGCATGGAACATTAGTTTAGTTTATAGTTAGTATAGGTTTTTGGTTAGGAAACATTTTTTTTTTTTATTATTAGGTTCAGTTTAGAGTAATGTCTTGATTTTTTCTTTTTTTCTTTTAGTTCATTATTTATAGCTTTTACTATAAATTTTCATCTACAACCACTTACTTGACTATCTGCATCTGGTTGCTACGCGCACACAACGAATAGATTTCACACTCCTCTTTACTCGGCACTTTTCTCGTTGCTATTTCGTTAGACTGGAATTATTGATTGTAAGTATTTCATTGATGGCACGATCCATATCGTTTTCGAGCTTGCGATGAAAATTCCGTTGATGTTGATCGACATCGATGTCCTTTTTGCCGGTATCGGTGGTTTTAGCCAGACAGTCATCGATTGATGGACTCATGCGTTTATCCGATGATCCTTTGTCCTGATGATTGATGTTCAGTTGGAGAGTGAGCATTTCAGTAGGATGAATACGGGATGAGTCGTCGTTGTTCTCGTCTTCGTCGATATGTTGTGATAGTGGCGAAAGGGGCGATGAAGAAGTAGTTGACGTGATTGGGGATGGAGCTTTTCCAATAGCGGTCGGTTGATCATCGGCGAAATCCTTTGACAGCTTGTTGTCGTCGTCGGAGTAATTGTTGTTGTCGGTTGAAGTGGAGAGGTTTTGTTGGAGCATTTTTAGTTTTTCTGTAATGTAATAGTGAAAGGAAAAGCTTGAAAGAATTGCAAAAAATTGCCATACTATTTAATGATAGGAGGGAACAAAAAAAAAAGAAAATTCACAAAGAAAACGAATCACTGAAACTATAAACTTTCACTGGTTGTTATATTTGTTTGTTTTTTGACTATATTGAATACAACGCCCCACAGACTTACTTTTTTGGGAATTCGCAGGACTTTCAGCAATAGCTGACAAAAATAAAAATCCAAAAATTTTAAAAACTTAGTTGTGAGTTCCATATTTAGGTTTCGTGCAAATGAGGCTTATTTAAGGTGACCAAACTGTCTCCACGACCTAAGAGCACGTCGTAACAACTTGGACGTATTAAATTAGATTAGATCAAGGGGGGAGGGGGGGGTGAACTTTGAAATTCGCAGTAATAAGCGAAAAGTTCGTGTCCGGATAATAGGGCGTCCGCTTAATGGGATCTATTTTGTATGGTAACAGTACATTATTTTAATGGGACTTGAAATTATGTCGGTTTATGGGGAGTGACCGTATAGAGAGCATTGTATTTACCTTGCCATACCTCCGGTGGCTCCTTTGAGGTGTTACATATCGGCGTAAAAAAAGACAATTTCTACCAGTATCCCAGCCGCTGTGATCTGTAGACCTATTCAATGCATATTTAGTCATAGTCCTGTGAGCAAACGCATTCGCTACTCCCCCGGCCTCCTCGCCCCGTCTTGGCTGCGACCGTGTGCTGGAGCAATTTTTCAAATTAAGCATCACAATCTCAATGCGTATACTTGACCCAGCATTATTTGCGAAGTTTTGAAAATTGAAATATTTTGAAGAGCTCATTTTATATTAAATCTTTAGTTTTCTGCACACTGGCGATCCTATGTAGGAATTTCTGGGGTTCAAAGCTTCTACCTATTTGTTGTATGAATTAATGGAAAATGAGGACATTTCCCAGTGCAAATTGGCACCACTGCCACATACGAGAAAGTGAAAATATTTTGCACTTCAATGTACTGTCTCTGTAGCCATTTAATTAATAACGAAGACAGGACATACAATCGCACAGGAATTGTGCTGTTATAAGACTTGTGTGAGTTTTTTTTTACCACAAACTCTCAAGTTGATAATTATGATCCAGCTCTGATCGGTGGAGAAAGATTGAGTGTAGTTTCTCTAGAAAGTGGGATAACAGAATCTTTAAAAAAAATCGAAATTGCATTTATGTTTCCTAATTTTCTAACGAACTTCTGGGACTGAGGCTCAGTTAAATTAGAATTATGTCCTTCGATCGTTTAACATAAAGTAAAGGAACATGTTAAAGCTGTGGTATGATTTATCCATAATTCTATCATATACAAATAATACATATATGTCCAAAGCTCAATCAAAATCGGGTACACATTTTTTTGGCCATGTAGTCCGATCGGCACCCAATGTCACAAATACGACAATACAGATACACGTATACAGGCTATTAAAGCTATTTGCTCTTTTGCTACACAGTTCAAGTTGAAGAGAGTTTAGATACTCTGCCAGAGCAGGTTTTCGTGCATTTGGCGACTTCATGAGTGTATCTTCTTCCACTGTCCCATGCCATGGGTCGGGGTGGCTTACGCAAAAGTATCTGCGCCTGCGAAAACTGCGTATTGAAAAAAGATGAAAGATGATTTGATCACAATGCATTTCTTGAGGTTGCGGAACAGGTAGCCATGCGTTCATTGACCTCATTAGTGCATTTCGTAAGTTGCATGCCGCGCTGTTAATGCAATGTGGTGGTAGCATGCGGTAGAGTGAGTGGATTTAGTGCAGGAGAAGGTAACACAACTTCCATACACATTTGAAAAGAGTTATATTTCTATCCAGAACATCAACTGAAAATTTGTATGCAGGTTGTTCTGTCTGGTTCTGTACTCGATTCAATTAGAGGGATATGAGAACGAGAATGAGTTGAGTATTGATCAAATAAAAATACGATATTTGATCGGCAAAAATCGTATATCGCTGGATTTTTGCAGGATGGTTGGTGATGCTGATGGCGTCCTGATTATGGAAAAAAAAACTCCCCAACGATTGGAGGGCTCCAACCTTGGAAAAAGGGGATAGGGGAGTATTTTTTTACTTTTTAGCAAACATTTCAAAACCGACAAAATACATATACAGAAAAATGGTCTGAGAACGAAAAAAAACACATAAAATTACCCTTGCAATTGTATATGATACATTAGGATTTTAGTGAAAAATTTGTCGCTAGACTAAAAAATAAATTAGAATATTTTCATTTTAGACTCTTTTAAAAACCTCCAACCTCTGAAAACGCAAGTACGCCTCCCTCCTTTTCAAGGCTGCAAACCTATAATCTGTTGTGACTCCCCATAATCAGGAGGCCATCCCCAAAAATCCATCAATGTAAGATTTTTGTCGTTCGACGTCCATATTTTTTTTTCTTCGGCTATAATAAGATCATATTGATTAAATTGTTTGAAACAAATCAGAATGCCCACTTTAGTATGAAAGTTTGTTAACGAAATTTGTATCAGAAGTCTGAAAACGCAAAAGTCTCTATTGGAGAGTAAGGAATATATGAGTTTCAATTTTGGATTGATTTTGATATAATTTGAATAAATTTTACCAAATTGCAGATCTTTAGGGGCAGTTTCAATTGAATTGAAATAGAGCTAAAATTAACCACAGTTTTCTGTACTTAAGGCATTAAAACTGTTAGAAATACGGAAGATAGAATAAAATGATGTAAGAAAGAAATGATCTTTGTACTATGCGCCAATTTTGTGAAGAATCGTACGAACCTCACCTCACCTTGGCAGAAGTTGCAGAAAATTGAGATGGTAAAATATTTTGTTTTTGGGTCAAATCACAAAAATTTGACTTTGAAGTTCTGTAAAAACCAAACCTCTTATCGGATTTTAGTGCGGTTAATTTTATTTTTTGGATAAATTTGTTGGCTTTAATAATCATTTTGTTTTGCTATTCTAGCTAGTATAGCTTTTGAGATAATGACGTTTTAGTCGTCAAAGAAAATTTTTTTTTTAAATCTTCAAATGCCTGTGGCAGCTAAAGGGTTAAGCTAAGGGGGTATGTTCGATACAACTTTTTTACTAAAAATCAATGAGGAATCACAATCCGGTGCGTTTATGCGGCAGACACCCTGTATATTTTCCTAACTTACGACTAATGAAAAAAAACTATCGGAAAATTGGTTTTGATACCGAAATTTATACTTTTAGGCCCGTATTTATAAACATAGCTTAACTCAAGGCGACCTTTAGTCAAGTATACCGAAATTCAAAAAAATAGATGTCATTTCCAGTAGTTTATATTACAAGTCAATTAAGTCATTTAAGGCGAAACTCAAGGAGACCTTAAGCTGTTAACACAATTGTAATATAATAATAACTCAAGGTAGGTAACTAGCTGTACATTGACTTCAAGTGAGGTGGACTATTGCAAGATTTCAAGGTTTCCTTGACATCGCCTTAAGTCAAGGATGCATTGACTCGAGAAATTAAATTATTTCAATGAAAAACTACTGGAAATGGCATTTATATTTGAAGGTAAGGTATGTTTAAAAATACGGGCGTTAGTTTTGGCTAATTTTTGCTATGATTGTTGCCACGGCCGGTCAATAAACAATACTATACTATAAATTAAAAAATCTACAGCTGTCTAGACGGGAATGCATATGTAAATGCAAATTTAGAGAAAGTATTGAATAAATTGGTCGCAACATGCAGGAAGAGCTTCTTACAAAAATCATATGTGCAAAATTTGAACTTCCTTTATTCTGTCAGAAGTTATGGAGTGAGTAAAATGCACGAACGGAATAACAAAGAAGGTATTTTTTCAGAAACTCCATGTCTATGACCCTAAAACTCATACCTACATTTATATTAATTATTATCGTCTCCATTAGAGACTTTTCTTTTTGACACCAACGCCTTCATAGCCTGCTAAATATCTCCCTTTTCTGATTATATAAAAAATATTGATAATACATATGTATGTGCTAATTAATAATTAATGCATATTTCACTAAAATAAGGTAAATTTAAGAATAGACTTCTCCCCACGCAGTGTATAAAAAGAGGAGAAGGCAGACAATTTTTCTGTATCTCTTACCTTTTTTGAAATAATTGCAAAAAAACCGAAAAGAGTCCCCCTTTTCCCCCTTTTTTTAAGGTTGCGGATCACTAATCGGTTGGGACTTTTATTGCCATAATCTGGGGACCATCTCCAACCATAATTCAAAAAAATTTCCATGTAGGATTTTTGCCGACCAAATATGCCATTTTTCTTAGACTTGTCGCATCGCTTGGGTTGCTTGGAATTGACTCTCAAATATCATATTTAAATATCTGCTCAGATAATCTGAACCTCAAAATATAGATACACACGCCACAGACGAATTATAAATTTCGTAGGCGCATACACAACGTGTTTTCGTTCTCTCTACCTAACTTGGTCCACTTATCTTGCGCGCGCCGCGGTGCCATACATCGCACACCACACAAGAAGCGGGCGGAACGTGGCAGTGAATGAATTTCATAATCATTTCTGTGTTCATAACATAACATATTGTCGGCAACGGCAACTTCCTCTCTTCCTCGGACCCACTCGGTCCCCTTGTCATGCCTCACGGAGTACGGAGATATCTATCTCCATTACACACCACGGAAGTCGCAGGCAATGGCAAGCGATGAGTGATTCTTAAAAGATACTATAAAAAGAGTCTCTTGACTCTCTTGAACTGGAAAACGTTCTCTCAAATTGACACGCACACAGGCTCATGCGATTCGCTTGAAAGCTCTAGGAAATTTCAGATACATTTTCATAGGAACAACATTTTGTACCAATTTGGACATATATGTCTTATTTGTATATGATTCTATGCTTTGACCTTTCTTAATTACTAATATGCAAATTGCTTAAAATATTTGTGTTGACCGCTAGGAAAGTACTGAAAATATATGAAATTCATTTTTTTTATTTAAAAGAAAGCCACAATGATGTTTCCACCTACAAACGAGTACCGACGAGTTTGTTATTAAAAATTTAATAATCCATCAGCTTTTAAAGAATTTCCAAGTATCCTTTGGCAATCTCATTGGTCGCTCTTGTAGGATATTCTTTCGAGCTGGACTCTCATACCAATGTCAACCTATATTTTCTAAACTACTCCCGTACCCCACATTTTTTTCTGCGTACGCCCCTGTGTCCGCATCATAAAAGTGTGTTCTATATGGAAATAAAGAACCCTTTCGCAATTCTTAGTCCAGTAGGGCATTTCAAACAAAATTGCATAGCACGCTTTCCCTGAATACCTTCAGTAAATACGCCACTGTGCCTAACGGTGACAAAACACTATTGGAAAAACGTAACTTTGAATGGGCGTTTTTTTTTTTCTT
Organism: Microchrysa polita; assembly: GCA_949715475.1. NCBI lineage: Eukaryota > Metazoa > Arthropoda > Insecta > Diptera > Stratiomyidae > Microchrysa > Microchrysa polita. The sequence continues at coordinate 8,800,735 of OX454422.1, read as the reverse complement.
TCAGAAAAAAGCCGTGCTTTCAAAAATGACCGTTGTGCTGAATGATTTGAAAAAGGGCGCCTGTAAAACAGGTGAGATATAAAAGTATTCCACTGTCAGGACCAACCATTCAAGCGAAGGCAATTGGAATCGCAAACGAGCTAAACATAAGTTATTTTAAAGCATCGAGTGGATGGCTCGGGAAATTCAAGAAAAAAAGGCACAACATTTCATTAAGTTCCATAATAGGATATTCCTCTGATGTAAATACACAGGATGTGAGATTTTAGGCAATAATTGCTCGATATCTTCTCTAAATACACAACTTTTTGTATTTACAATGCGGATGAAACTGGCCTGTATAAAGCCTTAAACAAACATTCCACTTCAAAAATGAAAAGTGTGCCAGCGGCAAAATGGCTAAGCAGAGGCTCACAATTTTCTTGTGTGCCAATTTAGCCGGAGAAAGAGAGGTGCCAATAAACCACGAGCAAACCTTGACTGTACCAAACTTTCTGTTGTTTGGCGATATAAGACAAAGTCCTGGATGACAACACAAATAATGCACGATTGGTTAATCAGTTTCAATAATAAAATGAATAAATGAAATCGACATGTAATCCCATTTCCCGATAATGCAGGCTCGCACGACTAAAAAATGCCCAATCATTCAACGTCAACCAACCATTAGATCAGGGTATTATAAAAAAATAAATGTTACTATTGCACCCTGGTAGTCTGGCTGGTCTAGCGGTTAGTGCGCTTACCTTCGGTGCACAGGCTCATGAGTTCGAATCTCACCGTGTTCCATGGTGTTTTTCGAACTCACGAGCTTGTGACAGACTATGATCTCACTCAGATGTTAAACGAGTACCCATTTATGGGGATAAATAACACTGCTGAGCGTGATGCTGATCTCATTACCTCATCAAAAAGCAGATAAGATCTTGGAAATAGGATTTCACTAACACATCCTGCGGCCTTAGTCCAATGTTGGATTGTCGCGCCTGTTATTTATTTTATTGCACCCTGGTCTTGAACAAATTGCTAGCCAATATTTCGGAACATCGCTTTTAACCCTGGAAGGTCATGCTTCGTCGATTCGACCACGCATCATCACATTTATCCCGTTTTTCTAGACAATTCTCATTATTTTGAGCTGATTTTTCATACAGCACCTTACCGTGCCGATGTACTTTCCGGGTACATTGCGGCTAATCGAAGTAAGCAGGGTAAGTTGGATTTTTAGAAATCGGCGTCGTCGAAACGACGAAGGATGAACTTTGTGTAACTTTTAGAACTCCAGAATTTCTTATGGCTGGTTGTCGATTCGACGATGAGTCTTTGTGCATGCAATTAGCTCGTAACAAATATATTTCTTTTCGAAATGTGGGACCTATTTTTTTCAAAAATTATGGAAAAAAAAATTACTATGACAAAAAAAGGACAAATTAGGAAAATGGCTCAAAATTGTTCCTCATTTTAGAAAGATTTCATTTCGAACTCATAAAAATCGCCTCCAAGGCACTCAATGTCAAAACCAGACATCATGCATAGAATAAGAATCAGTCAGGGAACTCGGGGAGAAGAAATTCCTAAATTAATTGTAAATACTTCTAAAATCTACTCTAAAAACTGGAATAAGCTAAGTGAAAGAAAACCCGTTTTGAGACCCCAAAATGGATCACTGTGCGTCTTGTATATAAGAGAGCTTCTCATTCATTAAACCCAATTTCCTATTAAGTTAAGAATATATATTTTGTGATTCAAGCACATTTTTTTAAATTATATCAACGGAAAGTGTTTATTTATTTCCTTTTTAAATGTAATGTTTCACATTTTCGGCTAAATAATATTAAATTGAGAAAATTTGATTCGCAAATCAATTTAATCACAAAATTACTGAAAATTCATGTTTTTCCATTCTAAATAAACTAAGGCTTGAAAATCTGTCAAATTTTACAAATATTTTGCGAAAGAGCAATTTTTATGAGGCGTCAAAGTCGGCGAATTTTCGGGGCCGTTCGCGAGCGAGATCAATGGCGTATCCGGTGCAACCATGAGTTGTATCAATTTTACGATGAGCTGGAAGTATCGAAAATCGTGAAGCTTCAATGTTTGCAATGGGCGGGACATGTACAACGGATAGACGATAATCGCATGCCAAAGAAAGTGATGAACTCACAACGAATTGACAGAGCGAGATTGCGTGAACGACCGAGGGCTCGCTGAGAGAGCTCCGTAGGTGAAGACGCCCACCAGCTGCTGGGCTTCCGAAACTGGAGGACAATGTCACGTAACCGCGACAACGGTTCAGGCGGCCAACGTCCGACGTCGGGCTATCGTGCCACATTGATGATGATTGTAGTCTGAGGCAAACAAGCTATATTTTTTTATTTTTAAATTACCGTGGCAGCTAAAGGGTTAACATTTTGGGAACATACTTCGAAAATCACGTAAAACCTTATGGAAAGTGTGTTTATGTACACCCATACAAAGGAAAAAACAGATACAAGAGCTGCGAAGCTTCAATCATTGTTATAAGTTGATGTCCAGGGCGACGAAAATCCTGGTGATCATTAATGCCTAATGTTTGCATACCAGAAACTAACGGCGACATTCATAGTTAACACTTAACCCTAGAGAGATAATCTACGTCGAATCGGCGTACAGAAATTTTTCTTTTTATTATATCTCATAAGTGAAGCTTCATAATTTGTTGGTTCCAAGATTTAACTCAATTCATGTCTGTAGGCGTAATTACGTGGCAAAATAATTAGCTTGGGTGCCACACAGCCTAAGATATTGGGGGGTCATAAGTCAAATATACGTCGAATCGACGTATGATTATCTTTAACGTCAGTAAAAACTGTAGAACAAATTTCTACTGGAAAATATTTTATTTCCCCCGAATTGACATTTTTATAAATCTTCATAATGTGGATGTGTATTTACTTGGATATAACCACTAAAAGCCTGTTTCGATAAAGATATCCTTTATTTTAATCTATTGAAAGGACAGCCCACTTTCTACTAGAACCACTTTTTTAAAATCAATATTATATACACAAACAAATGATAATTTTGCAAAACCATGAGTTTAACAGATTAATATTAAATACAAATGATTATATATCTACCTTTTAACATCATGTTACTCTTAACAAAGAAGTTATAAGGATGTTAACTCGCAACACGTCGAATCGACGTATGATTATCTTTTCAGGGGTAAAAAATATGATTATCTCTCTAGGGTTAAGGAATAAGAATTCCCGTAAGGAAAAAACATAAAAGTCTTCAATACATTACCTATAAATACATTGCAACACCCCATTTAATTCAGGAGCCCAATTATTGTGATTGACAAACAAAAAATTGTATACCCATCATGCAAAGACCTAAAAGAAGTACAAGCCCTGAAATTTTCAATTTGAAGTTTTTTTTTTGTAGGAGAAGTAGAGATAAAGGCGTCATATCTGGTCCAAAAGAAATTTTCAAGTACATCCCGCAGCTAAAATTCGATCTGTTTTATTTTTTTTATTTTTTCGCATTATTCTATCGAATAAAATGGCTGCATAAAGGTGAAATTGGGATTCCTTTGTTCAGGCCCTTTTCAGTGCCGCCCTTCTGTACCTACTTATAAGCATTTTATCAATAATTATGTTTTTCCCGCTCAGTTTTTACCAATTACTAGAAAATTGTATGGACCCGTGTTGTGAAGGAAAATGGCTTAAATTACCGACCGAGTAAATAATTAAATAAAAGGCTAAAACTGACTTAGACATTCAATAATAAATCGGGAAAGCAATTTTAATGTGCTGATTCACAGTGTTTTAGAAAAAAATATTGAAAGTAAATTAATATAAGTAATTGCAAAAACTAACCTTGAGTTTCACATAGAAGGCTGCCATCAGATAGTCACCGATAAAGGATGTTAATACAACTAATTTTTTGATCGTGATTTCACTGAGATCCTCAGCGTAGGACCTTTGTATTTGATCTTTTTCAATTAACTATTAATTTTTTTTTACAGATGCAATCGTATTCAAGTTTAAGTGATTGTAGAAGTTCTTTTGCTGCTGATGACGATGTGATGAAATCCACTTATTTGCTTCCAATCACTGTTCACCGTGTGAAAGACATGACGAAAGAAGAAACATATATGGAAATAATCATAATATATCATTTTCACACAAATACTTGTCATGAGAGAATTTTAATGCGTATTATACGTTCTCAATCAAATCAAAAGTGTGCATAAAATAATAGAAAGCAAAGTAGCAAATTTACCAAATGAATATGAAAAATGGATTAATGTTGTTGTGTTTTACGGCCAAGATAAGTATGTTTTGTGAAGGCGGTTTGCTTTCTGCTATATAACGATATTTTTCCGTCTTGCGATTTAATAAAACACAAATAAATCTTCGTGTTTTCAATTGACAACTGTCAATTTTAATTTGCTTACCTTACGAATACCTTTGAGGGCTGTGATAATACAAGACACCCTTCTCGTAATTATCGGCACATACCGACGTCAGAGGACTAAGGTATCAGCTGATAGCTCACACAGTTTGAAGTGGACCGAAAATCATTGCTAAGTAGACTTTGGATTTAAGTCCGCAGAAATAATTAGCTGCCTGGTAGTTTTCTAGAGACTCTTCTGGGCAACCAGACCGCTGATGCATAGGGATTCCAAGTTAGTTTATGATCTAAAGTAGTTACTTCATCTTTTTGGACACCTGTATCTTTGAATAGAAATGCAGCATGCGATTTTTTTCTACATATTTCCCTTTCGGAGTAAGGACTACAGTTTGGCCTGCAAACGTTTTTGGTCAAGTCCTGGTTATTACACCATTCATCTGTTACTTTGAGAGATTCCTTCATGCAACTTGGAATAGTGTCAATGAATTTATGTATGTTTTTCGGGTGATATTTTACAATTTATTCATAGCACACACACGTTTCGCTGAAAATCAAAAAGTTTCACTTCTTTTTCAAGCAGGTCAGATGTCCGTATGTAACTCCTTTTACGTAACAAATTTCCATACCTAGGTAGGATTTGAGCGCCTTACGTACACATCTAGAGATAATAAGCGAATAAGCGGAGGCACTAATTTATCTTTCCCCTCTGAACAGATCCACAAGTGTCCGTTTTATATGCTCGTGCGTAGTCCGTAGAGTGCATGAATGAGATCCCGCAACAAAAATATGCATGCTTCGCGCACCAGTAGTGTATTATCTTTCCTATCTTCTCTTTTCTCTGTCCTCAGCCTGTGCACTTTGCGACCAAAATTTTGGCTAACACTCGACCGTAGCATCGCTTGAGAGCTCATGTTTATTAAATTAAAAAAAAACTACCCATATATGTATATATTCTAGGTATATTCTCTTCCATAATTCCCGACCAACGAAGGTTAGGTTAGGTAAAGGGGCCGCCTGACTAGCGCCATGCGCACTTAGACCAAAAATTGGTCCATTGTGATACCACAGTAGTTCCTACGTTCCGTTTAAAACCAGCCAGTGCTAACAATGTATTTGTTAAGCAAAGTAGGGCTCACATCTCGAAGATCATCTGTATCGTAAAGATACCTCGAACCCAGTGCACGCCTCCTTCTCTCGGATAAGGCCGGACATTCACAAAGAAAGTGATGCACACTCTCTTCCTCCTCTTCATCATCACAACTTCTGCAGAAGTCGTTGTATGGAATTCGGAGTCTCCTGGCGTGCTCCCCAATAGGGCAGTGCCCCGTAATAACACTCACTATGTTGCGTATATATTTCCTGTCTAGCGACAGTAATATGGCGGAACGGGATATATCTAGTATAGGCCAGATCATCCTCGTCGTAGCACAAGTATATCCGCAGGCCCATCTCGCGTTGGTCCTACGTTCAGAAGCGGCTTCAATTATCGATGCACAGACGGCAATAGGTGTTTTAATCTTCTCGTGGTCGCCTTCAACAACACTTGCTACCGCATTCCAAGCCAAATCGTCTGCGCAGCAATTACCAGCAAAGCCATTATGTCCCGGTATCCAGCATAGTGTAATGTTGAAGAAATGACCCATTTCTCTGAGTGCATAGCGGCACTCTTCAATAGTTTTAGATGTTGTAAATGCTGATTCAAGTGATCGAATTGCAGCCTGACTATCAGTGTATATAGTGACATCCTTACCAGTGACAACGTGCCTACCCAGCCATAAAAGCGCTTCCGAGATTGCAGTGATTTCTGCTTGGAGGACGCTACAAAAATTAGGGAGGCAAAAAGATAAGCTGATGTCGAGTTCCTCCGAGTAAATTCCAATGCCGACTCCAGCGTCCGTCTTGGAACCATCAGTGTAGATGGAAAAGGACCTGATGGACTGGGTCGTTTCGTTGCTCCAGCTTTCCCTAGGCGGGATTAAGGTAGAATAGTTCCTACCAAAAAAGTATTTGGGAACAGTGTAATCAGTAGCCAGTGGCAGGCTGAAATTACCAAGTATCGTTGAGTGACCATAATCCAGCGCTCGCCACAGACCGGTTTCACGAAGGCGTAAGGCCGTGTAAGCTGCTGACCGTTGGGCGTATATGTCCAATGGCAGCAGTCCCAAAATCATGTCTAGTCCGAATGAAGGTGTTGTACGAAGAGCTCCTGTAATCAGACGAGAAGCCAACCTTTGCACGTTAACAAGTGAATTATGATAGGCAGTTGTGCTAAGTGCGGTCCACCAACGAAACTCCAGAACAAATACTCATAGTAACATAGGCCAAGAAAAATCAAACTGGCCAAAATCGGGGTACATAATTGTGATTTAAATCTTAGTTTGACCCACTTTACAGAGGATTGGATACGATATTCCCAATCACAAAATCCCCAAATCAAAATCCCCCAATCGAAATTCTCGAAATTAAAATACCCAAACGAAAATCCCCATTTCAAGTGTGATCTTGGAAGTAGCGCGCGGGGAATGAGGATTTTCTTTAAACTATATATTATAGATGGTAAATGGCAAATGGTAGATGGTAAATGGAGATTTTCTTTAGACTATTGTAATTGTAATAGGGGTTCACCGAAAAGCTCGAAGACCGACAAATGGATTGGTATTGCCATGTTCAACGGCGTCCGCCTTAGAACCCCGCAAAGAAAGCGATATCAATGGAAGTTCCACTTGATGAACCCTAGCCAGCGGCAGACCGAAGAACACCTGGATGTGCCAAATGAAAAAGCAACAACAACGCATTGGTCTCGGCGATGACATGATCCAAGATAGAGCTGCCTGTATAAATATGCTGACATATTACCGCCAAAACGGGCGATGTGCCTACACCGCAGGTCGAGCAACGCGAAACCATGGAGCGGTATAAAGAACGAGGCAAGGAAGAAGAAGAAGAATTGTAATAGGGGTTGGATACGATATCCCCAGTCAAAAAATCCAAAAAACCAAAATCCCCAAATCAAAATCACCTAAATCAAAATCCCTAAATCAAAATCCCCGAAATCGAAATACCCAAAATCAAAAATATGCAATAAAAAAAATTACCGACGTGGACTGACATATGCTAGTTAACGGCAAACTCATTGGAGTAACTCAGAACAACAGCAGATAATAATCTGCAGGCGATTAAATATGCAATCGGGGCTAACAATAAGCCGCGAATATTCGTTCGGATGAGGACATTATGTTGATGATGCTAAGCAAACCCAATAAGCTTAGGACGATATATGCAAACCGACCATTATGTTTGTGTCAATCACCTACGATCCTCTTAATGCCATTTACCATCTACAGTCGAACTTCCCTAAACGGACACTTCTAATAACCGGACATTTCTCATAAACGGACACTTTTATTTTCCCCAAAGTTTTTCCACATATTTTACTAGGAAAATAACTTCTGATAGCCGGACACTCTCATAACCGGACACGGACAGTACTTTTTTACCCGTTCTGAACAAGGGACTCTCTAATAAACGGACAGTTCCATAAAAAATTATTACATTACATTGTATTTCGGGCAAAGAGTTTTTCGATTATCAGAAAATGGATCTTTCGCGTATTAAGCCAGAAAGAACTAATGTACGGGAAATATAAAATTATATCTCAACGACTGCAGTTCCTTTTTATCTCTCAGTTTGTTTTTTAGAAACTCTCGCGTAAATTAAATTTATGTTCGTGCGTTTAATCGTGCAATTTTCTATTCTTTTTAAATAAGAGTCAAACAATTTTGCGAATTACAGAAAAATTACAAGTAACATAAGAATTCAGGAAAAAAAATAGTGTGCTCGCTTTCGGAAAAAATGTGTTGGTGAAGCATGTGGAAACGACGAAAATGTTTATTAAAGATAAAAGTTGCTTTGAAAAAGTGAAGTGAACATGGGAATGAAATTACTAAAAATTATTCGCGAATCCGTCGAGACTAGAAATTGTTATCGCGGTTTTTGAATGGATTTTCAGATCGTAGTTTAAATCTATTTTATAAAATTTTATACTTTGGTGAAATATTCCCATAAGCGGACACTTCCAATAAGCGGACAAAATCTAATTCCCCATTGGTGTCCGCTTATGGGAAGTTCGACTGTACCTTTTATTTTTTAATCTACGGTCAACCATCAACGATTTACCATCTTGCATCCATCAACCATTTACCATCTACCATTTTTGACATTTTTATGTCTTGACTCTGGCACATAAATTGTGAGCTTTGGGTGCCATTCAAGGTTCAACAGAAGTTGGGCTTGGGTTCAATTTACGTTCAACTTGGGTTCAACTTGGGTTCAACTTGGGTTCAACTTGAATTCAACTCGAATTCAACTCGAATTCAACTCGAATTCAACTTTCAACTTAGGTTCAACTTTCATTCAACTTTTGTTGAACGACCCAAAAAGTGTAAGTTTTAACTTATGTTCAACTCACGTTCAACTTTCGTTCAACTTTTGTTGAACGACCCAAAAAGTGTAACTTTCAACTTAGGTTCAACTCACGTTCAACTTTCGTCCAACTTTTGTTGAACGACCCAAAAAGTGTAACTTTAAACTTAGGTTCAACTCACGTTCAACTTTCGTTCAACTTTTGTTGAACGACCCAAAAAGAGTAAAATTCGAAAAGGAAATCGTCACGAAAAAGCGTTACGATAATTTCATGTCTTTACTTGGATACGATTCAACAGATAAGAGAGATAAACTACAATAGAAACATGAAAATGTCCCACTTAGTTGCGGACTTGTACGCAAGCTGTTTTTGAAACAGTTCTACGAAATTTTTGCTATTTACCATTTACCAGCATATACGACACTCTTAATGCCATTTACCATCTACCATCAACCATTTACCATCTTTCATCTTCCATCCATCGACCATTTACCATCTACCAGCCATTTACCATTTTTTACCATTACCATTTACTACTATATTTCAGGTTTTTGGGGATTTTATGATGAGGGATTTCGAATATGGGGATTTTGACTACGGGGATTTTTATTTTGGGGATTTTGATTTTGGGAATTTTTATTTTGGGGATTTTGATTTTGGGATTTTGATTTTGGGGATTTTGTGATTGGGCATTTTGTATTGTTAACCTTTACAGACCCGACCAGTTTTTTTCTTTGAATTTAAAGTAACATTCCATTTCTAGCAATCCTGCAAAATGTCTAACTTGCACATAATTTTACAGTGACCTGACATATTTCTTGTGAAATTGCTGAATGTTATACGTCTATAAGCAAGTTTTGCAACAACTTTTCGCACCCAAATTGCATTGGCAAACCTCAGCCAGCTGCTCAGTACCGATACAGAAAACGATTTCAAATCTATATCGGTGACTTGAACAAATGATTTTGCATCTCTTTCGGATACTTGGAACAATTTCGAGGAACGAGCACGATTGGGACAGTCACTGAAGAGTTTTTTGGCGGTGATTTGGAAAGAATGTATGTTTGTATGTTGTATGTAATGTTCATAAGGCGTGTAGTATTTGAGCGTGCATGTAGTTTTAGTTGGTATATATTGTAATTGCGATGTTTTTGGATGAAAAATCGTAGTCTGTTTGTCATGCGATGGTTATAGTTAATTCGTGTGGCGATTGGTATGAGGTATGACTATCCTACATCCAGGTGCGCCTCATTTTGTAACATAATCGGGCACGCGGTGGTCATTTACCGCCCTCGTCTTTCCCCGCCATTACCGCACCCCCTACATGTTTTTAATTATGGTTAATCGAAAGAAGAGAATGTCCCAAACAAATAATCATCATAAAGACTTTTATCTGCTGAACATAATAATACAAATTCTGCAGTTTTAGGAAAGCACGTCACTTCAGTGATATTACACAGAGTATACACCAAAATGTACTGTCAACCAACGTTTAATGACCGCTAGGATGGTATGGAAGCAGAAATTCAACCAAAAATTTATCCGGTCAACGGGAGAAAAGTTATGCGTGTTTGTGCGATCAGAGCCGTAAATTACCCTCCATGCGTCCGGAAGAAGGTTAAATTTTATTTTTGCTTCTGTAGTTGACTCTATTCGATGTGGTGGAAATACGTCTAGTTTACTGTAACAATTTTTTTTAAGAAATGTATCAAACCACAGACGATCTTGATACAAACAGTAACTCATTTATTCATTCTGTAACAACAAAATTGCTGTACAGATTTTGACTGAATCCTGATTTTCTCCTGCCCCGGAATGATACCCCTGGATTACGCCCATTAATTCGATCGCTCTATGCCCCATTATCTTATTAACGAAATAGTATGTACTCTTTTTGTAGTCTGGCTGGTCTAGCGGTTAGTGCGCGCACCTTCGGTGCACAGAGTCATGAGTTCGAATCTCACCGTGTTCCATGGTGTTTTTCGAACTCACGAGCTTGTGACGGACTATGATCTCACTCAGATGGTAAACGAGTACCCATTTATGGGGATAAATAACACTGCTGAGCGTGATGCTGATCTCATTACCTCATCAAAAAGCAGATAAGATCTTGGAAATAGGATGTCACTAACACATCCTGCGGCCTTAGTCCAATGTTGGATTGTCGTGCCTGTTATTTTTATTTTTATGTACTCTTTTTACAAAATTCCATTAAATGTATGTTATGGTGTCCTTCTATCAATTTAATTTCAGAACTTCGAGGAGCTGTACTGAAACCCTTTCAGCATTTAAAATAACCCACCGACCGACAATCTAAGAAAATTCTAGTATATAACGTAATGTTTTTTTTTTGTTTTTAATGTATTTACTTCTCTTTAAATTATACCGCTATAAAAAAATAAGGAAAACCTTATAGAAAACCAACCTCAAAAGACAAAAAGAGAAAACTAGCGTATGACACGCGATGAGCAGAAGGACTAAAACAAAAATCGAACACTAGTGTGATCCATAAATGTAACGAACAAATAGGATGTGTACATATGCATACATGTATGACTGGGAACCAGTGGCGTAGGACAACCAAAAATAAAATTATCAACCACAACAATTTCACAAAGCCGCAACTCAAACATGACGAACGGAACGAAAATATATGTATATACGCAATATGTATAAAATCAACCAACCAAACTAGAAAAAAAAAAGAAAAAAGAATAATATTAAAAACAAAATAAAAAACCCAAATTTTTTTGTGTATATTTTTTTTTTCAAGTTTACTCATTATTTTTCATTCTCATATTTTTTTTCAGTTTTTGTTTTTCTTTTTCTCATTATTATTATTATATTACATAAATAGTGTATGTGTGTGTGTGTTTGTTTTTGTTTGTTTGCGAGCATTTTTATATAGTATAGTTGCGCTGTATTTTTTATTTTTTATCTTTTTAATTTTAATTTTTTATTTTATATCGTATTGCTCTTATATTTATACATAATAATATATTTTATTTTTGTTTCTAATAAAATTTACAGCGACATGTTTTGTTTTTGTTTTTTTTTGTATATTTCATTTTATTATGTAGATCTCCATTTGTTTACTTAAACAAAAACAGAGAGATTAATTAAATCATGTATATATATAAAAATATAATATAAATCAAAATTCTAATTGTATACATATAATTATTAAAAAATAATAATAATAATAATAAAAATATTTATATCATATAATATATATATTTATTTATATATATTGAGGAATTTATATATGTATAAAATAAAATAAATGTTTTTTTTGTGTGTAATTCGTTTTTTTTATTTTATATGTTTAATATGAAGTAGTTGTTTTTTTCTTGTTTTTGTTTAGCACGAATTTAGTAAATAAAATTATATAAATGTAAAAAATAGATAACAATCTTTTTTTTCTTTTTTTTTATATTTAAAAACTAAAAGGAAAGGATTCAAAGCGATTTTAAAATGAATAGGAAATAATATTAAAATGTATTTTAATTCAATTGAAAGAGAAGATGAAGGAGAAGGAGATGGAGAGAAATAGTGTTTGAAAAAAAAAATTTCAAAAATGATAATAATTTATACATCGACAACTAAATTTCTATATTTATACATAAATATATGTATGGTAGTGATTTGTCTGTTTTTTTCCTCCTAGCACATAAAGTAGCACTCTGTTTGATCGGATATGCAGTTTGAGATTTTTTTTTGTTGATTTTGATTAATTTTTAAGAATCAATGATTTCTGCGGATAGATTCATATATATAGCGAGAAATTGTATTATATTTTTCATTAGATATTTTTGTGTGATTAGGTTTTTCTTGTCGCCCATATCGCGCAAAATCTTTTATGTATGTATGTGTGTGTGTGTTTTAATGTACTATATAACTTATATAAAAATAATATATATATAAAGAATAGTTATTATCATTTTTTTTAATTTTATAATTTTAATTATATCGATTAAATTAAACATTGTTTTTTTTTTTGTATTTAAATAAAAGGAATAAATCAATTAATCATAAAAAAACTATACAACTAAATATATATCTCTATAATCTATCAGACCCAGATTAGATCAGTTTTATAGCTCAGTTTTGTTCTATATTTAATAAAAAAATTAAAATAATTAAAAATAACAAATAAAAAAATGAAATTATTGATTACGACATTTTTTTCTCATGATTTTTTGTGTGTGTGTTTTTGTGTTTATCAAGAGCTAAACTACATTTTTATTCATTTTATTGTTTTTTCCTCTTTTGTTCAAGAAATTAAAAAAAATCATAAAAAACACAGAAAAATCACTCTCCACAATTTAATGTGATCGTCCTAGATTTGAATTAATATTACTGGAATCCTATTCATAGTTTTTAGTTGTATATCTGTATACCTACGTGTATTTTTATTGGATTTATACATTTGAGACAAATTTTTAATTTGTTTGCGAGGTTTATTAAAATTATTACGATTTTTGTTTATTGTTAATATTCTTATTTAATAGATTTAAATATATACGTCCCATATCCTCACACTTCGCCATTGAAATTAAGGAGGACACGTTTTAGTATTTATTAAAAATAGTCACAAATGTCTATACCGGGTGGATATCTAAGAGCTGGATTTTGAACAGGTGAATTCTGAACAGCTGGATTTTTAACAGCTGAATTTCTTCTTCAGGTTGATTTCCATCTGGATGAGTGGATTTCGAACCTGACCCGCCATTAATCCTTCTGGGTGGAATTTCAGCGAAAAGATTTTGTCTACCTGGATTTTTTTTTCGGATCGATTTCGATTTGGATGGATGGATTTCGCATCTGATCCGCCACTATTGAGGTACATACCGTTCAAAATCCATCCGGGTGGATTTACAACGAATGGATTTTGAACAGCTGGCTTTTTTCTTTCATTTCATTTCAACATGCATGGATAGATTTCGCATGTGACCCGCCATTATTGAAGCACAATAGGTACAAAATCCATCCGGGTGGATTTAGACCGAATGGATTTTCTCCGGCTGGATTTTGAACAGCTAGTTGGATGTACATAACGTACAAAGTCCATTCGAGTGGGTTTAGATAGAATGCACTTTCTCAGGCTGGACTTTGAACAGTTGAATTTTTTCTTCGGTTTGATTTCGACTTGAATGGATATATTTCGAACCTGACTCGCCATAATTGTGGCACAATCCGTACAAAATCCATTCGGGTTGATGTAGCACGAATGGATTTTCCGCGACTGGATTTTGAACGGCTAGATTTTAGACCGGGTTGGATTTTCGTCTTTGGATAGATTTCGACTCGGATGGATTTCGTACCATACCGCGGTATTCGGGTGGATTTAGATAGAATGGACTTTTCTCCGGCTGGATTTTGAGCAGCTGGATTTTTTTTTCGGGTTGATTTCGACTTGAATGGATAGATTTCGCACGTGACCCGCCATTATTGAAGCACAATAGGTACAAAATCCATCCGGGTGGACTTAGACCGAATGGATTTTCTCAGGCTGGACTTTGAACAGCTAGTCTTTTGACCGGGTTTGATGTTTTTCTTTGGATGGATTTCAACTTGAATGGATTTTGTACCATACCGCGGTATGGTACGGAGATCCATCCAAGTCGAAATCCATCCAAAGAAAAAAATCCAACCTGGTCTAAAATCTAGCTGTTCAAAATCCATCCGATCAAAATGCACACATTGCAAATCAGAAAAAAAAAATTCGTGAAAAATGGAGCGGAAATCAAATTTGAAGATAGGAAATCGAACTTTTGCGTTAGGGATTGAAATGACTGGATTTCCACTAACTGGATTTTGTACGGGTGGATAGAGTTATTCTAGTCTTTCGATATTGTGTGTTTTATTGTGTGTGTGTCTGTCTGTAATTTTGCTTAAACAAAACGACTAAGCGAATGTGTTGGTTCTACAAAAAATATAAGCAACGAAAATGTTGGACAATATATACACACACTGTAATATTATTAAAATTAAAATTAACTTTAATACACTCTCACTTCGAAATAAGTTTTTGCTAGTTAGTCATCGATCTTAAAATAGGTCAATATAGCCGCACAATTGTTTCCTTGGCTTCTTTCGTTTTCCATCGATTCTAACTAGCATAAACTTTAACAAAAATCCAAGACATACATTACAACTTAAAACGAAACAAAACGAAATTCTTTCGAACCGAACGCCCAGCCCCTCGTCTCAACGACGCCACTGGTGGCACAGGTTACGGCACAGCCAATCAGAAAACACAAAACACAAGAAGGCAATCAACACTCACCGCTCATCTGATTGTAATTGTAGATTTGCTGCAACAGACTCTCCGACGGATTGGCGGCTTGCGTCAACGATCGTTGATCGGCATTGATTTGCAACAGTAGATTGTTGCCCATAAGAAGACGATGTGCAGCGGCCGCTGCAGCGGCTGCCGCTTGTATAGTTCCATTTGAATCGCCACCATCCGTGACACCGTTTGGTAAATCGGCCGACAATTTGTCCGATGATGTTTGCTGGTTCTGCTGCTGCACACTTGCCAGATGTTGTTGAATTTGACTGAAATTCATCATGGCCGCGGCGGCAGTCATGGCTGCATTTGCTGCACTACTCAATTCTCCACCGTCCATCTCGCCGCCACCCATGCTATTGTCCGACGACTCAAGACCGTTGGCAAACAACATTTTCTTGGCAATCGGATCCGAAGACGTCGATCCGTTTTGATTTGATGACGACGATGCTGCCGCAGCAGCGGCAAACATTGGATTTTGCATAAGAAGTTGATTGTAAATTTGCACACTGGTTGCGTCATGCGGTTCTGTACCGGCGCCGGTGCCACTGGCATCGGACGATGACGAGGACGAGTGGCGTTGATGGCCAGTCGACTGGTGGGATTGGTGATTTGGTGACTTGAGATGATGTCGTGCTGAATTATTCTGATCATCGTGTTGATCATTTGATTCGCTACCGCTATAACAACCGCCGGCGCCGGCATTGTTGCCGTTCGTGGCGAAAAGATTTTCACCATTCTCCAACGCGAGGCGTACCTGGGCTATGTGCGAGGCGGAGAAGACGTGCTCTTGCATATTCACTTTTGTCACGTTACACACGCGACAATCGTCCGACATGGTTGCAGCGTTACTATTGGTCAAATCGCTGCCGGTCGTCAGATCCGATCCACCATTGATCATTTCGTAAGAATCGTCGGAATAGTTGCGATTGTTGCGACTCTTCTTCTCTTTGGCACGGGCATTTTGGAACCAGACCTATAATAAGAAATACCAAAAAAACGAAAAAGTCGGTTAGAAGTAAGAGAAACTCTGGAAAAGTCTGCAAAAAAAAGTCTTAAAAGCAGAGTCAATCTGGTCACGCGCGCGTGCGCGTTGGTGAACGTTTCCTATTCACCAATCGCTGTAGCTTCAAATCCATTATACAGGGCGGACGGATTAAGTCTGCTTATAATGGGGGGGGCTCCAGGACACTACTCACCTGTACGACACGTTTCGGCAAACCGATTTCACGTCCAATATTCTCACAATCGGTCATCGTTGGTGTTTTCACGTCCGAAAAGAGTGCACGCAATATGCGCACCTGAATATTGCTCATTTGTGTGCGAAATCGTTTTTTCTGCAGACTTTGTGTGCTACTGGCCGGACTCGAGGGTGCATGATCCATAAGATCGACGCCCACACCCGAGCCAACACCAAACAATGTTTCACCAACATTTTCACCAACATTCGTATGCGACGCGCGACTATCAACGTCGTAGTACACGTTGTTCTCACCGCCACCAACACCGGATGCAAT